>OX276395.1:27304891-29817089 GCA_946251805.1 Cybosia mesomella
TTACCGACGGCAGAGTCGGAGGTTGAGATCACTTCTGCGTCGAACTCGCCTTGGGGAAACACCCATTGTGCTGATCTTTGAAAAATACAAATGGGTTTTATTATAGGCTTCGTTTAAAATCACTAATTATTTCGGACTCAAATTGACTAAAACCGCACGCTGTTTTAGGTCTGCCGGGGTGTAGTAAGGTATACATAGTAATATTTAGATTCATGCGTCGTGGCATCAAGGGACCCCTAGCTGGCACAGTACTCCGACATGTTTTCAGAATGATCCGAGGTTTCCCTCATACGTACCGACACAATACGATTGTGAACATGCCATATACCTCATATGGGTCTATAATATATTGTGTTCCCATTAACCCCTGTCAGTAACTTACGGAGTGTAAGAATTGGGTTCACGTAGTTTTAGATGTAGACCCTTCTGCAAAAAGGGATGTCAGGATGGATTTTGGATATAGCTCAGTTATGTAGAAAAAGGAGTTGAATATCATATCACAGCAGCCCTGAGAAGTCACTTATTTTAAGTGGGGAATGAGATACAGCAGATTATTTTAGTGCCTTGGCGTCACGACTTCCATAATTGTGTTGATGATATGCGGATGAAGTACATTTTTTCTGGTCAGACGACAAAATATGTAAATTCGTAAGCATGACCTTCAAAAAAGAAGGAGGTTACATAATTTCTCACTGAACAAATAAAACCTCGAATAACAAATGTCAAGTTTTCTGTAAAAGGAAGTCAACAGTCGAATAATAATAAATATTCTACGACTTTCTACACAGCGCTTTCTATACCCAAAGTAAGTATAGTTTCATTAGCTTGTGTCTGACATACGGATAAACATACTTAAATACTTTGTTTTTGTAAGGACATACATAATTATACTTACATATAAATTAAATAAAATTAATTTAGAAATTCATCCGTTCCGTGTCGATGCAAAATACCAAGAAACGACCTTTAGGTAAGATTTAGGTACCTGCTCTGGGTAAGGGGAAGACGTCCCCAGCCCTGGCCCCAGCGCCAACCCTAGCCGTGGTTCCGGCTACCTCCACCCCATTGGAAGGGGGCTGGGAGGTGGCTGGAGCCAGCAAGAAGAGGCGGAAGGCCTGCAAAAAGGCCAGGAGGGCCGCGGCCGCCGCGAAAGCAGCGCCGGGGAAGCTCCGTGCCCCCCGCACTACGGCCGTCGTCGTCACCCAGACGGCGGAGGCAGCGGGGATAGGCATGGGGTATGCCGAGGTGTTGGCCAAGGTGAAGGCCAACGTCGACCTCAAGGCCCTCGAGATCTAGGGCGTCCGGTGCAAGAGTACACGGACAGAAGCCCGACTTCTCGAGGTCCCTGGCGCCGCCAGTGGCCCCAAGGCCGACGCCCTAGCGGCTCGGCTGAGGGAGTCGCTGGACGCAGCCGACGTCCGGGTGTCCAGGCCCATTAAATGCGCAGAAGTGCGCATTACGGGCCTGGACGAGCCTGAGCTCTTCTGCCGTGTCGGAGGCCGGGGACTGCTCCCCGGACACAATTAATATGTCGCTTACGGGCGGAGCCTCCTGGTGGGAGGCTTCCTGAGGGCGCAGGCACGGCTCCTGTAGGCCCGACCGGCCAGGTGCTTCAGGTGCCTGTCGGTGGGCCATGTGGGGGTGCACTGCACGGCGGAAGTAACGGCGGGTGACCGGCCTTCCGCCCCTAGTTCGAAGCGGGATGCGGGGATGGGAGTTCCATAATGGATCCTCCACTCCGCATCCTATAGGCGAACGTTGGCCACGGTGCCCATGCTCAGGACCTTCTGCGCCAGAGCATGGCACAGTGGGCCATAAATGTCGCCGCTGTCGCCGACCCATACACCCACCGGTTCCTCGGGCCTACCTGGGAAACCGCGCTGGATGGGTCGGCGGCACTGGTGCACAACCCTGCCGCCGGCAGCCCCCCTCTTGCCGTCGTTGCAAGGGGACCCGGCTGCGTGGCGGCGGCGGTTAGCGATATAGCGGTCGTGGCCGCATATATCACGCCGAACCGAGACCAAGCTGCGTTTGAGCAATGGCTCCGTCAGCTGGCCGTCGTCGTCAATGCCTGCCAGCCCCGTCCGGTCCTTGTGCTCGGGGACTTCAACGCCTGGTCGTATGCCTGGGGTTCCCGACACGAAGGGGGTGCGACGGGGCATAGAGGCAGGGCACTGGTGGACTGGGCCGCACGATTCGGCCTAGTCCTCCTAAATCGGGGAGCCGTGGACACGTTCGTGACCTCGAGGGGTAGCTCCATCGTGGACCTATCGTTCGCGAGCCCCTCGTTGGCGTGACGTGTTCAGGGCTGGCGCGTCGTTTTGGGGGAGGACACAAGTTCGGATCACCGATACATTCGGTTTCACGTGCCCCCCCCCCCTGCGAGCGACGCGCCGGCTGCACCAGCTCCACCCGAGCCACGTTGGGCGCTTAAGCGACTTGATCGGGAGCTCCTCCTGGAAGCCGCCATCGTACAGGACTGGGCCCCTGCGCCGGACAGGCCTGTCAGCATAAACGATGAGGCGGAGTGGTTCCGGGAGGCCATGACCCATGTCTGTGACGCGGCGATGCCTAGGGCTCCGCCCTATAATCCGAGGGGTCAGGTCTACTGGTGGTCGTCGGAGATCGCGCAGCTCAGACGGGCCTGCGTGATCACGCACCGCCGGTGGGCCCGATTCCGTAGGAGGCGTCGCCGCCCCGCAGATGCGGTGGCCCGAGAGGCGGAGTTGTACGAGGGATACAGGGAGGCCAGAGGAGCCCTCCGAGCGGAGATAAGACGGGCCAAACAGGCCGCCTTCCGCGAGCTGCTGGAGACGCTGGAGCGGGACTCTTGGGGGTGGCCCTACCGGATGGTGAGGGGCAAGCTGCGCCCCAAGGCCCCGCCGTTAAACCGGTGTCTCCAGCCGGATCTGCTCGGAGGAGTTGTTAGCTCCCTGTTCCCAGCGCGGGCGGTGGAACATGTTCCACCGCAGATGACTCCGTCTCGGTTGCCCATGGCGCCCAACGTGGAATACGACGACGTGCCCGAGGTCACTTGGGTAGAACTAGAGCTGGCGGTGAGAAGGCTAAGAGCCAAACACACCGCCCCGGGACCCGACGGCATTCCAGGCCGAGCGTGGGTCCTAGCTCTAGTCGACGACGCTCTCGAGCCCCGACTGAGAGGGCTTCTCAACGCATGTTTGGAGCGGGGCCAGTTTCCGAAATTGTGGAAGACGGGGAAACTGGTCCTCATCCCAAAGGAGGGGCGCCCGGCGGACTCGCCGTCCGCCTACCGGCCCATAGTGTTGCTCGACGAGGTGTGCAAGCTCTTTGAAAGAGTAATTGCGAAGCGCCTCGTCGAGCACCTCTCAAGAGTGGGGCCGGACCTGGAGGATGGCCAATATGGCTTCCGCCAGAGGCGCTCCACCGTGGATGCCATCATGCGCGTGAGGGCTCTGGCGGAGTATCTGATGCAGTAGCCCGGGGTGAGGTGATGCTGGCGGTGTCCCTGGACATCACCAACGCGTTCAACACCTTGCCCTGGAGTTGCATTAGGGAGGCGCTCGTGTATCACGAAGTGCCTCTCTACCTCCGCCGCATAGTCGGGGCGTATTTGACGGAGAGAGCCGTCATCTACCCAACCGTGACGGTCTCGGTCGGCGTGAAATGTCGTGCGGTGTTCCACAGGGATCGGTCCTGGGGCCGCTCCTGTGGAACATCGGATACGACTGGGTGCTTTACGGTGAGCTCGTAGGCGGTGCCGCCGTCACGTGCTACGCGGACGACACGCTCGTGACGGCGTGCGGGGCGACCTACCGCGAAGCGACCCTGAAGGCCATGACCGCGGTTGCCCAAGTCGTTGAGCGGATCCGGCGGCTGGGTCTCGAGGTGGCTCTGCATAAAACCGAGGCCCTGTTCTTTCATGGGCCTCGGAGCAAGCCACCCGAGGGATCCAGTCTCATCGTGGGAGGAAATCGCATCGGCATCAAGCCCCAAATGAAATATTTGGGGCTCGTGCTCGACGGCCGATGGGACTTCGGAGAGCACATTTGAAGTCTGGCCCCCAAATTGAAGTGCACAGCTCTTGCTCTGGCTCGGCTGTTGCCCAACATGAGGGGGCCCGATGACTCCTGCAGAAGACTCTACGCGGGCATCGTGCGGTCCATGGCCCTGTATGGGTGCCCAATATGGGCGGAGGCCCTGAGGACCAGAACTGTGCGGATACTGCACGCTCCGCAGCGAGTTATGGCCATCAGGATCATCCGCGGGTACCGCACGATCTCCTTCGAGGCGGCGAGTCTCCTTGCCGGAACTCCGCCATGGGACCTGGAGGCGAGAGCCCTTTCGCAACTGTACCAGTGGCGAAAGGAGGTGCGGGAGCAGGGATGGAACCCCGAGCCTCGAGAAATCGAGGCTGTGCAGTCCCAGCTCCGCCAGGCCATCGTGGTGGAGTGGAAGGAACGAATTGGGCGACCAAGCGCAGGGCACGCCGCAATAGCGGCGGTAAGGCCCATCATGGAGGATTGGCTAGAGAGGCGACACGGAAGCCTCTCGTACCGACTGACGCAGGTGATCTCTGGGAAGGGGTGCTTCGGGGACCACCTGCATCGGATCAGGAAGGAGCCAACGTCTGAGTGTCATCACTGCGATGCGCGCGAGGACTCAGGGCTGCACACGCTGGCGGACTGCCCGGCGTGGGAGGCGCCGAGGCGTGACCTCGTGGCAGCCATCAGGGTGGGAGTCCTCTCGCTCGGCAGCATGATTGCGGCAATGGTGCGGAGCGCGAGCGCGTAGGCCGCCGCCACCTGGGTGGAGCGCGCCCGGGAGAGATTTAGAACTCTCCCGGCCCGCCGAGCCCGCAACTTGCTCGCCGCGCGTCGCAGGCGACTCAGGCGCCGGAGTTCGCTTAACGACCTCCGTCCTCCATGAGCGCAGACCTGGGGGTGACAGGTGAGGCCGCCTGTCACCCCAGCAGAAGCAGGCCGGGACGGTGGGGCGACTAGCGCCCCTCCCCCAAAACGGGGCACGACGGGGACACCGTGGTGCCCAAACACGAGGGGGCCATCTCGAAACCGGAGATGGCCCAGGGTCAGTCGGGGTGCGAGGGAGATGCTCTATGGGCAACCTTACACCCCGGCGTCTGTAGACCCGAGACGGCGTGCGGTTTAAGTCGGTTCAAGCCCGACATAACCGCCCCCGCTGGCACGCGGGGGTGTATCCGAAGGGACTTCCGCACGAAAAAAAAAAAAAAAAAAGTATCTATGTCGCCGCCACTGGTTAAATCAGGCAGTTAACGCCTATGCCGTTCATTAAATGCCAGCAAATGGCTGATGAGCAACTAGCCAAGTCGTTGAGCGAACTTTTAACGAGATGGCTGAACGCCATGTAGTTATTTAGTTAAATTGTACTAACGACTCTGTGAGACTTCCGCCATTTATCAGTGTCGGGATGCGCTGTTTACGTGACTCCTCAGCACTACGCTGTAGTCCACTTTATTCTAATCTAAATTCGAATCTCTTGGTCAGCCATGTTCAACGGGCTGACTTTCAACACGCCAAGTCGTTGAGTAATTCTTGTTTTGAAACCACATGCGCTTGCTCCGACTGACCTTAACCTTTTGCTTAATATAAAAGTGTGTACCTATACAATTCACTTTATTTACTTATGCGATTTTGACAGGTATAAAAGTAATCTTCCTGTTATAGATATTTACCAAGTTACCAATTTCGCGTAGAATGCCGCCTAGCCAAGTGGTCGCGCTGCGTCGCTATGTTAATTAATCCTTCACGATTTTGCCAAGATCCTGGCCTATTACATAATGTCTATAGATATCACTGCTATTTCTGTAAGGTGGTTTCCTGTTAGTCCCATCTGCTATTGAATCGACTTGTTTGGGTTAGCTATTAAGTTTTATACAATTTTTTTTAGCAAGGAGTCTAGAACCCTTCACCCATTTATTTCTTAACTACAGTATTTTCTCTTGCTTATTACCTAGACCTAGTGTTTCATCGTTGTCGTCGAAAGCCACAGCTATGAACCCTAAAACACAAAGCCATACACTCACTTCAGACTGGAGGGTGCCATCAGCTTGTTCCAATTAGAGTCCTACATTCTATCCATAGATTATTGTTACGTGCGCGGGGTACAAATTAAATGCCGTTTATACAACGAAGAAGTTTATTCGCTCACCACAAACTAGAAAACTAAATAACTAGCACACACAGTACTCTTCAACAGTTCCAGTCGCTCAGCAGTTCACAGTAGTCCACAGTTGTTCCTTTAGTCGCACGTATAACTCTCTTGATTCACTTCGGTAAGATGTGTTCGCTTTCACTTTCGAAAATAAACTGCCTCGTGTCGATAGCCGGGCGCTCTTTTATAGCTCTTAAAAAAGAGGGTAGAATGTTCCGGAATCATCTAGAGATAAGGCACTAGAGCGTTCGAGAATAGTAGGTATTTACTGGGGCGTTCGAGAAAACAAGTACCTACACAGTCTGGCCGACGATAGAGGTGAATGCCCTTGTTATCGCGATTTGTAGGTAAAGTAGGTATAGGTAGACAAAGGGCTTGTGATTTCGTATTGACTTTTCTGGATTTTTCTAAACGGATCGATACAGTACTTCGACATTAACACCACGCCACGCGCCACGAAGCCGCTTTAAAATTAATTGTAAAACTACAAGTGATAATTTGCCACATAAAGCGATCGAATAACAAAAAGAACAACAATGCCCTCACCTTCTGCTTCGAACTATTGTCTTACGTTTGAAAGTAAATCTGTTCACTCGAAATCAGCTTATTTCAATTGGACAGATTAACTTTCATTCATTGATTGCGTTTATTAATGTTACCGATTACACCAAGTTTAGTATCTACCTTATGCAAATAGCAGTAGCAATATAGTAATATAGGGTGATTATGGAAAAAAGAGCCCATATACAGGGTAAAAGTATATTCCATCATAAAATATGCTATTGGATTTTTTTCTTCCAAAAAAAAAAAAAAAATTAATCAAGCACCTCAGTCCTAACACACTCAATTCAGCTTATGTCATGTAAGTGCAGAAATCAACGGTAAAGTGAGTGGGTATATCCTATACGTTGCTAGTAGTCTTGTATAAAAACATAGTCATCATTATCTTCGCGTTGTTTCCGGTGTCATCCGGGGTGTCACCTCGAAGCCCGGGGCCTGATTATTCCTTCTCCTCCTTTTGAGTTGCTTTTATGGAAGCGGCTGCCGTCTGACCTCCCAACCCAGAAAGGAAAGCCAGCGCCAGAGCCTCGTTCGTCCATCAGCATGTATGCCGGCTTACAGGTGAGGTTGACTTGGTCCCGTAGGTCTTGGTGGGCCCCATACACACTTGTAAAAAAATGTTGTAATAACACAAATACTTACCGAAATATTCTATCTCCATGGGGCGCAAACACTGCGTCATAGCAGTCGTAGATGGTGGCGTTGAGAATCACCTTCAGGTGGGAGCCTTCTGAATGCAAGTGGTAGCCGGGTGTGTTCTCCATAGCCCACCACCGATTGATGCAGTCTTCTGGGACTAATGAGATAACAAATATTTAGCCATCATCTTTTCGAGCGACATGACTGACTGAGTGAATCTTCAACCCAGAGCCTAAATCGCTGGACCTACAAACCTAAAATTTCGGGGTACATACTTTTTATCTTCCAAAAATCCTGTCTTAGTGGATAGACAAGATTTAAAGTATACTACAATTTTTAGTATACTCACCACACAACATTTTACACATTTATTTTAGTCTATGATCCGAACTAGTCGGTTGAAAATAATAGAGGATTTTAAAGCTTCAACTTCAGAGAGTATATTAATTTGGAATAATTTTTAAAAATTACTTTACCCGACTGTCTGATTCATGAACGCAGAGCCTAAACCGCTGAATCGAAAAACTTGAAATTTCGGCAGAAGATGCTTTTTATGTTGTAGGCATCCATTAAGAAAAGGATTTTTAGAAATTTCACTTCTAAGGTTGCAAAATAAGGGTTCAAAGTTTGTATGGAAGACTGTCATTTTCAAAGTGAGACACAGAAAATTTCCTACTTCTGTTTAGAAATGAATGTACAAGTATATTAGTGTTTTTCAAAACTTCACCCCATTGGGGGCTAATAAGGAATGGAGGTAATATGAAAGTCCGTTACATGGAGAGTGCATAACTTTTGAAGTAAAAAGCGAGAAATTAAATATAAAGTTTTTTTTGTATAGATTTACAATTGTATTCATATTGCCAGCCATAAAAAGCTACGGTAAAAATACTATTCAGATAATGATATGGTTAATTTAAGCATGTTGTGAGATAGAAATGAAAGAATTTTGAGGGTAGATTTCATGACTGGACTTCACGTTCCTTACCAAGAATATCCTGACATAAAAAGCAGAAAACAATATTCCTTATACTATTATATCCGTGATATTGTGAAATTGCTCAAGTCAGTCATCGAAATGAATTAATTACTTACGTTCCAAACAAACTTTCTTGAAATACCCGACATCATTGTCAACTTTCAGCTTGGATTTAGTGCTGTCAGCTATTCCTTGACAATTCCCTCTGCCATAAGCCACAATTACCGCAGCACAGTCCTCCAGCTCTCTACACCTTGCAAGACAAGCGCCTGCTAGCGATTCTTCGTCGCCGCTGGCAGAGTACACGAAGACAGGGGTCGCAGTCTCCGGAGCTACACCGGACCATCTTGTGAACGTCACTGAACGTGTGCCAACACATTGAGCATTTGAAGCTGAAAACAAAAATGATTGAAAGTAATACTACGACAGGGGGCGCGGGTACGATTCCCGCGCAGTGCAAATATTTGTATGCATGAATATGTCTATTTGCATTGGTCTGGGTGATTCTATGTATAATATGTATATTTCTACAAAAAAAAAGTATATAAGTATGTTTATCCGCATTCTGGAACCCATAACACAAGCTAGTCTAGAAAGCGCTGTGTAGCATATCGTAGAATATTTATTTTTTAATAAGCCTTCCTCAATCTACATATTTGGAACATCTACTTATGTATACACAAAAAAATAAAATTGAATTGTCTGTTTGTAACGTTAAAATAACAGTATTTCAATGAAGGTATACACATACTTACACCAAAAAACATTTTTTTTTACTTTTGTCTGTCCGTCTGTTTGGATTACTTAGGTAATCTCTGGAACGGCTGGGCTGATTTGACGGGACTTTCACTGGTAGATAGTTAATATTACAAGTCTAATGTAACATGGGCTACTTTGATTTTAGTCCTCCCCAAGTGTCCATTGCCGGGCACCCCGCTTAAGCCCTCGAAAGGATAACCCCAGGGTTACCGGCAGGACTTTGGCCGCCACCGCGGCCTCGCCTGGTGGGGTCGGGTTTTATCCCGCGTCGGTGAATTGGCAAGCGTGTGTAGGACCACACGACATAGGTGTTTGGAAATTATCCTGTTTGATATTAATATATGTCTTGATATATTTCGACAACGGATCGTCTCTAAAAGCCTCTTACATCACACAATGATGCCAAGAAGATCTAGTTTTCAAATCCATAATTAAAATGAATAGTTCGGTTATTATTACTATCTAGGATAGTCCAGGTGTTATTCCCCGGGAACTATAAATACACTTCTTTACTTTTATTAAATTCATTAAACATTTACATACATACATACATACATAACTTCACGCCTGTATCCCCGAAGGGGTAGGCCCCTCCCCCAAACCGGGGCAAGACGGGGACACCGTGGTTTCCAAACCCGAGGGGGCCATCTCGAAACCGGAGATGGCCCAGGGTCAGTCAGGGTGCGAGGGATATGCTCTATGGGCAACCTTACACCCCGGCGTTTGAAGACCCGAGACGGCGTGCGGTTTTAGTCGGTTCAAGCCCGACATAACCGCCCCCGCTGGCAGGCGGGGGAGTATCCGAAGATTTCCGCACGAAAAATAAACAAAGGTACAACTTAACTTAGGTACTTATTTAATTCCATGTGCATTGTTAAACCTCCTTTACAATCCGACAGGACCGAAATTTGTGTATATATTTAAATATTCTAGGAAAAGTGACCCTTGACCCCTGGGCTCGTCGGAAACGACTGGGACTTAATGCTGATTATGTAAAGAAAACCTAATCATTCATATAATTGTCTACAATCAGAGGTTTACCAGTCTGTCATTGTATAGCTAACGAGCTAATGAATAGCCAGGGATCGAGGACCCCTGACCTCAGTGCCCTGAGGTAGCTCCTGCGGTTATCGCCAGTGTGCCACGATGCTATGAAAAACATCCTCCAAGCCTTTGCCCATTTCTGTTGGGGACTACTTTTAATCTAACTAAGAAACTGCCAAACTTCGATATTTTCCGTGTAACTCCTGCCACCTGACTTTCACAATCCACTGGCGATATCGGAGTTCTATACTTAGACCACGTTGTCGGACTTTTAGGGCTTTATTTACCTGTTTAGTCGCCCTCAAAACTTCTGGTATCCTGGTATCCTGCGGTATCTTACGGCAGGCAGGTAATCAGTTGACTACCTACTTGTATAATTTATGAATACTAAGAAATATCCAAAGGTTTTGAAATTTACTTAATGATAGGTATTTATACCTACATAATTTGATGTTGATTGAGATATCAAAACCTTCGCATATTTTACATAAAAAGGGCACCGCCACCAACCAATCCCTGTCCAATTATAAATAACTTACAATGATGATACACGAGCGAAGACAAAACAACAAATACTACATATGTCTTCATAATATATGATTACGAACACGTTTAACTTTAGTTATGACTCATAAGTAATCACTCCAATGTACACAACTGTTCAATAACCTATGATCGTTAAACAGCACATCGCATCTTAAAGAAAATATTTTCCTAAAGAGTCACAATCACAACCGCCGAAGAAACGAACATGGCGCGAAACGTTACGTTCAAACTGAAAATATTAGCTACAGTGTACTGAAAGTAAATTCTATAGTTGTCTTCACACAACAAATTCGTGGAAATGTTGTAGTACTGCTAAGCAACTCGGTTCACCAGGGTGATGAACCAGTTGTTCATTTCGATACACAACGTCTATATCAGCTGCACCTGAACAAATACGCCACTTGTCTTATATTCCCATCGATATTGTCACCAATTGCAACTGAATTTCAATATTAAATTTTGGAAAGCTTCTTTAGATCATAAGGCACAATCTTGTTTCGTTTACGTATGCATTCGCTACAGTTTCTAATATTCAGGTGTTGTAAGTAAAGTTTAATAAATATAGATCCATTTCTATAGTTTTACATCGAAAAGGTAGCGATCGTCAGTCACACCGCGATTACTGAAACTGTATGAAGTGCAGACGGCATGTGCCCGCCGGCCCCCACTATAGTAGGTATCTGACACGACCTTGCAGTTTATTATTATGGGTTTAGACTACAATTTACAATAGAGTGACGAGTCAACGTCAAACGATAGTGAAAACGATAATAATGACGGCTATAGACGCCCAGTACGACGTATGTGTCGTAACATTCGGCGGGGCATGGCTACACAAAACATTGACTCTACGGGGCATTTGTACTTCCTGAAGTACCATATAATTTGAACACATTGGCGGAAATTTCACCAAACATCCGTCAGCATTGACTTGAGGCAGGATGACTTTAGTCTGAATATATTATTAGTACGCAGATGCGTGAAGCTCCGCCCTTCACACCCCTTAGCAACAGTAACTAAGTACCTACCCTAATATCATTTGCTGGAATTGGTTATAACGACACTGTGGGTATATGAAGATCAAAATCATAGAGCTAGATAAACAGTGAAATATACCAATCAAAGGCAGGTCTATAGCATCCGAAACGTGCACCCGATGAGTTTGTATGAAAGGTATAGGAAACGGTGGAAGAAGTTTACGAGGCGTGTTGTATAGTGTTAAGACTTGTGGTTCAAAGAGATATTATCTAGCTAGGATCTTAATCTATAGCTCTTCTTAATCGAGCTTGGAGCTCAGATGAAGATCTGAGCTCCAAGCTCGGCGTCCGCTTTCCTCCTCTTTTACATGATTTGTTATAGTTAGCTTTTACGGGAGCGTATGCCGTCTGTCCCCCAACCCCGAAAGCAAAGCCTCGTACGCCGATCAGCCGGTGTAACGGCTTACATGGGAGGCTGGCTTGGGCCCTTAAGATCTTGGTGGGGCCCCCTCAAACTGATAATTTAGGTAGGTAAGTTAATTATATTTTTTGTCAGCAAAGTTTATACTTGTCTTCAACTTGTAATTATCTAATTAATAACCCCATAAATATTAGATTGTTCCTTGGAATGGTAGATCTACTGAATGCTTGAAATTATTGGCAAGTCAACTAAGTGCGATAATAGGCATCGTGTTACAACAAAATTGGCACAATAAATACATGCCTATTTATAAGATAGGTAGGTACATGGCCCACGTGGGAGGTGCCGAGGCGTGACCTCGTGGCAGCCATCGGGGTGGGAGTCCTCTCGCTCGGCAGCATGATTGCGGCAATGGTGCGGAGCGCGAGCGCGTGGGCCGCCGCCACCTCCTTCTGCTAGCATGTGATGCTCGCGAAGGAGATGGCGGAGCGCGCCCGGGAGAGGTTCAGAACCCTCCCGGCCCGCCGAACCCGCAACATGCTCGCCTAGCGTCGCAGGCAACTCAGGCGCCGGAGGTCGCTTAACGACCTCCGTCCTCCATGAGCGCAGGCCTGGGGGTGGCAGGTGAGGCCGCCTGTCACCCCAGCAGAAGCAGGCCGGGACGGTGGGGCGACTAGCGCCCCTCCCCCAAACCGGGGCAAGACGGGGACACCGTGGTTCCGAAACCCGAGGGGGCCATCTCGAAACCGGAGATGGCCCAGGGTCAGTCGGGGTGCGAGGGATATGCTCTATGGGCAACCTTACACCCCAGCGTCTGCAGACCCGAGACGGCGTGCGGTTTTAGTCGGTTCAAGCCCGACATAACCGCCCGCCCTCTGGCCGGCGGGGGGGTATACGAGGGGATTTCCGTACGAAAAAAAAAAAAAGGTACATGGCCCAGGGTGAGTCGGGGTGCGAGGGATATGGTCTATGGGCAACCTTACACCCCGGCGTCTGTAGACCCGAGACGGCGTGCGGTTTTAGTCGGTTCAAGCCCGACATAACCGCCCCCGCTGGCCGGCGGGGGGTATCCGAAGGGATTTCCGCACGAAAAAAAAAACCTTTTTTTCGGACTTGAACCGACTAAAACCGCACGCCGTCTCGGGTCTACAAACGCCGGGGTGTAAGGTTGCCCATAGAGCATATCCCTCGCACCCCGACTGACCCTGGGCCATCTCCGGTTTCGAGATAGCCCCCTCGGGTTTGGGAACCACGGTGTTGCCCCGGTTTGGGGGAGGGGCGCTAGTCGCCCCACCGTCCCGGCCTGCTTCTGCTGGGGTGACAGGCGGCCTCACCCGCCACCCCCAGGCCTACGCTCATGGAGGACGGAGGTCGTTAAGTGACCTCCGGCGCCTGAGTCGCCTGCGACGCGCGGCAAGCATGTTGCGGGCTCGGCGGGCCGGGAGAGTTCTAAATCTCTCCCGGGCGCGCTCCGCCATCTCCTTCGCGAGCATTATATGCTCGCAGAAGGAGGTGGCGGCAGCCCACGCGCTCGCACTCCGCACCATTGCCGCAATCATGCTGCCGAGCGAGAGTACTCCCACCCCTATGGCTGCCACGAGGTCACGCCTCGGCGCCTCCCACGCCGGGCAGTCCGCCAGCGTGTACAGCCCTGAGTCCTCGCTCACATGAAATAGTACCTTTTTTTTTTTTTTTTTTTTTTTATCGTGCGGAAATCCCTTCGGATACCCCCCCGCCGGCCAGCGGGGGCGGTTATGTCGGGCTTGCACCGACTAAAACCGCACGCCGTCTCGGGTCTTCAGACGCCGGGGTGTAAGGTTACCCATAGAGCATATCCCTCGCACCCCGGCTGACCCTGGGCCATCTCACCACTAACAGCATGGCTCATCCTGTCTCCTCTGAAAGCAGAGGAGTACGGAGAGCGATGTGTTCCCGCCACGTTGGGTATTGGCCGACGATCAATGCCAACCCTATGAAGGGGTGAAGGGGAAGAAATTGACCGCCGCCCAGGGTGTACCGGCCGCTCCGATTCCGTTCCCCCTCCACTGCAGCGGGATCGGAATCGGAGCGACACTCGAGGAGGTTACCCAACACACACCCCCACATGAAATAGTACCTATATAATAATATATTGGGGAAAATAGTATATAATATAGTAAATATAATATTGGTTTTATATTGTTTGGTGACTACATTTTGGCGACAGATCTATTTTACGGACTTACCCTATTATTTACGAAATTCAAAACTAATTTAATTGTCGATAGCTTAAATTATACCCATTTAATTAGGTAATAGTGCCGCTATCTACTGCAGGTATCAATGAAAAGGCTCAATCTACATATAAAGAAACTAATTCCCTTAAAATAACTATAGGTATTACAATGTGGACATAACATAAGTATTCTATAAGTAGGTACGTAAGTAGGGTAGGTGTATAAAACAAAAGGGCGTTTTGGCGGCAAACACAAAAACAACCAAATGATTTATGACAATGATTATTAATTTAAACATCAGTCGCTTGTCCCATCCCGACCTAGTAAAGCCAATCTATTAAGTTAATTCAACTACATTCATTCTATTGTTATGTAAATGTTGTTAGAACGAGTCACGGTACCGAGGCAAGTTGATAATACGCCAAATACATTATGTGTACCTACCTACATATTGCAACTGGTATACCATTATCTTGAACGCGATAGATAGCCATTGCAAGACAATTTATCAAATATTTTATGTAGATTATGTAAACGATCACTTATCTTTTGCAATTTAATGGGACAATTTAACTCATTATATGCCGCGTACTTTGATTTTTATATAATCAAAGGCCGCGTACAATTTGTAGTGTACTTTCACAACTTCGTTAAATTTTTTAAATCCTCTAAATAATTAAGAGGCCTATCACAAAATTACGTTCTGACTGATTAGGCCTTTTTGGTTTGGCTAATACGGCTTTTATACGAGAGCCTGCCGTGTGACCTTTCAACTCCAAGAAGAAAGCCTGTACCAGAGCCCCGTTCATCAAGTAGCAGGTGTACCGGCTTGCAGGTGGGGTCAGCTTGGGCCCCGAAGATCTTAGTGGGGCCCCAAAACATTTTCTACTGTGGCCTGACTATCTACCTAGTTAGGTAACGATTTCTGAAACTCACCATACCCACTGAAACATACATACAACTATATTTAAAAGAAACGTAGTATATAATATTTAGACGGTAGATCTTTCCTTAGTTGATAATGATTAATAATGCATTTTATCACATGGATGTCGTAGAATTAGGTACCTACTATTCATTACCACATGGACAATAAAAATAGGTACCTATATACACTAGCGTAGCTATCGCTAGGCGGTGCGGTGCACCGAGGTGCATATTTAGTAATCTGTGGCCCCACATCCTATTTGCACCGGAGCCCGTGGTCACCTAGCTACGCTACTGCCTTTTAGGTGTCTACGAGTATATATAAATGAAAGTCACTCACATGACTGCAAGTCTGCGCACAAACATGACGTCATTCTATTTTAATATTCATTTATTACCCATTGTTGCCAACTTAGGGCATGGGTCTGGATCGTTTTGAGATATAACAAAATAAAAATAGCAGTAAGTAGGAAATTTTCAAACTCATCAGAGATTAATAGTGCATGTATCCACATGTTTCTGATGACGGAGGAATATTAATATGTGGTTTGGATGGTGAGGGTAGCTTATAAATTTTATAAATTATGAAAAAAAATTACTCAAGTGCATCAAATAGTCAGATGCGATGTTATGTGAACTCAGGATCTCCTGTTCAAAACTCATGGCTTTGTCATGCGCAAATCGTCGGATTATATAATTGAAATGCACACCTTTTTAACACGTAACCAACTCACCTTGCTTTATTCTGACGCGCTACTATTTTGATCGACGGCCCTAGACGCGCGACGCGACGGTATAATTATGTATAAAGGGTTCATGTTTGTTCGGCTTACTTATAAGGGTGTAAAGTTTCCCCCATTATGTAATTTTGCAGCGCTTTAGTAATCCTGAAATCTTTTCTAGGGCCATAATATATACTATAACATATATTATGATAACGACATCTGACTGAAAAAATTGTTAAAAATAGGGCCCCTTCTTTTTTTGCACCAGGGTTCTTGGTCACCTAGCTACGCCTATGGTTCCGGGTGACTCCTCAATTCAGATGTTTAGATTGGATTGAGGAGCCACTTTTAAATTATGGGTACTTTGAATATCTTTTACTGCGAATTTCAGAATTTGGCCTACAGAATTATTGGATTTACTTTACCTCCCTTCCTTCCCTTTTTAAAATCTGAAGTGGCCTTTCAATCCATACGGACATTGCAGATTTTACAGTTATGGATTATAAAGATTCTCATTCACAATGAGTACAAATTTACGTCCGCAGGTTATAATTAATGGCATTCACGATTCACGACACCACATCATAATTTATAACGCCCTTCAAAGTTACAAAGCTATTATTTATAGATTTTTTTCTCACAAGGCCCTCCCTAGGTATGTATCCTTTATAACTTTTATTCCTGAAAACATTCAAATTTTTTTTTTATTTAGTCCGTCAAATTGATGCTCCCCGCCTGATGGTAAGCTGAGGTGAAATCCAAAAAGTAGTGGCCACCGTTTCCAGAGATTGTCCCTAGAATGGTGGCCCCTACCTAGACGACCTCAACAGATGTTTTTTCACTCCCCGCTTAAAGAGCCCAGTATTCAAAGTTCCAATTTCGGTTCGGTGGAATGCGCTGCCTCACTCTGTACGCGATAGCACTTCTTTGAACGTATTCAAGATCAAAGTAAAACAACTGTTCCTTGCTCAAACTAGATAACTGTGTATTATTTATTTATGTAATTTCTATAATTTATTGTATATTTATGAATTTATGTAGTGTATTTATGTATACATATATTTATATATATAAATTTGTCTGTATGTATGTAATTTAATATGTATGGTATGTATGTTCTTAGTACTTTTGTATTCTATTATTATGTATGTTCTCTGCAATTGTACACTTGCACTTACTACCCTTTTGTTGCTGTTTCTCCTTTACCCCCCAAAGGTTTGGTGGGAGAAAACTCAATACTGAGTTAAGCTCGCCTTTGTACATCTAAATATAATTATGCCTGTTACTGTACTATTTTATGTGTGTACAATAAAGAATTAAGAATTCTATTACATTTTCTTCTTTATTTTTTCTTTTCGAAGATCATTGCCACAATCCACACGTATGATTTTAAAGAATAACAAGCAGTGGGTTTCGGTGACCGTCAGGATGGCTGGACCAAACGAGATATGTACATGAGACCATATGCAGTAATTAGTACCCATTGGGTACTAATCAGTACCTACCCATGATGAAGTATTTGGTACTATCAAAGATTTATAGTGGCCTGCCATTCTGACGTCAGCTTGGTTGGTCACTTCCAAGTTCTCATAGTTTTAGCGATGTATTGTTGTTAATGTAGATTTAGTACCTGCTAGGTAATGTATATATATATATTTTTTTTACAACTTTAAGAAGCTCCTTTTTTATGAATTAAAATTTAGTAATAGAAACGTTAAAATACATTTTTGTTCAGAATAATTGCTAACAATGTTTTCGCAGGCGTTTATCAACTTGTTTCTTGACACCCGTAGTTGGTACGGTTGTATCCATTAATTAATATCTTAAGAAAATACGACGGAGCGTATATTATTTGTGACGTTTTAATATTTTCATTGATTAACTTTATATTAAGAAATGCAAATAATTACTTTATAATAATAACTTTGAATTACGGATCGCCATAGAAACCTTCATCCCTAATTTTACCCCTTTAATAGAGAAATTTCCAAAAATCCGTTTTTGAAAAAGGCTATGTTATATATAAGCTAACATAAAAGCATGGATACAAAGCATCTAGTGCCGAAATTTCAAGCTTCAAGTTTGAATAGACATGATAATATTTGTATCTATTCCATTTTGACCGCACGTTACTAAAGGGCGCTAGGGTAATGATTGCACACGGACGCTTAACGTTTTTCTTAATAATTTTAATAGGAGCTATATAAGTTGTATATAAATATATGTTTGGGGTTATCCTTTCGAGGGCTTACCCGGGGTGCCCGGCAATGGAAACTTGGGAAGGACACCATGTGGTTTTAGTCGGTCCGATTTCGACACGCCCACCCCATCGTCGGCACCGATGGGGTGAAGCCCGTGGAGGTTTCCACACGCTAAAAAAAAGTGTACCTAGTTGGAACTAAATCTTTACGTTAACAACGCTTCTATAAACGCTAAATCTATGCGAACTTAGAAGTCGACAGCCAACCTGACGTCAGAATAGCTATTTTATTTTTTTCATAGATTTCTTAACGCAAAGATAACAAATACTTCGTCATAGTTACTGAATAGTACCCAATAGGTACTAAACAGCGCACATGGTCTGATGTACATATCTTGTTTAGTCCAGTCATCCTGACGGACACTAGGTATGGCCCCACAAACTTCAAAAAAAAATCAGAATGCACACCCAGACTCAGAACAGTAACCGTCTGAGGGTAAGAATCAAATCCATGATAGGGACGTTTTAAACCGTGCACAATTCGATATTATACAGATTTGGTAACTTTTTAGATACATGACCTTATCTATTAAACAAAGAGACATACTAAGAGAAAAAAAAAAGAGGTCAATTCGGGCAATGGTTTTGAATCATACACATAGATACTTGTAAAGCATATTTTATTTCATAATCACACGATATGCTCATAGATTTACAATTTTTGTAATATTGTGCTTACACATTTTAGCAAACTTGTGCATATTTTTTAAATAATCACACCAACGTGTGGAGCGCCGTGTCTTCGCCAGGATCCTCGCAGTGCTGGCACTGCGGCGTTGTCTCCCGGTGGACGCGCCACAGATACTTACCGAAGCACCCGTGTCCGGTAACCATCTGGCACATCCGGTAGGAGAGGTCCCCATGGTCCCTCTCCAACCACTCCTTCATGATCGGTCTCACCGCCGCAATGCGAAACGCCGGGGTGTAAGGTTGCTCATAGAGCATATCCCTCGCACCCCGACTGACCCTGGGCCATCTCCGGTTTAGAGATAGCCCCCTCGGGTTTGGGAACCACGGTGTTGCCCCGGTTTGGGGGAGGGGCGCTAGTCGCCCCACCGTCCCGGCCTGCTTCTGCTGGGGTGACAGGCGGCCTCACCCGCCACCCCCAGGCCTACGCTCATGGAGGACGGAGGTCGTTAAGTGACCTCCGGCGCCTGAGTCGCCTGCGACGCGCGGCAAGCATGTTGCGGGCTCGGCGGGCCGGGAGAGTTCTAAATCTCTCCCGGTCGCGCTCCGCCATCTCCTTCGCGAGCATTATATGCTCGCAGAAGGAGGTGGCGGCAGCCCACGCGCTCGCGCTCCGCACCATTGCCGCAATCATGCTGCCGAGCGAGAGTACTCCCACCCCTATGGCTGCCACGAGGTCACGCCTCGGCGCCTCCCACGCCGGGCAGTCCGCCAGCGTGTACAGCCCTGAGTCCTCGCTCACATGAAATAGTACCTTTTTTTTTTTTTTTTTTTTTATCGTGCGGAAATCCCTTCGGATACCCCCCCGCCGGCCAGCGGGGGCGGTTATGTCGGGCTTGCACCGACTAAAACCGCACGCCGTCTCGGGTCTTCAGACGCCGGGGTGTAAGGTTACCCATAGAGCATATCCCTCGCACCCCGGCTGACCCTGGGCCATCTCACCACTAACAGCATGGCTCATCCTGTCTCCTCTGAAAGCAGAGGAGTACGGAGAGCGATGTGTTCCCGCCACGTTGGGTATTGGCCGACGATCAATGCCAACCCTATGAAGGGGTGAAGGGGAAGAAATTGACCGCCGCCCAGGGTGTACCGGCCGCTCCGATTCCGTTCCCCCCCCACTGCAGCGGGATCGGAATCGGAGCGACACTCGAGGAGGTTACCCAACACACACCCCCACATGAAATAGTACCTATATAATAATATATTGGGGAAAATAGTATATAATATAGTAAATATAATATTGGTTTTATATTGTTTGGTGACTACATTTTGGCGACAGATCTATTTTACGGACTTACCCTATTATTTACGAAATTCAAAACTAATTTAATTGTCGATAGCTTAAATTATACCCATTTAATTAGGTAATAGTGCCGCTATCTACTGCAGGTATCAATGAAAAGGCTCAATCTACATATAAAGAAACTAATTCCCTTAAAATAACTATAGGTATTACAATGTGGACATAACATAAGTATTCTATAAGTAGGTACGTAAGTAGGGTAGGTGTATAAAACAAAAGGGCGTTTTGGCGGCAAACACAAAACAACCAAATGATTTATGACAATGATTATTAATTTAAACATCAGTCGCTTGTCCCATCCCGACCTAGTAAAGCCAATCTATTATGTTAATTCAACTACATTCATTCTATTGTTATGTAAATGTTGTTTGAACGAGTCACGGTACCGAGGCAAGTTGATAATACGCCAAATACATTATGTGTACCTACCTACATATTGCAACTGGTATACCATTATCTTGAACGCGATAGATAGCCATTGCAAGACAATTTATCAAATATTTTATGTAGATTATGTAAACGATCACTTATCTTTTGCAATTTAATGGGACAATTTAACTCATTATATGCCGCGTACTTTGATTTTTATATAATCAAAGGCCGCGTACAATTTGTAGTGTACTTTCACAACTTCGTTAAATTTTTTAAATCCTCTAAATAATTAAGAGGCCTATCACAAAATTACGTTCTGACTGATTAGGTCCTTTTGGTTTGGCTAATACGGCTTTTATACGAGAGCCTGCCGTGTGACCTTTCAACTCCAAGAAGAAAGCCTGTACCAGAGCCCCGTTCATCAAGTAGCAGGTGTACCGGCTTGCAGGTAGGGTCAGCTTGGGCCCCGAAGATCTTAGTGGGGCCCCAAAACATTTTCTACTGTGGCCTGACTATCTACCTAGTTAGGTAACGATTTCTGAAACTCACCATACCCACTGAAACATACATACAACTATATTTAAAAGAAACGTAGTATATAATATTTAGACGGTAGATCTTTCCTTAGTTGATAATGATTAATAATGCATTTTATCACATGGATGTCGTAGAATTAGGTACCTACTATTCATTACCACATGGACAATAAAAATAGGTACCTATATACACTAGCGTAGCTATCGCTAGGCGGTGCGGTGCACCTAGGTGCATATTTAGTAATCTGTGGCCCCACATCCTATTTGCACCGGAGCCCGTGGTCACCTAGCTACGCTACTGCCTTTTAGGTGTCTACGAGTATATATAAATGAAAGTCACTCACATGACTGCAAGTCTGCGCACAAACATGACGTCATTCTATTTTAATATTCATTTATTACCCATTGTTGCCAACTTAGGGCATGGGTCTGGATCGTTTTGAGATATAACAAAATAAAAATAGCAGTAAGTAGGAAATTTTCAAACTCATCAGAGATTAATAGTGCATGTATCCACATGTTTCTGATGACGGAGGAATATTAATATGTGGTTTGGATGGTGAGGGTAGCTTATAAATTTTATAAATTATGAAAAAAAATTACTCAAGTGCATCAAATAGTCAGATGCGATGTTATGTGAACTCAGGATCTCCTGTTCAAAACTCATGGCTTTGTCATGCGCAAATCGTCGGATTATATAATTGAAATGCACACCTTTTTAACACGTAACCAACTCACCTTGCTTTATTCTGACGCGCTACTATTTTGATCGACGGCCCTAGACGCGCGACGCGACGGTATAATTATGTATAAAGGGTTCATGTTTGTTCGGCTTACTTATAAGGGTGTAAAGTTTCCCCCATTATGTAATTTTGCAGCGCTTTAGTAATCCTGAAATCTTTTCTAGGGCCATAATATATACTATAACATATATTATGATAACGACATCTGACTGAAAAAATTGTTAAAAATAGGGCCCCTTCTTTTTTTGCACCAGGGTTCTTGGTCACCTAGCTACGCCTATGGTTCCGGGTGACTCCTCAATTCAGATGTTTAGATTGGATTGAGGAGCCACTTTTAAATTATGGGTACTTTGAATATCTTTTACTGCGAATTTCAGAATTTGGCCTACAGAATTATTGGATTTACTTTACCTCCCTTCCTTCCCTTTTTAAAATCTGAAGTGGCCTTTCAATCCATACGGACATTGCAGATTTTACAGTTATGGATTATAAAGATTCTCATTCACAATGAGTACAAATTTACCCGCAGGTTATAATTAATGGCATTCACGATTCACGACACCACATCATAATTTATAACGCCCTTCAAAGTTACAAAGCTATTATTTATAGATTTTTTTCTCACAAGGCCCTCCCTAGGTATGTATCCTTTATAACTTTTATTCCTGAAAACATTCAAATTTTTTTTTTATTTAGTCCGTCAAATTGATGCTCCCCGCCTGATGGTAAGCTGAGGTGAAATCCAAAAAGTAGTGGCCACCGTTTCCAGAGATTGTCCCTAGAATGGTGGCCCCTACCTAGACGACCTCAACAGATGTTTTTTCACTCCCCGCTTAAAGAGCCCAGTATTCAAAGTTCCAATTTCGGTTCGGTGGAATGCGCTGCCTCACTCTGTACGCGATAGCACTTCTTTGAACGTATTCAAGATCAAAGTAAAACAACTGTTCCTTGCTCAAACTAGATAACTGTGTATTATTTATTTATGTAATTTCTATAATTTATTGTATATTTATGAATTTATGTAGTGTATTTATGTATACATATATTTATATATATAAATTTGTCTGTATGTATGTAATTTAATATGTATGGTATGTATGTTCTTAGTACTTTTGTATTCTATTATTATGTATGTTCTCTGCAATTGTACACTTGCACTTACTACCCTTTTGTTGCTGTTTCTCCTTTACCCCCCAAAGGTTTGGTGGGAGAAAACTCAATACTGAGTTAAGCTCGCCTTTGTACATCTAAATATAATTATGCCTGTTACTGTACTATTTTATGTGTGTACAATAAAGAATTAAGAATTCTATTACATTTTCTTCTTTATTTTTTCTTTTCGAAGATCATTGCCACAATCCACACGTATGATTTTAAAGAATAACAAGCAGTGGGTTTCGGTGACCGTCAGGATGGCTGGACCAAACGAGATATGTACATGAGACCATATGCAGTAATTAGTACCCATTGGGTACTAATCAGTACCTACCCATGATGAAGTATTTGGTACTATCAAAGATTTATAGTGGCCTGCCATTCTGACGTCAGCTTGGTTGGTCACTTCCAAGTTCTCATAGTTTTAGCGATGTATTGTTGTTAATGTAGATTTAGTACCTGCTAGGTAATGTATATATATATATTTTTTTTACAACTTTAAGAAGCTCCTTTTTTATGAATTAAAATTTAGTAATAGAAACGTTAAAATACATTTTTGTTCAGAATAATTGCTAACAATGTTTTCGCAGGCGTTTATCAACTTGTTTCTTGACACCCGTAGTTGGTACGGTTGTATCCATTAATTAATATCTTAAGAAAATACGACGGAGCGTATATTATTTGTGACGTTTTAATATTTTCATTGATTAACTTTATATTAAGAAATGCAAATAATTACTTTATAATAATAACTTTGAATTACGGATCGCCATAGAAACCTTCATCCCTAATTTTACCCCTTTAATAGAGAAATTTCCAAAAATCCGTTTTTGAAAAAGGCTATGTTATATATAAGCTAACATAAAAGCATGGATACAAAGCATCTAGTGCCGAAATTTCAAGCTTCAAGTTTGAATAGACATGATAATATTTGTATCTATTCCATTTTGACCGCACGTTACTAAAGGGCGCTAGGGTAATGATTGCACACGGACGCTTAACGTTTTTCTTAATAATTTTAATAGGAGCTATATAAGTTGTATATAAATATATGTTTGGGGTTATCCTTTCGAGGGCTTACCCGGGGTGCCCGGCAATGGAAACTTGGGAAGGACACCATGTGGTTTTAGTCGGTCCGATTTCGACACGCCCACCCCATCGTCGGCACCGATGGGGTGAAGCCCGTGGAGGTTTCCACACGCTAAAAAAAAGTGTACCTAGTTGGAACTAAATCTTTACGTTAACAACGCTTCTATAAACGCTAAATCTATGCGAACTTAGAAGTCGACAGCCAACCTGACGTCAGAATAGCTATTTTATTTTTTTCATAGATTTCTTAACGCAAAGATAACAAATACTTCGTCATAGTTACTGAATAGTACCCAATAGGTACTAAACAGCGCACATGGTCTGATGTACATATCTTGTTTAGTCCAGTCATCCTGACGGACACTAGGTATGGCCCCACAAACTACAAAAAAAAATCAGAATGCACACCCAGACTCAGAACAGTAACCGTCTGAGGGTAAGAATCAAATCCATGATAGGGACGTTTTAAACCGTGCACAATTCGATATTATACAGATTTGGTAACTTTTTAGATACATGACCTTATCTATTAAACAAAGAGACATACTAAGAGAAAAAAAAAAGAGGTCAATTCGGGCAATGGTTTTGAATCATACACATAGATACTTGTAAAGCATATTTTATTTCATAATCACACGATATGCTCATAGATTTACAATTTTTGTAATATTGTGCTTACACATTTTAGCAAACTTGTGCATATTTTTTAAATAATCATTTAGTTTCATGCACAAAAGCTACCAAGATAACAGGCTGTATATATTTAAAAATAACACTTCAGGTACATGAAACGATACTTTGGTAGAGTTTCAGACAATTTGTGTGTTAGATTTTGTCATACTTATTCTATTGTTAATAATAACGGAGCGTAAACAAGCAATAATGTGATTTTTATAAAACTGCATAAAGCTTGCAGAACGGTAGGAGGCTAGGAGCTAGTTGTAGAATTCATTTTATATAATGCAAAAGCGGGCGTGATGCACATGGGACGGGCGACAACTAGAGGTAAAATTCTAACCGAGGCTATCTTTACCTTGATGACGTCAGGACCTACTTGGGAATAATAGTGCACAGTTGGAAATAATAGTAAACAGCTTGTTTATGCTCCGTGGCATTCTGTTACATATGTAACAATACTTGTTTATTTTCTGGGATTAGGCTTTTCATTACGGATTGATACATTTCAGTTTTATCTTCCATACTAATCGAATGGATTATTATTAATTTTAAATAAACCTTATTATAATTTAACTTTTTTTTTCTATAAATATTTGATTTGGAACACATTTTATACCAAACGATACATTTTATAATCAGTTAATATAATACAGCCATTAGTAAAATAGAACACTGCACTGGCAATATGCTAATGTTCCAGTCAAAACAATATGTCCAAAAATATCAAATATACTTTAACATTTGGCAATTCGCACTGAGTACTTGATAGTAAAGTCATTGTAAATACTTCTCGTTACTTATTATTATTAAAGAATTTCATGATATTTGTGACATTCTGAATCATATCACAACCGCAATATCGAATAAGTTAATATCAATCAGTGCTGGCGATATTAATAACAATACATTCAAATAAAATAACAAAAAACGACGGTAAATAATAGTTCATAAGCTTTAACAATAATACCTGAAAAAAAGCGATTAAGATTATAAATTCAGATTTACCATAATCAGGTACGCAAAACAGAAAAACATAACAATATTTGGCTTCAGCAAGCTAACTGCGCTTAATATGGCAACACTCTTGACTTGGCATCCTATACAAAATGATAGAATTTGTGGGTGAAACATTCGCAAAATATGTATAATACGTTACTAATAGATGTATATTAAAATATCATATAACTGAAAAATACCGAAGTCGGCCAACGATTCAGTTCGGATAAACTTCTATAGGACTAGCTGATGCTCGCGGTTCCGCCGGCGTGTATATCGGTTATCGCGACTTTTGGTCATATCTCTGGTTCTAGTCAACCAATCAAACACACGGAAGATTTTAACTTTATTTTGAAACCACGACCTTTCTAATGAAGAAAAAACGCTTCAAAATCCGTTCAGTAGTTTTGCGTCCATCGCGAACAGACAAAAATTAAAAAATTGTTGCGTTTTAATCGTTGGTTTAACATTATAATCCCATGTTTATTTATATATTTCTCCAATGTACAGACACAACTAATTTACAATTTTATAATAGTATAGATAAGTCGCTTAGATCCATTATATCTTAAATAACAATCCACCCGCGTTTCACTTCATGTTTATGAGTTTTTTTAACTCAAGCCATCTTCATGTTTTATGAGATTTTTTTAACTCAAGAAATATAATATATAGCCTATGTCCATTGGGGATAATGTACCTACTTTTCAAATAGTGAAAGGTTTTTTCCAATAAGTGCAGTGGTTCCGAAGATTGCCCTCAACATATAAACAAAGCCACAAAATTCGGCTTCTCTCTTTATAATATTAATATAGATAAGTCATTAAAATTTAAAACAATAAACTGATACCATTTGGATTTTGGATAGTCTCATTTCGTATATCATTGCGAATGAGTCACACAAACTCGACTATCTCTATAGGAACACACGTGCTACGCCATAAAATTAACTAAATCTAATTGGTGGGAATGCGATCCCTCAGATAGGAAAGAACAGACTCTGTGCCCTTAGTGAGGATAGCGTGGCGCGGCTGACGGAAGCAGTTGCCCATCAACTCCAAGGTTCTGTAAATAAGTGTACTGTTCAGAAATCTGTAGAGGACAGCGTCAAAAGTTGATGAACATATTCAGATTTAAAAATATAAGAAAAAATGTGCGTGAAAATTATAAATATTTTAATAAATAATTTATTTATAAAGCCCACAAAGTAGTTTAACAGTATTTTCATAAGAGAATATAAATTACATAGCTCAAAAACTATTTTTTTAAATCTACAAATGATCATTTACTTTTGAAGCCTTACTTTATGTATACTTAATGATAAAAATCTTGACAATGAGGAGGCGGTGGCGCGCCAATCAACCAATGATAGATATATTAAACCCATCAGGAGACCAGGGGCTCGCGTCATTGGTAGACCAGTCCTTTTATTGATATTTTGATTGAACAGCTAGTGTACATGCGCGACCTTTTTTGTTCAAAATTTTGCCCCGAGTTATATTTGAGCTGATTCTATTATTTGAAGGTCTAATGTCAACTGATCACTTTGTTAAAATAGAAAACTAAAATGAATTCAGTTTTGTATTTTGACCTTGTTTGGCCTTTGACCTGTTTTGGCAATTTACAATGTCAAATATGTCTTACAACTAGCTCATTAACATCAATAGTGAAGTGATTGTTTCCCACGGGTTTTTTTTTTTTAACGTGCGGAAATCCCTTCGGATACCCCCCCGCCGGCCAGCGGGGGTGGTTATGTCGTGTCTCGACTAAAACCGCACGGTGTCCTCCCCAAGTGTCCGTTGCCGGGCACCCCGGGTAAGCCCTCGAAAGGATAACCCCAGGGTTGCCGGCGGACTTTGGCCGCCACCGCGGCCTCGCCTGGTGGGGTCGAGTTTTATCCCGCTTCGGTGAGTTGGCAGGCGTGTGTAGGGCACACACGACACGCCTCCGCCACGGCCTGCTTCTGTAAGGACGGCGAGTCGGCCAACTGCCGTCCTCAGGCCCCGATCATGGACGTCGGTAGTCCCGGGCGTAGATGAGTCTGCGGCATCCTCGCCGCAGACTGCGAAACTCGGGGTGCAGGGTTCTCTCCCGCTCCCTCTCCACCGTCTCTTTCGCGCGCATTACCTGCTTGCAGAAAGAGGCGGCGGCGTGCCACTTGCTCCCGTCGGAGACCACGGCCCTCACCATGGTCTCCAACGAGAGAACGTCCACGCCCAGGACCGCAACGAGATCCCGGCGTTGACTCGCCCACGCAGGGCACTCCACCAACGTGTGGAGCGCCGTGTCTTCGCCAGGATCCTCGCAGTGCTGGCACTGCGGCGTTGTCTCCCGGTGGATGCGCCACAGATACTTACCGAAGCACCCGTGTCCGGTAACCATCTGGCACATCCGGTAGGAGAGGTCCCCATGGTCCCTCTCCAACCACTCCTTCATGATCGGTCTCACCGCCGCAATGGTGGATTCCCCCCACCTTGGGTGCTCAAGTCGCACCCTGCATGTCTCCATGAGTTCCTGGCGAAGCAGGGACCGCTGAGCCCTGATTTCTCGGGGCTCCGGCCTATGGCCCCGCTCCAGCGCCTCCTTGCGCCACTGGTACAGCAGCGCAAGGGCTCTCGCTTCCAGGTCCCATGGAGGGGTCCCGGCTAGGAGACATGCCGCCTCGACGGAGATCGTGCGATACCCCCTGATGACTCTGACGGCCATCACTTTTAACGGGCTGTTTAATACAGCCACGTTGCAGGCCGCCAGAGTCTCCGCCCATACTGGGGCCCCGTACAGGGCCATGCTTCGCACGATCCCCAGGTACAGTCTCCTAGTGGGGGCGTTGGGTCCCTTAACGTTGGGCATTAGCCGCGATAGCGCGGCCGCAGCCCCCCTCAGTTTCGGGACCAGACTCCGGAGATGAGGTCCGAAGTCCCATCGGCTATCGAGTACGAGCCCAAGGTACTTCATCGTGGGCTCGATGCCGATGCTTACGCCCCCTACCGTTATGCTGGTTCCCGCAGGTGGCCCCCTCCGAGGCCCGTGGAAACACATTGCCTCGGATTTGTGGAGAGCCACCTCGAGTCCCAGCCGCCGTATTCGACCCACGACTTGAGCAACCCCTGCCGTGGCCTTTAGTGCCGTGCTTCGGTGCGTTGCTCCCCGCGCCATAACGAGGGTGTCGTCAGCATAACACGTTATGCTGACACCCTCGAGCAACGAACCGCGCAGCACCCAGTCGTATCCGATGTTCCACAGGAGTGGCCCTAGGACCGACCCCTGCGGAACACCGCACGACACTTCTCGCCGCCCTGGGCCTAGCCAGCTCGGGTAAACCATGGCCCTCTCGGATAGGTATGCCTCGACAATGCGGCGGAGGTAAGGAGGCACTCCGTGATACGCGAGCGCCTCCCTAACGCAGCTCCAGGGTAGGGTGTTGAAGGCGTTGGCGATGTCGAGTGACACCGCCACCACCACCCCACCCCGCGAGACTACTTCCTCCGCCAGGCGCCTAACGCGCATAATCGCTTCCACGGTGGAGCGCCCCCGGCGGAAACCGAACTGGCTGTCCGCGAGATCTGGCCCCAAGTTCGTGTGGATGCTCGACGAGGCGCTCTGCAATAATCCGCTCAAAGAGCTTGCACACCTCGTCGAGCAACACGATCGGCCGGTAACCGGATGGCTGGTCCGCCGGCCGCCCCGCCTTCCGGATAAGGACCAGTTTCCCCGTCTTCCAAGCCTTTGGAAACTGGCCCCTTTCGAGGCATGCGCTAAAGAGCGCTACCAGTCGAGGCCCTAGTTCCTCCAGGGCCAGTGTTTCCCACGGTGTTTAAGGTTTTCTATCTAAGAGACACTTTTTCAATCAGAATCAGAATTTATAAATTGGTCAGTTTCCGTATTTATCAATCAATAGTTTATTCACACTTGAGGGGATTTATGGACACTGAGAAGGTTTATTTAGACTTTTTCCGATTTAATTGTGGCAAAATGGAATTAAGCTTGGAGTTGATTCTTAATTCCTATTTATTGTTTTGTATCTATCAACAATTTTGTGTGCAAGCTGTGGGGACAAGTACCCAAGTAATAATCACCACATCATATCAGCCGTAGGAAGTCCACTGCTGAACATAGGCCTCCCCCATTGACTTCCATTTTGACTGGTCTGAAGCGGCCTGCATCCACCAAGTCCCTGCGCTCTTTACCAGGTCGTCTGTCCACCTCGCGCGAGGCCTAGCTACGCTGCGCTAGCCGTAAAATGGTCTCCACTCAAGGACCTTTCTGCCCCAACGGCCATCGGTTCTCCGAGCTATGTGCCCTGCCCACTGCCACTTCAGCTTTCTGACTCGCGCTGCTATGTTGGTAACTCTGGTTCGTCTACGGATCTCCTCATTTCTGATTCGATCTCGTAGAGAAATCCCAAGCATAGCCCGTTCCATAGCTTGCTGTGTGACCCCGAGCTATATAATCACCATAATATATTAAATATGTAATTTAAAAGTACCTTATTTTTATCTTTAAAAATAATTAATATACTCAAGTGATATTTATTATTAGAGAATGTAGCCGTCATTCGCATCAAATCTTTTTGCTGAAACACTTCCCCTTTTAAACTTACCGGAGATGAGTGAAATTGCCGAGTTCCGGTGGTACTGTGAAAATACTGTTATTGCTGAGGTCCAATACAGCTAACTTCTTCAGCTTGGCGAGTGCATCAGACGACACGTTGACCTCCTCGATCTTATTGTCCGCAGCCAACAGGATTTCTAAACTTTCCACTTCGTAGATGCACCTCGGTATTTTAGTAAATCTATGACATAAAACGATTAATCCTTAAAACTATACCTTTAATATAGTAATCATTTCAAAGACGAATCAGTTAGTAATTTATTATATGTTAGAATTTTTTCTAAATTAACTTGTCAATAACGACATCTCCTTCAAAATTTATATTCAAATATATATTAAAACTAAACTAAGTATTACTAAACTTGCTTAAATACTAACATTAAATTAAAAATAAACAAACAAACCGCTGAAACAATTCTAGGATTCGGTGTTCTACTAAACGACATGCTATAATTAACTTGATTAAATATTCATTTGTACAACAGTTTTTGAGATCTATGGAACTATAGGTAGTCGCCGGAATCATGATAAGGAGTGAGACCAGGCAGATTTCCTAAGAATCCTAAGAATAGTATACGTCATAGGACGCAAAGACAAATTCTTGCACCTTGTAGAAGACTCATCACTATCAGGCGCCGGATATCCTGACCCATTGACACTAAAGATTGATAGTGTTTGCGGATAATATTTAATACTAGCTGGCCCAGTAAACGTTTACTGCCTTACGAATTATGAAAGAAAATCGAGCGTGAGCATAAAAATGCAATTGAATTCAATTGTTTAAATTATATTGGTCATACAAAAACACTAAAATCGCGTTTAAAAAATAGGATAGGAGGTAGAAAAATACTTTACGACCTATTCTCATACCAACCAAATATACAAAGCCAATAAAAATACCAGCCATTACGGAGGAGTGGAACCACAAACACCGTGACATGAGATTTTTATATATTTTAGATTTACTTACTTGTTATTAGAAATAACTAGTTCCCTTAAATGTTTCAAGTATCCTAGTTCCTTAGGTAAGTCCGTAAGACTGTTTTTGCTTACATCAAGAAATTGTAACCGACTTAAACGGTTTATTTCAGGCGGAATACTTGTGATATTGTTGGCAGACAAAATTAATTGTGACAAAGTTTCGCTCAAACGGATGAAGCTGCAAAAATTCAATTTATTAGTATACTTACTTACTTACCATGAAAATATTTTTTTGTAGAGGAATATTGAAATAAAACTATTTTTAACTACCAAATAGACTTAACCAAAGAAATTTGTGATTTGTGAATCGGACGTTTTGCGAAGTGGACGATTCGCGTAGTGGACGATTTACGAATATGACGTTTCGCTATGTGAACGAAGTGGACCAAATGCAAAGTGGACGAAATGTAATGAAATGATTTTAATAGCTCTCCATCCGCAATGATTAATTATCAACTGTTGCACCATAATATGACATTGGAATAAGCTGCTCACCCCTTCGGCAAAGAAGTAAACTTATTCTTCGAGAAATCACAAATGTGCACCTCGGCCTCAGCGGCGGAACTGAACACATCATCTGGTATGTCGGCAAGGTCACGGTTTGGCACCATCAGAGCTTGACTCTTTTTTAATGTGTATCTGTAATCAAGTTTAAATAATCTAGAAGAAAGTATATGGGAGTCCTACCAAGATCTTCGGAGCCAAGCCAACCTCACCTGCTAGCCGGTACACCTGCTGATTAACGGACGAGGCTCTGACGTAGGCTTCGGGTCTCGGGGTTGGGGGGGGGGGGGGTTAGAGGGCAATCCCGGCCGCTAAAGCCACGTTAAGTCATATCAATAGAAAGAATAGGAGAGAGGACCTCAGGCTCCAAATTACATGCTTTGGGTGCAACTGGGACTAACACCGATTATGATGGTTATGAGAGTGAACCCAAACGCTATCTCGCCTCCATTTAAAATGACAACAGCTAAAGAGCTCATTTTCAATACGGGTGAGCTGATGTTTTAATACATTAAGTTGATTGTATTAGATTTCGATCTATTTAATACCAACTTTTCGCCTTAAAATCAGGATTTAGTGAGTGTTCTTTGACGACAGTTAAATATTTGGTGTCGTTTAATTTACTTAATTATGTAGAATATACTGCTTCCCGGCTGTTTGGACCACGTCCAAACAGGAAACTCGAGTTCCAGACGTTTCGTCGATCATTGCGGTCGACATCTTCAGTGGTATAGCTCGGGACGCCGTCGAGTGCGGAGAACCTTCCTCGGCGGCGAACTCGCTGCGACTGATGTAGCCACCCGAGTCATTGGCGTATTTATAGGCGCAGTTGGAGGGGGGATACAACGTGATCGGTCGTGATTGGTTGAGAGCTGCGCAACCGATGCGCTCGATCCTGATTGGTCGAGGCTAAGCAAGGGGGTGTGGCCTCCTGATACCGGGGATGGTGGTGGCTTCATCATGTTTGAATTGTAATGACGCGCGGCTCTCAGTGCTGGGTATCTTTTTGGAATCGAAATATTCAAGCATCCCAACAATTTTAATAGAAAAAACGAAGGTTTTCATCTCCAAAAAGATTGGTACCCAGCACTGAGAGCCGCGCGCCAAGGGCTGGCTCCCCTCTCCTTGTTCAGTACAATTGTGTTGCCTCCCTGACACGGAGGTCAAGTGGGGGTATCCCCGCTAAAAGTAATGCTGAGTGGAGGGAGGCCGTGCGATAAACCTTGAAGATTTTTTGGGCACAACTGCGCTGTATAAAGTTAAGTTTCTTTTGGACTCGAAGCTTCCTAACCGAAGGCGCCCACGCACCGGCCCCATAGAGCACTATAGGCTCGATTGTTGCTGTGTAAATAGTGTACACTATCTTTCGCCGCCCCGAACAGTTGCTTGTGGACGTCCGTAACCTTTTTAAAGACGTTTTCCACATGCCTGTTAAAAGTGAGCTTGCTGTCGATAGTGAGGCCAAGAAACTTGACCTCGTCAGATGTGATGATCAAGTATTCGCCACGCACCGAGTGTCGCGAGTAACACGGGGAATCGTTTCATGTTGTATCGTCGTACATCATCATCGTCATCGTGTAATGTTGCGACTTGGGACGTATGATTTATCTATTTTATTTGTTTGGTTACAAAATTATTAAGGAGACAGTGTCTATCTGTCTCTAAATGAATGCACGTCCCTGAGTATGAGTTTAAAAAAATATCGATACTTATCGGAGCTCTAACATATTACTCCAAAAAATAGAATCCCTATCAAATTGTTTTTAGGGTTCCGTAGCCAAATGGCAAAAAACCCGGAACCCTTATAGATTCGTCATGTCTGTCTGTCCGTTCGTATGTCACAGCCACTTTTTTCCAAAACTATGAGAACTATTCTCTTGAAACTTGGTAAGTGGATGTATTCTGTGAACCGCATTGAGATTTCAAACAAAAATAGAAAAAAAAAACAATAATTTTGGGGGTTCCCCCATACTTAGAACTGAAACTCAAAAAAATATTTTTCGTCAAACCCATACGTGTGGGGGTGGGTATCTATGGATAGGTATTCAACAATGATATTGAGGTTTCTATTATCATATTTTGACTTGGCCGGTTTTTATTGTTAATTGGGAGGACCATAAACGTAGGTATCCGACGGATAACATCTTGTAAAACTTACTTATCAGGCCAGTCATCAACAGTAAACCTGGTTTCATTGACTACCTCCTCAGATATCCGGTCTCGTAAGAATTTCATCATCCGCTCGGTGCCACCGCGAATTACGTCTTGTCGTACAAAGGATAGTTTGTTTCCTTCCATACTGATACTTTGCAGCCGAGACAATAGCCCCAGATTTCGAGGTAGCCTGTAAAAAGTTATTAAAATACTTTGCATTCATATAATAACCATGGTTTTAAATGGGGCTAAAAGTTTAAAATGATTTCGATTTAGAAGGATCGAAACCATACCATACCGCTAGCGAGTTAGTCTGATCGACTAAGCTTTTCAGAAAAAAGCTTTTGAGCAATTTTTTTGTTGCATTCTTTAGGTTTTAGGATATCAATTGAGTGGTAAATTTTGGAGGAAAATCCATGGTCGGCATGGGGGTGAAAAAAGTGCCTGTAACGCGTATTTAGAAATCTTCTTCAGCCCAGTACATACTTGCATAGTGTTTAGCTAAAGAAGCTTTTGGGCTTTGGGATGCCTCGTCGATTAATCTATTTGAAGTTATTTTATTGTTTAGTTTTACCTTAAGAATATTAGTAACCGAAATTACTAATATTCCCCCTAACCCCTCCAGCTAAACTTAATTGCTTGTGTTAGGATTGGGTCCACGTCGGTAATATAACGCCCAGGATTCGTAACCGTGACCTTTTGATCGTAAGGCCGACTCCATAACCAATAAGCTACCAGCTATAATAGCCATAAATTATTATATTATTATTTTTGCTTAAACAAAAACAAATTCGATAATTTCTTTAATGTCAATTGGTCCTTCTATCTCAGCTCCCGACCAGTTGGCCGGAAATACTCGTCTTCGCTTCAAAATACTCGTCTTCGCTTCAAACTGTATCATAAATTTTCCAATAGTATGGATGTAAAGGCTACATGGTGAGGGCTGTAATGCGACTTATGTTACTTACTTAAATGGCCTAATTTAACATACAATACTACTTACTTATTCAAATCGTTATTAGTCAGATCAAGTCTCTTTAAGTTCTGCAACAGTGATATGTTTTCTGGTAAAACTTCTAATTTGTTGTCTCTGATGTTCAACACGTGCAAGTGCTGCATCTGATCACAAAACTCATCTGTGATTTCCTAAAATAAAATATGTCATAATATCATTTAGTGTTTACCCACTGGATAAAAGTTGGCTCTTTTTAACGGATTCTGTAGGAAAATAGTTTTATATCAATGTGTAACAATCGCGTAAACTTCCGACATTATCATATTTCCATTTTTTTATTGATATCTCTAAAGCTTCACCCCTCCACATCCAGACTCTAATGCATTAATTGTCCTCTGAATGTCGCATTATACAAAATTCCAAGATTTGTGTACGTACAAAGTCAGTTACTACCCTCGTTACCTAGTCAGCATATTGAAGCGTGTTAAACAAAACTGAAAGTCACGTTTACATAGACCTGGTTAGGCAGCCGCGTCTAGCAGTGACATAGAGAGCAATTGTCGTAATTCGACACGGCTTTTGACAAACCTCCTTACTCCTACTAGATGTTAATCATACCCTTGTTGAACCTACTCTTAACACAACCAATTTAGCTGATATGGAGAGATTAATGGCAACTTACAGTATGATCACATCGTGAGGAAACCTGTATACGTATAACCCCAATTTATAATTAAAAGGAAGCGTAAATCTAGCAGTGGAATTATTAGTAAAAAGGAGCTGCCATTAAAGTCTATCAAGACAAGATTAAATATTACAATCAATTTCTAAGTCTAGTGTATATTTGGCGATAATGATACATTCGTAGCAAAGGTGGTGGCGAGATCGTACACTCTAAAACATGTGAGGAATTTAGCCCCTCTCCCCTCCTCTCCGTCGATCACGCAATAGGCCTGCTTTTTCTTTACGTTGATCTCGTTACACACCGTGACCAAGCCCTAAAAACACACTTGTGTTTTTAGTAAAACGTTTCGTCGCACTTCGTTTATTTCGCATAATCGTGAAACGTCCACTTCGTAATTGGTCCACTTCGCAAAACGTAAAATTCGCGAATCTTCCATTTTGCATTTGGGTTAATTTTTTTGACGTTTATTAGTTAAAAAAAGTTTTATTTCACTATATTTTACAAGTTGCCCAATTGCGTAGTGTACCAAATGCGAATTGGACTTAATGCGAAATAGACATATTTTCGTCGAGTGGACCAAATCCAAAATGTACGAAGTGCGACAAAACGCTTTAAATTGATTATAATATCTACATGATTAGTTACTACCCAAATCTATAATCTTAAAAATAAAATTACCTTTATGAAATTATTGGACAAATATATTTCTTTTAAGGCTGCGCAACCATAAAAGTCAGGTAGTTCTTCGATATCGTTGTGGTTCGCCTCTAATACTTCCATCTTCCTCAACTCGCCCATTTTAGGTAGTTTTCTCAAATTATTGTTGTTTATGTTCATTTTCTTCAAATCTGCAAGTCATAATAATATTAATTCTATGCTAAGAACAGCAAACTTCGTTGTGCCTTAGAATCAAGTTTTGTTGGTAACAAGTTAACTTATCAGCTGAATTCATTTCGTGAATGTCTCATTTTTTTAATTATCCCAATTGCTAGTATAGGCACAGTATCCCGAGAGGGCCATCACAAAGCCGTAGATGGCACAGGATCAGCCGGGGTGGGAGGGAATTGCCTTACTTGGCCACCTGACACGGGGTGTAGAGACCCGAGATTGCGTGCGGTTTTGGTCGCTTCGTATCCGACGTAGCTACTAAGATTTGACATTTTGAATGATAATAGTAAGTAGATGAGGGCCCAGTTAGATTAGGTACATAGTTTAAACAAGCTTATACATATAGGTACCCATATCAATATTTTTAGGCGTAGGAGTCAGTTAATAGACATTCATGGTTTAATTAATTCAATTCCCAAATAAAGGAGATGAAAACACCATTGAATTGAAGCCATTGATATGTGTATCATCTATGGAGGTCATGGGTTTGCACGCCCACGTATACCGTGGTAAAGCGTACCTTTCAATAGACTAGCGATTTTATTGTAAACCTGAAAGAACGTATAGACATAATTCGACATATTGTTGAACGTAAAAATAAACCCAGTAAATAAAACTGCTCTATTATATAATAATTTTTGATATTGTCGGAAGTTTACGCGAATGTCACACATTGAAATAGAACTATTTTTTAACGGATTCTATCGCGATTTATTTGATGTTATTTTATAATTTACATTCCCGACGTTTCGGTTACTTTTCAGCAGCCATGGTCACGGGGAGACTAACCGTGTCTCCTTATGACCGTTTTTGTTTAAATTTTAGTCATTTGAGTATCAAAACCGTTTACTAACTGTTAACAGCCTCTGTGGCGTAGCGGTAGTGCATGCGATTGCTACGACATGCAATGGGGTGCGGGTTCGATTCCCGCTCAGTGCAAATATTTGTATGCATGAATATGTCTATTTGCATTGGTCTGGGTGTTTCTATGTATAATATGTATTTACAAAAAAAAGTATATAAGTATGTTTATCCGCATTCTGGAACCCATAACACAAGCTAGTTAAACTATGCTTACTTTGGGTCTAGAAAGCGCTGTGTAGAATGTCGTAGAATATTTATTTATAACTGGTTTTAATATTCAAATAACTAAAAGAACTAACAATTTCTTTCATGAAAATCATCAACATCCGGAATAGCGATTTCCCAGTTTACACTTTCAAGCTGAAGCCCGAGGTCTGCTTATTGTTTTTGATTGGTATGTCGGCTTTTCTGCGATGAGTGACTGCCACCCGACCTCCCAACCCGCAACGAAAAATGAAATAAATGACGAACGAGTCTCTAGCGCAGGCTTTTCTTGAGAGAAAAGCCTGCGCTAGAGACTCGTTCGTCATTAAGCATGTGCACCGACTTGCAGGCGAATTTGGCTTGAGCATCAAGGATATTGGTAGGGTACGGCTCTCACCTCTGGCGGACTGCCCGGCGTGGGAGGTGCCGAGGCGTGACCTCGTGGCAGCCATCGGGGAGGGAGTCCTCTCGCTCGGCAGCATGATTGCGGCAATGGTGCGGAGCGCGAGCGCGTGGGCCGCCGCCACCTCCTTCTGCGAGCATGTGCGAAGGAGATGGCGGAGCGCGCCCGGGAGAGGTTCAGAACCCTCCCGGCCCGCCGAGCCCGCAACATGCTCGCCTCGCGTCGCAGGCGACTCAGGCGCCGGAGGTCGCTTAACGACCTCCGTCCTCCATGAGCGCAGGCCTGGGGGTGACAGGTGAGGCCGCCTGTCACCCCAGCAGAAGCAGGCCGGGACGGTGGGGCGACTAGCGCCCCTCCCTCAAACCGGGGCAAGACGGGGACACCGTGGTTCCCAAACCCGAGGGGGCCATCTCGAAACCGGAGATGGCCCAGGGTCAGTCGGGGTGCGAGGGATATGCTCTATGGGCAACCTTACACCCCGGCGTCTGCAGACCAGAGACGGCGTGCGGTTTTAGTCGGTTCAAGCCCGACATAACCGCCCCCGCTGGCCGGCGGGGGGGTATCCGAGGGGATTTCCGCACGAAAAGAAAAAAAAAAAAGTGTACGGCTCTCACCTCTACACCCAATTTCAATTTTAAAGACTATTTGCAAAAAAAATAATTGGCGCACGTGTTTTTTACACCTAAACAGTATATCAACCCTTGTTAAGTTGCTTATTAAAAGGGTGCAATTCAATATCAAATGACACCTAAAATAAATGTAGGTTAAAAGGCCGTCAAGCGATTTGTCGATAGGAATTCTCTATAGATCGTCTAGAGACATTATAAGAAAAACTAGCTATTGTCCATGGTACCGATATTACCCACAGTAATGTATCGTATCGTGGGCATCCTGTATATGTACCTACATATCTACAGTAACATTTACTTCTAGTAATAATAAATAATGAAAATATAACTCAAAAGTACCTCTAAGATTCACAATATCTGGAGGGAGTTCTTGAATTTCATTGTGTGATAAATTCAGTTCCACCAGGCGAACCAAATACCCCATTCCTGGTGGTAGATTTGTTAATTTGTTATGGGATAAATCCTGAGAATAAAACTCATAATGTTTAATGACATTAACAATACTGTTACAGCTTGTGTGCTTTATTTATTTAAAAACATAAGATAATAGGCATTTTGACTATATTTAAAATATTGTACGAATTGTTGTCATCCTAATAAAATGTACCGTAAAAAACATATTTTATTAATTTTCAATATAAAATAAGTTTCTTTTTTGTTAAAAAATCAAGATTAAAATCTCACTTTTTTTGAGATTTGATCACGTGCTTATAAACGCTCTGTGACGTCACGTCACACATAAGTAAACAGAGTTTTTCAATACAGGCTGTCTGCATTTTCTAGTGTTAATCGACTGGTTCAATTATTAATTACTAATAATGTTTCACTTTTATCTTATATATCTCAAAATAAACCATTATTTTTGCAACTAATTTCAATAATTATATAAACGTGCTTTAAGTCGCTTACTGTTTACTTTGGTGTGACGTCACATGTCACGGAATCCGTTATAGCGCGTCCTTTTTTAAATCAAACTTTAATATCGATTTTTATCGTAAATAAAACAGTTCTCAAAAAATATTGATGCTATCTGCATTTTTATGTTGTAATACATAATACAGAACTATTTTTAGCAGTAGTCAAATATCCTATTACAAAAAACATCAAATAATGTGCATCTAATTTATGTACAAGCTCATAGTTCAAACCAATTCAAGATTTAATTCCTTACCAAAAAGTTCAGCATGACAAGATCACCAAAGTCTGGTTCAATTTTAGCAAGTTCGTTATGAGATATGCTTAGCCACCGCAGCTCTGTCAGCTTGTAGAACTCCTTAGGAAGTACTGTTAGTTTGTTATGAGACAAGCTCAGGTTCATTAGCTCTTTTAGCTCACTGATTTCTGCTGGTAGACTAGTTATAGCATTATCATGAAGCTAAAAAAGCATTTTTATTTTAGCTTAAAACTTATGATTTTATTGTTGTAGCAGGTAATTTACATACACAAATATAGGCAATAATAGGCAGTTGACAATTAATTGTTAAATTAAAACAATGACTCCTGTTAAAGTATGTGGAGTCATTTTGGTTGAGTGTGCAGATGTCCATCTCAATTCATTAAAGAGCTAATAAATGCAAACTTTTGAACTTTATGGAACCCAATTAAAAAGAGTATAAGCTAGAATAACATTTTCAACGTTATTTCCCACCACAAGAATTAAATAGTCTATTACATGAATAATTAATTATATAGGTTTGTCAAAAACACTAATATATTTACTGTATGTCAAGAGACCATCAAGCTAAAAGGGGGCTAAGTAACATCTGATCAATTTTCACATCTTAATTTTAAATAAATATTCACCAATAGCAACTTTATGCTCATAAAAGCTTAAAAATACCCATTTTCTGTTATATGACAACGTAATTGCAGATCTATACAGATAAAGAAAAATATTCACTTGTTCTTGAGCTCTAGCTCGAAGTTGCTTTCATCACTTAGCCACTTTTTAGCTTTAGGACGGCTAAATACTTCTAACAGCTGTTCTGTAATAGTACCTTAACCAGTTATATTGAAATAATATTATGAGTATCACAGTCAAATTAAAAGTTTTGAATTTGTCACTTGCTCACCTTGAGTGTGATGAGGTTTTGCAGATACTTGACATTGGGTGATACAAATTTTATTACATTTGAGCTCAGGTCAAGGGTCTTCAGTGGCTCTGCATTCCACCAATTATTAGTATTATTTTTTGTAAAATCAACTTCCTTTGTTTCATCCATAACCAATTCATCAATTTTCCAAACATTTTCTGGTACTATAATAATGAAAACAAATTGTAATGAATAAACCTGATTCAGCAAAAGGTGATAATAATCAAGACCACTATTACAAATTCAATGTCAAAATGATACTAATCTTAATGGAATAATTAAACAACAGCCACATACATTGCATTTCAAGTAGACGCTGTTTATTATTGTGGTATGCAAACTACACACTCCTATGTAAAACGAAAACATAGAAACAATTACAAGGCTACTTTACATTATTTATTTATACAAAATAAAATAAATATGTATTAAATATAAATTAGGTAAAATTTTATACCGACTAAAGTACTCTGTTAGCCCATTTCTGACACCTAGTTTATAGAACTAGATGAAATAATTAAAGATAGCGCAATACGTAAGTGTTAGCGAGATACAGTCATAAATCATTTTGCCTCACCTGTACCGAGTCCCCTATTGCATAGACTGAGCTGTCCAGTTCTCTTCGCTGATTTAATCAATCCAATGGATAATTCACCCTCGTCTGCCTTTTTATCTTGAAGATGAAACACAGACTTGTTACATACTTTAATTCGTGATTTAGTATGAGGTCTTCGCGACATTTTAAATTTCTATGTAGAATACGCTGTATTTTAATGCTGAGGCGACATCATCTTTGTTTTTGTTGAAGTTTGAGTAAAAATAAAGTGGCATTTACACTCGTATCGGCTTACGCTTAGTATATGACATAAATGAAATTACTTTAATAAAACCTGGCGCCCTTCAATGATTACATTAAAAGTAAATGAATATATAATTTACAAAAGAAGCTAGTTCTTTTAGAGCATTAAAAAGAAACCAATCTGCAGGCCGTTTTCAGTTTGTGAGTTATTTGCAAGTTATATGTTACAAAAGTATGCAAACACCTTTAGAATTAAATGTGACAGTGATGACATTATGAACATGAACATAGATAATAATTAAATATGGTAAGAATTAGTAGTGGTCATTATAATGAAAGCTAATAATATAATGCAATATTTTTAAATAATTCATAATGCGTTATGGCCGATTCTCATAATTTGTTACACACAACGGAGTCAATATAAAAAAAAAGTTCTTTATTTTCTGTATGTCAGATGTCACTGATGTCAACCATCTGATTAGATTATAATATAACCGTTTATATTGATGTTATAATGTAAACCAAATGGAATATAATGATAAATGGCTGGATTGATTTGGACCTTTCCGGCATACAAATAAGATCGATGTTACTTCAATACTAACTACGATGGCTGAATGTATCCTAATATATTAGGAAAGTAAGTGTTAACTATGACTGTCAATTATAATATTCACATAGGATGACAGATCCATTATAATATTATAATTTAACGCAAACCAAACGGAATTTAATGAAAATAAGTCATATTGATTTGTACTTTCTCGGTATGGAAATAAAATCGTTTTTTTTAATGGCAATTACGGTAGCTTCCAAAGAATAACTAATAAATATATTCTATTCTAATACAGGGTGTCTAAACTCCGGGGTTTTAAAAATTCATATCTCACTAACTATAAAAGATAGCAAAATTTAGTCGATTTCTCTGAAAAGAGTAGCTCAAAAAGTTTTACTCATACCAATTGGGAATGTTTGTATCAACTGTTGGCGGCGCTGCAGGGCGTTGACCTTGAAATGACGTTGCGAAATTTGAAATGATGGCGACTCCGCAACAAAAGGCTCAATGTGTTATTTGGCTCATAGAAACGAAGTCTGTAGTTACCGTACAAAGAAACTTTCGACGTAACTATGGTGTTAACCCGCCTTCTGACAAAACCATTCGTCAATGGTTCAGTGCATTTAAGGAAACAGGAAGTGTTTTCAAGCAAAAGTCGCCGGGTAGGCCGAGTGTGTCTCCAGAGAAAGTGGACAGAATCCGAGCTTCATGCCTTCGAAGCCCTAAGAAATCGTTGACAAGACGCAGCCTGGAGTTGGGGTTACCAAGATCAACTGTCGGTAAGGCACTTCATAAAAGACTACGTTTAACTGCTTACAGAATACCGTTTAGACGTCTGCCGTGCCACTAACGGGGCTCATATAGAACTTTACTAAGTGTTAAAAAAAACTTGAAAATGTAAGCTTTTCAGTCATGTATAAAACATGTATGTATGTTTTTTATTTCATTAAAATATTTTACCTCAAAACCCCGGAGTTCTTTTATGGACACCCGGTATATTAGTAAAGAAAGTGTTTCATTATAATTTAATATTAAACTGGTAAAATGATTGGGTATGAACTTATTCCTCCACATCACATTTCTAAGGTCCAATATACTTTAATGCAAACTCCAAGGATAAATAAGGAAAAATGACGTATTGATTTCACTTCTGCGATCGATATTCTTAGTTTAATGTGAATAAGAATAATATATTATATTGAGAATTCGTCTTATTCCAATTTTATGTCATTTTCATATCGCCGTATTTTCAATTAATTGGTAAATTGTACAAGAAGATCTATATTCTATTGCAGTTTCAAATAAAGCACAATTTATAAATAATATTTATAAGTTATGAAATTTGACCGTATAGATTTGTACCATCTGCATTTATAATAAAATCATTTTATAGTATAATAGAAATCACAATAGCAAATGATAAAAAATATTTAGACTTAAAAAGTCAAAATATTTATAATCATAATCATAATCATAATATTTTTATTTTGTGGATCATAGGTTTTAGTTATAAAGGTCTTATAATTTATGTTATGTGCGCTATGTCCTACCACACGTGTGGTGTACAAAATAACATGCATCAAATTTAAATATATTTCACAATCATGTTTCAAAGTCGAAATATTCAATTAATATTAAGTATAAATAAAATAAAAATCAATCAACTACAAAACAACTAAACGATTAGTTTCAAGTCTAGTAATGTCGGAATATACATATCAATTTTCACATTTAAACAATTAATATAAGGAAATTCGAATAAAATAGTATTTGTCAATCAATTTATTATGTCAATCAATATAATATGTCAATCAATATAATATGTCAATCAATATAATATGTCAATCAATATAATATGTTAATCAATATTAAATGTCAACCAACATTATATAGATGTCAACCAATATTATTATCATTTATAAAATCCACAATCGAGTAATACGTCTTATTCACCAAAAATACTGACAGTTCTTTTTTAAATATATTTATATTTGGCTCTAGTCTAATGGATTTTGGCAGTTTATTATATATTTTTGGTGCCATGGCAAAGATGCTGTTATGATGTAGTGCCGTTCTGCTGGAAACTAGTTGCAGTTTATCTGCTCGACGTGCACTACTAACTGCTTCAAACTTATCCATATTTCGTTTAACAAACATTGCAGTTTCATAGATGTATAGGCTAGGCATTGTAAGTATTTTAAGTTTCTTAAAAAACGGTACACAACTATCCGTTCTGCGCAAATTGCACATTGCTCGTAAACATCGTTTTTGCGCTATGAAAACCTTTTCTTTTCCAGTTGCATTACCCCAAAATATAATTCCATACCTTAAAATTGAGGAAATAATACCGTGATAGGCTGTAATCAAAGTGGCTTCATTAACTGTTTTCCTAAGCATGTACAAATTATAAGCGTATTGATGTAATTTACTGCACACACTCTGAATTTGTTCATTCCAATTCAATGACTTATTTATGTATAGACCAAGAAATTTGGTCACCTCGGTTTTATTAATGATTTTTCCATTATAATTTATATTTATGTCAATAGATTTCTTTTTACTTTGTCTAAATTGCATTATTGTCGTTTTATCTAAATTCATTTTAAGATTATTCATAGTAAGCCAATTGATAACCGTAGAAATGTTCTCATTAATGTCAGTTTCAAAATTATTTATATCATTATTATTAAAAACTAGAGTACTGTCATCAGCAAACATGATCATAGGATAGGAAGCAGAATGCGGAAAGTCATTAATGTAGATAATGAAGAGCAGTGGTCCTAAGACACTGCCTTGAGGCACGCCGTAGGTTACAGTTCTTTGTGAAGAACTGAAAGTTACTTCAGATCTTCTGACTATTCTGCTTAAAATAGTTCTTTGCTGACGATTATGAAGGTAAGATTCAATTAATGCAGATATATTACCCCTGACGCCATAACGGTTAAGTTTATTTATTAGAATTTTATGATCTACATAGTCAAATGCTTTTGACATATCCATAAACAATCCCATTATTGGCAGTTTTTGATCTACTCTATTGACAATAAGGCTCAAAAAATCGTATATTGCCATGTTTATTGATTTATTTTGCCGAAACCCCTTCTGCCCATCGTGGAACAAGTTGTTTGTTTCAAAATGTTTAGTCAAATTGATAAATATTACTTTCTCAATAATTTTTGAAAAAATTGGGACTAATGCTATGGGCCTGTAACAGGACAAATCTTCCCTGTCATGTTTTTTAAAAAGTGGTTTGATCGTAGTAATCTTTAGCTGTTCAGGAAAAACACCTTCGACAATGCAATTATTGATAATGTGACTCAGCACTGGAGATACAGTATTTGATACTAATTTTACCACTTTTGTGCTGATACTATCATACCCTGTGCTGTTAGTATTATTAAGTGACATAATAATTTGATGAATGTCCTGAGGAATAGTCGGTGGCATAAACATAGAGGAAGGTCTGTTAAATTTAATTGTATTTCGATACTTGGAGGTTCCTATAGGTTGCACTTGATCAATGAAATGATTATTAAATTCTTATTGATTATTGATTAACTCAGTAATAGCTACGGTGCTAGATCGCGTTGTTGCATTTCTTCTCGTTTCGAATCGTTTGGATAAATATTATCAAAGTAATAAAAATTCATTGAACTGTAATTAGTTTGTATAATAATATATATCTAAGTGTAGTTGATAAGTATAAAAACATTCCAACAGTCTGTAAAAAAAACTGTAAAAAGTATGTCGTTCATTAAAAGAGACTTCAGAAAGTAAAAAAAAAACTTGTCTATGTACTATATTGTGGATAAAGCGAGAAAATCTAAAAAGTATGAAAGGATATTCATTCATCCTCATTATAACATCTTGCCGAATTAAAAATAAATAGGTAAAAATACGCTAGTCGTTAAGAAATCATTTTTTTCCTTTTTCAACATTACTGATAGTTTTTTTTTTCGTTTCGTAAAAATTGTTTTAACGACTAGCGTATTTTTAACAAGACTACTATTTATTTTTAAATCTGTAATTTTTTTATTCAATACTAATTTGAGCTACATTTTTAATGATAAAAAACCTTTTAATAATGATCATTAACTTTCAACGAATTAACTCATTAACTCCGGCTTGTTTTCGCTGTCCCCGTACATAGATGTCGTGTTCGGGAATACAACTTTTTTTCTCGTTTTTTTATAGCTGGTATACCAAATTATAATATTATAACTAATAGCAGTTAACAATAACAGTTATTTTACCATAACGTAACAGGATAACCTACTATTGAAAAGTAGCAGATAATGCCACCACTAGTAAGAATAGGTGTAAGATCATCCTAAGTCGGTGGGTGTAAAGACCTCAAAAACCGTTATAATAAGTATTAAATCTCACTTTTTTATATTAGGTCGTTACATATGAAATTGCCGGTTTTCTTGAAGAAATTGGAGAAAACCCAATTTTCAATACTAACATTTTTGCATTTTTTGTTAGGAATGACAAATACAAATTTAATGTTTTTTTTTGTGTATGATGAGACATAGATATAGGAAGAATGGAATGAGACAACATTAAGCTAACAAACAGCAACTTTTATTACATTTTTGAAAAGTGACAGCTGTTTATTAATACGAAATTTATCATCAAAATGGATAGCATTTAGGAAGTAGTTTTTGAAGATCGAATTAATTTATCACGCGGCCAATAAAAACAAAATTTAATACAAAGTTGTAAAATCTTGAAACCAACTTTCAAACAAAATATAAATAATGGAAATAGCTATTAGATTACAGGAATAAAGAACTTTGTAAGAAAATTTCGGCAGTTTCATAGGTAAAATAATAATAATAATAAATTTTATTTCAGAGTTTGTCCATATTTGTTAGTAACAGTGAATCTTAACCTAGTGTTAGTAGTTAAATACTTGTGACTTTCATATGTAACCCTATCCAGTGTTCCATAAGTACAGAGTCCCACCGCGTGGCGCACACGTTCAGCATACCGCTGGGACCAAAACACACCCGCGCCAGCATTGCTGCACTGCGCTTGCGCATGATGGCGTGGAAGCCGTCCACATGCGCCTCTGCGAACATACCACTCGCGCTACAGTATCGTGGTAGCCCCATCAGTACCCTGAACGCGTTATTGTATTGCACACGCAGAGCTTCGTATGCCCCCACCTTGTAGCTGGCCCACAAACTGCACGTGTAGGTCTGGCAAAATGCCCTGAATTGCGTGATTTTCACCTGCTTCGTGCAACGCGAATATCTGCGAGCCAACATATTGCAGCGCACAGACAACGCTCTACGTTCCCTTTCAACATCCATCTCATCTTTAAGGTCTTCAGTGACCCAGTGACCCAGATACTTGAAGAAAGGGACTTTTTTAATGGTGTACCATAGAGTGAGACGGGTGGCACGTCCAAGTAATTTTTCTTGGGTGCTCTAAAAATCATGAACTCACTTTTCCCCACATTGTACCTGAGCCCGTGGGCCTCCGCATACCTCTCACATATTCGAAGTAGCTTCCGTAACGCACTGATTGAAGGGCTGAGCAGCACCATGTCATCCGCGTAGCTAATGTTGTTAACACAAATTCCGTCTATATGACAACCAACACCGGTGCTGCTCAGCTCCTCAATCAGACTATTCACGTATAAATTAAACAATTTTGGTGAGGTCAGCCCCCTCTGTCGGACACCACACTCTAAGCTGTAGTCATCTGATTTACAGCCCGACCACCTTACAGTGTTTTTCTGATTATTGTACCAGTATTCAAATAAAGAAACAATTTCCAATGGCAGACTAGTATCTCGACACATTTTTTTCCATAGTAGGTCATAGGAAACCAAATCGAATGCGCGCGATAGGTCTAAAAAACAGGCGTACACTGGCGTTTTACGAGCGGTGTAGTAGCGTACAGTCTGCTTGAGGCACAAGATTGCACTTTCAGTAGATAGAAAGCCGAACTGTCCGTCATGCAGTAATAAATGTTCTGTGAGGTGGCCGCAGACTGTCCATTACCTTCGCTATGACCGTGGCTAAGGAAATAGGCCTATAGTTTGACTTGTCCGATATGTCACCAGTCTTATTTTTCACAATTGGCACAACAACAGTATACATTAGATCATCAGGTAAGTAGGAGTGGCTAACACAAAGATTGAACAATAAGGCCAGGACTCTGGGCAGGTGTACACCAGCAAACCGCAGGTGCTCAATGCTGAGGCCATCATGTCCAGGAGACTTTCCTCGTTTCATAGATTTAATTATCAAAGCTATATCTTTAACAGTGAACTTTACATTATTGATGTCTCCAGGTGTAGCCCCCGCAACGGACACCGGCGACGGTTCGGCCTCTGAGGGTCTAACTAATGGCTCAACTTTGAAATGTTGCTGGAAGACCTATTATATATTGTTTGAAATAATATTAGAAATACGTCGTCCATTATCAGATTGTACCATTGTACGGTGGCAGCCTCTCTAAAGACACCCACAGACTATAATTGTACAAGCGCCTAGTGCGGTTCTCCTAGCAAACAGCCATTCGTCTATTTTAGCTATAAGTTGACCGATCGTTGGCCACTAAAGCCGTATCAAGTGCATAAATATGCTTATTTACCTTCGAAATTACAACTAATTTCACGTAATTAATTTTTGCTTATACCACAGATTACTTATTACTCTAATCTTATACTAACCTAACTACTGTCCTGCCAGTCCTAATGAGTCCTGTCTGGCCAGTCTTATCTAGTGGTTCTATTCTTTACACTAGTTATGTAGATACAATCAGCTGCAGAGCAAAGTTCCTATCCAACTCTCAACATAGGTATTTGAATGGAACTTGAGGAAAGTACCTAAATATGATGATACATATATATGATATTCATGAATTCTATAAATAAAATAAATTTCGTGCATGTACCTACATTGAGGATAAAATTATATGGAAAAACTCAAACCTTACGTCGTTGGGGGACTACCTTTTCTCTGCAGCCGACCATACGAGTGACGCTGGAGCGTCAGAGAGACGCCTTCGTGGACTAATCTATGTAACGGACTGCCGAGACTAGGTTTTGAGTTCGATCCCCAGGCGCCCCGGGTACACACCTCTGACTTTTCATAGTTATATGTATATTATGGATATTAATTAATACTCGCTCAGTAATGCGCCCGGCAGATGGCAATAGTTTCGCCCCCTATTGCATTGGGACCTAAACATAATTGGTGAATCGTGGGTGTGTAATACACTTCTGCCTACCCCTTCGGGGACACAGGCGTGAAGTTATCCAGGGGAATCACACTCGTGCTACCGACCCTAAAAATAAACTATTTTTTTTCGTGCGGAAATCCCTTCGCATACCCCCTCGCCGGCCAGCGGGGGCGGTTATGTCGAGCTTGAACCGACTAAAACCGCACGCCGTCTCAGTTCTACAGACGCCGGGGTGTAAGGTTACCCATAGAGCATATCCCTCGCACCCCGACTGATCCTGGGCCATCTCCGGTTTCGATATGGCCCCCTCGGGTTTGGGAACAACGGTGTCCCCGTCTTGCCCCGGTTTGGGGGGGGGGGGTGCTAGTCGCCCCACCGCCCCGGCCTGCTTCTGCTCGGGTGATAGGCGAAATCTCTCCCGGGCGCGCTCCGCCATAGAATTATTATTACATTAGGTAGAAATGATCGCGGATCATGCTATAAATAGAATAAAATTGGTCATGAGTACTGAGTTGGTAGGTACACTTACTGCGGGGTGTGTGTTGGGTAACCTCCTCGAGTGTCGCTCCGATTCCGATCCCGCTGCAGTCCGGGGGGAACGGAATCGGAGCGGCCGGTACACCCTGGGCGGCGGTCAATGGCTTCCCCTTCACCCCTTCATAGGGTTGGCATTGATCGTCGGCCAATACCCAACGTGGCGGGAACACATCGCTCTCCGTACTCCTCTGCTTTCAGAGGAGACAGGATGAGCGATGCTGTTAGTGGTGAGATGGCCCAGGGTCAGCCGGGGTGCGAGGGATATGCTCTATGGGTAACCTTACACCCCGGCGTCTGAAGACCCGAGACGGCGTGCGGTTTTAGTCGGTGCAAGCCCGACATAACCGCCCCCGCTGGCCGGCGGGGGGGTATCCGAAGGGATTTCCGCACGATAAAAAAAAAAAAAAAAAAAAAAGGTACACTTACTGCCAAAAGGATTACAAGGCGAGTTTGAATCCGACATGGTGTAGATGCCTGATGTGCGAACAATACTTTCGACGTTACACATATTTTTGATTTACATCTAAGGAAGATTCATAGGTAGGTAATACCCTATATTATTAATTTTGATATCCACTATAAATATAGATACTGTCTTTACATATTTTGATAAAGGTTCGTCTAATATAGTATATTAATTGATTATTTGTAAGTTATAATTTTATAGGTTAGTTTTTCTTCGTTACTGACACAATAATTTTTCTTTTGTAAAAGTTGACCAGTTTCAACATTTTACTAGAGCCAATGAAAATATATTTTCTTTCGCTATGCGGCCTCGTTGGTACGGTAACAGTGATTCAACCGTCAAAGTATTCAACCACGTAGTGGGAGCGAGAACATCAAGTTACAAGACCTAGGTATAGTCCCGTAGTAAAGTTAAACAGAGTAGTTTTTGGTGCTCCTTGCCACCTGGCATCTAAAGTTACGGATCTTCTCACTCTACCCCAGGGTGTCTAGAGCGAACCGCTCCTCTCGTTCTAATCCAGGGCCGGCGCCGTGAGTATTATATTTGGTACCAACACCTAGCGACCGTTTCTGTCGCTCTACCCGAGGACCGGCACTGTAAGTGGTCTTTGATACTCTCGATCTACCCTAGGGACGGCGCTGTGAGTAGGCATTGATTGATACCCGTCGCTTATAATTCAGCTTCAACATGGGTCTCTAAAAAGCGCAACCTATCGATCCCAGAGCCGGTGCCAATCCGGCCCTGGAAACAGCATGCAACTTTTCTATTAAATAGCTACAGCGGCGGCAATTAATGAACAACCTCAGTGGCGTAGCGGTAGTACGTTTGACTGCTAAGTCACAGGTCGCGGGTTCGATTCCCGCTCAGTGCAAATATGTTTATTTGCATTGGTCTGGGTGTTTCTATGTATTATTTACAAAAAAAAGTATTTAAGTATGTTTATCCGCATTCTAGAACCCATATGACAAGCCCTGCTAAGTTTGGGTCTGGATGGCGTTGTATAATTTGTCCTAGAAAATTATTATTATTATTATTAAATGGAAGACGTTAGAACACAGAGAATACTTAAAAAAAAATTGGGTAATTTTTGATATCGGATAAGTACCTTTTTTTTTTTTTTTTTTTTTTTCGTGCGGAAATCCCTTCGGATACCCCCCCGCGTGCCAGCGGGGGCGGTTATGTCGGGCTTGAACCGACTAAAACCGCACGCCGTCTCGGGTCTACAGACGCCGGGGTGTAAGGTTGCCCATAGAGCATATCCCTCGCACCCCGACTGACCCTGGGCCATCTCCGGTTTCGAGATGGCCCCCTCGGGTTTGGGAACCACGGTGTCCCCGTCTTGCCCCGGTTTGGGGGAGGGGCGCTAGTCGCCCCACCGTCCCGGCCTGCTTCTGCTGGGGTGACAGGTGGCCTCACCCGCCACCCCCAGGCCTGCGCTCATGGAGGACGGAGGTCGTTAAGCGACCTCCGGCGCCTGAGTTGCCTGCGACGCGCGGCGAGCAAGTTGCGGGCTCGGCGGACCGGGAGAGTTCTAAGTCTCTCCCGGGCGCGCTCCGCCACCTCCTTCGCGAGCATTACATGCTCGCAGAAGGAGGCGGCGGCGGCCCACGCGCTCGCGCTTCGCACCATTGCCGCAATCATGCTGCCGAGCGAGAGGACTCCCACCCCGATGGCTGCCACGAGGTCACGCCTCGGCGCCTCCCACGCCGGGCAGTCCGCCAGCGTGTGCAGCCCTGAGTCCTCGCTCGCGTCGCAGTGATGACACTCAGGCGTTGGCTCCTTCCTGATCCGATGCAGGTGGTCCCCGAAGCACCCCTTCCCTGAGATCACCTGCGTCAGTCGGTAGGAGAGGCTTCCGTGTCGCCTCTCCAGCCAATCCTCCATGATGGGCCTTACCGCCGCTATTGCGGCGTGCCCTGCGCTTGGTTGCCCAAGTCGTTCCTTCCACTCCACCACGATGGCCTGGCGGAGCTGGGACTGCACGGCCTCGATTTCTCGAGGCTCGGGGTTCCATCCCTGCTCCCGCGCCTCCTTTCGCCACTGGTACAGTTGCGAAAGGGCTCTCGCTTCCAGGTCCCATGGCGGAGTTCCGGCAAGGAGACTCGCCGCCTCGAAGGAGATCGTGCGGTACCCTCGGATGACCCTGATGGCCAGAACTCGCTGCGGATCGCGCAGCATCTGCACAGTTCTGGTCCTCAGGGCCTCCGCCCATATTGGGCACCCATACAGGGCCATGGACCGCACGATCCCCGCGTAGAGTCTCCTGCAGGAGTCATCGGGCCCCCTCATGTTGGGCAACAGCCGAGCCAGAGCAAGAGCTGTGCCCTTCAATTTGGGGGCCAGACTTCGGATGTGCTCTCCGAAGTCCCATCGGCCGTCGAGCACGAGCCCCAAATATTTCATTTGGGGCTTGATGCCGATGCGATTTCCTCCCACGATGAGACTGGATCCCTCGGGTGGCTTGCTCCGAGGCCCATGGAAGAACAGGGCCTCGGTTTTATGCAGGGCCACCTCGAGACCCAGCCGCCGGATCCGCCTAACGACTTGGGCAACCGCGGTCGTGGCCTTTCGGGTCGCTTCGCGGTACGTCGCCCCGCACGCCGTCACGAGCGTGTCGTCCGCGTAGCACGTGACGGCGGCACCGCCTACGAGCTCACCGCGAAGCACCCAGTCGTATCCGATGTTCCACAGGAGCGGCCCCAGGACCGATCCCTGTGGAACACCGCACGACATTTCACGCCGACCGAGACCGGTCACTGTTGGGTAGATGACGGCTCTCTCCGTCAAATACGCCCCGACTATGCGGCGGAGGTAGAGAGGCACTTCGTGATACACGAGCGCCTCCCTAATGCAACTCCAGGGCAAGGTGTTGAACGCGTTGGCGATGTCCAGGGACACCGCCAACATCACCTCACCCCGGGCTACTGCATCCTCCGCCAGAGCCCTCACGCGCATGATGGCATCCACGGTGGAGCGCCTCTGGCGGAAGCCATATTGGCCATCCGCCAGGTCCGGCCCCACTCTTGAGAGGTGCTCGACGAGGCGCTTCGCAATTACTCTTTCAAAGAGCTTGCACACCTCGTCGAGCAACACTATGGGCCGGTAGGCGGACGGCGAGTCCGCCGGGCGCCCCTCCTTTCGGATGAGGACCAGTTTCCCCGTCTTCCACAATTTCGGAAACTGGCCCCGCTCCAAACATGCGCTGAGAAGCCCTCTCAGTCGGGGCTCGAGAGCGTCGTCGACTAGAGCTAGGACCCACGCTCGGCCTGGAATGCCGTCGGGTCCCGGGGCGGTGTGTTTGGCTCTTAGCCTTCTCACCGCCAGCTCTAGTTCTACCCAAGTGACCTCGGGCACGTCGTCGTCTTCCACGTCGGGCGCCATGCGCAACCGAGGCGGAGTCATCCGCGGTGGAACATGTTCCACCGCCCGCGCTGGGAACAGGCAGCCAACAATTCCTCCGAGCAGATCCGGCTGGAGACACCGGGTTAACGGCGGGGCCTTGGGGCGCAGCTTGCCCCTCACCATCCGGTAGGGCCGCCCCCAAGGGTCCCGCTCCAGTGTCGCCAGCAGCTCGCGGAAGGCGTCCCGTTTGGAACGCCTTATCTCCGCTCGGAGGGCTCGTCTGGCCTCCCTGTATCCCTCGTACAACTCCGCCTCTCGGGCCTCCGCATCTGCGGGGCGGCGACGCCTCCTACGGAATCGGGCCCACCGGCGGTGCGTGATCACACAGCCCCGTCTGAGCTGCGCGATCTCCGACGACCACCAGTAGACCTGACCCCTCGGATTATAGGGCGGAGCCCTAGGCATCGCCGCGTCACAGACACGGGTCATGGCCTCCCGGAACCACTCCGCCTCATCGTCTATGCTGACAGGCCTGTCCGGCGCAGGGGCCCAGGCCTGTACGATGGCGGCTTCCAGGAGGAGCTCCCGATCAAGTCGCTTAAGCGCCCAACGTGGCTCGGGTGGAGCCGGTGCAGCCGGCGCGTCGCTCGCAGGGGGGGACACGTCAAACCGAATGTATCGGTGATCCGAACTTGTGTCCTCCCCCAAAACGACGCGCCAGCCCTGAACACGTCGCGCCAACGAGGGGCTCGCGAACGATAGGTCCACGATGGAGCTACCCCTCGAGGTCACGAACGTGTCCACGGCTCCCCGATTTAGGAGGACTAGGCCGAGTCGTGCGGCCCAGTCCACCAGTGCCCTGCCTCTATGCCCCGTCGCGCCCCTTTCGTGTCGGGAACCCCAGGCATACGACCAGGCGTTGAAGTCCCCGAGCACAAGGACCGGACGGGGCTGGCAGGCATTTACGACGACGGCCAGCTGACGGAGCCACTGCTCATATGCAGCTTGGTCTCGGTTCGGCGTGATATAAGCGGCCACGACCGCTATGTCGCCAACCGCTGCCGCCACGCAGCCGGGTCCCCTTGCAACGACGGCAAGAGGGGGGCTGCCGGCGGCAGGGTTGTGCACCAGTGCCGCCGACCCATCCAGCGCGGTTTCCCAGGTAGGCCCGAGGAACCGGTGGGTGTATGGGTCGGCGACAGCGGCGACATTTATGGCCCACTGTGCCATGCTCTGGCGCAGAAGATCCTGAGCATGGGCACCGTGGCCAACGTTCACCTGCAGGATGCGGAGTTGAGGATCCATTATGGAACCCCCATCTCCGCATCCCGCTGTGAACTGGAGGCGGAAGGCCGGCCTCCCGGCTTCGGCTCCCCTCCGGCGCAGGCCTTGCTGCCAACCCTATGGTCAGCCGGCTTGCCCCCCGCTGCACATCTAAAACAGTGCAACGGGGCGCTACACGAGCCGGCCTTATGACCGGGCTGGCCACAGCGGAAGCAGCGGTCACCCGCCGTTACCTCCGCCGTGCAGTGCACCCCCACATGGCCCACCGACAGGCACCTGAAGCACCTGGCCGGTCGGGCCTGCAGGAGCCGTGCCTGCGCCCTCAGGAAGCCTCCCACCAGGAGGCTCCGCCCGTCTGCGACCTTTTGGGCCGCCGCGATAGGGCAGCCGACAACTGCTGCCCCCTGTCCACCGCGGCCGAAGCGTATAGCTCCGGCCTTCACTGTGTCCGGGGAGCAGTCCCCGGCCTCCGCCACGGCGAGCCTAAGCTCCTCAGCCGTGACGGAGTCGTCCAGGCCCGTGATGCGCACTTCTGCGCATTTAATGGGCCTGGACACCCGGACGTCGGCTGCATCCAATGACTCCCTAAGCCGAGCCGCTAGGGCGTCGGCTTTGGGGCCACTGGCAGCGCCGGGGACCTCAAGAAGCCGGGCTCCCGTCCGTGTGCTCTTGCACCGGACGCCCGGGATCTCGAGGGCCTTGAGGTCCACGTTGGCCTTTACCCTGGCCAACACCTCGGCATACCCCATGCCCCTCGACGCTGCCTCCGCCGTCAAAGTGACGACGACGGCCGTTGTTCGAGGGGCACGGAGCTTCCCCGGTGCTGCCTTCGCGGCGGCCGCGGCCCTCCTGGCCTTTTTGGCGGCCTTCTTGGCGGCCTTCCGCCTCTTCTTACTGGCTCCAGCCACCTCCCAGCCCCCTTCCAATGGGGTGGAGGTAGCCGGAACCACGGCTGGGGCTGGGGCTGGGGCCAGGGCTGGGGACGTCTTCCCCTTGCCCTTGCCCTTCCCCTTACCCTTCCCCTGAGTGGGAGCGGGGCCCTGAGCGGGGCCCTGAGTGGGAGCGGGGCGACGAGCCGGCTCCGGCAGAGCCTCTACTGCAGCCGGGCGAGTATTACCCTTCCGGACTGCAGTCGCGTAGCCGGCCACTGGTGGCGCCAGAGGCGGACGGCGGATGGAGTCCATTAGGGCCTCCATCCGACTCATCATACGCTCCTCTAGCGCCTCCACGTACGCGAACCAAGGCTCCGCCGGTGGTATTTTCTTCGGTGCTGGTGGCCGAGCCGGCTGTGCCGGCTGCTGCACCGGTTGCACCGGCTGCTGCGCCGACTGTCTCGCAGACGAGCGAGTCATGCGCGCTGGCTCTGCCGGCTGCGCTCGCTGCACTGGCTGCGCCGGTTGAGTCGGGCGCACCATCCCGCTCCTCAGCTCCTCGACGGCTGCAGCTAGTCGAGCCGTCTCCCGACGGGACTCGGCCAGCTGCGCCGCGAGGGCCTCATTTTCGGAGGCGATGCCGAGCACAATGTGCAGCATCGCCTCCTGATCGGGGTTCGGAGACCCCCGGAAAGACGCGGTCACCTGCTGGAGTTTCTCCATCAGAGACCGCGTCTTCCCACCTGGTTCCGACACCGCTGAGGTGGAAGGCCTCGGCGGTGACTTGCCCGCGGCCCTCTCAGGGGCCGAGGAGACTCGAGTGGATTGCCCAGCCCTCGTTCCACCTCGCGCCCCTCGGCGGCCTGCTGCCACCTTTGAAGCAGGCTTTGACGCCTCGTCACTGCTGGAGGAGGTCGTCCCGGTGAGGGTGCAGTCCTCATCCGACACGTCCTCCCCCAGCCGGGCCTTAGCGCGGCGTCTGCGCTTACGGGTCCGCTGTACGCCCAGACCCGCCGGGCTGCTCGCCCTGCTTCGCTCGTTGGCGGTGTCGAAACTCTCCGACACCGCCGAGGTATTTAGCGTCACCTCCACGCATGACTGCTGCGCGATCTCCGCGCAGGCTCCGTCATTCTCATTGTCCATTTTCGTAGCCATTTTGTTGTTATTTAGTTTTCCGTCCGGTTTTCTGATTATGTTTGGATTAATATTCATATCATATCCCACGAGTATGGGGGAAAGGTGGTCCATCCAGGCGGTGCCCCCTGCACCTGGATAAGCCTATATACTATGGAGGTCGGCTGGTATCCATAGGTTTTTACGACTTGGCTGTCGGGTGTTATAGACTTTTCCTTGTCGTGGGCCGGCCAATAAAGGCAAGCCCTCCGGTCAGCAAGTTCACGGCGTACCCTTCTGGAGCCACCAGTCAGGTCGTTGCTGATCACCTGCCGATTACGGAACGCGAGAGGATGGCTAGTCCTCTCTCACCGGCGGCGGCACAAGTGCCCGTCGGCCCCTGCGTTAGCAGTGGGCCAACCCGCCCCTGGATCCCCTAGGATCCTATGGTGGCCTCAGCCACAAACACCATCGCTCATCCTGTCTCCTCTGAAAGCAGAGGAGTACGGAGAGCGATGTGTTCCCGCCACGTTGGGTATTCGCCGACGATCAATGCCAACCCCATGAAGGGGAAGCCATTGACCGCCGCCCAGGGTGTACCGGCCGCTCCGGTTCCGCTCCCCCCGGACTGCAGCGGGATCGGAGTCGGAACGACACTCGAGGAGGTTACCCAACACACACCCCGATATCGGATAAGTACCTACCTTTTTTATCGTGCGGAAATCCCTTCGGATACCCCCCCGTCGGCCAGCGGGGGCGGTTATATACTTAAAATTTGATTCTGGTATTTCCTTGTATTTATGATCTACCTAGAATGATGAGGGTAACTGTAACCACTACACAACCTTGTGGTCGTCGGCCACAGGGCCTGATCTTTTATTCTAAAAATAAATGGTAGGATAGTTGAGTAATACCAATGTTTAGTTATATTCCTCATTAAATGTAATTTAATTAATTATATAGTCCTTCAAACAATAAAAATAATAGTGCATAGAATACAGTGATATTCCCCGAAGATCTTGTAAGAGATCTGCCAAGATTAGTTTGAACGCGGCCTGTTCTAGACTTCATCTTCTGAACACTCGGCAATATTCTTTCGTGGATGTTCGCTCTTTCTAATAAAGCGCTTTCCTCGTTGCTTTGCCAGTATAGCGTAGCTAGTGTCGCTAAGCACTGTAAATGTTATAAATCACATTAGTTAGTAATGTAACTGCATAAGTGAATTGTAGATAGATCTATATATACACCACGCTTATCTGTATCTAAGGCTCTCAACTTAAACACAATCATACAGCTTCTTAATTGCGTTGCAGCCGGCCACGGCCTGACGATCGAGAGGTACTGACGGGTTCGAATCCTGGCTATAATATACTATCGACATGAACCTATTACTAGGAATATCGATAACAAGATACAAAAATTTTCTTAAAAAAAATTGCAGTATTCATTACCCACGCCTCTAAATAAGAAGCTTCGACTGAGTGTTTTTTATTAATATTTTGCATGCAATATGCCTATATACGTCTATAGATGTAAAACATCTTTCCCTTTTAACACAATAATTAGGGTTTCACGCAATTTTTGCGTGGAACCCTAATTATTGTGTAAAATAATAGTAGCCTATGTTACGCCTATCTGCCAGTTTAATATTAGCTATCTGCCAGTGAAGGTCCTGTCAAAATCAGCCCAGTCATTCCAGAGATTACCTATTTCAAACAGGCAGAAAGACAGTTTTAAAAATTAGTATTTTGTTGTAAGTACCTTTTTTTTTCGTGCGGAAATCCCTTCGGATACCGCCGACCAGCGGGGGCGGTTATGTCGGGCTTGAACCGACTAAAGCCACCGCGCGTACATACATTTATATGCATTCAAAAGCTGTTATTTTAACGTTACATACAGACAATTCAATTTCATTTATTTGTATAGATATATTCGTAGATGTATCTCTACTTAATATAAAACAAAGTCGGTCCCGCTGTCTGTCTGTCCCTTAGTAGGTATGTATGTATGCTTAAATCTTTAAAACTACGCAACGGATTTTGATGCGAATTTTTTAATAGACAGCGTGATTCAAGAGGAAGGTTTATTTGTATAATACATGCATAGTATAGTAGAGAAACAATGATAATTTTGGAGGTTTCTAATGTGATTTCGTAAATAAATTAATACATTTTTTTGCGCTTACATTGCAAACGCTCGCGCTGGCTGAACCCTATGAGATAGATCAAAATAATGTATTACAGTATTGTACACTTTAAAAAGGTCTACAAAAAAGTCCACCTTAAAAATGTCTACAAAAATTCCACGATGTTTATGTTCATCTCTTAGGGATAACTCACAATACTCATTTTTTATCCTTTACTTTTTACGATAAATAATGGCTTATTACGAAGCAATTTTTAGCAATGCAGCATTAATTCTTATCCAATAAAGCACCTTAAATGCATTGTGCAATTAGTATAGATCACTATGGCTCTTTACAGCATGTAATTTAAATGAATATTTTCGACGATATTACAGATTTAAAATGCAGGGACATAGCGGTTGCGGCAGTACTAGAGGGGGGACGGGCGCCGCTAGACACCATCCTAAGCCGGGGCGGGTCACTATTTAGTAGTTAATTTAATGTTAAGTGGTTATTGACTACTGAAGTAACAACCCCGCATGGTGGTAAGCTGGAGGTAAGTGAGAAACAGGTTAAGAAAAAGTTATGTAGGTACATCTAAAGATACTTAATTCACTCACTTTAATTTTTACAATATTCTTTACAAAATGTTCCTCCTTCAGTGTAAAATCCAGTAACAATGTCGACGTTTCACGCTTTTCTCTATGAACTGCATATATAGGAGGTATTACTGCTGCTGTTGGTATTTGCTCACCGTTGATGTACCATTGTAGCTTGCATGCTGGTCGTGAAGGACCTGATGTGCAGTTAACTTGGATGCGGTCGCTTACGCAATACTTTCTGCGCAGCCCCGATATGACTGGACCATGGTGTGGTAGATCTGAGTTAAGGAGTAAATAAAAATTAACTAATTAAGTGTATTAAAGTAATTAGTTATTATTATACATACATACCTATTATAGCATGAGTATCTATCTAACAAGTGCAACCTAGATGTTGGTAATATGAAATTGACTAAAATTAAGCATTAAAATTTTAAAGATTTATAAAATTATTTTAGATTTAATTATTTTGACTACCAGTCAAAATAATTTTATAATCTTAATGATGCATATATTTTTGAGAATTACTAAAATTACAACTATTATCGTGACACAAGTATAGTGTCAGTTAGATACATAAATTCAGAGAAATCGAGGCCGTGCAGTCCCAGCTCCGCCAGGCCATCGTGGTGGAGTGGAAGGAACGACTTGGGCGACCAAGCGCAGGGCACGCCGCAATAGCGGCGGTAAGGCCCATCATGGAGGATTGGCTAGAGAGGCGACACGGAAGCCTCTCGTACCGACTGACGCAGGTGATCTCCGGGAAGGGGTGCTTCGGGGACCACCTGCATCGGATCAGGAAGGAGCCAACGCCTGAGTGTCATCACTGTGGGCTCAGGGCTGCACACGCTGGCGGACTGCCCGGCGTGGGAGGCGCCGAGGCGTGACCTCGTGGCAGCCATCGGGGTGGGAGTCCTCTCGCTCGGCAGCATGATAGCGGCAATGGTGCGGAGCTCGAGCGCGTGGGCCGCCGCCACCTCCTTCTGCGAGCATGTGATGCTCGCGAAGGAGATGGCGGAGCGCGCCCGGGAGTTCAGAACTCTCCCGGCCCGCCGAGCCCGCAACATGCTCGCCGCGCGTCGCAGGCGACTCAGGCGCTGGAGGTCGTTCAACGACCTCCGTCCTCCATGAGCGCAGGCCTGGGGGTGGCAGGTGAGGCCGCCTGTCACCCCAGCAGAAGCAGGCCGGGACGGTGGGGCGACTAGCGCCTCTCCCCCAAAACGGGGCAAGACGGGGACACCGTGGTTCCCAAACCCGAGGGGGCCATCTCGAAACCGAAGATGGCCCAGGGTCAGTCGGGGTGCGAGGGATATGCTCTATGGGCAACCTTACACCCCGCCGTCTGTAGACCCGAGACGGCGTGCGGTTTTAGTCGGTTCAAGCCCGACATAACCGACCCCGCTGGCCGGCGGGGGGGCTAAGTGAATATAGGACTTCTACCAACCCTTTCGAGGATAAAAAAAAACCGGTAATTATAAACTAAACAATTACCTTCTTTTTTTGTGCGGAATTCCCCTCAGGTGCCGGGTTATGTCGGACTTGAGCCGACTACAACCGCACGCCATCTCGGGTCTTCAGACGCCGGGGTATAAAGTTGCCCATAAAGCGTATCCCTCGCACCCCGGCTGACCCTGGGAATGCACTACCGCTACGTATACGCCACAGAGAATTGTGCTATGTCTAAAATTGTTCTATTATTTAAAATAGCTTCCCAATGGCTTTCTAAATGCGTATTTACATTTATGCTCATGTACATGAATAAGTATAGAGTGATGCTGACTGTAAATAATTTACATTGTGCTTATAAGTACCTAGTTATAAACGTAATACGAGTATATTGTGTACTGACCGATGACAGACATATCCGCGTATTCTGACACTGTTTGAAAGAGCGGTCGCTCGCCGGACACTTCGCAGCGGTAACGACCGGCTGTCTCGAACACCACTGGTGATAGCAAAAGACTTGAACCTGATGAGTCCGATTCCTGAAACAATACAGAATGGTGGAATTAGAACATTTTCTTTGCCGTGATTTTCATCTAAGCACCTATACCGTTGGTATTCAAAGCTTGTACATTGGTTGGAACCCGGGGTCCGCTCTCCTTCGGGGTACGAGGGAAATGCCTTATGGGCACCTTACACCCCATATGAAGAACCATGAGGGCGTGCGGTTTTAGTCAGTTCGAGTCCGACATAACCGCCCCCGCTAACTGGCGTATCCGAGGGGAATTCTGCATGCACGAAAACAAACACCGGTCATGTGAGAGTCGAACTCGTGCGCGAAAGGATCCGTACCCATCCATTATGCCAGCATAATAAAATTGGTATCATTCTTATTGGTGGCTAAGTTTTAAGTGCAAAGATATGGGTAAATTTAGAATTTCCCAAAAACTTGTAAGTACCAAAATTTTCCTTAATTTCAACTGTCTTAATTTTTTGGAATTTTTAACTTTATTTGTGCTGTAAGACCTTGCTTTTTGCCAAATTTCGTGATTCCAGGTCACTGGGAACTACCATATATGTTTTCGACCCAAACCTGTGGGGTAGGTACATCCAGTTGACCTAGAATTGTCCATTTTTGTTATAAGCCAGGTCTTACAGTGCAAGTAAAGGTAAAATTCCGAAAAATAAAGAAGATTTCGCGAAAATCTTCTGTTGACTCAGGACCTTGATTTTCATACACCTAATAGGGACTATAAAGCTCAGTATCTGATATAAATTTAAACTTGTTAGGTCCACCCGTTCTAGAGTAAACCGGTGGTGACACTGGTGACACACGAACAGACGGACAAGAGAGTGGTCTTATAAAGGTTCCTTTTTAACCTTTTGAGGTACGGAAACCATAAAAAGGGGTCCGCTAACATACTCCTACGTTTTTTTGGTTTGTTTTGTCATATACGGGAGCATCCTCAAATCCGTCATATTTTTTAAATGATTTATTTATCCGTCAAACAAATCAAACAAATCATTTGTATCAAGTTAATTTGTAGATATTCCACTAGCTGATTAAATTTTCTTTATATTTGTAACAAAAAATATTGTTACGTGCGCGGGGTACAAATTAAATGCCGTTTACACAACAAAGAGGTTTATTCGCTCACCACAAACTAGACAACTAAATAACTAGCACACACAGTACTCTTCAACAGTTCCAGTCGCTCAGCAGTTCACAGTAGTCCACAATCGTTGCTTAAGTCGCAGGTATAACTCTCTTGGTTCACTTCGGTAAGATGTGTTCACTTTCGCTTTCGAAAATTAACTGATTCGTGTCGATAGCCGGGCGTCCTTTTATAGCTCTTAATAAGCGGGGTAGAATATACTAGAGCGTTCGAGAATAGTAGGTATTTACTGGGGCGTTCGAGAAAATAAGTACCTACACAGTCGTGCCGACGATAGAGGTGAATGCCCTTTTTATCGCGATTTGTAGGTAAAGTTGGTATAGGTAGACAAAAGGGCGTGTGATTTTGTATTGACTTTTCTGGATTTTTCTAAACGGATCGATAGAGTACTTCGACATTAACAATGCGTTTTAATTTCTAGAAGATTCGATCAGTAGTTTCCGAGATATCGACGATCGTTGTAACATTACCCCCCTCTTAATCATGCTCGTCCCGAGCATCATTTGTTCCATGATATCGCGTCAACCTATCCACATGGACTACCTTTGGTTTTCCCCTAAGGCCCTTCTTAATGCGGTAGGTGATGTCATTGATTCTTGTGACAACCGTATAGGGTCCTTCCCAGCGAGCTTGAAGTTTTGGAGATTTCCCTTTTCTGCGTAGCGGGTTGTGAAACCATACCAGTGTTCCTTCTTCAAAACCGTTGGTGTTTGCATTTCTATCGTACCGGGTTTTCATCCTTATACCTGTCTTCAAATTGTTTTCCCGTACCATTCTGTGCACCTCGTCCAGCCGGTTTTGAAGTTCACTCACGTAGTCCGTTACGGGCTTAGGACTTTCGGGTGGCGTGCCGGTTATTGCATCCACTGGTAGCCTTATCTCTCGACCAAAATTTACTTTAGCTGGAGTGTGTCCCGTACTGTCATGCACCGCAGATCGATAGGACATCAGGAACAGTGGGATGTACTGGTCCCAATCTTTTTGGTGTTCGTCGACAACTTTAGCCAAGTGATTTTCCAACGTCTGGTTAAACCTCTCGACCATTCCGTCTGACTGTGGGTGCGCTGGAGTCGTACGGGTCTTGTTTATACCGAGGAGTTTGCACATTTCTTGAAACAGAGCAGACTCGAAGTTCCGTCCTTGGTCGGAGTGGATCTCCATAGGTGCGCCATATCGACTGACCACTTCCTGAACTAGTTTCTTGGCTACAGTGACTGCTTCCTGGTTGGGTGTCGCAAATACTTCCGGCCACTTAGTGAAGTAGTCTTGCACTACTATGATGTATTTGTTACCCTCATCAGTCGTTGGAAAAGGTCCAGCAACATCAATGGCGATACGTTCCCACGGTGCTCCAACGTTGTACAGCTTCAATTTTCCTTTGCTTCTTGTCGGCGGTCCTTTAACCGAAGCACATGCAGTGCATTTACGGCACCAATCCTCGACATCTTCCCGACAACGAAGCCAGTAAAACCGCTGTCGCACTTTAACCAGGGTTTTCTTGACTCCGAGATGCCCGCCAGAAACACCATCGTGGATGTGCCGTAAGAGTGGGGCCACCTTGCTTCGTGGTACCACTACTTGCATGGTTACTTCCTTACCATCGTTAGACTCCCATTTCCTATACAGGACATCTTCTACCAGAACTAAGCTGTCCCACTGGGCCCAATAGCTTTTGGTAGTTGAACTGTAAGCAGATACATCACTCCATCGGGGTTTGCTTCCAAGTTGTTTCCAGTGCAGTATAGGTTGTAGATCATCATCATCTTCTTGCGCCTTCTTCATACTGCTTCCACTCCATTCGTCGTCAAGTCCATTCACCTTTATGACTTTAATCTCTTCTCGGGCTTCGTTCCTCTGACAATGCTTGCAATCTTCGACACACGGCCTTCGTGACAAAGCATCAGCATTGCCGTGCCCTTTTCCACTTCGGTGTTCTATCACAAAGGGAAATTCCTGTAGTTGCTCGATCCATCTTGCTACTTGGCCTTCCGGATTCTTAAATTGCAGCAACCACTGTAGCGCAGCATGATCTGTCCTTAGTGTAAACTCTCGTCCTATAAGGTACTTATTAAAATGCTGTAAAGACTTCACCACAGCGAGAAGTTCACGACGAGTTACACAGTAATTCCTTTCCGGTTTAGATAGCGATTTACTGAAGTACGCTATTACAACATGGCGATCTCCCTGCACTTGTGACAACACTCCACCTATTCCGGTGTTACTGGCGTCCGTGTCCACAATGAATCTACCTTCCCTAGTAGGATAACCCAATATAGGGGATTCGCACAATCGTTGTTTAAGCCTACTAAAAGCTTGCTCGCAATCCAGGTCCCAAACGAAGTCTCGTTTATCTTCCGTCAGTCGGTGTAGTGGTTTAGCAATATCCGAGAAATGCTTAATGAAGCGTCTGTAATACGCGCATAGTCCCAGAAACGCGCGAACCTCCGTTTTGTTCTCTGGAACAGGCCATTCTTGAACGGCTTTTATCTTCTCGGGGTCGGTTTTGACACCTTCCGTTGAGATCACATGTCCAAGATAGCTGACCTCCTTTTTAAATAGAGCACACTTCTTTGGACTCAGTTTAAGGTTAGCCTCACGAATCCGAGTAAAAACTTTTTCCAGGTTCTTCAGGTTTTCTTTGAAGCTACGTCCCATAACTATAACATCGTCCAGGTAAACCAGACAGACGTCTCCAAGTAGACCCACCATTACTCTTTCCATGAGGCGTTCAAACGTGGCCGGTGCATTACATAAACCAAATGGCATGACATTAAAATGCCATAAACCGTTTCCAATTCCAGTACTAAAGGCTGTCTTCTCTTTATCGTCCGGACTGATCTCCACCTGCCAGTAGCCGCTTTTTAAATCGATGGTTGAAAACCATTTCATACCACTTAGCATGTCCAGGGTATCATCGATTCTAGGCAAAGGATAACTGTCTTTCTTTGTGATATTATTCAACATTCGGTAATCCACACAAAACCTTGTACTGCCATCCTTCTTTTTTACTAGTACCACAGGTGATGACCACGGACTCGTAGAAGGTTCAATCACCTTGTTATCGGCCATGTCTTTAATCATAACTGCTACCTCCTCTTCTCTTGCCCATGGTAAACGTCGAGGTCTTTGTTTTATAGGCCTGGAGTCACCTGTGTCAATCCGATGTTTCACGAGCCCAGTCCTTCCACAGTCATTTCCGGTTGCAAAGATGTCTCTGAATTGTAGCAAGAGGTCTCCGGCTTGACGCAATTCTGATGCCGATAAGTTTTCCTTTGAATTCTCGAGAAGTTGCTGGATGTGATCTTCGGAGATTTGTGTACCGCCTTGTTTAGTCGTAGTGTTGTTCAGCCGCCTCAGGTACTTTACTTCTTCATATTTTCCAACCACACTATTCTTCTTCAGGAGAACTATTTCGTCACTGAGGTTGAGGATTCTCACCCTAGCGATTCCGTTCGGCATCAGTAAGGTTCTCGCTGTTATTAAGTTTTCATGACTGCCGGTATCTTCCACAATAAGACATCTTCTTTGTTCAGTCTTCGCAGGAAACCTCACTCTGACTAATGTTTCCGATTTAGGAGCTAACGTCGTATCCGTTAAACAGTAAAGAGTGCACGGGTGCGATCCTTGTAAACAAACTTCCTGATCAGGAAATCTCAGCACTCCTCTAGGTATATCCAAGACACATCGGTGATTCCTCAAGAAATCCAGTCCCAAAATGCAATCATCAGTAATATTAGCAATTAATACTGACTGGTGGTATATTTGGTCGCCAATTCTTACCTCCACATCTGTTTCACCGAGGACGGTCACTGGCTGGCCAGTAGCTGTCTGAAGCTGGCACCTCGGAGATCGTTTTTCCCACCTTATGGTGCGTTTCAGCAATTCCGGCCTTACAACTGTACGTGAAGCTCCAGTATCCACTGTTAAACTGCAAGGTTGATTGTCTAAGATGGCCTCGATGATCAGATTATTTCCATTGACAACTTGAGTTATTGTGATGGTTGGGGCCTCATGTCGACCAGCCAGCGCCCGCCCCGCGGCCCTGGCGACATTTAGTTTAACGGAACATCTTGATCGACTTGGGTCCCGGAGTCCGTGACCCTCCTCCGTTTCCTCGAAGGACACTCTGACTGGATATGGCCCCTTCCTCTACAGGAATAACACGTTGGGACATACCGTGGCTTCCTCTCCTCCTCAACTACCTCCTTGATCTCCCTGACCTTACTTATCCCGGCATTCTGCCGTACGGTTTCCACCTCAAGGGCATAAGCCAGTGCTTCTTTTAAGGTCTGGTGGTGACTTAACTGTACACTAGTTTTCACTTCTGCGTCCCGTATACCGTTTAGGAAGGCCTCCAGTAGAGTGGTCTCGATCATCACGGGTGTCGATGAGTAGGCCCGACGAACGAGCCTTTCAACCTCTACAGCCCATTCCTGGAGGCTTTCACCAGCTTTTTGTTTCCTCTCGCGTAGCTGCGCTCGGTAGACATTCTCCAGGTGCTTGTCGCCGTAGCGTGTGTCTAATGCTTCCATCAGGGACTCCAGTGTCCTTCCTTCAGGTGGCAGGTTTTCCAGTATTACTAAGGCATCTCCTCGTAATGCAAGTGTCAAGGCCATAAAAGACTCCTCGTTGCTCCAGCCTTTAGTTTTTACCAATATCTCAAATTGATACTTGAAGGCTGTCCACGAGGAGGTTCCATCGAAGTGTGGTAGGTCGAACTTCGCTGATGATGGTGAGGTCGCGACAACAGGTCCGCAGGTTTTTAGCCTGACAATCTCTCTTTCGAGCTCTTGTAAGCGGCCGTCCATGGTCCCAGTCTTCAAAGCCACTTCCTTACTGAGCATTTGCAAGCAGTCGTCAATGGTCCCAGTCTTCGAAGCCACTTCCTTACTCAGCATTTGCAAGCCGTCTTCGAGGTTCTTCACTTTATCTCCCAGTGCATGGATGCCTGCATCGATTTTACCCATGACAGCTTCCTGGTTGGCCTGTATCATCTCTTGCATGGAGGCCTGCATCGTCTGTCGACTAGCATCTTGGTTGGCCTGCATTTCTTGCAAGGAGGCTTGCATCGTCTGTCGACTAGCATCTTGGTTGGCCTGCATTTCTTGCAAGGAGGCTTGCATCGTCTGTCGACTAGCCTCTTGGTTGGCCTGCATCATCTGCTGTATAGAAGCCAATAGCGTCATCATGTTGATATCGGACGAGGTTCCATCTGGTGCTGCCGTAGTTACCGCTGAGATAGCAGGATCGGCCTGACGCCCTTCCTCTTCAAGGCTCCGTTGACGTGCAGCATCCATTTCCACTTGACGTCTGGTCCGTGGAGTACGCCCTTCGTCTTCACGTGGTAATAACGGCATCGCACTTCTGACACCAGTTGTTACGTGCGCGGGGTACAAATTAAATGCCGTTTACACAACAAAGAGGTTTATTCGCTCACCACAAACTAGACAACTAAATAACTAGCACACACAGTACTCTTCAACAGTTCCAGTCGCTCAGCAGTTCACAGTAGTCCACAATCGTTGCTTAAGTCGCAGGTATAACTCTCTTGGTTCACTTCGGTAAGATGTGTTCACTTTCGCTTTCGAAAATTAACTGATTCGTGTCGATAGCCGGGCGTCCTTTTATAGCTCTTAATAAGCGGGGTAGAATATACTAGAGCGTTCGAGAATAGTAGGTATTTACTGGGGCGTTCGAGAAAATAAGTACCTACACAGTCGTGCCGACGATAGAGGTGAATGCCCTTTTTATCGCGATTTGTAGGTAAAGTTGGTATAGGTAGACAAAAGGGCGTGTGATTTTGTATTGACTTTTCTGGATTTTTCTAAACGGATCGATAGAGTACTTCGACATTAACAATGCGTTTTAATTTCTAGAAGATTCGATCAGTAGTTTCCGAGATATCGACGATCGTTGTAACAATATATATGTCATCGCTAAAAATTTTGAGATAATTGAAACGAAAAATTTATTTCAAAGAGTGTTTCTTTGCAATTTTTTTAACAAGAAACTGCTCTATTTGTCCAAAATGTTTTTGAATGTGCGTGAACAGTAGATAATTAGCTGTATATATAAAAAAAATCAACTGTCTAGCATCATTAATCTTAGAGAGAGAGAGAAATAATCTCAGAAACAAAAAATAAAATAAAAAATAATAAATTATGGTAGCTTACGTCCAGACAGGGCCTTACAGTTTCATCTTTCATGCGATAAATTAATTATTCTAACCTCCACTTCGACTCCAGGTAGGATGAACTTTCTCTGTGACTCCGAGTCACGCGGCACGTGTCGAAAGAACTCTTTGCCGTCCTTGTACCATTTGACAGAGTACAGCACATCAGCGGGACCTAACGTCCAGCGACATGACATCTGCACGCTCGTTCCCAACGCCACGTGTGCTGGCACGCGGAACTCCTTCAGTTCCAGAGAAACTAAATATTCTAAAAGAAAACAAATATTATGTATATGACTAAGAAATACAGGGGACTTACGACTGAGAAATATATATACCACCACGCACGTAGGTATAAATACGCATTAATTCCTCCGAAATAATGATAAGGCCCCAATCAGAACGCGAGCAAATGATCCATTAATTCCTTCAAATCACAAAAAAACTAATTGTTTGTTTCGGTGATTGTCTGAGTGAATATTTCTCACTCGGCGCACCACATAGTGCTAGAGAATAGAAACTTAAACTATAAATTAATTGAAACTTACCAATAATCATTAACAGACTGTAAGCGGACAGTAAATATTGTCTACTGTGGCTGCTCACCATGGCGACTACGTCATCCCATTCGATTAAATGTTTTCTTGAATTCACTTCGAGTCGAGTTTTCATTCTCGAAACTGCGAAAAGTGACAGGTACTATACTTATTTATCATATAACATTCTACACAGCGCTCTCTAAACCCAAAGTAAGCTAGTATAACTAGCCTAGGTTGTTCTAGAAGGCGAATAAACATACTTACTTAGATTTTTTGAATTATGTACATACATAAAACACACAGACTTATGCAAATATACATATTCATGCAAATATACATATTTATGCATACAAAATATTTGCACTGAGCGGGAATCTAACCCGCGACCTCTGACTTAGTCGTCGAACGCTCTATCGCTACCCGCCACGCCCTAGAGGTCGATGTATAACTGCCTATAATAAGGCGCTTTATTTTTAATTATTGCATGCAAGGTTTAATGATCAGCTTCTTAAACGATTCATGAATTTCCGCTCGAACCAAGTAAACACAAAGAAAGGACGGAAAACGTACAGCCGAATTGAGAACTTCCTCCTTTTTTAAGTCGGTTAAAAATACCATGCAATTGAATAGCACTATACCATGATGTTATGTATATGAGCGTAATCTTGCCATGCTCAGTGGTACCCCAGAACCTCGTAAAAGCCTAGTAAAAGTAAGTATTTATTTGGTACATACATATCAGCTAGAAGTACTGCATTGGAAACTTAGGAGGGCCCGAGTTAAAAGGAATTTTATAATGGACACACTTTTTTTTTCAATAACAAATTTTAAACTAAAGTTTAGGAGTATTATATCACATCACGTAACTGCTAAGCTCGCGTGTAGCTTTGGCGAGCGAGAACACTGAAATAACACTGTAACCGCGCCGTAAGTAAACGACCACTTTCATCGTATAATTCAGATATTTAGTTTTTAAGTCTGGATTGGACGCGACATGACTGTATACTGAGCTTGGCTTGTGGCTAAGTAGTAACCTTGTAGGTTAACACATTACAAAGTTAAACAGGATGAGTACGGACAATCTAAGGATGGGAGACCCCTCCGTGCCTCAAAAAGCATGCCATACAAATATCTGTGGCACTAGTTACGGGTCGTAGTTGGAGCCCTAAATATTCGGCAATCTGGTTCGGCAAGTGTGGCCGGCCCGTTGCAATTTCAGTTTGCTTATTCTGCAAACTATGTCGGTAACTTTAGCTCTTTGTCGGATGACCTACTTGCGATTTTTCTCTTGGAAAATCATAGCTAGCTCACAGACTGCTTTACTTTACTAGTTTAGGCAGTTTAGGCACTAGCTCCACCGTCGGTGGCCAAAGCATTGCAGTAAGGGTGAGGAGAAAAGAAAACCCCATAAATTTCTAATCTAAGCCAATGTAAGTCGGGCTCCTAGGTGAAGGCCTCGGATGCGACTGGGACTCAACGCTGAGATGCTGGTGTTTAAGAGTAGTATTAACCAATTAGACCCATTTTAATTTAGGATTCTTCTCGTGAATTCATCCTAGCTTTTCGTATCGGTAACCCAACATCCTGGAGACACACAACAGCTAGACCATTCTGGAGTGGGCAGGGTCCACCCGGCCCATCTCTGTATTTACGCCTTTAAATGTAAGTTTCTCGAAATGGTTTCTAGCTAGCTGGAAAACCAGCTCACGGCAGATATAATTCTAGAACAACTTCGAGTTCACACATTACCTGTCGATGTCAATCAGTCTCGGTGTGGACAAATTCATTGAATAATCTTGGTTTGTTCCAACTTTACACCAAGATGCATTTATCCTGCGGACCAAATAATAATAATTTCGTGTTGACTACGAGTATAATCATTAGGTATCAAGCTAACCTAGCGCGAGCGCGTGGGCCGCCGCCACCTCCTTCTGCGAGCATGTAATGCTCGCGAAGGAGATGGCGGAGCGCGCCGACTCAGGCGCCGGAGGTCGCTTAACGACCTCTGTCCTCCATGAGCGCAGGCCTGGGGGTGGCGTGTGAGGCCGCCTGTCACCCCAGCAGAAGCAGGCCGGGACGGTGGGGCGACTAGCGCCCCTCCCCCAAACCGGGGCAAGACGGGGACACCGTGGTTCCCAAACCCGAGGGGGCCATCTCGAAACCGGAGATGGCCCAGGGTCAGTCGGGGTGCGAGGGATATGCTCTATGGGCAACCTTACACCCCGGCGTCTGTAGACCCGACACGGCGTGCGGTTTTAGTCGGTTCAAGCCCAACATAACCACCCCCGCTGGCACGCGGGGAGGTATCCGAAGGGATTTCCGCACGAAAAAAAAAAAAAAAGGTAGCAAGCTAACCTAAAATACCTTTTCTGATATCTAATCCTTGATTAAGGTACCTACCTTCCTCCTCAATTACATTCAATTTATGTACAAATTATAAGAGACCATCAGCGATACTGTTTTAATCCAAATGTTGTTTTAATAACCGTTTAAAATGTGATGTCAATGTCGTGATTTACTTACATTAGTAATGTTTATTAACGAAGAATCATTGAGTGTATCAGGCAGCAAGATATTATGGCCTAATTCCACCTGTAAGCCTGCACACATCTCCTGATTGACGGACAAGGCTCTAACGCAGAGTTTCTCCTCGGGGTTGGTGGACCAGACGGTGTCGCTCCCGTAAAAGCCAAGATAAACCAATCGATAAGGACAGGAGGAGTAGGAGAGCGGACTCCGGGCTCCAAAGTGCAAGCTTTAGATGATTTTTGATACTTAGATTATTCTTAGGTTATTCATGGGCATGTGATAAACACTTACCAGTGTTTTGTCGCAATTAGATGAATGGTATCGAAGATAACCAACAAACTAACATACTAGCTTCTTAAGTCTGGGAGGCCCGAGGCAGGCTCTTTGGAGGCGGAGCAGAGTGGCTCGGAGTGGGAGTCCGAGGGGGCCATTTCGAAACCGGAGATGGCCCTGGGTCAGTCAGGGTGTGAGGGAAATGCCTCATGGGGCCACTTTACACGCGAAGACCCGAAACGGTGTGCGGTTTTAGTCGGTTCAACCCCCTAATAGCCTCCCCCGCTGGCCGGCGCGCGGTGGGGGGATATCAGAGGGGAATTCCGCATGAAAAAAAGCTTCTTAATTTTGTTCCCGTCCCGCTTCTCATGGGACCCTATTCGAGGTATAAAAGTATCCTATGTGTTATATCTATCCCTGTACCTACCAAATTTTAGCCAGATCCGTTCAGACGTTTTTGCATGAAAGAATAACAAACATTCATACATCCATTTATCCATACCTTTTTTTTTTTTTTTTTTTTTTTATCGTGCGGAAATCCCTTCGGATACCCCCCCGCCGGCCAGCGGGGGCGGTTATGTCGGGCTTGCACCGACTAAAACCGCACGCCGTCTCGGGTCTTCAGACGCCGGGGTGTAAGGTTACCCATAGAGCATATCCCTCGCACCCCGGCTGACCCTGGGCCATCTCACCACTAACAGCATCGCTCATCCTGTCTCCTCTGAAAGCAGAGGAGTACGGAGAGCGATGTGTTCCCGCCACGTTGGGTATTGGCCGACGATCAATGCCAACCCTATGAAGGGGTGAAGGGGAAGCCATTGACCGCCGCCCAGGGTGTACCGGCCGCTCCGATTCCGTTCCCCCCGGACTGCAGCGGGATCGGAATCGGAGCGACACTCGAGGAGGTTACCCAACACACACCCCCATTTATCCATACCTACCTATGTAAGTATACGGATAAGTGGTCATACGTCATAGGTAGCTGATTTAAGGTACATTTCGTGCTTTTTATAGTTTTTCTATGCTTAGGTAGCCTGTGGGTAGTACTTAAGCACAGGATGGATATCTAATAAGTAACACACAAAAACACACAAAACTACACAAAAACTAAAAATTGCATTATAATATAGATGGAAAAATCAAATATTTGTCAAGCAATATTCATTCGAATTTACCAATAAGTAGGTATAATAAGTACCTATATTACCTACTGCTTCACTATTAGATAGGCTGTTTACTCGGTGACAATATAAGATAACCATAAAACGAATTGACAAATAATTTACCTATATTTGTGGCTATTGTCCAGTATCCAAACACAAATATTATGAATAACAAGTATCCGAACCAAGTGTCAGCGAGCTTTCTCGATGTGTTCTCGATCGCCATAATATTTGACGATTGTTAACTAAACATGGTGGATTAGGGAGCGGTAATACTGCTCGGCGTCAGCTAAGCTAGCCATAATCATACAATACCTTATCGGTATTCACAGAGCAAATTGACCGGAACAATACCCTGGAGTACGATCACTGGAGCGGATTTAAACCATCGGCAATTTAAAATTATTATAATTCGTAATCAGCTGTGGCGAAATTGCTATGATGACGTCCGACTTGTGGCTGATAGGATGAGATTCACACCAGAACTGGAGGAAATCGGAAATTTTGTGGGCGGTATTTCTTACCAGCTCTCTTTTCAGGGTGCTTAATAATTTCCAAATTGCATGAAGTAATGAAAAGCTCTATTCTCAGTCTGCATTATTATGACAATGGTATGACTAGTGGTAGAAATTTGTTGACACAAAATTCGGCCGGGTAGGTACCACCGTGCACGATTGCGAAAAACCCTCCATAGTAATTCAATTTCTGTTTGATTGCGTTCAGGGGTCAGCAAGTGCATAGCCGGGCAGAAGCTGAGTGCCACCATTGTTAACATGGAACGTGTATGTAATGGTGGCCCTCTTTCCTGAGACTTTACCTTCAGCTCATCAGGCGAGCTGAAGTCAAATTGACGTGTCCTAAATATATATATAAAAAAAAGAACCATGTGTTGTGTCGGACACGCACTTGGACGTTTTTTTTTTATTTTACACGAAAGGGTTAGCAGACTTGTAGATTATATTTTCTATTGACATCAAGCTGGTATTTCCGCAAACTCCGTGCTGCTGCTGAGACTTTCGTAACAAGTATCCATAGTAATCTCTTTGCCTGACCGGGGAATCGAACCCGTGAACTCATCAACATCTGTCGCTCCGGCTGTCTATATCCTATTAACTATATTATCAATAACAAAAATATCAATCTCTTTGCTGATAAGATATGCGATTGCCATGATATCTGTCCCACATTGAGTCCCATAACTATATTTACTACGAAATACATCAGTATCATAATGTCATCAGTACCGATACAAAAAAGCTCTATGAACACTAATTAAATATAAAGCGAGTTGGTGTCTGTGGACCAGTTTTATGTCAACGATAAGTCTTCGCTTTAGCGTAAACATAAACCTGTAAGGGCACGAGCGAATATGGATAAGCACAATGCTTGTAAATTGCTCCAAAATGACGAATGCGCCACGAGTTGCTTGCCTCCAGCCTCCGGAGTTCAACCACGAGGAACACAATGAATCATGCGAGATATTTACTTAACTAACTATTGAAAGTGTCGTACAGAGATTAAAAAGCCTTAATACATGGAGCTACTCTAAAGTTCATCGCAGTATTATGAGTGCCGCAATAATTCAATCCTTTTTAACCTACCTTAAGAAAGGAGGAGGTTCTCAATTCGTCGGTATACACCATTTCATCATGTTATATAATGTATACCTAACTACCTAAGGTATTATGGAGGTATGTTTGTTGGCAAGTTTTCACTTAAAAGCAATGTTGTTGCAAGGTGATCAAACGAATTAATAAACTTTCTCTTGAACATGACATTTGCCTAGGTAGAGCTAAAGTTACATCAAACAATAAGATACCTACATATAGTGTAAGAGCATAGAATAGATAATAGTGCTGCCGTAATTAGAGTAATACCTATAATATCTATGTATAGGACTTCTTAACCGACTTCGAAAAAAGAGGATCTTTCTGGCATAACTCTGTCTTACAATTAATAAAAAAAAGGTATAGACGGATTTGCGAAATTCTTTTTTTTTATGAAGAGGTATATTCCGAAATGATCAGATGTCAATTTCGTAAAGATCTTATGATGAGGAGACAGACAACCGAACTCTTCAATAAATGTCAGTAAACGGATGGCGACTCTCGCAATCGTGGCTGGCTTGGCTTGTTTACGCAATTACACAACATAACTTCACGCTTGTACCCGCCCAACGGTTCGCAGATGTGTTCAGTATAGGTACCTATTGTTCGGTGATATTTCCGTCGTTTATGAACCGATTTTAAAAGCTTTTTTTTATGATGATTTTGTCTCTTTTTTGTTTGAAAAGTAAAGCGATTTTAAATGTTTGAATTAATTTTGTATTAGGTTTGGTTTAGCATCGAGATGGACGCATATTGTCGTACCTACCTGAGTATTCTCGACACTTTGTTTCGATACCCTATCCATTTCTAACAACGCGGCGGCGGCGGGCCGCCCATAAAACTAATATTATTATTAATTCTGTGGGCCAGCCGCATCGGGCTGTTGTGGCTCTTACAAATCATTCACAGCCTATGTTTTTATCGTGACATACTGTCGGTTTAAAAGCAATAAGGTAACGAGGAACACGATGTAATTAGTTTGAATTTGGATCCCTGGCTGCACAAATGAGCCAAATTGTTCTGCGCCACCGCCCTTAATTACTTTTTTGGGTTGACATGCAATCTCGTTATTTAGTAAGCCGCTTTTCTTTATTTATTCGTTTATTTTTATCTTGTTGGCGCTTTTTTCTGCGTGATATATATATATATATATAAATATTTGTGATTTACTATAAGGATGAATGCGTAGCATGCATATAAGTGTAGAGGCATTTCGTAAAAGCTCGTAGCTCGTCCCAGCAGCTGCTACAGTTTAGTAAAAGTAATACTTATATGATTACGCAATATTTTCTTTTTGTGCACCTAGTACCTACCTTGTCAAATTTATTTTCGTTTAAAGCACTAAAGCAAAATATTCAAATATATTCAGTTTAACAATTCTTTTCTATATTTATCCAACTTAACGGCGCAATCGCGAGGCTAATGGTTCGTACGCCGCCGTTGTGATGTGAACTCAAGCGAAAGAAATGCTCTGACGTCTTACTCGTCCCTTTATAAAAACACTTTTCACTGGTGATTCAGCAGACAGTTCAGGATTCACTTTAGATTAAGGTAGCTTTGAAAAGTTTTTGACATTATAATAGATTTAAAAAATTGCCTTAAATTACCTAACTCAAAAATGTATCAACGTCTTTAGTAGAGATCTATCCGTAATTAAATTTTCTTTGAGAGTCAACCCATTTCTTTTTATTGTTAAGAAATAAGTGCAACGAGTGATTATTTGAGCCTTCATCTTTTGCAGTGCCCACCATGGCAGATCGTTACAGGACAAGTTTAAGTGTAACAACAGTGGCGTTTATATTCTGTTGCTGGATGCTAATTTCTGCGGGTGCGTCGTTAAATGGACGGTGCAAGCTTAAGCGACATCCCCACAAAGCCATGCAGACAGACCTCAATGGACGAAGATGCTGGGACGACATTAAGATCATGTCTTGCTGGGGATACTGTCTGTCTTATGAGGTAAATTCTTGTGCAGTCATCATCATCATCATGATGTGCCCGATCACTTTCATCTCGGTACCCGGGGTTCGATTTTCTTCTTTTTCTTTTCCACTTTATGCGGTCTGCAGCACCTCTGATACCTAAGACTATTGTCACGTACGAATTTGTCATCTTATTCAACGATAAACCCACGTTTCTGTAGCCTTTGTCTCCTGTTAGGGCCAAGCTGGAGCGACTTGGCATGACATTTGTTCCCCCCCACATAGCCCTGCGTCTGCCGCGGATGCGGGATTTCCTCACATGAACTTTACGCCTCACATCGCCGCACCATGTTTTGCCACACTTCACAACCGTATAAAATGACAGACCCAATGCTAGCTTTACAGTTCTGCCCTTTAAAGGAACCGGTATTTGAGGGTCACAAATTACACCATGTTCCTCGCACCATAGACTTGGCGGCGGTGACCTATCCATAGCAAGATGCCTGTTCTGTCCAATGTTTCAGGTTTGGCTTAAAATTTAGCAATAATGGAGGTAACTGCCGTATAGCCCTTCAGCCCCGAGAGGAAACCAGCATCAGAGCCTCGTCCATTGGCTTGCAGGTGTAAAGACTAACAAGTCTTGACAGGACCTGATACACCCATGAATTCTTGTGCAGTAAACGCTTAACGTTCTTAATTTGTGCATCAACGTCAGAGTGATAGCTTTGCCGCAACAACTTTTTTCGCGAATGTAAGTCTTAAAAGCTTTTTTTTGTAACATTGTGCATGACCTGTGTGTATTGGTCACTTCTGGGAGTAGGTATAGTTAAAAACTATATAAGTACAGTACAGATGTGTAAGTTATAAAGTACCGACGTAGAAGATATCTTTAGAGCACTAATCTAATTAAAATTAAAAACAAGTATCACCGTGAATTGAATAGGTGGGTACCGACGTGTAAATACCTACATAGGTATCTATAAGTTCTCAACTTGTTTCAGATATCGGACTGGCAGTTCCCGTACAAACAATCGCATCATCCAGTTTGCGTGCACGGTGATCGTAAGCATGCATCCGTTAAGTTGCATAATTGTGATCCTGGTGTCCAGCCTGGGACTGACGTGTACCACTATGTAGAGGCTACATCCTGTAAATGCCAGGTTCGTATAACCAATAATTACCTGAATCCGCCAAGCACCTGACTATATACCTACCTATCATTATTATACTAGATAAGAAGGTATAAAAAAATATTCGTATTCTATTCATTCAAGATTAAAATACAATACCTAAAACCAACTGCCTCCCCTCTGTTATAACTTAGAAAGATGAATCCAACATCCTAAACCGCAAGGATGTGGTATTATGACGTGTATATTTCAAATTTGCTCCCATTACCCCCCACGGTAATTCAGAAAACTGATAATAACAAACTCGCGGGATACAGTTCAATTAAGTGTCGGGACTTAGTGGTAAAGGAGTCGGCCTTAAAAGCGAGAGGCCCCAGGTTCGACCCCGTTCAGCCGTCCTCAAGCTAAATGGCGGCTAAGTAACTTCTGGTAAATTTTCACATCTTAATTTTAAACAAATATTTATATATTTAATATATCCCGAGACAGCTCCCGCACTTGCCTGTGTAGCTGGGTAATTTGGTGTGCCGTAGATAGGGTATCCCAGAATGATGGCTTTGACCACCAAGATAGGTGACCCCGATGTGCTGTTGGGGATCTAAATCCACCCTCTCCTATAGAGAGGCGCGCGCAGAAACACGACGCGCCGCCACCCTGGGCCTGCTTATGCTAGGGCAACGGCTAGTCTCAACCTAGGCCCGCGCTCATGGAGGACGAAGATCGTTCTACAATTTCCGAGTGTTAGACCACTCTGTTCTCTATTGCGCGCTTCACACTCTCGCTGCTGACCATTGCAAGCAATAGGGTTTCCAGCGTGAGAATTCCCGCTCCGACGGCTGCTTCAAGTAAACGGCACCGCTTTACTCACTCTAGGCACCCTGCGAGTGTGTGAAGCGGCGTGCCCATGGAGAAGCCAAGGCAGTGGTCGCACTCGGGCGCCGGCTCCAGACCTCACAGTCCGGTGAGCACCTGCGTCTGCCTCTCCAGTCTCCAATCATTCCTCCACCACAATCGTGGCGGGTCCTGAGCTTGGGTGCTCATTTCGTTCTTTCCATTCCTTCATAAGCACCTGGTGGCGTCGGAATCACTACTCCTCAATTTCTAGTGGGGCAAGACTCAGATTTCGCTCCAGCGCTCTTTGCGGCATTGTATCATTGGTCTCTCTCTCACTTCCAAGTCCCGTGGAGGCGTCCCGGCTCGCCGACTCAATAGAGCTTCTTGGTGCGGTGAAACTGACGGCCAGCACTTGTGGCGTTACCCCGAGTACTTATCCCTATTCATGTAAAACACACAGTCGGCCGTAACGACTACACAACCACATTCCGATTTTAATTTTAATGTTGTGCCTATGGCTATAAAGAATTAATAAATACAAATATTGTGCACAATTACAGTTATGTTCATCAGACGACACCAGCTGTGAGTGGCTTCCCCCCGATACTTCTCTCCTTGGTGGATTTATTCTGAAAGAAGAAATTGAAGAGGAGCTGGAACAAAATACAATTTAATTATCCCACATCTCACTCACAACGCTAACGAATGCGAAAACGTTTATTAATAAATTTATTATAATATACTACTACTATACTGATGTTGCAAGTTACATTTTTGTACATTAGGTGATTAAGTATCTAGGCATATAAAAACAATTAAACCTATTGCAGCTCTGAGTCTTTATTTGTTTTATGTTAATTTTCCTAACCAGTTTATAGAATATACTGCTTCCGGGCTGTTTGGCAGGGGGCCATCGGAAACGTGTATTACAGACGTTTCGTCGATCACTGCGGTCGACATCTTCAGTAGTACAGGTCCGGACGCCGTCGAGTGCGGAGAACATTCCTCGGCGCTCTGCGACTGATCAGTCTACATGCAATGCCGGCCGGAAAAGCCTTAAGATTTATATCATAACTAGTTTGTTTTAGAATACCTACCTATTTCATCGTCATATTTTCAATCATTTACCATGAGAAAATAGAGATTTATATGTAATATCAAAATTAATTCTACCCGGTTTTCTAATATAATAGGGTGATGATATAGTACATATATAGGTTCGAGATTTCATATTTTACTGCTCATCACCTTTTAGCTATAGCGTGATGATTTATAGTTCAACCATTGACCATGTCTGAGCTGAGTTGAGTCGGTCATTGCTGAATTTCGTGATGATCTACTTCGTAATAATAAAGAAATGATCAATAATAGATTTGATCGATGTTACCCTGCTACTACTATCAAACTTATAATAGTGTGATGATATATAGCGCAGTTTATGACCATACCCTAGAAAATTGTTCATGCAAAATTTCTGCTGAATCTGTACAGCGGTTATCAAGTGATGCTCGGACATCGACTATAAAAAGCAGACAAACAGACAAAAATTCTAAAAATCACATTTTTGGCATCGGTATCATTCCTAGAACACATAGCAATTATTTTTTGAAGAAATATTCAATGTACAGTTTTCACCTCTTTACGATTTTATTAAATATTTAGATAGATGTGTGTATAGAAGATAAATATTCATAAAAAAAAAAAAAAAATGTGTAGAACGCCATCGTCGTCGTGCATATATTGTGTCATTATTAGTTATACGGTACATTTTCAATTTGTAGGTAGGCATAGGTATATCAGGATGGTTACTACCTACTCATCGCAGTACACATTTGTGGTGGTCTAGAGAAAAGGTCAGATTAACCTAGAGTAGAATAATAATAAGTAATCTGTGCCTAGAGCCAAAGAAGCCATACCTTCCTATGACGATCTCTATGGCGTAGCGGTAGAGCATTCGACTGCTAAGTCAGAGGTCATGGGTTCGATTCCCGCTCATTGCAAATATGTATATTTGCATTGGTCTGGGTATTTCTATGTATAATATGTATTTATTTACAAAAAAAAAGTATCTAAGTATGTTTATCCGCATTCTAGAACCCATATGTCAAGCTCTGCTTAGTTTGGGTCTGCGTGGCGTTGTGTAATATGTCCTAAAATATTTATTTATTTATTACTTTGGGTAGGAGAAGAATTGGAATTGTGAGTCAGCGAGCAAGCGAAATCATGCTCATATCTACAAAAATACATGCCTGAAACTTAAGCAAATGCTTTTTCCATCAGGGGAACTCACGAATTCTATTGCTACGCTCCAGGGCCCTGGCCTACGGCTTTCGCTTGGATACAAAATGTATATTCATTCAATGAATCAAATTATTAGCCTATTGCAGTCCGCTGTCACAACACACTGGATGCGGAAGGCGGAGTTTGTCATAAAACTATTGTTGGGATCACTTTCAGCCACCATTAAGAGGGATCCCATGTAGCGGTTGGCTACAACCACTACCCATCAGTTTAAAGGTACCTACGTCGTTGAAGCTTTTTTCATAACAAAAAATATCATTATCTATCTGGGTATAAATTATTTTGTGGGAATCACAACACAATTTGTGCCGAAGTATAAGCATTCAAAAATCATAACTTTATAAAAACAAAACCTAATAAATCAAAACATCAAAGATTTGCTTGAAATTATATTATTTCGTGTGAAAAACAACAGAAGGCTGATTATACATAGATGATATTTTGCAACTAGGGTTCCCCCTGGGCTGCACCCATAAGCCCGAAGCTGAAACGTCAAAAAGAAAAGGAAATTGAACCCTGGCCACGGTGAACCATCATACGCCAAGTTCAACGAAAAAGGATGACGCAGCAGCCATGTGTATATTTACACGAACCATTTCGAAGCATTTCTGTTAGAATTACCTACTGCATGCTGGTGCTTCTATTTTATTTTGTAATGTAAATTCTAATCAATTTCAATTTATTTCGTGACTTTGTGCTTTGTGCGAGCAACACTGGTTGTCATTGGTTTAGTGTTATTCATAGTTCGCTGTCATTTACAATTTTCATTAAATCTAATGTTATTGAATAAAACTCACAATAAATATGTTTATTTCATATTTTGGTTGAATAATTGAATAAATCCCGTTTCGTGTCACATAGAAAACTTATCGTGCGTTACATAAAACAGTCATCTGATTCAAGTGAACAGTGCCACTGGTGTTATGGGCAGTGTTAGTCATGAAAAACTGCAGTGTATTTATTGTCTTTTTGCTCTATTTATGTGAAATAGGATCCAGTTCACTCGTGAAATTAAATGCAACATCTGAGAAAAAGGTATGGAACATAAAACTTGATATTTTCTTTTCAAAAACATTACCTGTCGTGATCACTAGACCGCCCAAAAGTAATGTACGATTCAAATGTGAAGCGGTAATGAACTACACGAAAGTTGAACAATATACTAAAAACAAAGAAGGGATCGCTACATTATTAAAAGAATCTCCTCCGGAACATATACAACAGAAGTTGTTAGAAAATGTGAAAGTGTATTGGTTGAAAGACAATCGAATTATTGATGAGAATTCCACTCAGAGAATAAATATAACTACTAAAATAGATAAGACTAATGGCACTGTGGGTACAAACTTAAGAATCAAAGACCTTTCTGTTACTGATAAGGGTAATTACTCATGTGTGATAAAACAAAATTATGAGAAAAAACAAACTTCGCAGCTGAGGGTTGAAGAGAATGTTGAAAATTATGAAATACCTACATATGCATCTCTGTTCCCAAACACTGATGTCTACAGTCAACTAGATATACACTTACAATCAACACCAGGCTTACTATCAGAAAACATATTAACTCAGAATGTAAGTGATTCCACTCCTAGAAAATTACAGCCAGTATGTCAAGAGTATTTGGGAAAAGTGTGTGATAAACACCTTAAAGGGCAATTTGTTTATATAGCTTACAACACAAGCCAAGCATACATTGAAGATAAGTTGATGAAAGCCTTTCAAGTCACTAAATATTCCAATGACATCAGTCCTCGCTGTGAGGGATATGCATTACCTAGTTTGTGCTACTCATCATTCCCTATTTGTAGAGATCCTTTCACTACAAATAATAACTTTTTTAAAGATGCTAGAATATTTTTCTCAGATTCAAGTACTAGTGAAACAGATGACAGTGATATGCCTGAGATTGTCTTTGAAAATTCAGCTGATGGAAAACTGCCAGATATCTATATAAAACCAAACAGCTCTATTGGATCCTTGTTTAATTATCGTTACAACTCAACTATTCTGAGGCGTGTATGTCGACAGGATTGTGAAATATTAGAGAATGAATTGTGTCAGAAAGAGTATGCTATAGCTAAGAGGCATCCACATATTGGACAACAGCTCACACTTGAGGAATGTCAGGACTTGCCAGAAAATGACCCTGACTGTCTTAGAATCAGTATTGGTGCAGTTATGGTCTCTGATGATGAATGTTACTGGGAAAATGGCAGTGGGTATCTTGGTAGGGTCAGTGTGGCAAATAATGGCTTGCCATGTATTGCATGGTCAAAGCAGATGCAGATGAAGGTTTCTGACTATCCAGATCTAGCTGGTACACATAGCTACTGCAGAAACCCTGGAGGGATCAAAGAGCAACCTTGGTGCATTATTGAAATAGATGGTAAAACTGACAAACAGCTATGTGATATTCCTAAATGTGCCCACAAAATTTGGATTTATATTGTGATTGTCTTTTTAATTATAACATTGACCATTTTTGGTTTTATTATCTGCTTGTGCCATAGACATAAAAATAAGAACAATGCTGCCACTATTAGAGACATAAACTTGCCAAATGCAGATAAAAATATCTATGGAAACTCAAGATTAAATTCACCAATAGAAATGAGTGAACTGTTGACAAATAATGTTTCTAATCAGCCACATTTGACTCGAAACACTCGGAGTGGCGGTGTGCTTCGTATACCACAGTATTCCTTGTCACAGATTAAATTCTTAGAAGAATTAGGTGAAGGAGCTTTTGGTAAAGTCTACAAAGGGGCGTTAAAGAAGAATGGTGATACACAATTCATTGCAGTTAAAGCATTAAAAGAGAATGCTTCAGCAAAAACTCAAGCAGATTTCAGAAGAGAAATTGATTTAATATCTGAATTGACACATGATAACATTGTGTGTATAGTAGGTGTCGCATTGAGAGAAGAACCTTTGTGTATGCTCTTTGAGTTCATGGCTCGTGGTGATCTTCATGAATTTCTGATGGGAAGAGCACCACCGTCGGGTAAGGGTTTGCCACCAATGAGGTTGCTCAATATTGCTCTTAACATTGCCTCTGGTATGCAGTACCTTGCTTCCCATCATTATGTACACAGAGATCTGGCAGCGAGAAACTGTCTGGTTTCTGATGACTTCATTGTTAAGATATCAGATTTTGGACTCTCCAGAGATATTTACAGCTCTGATTACTATAGAGTAAGTTCCTTTAATTAATTTTCTTCTATCTATACCTACTATTATTAAATTATAAATCAGTTGTGTCTGTACTGGAGATATAAATAAAAAATTTGGCTAGGTTAAATGAATGATTCTGAACACAATAATATTATTTTTGGAATTCTTGTCTGTTTATCTGTTTGTTCATGATGGACGGAAAAACTACTGAACGGATTTTGAAGTGGTTCAAATCTACCATAATGTTTGATTTCAATTGGTTAAGTAAAACCAGAGATATGACTAAAAAATGGTAACCGACCTCCGCGCGGGTGAAGCCGCGGGCATCAGCTAGTATATTATATTACATTATACACAAAAGCTATTGCAGTAATCAGCCAATTACTTAAAAGTATTCCCATTTAATTGGTGAGTAAGGCCACTTTCAGCACGGAAGCGCGCGCGGATTCTCACCGGAACTGTAGAGCTAAGCCGGCTTAGGCGTCAGTCTTGTATGGAACATTATGAAGCCATTTACACGACACACGCCGTGTCCGTATATCCAAGTTTAGAACAAACCGTCTCGTGGGCAAGCTTGGCCGGAAACATGGAAATGATCAGGAGCAGATTGGCCCGCACTTAGGGCGGCGGCCGTGTTTAGGGGCACTGCTTATCGTGCCAAAAATCGTAAAAAAGAAACTTTTTGGCAAGATTAGTAGATAAAAAAAATAGTTTAAACTGATTTCTTTTTCGTATAGTAAAGCTGGATATACTTTTATCACCATCAAACTTAAAATATTACGAGTTGCAACAACTCCACCATAAGTAATATGATTGTGATGTAGTGTAACTGTACTGAAAATAGAAGCGGATTATGAAATAAATATTATAATATATTCTGCAGTGCTGTACGCGGCTGATAAAAGCAGACTGTATAAGTGTGTAATAAATTTAGTTAGCCCTAAACCCACCAGGCGAGGCCGCGGTGGCGGCCAAAGTCCGCCGGTAACCCTGGGGTTATCGTTTCGAGGGCTTACCCGGGGTGCCCGGCAATGGACACTTGGGGAGGACACCGTGTGGTTTTAGTCGGTCCGATTCCGACACGCCCACCCTATCCTCGGCACCGATGGGGTGAAGCCCGTGCGGGTTTCCACACGCTAAAAAAATCAAATCTATATTTCAAGTTTTGAACGAATGTTTCTTGCTGCTTAAATATGTGTGACAAACGAGTAATAACCAATAATAAATTATATATGTTCTCATTAGCATACAATTTCCCCAGGTTGCGTGCTTATTTCACGACATGTAACCATCTATCGCTAAATCTAATAACGATTATATCACTTATACGTGTTGGAATGTTACGTGTAGGTAGGTACAAATATGTAGCCGTAAAAGTGTCAATATTCTTTCTAACATTCACTTATGCTAGATAGTGTGACTTGACTAAGGGAACTCGTACATAAATGCGTCTGGTCTGGAGTTAATCTTTTCGTTTCTACTGATGTGTGGAGCAAATTCCACTGATGATAGGCACCGTGATAAATTCAGATTCAATGAAATCAAAGCGTTGTTAGAGTAGTGGTTACGGAGTCGGCCCGACGATCGAGAGGTCTCGGGTTAGCGGGAATACAAGTCATTTCGGTTAGACCCTTTAAAAAAAACTTCTTAAGAACCCAGTTTCGTTGAACTCGAACGCATAAATACTCAGACCAAGGTGAATGCTTGTTTTCGTAAGTATGATAATGGTCGTGTCTTACAGTCGCATTTTCCAGTGTTTATGATAGGTAGTGGCTTGGAGCATCACCCGTGTCTTGAACGGGTCGAATCTCTTGATCACTGATCAAGTTCTGAAACTCGAACCAGTAGTTTCTTTTCTTTGAACCAGTGCAGTTCTTGCACTGGATCCACTTGAATCAGTGGTACCAATAAATAAATATTCCAAGACATTTTACAGACCTTTTTCGTAAATACATACATATTATACATAGAAACACCCAAACCAGACCAGAATGCCTAAGGGATATTCGTATTAATTATATTCGTATTAATTATATTTGTATTAAGCGGGAATCGACCCCGTGACGTGTCGTAGCGGTCACATGCACTACTGCAATGTACAGCCACGTCCACAGAGTACATAATATAGCCATGTCACTTCAATCGCTATGAATTAATATTATGAAGCATATTTAATGATGACAAATCTTCTGCTTTCAAACGATCCTAAGTGAAAACAAAACAACTTCCTCCCCTGCTCCAAAAAAAATTGTCTACTAAGATTGACTTTATACTCAAAGTATTTACTAAACGTCACTATATTAATGTAATGTTGAATTCCAGGTACAATCTAAAAGTCTATTACCAGTGAGATGGATGCCACCCGAATCTATTCTTTACGGGAAGTTCACTACTGAAAGTGATATCTGGTCATATGGTGTTGTTTTGTGGGAAATTTATAGCTACGGATTACAGCCGTATTACGGGTAAGATGCTATGTCTATTTTGTTTTAAGTTATTTTATTTGCATCTTTGTGTTCTACTTTTATTGATATTTTTCTACGCAAAGACTAATTTCCACGTTTAAAAGAATTTCAATACTGTGTAAGAGAGTTTTACCAGTCCCTATACCATAATTTTAATCTTATCATTGGGTACCAGAGTTTTTTTAAGTGGGTAAACTACCTACTTGGGTAAGGTGAACCGTGAGGCCGCACACTTGTCTTAACTAAGTACTAAGTGTAGGTATATTGTACCATTACAGCGAATGTTACAAAATCCACTTACAGTATTCAAGATGAGTAGTAAAGGTATGTTTATACTAAAGCCGCATTTTACATTACACGCAGGTACAGTAATCAGGAAGTGATAGCGATGGTGCGCGGCGGTGAGCTACTGGCCGCGCCGGCGTTGTGTCCCCCGCTTATGTACGCGCTCATGCGGGACTGCTGGAAACACACTCCTCAGAGACGACCCAACTTCGAGGAAATTGTTCATAGGTATAGTTAAATAGTCTTTTGTACTGTAGCGTCCGGGGGTTGGACGCCACAATACCTCGTGTTGATAAAAGATAAACACACGGGTTAAGCAGTAATATCTCATTTATTTTAAACAACAAAGCTTCCTATATCGAGTTTAGGGAGGTTTTTACGCGAATATATTTATATTTAAGCGACTGTAGGGAATCGCGGTCTCCGCTCAAGGACTGAGCCTAAATTCAATACACTTATATCTTCTCTTCGGCCGGCGGACCAGGGCGGCGCGCCAAAGTCGCCCGCTGTCAGCCGCACAGCCGAATCCACCGCCAAGCAATTATTTTTTCTTCCCTACGCTAAATTTAAAAGTATTTAAATATTTATTTTTAAACTCTGACACATGATGGCCAGGTCAATGAACTGTAGTGATCGAATGAGGTCGAAGCACTACAGTACAGTCAACAATAACAACGTATATTAACGGTGATAGCATTAAGGTTGAACAACATCGGGCAGCATCGTATTACACTTTCTTCTGCTTATATCCTTTCTCATCACCCAGAAACGTTATTTACTAGAGCGAGAATGCGACCACGGTATATTTCATCATGATTCAGTCATCATCATTAAACTAATTAAAAATCTGGGATGCACGTGCACCCTCTTGCACCCCTGTAGTTTTTAGTACAAAGAATAGAATAGTCTTACTTTTCATAAAAAAATACATAACCTCTATGTTATGTACCAATTACTTAAATTTGGAATTATTGATCTCTTCGGGATACGCCACTGCCACTGCGGGACAATCTCAATATACTCGGTATGTATGTCCGCTACAAAGTGAACAACAAAAACATCGAGAGCATTATCAAAACGGCCTCGGGTAAACTCTGAGTCCTGGACAAGGTGAGACGATTTTTCACGCCTGAGCAGCTGAGATGCTGTCTTCTGTACAAGACGATAATTCGCATCTCTGGGATGGCTCTGCACGTACTAGATGCTCTCGACAGGCTGCAGCGACGTGCGGTCCGCATTATTGGGAGTCTTGAGGTCACCAACACCCTCGAGCCTTTTACAATTGCGTAGAGACATTGCATGTTTGGCAGGATTTTAGCGCCTCTACCATGGCGAGTGTTTCAACGAGCTCTTTCCAACTAGTCCCACCCTCTCTTTTCCTGTACAAAAGAACACATGCAAGGCTGAGGTATCACCCTCATACGGTGCAACGAATTCTGATGGAATTGTTGCGCGCCGCCTCTTTGCCGCACCATAAAGACTGGAAATGATTAAATATTGACTTGCCTTTTGTCTTTCGCCACGACCGATTATTAATTTTGTGTGACAAACAACTTAATCCTCGTAAGTCTAAATGATATTTGAAAACTGTACTAAAATAATACTTAAGACATTTACTAATGTTTACAGAATACAAGACTGGATAACAATAGGCGGGTGTCCAGAAGCTGCTCCTTCAGACCCGGGAAGCAGCAGCTTTGGAAACAGACCCTCAGGATCAAGCAGAGATCTGCAAGAAAGAGTTCCACTACTACCTCCTCACTGTTCTTCGTCCAATGGATCACTTGCTACAGGTAGCTTAAAAAAATTTAGTGTAGCAGGATCCAGTTCTAAGGTCATGGAAGATAATTGTTCAACATGCAGCGAAGTACCTCCTCTAGCTCCGAAAACGAAGAAGCACAGCTCAGGCTCACTGATTGACACTGATAAAGTAGGTACTAAGGACACCGTTGTTAGGATACCCAACACTCAATATGGTAACGAGATATAAGAGATCGGATAGATAGCGAATATTCGAGTTTGTTTACAGATTCTGTTGTCACGGAGCCGGATTTATAAGGGGTTGATATTTAATACTGCTTCCGTTTTTAAGCATGTCTAGCGAGGACTTGCGTTTATCCATTACAGTAACATTAGGTCGTTACATATGAAATTGCCGTTTTTCTTGAAGAAATTGGAGGAAACCGAATTTTCAGTACTAACATTTTTGCATTTTTTTAGGAATGGCAAATCCAAATTTTGTTTATTTTTTGTATGAATGAGACAACATTAAGCTAACAAACAGCAACTTTTATTACATTTTTGAAAAGTGACAGCTGTTAAGTAATACGAAATTTATCATCAAAATGGATAGCATTTAGGAAGTACTGTTTTTGAAGATCGAATTAATTTATCAAGCGGCCAATAAAAACAAAACTTAATACAGAGTTGTAAAATCTTGAAATCAACTTTCAAACAAAATATAAATAATGGAAATAGCTATATATCATCTTACAAATTCATGAGTTCGTTATTCATGTGAATAACGAGCTCATGAATTTGTAAGAAAATTTCGGCAATTTCATAAGTAAAGACCTATTATTATATTTGAACGACGTGAATTCGGACGATGTTATGTTTCTCATTTTCAAGAACATTAGATTCATGTTTAGATATACCGATGGTGGAAGAATAGGGATGTGGACTGTACTCAAATAAGTATACAATTTTACCACGAAAAGGTAGTTTCTATAATAGAAATAATAAAAAACACAATATTTTCTTCAATAAACAAGGGATTAATTTTTTATTTAATAAAATGTAATTAAATATTTCACCCTCAAGTCACGTGACAATGAACACCAATCAAAATGCGTGATGTCACCTGTTGCCAAACAAGAATTTTTGCTGTCAAGTACTATGGTGTTTGATGATATTTGGATAATATTATAACTGTGATTCCCGTGAAATTTCTTCGAAATTTGCTCAATTATCTTTTTGAATCAATTTTTAAAGGTTTTCCCATAATGGAAAGTGGATATATTAAGGCAGATAGTTCAAATTTGCAAGAATTGATTGCTTTACGGTGGCTAATTTCTTGGCAACAAATAGTAACTTCTGCTCTGGTGAATTTAGGAATGTGAAGACCTCCATGTAAGTAATATACTCAGGATACATAATAATAGTAATCGTAGGTATTTATAAACTCGAAAAGTTAAATTGAATATAATAAAATAAAATAATATGATTTAGAGGTTATGTTTTATCTTTTTAACAAATTGTTTCATTTCTTTTTAGTTCCTCGAGGCAGAAAAAAAAAATGTATTAAAAATTCTTTTAATACAAGGACATCTAACAAATATTATCAAACTTACATCAAAATGATCCTCACATAAATCATTTTACTTTGTGTACATACAAGTGCCGGATCCCGACGGGCTAGTTGAAGCCACATTTTCCGCATCGTTTTTGTACGTGGAATGTGAATAAATAGTTTTTCAGGTGTTTTAATAGTAGCACTTTCACACTGCGGCACTGCACAACATTTATAAAACGTAGAATCCATCTTAGTAACACCATAGATTATTATATATATACTAGAAAATTAACACAAAACTACGAAATAACTTTCTATTACATACAACTTCGACAATGTGTAGGAACAAGTGATGTCACAGCGGGCGTTTGACAGGTATCCACGTTTTGGCGCGAAATTTGAAATGGAATTTTAAATAACTTATTTTAAAGGTATAAGTTGTATTAAAAAAATTATAATAAATAGTTTGGGCTATATTTGGTACTTATGCATGGTTTTAAACACTTTCCCAAAAATAGTCCACATCCCTATTACAGAAAATGGCGAACAACATGAATGAAGCCTCAATGAACAGAGCATCATATACCTTAGTGACTGAGCTGTCCGCTGATTGCGAATCCGTGGATCGGACCGCAGTTGACGACACGAAACCCTTCCCTATCACCGACGGGCATCGGTACTTTTCTGTTTCCGTTCAGCGTAGTATCAGAAACTCGCATGACCCTGCATTATTGCTAAAATATGCTAGGACGCGGGTAAGAGCAAATTGGTGCCACGTGTGGACACGAGGTGCGAGGCGGAGGCTAGACCCTGGGCCCTAGGTGAAGGCCTCAAATGCAAACCGGGGCCCACCGCGAAGAAGTGTGTGAAGAAATATTAGTTGATAGAAAAAGGAATGCAGAAATGAGCCACGCACACAATCACCAGCTATCTGCTTCTGTCCTCACACACTTCACGAGTTTTCTCTACTGTCCATTGTACTTTTCATGCAAGCACACCGCTTTCAGTTACTTCTGACTAGCCATATTTTCAGTACGAGGTCGACAAAAAATAATCGTATTAACCACAACCTAAATAATCGGTAGTTTCCGCACGAAAAAAAAAAGATATTAAATCACTTACAATGCTTCTGTACATATCTTAACCAATTTAAATATTTTTACATACATTGAAGCCACGCAATTACAAATACGCTCCTTATACCGTCGCGCGTCGTCGATACACCTGTTAAAACAGCTAAAATAGAACAGTATAAAGTTTTAATGCAAGAACAATTGATATTTTGATTTTTTTAAATCTTAACTTTTTAATTTTTATATCTATTAATCACTAAAGAAAGTATGAACCACCAAGATGTTGCGAATGGTGGTACACGGGCGTTCAAGCAGCTTCTTTTTGTCTATGCTCCGTGGCTGTTGTGCATTTTAATATTTAAGCGGGTAGTTGTAAGATAGTTTTGTAAAAAGAGGGTAGTTTTTGTAACACTCTAGTGTCTTTATATGTTATTTTATGTGTATGTGACAATCAGTTCAGACCTGAAGATATCTATAGAGTTATACTTAAATGTGTAAAGATTGGATTGGTATCTTAGGAGTACTTAATACTCCTTTCACTCGTTTATAGGGTCTTCACAAACAGCGTTCCATCATTACCTAGTCTTTTAGAAAAGGTAGTACATTATTGTACGTCACCCTTTAACCGCCTATCAGTCTTAATATCTGTGAGCACAGATGATAATGAGATCTTAAGTTTGGTGTCTGTATATTTTTTACTACAGTCTGCAACAAATGTGTATTAACAACCCATCTGTCAGTATCAGTATCCATAGTGTTTAACAATTATTTTAATATCGGGCTTGTAATGGCTACCAGAGCGGCATCCACTTAAGTTACTGTTTTAGTGTTGGTAACACGCGCGTGAACTTTTATCGTTATATTAATAACGTTAACTTTTATCGTTGTATTTATAAACGTTAACTTTAATCGCATCTGTTACAACGTCGAGGATCTTGTCTACTAGTCCAGCTGGCTGGGGGTTCTATCCTAACGGACCCCGGGTATCTGTCCCCTCACGGGGTCCGTTGGGAACTGAAGATAATTTCATGTTCAAGGGACACCTTTGCCAAGTACGTGGTGTCCGTTGGGAAAAAGAATTCCCTACGGACCCCACTCTCTTCCCCGTTAATAAAAAAAACAATTAATTTCATGTCCCTTGGACATGAAATTATTTTCAGTTCCCAACAGACCCTGTGAGGGGACAGATACCCGGGGTCTGTTGGGAATAAACATGGCTGGGAATGTACCGCTGATATCGATAGGACGCGGTAGGATGCTCTACTCTTATAAGATGAGACTGGATTGAGACTCGTAGGACTTTTGCGAAATACCTTCGTGAGTACAATCGTATATTTTAGCAATTATGACTTAATTTTACAAATACTTTTATACCCGTATTCTAGAACGATACGTAGTCATGCATCTCGACTTGAGTCTAAATTTAAGTACAGATTGTATGCTAGAAGTAAACTTGAGTAGGGATTTTATGAACGTAAATCACCTGAGCGTTCATAAAATCTCCAATCAAGTTTAGTTCATGAATACAGTCTGTACCTAAAAGCTAGTTTCAAATCGAAACTCATGACAGTATCGTTCTAGAATACGGGCCATTGTCTGCTAAAGCCCATTCACGGGTTCCCTGCAAAAGCTGCCTATTTTCATTTATAGGCTTATTATTAAAAGTTTATTTCGGAAAAAGTCCATAGAAGTTGTTAGTTCAGTACAATTTTCACTTACATACTATTGTTAGTAAGGTACATAATTTCTTATTTTAATGTCCTTATTAATGTCGGTGTGGAGCACTGCTTTGAGATATGTTTCCAAGTATTGTCGTTTCCATTTGTTCCTTTATTAAATATAAGTGTAGCTATAATAAATGGTTGTGTACTATATGGAAAAAGCACCTAATTTTCCTTAAAAACTCATATGATTGTTTCAAAATTTTCAGGCCCAACAGCAGCCGCTGTGTCGATAATTTATCGTTAAGAAACCTAAACATTTCATTATCATTCGCTTAGTCCATAACTAGTTTATGTGTAACTAACTCACCCGGCTAACTTCATTCTACCTTAGAATCAAGTTATCTTGGTTATTCTCGAGTTTATGCCGGTCATCACTAACACGACTTTGTTTAATATATATATATATATATATGTTTATACCTACTCTTTAGGCTGACTACTTAGAGCCGGCGCAGATAATATGACGAAGCGCAGCGGAGAGCATTTTTTTCTGCCAAAGCATTATCCGCAAGTCGTTCTGATGATTTTCAGTGTTTATTAATTGTCGATTTAATTTCAATATCACAAAGCCTATAATGTTCTGGCAGAGGCTTTTTAAAAGTGCGCCGGCCCTTAGTCTACCTAGACGTTACGGCTAATTACAATGCGGTGTATGGATTTATTACGAGGACTCTGGTCATACCCAACAGGTATTCAATACTAGCTTTTGCCTGCGACTTCGCCCGCGTGTAATTCTGTTCTCGTTTCCGCCTATTGCAGGGTTAAAAAGCAACCCACGTATTATTCCAGATTATAATCGATCCCTGTACCAAATTTAAGCCAGATCCGTTAAGCCGTTTTTGTGTGAAAGAGTAACAAACACCCACACATCAAAACACAAACTTTCGCGTTTATAATATTAGTAGGATATCACACAAAAACAAACACATTGTATGAGTGCAAATAAATATTTCTTAGTATAAACTACGAGTATAATAGAACAATTCACTAAGTTATACAATTTTGGGAAATATTGGATTTGCTTACATTTTATTATTTATTGTTAGTCCATATGAGCCGTCACATAGTTATTACTTTATTATTTTGTTGTTAATTATTTATTATAGATAATTTATTGAATTATGCTTAGCGTTAACACCGCAGTATTTGGTATTAATCAGCATAAGAAATTTCAAATCTTAAGTGTACACATAATTGAAGACGCATCCAAGGCTGGGTGATAATAAAATTTTGTCTTAATGGGGTACAGTCGCCCTCAGAAGTAGCTAACCACAATTCCAGTTAACAATCATCTTAACTCTAAAATAACAAACAAAACATACATTACAAAAATACTTGTACATAAATTTATTTATTGATTGGTTTCAATGTAAACATCGTTTGTTAATTTTTAAGTTTAGTAACTTTTGGGGGGCGACTTTACCAAACCATAATATTAAACTGACGGTTATGCATTACACTATAGCATTATAATTTGTGCTACAATAAGTAACTTTGAAATACCACATCATGTATTAGCTATAAGACTGACTGAACAATATCAAAATTACATAACTAAAGAAAATGTTATCCAACTAAAATATGATTTTTCAACAATCAAATTGGACATAACAATATGGTAAAAGATTGTTTCAATCAAATTAAATTTATATTGGCACCAATATCACAATCTCATTATATTTGCCACCGACTATTTTCTTGCCATTCATGAATACGTAATTTAATTAGGCTATTCGACATTGTGAAAAAGAATATCTTTGTTGATATGCACTTTGTGTATGGGTTTTAAGAGCATTTTGCAATAAACTGGCAAAATATAGGTAATATAATTTATCCAGATGAACTTTCTTTTTGTGTAGAGAAAATGAAAAGGTTTTGATTTCCAAATATGTAGTCACAACAAGACTAGTTTCGTTTGACAACAACATCGATAGGGTGTATGAGAACATGTAAGTTAATTGTCACCATTACAGAAGTAGTTATTGTCTAGTTTTCATAAGTTATGTACCTAGAACCGTCACGATTTCATGATTAAATCTAAAAGTTTCGCAGACGTATTCATGTATTGTTTCGACTATAATTTCTAGTAGCTTTTTTATAATCAACATGAGTCGGTTCCTTATTTACCTGTACTTAGTACCTAATTATTCTTTAAGTAGAATGTAAGTCTTTACTTTTTCTTAATCTATCTAAAATTCCTTTTTGAAATTATATGTACTCTTTATCCATTTTTATACTTTTTTATAAATGTTTATATTTAACATTTAGTACTTTCTGTACTTGCCAAAGACTTTTTTTGTATGTGATACACTTAGTTTCTTATTTAGATGTAAATTGTATTTCTATAATAAATAATTTTAAAAAGTTGTTTAAAATAATTTTATTTACCTAAAATAACTTAACTAATTAACAAATTATATAATTTTATAACCCAAGCCTCATTTAGTAATATTACTTAAATTCTTTATATCATGTTCGTTCTTTTTTTAACAATTAAGTATTCTCCGTGCACTTTCATATGGACCTTGAGATTGTGGTTCCCTGTGAATCCTTTGTGGCATACCTTACATACGTAAGGTCTTTCACCTGAAATAAAATAAGTTATCATTAACGGAAAGTGGCCCTGTCTGCAGAAATTCCTTTGAAGACAGCTGATTCAGCCTGGCATAAAAGGACGGATGCTCAGGCACAGGGTTCCTTCTCGGGGTCAAACACGGCAGACGTTCATGTAACTGCCAAGATAAACGATTCTATAAAGGTGAAGTAGGAGAGGAAATGCCTGGTTCTGATGATGATAAATCGATCTGGCACAGAAAACCTCCGGCAAATCCGTAACCCTGATTTGCAAGGAGAAAAAGCCTCTATAAAAATTATCCTGAGGGATGGCTGTATTACAAGCAGAAAGACTTCACTGCATAAGTGCTGTTGGTACGCAACTTATTTTTTTTTCCGTGCGGAAATCCCTTCGGATTACCCCGCCGGCCAGCGGGGGCGGTTATGTCGGGCTAGAACTGACTGAAACCGCACGCCGTCGGGTCTACAGACGCCGGGGTGTGTTGCCCATAGAGCATATCCCTCGCACCGCGACTGACCTTGGGCCATCTCCGGTTTCTAGATGGCCCCCTCGGGTTTGGGAACCACGGTGTCCCCGTCTTGCCCCGGTTTGGGGGAGGGGCGCTAGTCGCCCCATCGTCCCGGCCTGCTTCTGCTGGGGTGACATGCAGCCTCACCTGCCACCCCCAGGCCTGCGCTCATGGAGGACGGAGGTCGTTAAGCGACCTCCGACGCCTGAGTCGCCTGCGACGCGCGGCGAGCATGTACGCACCTCCGATGTAATCGGGTACACCATAAAAGATTAAATTTCAATACGGTATTCAGTTCTATTATACCTGTATGTATCCGACGATGTTTTACCAACACAGTATCAGAATAAAACTTCGCTGGGCAGTAATCGCACTGCTTGGTGCGGATACCGTCGTGTCTATTGCGGTGAACCTTCAATGCGCCACTTGACTTGTATTTAGCAGGACAACGCTCGCATTCGTATTTGAAAACGTTGCTATGACTTTTCATGTGGCTTGATATCTGAAAATGTCACAACTAATTAACTAATTGTATTTAGGTTATCATCATACCAGATCTAGTTCCATCATACTAAGCCTTCCTCACTTTGGGCTGCCAATGTACCAAAGAAGTTTTAATGATCCACTCTTTTCTCTCTCTCTTTTACACATAGCTTTACTAGGTATATAGTAGTCCAGTGAAAATAGATTTCGCCCTTGCATTAAATCCAAAGAAACTCAAAACTTACATGAAAGTTTGAGATACCTTTATAATGAAATTGTGAAAAATCCCCATCAATCTCATGGGTGCAATTTTTGTTTTTACTGTATATTTCTGAAGTGGTCAGAGCTACTGGAAAAATGTTTAAGAGGATTTTGTTGATTATAAAATTCTCTACAAAAAGGTATGTTTCTTTTTTCTCTATGAAGCCCCAAATCACACTGATGTTGTTTCACTGGGAATCACATCAATTCCGCATAGGACAGTAATTTGACAGAGTAGATGAAGTCTATTTTTGTGTTTTAAATTTCCAGTGAATTTTATTGCAGTCATGAAAAATTATAAAGGCGCTCGCGCTGGTCTAATTAACTCTGAACTACCAGTGAGTTGCAGTAATTTTTATTAGAAATTAGACAAGCACTGATCTTACTCAAGAAAGGCTAGAGAATGGTAGTCACGTTACGTACCCTAGCATTACCATTGATTTGCAGTCCGCAGATAGTACAAACTATTAGCTTTTTTTTACATGTATGCCTATCGTAGTCTTGTTGGTTTGAAAATGGTCTCCCACAATTCTTACAGTAAATTTTCTTCTCAGAGTGTTTTCTTATTTTGTGGTCCTGAAAGTTTTAGAAAACATTATATCATCAGTATATTAATCGAAAAAGAAGTTAGTATCCAGGACGGGACTTGAACCTATGACAGTAGCCATAGGGGAATACTCTGCTAATTAAGCTACCTGGATCTGTCCTGCAAGCTGAAATTATCTTCTACTGCGTCTAAGGGCTTCTGTCTGTTCATTTTATACTGACTATCTTCTTATATTATTCTATTGGGGATAGACAGACAGTGTTAGCTGAATGGTCTAACCCTTGACATCACACCTAATCACACCCTGTCATAGACCTAGCACTTATAAGTGCGTGTTAGAAGCTAATGATATCGCCTCGCCCTATCTAGCTGAGAAAAGCGACTTCGCAAGCTGAAGATCCTTATAACAACTAAACTTACAACGATTGCAGCCCACCTGGCATCTTCGAAAATGACCAATTTTTATCCCCTTTTTGAACCTCTTCAAACCTTTTTTACGCTGTAAAAGCCTCTATCCTTGCCCTAGCTCCAGTCTGTAGTCCATCTCTGTGCCAAATTTCATCAAAATCGGTTCAGTGGCTTAGGCGTGAAAGTGTAACAGACAGAGTTACTTATATAAAGTATATCACAATATAATATAATATATATATGATTTTAGATTGACATGGTCATTTACATTAAAATTAAAATTATAAACGGGATATTTATGTACCATGTTTATTATCTTTTTCGAGAATCCGATATTTCGGCACTGTTAGGTACATCCGTGATCATGGCACTTGTAACAGTGCCGAAATATCGGATTCTCGAAAAAGATAATAAACATGGTAAATATCCCGTTTATAATTTTAATAATATTATATAGTACATAGATATATCACAAATATAAACTACTAGCTGTCCCTCGCGGCTTCGCCCGTGACATACTTCAATCGCCCATGACACCTATTTAACCCATACATACATTAGTTTCGCATTATATGGAAATTTACCCGATTTGTTGACACATTTGTAATTAAATATTGCGACTATAAATTGAGATGTAAGCTGTCCTATCTTTCAAGTTGGATCAAATTGCACACGGTGTGCATATCAAGTTTAAAATCGGTTCATTAGTTTAGGAGTCCATCGCGGACAAACAACGTGACACGATTTTTTTATATATAAAGATGTTTGTTAGTATCTGAGGATGAGTACTATGTTCATTTTAGAAGACATCGGTGTCTGGTGTAATGGTGACCTCGATTCCCGAGACTACCTTTAGCTTACCATCAGGCGAGCTAAAGGCATATAGACGTGTCCATTATAAAAAGAAGTAAATTCGTTAAAATTAACCTAATATGAAATAAATAATCAGAACTCACTTTAAGTCCATTACTATAATTACAAGAGTATCCACATAAATCGCAGACATAAGACTTGATACCACTGTGATGTTTTATGTGTGACCTCAAATTTGGCTTACTAGCGAAACTGAAACCAAATAAGATCGATTAACCTCTCACATATCAAGCACACTTGGATAGTGTGAAAGCCAAGTGATCGAACCGACATTTTGGTCCAAATTGAGTTAAGGTTTTGTTTTTAGGAATACAATATATACCTATAAAAAATCTGTTGATTTCTAATTGCATTGTATCTAGTTAAAACTACATGAGAATCTTGTGCACAAATGATTTGTAAGGAAACTTTGATGCACAACTGATCCAAGTGAAACTGGTTTTCCTATTCGTATATATTTTATTATTAAACTAGACGTCGCTCGCGGCTCCTCCCGCGTGTAATTCTTATCCCGTTCCCGCAACCCATGAGAACAAGATATTCCAGGGATAACAGCCTGTGTGTTATTCCAGACTGCAATCTATCTCTATACCAAATATCAGCCAGATCCTTTTAATAGGTAATATTCGCGGAAACTTTCGATAATATCACAAAAATTACACATTACCATTATATGAAGCGTCATATATGGATCCATAGGTATTGTGCGTCTTTCTTGCACTCGAGTGTCAAGGTATCTTCTTGTTACACCCAACAGTCACTTTCGTAGTGCCTCGTCGCTTAACTACGCTCTCTTAACTGGCGGTTAATAGTTAGCGAATTAGCTTCATTTTACGGTTCATATTACTATGTCAAGTTTAACTCACCCTTTAGAACAGAAGTCACAAAAAAATTGAGCGGTAGAATGAACACTTAACATATGACTTTGCAAATTTTTCGGAGTGTGAAAGCTTGACAAACAAATCTTACAAGTGAGTACTGAGTCCTGAAAACAAAGTGGTAAGTAATATTTTGAAAGATTGATTGATGGCTGAACTTGTAAGTTGACTTACAAAAAATTCGTATGAAAGTATACAAAATAAGTAAACGTAAAAATACGACTATTTGTGCGTAGTAAAGTCGTGAGTTTTTATCGCGTTCTATACGTCAGCCTTTTGAACATGAGCTTTTTTAGATTTCACTTAATATCCCTACTGAATATCTGACGCGCGCGAGTAATTTTACTCTCCCATTTTCTACCCCTTCCTACGGTCATCCTCACCATGCAAACCGGCAGATTGAAATTTCTCCTTTATTCCTCCGTTATCAGAAAAACGTGGGGCGCATTATACTCTTTTCCCATTTAGCATCTAATCTTCACAATCCAAGAGGTCACCACGACGCTCAAGTAAATCCAAATTTAACTACTTGGACTCCCCTACTATTATGATAAAACCCATTGAAATCAAACAAAATGAAGATGACCGCTGCTATGGTGAAATAACACACTGAATATCTGTATTTGACTCATCTCACTTTGACAATAAGTGACTTTTTCGGGTTCCGTACCCAAAGGGTAAAACGGGACCCTAATACTAAGACTCCGCTGTCCGTTCGTCTGTCACCAGGCTGTCTCATGAGCCGTGATAGCTAGACGGTTGAAATTTTCACAGAATGGATTTCTGTTGTCGCTATAACAACAAATACAAAAACAGAATTAAATGAATATTTAAGGAGTGCTCCCATACAACAAACCTGACTTTTTGCCGTTTTTTGCTCGATATTAATAACGGCAACAGGTAGACGCTTGAAATATTCTGAATATTTCAAGTGTCGTATTATATTATTAGCAGTTGTATATTCACATTAAAAATAAATAATGAAAACAAAATAAATATTTAATAGGGGCTTCCATACAACAAACGCGAGTTTTTTCCCGGTTTGCCATGTGTATGGTACGGAATCATTCGTCCGCGAGTCCGAATCGCACTTGGACGGTTTTTAATACTTACATCATCATCAATATGCACAGTTCTATAATGATATTCCAAATATAAGCAAGTCTTGTATGATTTCAAACAAATGTGACATCTTAACTGTTTTTGAGATACATGTTTCAATCTATGGGCTAGGAGCTGAGATAGGCTATTTACTTTTTCTTTACATAGCTCACATTGCCTCTCATCCTTATGGATATCTAAGTGTTTATTCAAATCATTGTCTTCTACAAATACTTCGGGGCATATGCCTGTAATAAAAATCACATTCAAAATTACTGCTACTGGAATACATTTATTTACATATATGATACATGATTAGTTAGAAGCATACCTTTGGTTACATCACCATAATATATACTAAACATAAATAATAGATAGATATACTAAACATAGATAATACATAATAGATACTAAATTTGGTTTACTAATTTTAAAGCCATAATTATTGATGAAAAAAGTTATTATTGTTATTATTTCCTTTATTCAACTTTAAATACATATAAATTATATTTTTAAATACATTCTATATAAAAAAAGCAAATATATTTAAAAATATAAGGAATAGTGGCCCACCGGCATCGTGTACAGGGACCAAGCTACCGGTGGCTAGGGCTCCAGAGAGAGGAATCTCCTCAAAATACTAATATACTACAGAAGCCGGAATAATCTATAGTTTGGTTCTCAATCATGTAAGAAAGTCGGTTCGTTCAAAATGGCGACATAATTTGGTAAAATCAGTTTTATATCAAACGTCACACCAGTGTTACACAGCGTACCTCAACATAATATCACAAAGCGAGCAACGAGCCGCTCGTAATAAATTTAAGCCATTATACACTCTGCTTCAATGTAGTATTATTTTTACCACTGTCAAATTAGCCTATTGGCGCAGTTAGTTTTGAGTTTTGCCTTTTATCAAGTTTATTTATATTTATTTATTTAATGTTTCGAAAAATTATAAATTCATCATGTTTTAATATTTTGTGAGGTTGCTTGTTTCATACATGGGAACACAATATGTTATACTTACTTATAGTATAGATTTAGATCGAAAAAAGAGAACATCTAGGACGGGACTTGAACCCGCGACCAGCCCTTAACAGGGGGAATGCTCTGAACAACTGAGCTACCTAGACACGTCCCAGATATTCGTAATACTCCGATATATTATATAAGTCTCAAGGCGACGCTGGAGCCATCTACCGTAATTCTTGCGAACTACGGACGGGACTTATGAGTGAATCTCAAAAAAATTGTACATCACACAAAAGAAACACAATGGAATATTGCAATATCTGTAACACAAGGGAATATTTGTCACACAAAAGAATGTAAAGGTGCATTTATAATAAACACACATTAGACACATTATTATGAAGTTTAATTTAATTAACATGTTGAATTAGGTAATTTATTATTTAGGGTTGGTAGCAGGTGGCTATTTTAGAAAACAAGTAAAACAAAAAATATATTTTCATTTATTATCATTATCACTCAAAAAAGAAACTTTTTACTCAAAAATTCAACATGAAGAGCAAAATTAAACAAAACTAATTGATTTAACATTAATCCCTAGAACAACTATTTGGTGGCGATTCCAACAGACACGAATATTTTTTTACAAAATGTCTATTATTTTTGCCATTTTTGACACGTTAATTTCTTAGTGTAGGTATTTATTTATTATTTAGGATTGCTAGTAGGTAGGTATTTTAGAAAAAAAGTAAAACAAAAAATATATATTTTTATTTATTATCGCTTAAAAAGCAAACTTTTTACTCAAAAAATCAATATGAAGAGCAAAAAAAAAAAACTAATTTAATCACATTAATAACTCGAATATTTTTTTTACAAAATATCTATAGATATAAATATTTTAGCCATTTTTTGACACAAGTTAATTTACGACGAATACGACATATCATACAAACTTTCAAGTCTTTATTTTTCGAAATGAAATAACCGATTTTAATGAAACTTCCTACTCATACGCAGGATATTTTTTTTTTATAATATAAATATTAACTGTTTTGGCCTATATAGGATATATAAGCCTAAACAGTTAATTTAGAACATTTTAGTAAAACTGTTACAGCTAAATTCGACCGATTTAAAATTTTCCATAGAAACAGAGATTACCAAATCATATTTTTTTAATAAGACATTCCGAAAATGTTTTTAACTAATTTTTTAGACTCATGTATCCGGCTCGTAAAAAGTTTAATTAAATCGGTTCATCATTTAGAAAAACAAGGCCTTTAGTTTTGATGAAATACCGTACGTCGTAAACGCTCTTAAGGACTCAATAAAAAAATCTGATATTTTATCGTAAAATGAAACAAAAATAACAAAGCTTACTATGGCACCTTATTAACACGAATAAAAATCTTCAATAAAAACTGTGTTTATTTTTTTTTTAGATAAAAAACAAAACTGTTATTCTAAAAAGAAAATAAATCCTGCAATAACCCGTAAATTAAATAAAAAATACTGAATCACCTTCTTCGCAAAGCACGTAATCCTTTGACTCTAACTTTAATCCAATTTTTTTTACCACATTAATACTTGGAACTTTATCTTTGTCATCTTTCTTAGGAAAAATAAATTTGAGTTTGGGCTTTCTAACAATCTTTAAAAATCTTATATTATAATAATTATTTTGCACGCTCTCTATAAATCCAACATAATAAACCCACTTTTTTTTTTCAAAATACCTAACAAGGACACTCTCATTTACAGTAAAATTACATAAGTCTGAATCATCACAGCCCTGTTTTCTTGTTTTTTCTATTTTGTCCGGAAACTCTACATTATCCATGTTCATTTTCTGTTCTTCAACCCCATCACTTCTCTCAGTCTCTATCTCTTCCATTTTTGTCTTTTGGTAATTTCCGGTGTCGATTAAAGCCTGGTTGAAATTGTATTGTATTTTGTCTTCTGTGTTTTTCTTTACTGCACCACTTTTTCTTACCTGTCCGAGTATTTCAATGTTTTTCTCTTTTATTTCATTTTTTTCCTCTCCTGTCTTTTGTTCAAGTTCGGTATCATAAGTTTCTTTGTTTTCTTTAATTTTTTTAGGTGTTTCTTGACTGCTGTTTTCTTGTCTTTTTACTGACTCCAAGTATATATTTCTTACATCTGTGTTATAACTTTCAGTTCTTGATTTTCCCCTTTCAATGTCAAAATTCTTTGTTTGCTTTTGTTGCATTCCAGACGTAGATGGAACAGGATTGTCGTAAACATTTTTTACATTTCCTTTAAGACAATTGGAATAAAATGAATTACTATTTTTGGCGATTTTCGTGAACGGACCATACGCTCGTAAGTTAGGAAAAGCTTGGTTTTCCAATGAAAATGTTATGTCCGATAGTATCGTAACTTTATTGGCTCCTTTTATTTTTGTTTCGTCCTTAACTATCTTAGCTTCTTGTGTAACATCCATAGCGCCATCACCTCTCCATTTTTTGTCGACTGTCTTGTCTTCCACTAACATTATTGATTCTTCATTATCTTCGATATTGTCACTATCTAACTTTTCAATTTCGTACATGCTGTCGTCTGATTCAGCAAACAAATAGACGTAATTATCTTTAGACGTTTTGTCCTTAACTATCTTAGCTTCTTGTGTAACATCCATAGCGCCATCACCTCCCCCTTTTTTGACGACTGTCTTGTCTTCCACTAACATTATTGATTCTTCATTATCTTCGATAATGTCACTATCTAACTTTTCAATTTCGTACATGCTGTCGTCTGATTCGGCAAACGTTATGTCGATATCCGTGTCAGTAGTATCACTATCGTCAGAGTGTACTTGCTTTTTTGAAGAATTCAAACGTCTTCTTTTAATAATTTGTGCTTCTTTGTTAATAATTTTTCTTTTCTGATTTAAATTATGTTCAGTCAAATCGAAGCAATCACAAAACCCAAAATCGTCTCCACAAAAGCAGCTTAGTTTTCTAAATTTTATAACATCAACATTAGGCGTCGAACAAACTTGATGAATAGACATGGTTTCTGGAACGGCAATCAGGTTTTTTGATATAGTATCTAACAGTTTTATTGAATTATCTACGTCTTTATCAGGCACTAGAAAATATTTGATCTTCGACGTGTTATTCATTACAAGTGCATTATAAGCTGCCTCAGCATCTGGAATGTCATGGCCGTGTACGACATATCGGTCTAAATTTCTCTTCGTTGCTCCGCCAACACCGTCAGCGGCTCCTTTCCCGTGGGAGGCTTCAAAGAAAGACCAAGTCGCTCTGTCAAAACCTAACTGAGAAATAGCTGTGTTCATCATATAAAAATTCTTTTTTTGCCGGTATTGGCTTGTGGGCCCATCTGTAAAGAAGTGTATGGTCATAACAGCTGGAAATTTTTCTTTTACGAATTTCAATACAGGTGTAAGGTGGGCCCAAATAGCGCCAGGTGTATGATTGGTATTTTGCGATATCGTGCAAAAAGATATAGTTTGTAGTCCATCTTCGCTATTGGCATAAATAACACCGGTGTGTAAAGTTATCTGTCTTTTGGAAGCACCAAAGTGCATTGCCTGTACTTCTTCTGTGAACTTACAGATATAATTCTCAGAGAAGTCACAATGAACAACAATGTCACTCTCAGTGAGTTTATTCTTACAAGTTGTGTACATCTTAAACTGGTGCAATATGTTGAAATGATGCTTCTTAAACAGCCGTAACTGAGTACAAAATGTCTGCTGAAGTGTTTGTAATGATCCCGCAGTTTCTTCTTTAACTGTCCTTTTTGTAACTTTTTCTTCACTTTGTTGATTGGCGATACTTTTTGAATATTTGAATTGTTTTGTAACCCACATATTCCATGACACTGTATCTGGTAGATTTGATTGTGACAAATCAAATTCAAAACTTTTGGCGGAGCAAGTGTGACATTCATTGTACATGCATTTTTTGTCATTTATGTTACATGCTATTGTTGACACCAGCTCAGTTAAGTTATCAGTTTTTAACAAACGTAATTGCTTCAATTTGCTGACCATGAAACTTAGATTCGCATGTTTTACGCATGCACAAGTATTTCTGTTCACTATTTTTGGGCTTAATACATAAAACGGCTTGTAGCGACTAAATGTGGCATACGATAGCTTGCCCCCTTCATTTTTATATTTTTTATGTAAATTTTTTAAGGTGTCTAATAAATACCTAACTTGTTTTCTTTTTTTATGTAGTGTTCTGTACTCGCTTTTACCGGCTGTAGCGCGGCTATTATCGTCTCTTTCATAAAATGATGTGAGTTCTTGCAAACGTTTCATTTTGTATTTATATAATTTTTGTCGAACTCTTAATCTTCCTTTTAGCCCCACGCATGCACTTAACTTGGTTTTCATTTTATATTTTGTTGTCATATCATTGTTCACTACTTTCTTTAGTACGTGTCGTTCGGAATTACTCTTTGCTTGAGAATATTGGTTTTGTAACGATTCTTTTATAATAAGATTTTCAAACAATATCATCTTTACTTTATTCTTCTCCGGGGTCGAAATTTTGGGAACCGTTTCCTTCATAATTTTTTCTGTTTTAGAATATGGTGTATCGTTTTTCTCTTCAACTTGTCTTATCTGTTCTTTATGTTCACTGCTATTTAAAACTATTACTTTTTGTGTCAACTGTTCTATCTTATTTTTATATCTGTTATTTTTCCTGTTCAGCGTCTTTATTTTTTTCACTAATAGAGCCACAGTAGATTTTAAATTTAAATTTTCCTTTTGTAATCTACGAGAGTACATGCGCTGTTTTGCTTTTTCTGTGTTGTCTTCTGACGATTTATCATCAATTTTTTCATCTTTACGTTTTTGTTTTTCTTTTCTCCACTTTTCTCGCTGGACGTTCTGTTGGATTTCGGGTAGTTCACTTACTTTTTTATATTTCTTCTTTGTTCTTTCTAAATTTTCCCTTTTTTGCTGCAGCAGTTTCCCCGGATTTTCTTGCCTCAACTTTTGTCGATATCGTCGTTGTCTTTCTGCTCCAGTTAAAGGCATTTCGTACTATTATCTGAAAGCACAAATTGTAACAATGGGTCTACCATGCAAATATACCTACATGCATAATTATGTTATTTTTTGTCTAAAAATAATGACTATTATTTAAATACGAAAAAATAGAATTATGATTATTAAATATGAAAAGAACTGCTTAGGTACCTACTTAATAAACAAAATTGAAATAAACAAGAGACTTTTCTCTGAAAAAACGCTCCCGTACCTCAATATTATTATTTTTTTGCTAAAAAAACTATTTTGGTCAAGTTTCATGTACTTTACTTTGTTTAGTTTATGACCGAGCACGTTTTATATTATTGCATAATTTAATTTTTGTCATGAAAAAGTTATCATACAAAAATACTCATAGAAAATCATCGTTAACTTTTCTCTAAACAAAACATTTTTCGGAAACCCTCTATTTTTTTTCCAGAAAACATAATTTGGACTATTACCTACGTCATATTAAATATCGTCGTATTAACAAAAAAGTAGCCATTGTGTATGCACCCTGATTCCTTGTGTGACGTCACCCAATGTCACACAATGGAAGCAAAATATAACATAACAAAACAAGAAACCACACGCAACAAACAAAGTAAAAATATTTTCACAATTCTTATCTATTGCACGATTTACTCATTACAAATAATGTCTCATGATAATATATCTATAGTAAAAGCATTAAACTTACCTGAAATTTTGCGTCACACAAGTCTATAGTTTAAAAAGCGACAAAACGGTGAACCCTGATTTCAACAGCTATACCATCAAAAGTAAGATGGCAGACGTTTTGTTTTGTAAGGTTGGTAGTAAATCGAATGTTGCCAGATGTAATAAAATACAGATACGTTCAGAAACTGTATAATAAAGATACATAATTTCGTCACACAAGCCTCGTCACACAAAGAAACGAAATACGGAGACATCATTTTAACTTATATTTTCTCATTTATTTAATCGTCTTAAAAGAAATAAAAAGATTTCTCAAGCACAGTGGTCGTTTTTGACGAATACTGTATCAAAGAAATTTGTATAAGTTTGATTATTATGGAGTAAACATTTTTTTCTTTTAAAATTGGCACGTGGAGACAACTCTTTTTTGTACGACATAAAAAAACTCCACATCATTAGATTTGGTTTTTATTTTATTTCTTTAGCCTAATTCTATTTATCTGGTGTTTATTATACGAAAGCATAACTATTAAAGCGTCTTATAAAAAAATATGGCTGATTTATTCACTACAGGATTTTTTACGCGCGTGTTTGAAATGAGGACACCGAGCTTTTGTCTTATGTACAATTTTTTTGAGATTCACTCTTATAGTATATAAATTCTGAGTAAATTTGATAATCAAAGAAAATTTACCACAAATCCAACTGTTGCTATCATCGTGGATTTTCGGGATCACCTTTGATACTTCGTTGGATTTCTCCAACTTATTTTTTCTTTTCTTAAATTTCTTTAGATTTATATCTACAAAAAATAAATCAAATTTTGAAAGTATTCCTTCATTCATATTGAGTGATAACTAAATAAGTTAATAACTCAATATGGATGATGGAATAATTAGTCTATCACTACATATTACATAACAAAGTCCTCCACCGCGTCTGTCTGTGTGTTCGCGATAAACTCAAAAACTATTGCATCGATTTTCATGCTATTTTCCCCAATAGATAGTATGGTTCTCGAGGAAGGTTTTGGTATATCATTTGTCAAGTTTTTGTATACATTAGCTAAGTATAATGATATTTGTTGGGGGTGTCGGAAATAAATAAGCTGTCTAGGATCATTCAACGAAAAAACTATAAACCCTTTGATATAATATAACAAAATGATGTATGGTGCAATTGTGTTAGATACACACAATATAGGTTGTGGTGGTGGAATATAGTCCCATGGGTAGTGGAACGGGATATGAATGCCACGCGGGTGAAGGCGCGGGCAACAGCTAGTACTATTTTAAAATTATAAATTAGTTGTCTGTACATTGGAGATATTAAAAAAAATTGGGCCATGTTAAATGAACTATTCTGAACACAATTTTTTTTTTTTTTAATTCTTGTCTGTTCGCGATGGACGCAAAAACGACTGAAGGAATTTTGATTTCTGTTTTTTCAATTGAAAGGGTTTGATCAGAGTTAAAATCTGCCATATATTTGATTACAATTGGTTAAGGAGAACCGGAGATATGACCAAAAAAACCGGCGGAGACGCGGGTATGAGCTTAGCTGATAATAATGCATTTTTTTTACGAGGAACAGGAAATTAATGTATGAAATAAGGAATACACAAAACTAGAATGTATTCATTTTTATATAATACTAGACTTGCCCACGTCCCGTCAAATTCGGCACAGCCTTTCCAAAGATACCTAGTTCAAACAGACAGAAAGACAAATTGACAAAATTAAAGAAAATGTATTTTGTTATTTTAATATTACAAACCTACACTTCAATTTTATTTATTTTTATAGATATGTAGATAATTTTCAGCTGTTAATTTGTTACCTTCCTCTTTACCATGGTTGTGTTTATCACCGTCATATTGCTCAAATGACCCATCAAAGTTATCTAATTCACTGTCGCTATCTACATCTTTTTCTTCTTTTGTTTCACATTTAACTAGTTTTTTTAAACTATCATCTGGTTTGAAAGTATTCTGTTCCTCTAATTCTGTTACAGTATGTTTGTGTTCCAAGTTAATATTCTGAAATTAAGAGATAGTATAAATTTTGTTACTCAAATATAATTAAATCTGTGTATGAGTGTGTCATATTTGTGAATGGGCCCTTGTGGTGACTAATTGGACTTAACATCATGTTATTTTGACTGCAGTAGTATACAATACCTCTTTTTCTATATAAAGTAGATGCTCCTACTATAGTATAGTAGACACAAAAGTTGTGATTCAATTACTTTATAAGCAGTTGTATATTCAGATTAAAAATAAATAATGAAAACAAAATAAATATTTAAGAGGGGCTTCCATACAACAAACGCGAGTTTTTTCCCGGTTTGCCATGTGTATGGTACGGAATCATTCGTCCGCGAGTCCGAATCGCACTTGGACGGTTTTTAATACTTACATCATCATCAATATGCACAGTTCTATAATGATATTCCAAATATAAGCAAGTCTTGTATGATTTTAAACAAATGTGACATCTTAACTGTTTTTGAGATACATGTTTCAATCTATGGGCTAGGAGCTGAGATAGGCTATTTACTTTTTCTTTGCATAGCTCACATTGCCTCTCATCCTTATGGATATCTAAGTGTTTATTCAAATCATTGTCTGCTACAAATACTTCGGGGCATATGCCTGTAATAAAAATCACATTCAAAATTACCGCTACTGGAATACATTTATTTATATATATAAGGGAGTAATTCATAGTTTGGTTCTCAATCGTAGGAAGTCGGTTCGCTCTAAATGGTGACATAATTCGGTGAAATTAGTTTTATATCAAATGTCAGTATGGTGTTACACAGGGCAGCTCTCCGCAACATTATAAAGCAACGAGTAACCCTTGTAATAAATTTAAGCCATCGTATACTCGACACTCATTTGCTTCGATATACTATTATTTTTACCACTGTCAAATTAGCTTATTGGCACAATTATTTTTTAGTTTCGATTTTTATCAATTTTTGTTTGTAGAATATACAGCCTCCGGGCTGTTTGGCCGTGGTCCATAGGAATGCGGGTGACATCTTCAGTGGTTGCAGGTCCGGGCGCCGACGAGTGCGGAGAACTCTCTTCGGCGGCGACTTCAATGTGACTGATGTAGAGGCCCGAGTCACTGGCGTATTTATAGGCGAAGTTGGAGGGGGGAAACGACGTGATCGATCCTGATTGGTCGAGAGCTGCGGAACCGACGCGCTCGATACCGATTGGTTGAGGCTAAGCAAGGAGGCGTGGCCTCCCGATACCTGGGATGGTTTTGACTTCTTCATGTTTGAACCGTGATGACAAGTGGCTCTCAGTGCTGGGTACCAATCTTTTTGAAGATGATACCTTCGTTTTTTCTATTACAATTGTTAGGGGGCTTGAATATTTCGATGGCTTCTCGAAGTTGCCGTGGTTAGATATGTGAAGTGGTGGGTATAGCCTTTATGTTCTGAAATTTGATGGTATGATTACTATCCTTCTGGGTGTGTCCTGCAACCGCTGACTTGTCGAAGTGGCTGAGACGACAATTTCGTTCATGTTCCGAAAGGCGGCTCTTGATGCTTCTTAGAGTAGTGGTCACGTATACAGAGCCACATGAACAGGGGATTCAGTAAACTCCAGCTGAAGATAGTGGGTCATGAGGGTCCTTGACCGAATGGTGAAGATTACCTAACTGCGTCGTGGGCTTGAAGATAGGCTTGATGTTGTAAGTTTCTAGCAGTCTCCCGATACGATCCGTTGTGCCACGAATGTATGGTAAAAAGGCCTTCCCTAAAGGGGCAGGTTTTACCTCATCCTGGTTCATTAGATAAGGTTTCCTCGGATGAAGAGCTCTCCGTATCTCCTGGGAAGAGAATCCATTGGCTTGGAACTTCCGGGTACAGGTGGCATAACTAGTTTTGAAGGTGTTGAGGTTCATAGATGCTCTTAGCTCGGTGGACCAGGGTCTTGATGACTGACATTTTCTGTCTGGGATGGTGGTTGGAGTCCTTGTGTAAGGGGTCTGTGTGTGTGGGCTTTCGATAGACTCGGTGACTAAGGCCGAAATCTTCTTTTTAGGATATACATCGAGGAATGGCAGGTCCCCGTTCTTCTCTACTTCCATGGTGAACTGGCTGTTAGGATGGATGCTGTTCAGGTGATTCAGAAACTTAGTCAGCTCTGTGTCTTCATGACTCCAAATCACAAAGGTATCGTCTACGTAGCGAGCTTCTTGGGAGCTGTTTCAAGAGCAGCCTCTTCAAAGAATTCCATGTAAAAGTTCGCGACTACAGGACTGATGGCGTTTCCCATGGCTAAACCCTCCACTTGTTCATAGAAAGTGTTGTTCCACTGGAAATAGGAAGTCGTCAACACGAACTCGGACAATTCTGCGATGTCCTTGGAGAACAGCGGTCGGATACGTAACACAGCTTCCCTGTCTGGAACTTTCGTGAACAGAGAGACGACATCGAAGCTGACTAGACGATTATCGGGGACCTCCTATGAACCACGGCCAAACAGCCCGGAAGCTGTTCTACATGCAACGCCGCCGGCCGCGAAAGCCTTAAGATTTAGAAGTTTTTGTTTATTTATATTTATTTCTTAATGTTTGGAAATTTATATATTCATCATGTTCTAATATTTTTTGAGGTTGCTACATGTTATACTTAATAGTATATAAAATCTAAGTAAATTTGATAATTAACGAAAATTTACCACAAATCCAACTGTTGCCATCATCGTGGATTTTTGGGATCACCTTTGATACTTCTTTTGCTTTCTCCAACTTATTTTTTCTTTTTTTAAACTTTCTTCGTTTTATATCTACAAAAAAAAAACAAATTATAGAAGTATTCCATCATCGATTTGAGTGACAACTAAATTAGTTAATAACTCAATATGGATGATGGAATAATTAGTCTATCACTACATATTACATAACTAAGTCCTCCACCGCGTCTGTCTGTGTGTTCGCGATAAACTCAAAAACGATTGCATCAATTTTCATGCTATTTTCCCCAATGGATAGAGTGGTTCTCGAGGAAGGTTTTTGTATATAATCTGTCAAGTTTTTCTGTACACTTGCTAAAAATGAATATAATGATATTTGTTGGAGGTGTCGGCAATAAATAAGCCGTCTGGGAGCTTTCAAAGAAAATGCTGCCTAAACCTTTTGAGATATAACAAAATGATGTATTGTGTATCTGATTTAGGTTGTGATGGTGGAATATAGTCCCATGGGTAGCGGAACGAAATTAGAATGCCACTCTTTCAATTAGAGAGGATTTAATCAGTCTTAAAATATTTTTGATTGCAATTAGTTAAGTAGAATCGGAGATTGGAGATATGACAAAAAAACGATAACCGACCTGCCGGTCGGGCGGAGCCGCGGGTATCAGCTTAGGTGATGCATAATTTTTTACGAGGGACAGGAAATGAATGAATGAAAAAATGAAATAAGGAATCCACAAAACTAGAATGTAAGCTAAACATTTTTATATAATACTAGACGTGCCCGCGACTTCGTTCGCATGGACTTACATCTGGGTTTTAATTTCTTATGCGCGGAACCTTTATCCTGTTTCTAAAATAACTATGTTACGCCTTATAATATTACCTATCTGCCAATAAAAGTACCGTCAATATCAGTACAGCCTTTCCAAAGATACCTAATTCAAACAGACAGAAAAACAGATGGACAATTTTTTTTTTCTTTCTTTATTTTTATAGAGGCTTCTGCTACATAGTAGTATATTAGCCTCATCGTACCTTATTTACAGTCACTATTGCACTTACGCTAGAGGAGTAGGACAGAGTCGTTGGTGTGAAAACAACTGAAACAGATCCCGAGCAACATCAGAGGTGGGATTCCCCAAAATACTTGAAAATACACCCACATCACGCATGTTTATGTTGTGGTTTCGCACCAACGCCTCCCTCTGGCTCCGAAACTTGACACAATCCGTCAGCAAGTGTTGGACATCATCTAGTGTACCACATATTTCACAGGTAGGTGAGTCCACTTTTTTCATGACATGTCCAAACTTTCTTGACGGATATTGGCCTGAACGAAGTCTTTGTGCTATTACAATTTCATTTTTCGTTAATGGAGTGCCAAAAAACCATGGATTCCGAGTAGGCTGATGTTGTATGGTCCTAAACTTTTTAAAAACGTGTTAACAAAATTTACACTTCAATTTTATTTATTTATAAATATATATATAAATAAATATATATAGATAATTTTCAGCTGTCAATCTGTTACCTTCGTCTTTAACATGGTTGTGTATATCACTGTCATATTGCTCAAATGTGACATCAAAGTTATCTAATTCAGTGTCGCTATCTACATCTTTTTCTTCTTTTATTTCGTATTTAATTTGCTTTTTTAAACTGTCATCTGGTTTGAAAGTATTCCGCTCCTGTAATTCTGTTACAGTATGTTTGTCTTCCAACTTAACACTCTGAAATTAAGAGATAGTAATAAAAAATATAATTAAATCTATGTATGAGTGTACGATATGACATAGACAAGCTGTTATTCCTAAAACAACAGAATGGGTACAGGGAAGAGTTGCAGTTTAGTGAATAGCCTCTCATTCGCAGGGAATACTACCCTTGGAAGTACGACTTGTGATGGGAGTCCTTCAGGAAGTCACCGCCTACAGAGACATGAGACAGAGCACAGGCGTGCACCTCACCGGAGGTACCCACTGAATGTCGCAGGCTAACAAGCTAGCCCGAATAGCACATGCGCCCCACCCCCCCACCTACGACCCGGAAGGACCTCACATCCCCACCAAGTGTAGCATCATGGCAACCACATTGGAAAGGGGTGCAGACTCCCAACACGGAGACCAAATAGGAATACCAACCACCAACTTGTGAACATACTCTGAAACACCCCACAAAAACACACATATAAAATAAGAATAGTCCAAGTAAATATCCACCGCTGCCACAATGCCATGAGTGAGCTATGCAGTCTGTGTTAGTAATAACAAACTTTCAACTTGGATATCATTTCTGCCTCCACTCTTAGGCAAGTACTAGTAGGTGTAACGACCTTGGCAAGCTGCACATAGATAACTAGAGTTAGAGTTGTTATCTCTGTTAGCTGATATTCGGATATACTTACTGCACAAATAATTTCCCGTAAAGATTCCTCCGATGCAATAGACTTCTCTCGGAATTTTATATAATATTTGACAGTTTCTAAACAAGTTTTACATGTAAATTGTGGCTTTCCATCTGATAAGCAAATCTGGAAATTAATTAATAAATAAGCGAGAGGCCTTAGTTTTATGGAAATACTTAAATCATTGTGTAAACTACATAAAAATAATATCTCACATTAAGATTAGTAATTATGTTGTATTGTAAAACAAAAGTTTCGTCCAATGCATGCATTCCTTTTTCAGTTGATAAACATACTCTACACATTTCCATGGTCATAGATTAAGCGTAAAGTAGTAGTACTTAATATTATTTTTGTCAAACAATTAACACTATAATCAATATAACCACTTTATAAAAGTAATATTTTAAATTATTTATTTCGATCATTCTCTGAGATGGCATTGCATTTGCATTCATAATATTGACATATTTGACATAGATGATTCTTCTTCTTCTTTTTTATTAAGGTGGCAGCTTGCAGCGGTTGTTTAGGTACCGATGATTCTGCCAACCACAGACTACTAAGGGATACAACATCAAGGTGGAGAGTAGATTTAATCCTAAAGAGGTTTCTAGGTATTTGTAAATTAAACAACATGTCGTTGCTGCTCACTGAACACAAGTGTTAGTAATGATTGATGCACTTGAATCACTTGAATCCGTACTATCCGTAGACAGAGAATATAGGTAAGAATTCTCATCTCAGTCTACGCCACAGACACAAATATCCTGACGGAAATACATAGGATTATCTCACTAGGGTTAAAGTGACTAATAAGTAATATTTATTACTCACATACCTAAATAACACCTTGGAGTATCTAAATTCTTTGCTAAATAATAAATATTCTTTTTAAGATGATTGCATATAATGTATTGAATGTAGCTACCCCACCCCAGCCTGCAAAATAATAATATTTGTAATAAAAAAAATACTAATCGATAGATTTTCAATAGCTCAATTCAATTACGTTGCCCTATAAAATTGCTCACCTTAAATTATTTAATTAAACATCAATAAAGTCGTTGAAATAAAAATCATTTATCCGTACTTTCAAACTCCTATATCTTTTGATATATACAATACAAGATTTTAAATTGCTCAAAGTGTTAAAAACTGCTCAAGTTGCATTTATAATTGCTCAAGTACAGTTTTGTACGAGATTTGAAAGTCAAAGACGAGTTGTAGTTGCTTTCTACGAGGAAAGAAAAGTCTATGGTTGGCATTGTTGCAACCCTGAATTCTGAATTGAGCAGTGTGACCAAAGAGTATAAGTGTGACAACATGTGGATCCTGCCATTTTGATGGTATTAGCCTTTAATTTTGTAATTTTAGGCACTGTAGGATGTGTTGACGTTGTAAGACGTTGGCAGTATCTGGCAGTTTATCAATATTAGCTGGTAGATTTACGAGTAGTTAGCCTGTAGAGGGCTCTCGTCTTCTTCGTTAGCCTTAATCGACCAAATATTTGGTGTAAGCCTCCTTAAATCCTCTCCATTTTGCTCTATCTTGGGCAATTAGGGTCCAGTTGCTGCCCGTCCCTTTTATGATGCAATCCTTCCATCTCTTCTTTGGTCGCCCTCGAGGTCTTTTCTGGTACCATAGTCTCCATTCTAACACTCTTTTACACCAAGAGTTTTGCTTTCTGGCTACATTACCAGCCCACTCCCACTTCAACTTTGCTACCCTTTTTACAGCGTCTCATACTTTCCTGTGTTTACGAAGCCACATATTGGTTTTTCTATATCCCAGTGTCACACCAACCATATTTCTTTACATTGCCCTTTGCGCTACTTGTAGTTTACACTTTGTCGAGAGAGTGTCGTAGAGTCGTAACCCAAGTTTCCGCACCGTATGTAAGGATTGGTAGTATGCATTGGTCAAAGAAACCTTTTGTTGAACTGACAGGTTCATTTTGAATAAAAAATCAAATTTCGAGTAGGCTACCTACCGCAGTCTGATTCTTCGGCTAATCTCATTCTCCTGGTTCTCTTTTCCCATTTCAATTCCCTGTTAAAATTCTTGATTCTGTGGTCATCACTTTGGTCTTATCGATATTCATCTCTAGACCTACTTCAGAGGACACCATGCGTAGTTCCTGTACCATGCACTGGAGATCCTGTGGCGTGTCAGCAAAGAGAACGATGTCGTTTGCGTATCTTAAGTCAGACGTGTACCCATCACAGAGATACCCTTTTCCTGCCAGTTTAGTTTTTTAATAGGTCTTCGATAACCAGTGTGAAGAATTTTGGAGATAAAGAATCGATAGGGCGTTTGGTATTCAGTGGCTTTTTGAATGAGCATTCACATGGTTAAGATATAATGTACTATATTGTAGCCGCGCATAAACACGGCTTGCTCTTCCGGCAGGTAAAAGTTAAGTTTGCTGGTGATTCTTGTTATAAGTATTTTCAAGAGCAATTTATAATGTTTATGATATTAAACTTTTTGGTGTATGTATATATATGAAGACTAGTCAATTCTCAATTCAGCTCGATGAGTCACTTTACCTACTAATGAAGCATTGTTGCTGTCTTACGTGAGGTTTATTAAACATGAGCAATTTATAATGTTTATGATATTAAACTTTTTGGTGTATAGCTGTTCAGGAAGACTAGTCAATTCTCAATTCAGCTCGATGAGTCACTTTACCTACTAATGAAGCATTGTTGCTGTCTTACGTGAGGTTTATTAAACATGAGAAAATATGTGAAGAACAAAGGCGAAACCATATTTTCAATACATTGGAAAAGTTTTGTGATGAGAAAGAGATTCCCTTGAAAAATATTATATCAGTTGCTACGGATGGCGTTCCGGCTATGACACGGTGCCATAAAGGCTTCATAGCGTACTTAAAAAATAAAATTCCAGATGTACTTGCTGCACATTGCGTTATTCATAGACAACATTTGGTTGCTAGAAACTTAAGTGAACGACTATTTCAATCACTGCAATATGTCATCAAAGCAGTCAATAAAATCCGTACCAGTTGGCTGTTGTTAAAAATATTGAAAATTTTGTCACGAGAACTCTTTTTTTTTAAAGGAATAGGTATTCTCGTAGCAAAATTTTGACAAAAATATTAAAATTTTGTTACGTGAACACCTTTTTTGACAATTGGGAAATCAACATGAAATCAAGTATAGATTGAGACTGAATTTTGAACACCATTTTATTACGAGAACAGGCCATTTAGTATCCCTGTAAATAACCAAACTGGGGGCCTACCGCCCAAGTGTCGTCGATATCACAGCCGTCGCAATGTTGCGCTGGTCAAGGTCGACGGCCATTTTTTACCGCCCCATTGATAATCGATTCCGGCGCGGCGTAAGAATGAATGAAACGCTGTTTTTGACAGTTAAATAGCTGCCGCCTAAAAAAATTCAAATCGACCGCGTCTCTTGAGCTGTCGTTTTGAATACTATTTTCATTTCCGACGGTTGATTACGATGCCGATTGCACCTAACACTGGGCTACTATGGCTTTTATGGGTGTCACTGCCGACGAGTGGGTTCTGCCGTCCTATTGCACCTAACACTGGGCTACTATGGCTTTTATGGGGGCGACTGCCGACGAGTGGGTTCTGCCGTCCTATTGCACCTAACACTGGGCTACTTTGGCTTTTATGGGGGCGACTGCCGACGAGTGGGTTCTGCCCTCCTATTGCACATAACACTGGGCTACTATGACTTTTATGGGGGCGACTGGGTTCTGCCCTCCTATTGTACCTAACACTGGGCTACTATGACTTTTATGGGGGCGACCGCCGACGAGTGGATTCTGCCCTCCTATCGTACCTAACACTGGGCTATTATGGCTTTTATGGGGGCGACTGGGTTCTGCCCTTCTATTGCACCTAACACTGGGCTACTATGGCTTTTATGGGGGCGACTGCCAACGATGGACTTTCGTCCTCCAACTCCTTCGCTTATTCCTTCCTTCTGAAACATACGAAAACAACAAACAACACAGCATAAACGTTTAAGTAGGTAAGGTAAAGATTAAAGAGTGTTTTAATTAGTCGCAGGTACAATAGGAGGGCAGAACCCAGTCGCCCCCATAAAAGCCATAGTAACCCAGTGTAAGGTGCAATAGGAGGGCAGAACCCAGTCACCCCCATAAAAGCCATAGTAGCCCAGTGTTAGGTGCAATAGGAGAGCAGAACCCAGTCACCCCCATAAAAGCAATAGTAGCCCAGTGTTAGGTGCAATAGGAGAGCAGAACCCAGTCACCCCCATAAAAGCCATAGTAGCCCAGTGTTAGGTGCAATAGGAGGGCAGAACCCAGTCGCCCCCATAAAAGCCATAGTAGCCCAGTATTAGGTACAATAGGAGGGCAGAACCCAGTCGCCCCCATAAAAGCCATAGTAGCCCAGTGTTAGGTACAATAAGAGGGCAGAACCCAGTCGCCCCCATAAAAGCCATAGTAGCCCAGTGTTAGGTGCAATAGGAGGACAGAACCCAGTCGCCCCCATAAAAGCCATAGTAGCCCAGTGTTAGGTACAATAGGAGGGCAGAACCCACTCGTCGGCAGTCGCCCCCATAAAAGCCATAGTAGCCCAGTGTTAGGTACAATAGGAGGGCAGAACCCAGTCGCCCCCATAAAAGCCATAGTAGCCCATTGTTAGGTGCAATAGGAGGGCAGAACCCACTCGTCGGCAGTCGCCCCCATAAAAGCCATAGTAGCCCAGTGTTAGGTGCAATAGGACGGCAGAATCCACTCGTCGGCAGTCGCACCCATAAAAGCCATAGTAGCCCAGTGTTAGGTGCAATCGGCATCGTAATCAACCCTCGGAAAAGAAAATAATATTCAAAACGACAGCTCATTGTGTGAAGTGTCATTTCATTACGGCACCTCATGAGGTGCCGTAATGAAATGAGACTTCAAAGCGACGCCGTAGATTTGAATTTTTTTAGGCGGCAGCTATTTAACTGTCAAAAACAGCGTTTCATTCATTCTTACGCCGCGCCGGCATCAATTATCAATGGGGCGGTACAAAATGGCCGTCGACCTTGACCAGCGCAACATTTCGACGGCTGTGATATCGACGACACTTGGGCGGTAGGCCCCCTGTTCGTAATCGACAGCAAACGGCAAGATGACAAGTTGTTCGAATTCTTCTAATCAGCGCTCAACGTGCAAATTGTTTAAAATTCTGCTGTTAATATAAAAAGTGACAAGAAGGTACAATATTGTAGAGACCTGAGGACTCTAGGAAATATTTCAAGGAAAGTTATGTCAAATCTTTTAAATATTATATTTAGTCGAACTATTTTACACTGTAGAGGCCTATACGGCGATATAAACCTCTACAGTACTTTTCATTTTACATAGATTTTCTTATGGCTAATTTCGTCATAAAGTTTAAAATCCATAAAAAAATATTATTTTTTTAAACAATTTTCAGCCTAAATTGAGAGTAATAACATTATTTAGCAGTTACCAAGGTTAAACAATTTATGAACTTTACTGTTTTCGTTATTTAGCAAAAAAGAATAGTAGCTCTTAATTGGCTTTGAGTAGTAGTTATATGATTCAATTTACTTTCTCCACCCAGCTCTTGTCACAGCCGCAGTTGCAGCTGTGCTTGAGCTATGATAGGTATGTGTTGATGAGATGAGATGAGCCTTTGATATGAAACACAACTTGTGTCGACACCCTTGCACCTTCTCATCTTCCAAGTATGACAGGCTACACACGTGCTGTGGCGACATCTGCGCAGACTCCTAAATGACGCAAATATAATTTATACAAAGTTATGTATTTTTTAAGTCTCTGCGAGTGAAACACTAGGGGGCAAACTCCGCACACTGAGTGCACGGTCGCTTTTTAAAAAATTGCAAAGCGTTTACTCTACGCTTCATGTCATTCGCGTAGCCACAGGACTGGCATTTTTTTGGTATAAAGAATTAACATTGTCATCCAACCTGGTAATTCCGTCGGCCTTTGCATACGTTACCGTATGCAAAGTCGTCATGTATAGGAAGGAATTCTTCGATACCTAAATATTTTACTAGAGTTTTAACTGTACTCCATTTCATGGTGGTGTAAATATTATAGTTTATAATATTGTATAGTCATCTATGTTATTTTTTGAAGTTATATACATCTTTTGCCTGTTAGGGAAAAATTATGAGAGTAAATTTTTACGATACACCCGCATACCGTCACGAAAAACCGACACCAGGAAGTTAGCTAGAAAACCAACATCCGGAAGTTAGCTAGTCACCATTTGACTTTGAGTACGTTTGTAGAATTTGGCGTTAGTTGACAAGATGAAATATTTATTTACATCAAAAACAAAATATTTTTTTACATTATTATATCTACAAACCTAGGATCACGCGAAGGATAAAGTTTTTAGAAAAAATTTCATTTTCTTACGCCAAAGAAGTATAGTTTCTTACATGCGTACGTAAGTACACACACTTTTTTTTTACTTTTAAATCAATATAATATTTTTTTACATTGTAATTTCTACAAACCTAGGTTAACGCGAAGGATAAATTTTTTAGAAAGATTTTCATCTGGTTACGCCAAATAAGTATAATTTCTTACACGTGTACGTAAGTACACACACTTTTTTTTTACTTTAAACTCAATATATATACAAAGTTATAGAAATCCTTCAATTTTTTAAGCGTAGCGAGCCGAAGGCGAGCGAAGCGTCTTTCTCCACAAATCGGGTTTTCGCGTGAAACCATACTCCTCCTAGACGGCTCGACCGATCTTGACCAAACTTGGCACGGTTATCAAGCTCAGTTTGCTGAGTGTCTCTATGGGTCGAAAGTTGATGTCCGACGTACCATCGAGGAATAAGCACGGAAAAACCAAATCAATGGAAAAAGTTGACCGGTCACGTTGACCTATTGTTGAATAGGCAAATCTCGCTCCGCTTAAGTTTGGGTTGATTGCGAAGCTGGTAACCGTCCTAGTTTATTTGAATTTCCGATGTTTCGGCATTAATTCGGCAGGTTTTGCGCAACAGTGTGGCAGGATTTAACAGTTTTCTTACTTATGATGGGTAGGATCGCTCATTTGAAGTTGGTCACTCTGAAATTGAGTTGATTGAGAAACGTCAAATTTGTATACCTTTACCTATCGATTGTGCAATAAAATTCGTATTTCAACATGATATAAATTCATCTGTGATACAGAATTACTTTCTTTAACAATTTTCCATATTGTTAAAATGAACTGAAATAGGTTTTCAGTTACTAACACCATAAATGTGTTAAGTTCAGTCGTGACTGATATTACTATTGCCTGTGATTTGTTGTGTTGAGAAATTATGGTGGAAAACGGAGCATCCAGTGGGGGTAGTGATAGCCCCAGTGCGACTTGTGTTCGTTCAGGCTTACTAGAGACATTGGTTCGCGGCGTATGGTACCGAGTTCATTGTACGCTCGAAGAGGACTATCTCAGTGTCTGTTTGGATGATGGTTACGATGCGACGACTACACTAAACGGAACCCTAAATAACAACAACGTTGAAACTCCTAATAGCGATTTTACAGAAGTACCGGAAGCTATTGCGAACCAGAAACGTCTGGTACAGGTGGTAAAATCAGACAATAATGGTTTGGGTATATCAATCAAAGGTGGAATTGAAAACAATATGCCAATTTTAATTTCAAAAATATTCAAAGGGATGGCAGCTGATCTTACAGAGCAATTATATGTGGGTGATGCTATATTGTCCGTCAATGGAGAGGATTTAAAAGATGCTACACATGAAGAAGCAGTTAAAGCCTTAAAAAGAGCTGGAAAAATGGTTCAGTTAGAAGGTAAATTAATTGATTCATCTTATTTGGGATATTGTCAAAAGTGGTTTGATTGATAGAGTGTAGGGGGGGGGGGGGGATTAATTTAATTGACCTTAATTCTAGTAGTTTAGACAACCCAAGTTGCTAATTGAGCTCTTGTATTGTGGTTCTATTTCATAACTTATGAATTCATTATTAAACTTTAGGATTATAATGTACTTGTTAATACAAGTATTCAATAGTAAAAATGTAATATTATATGTAGGTTATTTTCTTACACAATAAACATTCAGAATATTTACAGCAAATCAAACAAATAAGATGATTTTATTTTTAATAGTATCTATAGTACATTTTCTTATACCTTTTTTCTACTTATGCAATGCAATAGTTTTGCTGTCTGTCATTCTATCACTATCTGGCTGTTGGGCTTTTCTTATCAGAAAACTTTACTTTCTGAGGAATAGGGAAGACTTGAGGAGTGAAAGTAGAGAGGGATGGTATAATGCATAATGAATGTGGCATGAAATGCAAATGAGGCATCTTAGAATAAAAGCAGACTAAATAGACAATATTCTTGGAAAATGTGTGGTGCACAGTAAAGAGAATAACAGATGATACATAAAACGGTTGATAAAGGAGGCCAAAGGTCTTTGTATCTTGTGAACAATTCTGTTTGTATTGATTTTTTTTCATAAAGATCATGACAAAGATTAATCAATTTCATAAAGTGTAATGGTAATTTTATGTTGGTTATCTGATACTGATAAATTATTTAGAAACAACAGGTAGTGCAGTTTATTACAAACATTTCTAAGGTCAGTAAGAACTCGAATGACTATAATAGTACCTATCGCCAGGTAGTTACTTTAAACATAGTTTGATAAATTGAAATTTATGTAACGTCTGGTCTTTGCATGTACAGTGAAGTATCTTCGTGAAGTCACACCCTACTTTCGCAAAGCATCAATCATCAGTGAAGTAGGCTGGGAGTTGCAGCGAGGGTTTATGGCTGACGTACCTCCGTCACCTCCATCGCCACGACGCCGCCGTGCTGATACCCGCTACGTGCCCCTGTTGATGGCCTGTATTGCTAAAAACTTGCGTCATCGGGACCCAGGTAAATCATACTTTATTTACTTAATTGCTGTTGCCTGCGGTTCTGCCCATTTGAAGTACTAATACGGTTCCCGGGACAGAGAGGAACCTATTCTCAGGATAAATGTAGCCCATTCAAGATAATAATCCATCCTGGGACAAAATGTAGCATATTACTACATTGCATTGTATATACATAAATAAATATTCTTGAACAAACTAAACAACGCTTTCTAGACCCAAACCTAGCTTAGCTTGTAATATGGGTTCTAGAATGCGGATAAAGAATATAATATATAGAAACACTCAGACCAATGCTAATAGACATATTCATGCATACAAATAATTGAACCCGCGAGCTCCATTGTGGCAGTTGATTACTCTACTGCCACTCCACAGAGGTCTACTTATGATTATGAATTTGACACAATGAGGGTTGATTGTTGTCTTTATAGGATTCCTGTAACATCTATCTTTATTTACAGAGGAGCGAACCATCGAAATTTATTCTCCGGATGGGGTCCACGCACTAGCCCTCCGTGCGAGCAGCGCGCAAGGGGCGGCGGGCTGGCATCGAGCTTTGCACGCCGCAGTGCGTCGTGCAGCGCGTGCTGCTCTGGCGCGTGCCCGGCCCCGGCTCCGGCCGCTGCTGGGAGATGTGCGGTATGCCGGCTGGTTGGCTCGGCGACCACCACAGGACCACGTAAGCTTTTTATGCCATTCTGAAACTAATATATAGCCAACGCCAAAAATCTTGACCATTGTCAAGTTGTTTGGCGACGATTATACTTATGGCCGGTTTCTGAATTGAGAAATTTAAGTTGAGTCTCGTCAAGGCATAGTGCGCAGTGCGATATATTTATTTTTCATTTAATTTGCCCGATGTTTAATTCACATGGCCACGTGTTCATTTCTTTTTGGCGTCTGTACTGGTTTATGTTTACAGATGAGCGCTTCCGGCGGTTCCGATAGCTCCGACGAGGCCGACGGTTGGCAGCCTACTTTCGTGGCTATCACCGATCGGGAACTGAGGTGAGAACGCAATGGTCATTCAAAATAATAATTCTTACACTTGTAATAGGGATGTTGGCTATTTATTTTTATTGCCGAAAATTTAAATTCCATAATTAATATAATGAACTGCTAACAGAAAATATTTTTATGACAAGTAGTTTTAAAGATATTTGATTTTGCCATGAAATGCACATTCGAAGTTGTGGATCGTAAATTTCGTTTGGCCTAAATCCTATTGAGAGACATCCAAAGTAGTTTCATGGTAGGTACAGTCAGAGTCAAAAGTTGATGATTATATCCAAGTGTCACAGTAGTGCTATAAAGCGTCAAAAGTAACTATCGCGACAAAGTTTCAAAAGTTGATGAGTACAAAGTCACCTTGACGTTCGAAATAACGCGAAAATATGAAAAAATAAAAGGACAGCCTAGAATTACAAAACAAATCTTTCATTTGCTATTCTATTTAATTCACACAAAGGCGCTAATTCTGCTGCTCAACTCACTAAACTAAAATAACTCTAAAATTACTTTATTTGAAGTTCGCAATTTTGTTCTATTTGCCGTCAGATTAAATTAAACTTTAAACAGATAGTACACTTTAGGAGAACCAACAGCGTTTCCAATGTATTCCAAACAAAAGACATATCAATTACATCATGCACAAAATGAAAGAGACAGTAACTAAGTTAAATAAATAGTGAAACAGAAACTTAAATATATGAGAGGGTTAACAAATAATGTTTCATTATCCTAAGAAACTTGTTACCACAACTTGTTCATACTCTCGCGCAACTTTGAACGACAAGAGGACTTTGTACTCATCATCAACTTTTGAAACTTTATAGCAATAATTTTGATGCTCTGTAGGATCACCTACTTTTGACACCTGGATATGAACATCAACTTTTGATGCTGACTGTACCTTTTTTTTTTTTTTTTTTATCGTGCGGAAATCCCTTCGGATACCCCCCCGCCGGCCAGCGGGGGCGGTTATGTCGGGCTTGCACCGACTAAAATCGCACGCCGTCTCGGGTCTTCAGACGCCGGGGTGTAAGGTTACCCATAGAGCATATCCCTCGCACCCCGGCTGACCCTGGGCCATCTCACCACTAACAGCATCGCTCATGCAGAGGAGTACGGAGAGCGATGTGTTCCCGCCATGAGGAGTACGGAGAGCGATGTGTTCCCGCCACGTTGGGTATTGGCCGACGATCAATGCCAACCCTATGAAGGGGTGAAGGGGAAGCCATTGACCGCCGCCCAGGGTGTACCGGCCGCTCCGATTCCGTTCCCCCCGGACTGCAGCGGGATCGGAATCGGAGCGACACTCGAGGAGGTTACCCAACACACACCCCGATGCTGACTGTACCTAAATGCTACGCCTTTCGTTCATGTCGTGGGGGAGAAGTTTTTTTTTTTTTTGGGCAGAAGTATCGCCTGTACATTTTATGGTAGCTCGCGGTCAAAAGTGGTAACCATGTGTATGCGCGTAGGTTGTACGAGGCGGCGCCGTGGTCGGGCGAGGCGTGGTGCGCGCCCAGCGAGTGCTTCGGGCTGGCGGGCACGCGCCTGGCGTGGTGGCGGCGCGCGGGCGCGGGCGGCGCGGCGCTGGGCGTGCGCGCGGGCACGCCGGCCGGCCTGGCCGTGCGCTCGCTGCGCGCCGACACGCCGCACGACCTGGCCGCCGTGGCCGGCGCGCTCGTGGACGGCGCGCACCACGCCGTGCGCGCCGTGCCCGAGTTCACCTTCCGTCAGTATCAACTATTCGTCTAATGACTTCTATGTGTACTATAGTACTGGGTGTATGCGCTTCGGCGTTCAAGCTCAACCTCACCTGCTGATTGCCAGACAAGGCTCCGGGGCTGGTTTTTTTTCTCGGGGTTGGGAGGAGAAGGAGTAAGCGCACCCCAGGCTCCGAGGTGAGAACCTCGGATGCAATTGGGACCAATGCTAAGATGATGTTGGATTAAGTCGGCTTTCAGACTAACTCCCGTGAAGCGACTGTCGCCTGACCCCCTAATCCTGAGAAGCCTGCGTCAGAGTCCCGTTCGTCAATAAGTAGGTTTAGTTGGTTTGGACCCAAAGATCTGGGCGGGCCCATACACAGAAAATTCCATCTCGATCAGAATGGTTCAGCACTTCTTTTTTGCTGCATCAATTTTGCTGCAAAAAAACCGCGGTAGCCTAGTGGTATGGGTAAAGGACTGCTGAGACGAGGTCTCGGGTTCGATCCCAGGTATTACCATGGCACACACCAATGATTTTTCGATGCTTTTCAAAGTTATGTGTGTATTTATCGCAGGTTATAAGTGCCCGGTTAATGGCAATAAGCTCGCCACCTATTACATTGGGACCTAAAGCATAAACTGGCGAAACGTGGGTGCTAGCACCTCTGCCTACCCCTTCGGGGATATAGGCGTGAGTTTATGTTATGCATTCCTCTTCATACAATCTTAAAGCCTATTCAAACCTAAGCGGTATTCGCTGCCGCGGTGGGTAGAGGTACATACCGCGTGGGTTTCGCTCAGGTATAGTATGAAGTTCCGCGGCTGAAGCGGAAAAGTTGATGCCATCATACCGCATAGTAAACTCGCGCGCTATTCCAATCACAAGGATTGCAAAATTCGCATTGGTGTGAATAGTAGTATTACAGCTGACTCAATCGGTTTTCTCTACCGCAGACGGTTGCGAATACCGTTTGGGTTGAATAGGCCTTTAGACGCGCCATCAAAATAAAGTATTACAATAATTTACCAGTAGATGGCAATAGGCTCGCTCCCTATTACATTGGGACGCTAAGTTATCTGGCGAATCGTGGGTGTGCAATACACCTCTGCCTACCCCTTCAGGCGTGAAGTTATGTTATGTTATGTTGTTTTTTTTTGAAATAAAACTATTTTTATCGGATTCTATCGCGATTTATTTCCCAGCGACCATGGCTGCTGAAAAGCAACCGAAACATCGGGTTCAGTGTAAATAATAGGTCTTTACCTATGAAATTGCTGAAATTTTCTTACAAATTCATGAGTTCGTTATTCCTGTAATTTAATAGCTATTTCCATTATTTATATTTTGTTTGAAAGTTGATTTCAAAATTTTACAACTCTGTATTAAATGTTGTTTTTATTGGCCGCTTGATAAATTAATTCGATCTTCAAAAACAGTACTTCCTAAATGCTATCCATTTTTATGATAAATGTCGTATTACTTAACAGCTGTCGCTTTTCAAAAATGTAATAAAAGTTGCCGTTTGTTAGCTTAATTTTGTCTCATTCATACACAAAAAAAAAACATTAAATTTGGATTTGTCATTCCTAAAAAAATGCTAAATTACTGAAAATTATGTTTCCTCCAATTTCTTCAAGAAAAACGGCAATTTTTCATCTGTAACGACCTAATAATAAACTAACATTAAATAAACCGCGATAGATTAAACCGATAGAATAAATAAGCCGAGTGTAACGCAAATGCTAGCGTGTCGTTGCGGCGTGCAGGCTGTCGGTTCCGCGGCGTGTGCGCGCGGCTGTCGCTGGGCGCGCACGGCGTGTGCGTGTGGGAGGCGGCGGGCTCGCTGGGCCGCGGCGGCGCGCGCGCGCTGTACCGCCGCCCGCTGCACGCGCTGCGCGCCTCCGCCGACGACGACCGCGCCGCGCTGTGGCTGCACTTCGCCGACGACGACACCGTGGTACGTGCCGCCGTCGACTGGACGGAGAAAACATACACATCGATGCCAAACCATCAAATATAATCCCTATTCTTATGTGGCAAAGAATCACTTTATTCTGACAACCTGAAATCAATTTTTCTAGTTGTCAGAATAAAACGAGTCCTCGCCACATAATAGGGATTATTTTTGATGGCTTGGTATCAACATCCCAATTCTGGCTAGCTGGTGGGTTGGCTCATTTCTGCACAACACGGTCTACTCACCATCATCTTAACAGCGTTGTGTCCCGATTGCATTCGAGTCCTTCACCTCAGAGGCCGGCGTCCGCCTACCAGCTTTTCCTCCTACACTTCGCACGGTCTTGGGCGTCCACGGTAGTGAGACCATTCAATAGGGATGTGGACTGTACTCAAATAAGTATACAATTTTACCACGAAAAGGTAGTTTCTATAATAGAAATAATAAAAAAACACAAAATTTTCTTCAATAAACAAGGGATTAATTTTTTATTTAATAAAATGTAATTAAATATTTCACCCTCAAGTCACGTGACAATGAACACCAATCAAAGAGCCAAACAAAGTTGCCAAACAAGAATTTTTGCTGTCAAGTACTATGGTGTTTGTTGATATTTGGGTAATATTATTACTGTGATTCCCGTGAAATTTCTTCGAAATTTGCTCAATTATCTTTTTGAATCAATTTTTAAAGGTTTTCCCATAATGGAAAGTGGATATATTAAGGCAGATAGTTCAAATTTGCCAAGAATTGATTGCTTTACGGTGGCTAATTTCTTGGCAACAAATAGTAACTTCTGCTCTGGTGAATTTAGAAATGTGAAGACCTCCATGTAAGTAATATACTCAGGATACATTATAATAGTAATCGTAGGTATTTATAAACTCGAAAAGTTAAATTGAATATAATAAAATAAAATAATATGATTTAGAGGTTATGTTTTATCTTTTTAACAAATTGTTTCATTTCTTTTTAGTTCCTCGAGGCAGAAAAAAAAAGTATTAAAAATTCTTTTAATAAAAGGGAATCTAACAAATATTATCAAACTTACATCAAAATGATCCACACAGAAATCATTTTACTTTGTGTAGATACAAGTGCCGGATCCCGACGAGCTAGTTGAAGCCACATTTTCCGCATCGTTTTTGTACGTGGAACGTGAATAAATAGTTTTTCAGGTGTTTTAATAGTAGCACTTTCACACTGCGGCACCGCACAACATTTATAAAACGTAGAATCCATCTTATTAACCAACAAAACTACGAAATAACTTTCTATTACATACAACTTTGACAATGTGTAGGAACAAGTGACGTCACAGCGGGCGTTTGACAGGTATCCACGTTTTGGCGCGAAATTTGAAATGGAATTTTAAATAACTTATTTTAAAGGTATTAGTTGTATTAAAAAAAAAATAGTTTGGGCTATATTTGGTACTTATGCATGGTTTTAAACACTCCCAAAAATAGTCCACATCCCTATTGGCTGGCACGCATGTCATCTTTTACGTCAAGCCAGCGCTTCTTAGGTCTACCCCTTAATACCGGAGCCCGGCGGAGGCGGCATGGTTAGACATTTGTTGCCTGCGTAGTCAGGTGGTTGGGCGCACCAGCGAAATAAACTGCCACCGACATCTATTGGCGCACTTTTCAAAATCAAAGTCACAAATGATTTATTCTATAAATTGGAATAAATCAACATCCAGGACGGGACTTGAAACTGTAACCAGTCCCTTTCTAGGGGGAATACTCTGACCAACTGTGCTACCTGAACACTACCTGGAAAGCCATAATTCTCTTTATATATACGTCTTGGGTCGACTTAAGTCCCATCCTGAATGTTGCCTTTTTACGATTTAAATTTCTAGGAAAGGTGAGCATATTTATTGCTCCAAAATGTAATTAATCTTTTATTCTGTATAGACCATTAAAACGTTACTTACAAAAAATAAGAAAAATAAGTATTGTTTAGCAAACGGACGGCCGGTTCGCAACGCGGCCCTATCCTTAGAAAACTCCGGCAAGGAACTCAGCGGACTTTTTGTGGTCTATTTGCAAACATGTTTACTTAATTCAATATTTTGTTTGAGTAGCTCTCTAGCTTTGAGATGCTCTGTCAGACGATGAGCAAATACTTTTAGTCAATTGGTATAATTATACTTCGGGTATGACACGCAGGTGAATTTTTCAATGCGCAAATCCGAAACTATAAGAAAAAGCGAACAGTACTCAAAGGAGTCTCAGGTTCGATTTTCTTGACAACTAAAACTGCGTCATTATATTTAAAAAATCCATAATCCTAGTCCCCATACTGTATTATTACACCATTGGCGGTGTCAGCGGCAAACTTAAGTAAAGAGCTCATTTCCTCAAGTGTTCACAGAGTGAATTCCTTCGACAGGAACTGGACATGGAAGGCAGCCCAAAGCCGGCGGTGTTCATCCTGCACAACCTGCTGTCGGCGCGAGTGCACCAACTGCCGGCAGAGGGCGCGTCGCCGCCGCTATAGCCCGAGGCGCGCGCCGACTGGCCCGAGCCCGACGCGCCCACCGCCCTGTGAGGCCGCGCCCAACGTCCCACACGCTTACTGAAGGACTGCGCGAGCTCTGTAGGGTTTGTATCGCTGTTCGACCCAGTCGAATTAGAATTGTGAATGTGAACGAAAGCTTCAATTTGAACATGAAATCGTTTGATCAATTTATCGTGGCGTCGTTTTGCTTTAAGCGTGTTATGTATGCATTTTCACGGTAATATTTTTGTTGAAAATGTATACGAAATTATACTTTGAAATGGATCGAAATCTCTTGCTTCCTCGATGTTTGTTACTTCATTTTTATTTACCACTATACAATTGTAATACTGTTCTCATCGAATCTCTCAACTAATATAATAGTAATTGACATATCTGTGATGTATGTAAACATTTTATCAAGTGAAACACCCATCATATCGGCTCCTAGCATCGATATCGATATTTGGTACTAATTAAGTTTGTATTTAGTGCCACTTAGTTCGTAGAACTATTTATCAATCAAGGGCAATCGGTGAGGAATACCTACATAATTTTAAATTAAAGTTGTGAAATGATCTTCGAATTTAGTGATTGTCATATGTAATTATACTTTCTCACTTTTGTCTCTGTATAGTTCTACCGAATTCATTTCCTATTGTAAAGATGACGGTTTGCGTTACGACACAGATGAAACCGGGATATGACTTATGACAAGATGTAGATATACGGCAAGACACATGTGGAATTAACAGGGATGAGACAGAGGGAGCATACATGACCAACACACGTGACTGACGAAGGAGACCCACACACGAGTTCGACAGATGAGACCGACAGACAAGACCGATATACGAGTTCGACACACGAGACTGACGCAAGAGACGAACACACGATACCGACACACGTGGCCGACATACGAGCTCGGTAATCTAGACCGATACACTAGACTTGTACATTAGAGTAGCACACGAGACCGACACCAGATTGACAGAGATGCATTACACTAATGCCGTGCCACTAGTACTAGTCATACAGGGCAAGAACGCAGGCTTATGGCCGGTTTTTGAATTAAGAAATTGAAGTGGAGTCTCTCGAACGCCCACTTAGTGCACAGTACGAAAATGTGCATAAGTAGGCGTTGACAAAACTGCACTTTAATTTCCCAACTTAGAAATTGCAGAAATAACTCTCTCTCAATTTATCTCGTGTTACAGGTTCATCATAGTCGTTACGTAAACTCCTTAATCAAGTTGTACATACATGTTATCTGTGTAATGAATATTGCCAAAGAGTTCAAAAGAATAACGACAATACGTATGTTGACATAGCGGCCATAATTCCCTGTATTATTATATCGGTGAATTATTACCCGAGTGTACGAAGTTATCGCATCACTATTTGTATCGGCGCAGGCGTCGATCGACTCCTGCTTTGTTGGTATGTATATGGCTGGCATTGTTCTTCCAAAGATATCACTGTTTGTTTTTTTGTTTTGTTTGATATTTAGTAGCTTAATGTAGCGTAGAAGATGTAATAATCGTTTTATCATAATGTATTTTTATAATTTCTGTTGTAAATATATAGGTATACTGTTTTATAAATGGAACATTCCGAGAATGTAGAGCATTACATTTGCTTTAATATTTGTAGCGTTTAATCTTTATAAGGTTAATATAAGATTTCAATAATACTGTATATTGTGTAGTCACGTGTTACTAGTAAGGTATGCAATATTCAAGGCGATATTTAGCGATATTTCGACGGCAGCGGGACGGCAGCGATGGCTCGGTTCGATAGCTTTCTGTATTCCTGTCGCTCCCGTCCCACCATCGGCGTAGTACAGAACGCAGCCTTATTGTTGTAAAGGTTACAGTTTTAGCAATTCATGAATTCTTGAAATTGTATGTGCTTCTTTTATAAACAGTATATAAAGTTACTTAAATCAGGTATTATTAAGATGTAATTGTCTTCTGCTTGCTATATTAATTGAAGAAATTTCTCGAATTCGATTAATATGTCGCTTGATTTGTTAGTTCGTCGTTAAGTTCAATTAAATTACTATCTATATCAACAGCTGAAAATCAAGCTGATCGTTTGTGAGTGTATTTTGGGATACGTAAACGTGAAATACGTAGAAAACAGAATAACTGATACTAAATTATGCTCTCTATGTGTGAATTGGCGTTTTATTTTGTGGGAGGAACCAGGTACCACTCTGCCGAGGGAACAGGGATTCACCTAACAGGGCCTGTTTACCCGCGAAGCGGCATACCCACCAACTTCAGAGTACTCAGTACTGATTATCCCATTCTTTTGGAAGATCTCTCAGCTCCTCCATCTATCAATTGGATGATGAACTGGCTCCAGTTAGTCACTTGGAACGTGTTGAGATTTTTTGCCCTTACAACCACGAAGTAACATTCCTATACGTTGCTAAGTAGGTTTATTGGGTGGGGCCAAAGCCAGACTATTTCCACAGTTCCGAAATAACCCAAAGGTCGAGCACGCTCGTTCCTTTTCGTTCATTGTTTCCCTCTTAATGAGAAAAACACATAAAATTGCGAATCAACATCCACTTTTGAAAAGAAGGGTGTGTTTCAATTAAATTTTTAAGCATTCTGTATGCTTACTTTTTTCTAAAGATTTAGATCGGAAAAAGAGAACATTCCCCCTGTAAGGGACTGGTCGCGGGTTCAAGTCCCGTCCTAGATGTTCTCTTTTTCCCATCTAAATCTTTAGAAAGAAGGGTGTGTTGCCAATTCTATTGCCCAAGATCCCACGAGCAGGCACACACATTACATTTTTCAAATATTACGATCACGCCGTTAATATTTTCTATAGGGGTCTACCTAATCGGGGTTAACCAGTTTTCTCCAAGCTGGTCTGAATTGAAGTTCAATCAGATGTACTCCCTTTAGGTAGTAAAATCGCAACAGAGGGAAATATTTTCTATTTAAATTGCTTGGTGGGCAAACTGCAGTAGCAAAAAATACCTCTTAAGTATACAGCAGATTTTTTTATAAACTTACTGTTGATGCCCGACATCGCCTGAGTTCTAATGTTTACTATGGAATTTCCAAAATTTTCTTTCAAATAAACCTTGTAACCCAAATCCGTGTAGCCGTTCTCAAATTTTGAACCTAGGAAAAATTTTGGCGATTCGTACATACATACATTTACTCACACCTTTTGGTAGGCAGAGATAACATCTGCTTCTGCCCCATTTCATTTAACGATTCATTTTTATTTATGATAATAGTTGCTCAGTTGTGAATTGCAAAAACTACCCTTATTTTATTTGTACACCCGTCCCATTCGTGACAAAACATCGCAAATTATTAACTTATGAAATCATCATGTATTCGTTCACATTCCTTAGCTGGTTTTCACCAATGAAAAAGCGCTCTAACAAACTCATTGCTCATGTTTTAATCGATTGAGCTAAACCTGATAACGCAGTTTTGTATATCTTGGTTCCAATCATTGGTGAAATTCACTTTTAGCCCTTTTTAGGCATTAAAAGACAGTATTTGTATACATACTCAGAATTATGAATAAGTGTTAATACAAATTTTAGTAGGTATTGTACTAAAACGACAACGGGCTGAACAATGACTTATAGTTATTGGTTATATACTCGAAATTCGTTTCTAAGATGAAAATATAATCTGTTACGGGTTAAGTTTAATTTTATTAGTACAGTTTTTTAATGTTCGGAGACGAAAAGTAGGTTTTTAAGCAATCTACTGCTATGCTATTTTAATAAAAGACACTGTAATAAATCAAAGGTCTATTCAACAATATACTGTATTTTCTATCTATACTATATAGTACAAGACGGTTTATAGTCTAACCGTCAACTAGCTCTGAAACTCTGAATATTCCGTTTTGATATCAATTGTTAATGTCGAATCGACTGTACAACAAACGCAAAAGCGAATTTCAATGTTTAATATACCGGGGGCACCATCAGTAAGTGGACTAATAGTGTGTTTAATATACTAAAACTTCTTTCTCCAGTCGAAGACTAATTGACTAACAATTTTCATAGAGCGTAAACATTTTTTTTGTCAATTTTTATAATTTCCTAGCTGTTGCCTGCGGCTCTGCCCGGGTGAAATAGTGATCCCGTCCCCACTACCCATAGGAACCCATTCTAGGGATAAAAAGCCTATTCAAGCGCGTGTGTTATTGCAGACTATAACCTATCCCTGTACAAAATTTGTGGCAGATCCGTTTAGCCGTTTAAGCGTGATTGAGTAACAAACATCCAAATATCCAAACATCTTCACTAACTTCCATATTTATAATATTAGTAGGATTAATTTCTAAACTGTTTTCTATGTCGTTTTAGTAAACGGTAACTGTGTTTAGACAATTACATCGCAGCTACTTGTGATGGTGCCCTAATGGTAACAGTGTTTATATTTGCGCAGTGCCTAATGCTATATTCCGTAAGAAAAATGATAAAAAATAGTGTTTTGATAACACTAATATTTTAAAAACTACTCATAAATAAATGTTACCTTGATTTTAATATATTTAGGTTATTCTGGGTGATGTGTGCTAAAAGATTTCCATATCCGTATGTTAAATTTACACTAAGATATAATATCTTGTAATCTCTTAGAATTTCTACTGGCAGCAATCCTTCATATTATGGTAATTTATTACCTTTCTATTACGTGTACGAAGTGTTGTAAAACTTTATTATAAGAATAGGCTGTATAGAAGTAATTGTCAACTGTGAATATTTTAAACTTGAATCTATTTGACACAGTATTCACATATTACCTATTATACCATCGTATGACGTATGATGGCTAATTATAAAAAATGTCTTCCTAAAGCAACGTCTTAAGAAACCGGACAGAAATACCTATTGATGCCGACGAACTGAGAACCTTCCTCTTTTTATGAAGTGGGTTAAAAAACCATAAGTTCATTACCACATTGTGAATACGTAGGAGGAGAAAAGAACGAAATGAGAATAAAAATATACTGCTATTTATGTAAATATACAAACGTACTAGTGCAACCAATTATTCCTTTCTCGCTGCTACGTTAGACATAGCAGCGAGAATTCAGTAATATCGGGTGTCAGGTTCTTAGTCGATACTACATTTTAAAAAGTATATAAGATGTAAGAATACTGGATTGGTTTGATTCTCCGTATGATAGACCCATATAAGTCAGGTTTCCTTCAAATTCAAAGGGGTTGGTAGTTTTGACGGTAAATGTATTTTATTACATGATGAGATGAGTATGTAAAGGAAATTCGAATTAAGGGTTGGTTTTGTTAATAGGTAATGTATGGATACTTTAACGAGTCTGTGACGTAAACGTATTGTTGTTTGGTAATTTCGAGGATGATATTCTTTTCTATTATGTTATTTAATACTATTATTTAAATTATTTTTACAATCCCATAATACGCAAGATTTTTATTAAAACGATCCTAGTCTTGCAATGAAATAAGACTGATTTTTATGTTGTAATTTTATTTATTTAACAGTGACATAATATTTCTACACTGTCTATGCGGACGCTAGATAATTTCATGAATAATTAAATAACTATATTCCGTTATAGTTTAGGCAGTTATCGCCACATACAACAGTGGTACAAATATGAAATACTATTTTAAAATCATTGATTTTGTATTTTTTTTATAACACACATATACCATGTCCAAGCTTTAACTCTTCATATGAATTACGATGGAAGTTATCAACTGTAACTTTTTTTGCAAATTACCGGAGAACTACTGAATCGATTGAGGTACGCCTTTATTAATGCAGATTTAAAAAAAAAATATGGAACATTTTTGTACGACATCAAGTTAAATTTTTTTTTAATCGCTTAAAACTGTTTTTGACACATTTTGACCTCTTTTTAACCTCGTGCCGACAATGAATTTTCATATTTGACAACTTATTTGTTATGACGAAACCTGAAGAATAAAACAAGACATCGTTACTGATGATGAGAGATTTGACGACGGATGCCTAGTCGATTAGTCTATCGATGTAATATTTATGTAATATCTGTAATAAAAACATGCGTTTTTCATGGCAATAGTATTTCGTAAGTGTGCCCACACTCGCGCAACGTTGTAATCAATTTGTATAATTTCTAAACTATGTATAAGAATTTTCTAAAATGTGTTTACAATGCTAGCTGACTTATTTCATATACAATTCATCTGTAGCTATTATAGCATCCTTCATGATCATTGTAGTTAAAATCTGTCATTCTGTCATACATTAAAACAACGAAGAAAACGATTATATTTTTATTTTACTACGTACCCTCAAAAGCGTTATCTGATGTAAATAAACAAAGCGTTGCCTATATTTTAGTACTAGAAAAATCCGGTCATGATTAACCAAAAAATAAAAAATACTTTGTAATTATTACCTACACAAGAAGTCAACACCAAGAACGGGATTAAATTCTCGCCAGTCTCACACAAGGAGATAACTCTGCCAACTGATGCCGTGAATATAAAAATAAATAAAATAAAATAATTTTAACTAATGTAACACTGAAAGACTCTAACAATGAAATAAGCCATTTTGTGACCTTTGCTTTTGCTTCTTTCACCGAACACAGTTTAATATCGTTAACACATTATTCTTCTGATGTACCTAGAAATTCTCGTTTACATATATCTTAGGCGATGTGGCAGTGGATATTCGAATGACGTAATGACTTCCTATCTTTTACGAACGAATTTCGATGATTCAAATCACCAATTTAACTTAAATTTACAGAAAATAAACATAGTGATTGCAGTCTCCTCGTGACCATGGCTGCTGAAAAGCAACCGAAACGTCGGGTTCAGTGTAAAAATTTTCAAATATAAAATATCAATCAATCAATTAGTCTACTGCAGTCCACTGCTGGACGTAGGCCTCTCCCATTGTACGCCATAGCACCCGATCCTCCGCCTTGCGCATCCAGTCTATCCCAGCTACCTTTTTCAGGTCGTCCGTCCATCTTGCTGGGGGACGTCCGACCTTCCGTTTACCGGTTCGTAGTCTCCACTCTAGGACTCGTTTGCTCCATCAGCCATCAGTCCTTCGGCAGGTGTGACCAGCCCATTGCCACTTCAGCTTGCTTATTCTGCGAGCTATGTCGGTGACTTAGTTCTTTGTCAGATGGCCTCATTTTATCCTTCAAAGAAACCCCAAGCATAGCTCGCTCCATAGCCCGCTGCGCGACTTAAATATAAAATAACATCTAATAAATCGCGATAGCATCCGTTAAAAAATATTTTTATTTTAATGTGTCACATTCGCGTAAACTTCTGACAATATCATAGTGATTGCTTGCAAAATTCATATATATTAAATAATCATCTATATTAACACGAATATATTAACTATTGATTCCAAATAACTGTACACCCGCTAAGGTACTAACACTAACCTTAGTAGGTGTACATTAATGATGACCATTAATGACGACTGGTACCTTCGGTACAGGTAAACATGAAGCAAGCAGTGGTACCTAGTTTAATAGTTAGGTTGTCGACATTTCGATTCCGGGTTCAAATCCTGGTCATTGCACTACCGACGTGAAACCACTACTAACACGAGCAATTTTGCATAGTTGGAATGGTTAGGGGAATACTAGTAATTTTAGATACTAATAATCTATTGAAAAAAAAATTGCATAAATATTACATAGAATTACAGAAAATATAACTTACCTGCTTATCGTAAAGCTGCAGAATGTAAATTACCTAATCTGAGCATAAATGTCGTTTTGCCTAGAGTGGCAAAACGACATTTATGCTCAGATTAATTTAGTTCATTTATGCTCAGAGTAGTTTAGAGTGGTTAGGGGAATACTAGTAATTTTGGATACTAATAATCTATTAAAAAAAAAATTTGCATAAATATTACATAGAATTACAGAAAATATAACTTACCTGCTTATCGTAAAGCTGCAGAATGTAAATTAATCTGAGCATAAATGTCGTTTTGCCACTCTAGCCGGTAAAGTTTAGAGAATCGTGTTGTTTCGATAGAAGTCTCCGCTTCATTAGGTCGAGGAGCAGAGCGTCCGCATCGCTGGGGCACTGGCCGCCCGAGAGCCCTCGCCACCCTACTTCAATAGTAGGCTTATTACAATCTGTACAATAGCTGTTATTTTACATCATTGTCAAGCCATTCTCAACCTTATTTTTCTCTTGTTATGATATGTTACATTTTGCTGGCACACCAGTCGGTATGAATAGTCGTGTCTGAGCTATTGTCTCGACTTTCTATTGGAAAGCTCACGTAAAGAAATTAGCTATCTGTATTTAGTGGATATGTAGACTACATGATTTATGTTATATTATACTTCTTCGCTGCTTCGCTTGAGTTTAGGTATATGGGTTTTTTGACGCACGCCATCGTAATTTACACATAATAAATGCTTATGCTGAGTATGTACCTACATGAGGGATAATGTACCTTTCAAACGGTGAAAGATTTTCGCAATAAGTGCAGTGGTTCCGAAGATTGCTCCCAAAATTATAAACATAAATTCGGCCTCTCTTTGTAATAATAGTATAGATAGGTCCTAAATTGGCGTAGGTATTGTCAAACTGGTCTCATCATCTGGCGTTACATCTGCATTTCACGATGGAATTAGTCAAAATGCACCGATGATACCTAAGTACTCCTAGATAGACTTGCGACTCCGTATAGCTATCTCACATCACTCGAACATTTGTTACGTATTAAGACGATCAGCTTCTATAGCACACTGCGCAAGTAATTTGCAAAGGAGAACGGGCAAAATATGCTTGGGCGATGTGCGGCCAAACTTAAGCTTGTTGTTTTTTGATGTACTTTAGTCGTTTGCCGCGGTATAGGGACTCGTATAACAAATAAAACGCATTATTGTTTTTGAGTACTTTTAATAGTTATACTGGATATTCTAGCTTATATTCGGAGCAACAATGAAAAACAAGTAGAACAACAAATCAGGATGATACTATTTATTGATTATAATTTTATCACATTACATTGTACAATCACTTTTTTCCGGTGCTGCTGATGGTGGAGCAAAGGCATCAATTATGTATTGACTGATTCCGGCATTTGCCTCGAACAAACCATACGTTATCTCAAATCTTCTTCTGTTACCACTGGTCGATTGCACAAAACATAATGTTCTGCCATAGTCAATAAAATCCCAATCGCAAAAATTTAATTAAAAGTTCAAGTTATCGGGCTAAGCTTAGGTAAACAAAGTCTCGACTGCAAAGTGAAGGTCTTACATTTAAAGGAATCAATACAAATCGCACTGTACACAACGACACAAGGGTAACTTAGTAACGACAACGACGAAGAAATGCGCCAACGCAAAGCAGGAAGCCTCGCCTCGGGTTTATGGCACGTAAGTATTTTTTGTGGTCGTAGTTCACTGGTCCGCCCTGGGGCCTATTGCATAAAACTACAAGTTACAATTTACAGGCGGTTTTTCTTACAAACTTGTAAAAACCATCGTTACAGGCGTTGCATAAAGAAAAATTACAAACTTGTAAGTACCAATGAATTTTACAATTTTACAGGTGAATTTATACAATTTTACAGGTGTTGCATATAAAATCTTACAAGTTACAGGTTCCAAATCTACAATCACCTGTAAAATTGTAGTATTATTCAACCCACCTCTTTAGCGCTGTAACTTCATTACAATCGGTGTTTCATTTTGTTGTGAGAATGGTGTATAGCAGCAGTTCATCCTCTGATGAAGATAATGAGGTACTTAATCGTCAAAGAAGAATAGTGCAACGTCAAAGAACATTCAGACCACGTAATAATTGTAATTTCAGAACTGATTTTGAGGTTAATGAACGTTTTCGAATGTCTAATCACAAACTTGAAGAATTATTGAATGTTATTGGTTACAAACTTACCCCATTAACTAATAGAAACCATGCTTTATCATCAAAACAGAAGTTGTGTATAGCCCTACACTGGCTTGGTAATGGTAGTCAATACCATGGAATCTCGGATATGCATGGTATTGACAAGTCAACCGTTTGTCGAGTTAGGCATACAGTTGTTAACACAATAAATGAACTGTTATTTCCTAAATTAGTGGATTGGCCACATAACATGTTGGAAGTAGTGCAGAAATTTTATTCTATTGCTGGAATACCTACTGTAATCGGATGCATAGATGGTACTTTAATTAACATAGATGCACCACATGAAAATGAACCCCAGTATGTTGATAGACATGGTAACCATTCTTTGAACTGCATGGTTGTTACTGGACCAGACTGTACATTTTATTATGTTAGTGCGCGTTGGCCTGGAAGTGTACATGACAGTAGAGTTTTAAGAAATAGTTTGTTGTTTGAACGCATGCAAGGTAGCTGGCGGCCAGTTGAAGATGCAATCATACTCGGAGATTCAGGATATCCCCTTTTAGACTGGCTGTTTCTCATCCATTTTTTTGTTAGTGTATCCGAAAATGGGCCAAACAACAACTCTTTGTTGTCACGTACCGCCTTCAACACCTCCAACTTGCTTCCGTTTTTATAAGACATAGCAAACAAAAAAGGCAAATACAAAGCTAGACCGGAAACACAACAAAACAGACTAGACTTTTGTACGACAAAGATCGAGAATATAGGTTATGTTGACTATGAGGCCGGATTGACTTGTAATGGTGGTTTACAGGTATTGTACCTGTAATTGTAAACTTGTCGAATTGTAGCTTGTAGTTTTATGCAATAGGCCCCTGAACGTACGTAAACTAACCTTGCGAAACTGTTTTGTGTCATTAATTGTAATGGTTATAGAAAGATACTGTGGAGTTTTCGAAAAACGGATTACATGCACGAAATAATTGTAATGATTTTCTATGTAGAGTATATGTAAATATTTTTCCTTAAATGTTTCCCAGTGAAACGTTTATGGTAAAAGTGGTTCCCAGTTTTGAAACTACTTTCATTAATGGCCGCCATTATTAATCATCCGACATCATTAAAGGGTGTTATAAGAACCATTCACCACCTCTTAACCAAAGGTACCTTCCTACCTAAGTACCTAATAAAACATCAAAAATAAAAAGGTCCTTTAATAGATACCACCGATTAGAACAAAAAGATACAAGCAGGTGTATTTAAAAAATAGTATTGACGTCTAGTCTAAACTAAGTTAAATCAGGTCTAACCCGCTAGATGTAGTATGGTAATGTTATTTAACTTTAGATTGTGCAGTTTTCCAAGAGACTAGAAGCAGCGATGCACATGTATATTTATCTACTAGCATTCGATAAAATGTTTAGATAGCTACATTATGCTTGCAGTAATTGTCATGAGGCCCAAAACGTTGCTGGTCAGTAAGGTAGATACAGGTATTTAAGCTAATAAAATATACCTACCTATTAATACTACTTTAGGTACACAAGTAAAAGGCTTGTACCTTTTTTTTTTTCGTGCGGAAATCCCTTCGGAAACCCCACCCCGCCGGCCAGCGGGGGCGGTTATGTCGGGCTTGAAGCGACTAGAACCGCACGCTGTCTCCGGTCTTAAGACGCCGGGGTGTAAGGTTGCCCATAGAGCATATCCCTCGCACCCCGACTGACCCTGGGCCATCTCCGGTTTCGAGATGGCCCCCTCGGGTTTAGGAACCACGGTGTCCCCGTTTGCCACGGTTTGGGGGAGGGGCGCTATTCGCCCCACCGTCCCGGCCTGCTTCTGCTGTGGTGACAGGTGACACCCGGCCACCCCCAGGCCTGCGCTCATGGAGGACGGAGGGCGTTAAGCGACCTCCGGCGCCTGATTCGAATGCGACGCGCGGCGAGCATGTTGCGGGCTCGGCGGGCCGGGACAGTTCTAATCTCTCTCGGGCGCGATAAAGCTTGTCCATTTTTTTTTTATTTTTTTTTTATCGTGCGGAAATCCCTTCGGATACCCCCCTGCCGGCCAGCGGGGGCGGTTATGTCGGGCTTGCACCGACTAAAACCGCACGCCGTCTCGGGTCTTCAGACGCCGGGGTGTAAGGTTACCCATAGAGCATATCCCTCGCACCCCGGCTGACCCTGGGCCATCTCACCACTAACAGCATCGCTCATCCTGTCTCCTCTGAAAGCAGAGGAGTACGGAGAGCGATGTGTTCCCGCCACGTTGGGTATTGGCCGACGATCAATGCCAACCCTATGAAGGGGTGAAGGGGAAGCCATTGACCGCCGCCCAGGGTGTACCGGCCGCTCCGATTCCGTTCCCCCCGGACTGCAGCGGGATCGGAATCGGAGCGACACTCGAGGAGGTTACCCAACACACACCCCCGAAAAGGCTTGTACCTATCTATCGTTGTTTTCGAAGTTGGAATATTGGATAAATCTTTTTAGATTCCTTCAAAGTTTGTGTGAGATTAACCTTCCATTTACTATCCCATATCTATCGTTGTTTTCGAAGTTGGAATATTGGATAAATCTTTTTAGATTCCTTCAAAGTTTGTGTGAGATTAACCTTCCATTTACTATCCCAGAAACGAGATGTTATATTTTACAACGTGTATGCATGCCATGCCACACAGCGAATTCTCGCATCTCGCATTCGCGTTATGAGGTCGATGTTGATAAATCATAGTTTTTCCCGATCCCGCTATTTCAGGCGCATCACGGTGCTTTCTTGCGTGAAAAAGTAAAACTGAAAATATTGAAATAAATCACTTGTACTTTTCCACTCTTTTTATTAAATTAAACCTGACCAGTTTCGGCTCACGGCATTCTTAAAGGTTTTTTTTATGACAAATTTATTAGGTAAGTAAGTAGGTACTGCTAATATTATTAAAACCTATGCAACGGTTTCGTGGTGAGGTGCTGGGGTGGTATGAATATTTGCATCTCCATACCTACCATAAGGTACATTTATAAGGACACAGGTCCATTGAAATTTTCAAGGTCTCCAACGTTACCCAGCTACCATAACGGAATATAGGGGTTTAGCTCGGTTCAATTCCTATATCACTTCACTGTACCCTGATGATATAGTATCCGAAGGGTTTCTTCACCCTGAAAAAAGGATATTTACCAAAACTATTTACTAAACTTTAATGACTAAAACTATTTTTAACTGATTCTATTGCAATTTATTCGGTGATATTTTCGTGTGTGTACATATGATATTTGCGTAAACTTCCAGCAATATCAAAAATATCATGCTAAACTTCAGTTATTAAAAGTAGGTAAACGTCTAGTGTTTTGATAAAGTCGTCGTTTTGGCAAGGAGCCCCATTGATCGTAGAGCAGCTGTTATTTCGATTGAGTTCAATTAATAAAGTACATTCAGATTCGGTTCTTCGCCGAGTCCGATTCATTTTGATGCTATAAATTTAGTTGAAACGTCGCGTACCCTTCTCGTTTCGGATGATTAGCGGATGTCTGCCGGCGGCGTTTTCAATTGTGCTGAAATTATCGCACTTTGATGTCATTTAAAATAAATCGATCATTCCAGTTATCGGAAAAACGCCAAACAATGTTTGATGTCAAGAGTAGTATATAATTACGAAATTGTAGTCTAAATTCAATCTAAATATCTTGTAATTTCGTGATTTCTTCTGTTTGATTATTTGTTAAATGTTTTCTTTTTCTGCAATTTGTAATGATTTTTTTATCGCATCGAACTAACATACTTTTAGATTATATATTTATTTTTATATTAGAGGCCTAAGTAACCCTGGGGTTATCCTTTCGAGGGCTTACCCGGGGTACCCGGCAACGGATACTTGGGGAGGACACCGTGCGGTTTTAGTCGATACACGACATAAACACCCCCGCTGGCCGGCGGGGGGGTATCCGAAGGGATTTCCGCACGTAAACAAAAAACGACTAGCGCCCCTCCCCCAAACCGGGGCAAGACGGGGACACCGTGGTTCACAAACCCGAGGGGGCCATCTCGAAACGGGCCAGGAGGCCATGGAGATGGCCCAGGGTCAGTCGGGGTGCGAGGGATATGCTCTATGGGCAACCTTACACCCTGGCGTTTTAAGACCCGAGACGGCGTGCGGTTTTAGTCGGTTCAAGCCCGACATAACCGCCCCCACTGGCCGGCGCGCGGCGGGGGGGTATCCGAAGGGATTTCCGCACGAAAAAAAAGGTATTGGGGTGGGGTCTTACATGGAGACTATTTTACCATCACTGAGTGTGATTCAAAATGGAAGCTATCCAGTTGCGAGTTGACGTTATAACCCTGTGGATAGAATACTGGGTCAAATAGTCACATTTATTCATAGTGGTCAATTAAGTCGACGTATCTGTTTATAAGTATTTAATTTGTAAATTAGTGGCCACAACAGCATTAATCCTTAGTGAGAGAGATGCCCTTACTAAAGTCGCAATGCATTACTGCATTACCGGGAACTATGAATGTCTGCAACACTAGAGTTCCGTTGCAAACTGCAAAAGAAAACTGAAGACCAAAAAGAAAATAAGGAGAAGAAAGCAGGGTGAAAGGGTGTATGGGGGCCACAGTATAATTATAATACTACGTATATCTCCTCGCTGATGGGCAGCCGACCTTTGGGGCCAAGTTCTCATCTTTTGTTTTCTATTACTTAATCAATGTATTTAAATATAGATTTTCTTTGCTGTTTCATCAATTTTGTCCGAATCTTGGAATAAAAGTAGAAAATTTAAATTTTAATAACAAACTCGATTGTGTAATAAATCAGCGCGCACAACATCGCTCGTAGGATGCCAGATACAAAAATAAGCATAGCCTAAATGATTAGTCTGTTTTGTATATTACCTAGACTATACCCGCGAATTCCCACGTGAAACCCAGAAAAATCTTTTCCCGGTCATACATTACCTGCGTGCGTTAACAACATCTTTGAGGCTCAAGCCAACCTCACCTGCCAGTCGGTGCACCAGCTTTACTACGGACGAGGTTCAAGCCCGGGCTTTCCTCTTGGGGTGGGGAAGTCAGATGGCAGTTGCTCCCGGCAAAGCAATAGTAGCATACAAATCAAAACAATACGCGGACCTCGGGCTCCAAAGTGTAGACTTCGGACGCAACTGAGAAATCGCTCTGGGAGTTATGATGACTTCACCCATGTGCAAAATTCTAGTCGAAAGCATCTAAAACTACCTGTTTAAGTAACAAATTGACGAATATGCAAACTTACGTTTGCTTTTATAATATTAGTTAATTTGGATATGTTCCAGGTAGAGGAGAATAAATGCTTTACGATCAATACGTCTAACTTACAAAACGTCTATGTAACAAAACAAACATTAGATAGGCTTTATGCCTTCATAACACTATCTGTAATGCAATGAAGTGTAGCATAGCTAATATTCCGTTGAATTTACGGGGTCGTAGACATATCGGTCTGCTACGCCGTAGTACTTGCGTAGTACACGGCTACGAAGCAATTAATGCCGTAGTGTTGGCGTTATGTTACAGAGACGGGGCCAATAGTTGATATTTATTACCAGTGGTGCAACATCATAACAAAGTTTACGGGCAACTTGTTAGTAGTTGTCATATATTGTCATTAGAAATATGGTTCTTATTCATCTACATTTAATATCAATTCATTGTTATTATTCCTTTAGATGTAGTGTAATACCAGCTAACTTGCCAGTACAATCAATTAATTGCTAAATACCTACATATTTATATCCTGTGATGTCTGCGGAAACTCTCAAATTTCGATTTAATAATACAGTCAGTAATTATATTTTTGAGCCGTTTGCGGTCGAAACACTAGGTTCGTGGCATCCGAGTGTACGGTCGCTTTATAAAGAAACTGCAAAGCAGCTGGTGGAAGCTTCGCTTGACCACATGTTGGCTTCATTTTGAAAAAAGAATTGGCATTAGCAGCCAATGCGCCAATAGTGCCAGTCTTTCGAGTGCGGTACCAGTCGACATCGATGGGGATGAATTCTTCGACACCTAAACTTTTTACAGTTTTAACCGTACATTCTACCTACCTTAGTTTATAATATTGCTTTTAACTAATTTTATTTCATAATAACGAGGTCTTCTTCTATTTATTTATGAATAAATAGAAATCTTAATAAAAGTGGAAGTCATTGAAATAATACTATTTTTAACGGATTCTATCGCGATTCATTTGATCTTATTTTATATTTTACATTAAAAAAAGTCTGCTGTATGTGAACAGGTGCAACAGGGGACCAAACATTACTTAAGAGTTGATAAACCACAGATACTCGCGCAAGAAAATCGATTCCTACCTAGGATGCTGCGCGAAGCTATTGAAATTAAAAAACATCCTATTTTTAATAGAGAAGATGGTTGGAATGTACCACCAGCTTGGGACCCAGTCATTAACTTAATTAATTCCAAGAAAAATCAAAATACAACAAGACTTCATGGCACTGTGAGCTCATTCTGCGTAAATAGTAACATCATCAATTCAATATGGTTCGTGTACTTTGAGATAACTTACACTTCAAACTACAAGACAACAACTATCTTTAGTCTCCCCGTGACCATGGCTGCTAAAAAGCAACCGAAACGTCGGGATCAATGTAAAATATAAAATAAGATCAAATAAATCGCGATAGAATCCGGTAAAAATAGTTTTATAACATAACATAACTTCACGCCTGTATCTCCGAAGAGGTAGGCAGAGGTGTATTACACAACCACGATTTATTTCAATCGTTGAAAATATTATTAAAATAATAATAATATTAAAAAATAGTAAAATCGTGCCAACCGACTTATTATTGTTCTGTAAATTATTATAAGTTACTTCGGAAGCTATTTGCAAATGAATACACATGAAAAATGTTCGTAACGAGCGCATAGTGGTAGTAGGTAACTTACGTTACGTAGGGTAACGAATTCACAGTAGGTACTTGTGCATAGCCTCTTAAATAAAAGTTTCAGTAGCGCAGCAGTGTAAATCATAATTTTGTGATGTACTGCAGTGAACAGAGATGCAACGTACCGAAGTTACTCGGCGTAAAAGTAATTTAATATGTAGGCAGAATAAATATGCTCCCTCGACGGAACTCGGGGAACGCACACAGCAGTAATGCTTGGAAAAGTTAAATGAAAGTTCATCTGTAACAATAGGTTTTAAAACTATCAAGATTTTTGACGGTAAAATTACTATATGTATTGTATTGTAGTTAGCTTTGTGGCTTTTATAACTTAATTTTATAAATGTGAAAGTAAGTTTGTTTGTTACCCAATAACGTAAATACGGCAAGATGGATTTGGCTGAAGCACAGATAGAGTACGACCGGATTTAGGACACAGGCTACCCCAGGAATAGGCGCCTATGGCTCGCGGGAGCGAGATTAGTATTCGAAGCGGGTGGACCTACAGGTATAATTGTATATAAATAATGAATATTAAAACTTTTGAAATTGTCGGAAGTTTAGACGAATGTCACACATTGAAATAAAACTATTTTCAACGGATTCTATCGAGTCTATGAGTCTCCCCGTGACCATGGCTGCTGAAAAGCAACCGAAACGTCGGGATCAATGTAAAATATAAAATAACATCAAATAAATCGCGATAGAATCCGTTAAAAATAGTTTTATTAAAACTTTTTTAAAACCCGCTTTTATAAAAAAGAAATCATTTGTACTAAAACGAAATTAATAATTTTATGCAAAGGTTGTGCTGATATCAAATGCTTGTATCGCGTTAGTTGTTTTAATGTGTTCTTATTGCGCTACAAGCTTTTAAAATCAGCACAACCCTTGCATAAAATTATTATTTACGTTTTATTACAACTTATTTCAGAAATAAAAGCTTATTTTTTAAAAGGCTTGTGAATTCGTTATTTTATTTTCAGCTTTCTAGTTTTATTCATGTCATCTAGCACCAGAGTGCTTGCCAAGACCAGCCATAGGAGCTCAATACAACGAGACTATCTTGTTTAGTTCCAGACCACCTACTGTCGCTATCTCCAGCCCTTCAACATCATGTAGCACCGGAATATTTACCAAGACCAAACAATTTAAACTAAATTCTATAGGTTTATTTTGTTTAGTTTAGGAGTTACTATGGTCAATATCCTGCTCCATCATCAGACTCTACCATACCATATCAGATCAGAGAGTTTGTCAAGATAAGAAGAGCCCAAACTCGATAGGTTTATCTTGTTTAGCTCACGAGTTCCTATGGACACCTTACTACTCAATCATCTGACACTGAATACCATGTAACACCAGAGAGTTTGTCAAGATAAAACAAATGAGCCTAAACTCGTTATATTTATCTTGTTTAGCTTAGAAGTTCCTTTGGCCATCTTCCTACTTCATCATCAGAGCCTGAATACCATGGCCTATCTAAGAGTTTGTCAACACAAATAAATGAGCCTGTTGACGACGCAACGTTAGTCCGTATGAACCTGCCTAATACCTACCTACTATGTAAAGGTAGAAATGTAATTTAGCTAAGTAATCGTATCGTATCTACCTACCTATCTTGTCGATTCTAATATGTAATATGTACTTACCTGTGTAAAAATATAATAAACGGTTCGTCGCATGCAGTGCTTTTAGTACGCGCGGAGTCCTCCGCATACACCTCTGACGAATGGACGCAAACGCTTTGTGCGGCGACACTATTGCAAAACCTACCTACTTTTTTTTTGCACCCCTCTTCCAGTCGGTTACAGAGCCCAAACTCGATAAGTTTTACTTGTTTAATTTAGGAGTTCTCATTGCCACCTTTCTATTCAATCACCAGATAAGCTCCATGGTACCGTAATAAAGCATTGTTATTATATCGAAAACTTTCTATAGTAGTTTACAAAAAAGCACCTTTTCCCGTCACGAAAACGAGTAGTTCGTTTGGATTGGGGAAGCTTTCCTTTCACTTAATATCGACTTAACTTCTTACCTCCTATGAGAGAACCGAGGCCTTGCCTTTCTTACCTACTTTCTCTTTCACTCAACCAGAAAAGGGAAAAGCGTTGTGCAGATGGTTTTTTCGGTTCATATCTTGAATGAAAAGGGGAGATATGGGTTGGTCATGTTTTTTTTTTATACTACTCAGGTGGCAGACAACTACACGTCCCACCTGATGGGAAGTGGTTACCGCGGCCTATGGACGTGTGCAACACCAGGGGCGTCACACTCGCGCTACCGACTCTGTAAGAACCTTCTAATGCCCTTCTTGAAGAATCCCATATTGTAGTCAGTTGGGAAAACCACAGCAGGGAGATAATTCCATAGCCTATTATTGAAAGATATTATTGAAGCATTGAAGCACCGGAGGCCTTACTTTCTCTCCTATCCTTTTTCCATTCCCCTATCAGTTTATTACTGACAGAGATATTGTAAGATAAGAAAGAAAGATAGACTTTGGCATCAGTTAAAAACTCATCTATCAAATGATCAAAAAAACCCTCTATTTTCTTATTGCTTTATGTATAGACTTGCTATGCATTACTTTGGGACTACTTGAGCATCGAATGTTTGTGATGTCAAATTGAAGAGGCACTCGAACGCCGCAGTTCTTAAATGTGGGTATATCGTAAATAAAAATATATAATAAACCTGTTAGATAATAGTAATATAACGTAATGGTGACCGACTATGGAAAAACTCAATTACACTTATCTTCCAATGTTGATAGATAGATATGACCGTCAAATAAAATTACATAAGTTAAAATATAGTATCATATAATATGGTAACGATAAAAAAGAAAAAGAAAATCACTCGCCAAACTCATAAAGGACAAGGTTAATGTCACATATTTCAGTTTCTTCTTCAAGTAATTTAAACGAGCTGGCGGGATTCTTTATTTCTGGGAACGTCCTAAAAAAGTTACGCTGTACAACGATTAAAATATAACGACACTTAATTTAAAAAATTAAATTAAGTGTCGTTATATTTTAATCGTTAAGGTGGTAATGATTAATCAAAAATCCAAATCAACATAATATACAAATCGTAAGTTAGCCAGAGAGTTGCAGAATGAGGGGTCATAAATCGATCTATCATAAATTATTTTTTATTATATTTTTTTGAATTGCTGAAGACAGGGCGCTATGGCGCTCATTAGGGGAGACCTATATCCAGCAGTGGACTAGAATAGGTTGATGATGATGATGATGATGATGATCTGAATTGGTTATCCACATTACCGATTTGTAGACAACCAACATAATCGGGGGCTGTCAAATGGTACCTTTTGAATTATTGAGATTAGACTATAACTCTAAATAGCCTCTTGGTCATAAAATATAATATAGTGGTTTCGTGGCTGTCGCATATATACCCTCATGAACTTGACTTCATGACCCTCATGAAGTCTACTAAAGTACTAAAGTCTAGAAGGTCACTGGTCTGGCAAACGTTCAAGCCAAATTCTATTTATCCTAGATATAGAGTTCATAGCATTAAGGGGACTTGCTTTTAAATTACATCTGACAACTTCTGATGTGAAATCGTTTTTTAAATTTATTTTCATAGTGGGAGGCATTTATTTTCAAGTTTATGAAATTTATACCAATATTTATTGTATTTTATTTTGACTGTCGTAATCAACCCATAGTCATGCACCTGTAGCTGATTACTATTGTATGTGTATAAGGTCCCGAGTTCGATTACCAGGTCGCCAGGTCGGCAGCAAAAACTGTCACAAGCTCAAGTGCTGATCTAACTGTGAATAAAGCCTAGCTTACTTAACTTAGTTTTAATTCATTATTGTATTTCTAACTGCTGATTAATTTCAATGCGATTTCTAAAACAGTTTAACTTTCCCTGTGACTTGCGGAGTGTCATAACTCGGTGTTTTGTGGGTTACTCTTGATCCTGGTGTATAGTAGTTACAGTAGTGGGATTGCGGGATTAGTCCCGTAACTTGAAATCTGTTAATGACAGTAGTGGAAGCGCGTGAAGTATGTAAGGGCCTTTCTGGACACAAACAACAAAAAGCCGTGAGTATATGTATGTATGTATGTAATTGTTCTAAAAATCGCACATTGTTCTATAATGTCTACGTGTCGGATGGGTTCGGCTTTAGCTGTCAGACGTACAGGGAATATTTAATGTACTTAGATGGGTCTTATGCGACTCAATTGGTAGAGCAAAATATCAGTAATGGCACTCATTATGTTTGAAATCTATCGAAAGGTCGACTTATTTCTAGAAGTGAAAAGGTATTTGGCACAAAGGAAGTAGATAATAATCCACTAAACAAAATTTCGGGAACCTTTTCCTCTTCTGTTTGACAATCGATTTTTAGGTTTCCGTTGCCAAATGGCAAAAAACGGAACCTTTATAAATTCGTTATGTCTGTCTGTCTGTCCGTCCGCATATCACAGCCACTTTTTTACGAAACTATAAGAACTATGCTGTTGAAATTTGGTAAGTAGATGTATTCTGTAGACCGCATTAAGATTTTCACACAAAAATAGAAAAAAAAAACAATAAATTTTGGGGGTACCCATACTTATAACTGCAACTCAAAAATATTTTTTTCATCAAACCCATACGTGCGGATATGTCATCTGTGGATAGGTTTTCAAAAATGATATTGAGGTTTCTAATATAATTTTTAGGGTTCCGTAAAAAAAACTGAACCCTTATAGGATCACTTCGTTGTCCGTCCGTCCGTCCGTCCGTCCGTCCGTCCGTCTGTCAAGACCGTTTTTCTCAGGAACGCGTAGAGCTATCAATCTGAAATTTATATCTTATACTCAGGTCTACTGTCCCTTGGAACTGTGAAAAAATCAAACTTCTAAGCCAAAGCAATCAAAAGATACAGCCGTTTATGCCGCAAATTTCCGCAAATCTCGAAATTCACATGGGAATCAAAACCTACAGGGTACTTCCCGTGAAGTTAGAATCTTGAAATTTGGTACGAAGTAACGTCTTATAGTACAGATAAAGGAAAAATTGCGAAAACTAGTTAGGTAAATTTCTAGTTACATCATATAATAAAAATTATTTTTGAAAATTTTAAAGTTACTGCTTCTAGGATGATGAACTTTTACTTATATACCTACAGGACTGTACGGAACCCACGGTGTGCGAGTCCGACTCGCACTTGGCCGGTTTTTATTTTCTAAACTGAAGTTAGTTTAGTTAGTTAGTTTAGAACTAAAAAGTTACCGTTTTCGAGAAAAAAAAAAAAACTGTTTAAAGTCCGTAGTTCTCTATATAAAATAATATTAAATGCTTCACGAAATCTACCTGTGCGTTCCACCTGCGGGAACGGATTTTTTTCTCGAAAACGGTAACTTTTAGCGAAAAACTTTTCAGACGTTTATTTTAGACTTAAAAATGGGCTATCGATTAAAAATGTTTCCGACCGCAAGAATGTTCACCGGTTATAAGTTATGATTTTTTTTCCGAAAAATTTTGGTTTTTCCCCCCTAGACAACTAAGTTTACACAAAAGCAATTTTTGACCACAGTTTGAAAGCGATCGGGGCAAAACTGCGACCGTGAGAGTGCCGCAAATTTTGGGAAGTGGAACCATACATACCAGGCCACTCAGAAAGTATTGCGAAAAAAAGTTTTTATATATGAGAGACTGGTCAGTTATAATCTATTTCTAAAATATGATTATTTATGAGTAAAAATAAGTACATTCCAATTTCAAAATTTCTCTCTGCATTTTTTGCAAGATAATTTGAATTATTGTGTCTCATTGAAAAATGGATCTGCGTCGGGAACATTTTCGCGCTATGATTTTCTACGATTTCAAGTGTCGCCTGAAACCAGACGAATCGTACGATAGACTTCAAATGGCATTCATGGATGAAGGCCCTTCCAAGGCGACCGTGTATCGTTGGTATAACGAATTCAAGCGCGGTCGACTGACTTTGGAGGATGAAGAAAGAAGTGGTCGCCCTTTGACGGCTGTTACGGAAGAAAACGTGCTAGCAGTGAAAAATTTAATCCAAGATAATAGACGAGTCACATATCAAGAGATTCAGCACATTCTTCAAATTGGATCGGGAAGCCTTCACGAGATTCTACACGTGCATCTTCGTGTGAGAAGGATAGTTTCACGCTGGGTACCGCACAATCTCACCGATGCTCAGAAGCAGGCCCGGGTGGAATGGTGTCGTGATATGATAAACAAGTTTGAAGCAGGCGCGTCTCGGCGTGTTTATGACATCATTACAGGTGATGAGTCGTGGTTATCAGTATGATCCAGAAACAAAACGCCAGTCGACGGTTTGAGTGTTTCAAAACGAATCAACACCTACCAAAGTGAAGCGATCTAGAAGTGGAGGGAAGATTTTGATCGCGAGTTTTTTCAATTTGTCTGGCTACTTGTTATCAATCCCTTTACGAAATCAAAGAAGCATCAACGCTGAATGGTACACTACCAAATGCTTGGCAGAAGTTTTCTCTGTAGTGAGCTACAAGCGACCAAACACAGGGCTCCGCGGGATACTACTCCACCATGACAACGCGCCCGCACACACCGCGCTTAAAACGAGGGACTTCCTGGACAGCACTCCGGTTAAACTCCTAGGTCATCCTCCTTACAGCCCTGACCTTGCACCGTGCGACTTCTTTTTATTCCCGAAAATAAAAAATCAGCTCAAAGGGATACAATTTTCGTCGCCGGAAGATGCGCTGTCAACGTTTGAGCAGGCTGTAAACGAGGTATCTGCGGCGGATTGGAAAAAGTGTTTTGAAAACTGGTTCAAACGCATGAAACTTTGTATAGAGGCTGGTGGAGAGTACTTTGAAAAGATTTAATAAAAAAATATTTACCTATAGAACACTTTTTTTTTTCGCAAAACTTTCTCCACGTACATATATACATACATATATATATATATATATATATATATATATATATATATATATATATAAACTTTTTGACCAGAGGTCATTTCGGACTCAGGGGGTCATAACTAGACCTCCTATGAAGAATTTTTTTTTAAATTGGACAGTAGTCAAGAAACCAATAGGTAGATCGATTTCATCGAAATCTACCTAAAAATAAATGATGTACATTACTATGTAAACTTCCACCGAAAATTGGTTTGAACGAGATCGCGTAAGTAGTTTTTTACGTCATAAATCGTAAACCGCAATTTACCTTTCATTCCATCAACTTGAATATAAAAATTGAAAAAAATATATTATCATGTAACTTGCTGTTACGGAACCCTTCATGAGCGAGTCCGACTCGCACTTGGCCGCTTTTTTTGTTTAGTAACTATAGAGAAGCTTTAGTGTTATCAATAAAAAAAAACTGGACGAACGAACAGTCGATTTTCAATGCGTTTTTTTTCTTCAAATTTTCAATCGGTTGAATTTCGTCTAATAGGTGAACCAAGGCGAACACCTATTTGTATTCTAGAACCTATATCACGAGCTAGTTAAACTTTGTTTAGTTTAGGTCTAGAAAGCGCTGTGTAGTAATGGCCTAGAATATTATATTGTCAATGTTGTGTCAATTGTTGTCAATGTTGTTGTCAATGTTGGTAGAGTCAAGCAACAGTCATTTTGGCCGTTGCATGAATGGGCCGACTCGACCGGGGAAGCACCACCCTCTCACAGAATATCGACGCCAAGTAACAATATTTGAACTGTTGCGTTCCGTTTGGTGAGTGAGAGTGCCAGGGCCCAAACTCCTTTCCCATTTCCTCCGAAACTCCTTTTCCATCCCCTCCCAAACTCCTTTCACATCCCCTTTCCTTTATAGGGTCGGCAGCGCGAGTGTGACGCCACTGGTGTTGCACACGTCCATAGGCCGCGGTAACCGCTTCTCATCAGGTGGGCCGTGTGCTTGTCTGCCAGCTTAGTGGTATAAAAAAAAAGTTCATAATGTTAAAAGGAATAAATAATGATATTACTATGTAGTGTTAAGTATTGATTTTTAGCAGCATGGTTATGTTATGGTATTCTAGAGACCATGGCTGCTAAAAAGCAACCGAAACGTGGGGAACGAAAAATAAATCGCAATAAAATCTCTTATAGCAGTTTTAGTTCAATGAGAATCATTCAATTTTAATGAACACACAGTACGTGGTTACAGTACTGCCGTCTTATTTAAGCCTGTATGACTACCTGCTCATACAGAGTACTAATCATATCCTGAGATAGACTAATGGAACGGCCGCAATGCTCGTTGCGCATAGCCGTTGTGGTTACGCGTTGTTCTGTATTGTACGCGTACTTTGTTGCTTATCACATTCTATCGTTTTAGCGAATCTTTTGACCATTACTCGTACGCTGTTCTTCTATTTGCTAACTGGACCTTGTTACTGATGGATAAAACTTTAACCGGTCTCGAGGAATAATCAAACGCAGTCCTCCTGTATATTTCATATGTTAACATAGCTTTTCTTCCTCTATATCTCTAATCTTCTAATTAAAGGTAGCGATTAATGTTGGTCTAAGGTCAATCGCTAGAACGAACTGTTTCATTTGAATTTAATACAATTAAATTAGTTGAGTTGAACGGAAGGTAGGTGAGAACATTCAAATTATATAATCATAAATATTCTACGACATTCTACACAGCGCTATCTAGACTCAATGTAAGCATAGCTGAACAAGCTTGGTTATCTGTTCTAGAATGCGGATAAACATACTTAGTTACATTTTATTTTATAAAAACATATTATACATAGAATTGACTTTCAATAACATATATATAATATCATCGTATGAGTATCATGATTCCAGCTACTATATGTACAATGTATTTTAATATAATCTGTCCAGAATAATGTGCCTTACAGGTGACAGATTTTTGAAGTGAATTCTTTAGAATCGTGATTTCAAACTCGATGAAACGAAAAAATAAGTCCAGTTTTTTTTAAATCAGGGACTTTTCAGAAGTTTCACTTCTACCGTGTGTGACTTGCACACACACACACTATAAAAGGGTAAAAAGGGGAAGTGTGTAAAGGGTAAAAAGGGGAAATGTGGCAAGGGTAAAAACGGGAAATGTGAAAAAGGGTAAAAGGGGAATGTGGAAAGCGTAAAAACGGGTAATATAGAAAGGGTAAAAAGGGGAAAGTGGCAAGAGTAAAAATTTTTTTTCAAATTGGTGCTGTAATTTTGGAGAATACGTAATATAAACATACACATTATTTATGAATTATATTGTCAACACAACACAGCACGGGTAAGCGCTCGTGTTACTTAAATTTATTTTTGAGTCTTTCTACTGTACACCTTACTATTACTACTATAAGTAAAATTATGTAGGCTAAGTACGATGAATTTCATCTAAGTTAATTTGGAGATCTTGATGATAAAACTTTTTCGTAGTATTGAATATTCTAATGATAGACTATTATTTTTAATTCCTTTGAAGTTGCCGTAAATATTTTCACATGAAAAATATTTTACTCGGTGAGTATTCATAATGCATATTATAATTTCTTTTCACGACTGGATGCTAAGTCTTAATGAATACGATGCCTTCAGCGTAATAAAGACGAAGTATTATAAACATAATTACTTTATTCTCGTTTCATATTTTGAGAACAATGTCAGTAGCATCGGATGTTAGGAAATTTCATCCGATTTTAATCAAAGGTACGCCTATAAAACATCATTATATAACACATTGAAGGCGTATTATGAAAGGAACGCGTAAATTGAAATTTGTGTGATGTATTGTAGCAGTTTCAGAATGTATAAACTAGAATTTACGTTTTAATTTTATTATCTTCAGAATAAATATATTCGAATAGCCGTTATAAGGGACAATAATTTATACATATTTAAAATAAAATATAGTAACTTTAATATATGACTTTAGATTGAGATGCGGTATACACACATGAGATGAGCAGTTAACTACAACAATAAGTTAAGAGTTCTATAGTTCATTAGAACAACAGATCGTTTCGTCAACAATTTATTGATTGAATTAATGTTTGATTTTTGATGTAGTAAAACATCAAAAATCAAACATTAATTCAATCAACAACTTAAAATCCGGGATATAAAATAATAAATACTTCATATAATTATTAATGTTTACTATTTAATCACTTATATATGGTAAATTTTGTACGAGATACGAAAGAAATGTACTTGAAAATGTTGTGGCAGTACGTTGAACGATCGCCTTAGTCGCGAGTGAACTGGGTTAGTTTACTAGAAGCGAATCTAGTGCAGCATATTTGAATCTTTTGGGTTAGATGACTGATTTGTTTCGGCGCTACAGCGATCTTTAACTCTTATCAAATAGCGGCATGAATTTTGTTCTGAATAGTTTTTATAGTAGGTATGTAGTACAGGGGTGCTTGGTTGGGGGGGTGCTTGGTTGGGGACCTCCACGCGGTGCACCCTGGGCAACGGAGACGGCAGCGCCTCTCTCCAAGGGCGGGAGAGACGCTGCCGCCTACGGCCAACTCCGGTCGAGGCGAGGACGGCCCCGTTGAGGGCTGTTCGGAAGCTTTCCACGTGTCCCTCTGATTAGCAGATGGCACAGTGGAGAGCAAGTAAGGGGGCCATCTCGAAACCGGAGATGGCCCAGGGTCAGTCGGGGTGCGAGGGATATGCTCTATGGGTAACCTTACACCCCGGCGTCTTAAGACCCGAGACGGCGTGCGGTTTTAGTCGGTTCAAGCCCGACATAACCGCCCCCGCTGGACACCCCCCGCTCTCCAGCGGGGGCGGTATCCGAAGGGATTTCCGCACGAAAAAAAAAAAAAAAGGTATGTAGTACATAATGACTGTGTATAGACACAAAAAAACTACAGTTTAGCTGCAAGCTGTGCAATAAAAATTAAGAAAGTGCAACACCTAGATATTACATAACAATTTCACCATCGTCATCAATTTAAGTAAACTTTTATTTACACATTTATTCAGTTTAACATTCGTGGTTTATTACGGTGATAAGGTAATATGCGTCGATAGGCATATAGGTGTGCTGAAGACGTTAGTTTGCAATTTTACGCCTGCCTGGTTACAACTTGAAGCAGCAGAACCACTCCGTACATATACATTCCATACAATCTGCTAGCTAATCGGCGTGCCCTGCGCTTAGTCGTTCAATTCAAGTCGTCATTTCTACTTATCCATGAGTAAAGGAACGGACGGTGCTGTGTGATATTTTATGCTTATGATTCATGGTAGCTAACATTAATAATGTATTAGGTTATATTACAGTATAAACTAAAATTTTAAACCTGAAAAATGGATTGACAAACCACCTTCAATAACCGTATGCATACTAAAGAATCAATTAATTTAAAGGCGGCCTAAACCTGGATTCCACGTAGACCTTCAGGGCCAAGACAACCTCATCTAAAATTATTTGGCAAACACTTTGATATATATACTATTATAAAACGGTAAATGAGTTGTTTCTGAACCCAAAAATATCAATTTTCGAATTCTTGTATGTTTGTTAGAAAATCCATTCTGTAGTTTGACAGATATTAATGCGATTTATTTTTTCAGAAAGGTTTTGGTATAAGTACTCAAAAACTGACGTATGTTTGATTGCAAATGGTGAGTGTAACTGGAGATATATATGACCAAAAATAGGATTATCATGGTCGCAATAATCGACATCCACACGGGTGGAATGGCGAGCATTAGCTAGTATTTACATAAATATATTAATAATATCCGTGAATTTAACTAACAGCAGAAGTTTTGTGAAATGTTGAATATTGAACGTGCAGGGATGTGGTGCGCGTACTCTAGCATCAACAAAGTGACGTTTATTAGCGTCGACTAAACGTTAATCCAGCTCATTAGCACATCAAACTGCCGCTCTAAATACAGCGGAGGCAAATTGACAACGCCATATGACGTCACAAAGCTGACTTTTATATCTTTTAACCTCGTAAAACTGTGAGAGGTGTACAGACGTTTGCTTTGTTTATTAGTTAATGTTCCATCAAATGTCAATAGCTGATGTACAATCAGCAACAAAAATTGTTGAATACATAAATTAAAAAATGTATAAAAGCTACACACACTAAAACTATCCTAATACACTATACTACCTGATGCCTGATGAGGTCGGTTATCTTTTTGGTCACATCTCCGGTTCGGCTTAATTAATTGCAATCAAATATACGGCAGATTTTAGGTCTTTTTTAATGCAAAACGAATGGTTGACTCTAGGTGAATTTTGTATTCCCATAGCCTTAAAATGGCGTACCATAATATACGACTGGTCACCGGCCTTACTTAAATTTTACCTGAATGCATTCCAGTTGACCCTCCCCGACCAAAGCAATCTGGTCAGATGGGGAAAAGCCACAGACAAAACATGTAACTCATGTGGTGAAGCAACTGGTACGGCTAGGCACCTACTAGTGGGTTGTAAAACGCTATTAGACCGGGGTCATTACTCGCGCCGTCATGATAAGGTATTAGAAATCATACGTGAGGCTGTAAGTTTGGCGGTAGCTAGAGCGAAAAAAGGATTAACCACAAACCAAAGAAATGACATTGCGTTTGTAAAGGAAGGCTGCTCAAAGAAATCACTTCAAAAGCCTTATTCAATTTTGATAGCTGCCGTTGACTGGACAATACTCGTAGACACGTATGAGAAGCACTATAGGATACCGGAGGATGTCTGTGCCTCATCATCCAGACCCGACATATTCCTTTTTTCACGATCGCATAAGCGTGCAGTGCTTGTAGAACTCACAGTACCGTGGGAAACTAATATACCTAAAGACCACGCTATAAAGACAAACAAATACTTTGATTTGACTAACGAGTTAACCAAAAACGGCTACGTGGTTAAACTCTATGCCGTAGAAGTAGGAGCAAGGGGAATTCCAGCTAAATCCCTGTACAACTTACTTAAAGACCTCGGATTGCCAAGAGCTTCAGTAAGCTCTTTATTAAAACGTATATCAAAAGCGGCATTGTTAGGATCTTACCAAATTTGGATAGGTAGGGGGGGGGAACACTACTGACGGTGGAGGTGAGCGCTGATGCATCACAAGGTGGCCACCCTAAACCTACATCTGGGTCGCAAGTCCCAGTCGCCGTCATGGTGTTCCTCTCTGTACCACGCTATGGACCCGGCGACCGAACGGTGAATCCATGGAGTGCTGAGAATCGGATCTCTTAGCGTGTGGAAACCCCCACGGGCTACACCCCATCAGTACCGACGATGGGGTGGACGTGTCGGAATCGGACCGACTAAAACCACACGGTGTCCTCCCCAAGTGTCCAAGACCTTTCTAATAGAAAAAAACTTCATCAAAATTCGTTCAGAAGTTTTTGCGTCCATCGCGAACAAACAGGCAAACAAATAAACCGACAAGAATTCAAAGAAAAAGTTTTTGTTGGTATGGTATGGTTTCGCGAGCTGGTATCCGCAACTCCACGACAGGGCGCGGTTTTTGCGTGAGGGTGGGCATTTCACTCGATCCACCCCAACTCTTTGAAGAACGCCAGCAGGCTATTCACGCTGCTGGCGATCTCCCGGAGCGTACCTGTATTTCCGAAGTACTTTACCCTGTATGTGGCGGTTACAGGGCAGTGTAGGAGCACGTGTGCCGCTGTTTCTTCCTCTTTCATGCAGGCTCTGCAGAGAGGGCTGTCGGTGATTCCTAAAATATAAAGGTGTTTATTGAAGGAGCCGTGCCCCGTGATGGCAGCTGTGGCCGTGCGCAGTTGCTGTTTGGTCAGTTGTCGAAGACGCCTGGTCAGTCATTTTCAAGCACGGGGAGTGCTTCCCTCGCCTGTCTGCAAACTTCCAGATTTATCCAATAGCTGTTGTGTTGATCTCTCGTTCGTTTGTTTACCATGGTTCGTAGGTATGCAAAGGGGATCGGTATTATGGGCTCAGGTCCCATTACCACCATGTCAGTTCCTCTCCTGGCAAGCTCATCCGCTGCATCATTGCCGCGCGAGCCGCTGTGGCCCTTAATCCATTGCAAGGTTATGTTATTGAAATGGCCTATTTGGTTCAGTTTACGATGGCACTCCAGTATTAGTCCCGAGTTTATAGTGTGGCTGTTTAAAGCTTGCAGCACGGCCATGCTGTCGGAGAGTATGCGTATTGAGTGGCCTTCCACTCTCCTGGCCATTACCGCTGAAGCTGCCAGGGTAATCCCCATGCATTCAGCTTGAAATACTGTGTTGTGGGTCCCCAGCGGTGTTGATATGGATATATTAAGGTCCTCCGAGAAAACGCCGGCCCCGGTGCCTGTACCAGTCTTTGATCCATCTGTGAAGATGCGTAGTTCCGTTGGGCATAAAGCCTCACAGCGGTGGTCCTCATGAAGTTGGATCTTGTATTTTTTGTCGAATACGTATTGTTTGGGCACACGATCATTCATTGCTCCTATCATGGGTATCTCCTTTATGAGATCTGTGAGCAGTGAGGTGTGTCGCGTGTTTCTCTCGCTCCATAGGTTGAGTGCCCTTAGGCGTATAGCCGCAGCTGTTGCTTCTTGGCGGATGAACAGATCCAAGGGTGGGAGTCCGAGCATGGCTTCCATTGCCGCGGTGGGGGTAGATTTCATGCATCCAGTGGTTGCCATGCAGGCTAGTCTTTGGGTCCGTTGTAGTTTAGCCGCTACTGTGCTGTTTTCGGTCCTTGGCCACCAGACGATAGCACCATACGCTATCATTGGGCGGATTACTGTTTCGTAAAGCCATAGGGTGATTTTAGGTGATAGCCCCCATTTTTTACCAATCATTCTTCTGCACTGCCAGAAGGTAATCCCAGCCTTTTCTAATTTATTGTCTAGGTGGCTACTCCATTTTAACTTGCTGTCAAGAATAACGCCAAGGTATTTGACCTCTTTCGACAGTTGGAGTTCCGTGTCAAAGAGTTTGGGTAATCGGTATTCGCCTAAGACCCTTTTGTTCGTAAACATGACTAACTCGGTTTTGTTCGGATTCACCGATAGTTCGAATTCCCCGCACCATTTTTCTACGATGCGTAAGGCTTGTTGGGTTAGGTTACAGACCGTTCCCGCTACCTTCCCTGAGATGAGGATTGTTAGGTCGTCTGCGTAGCCTATTGTGTAGTCGCGGTTTTTGTTCAGCCTTGTGATTAGGTCATCTATCACTAAATTCCACAGAAGGGGAGAGATAACTCCGCCCTGCGGGCAGCCTTTGGCTATCAGAGCCGTCTGATCTTCTTCCCCAAGGCGAACTACTCTTTTGCTGAGCATGTTTGTTATCCAGTCTGATAGTACCGGCTCCGCTCCATGTTTTGACAGGGCGGCCTTAATACTGGTGAAGCTGGTTTTGTCGAAAGCTCCTTCGATGTCAATGAACGTTCCTAGGCAGAAGCCTTTTTGTTCGATCGCTTCCTCTATCCGGCTGACTACCAGATGGAGGGCTGATTCCGTAGACTTACCGGAGCTGTATGCGTGCTGGTTTGCATGTAGGGGTAGCTGTTTTAGTGCACCATCTCTCAGCTCCCTCTCGCATAGGCGTTCCATGGCCTTTAGCATGAAGGAGGTCAGACTGATTGGTCGATGTGCTTTGGGATTCGTCACCCTTTCCTGGCTTCGGGATGAAAATTACTTCTACTTCCCGCCATCCCTTCGGAACGTATCTGTGTGCCAGACAGGCTTTAAAGATACGCTCCAGTCTGCTTGCGACTAATTTGTCGCCCCACTGTAGCATAGCAGGGATGATTCGGTCGGGGCCAGCTGCCTTATAAGGGTGAAAACTACTGATGGCCCACTGGACTTTTTCCAGTGTGACCACTTTGTTTGCGTACTGCCAGTCTCGGGCAGTAGGTGTTATGGTTTCATCATGCCAGTTGATTGTCGTCGTGAAGACGCATCCAGGGAAGTGGGTCTCAATGAGTACGCGTCTAGATTCTTCTGGTGATGTTGTGAGTGTGTTGTCCTGTTTTTTAAGGGCGGTCAGTGCCATCGGTTTTGTCTGTACTAGGACATTCCTTACCCTGTTTGCTTGTTGGCATGATTCTATGTTTCCACAGAATTTTCGCCATCCCTGTTTGCTTCGGTATCTAATACATTTTTTGTAGCTGGATTTGGCTGAACGATAGGCGTCCCAGTCTTCATCTGCACAAGTATTCATAGCCCTGTTGAAAGCCCTTCTAACCTTCCTTCGCTTGCGCTCTAGCTCTGGGCCCCACCATGGCTGTTTGCCTGGGGTTTTGGGAGGTAGGGTTTCTGGGCATGCTATGTGGTAGCTGTCTATTATAGATTTGGTTAGGTGGTTTACCTGTTCCTCAATCTGTATGATGTTGTCGAGGGTCAGTGGGGAGCGCTGTTGAGCAAGTCTATTTGCTAGGTGCTGCTCAAATTTGACCTTGTCGGTTTTTCTCGGGTTGCGTTTTGGCAGAGTTTGTAGTGTCCCCGCCTGTAGATCAAAGCGAATCCACCTGTGGTCTGAGCAGGATGCCTCCTTGGAGACGTGCCAGCCCATGATGGCTTCCGCTGCATTTTCAGTAGCTAGTGTTAAATCAATAATCGTACGGCTCTTTTTGTTGACGAAGGTCGGTTCAGAGCCGGTGTTTAGTAAGGTAAGGTTAGTAGTGAAAAGATATTCAACAAGGGACTTACCTCTGTCGTTTTGAGTGCTCATGCCCCATAGCGGATGATGAGCATTGGTGTCGGCCCCAATTATGACCTCTACCCTTTCCCTTTCGCAGTGGTCCACCAGCCGGGCGAGGTCTTGCGGGGGCAGCTCCTCCTTTTCGGGCATGTAGGCTGAGGCGAGGATGACCACGTTGTCCTCGACGTCCAGCTGTGTATGCAGCCTTATGGCAGTGAGATCTCTGCAACAGAACTCTGTGAGGACCTGTGTTTTTAAGTTTTTTGTGACATATATACACGATCTGGGGAGATCATGTTCGCCAGTCACGATAAGCTTACCTCCTAAGTTGGAGAGCCCCTGGATGTGGCCCCCTCTGATCCAAGGCTCTTGGATCAGGGCAATGGCCGTTTGTTGAACCTCCAGCCATTTACGTAACTGAGCCGTCCCATCACGGCTGTGCTGGAGGTTCACTTGGAGGACTTTAGTCTTCGACGAAGGGGACGCCATCATTGGTCGTTCCCACTTCGTCCTCCCCAAGTTTAAGCCCCGCAAACAAGTCGCCCGGTTCGACGTCGTCCCCCAGGAGGCCGGAGATTGATGCCAGAACGTCCTCCGCATCCTCTGCCTCCATGGGTGCGCCCTCCTGTCCGACACTGGCGGGGGATGTTGGTGGTGCCTTTGCAGGCACCTCCCCGCTTGATTCGGGGGCGTTTGGGAGAGGATTGGATTCCTCTGTCGCAGGCAGGTGCTTGAGCTCCTGGTTTATGGTGGCCGTGGATGGGTCCCATCCCAGAGGGACGTCGGCAAACCTGCCGGACCGACCCTGGAACTTAACGTACACCGTCCCCACTCCAAAAGCGAGACGGCGTCCGGCCTTCATTAGGGTCGGTACTTGGTCCTCTGGGATTCCGACCACCAGGAACCACGCGGCGTTTTGCTTGGTCGCGTTGACCAAGGTCCACTTTGCGACCTCCACTTCGGGGTTCTGGAAGGACAGAACTCGCCCAATTTTGCGCGCGTCCTCCAGAAGCCCTTGTGGATCAGGGACCAGTATGCCACAACGTGCCCGCTGAGGGATCTCAGTCTGGCTCTTCACGACCAACTTGACGTTGGGCGTGAGAGCCATGTCGCTTACGGCACGTTGTAGCCATGTGCGTGTATATTCATCCGCACACCACAGTTTTAGGACCCCCTCAGCATAGAGCGGTTTGGCTCTAAACTTCGGGGGCTGAGTTTCCCTCCGAGCCAAGGCATCACCGAAGATACGAGTTTGTATCCCGGTGAGTACTTCCTCGGATACGTCCTTGCCGATACGCCCCGTGCGTGCGCATGTGATTGCGACGTCAAGAGGCGTACTCGCGGCTTGGGCGTAGGTTGGCCTGGCGACCTTTTTGGTTAGGTCCAACCTCTGCCTTTTGTACTCCCCGCGAGGCGAAGTCGTCTCGTTGAGAGCACGTTTGGCAGAGGAGTTACCGTTCCCAGTCGGCCGCTGTTTGGCCCCCTTCGCTTTGTTACTGGTAGGCGGAATATTCCGTCCACCAGCGGCGAAGTTGAGGGTGCCGATTGCCTCTGTCTTCGTTGCCTAGACAGAGGGTTGTGCGGAAGAAGGCAGAGACTTGGACGCGATGGCCGCCATACGCCTCTCCTTCTTCGTTTTTCGGACCCTCCGCTTTTTCGGTTTGAATGGTTCGGCAGCTGCCTTGCCATCCACGCCTGTCGGTTGGGTACGTGCCCTGGTCCTGTTTGACCCCTTTCTCTTAGGCAGTTGCCAGCCTTCCGAGAAAGCGTCCTCCGGTTGGCAAGACGCCACCGGGCTGACGCTACGGGGGCCTTCCCCTGGGGGAGGTTTGTGTGACAAAGGGGTTTCCCCCTTATGTGTGTCGTTACCTTCGCGGGTACCCGTAGATGGAACCACTGAGCTTCCCGTGAAGGTAGTTTCGGTGCCCGCACTGGTACCCGTAGATAAAACCACTGAGCTTCCAGTTTGGGCTGTGGTTGTTGTGAGTTTTTGTTTAGTGTGTTTGCCTCCCCCGGTACCTGCAGCCGAGGCCACTAAGCTTCCGGTTTTGGCCAAGTGTGCGCTGAGGGCGCGTGTGGTGCTTTCGCCCTCCCTGGTACCCGTAGTTTTAACCACTGAGCTGCCAGTTTGGGTGGTGTGGTGAGTTATGTGGGTGCCTTTCCCGGTGCCTGCAGCCGGGGCCGCTGAGCTGTCGGTTCGGGCCAAGTGTGCGCTGAAGGCGCGTGTGCAGTCATTCCCTTGACTGGTACCCGCAGTCTGGACCACTGAGCTGCCAGTCTTGGGATTTGTAGTGTTCGTTTTATTATTTGGCCTATCCATGTTATTGTGAGTTTTTGAATTTCGTCCCTTTGGCTTCCCACCCTCCACGGAGCCCGCAACTGGGAGTGCCTTACTCGACTTAATTCGAGGGGCACTAGGACTACCAAAGAGATATAGGAGTGCAAGGCTGGTTTACAGTGCGACATCGGGGGCTCGATCGGGTTGGCGTAGGGGGCATGAAATGGCCTACCCCCAACGGCTGATCAACCCTCACTTACCCCGTCAGCATGACCTTTACCCACCATGATAGTCGTCCGAAGACGGCTATCGTGGACCCTACACTCCTCGCCGGTGGCCCACTAATGGGACACCTTGACCTAATTTCCCCAACCATGGCTAGTGTTTGGGGCTACCGTTTAGCCTGAAATCCAGGCCAAAGAGGGCGTGTTGCCTCGCGGACGCATAACCGCCAGCGCCGTTTGGCTCAACCCCCCAGGATCCCTTCATCCTTGCGTACGGCGCTCAACTGCGCAGGTCCATGACGCAGGTGACTGCCCAGTCACAAAGGGTTATTTTTGTATCAGGGTTTTCTTCCCCTAGCCAGATGGTCCGGTTATGGCGCCGGAGATTCGCCCTCGTGCATCATATTTAGCTACTACAGTTCCGAGGTAGTTGGAATGAGCGAGGCTCGTTATAAACCATAGCATTGCCCAGAGGAGACGACCCGCCCGGATGTATCCAAGCGAGCCCGCACCCAGGCCGCGGCGGCAGCCTGGGAGCGGCGGGGACGTATATGAAGCACTTGTCGGTGCGCGCCGAACAGCCTAGCTTCGCTCACCTAGGCGTACGCTATTGTCGTCTTAGCATTTAAGTTAAAGGTAAATTCCCTGGCAGAAGTCACCCCACTAAGGACTAAACACCGACCCCCCCCCCAAAAAAAAAAGTTTTTGTTATCAGAATACTTCTTAACATCACCTAAGTTTTTTTTAAATATCTCCAATGTTCAGACACAACTACTTTACAATTGTATAATAGTATATAGATATTTCATATATTCATAACTGGGGTATGCAGAGAGATATCTCTACTAGGATGATAATCCTAGCGATTATCCCGGTTGAAAAAAAAAAGAAAATAAGAAGAAAAAATAATTTATTCAGGATACACACTATATAAAAACATGTAGTCTTATATCCCAAATATTTATGCATGTTACGCCAACCTGATATGGTTGCCATCTCAGTGTAAATGCTACACATGCAATTAGGTATATGCACTGGTAACGTAGCTACGTACAATAATGAAAAAAATAATTGGTGAATGATAATACGGATATCCATTGTTGCATCCAAATGCAATTTAGACACCGGCTCCGAAGGTCTTTGTAGGGCTCCAAACATCAAATTTATTCTATTTAATATAGGTTATACTAGATACCGCAAAAGTAAGGTCAGCAGCACCAGGGCTGCTGACCTTACTTTTGCGGTATCAATGTGTTCTTTATTTATTTTGTTTAAAGATTTATTGCATTTACTTAATTTGAAATTGGGGTTGAACTCTGGGTAAGTAGATATGTTAAACTAACATATTATAAGATAATCATTTATAAAATCTAGCTGTTGAGTGACACAGTGGACCAAGGAGTAACTTTTGCCCATAGAAACTTCACCACCCCGTAATGTCATCAAAACCTGTTCAGTAGTTCATGGTTCATGGTAACAAACTCTCACACACTAATACTTTATAATATCCGTAGGGTAGCATTTCAAATCATGTGTCCTAAATCACCATCAAATCTCTAGCAACAATTGTGCACATTAGTCTTAAATACACAATAGGCAGGCATCTGTAACGTTTTGACCCTAGTATCGTTAGGTATGCTGGAAGTACGGACACAAAATTAGTTTCGAGTCTGTCCGTGTTTGGTCACAGTGCCGATTGACGTACTGCTGGAGCAACTGTGTGTACACCCCTTCGTTAGACGCACTATTGATTATTGCTGTCTTTGAAATCTCTATCGTCCCGGCATTGAATCTACAAGCCAATTACCTAATAGACTTAATTATAGCAAAGTAAAGTAAAATACCTACGATTCTGTGTTTTATTGTTTCGGTTAGATAATAAACTCCCTCTTTCACACACAAAGATGATTTCGTATTGCAAACAAACAGATTTCATTTTGCTGTTTCGTGATATTTGTTTGAAAATATGTTCCTACTATACGACTCTATAGTTAACCTGGGCATTATTCTGTTTGTAGCGGGTTGTAATCACGGTTGTAACGTGAGAATTCTGTGGATTTCAATTGGTTAGCATAGAAGAAAGAACTGGCGTAAAACTAAACAAACGTAAATGTGTCGGATAATACGAACGCGCGTAGTCACAGTATGGTTGGTCAATCCGTATAAGGGCTCTATAGACATTACACATGATTAATCAAAAGCTATCGATCGTTTACATTATACGCTACAAATTTTAACAGCATTGGCTTTGAACATTTTGTAGTCTTCAATGACTTGATTTAGGTATCAACTTGTGACGTCAAACACACAATACTTGGTGACCTTTTTCAAAACTATTGAATGTCAAGCGTCTATTATGTCAAAGCTATATCATTAATTAACTAAGTAGATAAAGTATTGGTATAAAATTTCTGATACTTATGCCATAATATATGACAATTTTAAAGTTTAAATTTTATGCTTTTTTATTGTACGTTGTTTTGTTTATGTTTATTATTGTATATAATTAATAATGCATTTTTTAATTATTTTTTAGAAGGTGTTGCAATCGTGTTATAAAATTTCTTCACGATTTATTTCAGAGCGAAGCCGGAACCTTAGTAGATTATTAAAAATTGAACCAAACCTTCTCAGAGTATCTTGTCGAATTCTAATTCAAACGAAACATTTAGTCTTAAATGTACTTAAATGGAATACTCCTACAAGGTATATTGCATTTAAATATATTGTTTAGTTTATTATGATATATGATATATTATTACTTATTGCTTTTTCTGTAAAGATATTTTCAGTAGCAGTGCAGAAACTGAAAAAAAAAACACTGTTGACGGCAATAGGCTATTTCGATATTTAGTACGATAAATATCAAGGAACATGGAGTTATTGGCTATAGTTTTGGTACTTTTCGTTTACCAATTATTGTATCCATATTTCCACGAAATGTACATCGGTATCCCTTTGAAGCTTGTATTCAATAAATCCTTTGAACCACCCTGCAGAATCAATCCTGTGACACAACCATTGTATAACCCGACTATACACGTCAGATAAAACATATCCAAGGAGAGCGACTTTCATTGCAATGGTCTTTTGATGGACATTTATGATTAAAAACTAAGGGGTGTCGGTCGAAGGGTGAAAAATACTTTAAGATGAATTCTAAAAGCTACCAAATATACAAAAAAAAATTAAAATAGATCAAGTCGTTCCGAAGGTGTTCGACCACAAAACCATGTGACGAGATTTTTATATATTAGATAATATATGTTGTACACTTGGCTCCACTCTATTTATATTTATGGAGTATAAATATAAATAGAGAGTGAGTGTACTCGTATTCCTCTATGGTTTGAGGGAAGAAAATTCAACATTGAGCTGAGCCCGCCTTTGTACCTTTTTTTTTTTTTCGTGCGGAAATCCCTTCAGATACCGCCCCCGCTGGAGAGCGGGGGGTCTCCAGCGGGGGCGGTTATGTCGGGCTTGAACCGACTAAAACCGCACGCCGTCTCGGGTCTTAAGACGCCGGGGTGTAAGGTTACCCATAGAGCATAGCCCTCGCACCCCGACTGACCCTGGGCCATCTCCGGTTTCGAGATAGCCCCCTTACTTGCTCTCCACTGTGCCATCTGCTAATCAGAGGGACACGTGGAAAGCTTCCGAACAGCCCTCAACAGGGCCGTCCTCGCCTCGGTCGGAGTTGGCCGTAGGCGGCAGCGTCTCTCCCGCCCTAGGAGAGAGGCGCTGCCGCCTTCGTTGCCCAGGGTGCACCGCGTGGAGGTCCCCAACCAAGTACCCCGCCCACCTTTGTACCTTTTTTTTTTTTTTTTTTTTTTTTTTTATCGTGCGGAAATCCCTTCGGATACCCCCCCGCGTGCCAGCGGGGGCGGTTATGTCGGGCTTGAACCGACTAAAACCGCACGCCGTCTCGGGTCTACGGGTGTAAGGTTGCCCATAGAGCATATCCCTCGCACCCCGACTGACCCTGGGCCATCTCCGGTTTCGAGATGGCCCCCTCGGGTTTGGGAACCACGGTGTCCCCGTCTTGCCCCGGTTTGGGGGAGGGGCGCTAGTCGCCCCACCGTCCCGGCCTGCTTCTGCTGGAGTGACAGGTGGCCTCACCCGCCACCCCCAGGCCTGCGCTCATGGAGGACGGAGGTCGTTAAGCGACCTCCGGCGCCTGAGTTGCCTGCGACGCGCGGCGAGCAAGTTGCGGGCTCGGCGGACCGGGAGAGTTCTAAGTCTCTCCCGGGCGCGCTCCGCCACCTCCTTCGCGAGCATTACATGCTCGCAGAAGGAGGCGGCGGCGGCCCACGCGCTCGCGCTCCGCACCATTGCCGCAATCATGCTGCCGAGCGAGAGGACTCCCACCCCGATGGCTGCCACGAGGTCACGCCTCGGCGCCTCCCACGCCGGGCAGTCCGCCAGCGTGTGCAGCCCTGAGTCCTCGCTCGCGTCGCAGTGATGACACTCAGGCGTTGGCTCCTTCCTGATCCGATGCAGGTGGTCCCCGAAGCACCCCTTCCCTGAGATCACCTGCGTCAGTCGGTAGGAGAGGCTTCCGTGTCGCCTCTCCAGCCAATCCTCCATGATGGGCCTTACCGCCGCTATTGCGGCGTGCCCTGCGCTTGGTTGCCCAAGTCGTTCCTTCCACTCCACCACGATGTCCTGGCGGAGCTGGGACTGCACGGCCTCGATTTCTCGAGGCTCGGGGTTCCATCCCTGCTCCCGCGCCTCCTTTCGCCACTGGTACAGTTGCGAAAGGGCTCTCGCTTCCAGGTCCCATGGCGGAGTTCCGGCAAGGAGACTCGCCGCCTCGAAGGAGATCGTGCGGTACCCTCGGATGACCCTGATGGCCAGAACTCGCTGCGGAGCGCGCAGCATCTGCACAGTTCTGGTCCTCAGGGCCTCCGCCCATATTGGGCACCCATACAGGGCCATGGACCGCACGATCCCAGCGTAGAGTCTCCTGCAGGAGTCATCGGGCCCCCTCATGTTGGGCAACAGCCGAGCCAGAGCAAGAGCTGTGCCCTTCAATTTGGGGGCCAGACTTCGGATGTGCTCTCCGAAGTCCCATCGGCCGTCGAGCACGAGCCCCAAATATTTCATTTGGGGCTTGATGCCGATGCGATTTCCTCCCACGATGAGACTGGATCCCTCGGGTGGCTTGCTCCGAGGCCCATGGAAGAACAGGGCCTCGGTTTTATGCAGGGCCACCTCGAGACCCAGCCGCCGGATCCGCCTAACGACTTGGGCAACCGCGGTCGTGGCCTTTCGGGTCGCTTCGCGGTACGTCGCCCCGCACGCCGTCACGAGCGTGTCGTCCGCCCACCTTTGTACCTTTTTTTTTTTTTTTTTTTTTTTCGTGCGGAAATCCCTTCGGATACCCCCCCGCGTGCCAGCGGGGGCGGTTATGTCGGGCTTGAACCGACTAAAACCGCACGCCGTCTCGGGTCTACAGACGCCGGGGTGTAAGGTTGCCCATAGAGCATATCCCTCGCACCCCGACTGACCCTGGGCCATCTCCGGTTTCGAGATGGCCCCCTCGGGTTTGGGAACCACGGTGTCCCCGTCTTGCCCCGGTTTGGGGGAGGGGCGCTAGTCGCCCCACCGTCCCGGCCTGCTTCTGCTGGGGTGACAGGTGGCCTCACCCGCCACCCCCAGGCCTGCGCTCATGGAGGACGGAGGTCGTTAAGCGACCTCCGGCGCCTGAGTTGCCTGCGACGCGCGGCGAGCAAGTTGCGGGCTCGGCGGACCGGGAGAGTTCTAAGTCTCTCCCGGGCGCGCTCCGCCCCCTCCTTCGCGAGCATTACATGCTCGCAGAAGGAGGCGGCGGCGGCCCACGCGCTCGCGCTCCGCACCATTGCCGCAATCATGCTGCCGAGCGAGAGGACTCCCACCCCGATGGCTGCCACGAGGTCACGCCTCGGCGCCTCCCACGCCGGGCAGTCCGCCAGCGTGTGCAGCCCTGAGTCCTCGCTCGCGTCGCAGTGATGACACTCAGGCGTTGGCTCCCTCCTGATCCGATGCAGGTGGTCCCCGAAGCACCCCTTCCCTGAGATCACCTGCGTCAGTCGGTAGGAGAGGCTTCCGTGTCGCCTCTCCAGCCAATCCTCCATGATGGGCCTTACCGCCGCTATTGCGGCGTGCCCTGCGCTTGGTTGCCCAAGTCGTTCCTTCCACTCCACCACGATGGCCTGGCGGAGCTGGGACTGCACGGCCTCGATTTCTCGAGGCTCGGGGTTCCATCCCTGCTCCCGCGCCTCCTTTCGCCACTGGTACAGTTGCGAAAGGGCTCTCGCTTCCAGGTCCCATGGCGGAGTTCCGGCAAGGAGACTCGCCGCCTCGAAGGAGATCGTGCGGTACCCTCGGATGACCCTGATGGCCAGAACTCGCTGCGGAGCGCGCAGCATCTGCACAGTTCTGGTCCTCAGGGCCTCCGCCCATATTGGGCACCCATACAGGGCCATGGACCGCACGATCCCCGCGTAGAGTCTCCTGCAGGAGTCATCGGGCCCCCTCATGTTGGGCAACAGCCGAGCCAGAGCAAGAGCTGTGCCCTTCAATTTGGGGGCCAGACTTCGGATGTGCTCTCCGAAGTCCCATCGGCCGTCGAGCACGAGCCCCAAATATTTCATTTGGGGCTTGATGCCGATGCGATTTCCTCCCACGATGAGACTGGATCCCTCGGGTGGCTTGCTCCGAGGCCCATGGAAGAACAGGGCCTCGGTTTTATGCAGGGCCACCTCGAGACCCAGCCGCCGGATCCGCCTAACGACTTGGGCAACCGCGGTCGTGGCCTTTCGGGTCGCTTCGCGGTACGTCGCCCCGCACGCCGTCACGAGCGTGTCGTCCGCGTAGCACGTGACGGCGGCACCGCCTACGAGCTCACCGCGAAGCACCCAGTCGTATCCGATGTTCCACAGGAGCGGCCCCAGGACCGATCCCTGTGGAACACCGCACGACATTTCACGCCGACCGAGACCGGTCACTGTTGGGTAGATGACGGCTCTGTCCGTCAAATACGCCCCGACTATGCGGCGGAGGTAGAGAGGCACTTCGTGATACACGAGCGCCTCCCTAATGCAACTCCAGGGCAAGGTGTTGAACGCGTTGGCGATGTCCAGGGACACCGCCAACATCACCTCACCCCGGGCTACTGCATCCTCCGCCAGAGCCCTCACGCGCATGATGGCATCCACGGTGGAGCGCCTCTGGCGGAAGCCATATTGGCCATCCGCCAGGTCCGGCCCCACTCTTGAGAGGTGCTCGACGAGGCGCTTCGCAATTACTCTTTCAAAGAGCTTGCACACCTCGTCGAGCAACACTATGGGCCGGTAGGCGGACGGCGAGTCCGCCGGGCGCCCCTCCTTTCGGATGAGGACCAGTTTCCCCGTCTTCCACAATTTCGGAAACTGGCCCCGCTCCAAACATGCGCTGAGAAGCCCTCTCAGTCGGGGCTCGAGAGCGTCGTCGACTAGAGCTAGGACCCACGCTCGGCCTGGAATGCCGTCGGGTCCCGGGGCGGTGTGTTTGGCTCTTAGCCTTCTCACCGCCAGCTCTAGTTCTACCCAAGTGACCTCGGGCACGTCGTCGTCTTCCACGTCGGGCGCCATGCGCAACCGAGGCGGAGTCATCCGCGGTGGAACATGTTCCACCGCCCGCGCTGGGAACAGGGAGCCAACAATTCCTCCGAGCAGATCCGGCTGGAGACACCGGGTTAACGGCGGGGCCTTGGGGCGCAGCTTGCCCCTCACCATCCGGTAGGGCCGCCCCCAAGGGTCCCGCTCCAGTGTCGCCAGCAGCTCGCGGAAGGCGTCCCGTTTGGAACGCCTTATCTCCGCTCGGAGGGCTCGTCTGGCCTCCCTGTATCCCTCGTACAACTCCGCCTCTCGGGCCTCCGCATCTGCGGGGCGGCGACGCCTCCTACGGAATCGGGCCCACCGGCGGTGCGTGATCACACAGCCCCGTCTGAGCTGCGCGATCTCCGACGACCACCAGTAGACCTGACACCCACCTTTGTACCTAACTATTATTTTGTGTATTAAAAAAATATGTACACACCATATCAACACTGTCTATTTTACATTTATAGACGAACATAATTAAAACAAAAATGAATTCTAGAAAAATGATTTTGATACGTACCAAATTGTTGATGGCACATTTTTATTTTTGATATCAAATTTAAATTTTAAAAAAAGAGTGTAAAAGGTGGCAATTCTAGAATTGATATTTTTTTAATTACATCCATTGATGTAAAATATCCCTAGACAGTGTTGAGTTGTGTGTGTGTATAATAATTAAAAAAAATTACTTATGTGTTATATAGAAACTTCTCATAAAAGCTGCTTAGACGATAGAAATGTACCAATAGCAAGAGGTCACGATGTTCCAGAATGCTGATATTGTTCCAATTCCATCCACTCGTAACGCCGAGACACACTTGACGAACAGAATGGTGAACGATTTTTGTTCACTTTAATTAAGTCACGAACGTTAGTGGGGCTGTTGCCCCGTTTGCTTAGCACAGGTAATCACGATCGGAAAAGCATTAATTCAAAACTCCAATGTGACACTCCAGCCGGATTGCTAACGACCTCACTTGAGCACGTCGCGAGCGAACACTTTCTAAATACGGGTTTGGTAACGTCACTGCAAATACTATGCAAGTGCACTCAAAAGAGATTTGTTGTGATAAAAATGCGGTATTCGTGAGCGTGAAGTTCTGGGTTTGATTCTCGGATATTACAAAGTGATATTAGGGAATTCTCACAGCGACATCGAGTTTAGCAACTTCCTAGATATTTTTTTATGTAAAGAATATTAGTAACCGAAATTACTACTATTCCTCCTAACCCCTCTAGCTAAGCTAAATTGCTTGTGTTAGGAGTGGGTTTACGTTGATAGTGTAATAGCCAGGGTTTGAACCCGGGACTCTCGATCGTAAGGCCGATTCCTTAACCACTAAGTTGCCGACGGACGCTTCTATAGATAATTGCTAATAGATATGCTTCCAATTACATGGAATGTGAGTTTAATACAATTCTGCTCATCTCTTCGCCTATACATTTTGTATAGGCGTGTAAATAAATGATATAAAAATATAGTACCCCGCTATTGCTCTATATGATATAGATATGTATAATTTAATCTGTGAGTTTCATACCTACTTACGAATGTAACCCTTGTTATTTTACGTTTCTATTTAGTTCGATCCGATTAAACCGCGGTCATTGGGCATTCGGCCGTTGTCTATTGGGAACGATTTTTTCTCCTTTCAATTAAAGAGTACAATGGACTTTACGTAAAGGAGCTTCAAATAAAATTTGATGAGGGTAGGTCACGGTAATTTTTAACATGGGTATAATAGGAAATCTAATCCTACCTTACCTATTCGGCAGATATGAGTAGAATATAACTGAAATGGTTTAATATAAAGGAAAGGAATTCATCTAGATGGAAGACCTATGATTTTTCCGGGAATATGAGACATAGTTATTATATGTAGCCCGTGCGTGTACTCAAGAAGTGTTTTATGCGCGTGCACTCCAGTCTTAAAACGCATCTGCGGAGAATATCTTTGAAGATACATAGATGTAATTACAAAAATATTGTTTTCAGTACAATATATTGGCACAATACTATACATGTAAGAAAATGTCACTAAATATATATTTCTCATAAACTTACTTCAAAGTAACTACTTGATATTTCCAATCTTACGTTCCCACTGCAGATATCATTTAGGAGTTGCGAAAGTACTATTCCTGTGTTAGAACATATTCAGCTAATGAATGTCGAGAAACTGTAGCTTAAATAAGCCACGCTCGCTCTCTTTCTATTGCAAGTAAGTTCAAACTCAACAAAATGAGACAAAATATAATAGCGTGGCTATTTGATATAAGGACATAATACCAAGGGATTGTAATAACAATTACCGTCAACTCCTAACCCTGAAAGAGGATTCTAACAGCGACATATCATAGGTGGCCCCGATAATGGTGCGCTCATTAAGAGCATGCAGCTACTAATTTGTTCGACAAATATTTGGTTCAACTTTGAAGGTGTAATTTGAATTCTTGTTATACTGTAAATATGACTTGAATAACGAGAATTTTTGGGGTCCAAATAATAAGAGTATACTGAAAAATTGGTTTATGAATAGTCTAGGGGGGAATGACGAAAACGGGCATAATTATTTTATATCATACCCGAATGAAGCTTCAGATGAAGACTATTTTAATATGAAACTTATTATCTGGATGCTACTATACCGCCCCCGCTGGCCGGCGGGGGGGGGGGGTATCCGAAACGATTAACGCACGAAAAAAAAAAATCCATTCCCGCAGGGGGAACGCACAGATAGATTTCGTGAAGCAATTAATATAATGTATGTTTAATTTTTTTTTCTCAAAAACGGTAACTTTTAGCGAAAACCTTTTCAGACAGTTATTTTACACTTAAAAATGGCCTATCGATTAAAAATGTTTCCGACACCAAGAATGTTCACCGGTTAGAAGTTATGATTATATTCCCGAAAAATTTTGGTTTTTCCCCCCTCCACTTTTAGTTAAAGTTTTAATCTTATAGGTTTATAATTAAAAGTTCCTGGTATTCATGTATACTATGGGATACCCCGCGTGCCAGCGGGTGCGGTTATGTCGGGCTTGAACCGACTAAAACCGCACGCCGTCTCGGGTCTACAGACGCCGGGGTGTAAGGTTGCCCATAGAGCATATCCTTCGCACCCCGACTGACCCTGGGCCATCTCCGGTTTCGAGATGGCCCCCTCGGGTTTGGGAACCACGGTGTCCCCGTCTTGCCCCGGTTTGGGGGAGGGGCGCTAGTCGCCCCACCGTCCCGGCCTGCTTCTGCTGGGGTGACAGGTGGCCTCACCCGCCACCCCCAGGCCTGCGCTCATGGAAGACGGAGGTCGTTAAGCGACCTCCGGCGCCTGAGTCACCTGCGACGCGCGGCGAGCAAGTTGCGGGCTCGGCGGACCGGGAGAGTTCTAAGTCTCTCCCGGGCGCGCTCCGCCACCTCCTTCGCGAGCATTACATGCTCGCAGAAGGAGGCGGCGGCGACCCACGCGCTCGCGCTCCGCACCATTGCCGCAATCATGCTGCCGAGCGAGAGGACTCCCACCCCGATGGCTGCCACGAGGTCACGCCTCGGCGCCTCCCACGCCGGGCAGTCCGCCAGCGTGTGCAGCCCTGAGTCCTCGCTCGCATCGCAGTGATGACACTCAGGCGTTGGCTCCTTCCTGATCCGATGCAGGTGGTCCCCGAAGCACCCCTTCCCGGAGATCACCTGCGTCAGTCGGTAGGAGAGGCTTCCGTGTCGCCTCTCCAGCCAATCCTCCATGATGGGCCTTACCGCCGCTATTGCGGCGTGCCCTGCGCTTGGTTGCCCAAGTCGTTCCTTCCACTCCACCACGATGGCCTGGCGGAGCTGGGACTGCACGGCCTCGATTTCTCGAGGCTCGGGGTTCCACCCCTGCTCCCGCGCCTCCTTTCGCCACTGGTACAGTTGCGAAAGGGCTCTCGCTTCCAGGTCCCATGGCGGAGTTCCGGCAAGGAGACTCGCCGCCTCGAAGGAGATCGTGCGGTACCCTCGGATGACCCTGATGGCCAGAACTCGCTGCGGAGCGCGCAGCATCTGCACAGTTCTGGTCCTCAGGGCCTCAGCCCATATTGGGCACCCATACAGGGCCATGGACCGCACGATCCCCGCGTAGAGTCTCCTGCAGGAGTCATCGGGCCCCCTCATGTTGGGCAACAGCCGAGCCAGAGCAAGAGCTGTGCCCTTCAATTTGGGGGCCAGACTTCGGATGTGCTCTCCGAAGTCCCATCGGCCGTCGAGCACGAGCCCCAAATATTTCATTTGGGGCTTGATGCCGATGCGATTTCCTCCCACGATGAGACTGGATCCCTCGGGTGGCTTGCTCCGAGGCCCATGGAAGAACAGGGCCTCGGTTTTATGCAGGGCCACCTCGAGACCCAGCCGCCGGATCCGCCTAACGACTTGGGCAACCGCGGTCGTGGCCTTTCGGGTCGCTTCGCGGTACGTCGCCCCGCACGCCGTCACGAGCGTGTCGTCCGCGTAGCACGTGACGGCGGCACCGCCTACGAGCTCACCGCGAAGCACCCAGTCGTATCCGATGTTCCACAGGAGCGGCCCCAGGACCGATCCCTGTGGAACACCGCACGACATTTCACGCCGACCGAGACCGGTCACGGTTGGGTAGATGACGGCTCTCTCTGTCAAATACGCCCCGACTATGCGACGGAGGTAGAGAGGCACTTCGTGATACACGAGCGCCTCCCTAATGCAACTCCAGGGCAAGGTGTTGAACGCGTTGGCGATGTCCAGGGACACCGCCAACATCACCTCACCCCGGGCTACTGCATCCTCCGCCAGAGCCCTCACGCGCATGATGGCGTCCACGGTGGAGCGCCTCTGGCGGAAGCCATATTGGCCATCCGCCAGGTCCGGCCCCACTCTTGAGAGGTGCTCGACGAGACGCTTCGCAATTACTCTTTCAAAGAGCTTGCACACCTCGTCGAGCAACACTATGGGCCGGTAGGCGGACGGCGAGTCCGCCGGGCGCCCCTCCTTTCGGATGAGGACCAACCGGTGGTCCGAAATTGTGGAAGACGGGGAAACTTCCCCGTCTTCCACAATTTCGGAAACTGGCCCCGCTCCAAACATGCGCTGAGAAGCCCTCTCAGTCGGGGCTTGAGAGCGTCGTCGACTAGAGCTAGGACCCACGCTCGGCCTGGAATGCCGTCGGGTCCCGGGGCGGTGTGTTTGGCTCTTAGCCTTCTCACCGCCAGCTCTAGTTCTACCCAAGTGACCTCGGGCACGTCGTCGTCTTCCACGTCGGGCGCCATGCGCAATCGAGGCGGAGTCATCTGCGGTGGAACATGGGAACAGGGAGCCAACAACTCCTCCGAGCAGATCCGGCTGGAGACACCGGGTTAACGGCGGGACCTTGGGGCGCAGTTTTCCCCTCACCATCCGGTAGGGCCGCCCCCAAGGGTCCCGCTCTAGCGTCTCCAGCAGCTCGCGGAAGGCGTCCCGTTTGGAACGCCTCATCTCCGCTGATCGCACATCTGAAGCAGTGCAACGGGGCGCTACACGTGCCGGCCTTATGACCGGGCTGGCCACAGCGGAAGCAATGGTCACCCGCCGTTACCTCCGCTGTGCAGTGCACCCCCACATGGCCCACTGACAGGCAACTGAAGCACCTGGCCGGTCGGGCCTGCAGGAGCCGTGCCTGCGCCCTCAGGAAGCCTCCTACCAGGAGGCTCCGCCCGTCAGCGACCTTTTGGGCCGCCGCGATAGGGCAGCCGACAACTGCTGCCCCCTGTCCACCGCGGCCGAAGCGTATAGCTCCGGCCTTAATTGTGTCCGGGGAGCAGTCCCCGGCCTCCGCCACGGCGAGCCTGAGCTCTTCTGCCGTGACGGAGTCGTCCAGGCCCGTAATGCGCACTTCTGCGCATTTAATGGGCCTGGACACCCGGACGACGGCTGCGTCCAGCGACTCCCTCAGCCGAGCCGCTAGGGCGTCGGCCTTGGGGCCACTGGCGGCGCCAGGGACCTCGAGAAGCCAGGCTCCCGTCCGTGTGCTCTTGCACCGGACACCCGGGATCTCGAGGGCCTTCAAATCGACGTTGGCCTTAACTTTGGCCAACACCTCGGCATACCCCATGCCCCTACCCGCTGCCTCCGCCGTCAGGGTGACGACGACGGCCGTGGTACGTGGGGCACGGAGCTTCCCCGGCGCTGTCTTCGCGGCGGCCGCGGCCTTCCTGGCCTTCTTGGCGGCCTTCTTGGCGGCCTTCCGCCTCTTCTTGTTGGCTCCAGCCACCTCCCAGCCCCCTTCCAATGGGGTGGAGGTAGCCGGAACCACGGCTAGGGCTGGGGCTGGGGCCAGGGCTGGGGACGTCTTCCCCTTGCCCTTCCCCTTGCCTTTGCCCTTCCCCTTACCCTGAGCGGGAGGGGGCTGAGGAGCCGGCTCCGGCAGGGTCACAACCGTACCCGCAGCCGGGCGGGTGGGACCCCTCTTGGCTACAGCCGCGTAGACGACCGCTGGTGGCGCCAGAGGCGGACGGCGGATGGAGTCCATTAGGGCCTCCATCCGACACATCATCCTCTCCTCCAGCGCCTCCATGTAGGGGAGCCAGGACTCCGCCGGCGGTGCCCTTGGCTGCGCCGGCCGCACCGACTGTGCCGGCTGCTGGGCCGGTTGCACCGGCCGCTCCGGCCGCGCCGACAGCGCAGGCTGCGCTGACCGACTCGCGGACGAGCGAGTCGCGCGCGCCTCCGCCGGTTGCGCCCGCTGCGCCGTTTGAACCGAGCTCGCCATCCCTCTCTTGAGCTCCTCGACGGCTGCAGCTAGTCGAGCCGTCTCCCGACGGGACTCGGCCAGCTGCGCCGCCAGGCCCTCATTCTCGGAGGCGATGTCGAGCACAATGCTCAACATCGCCTCTTGCTCAGGGTTTGGGGACCCCTGGAAGGACGCGGTCACCTTCTGGAGTCTCTCCATGAGTGACCGCGTCCTCCCGCATGGCTCCGACACCGACACCGCTGAGGTGGCAGGCCTCGGTGGTGAGTTTCTCACGGCCCTTCCAATAGCCGATAGGGCTCGGGTGGATTGCCCAGCCCTCACGCCACCACGCGCCCCTCGGCGGCCAGCAGCCACCTTGGACGCCGGCTTCGCCTCGTCGCTGCTGGAGGAGGAGGTCGTCCCGGTGAGGGTAAAGTCCTCATCCGACACGTCCTCCCCCGCCCGAGCCTTTGCGCGCCTCCTGCGCTTCCGGGTCCGCTGGACGCCCAAACCCACCGGGCTGCTCGCCCTGCTTCGCTCGTTAGCGGTGTCGAATTTCTCCGACACCGCTGAGGTATTTGGCGTCACCTCCACGCTTGTTTGCTGCGCGATCTCCGCGCAGACTCCGTCGTTCTCGTTGTCCTTTTCCTTGCCTTGGTCTGTGTTATTTTTTGATCGGTCCGTTTTATTTTTAATTTGTTGGTTAATGTCCATAGCATATCCCACGAGTATGGGGGAAAGGTGGTCCATCCAGGCGGTGCCCCCTGCACCTGGATAAGCCTATATACTATGGAGGTCGGCTGGTATCCATAGGTTTTTACGACTTTGCTGTCGGATGTTATAGACTTTTCCGGCCAATAAAGGCAAGCCCTCCGGTCAGCAAGTTCACGGCGTACCCTTCTGGAGCCACCAGTCAGGTCGTTGCTGATCACCTGCCGATTACGGAACGCGAGAGGTTGGCTAGTCCTCTCTCACCGGCAGCGGCACAAGTGCCCGTCGGCCCCTGCGTTAGCAGTGGGCCAACCCGCCCCTGGATCCCGCAGGACCCTATGGTGGCCTCAGCCATAAACACCATCGCTCATCCTGTCTCCTCTGAAAGCGGAGGAGTACGGAGAGCGATGTGTTCCCGCCACGTTGGGTATTCGCCGACGTTCAATGCCAACCCCATGAAGGGGAAGCCATTGACCGCCGCCCAGGGTGTACCGGCCGCTCCGATTCCGTTCCCCCCGGACTGCAGCGGGATTGGAATCGGAACGGCACTCGAGGAGGTTACCCAACACACACCCCACTAAGTTTACACCCAAGCAATTTTTGACCGCAGTTTGAAAGCGATCGGGGCAAAAATGCGACCGTCAGAGTGCCGCAAATTTTGGGAAGTGGAACCATACATACATATATATGTATATATATAAAATTTTTGACCAGTGGTCATTTCGGACTCAGGGGGCCATAAGTCATAACTAGACCCTCCTATGAAGAATTTTTTTAAAAATTCGACAGTAGTCAAGAAACCAATAGGTAGATCGATTTCATCGAAATCTACCTAAAAGGCACCTATATTCTCTATTCGGATTGCTGCTAAAGGAACATCGTGCCTTTGTTAATAAATTCAATTCTCGGTACGACGGTAGACGGTAGATAAAATAATTATATTCTCTACAACATAGGGTGGGTTGCAGAGGAATCAATTATAAACCATCGTGTTTTTTTATTGATAACGTGAACACTTCCTGTTATGAAAAGGCTTTGAGCGATATTTCGTCAGATTAGAGTTTTTTGCAGTAACCAAAATAGTACGCTAGCGTGACCGAGAACCGAAGAGAGTGATACCATGTTGTCGCAAGTGTTTATCAGTTCCGGCAACGTTTTTCTTTCAGGCAGACCGGGTGCTTGATTGCGTACCTAATTTACTGGTAAAATACAATCCCGTATTTTGATACCACACAACACTGAATAAAAAGACAGCACTTTCTTATAACAATATTACTGCTGCCCATCTACATTGTTCTTCTTCGATTTCCATCATCATAGTGAGATACAAGTCTCTAAATACAAAAAAAAAATGTAAACCAATGCAGTTGTTTTAGTATAATGTTCGTAGCTTTTCGTAAGATTAATAAGGCGTATTTACAAATGCTTCTTTAACTCTGCACTTGCATAGTGTTGGGCTAAGGAAGCTTTTTTCCAACACACACACCGTGTTGGGCTGAAGAACGTTTTGCGGAGATAAATTGTATTATTACGTTGCAAATGCTTCTTTAGGCCAACGTAACGTTGGCCCAAAGAAGCAAAAGCAGAAGAAGCGTACCGCGCCGCACTCCCTCGCCCTGCTTGTGCCTGTTGCTTGCAGCATCACGCGTCGACTCACAAATGGTAATTTTGGTAATTCGCCACAAATAAATTTGGTTTTATGTTATATGTAAAATTTAAACGCATTTTCCCCTGACTGCGCCAGTGAGGGGAAAGTTTTTAGCACCGTTTGTATGTATGCAGTTGTATTTGTTCCTCTCTATAAGCCTAACGGCTGTCAGGATTTCGATGAATGAGTTCTCAAATGAAAAGTATTATTCTCCTGATAGGGTACATAAAATGGGAAGAAATGTATAAATGTGTGTGTGAAATAAGAAACAAAAATATTAGTTTATTACATTTACTGTGTAACACTATTTCCTGCTAGTGTTACTCACCGGCTAGTCCAGGTGAGCAACAGAGTATCCTAATCCCAGGGCGCCTTTTATCAGAGTTCTAGGTGGTGCATAGGTCAGCTGATCTCCAATGAAACAATACTCAGTTTTACATACATAATTATATTTGCACACACAGAAACACAGAGGGTTACACAGAAGTTTTACACATGAAATATGGACAAGGATTGAAATAGAAGAAGTTAGTTTAGAAGATCTACAGTGACATTTATACATAAAGTTAACAGTTTTCAACACATGTAACAATCTTATCCACAAGGCAGCATCACCTACTTATTGGCACAGTTCACCGTATGCAATAATAATTATAGGAATTGATACATGACCTTATTCCGTTATAGAAATCGGTTGACCGTCAGTGATGGGGTTCCGGCAAAGCTGATTCCGGAGCCTCTCTATTGATCAGCTCGCCCAAGTCTCGGCCTCCACGACAGCACAATCGACACCTCAGAGTATCTGTTCTTGTTTTAAATTGAATACGGGGTTTCTCCCAAAACTAACGACCCTGTTTAAATATACACAGCATTTATCAACAACACATCTCAATTATGCTAACAGATTAACAGCAATCAAAAGGACAACTTACCAGATCAAATCTGGGACCTCACACACACAAATTATAACCTTCAAATTCAATATGACTTTCGAATCACTGCAAGTACTTCGAAAAACAAAATCTCAGAGTAGAGGACTAATTACCTCTTAAACAACAAATCAAAAATACTGTCACTGCGGTCACTCTTATATACCCAAATATTTCTAGACCTTTTGAGAATAATACCGGTGATGAACTTCGAACTCGAATATTCTATACCCAATCAATAACCGTGAATGAAATTCGACCGCATAACATACGCCCTCTGACGGGGAACCACTACCGACCGCCAACTCAATTGCAACCATCGCCACATCGATTGATGCGCAGCCGGGTCAGATAGATGGCGCTAACCACAATTAATTCTAAATGACAATTAATTGTTTATATTTATGATTGTAATCGTTACACTGGCTTGTGCGGTACCAGTCCACGTTCCTTCAACCTTCTATTAATGGTTGAGTCACTTACAGCCACTCTACGTACAACATGACGCTGCTGCGGCAGTTGAAAAGCGTTAAGGCGTCGATTTCGTAAGGAAGTTGTTACAATAAATCTATCATCTCGTTCAGAAGTGACTCGATTTCTGCCAGATCTTGAGCGGCGGGTGAACGAACCGGTCTTCCGATAGCGTTTGAAGACTCTATGAACAGAAAGTTTTTCTAAAATGTCCCTCGGTTTCAAATAGTCCATTTCCCGAAACATCACTTTCCCAGAATGTCCCTTTCCCGAAACGTCCCTTTCCCATAATGTCCCTTCATTAGGTCAGCGCTATCGTTCCAAAAATAAGTAAAGTGGGTTAAGTTAGGTTAGAACTGTGACCCTAACAGAGCGCAAGCCGAGCGAGCGAAGCAAGCGTGCCGCGGCAGCGGCCGGCGAAGTGCTGGACAAATAAATTTACAGGTAATAAACATAATAAACTACTATAATAATTATATTGTTACTATACAAATCAATTCCAGCATTCTCTGTTGGGGTCACAGTTCTAACCTAGCCTAACCCACTTTCAATCAATTCAATTCAATCAATAGCGCCAGCTGAATATGACATTAACAGATTCTGGCATTGATAGCACTGACTTAAGAAAGGGACATTATGGGAAAGTGACGTTTCGGGAAAGGGACATTCTGGGAAAGAGACGTTTCGGGAAAAGGACATTCTGGGACGGCGACGTGGTTCGCAACCCGTCACGTCTTGTTTCCAGAGGGGGCGAAAAGTGGGCTACGGACAGCCACTTTGCTACACTGAATGTTAGGGGAAGCATGAATGGTAAAATTGAGGAAGTATGTGAGATGATGAGTAAAAGACATCTAGATGTTCTATGTGTGAATGAGACAAAGCGGAAAGGTTGTGACATCACCACGCATGGCCAGTATACAGCCTATTGGTCAGGAGTGGCGGAATCCTGCAGAGCCAGCAAGGGTGTTGGTGTACTACTTTCCGCCAGAATGAATGAATGTATGACTGATTTTGAGTGTGTGAGCCCAAGACTCCTCTGGGTGAGGTTGAAGGTTGGCCTTACCCGCATCTTCATTGTAGGAGTATATGCTCCACAAGATGCGGCGTGGAACCGGTCCTCGAGAGCCCAGAGCGAGAGGTAGACCTTTTGGGCTAGTGTGAAAGATGTCTTGAGTAAATGTAATCAAAATGAAAGAATTGTAATGCTTGGTGATTTTAATAGTTGGATAGGAGTGAAACGTGATGGATATGAGAGTGTGGTGGGAAAGTTTGGCGATGAAAGAGTGAATGAAAACGGTGAAAGTTTGCTAGAAATATGTTTGGAAATGAATCTGGTGGTAACAAACACGATGTTCGACCACAAAAAGATTCATTTGTATACTAGAGAAGAAAGAAATCGGAGAAGTATGATTGACTTTGTAATTGTAGATGTACGGTTGAGAAAGAAAGTGCTAGACACCCGGGCTTACCGCGGTGTCGGAATTGACACAGACCACTTCCTGGTGGTAAGCCGCATAAGAGGCCTATTTAAGCGATGGCGGCATCGTGTGTATGAGTCCATTAGTGAACTAGAGCGCATAAAAGTTGAGAATTTGCAAGAGAAAGGTATGAAAGAGGAGTTTGTGAGTAAGTTGAGGAAGAAGTTTGTCAATTTGAACAAAATAAGCGAGATTGAAGAATTCTGGAAGTTGTTTAAGGAAGGAATTGTGGAAGTTGCAGTTGAAACGTGTGGTGTATGCAAGATAAGAAAAGGGTGTAAACTAGAGACTGTGTGCGTGGTAGTCCGAAAGGCAGTGTCTGAGAAGAAGAAAGCTTGGGTGAAATGGTTGGCGGTACGAGCCAATCAGAGAGTGCAGAAAGCAACGGATGAAGAGGTAAAACTGGCAAGGGATGAGTATAAGAGGTACAAAACTGTGGTAAAAGAGGTTGTGAGAAGAAAGAAAGAGAGTGAGAGAGATGAGTTTAGTAGAAGGTTATCTGACAACTTCCAGCAGAACAGAAAGTTCTTCTGGAAGGCAATAAGGACATCCAGAGGTGCAAATACGACTTCACAACTGGCCAAAGTCAGAAACCAGGACGGAAGTTTTGTGAGAGGAGAAGAATGCATGCTAAAGAGATGGAAGGAATATTTTGAAAGCCTATTTGAGAAAGAAGATGTGCCGGCACAAGTTCTTCCCAGGGACTTCAGAGAAGTAGGTGATGAAAGCGATATCAGTATGAAAGAGATTGTGGAAGCATTGAACAGCATGAAATTGGGCAAGGCTGCAGGGTGTGACAGGATTACGGTTGAGATGCTGAGAGCTGGACAAGGCGTGGTAGCTAGTCAGCTGTACCTCCTTTTTAACCTTTGCTGGAGGAGCGGCTGTGTACCAGGAGACTGGTGCAAAGCCGTCATCGTACCGCTGTACAAAGGAAAAGGGTCACAGCAAGACTGTAAGAATTACCGAGGCATTAGCTTACTCAGCATCGTTGGCAAACTGTATGCAAAAATCTTGATGAAAAGAGTGATGAATGAAACTGATGAAAAGTTGTGGGATGTACAAGCGGGATTTAGGAAAGGAAGGGGATGCATGGATCAGGTCTTTTCCCTACGAAGTATAGCCGAGAAATTTTTGGCTCACAACCAAAAAGTCTATTGCGCTTTCGTAGATTTAGAAAAGGCCTATGATAGAGTGGTGAGGAATGAATTGTGGTCAACATTGTCTATGAATGGGGTAAGCAGCAGCTTGATACGAGCACTGAGATCTCTATATGAGGGTTCCAGTGCTTGTGTCAGGATAAACGGAGCTTGCACAGACTGGTTTAACATCGAAAAAGGTGTTAGACAAGGATGTGTGGCATCGCCGGGACTGTTTAACTTATTTATAGACGATTGCTTGAAAGAACTGAAAGAGAGTGCGTATGGATTAAGAATGAATGACTTGACCGTCAAATGCCTCCTGTACGCTGATGATCAAGTAATATTGGCATCATCGGAACAGGAGTTGCAGGCGATGGTTAATATTATGCATGGGGCCTTAACAAACAAAGGAATGAAAATAAATGTAAGTAAGACGAAAGTGATGATTTTTGAAAGAGAAGAAAACATGACAAATTGTAGAATTCTGATTGAAGGAGAAACAGTAGAACAAGTGAAAGAGTTTGTTTACTTGGGTTCAAAGTTTACGAGGGATGGAAAGTATGACTGTGATATTGAGCGAAGAGTTCTGGCTGGTAATCAAGTGAATGGGGCCCTGCATAATTTTATGAGCAGCCAGAAAGTGTCTAAAGAGGCGCGACTGGCTGTTCACAGAGGAGTACTCGTCCCCACACTTATGTATGGTAGTGAATGTTGGGTGTGGCAGAAGGAACATGAGAGTAAGCTGAATGCTGTTGAAATGAGAAGTCTGAGAAGTATAGCTGAAGTGACCCTGATGGACCGAGTGAGGAACAGCGTGATAAGGGAACGTTGTGGTATGGCAGAAGATGTAGTGACCAAGATAGAGAAAGGGATGCTTAGATGGTTCGGTCATGTAGAGAGGATGGATGAAAGGAGATTAACGAAACAGATTTATGAGGCGAGGGCTACTGGGCAACCCGGTAAAGGTCGACCTAGGCGTACGTATTCCAATCAGATCGATGACGTTTTGAAGAAGGGCCAGGTCAGAAGTACCCGTAACCGGCGTGCATGTATGAAAACAATTATGAAAGTGGAAGAAGCGAAAGGCGTATGCCAAGATCGTAGCAAGTGGAAAGATGTTGTCTCTGCCTACCCCTACGGGAAAAAGGCGTGACTATATGTATGTATGTATGTACATTCTGGGAAAGGGACGTTTCGGGAAAGGGACATTTCGGGTAAGGGACTATTTTAACCGAGGGACATTTTGGGAAAGGGACATACTGAACCGAAACCGAACAGAGGACAGACTTAGATGTAATCTTTCAGCCACAACACGCAGACTAAGTCCAGTATCCAGCAATGCCATTACTTGGGCGGCTTCTGCGGTCGAAGCATGAATATGTCTATTTGCATTGGTCTGGGAGTTCCTATGTATAATATGTACTTACTTATTATAATATGTATTTACTTATTATTACTATTTACTTTAATTAAAAATGTATATAAGTATGTTTATCCGCATTCTGGAACCCATAACACAAGCTAGTTAAACTATGCTTACTTTGGGTCTAGATAGCGCTGTGTAGAATGTAGTAGAATATTGTATTGTATATGTTTTAGAAAAAAAAACTTTTTTCAGACGTCCCAAAGTTAACAAATAAAGAAGAAAAAGTTTCAAGATAAACGCTAATTTTTAGTTTCAAAGATGAGATGGACGCCAACTCTAAAAACATATTTGTTTCAAAACAATGATTCATTTCTTTTTTAGGATAAAAAAATAAAATTCTTATTTAGAATTTAGAATTTTCGCTTACAACTATAATGGCCAAACTGCCAGCTATATATTTACGTGATTTTTTTCATTGTGTGTCATCTCTTTTGTGTTAAATTAGGATAGATATCATAAAAACTAAAGTGTTTCGATTTTTCTGATGAGAAGTGTATATCATCAGCAAAAAGTATAAAATAAAAGAAATGATTAAGAAGCAAAAAAACTGACTGCTGGTGAAAATACCGAAACAAGTTTGATAATAGGCGAGACCCATTAATTTTATTTCTTTTTATGATTGACAATTGGATCCCGCCTGCGGCAGTCATTGCCAATTGGCAAAAAACGGAACCCTTGTAGATTCGTCATGTCTGTCTGTCCGTCCGTATGTCAAAGCCACTTTTTTCCGAAACTATAAGAACTATGCTGTTGAAACTTGGTAAGTAGATGTATTCTGTGAACCGCATTAAGATTTTCACACAAAAATAGAAAAAAAAAAAATTTTAGGGGCTCCCTGTTAGCGACGCTCATAAAACCTTTTTTGTATATAAACTACATTCTATGTTCTAAACTTCTTTTAAAATTATATACACCGTCTTTTGGTTTTTTCCTTCACTTCTCTCTGTATTTTTGCCAATAAATGTGCCTTTTTTACAAACTAGTATTGTGATCATTTTATTTACTAGGCTACATAAGCAACAAGTTGGTCCTTCGAGCCGGATTATTATGTTCCACACGCCTCCGCACAAAATGGTTAATACGCGGAGTACGTTGCGTAAGGAACAACAGGATGGCCGCGCGCAAGAAGAGCCGAGTCATGCAATGCGTGACGACACAATACGAGTTCCGCCGGTAGAAGAAGCCTGCAGCGCGACGGGCGGTAACATCAAGTCCGAACTACCGCCGCAACCACGTGTTGGAGAAAAAACTGTGAGTATTAAATCTTGCAACCTATCGAGATCTTCAGCGCGTGTGAGGAAAGCGCAAATGGTCTTAAAAGCTGAAAAGCTAAAGGCAAAAATACAAATTGATTTGATCGACAAGCAGCTAGCGGCTGACCTAGCTGAACTACAGAGTGAAGTCGACGAAGAATACAGTCCACTTATGAGTCCTCATATCAATGTTGAGAAATGGGTGGAAAGCGGTTTCCTTGAACCGCACGGTCTGAAACCTTTACAGACGGACCAACCATTCGACCATGAGCGCCCTATGCCTACAGTGGCAAAGGCAACTGCACCCGGTAACATTGACAGCGCACCGTATGTAGCTCAGATTACACACGACAGCGAAGACACGCTGAAAAGTCTGGCAAATGCGCTGAAAGAAGTTGCTATCGCGGCTGTGAATGGTAAGTCTGATACCAAGCTGCTTAGTCGCTTGAGCACGCCTAGAGACTTACCTGAGTATTCCGGTGATCCGTTGGGGTGGCTACATTTTAAGCACGCCTATTACGAATCTACAACACTGTGTAATTTCACACCTGAGGAAAACTTATGGCGTTTACGAAAATGCCTGCGAGGTCCGGCCAAAGAAGCGGTCACTGCCTTGCTCATCAGTGCATCCTCACCTGATACGATAATGTCAACTCTCCAGTTACGCTTCGGTAACCCTGATTACATACTTTGTAAAATAGTGAGTGACATTAAGAAATTACAACTAATGTGCAGTGAATATCACAAAGATATTGTAGCATTCGCAGTGAAAATACAGAACTTTGTTGAAGCTGTACGGGCGGTCGGTCGAGAGGAGTACCTACAAGGTATGGAGATTACTACCATTATCTTATCGAAGCTCCCGACTGTACTACTTTCCAAATGGTCAGATTATAGCTACCCATTGATGACTACAGAACATAAGTCTCGTCTAGTATTATTGTCTGATTTTCTACAAAATGAAGCCATTAAGATGTCCCATACTGCTAGTACGCTTCATTTTACAAATACGCGTGGTGATTTTGTATTACAGCAAGATAGAAACCATGACGGTAATACAAGAGGGAAACAGCGTACGAACGCAATATTGTTGCATACTGAAAATGTAGATCAACCTTCCAAGTGTACATTTTGTCGTACTGGTACTCACAACTTAACCAAATGTAAAGAGTTCAGACGTGCGCTACGAAAAGTGAGATGGCAGCATGTGAAAAACAGAAGGATCTGTTTTAAATGCTTGGTAGCACGTCACGACAAGACGACGTGCCCCTCACCCGCCTGCGACGAGGATGGTTGCGGGCAGCCCCATCATCGCCTCCTGCATTATCCCGTACGTACGAACAACGGCTCGGAGCGTCATCGTCAGGTGCCAACGCCGCAGTCGCGGCAGGAGGAGGAGGTGCAGTCACCGCCGAACGCGACCTCTTCTAACATGGAATCCGTGACACAAATAAACTCTAATAATAATTCAGTGTTATTAAAAGTTGTGCCGATATCTATACGCGGACCGAACGGTATAATAAACACTAGTGCATTGTGTGACGATGGTAGTACCATAAGCTTAATAAGCTCTGCACTAGCCGAGCGCGCTGGTTTGCGAGGACAGCCGCAGACGTTGCGCGTACGTGGAGCATGGGAGAATATGGAACTGGTATGTGATGCAACCGTAATAAATGTGGACCTTATTAGTGCTGACAATAAGGTTCATTCTATTAGACTAAAAAGTGTTCAAAGCTTGAATTTACCCTATAATGATTGTTTACCTACTGTAAATTATGATAAATATCCCCATTTAATGTCTTTAAAAGATGACTTATGTGTATCAAATTTGAAACCCGAAATTCTTATTGGGCAAGACAATTGCCATTTATTGTTACCTTTAGAAGTAAGAGTAGGGAAATTATATGAGCCGTGTGCTACACTCTCTCCCCTAGGTTGGTGTTTACATGGTAGCGTACGGCTGCCGCGCGCCGCCTGCAGACGCCAACGTAATTCATTTCTGGTTCACTCGACCTTGTGTGTATCGTCGAACGAGGGTGAAGCCGAGTCTAGCGTTGCAACCGACCTTAAGCTACGAGATCTGCACGATATGGTAAGGCGTTCATTTTTATTAGATTCCGTAGGGATTTCTAGCAAACCTCGCCAGAACATGAATGACGTCAGAGCAGTCTCACAGCTGGAACAGTCAGCCAAACTTGTAAATGGTCGCTGGGTTGTAAGTCTACCATGGCGAGATGAGAGTCGCAAGATGCCGAACTCCTACTTCAACGCTTTGAAACGATTATCAGGTATAGAAAGGAAAATGAGTAAGGATAAGGGCTTTGCAGAAAGATACAGGGAGCGTATTCAACATTTATTAGAGAATGACTTCGCTCGGGAGCTGCACGACACAACACCTACAACGAAGACGTGGTACTTACCGCACTTTGGGGTAGACAACCCTAACAAAAAGAAACTCCGTTTGGTGTTCGATGCTGCTGCTGAGGTGGATGGTCTAAGTCTTAATAGTTTCTTATTTACAGGGCCGGATTTGTTGTCATCTCTCTTCGGAGTGTTATTACGTTTCAGGCAGAATAAAATCGGTGTTATGGGTGATATAAAGGATATGTTCCTGAGGGTAAAAATACATGCTGATGATCAGCAAGCACTTCGGTTTCTCTGGAGGGATAGTCCCACTTCACCATTAAGAACCTTTGTTATGACTTCGCTTATCTTCGGCGCTAACTGTTCTCCGTTTGTCGCACAGTTTATTAAAAATAAAAATGCACTTCGCTATGAGTCTACACTGCCGGCCGCCGTGAATGCTATACTACACTCGCATTATATGGATGACTACATCGACAGTCTGCCTGATGATGCGACCGCCATTGGAATGGTAAGTAATGTCATACGAATTCATCGGGATGGTGGATTTGAAATTCGCAATTGGACGAGTAACAGTCTGCAGGTGTTGGACAGCGTACCAAAAGAAAGTCTTGGCCCGGCATCGGTGAAGCTCAAGATAGGACAGCAGTACGAAGGAGAGAGGACACTGGGTCTTATATGGTATCCGCGAGAGGATGTACTCGGTTTTGACTTATCACTTAAGAAAATCCCTCCGAACATTATAGAAAACAAACACCGCCCTACAAAGCGAATGATGTTGCGAATTATTATGTCTATTTTTGATATTCTAGGACTTTTAGCACCATTCACGGTACAGGGGCGCATCATGTTACAAGATGTGTGGCGTTTAAATATCGGATGGGACGACGTCATACCAGATATTATTTACGATAAGTGGTGCGTATGGCTGGATTTATTACAGGACATGTCTCAGGTACGCTTACCTAGATGCTATATGTTTGCATGTTCGAGTGAAGCAGATGTCACCGAATCAAAAGCGGAGGTCGTACGTAGACAGGGAGACGTGCAGGTAGCTACCCCTTCAATACCCTCCGCTTACCCGAAACTCATACAAGGTGAGTACAGGCCGTATTATAATAATTTACAGTTACACTTATTTAGCGATGCGTCATCAAAGGCTATGTGTGCGGTGGCTTATTGGCGCTGGACACATAATGGTAAGTTTAATGTAGCCTTTGTAGCTAGCAAGTGCCGCGTCGTGGGTTTGAAGCCGGTAACCGTGCCGCGTTGCGAGCTTCAAGCAGCTCTACTGTCAGCAAGGTTGGCTGACACTATTTTAAAAGAGCACCAAATGGAACCACAGCGCAGATTTTTTTGGTGTGACTCTACAGTAGTCTTACAGTGGATTAAAAACACCACACGTACGTATAAAGTCTTTGAAGCTAATCGTTTAGGTGAAATAGATGAATTTACGCGACCAAACGAATGGAGATAAACCCTAAACCTACATCTGGGTCGCAAGTCCCAGTCGCCGTCATGGTGTTCCTCTCTGTACCACGCTATGGACCCGGCGACCGCACGGTGAATCCATGGAGTGCTGAGAATCGGATCTCTTTAAAATCAGACAGCCCGGAGAGACGGGATGACTACTGGAAAGACAGTTGACGCTGGAAAGACAGATGACAATTGGAAAGACAATGGACTGCTGGAAAGACAGCCGCGGGCAAGGGCCTAGCAAGCCCTGCCCTAGAATTTATCGCTAAAAGTCCAATAAAGAAAAATACCTCCAGGACAATCCGAGAGGGGGGGCGAAAGAATTGTCCACCGGTGGATAAAACAAACGACAATGGCGAGAATACGGACTTAACATGTGCAACGTGCGGGAAAGTATACAAGAAGAGAGCCTGGTTTCTGAAGCACTTAAAATCACACGATGGTGTTGGAGCAAGACAGTCGTCTGTAAGTTCTTCAACTATTGCCACGGATAGAGTTGACCCTCATATATCCCAAGGTGAGCCAGAGTGTGACACAAACCAGGAGCCCATAAACATCCGGGCCCGTCTTAGCATTCCCTCTTTAAAGTCGACCACCTGGAAAGCCCACGACCAAAACTTAGCCATCCTGTTAGAGCATCCCGGAACAAAGCAGGATTTAAACAGTCAGGTAGAAACTTTCCAGGTTAGCATTTACTCATACCTACATGAGCATTACCCACCATCATTACCATACGCGCGAAAAAACCGAGAAAACGCGTTCAAAATTAAAATGAGAAAGAAAAAGCGGGACCTTATCAAACGACTACGGTTTGCTAAAGCTATGGGCGATAATCAACTTAGTCATCAACTGGCCAGAGCTTTAAGGTCCATACTGAAATTAATTCAAGGAATTTCTGTTCAAATAATAAATGAAAACAATAATTTTAATAGAGCAAAACATGAAGTAGAGTTCGATAAGGACCCCTTTAAGTACTCGAGGAATATTTTTAGCGACAGAAAGCAAGATAGGCTACTGCTAAGTAACGATCAGATCCATAGCTACTATAAAAGTAATTATGAGGTGCCTAAATACGAAAAACAATACAGTAAACCAAACGCGCAAAAACCATTAGGCCCTCATTTCACATTTGACTGTAATCCACCTAGCTTAGACGAAATAGAACACCAAATCAAAAAGAAACCAACAAAAACCGCCCCAGGGCCTGATGGCATACCTTACATTATCTATAAAAAATGCCCATCGGTACGTAAACATCTTCTAAGCATATTCAATAGGATCTGGTCGAGTAAAGAAGTCCCAGTGGCCTTCGGCAAGGCTAATTTTGTGCTCATTCCAAAGAAAGAAATAGTAACTAGTCCAAAAGACGCTAGACCAATAGCATTAACCAATACAATTTCTAAAATTTTCTTCTCATGGCTTCAATTTAAAATGACAAATTTCATGATCAATAATAACTATTTCAGACCAAACCACCAAAAAGGGTTCCTACCCGGAATTTCAGGATGTCTGGAACACAATTCTTTACTGGCGGAAAGTTTAAAAGATGCCAGATCAAATGAAAAGCAAATAACAGTTTGTTGGATAGACCTAGAAAACGCTTTTGGCTCAGTACAACACGAGCTTATGTTGTTTGCATTAAAATGGTATCACTTTCCGTCCATCATTTGGGAAATAATATCCTCTTATTATGGTAAATTAAAGTTTGTGATCAATACCAAAGATGGATACACGCAACCTTTAAATTATAATGTGGGTTTGTTCCAAGGTTGCTGTTTATCACCTATAGTTTTCAATATAGTAATAAATATTTTAATTTAGTATTTTAATATAGTAATAAATATTTTCCACACACGACAAGAAGTGGGGCTATCGGTTTAAGCTAAACGGTAAATATACGGAGTCTATCCTCGCATTCGCGGACGATTTGGCAATACTGACTCGTAACCCAAAGCAGTGCCAGGACCTACTGCGTCGAGTAGACGATTTCTGTACATGGACAGATGGAATGAGAGCAAAACCTAGCAAATGCTACTGTCTATGTCTGGGTAGGCGGGGTACCAGGTATACTTCATATGACCCAGGGCTTAGTATAGGCGGGGAAAACGTTTCAACTATATCTGAAACCGTGCCTTTTAAATTCCTCGGAAGAAAGATTGACAACAGAGGTTGCACTCCAGCTTTGGACGAATTAATTGATAGTTTCATTATCGATTTAAAAAAGGTAGACCAACAACCAATAAGTAATGTTAAAAAAGCTTGGATCTATGACAATTATTTAACCTCGCGTCTTAACTGGCCGTTTCTTATATATGATATAAACCAGAGCCTCCTCAAAAAACTAGATGCGAGTGTCACGAAGACACTGAAGTCGTGGCTAGGGCTAGCTCAGTCGGCCGACCCGTCGGCACTATATAGATCCGCGAATAATTTTGGAATGACGCTTAAGAAGCCATCAGAACTCTATAAACACCTAAGAGTAACTAAAATGCACGTCTTATCGGAATCTAAAGACGAAATAGTAAAAGTCCTTCCAAAAGATAAAAATGCATCGGAGCTCGAATCACGCCTCCAGTTCCATAAAAGATTCATGATAGGCTCGCAGACTGGTAGAGTAGGTCTAGGTAATATTCAGAGACAAACAGATAAAGAAATAACAAAATCTTTTCTTCAAGCAGACGAAAACAACACCTATAAGGTGCACGCAATGAACCTAGAAATGCAAAACGAATGGTTGACTCTAGGTGAATTTTGTATTCCCATAGCCTTAAAATGGCGTACCATAATATACGACTGGTCACCGGCCTTACTTAAATTTTACCTGAATGCATTCCAGTTGACCCTCCCCGACCAAAGCAATCTGGTCAGATGGGGAAAAGCCACAGATAAAACATGTAACTCATGTGGTGAAGCAACTGGTACGGCTAGGCACCTACTAGTGGGTTGTAAAACGCTATTAGACCGGGGTCATTACTCGCGCCGTCATGATAAGGTATTAGAAATCATACGTGAGGCTGTAAGTTTGGCGGTAGCTAGAGCGAAAAAAGGATTAACCACAAACCAAAGAAATGACATTGCGTTTGTAAAGGAAGGCTGCTCAAAGAAATCACTTCAAAAGCCTTATTCAATTTTGATAGCTGCCGTTGACTGGACAATACTCGTAGACACGTATGAGAAGCACTATAGGATACCGGAGGATGTCTGTGCCTCATCATCCAGACCCGACATATTCCTTTTTTCACGATCGCATAAGCGTGCAGTGCTTGTAGAACTCACAGTACCGTGGGAAACTAATATACCTAAAGACCACGCTATAAAGACAAACAAATACTTTGATTTGACTAACGAGTTAACCAAAAACGGCTACGTGGTTAAACTCTATGCCGTAGAAGTAGGAGCAAGGGGAATTCCAGCTAAATCCCTGTACAACTTACTTAAAGACCTCGGATTGCCAAGAGCTTCAGTAAGCTCTTTATTAAAACGTATATCAAAAGCGGCATTGTTAGGATCTTACCAAATTTGGATAGGTAGGGGGGGGGAACACTACTGACGGTGGAGGTGAGCGCTGATGCATCACAAGGTGGCCACCCTAAACCTACATCTGGGTCGCAAGTCCCAGTCGCCGTCATGGTGTTCCTCTCTGTACCACGCTATGGACCCGGCGACCGCACGGTGAATCCATGGAGTGCTGAGAATCGGATCTCTCTCTGCCTACGACGATGAATATAGCAGATCTGGCTACGAGAGAGGATTTCGATCGTTCACTTTTTCAAAGTGAGTGGATCACTGGTCCTACATTTTTATATGACAACGAAGAGTCGTGGCCGTCTGATATTTGCCATCAGGCGGTACAATCTGCAACGCCTGTTGATCATGTTTTCGTTACACAAAATTTAGTGGTTAACTTACCCGTGCCTGACCCTCAGCGATTCTCATCGTGGTTGAAGCTGTTGCGCGTCACTACTTACGTTCTAACATTCATTAAGAGATGTCGGAAAATAACTTGTGACATAGACTGTATAACGATGGAAGAGGCCGAACGCTTGCTTCTAAGACAGAGCCAGTACGAGACGTTTCCCGATGAGCTATCGGCGATAAGAAATGGTAAAGCGTTAGCACGTAGTAGTAAGTTACTTAGTTTATCTCCTTACCTTGATGAATACGGTGTTCTTCGAGTAGGCGGCCGCGCTGATGCTGCACTTGATGTATCTCTGGAAGCTAAGAGGCCGGTCATATTATACGGTAAGCATCCCATACCTCAGCTCATCATACGTCATTACCATGTTAAAGCAGCACATGGGAATCAAGAAAGCGTCGTGAACCAGGTGAAACAAAACTATTGGATAGTAACACTGAGACCTGCGGTGAAACTTGTAGCTTCTAGGTGTTTATTTTGTCGCATAAGGAAGGCGCAGCCGTTGATACCGAGGATGGGTGACTTGCCTGAGGCACGGATGGCTCATCATCAGCGGCCGTTCACGTTCTGCGGATTAGATCTTTTTGGTCCTATGGAGGTTGCCGTGGGTAGACGTAGAGAGAAGCGATATGGTGCTTTATTCACATGCCTTACAGTGCGAGCTGTACATATTGAGCTAGTGTCGTCACTCACCGCAGATTCCCTCATTCCCACTCCCTCCGATTAGAAGAATGGCTGCTAGACGTGGCTGGCCACGACATCTATATTCTGATAATGGTACCAACCTACGATGCGCTGATAGGGAATTGAATAGATCAACTCAAGAGTTGAAGGCCCTTAAGGTTGAGGGGATGAATAATGGAATGGAGTTTCACTTCATTCCACCGGCAAGTCCACACTGGGGTGGGGCTTGGGAGCGTCTCATCCGCAGTGTAAAAACTTCACTGCGTGTAGTTTTAAACGAGCGTGCCCCTCGAGAGGAGGTATTGTCTACTTTGTTGGCTGAGGTAGAAAATATAGTTAACAGTCGGCCGCTGTCTCATGTCTCGGTAGAAGCTGGTAGCGTGGAAACTTTAACTCCAAATCATTTTCTTTTAGGCACCGCCTCCTGTTTACCCGTTATCGGCGTTTTTGATGACTCTGATCTACACCTGCGAAAGCTTTGGCGCAAGACACAAATTTTAGCAGATATGTTTTGGCAGAGGTGGCTCAAGGAAATATTCCCTGAACTATTACCTCGTCGGAAGTGGACTGCAGATCAGAAACCTCTTCAGGTTGGCGATCTCGTGCTTATTGTAGATCCTAGCTCCCATAGGAACTCGTGGCCTAAGGGGCTGATCGAACAGGTCTTTCCGGGGAAAGATGGGCGTATAAGGTTGGTCGAGGTGAGAACCCAAACTGGCGTTTTGAGGCGTTCAGCGGCGCGTGTGTTTCTTATAGACCTCAGTTATTGAGTGCTGAGACAGCACTAGGGTGGGGAGTGTTAGCGACGCTCATAAAACCTTTTTTGTATATAAACTACATTCTATGTTCTAAACTTCTTTTAAAATTATATACACCGTCTTTTGGTTTTTTCCTTCACTTCTCTCTGTATTTTTGCCAATAAATGTGCCTTTTTTACAAACTAGTATTGTGATCATTTTATTTACTCGGCTACATAAGCAACACTCCCCATACTTAGAACTGAAACTCAATTTTTTTTTTTCATCTAACCCATACGTGTGAGGTATCTATGGATAGGTCTTCAAAAATGATATTGAGGTTTCTAATATAATTTTTCTCTAAACTGAATACTTTGCGCGAGAGATACTTTCAAAGAGTTAAAATGTGTGTCCCCCCCCTGTAACTTTTTAAATAAGAGAATGATAAAACTTAAAAAAATATATGATGTTCATTACCATGTAAACTTCCACCGAAAATTGGTTTGAACAAGATCTAGTAAGTAGTTTTTTTTAATACGTCATAAATCTTAAAACGCAATTTACCTTTAATTCAATAAACTCAAATATAAAATTTAAAAAAATGCATTATTATGTTACTTACTACTACGGAATCCTTCAAGGGCGAGTTCGACTCGCACTTGACCGCTTTTTTTTTTAAATTTCTTATACTTTATTTAATGTTATGTATAGTGGAATAGTACTTGACTTTGACTATGTGTGAGTGCAAAGTGTGCACAGTGCAGGTATTTTTCTATCTTAAAAATTAGAGAGCTAAGTCGACGGGGCCCCGCTCCTATTTCTTCATGCAAAATTAAAAGTAACCTAACACGAAGGGTAAGTAAGGCTCTTCTTACCTGACGAAGAGACCATACAGATACCCAACCAAACAACTGTATGATGATAGTAAGATCCTCACAGTCCGCCAACTCTATGTGCTAAGAAAGCATAGTAATATTGACCCATGAAACCCTAAAAAACGTACAAACCTGCCTGCAAGTGTTGAACATAGAACAGCATTTGCACAACATCAATTCTATGTTTTAAGTACGAACGTTTACAAATATCTATATAAAAAGCTTAATCTAAGGGAGTTAAACAATTGTACTATGAAACAGAAAGTAACAGAGTGGCTTCTAAACCAGGAATACGACAATGCTGACATTCATTACAGATACACTACACATACATTACACATCCCTTCGCTGTCTCAGACCCTCACATACACACACCCTCGCAGATATGAGACAAATTAACGCAAATGCAGATACACGCACACACATACCCTTTTTTTTCGTGCGTAAATTCCCCCGGTTACCCCCCGCCGGTGAGCGGGGGTGGTTATGTTGGATTCGAACCGACTAAAACCGCACATCGTCTCGGGTTTTCAGACGCTGGCGCCGGGGTGTAAAGTGGTCCATAAGGCATTTAAGGCACACACATCCCTAGTGCACATGGTACACTCGCTATAATTTGAGTAAATTTTTATTTTCGTAGGGAAATTCCTTCGGATAACCGCCGCCGGCCAGTGGAGGCGGTTATGTCGGGCTTGAACCGACTGAAACCGCACGCCATCTCGGGTCTTAAAACGCAGGGGTGTAAGGTTGCCCATAGAGCATATCCCTCTCACCCCGACCGACCCTGGGCCATCTCCGGTTTCGAGATGGCCCCCTCGGGTTTGGGAACCACGGTATCACCGTCTTGCCCCGGTTCGGGGGAGGTTCGCTAGTCACCCCACCGGCCTACCTGCTTCTGCTGGGGTGACCGGCGGCCTCACCTACCACCCCAGGCCTGCGCTCATAGAGGACGGAGGTCGTTAAGCGACCTCCGGCGCCTGAGTCGCCTGCGACGCGCGGCGAGCCTGTTGCGGGCTCGGCGGGCCGGGAGAGTTCAAAATGTCTCTCGGGCGCGCTCCGCCATCTCCTTTGCGAGCATTACATGTTCGCAGAAGGAGGTGGCGGCGGCCCACGCGCTCGCGCTCCGCACCATTGCCGCCATCATGCTGCCGAGCGATGTAATGACCGATGACTGCTACTTATGTACTGTTACATAAGTAGCAGTCATCGATCATGTCATCAATCATCGGTTTGTTCCTAGTGTAAGTAGTAGGGCTCATCGCACTTGTGAACATAGCTATTTGTTACTTGCGAGGTGAAGCTCAATTCAACTGTACCTGTGGCAGATAAATTGTAGCTTACTTATACTGTAGGTACACTATGTTAAAAGTTTTTGCGTGAAAGAGTAACAAAATATATTCATACATCCATTCATCCAAACTTTTGCATTCATATATATTAGTAGGATACTGGGATTAAAACTATAGCTGCGTTTCTAAGTGCTCTAGCAAGATATCAATCAACTCCATACAAAACCGAAGTAAGCCGATCTTACCCCAACTCTCACTCGTCTTCCCGTTGCGTCATCCGAGTAAATCAAAAGCCGAGTACTTTAGTAGACTATACCACTCACGCCACAATAAACAATACAAGTTCCAAAGGTAACACGACGGACGGTCGACGCAAAAAAATTGTATGAAGGAGGCTGGACTTTATCTTCTTTATATGCAAACATATAAAGAAGATAAAGTCCAGCCTTCTGGTCACGTGTAGTGTCGATCAGCCGCTTTGCCAAATTTTTGTACACAAAACGGGTACTTGGACCCCACGAACCCAACGTCTCAACCCCAAACGGCTGAAAAATATAATCACCTACTAGGTTGGACTATTTTCGCCGTATGAGGCTTTCCGCAGTGTCAGCAGTAGCGCCGGCACAACCCGCTGTGCTTGGAAGGTGTGAAGGCGCAAGGGTTTCGACGCACGTTGCGTCCCATACCAAAGGCCTACCCAACCCAAGGCCAGTCCAACCTAGTAGGTGATTATGTTTTTCAGCCGTGCACGTATCTTGCACAAAGAATTAGCATTGCCATTCAACGAGGCAATGCTGCCAGTCTTCTGGGAACATTACCAGTCGGTGATGATGCGGAGGTATTCTATGACACATGTATGTAAATATTTTTCTATCTTTTAGGTTTACTTTTCTTTACATTTATTTATAATTAGTTGTACATAATCATTTTAAGTTATTGTTGTATATATATGTGAAGTTAATCTATACTAATATTATAAAGAGGAAAGATTTGTGTGTAAGTATGTTTGTAACGAATTGGCTCAAAAAGTACGGGGGCGATTTCAAAAATTCTTTCACCATTAGAATGCTACATTATCCCCGAGTAGCATAGGCTACTTTTTATCCCGATATTCCCACGGGATCAAGAATTACGCGGGTGAAACCGCGTGGCGATGCTAGTTGTTAATAAATTAATAACACAGTTAAGCGGATATTGTGATCACGTTAATTATTGGTACATGTATTTAATAATAATGATGTACATAGTTGAATGAGATAATAATAATTATATTCCGAAAGGAAAAAAAGGTTTGTAAATTATGTTAGTGTATATCAACTTTTGTCGTTGACTGTATGTTGTATGTATTATCCGCTTTCTAGAACAATAGCTATGGAAGAGGATAGTGCTACGCAATACGTATTACAACAATGTAACGGGTAGCCTTGCAATGGAGAGGTCACGAGGTTGAACTCCGGCCATTACACTACATTATTTAGCAAAGCTGGACGGTTTAACGAGAATCCTAGTAATTTCAATTACTAGTATTCTCGTTAAGCCCTTCAGCATTCTAATTTCAAATACTAGTACCTAGTGGTATGGGTAAAGGACTGCTGAGACGAGGTCTCGGGTTCGATCCCAGGTTTTACCATGGCACACACCAATAACTTTTCGATGCTTTTCGAAGTTATGTGTGTATTTATCGCAGGTTTATAAGTGCCCCGTTAATGGCAATAGGCTCGCCACCTATTACATTGGGACCTAAACATAAACTGGCGAAATGTGGGTGCTAGCACCTCTGCCTACCCCTTCGGGGATATAGGCGTGAGTTTATGTTATGTTATGTTTATGTTTAGTATTCATTAAAAATAAACTCGATCGACGCAAAACTCACCTCAACCCTTTACTCTCGTGCTGCGTGAAAGAAGTAAACAGTTTCACATTTATAATATTACAATAACTTGTAAACGCCAGTCATCGTCATTATGATAGGTTAAAAAATAACACATTTCTTACAAAATTAAATGTATGATCCAAGTGAAACTCGTCAAATAAGTCGCGGGGTTCACTATAGTCGATACGTTGAAAATGTCCCAATATCCACATCCATCTAGAATCAGCTTGATGGTTTCAATTTAATTTTTTGCCACCGAGATATTATATACCTCCAAAATTTGTTTATGTATTACCAAACTACAAACATGTAAATAAATAGCAAAAGTTCAAAAATCAATCAAATGTGACCTGAATTATTGCTTACATTATACACAAACTTCTATCAGACTGTTTTTAACTTTCATTTGAAGCAAGGTAAGTTTCAATTCTAATTAGAGAAAAACGGCCAATTTGTAGATTAGTAATTTAATTAAAATTGAGTTGTCGTAATTGAAATAGTATCCTCAATTTTACAAAGTAATGGGAATGTATTTCTGATACAGATTGTATTATTGAGGGTTGGCAACGAAATTGTTTCATATTTTAACTTGATTGTTTCTATATTACAAGAGGAATAACAAACCTATAGGGTGCGCTACTCACTGCTCAAATCAGAGCATATTATGTACTAGCTGTTGCCCGCGGCTCCGCATACGGGAAACACTAATCCCGTTTCCGTGACTCACACGATCTGATTCCCGGAATATAAAGAAGCCTGTGTGTTATTCCAGACTACAATATATGTTTGTGTCAAATTTCATTCAGATCCTTGGTGTGATGGAGTAACAAACATCTATCCTTCCATACATTCAAACGGACTATCGTAGTTAATTTTAAAAAAAAAGTCATCCAAGTGGAATTTTCAGACAGAAATCATTTTTTTGGGTTCAGTATCTTTAATTTCATATAACCCAAGTATTTTCTTTAAATATGTCCATGTACAGATACAACTAATTTACAATTTTATCATCACGTGATCACGTCAATAGATCACGTGATCTATTGATAATGAATATAAACGAATTCGCTTCGAAGTGATTCCACTAATAGAATGTCACTTTGTCTATATATATATGTTGTCATAACGTCGTTTTCACAAGCTTTTTTTTTATGTCACTGTAGCGGTTTCACACCACGCACACGTATAAAAGAAGACAGTTAGGTATCGTTTTTAGGGTTCCGTTGCCAAATGGCCAAAAACGGAACCCTTATAGATTCGTCATGTCTGTCTATCTGTCCGTCCGTATGTCACAGCCACTTTTTTCCAAAAACTATAAGAACTATGATGTTGAAACTTGGCAAGTAGATGTATTCTGTGAACCGCATTAAGATTTTCACACAAAAATAGAAAGAAAACAAAAAAATTTGGGGGTCCTCATACTTAGAACTTAAACTCAAAAATTTTTTTGTTCATCAAACCCATACGTGTGTGGTATCTATGGATAGGTCTTCAAAAATAATATTGAGATTTCTAATATCACTTTTTGCTAAACTGAATAGTTTAGAGAGAGAGAGACACTTCCAAAGTGGTAAAATGTGCCCCCCTCCTGTAACTTCTCAATTAAGAGAATGATAGAACTAAGAAACTTCCACCGAAAATTGGTTTGAACGAGATCTAGTAAGTAGTTTTTTTTAATACGTCATAAATCGTAAACCGCAATTTTTCATTCCTTACCTTCATACCTTTCATTCAATCAACTCAAATATGAAAATTTTACTTGCTGCTACGGAACCCTTCATGGGCGAGTCTTACTCGCACTTGGCCGGTTTTTCTTAAGCAGTAAAAGTCAATGTCAAAAGCATTTATTATTATAATGTATAATTTACAATTATAATTTTTTACTGGTGGTAGAAATTTGATGACACAAATTTGTCACAAAATTCGGCCGGGTGGGTACCACCGTGCACGTTTGCGAAAAACCCTCCATAGTAATCCAATTTCGGTTTCATTGCGTTCAGGGGTCAGCAAGTGCATAGCCGGGCAGGGGGATTGTGGTCGCAGCACTAGTGGGACCGGTGGGTGACACGTGGTGCTGCGACGACAATCCTCTTCTGATGAGGCCGTCAAGCTGAGTGCCACCATTGTTAACATGGTACGTGTAGGTAATGGTGACCCTCTTTCTTGAGACTTTACCTTCAGCTTACCATCATGCGAGGTGAAGTCAAATTGACCTGTCCTAAATGTAAAAAAAAAAGGTAACCAAATATATATAAAAAATTATCTCTGTTCAACTTCACTCTATGTTCTTTACTATATTACTCTCCTGACTCCGTGAGACTGGCCACGAATTCGCAACGTGGCCCTGTCTAGAGGAGACACCGCCAAAAAACTCAGTGGGCTTTTTTGTAGTTTATTATCATTAGAGTCGATGCAAAGCTACATTTACCTATTTACACGATTGGCAACGCGCCAGTGATAGCAGTGGTGTAACAATAATATATGTTACGGAAAGCGCTTATCAGCAAGTACACGATCAGCTTGATTAGTAACTGAGTGCCAACGTAGACGTACTGTAGCACCAAGAGGTAATGGTGTAGTTTTTGTATACTTTGGTGTATCATAATATCGTATCGACCTATCATTCATTGAAGCGACTGGGTTCAAATAGTTTTATTTTGCAACGTCTTCAAGAATAAGTAAGTAGGTATTTAAAGTAGCTAAATTATTTGTTATGTATTTTTTGTATACCAAGTATAACTTTTTGTTTACCACATTATACAGTTACGCCTCCTTCTCATTGAGGTACACATAGACCAGGGATATGCTCTATGGGCAACCTTACACCCCGGCGTCGGCAGACCCGAGACGGCGTGCGGTTTTAGTCGGTTCAAGCCCGACATAACCGCCCCCGCTGGCCGGCGGGGGGGTATCCGAGGGGATTTCCGCACGAAAAAAAAAAAAAAAAAGGTACACATAGACCACATCCTTCCATCTACTTGGATTTTTTAAATATATACTCGGTGGTTGCAATAACATCGTCATATTTATCTTTAAATTTGCCAAAGAAGTCCACACTTTCACAGGTTTAATATGAAATAGTATCGCACAAGAATTACTCATGTAACAATAGAAACGTTACATTAGTTTTGCGGTGAACATAATTAATGAACGGGTACGGTAGCGAACAGAAGTGTAATGAAAACAAGTGCCTTATTTAAATATCTGCCCGCTTATTTGAGTTAGGGCGATCTCGCACCTGAGCACCGGGGCTTAAGGAAAGGATGCTAAATAAATATTTTCTAAATGAAAGGATAAAGGGCACGCTTCGGCGATAAGTTTCTCGAGGTAAGGTGAACAAGCAAGCCCGTTTGCGTAGGTTCCGACAACATTTCTAATTAAGCGATTCGTTGTAATACCGTATTGTAGATTACTATGTACACGTCTGTGTAGTAGGTACCTATGGAGTGTTCCATCCTTGATTTTATACAAAAGTCATTTTAGGTTTGTTAAGTATGTACAAATTTGTTTTTTTTTCCTGATCAATGGCAAACAAGCCCACGTAGTAAGCAGTTAACGTTGTTTACCGGTAGGTATTCATAGCACCTGGTTGGATCACCTCCAATTTTGGTGCACTCTGGGCAACGTGGGCGATGACGCATCATTGATTGCTCCTCTGGAGTAGCTGGCGTCAACGTCAACGGCCCAGAGTCTAACCAACCGGCCCTTTTCAGGGCCAGCTGACCCCGAGGGGGTCGGGGTATGGCGGGCCTGCAAGGCCCACGGGAGGGGGGGTGGTCGCTCCAGGTACCCCTCTGCTCTTATCAGAGGGGACACTGCGAATGGCCCAGGGTCAGTCGGAGTGCGAGGGATATGCTCTATGGGTAACCTTACACCCCGGCGTCTGTAGACCCGAGACGGCGTGCGGTTTTAGTCGGTTCAAGCCCGACATAACCGCCCCCGCTGGCCGGCGGGGTAAAGGTATCTGAAGGGATTTCCGCACAAAAAAAAAGGGATTCATAGCACCAATCAGTACACAAAAGTGGTAAAATTAATATTAAAAGTGCTGAGTCACATTATCAATGACTGTATTGTTGAAATGATTTTTCCTGAACAGCTAAAGCTTTTTCTATTAATTTAATAAAGCTTACTACGAAAAACCGCTTTAAATAAACATTATAGAAAAGATTTTTCTTGTTATAGGCCCACATTACTTCCATTGATTTTGTAGGTGGTAGAGTCAAGCAACAGTCATTTTGGCCGTTGCATGAATGGGCCGACTCGACCGGGGAAGCACCACCCTCTCACAGAATATCGACGCCAAGTAACAGTATTTGAACTGTTGCGTTCCGTTTAGTGAGTGAGAGTGCCGGAGCCCAAACTCCTTTCCCATCCCCTCCCAAACTCCTTTCCCATCCCCTCCCAAACTCCTTTCGCATCCCCTTTCCTTTACACGGTCGGCAGCGCGAGTGTGACGCCACTGGTGTTGCACACGTCCATAGGCCGCGGTAACCGCTTCCCATCAGGTGGGCCGTGTGCTTGTGTATATACCTTAGTGGTATAAAAAAAAAATTGATGACGTGCCGTATGACACCTTTATAGAAGTACCAAAAAAGCGTAATTAGATATGCCTAGATAGGCATACCTTATGTATAATTTCTTAATTTCCTTCTTATTAAAACACATGCACCCATTCATCATCCCACTCACATTGGCATTTTTCTGAAAAATAGTTGTAAGAAGAGGGAAAATCCACAAACAGACACAGGCTTGACGTTTCATTCACATAATCGTGTTTCGTGGTTTTACACTTTTTACAAAAAATTGTAAAACCATGACAAGGGGGTACACAGAGCCTAAAAAGTTTTTAGGCTCGATGTACACTTGCGGGATGTCAGTGTAGAGCATATTTTGGTGATAATTAAAATAATTTTAATTTTATAGTCTCTAAAGGGTTTTAATAATCCAAAAAACTGTGGTATCAATAGCTTCTGGTATGTTTGGCTGCTTTCAGGGAGCGGCCATTGGGATGTCGTGGGTAATAGTCCGTAATACTTAAGTATTAGGTTAGTACGACTGTCTAAAGACAGGCTGTGTCGCATGTGATGTAAACGGTATGCTAGATGCAATAGTTTATCATAGGTATGCGGCAGGACGCTGGCGGACTGCCCGGCGTGGGAGGCGCCAATACGTGAACTCCATCGAGGTGGGAGTCCTCTCGCTCGGCAGCATGATTGCGGCAATGGTGCGGAGCACGAGCGCGTGGGCCGTCGCCACCTACTTCTGTGAGGAGATGGCGGACCGCGCCCGGGAGAGGTTTAGTACGCTCCCGGCCCGCTGGGCCCGCAACATGCTCGCCGCGGGTCGCTGGCAACTCAGGCGCCGGAGGTCGCTTAACGGCCACCGTCTTCCATGAGCGCAGGCTAGGGGGTGGCAGGTGAGGCCACCTGTCACCCCAGCAGAAGCAGGCCGGGACGGTGGGGCGACTAGCGCCCCTCTCCCAAACCGGGGCAAGACGGGGACACCGTGGTTCCAAAACCCGAAGGGGCCGTCTCGAAACCGGAGATGGCCCAGGTCAGACGGGGCGCGAGGGATATGCTCTATGGGCAACCTTACACCCCGGTGCGACGTCTGTAGACCCGAGACGGCGTGCGGTTTTAGTTGGTTCAAGCCCGACATAACCACCCCCGCTGGCCGGCAGGAGGGTATCCAGCGGGATTTCCGCACGAAAAAAAAAAGGTATGCGGCAGGAGGTATTTATTACGGTATGTTAATGATATCACAGCTTAGTTATAGTTCAAATGAGCTTAAATATAGGGACGTTAGAAGATTCCTTCAGTTATCGTTCTTTCACTGAGGAAGATAGGAAGATAGGGTACCAAATTTTTCTTTTTACTAATTTTTGATTCATTATTTTGTGACATCAGACACGATAGACTTTTAATAATATTAATAAATACAGTTTCATTTATTTGTATAATATATAAACTTCAATTCTAAAACGCGTTCAGTTAAAAGTTAATCTAAACATTAATTGGATAAAATAAAATAAAATATGCAAATACATAACCATAAAAAGAATTTATTTAGTTTCGCTGTAGCACATTCCTTAAACCGCTACAGAAACTTGTAATTAGTTGTAACAGATAAAGAGCTGTACATTTCTTTCTATCCTTAACTTAGACTATTTCATAATAGAGTTGACAACGACCAAGCTTTTCATCGAGATCATTTCCATATGAATATATATAGACAATTGATTACGTAGGGTGTTCTTAGGGCCTCACCAAGTTCTTCGGGGCCCAAGTCAAACTCAGCTGCAAGACTGCTGATTAATAGACTTGGTTCTGGTGCAGGCCACCCCCCCTCCCCGAGCTCCAAGGTGCAAGCATCAGGTGTAACCGGGAACAACGCTTAGATAATGATGATGATGATCAAGTCTTTTTGACAAGTATACAGAAGAGACTATCACGTAGTAGTACAGTTTGAACGATTAACATTTGAGAAACCATTCGGCAAAACCAGCAGCAAAACCAGAGATAGCACCCTACCAGTATAGTGGTGGCATGGAAAGGTAGCCTAAGACCAGTTTGTCTAATCATGTACGCATCTATCCATCTAAGTTTGGCTGACAAGTCAGCTTAAAAATGGCTGACAAGCGAAATTCTATTCTTAGCAATTCTGTGATTTAGCGATATTCACTTCCGTCATTCTTTTCTTATGCAGCGTCAGGTATGACCTTCGAATAGAAAAGAAGTTATGTGGCAATATTACATATACTGAACACTACTCAGGGAAGACAGTGGAACTAATTTTGGCAACAGCTGATCTGCATCGCAATATGATATGAACATTCTCACGCTGATTACCAAATGTACCTTGAATGTCTTAACATCAGTCAATGGACCACGGCCCAATGGTGTGTTTCGCTACGCATATTTTCCTAATAAAAGTTTACAGATGACTAAATAATAATATAGGTTTAAAGTTACATCTGTTGATAGTCAAGGCTCATTACTAACTTTTTCAGAGTTTAACTGAACTTGGATTTTATCCGATTTATCTGTAGGCGCGGAAAAAATCATTCCACCTTCGTAGCGTGTTTTAATAAGAAGTTAAATACGAAGCCCTAAGCTAACAATTTATTTTGATCCAAACCATCCTTTCGTTTTTCTCGTCACCGGAACTTAAGAAGTGTTGGGATTGAGAACTTGATGAGATTTTCAGACGGAATGTCCAAAAGAAAAATCAAATGAATTAAACGGATGAAACTTAAATAAGTACCTGCCAGAATATTTCAGCAATACAAATTTTGTGACAAATTTACTTTTAGGGTGTTAAGATCCTGAAAAATAATTAGTATACTGATGAAATAAACTCGATTCTCATCGGTACAACACTAGCCCAGGGCGTAATCCGCGGTCGGCCTTATCTGTCTCCATTCATCTTGTAAGCAATAATTTAATGCTGAGATTATTTTTCATTCTTGACAGCAAGTTTTAATGTCTTTTGAAATGAAATTAATCCACACTTACCGCTTTCACTTCGTTCATTAGGGTGATTGTAGCATAAAGGCGGGAAATCGTTCCATTAACTGGAAATGCCGCATTAACAAATTTCATTTTTAAGTAGGTACCTACATTGACAAGTGTCACTGTCACTTTCAAATTGTTATTCAGGCGATAAAGATGTCTACAAATATATGGATTTGAGCTTAAAAAAATGTATTTCATAAATGTAGGCCCCTAAAGAAATTATGTAGGTACATGTGAGGACCGGTAACTATGCTGAGATTCTTATACCTGAGAGCCGAAAGTGATGTTACCAGCGATAATAGAGGGAAGGAAATGGGACCAACACGGCCGTGTTGCCCAGCCGTTTAGCGTGTTTATGCGCCAGTACAGGAGAAAACGTGAGTAACGGTTTATTTTATGATACAATTAAAAATAGAATCGATTTTTATTTTCATGTTTATATTAAGATTATTTTTTTCTTTTTCCCGCGTGGAAGTCGGTTATCGTTTTTTTGGTCATATCTCCAGTTCTACTCAACCAATTGCAATCAAACATGCCGCAAATTTTAAGTCTGACCTATCTTATGCAATAACTGCATCAAAATCCGTTCAGTAGTTCTTACGTCCATCGCAAATAAACAGACAAGAATTTTAAATATCTCCTATGTACAGACACGACTAATTTTCAATTTTGTTATAGTATAGAAGTAGATACAAACTTAATGAAAAGATTAAACTGACTTCAAAAACCAAAAAGGCACTAAAAAGTGAATAACTAATTTACAGATTCAATTCAAAATACAAAATCTCGCTGAGGACTTTTCTATTAAAGCCTATGCCAATCAACCGCTCAATGCAAGTTAAGCCGTGTACTTAGCCACCGTGGCAGTGAAAAAGTCAAGCTAAACATTAGTTTATTTTTATTAGTTAATTATTAGTAACCTAATAACATTAATGTCTAAATTACTAAACGCAATATCTAATAAAGAATAAAATAACTAAAGGACAAAAAGCACGATCGCCAATAGTATTCCATACAGGGACTAAGCCATTAAGTGCGCCATAGGGGGCTTGTCAAATTATTGAAGTATTCCTTTATTACCCAGTTATGATTTATATGCCATTTTATTATTGGACAAGTAAGGTATCGCTTGTATGTACTTATTAGCTGTGTTTAAAAATATATCACCAAATGTAGACTAATCTATGGTGTGAAATATAGATACCTACCTAAAGACTATGCCAGATTGTGTGAAGTTCTACCAAGACCTTCGGGGGCAGGGCTTTCCTTTCTTTCGGGGTTAGGAGGTTATACGTCCCGTCGCTGTCATAACAGCCGTAAGCCAAATAAAAAAAAGTCATTATTTTTTTTTTATTTGGCTTATACGCCTGTAAGCGGTGTAAGTGGACTCTTTTTTTTTTTTTTTTTTTTCGTGCGGAAATCCCCTCGGATGCCCCCCCGCCGGCCAGCGGGGGCGGTTATGTCGGGCTCGAACCGACTAAAACCGCACGCCGTCTCGGGTCTGCAGACGCCGGGGTGTAAGGTTGCCCATAGAGCATATCCCTCGCACCCCGACTGACCCTGGGCCATCTCCGGTTTCGAGATGGCCCCCTCGGGTTTGGGAACCACGGTGTCCCCGTCTTGCCCCGGTTTGGGGGAGGGGCGCTAGTCGCCCCACCGTCCCGGCCTGCTTCTGCTGGGGTGACAGGCGGCCTCACCTGCCACCCCCAGGCCTGCGCTCATGGAGGACGGAGGTCGTTAAGCGACCTCCGGCGCCTGAGTCGCCTGCGACGCGAGGCGAGCGTGTTGCGGGCTCGGCGGGCCGGGAGGGTTCTGAACCTCTCCCGGGCGCGCTCCGCCATCTCCTTCGCGAGCATCACATGCTCGCAGAAGGAGGTGGCGGCGGCCCACGCGCTCGCGCTCCGCACCATTGCCGCAATCATGCTGCCGAGCGAGAGGACTCCCACCCCGATGGCTGCCACGAGGTCACGCCTCGGCACCTCCCACGCCGGGCAGTCCGCCAGCGTGTGCAGCCCTGAGGTGTAAGTGGACTCTGGGTGGAAAAAAAAAGTCATTCTATATTCGTACTTAACAGGCACAATATAATTATTTATCTTGTATACTAGTTAAAATTTGTGAATACGCATTTATAATTTGTTAGTTTAAGTTATAAAATATATTAACTACGTGATGTAGTCACTATCTACGTGGTATGTCAGTTAAGGTCAGCTCACGCCATCCATTAAAAAGACATTTAGGTGAAGTGTAATTCAGCATCATATATTTATAGTCAAGCTATAAAATAACGTGTTTAAATGTCTAACTGGATAGTGGATAAGTACCGTGTTCATACCTGGTAACATAGTTACCTAATTACATTATTTATACAGAGTGACCTATAATTTAAACAGATAAACCTAATTAACTACAAGGACTCAGTGGAAAACATCAAGATACCAAGTAGAACTATTTGTTCTTTAGTAGAAGTATTTCGCAATATTTAGATTAGCCAACTGGTTTGCCGTATCGTTGAAGTGGAAAAAGTATGTCCGACAATAGCTTGTATCCTTATATACCCTGTGAAAGGACAGACGCAAATGACGGACTACCTACACTGTCTACTCCAAAGGAAGAAGGGAATGAGTATATCATGTATTGTATCTACGTTTGAATGTATGTCCGCATATATGGTAGAAGACTTACTGTACTAGCAAGCAATTTTGCAGCTATTTTTTTTGTGGCAATTCTTTTAAATTTTACGTCTAAAAATCATTCTCATAAAAATACCTAACCATGCTGTAACAATATTAATATCCTTCAAGTTACAACTCTGGGTGTAAATTATGCTCGAGGCATCCAAATATACCACTTATGTCATGATCTGATTATTATTATCATGTTGCGAATATATATTTCAAATACGTAATATATCACAAACAATCTCAACCCGCGCAGGTGTGCGCGGCGTGTTACAAAGGCACGTCTAGCACGCGCTTCCGTTTTGTTTGTCCGGCGCCTTACAATTGTACCTATACAAAGCGCACAACGATTACAAATAAAATTAGCAGGTCACAAAGGCTGATCTGTAAATTGCTTTATATACCTACGTTGCTGCGCTTTTTGTGGCGTCAAGATTGTTCATGTTATATTACGTATTTTAAATATATATTCGCAACATGATAATATTATTCACATCATGATATAATGTAGTATAATTGGATACCTCGATGATACTTTACACCCAGAGTTGTAATCTTAATAGTTACAATAGTTACTATAGAACTTAATGCACTGCTAACTGCATTTTCAAAATGAAAATGCATGCAATCCGAAGGTGGTACGTGAGCGTTGAGCCAAACCTCTCGACTGGTGATTCACACACTTTACACATTCATTAAATATTAATAATTCCAAATTTACGACTAATGGCAATTCCGATTTGTTTTATGTGACAGTGAGATTAATCTCAAATCCACAATTTCAGCAGAACTTGATGATTCGACATAACAATAAAATATGGTAACAAGCATTGCAATAAAACTACTTTTAACGAATTCTAAAGATATTGATTTGGTGTTATTTTATTATTTATACTGATCTTGACGTTTCGGTTGTTTTTCAGTAGTCATGGCCATGGCCACAGGCATAAAACACCGAACATCACCCTTAACGGCTTGAATGTTAAACAAGTTACAAAAGTCAAATATCTAGGGCTATTCCTTACCGATGACCTTAGAGACAATCTGGATATAGAAAGGGAGCGTAGAGCGCTAGCGGTTCGAGGTAATATGCTGGCCCGAGATTCTCTCGTTGTAGTATACAATATATATAATGTTAAAATATATATAAAGTTAACTTTGTTTAAAGCATATTGCCAGGGCCTTCACACGGGGAGTCAAGCCAAAAGTGCGTTAGACGAGCTGCGCGTCCAATATAATAATGTCTTTAGGGTGCTGTTGGGACTACCACGGTTCTGCAGCGCCTCAGACATATTCGTTCAAAACAGAACTGACAGCTTCCACCTCGTCATTCGCAAATAACTGCATCACTATTATGCAGGGTACGGGATAGTGACAATAGCATCTTAAAGACAGTGGCGGAGAGTATTAACTCTCCTATGAATAAATTCCTTGTGAGAAGGACGACCAGTTAGGTCTGTTTCCCTGGCTGAAGTCGTTCTCATAACCACGAGGAATGTAAAATTATATAATTAAATTTAATGTGCAAACTAACACTTGATTTAAGTTCGTACTAACACAATGGATCATTTTTATTATCTGAAAATAAATACAATTATTATTAAAACGTATGTAATGAACATTCTAAGAGTATGAAAAATATCATTTTGTATTTGCCAATCATAATAATTCTTCATAATAGTAAATCTGTCTGTTGTCGTTGTGGGTTGGAATATGAATATTACCATTTGTACTTTTTTTTTCTTCCAAACCATCATAGAAGTCAAGCGATTTGATGACCAATAACATAAAGTCATTTCCGTATTCTTCGAGATGGAAGATCACACGTACGACGTACGGTTACAAAGTAATAACTTCTACTTGACTGATTAGGGGCAGTTGCTCACTGATTATGTAGTTACCTTTCTACTCTTATTCATTTCTTATTTAATCAGAGAATCATAATTTTATTTAATACCTAGGAGAAAACGTACTGTGTTCTTCAGCGCAAAATCTCGCAGATATTGAATTATTTGGATGCTATAGTTGGTATCAGAACCCGCTAGTCTAATTATGCAGTTAAGTGTACATAGTTTTGCAAGTCTACTCGTGTTTTTGTAAATGGCTCTTGTGTTTTACGAACAGCGCTGAACTCCGTGTGCGGTGAAAAATATTTCATTTTTGTTATTCCCGATGATAATGAATGTTTAATGATAAATCCCTCCAAAAATATTTTACAAGCTCACGGCCCACCTGATGGAAAACGGTTACCGTGGCCTATGGACGTGTGCAACAACAGGGGCGTCACACTCGCGCTGTCGACCCTGTAAAACCATCTAATGTCCTTCTTGAAGAACCCTTGTAGTCGAGTGTATTGAACATTGTGGCGTGGCCGTTTAAGAAGCACTCAGACCAATGCAAATAGACATATTCATGCATACAAATATTTGAACTGAGCGGGAATCGAACTAGCGCCCCCGACGTAGCAGTTGAATGTACTGCCGCCACGCCACTGTTAGTAGTATTGTGATACGTCACACTCAAACTCGTTAAGCTTGAGACCGCATTGACTAGAGTAACCTACTTACTATCGAATGACGAGCGACGCTATGTAGGTATGTACATCGAAGCGACTCAAATCTTGAGTGATTCAAAAGTGCCCGCATGCATTGCAATGATATTTAGGAACATTCGCGTTAATTTCCATTGAAATCAACTTTTCATTGGTGAAAAACGGAATATTAAACGTTACAACAATAAATCGAATAATATGTGCCATCCTACAACACAACTGCGGCACCACATTTTTTTTTTTTTTTTTATCGTGCGGAAATCCCTTCGGATACCCCCCCGCCCGCCAGCGGGGGCGGTTATGTCGGGCTTGCACCGACTAAAACCGCACGCCGTCTCGGGTCTTCAGACGCCGGAGTGTAAGGTTACCCATAGAGCATATCCCTCGCACCCCGGCTGACCCTGGGCCATCTCACCACTAACAGCATCGCTCATCCTGTCTCCTCTGAAAGCAGAGGAGTACGGAGAGCGATGTGTTCCCGCCACGTTGGGTATTGGCCGACGATCAATGCCAACCCTATGAAGGGGTGAAGGGGAAGCCATTGACCGCCGCCCAGGGTGTACCGGCCGCTCCGATTCCTTTCCCCCCGGACTGCAGCGGGATCGGAATCGGAGCGACACTCGAGGAGGTTACCCAACACACACCCCACTGCGGCACCACCTACCGGTTTCAATTCTTAACATAAAACATACCTTTAGAAACCAATTCAAACACAAAGTAGAATTATATATACGTTTATCAAATATGTATTAACACAATATTAAAATAATAACGTACTTTATTAATTATGGTAATTGCAAATAAAAATCGAATTTCAACTTTTTATCAACGGAATTGTACAACTGACAAATTTCCTGCGATGTGGCATTTATACTACGTAACTAACACACAATGACACACGTCCTGCCTCGAACACGTTCCGCTCGGGACTGATGGACTCTCTGAAGGCTTCGTTTAGGTAGAAATCGTAGGTATTTTGAACTTTCGTGATATAATACAGAATTGATGTATATTTTAATAACTGTTTTTCATTCTCCTATCAATGACCTTCATTTTATTATCATTTTTAGGGTTCCGTTGCCAAATGGCAAAAAACGGAACTCTTATAGATTCGTCATGTCTGTCTGTCTGTCCGTCCGTATGTCACAGTTGAATGTACTTTTTTCCGAAACTATAAGAACTATGATGTTGAAACTTGGTAAGTAGATGTATTCTGGTGACCGCATTAAGATTTTCACACAAAAATTGAAAAAAAAGCAATAAATTTTGGGGGCTCCCCATACTTAGAACTGAAACTCAAAATTATTTTTTCATAAAGCCCATATGTGTAGGGATGTGTGGATAGGTCTTCAAAAATGATATTGAGGTTTCTAATATAATTTTTCCCCAAACTGAGTAGTTTGCGCGAGAGACACTTCCAAAGGGGTAAAATGTGTCCCCCCCCTGTAACTTCTAAAATAAGAGAATGATAGAACTAAAAAAAATATATGATGTATACTACCATGTAAACTTCCACCAAAAAAATTGGTTTGAACGAGATCTAGTAAGTAGTTTTTTTTAATACGTCATAAATCGTAAAACACAATTTACAATTCATTCAAATATAAAATTAAAAAAAAGCATTATTATGTTACTTGCTACTACGGAACCCTTCATGGGCGAGTCCGACTCGCACTTGGCCGCTTTTTTATTTTTTATCTTGGACACTACTCAAAATAACGCCGATATTCATTTTTGGCCAGACCAATCTTTGAGAGCTAATTCTATCGAGGAAAGGAAAAGTCATCGTGTATCGAATAACTGAAAATACTAGTTTTTAAAGTCTGGAATAACATATATGATTTTCAGAATACAGGGACTTCTCATTTTTGAAAAATCCTAATCTAATAACAGCCTTGCTCAGGGACCCTCGCCTTAATTCTTATTTTTCGGAGTGAGCGTGGGTGGAAACGGTATAGAATTCACGCTATAGAACGGTGTAGAATGTATCCATAAACACTCAATTATCGACTTTTTTATTCCTTTACCAAACGCTTGTACTCAGTTTTACAATTCAGGAATTTCAAAAATATATAATTAAGCTTTTTGAGACAAGTCCTGATGGTTCTCAGTTACTTCAGTTGCTAGAATGTCTCAATGATATTGATACTTTTGAAGGTGCGATCCCGTCTGAAATGTAAACTTTTCTTAAAATTAATTGTAGATACATGACAAAATTAGTAAACCTATATGGTTTGAATATTAATTATTTATTTACTCCCTTTAATATTGACTTCACATGACATGTCGCGCCGACTCCAAATAATTGAGTCAAGGGCAGGCAGTTAATGATTATTGACTACACAATGTCATTAGCACATTAGGAAACTAATATTAGTTTATACTCATTTGATTTAAGACCCATACGTTCCCTGCTGATAGGTATGTTTTTTATGTGTCTACAAAATGTATTTTATTAATTACTCAGTAGTAAGTTTTCATAGCTATCATTCAAGTGAGAAAGAGTTGGAACATTAAAATATTCTACAATGTTGAATACTTAATTGAACCATCTCGGATTAGGATAAAACTTGAGTGAGCGTCCTGAACAAAATGACAAGTAATTATTTTTAAGGCTTGCCGTGTCTTCGTCTATAATGCAAAGGAAGAAGTGGTTCAATTAATAGCGTCCCATGTTCGACACCGGCTTGTTCGTGACCCAATTAAGTTCGGCTCGTTTCTTATATTGTTCGGAGTCGGCAAACTTCAAGCGATAGAGATCTCGTCAACGATTAATTAGATATTCATTCTAAGCTTTATCTTGTCCAGTGATGTTGATGTCACAAATGGCTTTGTAATTTTGTTTAAAAAAAAACTGCTAAGTAGGTAGTTGTTTTCACAATATTTTTTATATATCAAGTGGGAATTAGATATACTACCCTGTAATATGCCACCGTCTCAGTTGTAAGCTAGCGGTGCGATGGATATGTCGAAAAAAAAACCGACTAAAAATAAACAAAAAATGCTCCGCTACGGAAATCTCTTATCAGGCCCCGGGTGTGATATAAGAAGGAGATTTCTGGTGCCCTAGCAGATTTTAACCACCTGTCGAACAGCAAATCGCCTTGCCATGTGGTGCGCGGGACCTTACCTCTTCGATTCAGACCGTCACCGTCTCTCTGTTTCGGCTAGAATGACAAGCAGCCCCATTGCCAAAAGCCAGCGCTTGTTGAGACCGAAGTTACTCGCTTTTCAGCGCTTGGTACAAAACGACTAATTCCGCTTACTCTTGCCGAAAAAATTTTCAGATAAGTGATTTTTAATTTCAAATAAATTTATGGAAAGATCTTTAAAAATTGGTTTGCAATGTTCAATGAAACTCTTCTCAATTACATGTCAGTGTGAACAGGTATTATCCCACTCAGAATTTAGGCGTTTAAAAAAAAAAGATAAGATTATAGATATAGATACAGATAATTTGAAAAAATGATCTCACTGAGGAGCAACTTGATAAGCTTGAGCGCCTTCTAAATTTTTGTATTAGATTTATATTTGGTCTCCGCAAATATGATCACGTTTCCGAGTTTCGCAACTTGCTCAAGTGGCTCCCAATTCGACTTCGCCGGAATGCTCATATTCTTTCCATGCTTTATAGTATTATTTTTAATCCCTTTACTCCTAGTTACCTAAAATAACGTTTTGTGTTTCTCAATGACACACATTCAAGGTCCTTGAGGTCATCAGTATCATTGGAATTGGCAGTACCCAAGCAATAACAACTTTTATGATAAATCTTTTACTGTACAGGCGGTACGGCTGTCGAATGCACTGCCTTTAAACATCAGGCGCGCAAAATCTCTGGCCACCTTTAAAAAGATGGTTAAGGATCACTACCTGGCTTCTTAGTTTCTTATTGTGTATCGTATATATCTTATGTATTTATGTATGTTTATGCATGTATAATATGTATATATTTATTTTATATGAATGAACAATATTATTATTTATTTATTTTGTCTTTTATTTATTTTATCCTATTAACCACACCAATAACTACCCATAAATGTTCCAATTCGTGTCCATCCAAAGGTTGCCTGTAAGAAATTGCTTTTAGCGATAAGGCCGCCATTTGTACATATTTTGACTGTGTATTCCAAGTACCTATGCATACTCTGACTGATGTACAATAAAGTTTATTTCTATTATATTCTATTCTATTTTTTTTTATAAATATATAAGAATACATTAATTGAATTATTATGTAAACTGTCGGATCATGCATTATTAGGTCAACCCTATCCTTAAGACTGAGCTCAAAACTCAAAAGCAAGAGTTCATCGCGTAACTGCATAATTCGTGATTTGACATAAATGAGCGGATTAACCCTGCTGCAATAACCTCATCATTTTTATAAACGTGTTTTCATAAATTTACCCCGAAGTTTTTTTGTCCCCATAATCTCTGTATTGTAATTGGTGGACTAAATTCATTACGGTACATGAAACCGTTTTACAGAATACCGTTTGACTTAATGTTTCAAAGGACAATGAATTGAGGTGACATCGGTTCAAACTGAAACAGTTTGACGTTTGCATAAATTTAAATATTAAACAATAATGTTATTACAATATTTCCATAGAACTATCTCAGCTAACTGAATTCACAATGAGTTACGAGAAACGGTCCGCCGCAAACTGTCATCGATAAGGTGAAAAGGGCAGGCTCTGATCTGACAGGAATGCATGACTGATGGAAGATTGGGGTAATAATACAATCTGGGGTTAAAATGTCTGGCTTTAGATTAAATCTATACCCCTGTGTTTAAAACATTGCATGCTTAATTATTAAATATAGGTAGGTTAACCACAATAGGTATAGGTATAACTACTTAATGCGCTAAACAACCCATCTTATCCCCAAAAAGTATACCGTATATGGCTGTATAAATTTACCTACTCACAGAATTATTTCTAATTTATAAAACAGCCTAACGTCTACGATCGAACCACCAGCAGATGCTATTCAAGCTGGATTCTAATTCCAACAAATTGCAACATAAAATTCATTAAAATCTGTTGAAAACAATAGTGCCAGCTCATTTAAAAGTAGGCATTAGTGATGGTCGGAGATGGCCCAGGGTCAGTCGGGGTGCGAGGGATATGCTCTATGGGCAACCTTACACCCCGGCGTATTAAGACCCGAGAGGGCTTGCGGTTTTAGTCGGTTCAAGCCCGACATAACCGCCCCCGCTGGCCGGTGGGGGGTATCCGAAGGGATTTCCGCACGAAAAAAAATGCTTTAGTGATGGTACTAAGCACCTCTTGTGTTTTTGTATAGTACCGGGAATAACACAACATTGTATAAAATACTGTGAACGACAAATCGATACAAAATGCAAATATCAATTTAGTTTTGAGAGTATCTATAAAATCCAACTGTTCCGACTGCGTAGTAATTCGTCGGATTGTACAGAATATTTTTCCGTTCAGCTGCGATGGTATCGCATGTACGATGTTTTCCGGTGACAGGAGGGTTTATGGTACAAATCTCAGCGGTTTTCCTCATCTTAACCAGAGCCTTCTTGCCACAAAGGGAGATCCGACAGCGGGAATATTTATTAGGCCCTATGTTTCAGAGCGACCGGGAAATCTGGAACGAAGCATTTACTATAAAGGTTTTTTAGTTTCATTTTAGTAGCAGAGCTGTTATTAGATACATTTTGTTACCCATTTTTCTTGAAGGCCATGTTTTCCTTCCAAATAAAATTAAGATTTCTTGAAATTGTCTATTTGTTCATCTGACCTGCTTAAAACTGCTAATGATTTTAATGATCTCTTTTTGTTCGAAAGCTTACACTGTCAGACTTATAAATAAGAATATATTTAAGTATATAAATATAATAATTTGTACAATAATCATAATTAATTGATAAAAAAAAAATACAAAAAAATATATTAAATAATACTTTAACAAAGCATTATCATCATCAGCGTTGTTCCCGGTTGCATCACCTCGATTTTTTTTCGGTCTATGCCCTAGATTGTAAATTTTGGTGCGATGACTGATATCTTCAGAATTATTTTTTACCCTTTTTTACATCATTATTATCTTTATTTTCAATAAAACCGTTTAACTTGAACATTTTTTTACTTAATTTTTACCTCTCATAACGCAGGTTGAAGTTTGTTCCTTAGACGGGTTTTTAACAGCCCGGAAAAAACATGATGAAATCTATGTGCCAGGATCTATACATCTATGAAAATCATAACGAGGTGAAAACTGTACTTACATTGTATATTTTTCCAAAAAAGTAATTGATATGTTTTCTAGGAACGAAACCGTTGCCGTGTGTGATGTGTTGATCTGATGAAGAATGTAGTTATTAAACTTTTTGGCTGTTTGTCCGTTTGTTTGCTTTTTATTAACGATGTTCTAACATCACTTGAAAACCGTTGAACAGATTTGGCTGAAATGTCATAAACTGCGCTGTATATCATCACGCAATTGTAAATAAATAAATAAATATTCTAGGACAAATTACACAACGCTAACTAGACCCACACTAAGCAGAGCTTGTCATATGGGTTCTAGAATGCGGATAAATATACTTAAATATACTTCTTTTTCGTAAATATATACATATTATACATAGAAACACCCAGACCAATGCAAATATACATATTTGCATTGCGCGGGAATCGAACCCGCGACCTCTGACTTAGCAGTCAAACGCACTACCGCTACGCCACAAAGCTCGTCAATGGTCAATTATAGGTATAATAGGAGTAATAGAGCTAAATCGGGTTAAACTACATATTATTGATGACAACTGTTTATTAACAACATTTATTACAATGTAGATGTTCACGTACTTCTGTGGTTCATCATAACTCAGAAATGGTCGAAATTCGGACTATAACACATCACCTGAAAGGTCAAGAGCAGTAAAATTTAAAATCTCGAAACTGCACAGAGTTACCAAAGTATAAAAGTTAGTTGATTAGAGACGCATAAACATTTCTTATTTAAAAACAAAAAAAATTAAGGAATAGTACTAACCGGAATTACTAATATTCCCCTAACCCCTCCAGCTTAGCTTAATTGCTTGTGTTAGGAGTGGGTTCACGGTGGTAGTGTAATGGCCAGGATTCGAATCCGGGACCTCTCCATCATAGGGTCGACTCCTTGACCACTAAGCTACCGGCCCTTACAAGCATTATGCTATTGTATTAAGGAATTGGGCAGAATTAATTTCGATTTTACATATTACCCTTTATTTTGAACGAATTGTCAATGTAAAAGAGTGCACCACACCACCTCGTACGTTAATAAAGTGATAGAAGGAGCCTACTGTCCTAATTTTGTATTTCTAGCTTTAGTAGTTTAGCTCTACGTTGATGAGTCTACCGAAAAGGTTTATTCTCCCTATTAAATAACGAAACATACCTTGAACTACTCCGAACTTAACGCGGACCTTATTAAAAATAATCGACTATTTCTTCCCTGCTAGTTTGACCGAAAACGGTAAAATGTGGGCATCTTCTCCGCTGCTAGCATACCCCATCGGCGATATATAGGTAAGTGTAAAAAGCACATAAGCTGTATGGTAGTTACTTTAAGTATCCATTTAGAATGTAGTGAAAACATTGTGAATCTACCGCACGATAGATGCGTTCATCTAGCGTTCATTATTTATAAAATTAATAAAACAGTAATGTCGAGAAAGGGCGATCGAAGATGATGCTCATAAAGATACCTGTGCTTTTATATTGTGAGTCACGTAAGAGTATTGGAATTCATCAAGTAGTTTCGCTGTTTGGATCCCCAAATGGAGTAGATATTTCACTTAAAGTACACTAGCCAGAATAGTACATTGAAATTTATGAGTGACCCCAGCGGACAACGTATGGAAGTAGGTTTTACTCTTGAACGCGAGTGGTACTTTCAGATATAAAACGCATTGGGAACATTTACTTGAAAAGTTACGGTCCGCCATAATGTCCCGTTAGGAACACAATTACCTAATATTCAGTGGTGGAGTCGAGTATATAATTACCTTCGATGTACCGCGGAGCGTTCGACTCGAACTTCAATTTCACAGTTCTTAGGTTAAGGCGATGAGATTTAGTGAGCTTGTTATTTCGTATTATTTTAAAGCTCTTTCCTTATATGAAGCGTCTAATCTCGTTGTGGTAGCCCAGAAACTATCACAACAGAGTACGAGTATTCGTTATTTTGCCAAAAAGAAACACTTAAAGAATGTTTTTCAAAGTACGGAAGCTGCTGCAATGAAAGTCGGACGAGGACGCGGAGAATCTCTTAGTTATTATTCATTAGTATTCAGATAACACAGCGTCTAAGTTAGTTATAAAGTCATCTCCATAGAATCGTTATATATAATCAGGGCACGTGGTCAACGTTTGAAACATCTCCAGCTTAGGGAAAATGAATTAAGAAAAGCGAATAATTGATAATATAAAAAGAAAAGTATCTTTCATATTTATAAAGTTATTGCAGACGCCTATATTTTTTGTTTGTCTATCATTTTGTGTCAATTTAAATATGAAATAAGTTGCGCAGGTGTAGGCGATGTTGTCTTTGTATCTCGAAGAGTGTTATATTTCTTGGTATCAATTTATGCCACTTATTTTCATTCATATATAATATTCAGATTTATTCTCTTTGTTTTTGTTAGGTAAATATGTTTTTATTAACATTCACGGTTAATATTATAATTGAAAGGAGATGTACGGTGGGCGAGTGTTGAGTTGGCCGTTAGTGTCCTAATAACGCGGCTGCAACGATCCATTCGTTTAAAGCCTAGAGTAAAGTACTCATTAGATTTAAGTGAAGCGAGAGTCCCCCGAATGCAGTGCTTATCGGAATCATGCATGCTGTAGATACAGACTGTACGTATATAAATTAGAAGTAAATGGGACTACTTACGTCTACTTGCTTATCTATTTTAAAGATGTTTCTCAGGCTCAGTCGCTTAAATGATTATTTAATAAAACGAGATTAAAAGAAACGTCTTATGTGTTGCTGTCGGCGTAGCCTTATGATTTTAACCGAATTCACCAAGATTGAGAAGGGTAACGTCCCCAACCGCGCCACGCCGCGACACCGAGTTTGTTAGCACACTTGCGAATGAAGAAAAATGTCTTAGCTTAAGCCTTCCCACTCGGCGAGTGCGGAATTGTAAATAGAGATTTATTAAAACGGGACATAGCGAAATTCGCGCAGTTATGTACACCCTTTTGCGAGATTGTTCAATATGGGAGTGCAAAAGTTTCGCATTTAGATGTCACGAACTACGTATTTTTTGTTATTATAGATTTTTTTATAACAATAACTGTGGCTTTTATGCCTAAGTAAAAGTCTGAGTGCAATATACATAATAATAGAGCACTGCTCAGCACGAATACACCAACTTTGGGGAGTATATAGTACTGGAGACCTTCCTTTATCCCATTTTCCTCCTCACTATCTACGGCATTGCAGTCACGCATTAACTGCAAGTTTTCACAGTATTTGCTTTTCCTAACCTAACCCAGTATCGGGATAGGATTTTAGGCAGGCTAGTAAAAATTGACAGTTCTGCTCTAGTAAGTTTGTGCAATTTTACCGTTAGCGCTCTTGATACAAAATAAGAGCTCATTCATATTTTATCAATACATGATTATATTCATAGAAATTTGTGGATAGAATGAGAGCGGTTCTTCTCCTAAACTTATTTGTCCGAAAATCATTATCCATAACACGTTTGCTATAAACTTCAGTCACCATAATGTTAAGAAATTCGAAATTTTATTTTACATAATTATGTTATTTTACATATACTATAATTTAGAATCGCGTAGGAGCGAGGCTTTCTAATACATTATTAGGATAAATAAACATGAAATACTTGGAATTTAGGATTTATAACTTTTATGGATATCTCTTTTAAGCTTTTTGTATATTATTGATTGTAATATGTATGACAAACTAATTAAGGGTATGTGATATTAGGTTCGGGCAAGTTGTGATTCGGACAAATGATGATTAGGACAAAAAATATGGCAATTTAGATTATGACGATATTTATTTACCCGAAAGTCCTAAATACGAATTTTTATTTTTCCGAATTTCATTAGTACGAATAATTAAAAATTCGTAGTGTTATTGTCCCGAAACACGTTATTCCGAATTTCTAATTTCAGAAAAATCATTGTTAAAATTAAAAATTAGCATCGCAAATAGGTGAAAGTTAAAATTGATATGATTGAGTATAAGTAGGTATAATCAATAATTTTTCAATTAAATAATTATTCAGTTTATCTAGTATAAAAATTAAGCTAAAACCCGACTCGCCGTGGTCCTACTGCTGTGGTAATTGTCTGAAATATACTAGAGTGTAATTTGAAAACCGACGGCGCGGAGGGAGGGCAGTTCTCACCCGCAGTAATGAAGCTGAGGCGCCCGGGCAAGCTGGACCTGCTGAGGCTAGTCACCGAAGGCCTGCAGCTAAAGCTGCAGACGTGAGCATTTAAAAAAAAAATTTGGTCCGTTATAGACTGCGCCCAGCCTGATGGTAAGCTGAGGTGAAGTCCAAAGAGTAGTGGCCACCATTGCAGAGGCTATCCCTAAAATGGTTGTCCCTACTTCGATGGCCTTGACAGAAGCTTATTCACGACTACTTGAAGAACACGGGATTATAGGTAGAAGGGAACACGCGTGTGGTTAAACCATTCCAGTTCTTTATCGACAAAGAAAGGAATCACTGAACTGCTTGGTTCGCAATGGTACCGTTCGCACCGTATGAGGTTGACAATTAAGTTCTGCACGTGTTGTTCGGGATTGGAAGGGAGAAGGTGGAATCAACTGGAATAGCTCGTCAGAACACTCACCTTGGTATGGGCGAGAGAAGGTTTATATAATAGAAACTGCACGGCGCTGCAATCAGTCGAGAACGCCTAATAATTATTGAGCGGAGCCATTCCAGAGGTGAGAACAGTATTCCACGCAGGGACGAACTTGTTCCTTATATAAAAGACTTATATAGCGCCGGAGAAGAGTAAAACAAAATGCTTGCAAACATATTTACCTACATTCTTGTTTGCCTGCATGGATGTCCGCTTGCATGCTTTATACATGCATGCTTGCTTGCCCAAGGCATCGTGTATTTGTAATCGGTAGATTAGGTTAGTACCTACTTAGGTTGAAACAATATTTCAATAGTATAATATTTTCATTTCAAGTTTTAAATGTCCACCAAATGCTTTAAAAAGCATTTTCTTGGGAATTATTTTGTTTAAGGAATTATATTGCAAAAGAGGAACAAATCTTCTTTTGCAATATACTTCCTTAGTTTTGGTTTGGTTGGCTCACTTCAATTTATTGTAACTTAGAGTACCTCCACAAAAAGTGGCCTGTGTGTTATTTTAGACTATATTAAATCCCTATACCACATTTCAGCCAAATTCGTTGTAAATGGTTGTTACTCAATCATGTTCAAATAGCGTGATAGAGTAACAACCATTCACATAAAAACAACCAAACATCTTCAGAAACTTTCAAATTTATAATATAAGTAGGAAGCAAGATAGACTATGAAAATGGGACTTACATATCGTCAACAACATAACTGGACTGATGTTTAGCAAATGGACCACTGGTTCGCAATTGTTTGAGTAATTACAATGGTTTGTGAATTAGCCGGAGGCTTTTTCTTGCTTTCTTTCCTCTTTTCTTCTTCTATTCTTTTCGCTACCCTTCCCACTCTGTACGTAGTAAAGTGCGAGCGTTGCCATTGTAAGTATTTATCGACCACGGTAACTTCTTACTGTAAGGGGTCGTGTACTGGTTTGTTCCTCTTTTCAATACCACAATATCGTGTTTGGTGATGACTGAGACCTGGTAGAGACTTAGGTCTTTCCCGATCCGCAGAGCACGCCAGGCGCGGAGGCGAATCAGACGTCGGAGGTCACTCAACGACCACTGTACTTCATGAGCGCAGGCCTGGGGTACCTGGTGTAGCCACATGTCATCCTAGCAGAAGCAGGCCGGGGCGGCGGCGTGCTGCTCGCACCCCCTCTTTCCGGGGGCAAGACGGGGCACCGTGGTTCCCAAACCCTAGAAACCGGAGATGGCCTTGCGTCAGTCGGGGTGTGAGGGAAATGCCTTATGGGCTAGCTTACACCCCGGCGTCTGAAGATGTTCGAGTCCGACATAAATACCCCCGCTGTCTGGCGGGTCGAAGGACTTCGAGGTAAGGTATTCGAGGGGATTTCCACACGAAAAAAGAAGGTGGTCAGCATTGTCACAATCCTATAATGTCTTCAGTGACACTTATAAGATTCAATTAAATATATTGATGTGAGAATTAAAGGAAACGGCCCATTTGTTTCGTCTCTAGAGCTCCATAAAAGAATAAACATACGTAGACTGCTAAACCCCATATCCCTTTTTTTTTTTGCGTGCGGAAATCCTTTCGGATACCCCCCCGTCGGCCAGCGGGGGTGGCTATGTCGGGCATGGGCCGACTAAAACCGCACGGTGTCCTGCCCAAGTGTCCATTGCCGGGCACCCCGGGTAAGCCCTCGAAAGGATAACCCCAGGGCATCCGGCGGACCTTGACCGCCAGCAAGGCCTCGTCTGGTGGGGTCGGGTTTTATCCCGCATCGGTGAGTAGGCAGGCGTGTGTAGGACACACACGACACGCCTCCGCCACGTCCTGCTTCTGTATGGACGGCGAGTCGACCAACTGCCATCCTCGGGCCCCGATCATGGAGGTTGGTGGTCCCGGGCGTAGAAGAGTCTACGGAACTCGGGGGACAGGGTTCTCTCCCGCTCCCTCTCCGCCGTCTCTTTCGCGCGCATTACCTGCCCGCAGAAAGAAGTGGTGGCGTGCCACTTGCTCCCGTCGGAGACCACGGCCCTCACCATGGTCTCCAACGAGAGAACGTCCACGCCCAAGACCGCAACGAGATCCCGGCGTTGACTCGCCCACGCAGGGCACTCCACCAACATGTGGAGCGCAGTGTCTTCGCCAGGATCCTCGCAGTGCTGGCACTGCGGCGTTGTCTCCCGGTGGATGCGCCATAGATACTTACCATCCCTTCACGCCTATAATATAAATTTCTCTCACTCACTTATTATAATTTTTTGTTGTCTTAAAACAACTCGTAGCAGACCTACGCAGCGTAGCTCAAGCTACGAAACTGCTACTGCGTACTGGTAACTTGAGTTATCCATACTATTATTTTCATACAAGCCACAAGTTAGCTACTTCTATTAATGTTGAATTCATATATATTATGTACTGGGTGGGGTACCAAATTACTACCTCTTGATCGTAAATCTAATTGCTTTGTTTCTTCATCTTGCTTCAATGTGTTACCAATAAATATTAGATGTTAATTGATATCATTATAAGATAAGATTGTAACATTACAATACACGGTAGCATATTACTAAATATTTAGCCAATATGTATTAAATTAAACACGATTGGTACATCGTATTGTTCGAATCGAATGAAATAAGTATGGTTTTCAAGTTCATTCCTTTCTCTTTAAGTTTTGTTTTTGAATATCAGTGAGTATTAATATGAAAGTGTTACTACAAATCCCCTATTGATATATTATATAGACATATAACGTCCAGTAAGAGTCCGCGAACACTGTTCGGTTTAGTCTTGTTCTTGTCTTAGGCCACAATCCGTACTGTTACTGATAAATTTCTTAAAAACAAATCAAATGTATTTACTTAAAAACATACATAATGAGTTATAACAGGTTGTACAGTTACAGACTATGCATGTTTTGCCAGTGGTATACTAGCGCGCAAATATTATTTATCATCGACACTTTTGGTCAAGAAATTCCTTAATACCATAGAAGTTATGTTCATTTAACCAGTCATACAATTCTTTTTTAAATAATCTAGTGCTTAATCCTTCAAGATAAATTGGTACTTTATTGAAAATTCGAACACACATAGCAAGGCAACTCTTATTATATTTTGTGGATTTCTGGATATTACACAGCACAAGCTTCTTAGGGATCTATCCGATCCGATTTACTTGCATTAGAATTTATATAAATCTAGTGGGGCGGAAATCACACAGTGATTGTCAAACTTCGGGCCAAACTTATTTTTAGGGACAATTTGTATGGTAGGTACCCGAAACCTGAGTTGCCTGCGACGCGCGGCGAGCAAGTTGCGGGCTCGGCGGACCGGGAGAGTCAACTCAGGCGCCGGAGGTCGCTTAACGACCTCCGTCCTCCATGAGCGCAGGCCTGGGGGTGGCGGGTGAGGCCACCTGTCACCCCAGCAGATGCTTCTGCTGGGGTGACAGGTGGCCGGGACGGTGGGGCGACTAGCGCCCCTCCCCCCGGGGCAAGACGGGGACACCGTGGTTCCCAAACCCGAGGGGGCCATCTCGAAACCGGAGATGGCCCAGGGTCAGTCGGGGTGCGAGGGATATGCTCTATGGGCAACCTTACACCCCGGCGTCTGTAGACCCGAGACGGCGTGCGGTTTTAGTCGGTTCAAGCCCGACATAACCGCCCCCGCTGGCACGCGGGGGGGTATCCGAAGGGATTTCCGCACGAAAAAAAAAAAAAAAAAAAAAAAAAGGTACCCGAAACCTGAAACGTACAAACCCCAAAATCTAATCAGTACTTCCCATTAACCAAACAAGATGATTGGCGAAAGAATGTTTTAAATCGGATATGTGGTTCTTGAGTTATTGCGTAAACAGACATCCAGACATCCAGACCGACAGACCGACACAATTTTTTTTTTTTTTTTGCTTAATTCGACTTAGAATCATGTGAAACGCGTCGAGAAAAGTGGGTGTAAGATTTTGGTTTTTTTTTGCGTGATTTTAAGACTTCGGTGTCCACCTGGTTGGTGGTCCGAAGTAATAGCAAATCTAGTGGGGCGGTAATCACACAGTGATTAGCAAACTTTGGGCCAAACTTAGATATTTTTGTTGCAGTATTTTTATTCAAAATACAAACTTGTGAACAGACCTTAGGCTTTATGCATATTATTCGACGCGTCTTTATATATTGAGCACTAAATATGAAGAAAATGAAATCAAATCAAAAGTCTTCGACGTCAAAAACACAAAAAATGATTTTTTAGGGACAATTTGTATGGGGGTGTGTGTTGGGTAACCTCCTCGAGTGTCGCTCCGATTCCGATCCCGCTGCAGTCCGGGGGGAACGGAATCGGAGCGGCCGGTACACCCTGGGCGGCGGTCAATGGCTTCCCCTTCACCCCTTCATAGGGTTGGCATTGATCGTCGGCCAATACCCAACGTGGCGGGAACACATCGCTCTCCGTACTCCTCTGCTTTCAGAGGAGACAGGATGAGCGATGCTCTTAGTGGTGAGATGGCCCAGGGTCAGCCGGGGTGCGAGGGATATGCTCTATGGGTAACCTTACACCCCGGCGTCTGAAGACCCGAGACGGCGTGCGGTTCTAGTCGGTGCAAGCCCGACATAACCGCCCCCGCTGGCCGGCAGGGGGGTATCCGAAGGGATTTCCGACAGATAAAAAAAAAAAAAAAAAAGGGACAATTTGTATGGTAAGTACCCGAAACCTTGAACGTACAAATCCCCAAAATCTAATCAGTTCTTCCCATTAACCAAACAAGATGATTGGCGAAATAATTATTTAAATCGGATAAGTGGTTCTTGAGTTATTGCGTAAACAGACATCCAGACATCCAGACCAACAGACAGACCGACACAAAAATTTTTTTTGCTTAATTAGACTTAGAAGCATGTGAAACGTCGAGAAAAGTGATAAAAAGTGGGTGTAAGATTTAGATTTTTTTTGCGTGATTTTAAGACATCGGTGTCCACCTGGTTGGTGGCCCGAAGTAATATATATGCCACCGCAACATGACAAAAATAGTTTAATTAGACGCTTGTTTTCATTATAATTATGAATGACTAAATCAATAGTTAACTCTGTGGGTTTTTTTAATAAACAATTCTAGATTTGGTCTATTAATATTTTAATATCTTGAGAATGTGGATCCAATTAAAGTATTGCATAAGACTAAGTATGTAAATATGTATCGATTTTTTATAAAAGCTGTGTCTAAATTCTAATTATAAATTAAAGTAATATCAACACTTGCTTGGAATGCTTTTAAACAGTTCATAAAATTAAAGATGCATTCATCTTATTTGTTAGGTTATTACGGAAGTGATTCTATTGCAAATGAATAATTGTTGTAGTAAATTAATTGAAATGAAACCCAACACTTTGTAACATGTGTAACAAATAGTTATTAATTTGATTAGCTTAATTAATAATCAAATACAACGCGACGTGTTTATTTTATAATAAAATTCAAGTCACGTGTTTTTGTGACGTAGTTCGCAATGGCTACAGCGGGTAGAAATTATTATGAACTAGCTGACCCGGCAGACTTCGTACTGCCTCAATCGATAACAACTTCCATATTTATTCACCTTTTAAACCTTCCCTGGACCTCCACAAATAATTCAAGACCAAAATTAGCCAAATCGGTCCAGCCGTTCTCGAGTTTTAGCGGGACTAACGAACAGCAATTCATTTTTATATATTGAGATAGTAATCACTTGAGGAAGAGGTCCTCTTTTTGCTGCCGATTTTGGGAGAGATAACTTTGTAAGTAGAATCCTTATTGCTTTGATTAAAAATAATTCTACTGTTTAACGTACTTGCTTTTTATTGCTGAACCAACCCTTTCGTTTAAATATTTTGTCAGCTTATAACGGTGTGATATAATGTGCAACGCTAGTTATTTTCCTATATACTTATAGTCTGAGCAGTACCCATGACCTACAGGGGTCAGAGGGCCTGCTCAATTGTTTAAAAAAATACCCACACTTAGAACTTCGACATATATATTAATAGCAAGATACATTTCCGCTTAATACCCGGGAACTAAACCCACGACATTATAAACAGTAGTTGCATACACTACCGCTGTACCTTTTTTTTTTTTTTTTTTCGTACGGAAATCCCTTCGGATACCCCCCCCCCGCCAGCCAGCGACTAAAACCACACGCCGTCTCGGGTCTACAGACGCCGGGGTGTTAGGTTGCCCATAGAGCATATCCCTCGCACCCCGACTGACCATGGGCCATCTCCGGTTTCGAGATGGCCCCCTCATATCAATAAAGTCACTGAATTTCAACTAATAATAAAAGATTCGTAGATTTTAGTTTTTGACGTAAAATCATTCATAGTATAGTAGGCCTATAGAAAAGTAAATTGCGTAATTTTCTTTTCGATAAGTATGCCAATAAATCTGTATCCGATATATTTCACTTCAGAGCTACCTGCTCGGAACCTACATACTAAGGTAGAGCCTTACCTTTGTATGTTGGTATATTACATTCGTTATTGCGTCTTTTACGCGTTTAATACCGTATACCTATAACTCCTGAATGGCTCGACCAATTAAGATAATATTCACATACTTAAATAAATTAAAGAGCTAAAAAAATCTCACACTACAAATAGTCGGAATAATTTGAAAATGAAGTCCGTATAATATATAATGCTGATGTAAGTTCTTGTAGTTTGAATCTTTTTCGTTTCATCATCATCACGTCTGCTTCTTGCACTTTGGAGCCCGAGGTCTGATCTTCTACGCTTGGCCTCACTTGGATTTTACGGAAGTGACTGCCATATGACCCCCTAACTTTGAAAGGAAAGCGTACGCCAGAGCCTCGTCTGTTAATCAGTAGATGTACCGGCTCGCAGGTGACTGTACCTTGAGCCCTAAAGCTCTTAGTAAGACCCGATATATTGTTAGGGTCACCTTTGTTTGATATACTCAACTGCGTTGTTTGATAGAATAGAAATTGAAAGCGACTCTTGAATTTATTTACTGATGAGTCACGACTAACAATAAACTATTGGACTTGGGTGTTTGTTGAACAAAATCATTGCGTTGTTACTTACTTGTTTGTCTTTATACTTGTTAAAATCAATGCGCCCAGCTGCTCGTTTTGATTGAGATGAAGTTAAAGGCTGAAAATTCAATATTGTGAATTTTGAAAGGGCTACATTTAAGGCCATATTCACAGACTGAGGTGGTGTCAAGTATGATGTATAATCAAAAGTATGTATTATTATTCTTACACAACGTGTGTGGAGTAAGGCTAGTTGATAAGGAAAAGAATCCGGATAAATAAGAATAGTATCTATTATGAGTTTGCAAAACACTAATGTAGGTTAGGTATATTTATCGGATCTTCAACTTCTAGTGATATACATCTTAAAATAGTTAAAAACCGTCGTAGAGCTTATATTTTATTTTATTTTATTTTATAATTTTCGAAAACTTACAGCTAGGTACAAAAATAGTCAAGGAAAAGTTACATAGACAAGGCCAATTAGATATTAAAGATATATTCATGTATTCTGTTTTCTTCCTTTAATTAGTAATCCTGTATATTAACGAGCCATTAGCTGGTGTCCTCGTTTCAACAATGATTACTTACATTTATAAAAGTAATATAAAGATTTCTTGAGACTAGTGTTTAATATTAAAAACATATTAGACATCTAGGTAATTAGGAAAGTTTAAGTTCAGAAATTGCTTGCCTGAAAACTCGTCATGGGATTTGGCATTTTTAAAATATCTACTACTAAATCGCTACGTCGATATCATAGCATAAGTATCTTATATAAACTTATGTTTGCATACGATTTGCGTTTGGTAGCGTGCACTATACTGTGTACAAAAAAGTATGTCTATCCGTATTCTAAAACCCATAATGATAAGCTCTGCTTAGATTAGGTCTAAATGGTGATATGTAATAATATCCTAGAGTATATTGTTTATTAGAATCGGTAGTTCCAAAAAACTCATGGAATCTGCCGGAATAAAGAGAGCGTAAGCCTGTCTTGATGATGCCCTTTGTCGTCAGTACTTTGGAGTCTGGGGTTTGACTTCACAGCTTCTTGTCGATAACTTGTGATATTTAAATTATAAGATAAGGATTTTAATATGATTAGTATATTTATTCCTAATTATATGTCTACTGAACGTGTTTTTATGGGTTTTACGCGAGGTTCTTTAAATTTACTAATACGAACAAGAGGATCGCGAAATCTGCTCAGTGATTGAGCCTAATACACTTTTCACTGCTTGATATTTTCTTCCTCCGGACCAAGGACGGATCCCTGACCACCAACTGTCGGGATCTGTTCCCCAACCTTTTGTTTTTTCTCTGCTCTCAATTCAAATTGATTTATATATTTTGGTTTTAATATCGCTGACGCATGATTGCCAGGCAACTAACTATAGTGTTCGAAGGAGTCCGAATACTACAGTACGTAGACAACAGCTATACCTATAGCATCGTGCGGTCTGCTGTATATTCTGTGGATGTGATCAAGAAGTCTTTTCGTGGATGGTAAGCCCTTCACTACCAACATGGCTTTACACCTTGACCATCAGCTTGTTCAGAAGTGTTTCTTAAATTCCTTCATTTGTTGATAGCGGTTGATATAACTGGAGATGGCAGTGACAATAAGGGGCACCCAATAAGGAAAAATCTCGGTGTTAACGATGTAAAACCAGATGGATCCACTGACGTAGGTATCAGAGGACGTGAATATATATTGTCTCAAACTGTGCGAAAAGAATAGTTTACTCGTTAATTTGCGGATTTGATACTGACTAACGAAATACCACTGAAATTCGGTACATAAGCAGGTCTAAAGATTTAAAGCATTAAACATATGCACACATACCTCATGTAGCAGTAGAACGGTTTTATACCACGTCCCGCATATTACATTTCGAAGTAACGGTTGAAGTTTGGCTTCTATAATATATCCATTTCATGATGCTGATAGCGATGGAGAAAATATCGAACGCGAACGTTGCAGTACCAAAAGCTTTTTTGATGAGAATCGAAGAGGTTGATTGTAGTCTGCATTTCACCGTCAACTTTTCCAGTGCAAGTGTGTGTAAATTGGTGAAATATTCGGAAAGAATTTCTGTTGATTGACTTTGAATATTCGACAAATAATTGTTTGAACGGTGTATGATGTATGAACGAAAGCTTTTACGAAGCCATTATGGTCTATCATTGGGTCCAGGAAACTAATTTTATATCGCAAGAAAAGGAACCGATATTACTTAACAATAACTGTGATATCATAATATTGATTCCTTTTGTGACGATGTAAAATTTCCTGAGTTAATTCGTATGTGAATCGGCCTTTGTTTATTAAAAGGGAGAAAGTCAAATTTTTATGCAAAATGTATGAGTAATTTTACTACTAAATACTTGTATAATATACGTAAGTATTATTTATTGAAAAATGATATATACTAGCTGACCCGGCAAACCTCGTTGCATCTTAGAATCGAGTTATGTTGTCTGCTGATTTTATAAAAAAATACATAAACACCCGAGACGACGTGAGGTTTTGTCGGTTCGAGTCCGACATAACCACCCCTGCTGGCCAAAGGCACAGTATAGGCGCCGACAAATGTTAAAAATCAAAGATCATCAAAATCGATCCACCCATTCTTGAGTTTATCCCGGTCAGCACTAACACGACTTTGTTTTACATATATAGATTTATGATATGCAAACTTCCTATAGCTACCAAATTACTCCAAGCGTTATGATATTAAACAGTTCGATTCAGGCCGTCTATTTTACAAAGTAGCGTGAGTACGGATGACCGAATAATCAGTTTTCGGTTCGAAACCATCGACAACTATCGGGGCGTAGTGTGCCAGGCCCGGGCCGTCCTAACTTATCCCACAGAGTGTTTTAGCGACATAAATTGCCGACGTCTATTTACATTACGTTGTCGTGAATTAACATATCCACGGGTATTCCCTTGCTAACCAACTGAGTGTTTCTGCAAAACTCACACAATTTACTGCAAAAAAAAAATACTAGGCGCGTACTTCAAACCAAATTGGTTTACCTTTTTTAATAAGGGCAGGGATTTTTAATTGTTTAATTTGTTTCTTTTTTGCCACAATGTTTTACTACATTCCGCTTCATCTGCGACAGAATGGATAAATCATTTTATTTAGTTATTTTTACACGTGTACTATTTGATTTATAATGTATTTTTATATACTTAGTATTTTTAGCTGTTACCCGTGGTTCCGCCCACGTAGAATTCTGCCACCGTTTTCTTTACCTATGGGAACCTATTCCCCCCTATGTCTATGTGTTATTCTAGGCTATACCCTGTACCAAATTTCAGCCAGATCCGTTCAGCCGTTAGAGCATGATTGAGTAACAAACATCCAAACATCTTCACAAACTTTCATATTTATAATACATGTATTAGTAGGAAGTAGGATAGTAGGATTAGTAGGATTGAAAGTAGGCGTTCACTGGGTTTTTTATAGTTTTAATATTAGGGTGACCGAGGAATAAAACAGGTTAACAAACAAAGAAGCAAGTCCCTAAGTTTTCGCTTTCTGCGTAACGTAATCTTTCTAATATTTAAAAATGTCGTGTCAGTGTTTGTGGTCTCATTCCTCCGAAACAGCTGTTTTTTTTTGTATATTTTGTAGGTATGAGAATAGGTCATAATCCTACCATTTTTTTATCGCGATTTGATCATTTATAGCTGTTGCCTTCGACTTCGTTCAAGTTCGGTATAGATCAAGTATGTTTATATCTGCAGTTTCAATCCCAAATCATAATTATTTAGGTATTTAACACAATCTTATCATGGGTACCAGAGTTGAACTACAGTTTGTGTTTAAAATATGGATGTTGTTACTATTTAGTTAAGTTCATCATTAATTGTAAGCAAACTCAACGTGAATAAATGTTTTTTTATTTTTTTTTATTTTTATTAACAGCAAATAAAATACTAGTGATAAAAAAATAGTAAGGATTCAAATTTGTAAAAATCTTGCCTAAGCTTGTAGGATAGTTGTCTGTACATAGCATAGCATAGCATAACGTAACATGACATGACATGACATGACATGACATGACATGACATGACATGACATGACATGACATGACATGACATGACATGACATGACATGACATGACATGACATGACATGACATGACATGACATGACATGACATGACATGACATGACATGACATGACATGACATGACATGACATGACATGACATGACATAACATAAAAAAACTTAGTTAAAACAAGTGGGAAAAATAATTTATATTTTAGTTGGATTTGGAACGTTGATCAGTAAAAATGGAAGTCCACTGCTGACCCATTGAGGTACAAATACTGTTGAGATGTCACTCGAAATATTAACATGTAATAACACACTAAATTCTGCTGATTATTTAATAAAATATCGTGTATATTTAATATAATACCCGAAAAGTACTTGTGCTATGAAAATATAAACGCGTGATGATATGCATTCTGAAAGACATATCCGTCTTTAATTAATTATCTTTTCCACGTCGATAACACTGAAAGTTTCTAGATTTTATATTTTAATACTCATCAACTTTAAACGCGGTAGTGATGATTTATAATTCGGATGTTGACCATGTCCATGTTCTACCATAGAAATAGAATAGAAATAGAATAAAAATAGAATAGAAATCGAATAGAAATCGAATAGAAATAGAATAGAAATCGAATAGAAATAGAATAGAAATAGAATAGAAATAGAATAGAAATAGAATAGAAATAGAATAGAAATAGAATAGAAATAGAATAGAAATAGAACAGAAATAGAATAGAAATAGAATAGAAATAGAATAGAAATAGAATAGAAATAGAAATAGAAATAGAAATAGAAATAGAAATAGAAATAGAAATAGAAATAGAAATAGAAATAGAATAGAAATAGAATAGAATAGAATTTAACACCCTTGCTCGTAAAGCTGATATAATTCCACCGGTTTTAAATATGTAAAGCGGGTCATAACAAACGCGTGTGTTATCAAAGCAAATAGTTTTTACACGCCCGCATATGAGATGTCTAATGGTTTTCTAGGTGAAAGAACTATACTCTTAGATCATCATCAACCTATTCTAGTCCACTGCTGGACATAGGTCTCCCCTAATGAGCGCCATAGCGCCCTGTCTTCAGCTTGCCGCATCCAGCATCTGCCCGCAGTCTTTCGCAGATCGTCATCCCACCTGGCCGGAGGGCGTCCTACACTACGTTTGCCGAGTCGCGGTCTCCACTCAAGAACACGTTTACCCCAGTGGTTGTCGGTTCTTTGCGAGATATGGCCGGCCTACTGCCACTTCAGCTTGCTTATTCTTTGAGCTATGTCGATAACCTTGGTACTCTTAGATCGATTCAGCTGAAAAAACATCCCTCTTCTTCATTAGCGGTCTGCTGCATTTTGTTCGGTTTATGAGAGTATATACTTGTTATAATTTAAGTCTTCCCTACACCACAGAATATACTGGGTGTCTTTTTTAACTGGGACAGTATGGGGAGACTATAGTAGGTAGATACAAGGAAACTATCTTAAGAACCATTAGCTGTTTTTAGGATTCCGTTGCCAAATGGCAAAAAACAGAACCCTTATAGATTCGTTATGTCTGTCTGTCTGTCCATCCGTATGTCACAGCCACTTTTTCCTAAACTATAAGAACTATGCTGTTGAAACTTGGTAACTAGATGTATTCTGTGAACCGCATTAAGATTTTCACACAAAAATAGAAAAATAACACAAAATTTTGGGGGATACATAGAACTGAAATTCAAAAATTTTTTTTTCATCAAACCCATACGTGCGTGGTATCTATGGATATGTCTTTGTTCAATTCCGGGCCAGGAGGTATATTGCGCAGTGGAAGTTCGCCCTCCTGGCTACAATGGGGAAGTGAGCAGTCTGCGATTCACAGAGCAATTGTTAATAAAATAGGTTTCACTTACCAACTTAGAAGGCGCCCGAAACACAACGCCTTTACCTGTCTGTGTCTGTATTTACGTGTTTCTGAAGTGTAGGGGTGTATGATGGTTTGTGTGGACAGATCAGCAGAGCGCGTGGTCAAGTGGAACCCTTCAAGACAAATATATGATGCGGTCGAACAACTCCCAACCGATCACGTTAATTAGTCCAAAATATAACCAATCCAACACTGGCCAAATAGGATATTCACGGATTATACTTATTCGAACAAACTTATTTCAACAAAACGTTTTCTCAAGACAATTCTTTCAACAAGTTGACAACAAGTGACAGTCGTAGATCTGTCAACGCAAATTATGTTTTTTTTTTTTTTACTTCGTTTAGGAACGCAACATCTACCCCCTCCGGACGGGCCTTCCCGTCCGCTAATCAATTGGCAATCTTGATAAGGTTGCGACCGCTCTCCTCATCACCGATCCGTCAACCAAAACCTCAGCAAATCGAGGAACCCCATCGGTGCCAGCCACTAGATTGAGAATGCGCCCCCGGCGCCAATACAACGGCATTAGGTTGGCATCCTTAATCAGGACGAGGTCTCCGACCTTGGGAGGATGAGTTTTATCCGTCCACTTGACGCGCTGCTGGAGGATGTGCAAGTACTCCAAGCTCCAACGCTTCCAAAAGCTCTGAGCGAGCTGTTGCACTAACTGGAACCGCGATAGCCGATTTCGGCTCACATCGACAAGGGGGTGCTCCGGCAGGGCGACAAGTGGTTGTCCAATCAAAAAATGGCCCGGGGTTAGGGCCTCCAAATCATTAGGGTCCGAAGAGAGCGGGCACAATGGACGCGAGTTTAGTACGGCCTCAATGCGGCAAAATACCGTAGCTAATTCCTCAAAGGTGAGAACTGTGTCTCCCAATAATCTCCGCCAGAGTCCCTTGGCCGCCTTCACCGCGGCTTCAAAAATACCCCCAAAATGGGGGCAGGCTGGCGGGTCAAACAGCCAAGTGACCCCCATGCGGGCTAATTTGTTGCCTATGTCAACCTGGTTCTCCGCAAGGAAGGCGTAAATTTCCTTCAAATAGTTACTTGTACCTCTGTAATTGGTACCGCAATCAGATCTAATTAAAGAAGGCAACCCACGGCGAGACACGAATCTATCCAAAGTTGCCACAAAGGCCTCCGTCGAGAGCGAGGTTACTAGCTCCAAGTGTACTGCCTTCGTTGACAGGCAGACAAACACACACAAATAAGCCTTAAGGATTTTACTGTTACGAAGAGTAGACGTCTTCACCAAAAAGGGACCGGCAAAGTCCGTTCCGACGCCTGCAAAAGGCCTTGCCTCATTGACACGATCAGCCGGCAAGTCTCCCATCATGGGCTGCATAGTGGGGGCCTTAGTCCGGTAGCATGGCATGCAACGAAAGACAATGCTGCGGATAGTACGACGGGCCGACAAAATCCAAAAGTCTCGCTGCAGAATGGCCAACAGCGCATTACAACCGGCATGCGAGTTCTTAATGTGACGATCAGTCACCAACAACTTGACCAAATGGCCTTCCTTGGGCAACAAAGGGGGGTGACGAGCTCCGTATGGGAGGCTAGAGTGCCTCAAACGTCCTCCAACACGCAAGAAACCCGCATCATCCAAAAAGGGGCTCAGCTTACTGATAGCTCCCGACAACTTAGCCATACCGGACTTCAAGATTTCAATCTCCTTCTCAAAGTGTGCAGCCTGCACAGAGCGGACCCAAAGGAGGAGAGACTCCTAGAGCTCTTGAGGAGAAAGGACCGGCGACAGGCGTTTGTCCCCACGGTTCCTACAATTGTGACGAAAGCGCCTGATCCAAGATGTGACATTCAACAGTTTATCGAGGGAGCTGTACCGATTCAACAAAAGGTCGGGATCAAACGGCGGGTCCTTCGTCTCAACAGCGAGCACCCTTAGCCCGGGCAAAGGATCCGTCATCAAGACTGGCATTCGAGGCCAAGCATCCTCGGACCGAGTCAGCCATTCTGGCCCCCACCAGAGGGGGTGATCAATCAAGTGAGGGGCCGTGCACCCAAGTGAGGCCACGTCGCCGGGGTTCAGGTCCCCAGGGACATGCCTCCAAGTTAAAGGTGTTGCAGAATTTTGTATCTGTGACACTCGGTTCGCCACAAAGACCTCCAAAGTGTGGACGGACGACTTCAACCAACACAAAACAATTTGACTGTCCGTCCAGGCGTAAGAGGATCGAATGTCCACAGTTTCACCCAAGGTATTAACAACGTGATTCAATAGACGCACAAGAAGAGCTGCCCCTGACAACTCCAATTTGGGAATGGTCAATGCTGTTCGAAGAGGGGCTACCTTGCTCTTGGCCATGACCAGCGAGAGCTTCCCCTGGCCTGTCGCGCTGACAGTGCGCAGATAAACAACGGCTGCGTAACCGTGCGACGACGCGTCACAAAACCCGTGGAGGGTAGCAGTGTAACTCCCAGGGGGGAGGATGGCGCGGGGCAACACGACCTCATTGACCGCAGGGAGTGTGGACACAAAGTGGATCCAATCCTTCAACAGGGTTTCCCGAAGCGGCTCGTCCCAACCAAGTCCCGCGGTCCAGAGGCGCTGGAGAAAGCATTTCGCCCAAAACAGTACCGGACAAATCCAACCATTAGGATCAAAAGTCCTTGCGACAGTAGACAACACAAGTCGTTTAGTCCAAGTGTGGGGCGACTCTAGGTCGACATCGTATGTAAAGATGTCTTGGACAGGTCTGTACTGAACACCGAGGACGGCCATCATGGCGGGGTTGTCAACGTCTTCAAACAAATGCGGGTCCTGTCTATGATCCTCCGGTAAACCTTCCAATAGAGCTGGAGAGTTGGACACCCATTTACGCAACTCGTATCCAGCGGAAGCCAGGATCCCAATCAACTCGTCACGCAATAAAATGGCTTCCCCAACCGTGGAAGCCCCAGTACAGACGTCATCGACGTACAGGTCCGTTTTCAAGATGGCGGACGCCTGAGGGAACTTCAAACCCTCTCGGTCCGCGAGCTCCCAAAGCGAACGAATGGCAACAAAGGGGCTAGAACGAAGGCCGTATGTATTCGTATTGAGCTCGTACACAATCATGGGGTCCTGGGGGTTCTCGCGCCACAGGATTAACTGATAACGTCTGTCATCCTGGTGAATGACCGTTTGTCGGAACATCATCTTGATGTCGGCCACAAAGACAACCTGATGTCGACGGAAAGACGTGATGACGTCACAAAGGTCCTTTAACAATTTGGGGCCTGAATGTAAGCAATCATTCAATGAGACACCCGAAGAAGTTCGCGCAGACCCATCAAACACCGTGCGCAGCTTGCCAGTGGACGGCTTGAGGACCGCATGATGGGGCAGGAAGTAATGTTCAACTGAGCGCCAATCCAACCTTGACACCGACATGTGTCCCAAATCCGCGTACTCCTGCATGAAATCCAAGTACTTCTGCCTCAACACAGGGTCCCTGCCCATGCGGCGCTCCATTGCCAACAATCTCTTCTCGGCCGTAGGTCTAGATTCACCGAGAGGTGGTCGCACTGCGACAAAGGGCAACCTGGTAACAATCCGACCGGAACGGAGTCGACCCGTGTTGTTCTGATAGAACAATTCGCAATCCTGGTGTTCCGGGTTCAAACGGGCCACCTGAGGGGGCTCCTCAACCTCCCAAAACCTCTGAACGGCGTCAGAGAGAGCGGAGCCGGACACCAATGCACAATCAAGCTCAGGTGGAGGGGGTTCCTTAAATACCGGTCCCATCAATGCAAAGCCAAAGATGGTCGAGACAGCCACCAACCCGGTTGGCTGCAAGACCCTTATACCACCCAAAAATATTCTCCCTAGTACATCGGCACCCAACAACAAATGCGCTGTACTAGGAGAATCAAACCGGGGGTCAGCCAACTTCATACCCAACGTCAACCGAACGATATCTGAAGACAACTGTGTCCGGGGATGTCTTCCCAGAATGTTCTTCATAACAATGCCGAGGTACCAATTTTAGGGCCCAACGAATGCAAAGGAGTGAGCCCAAACCGAGCCTGTCCCTCAACAGTGGTGACAGCTGCGTTGCCCACTCCTCTAATCGTGTCTGAATAGCCACGTACATCAAGGCCTACCTGTCCCACTAACCAAGACGAGAAAATGCAGCCCTGGGAACCCGTGTCCAAAATGGCACGGACCACAACAGAGGCCCCCGCTGGTCCCCAGACCCTGACCGATGCCGTAGGCAACAAAACCGTGTCAATCTGGGGGGCTGCAGTAGTGGGGCAGGCGACGACTTCCTAATGTCTGGGCGGTGACCGATCGCCGCACCCAGACTGTAGTCTTTCGCGATGAGGATAGGGTTCAAACCCCTCGTCCGCGCGATGTCCCGAGCCGCGTGCCATCGCTGGAGGGGCGTATCCCACCGGATGCTTGAATGGCGGGGGGCGCGACTCCAATCGGGGACGCTCCGCCAACGGAGGGGAGGGCAGTCGGTGCTGGTCCGGCCACTGCCGGCAAGCGGCCGTTGCGTACTCGTCTCCATGTGAGGGAGCCCTACGGCGCTCATGCGGCTCTCGTGACAAGGGGGGTGGCGAGCGGCGTTCGAACCTGCGGATCTCGCCTCGGTTCTGCACTGGCGAGCGGACCCCGTGACCGTCTCCATCGTACCCCCCCGTACGCGAACCCCCCACAGAGGCTGGACTGCCAACACGGTTCGCGTTCACGCATAAAATGTCCAGATGTGGTCCCCCACAAACTCTGCAAGGACGGGGGTTGGGGCATTCCCGTTGGAAATGTGCCCCCAAACATGAGTAGCACAGTCGGCGTGCACTGGCAATGCGGCGGCGGGCACTCACGTGCTCTCCCAAAAAGGCCGCGCAAGTTGCTATGCCATGCCCCGTAGCCTTACAATAAGGGCAGTCAGGACGAATCTGGGTGCCGGCGAAACGGGGGGCGGGGCGACTCTCAACAGGCCCACGAACCCTAGGCAGTCCCTGGCCTCTGGGCCGAGGAGACGGTGGGCGAGACCCCATGGCAATACTGGAGTTGTCTAGAAACCGGCATTCGTCCTCCAGGAACTTGACGAGGTCCTCAAAAAGGGGGAGATGGGTGGCACTATCCCCACCATATTTTTGCTCAAAACGGGACTTCAAGTCCACGGGCAGCCGTTGCAGCACTATATGCACCAAGATGTACGACCAATGGTCGACTGGCAACTCCAGTCGCCTCAAAGCATTGGTCGCTGCCAACAACGGGTTCAAAAGGTCAGTACGCAAGGCTGACACTCTGGTAATGAAGGGCAACCCCAAAATATGGCTAATGTGAGCGTCAGCCAAACACCGTTTATTGTGGTACCGCCGGGAGAGCTGCTCCAGAGCAGTAGGGTAAGCCGCATCCGTTACCGGTAAGTGCTGCACCAAGGCTCGGGCCTCTCCCTTGAGGACGGACATCAAGTAGGCCAACTTTTGGGCGGGTCCAAGGTCCGAGCGCGAGTCGACCAGACTCACAAATAAATTTTGAAAGCCCAGCCAGTGGTCCATCCGACCATCAAAATGTGGCAGTTCAAGCGTGGGCAGCTTGCTCAAAAGTCCCGGGCCAGCGACAGAGGTCTCCGGCTTGACCTGGACAGACTCCCGGCTCTTCAATATTTCCCTAGCACGTAGGGAAATCGTGTCTGCCAACGCCAGGATCTGGTCGTAGTCACCAACAACCTTGTCCCGCGCTGCCTGACTCAGCTGATCCAACCCGAGGTCCTCAGCCAGAGGGCTAAAGCGGGTGAACAGGGCATCTACAGCCCCAAGCCTGTTCTCCATACCGCCGAACCTGGTAAGAGTGGTCTCTGCCAGCTCTGGTCGAGTAGTAGTGGCCGCCGCCGAAGTGAACCACCTCAATTGTGTGGTTATACCGGCTATGGCTTCCTTCGCTGCACTTAAATGAGACATTCCAATGACCAAACTTCAACAAATTAGATAAAGAGATTACCCAAAAAAAAATATATTTAAACAATGTTAGTTCAATTTATTTTATCCAACAATGATGCAAAACACCAATACAAATATAATTCAATATAGCTTAAAGATTAAATCAAATGCCTTAACAAGAGATTGCCAATTAATTAGGCATAATGGTTCCCCAGCAATGACTCCAAATCAGCACACCAAACTGATATTAACTTGTTTACAACTAATAAACTATTGAAATACTGTCAATTTACCTAACACCTGGTATTGTATAGCGTTTATAAATGTAAAATATTGTTTTATATCTGCTACACTGACCGTAGATACTTATATTTATTTTAAGGTTATGAGACCCGAGACTGCGGTTTTAGTCGGTTCGAATCCGACACAACCACGCTTCGCTACCAAATGTTCAATTCCGGGCCAGGAGGTATATTGCGCAGTGGAAGTTCGCCCTCCTGGCTACAATGGGGAAGTGAGCAGTCTGCGATTCACAGAGCAATTGTTAATAAAATAGGTTTCACTTACCAACTTAGAAGGCGCCCGAAACACAACGCCTTTACCTGTCTGTGTCTGTATTTACGTGTTTCTGAAGTGTAGGGGTGTATGATGGTTTGTGTGGACAGATCAGCAGAGCGCGTGGTCAAGTGGAACCCTTCAAGACAAATATATGATGCGGTCGAACAACTCCCAACCGATCACGTTAATTAGTCCAAAATATAACCAATCCAACACTGGCCAAATAGGATATTCACGGATTATACTTATTCGAACAAACTTATTTCAACAAAACGTTTTCTCAAGACAATTCTTTCAACAAGTTGACAACAAGTGACAGTCGTAGATCTGTCAACGCAAATTATGTTTTTTTTTTTTTTTACTTCGTTTAGGAACGCAACAGTCTTCAAAAATGATATTGAGGTTTTTAATATAATTTTTTTCTACACTGAAAAGTTTGCGCGAGAGACACTTCCAAAGTGGTAAAATGTGTGTAACTTCTAAAATAAGAGAATGATAAAACTAAAAAAAATATATGATGTAAACCATGTAAACTTCCACAGAAAATTGGTTTGAACAAGATCTAGTAAGTAGTTTTTTTTAATACGTCCTAAATCGTAAAACGCAATTTACCTTTCATTCAATCAACTCAAATATAAAATTTAAAAAAAAGCATTATTGTGTTACGTACTGCTACGGAACCCTTCATGGGCGAGTCCGACTCGCACTTGGCCGCTTTTTTTATAAAAACAATTTTGACATTCTTATTTTTTTCGGTCTAGCGTGTGCTGTCCATTAAAATGATTAATTTTAGATTTCATGGATTTCCTTTTATTTAATTATAATGTTTGATAGACAGATTTGATCCTTATGATTGACCCTATCGATTGATGCCAGAAAAGTACCAAATGCTATTTTTCGAATTTTAGTTGGTTCGATTATCGATTTTATTTTTGATCTTGTAACTGTATATTTTTTATGTCCTAGTTTGGCCCGAAATATATTTTATATTTCTCAATTACAGAGTTTGCGGGTTCTTCCGCAAACACTGTAAGAATTGCGGTTTGGCAATTTTCTGTACGGTTAGAAGTACTTCTACATTTGGGTTGCTCCAAAATACATAGAATTAATTTCTTTTCTGTGTACAAAATATTTTTTTGAACTCGACTTATTGAATAGCTTTGCAGGAATTAACCTACGAGGTCGTTGTCTTTAATAATGGCCTTGAGTAACACCTTGCTTTCATGCAGTTTTAGCTGTATCTATTTTGAAGGAAAAATCTGTGTACATGTTAGTTTTTACCCAACTTATAAATACATTACATACCCCTCTACATCGCCAAAAGGTTTTACGCTCTTTATCTCTTTATACTACTTTGCTTCGTCCGTTAGCTAGAGGCAACATGCGGTTGAAAATTTTGATGTTGCAAGTTTGTGTTCGATGGACTGTGTTTTTTTTTTGCTATCATAGTAATACAAAAAAGACTTCAGTTTTCACGTACTTGCATAACATCTCTGAAAATGACACGTCTGTCACGATCCAACGATAGTGTTTGTATAGGCCAAAGGAAATTGATACTGTTATGTTTGTATTGCTGTGGACCTTTTGCTATTTGAACTTTAGCAGCCTTTTGAAGAGCCTTACATATCTTGATATTCTGGAAGTTGTAGTCGGCGTCGGCTCGTAAGCAAGGCTACGCTTCTCTTGACATATGTATGTTTCTGTTATAGGTTTATTTCTGTCGATCGTTAAGTAACTATGAAAAATTTAAAATAAAAGTATATTGTGTATAAAGTGTTTTTAGCATAGTTCTTTTATGGCCTTGGAATGTCTTAAAAAAGTAACTAAACTTAAGTTATTTTCTATGTACAGTAAGATTACCGCCGTTCACGCGCGTTTCACGCGAAATGTAGGGTTCTGTATTTGCCCATCATGATAATGAGGACTGAAAAGAGAGCTTTTGTTATTCCACACAATTTAGAAATGATTAATACTAGCTTAAAGCGATGCTTTAGGAGGAAAACTAGTAATATTTATACAGGCAGTTTTTTTAAAGAGAATAATATTTTAATACTTGAATTACCTAGACATGAATATAAATTATTATGTCAAAACCCAAACCTGAAAGTTTGATAGTTTCTCGGTGATATGTACCACAAAAATGCATAGATTATGGAATAGTGATATGGCTCGCTACGCTCGCCCTGATTAAGGATGTCCTGGATTGACGGATGACTCTTTTTTGGATATTTATTATACAAAAGTTAATAACATGGTATATTATGCTCCTAGTGTTTAAACAGTATATCAGACAGAATAAGAAGTAGATTCAGGCAGAACGTTAGCACGTTTGCTACTTCTTAAATTAAAATACTTTTGAGTCTATTTTTGTATTAAACTAAATTTCTCCTTCTATATTCCTTCAAGATCCCTAATTCTAAAACGTACTTTATTAGTATGATACTCAGAATCTTCCTCCTTTCCTTCCATATAATGGAAGTGACTTACACAGATACCGAATATATCACTTTGCTATCTGAACTTGACATTGACGATTCGGTTACAAACTCAAATGATTGTGTCTTGAAAAAAAAAGATGACTTAAACAGGAAGTGTTTGGCTCTATAAATAGTTTCATTAATCGCGTATACAGTACTCATAAATAAACCATTATGGCTGTCGGAAAGTAGCCACGATCGTCTTTAGACTAACAAATGTTTCGCCTAGAGTGGTTGTTAGCACGACTAAAAGAGCACTTCAAAGGCCAGTTTAAAAAAAAAAACCCTTTCTCAAAATTCTTGTTAAAAATTTGCTAACTTGAATCAGTACCTATATCGGCCGTAAAGCATTGACAACCGGTCCTTTCTGCATCAGATTAGTTCTAAAATCGTCGATATTATTCATCACTCATGCAATTGAATACGAACAAGTTTATTTTTTATAAAAAGATGGTATTTTTAAAGGTTTACAATAGACATAGATTGACAATAGAGGAAGGTCATAAAGTATGTTAGGACAAACGTTGCTTTTTTACCAGACCGCAGTGCACGATTAAGATGTCAATAGAGTTATGTTGGTCTGGGTGCAATAGGCTACATTTTATACGAATAACATCAGCATAACGGATGTTGGGTCCAAAAATGTAGGACGTCAAAAAAAAATATTTTTGGCTATCGTATCGGATGAAATCAATTGACAGGAGAAATCCCGAATTTAAAAATATAAATATAGTGTAATAATATAGTGTAAATATATTATGGAATATACCAAGAAATAAAAATATAATTTTGCAGTATATTTCAGCGATTTAAAATACTACTAGCGCCATCTATCGATGGAGAGCTGGGACTCTATTTCTACTATTCTTAAAAAATTACTCTTTCACGTATATATTCTTAACCTTACCGTAGTCTGGTTACAGTTTTTTAAACTTTATAATTGTATGGCGTCGATGTTATACTCAACTGGGAATAACCCTGGTAGTCTTGTGAATTACGGTTACGACTGGGAAATCCCTTATTAACTCAGATACACCAAGAAAAAGAACGATAAACACAAGATTAGATACACCTAAATAAGAAATTTAAGAAATAAATATACAGGCGTATGTCTATCATCATTACGTATCTTCCAGGTCTTGAGACACGTAACAGTAGATTGTATTGAGGTACAGTAACTCCGATAGGTTTCGCAATCCCTAAGCGACGTGCACTACTACTTTGTCGGTATCACTTTGTATTAAGTACAGCATTCCATTATTATTTAATCGTATTTTTTATAAGTTACTTTTTATAAGGTGCTTTTCATGATAATATGCTTTAGTAGTAGTGGTAGTATAAGTAGAAATGACTATTGAGACTAACAGGTTCGACATAACTGACAAAATTGGTGCCCGGTTGGATGGATTGATAGATAGCTAGGACTACGTGTCACGTAATTCGGGTTTTCAGCGTTGCAACTGTGTACACCTTTTTGAATTCATATATGGTTCTATGCAGAAAGATCCTTCGTTATCTGAGCCTATAGGAATTGAAACAGGTTTATTTCATTTCTTGACACATTCAATCACTAAAAGGATTGTTGTGGCTAATAACCTTCTTTTAATCGTGGTTTTTTTTTTGCGGTTACACCAAAATACCAATATGCTTGACAAAGTGGTGATAGATTGCTGCGTAATGACAATATAATCATATCCCATGACGAGAATTTCATAACTATTGAAAAATAAAAAAAAATTGAATAGTGATAATAATGTTAATAGTAAGTCGTGATGCGGTCGTGCGGTCGTAATGCGGTAGGTAGCTCAATTGGTCAGAGCATTCCCCCTGTAAGGGACTGGTCGCGGGTTCAATTTCCGTCCTAGATGTTCTCTTTTTCCGATCTAAATCTATAGTACTTATCAGTCAACGTCATAATTGAAAATACAAAAATAATAATAAACTTTGACATTATCCTCGTATTGTACTAGCCTCCGTGCATTTTATTTTACGAAATAAAAAAGAAGTAAGTAAGTACCTACATAAAAACTTTCTCATTCTCACGAAAAGGATTAAAAAATTTTTAACACACGTTTTTGTCTTTGCCTATAATTTTGAAGTCGAACTGAAGGCCACCATTTTTTGGCACCTGAACACTTTTCTTTTTTGGACCGCACTCAAGCTCCGTTAGGCGAAGAATGCTTCACAGGCCAAATATAAAAGAAATAATTGAGTTCCCACACTTTTGTTCAATCGATTGTGTTACAGAAATCCGATTAACCGGTGGATTGCGGTGATCGTATGGAAATCTAGATCCACCACTGTTCCAAACGGTTATTATACCCTCAGTACTCTCCGTTAAATTCAAGAATAGATCTCCGGTTATTGTAGTCATTGAAACAGAAATCAGGAAATCGAATGGATTCTCAATTTCCATAATACATTTCTGGAAATCATGTCTTTAATAGGTAAAAAGTTGACGAAAAATTAGTAATATAAGTAAATATAAAATATAAGTAAATGTCAAGTAAATATACACCACGTACATATAACCCCATGTGTGGAAGTGCCTTGTCCTGATGAATCAAGAATCAACGGACTTATCGAGTGATACAAAAATGCTTCCCGCTCAACCACATAGTAAGGAAAACTCCATGCGCTCAAACTCGTGCCCGTGTAGTGTGCTCTGTTTAAGTAGGTACATAGGTATTGGCTTTGTTTACTGGCCAAAAATAACTTTCCAAATAACTAATATTGTTTGCGACTCATTTATATGCTAAATTTCATTGTAAATTTAGGGAGCTGTTCCCAAACTTAGTTCATCTGTTTCAAAATATGTTAAAACTTATTGTATATTAAGACAACGGCATTAAATTTAACGAGTATCCAGTTGTGTGCAGATAATAATAATCTGTTTATGTTTTATAGATTCCACAGACAATCAAGCGGAATATAAGAAGGATCTTGGAAAACTTTATCAGGAAGCCGTAGAACTTACGTGGTTATTGTTACCTTTAGGGTGAATTTGACCCTAATCCCTTCAAAAAATGACATCTATTTTTTAAAAATTGTATTGACCCTCACCTTTTCAAGCCCGACATAACCGCCCCCGCTATCCGGCGGCGGCGGGGGGGGGGGGTTTCGAGGGGATTTCCGGATGAAAAAAAAGGTATCTTTCTATATTTTAGTGTGTACATACCAACATTTATTATCTCTTATCATTTATTATTTTCAGTCCTATTTGGTAGGGTGTCGTCCACCCGGTTATTTCTTTCAAAATCTATGCTTCCATGCTCACTACCCGGGAAATGACATAGTAGTTGCAAGCACTACGATGACACCACTGAGAAAGGCAAGTTAAATAAATAAATATTCTACAACATTCTACACTGCGCTTGCGAGACCCAAAGTAAGCATAGTTTAACTAGCTTGTGTTATGGGTTCCAGAATGCGGATATGTTTATTCTTGAACCCATAACATATATACCCCATAACCCATAACTTAGATACTTATTTTTTTTTGTAAAAACATACATATTAAACATAGAAACACCCAGAGACCCAATGCAAATAGGCATATTCATTCCCAAAAATATTTGCACTGAGCGGGAAGCCCCCTGTCGTAGCAGTCGAATGCACTATCGCTACGCCACAGAGGCCGTGAAGTTTTATACTTATTACGTATAAATTGATTTTTAACGTATCATAACTGCTTCATAGTTTCCGTTTTTGCTTAAGTAGATTAAACCTTTTTTAAACATCGTAAAATAATAATTAATAGACAAACACGAGGAAAACTTTAGATGAAAATGTTTCACTCAACCCGGTATGAGTGAAATATTTCGTGAATAGTGGCTCTTTGAAATGAAACAATCGGGCCTGGCCTGTATGTGGCTAAATTTAAATATGTTCAGACTGACTCTGTCTGCGCTGTTTATTTAAAGTAACTACCTACTACAAGATTTACTACAATAGAAATTTAAATGTCTTATTATACAATTATTTTTAGCTTTACAAATAAAATGTCTAAGTTATGGCGGTGGTGGTATAATGTCTAAGGAATCATACTAGTGATTAAGAGGTTGCGGGTTCAAACTTGATCTAGCACATAGTACAGTCAACCACAAAAGTAGCTTAACGAATTCTCATTTATTGATCAACTTAACTTAACTCTTAAACCTTTCATAAAATAATAAACTAAACATTATTAGAGGAATAACTTTGTCCTCTGAAGATTATAAAACTACTTATACAATAACTATTGATATCTGTAGTCCTACCTAAAAACGGTTTTTTTTTTTACTTTGGAGCCCAGTGTTCACTTTCCGGGTTTTTTTCCTCCACTTCGCCCGGTCTTCGGTATCTATGGTAGTTTATTTATTATTAAGGCGCATACATGCACCCTAGATATAGATTGCGGTTGCCAAGAGATAATGTAATCCTGATGCAAGATATTTAGGAGTACAAATAGACAGTAGGCTCTCGTGGGATGTTCAGATTGCCACGGTGAAAGCTAGAACCAGAAGGTTAATATTCTCTTTTACAGCTCTGCGTGACACGGCTTCCCAACAAACAATAAAAATAATTTACATTGCCCTCTGTCAATCAGTAATACAATATTGTATCTCAGTGAGGGGGGAGCACCTAAACCTTCTAGAACTTGAGAGAGCACAGTAAGCCCACTGCTCAACTATATGTTGAAAACCAAGTTCATACAGTGAGACGGCTCTTTGTGTTCAGATCAATCTCTATGATTCACTTAAGCGTAACCTCCTAAACTCGGTACAAAGTGCAGTAAGTTTCCATGCTTTCGCTAGGCGACAATTTAAAAGTTTAGGTTGTTAGAATACCACACAAAAGCAACACAGTCGACACAGAGGCTTAAGTCGTAAACGAAAATTAAATTGAAAATTTAAAAAGCCTCTGAAAAATCATTTTGCTGTGGCGGCCATCTTGGCTTCCAAATTTGTCATAGCGTATAAGTATTCTATTAGTCGAGCGCTTTCATTTGATACCCATATTAAGTGACTTAGCGAGTTTAGAGTGGCGGCGGCCATTTTGGACCGATTTTCATCAAACATAGCTACAAACAAAAAAAAAACAAAATCATAATCGGTTCATTCATTCGGGAGTTACGAGTTACACAGACAGACACACATACAGAAACGTCATACTTGTAACTTACCCCCCGTTGTATTTGCGTCGGGGGTTAAAAATTAAACACAGTAAACTAAACATTTATTTATTAGTCCCATGCATCTAGGTCACGCCTTCCACAGAGTTTGAGTTAGGCGGCAAGATATCCCCGGTGAGGTGGGCAACAGTCAGCCAGGGCGTTAGGGCGATTGGCAGAGGAACTGTCGGACTATTCGGATATCATCAAGCAATACCACTTTCTTCACCTTGGCTGCTCCAGACTTTCCACTAACCCCGAGCCTCACAAGATGCACTGCGAGGCTCTTTGGGATCAAACTATTGGCTGATTTGATAACTGGGATTATTTCTGTCGATCACACCTTTCACATGTCGACCAGATATTTGGTTTTCTTATCTGCTTCGGCGCGCACGAGGTTCTCGTCATAGGGGATGCTGAATTCCACAAGAAGTACCCGTGACTGTGCCTGTTCCATCAGCACGATATCAGGCCTGTTCGCTAGTTATTATAATTATCTTTTATGACGCTAAACCAGCATTTCTTGGGTCTAACTCGTACCGGGGTCCTGCGGAAGCGGTATGACCAAATCAGAGAGATTTGTTACCCATGTAGCTAGGTGGTTTCTGTGAAGGCGACTCTCCTGCAGATTGTTTACTATGACACGGGGATCCTTACGCGATCTTCGATAGCTAACAACTGCTATTATGACTTTTAGGCCGAAACGGTCAACGGGTGATCTTCTAGCGTACGTTACACATTTTTGGCGTGAGGATTGGACAAGCACGACAAGTCACTAGCTATTAGCCTGGACATCGTCAAAGCTTCCGATAGAGTCTGGTCTACGGTCTGCCTGCTCGATTGTGCAACTGGATTGCAAGCTTTCTGTATTCAGAGTTCATGCAGGTACTGGTACAACTGGTGTACCTATCCGACATAACCGCCCCTGCTGGCCAGCGGGGGGGTATCCGAGGGGATTTCCGCACGAAAAAAAAAAAAAAAGAAAGGGGGTCCGTCCTTTCACCCACTCTCTTTTGTCTGCATATCCGCCGGCAGCATCCACTGCTATGCAGATGCGTTACATTGGACATGGAGACATGGAGGAAAAAAGACAGTGACTTGTCATTGAACCTGACCGGGTCCTGGACTACATTTCCCAATGGGGTTCCTTAAAGTGGTCGAGTTCAATGCCAAGAAAACAGCCATGCACGTTCACTGCGAAGCTATCTCCTATCCTTTCTCTCCCAACTCGACAGAACACATCACTACCGCTACAGCACAATATCAACATACTCGGTATGGATGTTCGCTAAATTCGCGAAATTTTTGTTATTTAATAAATAACAAAAATTTCATCGAAAGCGTCCTTAAAACAGCTTCACATAAACTCAGAATGCTGAAAATTGCTCCTGCTCAAAATGGTTGAAGAGGATGGGGACTACGTACAGGCCTTCGCGGATGACGTAGTCCTCATCTTCGACGGAGACTTGGCTTTAGAAATCGAGAGACAGGCCAACGCCACCCTCGAACGTGTTCGGGCGTGGGGTGTTGCGAACAAGCTAAAGTTCGCCCCTCATAAGACCAAGGCAATGGTAATAACAAAGAGACTCAAATACGACAACCCGCGCCTGACCATGGGCGGGGTTGACGTTGGCCTGTCCGACGAGATTAAAATATTAGGTCTCACTATCGACCGGAACGTCAACTTTAACTGTCACGTTAAGAAGGTTTGCACGAAGGCCATAAACATTTACAAAAAATTGGCTCGGACGGCCCGGATCACCTGGGGGCTTAAACCCGAGCTGATCCGGACCATCTACACGGCAGTTATTGAGCCCGTGATACTCTATGCAGCAAGTGCGTGGTATGAGGCGACGTACAAGGAATGCGTCAAGAAGCAGCTGAACGCGGTTCAACGGGTGTTCGCTCAGAAATTAATTAAGGCCTACCGCACGGTCTCCTTGAACTCGTCAGTGCTGTTGGCTGGGATACTCCCTCTGGACCTCCGAGTTCAGGAGGTGGCCTCATTATATGAGGTCAAGAGAGGAGTGTCCCAGCTATGGCTAGGGGACAGGGAGATCGAGCGGCGGGCACCCATTTTGGCAGCCCCGCACCCCGCGGAACGCATACGTCTGGAGTTCGACAGCGTGGTAGACGAGGCACAATTTAAAGATCTAAGGATCTTCACCGATGGGAGCAAAATTGAGGGCCGGGTCGGGGCTGCTGTCTCTGTGTGGAACAGCCAGTCCGAGACCAAGGCCCGCAAGTTTGCTCTCTCGGCGCATTGCACCGTCTACCAGGCGGAACTCCTGGCTTTGCGCGAAGCGGCGTGCGAGGTAGAGCGACACGACGTTGCCGCGTTCGGCATCTTCTCTGATAGCAGGGCGGCGCTCCTTAGCATAGTCAATCCGCACTCTTTCCACCCCCTTTCAGTAGAGACTAGGGACGTTCTTGGCCGCTGCAAGCAGCGTGGCAAGAGCGTCTCTCTCTACTGGATCAAGGCCCACGTCGGTCTGGAGGGGAATGAGAGAGCGGATTGCCTTCCTAGGGAGGCCGCCTTAAGGCTCAATAAGAGAGCCGACTATGATATGTGCCCTTTTTCATTCGCCAAGAGAGTCTTACGTCAGGGCTCCATTGGCGAGTGGAACAGACGATATCAAGAGGGAGAGACGGCCTCTACCACTAAAATCTTCTTCCCCTGCGCGGTGGAAGCATATAAAACCATCAGGAAGTTAAGCGTAACGGGCCCAATCACTCAGTTCCTCACGGGGCACGGTGGGTTCGCCGAATACTTGACTCGGTTCAAGTGCAAGGCGGACCCATCGTGCGCCTGTGAACCAGGAATTCCCGAAACCGTCGCCCACTTGCTGATGCAATGCCCCATCTATGCGAGAGATAGGCTCGACATTGAAGCGGAAACCGGTACAAAGGTCGACAATGATGGCATAAAAACATTACTCAGACAACACACAGAGCGAACTTTACAATTTGCTACTAAAATTGTTAGAATAACAAATAAAAGAAATAAGACGTAGAGAAAATATGGGCGCATGAACTAAGTATAATGCACGCTTAGTATTGTCTACAAAGGAATTAAGATATAGTTCTGTTGTAAATAGTTATAAAATTAGGTATAAGTTAGAAAAAGAAAAAATTGTTTGCCTTTTTGAAATTGTTATAGATGATAAGATTTAATGTAAGTACCGTAAGAAGCACATGTAAATGTAAATGTAATTGTTTATAAATAAAAATAAAAGAAAAATGAAAAGATAGAAAGATGAGGTAGGTAGGTACACATAACCCCAGATATCCCATCAGAGCATGAAAGGTTGTATGAAAGTGCGAGAGGAATAAATGCGAGAACTAGTGGAAAAGTGAAAGAGGAAAGCTTAGGTTTTAAAATTAGGATGTTGTTTTACTTGTCACAAGACAAAAATAGGCTCCGCATATCAAACGATAGCAGAGGTAGGGTCAAAAAAAAAAAAACCTATAGAGCCGCTGCAGCTGCGTAGAGACATATGCTTTGCAGTATTCTATCAAACTATGGTGAGTGTTCTGACGAGCTATTCCAGTTAATTCCGCCTTCTCCCTTCCTATTCTGAACAACACGTTCAGGACTTAGGTGTCACTCTCATATGTGCGATCGATACCATAGCGAACCAAGCGGTTCAGTGATACCTTTCGTTGTCGTACGATAAAGAACTGGAATGCTGTACCCACACACGTGTTCCCTTCTAACTACAATCCCAGGTTCTTTAAGCGGGGTGTGTAAAAGCATCTGTCAAGGCCGTCAAAGTAGTAATTCTAGGGACAGCATCTGGATGGCCATTACTCTTTGGACTTCACCTCAGTTTGCTATGAGGCAGCGTTTAGTAAATAGACAGACCAATCATTAAAAAAAAACTTTTTGCATGACTCCGCACATCGTAAGCATCATATTAATTTCTGTGACACGAACGAAGCTCCTGCTTGTATCGCTGGAAAACGGCCACGCTTCACAGTTGTATAAGAGGTCAGATCTAATGATAGTTCTACAGACCAGTTCCTAATTACTAGCAAGTAGTAATATAGCAATTTTGAACTACTAGGGTTATCCTTTCGAGGGCTTACCCGGGGTGCCCGGCAACGGACACCTGGGGAGGACACCGTGCGGTTTTAGTCAAGACACGACATAACCACCCCCGCTGGCCGGCGGGGGGTAACCGAAGGGATTTCCGCACGTTAAAAAAAAAAACAAGGGATACGAATTTGTATTTTTTAGAGTCCAGCTTCTGGATGACCTTCTTACCTTTAAGTTGCTCACCATATTACGATGTAGTGATAATATAGCTGACGAAGTAGGAACGTAGATATAATAGACCTTTGGGTACCCTTTCGATATGGCAATGACAAATAATTTTGTAAAAACACACTTCAACAAAGATAAATAATGCCACTGCAAAGTATGTATGTACATGAAATTTTATAACATATTTTTCCACCTGAAGGGATGGATGGATTTGTTTTCAAATTAAAATTAAATTAAATTAAAATTTGGCTTTCAATCGCCGCAGATATTGAGTAACATACATAGATAAAAACCAACGGAATTGAGTAGGTAATGTTTGGATTGAATTTGTCCTGTCTTTTTTTAATATGAGCAAAACTTTACCTTGAATGTGAACATGAAATCTTGAAATTTAGAGGTTCATTTTATTAAACCGTTTTTCATGATTCATTTATAGATGTGATTTGTTTTTACGAAGTGCGAAAAATATGAAAGTACCACTTTCAGCTTGCATCACCCACCTCAAATAAAATCCAGAAATATAAAGTCCTTCCTCTTTTTTTTGTAACATATAAATTAATAAGCCGCTTGTGAGCTTTGCTTCACGTGTATGTGCGGATTACAGTCGACTACAGGTGCGGCTGCGTTGTCTATACAAAATGACGGCAGTCGCTCCGAGCTGAGGCTTTAGTCTGCAGCTTTTCTTGTCATCAACTCGTTAAAACAGTGTTTATTAGGCTGTTTCTTCTGCGGATTATCTGCGGACGTGTCTTTTTAGGATTTAATCGTTGTTCTGTTACCATCTATTATTATTCATGACATAAATTTTCTTGGCAAGGAAGGTATTAGGCGAAAACTCATTAAAAGGAAGACGCGGTCTGACTTTTCAAACTAGACACGTTAAGTCCACGCGTGACGCAAGATGGAACTAATTGCTATTCGCAGCAAGTAAACTGTTTGCTTATTAAAACTCGCTGTCGTTAACACTAATTTATAAACTTTCACTGTTCGACACTGCTTTATTAAGATACGCCGCTGACATTCCAACATAATTAAAGTTACTGCGTGCACTGCTTCTCATGAACAAAACCATGAAATTCTACATAAAACTTATCAACGTTACAAATTTATTCATTCTTAAAGGCGCTTATGTTTTTTTCACAGAACTACTGGTTTTTCATATTTCAATTTTATTCAGCAGATAGGTAACTATTTGCTTGTCCATATAATTGTTTTTATCGATTATCATGTTCCTGCCATTTTTTACACTATACACTAGTTTACTTTGAGTATCCATATGTGATATTTTATATATTACTAGAAATTCAGTGCAGGGTGCGACTGAAATAAACTGAGCTAAGCGAGCAGGACTCTTACTTGAAAATAAGACATCTTACTTCGGTCGCGTGCTTAGCTAAGGCCGCGCGCTCGTAAAACTGTTTTTCGGTGATTATTCCTCAATGGTACATCGGACATAAACCATCTTGCTTCAAAACACTCCTCAGTGTCGACACTATCACCGTGGTAAATTTGTTCAAGATCGCGCGAGTAGTTACGGAGGAGTTCAGCCAGCAACAAATGGCTATGCTGGGTATAAGAGCTTCACTCGCTTAGCTCATTTATGTATTATAAATGTATTTTTAGTTAATATAATAATTTCCAACGGGAACACTATGAGTATATCACTAGATATTTAATCTAGCTCAACCAGATCCATGCTATGGTTTTCTGGAAGAGATGGCTTTAAGCCCATTGTACATACTGTATTTAAGTTAAGTATATACTTGTTAACTTTCTTTATTTGTGTTAAATAAAGTACATTCTATTCTGCTCAATCATAACAGGTTTATTAATATCCATTCCTTTTCTTCCGTCTCTTCTATTATTTGTTCTGCCATAACATTGGCGTTGGTTTTCGGTATTATCATTTTGCTAACTGTGCTGATTATTGGTACGTCTTAACTGGGTTCGAAGAAGTATTTATGGATTTATGTGTAAGTGTAGTTTCAACTTTAAAAAATATTTAAACAACTATAGCTTGTTTTTACACCTCTGTCGTAATTACAATATAAATGTACCAGCGTATCTGTGGAGAGTCTAAAATCGGATTACGGTTGTTGCTGTGACATGTCAATCGATTTTCAATTAAACTCCATTTGTTTTATTGTGATGCCAAAAATATTATTCTATATTCTATATATATCAATAAGCTCGACAGCAGTAATTCATTTCATTGATGTAATCAAATCTGCAAATAGATTTTGACCACTACAGGTTAGTGTTGTCAGATTTCATTACATAAATTACCCAATATTATTTATCGAGCGAAAGGATTACTTCCCTATTTACCAAGTATAGTATGATTTTCATTTTACCATTATTTCAGGTAATGACAAATTTAAAAGATTGACAAAGAGTAAGAGGCGAATGTAATGTATGTTTTTAGGATTCCGTTGCCAAATGCCAAAAAACGGAACCCTTATAGGTTCATCATGTCTGTCTGTCTGTCGGTCCGTATGTCACAGCCACTTTTTTCCAAAACTTATAAGAACTCTGCTGTTGAGACTTGGTAAATAGATGTATTTTGTGAACCGCATTAAGATTTTCACACTAAAGTAGAAAAAAAAAAACAATAAATTTTGCGGGCAATAAATTAGAACTGAAACGCAAAACTTTTTTTTCCATCAAACCCATACGTGTGTATGGGTCCGTATCTATGGATAGGTCTTCAAAAATGATATTGAGGTTTCTAATATAATTTTTTTCTAATTGACTAATTTGCGCGAGAGACACATCCAAAGTGGTAAAATGTTTGTCCCCCCTTTAACTTCTAAACTAAGAAAATGATAAAACTTAAAAAAAAAATATGATGTAGGTACATTACCATGTAAACTTCCACCGAAAATTGGTTTGAACGAGATCTAGCAAGTAGTTTTTTTTAATACGTCATAAATCGTAAACCGAGAGATCCGATTCTCAGCACTCCATGGATTCACCGTGCGGTCGCCGGGTCCATAGCGTGGTACAGAGACGAACACCATGACGGCGACTGGGACTTGCGACCCAGATGTAGGTTTAGGGTGGCCACCTTGTGATGCATCAGCGCTCACCTCCACCGTCAGTAGTGTTCCCCCCCCTACCTATCCAAATTTGGTAAGATCCTAACAATGCCGCTTTTGATATACGTTTTAATAAAGAGCTTACTGAAGCTCTTGGCAATCCGAGGTCTTTAAGTAAGTTGTACAGGGATTTAGCTGGAATTCCCCTTGCTCCTACTTCTACGGCATAGAGTTTAACCACGTAGCCGTTTTTGGTTAACTCGTTAGTCAAATCAAAGTATTTGTTTGTCTTTATAGCGTGGTCTTTAGGTATATTAGTTTCCCACGGTACTGTGAGTTCTACAAGCACTGCACGCTTATGCGATCGTGAAAAAAGGAATATGTCGGGTCTCAATTTACCTTTCATTCAATCAACTCAAATTAAAAATTTAAAAAAAGCATTATTATGTTACTTGCTGCTACGGAACCCTTCATGGGCGAGTCCGACTCGCACTTGGCCGCTTTTATTTTCACGGACTTGACGACGGAGGACTTGCACCACTACGCCAGTCAGCCTGTGACCACGGCCAGTCGTGGTCGAAACGTCAACGTGAATTTTGACTGACCATACTGCAAACCTTGTTTCTTTCTTTTTTTCTTAATTCTTTGGCACTTCAGCTAATGTTAGATAGGTCTTTAAATCTAATCAATAGTTCCTTGGAATAGTAGGTACAATAAGTGCCGAATAGAGACTGGTGAGATAACTAGGTCACGTTTAAATCAAACTAATCAATCCAAGGATTTATTGGATTTATTGGTGATAATTTATTATTTACTCTTATTTCGACATTTCGACGTGCGAAAGAATCCGTTAAAAATAGTTCAGTTATACTTTCGCGGAAACTTCCGATAATATCATGGGGTCATGCTATATAGGATTTTAGGATTTCGTACGCAAAGTATTAAACGGGACCCTATTACTAAGACTCTGCGGTCCTTCCATCCGTGTGTCACTGTGTCGTGTGTATTTTGTGAATCGTGATAGTTAGACAGTTGAAATTTTCACAGATGATGTATTTCTGTTGCCGCTATAACAAGGCTAGTATAGTTATGTACAATAAAATCATAGTGTACAATCAGCTATTGCATTTGCATGCCTTTATCGTGAAAATGTATGTTTTGTGAAACGATAAAAGTGTTATTTTTCACGATATAAGCTATGTCTATTGAAATAAAACTATTTTTAAAGGATTCTTTCGCGACTTATTTGATGTGTCAAGGGCACGGGGAGCCTCCCCGTGACCATGGCTGCTGAAAAGCAACAGAAACGTCGGGTTCAATGTAAATAATAAAATAACATCAAATCAAGCTTTGTTAATTATCTCTGTCTTTGTTAATTATATATGTATCTTTATATAAAATATTCACGTCTTTCCTCCGTTCAATTTGGCTTCTTATCACCCTATGAACTGTGGAATGGTCCATATTCTACATTCAACTCATTAACTTGTACCTTTCCAATCAATGTAAATTGAAAACCATTATTTTTTAGCTCAGATTAAACCAATCGTGTCTGTTTATAGAATTGTGTAACCAATTTAATTTGGTATTCGATAACCTTAGAGGCAATTTGGACAGCTTGTTTGTGCGGTAGATTAGATGTTACCCTCGAGCCGCGATGTCCCGCCTGATAACGCTCAAGGGTCGCTGAGACGTGCCGACCGGGACCCAATATGTGAAATCATTACATTGACGACTCCATTCCTGCATACCTTATCTTTTTTACAGTCCAATTCCAGATAACTGCTGTTGCGGTACAGCATACTGTTACATTTGTGTTAATTTTATATGTTAAAAGATATGACACAGTTGCAGTTGCTGTTTCACTTTATTTATGTTAATCCATGCAACGAATTCCATCTTGAAAGCGTAGCTTTTATTTTAATCAGGAAAACGAGTCATGGTAAGATTCACTAGAATTTATGTTTTTTTTCATCTGGACATTATTTAAACTATTTAAACGAATTAATGTTTTCGTATGTGTATGTAAGGGTGTGTCTGTATGTGTATGAGAGTGTTCTTGTGCGTGTATGTGTTTGAGTATATGGAGTACATATAATGTAAGACCGATCGAGCGATAACAAAGGCTCAATCATAAAGATTCGTTGGAACTCGTGTGTGAAGGAAGACTACTATAACAGTATGTCACTGTTGTTATACGGTAATTTAGATTGACTTGTTTCGCCTCTTGCAAAATTGTTTTTAGCTCGAGCATATACAAAACAAGCGACGTGCCACATTCCTGAAGTACGCAATTTATTATTCACAAATAGACTACGGAAATTGAGTTTTAACGAAGACAAATTGAACTAAAGCGGAATCAATTACGGGAGATTTATTTTCACTGAGAGAAAGAATTAAGTAACTGCGAGGCAAAGAGATGTAAATTGAATTTTTGTCGTTGCTCCGAAAAAAGCAGTCCTGGGAACAAATAAAATGTCGCGATACATTAAAAAGTTTGTCGTTGGCATATTTTGTAATTTTTTGAAAGCAACGCTGGAACAATAGCACCATGTTTCCCCCGTTCAATTAATTTTGCTCCACTCCGTCAATATTGGATATAGACCTATGCCTTCATTACGAAACTTTCCTTAGTAACTTATTCACAATTCAATTGAAATCCTTTCGGTGAATCGGTGTGTTCAGAATTTTACGCTTGTTTTGTGAAACATAGGACGTTCGGTCGGGGATGACATGTTATACTAAAATTATCACACGGTTATTTCCAGTTAGTGAACACTTATTGAAGTTTCATAAAATGTAACTACTGGAAGGGTTATATCTCCATTATTAAATGTTTGCTTCAGGAACGAAATAAATACTTCTTGACTTACGATACCTACTATTAACAAAACTATGTATCTAAAAAATATGATATCTAAAACTTATTTTTATGTAATAAATATTATTTTTTAGGTAAAATCTAAGTAAAGAAATGCATTTATTTCAAACTTCTCAAATTAGATTGTTCATTCATTTCTATCGTAAGAAAATACCAACGAAACCATAAATGACCAACACCTTGTTTGAATAAACTGATACTTATTACAAGAAGAATATTTTACATGATGTTGTCGGAAGTTTACGCGATTATCACACATTGAAATAAAACTATTATTAACCGATTCTATCGCGATTTTTTTTATATTATTTTGTTATTTAGCCTGCATCCGACGTTTTGGTTGCTTTTTAGCAGTCATCGTCACGAGGAAACTAAAGATGATAATTGTCTTATAGTTTGAAGTGTAAGCTAGAGCTAAAGTACTCGAACTATTGTATTGTATTGTAGTGTATTGTTGGTGTTACTATTTATGCAGACTGAGCTCACAGTGTCATGAAGTCTTGTTGTATTTAGATTTTTCTTAAAATTACATGATAGTACATTCCAACCATCCTTTCTTTATTTATTTTTTATACCACTTGGCAGACAAGTACACCTGATGGGAAACGGTTACCGTATCCTATGGACGTGTGCAACACCAGGGGCGTCACATTCGTGCTGCCGATTAAATTTTGAACGTTTATCAATTTCAATAACATCGCGGAGCATCCTATGTAGGAATTCTTTAGCCAGTATCTGAGGTTTATCAAATATTAAATAATGCTTGGTCCCCTATTGCACGTGCTCCCATACAACGGACTTGGTACAGTGTTGGTGTTTTATATCCGCTATGCGTTCTTTGTCTCTAGTGTCAATGCTTCGCTTGGTTTAGCCAATATAAGAGTCACAGTCTACTTTATAGACCCCTGCATTTTGAACTTTATATACTGAACATTATATACTTCTCTAACTCTGATCAAACCGCAGTATATTTAACTCGTTTACCAAGTCGTGATCGTTCTTCCGAGTAATCGCTCACAGTTTCTAGTCCTGGGTTCATCACCACGTGTGGATACTTGTTACGTTAAAAATGTTTGTGGTTTGATTTTCTACTACCACTACTACTAGGTTTTGTCTTGGACTTAAAACGCTCTTATAGAATACTGCGGTTTGATAGTAATCAATTTTCTTCATAAAATACCAGGGAGCGACGGCCAATGAGTAACCCGGTAAACGTCGACCTAGGCGTACAAATGCCAATCAGTTCGAGGACGTTTTAAGGACAGGCTAAGTCAATAGTACTCGCAACGGTAATCGGCAAGCATTATGAAAACAAAATGAAAGTAGAAGAAGCGAAAGGCGCATGCCAGGATCATAGCAGCTGAAAAGATGTTGTTGTCTCAAGCCACCCCATTGGGAAAGAGACTTGACTGTATGTGTGTAACTTGAGCTAAACTTCATTAATATGTTAGTTTTACCAAACTTTATTAATACTTATCAATAGTGCCTACGATTATTGATAACTTTAATGCGATGCAGATTCTGGTACAGACAGAGCCATCTGGCGGGGTCGACCTACAGATGTTCAAAGCTGAATATTTCCACTTGTATAGGGTTCTACTGTAGAAGGGGTGGGGTCACTGGAGCTATAAGCGAGGAGTTACACCGTAGCTATCTTGAAGGTTTACAAAATTACAAAAATTACAAAAATTGGAAAATTGGTTCTTCAATGTGATGAAATTTTGAAGCTATTTAGTTAGTAAATGAATATTTGGTAATTTTATGATAATATCTCAATAACTATAGATCAAAGACAATTTGAAGTCAATACGTAGAAAATTAATTGCCCCAGGTTTATTGAAAAAAATTGAACTAGTGGTTATACGTACTTGTATTAAAAGGTCCTATTTAAATAAGTGGGAACTAAACATAACTGGCGAATCGTGGGTGTATAATACACCTCTGCTTACCCCTTCGGAGATACAGGCGTGAAGTTAGGTACCTAATTAAATAACTAGACTTTTTTAATTTTGGAAACAGCTACTTTTTTGCTTTCAGGGGCCAGAAGATGAAAACAAAACCGTTTTCATCTTTTGTTTTTCATATGACGTTTTAATAATTAAGTAACTTGTTTAGTTTTTGGCATTAAATGAAATACTCTTGCGTGTGAAGCTTCCCCTGTCTAGACATATCTATAGGCATGTTCTTGGGGTTGTATTTTTTACAACCCCGTTGAGAATACCACCAAATGGCTTAACCGCAGTTGGAATGACTACAACCGCAGTGTCTCCGTAGGCTAAACTTAGCCAGTAGAGTTACACCCGCAGTCGCGACGTGAATGGCCGACTTACTAAATGCAAAATTGGTTATCACTCCAAAAATAAAATAACAATATGAACCAAAAACTACATTTATCAATTATCAAGTTACAATGTTGTGTTAACCAATACACTAATAAGCTATAGACAGGCGAACATTAACATAAATAGATACAATACAAGATTAGAGCACTCGATTTGATGATGGGAGATAAAAGCTAAAATTTTTTTACTCATTATAACATAAAACCAGCTTAGAGAGCATTCTATACATTTTAACCGATTTCTAAGAACAATAAACATGGATAGTTCCAGTTCTAATAGTCCATGATCGTCTGTCGGCCAGCAGATGTTCCGGTTCTCACCTGGCGTCTGACGTAGTATGACCGCTGCGCACGCGCGCCCGCACGCGACGCCTGCGCACACAACGACAACACTGCGAGGTACACTCGTATTATTAATATCGATCACACTCCCTCGCCGATTCAAATGTAATTTATGTTAGGTGCTGTATTGACACGCAACTTAAAGCTTATTTATGAGATTTTTTTTTAAATTTTGTGTAATGGATACGTCTGTAGGCATATCCTTGGGGTTGTATTTTTTGTCTCTTTTGGGGTGAGCTACATTTTATTTACGAGATTATATTTAATTATACATATTTATCATAAATGCTACCTTTTTTTTTTTTTTTTTTTTTTTTTTATCGTGCGGAAATCCCTTCGGATACCCCCCCGCCGGCCAGCGGGGGCGGTTATGTCGGGCTTGCACCGACTAAAAAAAACCGCACGCCGTCTCGGATCTTCAGACGCCGGGGTGTTAGGTTACCCATAGAGCATATCCCTCGCACCCCGGCTGACCCTGGGCCATCTCACCACTAACAGCATCGCTCATCCTGTCTCCTCTGAAAGCAGAGGAGTACGGAGAGCGATGTGTTCCCGCCACGTTGGGTATTGGCCGACGATCAATGCCAACCCTATGAAGGGGTGAAGGGGAAGCCATTGACCGCCGCCCAGGGTGTACCGGCCGCTCCGATTCCGTTCCCCCCGGACTGCAGCGGGATCGGAATCGGAGCGACACTCGAGGAGGTTACCCAACACACACCCCCATAAATGCTACCTAATGTTTAATGATCAAAACGTTCGACATGGGGTAAATACTCCCACGTGAAATTTGAAACGTGTTGAGCAGTGACCAATGGAGGAGGGTCCATTTGAAACAATTCTTGCCGGGCTTCTTTTCAATTTTTATATTTAAGACTTAAATATACAGGAATGTAATAAATTTACAGGGTAAATAATTTTTTTGCTATGTTAAAAATATTGTTCATGGAATTGTTTGTCTCAAGATAATTTGTCTTGTTTTATCTTGATAATTAATTTTAAAAATTATGAATCTTACTAGTTTACGCTTTGTTTAAAACTAGCTGACCCGGTAAACTTCGCTCCACCTTAGAATCAATTTATTTTGGCCACATTATCAGCTGATATTCGTGAATATCTCATATTTATAATTATTCTAATTACTAGTTTAGGCACAGTATCCTGAGGGGGCCATCTCAAAGCCGTAGATGGCCTAGGTTCAGCCGGGGTGCGATAGTTGCCTTAGTTGGCCACTTTACACTTCGGCATTAGATGACTAAAACCATCCGATACGGATGCTTGTAGCCGCGGCCATCGCTAACACGACTTTGTTTTATAAATATAAATTGTGTGTGGTACTGTACTGTAGTGGAATATAGAAAGTTCTGAAAAGTATTTATATGTGAACTAAGTACCTTGTCTGAACTAATGTATTCGTAAATGTACGATAGTTAAAAAATAAAATGATATATCATGAATGATCAATGATCAACCAATGATCTTAAACAAAAAAGAGGTAGATAGTAGAGTAGAGGCTAATTCACCTCACTCAACGAAAGTACGAGTGCAACAGAATATGAACTAATTAGTGAGTGCAAATGAGAAAAAAGTACCTATGTATGACTTCTGTCATACTGCGCGGCATACTTTTGATATCGCGATAGTATTGAAATGACATAATCTAATTACCTGAAGATCATTGAAAGCAGGTAACCTAATTCTTGTCAGCGTTCTGGCCTACGAATATATTAATGGTAACTCAGATATTTAGGAAGGAAAGAAAAATTCCACTCTCATAGTGTTTAGTTTTCTATCACACTTAAATTTGGGTGTGAATGATCAAAGCTCTATTGTATATAGTAGACCTGTATACAAATTATCGGGTAAGTGATGATGGAATTCTTTTATGTATGTAGATCAAAGAATTATTTTTTTCATATTGTCTGCTGCTATTCATTGACGTAAATTCATTCAAATCTTCTCACACCTTCATATATACGTATCTTTACGCTTGTAGGTATTTGTTTAAGGTCCAAGAGTTCCAAAGTAAGCAACGGCGTATTATATACCAACATTTTGCCAGATGTATTTTTGGTGCCACGTAATTGAGGGCGAGACCATTACGGTCAACCAGGCAATTTAGAATTGAAAGATGACATACGAGGGGAATATCGCTTTTACGAAAGGAATTCGGAGTGTAAGCAATGGTTTGAGCAAAGTGTCTCGCTCCTGTAAATGCGATCTAGCTTTTTTCAGGAAGTCCATGCTCTCAAACTCCTCCGTATATACAAGCAAACCCAAAGGTGAGGCCATCTGTTAATTTCTGATGGAACCCTGTCTTTTTTAGGCCGCATCTTGGAGGTACTCAGATGTGGTCATTAGCCTGGAATACCTATGATGTTACTAGGTTCGTGTACGACCTATGTTTCTGAATAGAATTATCCCTGAGGCGAAATATATTTAGCTACTTAAGTCACAAAGTAAAGCCAAGACTTAGCTTTTATTGCTAGGCAATGATACTAAAGGAACATCTACTTGCTTTTATAGAAAATGATATTTTAGTCGTCTTAAGCTATAAACACACTGTTTTAGATACCTCGAAACTCATAAGCTTTTATAGTTTAGTGACATATGGAAAAGCGTTATCACGAGCCATAGGGTGTCGAGTGCTGATTCAACGTGTGCACTTTTTTATACGAACCCAAAGCGTAAGGTGACTGCCCTTTACGAATGAAATCATTGTTCAGCCCGTACAATATTTCCAAATAAAGTAAAAGAGTTAGAATGAAGGGTTTTTGATATCCATTGCTATTTTAGTGAATAATATTTATCATACAGACTGAGCAAACACAGCTGGCTAACGGATCTAGATTTAACAGCACAAAGCGTTTGATTTTTGTGTTTTCCAACGAATGTAAAAACAGTATGTAGACGTCAAGTTGAGGTTTTGTTTTGAACGCAGACTTTACTGTTTGCATTATTTATTACCATCGTATTTTTGTGTCAACAATTATAAGGTCAAATTAGAGTAGGTACTTAATGTTTTTTAACGAATAGGATTATAAAAACATATTGATGAATATGTAAAAAGAGTTTCCGTTTCATTGATTTGAATTATACATTGAATTCTTTTGTTTTTCCCATAGGGTATTTTTTGTATCTGTATCCATTTAGATTCTAATGTACTTTAAATTGAATTTAGTCATAGGTACTGTGGAGTCTGGGGTTTGAGTTCACAGCTTCTTGTCGATAACTTGTGATATTTAAATTATAAGACAAGGATTTTATATGATTAATATAATATTTCGTAATTATAATTCAGTAGTAAAAACGTTTAGTAAAACGTGTTTGTATGGGCTTTACGCGAGGTTCTTTAACTTTACTGATACGAACAAGAGGATCGCGAACTCCGCTCAGTGTTTGAGCCTAACACACTTTTTACTTCTTGAGATTCTCTTCTGGTATATCAAGGACGGATCCCTGACCATCAACTCACTGGATCTGTCCGCCAACCTTTTGTTTTTTCTCTAAGCTCTAAATTCAAATTGATTTATATATTTTATTTTAATATCGCTGACGCATGATGGCCAGGCAACTAACTATAGTGTTCGAAGGAGTCCGAACACTACATCAGCTACGCCCGTGGACCCTCATGCGACAGCGCCTAACTAAGTTGAAGTCCCTAGGTATACTAAACTGACGTAAATATCGTTGTGTCTGTTGTCCCTTATAATGGGAATAAAGAAGTAATACTATTTAACACTTGATTAAGTTATAGCAATTAAACTGTAATAAATACTGAGAAATACGAATAAAAAGATTACTTAATTCTTGGTTGGGCAAAACGTCAGAAAAAAAACCGACCACAACTCACCTGTCCAAAAAATTAAATTGGTATGTCTTGTAGACACATTTTAATGTTTGTCCGTATGGGACCAAAAGTATAATATACTTTTAAGACCTACCTAAATAACCAGAACAAATGATACAAGATAATCTACATATTATATATTAATCAATAGATATTAAAGAGAAAAAACTTCACCCCATAATGAGAGACTGGTGAAAACCAACTTCCACCATCGCGGGCAACTATGTCCTTAGCGATTTGTCTCCCTTACAAAGTTGAGACTTCGCTCATAACATTAGACGAAAAAATAATTGCCTAATCCTACGCTAAAACGTAATGAACAAAACTGACTTAAAAAAATGAGGAAGTTTTCAATTGTGTTTAATTTTTTAATTTAGGAAAATTCAACATCCATCACGTGACTTCAATCAGCTAGTCCCATTTTAGGGGGTATTTGACGAACTGACCTACCTAGAAACGTCCTGTATAATCGCAATTCGCCTATACATGCGAGCATGATAATTGCTTCAAACATTTTTTTTCATCGGATGTTCTTTTTTTTTTAAATTGGCAAGAAGCATTGTCTTGTAGATACGATAAAGGGAAAAAATTGGAAACTATAAACTTATCATTAGAACACAAAAATCGCGATTGAAATTTTATTCGATCCATTCTATTTAAGCCTATTGCAGTCCACTGTTAGAAACACGCCTCTTCCAAAATGCGCCATACAACCCTATCCTCCATCTTCCGCATCCAGTCTATCCCAGCTAACTTTTACAGGTCGTCACTTCATCGGTTGGGGGTTTTCTCCCTATCTTGCGTGTATGATTCCTGATCTTCCCTCTGGGCTTCGTTTGCAGCCATCGGTCCTTCGGTAGATGTGGCCAGCCCATTGATACTTTAGTATGCGTATTCTGCGAGCCGTATTGTTAACTCCGTTTTACAACAGCAACGTAAAGTTTGTTCCTCAATCCCTTTTTATACGGAACCCTCACTGTGCAAATTCAATTCGCTCTTGACGCTTTTTAAGTGTTTTTGTATAAGTGTTATAAAGTTTATGAATCTAAATCAGACCCAATGCTATAGGTTGGTATGAAAAAAATAAAAATAAAAAACATATTATGTATATATTTTATTCTCGTGTCGTTACTTACTATGGTAAACCGGCAGCTGTAGTTTTCACAACGGAACTATATTCAATATTTATGCAATGAAAGATACACCTTTGCTTAGAACCGTTCAAATGGAAGGGTATAAAGTAGGTATGTCGGTCAGTTTGGACTAAATAATGACTGTTCAAATGTGAAATGTTCAAACATGTTGTGGGTAGATGAGGATTTAGTAATCTTATGTTACAGTATAATTTGGATTTGGATTCCTTCGAAAAGAGTAGTAAGTAGGGTAAGTAAGTATTAGTAAGTACAGTTATATACAGCAAGTATATTGGCGTGTTTAAATATTGGTTCCCAACTCTATATTTTTATTACTTCTATGGCGTAGTAGTAGAGCGTTCGACTACTAAACTAGAGGTTGCGGGTTCGATTTCGATTCTGCGGACTCAGTGCAAATATTTGTATACATTAATATGTATCTGCATTGGTCTGGGTGTTTCTATGTAAAATAAGTATGTATCTATTCACAAAAAAATGTATCTCAGGATATTTATCCGCATTCTGGAACCCATAACACAAAGTAGTTAATCTATGCTTACTTGGGGGTTTAGGTAGCGCTGTGTACAATGTCATAGAATATTTATTATTTCCTTTATTAAATTTTAAAATACATATAAATTTTATTTTTAAATACATTCCATTAAAAAAAAACATATTATATTTAAAAATATGAAAAATAGTGACCCACCGGCATCAGGTACAGGGACCAAGCTACCGGTGGTTAGGGCTTTAGAGAGAGGAATCTCCCCACAATACGTGTCGTGTCGAGGAGCACTGACTTCTGCATCAAGCCCCTGACCCAACTGCTTAACGAGAGCCTCTTGCGATATTGATCGAGGCTCTTGGCAATCGGTCCGTGAACCAATACGACTATCGGAACAATTATTATTTACCATAGAACACAGCATGTGTACGAGGTCTTGAGAAAATATCTTCGGGGCCCAAGCCTGTGAACCGAGACACCTGCTGATTCATGGAAGTGGGCCTAGAGCAGACTGTCCTTCCGGGGTTAGAGGGTCGGATGGCAGTCGCTCCCGTAAAAACCAATTAAACCAATAATGGTGGAGAAGAAGGGCGGACTCCGGACTCCAATGCGAAAGCTATGCAAGTAGGATTGGCGTTCGGATAAAGAAGTAAAAGTCTGTAAAGAATGTGGTTACATTTTTTTAAAGTATTGAGTCTGAGTATGATGCCTTCAACAGACGTAAAAATCTTCGTGGTTGATTGAAATATCTGTAATAAGAAGATTTTTTCATGAATTACGGCAATACTTGAATAACATTTAATATTGCTTTTGGTGACCGCGGCAATATAAACCTAAGGGGAGATAACGACGGGGATATGCGGAGTAACCGATAGGATATATACTATCATGTATGTTTTATAATTAAAGTATACAAAGAAGCTCACGGCGCACCTGGTGATAAGCGGTAATCGTGGCTTATGAACGCTCACCTGCTGAAACGAAGTGGTAGGGAAACAGGAGAATAGGTACTATCAGGTTCAGGTAATTTCTATAACTGAATGTTCTGAGTGCGAATCCTGGCCATTAGACTGCCGACGTGAACCCACTCTTAACACAAGCAATTTAGCTTAGCTGGCCCGTCCAGCTTATGGAGAATACTAATAATTTCGATTACTAATATTCGTCATACTTAAAAGTATAAGAACCTCCTTGGTTGAGACGGTGTAATATACATTTAACCACTCACACATCATCAAGTATATATTTTTTCGATCCTACATAATAAGTGGAAGTGGGGAAGTTAAAGTATAATAGTTTATTCTGTATAGACCATAATAGTTTCATTCACTATACTGTTCTCGTATCGACTGGGGTAAATTTTCGTGCATTTAGGCGTCTATACATCTGGTGTATACATACCATACATATTATTGGAATCAAATATAGCTCACTTAGGACCCATCATATTTGTGTCTTTGGTGCTTATTTCTTTTATAGTTTATTTATTTATTTATACACACACAATCAGATATAAAAATACTAAAATGGAAAAAGTTTTATTTACCTATTTGTAAAAGTAAAAAAAAAAGTTTCGTTTACCTATTTGTGTATATTGTCTCCAGTTTGCTAAGGAGGGCAGTGGATTTATTATATTTTTGTAACTCCTCCAATTTACTTCTGATTAATTTCGATCGAAACTATCTAGGATCCCGCTCCTAGATAGTTTAACTTTCCCGGGGACTTCCTAAGTGTCATCACTCGGTGTGTTCATGGGTCACTGAGGTTGATCCTGGTGTACAGAGTTAGAGTAGTGGGAATGAGGGTGGGAGTAGTCCCATTAAAAAAAATCTGATTACTGCTTTGTAACACAATAAAAGTGGCTCAAGAGTTCTAGGATTCGATGCCCGAGTCATGCAAAGAGTTATTGAGGAAATTATCAGTGGCAGCACGGAGTTTATAAATGTGTCTATCATGCACACAATAGGATAGCTCCCTATAGCGTGGGATCAAAAATAATACAGCTGATGTATCTGCATAACCCTTAGAGATATACTTATATCTATACTAATATTATAAGGGGAGAGAGACCGAATTTGGTGAGTTTGTTTATGTGTTGAGGGTAATTTTCGGAACCACTGCACTTATTGGAAAAAAACTTTCTTTATTAGGCATTATTATGTATACTGCGGGCAGATGCTGGATGCGGCAAGCTGAAGACAGGGCGCTATGGCGCTCATTGGGGGAGACCTATGTCCAGCAGTGGACTAGAATAGGTTGATGATGATGATGATGATGTATAAATTATACTAGCGGGTTGCTAGTGAGTGCTTAAAAGAGAATGGGGATTAAAAAAAGAGAAAGGTGTTTGCAGAGTACTATTGTTTATTAACGCTCGGCTCAATATGGGCACCACGCAAATTATCTAAATGATTGCTTAACAAATTGTGCACGACTAACTACCATACATCAATGACCAATCACGTCACACAAAACAGTGTCGTCATTGGTCATCATTTTCAACAGAGAATAAGTCTAATGTCAGTTAGTAGTCAATGTCGTCATTATGTTAAACATCTGGATCAGGGTACATGTCGTCCTCTCGAAATCTACATCGCAGGCGAGTTTTTCAACTCCTTCTCTTACCCTGGTATGATAAAAATACTACAAAATTCATACCCAGAGCTACTGTTTCTCTACTAACCGTAGAAATCGTGCCTATAGCTCCATAGTTTTAAACCGAAGGCATGCATATATAGGTCCTTGTTTGTGGAGTGCACACAGCTTCACGCTCCAAGCCCCAAATTCGTGCATTTTGATGGAAATTGCCTTTGTGATGATAAAAATTGTGTTCGGCCGGACGAGAGGGGACGGCGGTGCTCGGAAATGAGTATATTTCATTTCACGATCGATTTTATTTGATTTTATTTTATTGTTCGATATAGTAAATGAGAAAATGTAAATGCGACCGGAATTTCTAATACAAGGGAACTTTAGACCTGAGTAATTATAAAATCGTTAAAAATGTGAAATAAATTATCGGCATTAAGCCACAGTAACCGCATTTAAATTTTGAAAAATTAATTCTCGTGGGCAACGGCGAGTATTTTATACATCAATTTTTCAATATGTCGAAAACAATACATAAAACGAACCAAGTTAATTATTTGGTATATACTGACTACAAAAGTACCAAATGACATTACAATAACTTACGCCCACGCCTCAATTAAACAAATTAGTTTGTAACATTTAAGTCTTGTGTATGCAAAGGCTGTTACAATGAATAAATAATGTATATTTAAGCGCAATTTGGTTATGTAAATACCACAACGAATATCAATTTTTCGCTTGGCTAGTCTCAGATAATGTCGAGGGCGTCGCACGTGACGACTTGACGATCGGTCGCAAGCTGATATTGCCACAGATTACCACTTACACTTAACAGCGCAGCTAGATTACACATGGTAGTGAAGGCTTTTTATTTATATGGCCGGCAATATCGTGTACCACACGACATAAGGAAACGATGACGGCTATGTATGGGGTTGCCATCAAAAACAGATTAATTTTAACTGCCCTGTACCAAACTGTGTGCCTAAGTTGACTGGACTACCGGAACCACTGCGTACAATGTCAACGGCCTATTTCGTGCTAGCCCGCAGTATGGACAATGAACCTGATAATCAATCAAAGAAAGTTTATACCTTCTTCTTAATATGAGCGCCAATCTCGGTTGATTCAGAGTTAGCACTTTGAAACTCAGGGTCCACTCTTCATAGATGGCCCTGGGTCAGGTGGTGCGAGAGAAATGCCTTATGGGGCCACCTTACACTCCAACAGCTGAAGAACCGAGACGGCATACCAACCAACCCTGTTGGCAGGGGGATCTTCGTACGGAAAAAAAAGAAAAAAAGTGTTCACTTTTCTACTCCTCTTTTGCCATGATTTGTTTTAGTTAGTTTTTATCGGCGCGACTATTGCCTGTCCCCCAGTGATCCTGAAAGGTTTAATTTTTAGGGTTCCGTTGCCAAATGGCGAAAAACGGAACCCTTATAGATTCGTCATGTCTATCCGTCGGTATGTCACAGCCACTTTTTTCCGAAACTATAAAAGCGATGCTGTTGAAACTTGGTAAGTAGATGTATTCTGTGAATCGCATTTAGATTTTCACACAAAAATAGAAAAAAGAACAATACATTTTGGGGGTTCCCCATACTTAGAACTGAAACTCATAATATTCTTTTTTCATCAAACACATACGTGTGTTACCCCTTACTATCTATGGATAGGTCTTCAAAAATGATATTGAGGTTTCATTTTCCGCGAGATACACTTCCAAAGTGGTAAAATGTCCCCCCCCCCCCTAAAATAAGATAATGATGAAACTAAAAAAGATATATGATGTACATTACCATGTAAACTTCCACCAAAAATTGGTTTGAACGAGATCTAGTAAGTGGTTTTTTTTATACGTCATAAATCGTAAACCGCAATTTACCTTTCATTCTGTCAACTCAAATTTAAAAATTTTACTTGCTGCTACGGAACCCTTCATGGGCAAGTCCGACTCAGCACTTGGCGAGTTTTTATTTCCTTTTGAGGTTCGGAAAACTTAAAAATATCAGTGTCAAAAAGGAATATAAACCAAAATATGTTCAAAGAAAGGACGAAAATATCTTTTTTTCTAGAGTAAATCAATCGCTGTGGAAACGTATAAAACTTATAAAATACCTAGGTGCTTATGAAGGTGGTCGATGATGTTCATTCCTCGGTTCATCCATTAGCCGCGTCACACTACACCCAGGGGAAAGAATAGGATTGCCCTGTTCTTAGCACAGTGGACGGCTTAACGGATCTGAGGATACATTTTATGGATTCAATTTGCGGAGTGAAGGTAAAAAGCCTACGACACACTATGTTTACCTACATTACTTATGAATATAATTGTGCATTATCTGAATTTAACTTATGTAATTTTCGCCTGCCGATAAGCAGTCTTCTTCCTACTTATCTATCTTTTTCTTATCCGCACAATATTTTGTAGTTTTTAAATAATTAAATTCATCAATTTAATACGGTGTGCTACACAGGACTGAAGTTTTTGAAGGAGTGTTGGAATTAGTTAATTTGCTTCTTTCAAGAGCTGTATAGATATTGTCATTTGGATCATAAATACCTTATTTTTATGAGTATTTATTTATTACTCAAGTACTATGCGACGACTTGTATCAAATTGTTAGATCTACTAAATGAAAATTGATGCGTTTCTACTTTATAATATTTTTGCGGTGTAGTTACGTATTTAATGCAATTTTGGTCCTAACGTTTACCACTGTGTGGTCATGTATACAGCCCTTAAGTATTAAACTAAATAACTAAGTTTATGTTGGAATATGTATTAATAATTTAAACTTTTTAATTGGTTTCAATCAGATTTGTTGCGAGGTTACAAATAAATTCAAATCTTAATACTAAACGTATCGTTATCCACCAACTCGTAACTATTAGAGAATAGGCTGCATTATATATACAAAATGAACTTTCGATAAACTTTCGTCCCCTCCAGTGAACCTGTCAGTCGACCCCGACGACCTGAAGGCTTTGACTGCGAACATGTTAATAGTTATGTTAACATCGCGACGACGTGGAGTAGGGAATACGACTACCTGTCTTTTGTAAACCTCCTCTAATGGACTATTACAGACTGTCGTGATCATTTAACATGAATAACTTCCTTCATTTGTGAAGCTAATTCGATGGATCATTAAGTATAGGATAATCAGTGATTACAATTCGAACCATATGTGTAACTGTTTTTATTGTAAATTTAAAATGATCACAATACCCGCAATAGTCATACCTACTCCGTGGGGATGGTATCCAGAAAAACTATGTTTCACTTCAACAAGTTGTAAAGTGACATTATAAAATTGACTTTTCGAGCAAAAATATGAAACTTAGAAACGTATTAGTGTTACGCCTTGACTAAAATATTTTATGTGAGGGTTACATTGTATATCTTTGTTTTATAAATGTACAACATGCACAAAGTCAGTTAAATACTAGTGCAGAATAATTGCGTGTATTGGACAGTTTTTTTATTCGCAACCTCAAGTATATTCACTAGCCCGAACTGATATATTTTTAGCTTCACTTTTACAGCAGCGTATTTTTAATACAGAATCCTTTACTGTACCTACACAATAAAGAAACAAATGCAGAGCCTTGTTAATCAACGACACGACGCGTACATATTTTGATTTAGTGTCATTGGTCACGACATTGATGCAAAGGTCACTAAACCAAAAAACTATCTTATTTAATACCAGAAGTGACCATGAAGTAAGCAGTTAGTGGCCTATGATCACTTACTACATTGAATCCCTTGAGTGCCACTAACGGGTTGAATGGAATCTTCTCTGGAATAGAAATCCTTTCCCAATCGGGCGATTCGAACTTTACTGGGATGCCGATGTGCTCTATTTAAATAAATCGGTAAAGTATCAGTGAGATGACTCTTCTGAACTCTGAGGATGGTGAATTTTATCACTAAATAGCTTGACAGGAGCGGGCAGCATCATTGTTTATCTTTTACGTCAACCGCCAAGAGTCGGAGGAGTGATTAGTAATTAGGGACAGGTCGTCGGTTAAAAATGTAGAGTACCCTTCACTTGTAGAATCAGCATTTCACAGATGTGATGTAGGTATATCATGCATATAATGTTTAAGAATTATTTTTAAATCAAAATACATAGGATTATTCAGTTATTAGTGATAGGTTGTTCATGTGTATTTATTTGAGGGTTTTAACTGAAGTTGGTGATATCATGTCAAATAGTTTTATTTTTCCATTTAAACAAACCTACTCTTGGAATGAATCGGTTACCGGCGCTTATACACACCAGATACTAGTGAATAGATTACTTCTAGGTAAACGTGTTGTATCATCGAACACACATCATCACTGGATAGGTTGAATACTGTGGCCTAACCCGGGCCTTTTCACGACAAAAAGGAATATTAAATAAAATAAAAAATACACAGGGTACTGGCACAAGGCTACAAGATAGCACGTGTGCGTTTTCCAACTCTCTCTAAAGAGCTCAAGCTTGGGCAGCAGTTGCCGTCGAGCGGACCTAAAATTTGTAACTGCCGCTTAGTGGTATTTAAAATATATTACAGAACATTCAAAACATTCAAATATGTTGTGAAAGTACATACGTCCAGTGTGATCACAGATAATTCATCTATAACTAGGACGGTTGCCAGCTTGGCAATCAACCCAAACTTAAGCGTAGCGAGATTTGCCTATCCAACAATAGGTCAACGTGGCCGGTCGACTTTTTCCATTGATTTGGTATTTCGGTGATTATTCCTCGATGGTAAGACCGATCTGGACATTCGACCCCTTACGACACTCAGTAATGTCGACTTGATCACCGTGGTAAATTTGGTCGAGATCGGTCAAACGGAGGAGTATCATTTGTTTGAAATGCAACTTTGAAACCAAAGACGCTTCGCTCGCCTTCGGCTTGCTACGCTTAATTACTTGACCAGAAAACTATTCCACTGTATTTTTACAGTCTACCAGTATTTGACCACATTTCTTGTTTGATTTCGAGAAATTTCCTTCGAATATCATATCCATCTTACGGTAGTACTACTAAACTTGATGAAAAATAATAATCATTTTTTTTAATCTTTTTTGAAGTCAGTTACAATTCCTCCAAAAAATTGATATTGACGTAGGACTTTCAATCGCGAGGAACAAGCGTCATATTGTGGGCAACATACGTTTAGCGCACGTTGCTACGGTGACAGTTGGCGGTTGTTGATTCGACACGAAGCCAATTATGTCTGGCTAATATTTCAGACGCCACAGTATACTACTCGAGGGCAAAAATGTAATATTCCTTACAAAAGTTCGTTTAAATTGCTCTTATATTCTACTCTCAGAATAACTAACCAGCTTCGTGTCTAGATGCTATCTCATCTGCATAACCATGCATAAAATCTTATTTCGTGAACAATAATAATTTGTTACGGTACCTCATTTAAATCCGACTTTATGTAGAATTCACTAGTGGTACAATTTACGATACTGTATTAACTCGCGTGTATATTGGTGTTGTCATTGTAGTCAAAATGTTTTGCAAAGAACGAGGTAGTCATAAAAATATACATATGCGTTAATTAAGAAAAAAAATCTTACAAGTGGATTGTCGAATATTTTTAATAACAGATCATTGAATTCAGTAGTGGCTACGCGGGTAAAATATGAACAAGCTGGCCGAGGCAACAGGAGGGTGGCACTGAGGCGTATGGGCGGTAACAGATGAGTGAGCTCTGGCTGGAGTAGACCCGGCGCGCGGACTTTATGCTCGGCATTCGGCTCACTCGCGCGCTGTCGGCCGCTAGTCCCACAGAGGTTCTGTCCGTATCGCTACTCGCGTGCTCGATCTCCGTAAACTTTGCCGAACTTCTGAACAGTTTTGAAAGTGCGCTGTGCTCCTGCCGAAATTGGATGCGATTTGTGCAATTTATGTCAAAACGTGTGTTGTGACGTAGTATAGAAATCTTGTGCATTTTAAAGTTGAAGGACTACTGCTGAACTATATTTTGGATAAACGCAATTTGTTAAGTAATGGATGACTTTTGTATATAATTTATGGGTAAGTACCCACTAATTCGTAAATACATATTAAAGATGAATGACAAAACTGGTTTATAAATAGACGATTCATTTAAATGTATAAATATTTGTATTAAATTTGCGTGTAGCTACATTGAAAAAGATCATTTTCCTAAATAAATATTCTGCTTGCTCTGGAAGAGTCATAAAGGTCTCTATGTATATATCGCTTTAGTAAAGGTCGTTTATGAGCTTAAAACTAGTGAATATAAGAAAATAAATAAAATAAGGTTCGTTTTTTTAATTATAGGAGCGTGCTCACCCTAGCTCGAACCGTAAATAAAATTTATGCATAATACTAACATGCATTAATTATTATTATGAATAATGTATTACCTACACATAGAATTTTTTTATAACTTAACATGTAAAATAACTGTAAAATATAAAGGGTATTACGCGTAGGTAAGTTTGATTTTAATAGTACAAATAACGATTAGTAGGGAACTGATTTAAGGAATTTAAACACTAAAGTAATCTTAATGTTTAGATTTTAGATACTATGCATAAATTAATTACATTAGATAAATACTTAATAATATTCTGAATTAACAAGTTGACTTTAGCGGGGATAGCGATGAAGTAGTTATGTTAGAATCGAACTGCCTAATGGTCGATGCCCACTGAAAGAGCAGCGGCCGGTAGTGGCCAGCGTCGGCGGGCCGGATTTTTTTTCCTAGACGTACTTTATTTTTGGTGCGGAAATCCTCTTGGATACCCCCCCGCCGGCCAGCGGTCGCGGTTATGTCGGGCTTGAACTGACTAAAACCGCACGCCGTCTCGGGTCAGACCAGATATAAGGTTGCCCATACTCTCGACTCTGGGCCATCTCCGGTTTTGAGATGGCCCCCTCGGGTTTGGGAACCACGGTGGCTCCGTCTTGCCCCGGTTTGGGGGAGGGGCGCTAGTCGCCCCGCCGTCCCGGCCTGCTTCTCCAGGGGTGACAGGCGGCCTCACCTGCCACCCCCAGGCCTGCGCTCATGGAGCGACCTCCGGCGACGCGCGGCGAGCTGGTTGCGGTCTCGGCGGGTCGGGAGAATTCTAAATCCCTCCCGCCATCTCCTTCTCGAGCATTAAATGCTCGCAGAAGGAGGCGGCGGTGGCCTCAATAAATTGCCGCAGTCATGCTGTCGAGCGAGAGGGCTCCCACCCCGATGGCTGCCACGAGGTCACGCCTCGGCACCTCCCACGCCGTCCTAGAAGTACCTTTTTTTTTTTTCGTGCGGAAATCCCTTCGGATACCGCCCCGGCTGGAGAGCGGGGGGTCTCCAGCGGGGGCGGTTATGTCGGGCTTGAACCGACTAAAACCACACGCCGTCTCGGGTCTTAAGCCGCCGGGGTGTAAGGTTACCCATAGAGCATATCCCTCGCACCCCGACTGACCCTGGGCCATCTCCGGTTTCGAGATGGCCCCCTTACTTGCTCTCCACTGTGTCATCTGCTAGTCAGAGGGACACGTGGAAAGCTTCCGAACAGCCCTCAACAGGGCCGTCTTCGCCTCGGTCGGAGTTGGCCGTAGGCGGCAGCGTCTCTCCCACCCTAGGAGAGAGGCGCTGCCGTCTCCGTTGCCCAGGGTGCACCGCGTGGAGGTCCCGAACCAAGCACCCCATCCTAGAAGTACCTAGTTGCGAGAAGGTTCGCGCAGTCCCGTGGCGCCGCGCTGCGCGCTGTCCCTCCTCGACCAGTAAATGACTATGAACTTTAACTCACGAATATAAGATTCAAAATGGTTTGAAATATTTTGTCTCAGAAATCCGCTGTCGGCTGCTGCTCTTTCAGTAAGACCGGTCTTTTTTTTTCCGTGGTGTAGGTTACGTCGGGCTCGAACCGACTAAAACCGCACGCCGTCTCGGGTCTTCAGATGCCGGGATGTAACCCATAAGGTATTTCTCTCGCACCCTAACTGACCCACGACAAGCTTCGGTTTCGAGATGGTCCCCTCGGGTTTGGGAAATAAATAAATATAGTGGGTTAAGGCATAGTTGGTATTTTGAAATATCTATAATTGAAACGTTAAGGTATTTAGATATGAGGTAACAAAAATAAATTTACATATTTACAATCATCATCATCATCCAACTTTAGAGTCCAATCGGCTCTCTTACTCCTCCATTATTGGTTTATCGTGAGGAAGTCATGAGATAGAGATGGTGCAATACCGCTTATTGTGGAAGACTTTGGGACAGTCCTATGACAGATCATGATCATGACAGTGAATATAGGTAGACTAATGAAAAGCAACGCGGCAACAGGCGCGGCTGAATATGTTTGGCCCAATTTTTACAACTAAAACGCAATCGCAGGTTTATAAGTGCCCGGTTAATGGCAATAGGCTCGCCACCTGTTACATTGGGACCTAAAACATAAACTGGCGAAACGTGGGTGCTAGCACCTCTGCCTACCCCTTCGGGGATATAGGCGTGAGTTTATGTTATGTTTATGTTATGTTAAAACGCAATCCTGATAATAAAACCAATCAACTAATAAAATTGGAGCTAAGTGACCAATTACTACAAACAGTGTTAAATTAATATTAAATATTTTTTTTGTATTCATTACTGATTGGTATCTACATACGAATGTTTGTATATCTGCTATAAAATACAGTATATGCGAGGTAATTTATAGTTTAAAGATACCTACATTAATATTTTGCGTATTGTACAAGTACCACTACGAGTGATTCTGCCGATTTGCTAATATGAACTAAAATTTTCGTAATAAGACGGTATACAAGAATTCACAAGAGAAATTGATGCACTCGCATTGGTTAATTCTAAAGTAATATGTAATGTTCTATCTAACAGAGACAGTAGAGTAGGAAGTTTTGCAGCTTAAAGAAACAAAATGTGGTAAATACCTCTACCAAGCGCACCCATTTGCTTACGGTAAGAAGTGGGCGGCAATTGGTTACAGTCCACCATAGGAAATAAGTATTACTTTCGTATATAAATACCGTTGTTTAGTTACCCCGTGTGTTTCTTAGCATTAGTGTCATTGTGGAGAAATTGTCGATGGCCCCGGATACCAGGGCTTATCGTATCACAGGAGTTCAGGATAGTTGCCGCTGTATACCAGCCTCAAGAATATAATCTAACGTACTCTTATGGGTATAACCTGTTTACAATCAAATAGTTTGACGCATGACACTAGGAACAGAATTAGATGGGATGAAAACGGGAAATAATTTTGGTCGCAACCGGTGTCGACAGCATTGCACCTTAACATATTCTCAGTACCGTTAACTAACCCGTGTTACTGCTGCTTCTCTTGACTCCTAAATAACACAAATATTCAAATCTTATTAGCGAGCCGTCTCTGTGTTTGAGCAGTTTAAAGTTCAGACGATGGGTCATGGGTCCTTTTAGAAAAATTCTGAAGCGTATGATTGACAACAGACGATTGTTTATTATAGAGGATTAGCCGATATACACTAGATATATCAATAAAAATATTCATAAACCGAATTTTTGTTTTATTTTTCGCCATTTTGTTAAAGGGAATCGGGAGTATAATTTATTACTGTAGAATATCATTGTGAGCCACAAATGAAAACATTTCTTTTCACGTTTTACGTATTCAATTGAAATTAATATATAAAAGAAAAATTCAAAACGTATTTTGTCTGCTTCACTTTAAGTGTATTGTTAAAATCAGGCTTATTGGTTGGTTACATTATGCCATCCACGTTCCATATCAACTCTTGTAAGTCACAATAGCTAGTATTTGACTCAGGAAACATTAACTCTGACACTTGGTGAGACTTTAGAAAAGTGGGATCGTTATCTCAGCCACAACTATATCGAAGAAGGATTTACTATAGCAAATGTTTCTTAAAATGAATAGAGTCAGAATCGCTAGTATTTGACCCAGGAAAACATTAAGTTTGACACTTGCTGAGATGAGCTCACCTGAAACTTTGGATTTGTACTCACTAGTTCTAGTAACAATTCGTCCCATAGAACTACTGAGATGCTTTTTTTCCTTAATTTATTATTTAGACTAGGCAATCCGACCTCGGCCCGCCCTAATATATATGAGTTTTTTTTTAATCCAAGCCATCGTAATTTACACATAATATATAGCCTATATTCCACCAGTCATAATGTAAGTGATTCCGAAGATTACCCCATACAAATAAACAAACTCACAAAATTTGGCCTCTCTCTTTTTAATATTAGTAAAGATTGAATTTTACACTATTCCAAGACCTTCTATTATAATATAGTTTGACCATAAATTCAATTCCTAAGGAAACTTTAGCATAACTAAGATGACTAAATAAAATATATATATTTCCTTACATTGTAATGTCCACTGCAATTATATACACCCTATAATTATATTTTATATATATATATAATAATTATATTTGAAACTTTGTCATTGTTAATGGCCAAGGCATCGGTCTATCACCCTGGAGGGTTCAGACTTCACTGCCGACTTGAACCCACTGCTAACGCAAGCATTGAGTTTAGCTGAAGGTATTAAAGAAAATACCACTAGGTACAATACAAACGCTGCGCCACTGCAAGAGAAAAAAAAATAATTTGAGAAAAAAATCCTGTGAAAAAATGAATAGAAAGTCATATGAATTTGTGGTAATAATTTCTTTCTATGGCATTACACAAAGGTTACGAATGACGGTTGAAATGAAAATTTGTTACGCATATTGTGAAAGGTACTAAGGAATATTCAGGGCACGCCGCAATAGCGGCGGTAAGGCCCATCATGGAGGATTGGCTAGAGAGGCGACACGGAAGCCTCTCGTACCAACTGACGCCGGTGATCTCCGAGAAGGGGTGCTTCGGGGACCACCTGCATCGGATCAGGAAGGAGCCAACGCCTGAGTGTCATCACTGCGACGCGAGCGAGGACTCAGGGCTGCACACGCTGGCGGACTGCCTGGCGTGGGAGGCGCCGAGGCGTGACCTCGTGGCAGCCATCAGGGTGGGAGTCCTCTCACTCGGCAGCATGATTGCGGCAATGGTACGGAGTGCGAGCGCGTGGGCCGCCGCCACCTCCTTGTGCGAGTATGTAATGCTCGCGAAGGAGATGGCGGAGCGCGGGAGAGATTTAGAACTCTCCCGGCCCGCCGAGCCCGCAAGATGCTTGCCGCGCGTCGCAGGCGACTCAGGCGCCGGAGGTCGCTTAACGACCTCCGTCCTCCATTAGCGCAGGCCTGGGGGTGGCAGATGAGGCCACCTGTCACCCCAGCAGTAGCAGGCCGAGACGGTGGGGCGACTAGCGCCTCTCCCCCAAACCGGGGCATGACGGGGACACCGTGGTTCCCAAACCCGAGGGGGCCATCTCGAAACCGGAGATGGCCCAGGGTCAGTCGGGGTGTGAGGAATATGCTCTTTGGGCAGCCTTTCACCCCAGCGTCTGTAGACCCGAGACGGCGTGCGGTTTTAGTCGGTTCAAGCCCGACATAACCGCCCCCGCTGGCCGGCGGGGGCGCGATTTCCGCACGAAAAAGAAAACAGTTACTAAGGAATATTGTTCATTGTTTTATTTGGGCTTTGGGCAGATGCTAAACAAAACTTTAAGCTGCTATTAACCTTGGCCAGCCTTTGGTCGCTTAGTTAGTTGACAAAGTATTAATGTGACTTTCATGACAGTTTTATCTGTAAAATTATTTAGATTAGTGACAGTACTTACCATCAGCCAAATTATTAATTTGTTTTATAAAGAATTACAACTAGAATAGATTATGATCATATCATGATCACCGTTAATTCTCACTAAGAAAACGGTCGAAATCGCACGAACCGCAGCAGCGGTATGCAGTATGCTGTATGCTGTGAGTTTTAAAGAAAGGTGACTGTAGTTGCAGGAGGTATATAAAAATGAACTCAGTCTTACACCAAACATGTAAGTATTTGATATGACTTAGCACCAAACCAAGTTCCTCAAAACCAACCTGGAACTTCGTTAGTGCCATTATTTTTTAATGCTTTAAATATCATGTGTGTATTCTATCAGTAAGTAAACGTACTTCATTTTTATAATATACATGAAATTATTTTAACGCGTTGTATCTATAAATGTAAATATACTGTTCCGCACGATCCATTTGCTATCTTAATGTCCTAAAGGAGTAGGTATAGTATATTGTAGTTTTACATTTAAGAATTACAACTTTCAGAACTCAACCGAATTTAGAAGTAATATCTGAAGCCGTTAAGACATTTTTAATTATCTAGTTTTCAGTGACGAAGTCCTGGTCAAAGCTAGTTCTGTGAAAAGGAAGAACATAATTTTGTCTCACTGGCTGCTTGACTGCAAGAATATTTATAAATTTAACGGAAATTTCGTAACAACTAATTAGTATAATATCATACAATCAGAATAATGTTCTGTTATAGTATAAAGCAAAGAAGGTATATAATAAGCAACCCTAATACCGACCAATTAGAATATTTTGTCTCAATGACGTGCCGGTCCAAATGATAGTTAATATGATGTTTAAATTAGTGATTTCTTGATTTAAACTTACACGATTTTCACACATAATTATTGTTTATACGGGACTTAATCGCGTTAATAAATATATAATGGTATATATTTACCTCGACGTTTCGGACGCGATGTTGCGCCCATGGTCGCGAGTAGGACTGAAGAATTGGAGCATCACCGCCTGCGAGTCGTGCGAGTATTTCGAACTACCCGCACTTGGTCTGATATATTCATAGGGTGACCATCGTTTCGATCATTTGTCCGACACACAACACTCACGATATCAGCGGATTCTGAACGCATATTTTTATGTGATGTACATTTACTGATGACTGGATTCCACGAAGATGAAAGCTTAAAACCGTCCCCCCGGTTGAAATTTTTATGTTTTCTGATTTCCACCGCTTCACGTACAATTCTACTGTAGTAGTGACGTTCACGGGAGAGGATTTTGGGATTATGGAGCTCAATCCAGTGGTTTGGTCCTGATTCTAGTAAATGTTCGGCTATGGCAGACTTGTTCACCTGAAGAGTTTTCACAGCTGCGATATGTTCTTTGACTCTTTCAGCTATTGTACGCTTCGTTTGTCCAATGTACGAACTCCCGCAACTGCAATCAATCTTGTACACGCCCGGTGATTGAAAAGGAATTACGTCCTTGGGTGACCTTACATGCCCACCGATCTTGGAAAACGGCGTAAAAATGGTTTTTATGGAGTACTTTTCTAGTACTGCCCCAACTTTATCCGTTACCTCTTTCACGTACGGCATGAACGCTGGTTGCCTTTGAGCGTCCGGATGTCTTTCCTTCCCTTTCCGTCTGGATTTTCGGCCGTTCACCTTGTAGCCGTTCCACCTAAGGACCCTTTGTACGTGGGACAGCTCGCTCTCCAAGAATTCCACGTCACAAAGGTCCCGTGCTCCCGTTCAGCAGTGAATTCGCGACAGACTGTAGATGGCGAGGGACTGTAGATGTCCACCACCCTCGCCATCTACAGTCTGTCGCCATCTACAGTCTGTCGGAGAGATCTTTGTTTGATTCTTCGATCGAGATCTTCGATTGTCTGCAAGATCGGTGGGCATGTAAGGTCACCCAAGGACGTAATTCCTTTTCAATCACCGGGCGTGTACAAGATTGATTGCAGTTGCGGGAGTTCGTACATTGGACAAACGAAGCGTACAATAGCTGAAAGAGTCAAAGAACATATCGCAGCTGTGAAAACTCTTCAGGTGAACAAGTCTGCCATAGCCGAACATTTACTAGAATCAGGACCAAACCACTGGATTGAGCTCCATAATCCCAAAATCCTCTCCCGTGAACGTCACTACTACAGTAGAATTGTACGTGAAGCGGTGGAAATCAGAAAACATAAAAATTTCAACCGGGGGGACGGTTTTAAGCTTTCATCTTCGTGGAATCCAGTCATCAGTAAATGTACATCACATAAAAATATGCGTTCAGAATCCGCTGATATCGTGAGTGTTGTGTGTCGGACAAATGATCGAAACGATGGTCACCCTATGAATATATCAGACCAAGTGCGGGTAGTTCGAAATACTCGCACGACTCGCAGGCGGTGATGCTCCAATTCTTCAGTCCTACTCGCGACCATGGGCGCAACATCGCGTCCGAAACTTCGAGGTAAATATATACCATTATATATTTATTAACGCGATTAAGTCCCGTATAAACAATAATTATATTAGTGATTTCTACTAAAAATTAATAAAAAAAACATTTCAAAAACAAGCTTTTATTAAAAAAATCAGTTATACTAAACCAAAAATTATAATTGGATGCAAGGGTTGTGTGCAATTAGAATACAGAGACAAAACTTGTGCGATAAAAAGCAAAAAACTAAATCAATGCTATTGATTTTGTTCGTAGTCAGTCAGTTGATTTTTCGCTTTTTATCCGATTGCGCCAGAAGGAGGGTTACCTAAACTAACTAAAAAGTACACAATAAAATTATTTATTAAAAAATCATAAAAACCTGAATGCCCTAAAAGGCCGAAACAAGTTTGATACCAGGCGGGACCTATACATTTTCTATCGATTTATAATTTGCAATTGGGTCCCACCGGCTATTTTGTCTTGTAGAAAAGTACTCGAGTAACCACTCCCTCACCACACGGTGTGGTTTCACGTTTTATCAGTGCTTAAAATAAGGTTTCGGAGGATTCAGGCACTTAAGGTGGAACCATGTTCTGATCAGGGAGATCGTAACGTTGTACACTTCACTAGCGCGTGTTCTGTGGAACTGTCTCGAAAGATGGTAATGCCATATGGAGTTACATATGTCTCATCGACTTGGGCAACCAAGCGCAGGGCACGCCGCAATAGCGGCGGTAAGGCCCATCATGGAGGATTGGCTGGAGAGGCGACACGGAAGCCTCTCCTACCGACTGACGCAGGTGATCTCAGGGAAGGGGTGCTTCGGGGACCACCTGCATCGGATCAGGAAGGAGCCAACGCCTGAGTGTCATCACTGCGACGCGAGCGAGGACTCAGGGCTGCACACGCTGGCGGACTGCCTGGCGTGGGAGGCGCCGAGGCGTGACCTCGTGGCAGCCATCAGGGTGGGAGTCCTCTCACTCGGCAGCATGATTGCGGCAATGGTACGGAGTGCGAGCGCGTGGGCCGCCGCCACCTCCTTCTGCGAGCATGTAATGCTCGCGAAGGAGGTGGCGGAGAGACTTAGAACTCTCCCGGTCCGCCGAGCCCGCAACTTGCTCGCCGCGCGTCGCAGGCAACTCAGGCGCCGGAGGTCGCTTAACGACCTCCGTCCTCCATGAGCGCAGGCCTGGGGGTGGCGGGTGAGGCCACCTGTCACCCCAGCAGAAGCAGGCCGGGACGGTGGGGCGACTAGCGCCCCTCCCCCAAACCGGGGCAAGACGGGGACACCGTGGTTCCCAAACCCGAGGGGGCCATCTCGAAACCGGAGATGGCCCAGGGTCAGCCGGGGTGCGAGGGATATGCTCTATGGGCAACCTTACACCCCGGCGTCTGTAGACCCGAGACGGCGTGCGGTTTTAGTCGGTTCAAGCCCGACATAACCGCCCCCGCTGGCACGCGGGGGGGTATCCGAAGGGATTTCCGCACGATAAAAAAAAAAAAAAAGGTATAAGATAACACGCGTGTACCAACCTACTGACGCTAAGTTTCTTTTTGAGCCATTTCTCTAACACCATATTCAGTTAACATCTAGTAATTGTGATATTTCTTAGATTTCATAGATATAGTGTTCGATTGAACGACTTGATAATGGTTGACGGTATGAGAAAAAGTTCTCTTATGACAAAAGTACTCTTATCTCTTCAAGCGAGGTTTAGTGACTTCACAACAAACATGTTGTATTTAATTTCAATCCTACAGCTACACACAATGTCCCCCTGCTCTTCAAGAGTCAAGTAAACAAACATTAAGTAAAGGAACTAATGAAACCGTATGATTTCCTTGTAAGACAGCCTTTTCTTTGTTCAACCACTTAACTTAACCCACTTCACCTAACCTTCTCTAATTAATTTACGGGACTATTTATATTTTTCCAATAACAAAAATTAACACACTCCCGTTAGCACTCACAAATCGTATTTTATCAGTGATAAAATACGATTTGTTATTATGTTAAATACAATTATTGACCCTATCAATTAAGTTTCATCTTTCGTTAAATGGAAATGGTTTGTATAATGATTGCTTGTATTACACCGCGATGAGCCGACTAGAAAAGTGAACATAATATGACCGATTTAAATTTAAAAGTTTAATTAAGTAAAATTAAACGTTGCCAAAAAGACTATTTAAAAGTCAAGAACATTTAGATGACAAACATTCTTGGAAATAAACTGTTATAGCTGAAAAAACTCTACGTGCTCAAACAAAAAAATGTATTTATTTTAAGTAAACACGTTTATGAATGAACCACAAAAAATACTCTGAGTTTCTTGCCGGAATCTCCTCAGAAAGGGGGGATTTGCTTTTGACTTTTATTAAAATTTGTGCAAATCCTTTCAAAAGTGATTCAGACTCGCGCCTTATTGGTTACGCACTGCAACAGGTTTAGTAAGAATTTTAATATAAAGGTTCTGCTACAATTAGATGAAGCTTAACGCTTTTATAATATGCTTACCTATTTGGACTACTTCTATCCTGGGAATAGGTTCCTGTGGGTCACTGTAACGGGTTCTGTATTTCACGCGAGTGGAGCCAGGGATAGGTTCCGCGGAGTTCGGATCCCGGAGCCTGGAGCCCGGGAACTAAATCTTGGAAGCTGGATCTTGCAGTTCGGATTTGGCATCCGCGTCGCGGCGTCAAGATCCTGCATCCCGGACTAGATCCCGGAAGCCGAACCTTCGAATATGGACGTCAAAACTGATATTTATCTAGGTTTGTTATATGGATATATAAAACAATAAAAAGAAAAGACTTTTTTCAACATACATTCTTTTTATACCGACCATAATTTAAAAAAATAATATTCTACACAAACGACAGGACCTAAGTCAGCCTCATTCTGGTTTCTCAAAACATTCACTTAAAATCATTGCTTATGCAAGAATTCGTTCCATCACGTATGATATCAAACAATATTTCAATCACCTCTGTTATCAATCAAAGCGTTGGCATTTATAGAGCTTCCATCAAATTTATGGCATTTTCATGCAAAACTTAAAAATCCAATCCGGCATAATGCGCCACGGCAAAAACTTTAATTGAATTGAATTAAAAATCCAAACTGCGGATGCTTAAATGTTAGTGTGAGACATTTAGTACTTGACTCTTACCAATGCCTAAACTTGCTAAGATTTGTTAGTGTATTGTTTAATCTATAGAAATAAATAAAATAAAAGTGTCGGTTGTAATATTCAAATAACAGTCCTTTAATGATAAGGTTGTACATTATCAGTCGGGGTATGAGAGAAATGCCCTATGGGCAACCATACACCCCGGGTCTGAAGATCGAGACGGCGTGCGGTTTTAGTCGGTTCAAGCCCGACATAACTGCCGGGGTTATCCGAGGGGATTTCCGTACGAAAAAAAAGGTTCTTATTCTATTTTTCTTTGTGTTTGTTCCTAATCCCTTGGCCTAATCGCCCAAGTGGCTGGGTTGATTCTGACAGAATTTTCAGAAGGCGCAACTCAGGCTACGTTTATTTTGGATGGATATGAACCGTATTGCACTTAGACTGAGCTTAAACTCACTGAACTAGGAGTAAGGCCTGCGATAACTTTATTGTTGATTAACTCATGAAGAAATTCAAAGTAAATCGTGGAGTGAAAATTCTTTTGCCTCCAATTTATTTTAATGCACTCCACGTAGTTTTAAATTGCTACTTAACAGTGCAATAACTTGAAAATTAAAAAAGAAACCCCGAGATAGCTAATAACAGGCCCAGCTAAATCACCTATTAAACAATTAGTAGTTAATTTTCAATTAGTAGGTTAGGCAGGGATGGGTGATGACGATTGACGACCAAAAATACACACGTAATCAAGTTTTCACTTCTGTCGCCACTCCCGTAGTACCTTTTTTTTTTTTTTTTTATCGTGCGGAAATCCCTTCGGATACCCCCCCGCCTGCCAGCGGGGGCGGTTATGTCGGGCTTGTACCGACTAAAACCGCACGCCGTCTCGGGTCTTCAGACGCCGGGGTGTAAGGTTACCCATAGAGCATATCCCTCGCCCCCCGGCTGACCCTGGGCCATCTCACCACTAACAGCATCGCTCATCCTGTCTCCTCTGAAAGCAGAGGAGTACGGAGAGCGATGTGTTCCCGCCACGTTGGATATTGGCCGAAGATCAATGCCAACCCTATGAAGGGGTGAAGGGGAAGCCATTGACCGCCGCCCAGGGTGTACCGGCCGCTCTGATTCCGTTCCCCCCGGACTGCAGCGGGATCGGAATCGGAGCGACACTCGAGGAGGTTACCCAACACACACCCCACTCCCGTAGTACGTAGTGCCTTTTTATCGGTTTCTGTCTCTGGAGTCCTAATCACCGGTAGCTTGGTTCCTGTACTTGATGCCAGTGCGCTACTTTTTTTTAAATAATAAAGAAAATAAAAAAATATATATTATAAGATCTTATCCGGCGCCCCCTGTAATCCGACATGCTGTGACTGTTGAACATCCGACATAAAAATAAAACTATTTGTATTTCCAATAGAATCTTATGATTTCGATCTGCGATTTGTGGGATTACAAAGTAATCTCTTTCAGAAAAATCCATTCTGAATAGTCTTAGACAGTACTCTGTAATCCGACAAATTCGATCTGTAATTTCTCTGATTACAAGGTAATCTTTTTCACAAAATTCAGCGCTATAAGGGATTGTAGGCAGTACTTAATAAACCAATAAATTCGGTAGTCCGACACTGCCCTGCAAAACGTTTGTTCGATTACCGGAGGCCCACTGTATTAAGAATACAGTATCAGTATTAGAATCATAATAAAAGCATTAATAAACCCAGATTTACGAGAGCGTCTGACCCCCTGATCCCGAGAGCCTACATCTCTGGTCCATCTTCCTTGTCCGAGAAACCGACATGCTAGTAGGGTTCGCTTGAGCCCCATACAGCCAAAGTAACACCCGTAAGTACACCCACTTAGGTGGGTCGTGAGATCGTTGCTACCTTTTAGTAGAAATAACCAGACGTATATTTTTCAAAATTTACACATGAACTTATTATATGTATATAACCCATATACAATCAACAAAATGTAATGTAGAAATCGTTATGTAGGTACAATTGGCTGGAAACCCACCTGCTAAATTCATCAAAGTAGTTGTTTTATACCAGTGCAATTTACCTCCATTTGTCGTTGAGGGGTGGTTGATTACTTGACTTGCAACGTTATTTTTATTGAGGTAAATAATATATAGGCAACTCTAAAGGACAACGGCATGTCTCCATACACTTTTGCCAAACCCTGCTATGAAACGACCCGACCACCAAAAATAAACAAATTAAAACACGATATTATACGACATAATTCAAAAGGTCGAAAGGTTATTATAATCCAATACAAAGGAATGTACTGTTTTTAATTTTTAATTTGAAACAAAAAATATTAAGAAATGTTTTTTTATCAGATAAATAGTTTGAGAGATATATCGTAAAAACCATTTCAACGGCTATTTTCAAGATGGTGGCCGTGGGACAAGGGTGGCGACCCCACAAACTTGGTTTTAGCTTTACACTGACCGCCCCCCTACACATCAAAAAAATAAAATTGCGTCCTCTAAAAAACGCAACCCCAAATGTAACTTTTCAATGGACTATTATGGTACCTAAATGACACATCTTACGTTCGTTTTTAGTGTGGGACCGCAATTGTGTTTTTTAAAAGCAATAATATTCTATCAAATATCTTTTGTATGTATATAGGGGTCTATCCAAGCCGTTACCTTTCTAACTGCCGAGTGCTGAGAATCCGATGTTTTCATGGTACTATAATTCTAGTAATCAGTGTAATCACAGATGGCTGAGGCTCACAGCCCCTTTTGACAAGAGTGATACTCATCCGATGACGTCTAGTGAATTAGACACAAAATTACTATATCTGGTCGAACCCCTCCTTACTCCACATTTTCAGCCCGACAGCGCTGGTACAGCTGCTGCTTCTACACAGACACTGAGGAAATACTCTTATCTCATTAGTGATCATGATCCATGATGTATTTCAAGTTTTGTATATACATATATATAAACATTAGTATAGCTATTGCCTGTGCCTCCACCCGCGTGGATGTCGGTTATCGCTCGTGGACGTCCATACAAGCTATCATACCCTATTATATCCCCAAATAGGTGATCACATATCAGGCGTCATCAGAATCTGGCTAAGTCAGTCGAAGTATCCATAATGATTAAGTACAAGCATAAAAACAAAAAACGGAATAATGTATACTTACATTATATCTAATACCTTATTCAACGCGGTAAAGGAAGTTGCGTGACTTAAAATTCATGCTATGTAATTTACCTTACTTGAAACCTATTTATAACGTACACTGATACAACACTTAATGAGTTTTAAGTAGGTATATTTAAATAAATGAAAAATCTACCTGAAAATTATTAATTATATTTGAATCAAGATTAAAAAATTATTAATGTGCCCACCAAATGCTTTGCTTAAAACAAGAGAAAGACAGAAAGCCTAGCGACCTCCGGTATCTGAGTCGCCTGCGCCGCGCGGCGTGCATGTTGCGGGCTCGTCAGGCCGGGGGAGTTCTTAATCTCTCCCGGGCTCACTCCGCTGCCTCCTTCTCGAGCATTACTTGCTCGCAGAAGGTGGCCCATGCGTTCGCGTTTCGCGCCATTGCCGCAATCATACTACCGAGCGAGAGGACTCCCATCCCGTTTGCTGCTACGAGGCACCTCTCACGCAAGGCACTCCGCCAGCGTGTGCAACCCCGAGTCCTCGCTCGCTTTGCAGTAATAGCACTCAGACGTTGGCTTCTTCCTGATCCGATGCAGGTGGTCCGCGAAGCTCCCCTTACCGGAGATCACCTGTGTCAGTCGGCACGACAGGCTTCCGTGTCGCCTCTCTAGCCCATCCTCCATAATGGGCCTTACCGCCGCTATTAGGGCGTGCCTTGCGCTTGGTCACCTAAGTCGTTCTTTCCACTCCACCACGATGTCCTGGCGGAGCTGAGACTGCATGGCCCCGATTTCTCCGATGCCTCTGTACCTATATTACTTATTACATGCTGTCGAGAGGTTGCAGCGACATGCAGTCCGCATTATTAGAAGTCCTGTGGTTGGTTACACTTATATAGCCTCTTGGGTAGTTTTTAACACCTCTGCCATGGAAAGTGTTCCGATGAGCTCTTTCAATTAGGCCTACCCCCTCCTTTCCTATACAGAAAAACACGTGCAGAGCAGAAGTATCATCCTTATACGGTGCAAACAATTTCATGCAGAACAAAGCGGTTCGGCACCTCCATTCTTTACCGCACCATAAATTCTTCATCAACATATGTGAACTAACTAGTTTCACTTCATTTCTAATTATTATTGACCTAAAGCCAGTTCTACTCCATGTCCTGTACGCTCAGCAAAAATAATTCTATCCGCGAATAAATTGGGGCTTCCACAAACTTCCTAACTATGTGTTCAGCGTTCTTAGGCGTATTAAATCAATTAATCGGAATTCGTTTGGCCAGGTACTAATTAGAAGAAGGGTCGCCGGAAAAGTAGGTTTCTATTTCCCTCCTGGAGAGTTGCAATTTCTTACTTTCAATCTGAAAATGTTTATGCAGCTGTTTATAGATGATTTGAATTTTAGTCCACCAAAGATTTTAATCAACTGCTTTGTCTGATTTAAACGGAACTGACATTTTAGCCTGCAAAGTTTATAATTTATTACGACTATGTTTTATTAATGATACCGGCCAAGATTGTAATAAAGTAATTTGCCTTCCATAGTCTTGGGGTTGAATTGATTTAGACAGTGTTCAGTATCTTTGAGTTTCCCTCAGAATGTCAATTAGATGTCTCAGAATCTAATAAGAGTAACGAGTATTTAATGTTATGTTTAAGTAGTGAAATGGTTAATATATAGAATTATTCATTTGATAAAACCATTATTATTTATTCTAAAGAGTTTAAATTTAATGTTATATAAAATACATTTAGTGAGTAAGCTCTTGCAATTCTACACTATTTAGCTGGTAGGTAAGCACACGGCATGTGTAATACAGGTTTCAGGTTATATCTAATTTAGTTAACAGGATGCTGCATTGCGCACGGTTTGCGAAAGTACTCATCACAATATGCAGATGGTAAGCCTTGAGTGATACCTCTGGTGCTCTAAGTGTATATAGCCTACCTATCCTCAGGTGCGTCAAAATGTATACAGCCCAAGTACCTATTGTAAAAATGATGCTTTTAATTATTTCTTCAAAAAGTACACGACTATACTGGCAATTGAAGATTATGTTGTGATTGTAAGACTCCACAAAGTCTTCTCGTATTTCTTTGTGAATTATTATTAGTATCGATCAATGGATAATGCTTAAGTTCCAGGGATGCTGATGGTGAAATTGTGCTGTTTTGCCACTTTTTCAAAATAGGATCGGTTGTTTAATGATGATGTCTTTTCTTTAATTTTTAAAATCTCTTATCCACCAATGTTACTTGCTTCAAGCGATAACCGTATCCTCTAAGATAATATAATAATAGTCTAATAATTATTATATTAAGTAAGTTTACTAGGCGTACAATAAAGTGTATAGGTACTAAATAAATAAATAAATGTTCGTATTTGGTGTCTGTAAATACGTATTATTTGTAGTGGAGGCACGTAGAATATATGAGAAAAGTTTTAAATAAAAAATTTAAAACTAACTATCATAGTAAAAGCTTTTTGACTGAATCTCTGTTAATTTAAATTCAAAACCCGTAGTAAGTTGTATAGACTTCGAGAGTTCTGTGGTATAATTTTGCGTGGTTAGATGCGAATAAACTTTCATCCTATAAATGCGGTTTATTTGATTTAACTAGGTTCAGGAGAGAAGTAGGTACGGGGTCAGCTAATTGAAATCAGTACGCAACCAACATTTAGAGTTAGGTTGCGGCCTTATATCGGGTCAGTTTATTTAGTTTTGCGCATTCAAGAACCAGCAACTTTAGCGCATCATTAACGAGACTATTTTGTTGCAGTTCTGCTATTATTGCGTTACTTATTTTAGAATATGCCAATTATTATTATTATATTTCCCAAAGTTTACACCAATGTAATTGTAATTTAACTTTTTTCTGATTATGCCGCATGCCGTGGTCATGAGGCGTTCCCAGGATTACGGCTGAAAAGCAACCTAAACGCTGTCTGTGAATGAGTGACTTTAATATTGAGAGGGTGGTAGATCCTCGATGGTGCCAGGCAAAGAATGGCTCTATCATCTGTTAAATACGGATCAAATACTGATAAATGTAGAGTTGCTATTCATCTGTAGCCGTGTACTGTAATCATACACAAAGTTCTTACATTTTTTGAATTTTGTAGTATAATGGTACCATTGGACTCAAATATAGACTACAGATTTAAACCAAAATAGTAAATTAACAGTTGAGCATGCTGCTATAGGGTGTGGAAGAGTTCCAGAGGGCTTATCTTTCTTCTTCATATTTTTACCTTTCTTCTCTTTTCTCTGGTTTTTTACTTTACAGGCGAAGCGATAATACTCGACGTACACCTTTGTTGTTGCAAGAATGCATGACTATTTACTATCAGGTTAGAAAGGATAGACTTAGTACTTTGTAAGGTATATTAAATTAAGCCAGCAATTCACCTGTGATACAGACACAGAACTGATTGTACGATGCTAGACAGCATGTAATGTAGTAAATTATAGAACTCGCTTCTATTATAATAAGAGCAAGTCTCGCGTCGCCGTCTGTCTCCGAACACCGCTGTGAAACTTCCCTAGTTAGCGCCACCTGCATTTCTCTTCCCACGTCTCGTAAACCGCCAGACACTAATAACCTACTTTAGCATTATTACTTTAAGACACTACACCAATTTCTCTTAGAAGATTGAATAAAAGTCTTTCCTATTATCTTAAATAATCTATATATTAGGTGTAATTCTGTCGATTCCCAAGATTCGTGAATACCTACATTATATTACGAGTCATATTATTATCAATAATTATATCATGATACATATAATAATAATCAGCAATAACTTTCCAGTTGCCACCTGATAGCAACCCATGTCGAAGAGACTGGGAATATACAGTGAAAACTGCCCACTCGGATCGGATAAGGTGGATTCAAGGTAGGCCAGAGGGTAATAGTCCCATGAAAGAATTTACATTCAGCTCAGTTGCAAGCATAGGTTACAGCAGTGATAGTCGAGCGACCTGTTTATTGGTTACTTATACTGTATTTTAGGAAAAATCCTTGCTATTTAAATATCTATACATAATTTGACTGTTAGTAGAGTGACGTAGACAGTGAGATATAGCAGATGTAAAAAAAAAAGCAAAATAATGGAAGAAAAGTATAGTTGGATAAACTGTATTACAATATAGAGGTAATAATAGCGTGGACATAATTCTTTTAAAGGCATAAAAGGACGACGCTAAATCAACATTTAAAATGATGCACAACTAGGTACATCATATAAGTATAATATTAACATTGTTAAGGGCACGGGCTCAGCGAAGAATATTCGAAGACGCCTTGAAGCCCCTGGCAAAATTTTGTTATATGAACATCAGTTTACACACGCTAATTGATCTAATTCGAGTCATATTATAATTATAAGCTTAGAAGATTAGCGTTGGCTGCCACAGATTCGGTTTCATCGCACTCTGAGCAACGTGTTGGTAAATGTTAATTAATAGATCCCTTACGAAGTGTAATGTAGTTACTTGAATTAAGAGACCTAGAGTCACATACAATGTGTGCGCAAATATGATCACGTTTCTGACTTCCAAAAAATAGGTATTCACGTGGTTACCGATCAGCCTTCGTCAGAATAACAATATTTTTAAATCCCTTGACTCCCCGCTATCTCAAAGAACAGTTTAAGTTCTTAAATGACTTTCATACAAAATCTTTGGAATATTTGAGACTGGAGATACCAGTTCATTCCACCAACTACTATGACCAGTCATTCTCTGTGGAAGCTGTACGTCTATTGAGCGCACTACCAGTTACAATCAATAGAGCGTAATCTGTAAATATTCTTAAAAAGATATTACATGAGCGCTATCTACTACTACACACTATCACTACAGTATTAAGTATGTGTTTGTTAATAACATATCTATACATATATAAATAATTGCTTATCCTGTCTGTTTGATTCATCAACCCAGAGCCTAAAACGCACAAGCTTAAAATATTGATAGTTGATGCTTTTTATGTCGTAAAGGATGAACGATTGAAAGTCTTAAGTCTGTTAAGTTCCGTCAAGTGAGAGATAAATGGATACCCTGTTTGAGAAAACATTCCAGTCCATTCTAAGTTTACCTGAAAGAAATTCCGCTTAGCGATTTATTTATATTTAATTTAGTTAAAGCTAATCTTGCTTTTCTCAGAAAACTGAATTTAAATTTTAATTCAAATAATTAATACAAACAGCTGCATTAAGAACCAGATCATTTTAACAATTATGCTACTTTTACAAATTTTATTTTATTTCATTCACTCGAAATGTATATTTCGAGTGAATAGTGTTATTTAGAACATAGGGCATTACGTTACTAAATAAGAAAATATTATGTTCTTCGGTTGATATTAAAATAACTGTGCACATATTCAGATATATTGGTTCAAAACTCATGCCAATTTTAATGCGTGCGAACGAATTTATTTCTGCAATATCGAGTCCCTTTCTTTGGCTGCACGCGTTTTCTAACTGTAACCCACAAGCGGGCACGCTTTGTAAATTTAATATCAACGCTACATGCATCTACAGCTATTTTTCATACAGAGCTCTTTATAACTGCTTATAGCTACCGTGGCAAATTGCTTACCATAGTATATGCGATCATAATTAGTGCGCGTAAAGGTAAACCTCAAGATTTCTGAATTTCAGAGTCTGTTGTTCGATATATTTTTGTTTAAAATCTATTCATTAAGTATAAGAAAAGCTTTTGCCAGTGCCTCACAGAGCAATTCAGGTGGGATGGGCTCAGGTTCCAAAGGTCTTGGTGGGATCGTCCGATACATCCATAGTGTTGTGTCATAAAATTAACCCTGTTAAAGCTATTTTCTATTTTGTAATACTTCACTGTAATGAAACTATTACCGGTAGTACCTTTAAATCAGTTTAGCATTTAAGTTTTATTTCATCTAAGAGTTTTGAAGAAAGATATAATAAGTCTTATATTGTACATAGGTTTGTAGCTATATAGGCCTGAGTTCGTAATTCTCAGTATCAATAACTCGGCATGGGAGAAGCCGAGGCAGGCCCTCGTGGCAGCCCTCGAAGTGTGCGTCCTCTCTCTCGGCATCTTGCTCACAGCTATGGTACGGAGTGCGAGCGCGTGGGCCGCCGCCACCTCCTTCTACGAAAAAGTAATGCTCGAGAAGGAGGCAGCGGAGGTGGTCTGGTCTCTCCCGATCCGCAAAGCCCGCTCATTCGTCGGAGGTCGCTGAACGACCTCCGTCCTCCATTAACCAGGTCTGAGGGTGACAGGAGGAGCCGCCTGTCACTCTAGCAGAAGTAGGCCAGGGTGGCGGCGCGGTCCGCACCCTCCCTCTTTCTGGGGGCGAGACGAGGACACCGTGGTTCTCAAACCCGAAGGGGCCATCTCGAAGCCGGAGATGGCCCCGGGTCAGTCGGTGTGCATATGCGAGAAAAAAAGCCTTACACCCTGGCGTTTGAAGACCCGAGACGGCGTGCGGTTTTAGTCGGCTTGAATCCGCCATACCCAGCCGCTGGCGGTAGCGGTAGCCGGGGGGATTTTCACAAGAAAAAAAAGTATCATAGAAATACGGAATACGAATGCAATGGGAGTCTTGAAAGGGAACTGAAAAGAATTGCGCATTAGAATTATTTAAATACTAGAAATAATAAAACCTGTAAAAAAGTGGTGGTTTTCCTTCATGGTGAACGTTTGGTAAGATTTCAAGTTTTTGTTATGGTATCTTCGATCAAATATATATTATGCGATACTCTGCAGTAGGTTTGGTCTGTCGATACTCCTTAGATCGTTAGAGCAACCATGGATAAGCGATGACTCCAGAAATAGTTAAAGGAATTGATGAGAGAATGTGTCTGCATGTATAATCGATCTGGTGAACTCTGGTGAGTAAGTGACTTGTGTATTTTTACTTGTTCTACATCGAAATACTGTATATATATACATAATCTTTACTATTTTTTTATTGTAATGAGCTTGCTTCACTCAATAATCTTGTACACCAGTATTGTGAGACATGAACTGGATAAAAATATAATATTTAACACCTTTTAACGTTCCTATATTGACCTCAGGTGGTAAAATGCTGCATTTCTAACGTTTTTTTTTCCAAGAGGATTTCCGTACGGTAAAAAAAGTGTATGGCACTCCGTGAGTGCCGACACAAGCAAAAACTTGAACAATTATGTATTTTTGGAATTGCCATCATACCTCTCCATTCCTCCCCCCTACCTTTCTCCCTCCCTTTCTCCCTGCATACCTTCCTCTCTCCCTCCTTACCTTACTGTCTCGCTCCCTCCCTCCTTCCCTATCTTTCTTCTTCGCTTACTTCCTCTCTCCCTTCCTCCTTCCCTATCTCCCTCCCTAATCCCTACCTACCTTCCTCCCTCTCTTCCTCTATGCATTCATCCATCCATCCATCCATCTATTCAGTTTTGAATATGGAAAGCGTGACAGGACGAGACGGGACGGGGCGATGAGGCGAGTTCCATGATTTTTATTCACCTAAAAAAGCGCTCATATAGAAAGTGCTCAACGTGCCTAAATAAGTTTTCAATTCTAAAAGGCGTACTTTCATTGGTTTCTTATAAAACTCATATAAATATTTTTTTCAGTACAAGCTCAACTAATCTATAGGATCTTAGGATAGCCTAAACTACGAAGATCAAAAATAAGTTGTATGCTAATTCTCCCACAAAAAACACGACCAAAATAATACTAATACTAAATAATGATACCGGTATATTATTCACAAAAGGTACAGGTTGTTATTTTTCGAACTATGTCAGGCTTGAACCGACTAAAACTGCACGCCGTCTCGGGTCTACAGACGCCGGGGTGTAAGGTTACCCATAGGGCATATCCCTCGCACCCCGACTGACCCTGGGCCATCTCCGGTTTCGAGATGGCCCCCTCGGGTTTGGGAACCACGGTGTTCCCGTCTTGCTTCGGTTTGGGGGAGGGGCGCTAGTCGCCCCACCGTCCCGGCCTGCTTCTGCTGGGGTGACAGGCGGCCTCACCTAGGTCGTTAAGCGACCTCCGGCGCCTGAGTCGCCTGCGACACGCGGCGAGCATGTTGCGGGCTCGGCGGGCCAGGAGAGTTCTAAACCTCTCCCGGGTGCGCTCCGGTAGCTCCTTCGCGAGCATTACATGCTCGCAGAAGGAGGTGGCGGTGGCCCACGCGCTCGCGCTCCGCATAATTGCCAAAATCATGCTGCCGAGCGAGAGAACTCCCACCCCGATGGCTGCCACGAGTTCACGCCTCGGCGCCTCCTACGCCGGGCAGTCCGCCAGCGTGTGCAGCCCTGAGTCCTCGCTCGCGTCGCAGTGATGGCACTCAGGCGTTGGCTCCTTCCTGATCCGACGCAGGTGGTCCCCGAAGCTCCCCTTGCCGGAGATCACATGCGTCAGCCGGTACGAGAGGCTTCCGTGTCGCCTCTCTAGCTAATCCTCCATGATGGGCCTTACCGCCCCTATTGCGGCGTGCCCTGCGCTTGGTCGCCCAAGTCGTTCCTTCCACTCCATCATTATGGCCTGGCGGAGCTGGGACTGCACGGCCTCGATTTTTCGAGGCTCGGGGTTCCGTCCCTGCTCCCGCGCCTCCATCTCGCCTCCAGGTCCCATGGCGGAGTTCCGGCAAGGAGACTCGCCACCTCGAAGGAGATCGTGCGGTATCCGCGGATGACTCTGATGGCCATCACCCACTGCGGAGCGCGCAGCATCCGCACACTTCTGGTCTTCAGGGCCTCCGCCCATATTGGGCACCCTTACAGGCCCATGGACTGCACGATCCCCGCCTAGTCTCCTGCAGGAGTCATCGGGCCCCCTCATGTTGGGCAGCAGCCGCGCCTAAGCAAGAGCTGTGCCCTTCAGTTTGGGGGCCAGACTTCGGATGTGCTCTCCGAAGTCCCATTGGCCGTCGAGCACGAGCCCCAAATATTTTATTTGGGGCTTGATGGCAATGCGATTTCCTCCCAAGATGAGACTGGATCCCTCAGGTGGCTTGCTCCGAGTCCCATGAAAGAACAGGGCGTCGGTTTTATGCAGAGCCACTTCGAGACCCAGCCGCCGGATCCGCTCCACGACTTGGGCAAACGCGGTCGTGGCCTTCAAAGTCGCTTCGCGATACGTCGCCCCGCACGCCGTCACGAGTGTGTCGTCCGCGTAGCACGTGACGGTGGCACCCTCTACAAGATCACCGCGAAGCGCCCAGTCGTATCCGATGTTCCACAGGAGCGGCCCCAAGACCGATCCCTGTGGAACAACGCACGACAGCTAACGCCGACAGAGACCGGTCACGGTTGGGTAGATGACGGCTCTCTCCGTCAAATACGCCCCGACTATGCGGCGGAGGTAGAGAGGCACTTCGTGCTATACGAGCGCCTCCCTAATGCAACTCCAGGGCAAGATGTTGAACGCGTTGGCGATGTCCAGAGACACCGCCAACATCCGCGAGGTCCGGCCCCACTCTTGAGAGGTGCTCGACGAGGCGCTTCGCAATTACTCTTTCAAAGAGTTTGCACACCTCGTCGAGCAACACTATGGGCCGGTAAGCGGACGGCGAGTCCGCCGGGCGCCCCGCCTATCGGATGAGGACCAGTTTCCCGTCTTCCACAATTTCGGAAATTGGCCCCGCTTCAGACATGCGCTGAGAAGCTCTCTCAGTCGGAGCTCGAGAGCGTCGTCGACTAGAGCTAGGACCCACGCTCGGCCAGGAATGCTGTCGGGTCCCGGGGCGGTGTGTTTGGCTCTTAGCCTTCTCACCGCCGGCTCTAGTTCTACCCAAGTGACCTCGGGCACGTTGTCGTCATCCACGTCGGGCGCCATGGGTGACCGAGACGGAGTCATCTGCGGTGGAACATGTTCCACCGCCCGCGCTGGGAACAGGGAGCCAACAACACCTCCGAGCAGCTCCGGCTGGAGACACCGGGTTAGTGGCGGGGCCTTGGGGCGCAGCTTGCCCCTCACCATACGCTAGGGCCGCCCCCACGGGTCCTGCTCCAGCGTCTCCAGCAGCTCGCGGAAGGCGGCCTGGTATGGTATGGCATGGTTTCGCGAGCTGGTATCCGCAACTCCACGACAGGGCGCGGTTTTTGCGTGAGGGTGGGCATTTCACTCGATCCACCCCAACTCGTTGAAGAACGCCAGCAGGCTATTCACGCTGCTGGCGATCTCCCGGAGCGTACCTGTATTTCCGAAGTACTTTACCCTGTATGTGGCGGTTACAGGGCAGTGTAGGAGCACGTGTGCCGCTGTTTCTTCCTCTTTCATGCAGGCTCTGCAGAGAGGGCTGTCGGTCTTATCTCCGCCCGGAGGGCTCCTCTGGCCTTCCTGTATCCCTCGTACAACTAAGTATGTAGTACCTACAGTCCTGACACTACTCGTAATATAAAACTGCTACATGACGTCGGTATTATGGAGAGAGAGAGAGAGTGGTACTCCTCCAGTCGCGAGGGTTGAATAAGCATGGCTTCGTTGCCTATAGTCATTGATAAATGGAAAGGAAAGTCATTTTCCGTCGACAGATGGCGGTAACGCAGCGGTGGCAATTTGTGTGACCGACAAAAACACAAAATAGTAAAAACTATCATTTTATTATTCTATGCACAAGTGATACCTGACAAAACAATGGTCAGGGCTCATACATATCAAGCATAAAAGTCTAAAGGAATTCAACAATTTTTTAGTCAACCTGTATATTCTATTTGGTATATAAAATCTATAATTTTTATAGCCGGTTCTATATTTACTTGATATACTCTGTAAACTGTTCTACAGAAATGAAAACACGGCGTAGGTACATTGTTCATTTCATAAGCTCATTAACGCATGAGGATATAAAACTTTATGAGAACATCTCCAAACTTATTAAAACGAATATCATAATTTTCGCTTAAAGCTAAAACATCTCAGCGCCGGCCGGCGGTGGTTCAGCTTTTATTAAGCTTGTTAACCGAACAGCGTAGATAAAATAACTTATCAACCATTTTAAAGTAACTCATGTGTGTTTTTTTTTGCTTTTATGAAATACTATACGTGTTCGTGGTGCGTAGCATGACTTTGTGTGCAATCGTAGGGTTAGTTAGATTCCTGGATTCGGCAAGTATTTATTTATATATTCACATACTACAGTATAATCAGATCCATAAAAAGAGTGTTATTGGATTTCCTGTTAAGAAATATATTTCCTAAAAATATCTCAATTTTTGAACCGAAGGTATGGCTTTTGCGGGTGCAAATTCTTCAGCATTTTCCGAATAGCCCTCTGGCGGTTCTTATATGTCATAACAGAGACAATAAATCAGGAATCAAATTTATTTTATAAACAGGACTTTCCTAGAGAAAGTGTGTAAAATATCGGTGTCCTGAGTACAATAATAGCAACACTATTGTTATGTTGTTGTAATTATTGTCGATGCTATTCTTGGAATGATATACACAGTTACAATATATATTCTGATGTTTGATTGATCGTAAAAACAAATATATAAAATGCAATGTGATATTATATTATTCACATTTGTAATTATTTATTTAAATATGTGTTGCTGCTGCCCAACATGAGGGGGCCTGAACACTCCTGCAGGAGACTCTACGGGGGGATTGTGCGGTCCATGGCCCCATATGGGTACCCAATCTGGGGGAGACCACATGCGGATGCTGTGTACTCCGCAGCGGGTGATGACCAACAGGGTTATCACGGGGTACCGCATGATCTCCTTCGAGGCGGCGAGTCTCCTAGACGGAACTCCACCATGGAACCTCTCGCAACTATATCGGTGGCAAAAGGAGGTGCGGGAGCAGGGACGAGACGGGACCCTGAACCTCGAAAAATCGAGGCCGTGCCGTCCCAGCTCCGCCAGGTCATTGTGGTGGAGTGGAAGGAACGACTGGGTGGCCAAGCGCCGGGCACGCCATAGTAGCGGTGTTAAGACCCATCATGGAGGACTGGCTAGAGAGGCGACACGGCAGCCTCTCGTACCGGCTAACGCAGGTGATCTCTGGGTAGGGGTGCATCGGGAACCACCTTTGTCGGATCAGGAAGGAGCCAACGCCTGAGTGCCATCACTGTATATGCAGGCCAGTACAGGGCTATATACGCTGGTGGAGAGCCCGGCGCGTAGCGTGGGACCTCATAGCTGCCCTCGGAGTCGGAGTCCTCTCGCTCAGCATCTTGCTGACGGCTATGATGCGGAGCGTGAGCGCGTGGGCTACCACTGCCTCCTTCTGCGAGTAAGTAATGCTCGAGAAGGAGGCGGCGAAGCGGGTGCAGGAGAGATTTAGGTGTCTCCCAATTCGCAGAGCCCGCGAGGCGAGACTCAACGACCTTCGTCCTCCATGAGCGCATGCCTGGGGGTGAGAGGTGGAACCGCCTGTCACCCTAGCAGAAACAGGCCGGGGAGACGGAGCTTTGCGTACCCCCCCTTTTCCTGGGGACACCGTGGTTCCCAAACCCGAGAGGGCCATCTCGAAACCGGAGATGGCCCTGGGTCAGTCGGGGTGCGAGGAAAATGCCTTTTGGGCCACCTTACACTCCGGCGTCTGAAGACCTGAGACGGCGTGCGGTTTTAGTCGGTTCGAGCAAGATATAACCTCCCACGCTGGCCGGCGGAGGGGATTCCGAGGGGATTCCGAATTCCGTACGAAAAAAAAGGTGTTCAATACTCGTAGTGCTCATACAATTTATTTTTTAAATATTTATTGATTGCGCTTCTCTAATTGCTGCTGACTGTGCATGAATTCCATAGATGTCTGTCTAGCTTCCACAGTAAATTTCCAGTTATAGAAGTAAGTGGAATGCAGTTGATTCTACTAACCTACTTCTATGACTAGTCATTTACTGAGGACCCAGCCATCCGATTATCTTAAGATTTTGTAGAGATCTGTGTCATTTAAGAACCGTTCAGGTGGTCTGGCGGAAAGACGGTGTTAAGGAATTGACCAGAATATTGCATATGATGTAAGTGATAATGAAATGTTGAATGGAAATAATGTAGCATCCTGTACTACTGCATTTCCATAAATAAAGAATTTGAATTTAAGTGTACAAGTATTCTGGCGGATCGGTACCCATTTGAGCATTTTACCATATTAAGAAACGTAAATATTATATAAAAAATTCAAAGTTGAGTTGAGGCTTATTAAGTTATTAAAACTTAGTAATTTACTAAAAGTAAATAAATTTTCGCCATACTGCCGTAATTGGATCCCTAATTAATTCTGAATGTGATTGAATTGTTTCGTATAGTAAATTGAGAGAAATAGTGATAAATGGATAGACAGGTATGTGAGTGAATGGTTTTGATTGATGATATAAAGTCATATCCTCAAATTATTGTAGTATAGTTATATACATACCTTCATGCTGCCTGCCTCTAATCAAACATTTATAAAATCTATAATATGTACCTAGTTTATTAACACACCGGTACAAAATTAACTAATAACTATTTTAAAAAAAAATTAGCCGTTGCAGTTGTGTTAAAATCTATTGAACAGGACAGAGGTAAAATATAGACTACAAGCACTAACTAGTTTTACTGTATGGATTAGTCTTGACTTGTATAATTAATGAAAGTTTCGAAGGCTAAGTTCAGCCAACCGTCCAACTAGCGAAAGCGTGGAACAACAGAAACGCAATCAGAAGCGAACCAAGTATTTTGAATAGCCACGTTTTGGTCTTTACGTGTTCAATTTTGCTTTAGTCTGGTTAAATAGACTTTTATTGACAATATTTACCTCTATAATATTCCAATGAGAGGCATTATTGAGTATGAAACACAATTACGAACCTGGTTAACTGATTATTTTTTGATTTGTAGTTTTATTTTGTACTGTGCTGTGTAAGCGACTCCGTTCGCCTTAGTTACGCCTTATAACATCAGCTTTCTGCAATTAAAATCCCATCAAAATCTGTCAAGCCGCTTCAGCGAATACTCGGAACAAACAGAATAATAGATAAAAAATCTAAATTGTATTTTTATTGTGAGTATCATGCATAATAATATATTCATTATGCAATCATTACAAAGTTATTTTGATATTACAAACAGACGCTTAAATTTTATTTATATTTAAAGGAACTAAACAACAGGTGATGTGATTGCTATTCGATACCTGCAATACAAAGGGATATATTTAGGTTCGTTAGTACCATAGACCAATAATAAACATTTGTGTTTATATATTGATCTATGGTTAGTACCTATTGATATTCGAAGATTACTTCCTGTTATTAGATATGATACTATTTATAAATTAATTAGTCCTTTATAAAATACGATTCAGAAATGTATGGCAGTGAATGAGTGACTAAAAATGTACACGTAGAAACTTTGCAAACGAGACTTCAAAGTCCCCTCAGTTCATTTACAAAATACGGTTGAGAAATTTTGGCTCCTTCAAAAAGTAAAGGCGCGACATGTGGATGTTATAGGTCTTTAAATATTAGAGGAATCAAAAGCTATAGAGTTGATAACAAAATGATGACACTGCCCATTATCATCACGTGGTTATTAGGTTACAATGGGGTGATGCATCGCCCCCGATGGGTCATGCTCGTAAACGGGTACTATTTAATAACGTCCTTGACATAATGATCTAGCTGTGTATTTATTCTCTTTGGTATTTAACATCAGTGGAGCAATGGTAGCGAATATGACTGTGTGATTAAATTGTGGATTATTATATTGATATTATAAACAGTAGATTTTGGCGTATGCTACATTTTTACACTGTTTACACGTGATGAAACTGGATAAATTTAGGCCTGATTTATTTTAGTTCAAGAGATAGCTCTCGAACTTAAAAATACTTACACGTTATCATCGATAATCATGACCTCAACTCGTAAGAACAGGCAGTTCTTAGAGTACAAGAGAGATAGCTGTACAAGCTAGTTTGCATAGTTGCGTGAATCGAGTTATTTTATTTACTAAGCTCTTTGGAGTAAAACCCCATGCCGAAGCAGTATTATTTATCGGTGACCAAATACAATAACACCTATTATTTCGTTAATTATGACAATGTTATTAGAACTTTGTCCATTGTTTGTCATTGGCTTGACATTGTCATGTTGTAGGTACTTATTACGCTATCGTGGTATAATGATGATATCAAAAATAGGAACTGTGTACAGGTATGTGGTTTTATCTTTTAAATATAAGCAGAATCGTTCATATAATTCACAGATATAAAGCAACCACACGATGCGAGAAATCATTTGTCAGCTACAATGTGAATTAAAACTAGTCCCGCAGGAAGTGAAGTGGTAAGAGATAATATCATTAGGTAGGTTTTAGTCGGTTCAAGCCCGACATAACCGCCCCCGCTGGCACGCGGGGGGGTATCCGAAGGGATTTCCGCACGATAAAAAAAAAAAAAAAAAAAAAAAAAGGTATAGGTACGTTTAATACGTTAAATTTATTAGCTAGCCCTGTGCGAATTATGGTATATATACTAATATTTTTTGCGTATTATTGTTCAACAGTAAACAAGGCTTTCTGTAGACCATTGTATCGCCCAAGCACAACCCTGAAAGGAAAGTCTGTACCAGAACCTTGTCCATCAATAAGCAGGAACGGTGGCTTACAGATGAAGTTAGCTTAACCTCAAAGTTCTTGGAGGCCCTTAAAGAAGTGTAAATTGTTAGTAAGATTAGTACCTTTATGCCATTAGTGTCTTTTGGTGAGTTATAACAAACAAGTGAAACTTGACAATACAGAGAGAATTAATTGATTTAGCTTCTGTTATAAACGTAAAATTTCGAACTTGTCTTGTTCTGAAACGATAGTCACGATCCTGGATAGACCTTTCTAGACTAATAGTTGCCTTCCACCTAGCCGAGAATTCCATAGCACAAATTGTATTAGACTTTAATAGCAGTGGGTTGATGTCAACGGATTGGTTAATAAAAGCGACGGTTAATCGGAGGATTTATTGAGCCGAAGTAGTTTACTAATAACCGAGCCGCGTCCCCAGGGCGGGAGTGCGTTTCTCAAGCGGTCAATTGATTAAACGAAGCAATTAAGCAATCAGACCTCAATGGCGGCGATCGTCGCAAATGAGTGCGGGTTCGACATCTGCGCTCCACGCGATCACGGTCACAGCACGAACACTACTCACCAGTCAACCGCGATGTGTTACACGATAAACATTCTATATTTACAGCCGTTATTCCTACCTATACTACTATGTAATTTATGTCTATGGCCTCTGAAAAATATTGTTCGACACAATGTTTTTGTCGCTAATTAATGACGCAGTCAAAGTTAAGTTTAACGATCCGAATAATTGGTGTAGGCATTCATTAGATTCCTTTAATTTCGTCTAGGCTTTCATTTTTTAGTCGTTGTTTTATTAAACTGAAACAATAGCTTGAACGATGAGTAATTTCTGTTTTATTGTTTCAATGTTTTTAAATTTATGTTTGTGTATTAGACTGAGAGATGATACCAGAAAATTCCAGGTCATCTGTTTAGTGATTTTCGTGAGTAGCTCAACTCAACGATGATCAGCTGTAAAAAAATTAGCCTGACACAAATGGTTGAATTGTTTTTTAGGGTTCCGTAGCCATTCGGCAAAATATGGAAACCTTATAGATTCTGTCAGTCTGTCCGTCCGTATGTTTTTTCCGACACTATAAGAACTTTGCTGTTGAAACTTGGTATAAGTAGATGTATTCTCTAAACCGCAATAAGATTATCACACAAAAATAGAAAAAAAAACAATAATTTTTTTATCAAACCTATACGTTATCTATCGTAACTACGTAACCTATGTATGGATAGGTCTTCAAAAATGATATTGAGGGTTCTAATAAAAAAAAAATCTAAACTGTATAGTTTGCGCCGGAGACACTTCCAAAGTTGTAAAATGTGTCCAGTTACAGGGGGGACCTGTAACTTCTAAAATAAAAGAATGATAAAACTAAAAACAATATATATGATGTACATTACCATATAAACTTCCAATGAAAATTGGTTTGAACGAGATCTAGTAGTAGTAGTCGTTTTTTTTTAATACTTCAAAAATCGAAAACCGCAATTTACCTTTTATTCAATCAACTCAAATATAAACATTAAAAAAAAACATTATTATACGGAACCCTTCATGGGCGAATCCGACTCGCACTTGGCTGGTTTATTTTTAATTAACGTGTTCTCTTCGGTAGATATGGCGGGCTCTCAGTCACACCGGAGAAGTAAGGCATAACGCTTTCGCCTACTTCTTTTTTCATCAACTATCGGAAGAATAGCGTTTGTATAGACATTTTGATTACTAGTTATAGTACTTTCTCATAATGTAAATCTTATTTTATATTGGCGTGAATCAAAGAGATTCTTTATAATCTTAGAAAGAGAATGGACTATGTCTATTCTTTCTTTGGAAAGTTTTCGAATTAAGAAAAAAAAAAAGGTACATAACAATTCTAATAAATGGTAATATCTTAATGCTATATAAAACCTTGTTATTCAATTTTTCCTTTATTCCAATCGCATTTCCTTGATACACGGCTATATCAGTCAACATTTACAAAACCAAGTATTTACCAAACCGTTCTATAAAGAAACTATCAACCTAAACCCGTTATTGTTGACTATCACGATATGGCATAGTTTCACGTAGTACCTTTAAATAAATGAGTCATTTTATTCAGAAGCTCTTTTCCGGGCATGTGACATGTTACATTTGTTCTGCAATAAACAAGACGATAACTTTATAGAGCCATGAATCGAGAGTCCTGTGGAGCGAATTATTCTAAAATTAAGTTGTATTTATTGGTGAAGAGTTTGGCGAAACAGATGGAAACGACTGTGACATCCGGGCCGATCAAAGTGATCGAGAACGGGCGTCGGTGGACGTTTTATTGCACGCACCGATGCGGCTATGGGCGTATGGCGGCCATACTGTATAATTGACTCGCTCAGACATCCACATGAATGGTAACGCCAAATTTAGTTGCAATCCCCTCGATCGCGTGTTGTTCAACGTAAATTGAACACACCAAGTTGACGGCCATAATATAAATTGGAAGTTAATGCAGGCAAGGTTTAAGAATGTTGAAATATTACAAGCAAATAACAATATGACGGGTGAATATACTTTGTTGTGCTACTAATTGACAAGGAATGTTTGTGACCCAACTGTGTGTAGTTTGCAACTTAAGTTTAAGCATTAGTTAAGTTTCTTATAGCTCACAGTCGGTTCAGAATGTTTTGATGGACAATACAGAAATGGAAATACGGAATATAGCGAGCTTTTTATATATGTACTGATATATTTATATCCGCGAAGGGGTATTTACATATGTTATTTTTTTATTCTAAATTATTATGAGGAAAGCCTATTACCATCTACTAGGCGCGTTCTTAGACTCCATGCTGCTAGTGACAATTTCGTAACAAAAATACGCATAACATTCGGACCTGCTCGAATATCAATTGCAGTCCGAGATTCTATCTAAGGACAAATAACCTATGAACCTATGAATGTATGCCACGGGACTGACCGCTAATATCAATACTACCTTAAGTTCTAGTTTTATGTTACTATCACAATATTATTATGTAGTCTGTGATTTTACTAAGGTCGCAAATGTGCCAATAAGTAATAATCGAAATGCCAACACCAAAAGTCCTTTCCGTCCAAAGTTCTTTGTCGAATCTCCAAGCAATCGAGACTACATCTATTTGTGAGTATTGTTATTTTGCTGAGGTTTAGTGTTGAGTGTGAGTAGTTTCTGGCCACCTATTAATCTGCACCGGGAATCCCATTACGTCCTTATCTTTTAAAGTTGCTTGTTGTTGTCCTTTTCATTTTTTTTTCATTATTGTTAGCCACTTTAACTACGTACAGGAAAGGGATTACCTCAGTAATGTAATAAGTATGATTCCAACCCCTAAAAATCGATTGCGTGACAGATCTTTTATACAATCGGCTATTAGTGAAATAGTGTACCATCAGTATTCAATCACATAATGTAATTTCTAGAATCCCACCAAAAACGTACCTGTTAAAAAGGGGGCCAAGTTCCTATCGGTTAATTGTTCGCCTAAAAAAGGCTTTAAATCCAATCCAATGCCAAGTTTAGATGCACTTCAAAATCGATCATAATCATCTTCATCAACAGCCTGATCCAGTGGTAAACATTTGCCATCCCCAAGACTCGCTACCACACTCAGTCCTCCGCCTTCCGCATCCAGTCACATCCGCCACCGTATTCACGTCAACGGTCCATCTGGCCGAAATTCACTTTACCATACACCCATGCACGGCATGCGCGTGGCCTGTTGCTGGAACTTGGCCTGCGCACTACCGTGCGCTTAGATAGCAGTAAAATATGTAATGTAATTTTTTTTTAAAGTTTGTATAGGTTAACTGTGTATGTAGTGGGTTTAATTTTCCATAGTTTTTTTACATTGTATGGTAGGAAACGAGCACACGAATTACCATGGACCCAATTCAATAAAACAACGCTCAAAAAGCTTCGATCAAAATGAAATTGGTAAAATAACTTAGGTGTTAGTATGATGTCAAAACAAAACCTACCTACGTTTTCGTGAGGTTATTGAACCTTCAGAGTCGTAAGTTTTCAGATCATGATGTTTAAGAAACACACCTTTGTGTGGGTACCCTTTTTAATCCCTTCGGATACCCCCCCGCCGGGCAGCGGGGGCGGTTATGTCGGGCTTGAACCGACTAAAACCGCACGCCGTCTCGGGTCTTAAACGCCGGCGTATAAGGTTGCCCATAGAGCATATCCCTCGCACCCCGACTGACCCTGGGCCATCTCCGATTTCGAGATGGCCCCCTCGGATTTGGGAACCTCGGTGTCCCCGTCTTGCCTCGGTTTGGGGGAGGGACGCTAGTCGCCCCGCCATCCCGGCGGCAGAAGCTAGGGCGACAGGCGGCCTCACCTGCTACCCCCGTTATGTGGGTACCTCGCACGTCAGTCGAATTTAATCTTCTAGACAGCTATAGCCCTGCGGGTACTCTTATCGCTGTTGTACGAAATGAAGCATGCTCTTACTTAAAGTCTATTGGTATTAGGTAAAAGTTAGTTTTTTATATGGTCGAGCCGAGTGGCGCTTGCTGAGAAAACTATGGCTCTACCAATATATAATATAAATAGGTTTTTATGTATAATATTAGTTAAAAACCTAACTCAGCGCAGCCCCACCATTATTTAATAGAGGTCTCACCTTGACCCACGAAGCTTAGCCATAAATTAATGGCTAAAATATGTGTCTTCCGATGATTCTAACCTGATTGTATTCAAACAGCATATGAATATGTTGCGACTACGTATGTATGAACCGACACTGCGATGTATGCTATTTTGACTTGAATGCAGACCTTCTGGTTAAGCTAGACCAGACCATCTTCTTAATAACTGCATTGGATTCATCTTCAACCTTCAAAAAAATGTCCATGTGTCTTCTTTCCGTCGTCAAATTAACCGTCATGGTCGTACGTTATGCTCACTTACTATTGTTTTCAACGTTCTTAACTCTCCTATATCTTCTACTTACTTAAGTTCTCCCTTCCAACTGTTATGTTCAAACCATAATAAAAATCTTCGCTCTTCGAATAACCCTCTCCTTTTATGTTTTTTCCATACAAATGGCTTCTTAGGCTCCTCTTTCTTCGTTCAGTCTGTACTTCTTTGGAACGCTCTCCCTCATAAGGTCAGAGTGAGCACTAGCCGGGATGTAATTGTATATGCTTGTTTATTTTTATAATGATGTCTGTGTTCTTATATCATGTACGTCTGTATTTCTGTCGTATATTTAAGTATGAGTATTTCTTATAACATATGTATTATCTGTGTGTATGTACTTAATTTGAATATTGGTTGAATGTACACTTCATTTATATGCCTGCGTCGTTCTAGCTCTGCACCCTATGGTTGACTGGTAGAAAATGCCTACGGCATTAAGTCCGCAGATGTACCTTGTGCATGAAGTTAAATAAATAAAAAAAAAACAAGGTATTAAATGTCGTTATCCTTTCGAGGGCTTACCACTTACACTTGGGGAGGATACCGTGTAGTTTTAGTTGGTCCGATTCCGAAACGTCCATCCCATCGTTGGCACCGATGGGGTAAAGCCCGTGGGGGTTTCCACACGTTAAAAAAAAGGCATTAAATGTAAACTCTGACCATCTTAAGTGACATATCATTATGGGTACGCTAACCATAACACATTGAAATGTTTTATGGTTTAAGAAGTAATAAGTAAGTAGTTAATAATGTTTTATAAATAGAGGGCCTTACCAACATCCTTAAGGCGTAAGCCAACCTCACCTACTGTTCGGTGCATCTCTGGCGCAGGCTTTTCTGCGTGAGTGCAGGCGGCAGTCGCTCTCGGAAAATCGACATACCAATCAAAAACAATAAGCGGACCTCGGGCTACAAAGTATAATCTTTGGACACAACTGGGAATTCGCCATTATGATGACTCAAATGTCATTAGAGGTTTCATGCAAGTGCGCCGGCTTAGTGCTTCCGACCTTCAATACATTTTGATCAGTGTAGTTATGTCCTGCGAGCACGACCCTGTCTGCCCCACATGTGCCTTACTTTTATATTGACTTTATTATTAAAGCTTCATTTACAGTGACTTTAGTATCTATATTATACTAGCGACCCGCCCTCGCTTTGCTTTTCGCATCTTTTTTAACTTAACCCATCGGAGATAATGTACATACCATAGTACATACCTTTCGAACAGTGAAAGATTTTTTCCAATAAGTGCAGTATAATTATTGCAAACATATAAACAAAGTCACAAAATGTATAGACAGTACGGATAATTGAAACGCTGTTGAACACCTTTTGAAAATTTGTCGAAATTTGAGTGTAATATACTTTTGTCTACCCCGTCAGAAATATTCTGGTGCAATTAATATACCTACTAAAGATAAATAGCACTGAAATCACGTCATGGAAAATGAGAACACGAAATTAGGAAATTACTCCTTAGAGGGTCTTCTAAAAATGAGTCCCTAAAGAGCGGTGGAAATGGAGCGCTAACATTTGCGCAAGTGATTCAGCGGGTATTAACTAAAATATTTTATCAGCGATAAGCGGATGGCTTAATGGCCAGGGCTTTGGACATGCAATTTCAGATGCTGTTGCGGGCTTACACCCTGCTAATTGCCTATACTACCGATGTGAACCCACTGGCTAACACAAGCGGTTTATCTTCATTGGAGGGTTAACATAAATACTAGTATCTAATGTGTAACCTACGTTATTGGAAGATTTTTCCTTTAACAAAAGTTATTTTGTTTTTTTTGGGATATAAATGCTGACATTAAATAGTAATTTAGTAAACAAATAGCCGTTCTACTTTTTAAATTTACGACTCATAAAATTTATTCCTTATAAATATTTAAAAATTCAAATTCGGAAGTCCTTAAGGAATTTCGTTTAAAAACTTTTTTCAGTTAATTATGAAGATCATAAATTATAAGTGTGGCTTATGTCAGCAGCAATGACATGCATGTTTTTAAAATTAGGCAAACCAAACATACGCATATGTGTGTACGTGTTTTTGTGTGTATCAATTAAAGAGGTCATGTGACGTCGCGACAAGTTTTCCATATGTCGGGGCTGCAGTAATATTATAGCAGTTAATCCCTTGGCCCTGCCCGCCCGGCTCGCCACCACATGTCGACGGCCCATTAAACAGAACACCCCAACAAAAATAATTACTTCACCAAATACAGTGCCACGGTCACAACTCTTTCAATTTGTGTTTAATCTGCTTAAAGCGCGACAGATATAATGAAATTAAAAAGCCATGAATTAACTAAACAACCCTAGTAGGACTGGGTCAGTTTGTTTATTACTCTTACTGGACAAAGAATGACAATGGTTACATATGGTATAGTATAGATGCTTATTTTCACCTCTTAAATCACCGGGTTAAATGTTTTGTAACGCTTCGTCACGAATATGTTCTAGTATCTGTTAATATTCTCGAAAGGAAAAAGACCCGTTATAGGATCACTCCATTGTATGTGTCTCTCTGTTAATCTGTCTAACACTACTTTTAGGTAGATTTCGATGAAATCGATCTACCTATTGGTTTCTTGACTACTGTCGAATTAAAAAAAAAATTCTTCATAGGAAGTCTAGTTATGACCCCCTGAGTCCGAAATGACCACTGGTCAAAAAGTTTATATGTATATATATATGTATGTATGGTTCCACTTCCCAAAATTTGCGGCACTCTCACGGTCGCATTTTTGCCCCGATCGCTTTCAAACTGCGGTCAAAAATTGCTTGGGTGTGAACTAAGTTTAAGTTCCTGAACGGGTGGAATCCGGCCTAAGGGGACGGTAGGGCCTCACTTTTTGTGAAATGAGATTTTCCTCAAAATTTCACGTTCCATGAAAGATATTCGAGCCGTTCTAATTTTATCCCATAGTATACATGAATACCAACAACTTTTAATTATAAAACCTATAAGATTAAAACTTTAACTAAAAGTGGAGGGGGGAAAACCAAATTTTTCGGGAAAAAATCATAACTTCTAACCGGTGAACATTCTTGTTGTAGGAAACATTTTTAATCGATAGGCCATTTTTAAGTCTAAAAAAAATGTCTGAAAAGTTTTTCGCTAAAAGTTACCGTTTTCGAGAAAAAAAAATAAACTGTTTAAAGCCCGTAGTTCTCTATATAAAATAATATTAATTGCTTCACGAAATCTACCTGTGCGTTCCCCCTGCGGAAACGGATTTTTTTTTAGGCATGTATAGAGACATCAAGTAGAAATTAAAATCAATTACTCAGGTCTACAACCTTCAGCTATGATAAAATCCAAATTCTAAGTCATCGCATTCAAAAGTATACGGTTGTTTATGCAGCATATTTGGATAGGCACTCGCAAGGGAATAAAACCAATACAGTAATTTTCCCGTTGAACTAGATTGATAGAATAATAAAATCTGGCAAGAAGGGAAATTCTGGCAAGGAGAGCGTGCTGTAAGGCCACAGCACGCTCTCCGCATCTGAGATACCTTAGACGGTAGAATTTCCCTTATTTGGTGCGGCAGTTCCAGTTAGAATTTTTAACATCTACCATCTCGTTGTTTCCGGCAAAGTAAAATACAAGAGGTACCTCGTTGAGCGTGCGGAGCGCGAGCGCGTGGGCCGCCGCCACCTCCTTCTGCGAGCATGTGATGCTCGCGAAGGAGATGGCGGAGCGCGCCCGGGAGAGATTCAGAACCCTCCCGGCCCGCCGAGCCCGCAACATGCTCGCCTCGCGTCGCAGGCGACTCAGGCGCCGGAGGTCGCTTAACGACCTCCGTCCTCCATGAGCGCGGGCCTGGGGGTGGCAGGTGGGGCGCCTGTCACCCCAGCAGAAGCAGGCCGGGACGGTGGGGCGACTAGCGCCCCTCCCCCAAACCGGGGCAAGACGGGGACACCGTGGTTCCCAAACCCGAGGGGGCCATCTCGAAACCGGAGATGGCCAAGGGTCAGTCGGGGTGCGAGGGATATGCTCTATGGGCAACCTTACACCCCGGCGTCTGCAGACCCGAGACGGCGTGCGGTTTTAGTCGGTTCAAGCCCGACATAACCGCCCCCGCTGGCCGGCGGGGGGGTATCCGAGGGGATTTCCGCACGAAAAAAAAAAAAAAAAAAAAAGGTACCTCGTTGTGCAAAGTGACTAAGAAGGATTTGAATGAATGGGTTCACGTCGGATGTATGTCCAGACACTCACGAAGGCATGTTGAATGCATTATGTAACCATTACACTGTTCCTGAATAAGGGATGATTACCACACATCCTTGCTGGAAATAATAATATAATAAACTCTTTCAGAATGGTTACGTCTTGCAATGCACTCAGCATATTGGGCCCTCGGAGTTAATTTGCAGTTACTCAGCATTTTTATCAACTAGCTTATTGCTTTACGAAATAAAAAAGTGGTCTAAAAGTGTAAGTATACGTCTATCAAGTGTCACACTAGTGTGCACGTAATATGTTATCCTTGTTGTGCGATTTCTTTAATTTCGTTATATTAATATATGTTTCTGTCGCTCCCGTGCACGATATGAAGCTAAATTTCAAATTAATTAACATCTAAGAAGCTTTAGTGCTTTTATTCTGATGCTCTTCATAAATAAATTAGAAAACCATATGAATAACCTTTTTTAAAAAGTTATTTTAATCAAATTTTTAGGGTTCCGTGAATTATATAACTCAATATTCTGGGAATACTGAGTAATATAATTCTTTTTAAAAATAAATCATTAAATAAAATTAATATTTAAGTAGTGATCCCATACGACAGACACGATTTTTTTGCCATTTTTATAGATAATGGTACGGAACCCTACGTGCGCGAGTCCAACTCGCAATTGGCCGGTTTTTGTAGTTTATGTTGGCTTTTAGTCAGAACGCTAAAACAGAGCTTAGCTACGAAGTATTTATGTTATATATTCTGTGGTTTCAAAATTGACCATAGGCGTACTCTCGGGCATTCTCTACGTACCTACTAATGATACTCGGTATTCCAAAGATCAAGGTGTGGTAGGTACTCTTAATTGTCCGCCTGTCACCCCAGCAGAAGCAGGCCGGGACGGTGGGGCGACTAGCGCCCCTGCCCCAAACCGGGGCAAGACGGGGACACCGTGGTTCCCAAACCCGAGGGGGCCATCTCGAAGCCGGAGATGGCCCAGGGTCAGTCGGGGTGCGAGGGATATGCTCTATGGGCAACCTTACACCCCGGCGTCTTAAGACCCGAGACGGCGTGCGGTTTTAGTCGGTTCAAGCCCGACATAACCGCCCCCGCTGGCCGGCGGGGGGGGGGGGGTATCCGAAGGGACTTCCGCATGAAAAAAAAAGGTACTCTTAATTGTTTCGAGTTTGCTCAGGTGTTTACATAGTAGGTACAATTGTCCATTATTTAACCCACAATATTACTTAGGTATACTTACATTAGTTTAAGAACCTAGTTTTGACATCCTCTGTGGCGTAGCGGTAGTGCATTCGTCTGCTACGACAGGGGGCGTGAGTTCGATTCCCGCTCAGTGCAAATATTTGTATGCACGAATAGGTCTATTTGCATTGGTCTGGGTGTTTCTATGTATAATATGTATGCATTTACAAAAAAAGTATATAAGTAAGTTTATCCATGATATGTATAAAATATATTACATAATATAACATAACTTCACGCCTGTATCCCCGAAGGTGTAGGCCTCTGCACTGACACCTCTCTATCTTACACATCCACGATTCGCCAGTTATGTTAAGGTCCCAATGTAATAGGGGGCGAGCCTTTTGCCATCTACCGGGAACATTATTAAGCGAGCGATAATTAACATTTACCTATTAATGCACACATAACTACGAAAAGTCAGAGGTGTGTGCCCGGAGCGACTGGGAATCGAACTCGAGTCCTCGTCTCAGCAGTGCGTTACGTACTTCACTGGGCTATCGCCGCTTTTTTATTTATATATATTAATTCTAGAACCAATAACATAAGCTAGTTAAACTGCTTACTTTGGGTCTAGAGAGCGCTGTGTAAAAATGTCGTAGAATATTTACTTATTTAGTTAGGTTAAATGAAAGAGGTTATTTTTTATTGCGGTTTCATTTTTTTGCTAAAAAGATTCTATTTGTTAGTTAATATTTGCTTTAAAACGTATTGAATCGTAATACTAGTATAACATTATATTTCTAACTAGCTGTACCCGCGACATCACCCGCGTGAACTTTGACCTGGGGTTTTACTTTTTTGCGCGTAACCCTAATTCTTTTTTCGAATAAAGAGTAGCCTATGTTATGCCTTGTAAAATTAGCTATCTATCAGTAAAGGCCCGTCAAAATCCGTTCCAGATATTACCTAATTCAAATAGACAGAAAGACAGACAGACAGACTGACAAAAGTAAAAAAATGATTTTTTGTTGTAAGTATCGTGTTAACACTCATATGCATTCATTGAAAAACTGTTATTTTAACATTGCAAACAGACACTTCAATTTTGATGATATTTTTACGTTATTGTTACAAATAAACTCTGGGGTTATCCTTTCGAGGGCTTACCCGGGGTGCCCAGCAATGGATACTTGGGGAGGACACCGTGTGGTTTTAGTCGATCCGATTCCGACATGCCCATCCCATCGGTGGCACCGAAGGGGTGAAGCCCGCGGGGGTTTCCACACGTTAAAAAAAAGTGTTACAATTAAGTTAAATTTTAATATTTTAATAAAGTAGGTACATACCTAATTGTACTTCTTGCGTCTCAATAATGACCAAGCAGTGTATATAACCGGTAATGGTAATCGTCACGGTACCCACAGTATAGACTGCCTCGAGGCGAATTGATTATACATTGTTAGATATATTTTTGGCTATAAATAATTAATTTTCTTGTTATTTAATGAGTGAGGTGGCCGACGCCTTAGTTTAACGATACAGACATCTCATTTTTTTTGTTTTTTACCAACTTTCATAGTACCGATTTAAAACTTTTTAAGTAGGTATTTGACATCCGGACGATTTTTTTTTTTAATTTTATTTTTGTTGTTGTGACATCATCAATAATACGGATGTGGTGTATGTGGGGCCCAACCAAGATGTTCAGGACACAAGTCGGGGGATGTGGCTCTGGCGCAGGCTTTCTTCTCGGGGTTGTGTGTTCAGACGGCAGTCGTTCCCAAAAAAATCAAAACAAACCAAAAAAATTGGAACAGGAGACCGGACCCTGGGCTCCAAAGCCAGATAAAGAAGAATCATCCGGATGTCAGCATGTGGATGGTGAAACCGTTCAACGGCTAGTAAGCCCATAGATTTGAACCAGAAAACGAGAACATCTAGGACGGGACCCGCGACCAATCCCTTACAAGGGAATGCTCTGGCCTACTGAGCTACCTAACAACGTCCCAGATATTTGAAATTCTCCGATATATTATATACGTCTCAAGGCGACCTGGAGCCATCTACCGTAATTCTTGCGAACTATGGAAACAATGAATGATGTTACAATAATTTTTAAACATTGTTTTTTGATTACTTCGTCACTTTAATTCATGAAATTTTGAAGCAAATAGTATGCTTACTTTTCCTATAGATTTAAATCGGAAAAAGAGAACATATAGGACGGGACTTTAACCCGCGACCGTTACAGTCCCTTACAGAGTCCCTTACAGGGGGAATGCTCTGACCAACTGAGCCATACCTATTCGAAATTCTCCGATTCTCCGATGGTCATTTGGTTTGTTATAACGATTCCCATATACTTTTTTTTAAACTTGCAACAAAAAGTACCCACACAAATACTCCTTATTCAGGTGCCAGTTCTTCTCTATTACGTCATCCATTTCTGTATCGGTCCAAGTCTTTCCTACATACTTTGTTATACCATTAATCTTTTCTGCCACGAATATTCTCCCGGTTTAATATAAAGAACTCTAGTATAAGTATTCACATCACGACAAGAGGGGTTGTAGTGTGAGAAGGATGGTCGCTATTTTATGATTTTTCGTTTTAGTTACGTAGTCACTCTTGTAAAAAAAATTATATTATGGAAGGCACTTGAACAGAAAATAATTATAAAGGAACAAATAGCACTTTGATTACTTGTGGCGTTTTCAGTTTTTCCGTTCCATTTCACTTTATCGTAATTATTTAATTTGTCTTTTTTATCAATGTTTCATTAGTAATAAATAATTACTAATAAAACATTGATAAAAAAGACAAATTTTCGCCCACGGGCCCACCTACGTGATATACCTTCTGATCCCGTTACATGAACAGAAAATAATTAAAAAGGAACAAATAGCGCTTTGATTTCTTGTGACGTTTTCAATTTTTCTATTCCATTTTACTTTATCGTAGGGGAGACCCGTACAAAATCGTATACCGGGGCAAAACAGTACACCATGGTCATACTTGCTAATAATTCAAATTTTGCCGCGCAACTGCCGCTCAGCGACGTCCACCAATGAGAGTTAAGTAGCCACGGACACTTGTCGCAACACAACTGTGCGTTATCAAAATATATAATTTTATTGTTTCTTGGTTTAATTGAAGTTATTTTTGTAAAAAAACAGTTATCAATAGTGCAGTTTATGTGCATTTCAGGTAAGTCATTAATTATTTATGCTAAAGTGCGTGTATTTGTTCGTTACTTTGATTGTTTATACCGGTGAGTTTGATTGCGCATGTGTGTGTGTATGACATGTTTATGGATCTAGGACTTCGGGACAAAATCGTACGGGGTAAAACCGGCTATTATACGGTTTTGACCCGTATGTATTAAATATGAACTAACCTTGTTTTTTGTTACAATAGGTATGAAAATGCCGCGTAATTATAAACGAACTACTACCAGACAAGATTGGGACCCGGAACACATGAAAATAGCTGTTCAGGCCGTATTTGATGGAAGTATGGGGTACTTGAAAGCTGCTCAAACTTACCAGGTACCTAAATCTACATTGCAAGATCGAGTCAACAAATTCAGACAGAGCAATGACCTGGTTTCGTCCACATGCAAGGGCCTGGGACGTTTCAAACCAATTTTTTCTACTTCTCAAGAACAAAGTCTAGTTGACCATATCTTACTTATGGAAAAACGTTTGTTTGGTCTCACCTATAAGATCTTCGTCGCTTAGCGTTTCAGTTCGCAGAAGCTAATAATATTGACCACTGTTTTAATAGCATTTATAAATTAGCGGGAGAGGATTGGTTGTCTGGGTTCATGAAACGACACCCACAATTATCACTACGTGCGGCCGAGCCAACGTCCGTAGCCAGAGCTATGGGCTTCAACATGGTCAGTGTAAATAAGTTTTTTGATTTGCTCGAGGGACTTATAGATCAATATAAATTTCTACCTACAAAGATCTATAATGTTGACGAAACTGGTGTAACAACGGTTCCTAAAAGACAAAGCAGAATAATAGCTTTGAAAGGAAGAAAGCAGGTCGGTCTCGCTAGTTCAGCAGAAAGAGGTCAGCTTACTACTGCTGTACTTTGTGTCTCTGCTTCTGGAAATTTTATTCCTCCTCTGCTGATATTTCCACGAGTTCGAATGAAGGCTGAACTCCTAGACGGGGCACCACCAGGTACAGTTTCAGTTTGTCATCCCAGTGGGTGGATACAGAGTGAAATTTTTGTAGAGTGGCTAAATCATTTCATATCGTCCATAAAACCCAAAAAAGATGATCCCGTCTTACTATTGCTTGACGGTCACTCAACGCATACAAAAAATCTTCCGTTGATAGAAAAAGCCAGAGATAATGGCGTTATAATGTTAAGCTTCCCTCCACATTGCACTCATAGACTACAACCTCTAGATGTGAGTGTTATGGGTCCAATTAGTACATACTATACCCAGGAAGTGAACATGTGGCTTAGGAATAACCCTGGCCGAGTTGTTACTCAATATCAGCTGGGTCGCCTTTTTGGTGCTGCTTATTGTAAGGCGGCCACGATACAGAATGCAGTGTCTGGCTTTTTAAAAACTGGCATATTTCCAACAAATCGGAATATATTCAACGAAGCTGACTTTGCTGCGGCTGAAACTACTGATGCTCCATACCCAACACCTGCTGCTCCAACATCCTCAACGTCCACTGATCAATATCTTAACCCGATGCCATCAACTTCATCTGTGCCATTCATTCCGACTCCAACGACTTCTTCTGCTCCGGATTTTGTGTTCACCCCGTCCACCCCTACTACTGATGCTGTGTCTCCGGCAGATATATTGCCAGTTCCACAAATTGCAGTTAAAAAAAGGTCCACTAATCATCGTAAAGGAAAAACGGCGGTTATCACCTCCTCTCCGTACAAAGCTGAATTGATGGCTTTAAGGAATAATAAAAAAGCACCCAAATTAAATTTAAACCAAGAAAAACAAACTGGAAATCAACGATCAACCCAGGAAAACATCTGCCTGTACTGCCTGGAAGAGTATGGTGCAAGCCGTTTTGAAGAAGGTTGGGTGCAGTGTACCATATGTAAAGGATGGGCTCACGAAGGCTGTACAGGTTTCGACTCCGAGGAGTTGGATAACTTCGTATGTATGGGATGCATAGCGACACGGTAATTCCGGGGCAGTACCGTATACAGTATACGATTTTGTCGCTATGTCGGGGTAAAACCGTAATTCATAGAGGTCCTGTTTTCGTTGTTTTTTTTTAGTTATTCATTTTAATTATAACAAAATGTTACTGTGATTATGTTCCTGAAGAGACTGAATAATATTAAAAATTGACTGATTACATTTGTGTTTTAAATTGAACGTCTTATATCCCTAAACCCTTAAGTATACGATTTTGGACCGGTCTCCCCTACTAATGAAAATTGCTACTACTAATGAAACATTGATAAAAAAGACAAATTTTCGCCCGCGGGTCCACCTGCGCGATACAGCCTGCTTCTGATCCGTTACCGCGACCCACAAGCTCATATTCCTGGGATAAAAATCTATAATCTATATTCATGCAAGGTTCTATCCTGATCCGTCCAGCCGTTTAGACGTGATTGAGTACTGTATCGAATGTCTACATTTGAACATTCATTGATCCATCTATCTTTCGCATTTATAATGGTAGTGAGGCTTTTTTTAATGTTCAGTTTTTCAATTGACTGGCTAGGGTGAAGTCCAGAAGATATGGGCCACTATCCCAGATGCTGACGATCCTAAAATGATCGCCCCTACCTTGACGGCCTCAAGAGATGCTTTTTCACGCCCCGCTTGAAGAACCCGGAATTGTTAGAAGAAGGAAACACGTGCGCGGGTGGAGCATTCCAGCTCTTTATCGTACGATAAGGAAAAGCACCGAACCACTGAGTTCGGGACCATATGGTTTCCACGGTGTGCGGGTGGCATTTAATCTAATGCACAGACATTAGATGCTTATATTATCATATAAGATCGAATGTCACTTTGTCTCTATTTGTTCTATTTTCCACGATTAACAGAATTCAATTTTCTTTATTGTACTTGTATCAAATCCACTTCTTAACATATTTTAAGCTGAATGTCTAGCCCTTAGTGTAGGTCCTTTGATCCCCAATAACACAAATATTTGTTGATAAAAGAAAAATCAGTACAGCGAAATGGATTCTGAAATTCATATTCAACCTTTTGGACTCAAAACTTCACAGTCACAAACAGTTTTAGTTATTACATATACTCGTATGTGTTTCAATATAGTGTGTATATATATAGAGAAATATAGAGTCAATGTACAGAACGGCACTTGAATTCGTCGCAGTTCCTTTTGTAGTATTCCTACTGGACAAGGACCTACCAACTGATCTACGTAAATGAATTAATTTCGCGTCCGTATCTGCATCTTCGTTGCATCCAAACCTTGCTCTTTGGAGTCTGGGATTTAATAATATTGAACTGATAAGTTATCAACTTATCAGTAAAAAAGATTGGATTTGCTAAATTATTTATGCACCATTTTATACCATAATATAATACTTTTACTCAAATTTTCAATCCTACTTCCTAAGTACTATATAATATTATAAATGTGAAAATTTGTGAATATGTTTAGATATTTGAATGATTACATATTTAGTAATCATCAGAATAAATAAAATGAAGTCAAAGATATTGTTAATAAGGTATCTGATGGTGACCTTTGAGTAAAAGTGCTTTATCTTGTTCCATTAAATTTATAAGCTGAGATATTATGGATTTTTATCCTTCTATTTGACCCTATCGATAGATGCCATAAAAGTACAGAATGTTATTTATCGGATTTCTGCAGGTTCTATTACCGTGTATGGTAAGCGAGTTTTCGAAAATATTTAAATGTATATTTATTTCTTTTTGAAAATATTTTTTTGAAAATATGTTTCCTTTGAGTAAAAGTTGCTATCTCCAATATTTAGAGTACTTTCCCTACGTACTAACACTAGGTTTCCCACTACATCCCAACTATATATGACTATAACGCGTTATTTAGCAGGTGGTACCGGCTTGCACGTTTTGGAATACTCGATTTTTCCATATCGTTCAGTCTCTGGTTTTTTTTTAATGGTGCATATGATTTGAAATACGCCTCTACACAAACCCTAACCTATCGCCTAGCGTGACCATGTTCCTTAATTTTTTTCTTATTAACAAGTCAAGAATTAGGTAAACTGAAATAGTTTCAACTTTTTGTACATACACAGGAAGTGAGACGTTAATTGTTCAAGCAATCAAAATTATGGTATACACTGTCTGTTCAAAAAATAAGGTGAATTTTCATTTTTCTCAAAAAAAATTATTTATTCATCAATTTCTATTTTGCCCCTTCAAAGTACACCTCCCTTCAGATAAAATACACTTGTGCCAGTGTTTTTTCCAATTCTCGAAGTAGTTCTGATATGTATTTTTTGGTATGCTCTTGAGCTCTCTCAGCGATTCGGTTTGTATCTCCTCAATCGTCTCAAAACGCCGTCCTTTCATGGGTCTCTTCAATCTTGGGAACAGGAAAAAGTCGCAGGGGGCCAAACCTGGTGAATACGGTGGCTGAGGCATGATTATGGTGTTGTTTTTGGCCAAAAAATTACGAACAAGCAATGACGAGTGAGCAGGTGCATTATCGTGATGCAAGAGCCATGAATTGTTTTTCCACAATTCCGGACGTTTTCTTCGTATTGCTTCTTGCAAGTGGCGCATAACTACAAGATAATACTCCTTATTGACCGTACGACCATGTCGTAAGAACTCCTGATGCGTAGTGCACGGTAATCGAAAAAAAACAGTCAGCAAAACCTTCACATTTGATCAAACTTGGGGTGCTTTTTTTGGCCTTGGCTCTCCTGGGCTCTTCCATTAGGACGATTGGACTTTGATTTAGATGTCATAACCATATACCATGATTCTTCATCAGTTATGACCCTTTTAAGCAAATCTGGATCGCCGTTGACGTCATTCAACAATTCCTGAGCGATGCTCATGCGACGATTTTTTTCGTCAAAATTCAGCAATTTTGGAACAAGCGTGTGGCAGCGAACCCACACGCTTCATGCCCAAAATGTCCGAAAAAATTGCATGGCATGAGCCAACCGATATGCCGACGTCCTCAGCAACTTCTCTAATAGTGATTCGACGATTCTCCATAACAATTTTCGTCACACAAAATTTAATACAAACTCTTTGATCCATGTTTTTCGACAGCAGAAAATCGCCGAACACGCAAAACACTTCTAACTTTTATGTCTCTCACATACAAACTAAATGTGCTATATAGCTAAAACTGTGAACATATTATGTTTGAGACAAGTGTACCAACATAACAAAATAAAAAAATCGATAATCGAATGCACGTAGCCCGCGAAATTTGAAAATTCACCTTATTTTTTGAACAGACCTCGTATTCTAACAGTATCATTAAAATAAAAATACTATTTCTAATAAAGCTATTTACTAAGTGGAAGCTAAACTATAGATAACGTGGTACATATTGTCGATTATACCCACATCTCTGTTGAAAACGTCATGGAAGTTTAATAGACTTAGCAGAGAGTTTATGTCCTTTACACAAGTCACCTTTACAAATAACACTCGCAGCAATTTGGTGCGAATATTTTGTTTCATTTTGGTATTTATATTGAATTTTAATTCCAATATTATGGTTTTCATTAGCTATTATGCTGTTTAAATTTTAATTGCGACCAAATTTTGGACATTATTATTGCGCAGTCTATTGATATAAAATTTGAATTTGTCACCAGGGTAAACTAAATGTAACTAAGAGTAGAATTTTCAGGATTATTCCACTTTGTTCACCTGGGTGATATCACCTAGGTGAAGAAAGTGGAATTGATTAGTCTACTTTGATCACCTCGGAAATAAATCACCTGAGTGATATCACCCAGGTGAAAAAAGTGGAATTGATTAGTCTACTTTGATCACCTCGGAAATAAATCACCTGACCCAAGACGCCTAATAATGACGCGAGATCGAATAACACTTGCTCGAAAACGTTTACTCGATAGTACTTGAAATCGATAAATTATGAGCTCAACAGTTCACTCCTTCGATGCATCAAAATCTCGAATAACTATAAGCTCGAATCATCCTAGGTGATTCACCTAGGTGATATCTCCCAGGTGAATAAAGTGGAATATGCGGAATTTTCATCCAGCTAGCATAAAATAAAATTATGAGGGTTTTTTTTTCATAAATTTTAAGTTAAAAAAAGGAGTAAAGCTGCGATAGCCGGCGAACTGCCGAGACGAGGTCTCGAGTTCAATCCTCAGTCGCCCCGGGCACACACCTCGGATTTTTCGTAGTTATGTATGTATTAATTTTTTTTATTATCGCTCGCTTAGTAATGTGCAAGGTAGATGGCAATAGGCTCGCCCCCTATTACATTGGGACCTAAACATAACTGGCGAATCGTAGGTGTGTAATACACCTATGCCTACCCCTTCGGGGATACAGGCGTGAAGTTATGTTGTGTAAAAATGGTACATATCAAAAATCGTCTCGGGGCTTGGGGATGGCAGTTGGCCGACTCGCCGTCCTTACAGAAGCAGGCCGAACACACGCCTGCCAACTCACCGAAGCGGGATAAAACCCGACCCCACCAGACGAGGCCGCGGTGGCGGCCAAAGTCCGCCGGTAACCTTGGGGTTATCCTTTCGATTTTTTTATTTATTCCTTTCGTTCTGGGCTTACGCGGGGTGCTAGGCAACGGACACTTGGGGAGGACACCGTGCGGTTTCAGTCGGTACACGGCATAACTACCCCCGCTGGCCGGCGGGGGGTATCCGAAGGGATTTCCGCACTAAAAAAAAAAAAAAATGGTAACCTGTAAAAATAGACGTAGATGTGATAATAAATAAATAAATAAAATTTATAACATGAGCACATAACAGTACACAGTTGATAGAATGAATTATTAAAAAAAGAGGCCAAGTGCGAGTCGGACTCGCCCATTGAGGGTTCCGTAGTAGCAAGTAACATAATAATGTTTTTTTTTTAATTTTTACAATTGACTTGATTGAATGAAAGGTAAATTGCAGTTTACGATTTATGACGTATTAAAAAAAAACTACTTACTAGATCTCGTTCAAACCAATTATCGTTGGAAGTTTACATGGTAATGTACATCATATATTTTTTTTAATTTTATCATTCGGGGGGGGGGGGACACATTTTACCACTTTGGAAGTGTCTCTCGCGCAAACTATTCAGTTTAGAAAAAAGTTATATTAGAAACCTCAATATGATTTTTGAAGACCTATCCATAGATGGGTATACATGTATGGGTTTGATGAAAAAAATTTTTTTGAGTTTCAGTTCTAAGTATGGGGACCCCCAAAGTTGATTGTTTTTTTTTTCTATTTTTGTATGAAAATCTTAATGCGGTTCACAGAATACATCTACTTACCAAGTTTCAACAGCATAGATCTTATAGTTTAGGAAAAAAGTGGCTGTGACATAAGGACGGACAGACAGACAGACATGACGAATCTATAAGAGTTCCGTTTTTTGCCATTTGGCAACGGAACCCTAAAAATGTAAAAACCCGACTACTGCTGAAAAGACCGAAAGAAATATAATAGCTGGCGGGACCCATTCAGCTGATTGACGGACCAGGCTCAGACGCTGGGTATCCTTTAGTGGCTGGGAAGTCAGATGGCAGTCACTTCTATAAAAGTCGCATAAGCCAAACCAAAAGAAAAGAGAAAGAAAAGGAGTAAGGGGACACTAGGCTGGAGGTGGAAGCCTCGGATGCCACCGGAAATAACGCTAAGATGATGACGATGACTATGTAGAGTAGAATCTTCCCCTCGGCTATGTCCGTACTAAGAGCGTGTGTCATTTGGTGATGTCACGGGTAAAGAACGCCATTAAGTCTTCATTTTTAGTTTTTTAGAACCTTAAAGCATTTATGCTCATCATCCTCCGAGCCTTTTCGCAACTCAGTTGGGGTCGGGTTTCAGTCTTACCTTCGTTGTTTTTTCCGTGAAGCCACTGACATTATTTGACCTCCACAACCCACTGGTAATATCGAAGTTAGGTAACCGCCCCCACTGATCGGCGGGGGGGGGGGGTATCCGAAGGGATATAAGATATTATAAGATAATTATGATCGATTTTAAAGTGCATCTAAACTTGCCATTGGATTGGATTTCAACACTTTTTTAGGAACGAAGCGAACAATTAACCGACAGGAACTTGGCCCTCTTTTTAACAGGTATGTTTTTGGTAGGATATACAAGAGATACTATACAAGAATTGCTCGTTTAAAGGTAGATAATAAGATAATACGGCAGTTTTTGGGACGATCACTAATATCACGCACTATCTATTGCAAAAGCTAGGAGTTCGTCTTACTATTGTATTACTATTACCTACTCTACCGCTAGCCCCTTTGTCATTTCTGATACAACATGGAAGGTATTTTTCGGTATGCTATTTTGGTAGGCAACGAGAAAGCAATGAGTTCAAAGGAGGATTATTAATTACAGCATCTGGTCAGTGGTTCTCGGTAGTCTAGAGGTAGCCGCACTCCGAGAAGGGAAGTTGAATATCGTTGAGTAGGGTAAACTAAACTATTTATGATCGTGCAAAAGAACAGTTCCTTATTGTTACAAAATTATACATGACTGATTGTTTTTTGATACTTAGGCATATTGTGTGCCACACAATAGTTTTACCGAGTTTTTTGTGAATTTACTATTTTAATGGTTAATAAATTTAATACTTTATACTTATCTTGAAGCTAGGTTTCCATCAGGGTGCACATCCAAACTATACACCAACCAACAACCACATTAAATAAATAAATAATAAATAAACAAATAAATATTCTACGAAATTCTACACAGCGCTTTCTAGACCCAAAGTAAGCATAGTTTAACTAGCTTGTGTTATGGGTTCCAAAATGCGGATAAACATACTTATATACTTTTTGTAAATACATACATATTATACATAGAAACACCCAGACCAATGCAAATAGACATATTCATGCATACAAATATTTGCACTGAGTGGGAATCCAACCCGCGCCTCCTGTCGTAGCAATCGAATGCACTACAGCTACGCCACAGAGGCCGTCGTTACATTATATTATTACTAAACTTGTACTGATGATTTATCATAGTTTATGTACTCAAACAATTATTTGGTACCAGTGGTATAATTTTCTGACTGCGGTGAATACCGTGTCTAATCTTGACCGATTTCTACATTACACAAAGTACATTACAGTACACAAAGATGAAACTATCGGTGCTATCAACTACTATAAACCGATAAACCACCCACCTAAATGTTTATATTAGGCTTAGCAGCATTCGATCTTTTACAAACTCTATATCGAAATAGGAATACAAATGACATTTCAGATAGAGGACACTGTTCAGCTTTCCCGCGGGCTCAATAAAATTAACATTTTTAAATCGGGATGTCCTTCTATTGGAGTTAAAGTAACCAGTCTGAAACAAAACATTGTAAATGTGACTTGTTACCCATCTTCAAAAAGGAGGAGGTTCTCAATTTGGATGTTCGGGTATAACTTCGAAACTGGAATGTAAAAGGTTTTATCACAGATAACGGAACTCTTAAGTTAATGCAAGCAAATAACCGCAATTGTTCCTATCTTATATTTATGCATTGTTTACGTTACCACGTAACATAAAATCACGCTTGTACCCACCTTGAACCTTGAACTCCGGCGATACACTAGGAAGCCCCTCGAAATGAATGTATTGTTGGCACCGACTTCAAAAGAAATGATTTACGCGCTTTTTGTCTTTTGAATTAAATCTTGATATTCAGTTACTTTTCACTTGGCATGGCTATACATTACATATTAACCACGCCGATAAAGTGGTAGAATAAAATGTGAAGTTATGTTTAGGGTACTTCTACACGTAAAGTGAGGGTTTTTATCTCTCGCTTTCCCCATTATTTCGTCGCAATAGTAGAAGGAATTCATTACGTAAGTTATCTGTAACACTACTAATTTTCACTTTTTATGTTGTGCTGTGTTCGGAGCAACTATAAGTAATTATTTCAAAGATTCTGGTAAGACAAAATACTGCTTACTTATATAAACAGTGCCGTGGATAAAACTGGTACGCCCAATTAAGTATCATTTCAAAGATATAATAGTCCTAGAGACCTTAAAAAGTTTGTGTTAAATCCCCACCTGGCAGCTATCTCTTGGCAACTTATTGGCGCGCGGCGAAAGCTTAAAATGTAATTTCTTGTACATGTTTTCCACGTAATAAAGCTATATAAATAACTTAAACAGTTTAGGTTACCATTGCTAATAATTTTGATTATAGAATAACAGCGTATAAGTTAATTTGGTAAACTCCGGTGGGTGAAGTTGCGGCATAACGTCAATTTCTTGATGTTCTTTGCTACCTGTAGCTGTGAGGCCGTTACCTGTAGCTGTGAAAGTTCTAGGAGTACGCTTTAACACGCTATCGCATAATCCCAATCGGTAGGCTCAGATCAATGCCTCTTGTGACTGTACAATAGAAAATGTTCTCCCTCGAATTTGAAGGAGGAGAATTTGAGAGGGTCTGCGCCAGAGCCTCGTCCTTCAATCAGCAGATGTACTGACTTACAGTTGAGATTAGCTTGGGCTCTAGAAATTTTGATGGGGCCCTAAAAACGCTTGAGTCAGCAGAAATAAAAAACATTAATATACATACGTTTGAGTGGAGACCGCGACTCGGCAAACCACTCAAAACAAAACAAAAAACAAAAAGTCGGCAAAACAAAGCGTAGGCCAGGTGGGATGACGATCTGCGAATGACTGCAGGCAGAAGCTGGATGCGGCAAGCTAGAAGACAGGGCGCTATGACGCTCATTAGGGGAGACCTATGTCCAGCAGTGGACTAGCATAGGTCGATGATGATTATATAAATAGAGAGTTAATAAAACAAAAGTGTTTCCTCATCATATCAGCCGCAGGAAGTCCACTGCTGAACATAGGCCAGGTGGGATGACGATCTGCGAATGACTGCAGGCAGAAGCTAGATGCGGCAAGCTAGAAGACAGGGCGCTATGACGCTCATTAGGGGAGACCTATGTCCAGCAGTGGACTAGCATAGGTCGATGATGATTATATAAATAGAGAGTTAATAAAACAAAAGTGTTTTCTCATCATATCAGCCGCAGGAAGTCCACTGCTGAACATAGGCCAGGTGGGATGACGATCTGCGAATGACTGCAGGCAGAAGCTGGATGCGGCAAGCTAGAAGACAGGGCGCTATGACGCTCATTAAGGGAGACCTATGTCCAGCAGTGGACTAGCATAGGTCGATGATGATTATATAAATAGAGAGTTAATAAAACAAAAGTGTTTCTTCATCATATCAGCCGCAGGAAGTCCACTGCTGAACATAGGCCTCCCCCATTGACTTCCATTTCGACCAGTCTGTAGCGGCCTGCATCCACCGTCAAGTCTTTCTTACTATAAGTAAATTTATAGCCATTTTCTAATGGGTAAAAAAGCAGCAGAAGCGCATGCCGCTGTCGTTAATAGTCTATAAAAATGTACTTAATATTTTAATTACAGGAACATAATAGTGTTGGGATCACGTCCTAATTAAACATAACCGGAGCATAAAAAAAACTGAGTTACATACTGTTTAATTGACTTAAAAAAAAAAGATTATTTATTCGACTCGCATGTATGTAATTCTATTGGACCTGCATCTGTAGAAAGAAAAGGAAGTACTTCTCTTGTCTTTCTCCCCTCTCTAACCCCGATCTTCGAAGAAAGGTGGCTATATATTCTGGCGTTAGGTCGGTTGGTCTTTTAGAATTCTATTTACAAATATAATAAAAAAACAAGTCTTACTTCTTCTTCTTCGAGTCAATGGCTAGATATTGAATATTGCATGGCTGGATTTTTATATTTGATCGGCCCAAATAGCCACAGCCATAGCGTTTTACTCTGCCCTACACAGGTCCTCGGTAGTACAGGTGGAGGGAAACAGTGGGCAAGAGAGCAAATGTGACATGGACTGGGATTGGCAAATTGCATTCGCAGGCCACTTGTGATCAGTCAATATACCCCCATTTTGCCGGGTTAGGCGACAAGTCGTCCTCTTGATATCTTGCTTGCAGGCGAGTTGTACCCTCTTGCAAGATGTTAATACCACATTCGCCCAAATATAATTTTATAAGTGGGCCAGTTCTACCTCTGTATATCCCCTAGGAGTCAAGTGGACCATTGATTTAGTTACACTGATAATCGATCGTTCGAATATTATAGGTATTATCTAAGTAAACAAATTCAATTTACCTACAAATAATTTTGAAGGATTATGATTATAATTAATATGATACGCATTTTGTGTACATAATTATTTATTGTAATATTTTGTGGCTAAGTGTTAATCAATCTGTAAACTTGTACCAAAATTACATAATAAACACGACAGAAAAAAGAAGAACTGACTGAAATCAAATATTAATTTGTTACTTGTTTAGTTACTATTGTTTTGTGTGCGCTATAATCGACGCATTTACTTGATATATAGGTTTAAATAGAAAAGTCAGATATTAGCTAATTTTAGGTAGATTTCGATGAAATCGATCTACCTATTGGTTTCTTGACTACTGTCGAATTTTAAAAAAATTTCTTCATAGGAGGTCTAGTTATGACCCCCTGAGTCCGAAATGACCACTGGTCAAAAAGTTTATATTTATATATATATGTATGTATGATTCCACTTCCCAAAATTTGCGGCACTTTCACGGTCGCATTTTTGCCCCGATCGCTTTCAAACTGCCGTCAAAAATTGCTTGGGTGTAAACTTAGTTTAAGTTCGTGAACGGGTGGAATCCGGCCTAAGGGGACGGTAGGGCCTCACTTTTTGTGAAATCAGTTTTTCCTCAAAATTTCACGTTCCATGAAAGATATTCGAACCGTTCTAATTTTATCCCATAGTATACATGAATACCAACAACTTTTAATTACAAACCTATAAGATTAAAACTTTAACTAAAAGTGGAGGGGGGAAAAACCAAAATTTTTCGGGAAAAAAATCATAACTTCTAATCGGTGAACATTCTTGGTGTCGGAAACATTTTTAATCGATAGGCCATTTTTAAGTCTAAAATAAATGTCTGAAAAGTTTTTCGCTAAAAGTTACCGTTTTCGAGAAAAAAAAATTAAACTGTTTAAAGTCCGTAGTTCTCTATATAAAATAATATTAATTGCTTCACGAAATCTACCTGTGCGTTCCCCCTGCGGGAACGGATTTTTTCAATACAATGACCTACACTGATTTCGTTATCCATCAATTCCTTAATAACGCTTCTTAATTTCTTCTGGGACCACATACTTTCTTTTGTTTTTGCACTAATAAATCCTTTTTTCTTAAGTAATCCAAAGTAGTACATAGAATCCTTTTGTAAATGAAATAATAACGTCGCAAGATTTGGTTTTGATTGTAATTTTTTATTTAACCTTCCATTCCAGGATTCAACGGCGTTATTAGTTTTATGCCTTACGTCGAAAAAATGCCACTTATCATGTAAATACCCCTTTTCAAAAGCCATGTTTTTTCAAAATAATTATTGAAAAGTATTATTTTGTAATCTCCAATAGATTCTCCTTGAACGTACAGCCAACCGTCTGTAACGTAATCGTCAGGAATATGCGCCAAAGCTATGCAACGCTTTATGTGGGATGAATACATTTTATACTTTTTCATGCCCAATTTTTCAGCTTTCTTCCATAAACATCTATGGAAATGGAAAAAACAACCTTGAATTTTAGCTCTGGGATTATATAAAGATTTAGATCGGAAAAAGAGAACATCTAGGACGGGACTTGAACCCGCGACCAGTCCCTTACAGGGGGAATGCTCTGACCAACTGAGCCCTCTAGACACGTCCCAGATATTGAAATAGCTGACATTGCGCTAACTTCAAAATCGAATGTGTAAATGTTCGGATTAAAAGTGGAATCTGACTTTTTATAAGGGCTAGCAATATTTCATAGGTTTTTTGTTTCTTATTATTAAGAAAAGCATATAACACTGGTACAATACTGTGAGTTTCCTCAGTGCTACGTAAATCGGCATGAACAGTGTAAAGTTGTGTAAATGGGGGTGTTATACATTTAAAAGTTCCGCCTAGGAATATATGGTTAGCTTTTTTTAAAGCAAGTTTTCCTTTTGGAGATGAAAATACTAATATTCATTAATCGTTGTCTGCATAGTCTGTAACAATGCACATTGTACTTTTAAGAATATTGGTGGAATATGTAGTCGATTCCTTAGTTGATATCGATTCATAGTCTACTAATATTATCTGTATTCTTTCATCGACTCTGTCTATGTTAGCTGTGGTCAACCCTATCGGCTGTGGTTCATTATCTATGAACTCCCACCAAGTCGCTGCTTTCAGCCGACGTTATAAATAACGGTGCAGTGGTTTTGCGAGCGCTAATTTTCTGCATCGCTACCACTAGTGCATAGCTCTGGTACTGAGCCGTTGGTCCGCCGAGCGAGTCACGCAGCGGTCGGTGCCAGCGCGACACGCCGGGCGGATACTACCTGATCTAAGTGCAGACTCCTAGCTGCCGCGGGCCGTCTTTCACATCTCTTAACTTCACTTCCTTAACTTCAATCTTAATAAAAATTATGCGTACTCATCCTTGAGGTCACATACAATTTATTACATTTAATATATGAAAGGTAAAACTAGTCTCATGTTTGATTTGCTATAACCTTATAAACCAACTACTAACTTCTAATAACTTGTAACTTATAATAAACCTTAAATTCAACTATCCCTGTTACAAATGGCGCCCAACGTGGGGCGCCAATGTAACAGTTGAAGTTTTATGGGGGTTTTCAATGAGTTATAAAAATTTAAGGTTATTTATGCACTGTAAGATTTAATAAAGTTTATGGGTGTAATTGATACTACTACCGGCTAGGGCGAGCAGAGATAAATAAAAGGGTTAATTACAATATATTACGAGATTATAATTGGTGATAGAGAACGTTACATACATTTATATAAGGTATTTTAGTAAATGAACCTCAGGGAATGGATTCTTAATAAATATTCTGCCGTGGCGTTGTTCGGTCCGTTGTGCAAGATGGTAGTATGCACTTAGCTAGTGGACACGTGGCTGGTGGTGATGCCGGCGTGCCAGGGTCTCCGCTGGTGTGCCTCGCTACCTCCATTATGGTGCGAAGCCCGGTGCGAAGACCCTGGAAATAGAAAAAGTGCGGGTCAGTTTGTCACTAGGTAATTACGTCCAAGTGACCCGCTAAAATAGCAGGTGAAGAGAATCTCCCAGCGGCAATGCAGCGTAGCTAGAAGCTATAACAAAAGAGAATATAATAGGCAGCACAAGCTGGTGCCGCGACCTCTGACCGTAGGGGTCATCGGCCTCGTGGCACTATTTAGGTAGGCTGAAATAGCACACAGAATAAAATAAAATATATTAAGCCATGCATTTTAGCAGGCAATAAGCTGCACCGCTGGAAGTCTTCACCTGTAGAAAGAAGTAGGAAATGTTGATCTCAAAACTTACCCGGAGCCGACAGCAGTTGGCCACGGGGTCAAAGTGACATTCCTCGGCGAAGGTTGCCAAGGAAAGGAACGATATAAGAGCCGTCAGTTTATAACTGGGCTAGTGCTGTCCAATCTCGCTCGCACAACCATAGATAATTAGTAATATATTATAGAAACATACTAAAATATCGATTAATTTATGGATATCAATTTAATTGATTTATAAAAAATCCACAACGTTACAAGTCTGAGAGTAGAAATTTGGTAAATTTACCTGGAATAACAACATCCTAACACTTAGAAAACGTTGTTTGTTAGTTTGCAGTGATTTGTTTCGGTTTCTATACAAAACTTTTTTATGGTATTGTAAGTAGGCATAGATTTAACAACATCAAAACCTAGATTATTATAACTTTCCACTTCGTCTGCATGAATAGTTGGTATAGGCGTAATATCATGTTTAGCTTTTTCTATGCATTTATGAACCCTATAGGTACCTGACTTCATTTGACACCTCGCTGGGGGTACATTTATGTGTTTCTTCTTTAATAACCAAACGAGACGAGAGTAACGTTGCATAGTTTTCTGTTCGCACACCGCCAAACAATGTGTTCATTATTGATTTTTCTTCTAAGATTATATCTGTATCCATTTCTTAAAAGAAGATCGCAGCCTCTTTGGGAGTTGATAATTTGCATATTACCTGTGTAACCATTACTAGAAGAGGGTTCATCTGTCATGTCTAAAACAATGCGAACCAGCAACTATATTAGTTACAACACTTAAATGCTTTTTCTAAAATTGATGCATTAAATATATGAAATATGGGCACATACCTTTTAGTTATGACTCACACAATATAATATACTTGATTAATTTTCCAGTAACAATAAACTTCGGCACTAATTACTCGTATAGCAACAGGAAAACAATAGTAAATAAGCACTCACCACACCCTTGATTTAAATGATTGAAGAGGGTACTTTATCAAATGGCATAATATGGAAACCTATAAGTTATATACCTATAAGTACCCTCTTCTTTGTTACATCAAATACAAACACTGCAAACTAAAAGAAACATGTGTTCTGAAAAATCCGTTCCCGCAGGGGGAACGCACAGGTAGATTTCGTGAAGCAATTAATATTATTTTATATAGAGAACTACGGACTTTAAACAGTTTAATTTTTTTTTCTCGAAAACGGTAACTTTTAGCGAAAAACTTTTCAGACATTTATTTTAGACTTAAAAATGGCCTATCGATTAAAAATGTTTCCGACGCCAAGAATGTTCACCGGTTAGAATGATTTTTTTCCCGAAAAATTTTGGTTTTTTAAAAATGAATAATGAACCACATTATTTATTATACTTCGCTGTTGTTGGTATTCATGTATACTATGGGATAAAATTAGAACGGTTCGAATATCTTTCATGGAACGTGAAATTTTGAGGAAAAACTGATTTCACAAAAAGTGAGGCCCTACTGTCCCCTTAGGCCGGATTCCACCCGTTCACGAACTTAAACTAAGTTTACACCCAAGCAATTTTTGACCGCAGTTTGAAAGCGATCGGGGCAAAAATGCGACCGTGAGAGTGCCGCAAATTTTGGGAAGTGGAACCATACATACATATATATATAAATATAAACTTTTTGACCAGTGGTCATTTCGGACTCAGGGGGTCATAACTAGACCTCCTATGAAGAAATTTTTTTAAAATTCGACAGTAGTCAAGAAACCAATAGGTAGATCGATTTCATCGAAATCTACCTAAAATTCAATATGTTTTTGTTCCAGGTACAGTTAGTAAGTCTTTTTTCCAGTCTATCAATAATATTCTACCACATACATTATAACATCATCTAATAAAATTATATTTGGGCGAATGTGGTATTAACATCTTGCAAGAGGATACAACTCGCCTGCAGGCAAGATATAAAGAGGGCGACTTGTCGCCTAACCCAGAGGGCGACTTGTCGCCTAACCCATATTTTGTGTGACCAACTTGTGTCCGCAGGCGATTTAATTACTTCCAAGTTGGCCACTGGAGATGATGTCCAGGCGGCATCTCTTCTTTTGGTCTGATAAAACCTGCCAGAGCTGGATATTTGTCTATGGTGGATGCCCGCTGTAGGGCACAGTTCTGTAGCCTGAGTGGTTCTGAAGCTCTGATAGCTTTTTAAGCGGACGGGAGGCATTGCGTAGCTATGTAGAGGGTGTCGGGAATCTGTTTCTTGTCTCCACTTCTCCACCGCACAAGCTCTCGTCTCGCCGAAAATCTGGTGGAGCTATGCCTGCAAGAGGGTATAGCATGTTCCATGGGGTAGGTTTGAGGCAGCCCGGAATGATCTTACATGTTACATATAACGCCACATCGACGTCCTTAGCGTGGGCGGAACGGTGCCGTACTGGACACGCGTATTCTCCCATGTCTTACTTAAATACTTCTTTTGTATTTTTTTGATAAGTAGTAACGTAATAAATTATTTATTTATAGGTCGTTTCAACATCTTGCGCTTTTATAAATAATCCTTATTTACGTTTTTTTTACTGATCTTAGTCCTTCTTAGGCATAGTTCAATGCTCTTGACAGTCTGTCTTTTAACAGTGACCTTAATTGCATGTAAAATTCCGTGCTTACCAATTTCCTTTTATTTGCATCTCATACTCGGTGTAATCGATTAATCTTAAAGTATTACTCCATTCATGATAACCCGTGGCCAAGTATCATCTGTTTATTATTAGTTCAATGTACAGTTAGTGAGATGATGGTGCAGTGGTTAATGCCAGTTGCACGGAGTGGCTGAAGTATCGGTGGGCCAACTGTCGCGGCCGACTATACCGAGGCGCGCTGCGGTCGCTCTTGCCTCGCCCGGCCCGATGAATTCCTAACTCGGGGGAAGGACCAAAAATAACATAACGAGTCAAGCTTGTAATAACATTTGTCCTAATATATTACTATTGTGACGGCTCGCAGCGGGCCGGATTTATATACTACCGTGCGAACCGTCACCTTATTATTTATTAATATTAATGCTGCCTGTCTACACCCAAATTATTTTTCATTAGGTATGCGAGCTCTGAGACTTTCTTCCTCCGTGTTTAACACGTTAATATTGTGTGTAAGCAAATCTTTTGATGCGCGGATTTTTCTACGTTAATTTTGTTGATGTTGAGCCTTTATTGGCCCTCTGATTTGTGCCGGTTTTCCCCAGACTCGACACATGTCGTGTCATATCTAAGAATAAGTGAGAAAGTTAATAATAACAACAATTTTGACATTGTTTACACCAACGCGTTGAAGATACAAATTAGGAAAAGTGGCTTCATTTCGTTGTTATTATGTGAATGGAGTTTGAGTAAGTTGGGTGATAATTCGAAATAATCACGACAATGGTGTCATCAACTTCTCAGTGTAAATTAAGTTTAGATTTAAGATTAATCTAATGTTATTAATAGAAATAAAACTGGGTCGCAAATCGCGCTAGAATTGGTTGAAAAAAGTTTTATTTAATTTCAATAGATAGCTCTACTTATGGTGGGTTGTGTATACTTATGGTGGGATGTCAACCCAAAAGCTTTTATATCCTAGGTGCTTAATAGTTTAAATATGAAAGTCTGTCAAGATGTTTGTTACTCGATCCCATTCAAACCGCTGAACGGATCTGGCTGAATACAGGACGAGATTGAAGTCTGGAATAACACAGGCTATTTTTTATCCCTGGTATACGTTCCCTTGGGTTTGCTAACGGGATCAGAATTCTACGCAGCCGAAGCCGCGGGCAGCAGCTAGTATTCCACTAAAATGTAGGCCGAGATTAAACGCCATCTATTAGCCATTATAAGCACTCTCCGGGTAACAAATTTTATTACAAACTATACACTTCTTATAGAGCTAGAAAGTAATTTCATGCTACAATGCACGAAGCACATCTAGATGAGTTTTCATTACCTAGTAGGTATATAGTAAACGTTGTTTATTTGGTGAAACCAAATGGAAATGCTTTCTACATTAATATGCTTTGTGTTATTAGGCACACTCCTGTGAGTATTATTATGTAAATAATGTTCGACTTTCAGAAGTTATAGTGGAACTTATTAGGGTAACTTGGCCATTTATTTACTGGTTACTTAGCCTATTATTTACTAGTTAATTCCCAGTATGCGTTGCAATATCCCTTTTTTGTCATCAGAGACCTTTATGAGCATGTGTACATCTACTTGCGAAAGTTATTTTGGTAGTCAAAAAAAATGACATAGATTTTATGCTTAGAGGACAGTCATATCAAAAGGTTTTTTTTTAGTACTTCTTCTAAACGACTGAATCGACTTCCTTGATATTTCATGTCTGTTTTAAATGTCTTTTTTTGCGTGTTGACAATTATTGCTCCTTTAGTATAAAACTGGCTTTTGTGCAGAGTAATTGTGCGTGCGAGCCACGTATTCTTCTTTAAAACAATACACACACCGTGTTGGGCTAAAGAAGCTTTTGGGGAGTCAAAGTGTGTTATTGCGTTGCTTGCAAATGCTTCTATGGGCCAACGTTGCTCGCATCGTTCCGCACTCTCGCGCCCTACTTGTCCCTACCGTTTGCCTGTATGAATGCCGAGAAATTTGTGTTTGTTTTGGTTAGGTACTTTTATACGTTTTTTATTATATCATAAAATGAAGGGTATGGCAGAGGTCTTAGCGAGACCTTCACCATACCCTCCTAAATCTTATAGATCTGTGTCAGAAAGCGCGGTGTCTACTAGTTGGCTTTACTCGCTCATTATTATATAAACTTATGTACGTTAAGTATAAATATCCATGATAATCAGCAATCATTAGAACAACCAGTTCGTGCCAATAGAACGCGTTCCGTTCTTTGCTTCAACATAAGTATTGCGTGTGATGTGCTAAAGAAGGATACGTGGCTCGTATGCACAATTTTATTTGTCAACCCAAAAGCTTTTCGGCCAAATATGGTGTGTTCTGTTAAAGAAGGATACGTGGCTCGTATGCACAATTTGTCTGCCTAAAGGCTTTTTTAGTCCAACACTATACAAGTGTTGGGCTAAAGATCCGCCTTTATAGGCGTAACTTCGTTATTCCCGTTGAGTTAGAATAATGAAATTTGGCAAGAAGCAAGGGCCTTAAAAGAAAAGAGAAAAGAAACAAGCGCAGGTAATGGAAAAAATCCGAAAAAAGTTAACAAGTAGTTCACCACATCGAAAAAAAAATCTGTCTCCATCTGTCAAGACTAAGAGCACTACAGCAACGTTAAGTTCAGCCCTCAATCTGGTTTTGTACGGAACCTTCAATGCGCGAGTTGACCCGCACTTGATCGGTTATTTTCGTTCGTGGAGTATCCCCCTCAAACGTGGTTTCAACTCATCGGAGGCAGGTATGTGGAATTCAAATCGACTAAAACCGCACGGTGTTTCGTCACGTCTGTCTGTTTGGCTGAAAAATCAGATATGCTCTAGAAAGGATATGCCTGACACCCCAACCTGTCTTGGCCGCCAGCGTTGGCGATCCCGACCTTTCGTTGGATTAAATTTAAATCAATAAAATTAAATCCTGCCATCGGCCTCGATGCACAAATTCATCATATTTTCTTATCGACACTGAACAGCAATAATGCCTATATAATCGTAATAAAATAAATTGAGTACATCAACATACTCGTAGAAGTAGCCTAGATTGTAGCTGACTATTTTAACGAAGCGTCAACTTTCTACACGCACTATAAATATGGATGCCCCGTTTAACATTTTGCGGTCAGCGTTGGCAGATTCATTTGGAACCTACATAGTATTTGCCACAAGTAAATTTATAACCACTGGATTATCACGACAAAATGAGTGATTGACTTTATATAGTTTCTGGGTCAAAGCATTCATACTCCAACCAGTTATGTAACTTTTGATCGCTAATTTTTCATCAAATGATTATGTCCTAATGCGTAACTTATTCGATTTCAAGCAAAATTCTCTCAATTTCTGAAGAAGTTGTAATCGATCTTACATAAAGATATTTTATTTTTGCTCGATATTTTATTTGTTAATAATATTGACGTACCTATTTTATTAGTTTGTACATAATATAGTCATCATCATCTGCCTGCCCTCATCCCAATTATTATTATATTCCTGTCAAATGTCATCTCCTCAGTTACTCCCTTCCTTGTCAAATCCTCTTTCACGTATTCCATCCATCCTTACATAATATAATATATAATAATTACTTTTAATTCCTACACATTATAACTTCAACATTTTGATGTTTTTCCTTAAAAGTTGATTATTACGATACAATAGAGAAGATAATTACAAACGCAAGGCTATAATGGTCGACGCAAATGCAAATAAGTGTAACCGATTACTCGCGATGCAAGCATTTACATTGAATACATTCGATCCTAATACTAGTATTAGTACTAGTGCGGTAAAATGTAACAGTTTTTGTTGAGCGAGTGAATTATCGTATATTTCAATTTAAAGAGACATTTATATAATTTTAGTGTTTAGTGTTTCCAAGTTTATTTTTACGATTAATGCAACAGTTACGTTCTGAAACCGCTCTCAAAAGTTAAATAAATGTTTAGAAAAAGTTAGTTAAATACTTGACAATTTGTCTACTTATAAGTAACATTAAAAATATCTATTACGTACATCACACTTACGCTGTGATGATGATGATGATCATTTACGCTAATACGAAAAGTCTACCTACATTCATGAGGTCCAGGACTTGATTCTCAGGTGGCGCGAAGTGTCAGTGGGTTTTTCTGTTAAGAAGTTTCTTGTGGCAGTATCTATGGAGTTAGATAGATAGATAGATAGATAGATAACTCTTTATAGTGAAAAAAAAAATACAGTAGACATAAATAAGTACGTTTACGTACTTATTTGTTGAATGTACAATTTCATCCGTAAAAATCATAATACCGTCGTCCGTCGACCATGTGTATCATGAGATACAGCCTCGGGACAGATAGACAGACGGACAGACAGTGGGGTCTTAGTAATAGGGTTCCATTTTACGCTTTGGGTACGGAACCCTAAAAAAGTTTCAGCATATAACTACACGTTGGTCGGTTAGAGTCGTGCGTCCTTTCCAAGTTTTGGTTACGATCATTTCAGAGATTTAGATTAATTTCATCAATTCAGGTTGCAGAGCAGGGGCAGTGCCAATTTCATCTGGTTGCAAGTAAAGCCGTGCAAAGTGCTAAAAAATAACCATGACTTCGCCTTGTTTACTGCGTATACAACCTGTATCATGCTTGACACTATATCGCACCTCTCTTTGTAATGTCTGCCGCATTTTCCTACGGTATACCTTTTTTTTTTTTTTTTTTTTTTATCGTGCGGAAATCCCTTCGGATACCCCCCCGCGTGCCAGCGGGGGCGGCTACGGTATACCTGACGGAAGTTTGTTTTCTGTTAGTTCGTTAAGTTACGAGTTTACAAGAAGGTTATTATTGAAAATTTCATACTGAAAAGCTTGATTTGCGGCTATGTGGCAAGCTATGGTTAGTCGCACTGAGGTAATAAATACAAGTAGTCTGCTATTTTTCCTCCAAATGAATAAAATTGAAGTGTCTGTTTGTAATGTTGAAATCACAGTTTTTAGAAAATGTATACACGGTACCTTTTTTTTTTTTTTTTTTTTTCGTGCGGAAATCCCTTCGGATACCCCCCCGCGTGCCAGCGGGGGCGGTTATGTCGGGCTTGAACCGACTAAAACCGCACGCCGTCTCGGGTCTACAGACGCCGGGGTGTAAGGTTGCCCATAGAGCATATCCCTCGCACCCCGACTGACCCTGGGCCATCTCCGGTTTCGAGATGGCCCCCTCGGGTTTGGGAACCACGGTGTCCCCGTCTTGCCCCGGTTTGGGGGAGGGGCGCTAGTCGCCCCACCGTCCCGGCCTGCTTCTGCTGGGGTGACAGGTGGCCTCACCCGCCACCCCCAGGCCTGCGCTCATGGAGGACGGAGGTCGTTAAGCGACCTCCGGCGCCTGAGTTGCCTGCGACGCGCGGCGAGCAAGTTGCGGGCTCGGCGGACCGGGAGAGTTCTAAGTCTCTCCCGGGCGCGCTCCGCCACCTCCTTCGCGAGCATTACATGCTCGCAGAAGGAGGCGGCGGCGGCCCACGCGCTCGCGCTCCGCACCATTGCCGCAATCATGCTGCCGAGCGAGAGGACTCCCACCCCGATGGCTGCCACGAGGTCACGCCTCGGCGCCTCCCACGCCGGGCAGTCCGCCAGCGTGTGCAGCCCTGAGTCCTCGCTCGCGTCGCAGTGATGACACTCAGGCGTTGGCTCCTTCCTGATCCGATGCAGGTGGTCCCCGAAGCACCCCTTCCCTGAGATCACCTGCGTCAGTCGGTAGGAGAGGCTTCCGTGTCGCCTCTCCAGCCAATCCTCCATGATGGGCCTTACCGCCGCTATTGCGGCGTGCCCTGCGCTTGGTTGCCCAAGTCGTTCCTTCCACTCCACCACGATGGCCTGGCGGAGCTGGGACTGCACGGCCTCGATTTCTCGAGGCTCGGGGTTCCATCCCTGCTCCCGCGCCTCCTTTCGCCACTGGTACAGTTGCGAAAGGGCTCTCGCTTCCAGGTCCCATGGCGGAGTTCCGGCAAGGAGACTCGCCGCCTCGAAGGAGATCGTGCGGTACCCTCGGATGACCCTGATGGCCAGAACTCGCTGCGGAGCGCGCAGCATCCGCACAGTTCCGGTCCTCAGGGCCTCCGCCCATATTGGACACCCATACAGGGCCATGGACCGCACGATCCCCGCGTAGAGTCTCCTGCAGGAGTCATCGGGCCCCCTCATGTTGGGCAACAGCCGAGCCAGAGCAAGAGCTGTGCCCTTCAATTTGGGGGCCAGACTTCGGATGTGCTCTCCGAAGTCCCATCGGCCGTCGAGCACGAGCCCCAAATATTTCATTTGGGGCTTGATGCCGATGCGATTTCCTCCCACGATGAGACTGGATCCCTCGGGTGGCTTGCTCCGAGGCCCATGGAAGAACAGGGCCTCGGTTTTATGCAGGGCCACCTCGAGACCCAGCCGCCGGATCCGCCTAACGACTTGGGCAACCGCGGTCGTGGCCTTTCGGGTCGCTTCGCGGTACGTCGCCCCGCACGCCGTCACGAGCGTGTCGTCCGCGTAGCACGTGACGGCGGCACCGCCTACGAGCTCACCGCGAAGCACCCAGTCGTATCCGATGTTCCACAGGAGCGGCCCCAGGACCGATCCCTGTGGAACACCGCACGACATTTCACGCCGACCGAGACCGGTCACGGTTGGGTAGATGACGGCTCTCTCCGTCAAATACGCCCCGACTATGCGGCGGAGGTAGAGAGGCACTTCGTGATACACGAGCGCCTCCCTAATGCAACTCCAGGGCAAGGTGTTGAACGCGTTGGCGATGTCAAGGGACACCGCCAACATCACCTCACCCCGGGCTACTGCATCCTCCGCCAGAGCCCTCACGCGCATGATGGCATCCACGGTGGAGCGCCTCTGGCGGAAGCCATATTGGCCATCCGCCAGGTCCGGCCCCACTCTTGAGAGGTGCTCGACGAGGCGCTTCGCAATTACTCTTTCAAAGAGCTTGCACACCTCGTCGAGCAACACTATGGGCCGGTAGGCGGACGGCGAGTCCGCCGGGCGCCCCTCCTTTCGGATGAGGACCAGTTTCCCCGTCTTCCACAATTTCGGAAACTGGCCCCGCTCCAAACATGCGCTGAGAAGCCCTCTCAGTCGGGGCTCGAGAGCGTCGTCGACTAGAGCTAGGACCCACGCTCGGCCTGGAATGCCGTCGGGTCCCGGGGCGGTGTGTTTGGCTCTTAGCCTTCTCACCGCCAGCTCTAGTTCTACCCAAGTGACCTCGGGCACGTCGTCGTCTTCCACGTCGGGCGCCATGCGCAACCGAGGCGGAGTCATCTGCGGTGGAACATGTTCCACCGCCCGCGCTGGGAACAGGGAGCCAACAACTCCTCCGAGCAGATCCGGCTGGAGACACCGGGTTAACGGCGGGGCCTTGGGGCGCAGCTTGCCCCTCACCATCCGGTAGGGCCGCCCCCAAGGGTCCCGCTCCAGCGTCTCCAGCAGCTCACGGAAGGCGTCCCGTTTGGAACGCCTTATCTCCGCTCGGAGGGCTCGTCTGGCCTCCCTGTATCCCTCGTACAACTCCGCCTCTCGGGCCTCCGCATCTGCGGGGCGGCGACGCCTCCTACGGAATCGGGCCCACCGGCGGTGCGTGATCACGCAGCCCCGTCTGAGCTGCGCGATCTCCGACGACCACCAGTAGACCTGACCCCTCGGATTATAGGGCGGAGCCCTAGGCATCGCCGCGTCACAGACACGGGTCATGGCCTCCCGGAACCACTCCGCCTCATCGTCTATGCTGACAGGCCTGTCCGGCGCAGGGGCCCAGGCCTGTACGATGGCGGCTTCCAGGAGGAGCTCCCGATCAAGTCGCTTAAGCGCCCAACGTGGCTCGGGTGGAGCCGGTGCAGCCGGCGCGTCGCTCGCAGGGGGGGACACGTCAAACCGAATGTATCGGTGATCCGAACTTGTGTCCTCCCCCAAAACGACGCGCCAGCCCTGAACACGTCGCGCCAACGAGGGGCTCGCGAACGATAGGTCCACGATGGAGCTACCCCTCGAGGTCACGAACGTGTCCACGGCTCCCCGATTTAGGAGGACTAGGCCGAGTCGTGCGGCCCAGTCCACCAGTGCCCTGCCTCTATGCCCCGTCGCGCCCCTTTCGTGTCGGGAACCCCAGGCATACGACCAGGCGTTGAAGTCCCCGAGCACAAGGACCGGACGGGGCTGGCAGGCATTGACGACGACGGCCAGCTGACGGAGCCACTGCTCATATGCAGCTTGGTCTCGGTTCGGCGTGATATAAGCGGCCACGACCGCTATATCCCCAACCGCCGCCGCCACGCAGCCGGGTCCCCTTGCAACGACGGCAAGAGGGGGGCTGCCGGCGGCAGGGTTGTGCACCAGTGCCGCCGACCCATCCAGCGCGGTTTCCCAGGTAGGCCCGAGGAACCGGTGGGTGTATGGGTCGGCGACAGCGGCGACATTTATGGCCCACTGTGCCATGCTCTGGCGCAGAAGATCCTGAGCATGGGCACCGTGGCCAACGTTCACCTGCAGGATGCGGAGTTGAGGATCCATTATGGAACCCCCATCTCCGCATCCCGCTGTGAACTGGAGGCGGAAGGCCGGCCTCCCGGCTTCGGCTCCCCTCCGGCGCAGGCCTTGCCTCCAACCCTGTGGTCGGCCGGCTTGCCTCCCGCTGCACACCTAAAACAGTGCAGCGGGGCGTCGCACGTGCCGGCCTTGTGACCGGGTTGGCCACAGCGGAAGCATCGGTCACCCGCCGTCACTTCCGCCGTGCAGTGCACCCCCACATGGCCCACCGACAGGCACCTGAAGCACCTGGCCGGTCGGGCCTGCAGGAGCCTTGCCTGCGCCCTCAGGAAGCCTCCTACCAGGAGGCTCCGCCCGTCTGCGACCTTTTGGGCCGCCGCGATAGGGCAGCCGACAACTGCTGCCCCCTGTCCACCACGGCCGAAGCGTATCGCTCCGGCCTTAACTGTGTCCGGGGAGCAGCCCCCGGCCTCCGCAACGGCGAGCCTGAGCTCTTCTGCCGTGACGGAGTCGTCCAGGCCCGTAATGCGCATTTCTGCGCATTTAATGGGCCTGGACACCCGGACGTCGGCTGCATCCAGCGACTCCCTTAGCCGAGCCGCTAGGGCGTCGGCCTTGGGGCCACTGGCGGCGCCGGGGACCTCGAGAAGCCGGGCTCCCGTCCGTGTGCTCTTGCACCGGACACCCGGGATCTCGAGGGCCTTCAGGTCGACGTTGGCCTTTACTTTGGCCAACACCTCGGCATACCCCACGCCCCTCGACGCTGCCTCCGCCGTCAGAGTGACGACGACGGCAGTAGTGCGAGGGGCGCGGAGTTTCCCCGGCGCTGCCTTCGCGGCGGCCGCGGCCCTCCTGGCCTTCTTGGCGGCCTTCTTGGCGGCCTTCCGCCTCTTCTTACTGGCTCCAGCCACCTCCCAGCCCCCTTCCAATGGGGTGGAGGTAGCTGGAACCACGGCTGGGGCTGGGGCTGGGGCCAGGGCTGGGGACGTCTTCCCCTTGCCCTTGCCTTTGCCCTTCCCCTTACCCTGAGCGGGAGGGGGCTGAGGAGCCGGGACCGGCAGAGTCGCACCCGCACCCGCGGCTGGGCGGGTAGGGCCCCTTTGGGCTACAGCCGCGTAGCCGGCCGCTGGTGGCGCCAGAGGCGGACGGCGGATGGAGTCCATTAGGGCCTCCATCCGACACATCATCCGCTCTTCTAGCGCCTCCACATAGGGGAGCCAGGACTCCGCCGACGGTGCCCTCGGCTGCGCCGGCCGCACCGACTGTGCAGGCTGCTGCACCGGTTGCACCGGCTGCTCTGGCTGCGCCGACTGCCTCCCCGACGAGCGAGTCACGCGCGCCGTCTCCACCGGTTGCGCCCGCTGCGCCGGTTGAGCCGGGCTCGCCATCGCCCTCTTGAGCCCTTCGACGACTGCAGCTAGTCGAGCCGTCTCCCGACGAGACTCGGCCAGCTGCGCCGCCAGGCCCTCATTCTCGGAGGCGATGTCGAGCACAATGCGCAACATCGCCTCCTGCTCAGGGTTTGGGGACCCCCGGAAGGACGCGGTCACCTTCTGGAGTCTCTCCATGAGTGACCGCGTCCTCCCGCTCGGTTCCGACACCGCCGAGGTGGAAGGCCTCGGCGGTGACCCTACCGCGGCCCTCCCAAGAGCCGAGGGGGCTCGGGTGGATTGCCCAGCCCTCACGCCACCCCGCGCCCCTCGTCGGCCAGCAGCCACCTTGGTAGCCGGCTTCGAGGCCTCGTCACTACTGGAGGAGGAGGTCGTCCCGGTGAGGGTAAAATCCTCGTCCGAAACGTCCCCCCCCGCCTGAGCCTTTGCGCGCCTCCTGCGCTTACGGGTCCGCTTCACGCCCAGACCCGCCGGGCTGCTCGCCCTGCTTCTCTCGTTGGCGGTGTCGAATTTCTCCGACACCGCCGAGATGCTTGGCGCCACCTCCGCGCTTGATTGCTGCGCGATCTCCGCGCAGACTACGTCATTTTCGTCGTCCTTTGTCCTTGCCATTGTCGTTGTTATTTTTAATCGGTCCTTATTATTATTTAGAGAATTTATGTTAGCCATAGTATATCCCACGAGTATGGGGGAAAGGTGGTCCATCCAGGCGGTGCCCCCTGCACCTGGATAAGCCTATATACTATGGAGGTCGGCTGGTATCCATAGGTTTTTACGACTTGGCTGTCGGGTGTTATAGACTTTTCCTTGTCGTGGGCCGGCCAATAAAGGCAAGCCCTCCGGTCAGCAAGTTCACAGCGTACCCTTCTGGAGCCACCAGTCAGGTCGTTGCTGATCACCTGCCGATTACGGAACGCGAGAGGATGGCTAGTCCTCTCTCACCGGCGGCGGCACAAGTGCCCGTCGGCCCCTGCGTTAGCAGTGGGCCAACCCGCCCCTGGATCCCCCAGGACCCTATGGTGGCCTCAGCCACAAACACCATCGCTCATCCTGTCTCCTCTGAAAGCAGAGGAGTACGGAGAGCGATGTGTTCCCGCCACGTTGGATATTAGCCGACGATCAATGCCAACCCCATGAGGGGGAAGCCATTGACCGCCGCCCAGGGTGTACCGGCCGCTCCGATTCCGTTCCCGCCGGACTGCAGCGGGATCGGAATCGGAACGACACGCGAGGAGGTTACCCAACACACACCCCTGTATACACGGTACCTATAACAAATAAAAACCGGCCAAGTGCGAGTCGGACTCGCCCATGAAGGGTTCCGTAGCAGCAAGTAATTTTTTTATATTTGAGTTGTTTAAATGAAAGTTAAATTGCAGTTTTCGATTTAAGACGTATTAAAAAAAAAACTACTCACTAGATCTGGTTTAAACCAATTATTGGTGGAAGTTTACATGGTAATGTACATCATATATTTTTTTTAGTTTTATCACTCTCTTATTTTAGAAGTTACAGGGAAGGGGGGGGGGGGACACATTTTACCACTTTGGAAGTGTCTATCGCGCAAACTATTCAGATTAGAAAAAAAATATATTACAAACCTCAATATAATTTTTGAAGACCTATTCATTGATACCCCGCACGTATAGGTTTAACGAAAAAATTTTTTTGAGTTTCAGTTCTAAGTACGTGGAACCCCCAAAATATATTTTTTTTTTCTATTTTTGTGAAAATCTTAATGCGGTTCACAGAATACATCTACTTACGAAGTTTCAACAGCATAGTTCTTATAGTTTCGAAGAAAAGTGGCTGTGACATACGGACGGACAGACAGACAGACATGACGAATCTATAAGGGTTCCGTTTTTTGCCATTTGGCAACAGAACCCTAAAAAGCAACTTTTCAAAATTTTTGTCAGTCTGTTTATTCCGGCTAATTAGTCCATTTTGACTGGAATTTCACTGGCAGCTAACTAATATTACAAGGCGTAACTAAGGCTACTTTTATTTAAGGAGAATTGGAGTTCTGTGCAAAAAAATTAAAACCCAGATCGAAATACACGCGGCTGAAGTGGCGAGTACAGCTAGTTTATAATATAAATGAGGATTAATTAATTTAATCTGTACACAATCAGTTAAAGTTAACCGCACATTCGTAATTTTGATATAATTAATTAATGATGTTATCATTTAAAAGTTGTTTAGCTGTAAGGTGGACACTCAATTCATCACTGCACGTCATAACTGCTAAATTAGTTTGATTACGCCCATAACTTTGTATATTGTTTGTATAAAATCTGAGAAGCAACTACTTTTCTTATTCACAAGCTTTTATTTAACTTGCCCTTTTGTGTATTAGTTTGTCAGTCAAATCTTGGAAACTATTAGAATCACTTCCAGACGTTAATTGGACTCAAATTTGGTATGATTGCTATCTTCGGCGACAATGCGATAATATGGCACTGTGAAGTTGATCTGATGAGATGCTTGATACGCGCTTTAGGTGGGCCGTGTGCTTCTCTGCCATCTAAGTGGTATAAAATAAGAATTGCAGTGGGTACTGTTATTCTACCAAGCGCAGGGCACGCCGCAATAGCGGCGGTAAGGCCCATCATGGAGGATTGGTTAGAGAGGCGACACGGAAGCCTCTCGTACCGACTGACGCAGGTGGTCTCCGGGTAGGGGTGCTTCGGGGACCACCTGCATCGGATCAGGAAGGAGCTAACGCCTGAGTGTCATCACTGTGACGCGAGCGAGGACTCAGGGCTGCACACGCTGGCGGACTGCCCGGCGGGGGAGGTGCCGAGGCGTGACCTCGTGGCAGCCATCGGGGTGGGAGTCCTCTCGCTCGGCAGCATGATTGCGGCAATGGTGCGGAGCGCGAGCGCGTGGGCCGCCGCCACCTCCTTCTGCGAGCATGTGATGCTCGCGAAGGAGATGGCGGAGCGCGCCCGGGAGAGGTTCAGAACCCTCCCGGCCCGCCGAGCCCGCAACATGCTCGCCTCGCGTCGCAGGCGACTCAGGCGCCGGAGGTCGCTTAACGACCTCCGTCCTCCATGAGCGCAGGCCTGGGGTTGGCAGGTGAGGCCGCCTGTCACCCCAGCAGAAGCAGGCCGGGACGGTGGGGCGACTAGCGCCCCTCCCCCAAACCGGGGCAAGACGGGGACACCGTGGTTCCCAAACCCGAGGGGGCCATCTCGAAACCGGAGATGGCCCAGGGTCAGTCGGGGTGCGAGGGATATGCTCTATGGGCAACCTTACACCCCGGCGTCTGCAGACCCGAGACGGCGTGCGGTTTTAGTCGGTTCAAGCCCGACATAACCGCCCCCGCTGGCCGGCGGGGGGGTATCCGAGGGGATTTCCGCACGAAAAAAAAAAAAAAAGGGTACTGTTATTCTAAAACATGTCAATCCTATTACAACAAATTCAATCAGCTACAAACTAATTTAGACTTAAGTAAATACAAGCGATGGCTTTAAAAATGTGAAATATTTAACGATCGCATGAATAAAGAATTAACCTTAATACTATGCATAGTAATCACGGCTTTTCGTCAAAACGGATAGTCGTGTGAAAACAGAACGTATGAATTTTGTAACATAATTGTTTAACAATTGCTAGACACCTTTCCTCGTTGTTCATTTTGGTTATGAAATATAAATAAGCCACCTTCAACCCCATTTATTTGAATAATTTGGTTTATACCATACCTACTCTAAAAAGCTTATTTTATTCACGCAAAACAGTGAATAAAAAGGCCTTTTATTCACTGTTTTGTTTTTATTCACTATTTTGGTGTTTGAATTTGGAACACAAAAATATATCCGGTCTCTATTTCAATGCTTACACAAACTCCTTGCGCTAAGATTCGAAATTCAAAACTCTTTGGTGCAAATAAATTCTCGAGATTTGATTGGTCGATATTTGCGACAAGGAGTTTGGCATTAGATTAAGAACTGTTTTGTGTTCTTTGCTGCCTTTATAAGAAATAAATATTGTTTCACAAGTTGACCACTCTAATGATAATAATAAGAAAATTATGCTTAATTTCAGTCATTGCTCTAATTTTAATGTCCATTTCAATTAATGTAACAGTTCTTATTTCTTGATTAAATTTCTATTTTCGCTAAAATTATGTCTTTTCTCGTAGTCATGGTATAAAGTATAGTATGCAACTCCTGAATAAAGTACGAATTTATATCGAGAGCCATGAATCACTCGCGTCGTTCAGGATTCTAACAGTTGAATCACTCGCTGCGCTCGTGATTCAATCATTAGAATCCTTCTCTTGCTCGTGACTCATCTACGGCCCTCGCTTTAAATCCGTCCTTTATTCACTAGTTGCATAATATACTATTATACCATACCTACTCTAAAAAGCTTATTTTATTCACGCAAAACAGTGAATAAAAAGGCCTTTTATTCACTGTTTTGTTTTTATTCACTATTTTGGTGTTTGAATTTGGAACACAAAAATATATCCGGTCTCCATTTCAATGCTTACATAAACTCCTTGCGCTAAGATTCGAAATTCAAAACTCTTTGGTGCAAATAAATTCTCGAGATTTGATTGGTCGATATTTGCGACAAGGAGTTTGGCATTAGATTAAAAACTGTTTTGTGTTCTTTGCTGCCTTTATAAGAAATAAATATTGTTTCACAAGTTGCCCACTCTAATGATAATAATAAGAAAATTACGCTTAATTTCAGTCATTGCTCTAATTTTAATGTCCATTTCAATTAATGTAACAATTCTTATTTCTTGATTAAATTTCTATTTTCGCTTAAATTATGTCTTTTCTCGTAGTCATGGTATAAAGTATAGTATGCAACTCCTGAATAAAGTACGAATTTATATCGAGGGCCATGAATCACTCGCGTCCTTCAGGATTCTAACAGTTGAATCACTCGCTGCGCTCGTGATTCAATCATTAGAATCCTTCACTTGCTCGTGACTCATCTACGGCCCTCGCTTTAAATCCGTCCTTTATTCACTAGTTGCATAATATACTATTATGTACCTTCAGTGTGGCGAAATTTTGTTTTGATTTTTTTTGTTGATTTTGTGTTGATGTGAATATTTATTATGAAATTTTTTTTTATTCGACCGCCAATCCGGGTAAACGTTCAAAGCTGGCACTTTGGAGCCTGAGGTCTACTCTTTATTGGATATTCATTCACTTTTAGTACCTTTTTTTTTTGTGCGGAAATCCCTTCGGATAACTCCCGCCGGCCAGCGGGGGCGGTTATGTCGGGCTTGAACCGACTAAAACCGCACGCCGTCTCGGGTCTACAGACGCCGGGGTGTAAGGTTACCCATAGAGCATATCCCTCGCACTCCGACTGACCCTGGGCCATTCGCAGTGTCCCCTCTGATAAGAGCAGAGGGGTACCTGGAGCGACCACCCTCCCCGACCCCTCGTGCAATGGGGTCAGCTGGCCCTGAAAAGGGCCGGTTGGTCAGACTCTTGGCCGTTGACGTTGACGCCAGCTACTCCAGAGGAGCAATCAATGATGCGTCATCGCCCACGTTGCCCAGGGTGCACCAAACTTGGAGGTGATCCAACCAGTCGCACCCCTCACTTTTAGTACCTGTAGGCCAATTCTCATGACAAAATTTTGTTGAAAATATTGTTTTTTTTTTTTCATGAGAACACCTTTTTACATTTGGAAGATCGAGACTAGATTGAGACTGAATTTTGAGCATCATTTTATTACGAGAATTGGTCCTCTGGTTCGTAATGCTGTAATGTTAAAAAAAAGATAGGCAATAAAAATCTGCGGCACCCTTTTGCAATAGATAAATTAGGTACTTTGTTTTCCGGGGTGTGTGTTGGGTAACCTCCTCGAGTGTCGCTCCGGTTTTAGTCGGTGCAAGCCCGACATAACCGCCCCCGCTGGCCGGCGGGGGGGTATCCGAAGGGATTTCCGCACGATAAAAAAAAAAAAAAAAAGGTACTTTGTTTTCTGTCACAAACGCGGCAAAAGTGATGCGTGCATCAATATAGTATCAATATAAAAGACGGTCAGAAAATAATAAATCAACGTTTAAGAATTCAAAGCCACTAATGTATGTACCTTCTTTTTTTCGTGTGGAAATCCCGCCGGCCAGCGGGGGTGGTTATGTCGGGCATTTACCGACTAAAACCGCACGCCGTCTCGGGTCCTCAGACGCCGGGGTGTAAGGTTGCCCATAAAGCATATCCCTCGCACCTCGACTGACCCTGGGCCATCTCGGGTTTCGAGATGGCCCCCTCGGGTTTGGGAACCACGGTGTCCCCGTCTTGCCCCGGTTTGGGTGACTAGGTCACGCCTCGGCGCCTCCCAAGCTGGGCAGTCCGCCAGCGTGTGCAGCCCCGAGTCCTCGCTCGCGTCGCAGTGATGGCACTCAGGTATTAGCTCCTTCCTGATCCGATGCAGGTGGTCCCCGAAGCACTAATGTATGTACCTGCGATTTATTGGAATCGACTTACAAGAAGAAAACGTGATCTATTCGTTTTCTTTTAATTATTTTTTTGGAAGTTAACAGGTATTGAATTCATGAATGTAGGGGGTTTATTGTTTCATTTGTTTTATATGAATTATACTTTTTCTTTCTTTTTATTTACATTAATTATATATATATATAATTAATGTAAATAAAAAGAATATATAACGAGTACTAAACCTACCAGTATTTCTTTCAATACAATCGATAATAATAAAATTAAATGTCGTGACGGCCCTTGATTCCCTTGATTTCCTAAGTTGTAAACCACTTTTTCTTTCGGTAATCGCGACCTAAATCTGACGTCCCAAGAGATACTAAATAAAGTAAGTTATTGAAATTCCCTAAACAATTTCCAAACATGTCCATCAATCACTTTGTAACATTGAACTGGAAATGAGAGCAATGTTGTGAAGAATTACCATATAATGTAATTATACAATGGCATATGAAGCTTCCGAAAGTTGATGAACTTTTGACAGGATGTCTATCTTGCCTGAGTATTTTTTTTAAATCTGTGAGGTCACTGGCGACATTTCTTTCGCGGTCACAGTAAAACTTTTTTTTCGAAATTTATATTGATTTCAAGTAGCTATATGCGGCATTTTGCACGGTTTGTAACAATGCCTCTGAAAGTAGCTACAAGCCACACAAACATTTTCTATTATTAATAATTTTCTATTCAAAATTGATTTTATAATTGATTCTTGACAAAATATGCCAACCTTGCAATTGAGCCAGGAACCATCGTTTCTAAAATAAAAGAGAGAGTGGCCTTCGGGGCACTTTGACCGAAATAAGTTTGTATGGACTATCGTTAGTTATCATTTAAGTCTTCTAGTAATACTCTTCACATTTTCAGAAAACTAAATTTAGTACCTTCATCAATACTACATTAATACTACATACAGTCATTGTTGCATACCCTATCTATAAGTGGGCAGTCCATTATTGATAGCCAAAAAGCTCTCCTGTAAGATGAATAATCGCTCTACGTTCATTATAAACCTAGTTTCCATAGATATTTGAATTCGATCAATTTACTATTAGTTATTGTACAAATCTTTGGTATACTCAATATTTCGTACCTACATCACTATGAGGATGTTCGTACTGATAGTGGTCACAGTATTTGGTAAAAGAAGCTTTTACTTCTTGTCCTAAGTTATTTGGTTGACTAGTTTCATGACGATTACGAAAAGATAACAAACGTACTAATGTACACGTATAGTGATAGTGATATGATACGATTTTAAACAATGAAACATAACACAACACAACACAACACAACACAACACAACACAACACAACACAACACAACACAACACAACACAACACAACACAACACAACACAACACAACACAACACAACACAACACAACACAACACAACACAACACAACACAACACAACACAACACAACACAACACAACACAACACAACACAACACAACACAACACAACATAAACTCACGCCTATATCCCCGAAGGGGTAGGCAGAGGTGCTAGCACCCACATTTCGCCAGTTTATGTTTAGGTCCCAATGTAATAGGTGGCGAGCCTATTGCCATTAACCGGGCACTTATAAACCTGCGATAAAAACACACATAACTTCAAAAAGCATCGAAAAGTCATTGGTGTGTGCCATGGTAAAACCTGGGATCGAACCTGAGACATCATCTCAGCAGTCCATTACCCATACCACTAGGCTACCGCGGATATAAACAATGAAAAATACATATATACTCATACTCATATCCTCATAACTCTACTACAGCATTACCGAAGCCGTAATCGGGTGAAAATGAACTCTTCTATCCGTTTTATGTACACTGACATCATCATTCAGAAGACGAAGTCTATTTTTTATCATTTTTGGGGTTCTGTACCCCAAAAGGAAAAACGGCACTCTTCACTTCGTTGTCAGTCTGTCTCTTTCAATACCTTTTTCTTCGGAGAGGTATTAAATTGAAATTGATATCAATTACGATACTTCAGGATACCGCCACAATAGTCGTCATGTAATGTCACTATTTGAAATTGTTTACGAATTTAATCCAGTTTTCCAGTGCTACTATGTACCTACTTTAATCTGATCATAACTTTTCAGTAGAACAACGTAGATATTCAGCTGAGGAAGTGTGAATTACTCGGTCGCCGCATTTTCCACGACACTTCTAACATAAATAGGCCGTTGTATCTGATACCGTAGGAAGTCGTACGGAAGCCATGTTTACTGTAGCGACCGCAAAGCGCCGCAACAGCGCATGCGTGCACGCCTCGCCTGTTATTATTACTTATTTTTACATCATACGTCTGCCCGCAACGCACGCGCAGTATTTTAGACCACCCGAAAGAGCTTCCAATTGATTCAATTGTGGCATGATGTTACTTTAGAGTATGGCTTTTTACACCATACGTGACAGAATATTGTGTTATTCATAGTATTTTTAGAGTCTAGGTGTAGTTTCCTACCGACAAAGGTTTCATACCAAATGAGAGTTTGTTAACTCTCACTTAAAAATGGAGATTGTAATCCAAGTTCAGAGGTACATAATGTGAATTCCTTTCGGAATTTGAAGACGTTCACTAGGTATCCTACATTTTGTTTTATATATTCACACCTGTATATCCTCGAAGGGCTAGACAGGGTTATAATATATGTTACATCTTCAATTCGCCAACTGTATTTTTGATTCCACTCAAATGAGGTCAGTATCTATGTGAATAGTTAGTAAACTAATCTCCACGACACAGGAATAGGCTCGCTCCTTATAAATAGCAAGCCTATTATAGTCAAGCGTGCACGATTGAATAGGTACGGTGGCCGGCGGGGGGGGGGAGGGGGTATCCGAAGGGATTTCCGCACGAAAAAAAAAGGAACGGTGGCCATGTTATAATATCCTAACTTCAGCTAATGTGAGAAACATCTTCACGCCCTGTCTGCATCCCGTGCTCTTTGATATACCTACTTTAACCAGGGACACGTCTTAGACGCGTCTTGGGCGCGTCTTTGTCTTCGTCCGTTCTGTTTGTCCCACGCCTTATAGGATCACTATGTTATCCGTCCCTCCGCCGTCCGCCGTCCGTCTGTCTATCTGTCAAGACCTTTTTTTCCAGGAACGCGTAGAGGCATCATGTTGAAATTAATACCATATACTCAGGTCTGTAACACCTTGAAGTTGTGAAAAAATAAAACTTCTAGGTCAATGCATTCAAAACGTACAGCAACGGTTCTTAGCTTTGCACAGAAATAAATTCGTAAAAAAAGATCGAAATATCCTATTAAGATTTATAATTACTACATACAATGTTACTATTCTTTCTATAGACCCATAAAATAGGAACAAGCAAAGGGATTATGCAGCGTATTCGATTGAAGCTCTCAGTCAGCTTGATTTAATTCTTCATTTTGAACAAAATAGTGTGATGGTACCACCTCTAGCCAAAGCTGAGTAAAGTTCATTTTTATCTATTCGACGCGCCAACCGTGCCAGAGTTCCAGCCCCCTACCCAGATAGGGGGACGTAGCGCCCCTCCACCGCGCTACGCTGTGGGACTCGTCTCTAGACTTGGACATCCCTCCACTGGTCTTGGCTGTTTCGAGGGATAATGAAAATGAACGCGAAGAGAGGGCAGTCAAAATATATACAACAAACCGTTAAATACGTTAATTTTGGTTACTTGTCTCACATTTATTCAATCGCACGCCTAAGTACAGTTTACAAAATAACGTTCCTCAACGACTCGTGTTCGTACCGTGAAGACTTTAACTTCAATCTTCCGTCTGCCATAACCGGCGCACCACCTCTGTGCTTTAGCCGCTCTTTGCAGACTACATCGGGAATTGAACCACGAGCCCTCCAAATGACAAGACGGTTGTAATAACTTATACGACAGTAGATAAGAGTCTCGGCACGTCAGTTTGCTCTGCACTCATTCATACGATATTCGTATTCCGCTAATCATCAAATAACGCCGCTTCGCTTGAAGATTACAGGGCAGATGTCATCAACGGCCCGTGGCTACTCCAAAGAGTAACCAGGAGCCTCCGTTTATACAAGAGCCTGGTCTACCGTCTAGCTCGTTACATGTGACTCTCAACCATACATCTCTAACACAGGTACCGTAAACCAATATCAACGCAGTGTCGCTTCAAACAACTCTTAGATTTTACAGTTAATTAATACACAAGTACTCTGGGTATTCTATTACTCAACCGTGGATAGCAATACATAATACATATATAAAACATTAATTATGATAATAGTAGAAAACAAGGAATTGACTCACCAAGTCTCACACACCACAACTTACTCGCCTGGTCTAGTCGGGGTTCTAGCCCGTCGTCACCCCAGAGCGCCCATCTCGTCCGTCCAGCTCGCGAACTCAAAACTAACTCCCTGTCATCCCCCAACCTTTCTCCATACGACGCCGTTTTTCCTATACCTCGTATTTGTGCTTGTCATTTACAGACACTTAACCAAAACTGGACTCCAATAGTTTGCACGTGTTTGGGTCGTACATTTGTATGGAATCGGTGCCAGTATCGCTAAACAATGGCCTTCACAAGAAAACAAGATGCAACGTCCTGTTGTTTATCTGATTTATGGCAGTTAACGATAGCAACGATTTACACCAGATGTGTATACATGAGAATAATTATAAAATATTAAATTAATAAGATATTTCAAATGCGCCTATTGGAGTTTATTAATTTATATATTGTTACGTGATTAGTGTACTATCACAATAGTATCAAACTATCGATATTATAACCTTCCGCTTGAATCACTTTATCTGTTGATGAAAACCGCATCAAAATCAGTTGGGTAATTTAGAAATTCTCAGCGAAAAGACACCGGGAAGTGATTTTGTTTTATATCTATTACTAATTACTATGTAAAGATAAAGAAAATATTTAGACAATTGCAAGGGAATAAAAACCTAATAGGGTTACTTGCCCAGAGCAAGAAGCATGCTATTTAATGAAAGTTAAGTCTAATAGCAAAAGTAAATGGAAAAGTCATAAAACCGTAAATATGTAGTTAACCACATAACAAAAAAAAAACGGTCTGTTCATCAAGACTAAGAGCTCTACAGCAACGTTAAGCTCGCCCTTCAAACCAGTTTTGTACGGAAACCTAAGTGCGCGAGACCGACACGCACTAGACCGGTTAAAAAAAATTGACACGCATTAGATCCTATCTAACCCAGAATATGATTATAAAGGGAGTAAATCCAATAAATCTTCCCAGTATCTATGATATCAGAAACTTACGAGAGAGGACTAAAATACCTATACTCATTATACGATAGACTCGCCTCGTACACTGATGGATTAATGCGAACCCGAAAGAAGAGTGCATGATATACGCGGGTAGTTTTTTTTGTTTTTTTTTTGTTTAAAAAGAATATTCATCATCATCATCAACCTATTCTAGTCCACTGCTGGATATAGGTCTCCCCTAATGAGTGCTATAGCGCCCTGTCTTCAGTTTGCCGCATCCAAAGTGGAGTGGAGAGGAGACCGCGACTCGGCAAACGTAGTATAGGACGCCCTCCGGCCAGGGTCGGATGATGATCTGCGAAAGACTGCGGGCAGATGCTGGATGCGGCAAAAGCATATTAGTAACCGTAATTACTAATATTCCCCCTAACCCCTCCAGCTAAGCTAAATTGCTTGTGTTAGGATTGAGTTCACGTCGGTAGTGTATTGGCCAGGATTCGAACCCGGGACCTCTCGATCTTAAGACCGACTACTTAACCACTAAGCTACCGACGCTACTGACCTACTGGACCGCTGACCGGCTATCCATACTGTGTCACTGTTTAATGCTTTTTTGTAATTACTCATTACGCCTGTGATGATTTTTAGAGAGAAACGGAATTTTGTAAGTTTGTTTATATGTCTGGAGTAATTTTCAGAACCACTGCACGTATTGAAAAATGCTTTCACCATCTGAAAAGTACATTACTCCCATTGAAAATAGGCTATATATTATGTGTAAGTAACCACAGCTAAAAAACTTATATAAACCGAAGCGAGAACGGGTTGCTAGTAACGAATAAAACGGTAGAGACATCTGACGAGACAGTAGCCGACACCAAATTTCTTTTAAAACATTTAAATGTTTTTCAAACAGACTTTACTTAAGCATTTCTACAAAGCCTTTTTCAAAAGACAATATTGAAATTGAACCGACTTAAATAACATAGTAATAACATAGGCGGTCGATGGTCAAGGAAAGAAAGAAAGAACTTTCCTGACGAATAGTAGCATTGAAGTATAAGAAAGAGGAATTCACTTCTCTTTCGTTTAGGTGAACTTGCGTTCGTGGAACATGTTGCATCAATGTATAATCCGCTCCGTTGAGCAGCCTTATATTTCGTAAGTGAAGCACACAAATGATATAAAGGGAGCAAAACCTTAGAATAGATGTGAAGCTATTTTTATAAGATAGGTTTCCATTGGTGAGTGAACACTGAACGACCCACAAACATACAAATATTTTCGACCTAAAACGTACTTTAAACGTAGATCAAAAGTAGATGATGAGTGAGATTTCGAACTTATATTTCCGAATCAAAATTGGAGAATATATTTAATGGGGCACACTAGGTGGGTAAACACCATTTTCATTAAAAATCTAAATTTCTTTTACAGTAATTTACAGTTTTTTAAGTAGCAGTAGCCCGGTTGCTCCCCAATATAAATTTTTTAAATCTGAAGATGATCGTCTACTTTGGCACTGATTATACATGTTTAAAGACTGGAAGTATATTAGGATAGTATCTTTGGTATATTATATTTATACCGATTAGGAAATATACTACACACAACTCCAATAAGCCGCGATCGTTCTTCGTTGTCTATAATAATAATTAGTCAGTGTCCATATTGTACAGTAATATTAGTAATTATTTGTGTTGCTATTCTAGGAATTATAATTGATTATAAACATGGTGATTAAATTTGATGCTAAAGCTTTAGGTAACTTGAAACAGGGTATTCGGGAATAATTGTTGTGTCTGTATTGAACCGACACAAGAATTATTCCCGAATACCTCGTGCCTTGGGAAATGTGGAAAATACATGGTATCATAATATATAAAATGATTGAGACTACAGTTTAAATACTTCAGCAAGTTGAGCAAGAGAGTCGGCTTACCTTAAAATAAATTTTAAAAGTTAAACTAATCAACCCTAGGTCATTTGTTTTTCTAGTTTCTGTGTTATTCTCCATAAATAAACACTATTCCTTCACGCTCATATATACATTTACATACGTTACATTTGAATTTCCCAGAATTACCGACAACATTATTTCAAAGAAATATTTTGTAGATAACTCAAACGGCCATGTTTTAAATAAAATAAATATTTCTTTTCATACGCACCGACGCTTCACTGACGCAGTTTCTAAACCGTTCCCTGACATTCAACGATTGACAATAAATTGGGGTGCCGTTTATAAATCTGTTGTAAGATATATTTCATATTTTCACCTGAACTGATTTTACTTACCCATTCTGGAAGTACCCTACAATAGGCTTTTTTGAGGAAAAGCGAAAATAAAGATTTTTCACACTAATTGGTACCTACCACTGTTAGCGCTTGTCATAATGAGTTCTTTAATAATAATATTATTTGGTATATTCATACCCAAAATATATTATTTTCATTTTTAACTATCTTGAAAGTAATAATTGCACATAGAGCTACAGAAACAGTTTACTTAGCTTGCCAGTAAATCAAGCCGAGTGGACATTTTTAATTTAATTTTTAATATATTTTTTTTAATAAAAAGCAAAGTTTATTAGGGTATGGTCGGACTATCGAGTTATAGAAGACGGATGGAGACTGGTTAAAGAGTAGGTGTTCAACAGAAACAGTGATCAGGAACTGCCGGCAGCTATTGGATAAACCGTCACTCTAGGCAATTTTGGTAGAATATTAGTTACCGAAATTACTAACATTCCCCTAACCACTCCAGCTAAGCTAAATTACTTGCGTTACGAGTAGGTTCATGTTGGTAATGTAGTAGCCAGGATTCAAACCCGAAAACCTCTTGATCAGTAAGGCCGACTCTAGATACCGACACTTATTGGTAGCTTAGTGGTCATTTGGTCTGATGTCAAAAATGCCGCGTGGTTTTGGTCGACACTCCAACATAAACACTCCGCTGGGCCCTCATAGGTGACAAGAGCTACGAAAAAATAAAAATAAAGTATGTTTTATCGAAATCAGCGTTTAATATGCAGAGAAAAAAATGTTTTCCAATGATAAAATCAAAACATCACTTTACACATTTATTATTCAAATATCTACTAAAAAATTCTATCCATCCATACCTTTGACCTACAAACAAGGCAATCAATTAAAAGACTGGTACTTAATGATAAATATGAACGAAGCTACCAACTATATTAAACAAAATTAGAAGTTATTTACTCATGAAATCATTAAGTTGTGGTACATGACCTAGTTTTCTTCTTAAAAATAGTTAGATAGATTACCCTTCTTCTTACTATCCTATCCCACTATCCTAACCTACTATCCTACCCTACTATCCAATCCTACTATCCTAACCTACTATCCTATCCTACTATCTTAGCCTCCTATCCTATCTTATCATACTATCCTATCCTACTATCCTATTCTACTATGCTATTCTAGTATCCTATCCTACTATCCTAACCTACTATCCTACCCTACTATCCAATCCTACTATCCTATCCTACTATCTTAGCCTCCTATCCTATCTTATCATACTATCCTATCCTACTATCCTATTCTACTATGCTATTCTAGTATCCTATCCTACTATCCTAACCTACTATCCTACTCTACTATCCAATCCTACTATCTTAGCCTCCTATCCTATCTTATCATACTATCCTATCCTACTATCCTATTCTACTATGCTATTCTAGTATCCTATCCTACTATCCAACCCTACTATCCAATCCTACTACCCTATCCTACTATCCTATCCTCCTATCCTATCCTATCATACTATCCAATCCTACTATCCTATCCCACTATGCTATCCTACTATCCTAACCTACTATTCTATCCTAGTATCTTATCCTACTATCCTATCCCACTATCCTATCCTACTATCCTATCCTACTATCCTATCCTACTATCCAATCCTACTGCCCTATCCTACTATCCTATTCTCCTATCCTATCCTATCATACTATCCAATCCTACTATCCTATCCTATCATACTATCCAATCCTACTATCCTATCCCACTATTCTATCCTACTATCCTAACCTACTATTATATCCTAGTATCTTATCCTACTATCCTATTCCACTATCCTATTATACTATCCTATCCTACTATCGTATCCTACTATCCTATCCTTCTATCATATCCTATCCTACTAATTTATCCTATCCTATTCCCACTAATAGCATAAATATGAAAGTTTGTGAAGTTGTTTGTATGTTAGGATGGTTGTTCGTTTAATCACGCTTTAGAGGCTGAACCGATCTGGCTGAAAAATGCCCACGGCTTCGCCCGCGAGGAAGTCGGTTATCGTTTTTATTCATATCTCCGGTTTTACTTAACCGATAGCAATCAAACATACAGCAGATTTTGAGTCTAACCAAGACCTTTCTAATAGAAAAACTGCACCAAAATTCATTCAGTAGTTTTTGCGTCCATCGCGAATAAACTGGCAAGCAGATAAGCAGACAAGAATTCCAAAAAAAATAGTTTTGTGCTCAGAATCGTTCATTTAACATAACCCAATTTATTTTCAATATCTCCAATGTATAGACACAACTAATTTATAATTCCATAATAGCATAGATACAAATTTTTGTTTTTATCTCTGGAATAAGTTCCAATAGGTTACGGGAACGGGATTAGAATTCCACACGGACGAGACAAAGTAAAGAATGATACCTTTTTTTTTTTTATCGTGCGGAAACCCCTTCGGATACCCCCCCGCGTGCCAGCGGGGGCGGTTATGTCGGGCTTGAACCGACTAAAACCGTACGCCGTCTCGGGTCTACAGACGCCGGGGTGTAAGGTTGCCCATAGAGCATATCCCTCGCACCCCGACTGACCCTGGGCCATCTCCGGTTTCGAGATGGCCCCCTCGGGTTTGGGAACCACGGTGTCCCCGTCTTGCCCCGGTTTGGGGGAGGGGTGCTAGTCGCTCCACCGTCCCGGCCTGCTTCTGCTGGGGTGACAGGTGGCCTCACCCGCCACCCCCAGGCCTGCGCTCATGGAGGACGGAGGTCGTTAAGCGACCTCCGGCGCCTGAGTCGCCTGCGACGCGCGGCAAGCAAGTTGCGGGCTCGGCGGTCCGGGAGAGTTCTAAATCTCTCCCGGGCGCGCTCCGCCATCTCCTTCGCGAGCATTACATGCTCGCAGAAGGAGGTGGCGGCGGCCCACGCGCTCGCGCTCCGCACCATTGCCGCAATCATGCTGCCGAGCGAGAGGACTCCCACCCCGATGGCTGCCATGAGGTCACGCCTCGGCGCCTCCCACGCAGGGCAGTCCGTCAGCGTGTGCAGCCCTGAGTCCTCGCTCGCGTCGCAGTGATGGCACTCAGGCGTTGGCTCCTTCCTGATCCGATGCAGGTGGTCCCCGAAGCACCCCTTCCCGGAGACCACCTGCGTCAGTCGGTACGAGAGGCTTCCGTTTCGCCTCTCTAGCCAATCCTCCATGATGGGCCTTACCGCCGCTATTGCGGCGTGCCCTGCGCTTGGTCGCCCAAGTCGTTCCTTCCACTCCACCACGATGGCCTGGCGGAGCTGGGACTGCACGGCCTCGATTTCTCGAGGCTCGGGGTTCCATCCCTGCTCCCGCGCCTCCTTTCGCCGCTGGTACAGTTGCGAAAAAGCTCTCGCTTCCAGGTCCCATGGCGGAGTTCCGGCAAGGAGACTCGCCGCCTCGAAGGAGATCGTGCGGTACCCGCGGATGACCCTGATGGCCATAACTCGCTGCGGAGCGCGCAGCATCCGCACAGTTCCGGTCCTCAGGGCCTCCGCTCATATTGGGCACCCATACAGGGCCATGCACCGCACGATCCCCGCGTAGAGTCTCTTGCAGGAGTCATCGGGCCCCCTCATGTTGGGCAATAGCCGAGCCAGAGCAAGAGCTGTGCCCTTCAATTTGGGGGCCAGACTTCGGATGTGCTATCCAAAGTCCCATCGGCCGTCGAGCACGAGCCCCAAATATTTCATTTGGGGCTTGATGCCGATGCGATTTCCTCCCACGATGAGACTGGATCCCTCGGGTGGCTTGCTCCGAGGCCCATGAAAGAACAGGGCCTCGGTTTTATGCAGAGCCAGCCGCCGGATCCGCTCAACGACTTGGGCAACCGCGGTCGTGGCCTTTAGGGTCGCTTCGCGGTACGTCGCCCCACACGCCGTCACGAGCGTGTCGTCCGCGTAGCACGTGACGGCGGCACCGCCTACGAGCTCACCGCGAAGCACCCAGTCATATCCGATGTTCCACAGGAGCGGCCCCAGGACCGATCCCTGTGGAACACCGCACGACATTTCACGCCGACCGAGACCGGTCACGGTTGGGTAGATGACGGCTCTCTCCGTCAAATACGCCCCGACTATGCGGCGGAGGTAGAGAGGCACTTCGTGCTACACGAGCGCCTCCCTAATGCAACTCCAGGGCAAGGTGTTGAACGCGTTAGCGATGTCCAGGGACACCGCCAACATCACCTCACCCCGGGCTACTGCATCCTCCGCCAGAGCCCTCACGCGCATGATGGCATCCACGGTGGAGCGCCTCTGGCGGAAGCCATATTGGCCATCCGCCAGGTCCGGCCCCACTCTTGAGAGGTGCCCGACGAGGCGCTTCGCAAATACTCTTTCAAAGAGCTTGCACACCTCGTCGAGCAATACTATGGGCCGGTAGGCGGACGGCGAGTCCGCGCCCCTCCTTTCGGATGAGGACCAGTTTCCCCGTTTTCCACAATTTCGGAAACTGGCCCCGCTCCAAACATGCGCTAAGAAGGCCTCTAAGTCGGGGCTCGAGAGCGTCGTCGACTAGAGCTAGGACCCACGCTCGGCCTGGAATGCCGTCGGGTCCCGGGGCGGAGTGTTTGGCTCTCAGCCTTCTCACCGCCAGCTCTAGTTCTACCCAAGTGACCTCGGGCACGTCGTCATCTTCCACGATGGGCGCCATGGGCAACCGAGGCGGAGTCATCTGCGGTGGAACATGTTCCACCGCCCGCGCTGGGAACAGGGAGCCACCAACTCCTCTGAGCAGATCCGGCTGGAGACACCGGGTTAACGGCGGGGCCTTGGGGCGCAGCTTGCCCCTCACCATCCGGTAGGGCCGCCCCCAAGGGTCCCGCTCCATCGTCTCCAGCAGCTCGCGGAAGGCGTCCTGTTTGGAACGCCTTATCTCCACTCGGAGGGCTCGTCTGGCCTCCCTGTATCCCTCGTACAACTCCGCCTCTCGGGCCTCCGCATCTGCGGGGCGGCGACGCCTCCTACGGAATCGGGCCCACCGGTGGTGCGTGATCACGCAGGCCCGTCTGAGCTGCGCGATCTCTGACGACCACCAGTAGACCTGACCCCTCGGATTATAGGGCGGAGCCCTAGGCATCGCCGCGTCACAGACACGGGTCATGGCCTCCCGGAACCACTCCGCCTCATCGTCTATGCTGACAGGCCTGTCCGGCGCAGGGGCCCAGGCCTGTACGATGGCGGCCTTCAGGAGGAGCTCCCGGTCAAGTCGCTTAAGCGCCCAACGTGGCTCGGGTGGAGCCGGTACAGCCGGCGCGTCGCTCGCAGGGGGGGACACGTCAAACCGAATGTATCGGTGATCCGAACTTGTGTCCTCCCCCAAAACGACGCGCCAGCCCTGAACACGTCGCGCCAACGAGGGGCTCGCGAACGATAGGTCCACGATGGAGCTACCCCTCGAGGTCACGAACGTGTCCACGGCTCCCCGATTTAGGAGGACTAGGCCGAGTCGTGAGGCCCAGTCTACCAGTGCCCTGCCTCTATGCCCCGTCGCGCCCCTTTCGTGTCGGGGACCCCAGGCATACGACCAGGCGTTGAAGTCCCCGAGCATAAGGACCGGACGGGGCTGGCAGGCATTGACGACGACGGCCAGCTGACGGAGCCATTGCTCATATGCAGCTTGGTCTCGGTTCGGCGTGATTTAAGCGGCCACGACCGCTATATCGTCAACCGCCGCCGCCACGCAGCCGGGTCCCCTTGCAACGACGGCAAGAGGGGGGCTGCTGGCGGCAGGGTTGTGCACCAGTGCCGCCAACCCATCCAGCGCGGTTTCCCAGGCAGGCCCGAGGAACCGGTGGGTGTATGGGTCGGCGACAGCGGCGACATTTATGGCCCACTGTGCCATGCTCTGGAGCAGAAGACCCTGAGCATAGGCACCGTGGCCCACGTTCGCCTGCAGGATGCGGAGTTGATGATCCATTATGGGACCCCCATCTCCGCATCCCGCTGCGAACTATAGAATGATAGTTGAAATAAATGGTATTTAACTTTATTAAGTAACTACTTATGTACTTTTTTATACCACTTAAGTGGCAGACAAGCTCACGGCCTACCTTATAGGAACTGGTTACCGTTGCCTATGGACGTGTGCCACCCAGGGGCGTCACACTCTTGCTGCCAACCCTCTAAAACCATCGAATGCGCGTTTGAAGAAGTTAAAAGAGGTAAATCATGCTTTTCCCAGGTACGAATGGGCTGACTCAACTGGGTAATTACTAACCAGGTTCCCTTGCTTCCGTGCGTAAGATGGGAATTCCGTGGTTCCTAAACCCCCGCGGCCATTTCGAAACCGGAGATGACCTTGGGTCAACCAGATAGCAAGGGAAATGCCTTATGGCATTTAACTTGCTATCTGAGACGGAGTGTGGTTTTAATCATATTATTGAGCAAATATTAACAATAAATGTATAAACGCCTTTTTTCCTTTGGGGTAGGTAGAGACAACTGCCCACCATAGGCTTCTGGCTTACACACTTCACGAGCTGCTAATGGCGGTTCGGCTTATGATTGGTGGTTTTTGGTACTTGTAAATGGTCACGACCTTCGAAGTCACTCGGGTTTTTCCGACTCTATCATAATCTCTCTCGAGCTTCTATTCTGGCCACCTAACTGACCAACGGGAACAGTAGACTATGCGAATGATTTCGCTGATTTTTCATCATTCGTATAATAGTTATATCTACCTCTATAGTATTTCATAAACACAAACAGCTTCTTTTCAAATTTAAGGGATGTTAAACATGCATAAAAAATAATAAAGAATTTAAAGTCTTAACACTGGCCCATAGGAGTAATTAAATAGCGAACAACGACCTCGGCAGTGTAGATTGAAAAATTGGAGAAAAATTTGTCACTTTCAAAGATTGTTCGCTCGAGTTTCATAAAAGTTTAGCAATGGAGCACCTCGACTTTTTTTGCCAACTCACTATGAACTTTCTTGAACACTCTGCAATAACTTCTAAAAGAGCGATATTTGCGAACCAACTATTAATACTTTCTATAAATATTTATATCAACTTGTGGAACTGAAATCATGAGGAAAAGTAGTGATGTAACACTTTTTTGATTCTTTGTCAAAGCTTTTTTGCTTAACAAGTGAAAACTTTTTAAAGGTGTGTTGATACTTGGAGAAACCAAGAATCTAAAATAATATATTATTCCTTATATTTTTATTTAATTATTGCACTGAACATTCCCTATGGTGACTTACATCCATCCAACAGACGGTCGTAGCAATAAATAACGTCGTATTTCCAGCGTCAAGTTGGGTTATTATAGTCGTTACATATATTCTACCTGCAAGTAACATTTTTTATCCTTTGCATTACTCAGAATACTAATGATTATTTCTGAGGTTGGGGTTCCCGTAAATACCAGCATGTACATTTTAGTTAAAGTGTACCTTTAGTAGTAAGCTTTTGTTAAAAAAACCAGCTGTACTCAGCAGTTTCACCCGCGACATACTCTGATCCTAAACTTCCCGTAATTCATTATTTCTACAATAATGTATGGAAATTGGCCCGATTTGTTGATATTTATGATTACTACTCAGCTCTTCTAGTTAGTAGCGTGGTAGGTAAGGTAAGTATGTCAAATATATCAATACCTTCCTTCCTCGATAAATGGGCCATCGAAAACAAAAATATTTTTTCAATTCTAACCAGTAGTTCCTAAAATTAACTCGTTCAACCAAACAAACTCTTCAGCTTTATAATATTATGTATAATTAGGTATAGATATTAGTATAGGTTACACAGTCAGTGTTGTTCAAGTTACTACCTATTTTTAGCATTGAATCATTACGAAATATTAAAAGAATCCGATATATTGTAGGAAAATATAAGAAATATGTTATTTATAAGTGACAAAAATAGTAGAAGTCACCAAGTTTGAAGGTGGGCAAATCTGGGGGTGATGAATGCACCTCACAACGCGACCCGGCGGCCGCGCGTCATCCGTCACGCGGCTATCGCCCGTCTCGGCCGACATAAAAATTCTCCCCCCGAGACGTAACACTTGATTAATGTTTGAAAAAAGCCCAATTAAGCACACACCCGAACATTTCATTTAACTTCACCCGTATAGTAGCAGCTGCTTAGACGAGGGATTTTTTTTTCGTTTTACCCCATTATCGCAGGTTAACTCCATTATGGAAGTCTTCGTTATGGCGTGTTACTTTACTCAAATTATGATAATGTCTTTTTTATTCGATACATTTTAAACATCCGTTGTTTGGAAAGAGATGTTGATTGATTTGTAATTTGTTATTAAATAACTTTCAAATTGGTTGCTTGGTTCCAAAGGTTTAATTAAATACTTCACGGCGTAATATTTTTATTTTTTATAAATATTCTACGACATTCTACACAGCGCTTTCTAGCCCCAAAGTAAGCATAGTTTAACTAGCTTGTGTTAAGGGTTCCAGAATGCGGATTACCATTTTTTTTTTGTATATATATATACATATTATACATAGAAACACTCAGACCAATGCAAACAGACATATTCCTGCATACAAACATTTGCACTGAGCGGGACTCGAACCCGCGCCCCCGATTGTAGCAGTCGAATGCACTACCGCTGCGCCAGAGAGGCCGTATATTATTGTATACTTATACTTTGTGCCTATACAATACACGATAACGTCTTTTAAGTCACCAGGAGTTGTATTTTATAAAGGAAGAGATGTTTTTGTCTAAAGAATAAATTCTAAAAATAACATTTGCCAGAGTTTTCTAATATTATTCCTTTCATTACAAATTTTCTAAATATTTAATGAAGACACACATTCGTGTCGTCCCATTTATTCGGACACTGTAATGCTATAAATATACAAATACATGCTCGGGCAAACAAGGCTTTTTACTAATATTCATCGATTCGACTGATCAACCCTAATTTAGCGAGTAAAAAATATAGATTTTATGGTCGGTAAAGATAATAACAGCGACGTTTTTTGTTATGTAACTTAAATTTCTTATGATCAACAGACTACAATATAAAAATACAATTTTAAAAAACTGGGTCTAAATAAAGATCATCATCATAATCAACAGTTCCAAGAGAGTTGCTTCGATGGTCCAAAAACCATCGAAGCAACGCTCTTGGAACTGTTGATTACAAAAATAAAAGGTATCTGATACTATTAAAAATTGGATTACTCTATTTCAATTGTATATTAACTGAGAAGAGTACTTCCCCGGACAAGCCAGCATAGTCGTATTTTTTTATGTCTGCATATCCTCACGGGCACCACCTTATCGGAGCTAGCGGTGAACTGGCTAATCAGACCGACTAAAACCACCTGCAGGCAACGGTTGCCGACCCAGTCACGCAAGTACTACCATGACTCTCTACTACGTTTGCTACTACTAACTTGCGGTCGCTCTACCCCCTTCTCAAACTTTCTTCTAAAATCATATCAATAAAAGCGTCCAATAATTTTTTTATGATACTCAAAACTTGAATTTCCAAAGTGATGGCGAAATCACTCTTGAGAAATAATCAAAAGCACGAAGTTGAGATGTTGATTGAGTATCTAAGTCTCATTAAACAGAAGCCCTCAGAAAATCAAACGTGAGCATTTTATTGTTGGAATAAGTTTCAACCACACCGTCTTGCGAACCGAATATAATTTTCATTTAAATATTTAGCAACCTGTACACAAATTTTGTTAAATCTCTAACAACGTAAATGAGATTATTCGGAGGCTTAGGCTTTAGGTAAAATGGATACCCATCTAATCACGGCGAGCGTAACTAAACAAGGTGGGTTTTTCTGATGCTCCGCCGACAATATTGTACACGCTAAAAGCTTATTTTGTTGTATTAAATTAGGTTCATCACCATGCATCATCCGTGGCAGCAATTCTGTTAATTTACTTGCTCGTTTTACTTGAAAGTAAACAACAAACAAAAAAGAACTGATTAGTCTGAACTTGTTTGTACTAGTTTTTTTTTAACGGTTAAACAGAGTCACTCAAATCTTAGACCGCTACCTAATAGTAATAATTTAATAACTAATTGTATGAATCTATGTAGGTACCGAGGGCATGCCACAATAGTGGTGTTAAGGCCCATCATGGAGGATTGGCTAGAGGGGCGACACGGAAGCCTCTCGTACTGACTGACGCAGGTGATCTCCGGTAAGGGGAGCTTCGGGGACCACCTGCATCGGATCAGGAAGAAGCCATCGCCAAAGTGCCATCACTGCGACGCGAGCGAGGACTCGGGTCTGCACACGCTGGCGGACTGCCCGGCGTGGGAGGCGCCGAGGCGTGACCTCGTGGCAGCCATCGGGGTGGGAGTCCTCTTGCTCGGCAGCATGACTGCGGCAATTTTTGCGGAGCGCGAGCGCGTGGGGTGCTGCTATCTTTGCACCCCGGTTGACCTTGGGCCATCTACGACTTTGAGATGCCCCCCCCCCCTTTCTGTGTCTATACTAGCATTTAGGATACCAGTCAACATAACTTGATTCTAAGGCGAAACGAAGTTTGCCAGGTCAGCTAGTTTCTAATATATAAAAATCTCGTGTCACAGTGTTTGTTATCGAACTCCTCCGAAACGACTTGACCGATTCTTATAATTTTTTTTTGTGTATATTTGGTAGGTCTGAGAATATGTCGTAGTCTTTTTTTATACCCATAGGTGAACAGAATCAGAATTTCATGCGGTTGTACCCGCGGGCAACAGCTAGTATACATATTGTATACTTATTACTGTCAACTGGACATTTCAAAAGCGAGGAAATTGTGAGTTTATTCGCATGGAACCTAAAGGAAGCGATACGTAAGGGTTTATTTTTTATACGTGTGGAAACCCCCACGGGCTTCACCCCATCGGTGGCGACGATGGGGTGAAGCTCGTCGGAATCGGACCGACTAAAACCACACGGTGTCCTGGGTGTCCCCAAATGTCCATTTCCGGGCACCCCGGGTAAGCCCTCGAAAGGATTACCCCAGGGTTACCGGCGGACTTTGGCCGCAGTCTGCGTCGACCTCGCCGCAGACTACGGAACTCGGGGGGCAGGGTTCTCTCCCGACTCCCGCTCCCTCTCCGGCTTCTCTTTCGCGCGTATTATCTGCTTGCAGAAAGGGTGAGGAAAATTAAAACTGTTCATATTTAGGCGTGAATTATTCAGTAAAGGCATAAGGCGTGAGGCATATTCAAAACAAAATCCAGGCCCTTTCGTCGCCTTATGCCTTACGAGGACGCGATGTTGCTTTGATTATGCCTTACATCTTTTCTGAATAATTCACCCTAAAAGTACTAAAGGTACCTACTACCCGATGTTTTGATTAAAGGCTATCGGATTGAAACCTTTGACTATATATTATGAGTATAATATTATGTTATTTATTATAATATTAGTTACCGCGGTAGCCTAGTGGTATGGGTAAAGGACTGCTGAGACGAGGTCTCGGGTTCGATCCCAGGTATTACCATGGCACACACCAATGACTTTTCGATGCTTTTCGAAGTTATGTGTGTATTTATCGCAGGTTTATAAGTGCCCGGTTAATGGCAATAGGCTCGCCACCTATTACATTGGGACCTAAACATAAACTGGCGAAACGTGGGTGCTAGCACCTCTGCCTACCCCTCCGGGGATATAGGCGTGAGTTTATGTATGTTATAATATTATGTGCCATTGTGCCTGAAATAAATGATGATGATTATTATTATATACATTTGTATATAGTGACTAAATACATTTATATATAGTCAATGGGTACGACGTTCATTTCTACAGCGAAATAAAAGCCACTGAATGTATTATGAACCTTTTTTACTATTTTTAGTTAAATATTTAATATTTTTCTTGTAGAATTTTAATATCATATTTTATTTCAGGGTTCATAGGATGAGTGTCCCAGGGCGCAGGGTACCGGACTGCGCTCTCTCTCGTTTGGTACAGTGAGTGACGTCACGAGTTGCAGAATGGCACCGGAGCACGCCTACGTCCGATTGCTCTTCACAATGACCATGCTTCTTGTCAGAGGTGAGTGCTAGCATATTATATGGTTGTGTACAATATGGAAAATATACGGCTGCCTTTGTGTTTTTTTGAACATCATATGACTTTAGTTATTTAGCAGAATAATATTACATAACATAACATAACTTCACGCCTGTATCCCCGAAGGAGTAGGCAGAGGTGTATTACACACCCACGATTCGCCAGTTATGTTTAGGTCCCAATGTAATAGGGGGCGAGCCTATTGCCATTTACCGGGCACATTACTAAGCGAGCGATAATTAACATTTTTAATACACACATAACTACGAAAAGTCAGAGGTGTGTGCCCGGGGCGACTGGGGATCGAACTCGAGACCTCGTCTCGGCAGTCCGTTACGTACGCCACTGGGCTATCGCCGCTATTAGGTACCAAATAGAAAAATATCATTGGTGCAATAGACTCAGGTGTAATGTACTCGTACATCCACATTTTGCCAGCGATAATTCAGGCTACTATGAAACATTGGGGAAATTATTATTATCAGTCGGGATGGAAAAATGGGTAGGATGTTTTAGGGGTCCAGGAAGAGAACATTTTTAGTGAGATGTCAAAATTCCACTTTGAGTGGGGCAGACGAAATGATTTTATTCAGTTTTCGGCTATCTTATAATCAGTATTTCACATGGATAAAGCTACGAGCAGGTGAAGGTTTGTTTGATAGGTAATCAAGCAACTAATAAACAAAATGCAATCATGTAAAATCGTTTGCACTTGCACAAAGATGCTAAATATCTTTTATCGCTCATTCATTGTCTCATTGTCTTTAGGATTATAATAAAAAGGTTCTTATGCCAATTAAATGTAAAATCAAATTAATACATGAAATACACACAATGTCATCGCGGGGAACAGCTGATATTTTATATTACAGAACGAAAACTCTTATAAACTATTCAAAGTGGAAATATAGGATCAAATAAAAATTCGAGTTGGAGTGCAAAACTTTATGCATGTTAAAAATCTGACATAATAGCAAATGATAGGTGTCTGCCTACATTCGTAATCTCTTTGAATATTCATACAGTAAGTAAGGCGAGTTTTAGTTCTGGATCTACAGTATCTAATTAAATACGTATTCACGAGAACACTCGCATAAGGAAACAGAAGTCACGCTACCGGTGAACACTATGTAAATATAAACAAATTAGCTTACCTAATAGCGCGCTTTGATAGCTTTCTAGTGCCTACATACCAACAACAGATTTGCTTTAGCTAATTTTCTCGAAAACACGATTACAGCAAAGTTATCCAATTGTTAAATTCAAACAATTTATTGTTTTTTTATACACAGTACAATACACAGTAATACAATACAGTATACAGTATAATTTATTAACAATTTATACTGTAATAGATAGTGACAACTGGAAAGGTAGCTGGGATACCCTAGATGCGGAATGCGGAGGTCCAGGTGCTCCATTGAGAGGGTGCTAGTCCAGTAGAGGACTGCAATAGGCTAATTGTTTGAATAGATAGTTGCATCTAATCAATAACAATAGTTGATTAAAATGTTGATTATCTATATAGTTTTAAGAAGATTGATTGATTTGATTTTAAAATGTCTTTATTTGTAAAATACTAGCCGACCCGATAGATATTGTCCAGCCTTCAGGGCTGGGGTGATAGTTGAGGCCGCCTGTCACCCCAGCAGAAGTTGGTCGGGACGGCAGGGCGACTAGCACCCCCTCCCCCAAACCGGGGCAAGACGGGGACACCGTGGTTCCCAAACTGGAGATGGCCCAGGGTCAGTCGGGGTGCGAGGGATATGCTCTATGGGCAACCTTACACCCCGGCGTCTTAAGACCCGAGATGGCGTTCGGTTTTAGTCGGTTCAAGCCCGACATAACTACCTCCGCTGGCCGGCGGGGGGGTAACCGAAGGGATTTCCGCACGAAAAAAAGAAAGATATTGTCCAGCCTTAAGCATAAATATTGAATTCGGTCATCAACATCATCTTAGCGTGGTTTCTGGTTGCATCGGTTGAGGCTTACACTTCGGAGCCCGGGGTCCGTTTACTGTTTCTCTTCCTCTTTGTTTGACATAAGTCAAAGCCGTATAAACGGCTTTTATGCGAGCGACTGCCTTCTGACATCCTAACCCTGATAGGAAAGCCTGCCCTTGAGCCTCGTCCGTTAATCAGCAGGTGTACCACCTTGCAGGTAGGTTGGCTTGGGCCCCGAAGATCTTGGTAGGGCCACAGACACCCGAATATTGAATTTGGTATAATTTAAAAAAAAATCAAGACCTTATAGAAAATGTTTAGTATTTTTTTGGGCGCGTATTTAAGTAGATTTGTTGGAATTCCGACACGGGAACAGGCGATATAGAACTGGCCATGTGAAAAACATGGATTTTAAATATTTCAATGGCGCCAATTACAAACGACTGACAGGTATGTCAGACGCCATAAGGTTACATTATAAAAGTTAATATTATGGTCGTTAAGTTTTCTTAAATTTTCGATTTTTCTGAGCAGTTTCCATTTTTTTAATGCAAGACTCTTCTCCGAAAACATTTAAAAAGACGATCTCAAGTTAAAGCGTGACCAGGAGAAATAGGTACTCAGCTCCGCTGTTCGTCCGTCCGTCTGTCACCAGGTTTTATCTCATGAACCGTGATAGCTAGGCAGTTGAATTTTTCACAGATGATGTATTTCTGTTGCTACTATAGCAAAACATTCTAAAAACAACACAAATATTTAAGGGCGGCTCCTATACAAGAAATGTGTGATTTACCGTTTTTTGCTCGATATTAATGACGAAAATAACCAGGCTGCACCTTTTTTTTTTCGTGCGGAAATCCCTTCGGATACCCCCCCGCCGGCCAGCGGGGGCGGTTATGTGGGGCTTGAACTGACTAAAACCGCACGCCGTCTCGGGTCTACAGACGCCGGGGTGTAAGGTTGCCCATAGAGCATATCCCTCGCACCCCGACTGACCCTGGGCCATCTCCGGTTTCGAGATGGCCCCCTCGGGTTTTGGGAACCACGGTGTTCCCGTCTTGCCCCGGTTTGGGGGAGGGGCGCTAGTCGCCCCACCGTCCCGGCCTGCTTCTAGCAGTGGGCCAACCCACCCCTGGATCCCCTAGGACCCCATGGTGGCCTCAGCCACTAACACCATCGCTCATCCTGTCTCCTCTGAAAGCAGAGGAGTACGGAGAGCTACTGCGCCACCGACGCACAACAATATACGTAACAGCTCTTAATCGATAAATTGCAATTAACACGATAACAGGAACGACATGGAAATGCACTTTACGCTATTATTTCCTCAACAAAATAAGAAATGACTTTGCTATATTTTTTTCAAATCCCGCAGACAAAATATCTACTGACTTTGCTTTTATTGAAATTACCCTCTTCGTCGCGGGAAGAACGAATTAAAATCGCATTAGGAAATCCCGTTTCCGCCTAACTTTTCCAGTCTGTGCACAGAGTCCCGGTGTATCGGAATAAATGACCCAAACTTCGTTTATTTATATAGTCTTACTGAATATTTATGTTTTCGTTCCTAATTTTGCATTCCCGTCACTTCAAATACAAGTTTACGGAGTGGAGAAAAACTCAGCTTTTGTATTTTCACAAAAATATATGTACTTACTTAGTTCATCAGAATTGTGTTTGTCTGTATAAATTGACGTCATCGCGAGATAAAAGTTTTAAATATTTCAAAATTGGATTTCTAAAAAGATAGCTGTTGCCATAATTTTGTGCGCGTGGTCTTCAGCTCAGTAATGCCTCTTTAAATTCTTAATATTTTTGGGTTCCATGATTGAAATGACAAAAGTAGAAACCTTTTTTTTTTTTTTACGTGCGGAAATCCCTTCGGATACCCCCCCCCCGCCGCCCAGCGGGGGTGGTTATGTCGTGTCTCGACTAAAACCGCATGGTGTCCTCCCCAAGTATCCGTTGCCGGGCACCCCGGATAAGCCCACGAAAGGATAACCCCAGGGTTGCCGGCGGACTTTGGCCGCCACCGCGGCCTCGCCTGGTGGGGTCGGGTTTTATCCCGCTTCGGTGAGTTGGCAGGCGTGTGTAGGGCACACACGACACGCCTCCGCCACGGCCTGCTCCTGTAAGGACGGCGAGTCGGCCAACTGCCGTCCTCAGGCCCCGATCATGGAGGTCGGTAGTCCCGGGCGTAGATGAGTCTGCGGCGTCCTCGCCGCAGACTGCGAAACTCGGGGGGCAGGGTTCTCTCTCGCTCCCTCTCCGCCGTCTCTTTCGCGCGCATTACCTGCTCGCAGAAAGAGGCGGCGGCGTGCCACTTGCTCCCGTCGGAGACCACGGCCCTCACCATGGTCTCCAACGAGAGAACGTCCACGCCCAGGACCGCAACGAAATCCCGGCGTTGACTCGCCCACGCAGGGCACTCCACCAACGTGTGGAGCGCCGTGTCTTCGCCAGGATCCTCGCAGTGCTGGCACTGCGGCGTTCTCTCCCGGTGGATGCGCCACAGATACTTACCGAAACACCCGTGTCCGATAACCATCTGATAAAAGTAGAACCCTTATATATCAACGCTATATTGTCAGTAGACACATTTCAGCAGTAGTGGGTTGAGATATAATTACTATAAACAGTTGACGACCTCAGAAGCGTCCCATTGTTGAATAATTTGAATCCATTTGAATTTGATAGGTATGAGGTCCTGTTAAAACAAAAACGTAATCGAAAGGCACGGTTTAGTTTTGATACTCGGAAACTCAATTACCAAAACCCATAGGGTACTTTCCCTAAATCTTCGTCATCATCTCAGCGTTGTGTTCCGATTGAAACTGAGGACTACACGTCGGAGCTCCACTTCGCACGATCTTGAACATCCATGGTAGCAAGAACATTAGCACGCATGTCATCCCTTACGACGTCAAATCAGCCCTTCTTGGGTCTCCCTCTCCTACCGGGGCCCGGCGGAAGTGCCATGGCCTGACATTTGTTACCCACGTAGTCAGGCGGCTGCCGCAAAACGTGGCCGCACCAGCGAAGGCGATATTCCTGAATTTTATCTGCGATGTCACGGATATGGAGGCTGCCCCGATACGGAAGTTCCTCACACGATCTTTACGTGTGACCCCGCACATCCATCGCAGCATATTTTTATGTCGCTTTAGCAACGGCCACGCTTCACAGCCGTGTAAAGAACAGCCCTAATTATGGTTTTATAGACTTTTAACATAACCGGCATTTTGGGGTTTACAGATGAGACTAGTCATGCAACTGCGACTTACAGGTAATCAGTCTCATCTGGCTAGAAAAGCGTTCCACCTTCCATAAGATAATTACCGTTGTAAACTTGGTTAGATACTAAAAATACTATCGCTTCGTACCATCATAGAAAATTTGACTGGAAACGTCAAAGCATGAGTCTTATTTGCATTTGCGTTTTTATTTTTAGTCGGTACTTAGGTATATTTCACGCAAGCGTTAATTACATAGTAGTTACTTTTAGTTATTTATTACTTCTTACCACGATCAATTAAATGATGGCATACCTTTTTATTGTAGCTTAGATCTACGAATACAATACATCCTTTACGGTGGTTAAGCAGGAGGCTCTATACTGTTGAGATAGTAAGAACATCAACAATAAGTAACCATAGCGATTAAGTATAAATCAGATCTAAGAATTGTCGCTAACCAGCCTTCAGTTCAGTTAAAAATATGTAATGGCGACAGCTATTGTTATCTTTGTTGGTATCTTTCGTACTTTATTCAGTATACTTTTCGCCAATGCGAAAGATGAACTTAATGAGGTAATAAACACTTAGGTCGATTGATGCTGGGGAAATGTGCTGACTTAAGTTTAAAAATTCTTTTTGTTTACTTGTACTTCAATACCATTATTAAATGCGCATTTGTAGCTTTAAAGTCTGTTTCACAATTATGTGGAATGAGACTTTACTAGACTTAAAGTTTTAAAATGGCATTATTTGCTCTTTAGCCAAGGTCACACTAGGCTGTTTTGCATTAATTTAATATTCAAACAAATAAATGCTCACTGTTCGTAAAACACGTGCACGGGGGTGATCAATAAATGTGAAATAACAACATCAACCACCGTCTACGACGTCGTTCGTCGCAAGTTCAGACTCATAAAAAACTGTTTACGCTCCAATTCTCGTTAATTTACTAGTAAACCTACTTGTATGAACAAGAATTTAGTACAGTTCTAATGTGTCCCAAGTTGGTTAATTTGAAAAATGGGAATAGAGTCGCGCCTGTTTACAGTTGCGCCCGAATAGTATAATCGCGTAGTTATTGCCTATGTCGGAATAGATACTAGCCACGCCAACCGCTCGTTTATTTACATGCTATAATCCATAGAATAATTCTGTTACGTGAAAATGTCTTACTGCGACGTAGCCAGAACGCGGAGCTTGATGCGTATGATCGATGCCTGAGGCAGTTTTCAATGCTAGTATTTCATAACGACACATTTAGTTTATGGCTGGGGAAGTTACTAAGAGTAAAAAAAAATGTAAGTAAGTAAGTAAATTGTAGTTGAAGAATGGAAAGACCCTTCTATTTTAAAAAGAAACGTGAAGTCAGCATGGTGAAATAGGAAAGTAATGATGACTGATGATAACACTTCTAACAACGGTGGTGTTACTCACTTGTCTGCGGAGAGGCAAATTAAAGTAAGGGAGTAGTTCAGAGTGCTTCCTCGGCTGAGATATTCGTGGTGGAATAAATGATGGACCCAAAGTGAGGATATGCGTTCTATAATGCGTATAAAAACACTTAGATACATTTTTAATGAATTTTTGATTTGAAAACGACACGACAACTATTAGAATTTGTTTAAATTTGACTTTCAAGATTCATCCGTACTCACAACACAAGTTAAGGCGAGGGTCCCTGAGGACCCATGGGTATAGGGAACCCATGGGTGTATGAGACCTCATAGATGTATGGGTCCCATGGGTAACGTATATGTATGGGGTCCCATAGGAGTATGGGTCCCATGAGTGATGTATGTGTATGGGGATTCATAGGTGAATGAGGCCCCACGGGCGTAAGGGCCCCACGGGGTTCATATATGTATAGGGCCCAGTGGCCTACATATATGTATGGGGCCACATAGATGTACGGGCCCCATACGTGTGTGTGGGCCCATTAGTATATGCCCCCCATGGGATTAGGGGGCCCCCCCAATCAAGATCTTGCAGCTTGACGCCCGGGGTCCACTCTTCTATTACTCTTTTCATAGTTTGGTTCATATAAGCTTTTACGGGAGCGACTTCCTGATAACTGTATAATAATATTATAATTATTATAAGTTTTATTCTCTTCATCTGAAATGCAACTAGTAGAGCTTCTATTTACCAGATTCTAACAGTTGCGTCATTATTTGTGTTGATACTACAACAACCTTCGTTGTTATTATGTAGGTATATTGACGCGAAACACTGGACGCGGACTGCCAGGACCTCGTTGTGGCGTAAACTGGCAACTTTACTATGCCAAAAATATCCCATCTAAAGCCGTTGAATACCCTCACCATAAATAAAAGCTTGTAAAAAGGTTATAAAGGAATACAATTAGAGACATCCTAGAGCGATAACTAGATGCTGGATGCTAAATGAAGCGTTGGACGTAATTAACCGGGCCAAAAACCTCAAAGTAAGATCAAAGTGACAGTGAACTGTCGGATAGATGCGGTGTACCATTCTCGCTGGGCAACCTTATTTTTGTTCAGCAATGAACATCCCATGGTTGATATAACATTTCGTCAAATGCTTTTTCGGTTTTGTGTGGATCTTTTCCACTAGCAACGCTTTTCGACCCAATTTAGTTTATACCAGGTATTCTTATAAAAAAGCTTCACACGGTAGGCAGTTATTATCAATACCGTACCAATTACTGAACTCTAAAAATACCGCAGATTTATTTTAATAAAAGGTGTAGTGTTCTCTTTATATTCTATATAAAATTTCTTGAAAATATTGTATACATTCCATGTGCTATTCATATTTACGTAGCCTTTTCTTAGAAAAAAAGCATTAGCACAGATGTATGTTAACAGCTGCAATCACCGAAAGCTACAAGTTATTACGAGCCGAACCGGAACATCTAAATCTTGTTTTTCGTTTATCCGCCAGTGGGTGAGCCTGGTGTTTTTCTGACATTATTGTGTTATTTACATTTTATATTTTATAAAATCTAATAGCGCTGCTCGTAAAAGGCGACATTTGAGCCAGGAGCAGCAGATGGTGTCAAGGTCCAATATTTCACGGTGAATACCGCGTCACGTTAAGTCTACCCGTTGGCAATGGTGCCGATTCAGCGTAATAAAATGATGAAAATAAAAGAATGCGAAATAATTTCTGTGTAATCTTAATATAGTCCATTTAAAATAGACTTCACCCATACATCAATTCCAAAGAAGCTGAAAATTTACATGAACGTTGGAGACCACGATTTTTTACCAAGTTTCCATGAGTCCAAAAAAAGTTGTTTAAGGTCACAAATTTTTATATTTACGTATATTTCTGAAACGGTGAGAGCTACTGGAAAAATAATTTAGAGGGGTTTTATAGATTGTTAGTTGCTCTACAAAAAAGTATGTTTACTTTTTTTCCCTACGAAGCCGCAGACCGTAGGAGAGTCGTATTCAACAAAAAATTCGTACACTGTCGCACTGCCCATTTAATGCCTTTTTAGGGATTTTCTTTAGAAAAGCCCTATTGCTATCGAGTTGTCGTCGACGTCGTCGGTGTCGTCGACGTCGTCGAAGTCGTCGTTGTCAAGTTTCTGTCACGGTTTTGGGTATGAAGGAGATGAGCTATCGAGTTGCTGTTTTCGGTAATAGATTCGTGCTGAGGTGAACCATTGCAAGATAAAGAAAAAAACGCAAAAAAAAACGCAAAATCGAAAATCCCTTGTATTCGGCTGAGCTCGTCTCAGGAATTCAACTTGTTTAAACTAGTTTCATGGTATTGTGGTTTTTGGCGATCTGTATCTCACAAGGAAAATATGGAATCCATATAGGATTAAGTATTTCGTTGTCTGTCTATTCGTATACCCGTATGTTCGTTTGTCTGTACATACACTTTTCTCAGGAACGCGTGAAAGTATCATGTTGAAATTTATATGAAATACTCTATACTAACACACTGCGAAAAAATCTAACTTCGTAGTCAACGCTATCGAAACTTACAGCCGTTCATGCAATATTTTTAAACACTTGTTGGAGAAGTGGAGGGTACTTTCTGTTGACCTAGAATCGTGAAATTTGGCAAAAAGCAAAGCAAAGCATAAGTAAAGAGAAACCTTCGAAACACACAAAAAAAAAACGATTATTCCATTAAGGTCTATTGTAGTCTCATGAATTTAAAAAAATTAGGAAAAAAATAAGAACAATTTTAATAGATAATTGCATGATCTTCAACTTTGTGTAACAAAGGACAATGCCCATGTCAGTATAGAAATCGGTTGCACACTTTTTTTTGCTATGTCACATAAGTATAAACTGCATTAAAAATCCTGCATTAAGTATTATTTGAAATATAAACGCATATTGTAACAGTACTTGGGGTTATTGAGAAATTAAATGATTACAACGAGAAAAACAACAACAACAAGAAAATATTGTGACACTGACTGTTGAACTGACGTTTGAGTTTTCTTTTGGAACGATTTAAGACAGGGATACCATGTATAAATTAAGAGAAAACTACCACTGAAGCATATATTATTTTACAACTTTAACTGATTATCACTAATAAACTACGAATACATACACGAAATAGTAACATTACATAACTGCAATATATTTGAATGTCACATTGCGAATTATTATCACGTATTAATATTTAACCATTTTATTTTAAAAAGATTGGTATATTTGCATTCTACCACCAATGGTTTATTTTGTATAAAGGTAACAATTAAATTAAAATGGAAACGATTATTCATTCAAGTTTTATATCTTTATAATTTAAACTCAAACCCCAGGTTCTATAGAAGCAATTTAGTGTTGAAAAGTCATACTACAATCAATATTATTTTTTAACATTTGAAATATTGACGCGAACGTCTAAAATCGCAACCAAGAATGGATAAAGCTTACCGTTTTATTTAATAACTCTTTGTTTTATACTATTCAAAAGATAACAAGGAATAAAGTATTTGCAGTATAATTATTATAAAGTTACTGAGTGATTCTCAGTAACTTTAACTATTTGACTCAGTTAGCAGTCTTACTTTGTTGCACAACACACAGTTGTTAGATCATTTATGTATTAGAAATTGATATCTTGGGCAGTGCAAATATTTACTTCAAAAACTACAAAAAATGTGTAAAATATTAATTATAGCATGAAAATTGTTGGAAAATGAAGGAAATATGGTGCACCTTTAATTTTTATTTTTTCGTGCGGAAATCCCCTCGGATACCCCCCCGCCGGCCGGCGGGGGGGTATCACATTTTTTGTAGTTTTTGAAGTAAATATTTGCACTGCCCAAGATATCAATTTCTAATACAGAAATGATCTAACAACTGTGTGTTGTGCAACAAAGTAAGACTGCTAACTGAGTCAAATAGTTAAAGTTACTGAGAATCACTCAGTAACTTTATAATAATTATACTGCAAATACTTTATTCCTTGTTATCTTTTGAATAGTATAAAACAAAGAGTTATTAAATAAAACGGTAAGCTTTATCCATTCTTGGTTGCGATTTTAGACGTTCGCGTCAATATTTCAAATGTTAAAAAATAATATTGATTATAGTATGACTTTTCAACACTAAATTGCTTCTATAGAACCTGGGGTTTGAGTTTAAATTATAAAGATATAAAACTTGAATGAATAATCGTTTCCATTTTAATTTAATTGTTACCTTTATACAAAATAAACCATTGGTGGTAGAATGCAAATATACCAATCTTTTTAAAATAAAATGGTTAAATATTAATACGTGATAATAATTCGCAATGTGACATTCAAATATATTGCAGTTATGTAATGTTACTATTTCGTGTATGTATTCGTAGTTTATTAGTGATAATCAGTTAAAGTTGTAAAATAATATATGCTTCAGTGGTAGTTTTCTCTTAATTTATACATGGTATCCCTGTCTTAAATCGTTCCAAAAGAAAACTCAAACGTCAGTTCAACAGTCAGTGTCACAATATTTTCTTGTTGTTGTTGTTTTTCTCGTTGTAATCATTTAATTTCTCAATAACCCCAAGTACTGTTACAATATGCGTTTATATTTCAAATAATACTTAATGCAGGATTTTTAATGCAGTTTATACTTATGTGACATAGCAAAAAAAAGTGTGCAACCGATTTCTATACTGACATGGGCATTGTCCTTTGTTACACAAAGTTGAAGATCATGCAATTATCTATTAAAATTGTTCTTATTTTTTTCCTAATTTTTTTAAATTCATGAGACTACAATAGACCTTAATGGAATAATCGTTTTTTTTTTGTGTGTTTCGAAGGTTTCTCTTTACTTATGCTTTGCTTTGCTTTTTGCCAAATGTCACGATTCTAGGTCAACAGAAAGTACCCTCCACTTCTCCAACAAGTGTTTAAAAATATTGCATGAACGGCTGTAAGTTTCGATAGCGTTGACTACGAAGTTAGATTTTTTCGCAGTGTGTTAGTATAGAGTATTTCATATAAATTTCAACATGATACTTTCACGCGTTCCTGAGAAAAGTGTATGTACAGACAAACGAACATACGGGTATACGAATAGACAGACAACGAAATACTTAATCCTATATGGATTCCATATTTTCCTTGTGAGATACAGATCGCCAAAAACCACAATACCATGAAACTAGTTTAAACAAGTTGAATTCCTGAGACGAGCTCAGCCGAATACAAGGGATTTTCGATTTTGCGTTTTTTTTTTTGCGTTTTTTTCTTTATCTTGCAATGGTTCACCTCAGCACGAATCTATTACCGAAAACAGCAACTCGATAGCTCATCTCCTTCATACCCAAAACCGTGACAGAAACTTGACAACGACGACTTCGACGACGTCGACGACACCGACGACGTCGACGACAACTCGATAGCAATAGGGCTTTTCTAAAGAAAATCCCTAAAAAGGCATTAAATGGGCAGTGCGACAGTGTACGAATTTTTTGTTGAATACGACTCTCCTACGGTCTGCGGCTTCGTAGGGAAAAAAAGTAAACATACTTTTTTGTAGAGCAACTAACAATCTATAAAACCCCTCTAAATTATTTTTCCAGTAGCTCTCACCGTTTCAGAAATATACGTAAATATAAAAATTTGTGACCTTAAACAACTTTTTTTGGACTCATGGAAACTGGTAAAAAATCGTGGTCTCCAACGTTCATGTAAATTTTCAGCTTCTTTGGAATTGATGTATGGGTGAAGTCTATTTTAAATGGACTATATTAAGATTACACAGAAATTATTTCGCATTCTTTTATTTTCATCATTTTATTACGCTGAATCGGCACCATTGCCAACGGGTAGACTTAACGTGACGCGGTATTCACCGTGAAATATTGGACCTTGACACCATCTGCTGCTCCTGGCTCAAATGTCGCCTTTTACGAGCAGCGCTATTAGATTTTATAAAATATAAAATGTAAATAACACAATAATGTCAGAAAAACACCAGGCTCACCCACTGGCGGATAAACGAAAAACAAGATTTAGATGTTCCGGTTCGGCTCGTAATAACTTGTAGCTTTCGGTGATTGCAGCTGTTAACATACATCTGTGCTAATGCTTTTTTTCTAAGAAAAGGCTACGTAAATATGAATAGCACATGGAATGTATACAATATTTTCAAGAAATTTTATATAGAATATAAAGAGAACACTACACCTTTTATTAAAAGAAATCTGCGGTATTTTTAGAGTTCAGTAATTGGTACGGTATTGATAATAACTGCCTACCGTGTGAAGCTTTTTTATAAGAATACCTGGTATAAACTAAATTGGGTCGAAAAGCGTTGCTAGTGGAAAAGATCCACACAAAACCGAAAAAGCATTTGACGAAATGTTATATCAACCATGGGATGTTCATTGCTGAACAAAAATAAGGTTGCCCAGCGAGAATGGTACACCGCATCTATCCGACAGTTCACTGTCACTTTGATCTTACTTTGAGGTTTTTGGCCCGGTTAATTACGTCCAACGCTTCATTTAGCATCCAGCATCTAGTTATCGCTCTAGGATGTCTCTAATTGTATTCCTTTATAACCTTTTTACAAGCTTTTATTTATGGTGAGGGTATTCAACGGCTTTAGATGGGATATTTTTGGCATAGTAAAGTTGCCAGTTTACGCCACAACGAGGTCCTGGCAGTCCGCGTCCAGTGTTTCGCGTCAATATACCTACATAATAACAACGAAGGTTGTTGTAGTATCAACACAAATAATGACGCAACTGTTAGAATCTGGTAAATAGAAGCTCTACTAGTTGCATTTCAGATGAAGAGAATAAAACTTATAATAATTATAATATTATTATACAGTTATCAGGAAGTCGCTCCCGTAAAAGCTTATATGAACCAAACTATGAAAAGAGTAATAGAAGAGTGGACCCCGGGCGTCAAGCTGCAAGATCTTGATTGGGGGGGCCCCCTAATCCCATGGGGGGCATATACTAATGGGCCCACACACACGTATGGGGCCCGCCAATTTAGTGTTGAAAAGTCATACTATAATCAATATTATTTTTTAACATTTGAAATATTGACGCGAACGTCTAAAATCGCAACCAAGAATGGATAAAGCTTACCGTTTTATTTAATAACTCTTTGTTTTATACTATTCAAAAGATAACAAGGAATAAAGTATTTGCAGTATAATTATTATAAAGTTACTGAGTGATTCTCAGTAACTTTAACTATTTGACTCAGTTAGCAGTCTTACTTTGTTGCACAACACACAGTTGTTAGATCATTTCTGTATTAGAAATTGATATCTTGGGCAGTGCAAATATTTACTTCAAAAACTACAAAAAATGTGTAAAATATTAATTATAGCATGAAAATTGTTGGAAAATGAAGGAAATATGGTGCACCTTTTATTTTTATTTTTTCGTGCGGAAATCCCCTCGGATACCCCCCCGCCGGCCAGCGGGGGCGGTTATGTCGGGCTTGAACCGACTAAAACCGCACGCCGTCTCGGGTCTGCAGACGCCGGGGTGTAAGGTTGCCCATAGAGCATATCCCTCGCACCCCGACTGACCCTGGGCCATCTCCGGTTTCGAGATGGCCCCCTCGGGTTTGGGAACCACGGTGTCCCCGTCTTGCCCCGGTTTGGGGGAGGGGCGCTAGTCGCCCCACCGTCCCGGCCTGCCTCTGCTGGGGTGACAGGCGGCCTCACCTGCCACCCCCAGGCCTGCGCTCATGGAGGACGGAGGTCGTTAAGCGACCTCCGGCGCCTGAGTCGCCTGCGACGCGCGGCGAGCATGATGCGGGATCGGCGGGCTGGGAGAGTTCTCAACCTCTCCCGGGAGCGCTCCGCCATCTCCTTCGCGAGCATCACATGCTCGCAGAAGGAGGTGGCGGCGGCCCACGCGCTCGCGCTCCGCACCATTGCCGCAATCATGCTGCCGAGCGAGAGGACTCCCACCCCGATGGCTGCCACGAGGTCACGCCTCGGCATCTCCCACGCCGGGCAGTCCACCAGCGTATGCAGCCCTGAGTCCTCGCTCGCGTCACAGTGATGACACTCAGGCGTTGGCTCCTTCCTGATCCGATGCAGGTGGTCCCCGAAGCACCCCTTCCCGGAGATCACCTGCGTCAGTCGGTACGAGAGGCTTCCGTGTCGCCTCTCTAGCCAATCCTCCATGATGGGCCTTACCGCCGCTATTGCGGCGTGCCCTGCGCTTGGTCGCCCAAGTTGTTCCTTCCACTCCACCACGATGGCCTGGCGGAGCTGGGACTGCACGGCCTCGATTTCTCGAGGCTCGGGGTTCCATCCCTGCTCCCGCGCCTCCTTTCGCCACTGGTACAGTTGCGAAAGGGCTCTCGCTTCCAGGTCCCATGGCGGAGTTCCGGCAAGGAGACTCGCCGCCTCGAAGGAGATCGTGCGGTACCCGCGGATGACCCTGATGGCCATAACTCGCTGCGGAGCGCGCAGCATCCGCACAGTTCTGGTCATCAGGGCCTCCGCCCATATTGGGCACCCATACAGGGCCCAACAGGGCCTCGGTTTTATGCAGAGCCACCTCGAGACCCAGCCGCCGGATCCGCTCAACGACTTGGGCAACCGCGGTCGTGGCCTTTAGGGTCGCTTCGCGGTACGTCGCCCCGCACGCCGTCACGAGCGTGTCGTCCGCGTAGCACGTGACGGCGGCACCGCCTACGAGCTCACCGCGAAGCACCCAGTCGTATCCGATGTTCCACAGGAGCGGCCCCAGGACCGATCCCTGTGGAACACCGCACGACATTTCACGCCGACCGAGACCGGTCACGGTTGGGTAGATGACGGCTCTCTCCGTCAAATACGCCCCGACTATGCGGCGGAGGTAGAGAGGCACTTCGTGATACACGAGCGCCTCCCTAATGCAACTCCAGGGCAAGGTGTTGAACGCGTTGGCGATGTCCAGGGACACCGCGAACATCACCTCACCCCGGGCTACTGCATCCTCCGCCAGAGCCCTCACGCGCATGATGGCATCCACGGTGGAGCGCCTCTGGCGGAAGCCATATTGGCCATCCGCCAGGTCCGGCCCCACTCTTGAGAGGTGCTCGACGAGGCGCTTCGCAATTACTCTTTCAAAGAGCTTGCACACCTCGTTGAGCAACACTATGGGCCTGTAGCCGGAGGGCGAGTCCGCCGGGCGCCCCGCCCCTCCTTTCGGATGAGGACCAGTTTCCCCGTCTTCCACAATTTCGGAAACTGGCCCCGCTCCAAACATGCGCTGAGAAGTCCTCTCAGTCGGGGCTCGAGAGCGTCGTCGACTAGAGCTAGGACCCACGCTCGGCCTGGAATGCCGTCGGGTCCCGGGGCGGTGTGTTTGGCTCTTAGCCTTCTTACCGCCAGCTCTAGTTCTACCCAAGTGACCTCGGGCACGTCGTCGTCTTCCACGTCGGGCGCCATGGGCAACCGAGGCGGAGTCATCTGCGGTAGAACATGTTCCACCGCTCGCGCTGGGAACAGGGAGCCAACAACTCCTCCGAGGAGATCCGGCTGGAGACACCGGGTTAACGGCGGGACCTTGGGGCGCAGCTTGCCCCTCACCATCCGGTAGGGCCGCCCCCAAGGGTCCCGCTCCAGCGTCTCCAGCAGATTGCGGAAGGAGGCCTGTTTGGCCCGCCTTATCTCCGCGCTCGGAGGGCTCCTCTGGCCTCCCTGTATCCCTCGTACAAATCCGCCTCTCGGGCCTCCGCATCTGCGGGGCGGCGACGCCTCCTACGGAATCGGGCCCACCGGCGGTGCGTGGTGACGCAGGCCAGTCTGAGCTGCACGATCTCCAACGACCACCAGTAGACCTGACCCCTCGGATTATAGGGCGGAGCCCTAGGCATCGCCAAAGCCAAAATAATTCAGCACTATTAGACCATTATTAAAAATAACCACAACTCGGATAAAAACCAGCCTTGTAGTTTATTTTTCACAACTGAGATGGCAAGCAAGTATACGGTCGTAGAATATACTGCTTCCGGGCTGTTTGGCCGTGGTCCATAGGAAACTTGTGTTCCAAACATCTTCAGTGGTACAGGTCCGGGCATACTACATGCAACGCCGGCCATAAGTATATTGCCCATTGAATATGGAAAAACAGTACTACGTCTCAAGTCGTTTTATACAACTTGTCCAAAATATGCAAACGTAAAATATCTAACATCAGTCCGTATCTTTGTATCTCTACTGGATACCATGGATTATTAACAAAGTTAGCTAAAGTTAAAAATTGCTAAAATATTCAATAGTAAGCGTGAGGATATGCTATGCGAATTATCTAAATAAATTATGTGCAGATCCTATCCGTGTCCATTGCAGGCCAATTTCATTCCACGTCTAGATTTAGTTAGATATATTGAAGATTGCTAGTGAATGCATTTATATTGATTCATTTAGAATGAATATAAATGCATACACTATAACGGAATAAATACTAAATGTACTTTTGATATATTTTTAACTAGCTGTCCTCGTGATTTCGTTCCAGTGGACTTAGATTTGGGTTTAAGTTTTTGTGCGCGTAATCCTAATTCGTTTTCTAAGATAAAAGTAGCCTATGCTACGCCTTATACTATTAGTTATCTGCCAGTGAAAGTCCCGTTAAAATTGGCCCAGCCGTTCCAGAGATTAGCTATTGTGTAATATATACAATGTGGCTGTACTGTAAATGTGTACTGTAAATAATAAAACAGACAGAAAGGCATACAGACAAAAGTTAAAAGAATTTACTTTTTGTTCTAAGCACTGTGTATACATACATTCATATGTTGTCATTGAAAAGCTGTTTTTTTTAACGTTACAAACAGATATTATAGATAGACAGATATTTGTAGAGATGTATACATTCATATGCAATAATTCAAAAGCTTTTATTTTAGTGTTACAAATACACACTTCAATTTTATTTATATGTTCATATCCCGTATATGCGTATCCCGTAGAAGTCAAGATAAGCCACGTCCTGAGGAGAGAGTGTAGGGGAGCAGACCCCGGGCTCCAGGGTTATATCCTGGTTCATCATCATCTTTTGCTTTGGGTGCAACCGGGATTATTGAATTCTAAACTTTTTTCCAATTTTTGCTATCAAGTTAGTAATAAAATGATAGTATGCAAACATAACTTTGACTACTCAGTGGAGTCTGTACTTCTACCAGGAGACACTAAATAATAAACATACCTAGAATTCAGAACGTTACGCTACCTCAAAGTCATTTGTGTCAACCGTAAAAATAATTTACGATTATGATCAGACACTATTGTTATATGTATTTACTTTTTATTTCTTGTTCATTAAGTTTAGAAGGACTGTTATGGATATAAAATGATGATAATTTATAGGAGCCATTGTTAAACGGAGTGGAGTGTAACGGAAATTGGTATTACTCGCGATCTCAGTGATGATAATACTGTTCCCTTTAATTTGTACGCCTCTGTAGCTTGATTATTGAGATTGTTTGCCAAAGTTTTGTCCTGAAAAGCACGTATTGACTGCACAGTAGCCAGCGCAGGAAAGAAAAGTGAGGCTGACTGCTCTGTATAAGGTCCCGGGCTTAATTTTGGAGTCAGTCCAAGTGTTATTGGGTTCTCCATTAAACAGTATGGAAATTGTGCTTACTTACCAGCAATAGGCTTGCCTACAAAAAGTTTGGACTGAAAACATAGATGGTGAAATGTAGGTGCTAAAACACCTCTGCCTATCTTTTCGAAAGTATACAGGTAGAAGTGGTAAAAGATATATGTACTCAGGTACTTTAATTCTTCATTGTACTCAAAATCGAAAATATACACATAGATTATATACAAAGGTGGGCTTAACTCTAGATGTAACTAAGAGGATCCCGGAACTATTGTGGCCAAGGTATTGTCGTCAACGATACTTGAATATTTAGAACGGAAACTTAACTTTCTATATATATATATATGAGTTTCGGACTGAATTTAGACAGTTCAATATTTCGACATGTAGCGAATTTCGAAAACATATATATCGACAAGCCATTGCTTCGACAGACAACTATTAGACAATACACACCTACGAATTACCACTACTTCGACAGACGATTTTTCGACAAACAATACTTAGACAAGACACATCTTCGAATGACCACAAGTTTGACAGATTTTTTTAACATTCTCCCAAAATAATAATGCTCTGAAATGTATAAAAAAATGTGCACTACCTAATTAAATACGTGGTATGTACCCAATCAATTGAAACATCAATTCCGGCGCTTCGCCGGCCGCTGCCGCGGCACGTTCGCTCCGCTCGCTCGGCTCGCGCTCTGTTGGGGTCACAGTTCTAACCTAACCTAACCCACTTTACTTATTTTTCACTCATTTATTTTAATATAATTTTAAAATCTGTCGAAGTAGTGGTCATTCTAAGATGTATCTTGTCTAAGTATTGTCTGTCGAAGTAGTGGTAATTAGAAGGTGTGTGTTGTCTAATAATTGTCTGTAGAAGCAATGACTTATCGATCTATGTGTTTTCGAAGTTCGCTACATGTCGAAGTATTGTACTGTCTAAATTCAGTCCGTAAATGGTTTTTTATCATATCTCCGGTTCTACTTAACCAATTGCAATTAAACATACTGCAGATTTTAAGTCTGACCGATAACTTTCTAATAGGAAAAAACGCATCAAAATCCATTGAGTAGCTTTTGCGTCCATCGCGAACTAACAGATAAACAGACAAACAGACAAGAATTCCAAAAAAAAATATTTTTCAAAATCTTTAATTTAACACAACCCTAGTTTTCTTTTTAATATTTCCAATGTACAGACACAACTAATTTACAATTTTATAATAGTGTAGATAGATGAAAATATATTTATGAGTGTTCAAATACCCGTAACATTTTGAAAATAAGCTACATTTGAGAGCTCTTAGTAAAACCGTCCTTATATTTTATACATAAACGAAATACGTAGTCTTACACAACTTATTTCCATTATATATTTTAATGAACACTTAGAAGTCACAACCACAATAAAACATATTTAATACGGCAAATATTTTAGGAGAAGCGGGGCATACACTACGGGTATTACGCGGTGGCACACTTGTACTAAGAACAAATAACTGAACTCGTTACCATAAAAATATACAACGATATTTTAGAGGAGCGTGTATTCCGCATCGGAGTGGTATCTCCATACTTTTCACATTACTTATGCATAGACTACAGATTGAAACGAGTCGCGTAGTTGCGTCGTCATCGGTATTCAAAGCCAACCTCGTCCGGCTTAACCGCAACCTGTCTTCTACCCTGATTGTCTACAAACAAAGAATAACAAAAATATATTGAATGACGTTCGTGTTAACGTAGTTTTAGTAAATTGCGTTCAACTCGATTGTTTGTTGACACAATTTTGAATACAGTTTTAGTGAGTCCATAGAAATTAGGTTCCTTGATTGTCAGACCCATATGAAAAATATTAATAAAATAGAAACATTTCATAAATTAGAATTTTATGATTAGTTTGCATTTTTAATAAACAGCTATACACAGTGTTTTTGGTTACATAAAACAATTTTCAGAGGGCGAACTATTGTCTCTGCCTCACCCAAAGGGAGAAATGCGTGAGTATACGTAATTTACTATTGTAATTCTTAAAAAGATCGACCAAAAATGCCTGCACCTAAAAGTTACCTGTAAATTGGATGGATGAATGTAGTAAGTATGTATGTGTACGTGTGGAGGTTTAATACTTCTTCAGGCAAAAACTACTGAACGGATCTGGATGTAATTTAGACCACCGATAGTTTATGGTCTGGAATAACACATGAGCGGAGCCACGGGAAACAGCTAGTTATAAATATATTTCAGTGGTATTGACTTTTTTATTATGATATTTTTAGTGTTGACATTTTACTTTCAGTATTTTCCGTATCAGCTAAAGGCCTTATCGCCGACGTTTGGTTCACGAGACATGGGAGTCAACGCGAATCCTCTTTTCGGGATCGTACTGAGAAAAACGATTTATTATTTCTTGATCCCTTAAGCAAATGGCTGTTAGATTATCTACATTATATTTTGAGTCAAATTCATTGCTGCCTGTGAATGGAATTCGTTGCATATTTTAGGTTTGAATAACTTAAACGTCGTGAATTTTGTCATTAATCTGTTAAGTTAAGAAATATTTCGGTGAATTTTCGCTTTTAGATTTGGGTTGTATTAACAGGAGGAAGATGTTTTCTTTTGTCTTCATGCATTGAATTTTTTTTCTACATAACTGTGACTAGATTAGTTAAGTGTCGGCAAGTGCTCTTGACTATACTCATAGGTATCAACACTACCTATACATGATTATTGATTATAATATTATATTCGTTTTTTAACAACAGGAAGTTGGTAAAATTTCGTTTAGGAACCAAATTTGACCTAAACAAGCAAACAGGGCAAGTTAATTAAAACCAGTAGAAGTAAATACACATTTTCATCCAAGATATTAGAACCGTGTACACAATATAGTGATGTCTTAATTTATCTACAAGAATTGCTCATTTAATAGTATTAGGTTCCCTCTCTGTATTTGATTTCGTATCGAACTAATACTAGATATTTTAATAAATTTGATTCACACTTAATTTTAAGCTAGTAATAATACTGGCAGTAAACGTTCGAACTAATAACAAAGCTATAAATAGACATAGAAGGGTAGAGAGCCGGTACCCTAACAGTGGCAACTGAGATCCCCTTGTTATCTCACCCTTGTTGCCGGGGTAATCGCTGCCTCAAATAATTTATGAAATATGACATAATAACCTTTGTAATAAAGGCTAGAGTAGCGCTTGCCAGGCGGATAAAACATTTGACGCTTGTTTAAGTATCGATGGAAATCTTTCAGACCAGACTTTCAGAACTTCGATCTGCTATGATTAGTTAATAACAGCGGCAACCAAATTCTAGGTCATGATGATGGGGCTGAGATGCACTACTAAATTATGCTTGTAAAGGAAAGTCTTGACTAAAATATTTAAAATGTGATGTAATTTAATGTCTTACCGTAGATAACAAATGGAATATAAAAAAAACACTTCTTAAAAATAGGCTTTTAATATGTTATTCTTAATAAAAAAAACTAAAAATTTAGAATAAAACGAGCCGATACTCGATGGGGTTGTGTCGTTTCATTACAGAGTTCCTGTGACCACCTTCCCGCTCTACCATTAGACCTTGGTTACCATTGAAAGACAAACTATTCGTCAAGAAAATTGAAACGACCCCAAACTCGATGAGGTTGTGTCGTTTTATTGCGAAGTTCCTTATGGCCACCTTCCAGCTCCATCATAAGAGAAGCACCATGTCATCACAATATTGCAATGTTACGCGATTTACACATGTATGCAAAATTTCAGCTCAGTCGGTAATCGGGAAGTGGATCAAATTTATTTTGCAAGATTTGATGACAAACAGAACAACAGATGACGCTAAAAATGTAAGCTTATCATAAAAATTGTTTTATTTTATCGTTCCATACATAAGTATAGCATATGTGTGACTCGTCTAATTTACTTCTTATTAATTTCGAGTTACAGTAGTGGAAATGAGGGTGAGGCACGTACCATTTTAAAAAAAAAAGTAGACCGTGTATTTACCTTATTATAAATAAGTGAAACTATCATGATTTTGCTATAACTAAACAAAATGATGTGTAATTTACTGATTACAAGAGAATTCGTATTTGAAAAGTATTTGTGTGTAACAAATCTTCATAGATTCATTATTCAATAGCATCCGTCCTACATGAGCGCAAGCCTGGGGGTGGCAGGTAAGGCCGTCTATCACCCTAGCAGAAGCAGGCCGGGACGGTGGGGCGACTAGCGCTCCTCCCAAACCGGGGCAATACGGGGACACCGTGGTTCCCAAACCCGAGGGGGCTATCTCCAAACCGGAGATGGCCCACGGTCAGTCGGGGTGCGAGGAAAATGCCATGGGCAACCTTACACCCCGGTGTCTGAAGACTCGAGACGGCGTGCCGTTGTAGTCGGTTCAAGCCCGACATAACCACCCCCGCTGGCCGGGCGGGGGGACATACGAAGGGATTTCAGCACGAAAAAGAAAAAGTACGTAACCTTCGTGAATATAAGTAGCTAATATTGAACAATTATATAGTCAAATAAGGCCCTTAGATCAGGCTGGAATTTTAAATTGAAGAACCAATTCAATCTCGCGTTTCGCGGTCTTGTGGCTCACGCAGATGTATCTGTCGATGCGTGGGCCTCATGATAATCATTGTCGCTCGTTACCAGTAAGTAATGTGGCCCAAATTCCTGATGCTCGGTAATAATTCGATATTTTTGCTCGAGTGCGCTCGGTGGCAGCGCCTGGCCTATCTCAGTACAAACGCCGCTTTCAGGTGAGGTCTCAACCCACCGAATATGCGAAACAATTTTCTCCTTATGAATAAAATTTTAAGGTGCGTATGCAAATTTCCATTACCGAGGGCTGTCTCCTGTAATGGTGTCATATGTGATGTTATTTTCTTTTCATATAGACTACGTAAAAGCGACGTTTAATATGGTGACTCCCTAACTCCTGTTTTCCATCTCCAACGTAATCTTGCCTTTCATAAATGTATTGTTCACTCAATGCGCTTACTTTTATTTCTAAACAAATGAGATCTTTATAATATGTTTTTTTATTAACAGACATAAAATAATCTTTAAAGCCATTTTGCTTTGTTTAATAGAGAAAACAATAACTTCGAATCAAACTAGTTTTATGAAATCTATTACTGTATATTAACTAATAGATAATATTTTATTATTAATAAACTGCCTGGGGGTTTTGATCTAGAACTTTTGTTCAGTGAATGGATTTGTACGGTTGAAGCGGGATATTGGTTTTTTACAAGCTTTTAACTTGCTCTGTTAGTTTATTAGTTTGTTAATATGGGTCAAATCTTGGAAGCCTTATTAGAAGCACTTCCTGACGTTAGATTGGAGTTAACGAGACAAATCAATAAGATTTGGGTTCATTTGTTTTGTCTTGGCAAATACTCTGATGCCACATAATATTCAGGGTCTGAAGATGGAGACGGTAGGTGGTCATAAAATCTTCTGAACTAAACAAGATAAACCCGTCATGTTTGGGGTCATTTGATTTTCCTTGTTATGCATTTACTAGAATGCTTTTTTTTATTTATCGTGTGGAAACCCCCACGGGCTGGGATCAGTGCCGACGATGGGGTGGCGTGTCGGAACCGGACCGACTAAAACCACACGGTGTCCTCCCCAAGTGTCCATTGCTGGGCAGCCCGGATAAGCCCTCGAAAGGATAACCCCAAACTTTGGCCGCCACCGCGGCCTTTTTTTTTTACGTGCGGAAATCCCTTCGGATACCCCCCGCCGGCCAGCGGGGGTGGTTATGTCGTGTCTCGACTAAAACCGCACGGTGTCCTCCCCATAGTATCCGTTGCCGGGCACCCCGGGTAAGCCCTCGAAAGGATAACCCCAGGGTTGCCGGCGGACTTGGGCCGCCACCGCGGCCTCGCCTGGTGGGGTCGGGTTTTATCCCGCGTTGGTGAGTTGGCAGGCGTGTAGGACACACACGACACGCCTCCGCCACGGCCTGCTTCTGTAAGGACAGCGAGTCGGCCAAAGCTTGTTTTAAAATAAGTGTTTTTAAATTCATAATTTTTTATAGTACAAATTGATTGAAAGAGCGATGGTATTGGACCATTTATTATTTAAGTTGCATGGACCACAGAGCAAATATGGTCCTTATCAAGATCTTTGGGGCCCAAGCCAACCTCACCTGCTAATTGAGAGGATGATACTTCTTCAGTCAAGCTTTTCATTCATATTGGGTGATACTACCAAAAATAGTTTATATCAGCCATGTTCAAGAAACTATGCAGTGTCCGAAGCCATTGACGAATGTTACGCGTTAGGTCATATTTATATGCTTAGATACCAATATTTCATTATTTATAGTCTCACCATTTAACTATTGGGATGTATCGGACCTTCGAGACTAACACAAAATTTAATGTTAAGCTTTGGACAATGTATAAGTTTTTTTTTTATCTTTAACTGTTCTCCTATATAATTATTAAATTTGCTCACAATGTACAAAACCATCAATTTTAGATATTACTTATAATTTTCATATTTATTACTATTTCATCGACATTATCGCATTATAATTAATTATTTGACATTTATTCACATATAAAATTATGACCCATTGTGACAAATTAATTAATTACTATTTTTAAATCTTTTCTTGTGACCTTTGTGTATTTTATGTTGTTTTTTTTTATGTATATGTGGAGTGATGGAGATCGAGGTTTAAATTGGCTTGTTTAATACCTAATGAAACGTGACGATTTGAGCCTTGAACTCGATCAAAATTGAGCATGCAGTGGCTGCGTTAAAAGGTTAAACAACCAAATAGACTGATCGTTTATGTAATTATGACATAGTATTGTTGTATTAACACTGGCTGTCCTAATAAATAAGTAAGACAACCTCATCTACTAGTCAGTACGCCTGCTGAATGACGGACGAGGGCCTGGTGCAGGCTTCCCACTCGGGCTTGGGAGGTCTGATGGCAGTCGCTGTCGCAAAGCAAATTGAAAGGAAGAGAAAGAGTGAGCGGAGTCGACTTCGACTTCCGAGGTGAAAGCCTCGGATGCATCAGAAACAACGCTAAGATGATGTTTTAGTAGCAATAACCATGTCGAAATCTACACACATAATGCTATTGTTTCAAAATCTCCAGAGTATACGTACTATATTACAATCAAATCATAACAATAACTTTCGACATAAATTAACGTAATAAATAACTTGCATTTACATAAGTGTAGGTTTCCTACTTACCCTACTACTAACACTAGTTATGGCGTTTTTGAAATGGTAAAGTTTATCACTATTTCAAAGTTTGAGGTACTGTCAAAATCTATATATAAAAACAAAGTCGTGTTAGTGATGACCGGGATACACCCGAGAACGGGTGCACCGATTTTTCGGTCGATCAGCGGGGGTGGTTATGTCGGACTCAAACTGTCAAAAACCTCAAGCCGTCTCGGGTCTTTAATGCCCGAGTGCCAGGAGACATTCACGAAATAAATTCAACGGAGAAGTTAAATAGCATAACTTGTTTCTAAGATGGAACGAAGATTGCCCAGTCAGTTAGTTTTATATTTTTATGAATTTTCTTGAAAAAAGAAGCACCTACAATTGTTTTTTTTTTTATCTGTGGAAAACACCATGTATCATTTGAAAATTACATTACTTTTTTAACAGTACATTAACTAACCTAAAACCTGAAATTAGATATTGGCATCCTGATTCAGTTCACATTCAAATTTCTTTACATTAATTAGACACTGATTGATCAAAATGTCAGGTAGGTATATTCTGTGGTTTCTTAGAGGTAATGACTAGACTACACTACAAAAGATTACATTAACATTATTTAAAGAACTTCTCTCTTTTGAAGCCTGTCCATCAGTTATTCATATATTATAACTAGCTGATGCCCGCAGCTCCGCTAGGTCGGTTATCGTTTTTCAGTCATATCTCCAGTTCTACTGAAAGAATTGCAATCAAACTTAAAGCAGATTTTAAGTCTGACCAAGACCGTTTTGATACAAAAAAAAACGCATCAAAATATAATAATATCAAGTAAGTAATTTAAAAAATCATAAATAGTAACGAACTCTACTATCAGTCAATTACAATAAAAACACGATATAAGCCACGAGATCAAATAATTTGCAGCCTTTATATTAGGCCCTATTCAGACCTGAGCGGTATTAGCTGCCGCTGTGGGTAGCGCGGATGGATGTGTGATACCGCGGTATGTAGAGGAACCTACATAATGCGCGGGTTTCGCTTATAAGTTCCGTGGCTAGAGTGGAATAGTTGGTATAATTAGGGGCAACAATCTTAAAAATTCACTGTCGCGTCAATTAACCAATCATAGAATATAAAACTAATCACGGGATCAAAGGGTTCAGGTCATTGGTTAATCAGTCCTTTTATTGGCTTTTTGGTTGGCCAGTTAGTGCACATGCTTGAACCATTTTGTCAAGACTTTTGTCCCTTATTATTTTTCTACCTCTCTTCTCTATCACAGACCGTAGCGAATAAATAAATAAATTAATATTCTACGACATAGTTTAACTAGCTTGTATTATGGGTTCCAGAATGCAGATAAACATACTTATATACTTATTTTTAGTAAATACATACATATTATACATAGAAACACCCAGACCAATGCAATTTACACTGAGCGGGAATCGAACCCGGGGGGCGCCCCTTACATAGCAGACGAATGCACTACCGCTACGCCACAGAGGCCGTAAATAGGCCTTAACCGAGGGACGAATAATGTCATTGATGATAACTATTCAAATCCAGTGAATGAATTTTCTCGCGTGTATTTATAATATTGGATAAGAATTCAAAGTATAACAATTAATTAGAAGGAGAAAAGTAGAAATAGATAGAAGGATTGATATGTCCCTAAATTGAATTGAACGTGCCAAGGATCTATCAATTAATCAAAACGGTCGTAAGTGTCCGCAGCTGAATTACGCCCTATGGAGTCATAGTTAACGATCAACAGGCTGTGTACCTATACTACAGTTCCTTGTGATTTCTACCTAATTATCTACCGGTTTACCTTACTTGCCTCTCATATCAAGTTATGATTAAAGCTTACTAGATGAAATGATCTGAGCTGGAGCAAAGTGTTCATAGAGGGTGGCAAAGGTAAGTTTCGCAGAGAATTTGCCATCGCACCGCTCGGTGAACGACATCGTCAAACTCACGGACAATATCTGGACTAGATTAGCCGTGGCAGATGGCAGACAAGGTGAGATGTTTAGCAGGGTCTTAATTGCCGATGATTCTAATGGATCCATTTTTTTTACGTGCGGAAATCCCTCCATTATCTAATTATCGGCCTTATAACACATTATTTAGAACATTCATTCTTTATTCTTTATTGTGCACAAAAACAACAAATACATCATAAATGATTACATAGTATTTTTTTTTACGTGCGGAAATACAAGGGAATACAAGGGATTTTCGATTTTGCTATTTTTTTTTTTTTTGCGATTTTTTGCGATTTTTTCTTTATCTTACAATGGTTCACCCCAGCACGAATCTATTACCGAAAACAGCAACTCGATAGCTCATCTCCTTCATACCCAAAACCGTGACAGAAAATTGGCAACGACGACGTCGACGACGTCGACGACGACAACTCGATAGCAATAGGGCTTTTCTAAAGAAAATCCCTAAAAAGGGGAGTACCTAAAGTGTACTTTTTTTTATCTTATCCACAGGACTTATGTATTTTAAATTAAATATATTCAAATATATATTTTGGCATGTTATTCATACCTACTAAGAATAAATAAAAAAAAAAAAAAAAAAATAGGACATAATAATATTATAGATACCATGTGTACATAAAATATAAAACACACATATAACCACCACATCATAAACACCCACTGGTCGGCGGGGGGGTATCCGAAGGGATTTCCGCACGAAAAAAAAAAATTGGAGATACAAAAATAATAATTAAATAGATTCTGAGTACAAACTTTTTTTTTTGAATTCTTGTCTGTCTGTTTGTTCGCGATGGACGCAAAAACTACTGAATGGATTTTGATGTGATTTTTCTTTTAAAGTCTTGGTCAGACTTAAAATCTGCCGTATGTTTGATTGCAATTGGTTAAGTAGAACCGGTGATATGGCCAAAAAACGATAACTAACCTCCGCGCGGGTGGAGCCGTGGGCATCAGCTAGTATTCTCAATAAAATATTCATTAAATACTTAATACATACTACTTTAATTTTGAGAGAGGAAATATTTTTTGAATCTTCTTTTGAAGATGTCCAGAGTAGAATAGTGTGAGGTAGCGAGTTCCAATGACCAGTCACCGTAAATGTTAGTTTCAAAATTTGTTTAAATACACAAAAATAACTGGACAGGTTTAGCTGAAACTCGACGTAATTTCTATTCCAGTAATGGGCTCTTGTGGGACGAATAAATATTATCAGGCGTGACGTCAACACTAATAATACTCCATATTTGTGAATGCTAAAAATGTAATATATTATTAATTCTGTGGGCAACTGTACTAGAGTGCGAGTACAAGTGCTATAAATGTCTGCTGTCTTCGACCACATCAAAGTTAAAAGTAGTTGTGAAGAAAAACAGAAGTAGAACGAAGGCAACTAAAATTATTTATATCGTCCCACCTACCTCACTACTTTACAAATCCGTGATCTGAAGATTATTGCTTATTAAGCTGGCTTAATAAGCAATAATCTGCAATTACCTAATGCAATGCAACCCTGGGGTGCAATTACCTAATTGGGCTACCTTACACCTCGGCATTAGACCACCGAGATGGCGTGCAGTATTTAGTTGGTACTCGTTTATTTGTATTCTAAAAAGGAATATCTCAATCATGTCGCAATATCTTGTGTGGCGTAGCAGAAGTGTTCGATTGCTAAGTCATAGTTCGAGTGTTCGATTCACGCTCTGTGCAAATTATATATATATTAGCAATGGTCTGAATGTTTCTATAAATAATAATTATAATTATGTATTTATGAAAACATGTAAGAATCTAAGTATGTTTTTTGAATTCTAGAACCTACCTTCTTTTTTTTTTTCGTGCGGAAATCCCCTCGGATACCCCCCGCCGGCCAGCGGGGGTGGTTATGTCGGGCTTGAACCGACTAAAACCGCACGCCGTCTCGGGTCTGCAGACGCCGGGGTGTAAGGTTGCCCATAGAGCATATCCCTCGCACCCCAACTGACCCTGGGCCATCTCCGGTTTCGAGATGGCCCCTTCGGGTTTGGGAACCACGGTGTCCCCGTCTTGCCCCGGTTTGGGGGAGGGGCGCTAGTCGCCCCACCGTCCCGGCCTGCTTCTGCTGGGGTGACAGGCGGCCTCACCTGCCACCCCCAGGCCTGCGCTCATGGAGGGCGGAGGTCGTTAAGCGACCTCCGGCGCCTGAGTCGCCTAGCTACCTATCACAAGCTAGTTAAGTTATACTAACAGTGGATCTAAATAGCTTTGTTTGGATTATCAGTGTAACGTAATCTGACTACGAATGTAAAATTCTATTAGTTTTGAATCAAACACAAGCCATACATCACAAATGCCTTATTTGAAAGTAAGCTTTAGTATATAGTAAATGTTTCAAAATGTTGTCTTGATTATATAGTAAGAACTTGTATGTATTTAAAAATTATATGCGGCTTCATTACGTTACTTACATATCATAGGCAGAAGTCACCCGTTGATACTCAAGGGATTACTGGCGAGTGTCATGATTGTTCCCGTCTGCATTTCAGACTGCCAATAACGATCGTAGTAGATGTAAATCTGATAGTAGAAATCTACGACGAACTTGGTTTTGTTTCAAGCTTTTAGTTTACTTGCTCTGTATTATAATGTATCTGCGGGTCAAATCTGGCAATTGAATTTAGAAGCAGGTATTCTCAATAGATTGAGATGAAATTTTGAATACCGTTTGCATCGTGGATGACAATGCATTAATATGGTACCATGGAGCTGATCTGATGATGGAGTAGGAAGGTGGCCAAAGGAACTCCTTAACTAACAAGATAAACCTATCGAGTTTGGGCTCATTTATTTTGTCTTGGCAAACTCTCTGATGTGACATGATATTCAAGGTCTGATGATGAAGTAGAAAGGTGGTCATAGGAACTCCTAAACTAAATAAAATAAACCTATCGAGTTTGGGCTCATTTGTTTTGTCTCCACAAATTCTCTGCTGTTACATGGTATTTAGAGTCTGATATTGGAGTGGTAAGGTGGCCATAGGAACTCCTAAGCTAAACAAGTTAAACTTTTGAAGTTTGGTCTCATTGGTTTTGTTTGACAAACTTTCTAATGATACATGGTATTCAGGGTCTGATAATGAAGTATGATAGTGGCCATAGGACTTCTAAACAAAACAAGATAAACCAAGGGAAATGGGGCTCATTTGTTTTACCTTGGAAAACACTCTGGTGTTACATGATATCCAAATTCTAGAGATGGAGACAGAAGTTGGTCTGTAACTAAACAAGATAGACCTGTTTTGTTGAGCTCACCGTCATCACCGACTGATAATGTTCCCAGAAGGTTGTCAGCACTGCCACGTTGAATGGCAAGGCTAATTCTTTGAGCAAGATAATATCCAGCCTTCTGGTCACGTATAACGTCGATCAGCCGCTTTACCAAGTCTTGGTAGAAATAATAGGTATGTAGACCCCATGGCCCAGCGTCTCATCCCCACACCACTCAAAAACAAAAAAATAAATAAATATTCTAGGACAAATTACACAACGTCATATGGGTTCTAGAATGCGGATAAACATACTTAAATTTTTTTTTTCTGTAAATAAATACATATTATAGATAGAAACACCCAGACCAATGCAAATAGACATATTTGCACTGAGCGGGAATCGATCCCGCGACCTGTGACTTAGCGCCACAGAAGTCGCCTTAACAACGTCTTGAAACTGGAGTAATTGAGCCGTTTGAGGATGAGATAGATGCAGCAGCAGCGCCGGCTGTTTATTTTATTCAGTGTGCGCAGGGAGTACCCTATTATCAGTTTTCATTGGCCTCTTTTCTCCGAACAAAACGAGTAGCGTCCCCGCTAATTGATACAGTCACAGCATTCAATGACGTCTATTAAAATGGCATCGATTATATTCGTTAATGACATTGATGTTTATAGTTAATTCTATGTTGAGAAATTATTTCGAATCAAATTTATTTTAAATGTTTAATATGGGTAAAGTACCTATATCAGTTTTCATTTAGGTATGTTCAGTTTTGTAAAAATAGCTTTGTATGGCAATTTATGGAATAGGTTTATATCCACGGCTGTCAGTTAATTTCCAAGTCCCATTTTACATCATCATCATCATCATCATAGTGATTTCCCGGTTACGTCCAAAACATGCACCTTGGAGCCCGAAGACCACTTATTTTTTTTACTGGATGTCGGCCTTACCTTGTGCGACTGCCGACAACTGAAATTTCACTTTTCCCTTTATATACTTTATATACATAAACAAAAAAAAAATTGAAATTTTTCATTGGATCTTTTTTTATTTATTGATTTATTTCAATGTAAAAATCGTTTTTACAATTATAAAATTTGTTAGTGTTCAGCAGCTTCTGAGGGCGACTGTACACGTGCTGCACATGATTCTGGTGTATGGCTGTTTTTTGTGCAATGAATATGATGGGAGTATTCACCCATTGCTTAAATTTACTTTTGTAGTACAGGAAACATCTGAAGTATGAGTGACATTTTGCATCAGACTATCAGAATTCATAACTACAGATGGAACAAAACCATACCTGTGCATCTTAAATTTTTAATGTATTTGTATCAAATTTATTAGCAGACATTCACGATAGGTATGGTGGCTACGTAATATTCTGTATTGTGCAATATTTTCAGCTAAAATTCCGGTTAAATTGGCTTGTCAGTGGCATGTGTGTTTCTGTATATTTCTTTAGCGAAATTGAAATGGTTTTGTGTAATGGACTTATGATTTGTATGCATTTGGCCCCTCCATGTGACTTTTCGTTCAAAATAGGTACAAAGTCTTCGCAATAATTTATTCATGTTTACATTGGTTGAAAAAGTATACATGGAATTAAAAAGTTTCATTTGACTTACCAAAAAAAATGAGGCCAAGTGCTAGTCGGACTCGCCCATGAAGGGTTCCGTAGTAGCAAGTAAAATTTTTATATTTTGTTGATTGAATGAATGGTAATTACCACCCACTATGGAAGTGTCTCTCGCGCAAACTATTCAGTTTAGAAAGAAATGATATTATAAACCTCAATATCATTTTTGAAGACCTATCCATAGATACCCCGTATACGTACGTACGTGCACGTATGGGCTTGATGAAAAAAATATTTTTGAGTTTCAGTTGGGGACCCTCAAAATTTTTTGTTTTTTTTTAAATTTTTGTGTGAAAATCTTAATGTGGTTCACAAAAAACATCTACTTACCAAGTTTCAACAGCATAGTTCTGATACGTACATACATACATACATATACTCACGCCTTTTTCCCTCCGGGGTAGGCAGAGACAACAGCCCGCCATCTGCTTCTGTCCTTACAAACTTCACGAGCTTCCTTCACTGTCATTAAACCTTTGACTGACCGCTCATGAAGAAGTGTAGCGCACTATTCATGCGATTTCCTGCAGTCACTCTCCTTACAATATCTCCATCGTATCTTCCATCCCTTGTGAACTAACTACCCAAGTATACAAACTCTGACACTTGTTCTACATATTCACCTTCAATCATAACATTACATTCAGTTATTTCTTGCTGCCAATAAAAACCATAACTTTTGTCTTTCTTGCATTCACTTTCATACCTCTCGCTTTAAAGGCCTCATTCATTATGTTCACCATTTTCTGCAACTCCTGCGACGATGATGCAAGTATAACTTGGTCATCGGCGTATAGGAGGTACTTAACATGCCGGTCTCCCATCTTTATTCCATATGCATGCCCTTTTATATCACTCACACAGCTATCCATGAAAAGATTGAACAACCAAGGCAAAGCTACACATCCTTGCCTGGCACCTTTAGAGATGTCAAACCAGTCTGTGTAGGCGCCATTAATCCTGACACAGGCTCTGGAGCCCTTGTACAATGACGTCAGAGCCTATATTAAACTGTCATCCACCCCATTCATGGATAGTACCTTCCACAACTCATTCCTGTTCGCCTTGTCATACTCCTTTTCCAAGTCTACAAGTTTCGGAATAAAAGTGGCTGTGACATACGGACGGACAAACAGACATGACGAATCTATAAGGGTTCCGTTTTTTGCCATTTGGCTACGGAACCCTAAAAAAAGACCGTTAAAATGTTTTTCTTCTTATATTTTTATTATTCGCCCTTCCTCCCAAAATCTACCTTTATAAGGTTTAAACTTTAAATTATAAAGATATAAGATTGCAAAAAGAATTATTACATTTCTTCGTAAACTGTAAAGTACCTTCTTCTCAAGTGAAGGAAATCCTAATCATTGCAGATATTTTAGGGAGAACTATTTACCTATGTGACAGGAGCGGTGTAGTTACGATCGTATAAATATGTCCTATGTATATTAATATTTCATCATCCAATTTACGTTTTAAGAACATTTCACAACTTTTCTGAGATGTCAACACCGAAAATATTGTGTTGACACAAATTACATTACTTTCGTAGGTTTATAGGTATGGCTTTAGTTATTCGTTTGGCATTTTATCCTGTGAACGAGCGTTTCATGTTGATATTTATCGTTCACTTGACTCTAGACTTCATATTTTCTTCATTACTTATGCATAGAACACAGATTGGCTACAGTAGAGAACTGTCATCAATATTCAGTCAGCGAGTGCAACTAGGCCGCTATTACATCAACCTTTTGATATCTTTATAATTGCTTCGCCAACGTTGTAGGGTATTGTGTGAATTGCAAATTGCGTTTGCCCTTTGTATATGAAACGTCTACCAGAAAGTTAATTTGTTCGCTTTGTCGGCGTAACCGCTTTACGCTTCGCTCGGGTCATACAAAATCTTATTTACTTTTCATACATCACCTATATTCGAGAAAACGTGAACTGATACATTATTTGGTCTTCAAAATGTAAAGTTTTATTCGACAATTTCGTTATAATTAAAATAAGAAAATATAAATTGAATTACCCAGTGAATATTTTCCATAAATAAATATATATATATGGTAAAATTTGTCGATAAAAGTTAGACGATGAAATGATTCAGGATGTAGTCCATTATTATATTGTTGCGTGCGCGAGGTACAATTAAATTCCGTTTACAGTACTGTTCAACAGTTCAAGTCGCTCTGCAGTTCACAGTAGTCCACAGTCGTTGCTTTGGTCGCAGGTATAATCCTCTTTAATCGCTTCGCTTTCGCTTCGCTTTCGCTTCGCTTTCGCTTCGCTTTCGCTTCGCTTTCGCTTCGCTTTCGCTTCCCGTAATTAACTGACTGCGTGTCGATATCCGGGCGTCTTTTTACAGCTCTTATTAAGGAGGGTAGAATATTCCAGAATTATCTAGAGATAAAGCACGTTAGATATCTAAGTAGAGCTTTCGAGAAAGGTACAAGGTACTAAAGGTAGTAGGTACAGACGTGCCAACATTCAAGGTGAATAACCTTGTATTCAAGATTGTAGGTTAAGTAGGTACAGGTATTCGAGGTAGATGCGACTTTGTGTTGGCAATTCTAGATTTTTCTGCACTAATCGGTAGAGTACTTCAATAATACACAAAAAAATGTGTCAGAGCAATTTGTGGAGCTGCACCACTTGATTCCTGTAGGCCCCTTTTTAAGGAATTAAATATTTTAACACTGACATCCGTCTACATACATAAAATTGGAATATTTGTCAAAAAACACCCTGACTTGTTTATTAAAGCATGCGAAGATAAAAAGTTTCTGAGTAGAGATCCTACCAAGCTGAGGTTGCCACAGATATCCACAACGTTACAACAAAAAAACAGTTTTTGTATGTGTATACGGGTGTTCAATAAAATACCTAGAGATATTAGGGAACTGCCACTAAGTCGCTTCTCACCTACACTAAAAAAGTGGCTACACTAAATAAGGGCTTCTACACAATACAAGAATTCATGACTGGTAGAAACAAATAAACTAATCAAATAGGTACCAAATACTAGGGGTGCGACTGGTTGGATCACCTCCAAGTTTGGTGCACCCTGGGCAACGTGGGCGATGACGCATAATTGATTGCTCCTCTGGAGTAGCTGGCGTCAACGTCAACGGCCAAGAATCTGATCAACCGGCCCTTTTCAGGGCCAGCTGACCCCATTGCACGAGGGGGTCGGGGCATGGCGGGCCTGAAAGGCCCGCGGGGGTGGGCCCCTCCAGGTACCCCTCTGCTGTTATCGAAGGGGACACTGCGAATGGCCCAGGGTCAGGCGGAGTGCGAGGGATATGCTCTATGGGTAACCTTACACTCCGGCGTCTGTAGACCCGAGACGGCGTGCGGTTTTAGTCAGTTCAAGCCCGACATAACCGCCCCCGCTGGCTGGCGGGGGGGTATCCGAAGAGATTTCCGCACAAAAAAAAAAAGGTATCAAATACTGGTTGATGAAGGAAAACAATATTTTTAAAATAATTTAAATGGACTGATTTAATTTCTAGCTTGACATACCTACATGGGAGATTCATAATTTGTATTTCTATAATTTGCATGTTGTTTATTATTTTATTCTATTCATCGAATTAAATTTTGACATGTCTGTGATAATAATAAATTTAGCCTTAAAAATGTAATTTGATTAATGTAATTTTGTAATGCAATTTAGTACCTAATAGATATTCATAATAGAATTTAATAACACAATTTAAAAAATTCATCTAATAATGTAATTTAACAATGCAATTTAATAATGAAATTTAATCATTGTAATTCAGTAACTAAAAATGTATAATAATTATATAATAAGGTAAAATGTATCATATTATATTTAAAATTGACTAGATGTGTGTTATAAGGAAACAACATATTATTGCATGCAAACTACGAGCTAAGAAATTAGTTTAACTTAAACGAAGTTTAAATTTAAACTTTATTTTTGCACACCGAATACGGTGAAACATGCTGCACTTATTAAAATATGTCAACCTATTACACATTGTTGAACCATGTTTCTTGCAAATAAAGATTTCATTTCATTCATACTAGCAATGCATTTTAATTTCCTGAAGACTCGATCAGTAGTTAACGAGATATCAACGCTTGTTGTAACAGTATTGTACAACAATTTTCTATTTCAGTATAGACCTTACGCTCTGCTCTCCTGCTATCTGTTTTTAATTTAATATCATCTTTTGAAAAGAGAAAATATACCTATGAGAAACTTACTTTTACGTGTTTCAAAATAATTATCTTATAATCTTTCTTTAAAAAAATATTAGTAACCGAAATTACTAATTCCCCCTAATCCCTCCAGCTAAGATTAATTGCTTGTGTTAGAAGTGGGTTCACGTCGGTAGTGTAATGGCCAGGATTCGAACCCGGGATCTCTCAATCGTAGGGTCGACTCCTTAACCACTAAGCTACCGACGCTTATATATAGAATAATAGACATCTTAATAGTAATAATTACGTAATATTATTCTTATCTTTTCCTAATACCATGAGAAATCCAAGTAATCCTTTGTTTTAATGCGCCCATATAATTTTTACAATATTTGAATGCTTTTCGCACAATACCAATATAATATAACAGATATGAAACGTACCAAAAGAGAAGAGAAAGATAGAGAAATTCTGCAGGAGCCAGGACACGCAGTAATATCTGTGATACAATCACATCTAATAAGAATTCTTGATGTGGGTTCGATATCTATCGAGTTCCTTTTCTTATTAACATAACAATTTGCATTCGATGATAAGGATCGGTAACGCAAATACGATTTTAAAATATCAGGAAGAAAATTGTTACTTATTTTGTTTTTTTTTTGTGATGTATATGTTAGGGATTTCTTGCTAACAAATTTAGAATGCATCTTACATAGTATAATAGTGTATATAGTATAAAGTGCCTGCAACGACACCACCAACAGTCCCCGCCTGTGTCGGACAGGAGGGCGCACCTATGGAGGCAGAAGAGGCGGAGGACGTTCTGGCCTCAATCTCCGGCCTCCAGGGGGATGACGTCGACTTATTTGCGGAGCTTAAACTTGGGGGGGACGAAGTGGGAACGACCAGTGATAGCGTCCCCTTCGTCGAAGATTAAAGTCCTCCAAGTGAACCTCCAGCACAGCCGAGATGGGACGGCCCAGTTGCGGAAATGGCTGGAGGTTGAACAAACTGCCATTGCTCTGATCCAAGAGCCTTGGATCAGAGGAGGCCACATCCAGGGGCTCTCCAGCTTAGGAGGTAAGCTTATTGTGACTAGCGAACATGATCACCCCAGATCGTGTATATATGTTACTAAAAACCTAAAAACACAGGTCCTCACAGAGTTCGGTTGCAGAGACCTCACTGCCATAAGGCTGCACACACAGCTGGATGTCGAGGACAAGGTGGTCATCCTCGCCTCAGTCTACATGCCCGAAAAGGAGGAGCTGCCCCCGCAAGACCTCTTCCGGCTGGTGGACTACTGCGAAAGGGAAAGGATAGAGGTCATAATTGGGGTCGACACCAATGCTCACCATCCGCTATGGGGCATGAACACTCAAAACGACAGAGGTAAGTCCCTTGTTGAATATCTTTTCACTACTAACCTCACCTTACTAAACACCGGATCTGAACCAACCTTCGTCACCAAAAAGAGCCGTACGATTATTGATTTAACACTAGCTACTGAAAACGCAGCGGAAGCCATCACGGGCTGGCACGTCTCCAAGGAGGCATCCTGTTCAGACCACAGGTGGATTCGCTTCGATCTACAGGCGGGGACACTACAAACTCTCCCAAAACGCAACCCGAGGAAAACCGACAGGGTCAAATTTGAGCAGCATCTAATAAATAGACTTGCTCAACAGCGCTCCCCACAGACTCTGGACAACATCATACAGATAGAGGAACAGGTAAACCACCTAACCAAATCTATAATAGACAGCTACCACATAGCATGCCCAGAAACCCTACCTCCCAAAACCCCAGGCAAACAGCCATGGTGGGGCTCCGAGCTAGAGCGCAAGCGGAGGAAGGTTAGAAGGGCTTTCAACAGGGCTATGAATACTTGTGCAGATGAAGACTGGGACACGCCTATCGTTCAGCCAAATCCAGCTACAAAAAGTGTATTAGATACCGAAGCAAACAGGGATGGCGAAAATTCTGTGGGAACATAGAATCATGCCAACAAGCAAACAGGGTAGGGAAAGTCCTAGCGCAGACAAAACCGATGGCACTGACCGCCCTTAAAAAACAGGATAACACACTCACAACATCGCCAGAAGAATCTAGACGCTTACTGATTGAAACCCACTTCCCTGGATGCGTCTTCACGACACTAATCGACTGGCACGATGGAATCATAACACCTACTGCCCGAGACTGGCAGTACGCAAACAAAGTGGTCAGACTGGAAAAAGTCCAGTGGGCCATCAGTAGTTTACACCCTTATAAGACAGCTGGCCCCGACGGGATCATCCCTGCTATGCTACAGTGGGGTGACAAAACAGTCGCGAGCAGACTGGAGCGTATCTTTAAAGCCTGTCTGGCACACAAATACGTGCCGAAAGGATGGCGGGAAGTAGGAGTCATTTTCATCCCGAAGCCAGGAAAGGGTGCTTACACGAATCCCAAAGCACATCGACCAATCAGTCTGACCTCCTTCATGCTAAAGACCATGGAACGCCTTTGCGAGAGGGAGCTGAGAGATGGTGCACTAAAACAGCTACCCCTACATGCAAACCAGCACGCATACAGCTCCGGTACGTCTACGGAATCAGTCCTCCATCTGATAGTCAGCCGGATAGAGGAAGCGATCGAACAAAAAGGCTTTTGCCTAGTAACGTTCATTGACATCGAAGGAGCTTTCGACAAAACCAGCTTCACCAGTATTAAGGCCACCCTGTCAAAACATGGAGCGGAACCGGTACTATCAGACTGGATAACAAACATGCTCAGCAAAAGAGTAGTTCGCCTTGGGGAAGAAGATCAGACAGCTCTGATAGCCAAAGGCTGCCCGCAGGGTGGAGTTATCTCTCCCCTCCTGTGGAATTTAGTGATAGATGACTTAATCACAAGGCTGAACAAAAACCGAGACTACACAATAGGCTACGCCGACGACCTAACAATCCTTATCTCAGGAAAGGTAGCGGGAACGGTCTGTAACTTAACCCAACAAGCCTTACGCATCGTAGAAAAATGGTGCGGGGAATTTGAACTATCGGTCAATCCGAACAAAACAGAGTTAGTTATGTTCACGAACAAAAGGGTATTAGGCGAATACCGATTACCCAAACTCTTTGACACGGAACTCCAACTGTCAAAAGAGGTCAAATACCTTGGCGTTATTCTTGACAGCAAGTTAAAATTGAGTAGCCACCTAGACAATAAATTACAAAAGGCCGGGATTACCTTCTGGCAGTGCAGAAGAATGATGGGTAAAAAATGGGGACTAACACCGAAAATCATCCTGTGGCTTTACGAAACAGTAATCCGCCCCATGATAGCGTATGGCGCTATCGTCTGGTGGCCAAGGACCGAAAACAGCACAATAGCGGCTGAACTACAACGGACCCAAAGACTTGCCTGCATGGCAACCACTGGATGCATGAAAACTACCCCCACTGCGGCAATGGAAGCCATGCTCGGACTCCCACCCTTGGATCTGTTCATCCTCCAAGAAGCAACAGCTGTGGCTATACGCCTAAGGGCACTCAACCTATGGAGCGAGAGAAACACATGACACACCTCACTGCTCACAGATCTCACAAAGGAGATACCTATGATAGGAGCAATAAATGATCGTGTACCCAAACAACACGTATTCGATAATAAATACAAGATCCAACTTCATGAGGTCCACACACAGGACCGTGTTTCAAGCTGAATGCATGGGGATAACCTGGCAGCTTCAGCGGTAATGGCCAAGAGAGTGGAAGGCCACTCAATACGCATGCTCTCCGACAGCATGGCCGTGCTGCAAGCTTTAAACAGCCACACTATAAACTCGGGACTAATACTGGAGTGCCATCTTAAATTGAACCAAATAGGCCACTTCAACATCATAACCCTGCAATGGATCAAGGGCCACAGCGGCTCGCGCGGCAATGATGCGGCAGATGAGCTTGCCAGGAGAGGATCTGACATGGTGATAATGGGACCTGAGCCCATAATACCGATCCCCTTTGCATACCTACGAACCATAGTAAATAAACGACCGAGAGATCAACACAACAGCTATTGGATAAATCTGGAAGTTTGCAGACAGGCGAGGGAAGCACTCACTGTGCTTGAAAATAGACTGACCAGGCGTCTTCGACAACTGACCAAACGGCAACTGCGCACGGCCACAGCTGCAATCACGGTGCATGGCTCCTTCAATAAACACCTTTTTATTTTAGGAATCACCGACAGCCCTCTCTGCAGAGCCTGCATGAGAGAGGAAGAAACAGCGGCACACGTGCTCCTACACTGCTCTGCAACCGCCACATACAGGGTTAAGTACTTCGGAAACACAGGTACACTCCGGGAGATCGCCGGCAGCGTGAATAGCTTGCTAGCGTTCTTCAATGAGCTGGGGTGGATCGAATAAAATGCCCGCCCTCACGCAAAAACCGCGCCTTGTCGTGGAGTTGCGGATACCAGCCCGTGATACCATACCATACCATACATAGTATAATTAAAGATTTGTACTTGCCCGCTTTAACGTATGGTGAACGTTGCATATCAACGTATTGAATAATTAATGCCTTAATTATTGAATAATAAAAAAACCTTGTGATTATTTTTTATATTGGATATTTCAACTATGTTTGAAATACATCTTGAACAACTCGTCTACGGTTTGTTAATACTTAGTACTACCTACGGGTGGTTATAATATTACAAGAGTAATAGTTATTTTGAATTTAGCACAAGTTGTTATTAATATTGTAACTATGACTTAGGTGAAGTCAAATTGACGTGTCCTAAATATATAAAAAAAAAAGAAAAACGTTGTGAAAATGAAGGAATCAAATGTTTTTTAACACGTAACCATCAAATATGATCTACTGTTAATGAATAATTATGGTTGGGTTAGGGTAGAACAGTGGCCACTCTGAGGGTTATGGCCCTCAGAGGGTTATGACGGTTAAGGTCATACGCCGTTACCGCACCGTATCTACAGAGGTGGCATTGGCCCATTGAAAATTATGGACAGGTGGTCGTCCCGGCTGGAGGCTCCACGCGCTGGCTTTGTCGCCGTGGAGGCGCTCCAGCCGGTCATTGTTGAGTGGGCAGGGCGGCAGCACGGGACCCTTTCCTTCCGACTGACACAGGTGCTATCCGGGCACGGCTGCTTCATAAAGTACCTGCTTAAAGTCGTTAGGAAGAAATCGAGTCCCACCCGCCACTACTGCGACTGCAGTGAGGACTCGGCGCAACACCCGCCAGACCCCCTCTATTGTTGGTGAATCACATTTTACACCCCAAATGAAATACATCCATGTTGGTGTATCACACATAATTCAGTAATAATAGAGGTGATCTGACGCTTCGCGGCCGCTACTGCGGCACACATGCTCCGCTCGATCGCCTTCGCGCGTTAATGGTCAATGTTTTAACTAAACTAAAATTAACTAAAATTCAAATAATTTATTTCTGCTTCTTTCTTCCTTTAACCTATCCTAATCTACCCGTTTCCGCTCCGCTTCACTTCAGTCCATTCCGTCCTATCCTACTCTCAATCTGCATCACTTTATTTTATTTTATTTATTTGGAAAAAGAAATAGACAATTGATAAAATAGTTTAACAATTAGATATAGGTCATTCAATAAATTGGTAAACATGGAACCCACACTATTGTCCGTGGATTAACAATATAAAAGTGAGAAACTCAAGTCAAGTTGTATTCATGAACTCATAATAAGAAGAGATTATGTGGAATATGAAGTTCATAACAAATTTCAATGTATCAATCTCAGAAAATAATTGATTAAATAATTAATTAATTACATAGCGGATAAGAGCTCAATGACTCGACTTTTAAATTGATCGCTAGAAAATGCAAAGATGTCAATTTCATCAAATTGTGTGTTATATGATATTGTCGGATTGTCTCTCCGTGATTATGGCTGCTGAAAAGCAACCGAAACGTCGGGATCAATGTAAAATATAAATTAACATCAAATAAATCGCGATAGAACCCGTTAAAAATTGTTTTATTTCAATGTGTGTTATATGTTATAACAAGGCGACGAAAAGTGCGCGGATCACTGCATTTGTTTTGCAAGTTCCCGTGTAGAACAATTAGGGCACGCGTATATACGTAGCGTATATAGTTCTAGGCACTATATAATACAATTGAGTGGTGATTTCAAGGCAATCATATCTGTTGTTACATATACCATACAGCATCATGACATCAAGAAGTAGAAGTCTAGATTGCAATGTTAAAATGCTATATTGTTTTACTAACGGTATATAAGGAACTCTTTATCGGTAATATTCATAGGTTAGGACACGTAAAATTTTATTTTGTACTGACTAGTGTAGTGCATATTAAAACACTATATTATAACTGCGGTCGCATTAAGGTTTTATACAAAAATAAAACTGTGGAAAGCTGCACAAAGTCACGAGAGGATCTTATGATGGAACCGTACGTACGATAGGCTTTACTAATTATGCAGTCAACGTGCTGATCTAATTGCAAGGAGAAATCCAAGAAAATGCCCCAATCGTGACCCAGGCTGACTTTGTTCAAAACTTTATTATTAATAATAATAATAATAATAATAATAAAAATATATTTATTTTCTCACCACAATATAGGTTTCAAACATTTGAATTGACTTGAACATAGTATAATAATATAATTATTTATGTGGGAGACTGGTGCCTAAACTAGGTAGGATCCTGTATTTCAGGTCACCAGCACAATCCCCATCTAGGGTACTGAACAATATCTACAAAAAATTTTTTTTGTGCTGCAATATCTGAGTAGATAGGTAAGTACATTTATAATATTATATGAATCAAAGTACAACTGTAATACTATAATATTATTCTTGGTAATGTCGGGGTTAGTATGTGTGTTTGTGGTATGTCTGTGTCTGTGTGTATGTGTGCGTGCGTGTGTGTGTGCGTGCGTGTCTGTGCGTGTATATGTTCGTATGCGTGTGTGCATATTTGTGTGTCACCTCATACGGGTACTGTTAGGAGACGTTCTATACTCTCATAGTCTAACCTCATAAGCCATTCACTGGTCTTTTTTTTACAAAGTGATCTGTTGAGCGTGTAGAGAGCTAACGTTTTATTTATGTTGTTGTAGAGATAGCCTCCGAGAAAACAGAAAAACTGGTTTGTGAATTGAGTTCTGAAGGAGTCCAGTGTGCGATTGACCGGATTAAATCGCCTCCTGTTTGAGAGTGATGTAGCCCTGTAGCTCAGCAATGAATGTTGTTTGGTTATGACGTGGAGAATGAATAGTTGGCGTACAGACAGCACTTTGCACAACTCGTATAGCTCCAGTGTGGGATGTCGATAGGGTAAGAAATATGATACCTTAAGTAACGCTCGCTGGGCTCTTTCCACTTGGATCATGGTGGACTTGTCTGCACCACCCCAGGTTGTGATACAGTAAGTTATTAGTGATTGACATAGAGAGAAATATACTGTCTTTCTTAAATTTTCATCCGCTGCATGTCTGAGGTTTTTAAAAACAAATATTAGTTTGCGAATTCTAGATGTGAGGGTTTCAATGTGCAGATGGAAATTCAAGAAAGGATCCAGCAATATACCAAGATATTTAATGGAAGAAGTCCTTTGGAGATGTGTACATGGACATTTTGTGTTGTGTGGAGGTGTGCATGTATGTAGTATAATAGGTAGCGCAAGCGTGGAGTGGAGAGCACTATTCCGAATGGTGAATGGTATAAATTTGGTTTTGTCAGCGTTTAGCGTAAGGTAATTGTTCCTTAACCATTTCGATACAGTGTCTAGCCCCAATTGAGCGTGTTCATAAACATTTGTCCATGAGTCGGAGTGAAAAATGAGGGCGGTGTCATCTGCAAAGGTGAATATATTTCCCTGTGGTAGATTCGTCATGCACAGATCGTTAATATAGATAAGAAATAAAGTCGGAGAGATAACACCGCCTTGGGGCACTCCGTGCGTAACAGGCAGTTCTGTGCTAACGTATCTATCTATTTTAACACTCTGTGCACGATTACTGAGATAGTCTGCGAAGAGTTTTAGTTGATCACCCCTTATTCCAATAAACTCCATCTTCTCTAAAAGGATAGAGACAGAGACTGTGTCGAAGGCTTTAGCCAGGTCTAGGAAGATGCCCAGTACTTTTTGACCATCGTCTAGTTTCCTCACTATGTGGTCGGTTAAGTCATGGACTGCGTCGCTTGTAGATCTTCCAGCACGAAAACCGTATTGAGAAGCTGAGATAATTTGGTTTTTCTCAAGGTACATTGTTAATCTAGAGTTCATGAGTCTCTCGAGAATCTTAGACAGTGAGGGCAAAACAGCAATGGGCCTGTAGTTAGTGACTTGGTCTCTGTCTCCAGACTTATAAATAGGATGTATTAAGGATTTTTTAAATGTTTTGGGGAATATACCAGAGGTTAGCGACAGGTTACAGACATGTGTTAATGGGGGAACAATGGCACCCTTATTTTGTTTGACAATATCTATAGGGATGTTGTCCCAGCCGACTGCGGAGCCACTACGCAAGGAGTCCACTATTGCACTCACTTCTCTCTCGTCCGTAGGAAGTAAAACCATTGAGTTTAATGGGGAGCTTAGTGTACAATTTGGTTTTGTGTGTGTATTTTTTATATTTTCAGCCAGCTTTTTCCCAATGTTGACAAAATAATTATTAACCACTTCTACTGCTTGAGAAGGCGAAGAGGCGAGTGAGAGCAGGTTGGAGGAATTTACTTTGACTGTAGATCTACCGGTAATTTTATTGATTGCCTGCCATAGCCTCTTATTATTTTTCCCTGCATTCGTTAATTCGCTAGTTTCATGTTGCCTTCTGACCTTTTTAAGGATATTATTACAGAAGTTTCTGTATCTCGTGTAAGACACTTGGAGGATTTCATTATTTGGTGCCTTTTTCAGTTGTTTGTGCATGTTGTCTCTATGTCTCATGCACCGAATGAGACCAGGCGTAATCCATGGCTTTTTTTTTTTTTGTTTCTATTGTTGATAAAAGAGAGTGCGTTACATTTGGGGAAACTGGGGATAGCTTTTTTTGCTTACGGTAGTTATTAAGCTTGTCGAAATCATCATGGATAACCATTATATATTATGAGGTATGAGGTAAGTATTTAAATTGTAAGTACACTACTTGTTGCCTGTTACTCCAAAACTACCAGTCCATCAGAAGGTTGTCTGTAAGAGATCGCAGTCCGCGATAAGACCGCCCATTGTACTTCATTAGTTATGTTATTATCTACGTATTACTGGTGTACAATAAAGCATATTCCATTCTATTCTATTCGATAACCAAAAAAATCTTGAATGTTCTTACAGTCTTGTAGATTATAATATCATTCGCATTTATAAGCAAATGAGACTTAAAAAAACTGGATTATATCTTTAAATAATATAATAAAGATAAATGGACCTAATATAGATCTTGTGGAACTCCAGAATTTACAAGTATAGATTCATATTTAAAAATCATTTATAACAACCCTTTGAGCCCTATTAAAAATATAAGAAACCAACTATCGGAGCACATTACCGCGTATTCCACTAAAGGCAATTGTATCTAATAGCATTACGTGGTCCACTTATTCAAAATCCTTCTGAAAATCTGTATACACAGCATCAACTTGTGATTGCACTGTGGGTGCAATCACAAATTGATTGACACACTGAGGTGGTGAAAAAAGTACATAAGGTTAGTGTTAGTCGAACGAATAATGACACTTCACAAAACCCATACTATTTTGGTATTATCATTTCATGAATGTGAGGATACAGTGCGTTGTGCATGTGCCTCTCAAACAGCTTTGACAAAGTGGAAAGGATCGAGATTAGTCAACAATTTTCGACGTAACCCTTATTCCATACTGATGGGAAAATGCACTCATGTATACACTTGTTAAAAATTATGTATAACGCAATGTAAACATTATTAGATTCTTTTACGAAAAAGTACGGTGGCAAGCCTTTGAAAGTTCCAACGATTTAATAGCTTTATGAATTGAATACTCGGAGAGGTAAAGTTCTGATATACGAGTGGAATTACCTGAGAAATGATTAGAAGGCTGCCAAGTTTTTGGATCCAGAGTTGAAGGCTCTTAAACAGGACTAAAGCAAGTAGAAAAAAGGTTACATATATCCATAGGATTCTGTGATTACACGTCCCTGTAATACATACTATTTGGGATGATTGTTCTAGCTTTTTTATATGAGATATAAAACCAGGAAGTCTTGATATACGTAGGTATTTTCGACATTATTTATGTAACCACGGAAACCTGTTACCATTCCCCAATGTAACAACCTCGATAACTTGAGAAGTGTTCATAATCGGACAAATTTCTATAAGTTATCGAATTCCGCCAAGCACCTTCCTTATTTAAAAATACGGATTAATATAGGAGTAAACCAAACGGAAAACATGAAGTTTTCACTTAAGTTGTGGGAACACAAAAATATAATAAGTATACCAAACAACGTATCATAAAAGACTCCGACCGCCTGTTTAGCAGGGAGGTGTGAGAGTTTCGCGCACCAGTCAACTTCACGCAGCTCATCATTGAAATCATCGTAGTTGTCTTTAAATAAATGCGTTTCGGTTGACGTTTCATTGGAGTAAACTGTGTTTCTAAACTAGTTAATACGGATAAGGGCGGATGATGCTGAACAACATTTAATATAGGACTGTACGATACTGTCTCAGCGTCTACGTTGGAAATAAACAAATCAAGTATTCGCCCGAGGGTGTATTTAAAACTGTTAAATAGCAAACCACTGCATGTAAACAAAAAATTCAACAACAATTGACCGACTAAAGCCTAGGGGGAATCCGTACAAACAATGCCATGGCTTCCCTGCGCCAGCCAGTCAACACTGAATGTAGAATAAACTGCTTCCGGGCTGTTTGGCCGTGGTCCATCGGAAACTTGTATTCCAGACGTTTCGTCGATCACTGCGGTCAACATCTTCAGTGGTACAGTTCGGGACGCCGTCGAGTGCGGAGAACCTTCCTCGGCGATGACTTCGCTGTGACTGATGTAGAGGCCCGAGTCACTGGCGTATTTATAGGCGCAGTTGGAGGGGGGAAACGACGTGATCGATCCTGATTTGTTGAGGCTAAGCAAGGGGGTGTAGCCTCCCGATACCGGGCATGGTGTTGGCTTCGTCATGTTTGAATTGTGATGACGCGCGGCTCTCAGTGATGGATACCAATCTTTTTGGAAATGAAAACCTTCGTTTTTTCTATTAAAATTGTTGGGATGCTTGAATATTTCGATGACTTCTCGACATAGCCGTGGAAAGAAATGTGAAGTGGTGGTTAGAACCTTCGTGTTCTGAAATTTGAAGGTATCATTACCATCCTCCTGTATTCGCTAAACTCCAGCTGAAGATAGTGGGTCACGAGGGTCCTTGACCGAACGGTGAAGATCACATGACTGCGTCGTGGGCTTGAAAATAGGCTTGATACAACATGAAGCCTATTTTCAATAGAGATAGAGTCCAGGTGGCGTAACTCGTTTTGAAGGTGTTCAGGCTCACAGATGCTCTTAGCTCGGTGGACCAGGGTCTTGATGACTGATATTTTCTGTCTGGGATGGCGGTTGGAGTCCTTGTGTAAGTAACGGTCTGTGTGTGTAGGCTTTCAATAGACCCGGTGGACAAGGCTGCCATCCTCTTTTTTGGATACTAGGACATCGAGGAATGTCCGTTCTTCTCTACTTCCATGGTGATCTGGATGTTATGGTGGATGCTGTTCAGGTGATTCAGGAACTTACTCAGCTCCGTGTCTCCATGACATAAATATCTCCATGAAATATCGAACGCCTACACACACAGACCGTTACTTACACAAGGACTCCAACAACCATCTCAGACAGATAATGTCAGTTATCAAGACCCTGGTCCACCGAGCTAAGAGCATCGCCAAAAAACAAGCCACCTTTTTGGTCACGTGGAGCGTGGACCAGTCGCTTAGAGATTTCTCTATAAAGCGACCGTGCACTCGGGCCCCACGAACCTAGTGTTTCGACCCACAACGGTTCAAAAATATAATTGCTGACTAAATCTGTGAGCCTCAACACCTTCAAAACGAGTTACGCCACCTGGACTCGGCCTTTCAGACCAATGGATTCTCTGCCCAGGAGATACGGAGAGCTTTTCATGCGAAGAAATCTTCTCTAACGGACCAGGATGAGGAGAAACCTGCCCCTCTAGAGAAGACCTTTTTGCCATACATTCATGGTACAACGGATCGTATCGAGAGACTACTAGAAGCTTACAACGTCAAGCCTATTTTCAAGCCCACGACGCAGTTACGTGATCTTCACCGTTCGGTCAAGGACCCTCGTGACCCACTATCTTCAGCTGGAGTTTACCGAATCCCCTGCTCATGTGGCTCGGTATACGTGGGCACTACTCAAAGAAGCATCAAGACCCGCCTTTCGGAACATAAATGAAATTGCCGCCTCAGCCACTTTGACAAGTCAGCGGTTGCAGAACACACTCAGGAGGATGGTAATCATACCATCAAATTTCAGAACACGAAGTTTCTAGCCATCACTTCACATTTCTTCCCACGGCTATATCGAGAAGCCATCGAAATATTCAAGCATCCCAACAATTTTAATAGAAAAAACGAAGGTTTTCATCTCCAAAAAGATTGGTACCCAGCACTGAGAGCCGCGCGTCATCACAATTCAAACATGATGAAGCCAACACTACCCGCGGTATCGGGAGGCCACACTGCCTTGCTTAGCCTCGACCAATCGGGATCGAGTGCATCGGTTCCGCAGCTCGCAACCAATCAGGATCGATCACGTCGTTTCCCCCCTCCAATTGCGCCTATAAATACGCCAGTGACTCGGGCCTCTACATCAGTCGCAGCGAAATCACCGCCGAGGAAGGTTCTCCGCACTCGACGGCGTCCCGACCTGTCCACTGAAGATGTCGACCGCAGTGATCGACGAAATGTCTGGAAAATAAGTTTCCGATGGACCACGGCCAAACAGCCCGGAAGCAGTATATTCTACATGCAACGCCGGCCGTGAAAGCCTTAAGACATATAAACACAATGTTAAAATCACCTGTAACAAAAAAATAACTCGACTGAGGGATCAATGATCAAATCAAAGTATTTACTATATACATCTACAGGTGTATCTGAAAACAAGGTAGCGGTCGTCGACAAGTACATTATCTTGAATGTCAGAAATGAGTCAAGTTTCCGTCTATAGTAATAATGTCATAAGAATTGGCCATAATTGAACTTGGCCGTGTTAAGTGGCCAGTTCATCAACTTGATGACCTAATTATTGACCGGACTCGTCCATTATTTCAGTCAACCTTAGTTAAATAAACAGTAGGTGAGTTGACCTTTAGATATTCCGTCCATTAGTTATTACAAACATCTATGAAACGACCGTAGGTATTTTAAAAACCATGTCATATGACCGTAGTTAATTTGAAAATAGTTAAAATAACTATAGTTATAATGATACATTACCGATTTCTTAATAGTCCATTGAAAAGATACCAACATTTTAGGGTTGCAAAAATCAGCGAATGCAATGGTTTTTACGGGCAAACTTTACATCGTATAAAAAAAATTAAAAATAGTTTTGTTGCTAAGTAAATTTCTAAAACTTTGGTTCTATGACTTTTAGTCTAATCAAGTTAGAACCAAAGATAACAAAGTTATTTACATAAATAGATAATATTTTAAACAAATTTTATTAGCACATCACATCACATAAAATAATAAGTTTAAATTTTGTCTTTAAGATGTCATCAAATAATTTGACTACCAAATGACACATACATTTGGAACAATATCACAGCATATAAAATAGTACTGAGGTAACAATATCACTTACAAGAGACATGAGACTAAATGAAAATATATTATTTATTAAAGAGTTCTTAAAACGTCAACAATGTCAAATTAAAATATTTAAATCCATTACTGTCTTGACGTCTACTTTCAGCTTGATCAATCAGATTAGTCAGACTAAAATTAATTAAAATTACATATTATATTATTTTAAGTTACCAAGTACAATAAGTTCAGAACAGATTGAATACTAATTACAAGCTATTATTTAACCTGTTCATACAAGTTGTATGTTGACATTTATTTTGTCTTGGCAATTTATTTGTTGTAACATGGTATTCAGGGTCATTCTGGTGCTACATGTTATTACTAAAACTAAAAAGTTGAAAATAATATAATTTATGGAAAAAATATAAAAACGTTCGGAGACCAGGACTAAGGGATATTTATGTATTTAATACAACTACATTTTTGTATAAAAGCTTGTTTCTAAAAAACTATTTTTATTAATTATTTTATTTTCATAATAATGTTTTTTTTGGGTATAATATCGAAGTAAGAATTTTCTAAGAACCTTCAACTAAGTCCTGGGCCAGATATCCTCACAGTGAATATATCATCATCATCTTTGCGTCAGTCCTAGTCGTATCCAAGGCTCTCACCTCGGAGCTAGGGGTACGCCTATGTGTTCTTGAAGTGGATCTATCTCTGGATTATTTTGGAATAGAGGATAACTTCGGGCACAGACCTCTGGCTGGTTAATCTAAAACCCGGACCAGTAACTGTTAAGCACAGTGACTCATCTGGCCACGAGGAAGTAAATTATGATTTGGTGGTGATGGACTGATCTTATCGGGCCAGATGAGCCGGTGTGCTTGTCACTTACACGCGCATCTTAAGAGAAGTGAAAGGTTTGGTCTTCTCCAAAAGGACAAAATCGCCAGTAATTGTGGCCAAGACATGACGGGCTGGAACGCAAACCACAGAATCATTCTAGACGACTGTGTTAAAAAGTACTACCAGCAACGAGGTTCTGTATACAGCGTGGGAAGGACAACGTTTTACCAATCGTTTTAGTCGGTTCGATTCCGACACACCCATCATTGTTGGCACCAATGGGGTGAAGGCCGTGGGGGATTCCTCACGAAAAGTTTTTGTTCTTAATTTTTATTCTTGTGCGTATTATTTTAACCATTCATGGCAAAGCTTTAAAGCTTAAGCCTATTCAATATAAGCCATATGGTAGAATTAAATTTTATGTAAGCTCAAACCACAGGCAAATTAGCCACATGGCATATGCAACCACATCGTTAATCTACGGACAGGCGGTGTGCAGATATTGGCAACTAACAAATAGTCTGATGTCGTTATTCAAAATTGATGGTAAACTTCATTTGTGTTTGATTAGAAGAGTAGATAGAATAACAATTGGGCACGCATTTAGCTTAAGAGTATCCCTTCATTCAATCATCCCTTTCCTGCCTTCCTTTTCTTAAAAAGAATAAGAGTAATAATTGAAGCTGGCTGACTGTCGTAGTCCCTCCCCCTTATAAGAAGATTGCTACAAACCTGACTCACCCTATGAAATGAATGAATGTTTGGTGTGTTACAGTTAATTGCATTTGTAATAAAAACACAGAAGAATAAGTAATTATAAAAACCAACATTTTTTGGGAAAAAAATCATAACTTCTAACCGGTGAACATTCTTGGCGTCGGAAACATTTTTAATCGATAGGCCATTTTTAAGTCTAAAATAAATGTCTGAAAAGTTTTTCGCTAAAAGTTACCGTTTTCGAGAAAAAAAATTAAACATAATTCAGAAGTTCCACTTTGGGACAACACTAAAATAAATATTGGCGGGTTGCATTGCACGGCAATCTATCTTAAACATTATATTTTTACAACTTGCAATGTCCATTTATCGGATCACCACTCTTGAGATTTTCAAATCTATCATCAGAATGCAAACACATCGCAAACACGTTGTAGTTTGACAAAACTTTGGATGAAATCGATAACTCTGGTCTATTTATTACACCCTTCAGAAAGGAAAGGAGGCATTCTGATTTTTGTTACCCATAGTGCACTAAAAGGAAGCTTTCTAGCACAGCACCGCAAATAGAGGGTGGAAAAAATAGCAGTACGATCTATAATATTTACTCTCGCCTAGTCTCCGATTACTCGTAGTATGTAACGTTGATTGATTAAGCGAGGAACTCGAAAACGGAGAACTACGTCTTCAGCCTCACCTGAATGGCAGATTAGATAAAGGCAAAAAAAGCAAAGTGAACAACTTTTCGACCATTACTTTAGAATATGGAATTTAAACAGTGAAATAGACCCGGCACCCGCACGGAGAATCCATGGATTGCTAAAAATATCGGTCTCATTACAGAAACATTTTCATAAAACCTCAGGATTACTTTCGATGTGATTACCTAACTTAAAATCATTTATATTTTTTGCCATGTAGATACGTAGCAATTAGGCGCGCCCATATGCCAATGAAAGAATAATTTTAGGAGAAAGCAAATGAATGGTTTGTTTATAATATGTATAATGGTTTCTTTGTTTGTTTATATAGAAATACGTATATACGTTTATATATATATTAATTTATTAATTTCACATTAACTTTCACATTTATAATATATTTGGTCGTTACATATGAAATTGCAGTTATTCTTGAAGAAGTTGGAGGAAACCCAATTTTCAGTACTAACATTTTTGCATTTGAGACAACATTAAGCTAACAAACAGCAACTTTTAAAACATTTTTGAAAAGTTTATTAAAACTAAATAATAAATAAAAAAATTATCATCAAAATGGATAGCATTTAGGAAGTACTGTTTTTGAAGATCGAATTAATTTATCAAGCGGCCAATAAACTTGGGGAGGACACCGTGCGGTTTTAGTCGAGACACGACATAACCACCCCCGCTGGCCAGCGGGGGGGTATCCGAAGGGATTTCCGCACGTAAAAAAAAAAAAAAAAAGCGGCCAATAAAATCAAAATTTAATACAGAGTTGTAAAATCTTGAAATCAACTTTCAAACAAAATATAAATAATGGAAATAGCTATTAAATAACAGGAATAACGAACTCATGAATTTGTAAGAAGATTTCGGCAATTTCATAGGTAAAGACCTATTATATAACATAACATTATATATGTGAAAGTTTGTGAAGATGTTTGTATGTTTGAATGTTTGTCACTCAATCGCGCTCTAACGGCTCAACGGATTTAGCTGAAATTTGGTACAGGGATAGATTATAGCCTAGAATAACATATAGGTTACATTGCATCCCTGGAATTAATGGATGAACGGGCAACAGCTAGTGTCTATATAATAATCATATAAATTTTGATATTTGAGAGGTTCGTGAACTCAAACTGTCACGCCAGCGTAAGACGTCAGTGCCTTTTTTTTTTTTTCGTGCGGAAATCCCTTCGGATATAATACTATAAATAATATAAACCGCCCCCGCCGGTCAGCGGGGGCGGTTATTTCGGGCTTGAACCGACTAAAACCGCACGCCGTCTCGGGTCTGCAGACGCCGGGGTGTAAGGTTGCCCATAGAGCATATCCCTCGCACCCCGACTGACCCTGGGCCATCTCCACTTGCGAGATGGCCCCCTCGGATTTGGGAACCACGGTGTCCCCGTCTTGCCTCGGTTTAGGGGAGGGGCGCTAGTCGCCACACCGTCCCGGCCTGCTTCTGCTGGGGTGACAGGTGGCCTCACCTCTCACCCCCAGGTCTGCGCTCATGGAGGACGGAGGTCGTTAAGCGACCTCCGACGCCTGAGTCGCCTGCAACGCGCGGCGAGCATGTTGCGGGCTCGGCGGGCCGGGAGAGTTCTAAATCTCTCCCGGGCGCGCTCCGCCATCTCCTTCGCGAGCATTACATACTCGCAGAAGGAGGTGACGGCGGCCCACGCGCTCGTGCTCCGCACCATTGCCGCAATCATGCTGCCGAGTGAGAGGACTCCCACTCCGATGGCTGCCACTAGGTCACGCCTCGGCGCCTCCCACGCTGGGCAAGACGTCAGTGCATAGATTTTTTATTTGACAACTAAGTTAGCAATACCTGATAATTATTAAAAGTAATAAGCAGTTACCGTGGTCTATGAATGCTAATTCTAAATCATCCGATATATCGCTTTCACGTGTCAATCGATTGACATCATGTGCGCGATCGACGACGCGTCGTGGTCGTAGATGACAGTGTGTTTTGATTTTAACTTTTATTAGAAATTAATTGCGAGTATATTTTTAAAGATCTATAAATTTGTAAATATACATCAGCTAATTGTGTGTAAATCGCGCATTTACATGTCTACCCATAATTGCAAGCATTGACTCGATTGGTGTTTCTGACAGAGGCTATTTATATTGATTTACTTGTTTATCTATTTCTTTAATGTATCTTTCATCACAGGTTTATTTAAAACTTCGGTGTCGTAGTAAATTCACTTAGTGTGCAATTATAAAGTTCATCTCAACCGCACCGATTCGGTCCGTAGTCCGTACACCGTAGTCCTGTTATGATCAGATGATTTTTTCAATGTGAAGACTAAATATCTTTTGTTATACTAGCAGCCCATTCAATTATTATTATTTCCATGTAATTGAAGTAACATAAAATCAACGGTTTGTTAGTTTATGTTACGATCAAGTATAATTTGAATAATTTTGCTGCCTGTGGGTTTATCCTTCTGAAGTCTACAACCTTTCTCTCAAATATTAACATAGATGGTAAAAATATTTATTAGATATTATGAAAGTTCAGATTAAATATGGAAATTACATATTGAATCAAAACCAATGTTACATATTTGATTACAATATCAGAATGTTAATTAATATAAGTTAACCTACAAATCGGAAACGGCTCTCTTCCCTCCTTGTTTAAAGGAGGGAAGAGCAGAGAGAAGAGGAAGTCATAACTGCTTCTAGTTAATGTTCTATCGAGATGGGGGTGGCATGTCTTAGGTTACTCGATTTCTCCACGACAGCGTCTGATTAACAGAGGACACTATGCAAAGTCAGCTAGGGGACGGATGAATATGTCGTAGTCTTAATCTGGCACATAGCTTCATCCGGCCAAACTATAACCCTGACTGGCACAGTAATGGGCGGGAGCTATGGATCTTGGGGGCTGCTAGGAAGAAAACCTACAAAAGGTCGGGTCACCAGTAATGATCTCAAAACTTGTTGGGGGCTGGTGCTCCATGAGAAAATCGCCTTTCCCCACAATAGGGATTTTAGTTGGTTCAACAGCTGCTTCGTCGTACCCTCGACTCTCTGATGAAGTCCGAAACGTTCGTTTCCAACCAAGACTGCGTAGACCGAGCTTTATGACCCGGCGCCGAGTGTTGCTGTAAGGACCATTCTTGGTTATTGAACATGGTGTTGTTAAGGAGCTTCACTACCTTCTCAATTATGGTATCTTGATACACTTGTGCCGATGTTTTGATCCCTTTTTCAATAAAGTATGGCTCAGTCACTCCTTCATAGCTAATACCCCACCAAACTATCACTGAAGTCGGATAATGCCCACGTTGCACTCTGTCGACTAATTGGGAAGCTTCCTTAGAGCTGTGAGCATAAATACGGTCATTTTGTTTGTTAAAATGTATTGCTTAATTGTAAAAAAGTTCTCATCCGTAAACAAAATTTTTATGTGACCTCCCTTTGCGTACCGTTTCAATAGTTATTTCGATTTTACTTTTATTTACTAACTACTAACTTTTATTTTAAAAAGGATAGGGTATCCTTTTTAATATTGATAATATTAAGTTAAGAAATGACCAGTTTGTCTCTTATAGGCTGCAAGTCCTAAGTCATCTTTTAAAATACGCAACATGGTTCTAGGTGCTATCTTCATCTCCGGAGATAATAAAATCTTTAGCTTTCAGACAGGATTTTTTCGAATTCTTTCCCTTATTGCTTTGACCACCTTTTTCGTACGAACACTACGTGGACGGCCAGATCTTCGGTATCTTTTTCTGTCACAAACAGACGAGGTTTCATTGTACCCCCCGGTACACAAACATTTTACTAATACCAAGCGTATGGAGAGTTTTAAAAATTGCATTTGGCTCCATACCTACTTAGTTTAATGCAATCACAGCGATTCGGTTCTCTTTATCACCCCACTCCATTTTAATATCGCAAAATATTGTACAATGTATTGGCAAAAAAAAGAGAAAACATAATGAACAATCATATAAAAATGACAGATTCCAAATTCAAATGTAATATTTTGTTTATTTTTGTCTATGTTTTTACATATATATATATATATATATATATATATATATATATATATATATATATATATATATATATATATATATATATATATATATACATAGACCAATACTAATACATACCGATTTTAATGTATACTAATATATACTTCGTTCGCGTTAAGTTCGGAATAGATCAAGGTATGTTTACGTCTACAGTTTCGATCCCAACACATAATTATTAAGTTATTTCTATAGCTATTTATAGCTATATTTTCAAATTTTTTTTTTGAAGAAGTAAGCCTTTTTCGGTTGACTGACTCATCAACGCAGAGCTGACACTACCAAAGATAGAACTACAAAATTAGGACAGTAGGTTCCTTCTATGGCCTAGGCTAGCGCTAAGAACGTAATTTAAAAAATCTTTAATGGGTGAGAAGCCTTTGACCTAAACAGAATCAAGCATGATCTGTAAAAATGGAGGTCCACTGCTGACCCGCTGATGCACAAAATATGCTGTTGAGATGTCACTCTAAATAGAAGTTTATATGTAATAACAAACTAAATTCTGCTGATTCTTTAATATAATAGCTTAATGATGTGCATTAAAGATTTATCAGTCTCAAATTAATTATCTTTTATACGTAGATAATGTAAATATATTCATCAGTCGATTATTGTGTTTACAATAACAAACTATCATAATTCTAATAAATAAAAGTTACTGTTAAGTTATGCAATTATTCTAAGTATTATTGAAACCCACACATACATATATTAAATGAACATAGGTATATATACTCCAATTCACTGACGTATATAAATATGTTGTTGTTTTCTAAGACGGAGGTAGTTTAGGAGCGAAAAGTTAGCAATATGCGGCCTGTAAACGTTCATTGTTAGCCATATTTTCTCGAAGGTCGGGACTTTTCATAACTCGTGAGGTGGGACCTCAATGTATAATCTTGTTTACAAACCTGCCTACGAAGATACATTCCGTACAGACATAGGCCATAATATGTTAATTTGGCCCACGACTGCTGCGCCAAACCAACCCTATATTGAATATTTTGCTTTTGCTGTATAATTTTACATAATGAAACTTCTACCAAATTTAAATTATAATAATGTTATATTTTCTATCTATGTAAATACCTTGTTATTTTTCAAATTAGAACCAAATTCTCCCTTTTTGTTAAATATTGACGTTGCCTATATTATATTACCCATTTAGTAATTTATATTAATATTAAATACTAAATAACAGTGTCCCGGACCGAGGGGTGCGGCATACTGTCACATGGTTTATTTAGAACCCATATGATAAGCAATTAGGAAGCCCACTTTTTAGTGTGCAGAATATATTTACACATGGCACACAAAAAAAAAATTGAAATAACTAACTACTACTTTAGAAAATACTCGTGAAAAATCTTGTCACTGAATACGGAAATAGAAGATGTAAATTGGTAGATTATATTCTGGTAGGTGCAGGGTTACATATATGTATGTAATTTAATATCAATTAAATCGAATAGGCAGGGGCTTAATGAACACAATTGTGCGAGCAGTGACATGATTTTCGAATGTTGCTCGTGGCACTTGGCGTATCCGATTTCAACAGGATTGCCTTTATATTCGATGGCAATTCTCTTCAGTTAAAAATCTCTTTACTGCAAAGTATAATTGAAAATAGTATAGGTAACGCTGTATTCTATTATTATTATAATTGGGGACACCGGAAGCCGGACGGACGATCCACCCACGAAGCTCTTGGGCCACTTCATCCATTTCCCCAGCCCTCCCGTTGGGAAGAGCGTGGTTATTCCGGTTATTCCTACAAACCTTTTGTGTCCTTGCAGAATCTTACGATCTGTTCCACCTTCAGATCCTTCAACTCCTCCGTGTCCAGTTTGTCCGATCTCAGAAGTTCCCATCTAATTAATGAGTACATGGGACACTCGGCCAGCAGGTGGAAACTGGTCGCTTCTGTCTCTATGCACTCCGGACGATTGGGGTCAGTCTTCACTCCGATCACTGTTAGGTGTCTGTTTAGTCTGCAGTGTCCTGTTATTACTTCTAAGACGAGCCTCATGTTCCCTCTTGAGAGTTTGGTCAGTTGGCTTGTCTTTTTCTTGTCGATGCCCTTGATAAAGATCTTCGACTGTCTCACGCCTGTCGATGATCTCCATCGTCGGTTAGTATCTGCTGTAATGCTGCAGCTAATTACTCCCTTGGTGATTTTGTGTGATATTGGGAGCCAGGGCTCCGGCCCCACCAAGGTTTTATCAGCGCCGTCTCTGGCAAGTTTGTCAGCTGTCTCGTTGCCCATGTTGCCCTCATATCCGGGCACCCAGGTGACTGTTAAGTCGACTTTTTTGCCAGTTTCTCTAGTGACTCTTTACATTCCTTTACGATTGCTGAGGTCGTTTCCGCTTTGCTTAGTGCCTTCAGCGCCGCCTGGCTGTCGCTGTAGATGTTCACCCTGTTGATGTTGTTCAAGTGTTCGACCACCTCAGCACATTCCTTTATGGCGTATACTTCAGCTTGAAAGACACTTGCGTATCTGCCTAAGGATATTGATCTATTTATCTCTGATCCGTCTTCGCACTTAATGTGTATTCCAGATCCAGATAGCTTTGTTGTTTCCTTCCTTGAGCCGTCCATGTAGCAGACAGTGCCACTGGCATCTGTCCTCTAGTCGTCTCTTGGTCCTATGTGTACTCTGTACTTCTTGTCGAAGATTCTCTCCTTCCTAATCAAGTCGTTGTTAGAGAGGATCATCGACAGCCTCTCTTCGTAGTTCTTGCTGATACTGGCATGGCCTTTATCCATAATGGTTCCGGTCCATTGGCCAGTGCTCCTGAGTTTGAACCATTATTCGGTTGCTTTTCTTTTTATTTCTAAGTCCAAGCGCTCCAAGCTCATCGCGCCCGTGGTCATCAAAACTGCTAACCTTTGTACTTTATCTAGTTCGGCTTTATTTCTCCCAATGGAAGTCTTATGCCACCATACAAGGGCGCCATGTAGGATGCTTGGCAGTTTAATTGCTTTGTAGATCCATAGCACTATGGCTGGTTTCATCCCCATGTTCTTCCAATTGCACTTTTGCACTGCATCATAGCCATTTTGGCCTTCAGGCATGTGTTACTGATGAGAGTCTTGAAGGTGAGCTTTCTATCCAGTGTTACCCCTAGATATTTTACTTCCTTGACAGTTTCCAAGGCTTGGTTATCCAGGCGCACCGGCGCAGTTCTTCCTATTTTTCTTTTCTTGGTGAACAAGACTATCTTGGTTTTATCAGGGTTGAGGTTAAGACATTTGCTTCTGCGTCATGTCATGTGCGACATCATAAAAAGAGGCATAAAAGAAACATTAGTATGGTGCAGGAGCAAAGGTCTTAACCAAGTCTTGTTCACCAAGAAAAGAAAAATAGGAAGAACTTGTGTGTATATGTGCATCCTGTTAATCTTGTTTACTAATTCGTCTCCTCAGACATCCTCCTTGTGGGAAGCCTTTTCTCGCTATCACCGTGTGTGTTGTTCACACATACGTAGGCCTCGCAGCCCCACCCGTGATCGTGTGTGGCTGCGAGTCCCGCGCACCAATAAGTCGACATAGAGGATGGGATATTGAATGGGGGGAATCTTTAGCTGCGATTTTTTGTTGCGTCTGTATTAGGTTCTGTAACCAGACCAATAACAGGCGGCGTGAAGGTAAACACTAGCCTGGCTCTGGGGATCTTCACGACTTGCGCTTCTCTCAGGCCTTAACCAGACTTTACACCGGACAGGTGTTGAGAATAGGGGTTCACCAACCCAACGCGCATTTCCATCGGGTGGATCCGCCCCGTCCGAACGCTGTATTCTAAGGAAAACAATTTTATCTGCAGGTTACCTATATGGGCGTGGGTGAGGAAGTAAAATAAAAAAAAACTTGTGAACAAATTATGTGTGTGTTTGTCTTTTATGCATTCGCACGTGTTTCATACGACTTAATACTTTACTCGTACACACCTATGGTTGGTCGAAACTTGCATAAAAGTAACTGAATTACTGCGTACAAATAAAAGAGGCGTGCGTATCGTAAAATTGAAAGAGCCTTATTGCCAATTATAAAGCGCTAGTTGTTGCCTGCGTCTTCACACGCGTGGAATTTAGAATCAGTGTCCGCTTCCCATGGCAATCTAGGGATAAAAAGTAGCCTAAGTGTTATTCCAGGCTGAAATCTATCAAAATTTCAGCCAGATCCATTCAGTCGTGTGTTAGAGCGTGATTGAGTAATAAACAACCAAACGTCTCAAACTTCCACATTTATAGTAGGATTTTATGAAATGTAACGTGTTTCATACGACTTAATACTTTACTCGTACACACCTATGGTCGGTCGAAACTTGCATAAAAGTAACTGAATTACTGCGTACAAATAAAAGAGGCGTGCGTATCGTAAAATTGAAAGAGCCTTATTGCCAATTATAAAGCGCTAGTTGTTGCCTGCGTCTTCACACGCGTGGAATTTAGAATCAGTGTCCGCTTCCCATGGCAATCTAGGGATAAAAAGTAGCCTAAGTGTTATTCCAGGCTGAAATCTATCAAAATTTCAGCCAGATCCATTCAGCCGTGTGTTAGAGCGTGATTGAGTAATAAACAACCAAACATCTCAAACTTCCACATTTATAGTAGGATTTTATGTAATGTAATGATTCAGAATATCACAATGGGTATGTTCCTGTTATTTCTGTGAATGCGAAAGGTTTTAAATTATAATATAAAGAACTAGCTATTGCTCGCGGCTCCGCTAGCGTAGATGTCGGTTATCACGACCAACGAACTGTCTTCCCCTATTTCATCCCCACACAGGTCGAAACTTCAAATAAACCTTTTTTTCATATTTTTAATTTCTTAATATCTTTGGAATGAAATATTCGATTTCAATAATTCAAAAAGTAATCAACAGGTATTGAAACAGTCTTTAATACGAAATCATTTATTTATTTATAAGAACGAACACAAAGATATGGATAACATATGGTCTGATTTTGATCAGTATTTCTATCAATTTTAAAAATATGAAAAAGTAGTTATAGTGACATAACGACAATAGATAGACATATGGTCTCCCGAAGTTTTTTGTAGATATTGATATATTCTATAATAATAGGTAGAGAGCTGCACTTGAGACGCAAAATATGATGTAAATTGTATAGAAAAAATAAATAATGTTTTTTTGAATAAAAGTTTGTTATTTTTTTATGTTATTTAGCCAGCTTTATTTATGTTATTAGCAGTTTGTTTAGCCGTTTGTTGGTGGCTTTACTCCTCCGTAAACCTATGAAAATGCCTAAATTTTCTTACAAATTCATGAGTTCGTTATTCCTGTAATTTAATAGCTATTTCCATTATTTATATTTTGTTTGAAAGTTGATTTCAAGATTTTACAACTCTGTATTAAATTTTGTTTTTATTAGCCGCTTGATAAGTTAATTCGATCTTCAAAAACAGTACTTCCTAAATGCTATCCATTTTGATGATAAATTTTGTATTACTTAACAGCTGTCACTTTTCAAAAATGTAATAAAAGCTGCTGTTTGTTAGCTTAATGTTGTCTCATTTATACACAAAAAAAAATATAATAGAACATTTTCGTGTTCTATCATCAATACTTTCCGCAGTGCATACGATGACAGACATTTTATGACTAATTTTACTACTGACTAATATAACATTTATGTTACTAAGTGATAATGCAGCTTTTTAACGGTTAAAGAGTTTTTGAAATCGGTCCAGTAGTTTTCAAGTTTATTCATTACATACAAAATGCCAATCTTTTCTCTTTATAATATTAGTATAGAAGTGTAGATCATTATAAAATTATAATTTCCATCTGTCATATCTGTTTATATTTATCGATCGTTGAAGTCCTAGTATAGTCCTCTATACGCTATACACAACTTTTTCCCATCTCAGCGATTGAGTAGCGGGTTAGGGATAAACTAAAACCAGAGGAAGACTAAGACACATATTATAACAACAAAAAAATCGTTTCTTATAAATAAAAGGATGTTTAACTTTTCTCTTGCCCAACAGTTATAATATTTAATATGTAAATAAATTTCAATAGCGCATTGCCCGCATATTTCTAATATAACACATATTACAAAGAATCAGATTAAATTGTTTCGCACTGACTGCACGAATTCTCGCTTTGTAACTTAATATTACATCACGCCTTGAAACGCATACGCACTTTTTTATAGTTCTTTTGATCACGACGAATGATTGCGTGCTATGAGATAGACTATATGTGAAGCTTGGTGTAGCAATATGTATAACAATTTTGCCCGTTTATTAATTTATTATGAATTTACCGCTTTACGCGAATGTTATAGGCAATGAAACATTAATTTGGGCTATAACCATCACATTACGACCGAAATAACCGTAACATCGTTAACACTTAGGTCAAAACGGTCGCGTGCTTCCGTCCATAAGTCGGACAAGATACCATATTGCGAAAATATTGTGGTCCCTATGGGATCGGGTCATAAGTTTCGCTTGTAAAATACGATCGGTCACTTGTAAAATCATTAAAAAGTAGACAAAATAACTCGACCTCGTTTAATAGAGATTATTTTTAAACATTTAGAATACATTGACGATTTCTGTAAATATAATTATATAGGTATTATAGAACATAAAATAAAATAATGTTTACAGGAATTCCCACAATCATAAAATAGACATGTTCATCTATCTAATATACGTAAACGTAATTTATAAATGGAGACAATTTCAACCATAGCTCTTATTTACACCTGCATTCTCTACATTTGAATTAAATCAGTAATCAGTGTACATATCAAAAATAGTTTTTGAAATATAATGGGTTCCAATGAGACTTCTAGTTGTTATTCAGTATCAGATAATATCTACTCGTACCTATTTTTTTTTTCGTGCGGAAATCCCTTCGGATACCCCCCCGCCGGCCAGCGGGGGCGGTTATGTCGGGCTTGAACCGACTAAAACCGCACGCCGTCTCGGGTCTGAAGACGCCGGGGTGTAAGGTTACCCATAGAGCATATCCCTCGCACCCCGACTGACCCTGGGCCATCGCCGGTTTCGAGATAGCCCCCTTACTTGCTCTCCACTGTGCAATCTGCTTATCAGAGGGACACGTGGAAAGCTTCCGAATAGCCCTCAACGGGCCGTCCTCGCCTCGGTCGGAGTTGGCCGTAGGCGGCAGCGTCTCTCCCACCCTAGGAGAGAGGCGCTGCCGTCTCCGTTGCCCAGGGTGCACCGCGTGGAGGTCCCCAACCAAGCACCCCTATCTACTCGTACCTAAGGTTCGAGTAGATATAATAGTTATTAATATAGAGAAAATAAAAAGTTTCTCTATCATTTATGAATAAATTTTTATTTTATTTTACAGGCTGTACTGAAGTCGAGAGCGCCCGAAATGTACTTTGATAATGCGAATGTTGGCGATGAAGCACATAACCATCACGTAATTTAATTATATGTCAATATTAAAAAAGAAGTGAATACGAGCGTTGATTGAACAAATATGATGAACACGATATTCGTTGTCGAAACTACTAAAGTGATAACTGTTTGTAAAGATTTTTCTGCAAGCGTAGAAAATTTGTTTAGTATAGTTTGTTTCACCGTTAGAGTTAGAGTTCTATATCTTATTAGCATTACATTTATAAGAAACTTGTTGCTTGATGAAGATAGTTTGAGAAATAGTTAGTATTTTCGTCGATCGAACTGGTAGTCCGTAAAGACTCGATGGTCTGATTGAGCGAGTATTTATTCGACAATATTATATCAGCCTATGTATGAATAAGGCTTAAAAATCAGATGCAAGCCTAAGGAAACATGAATGGATTACGTGAAAGCGGACATAGCAAGTTCACTTGTTGCGTTGATCCCAAATAATTAGGACCAAGAAGTCGTAGTGTATCTTATTCGCATAAAGTAGATTTGTGACGCGTGCTAATCCATCTTCACGAACATTATTACGGATGCAGCTTTCCTCCAGATAGGGTGTTGGATAATGAATCTCCTCATGATATAGAATGCAACCTTTGCCGTAGAGTGACAACACTCTTCTTCTTTTCTTTGAAAGAGAGTGGTTCTTGTGCTTCCGAGCTTTCTTCTTGTTCGTCCTCGTACCGGCAACACGCGTGTGATACCTGTATTATTACAAGCGTCTATTAGCCACGTGGTTTTATGGCTAATCGTGTGCTAGCTTACTACCTTAAACGTATAAAAAGAAAACTTGTCTATATTTACTGGCAGAAAATAATAATTGCTTTTGAAAACAATATTAACAACCACTAAAGTTTATTGTGTATTATATGTTTATAGGTATTTCAACATAGATTTTACACTACTGATACCCCTGACCTTACTCATTATTGAAAAGATCCGAGACAAAGGTAAACTTGATAGTATTACAAAATCTATTTATTGTCAACATTGAGGATGAAACAATATTATTCAGAACAGCAGTAGGTACGTTAAATATAAATTAAACTGATTAGATTAGAGCTACAATTTCTTTACATTTTTTTTACTGAACTTACAACGCATGAAGTGGCTTAGGGTTACCACTGTGTTGGGGAAAACATACCTCCCCAATTCTCTTAAGTTTAATCCACTATCACGCATCTCTGTCTCTACAAACTTCGTGTGGTGTCTTGTTCTATTGGTAATTAATGATCACTTGATTTGAAAGTGAAGGCAATGCCTGAGAATTCTTTATAAAGTTTGTGTCAACTACCAATCCTCACTTCGCTAACGACCTAGACTACTAACTTCTCAGAATAAGAAATGCAGACCAATTTTATTAACGGGTTCTGGTATTATTTATTAGGTATTTTATTGTATATTTTGACTTTTTGTTGTTCTTAAACATATTTGATATTCTGTAAAATAGTATATTTATTTTAGTTCTTTTTTCTAGTCAAATCAAATGTTTATCATCTCTCTTCTTTTCCATCATCCAAAAGAGATGATGCAGTGACATAAGGACATAGGTGACATAAGGTAGACCGTTTTTATGTGTGCTACTTTCCTATCGTAATATTGCAAAAAAATAATTTGTCTAAAGAAGGTAAATCATATGAACCTCGTATGATCATTCACTGTCCGTCAAACTTAAGGTCTAAAATATTGCCAAGAACAAAAAGATGCTGGATATGGCACATGAAGATGTGATCTTGGTAGTGGCGCTTTCAATTTTGACGTTGATGAATATCGTAGGTAGTTGAGAAATTGGGGTAAAACTGTTAGTAGTTATACTAGCGAAAGGATTAGACATTACTATATGTTACAGCAATCTCAAAGTGGCGAAAGGACGAAATCATTAGGGGTGTTGAAGTGCTTGATGACGACTGAATTATTTTGCAAATGTTTTAAAGCAGTACCTACCTAATACAATCTCTACAAAATATCAAATAAAATTTTTTCAGTGGCTTTCAGACAAAACGACGACCGAAATCGAGCTTTCTCTTTGTTCATAACTCAAACAGACCAATCATAATTATATTAGTGGAACTCTTCTTCAGTTAAATTTACCGATACTGTACTTCTTATACTAGCGGCAGATATTATTCTACAAAATGTTTTGAGTAATAGTTCTATGCCTTGTCGAATAATTGATGAATGGCCTGAAAACATTGAAGAGTAATTGTGCAATCATCTAAAGACTAATGAGATCTATGTTCAGTCGAATGAGACCACTTAATCGACTAATTCGGTATTGCTGTAGTCATATGTGGCGTATACTATAATAAGAAAATACGTCTAGATCTTGAAATTCAAGGACATATAAAATGAGTAACCAAATACACAGACTGAGTATGTATTGTAATGAATGGGAAATTTATTCCAAGATATTCTTGTTCAATGAACAAGAATATCTGCTACAATCATTATACTATGAATGATACTGGGACTAGGACTAAACGTCATATTTCATAGCTTATTAACCAATTAAAGTTTGTGCGTGCTTTTTTGTTCACCGACAAAGATTTTGTTTCTATATTTAATCAATTATGTAAAACTTTGTATTTAAGGTAGGGACCACAATTTGTAGATCAATAGTATCTGGAATGGTGGTCCATATCTTCTGGATTTCACCTTAGCTTCTTACCATCCAGGGAAGTGAAGTCAATTAACCGGGCTATATATATTATATATATATAAAATAACATTAATATTATATTATTGCGTACTTGTTCTGGTTGGCAGTCCTTTATAAACTTTATCATGATATTCTTTTACTGTTTCGTGATTAAAACTAAAAATGACATTTTTGTCTTCGTAGTCATACTACTCCATACGAAAAATATCGGTTAACGTGAGTTTTATAATTTCTCTTATTTCAACCAGAGCGGCGATAGCCTAGTGGTGTACGTAACGGACTGCCGAGACGAGGTCTCTAGTTCGATCCCCAGTCGCCCCGGGCACACACCTCTGACTTTTCGTAGTTATGTGTGTATTAAAAAAGTTGATTATCGCTCGCTTAGTAATGTGCCCGGTGGATGGCAATAGGCTCGCCCCCTATTACATTGGGACCTAAACATAACTGGCGAATCGTGGGTGTGTAATACACCTCTGCCTACCCCTTCGGGGATACAGGCGTGAAGTTATGTTATGTTATGTTCAACCAGAGCATCGTTCAATAAGGATGTTTTGCTTGTTTGCAGTAATCTATGTTTGTAGTCATCATTTGGGGAACTTCCAACATTGATTACGAAGAATCAAAATATTGTGATAAAATGGAAATAAGTACTAGGCTGCATGTTGGATCCATTTTCAAATGTCAACCCAGCAGAATTATCCCAGCTATAAGAAGAACTTGTAGAACTGACAACGAACGAGAATATAAATATCACATTCAAAAATGGCAGCCAAAAATTTGTCTACAAAAGTTAATACATCAACGATTTTTGATAGTATTTCCATAGATGTCTTGGTGATAGATGTATTTGTGTAATAAGTAAATATATTTCACCTAAATTACTATGAAAATATACATTAAAATTGCGTCCGGTAACACTTAATAAATTTGTGTTAAGGCGCAGACACTTTGTTCATGTATTGATTTCTTTGTATTAATCAGTGCATTAATTATATTATTTGTGTGTCACTAAAAAGTACTACACTGACTCAAACGGCTTTATCTATTTCAGTCTTTAATGATTAGAGAGAGATAAAGAGAGAGAGAGAGAGAGAGAGAGATTGTAGTAATAATGGCGATTGTGATTTTCAAGATGTTGTAAAGTTAAAAATTCTGAGTGGTGCCAGAAACTTATTGATTTATTAAACTTGGCGCTAGACGAAACAAGTTCGAGAACCTCAGTAATGAGCGATAGAACAGACAAATATCAAAAGTGCTATTAGTGTAGATTAAATTATGGTTTGGCGTTCGCAGCTGGTATTATAATTAATGAATCTTGTACAAAACATCTTTATTTACTCCATTGAGCTTACACCCTTATATTTTGTTGATAATGTGTCCCAGCTCTCCAGTGCAGACGTAAACCCATAGTAAAATAATAGTAGCCAGACCTATACAATCAATGTTTTAACTTTTATTATAACATAACATAACATTAACATAAACTCACGCCTATATCCCCGAAGGGGTAGGCAGAGGTGCTAGCACCCACATTTCGCCAGTTTATGTTTAGGTCCCAATGTAATAGGTGGCGAGCCTATTGCCATTAACCGGGCACTTATAAACCTGCGATAAATACACACATAACTTCGAAAAGTATCGAAAAGTCATTGGTGTGTGCCATGGTAAAACCTGGGATCGAACCCGAGACCTCGTCTTAGCAGTCCATTACCCATACCACTAGGCTAAAACTAATCTATATTTATAATATTATAAAGCTGAAGAGTGTGTTGGTTGGCTGAACATGCTAATCTCACGAGCTACAGGTTCGAGATGAAAAAATATTTTTGTGTTGGATAGCCTATTTATCGGGAAATAATAGGCTATGTATCATCACGACTATCCAGGGTAGCGGAGTAGTAATCAACAAATTAAATTGTATTCCACAATTCTGTTTTGCTCGAATATATCTTGCTCGCTAGCAAGCGTTTAAAATGGAATCCCATGGACTTCAAATATGTGCTATTGAAAGTTGTATCATTCTCAATTTTGACTGCCAACGCAGCTAATCTGTCAAAATATTCCAGTACTGTTTCCTTATCTAGAAAATAATTAAAGCTTTTAAAATCATAGAGAAATTTTATTGTAATATTTTTGACGGGATCTGTATACCCTTGCGTACGTCAAGCCCTAGGTGATATGTACATAACAATCATGTATAGATTACCTCATAGTTGGTGGTAATACATAATACACGAATATACAAATAAGTACTTAGTTCAAATAAAGTTCATAAATCCAAATGTATAGAAATTCCAATTGTGTATAGTATGGACACTCCCAATGTTTTAATTATGATGTATCACAAATATTTAATACATAAATAGTATTTGATTGTATCTTAATTAATAAGTCATTGCTTGAATCAATTAATTAAAACTTATAGACTTAAAACTAAAAGACATAATCAAAATTTATGTTGTCATGGGATCAAAATTTACTCAACTTTAGACATTTAAAATACCTACTTAAAATATTGTTTACAAGTCAATATACAATTACAAGCTCTTTTGAATTGCCAAGCTATAATAAGACTTGATGAAAATATATCTAATAATAAGAATATATATAAATAAAATTAAAAAGTCTGTTTGTAATATTGAATTAACAAGTTTTAAATAAATGCATATGAGTTTATGTACCTTTCTGTCTGTTTGAATTAGATAATCTCTGGAATGGCTGGGCCGATTTTGATGGGACTTTCACTGGCAGATAAGTAATCTTATAAGACTTAACATATGCTTTTATTTTAGAAAAAGTATGAGGGTATCGCATAATTAAAACCTTAAATACTTAATCCACGCAGTCGGTGTCGCGGGCACAGCTAGTATCAAATATAAATACTTAAACATATTCTATCTTAATAAATTATATGCTCCATTAACTACAATATGTATTTACTTATAAAATAAATACTTAATACAGAATATATTATTCTATCTGTTATAATAACATTTATTACCAAAGTATTTCAATTACTTCTTGAAGTAAATATGTAGTCTAGTCAACTGGTTTGAGTACCTCTACAATTATTAATGTAAACATTATAATCATAGCTTACTATTTGAAATTAATTACTGGTAAATTCTCTGCGTATATAATTTTCTAATGTTGTGTTTTAGGGTTCCGTACCCAAAGGGTAAAACGGGGCCCTATTACTAAGACTGTCCGTCTGACAGTCAGACAGTTGAAATTTTTACAAAAAACGCGTTTTCTTTTTGCTAGTTTTTGCTCGGAAATGAATACGGCAACACGTAGACGCTTGAAATATTCACAGAAAAAAACTTTAGGAATAAATAATTAAACTAAAACCAAATAAATATTTAAGAGGGGCCCATTCAACAAACGTGTTTTTTTTACTGTTTTTATATATAATGGTACGGAACCCCTTGTACGCGAGAACGACTCGCACTTGGGCAGTTTTTTAATCACACGCAGCTAAAAGCTTTTACGGCAACTGGATAGGTACAACCATAGCCTCGCGAATCTAACTTTAACAAACTGTAAACGTTAATTTGGAAACTGTCAATATTGACGTTCATAAGTGTTACTTTATGATCTAAATGAATAAAAAAAATTGATTAGATTTAAGTTGAGTAGAATCCATTTATTTTTGACGTTTACTACCATTTAAATCTATTTAGTAACCAGCACTGGCTGCTTGTGCCCGGTCTCCGTCTGTTGCACAGGTCTTTTTTTTAGCGCCGTAAGCACCAAGTAATGAGTGTCTGTGTTCTTTTTCATTGCAAAAAATGATTTTTCGTTCTTTCTTCTCCATTTAAAATTAGCAAAAGTTCTCCTAACAACCAATTTATTACAAGCTTTTATTTAACTTGCTCTGTGTGTATACATGTATTTATAGGGTCAAATATTGCAACTGAATTTTTGAGGCAGTTATCCTCAACAGATTGGGATGAAATTTTGCATGTACGCTTAATTTAGATGACAACGCATTAATATGATACCATGGAGCTGGACTCATGATGAAGTAGGAAGGTGGCCATAGCAACTCCTAAACTTAACAAGATAAACTAATCGAGTTTGGATTCATTTTTGTCTTGACTGTCTGCTGTTACATGGTATTCAGGGTCTGATGATGGAGTAGGAAGGTGGCCATAAAAAAACTCCTAAACTAAACAATATAAACCTGTCGAGTTTGGGCTCATTTGTTTTATCTTTGTAAAACCAAAGTGCTGGTTCTACATGATGTCCAAGGTCTGAAGATGGAGACGGTAGATGATCTGGAACTAAATAAAATACACTCGCTGTATTGAGCTCATTTGGCTGGTGTTGGCTAGTACTGTAGTACTACATGACATTACTAAAATTAAAAAGTTGAAAGTAAAATACTTGTCAAAAACTTTTTATCAATAAGCTTTTATTAAAATAAAAACTATTTTACTAAAAAGAAAATATTAATTTTATACAAGAGTTGTGCCACAGTACAAATAATATTATTAGTTCTGTGGGTTTTGCTGATTTCAAAAACTTGTAGCACAATTAGAACACAGAGCAAAACTTATGCTATACAAGCTTGTTTTTAAAAAGTTTTTATCTAAATTATTTTAATGAAATTTCTGAGCTAGTAATTAGTGTGTTAACTTTTTCTACAAATTTAAATCGGAAGAAGTCAACGTTCAGACGGGATGGAACGGGAATGTTTCTCACATTTAAATTAATATAAAAAAAAATTGAAAATTTAAATAAGTAAACCGCGATTCACCCCTTCGAAGAAAAATGGCGAGCGTTAACGAAGTTAATGTCAGCGAGACAGCAACCCAAAGGGAACACACGTAAGGGTACACATCGTTGCGAGTGGTCGTGCGGAGAATGCATTTTTCGGAATGTTAATGTTTATTGCTGGAGATTTCACGTTGCTTTTTTAATTTGGTTCGGTTATCTCTTTAAGTTTAAGGTAATCTTTGTTTATTGATTGTTTGGCGCCGACCCAAAATTACTAAGGTATATTACTTACAAAACGTAAAAAAGGTTTATTATTTTCAATTTCAATTTTTTCGGCGATTTATTTTTTTCTTAAAACGTTATTATTTTATATTTTTGTATTCCTATAATCTACTAATTTTAATTATTACATGCATAATTTTTGATTACCTTACTTTAGTAAATTACCCCTATTTTCCCACCCCTCTGGCGAGGGGTTTTTTTCCAAATTTATATGGGTATAACTTTAAATACTCTTTAAATAATTATGCATGGTCATACATTACAATCAGTGAGTGAACAATAATTCATCCCCTGTTTTCCTACCATTAGGGTTGGCTTTTTTTCCAAATTTATATGGGACCAATGTTGGGGTTATACCCTTTCCAATAAAAAAGAATTATCGACATCGGACTACTCAGTAAAAAGTTATGCGTGATCTTATATAAAAAATTATACACGTCGACTTGAGAACGTCCTTCGTTTCTTCATCGGTTAAAAACCAAAAATTTTACATAAACTATATCTACTCAGTCTTACTCGATACAGAAAAGTGTCTTGAAGATTGTTGACGATCCGAAACTCACAAGCTTAGAAGATATATTATGTAAATATGCGCATAGGTAGCATCTCAGATGTAAAGTAAAGTAAATAATATAATTAATGTTCAATCTAAAAATATTGCAACTATACAACGAGTTTTTTTTTTGCAAAAATCCAGTGAGTTTGAATCTGACTATGGTCACTCGTCATTAAGAAAGCTTGGATCATCTTATTTGTCTACAAACATGCCTGGCCGGTATGGTCAGGCAAGCAAGCAAAGGTCACACACAAACTGTTCTCTTATGTAAACATTCTGACCTATTCTTACTAGTATTTACGTTACGGTTAGACGGTAACTCATCGTACGAAGCTCGATATACTTCAGACAGGACAATGTGGCCAGATCCTCATTGAACGTGGGTAAAATATTGTTGCCACTAAATTTAGTCTATATTGCCAAACGCATAGAATTATTATTTCAATTTAGTGAGTTATCGCTTGTCGAGTTTTGGTCAAACAGTGTAAGTTTAACATCAAAAATTAAAGCAAACGTGTTTGCTATTTTGCTTAATTAGGATAGTTTGCCTGTCATCTGAAATCAATTTCTACGATTATATAGTGTAGAAACTTTTTATGAATTAATAAGGTGATTATTTTAAAAAACCGGCCAAGTGCGAGTCGGACTCGCGCATGAAGGGTTCAGTAGCAGCAAGTAAAATATTTATGTTTGAGTTGATTGAATGAAAGGTATATTGCGGTTTACGATTTATGACGTATTAAAAAAATTACTTACTAGATCTCGTTTAAACCAATATTCGGTGGAAGTTTACATGGTAATGTACATCATATATTCTTTTTAGTTTTGTCATTCTCATATTTTAGAAGTTACAGTGGGGGGGGGGGGGGACACATTTTACCACCTTGGATGTGTCTCTCGCCCAGACTATTCAGTTTAGAAAAAAATTATGAATGATATTAGAAACCTCAATATCATTTTTAAAGGCTTATTCATAGATACCCCCTCCCCCCCACGTATGGTTATGATGAAAAACATTTTTTTGTGTTTGTGTGAAAATCAATGCGGTTCACAGAATACATCTACTTACCAAGTTTCAACAGCATAAGCTCTTATAGCTTCGGAAAAAAGTGACTGTGACATACGAACAGACAGACAGACATGACAAATCTATAAGGCTTTCGTTTTTTGCCATATGGCAACGGAACCCTAAAAAGAAGCTTTAATTTAAGTATATATTATATTCCACCCTGAAATCGATAAAATTAATAATAATAATAATAATTTATGTAAATTTGCCCGATTTGTTGATATTTATAATTACTGCTCCGCTCTCCTAGGTAGTAGTGTGATGATATATAGCCTATAAGCCTTTCCCGATAAAATGGCTACACAACGCAAAAAAACAAAACAATTCTAAAAAGCTATGCTTACATTGGGTCTAGATAGCGCTGTGAAGAATGTCCTAGACTATTTATATTATATTCATTTATATTATATTATACTATACTAATATTATAAACGCGTCAGTTTGTGAGGATGTATGGATGTTTGTTAATCTTTCTAGCAATAAACGGATCTGGCTTACATTTGGTACAGGGATAAATTATATATTATATCCCGGGAATAGGATCTTATGGGTTGCGGGTACGGGATCCAAATTCTACACGGGCGAAGCCGCGGGCAACGGCTAGTTGAATTATATTTTACTTTCAATCATTCGTGTTACCACAAAATTATAAATTTAAATTTTGTCATAGAAATAATAACAATTTTTGTTATTGAACTCCCCGAAACGGCTTGACCGATTCTAAAGAATTCTTTTGTGCATATTTGCTGTATGTGAGAATAGGCTATAGGCTATTTTTATACCCGTAGGTGAACGGGATCAGAATTTCACTCGGGCGGAGCCGAGAGCAACAGCTCGTAAAGTATAACCATGTCACACTGATGACGTATCTAATACGGTTAATCTAAGACTTAGGACATTAATAGGTTATTATATCTAATCATCATTTATATGGACACAGCCAGATCGTAGGCGAGACGCTTCCATCTGACGCCTGAAATATGAGGACGATACATTCACAACGCGCTTCCCCGAACTTATATGGTATCACATATATTATGGCTACGGTACGATATTAACAGTAAGTGAAAAAGTGTATAGATCAAACGATATGAATATATTCAGTTATATTATATCTTCGAAGTGATTGTTTACTTTTAAAATGTTTAAAAGTCCATGGCGATATGACTTGAAATCTTTTAATAATAAAACACATTTAAATTGACTGCCTTATTGGTTTTGTGGCATATGTTTGCAAATATTATATTTGCTTGGGATCATGAATTATTAGTCGAGATATTATTAAAATATACATACACACATGCACTCACGTCTTTTTCCTTACAAAGTAAGTATAAATTAGAAATAATTAAATTAAGACCATACAAAACATACATTTCGCCATTACATAGTAAAGGCACGGATCCCATCAAACCACCCTTCGTAGCGCGTAAGAAAAATATATTGAAACTATTCAAAAGGGTTTTAACACAATTCAGAGCCCTTAGACCGTTACATTACCCCCGTAGAGCAACCCTAACCGCGGGTCGAGGCAACTGATTACTATTTATCTGTATCTACACATTACAACATATTCTATTTAAAGAAGAGGGACGGTGTGTGGGTGTTAGTTGTAGATTGTCAATAATATATATTTTTAAACTTCTGAATCGCTATAAATAGATTCAAATCATATCGCAGTGCGTGTAGTACCCGGCATAATAACTCCCAAGTTCCATACAAGTAAAGAGACTCCATAGCATACTAATAACTGTAATTTGCACAAGGCAGCTTCAAGTTGTAAATAGGTAACCCCAAAACTAGATACGTACACTTATAATAATGTATCCATTTAACTTATCACCTTCCGAGCCTTTTTCCCATCTCGGGAACTGTGAAACAACTGAACTTCAATATTCCCTATGAAGCGACTGTCATCTGACGATGTCATCAAAGTCCTGTCTTAGACCTGTCTGTCAGATTTTTTAGGGCTCCAACTACCCGTAACGAATGCCACAGATTTTGGTATGGCAACTGGGACTGAAGACTTCTGAGGACTGAAGGTCGGAATTAGCTAGTATTATTCAACAAATATCTACCCACAAAAGAAAAGATATTCTATAATCAACATTTTGCCATAGTTTGCTATAGTCTTAGCCAACCGGGTACTTCCTCCGTCCTTACTCCGTGTTACCACTGCAATCACCGGTACTTACGGTACGAGCAAGGTGTGAAAAAATCGTTGATTAAAGCCGTGAAACTGGAGCCCACCATTTTAACCCTGTTGAAATCTATAATATAAATCAATATAAAATATAAATATTCTAGGGCATTCTACACCACGCTATCTAGACCCAAAGTAAGCGTGTTACGGTTTCTAGAATGCGGATAAACTTACTTAACTTTAGGTAGATTTCGATGAAATCGATCTACCTATTGGTTTCTTGACTACTGTCGAATTAAAAAAAAAATCTTCATAGGAGGTCTAGTTATGACCCCCTGAGTCCGAAATGACCACTAGTCAAAAAGTTTATGTATATATATATATATATATATATATATATACATATATATATATATATATATATATATACACATACATCTATATATATATATATATATATAGATGTATGTATGGTTCCACTTCCCAAAATTTGCGGCACTCTCACGGTCGCATTTTTGCCCTGATGGCTTTCAAACTGCGGTCAAAAATTGCTTGGGTTTAAACTTAGTTTAAGTTCGTGAACGGGTGGAATCCGGCCGAAGGGGACGGTAGGGCCTCACTTTTTGTGAAATCAGTTTTTTCTCAAAATTTCACGTTCCATGAAAGATATTCGAACCGTTCTAATTTTATCCCATAGTATACATGAATACCAACAACTTTTAATTATAAACCTATAAGATTAAAACTTTAACTAAAAGTGGAGGGGGGGGGGAAACCAAATTTTTTCGGGAAAAGAATCATAACTTCTAACCGGTGAACATTCTTGCTGTTGAAACATTTTTAATCGATAGGCCATTTTTAAGTCTAAAATAAATGTCTGAAAAGTTTTTCGCTAAAAGTTACCGTTTTCGAGAAAAAAATATTAAACATGTTAAAAAATAATATTAATTGCTTCACGAAATCTACCTGTGCGTTCCCCCTGCGGGAACGGATTTTTTCTATATACATACCTATTTTACATAGAAACACCCAGACCAATGCAAATAGACACATTTATGCATAAAAATATTTACACTAAGCTGGAATCGAAGTCGCGACCTCTGACGTGACAGACGAACGCTCTACCGCCACGACACGGAGGTCGTCAAATCGTATAATGGTGGCTAGCATTCGCTAGATTTTACTTTCAACTAGGGTAAGTAGTACCATCAGGTAGCATGGAGTCATATTGATATGGTATACGTAAAAAAGCAACCTTTGTATTTATATTATATAGGTGGTATATTTTTGGATACAGTATATTTATTTATAGTATATAGTATTTGTATATTTTTGCTACCTTTAGTAAACATATGTATTATGAAATAGCCTTTTTTAAATTTTATTACATCGATAAAAACATAATTAAGTACTTACTTCTGGAAACACTTGTTTATGTACATAAGTTAAGAATATTTGATAATTCAATATCGTCCGTATTTCCATTATTACTCATACACATACCATATTGTTTCCTAAACGTACATTATTCACAACTTTGATACCGGATACCGCCTTGGTAGTTGCGTCGTGTGTGTGCAACTACCTCTAAACAACAAGCTAATAAAATTGTTCTCTAACATGAAATCTTGTAAAAACACTCCAAGTCATGATACAAAACCGCCTGTCATCTTTAAATATCTCCCTAGGCCTGAATTTAGCTACTGTTCATGACAATGTTATTTTTCGAATAAATATTTCACTCTTATAAAATCTGAAGCCAAAACAAACATTGTCTTTGTGAAAACAACGATTCCTACTATTTATCGCTTCACAGAATTAAAGAGGGTTAATATTCCAAGAATTCCTCCACCCATTATTTAAGACAAGAGAAATAGGTACAAGCCATTTTTATAATTTACTTCGTTACTCCCTAGAGTTAACGTTTTGTATTTATGTCGTCTCCTGTTTATTGTATTCTAAATGCTAAATTGCTGTAAAAATTCTGGTTAACCGCCTTTATTTATTCACTGAAATGTAATTTCCATGTAATCGGCTTTAACCATCAATAACGTCCGTATTGGACCATTGGATCAATTTGTATCTGATCCGATTAAATTATTAATAGACATATTAGCTTGTATTTATATTTATTGTAACATAAATTTAAAATTTTAATACAATTTTATGTAAATATGTTTATGCGACACCAGCCGCCTGGGTTGAGGTCTTGGGTTCAATTAATGGATCAGGTAAAGTTTAATTGGTCCTTAAAGTAACAGTAGTAGCACCTTTTTCTTTTCTTTTTTTTGTGCGGAAATCCCTTCAGATACCCCCCCGCCAGCCAGCGGGGGCGGTTATTTCGGGCTTGAACCGACTAAAACCGCACGCCGTCTCGTGTCTACAGACGCCGGGGTGTAAGGTTACCCATAGAGCATATCACTCGCACTCTGACTGACCCTCGGCCATTCGCAGTGTCCCCTCTGATAACAGCAGAGGGGTACCTGGAGCGGCCCCCACCCCTGCGGGCCTTTCAGGCCCGCCATGCCCCGACCCCCTCGTGCAATGGGGTCAGCTGGCCCTGAAAAGGGCCGGTTGGTCAGACTTTTGGCCGTTGACGTTGATGGCAGCTACTCCAGAGGAGCAATCAATGATGCGTCATCGCCCACGTTGGCCAGGGTGCACCAAACTTGGAGGTGATCCAACCATTTGCACCCCACAGTAGTAGCACCTAGAGGAAGAAGTACTCCTATGACGGTAATAGGCTTATGCGTGGGACAAAAAATTTAGTTGAAAAAATGTGGGTGTATATTTCTGTGAATTATGAAATTTTCGTGGTACGCGGGTAAAATTACGGACAAAACCTTGTATATCAAAAAACGCAATACTCACTCTTCGATAAACAATCCAACGACGTATATAAACACTCAAATATCGATACAACCGTTCCTTTTATGCCACAGTACAAATGTACAGTAGGATTAATCATTTTGTGGGGTGGCCTCATCAGAGTCAGCGCGCTTCGATAAACACCGGGCCGCGGCGCTGTGACAAACAATGCATGCAGTAATTGAAATGTGTTCAGACCATGTCGCGCGTCGTCGCGTCAGCAGCTAAACCATTACGATTTTTATAATCCTGCCGAGACAATGCTCCTTCTTATGACTCAGTTGGTTGCCAGTTGTTTCTTTGTTTATGGTTTACGTTTCATTTCAGCTTAAAGTGGCCAAAGTTGTAAGTATATCTGGCTCTTTAACTGTTCACAATGTTGAGTTAAAAGTGTGTCAATGATCTTTGTATTTCCAAACAAATGTGTGAATGTTTTTAAAATTTGGTGATTTGTATACGGAGAGGAAGCTCAACGACCTCCGTCCTTCATGAGCACAGGCCTGGGGGTGGCACTTGAGACTGGGGCGGCGGGGTGACAAGCCCCCCCCCTTTCCGGGGCAAGATGGGGACACCTTGGTTCCCAAACCCGAGGAGGCCATCTCGAAGCCGAAGATGGCCCTGAGTCAGTCGGGGTGCGAGGGAAATGCCATGGGCCACCTTACACCCTTTCTGAAGACCCGAGACGGCGAGTGGTTTTAGTCGGTTACCGACATAACCACCCCCTTTGGCCGGCGGCGGGGTATCCGGGGGGCTTCCGCACGTGCAAAAACGGTATGGGTGTGGACAGTAAGACAGCAGCAACAAGCTCCAAAGCCTTGAACATCGCCGCAAAGTCGCCTGCATATCGGTGTTCTATCGGATTCATTTCGGAGAATGTGCTCAAGAACTGCATGACCTCATTCCCCCAGCTCCATTTCACCATCGGACAACTAGACGCGGGCAACGTTTTCATCCCTTCGTTGTTGATATTCCACCAATCCGCACCAAGCGCAACGCTTCCTCATTTATTATGCGGACAGCGAAGGAGTGGAACTCTTTGCCTGCGTCTGTGTTACCCGATTCTTATAATTTGGGGACCTTCAAGGCGAGAGTGAATAGGCATTATTTGAGTTTGCGTGTACCATCCTCGACTGCATCGTCACTTACCATCAGGTGAGATGCAGTCAAACGCACTCAAATTTTTAGTAAAAAAAAAAAAAAAAAAAAGTGTGGCGGGCAACACATCGTGTCAGTGCCAGTTTTGTTCAATTCGGGCGAAATGAAACTCCACAAGGCGGACATTGGCATGTTCCACAAGATAGCTAAGACAGCTGACTCATCGTAATGAACTTTCGGACTTGATATGGTGTTATATGGCGCTACCACATGTGCCAAGCACCATCTAGCGATGACAAGCTGAACTACAATACTACTACACAACTACCGATCCTGCATCGCAAAAGTACAATTCATACGCTGTTTAGCGTATATACAACATCCCAGTGTCCACCACTGGTCTACGGTTTGTCAGGCGTACGGTTTGCCTCGTCGGAAGATCCTCCCTTACTGTCGGAGGAGCATCTCGCCCCGTTCCTTAACAAATTTTTAAACTAAAAAGCATCAAAACAATAACATTGTAAGTTTTATTTATCTTTTAACGTCAAACCCCTCCCCTCTCCGTTAGCCTACTTCATCTCGTCCGAATTTAGGACTACCCAACTAAGTTCCTTAGACTGTGCTTGTTCTATCAAGTAAAGCTTTTTTGTGCATCTAGAAACCCACCCTACTCATTTTTGCCTACTACGTACATCGCATACGTTATTTCACTAAGATTACGTCAATATAAGGAATTAAACTATATGATTGAATTAATTTTACATCGATTTTAATGATCCATTGAATAATTATATCATTTGCGCTTGAGCCCCCTACACCAGGGGTCAAGGCAACCCCATCTCCAAGCCGGTACACCCGCTAATTGACGGACGAGGCTCTGGCACTGGTTTTCCTCTCGGGATTCAAGAGTCAGACAGCAGCAAATACTTAACGGAAAGGTAGAGCCGTTCCGAAGTGTAAGCTTTAGATGCACCCGAGATTGCATTCATTTAATTTTACAATCGCAGATATTAATATTACATTATGTATACATAATTAAGGCAAATAAAATACAATTTTAAGTTGACTTGTTGTATAACAAACATGTTTCTTGTTACAGGTAATGTTTATTTTTGCCGGAAGAAAACAAACACATCAGGTACCTATACTTAATTACCGGAAGACATCTCCATTCTATGTAAGATTTTTAGTCGTATAACAACATGTTAGAAAAAGGAAAGAATCTGTTTATAAGATCACTTTTTACGTTTCCTTTTTAACATACTCAATTCAATATTTTAATCCTATAAGGTACCCAGTTGACTGCGATACGCTCATTTCCTACTAGCTGTTGCCCGTGACTTCGTCCGCGTTAAATTGGGAATAGAAGGTTACTTATTTCTTCATAATATTTTCAATCATTGATCATGAAGAAATAGATGTTTACCTACATGTAATATCCAAATAAATTCTACCTGGTTACCTAATATATAAAATTATTTTTATTCAGCCATTTGAAAAAAAAGTCGTGTCCAAACAGTCAGCTGATGTTCTTTCTTTTCTAAGTTATCTTCTGATTCACTCAGTAAGTCTACCTGTTCTGCACTCTCCACGTTATCATCATCAAGTATTACCGCGTGCAATGACTGACTAATTTCATCGTTTCAGAGTATTTGAGGCATCGAAAACAATATAATGAATATATATATAAATATGAATCGAATATTATGTAAGAAATAGTGATGCATATTACATGTAAAACATAAAAGGATACCAACATCCCTGAAGCCCAGGCCAATCTTACCTGCAAGTTTGTAGAACTGTTAAATAACGGACGGGGCTCTGGCACAAGCTTTCCTCTCAGGTCAGGTCAGGTCAGACGGCAGTCGCTCCCGGAAAAGCTAATCAAACATAATAAACAGGCTCCAAAGTGCGAACTTTGAACGCAACTGGGAAATCGCTATGTGGATGATGAAGCAGTTATCAGTATGAAATATTCATAAATAAGTGACAAAAACATGTACAATTACATTTGCTCAACAATCACGTGAACACTAAACTTTCGTAAATTTTACGACACCGTTGCTATAAGTCAATACACAAAATGAAGTCCAATCACACAAATGGAAGTAATTATGAAAGATACTGTAAAGCAAGGGTGCAGGAATGATGCGAACATTGTTTTTTCTAGGAATCATAATTTTGCCGTCATAATTTTTACGATAGTTCTGTAAAGTGAAAGTGATTTAAGTCAAAACCTAGTTCTGAGTACAGTACGTTTAAAATTTTTGAAGTGTTTGAAAAATTTAACTCTATACCAGCTATTACTTTCAATGAAAACGTGTTTGTTTAATTAGGTTTTTTTTTATACCACTCAGTTGGCAGACACCAGGCCCACCTGATGGGAAGCGGTTACCGTGGCCGTGTTTTCTTTTAAATGGCAAAAGAAGAATAAGAACATAATTTTTGAAATAAAACTATTTTTAACCGATTCTATCGCGGTTTATTTGATGATATTTTATAATTTACATTGAACCGCGATAGAATCCGTTAAAAATAGTTTTATTTCAATGTGTAACATTCGCGTAAACTTCCGACAATATAACATAATTTTTCTCAATAATATTATTAGAAACTTCAAATTTTACTATGGTGCCAGATGATATAAATGTATTCCTATATATATTTCTCGCCTTATACTTAATTTACCATTGAAAATTTCTAGAATTCATTTTTTTATGATATTACTGAAAACAATATATTCTGATGGATCACAAAAATATTTACTTAAATTACTTGAGCAAGAAAATATATACTATTAAGTTAGGTGACTATTGATGCATGTATATTTTAACCAAATAAAATTCTTAATGATTGTAGGCCCTAGCCTAACTGTTATACCTCGAGGCAAAAAAAAGTTCGCGCAATCAAAAAGCCAAAAAAAAAACTAATCAACCAATGACGCAAGCTCTTTATCCCGTGGTTAGGTTATCAAATATATATTATTATGTATGATTGGTTGATTAGCACCTCCGCAGTCGCGCTCCGCGCCTACCACCAAAGAGACCTAAAACTCGTTCTGCACATCTAAAGAACATTGATTGAGAACACAAACACAATATGTATTTAATGTAGAAAAATGTGCGACCCTTTCGCGCTCTCGGAGTACAATGACAAACGTTGCGTGTATGGCCCCTTATTTAATGTCAAACGACAATGTGAATGCCATTAATTATATCGTTCATTATCGCGATAATAAATAGCATTTCCCGATAGTGTGGACCTACCATAAAATATGTCTTTTATAGGTATGGACATTTTATAGCAGAACTCTAAAATAACTTCAGCTACCCTCCTGATAAAAGTCAAGATATACATCTCAAGCTGTCAGTGTCACCTGACGAAACGTTAGTTATCGGTTCAGGTACAGTCAGTAGCAACATCTTCATTCTGAATAAAATAATGGGAATAACTGTTAATACTAATATTACCAATTTGATAACTACCATGCTACCAAATGGGCGAGGATACATTTTGAAATCATTTAAGAAATTGAAAACAAAGCTTTGACGACGACTCTTTAGATTTCGAAACTGAAAGGCAGTTTCGTATACTACAGAAGTTTGCGTAATTTTGATATTGTGCTGAGAGTTACAGTATTCTCCATGAATTTTTGCGAATATATAACTATTTAGCTCTTAAAACTTTCAACTATTTACAATATTATCGACTAGCTATCTCTTAGCGTCAACTACTTAGAGATATTATTGAGAAATGAGAAAAAATTAACAATAATTTTTGTCCGACGAAATCATCGATCCCATCACCTAATACACTGCAATCACATTCACTACCGCTGCACCACCGCGTCACCGCGTATTATTCTAAAAAAAATATTAAAGTATAATGTTCTTCGGTATACAAATAGTGTTTGCATCGGGTTAAATAGCTTTCATATGTAAAATAAAAATTCACGGCTTGGCCGCGCCGCACCTACCTTACCGTCACAGTGTACCTGCCCTACTTATGTTAGATATCATTCTTTCAACCTATTGCAGTACACTACTGGACCGAGGTCGCTTTGCGAAGTCAGTACGGGTCGCTATGTCCTTATAAAAACATACCATATAGTAACGAGAGCTTCAAAAATTATTTTGGTGAGTTATGTTGTTCACTGTACAAGGGTGAAACGGTTAGTAAGTAGGCCAGTGGAAAAATGCTCGCGCACATACAATTCCTGTTGAAACCGTTTTCACTGTAATTTGGTTTGGCCCTTCATAGCGCGGTACATAACACACGTGGAGGTCTTATATTACAATGTCATACCGACGTGTTTGAAAATATTCCAACTGTTTCAATCTATTTTTGCTACTTATAAAACAAAATTGTTTGTCAATTATTTGTTTCTTACCGGGTAAACGGGTAAACCTGCCTCCGAGGAACATCAACTTTCGAACTTTCAACAACTCAATGGTTCATTCCAAAATGTTATCTTTCCCACAGTTAACTTTACAGCACGCTCTCCGATTTTGTTTCACTCTTTTGCAAGATCAGATTCTATATTTAAGTGCCCATCTGGAGAAATACCTGTATTCTACAGAAAAGCACTATTCAGCGTAGCCTATAGTGGTAAGTAGAGTTGCCAGACTGGTGGAGTGGTTACGGTAAGATGCGATTCACACTTCCGGTGTTGCAAACTTTTATAGGCACTGGTAACTGCTTAAAATCACGCTGGCCGTGTACTTCTTTACTCACTTGGAAGGATTAAAACAAAATTGTAAAGTATGTTTTTGTTCTGGCCTTTTTTGTCCAAGAGAACTTTTCGTTAGTTCTCACCCCATTCTCCGTTACATGTTTTTCTATCAAATATTATCTCAATTTTCTAATATAGATACAAAAACGTACAATGGTTTTCACTTACACCATCGCTACCAACAAGCATCCATTTGGTAGAGAAAGTAGCACGTTTCCTGACAATGTATTGGAGGCTTATTTCGAACGTCCAAGAAACAGTTATCTGGAAGATAAATGTCATGCCATTACCCTAAAAAGAAAAAGACAGCAAGACATTTGTCTTCCGTATAACTGCTACTTGGACATGCTTAGACAGGCCTTAGTCACTTTACAATTTTAAAGCAAAACAAACACTGGAAGTGTTCTGACTAAAATAATTTGCAAGAAGTCACCGTGGTTTCATTATTGACATCTGACTCAGAAATGGAACATCAATAAATACTGAGGGTAAGGCAAACAGATGTTATTATTCCAACCGTTGAAGTAGAGCAATGGATCATTTCATGTAGGTACTAGTATTTATTCAAAGGGATATAAAGTAAATAGATACAAGCACTTCGGTATGTAACCAATTCTGTTATAAAGCAACTTGCCAGCTTCACTTCATTTAAAAAAAATCCTATATTGAATTTCACAAGACGACTTTTTCAGAAACTATTTTATTACTTACAGGGATTAGTGACGTAACTTAACCCACTTTAAGTCGCCAAGGTTTGATAGCAGATGATCGTAGAAAACTGAAAGTTCAAGCACATTTGAAATCTCGAGAGAATCTGCCATTATTAATTCTTATGATTTCTCTCTGCTGCTGGTATAAATGCATGTCCTTGGAGTTGATTCACCATAATTCTTGTCCAAGAGAGCCCAGCCCTGCAACGCGTCCGTTAAAGACGTGTGATTCTTGCAGCAGAGCGATATCGATTTTCTTCTCCACCACGTGGTGAAGATTTACTTGTGCTATTCTTATTTTATGTGTGTTTTTGTGGTGTGTTTCTGAGTGTGTTCATTTGTTTGTGTATGTGTGTGTATGCCTGTCCTCTTACACGGTTGCGAAGCGTGGCCTTTGGTAGAGTGACACAAGCGGGAGCTGTGTGTCACGGAGATAAATATCTGCAGTGAATGTGTCACGCGTAAGGATCGCGTGAAGAACGCTCGCATCCGCGGCAGCCTTCGTGTCCGTGACATCTTAATTAAAATGCAGGAGACCTGCCTTCACTGGCGCGGCAAAATTCTGCGGCACCCGCCAGGGTACGTGGGTAACAAATACTTGGCCATGCCACCTCCGCTGGGCCCTGGTAGGAGGGGTAGACCCAAAAAGTGCTGGCTTATCATCGTTGCAGATGCCATGCATGCCAATAGTGGTACTACAATGGATGCCTGAGACCGTGCAATTTGGAAAAGTAAAATCGGAAAGCGGAATCGGAAAGCGGAGAGAGATGATGAAAGATGCTGCTATTTACTTTTGAAAATTGTTGTTCAAAGCTCCCAAAAAGCGGTCGAGGCATTTATTAGTAGAAAACAAATATTCTTACATTTCAACCCCATTTATATAACTAAAATAAAAATATAGTTTACCTGCAATAGATTAGGCTGAAGTTGAATAATATGTAATTTAAAGATATGTATTAGGAACATGCTTGTCTAGTATTCTATGTATAATACTAGACAAGCTGTTCAGAACAAAAAGTGTGTCACATTTCGGTTATAAGACGGGAAAGGGGGCCTCCTCGCCATAGATTAATTATGGTCTCTGTGTATATTTATGTCAATCTCAATAAACGGTAAAATATGTAAAAGAAAGCTAGTTACTTACTTAAATACCCTCTAACACACTTTTATCACTCTGTTCTAAACAATTAGTAAGTAATTTCAAGAAATTGTATTAAATATATGTAGGTATTTTAATTTTGGCGCCATTACACTACTGATGATCTCATATAAAACAAATTTAATATACGGCTCTGGCAGCAACAAAAGGTGGTGCTATATTGTGGGTACCGTGGTGGTCAGAAATCTATATCAATGTTTTTGTACGTAACAGCCAGTCTAGTATACATAGAAGTCATTGACTAGGTATTACATTCTCGGCATTGGTATCTCCCCCAGAACACGTACCAATCACTTTTTTGAAAAAATATTCACCGTTTAGTTTTCACCTCGTTACGATTTTACTATACTTACGTATATTGCATTGGGTTTCATTGTATTTCAAGGCCAACTAGCCCTATTTTGCGAATACAGGTACTGGGGTTCAGTCAATCACAGTGGAGAACCTTATAAGTAGAAGTTTTTTATTTATTTTCAGTCCTAACTATTTTGTACACGTCTGTACATAAATGTGAATGAACAATATTAGTTTACCTCATTTGAAAGCGGACCCAATTTACCAAATAAATATAATAAATAATAGTGAATATGTCAACTCGGTCCGCGGACCAAGAACGAGTGGACCCAACTGACTAAATTGCCTGGTACCTAATATTTGGGAAAATAACAATTTGTTTTTTGATAAATGTACACACATTTTACTTCTTTATATTACTTACATTACTTATATTATTCGTTTGCGTTATGAACTACGCCGATTCTAACTCACCCGAGGGAGCCATCTCGAAACCGGAGATGGCCCAGGGTCAGTCGGGATGCGAGGGAAATGTCCTATGGGCAACCTTACACCCATCTGAAGACCCGAGATGACGTGCGGTTTTAGTCGGTTCAAGCCCGACATAACCTAGCAGGTGGGGGGCTATCCAAGGGGTACTATAAACTCAAAACAACAAGACAATTTACTTAAAATAAATTTACTATCCAGCTTCTGTGTACATTTATACTTACTAAAATCTCGGATAAAGCAGACTGATATTGCTACCGAGGTTAAGTTTATCTCCAGTGATATTTTATATAAAGGTAATCTGCTTGAATATTTAGGTTGTGAGATAAAAAATTACAATTATGAAACATGGATTTTCATACAAAGTGAAGTTGTAAATTCAGGTTTATAATTTTTCTTAACTTTTGAGGGTTTGTATAGTTTGTACTACATGGCTTTATATAATATACCTATAGAAGACAACCTTTTAGCAAAATTAGTGTTTGTATTTCTATGCTATCTACGAACTATACAAGTAGATAATATTTTGATTTATCTAACTTATGCAAAAACTACATTTGGATCAAAATTTAATTTAATTATTAGATATCAGTTTTATGATCAAACTCAGTACTAATCACCAAAAGTCCAATGACCAAAGCTGTTTAGATTTGAACAATTTCATTGATATTATGAATTCTTAAAATTCAATGTCTTATCTTTTTACTGAGTTTCAGGTAAGTTCCTATTATAACGTTGATAAAACTATTTTATAAAGTTCGATCTTCTTGCGCTTAAAGCATCCTGTCTCTTGCCAGTACATCTAAGTGATTCTATGCTTCTTCATAAGTCTCAGAAATAGAGTAGACTCTTACTCTATTTCTGGGACTTCTGAAAGTTTTGATCTACATTTGAAAGGCAGTAATCACTACTAATCAATCAATCATCCTAACAAAATTGTGGACTTCTACTTCTTCTTCTATCGACTACTTGAAGAAACAACTACTTTTTCAAATAAATAATGCAAATAAATTTGTAGGTACAAAAAATTTAATTTCAAGAACTATTTAGCATCTTAATTTATTTATCTCTTGTCTACAAAAGATAGATACGAATTTGGTAAGTTTTACATCAATATTTTCCATTACTCTGGGGTAAGAACAAACCAAATGGCACCCCCAATTTTACACTGTCAAACGGTACGGCCGTTGTCCGTAGACCATAAACTTGGCACTAGTCCATAAAACTTGTAAAAAAACTAGCAAACAAATAAATGTCCGTCGTCTGTTTTGTCAAATCTGTGCAGTACGTGCGCTCTTTGGCGAGGCGAAGAGAGCGGTGCGGCGCGAACTGATTTTATAGCGCCATAAAATCTCGTGAAACGCGCCCTTAAATCACAACGCTGCGTCGTATTTCATCGTTTTGGTTGTCAATGTTTATTTTATATCATATTTTACAGATCCCTCCTGTATAAATCACGCTCGGATTGATATACATTAAGGTCACGTACTTTTGGCAGAAACGCTTAGTTTCGGAGCGCGTCCCCCACCCACTGTGATGCGTTGACAAGTGGTCGCCGCCGTTCGCCCACCACACCATTTGCCCTCGCTTTACCTCGGACCACCTAATGTGATCTATTGTGCGCTGTTTCGTTGTTTCTCCAATAAGTGGAAAATGCTGCGGACGTTGCACTTCGATAGCAATCGATAAAATAGGAAAATTATCACGATTGATATAGATAATTTTATCGAACCCTACCAAACATTGTATATACTGACTGTTAACTGCAACTGGTATATGTTCAAGCTAACTATGATTTGATACTTTGTACACTAATTCCAGGACTAAGGACGAGTTGCATAGACTGTTTAAACAGCAAACGTTTCACATGAATGTAAATATTATAGTGAAATAGTACTTACTTTTTAAAACTTTAATTGCACATTTTTAGAGTTCCGTTGCCAAAGGGCAAAAAACGGATAGATTCGTCATGTCTGTCTGTCCGTCCGTATGTCACAGCCACTTTTTCCGAAACTATAAGAACTATGCTATTGAAACTTGGTAAGTAATAATAATAATAGTAAGGGTACCATCTTGACATATGTCGGGCGTGCCACCGTCCCGGAGAATCCCTTAGACATATAATTTCTGGTTGTTCTCGTCTTGCCAACGGCAAGTATTTGCATAGACATAACCAAGTAGCCAGGATTGTCCATCAACAGCTTGCTCTAAAGTATAACCTTTTAGAATCAGAGGTACCGTACTATAGGTATGTGCCCGACGCAGTTCTCGAAAATGGGCACATCACGTTGTACTGGGATCGATCTATCATCACTGACAGGACTATTGTAGCTAATAAACCTGATATAGTGTTGATATATCGATCAGAGCGCCGCGCCATAATTATCGATATCACCATTCCACAAGACGACAATCTTGTAAAAGCCGAAAAAGAAAAATAAATGAAATATTTGGATTTGGCTCACGAGGTTGTCGACATGTGGAGTGTGGATTCGGCAATTATAAACATCTCAAGAGGCAGTTGGGTCAAGGGCTTGATACAGAAGGCAGTGCTCCTCGACACGGCACGTATAGTGAGGAGATTCCTCTCTCTGGAGCCCTAACCACCGGTAGCTTGGTCCCTATACCCGATGCCGGTGGGCAACTATTTTTAATATTTTTAAATATATTTGTTTTTATTTTGTATAGAATGTTTTTAAGAATATAATTTAATATGTATTAAAGTATAATAAAGGGAATAATAATAATATTTATATTAAGTATTCTGTAAACCGCATTAAGATTTTCACACAAAAATAGAAAAAAACAATACATTTTGGGGGCTCCCCATACTTAGAACTGAAACTCAATGGTGTGAGGTATCTATGGATAGGTCTTCAAAAATGATATTGAGGTTTCTAATATAATTTTTCTCTAAACTGAATAGTTTGCGAGAGAGACTTTGCTAGAGATATCGACACCGAGGATCCCGATACTTTTGGAGATGGTGAGTGGGGGTGTCCAGCCATTTTTGTGCTACAATGAATGAATTTTTTTAGCGGTAAATGCACATACTTGTGTCTTAGTGAGGTTAAATTTTCCACTCTCCACTCTCCACTCTCCACTCTCCACTCTCCACTCTCCACTCCACTCTTACTCTACTCTCTTCGCCACTGCACTCTCCAGTCCACTCCATTCTCCACTCTACTCTACTTTGCACTCCACTCCACTCTACACTCCACTTCGCTCCGCTCCACTCCAATTCACTCCGCTCCACCCCACGCTGCATCAATCCGCTTCACTCCGCTCTACTCCACTGCACTCCACTCCACTCCACTCCAATATCTACTCCATTCTCCACTCACTACTCTACACTAACTCACTAATCTATCGAATATTCGAATCTGTAATCTTTGATGATTTACTATTGAATTCATAAAATGGCGTTAATTCTGTAGTTCATCTCACTAAACTAAACTGTCTCTAAAACTATTTTATATGAATTTCGAAATTTTGTTCTATATGCCGACGGATTTAATCTAGGCTTTATAAAAAAGGTAGTCTACCTAAGAGTTTTGTAACAGCAGGCATTTCGGCATCAATATATACGGCCTTTCAAAGTATGTATTCCAAAATTCCAAACAAAAGACATTTGACATTAAATTTGACGTCATGTTCGATCATATACTCGATAATTCGTTTGATTTTAAAGGGGTTTCCTGCTGCATCTCCGGAGTTCTAAGTCCAATACTAATAAAAAATTTATGGGACCAACTTGCAGTTAAACCGAACTTAATTTAAAAAATAATTTTCTAAATTGATTCATACATGATGGAAATATCAATGAACATACAAAAAAAAATAGATACAGACGAACATAGAAGAATCCTATTTGAAATCTGTTAAAAACCATGATACTCGCTAATGATGTTCAGTTCATTGCAAGCACATTCTATACGGCTCCTTTGGAGAACTAAATGAAAGTTCTAACTTTGTTGGATTCAGGTTTATACGCTTTTTATGATTTCATAAGGTTTTTTTCCTTTTTCTCGAAAATGCGAGAAAAGTTGTTATTATTATTTAAATTATTGTCATTATACTTCCAGAAAACTACGTTTCTCATTAAATTTCACGTAAAAATTCCATGGAATCTAGAATTATCTTAACTATCTTAATCAAATGAACTATCTTTGCTAGGGTCGCCGCTTTTCTAACGGGATAAAATGTTACGAATTGTATGCTATTTTTTCAGGAAATTTAATTAAACGAACAAAATAATGTACGCTAAGCATGTCGCTATTGGAGGTTCCTATCGAGTGGCATAGTTACTATGTTTCTATGGTCACTTGACGCTCTTCTTATTAATGAATGGAATTTAAACGCCAAATGTATTGTAAAACGAGTTTACCTGGAATACTAATGGTATGAAATGATACATTCTTTAAATTTTTCCAAATATCGTCACTTTAACTATAAGATACATATATAAACACAATCACGCTTTTGTCCCGAAGGGTTACCTTTTTTAGTGACATGAAATCTGATCCGCCTATAAAAAAATACCTGAAAGACTGACAACCCTGATGATAAAAAATCCGAACTTTAAAAAATTGCAGCTTCCTGATTCGATGGAATTAAGATATGAAATTTAGATGGTGTGTAGAAGAGCCATTATTTTAGCATAGATAAAACATCCCAATAGGTGGGATTTTCCAGAAAAATACAAAAAACTGAAAACCTGAAACCTCGAATATATCCGGAAATGTCAATTCCGGTTTACGTTGTCCAAATTAATTTTAAAATATGCAACATTAGATTCCTTATCAATGCTTCTAACATCGTTATTACATATTGTACTTACTTTGACTTTATTTCTTTTTTTTCTAAATTTTGAGTAAAAATTACAAGAACTAGGGATTTTTTGTTGAAAAACTAAACAGGTTATCAAAACGAGGATTCAATAGGTATCTAATATTTATTAATTATATTCATTAGATTATCCAATAAAAACGTGATGTCCGAAAATTGGCTTTCATAAAACATACGTAGCCTGGTGGTTGTCGCAGGATGTGGCCGCACCAACGAAGTATATTTGCACATAAATTCAGTATGAGAATATAATTATAATTTTATATAGTCAAGTACTGCCACTGCTTAAGTACTTCTGAGTTTAACTTTATTAGCATAATGACCTATATCAATCAACCAGGTTGACTTGGATTCATGATGTATCTATGAACTAAATAGGTACTGCTTCATGTTTTATGCCAGCAACTGATAATATACCTCATAACATTTATAGTGTAAATCTTAACCTATCTCTATGGATTCAGTAATCCTACACTTGTGAAAAATATGAAGTACCTACTCCCTAATATAGGGTTAAGTATCGGTCAATTGTGAGTACCTTATTTGAAAGAGGGGATTGTGAAAAAGGCCTTTAATGTGACGTAATCTCGCCAGAGATTGGCCTCTTTAGTTCGAGCGAGCTGCTATTCATTGAATTCTATCCCCATTCAGGGGCCCGTCACTCGAAATCAGAAGTAATCTCGGTAACATTTTTAATTTGTCGTAACAAAGCCTTGTCTTTGGTAGCGCTGATTTAATCAGCTGATATTTTGAGAGTGTAATTTATAAATTTTATTCTTTTGTTAGATTGTACGACTATACGAAATGTATCATAGACTGACGGGATATATATGTAGTTTCGAACGCCGCTGTGGCGACACGCACTGTTGCGAATTATTTTTCCACTGCCTCACAGGTTTGAAAGCTCATGGACTCGAATGAAATAGTCGCGAAAGACGCTGTTTGCAAAAACATTATCACTGCCTCATACGCTCGAATATAGTCACGTTATCGAAATCCAACTTTCCGAACTAGTGGTTCCGGCACTTCGCCGGCCACTACCGCTCGCTCGGCTCGCATTCTGTTGGGGTCACAGTTCTAACCTAACCTAACCCAGAAGCGCCGGAACCACTAGTCACTCTAATCGCAACAATGTTTTTCGAAACAGCGTCTTTCGCGACTATTTCATTCGAGTTCACGAGCTTTCGAACCTGTGAGGCAGTGGAAAAATAATTCGCAACCTAGACTGACAGTAGGTGTACTATGATCTATGTACTATTTAAATGTGGCGTAGATACCTATTTCAATAATACTATTTTTTTAAATCAAACTTTTAAGTCCATAAACATAACAACACCTATTTGCGGGATTCAAAATAATTTTAAAAATAATGATTAAAAAATAAATGACTAGCATCTTTTATACGGGACTTCTCAAAGCAAATTAAATAAGCCCTATTATATAAGTACACTACGGTTTCCGAGTACCCGCTGAAGACCCACTATCCACCGACATAATTATCACGAGATCAGCTTTAATGTAGGTATTGACATCTTGGGGGTGTGTGTTGGGTAACCTCCTCGAGTGTCGCTCCGATTTCGATCCCGCTGCAGTCCGGGGGGAACGGAATCGGAGCGGCCGGTACACCCTGGGCGGCGGTCAATGGCTTCCCCTTCACCCCTTCATAGGGTTGGCATTAATCGTCGGCCAATACCCAACGTGGCGGGAACACATCGCTCTCCGTACTCCTCTGCTTTCAGAGGAGACAGGATGAGCGATGCTGTTAGTGGTGAGATGGCCCAGGGTCAGTCGAGGTGCGAGGGATATGCTCAATGGGTAACCTTACACCCCGGCGTCTGAAGACCCGAGACGGCGTGCGGTTTTAGTCGGTGCAAGCCCGACATAACCGCCCCCGCTGGCCGGCGGGGGGGTATCCGAAGGGATTTCCGCACGATAACAAAAAAAAAAAAGGTATTGACATCTTACAAAATTACTTCCAAATCGATACAACAATAAAATTTTATTAAAAATTGGCTTCCAAAATCATTTATACGACACTTTATACATCCTGCCCTCGTTTCGCTTGGGTTTATATGAGTTTTTTTAACTTTTAAGCCATCGTAATTTACACAAGCCTATGTCCATCGGAGGTAATGTACCTTTCAAGTGGTGAAAGAATTTTATCACTTAGTGCTGCAGTGTTTCCGAAGATTACCCCGAACATAAACAAAGTCACAAAATTCGATTTGAAATATATTTGTGAAATTTATTATAGGACATATAGTTGTGGGTTTAATTTTCGACAGTTATTTGTGTTATACACACATATAAATTTCCCTTGGTCATGGCATCATGAGTGAACTGCTGGACCGGTTTCGCTAATTATTTTTTGTTGTGTTTTTTATTGTCAGGAAAAAGAAAGAAAGACGAATAAGAAAGATTTTTTTTATTAAGGACACGCACACACAGGTAGCACAAATATATATATATATATATATATATATATATATATATATATATATATATATATATATATATATATATACATATATATATGTGTAGATATGTACATACGATAGGTTCTTATGAAAGAAAAAAATTAAAGTTTTGCGCAGAAAATTACAAAAGCTTCACGACCATATATACCATATTAAGGTTTATAATGTAACCTAATTGGCACCTTATTGGTCGTTTGTTATTGGAATATATTGGTTTGTTATTGGATGTAGAATAACGCCTGTCGGGTCAGCTAGTTCATCAATAAATACCGTATCTCAGAAACAAATGACCACTGAAATAAAACCATTTTCGACTCATTACATCATGATTTGCATACATACATATAGCCACGCCTCTTTCCCATTGGGGCAGGCAGAGACAACATATTTCCATTTGCACGACTTTCGCTTCTACTTTCATAGATGCTCGTCGGTTGCGGATACTCTTGACTTCGCCTTTCCTTTTAAAACGTCCTCGATCTGATTAAAATACATACGCCTACGATACGTATTCTATTTCTTACTAGCTGACCCGGCAGACTTCGTGCTGCCTCAATCGATAACAACTTCCATATTGATTCACCTTTTAAACCTTCTCTGGACCTCCACAAATAATTCAAGACCAAAATTAGCCAAATCGGTCCAGCCGTTCTCGAGTTTTAGCGAGACTAACGAACAGCAATTCATTTTTATATATAAGAGATTATATTCTTTATTATACATTATGTATATCTATATATATTGAGTTATTTTATGTTTTAAGCTAGTTAATGAACTTTTGTGATTTGTCCACGCCCCGCGGTTCAATTCCCAGTGCGGGATTGTATAGTTAAAAAACCGATGAAAAAAAAACACTTTTCAATAGATAACCTCACCTGTTAGTCGGTGCCCTTGCTAAACAATCGTCGAAGCTCTGGCGCAGGCTTGCCTTTTAGGGGTTGAGAGGTCAGATGGCAGTCGCGTTTAGAATAGCCTGCGAAAAATCAAAAACAATAAGCGGGCCACAGACTCAAAAGTGCAAACTTTACTTTGAATAATGGCAATAGCCAAAAATAGCCCTCAAGGAATTACGTCATAACAGACTAGCTAACCGAATCCCTCCAGTTTTTAGTATGGTGGGGGTACATAATATTTAATATTCCATTATTAAGAAGTTACAACACTTCGACACGATAAGCTACAAGATACCCTCAGGATTATCCTCTAGCTAGAAAATAGTTGGAAAGTTAAGAAAGTTCAGATTTCTACGTCTACTCTATTATTTTTAGGACCCTACTTTACTAGTGAAAATTGTTTGTTTATTTTTTTTATCTTCAAACAATAGAAAATCTTTTGTATTGAGCGCATGATCACGTTATTAACAAAGACGATAACAGTTTAAAATTCGCTATCTAAGCTCGCGTTGTTTACTCCATTACAGTTATACAGTACAAGAGTAACAAACACTTCTATATCAGTAATAACTATCTCCTTAATTTAAAACTTTGCTGACGATAAAGCAGAACAACAATGAGGATAAATAACCAAACTAAAATCCCGAAGACACCGTTGTATTGTAGACGTGATTGCTACCAGCTGTTGGCATATCAAACAGGGAAACAATTTTGAAATTTAATTTTGCTGGAAACGTTTGTCTTTATAATATTATACTCAATGTCACAGAATACGGTTATTACCCGACTCGTGTAATAAAAGAAGTTTCTATATTTTTTATATGAACAAGGTGGACAAAAGAGGGGCTCGTGTCTAAATGAGGGGCTTCTGGCTAATATTGCAATATGCTAACCTACTCGGTTACATAGGTTAGCATATTGCAAGGTTAATCAATATCAGCCTATAAGCCAGGCCCAGGCCCGCCGCTACATATGTGAACACCTGTGTGCAATACTGATCATGTCGCTCCTGCTTATCTACGGCTACCCACGCTGAGCTTGCCAAAAAGATCGTTTATTGTTGTTATTGTTGTCTCATAAGGGTGTGATAAAACAATAATGAAGAAAAATATTTATTTATGTTTACTTGAGTGTAAAACCGGACGTTTAGTCCGGAGGGCTGCTCGAAATATGCACTAAAGAGCTCTCATAGTTGGGGTTTGAGATCCTCTAGAGCCCAGCCCCACGGTTGGCCTGGATTGCCGTCAGGTCACACTGCTACGTCTAGCTCTGCCCAAGTGACTTCAGGCGCAGCGTCGTCTTCTACGTCGGGCGCTTAAGGCGGAGCCATCGATGTTGGAGTGTGCTCCTCCACCCTCACAGGGAACAAGACGCCTGCGACTCCATGAAGTCGCTCCGGCTGGAGACTCCGGGTTAGTGGGGGCGCCCATAGGCATAACTTGCTTCTCACTATAAGATAGGGGCGCATTGTGGCGACTTCCACTAATTTCGCTATTTCTGCCTTGCATAGAGCACAAGTCTATGGATGGGATTGGCATCATGGGAATTATATTTGTATCGAATTTCGGGCGCCGGTTTTAAGGGATGCCAAAAGATGGCGATGTTAACGATATAATAATAAACGAAAATAGTAATTGTAGGTGTGGTGGGTATTATCACAACATCTTTGAATATTACGTGATGGATCTCTAGATTTTGTAACTTCCCTGGACGTGAGGCGACCCACCTGTCACGCCCGCTTGCGGCAGCCCTGCCAGATCAGTCTTAGGATGAATGGACCGTTCGCAACACAGTGAGACTCCTTGTCTCGAAGTGTACGTTAAGCCGTCAGTTACGATTGCCATACGAATTTCAATATCATACATATTTCAAATGTCGCCTTGAATTGTTAGTAAGCTATGTCAAAGTAATACCGAATAAAAAGTACTAGAAAGCCTGTTATTATAATTCTATAATTACGAAATAGGTATATTTCAAAGGAATAATTTCTGCCTAATTATAATTTCATAGAAAGACCATCTTGAAGATTCTTTGTTTATTTTTATGTGAACTGTCATTATCATTTATGTCTACAACAGTGATTCATCATACTTATTATTATAATCAAAATTAACGCTAAATTCAATTTCACATCCATCAACTACTGTAACATGATCAAGTGTTCTGATGAAAGCGAGCACTTGATAAGGAGGCAGTTATATTACCCGTAATCATTGGAGACAAAACAAAGCGTTGAAAGGATTAGCGATTACCGAGCTAAGACGGAAACTATTGAATAAACAAGCGAGCGGCGATCCGTCACCGTGTCCGCTTTGCTACTTGTCAACATATTACTATACAGAAAGATCAGAAAGTGAAAATAACGACGCCTCTAGGTATTTCGACGCATGGACAAGTCTTTAAACATACAGGCTATTCGTTTGTGGAATGCATTACCTGTTCAAATCAAACATTTCTTGATCAGACATTTGTTGATTGTGGTCTTAAACGCTTGCAATCTCATTGCAAGCGTTTAAGACCGCAATCAACAATTATTACTTAAACATATTATATTTGTAGGTATCGATTAAGTATCATGTATTTTTTTGCTTTATTAGGAAAACAAACAGTTTTTACAATTCTTATTGGTGCCTTAAATAATATCTGAAAACCATTTATTAGTTTTCGCATCTTATAACTAGGATAACAAACTATGCCTGTCCCGTTCGCTCAACTAATTACTTGATATAATGCAAGTGATAGTGGTTGCAAGCATGCATAAATGTACAAAAATATATAAGTACTTATGTAACAATGTATCGGAGGCAGGAAGGCAGCTTTTTTTCTATGATTTTTCTTTTAATTTACAAAGAAAAACAATAGTAAGGGAGTAAAACAATTAAGTTAAAATTAATTAATTAAGTTGAGCTCGATAGCTGAGACGTCACGCCGAACCAATCGTTTGATAGTGTATTTCTTATTTAGTATGAGGGATTGTTGAACATATCAAAATCAAAAAATGGTAAAACAATGTTGTTTATATATTTTGAGGCTCTATTGAAGAAGGAGTTTTGTCTATGTCCTCACATTGTCTACTCTATACACTATTTTACTATGTATTAAATTCTATTATATATTTTACTATATGTATATATTATGATATAGGGTAAAAGCCGGACGTATTTTCTACTACTTTTCGAAAAAGCTCCATTATATAAAAAATATGCACTTAATGTGCATCAAAATATAGGTGTTTCATCTATTACAGAAACCTATTTTTAAGAACATAATTAATCAGGATTTTAAGTAAATCCTGTTTTATGTGACCTCTCCAAAGGGGGATATGCCTACCCTGGCAGATAGTCGCCTAAAGATAACTTTAAATGATTCGGAAAGACAGTAGCCTCGATAGTAGACTATGTTTAGTTGAAGAAAAACCAATTTATACCAATTTAAGTACTTAGTATGTTTTATTATTAACTACAACAATTATTTACTTTTATATCAATTTAAGTACTTAAGTAATTTTTACTATTAACTGCAGCAATTATTTACTTTTATTGAGCACAAATCAAAATTATTAAATATTATTAAGTTTTATACTTTGTCACGATACAATATAAAAATATAATTAAAATGGACTACAAACTTTAAGTTAGTCATTAATATATTATTTCATTCAATTCTTTGAATGCAAGTTTTAAAATAATATACCTTGAATTTTCTGTCCAGCTTATATGGCACGGATAGTTGCCCTTAGAGCGCTCTAGAGGCATCTATCACCGAAAGCAACTAGTGCGACTATGCTTTGTGATACGGACAAAATAAATAAAAATTATTCAACAATAATACCTATTAAACAGTGTATCCGGGGCAACTATCCCACTGGAGCATCTATCCGGCTTTTACCCTATGTATGTACTATGAATTATGTATTTACCACACCACACCACTACCTACACCACTAGTTATTTACTCTAGCTTAACCAGACCCATATTAAGGTTGTCTGGAAGAGACCGCTATAAGCAATAAGATCGCCCATTGTACATAATACAATTGCTTGTAAAATTTATTTACATGTATATGTTACTGTAAAAGCACGAACTACGGTAAATCCTAACATTTTCCGGTATATCTTAGGATTTACCAACACGAATTGGTTAATGTTATATTGTTATTATACAAATCAATTTCGGCAACATTACTTATTTTTACACTAAGCAAAATGCTTTATTTTGTAAAAAAAATATATTCCAAAAATAAGTAAAGTGGGTTAGGTTAGGTTAGGTTAGAACTGTGACCCCAACAGATTTTACGAGACGGGAATTGATTTGTATAATAATTCGCGTTTAAATGTTCTAAGGTATGAACTATAAATCGAAAGGCAAAGTGACGAAAGGTCACATTTAAGGTTAAAGTTGATGTCGGATGGGCGAGGCAGCGGCAGGATAAGTTGTGAAATGATCGGATAATTTATCTAACCCTTTAATATAGATAAAGTTCTATTATGAAAAAAATAATTAATATGAATAACTATATTTAGATAATAATCTAATATTAATCATATTTTAACGTCTGTATGACTATTCATACGTGAATATATCTATATAGACGTGAAAACCTACCACGCAAATATTTTTGTTAAATAAATAAAAACAGCGGTTTGAGTTTATGCCAAGACCGTGCAGATACAGCAAAATGGATTTAGAAAATTCCACAATAACTGAAAGATAGCCATAGTTCTGTATCTTGAATCTTAATAAACTAATTCTTAATAAGTGCATATACACAATTGCTATGGTTATGAACAGCGAGAAAACAAACGATATTGCGATCGTTCGGAAATTCGTTTCCGTAGCTGGCGACATTAGATTCGTGTGGTTTCATATCGTTGGCTTACTGTGAAACTTTGCACCATATGTTAGAAATGTAGATTTTTTTTCCCAAAGATATAGTACGATAATAATATTCTGATATAAACATTATACTTCAATGAAAATAAACAGTATATAACAAACCTAATGTCCGATCAACAAGGGGCACATAGGTATCCTGAATACAGGGGGCCATCTAGAAAACGGAGATGGCCCAGCTTCAGTCGGGGTGCGAGGGATATGCATTGTGGACAACATTACACCCCGGCGTTAGAAGACCCAAGACGGCGAGCGGTTTTAGTTGGTTCAAGCCCGACATAACCGCCACTGCTGGCCGGCGGGGTGATATCCGAGGGGATTACCGCACGAAAAAAAAGCAAAATGTATCCTGAATACATAACCATATATTATGCAATAAAAAAAGATATATTAATGAAAATAAATGTACTCTTGGCATTTAAAATGCCATTTCTTAGTATCATAATTATCCACACACAACCTAATATTGATACCTATATACATCTTCATTGATCGGGCACTAGTTTTGTTACATATTGTATACACTTCTCAAAATGAAAGTCCAATAAAACATGCTGTGATTTCACTACATGTTTTATTAAAAGTACATATAAATTATATGAAAAATATTCTTCATCATTTTGTTTTATATTGCCAGCACATTAAGTTATTATTGATGACTTCACGTTAAGTGATTTTTCGGAGCACCATGAAGTCCGCTTATATTCCGTCCGCGAATATAAATTCATTAAAACGACCTTTGAAAGCAGTAACAGCATTGATAAGAAGATTTTAAGTATAAGAAGATTAATTGAAATCGTTTTAGTAGGTCTTTTTTCGTACTCCTTATCAATGGAATGAGTTATCAAAGAATGACACACCGTGCAACCGATATTCTAACCAAGAAAATCTAATTCTGGCAACTTTTTACTACAACTCATATAACTGATTAATAAATTATAGAGTAGAACTACTGAGCGATAGTTGTATTGCGTCCCGTTACTGTGGGCCACGAGTAATCCACTTAGGATTAGCCATAAACAAGAAGGGCCATTGTCGCGACACGAGCGATCTGTTAGCGTCTAAGTGTAACTGATAAAGGGCGTCGACGGTATTGTTCGCCGTGGCATTAGGCTCTAATCCTGTGTCGCGAGCGTGCCTCGTTAGCTTGATTGTTCGGTGTCGCCGGCAGATGGCCGCTGTAATCCGAGCTCCTCCGCCCTCCTTCGCGAAAATATAGCCTCTTTGTGTTTGTTGCATCTGCAGGTATATTGTGCACCAAAATTGGACCATACGTTATGTTGTACTACGTGCGCAGTTCTGAATGCAACCGGCATGAATTTTATTATTCTCTTGAAAACTTATTGTTATCAGAGCAGCTGAATGCGTTGTTTATATACGAGCATATGCATTGAATCATTCTGTAAACATGAATGCGATATCATTCATATTAATTTATTTCTAACTGTTAATATAACGGGATGTATGATGAAATTCATTAATATGTATTTCAATTTATCAAATTGAGTATATTCATGACACCAAGAACAACACGTGACCAAAAAGGTTTATACATATATGACCCTTACGGAGAATATGGCTATATGCTCTAGTAAACATCATAATAATGATGTGCACGAAATATTTATTTGATCATATAAATTTGCAAGCGTTCAACTTTATAATTATTCACAAAAATGTCTTTCGCAATAGTTCATTATTAAAATATTATAAAACAAAGTTCTCCGCCGCATCTGTCTGTCTATTCGTGATAAGTTCAAGAACTACTGCACCGATTTTCATTCTATTTTCACCAATGGATAGAATGGTTCTCGAGGCAGGTTTTAATATATAGTTTATCAAGTTTTTGTATAAATTGGCTGATATTTGTTGGAGGTGTGGGAAAAAAATAAGCCGTCTGGGAGCTCTAAGCAACGAAAACGCTGCCTTAACCCTTTGAGATATAGCAAAATGATGTATGGTGTAATTTTGTATCTTATTTAAGTTGTGGTGTTGGAATAGGGTCCCGTGGGTAGCGGGAACGGGATAATAAAAAGTGCTTTAAAAACAATATTGATGCCATTGAGCTATTAGGCTGGTAAAAATATACGGTTTTATTTGTCAACTATCTCTAAACTACCGATGCAATTATTTAATAAGGTTAAGAATCACTTATTGACACCCCATAACATTAAACATAGAAAACCATTCTTTGAATCAGTACATAGTCCGATTTGACAAAGATTTGACTGTGTTCTATCCGCATTAATTTTATATGCTATGCTATTTATAATTTTTTGCAGGATGCAGTACTTCCAGTCCAACAATTACTTGTTTGATATGGGGTTTATGTACCTGTTGGTAAGAATGGTCGTCAGAATTCTTTAGTGATTGTGCAGGGGATTGTGAGGCGTAAGTGCCACTTTCATATCAGCAAGTACTTTCAATTCCAAAACCAATTGTTAAAGATTCCAAGTAGATCTGAGTTATCTAAGACAGGTAGCTTAATGGTTAAGGGACTCCTTAACCATTAAGCTACCTGTTGATCGTAAGGCTGACTAGCCTTACGATCGAGAGGTCCCGGGTTCGAATCCTGGCCATTACAGTACAGACGTGAACCCGCTCCTAACACAAGCAATTTAGCTTAGATTTAGCTTAGACTTAGCTTAGGGTTTAGAGAGCATAAAAATTTCGGGTATTAATACACTTTAAAAAAAAAACCCTTGAAATATAATTACCCTTCTATTCACTATGTTATGTTTTATTTATAACACTATCTACAAAGCAAATTAAACCTATTCATTACTTTGTGTGCACAGAAATAGAAAAAACAATAGTGTACCAACAGTAATGTGTTACTTCCTTCCATGGAAAGTGTTTAAGCAATCAGAACATTCAAAACTAACGAGTAAACGAAGTACATAGTACAGTGGGCGACAAAAGTATCAAGATATTTATAGTTTCACATAAGGGATTCGTATACTCACATTACAATTTAACATACAAAAAAATTTAATAATAATAATGCATTATGCATTTTTAGAAACCTAGCTTTCTCTTTTAGGTATTTCTTTTGAAGCTTTTTTTATATAAAATGCTTATATATTTTTAGTTTAGGATAGTAGGTTATTATTATACTCACAGCTTCCTCAATATACCGGAGATAAAAATAAAGATTTAAGATAGTAATTCTTTTTATAAGAATTAGCAGGAACAAGCGGCATCAAATTGTCTGTCTAAGAAAATCTTTACTCAATGTACGAGGCATTCTTCTGCACGAAGCAAAGATTTTTATTAATAATATATTACTTATCCCATAAATTATTTTATTATTTTCTGAGGCCTTCTAAAGCAGTGGCAAGCCATGGCAGCCGGTGGCATTCAACAACAAGGCCGCTTATTGTATAGATAAATTGCGTAGGTTATACGCAGACCCATGCTTACAAAACACCGTGTAGCTTCAGTCAGTTCTATTCTGACATAATCGCCTCCCATAGTGAAGTGGTACTTTCAAAGGTGTCCACACGTAAAAAACTAACAAATAATTTATATTATATCATTGGCAGTTTTGTACATGTACAATATAAAGAAAATATAAGAAATCGTATGAGAACATAAATTAAAATCGTTTGATAAACAATAGTCTGTTTATTAGTGATATTTTCTAAAATTCAATTAAAATTAAAATTCAAGTAGTGGGCGACTGTACATACCTACTTGTGCATAATGTCTGTTCAAAGTCAACCATGACTGGTTGGTAAACATAACTGCGCTATTTAACTTACCGTGTCAAGAGTAGATGTTAGAAGTTTATGTGTTATATGCACATTGATCCGGTTGTAATTTTTAAACTTGTGATCTCCCACAGATCCCTCATTTCGGTGTCGCAATTCTTTGCAACCGCAAGCCACTGCTACATGATTAACGATAAACCAAAAAGGATTAATATAGATGTTCCTAAATCAAAGAGAAATAGGGCAGCAGAATTGGCGCGAAGATTAACCCTATAAAAGTTCACAGTTAAAACAATGTTGCTTTATTTTCCTCAGTGATTATAGGAACATTTTTAGTTCTTGGGGAAGAGTATCATGACTAATCATGAGTGATACTCCTCCTCGTTCAGGATACGTCTTGGATGCGAATGATTTTCTTCCGACGAATGTTAGTTCGAAAATTTATAGTTCGATACAAAGGTTGTCGATGAACTATAGTCAGATTGACTTTTTGTTTTTTTGCGTTTTTTTTTATTTTGTTTGTGAATTTATATACATTATAAACAAGATAGGGGAGACCTATGTCCAGCGGTGGACTAGCATAGGTTGATGATGATGATAAACAAGATCGGGTGCTATGGCGTAAAATGGGAGAGGCCTACGTCCAGCAGTGGACTGCAATAGGCTAATTGATTGATTGATTGATAAACAAGATTATTTTTCAATACATTGGTCCGTCTAAACTAAAATGACTTTATTAGTTTCTTCACATCAAATAATACTTAGTGTGTAGAAAAGGTAAAATAATGTCGACATAAAAACAATATTTGAATTTTGATGAATTTCCGCCGCTTGTTTCATTATTAATATCATTAGCAAGAATCAGAAGCCAACTATATTTCGTCAACAGCCCTTGCGAGGAAGTCAAATTTTTTGAAGTAACGTTCAAAACGGAAGAAAGTCATTCGCATCCAAGACCTTTCGAATTAAATAGTTGTCGAATTAAATAAAATTCGAACTGTTTCATCGAACAAACCAAACCCCCCCTCCCCCCTCACACCTAAGATATTTGATTCCCAAACCAAACTCACCTGCAAGGCCGGTACACCTGCTTATTGCAGGCCGAGGCTCTGGTGCAGGCTTACCAAACCAGGTGAATCAAATATTGAAATAAGGAGAAGAAGAGCGGAGGTCCAAAGTGTCCAGAGTGCAACTAGATGACAGGTCAAGACTCAACTCAATGACTCAAGACTCAACTCTATAAACCTGTATACATTTAGTAGGTAATAAATGTTGAAGGCAGGTAACCTTCCTTCCTACTTTTCCTTATTTCTACTCTCATACACTCTTTTTTCTCTTCCACTTTTGATATTAATGCCACGATAACCGCATTTCATCGGGCCGTATGCTTGTTGTCTATAGTCGGTATATATAATATTTGTAATATAAGTAGTTGAAAAGAGGGAAACCTATGTTTACCTGGATGATTAAACGAGTAAAACGTTGTTTTGTCTGTGCGCTAAAGCTATTTTATTGAGATTGTTATAAGTATACGTTCCTTCAGCTAAAAATAAAGAGCTTACCGATAATAATTTTCATGAATTTTCCCTTTTCACCGTTCACACACTTGGCCCGGATTCCCGATAGAAAAATTAATAACAGCGCTTTGTTACCCGACAAGCAATAACTCATGGAATTATTTGATATTCTGACATTGTTTGTATGCTGATATACTTTGTAACTGCGTTTGCTTGTAAAACCAATCGGTGTTTTAGTGATTTTAGTAATCTTTTTGTACATGTTTAGACATACAAGTCATGTGATTGGCCTGATGAATGCTTTATTACAATTGAAATCTATGTAATAATTCATGAAATTCATCAAAGTTATGATATATTAGAAGGTAAATGAAAAATTACGATATTTAATAATTTAATAATTTATTTATTACTCAATATTTTTACATTATAGATCTAAAATAAAGTATAAAAACTTAGGCTAAAGATAGGTAACTAGTTAAAAATCTGTGCATAAATATTTTTACCTCTTGAACTAGAGCCTGTATCTCAAGAGGCCATATTCAGTTACAATGGTGATAGACGTGCGATTTTTTATACAGTGAAAAGAATTTGTATTTATACTATGGTTAGTATTGTAGTATAGTAGTGTGTAGTGTAGTATAGTATAATATGATAAGTAAGTTATAAGGTGAGGGGCTCATGGTTACCGAGCAGGTGAGGTTTGCTAGGTGCCAGTCTTAGGATGGGTAGATGACGTTTGGTAGTATGAGACCTTTGCGTGTCGGAGAACACTTTAAACCATCGGTTCCGGTTGCCAAACGAACGTGGTATTGTGGTATTCGTTACGGAAAGTTGGAGCCCTAAATAATACGACAACGTGGTTTAACAGACCTTTGATATCATCGCCAGTAGGTTGTGGAAGTCAGATGGAAGTCGCTTCTAGAAAAATACCGAAGTTCGGCCGTTTCGTAGTTATACTGAAAAAGTCGATATGATGAGTGAGGTAAGTTATGTCAATCAAAAAGGTAAGTGTACAGTAAACTTACACTTGCGTGGATAAGGCTTCCAAATTTTTGTATATCTACACTGGTAGAGATAAACAGTGGCGATTGGCGATACAAAACCATTTATAGTGTAAATACAAGAATTACAACAGTAGGTACATGACAAAATAAAAACCTCGTGATTTCCGACAGAATTCATAATATTATTGAGCAGTACCCAATTAACAAAAGGAGGCTCTACCACTGATACGGCTTCAGAGAATAAACCTTTCATGAAATCGTGTAAAATAGTCCATTGTCAAAGCGTACTTTTAAATAATAGGCTGTGTTCAATTATTTTTATAAATGTAAATCGTCCTATTTTATATTGTTAATTTTGAATGTTATGTATACGATTTAGTCTAATGTAAACCAGTGATGAATAACTGGAAATATGCTAGGCAGTAACTTCAGTGAATCGACTGCCAGTACGGAAAATATCTACATTTGGCCGATTTGTAGTTAGATCGAAAAACCAAATTAACTGAGTTGGGAAAAGGCTCGCAGGTTGATGATGCTAGGTAGAACTTTTTTTAATGAAATAATATTAGTAACCGAAATGACTAGTATTCCTGTTAACCCCCCCCCCCCCCCCCCAACGAAGTCGGTTTACGCCGTCGTCGGTCAGGATTCGAACCCGGGACCTCCCGATCGTAAGGCCGAATCCTTAACCACTAATAACGTACAATGTGCCGTAACGGCCTGGCCCTGACCATCTCGAGACCGGAAATGGCTCTGGGTCAGTCGGAATGCGGAAATGCAATCACTTTACACCCTGGCGCTTGAAGACCAGAGACGGCGTGCGGTTCAAGTCTGTTGGAATCCGACATAACCACCCATGCTGGCCGACGGGGAGGTATCAGCGGGGATTTCCGCACGAAAAAAAAGGATGGCCAGGCCTTGTCAACCACATAGTAATTTATTAAATTCATTAGTATAATATTATATAATAAAATTGGGTTTGTTGTAGTCGATTATGGTGTTTATAAAATCACTAAAACATAGTTTACTAGAGCTATATTTATACTTATGTAGCATTGAAGTATGCACAATTGTTATTAACATAGAAAGATTGGAATCATTGCAACAAAAATTAGTTGAATATCTGCAATTTAAGTGATCGTCCTAGATATTCTCTTTTTCCGATCTAAATTTACAACATTTATTTATTAGAAGCAATCATTTTGACGTTCATAAATGTTACTTTGTGAACTTGTCATCATCATCATCTTACCGATGTTCCCGGTTGCATCCGAACCTTTCACCTCGGAGCCTGGCCGATGATCCGCTTACTCCTCATCCTTTTGGTTTGTCTTCGGCTTTTATGGGAGCGTCTACCGTCTGACCTCCCAACCCCGAGAGGTAAACCTGCGCCAGAGCCTCGTCCGTCAATTAGCAGGTCTGATTGAGTGAAGGTTGGTGAGGTGAGGTTAGCTTAAGCTGCAAAGTTCTCGGTGGGGCCCCAAAAACTCCCCTTGTAGTATATTGAGTAAATAATTGTATTATGATTTTTTTTTTGCTTTTTACACTTCGAAATTGTAACAATTATAGTAACAACAATTTAATTTAAGTGTCTGTGATTAGGTCGGTTAATCAGGATCATCCGTTCCAATTTCGAGTTACTTAACTCGGGTAGCACCTCGAGTATTCCAGGTTCTCGGAAGAACTGGGAGAGGCAACTAATCATGTTATAGATGATATAATTTGTGATTCACGTTTTTTATTTTAAATTACTCTTACTTTTATCGTATTAGGCTTTGAAAAAGTTGATTAAAAAAGGAATATAGTTAGTTATGCTTCGGTTTACAAACAGACGCTTAATTTTTTTATTTGTGTAGATAATGATAGCAAATGTGCAACATATGGGTGTACATGAGGCGCCAGTTAGGTTTTCAGTGCCACCGGCAACCTCAGCTACCAGCAGTTACACCTGTTAATTGACGAGCGATGCTTTCCGAAGGGTTTCCTCTCGAGGTTGGAAGGACAGACAGTAGCAGCTCCCTTAAAAGCCAAAATAAGGCTATAAAAGGAGGAGCAGGACAGCGAAGCCCGGGCTGGGATTGGCGCTTGAATGACGAGAAGATCAAATATACAACAAAATACAATTCGTAGTCTTCACGAAAATATTCCTACCCGTCGTCATAAGACGTCAACGATAACTGTCTGTACTTCATGTAATTATGAAACTGCTGAGCTTAATTAAGGGTAATCATTTTTTATATCGTCCTGATCCTTTTATGTTATGAGAGCGCACATGTTTGATCAAAGAGTACGCCATATTTGCTCGCATATAAACGTAGGTAAGTATCAAATTAGAGACCCCAAACCGGGGCAAGACGGGAACACCGTGGTTCCCTAACCCGAGGGGGCCATCTCAAAACCGGAGATGGCCCAGGGTCAGTCGTGGTGCAAGGGATATGCCCTAAGGGCAACCTTACACCCCGGCGTGTTAAGACCCGAGACGGTGTGCGGTTTTAGTCGGTTCAAGCCCGACATAACCGCCCCCGCTGGCCGGTGGCGGGGTAGCCGAAGGGATACCCGCAAGAAAAAAATAAAAGGTATCTAATTAGAGAAATACTTTGAAATATTTGAACTATTTGAAATATCTGGATTGTGGTTCGACGCTGGCAGATGGGCGTAGATGGAGACACTTTGGCATTACACCATCACGTGCGTGAGGTGTGGACCTAATCACCCACTTAGCTTGCCTGTGGTTGTACCTAAGTGCCTCGCGGAGCGCGTGACTAACGCGCTCCAACTCAGGCGCATGATGAAAAATCCACCACCATGATGAAAATATCCCCTAATGGCATCTTCAGGCTTACGGTACGGTAAAACTAGTTGACTGATGTGAAAATACAAAGCATCCTGTACGAGATGCACACGGATTACCAATATAAAACTAATACAAGAACGACGTTATTAAAATTTGATGCAGACCGCATCTTGGTAACTCAAAAAGTGAGGTTTTTTCTGTCTTGTGGTGATTCCGATGTTTCCGCCAATAACTCAGCACGGGTTTAAAGTTTCAGCTTGAGGAGATGTAAACTAAAGATCAAAGCTTTGTGTGTAGAAAAGTGAGTATCCTAAGTGAATTACCGAAACGTCAAAAATGGTTGAATGCTAGTTAAATTAATTAAGAAATTATTTTTATATTTTAATAAAAAGAAAGCTAAATTTGGATCAGCTATTTTTAGAGAATTCGAGTTTGTGCAGTAATATTTGCACAAAATGTGTTAAACAGCTGCTTTTTTGTTTGTTTACGTGCGGAAATCCCTTCGGATACCCCCCCCCCCCGCTGCGGGGGTCGTTATGTCGTGTCTCGACTAAAACCACACGGTGTCCTCCCCAAGTGTCCGTTGCCGGGCGCCCCGGGAAGCTCTCGAAAGGATAACCCCAGGGTAGCCGGCGGACCTTGGCCGCCACCGCGGCCTCGCCTGGTGGGGTCGGGTTTTATCCCACTTCGGTGAGTTGGCAGGCGTGTGTAGGGCATACACGACACGCCTCCGCCACGGCCTGCTTCTGTAAGGACGGAAAGTCGGCCAATTGCCGACCTCAGGCCCCGATCATATATAGGTAGTCCCGGGCGTAGATGAGTCTGCGGCGTCCTCGCCGCAGACTGCGAAACTCGGGGGGCAGGGTTCTCTCCCGCTCCCGTGGCCGTGGCGAGTCACCATGGATTCCAACGAGAAAAAGTCCACGCCCAGAACCGCAACGAGATCCCGGCGTTGACTCGCCCACGTAGGGCACTCCACCAACGTGTGGAGCGCCGTGTCTTCGCCAGGATCCTCGCAGTGCTGGCACTGCGGCGTTGTCTCCCGGTGGATGCACCACAGATACTTACCGAAACACCCGTGTCCGGTAACCATCTGGCACATCCGGTAGGAGAGGTCCCCATGGTCCCTCTCCAACCACTCCTTCATGATCGGTCTCACCGCCGCAATGGTGGATTCCCCCCACCTTGGGTGCTCAAGTCTCACCCTCCATGTCTCCATGAGTTCCTGGCGGAGCAGGGACCGCTGAGCCCTGATTTCTCGGGGCTCCGGCCTATGGTCCCGCTCCAGCGCCTCCTTGTGCCACTGGTACAGCAGCGCAAGGGCTCTCGCCTCCAGGTCCCATGGAGGGGTCCCGGCTAGGAGACATGCCGCCTCGACGGAGATCGTGCGATACCCCCTGATAACTCTGACGGCCATCGCCTTTAACGGGCTGTTTAGAACAGCCACGTTGTGGGCCGCCAGAGTCTCCGCCTATACGAGGGCCCCGTATAGGGCCATGCTTCGCACGATCCCCAGGTACAGTCTCCTAGTGGGGGCGTTGGGTCCCTTAACGTTGGGCATCAGCCGCGATAGCGCGGCCGCAGCCCCCCTCAGTTTCGGGACCAGACTTCGGAGATGAGGTCCCAAGTCCCATCGGCTATCGAATACGAGCCCAAGGTACTTCCTAAACAGCTGCTTTGGCAAACTAACCTCAAAATATCAATGAAAAAATATACAAAGTAATAATCATTACTACAAAATGAATTAGTCTGTAATCATGGATTTCCGTCAATTTTCATCGAGCGTATAGCGTATATAATCCGTGTCGCAGTGAATGAACTTTATAGAAATTTAGCAAACTTCACTACCTGCCGCAGACGACCGTGTAGGTCATATACGTCGTACTGTTTAAGTCCTAATGGTGACAGTCATCCTTTCATATGGTTTTATCACTCGGCAGCTGAGCGCGCTACGATGTGATGTATTTTCCCTTCAAAAACAAATAGTATTGCTCTACATTAAAAACGTTTTAATGAAATCTATAGCCACACATTTAACTAATTACACGTAAAGAGTTCAGAAGAGGTTCTAAATAAACACGTTGGAATAAACATAAGTAACTCGTTGGCAGATGGATTGCCTCCCCACAGCTACGTATCGAGGGTATAAATAATCGGTTCTGTGAATAGTACGTATACTTCTTATATTCAAATAAATAAAGCAAATAGAAATCGGAACTCTTTGTCCGAATAGCTTCGAGGGAAACAAACCTTCTTGACAGACAGACGGACTATGAAGTGATCCTATAAGGGTTTCGTTTTCTTTTCGAGTTACGGAACCCTAGGCGACTCAGACGCCGTCCTCCATGAGCGCAGGCCTGGGGGAGGCAGGTGAGGCCATCCCAGCAGAAGTAGGCCGGAGCGGCGGGAAGACTAGCACCCCCCTCCCCCCCGTTTCCGGCGAAACTGGAGGTGGCCCTGGGTCTGACCCAGGGGATTTCCGTACGAAAAAAAAGAAAGGCATGGACCCTAAAAACTACTAGTGCTTATCGTTCAGTATATTGTGGAGATACTATCTCGGTCGGATGGCACTGGGTTTGAACAAGAATCTCGTTATGCCCCACCTCCTTTTGTTTTTATTTTTATAGATCATTTGCTATGCATTAAAGTATATTACACCCGTGATAAACACCCATCCTCTGTGTAGAGCGTTCGACTGCTAAGTCATAGGTCGCGGGTTCAATTCCCGTTCAGTGCAATTTTTACATGAATATGAATATTTGCATTGGTCTGAGTGTTTCTATGTACAATTTGTATCTATATGCAAAAAAAAGTTATCACAATACATCTATTCAATTTACACTTCCCGCAGGCAACCCCTGTTCTTGAGCATGACTTACATATCAGTCATCCCACCCTAACAATTTTCTGAACTCTGCAATTATAGGCTGGCCCCTTTTAAGTACATTGTCATACTGTGATTAATCGCTCGCGATTTTAAATGTGTTCCCTTTTTTTATTTACCAAAGATTGTAAGCATACTTGAGATTCAAAAGACTGCGAGCATGTAGGCATATTGTACTAGTATTCATTTGCAACTTCTCCATTTTTTTTTTTTATATTTACGACACGTCAATTTGACTTCACCTCGCCTGATGGTAAGCTGATGGTAAAGTCTCAGGAAAGAGGGGCACCATTACATACACATACCATGTTAACAATGGTGGCACTCAGCTTGACGGCCTCATCAGAAGAGAATTGTCGTCCCAGCACCGCGTGACACTCACCGGTCCCATCAGTGCTGCGACCACAATCCCCCTGCCCGGCTCTGCATTTGCTGACCCCTGAACGCAATCAAACCGAAATTTGATTACTATGGAGGGTTTTTCGCAATCGTACACGGTGGTACCAACCCGGCCAAATTTTGTGACATATTTGTGTCATCAAATTTCTACCACCAGTGCATATTTTGATAGGTCTGTCTCGCTCCAACCCAACTCCAACACTTTAAATATTTCTGTGTCCGCCGGCTGCGTTCGAATAATTCGAGAGGCTTGCGCTCGCTATGCACATACGAGGATGAATAGCATCCACAACTATTCATGTCTCATCGGAAACTATATTTTTGATATTCGGTAATTTGGTTAGGTATATCGGTTCTGGCAATAAAATGAGTGCTATACCGACAGATCTTGTAACTTTGTTTTTTATCCGAGCAATTTAAGTTGCTTTCCCAATTTAACTAACCGAGGTGAATATCAGAAAGTTAAAATAATTTCCTTATGAATCCAACTTATATATTTCGCGGGTTTGAATGGTGAAATTTTAATTAGGATTGAGTTTCAACCGTTTGGAAAAAAATAAGGTATTTATTCCAATTATGATTCATGAAATGAATAATTGATGTGCCTACCTAAACTTGAACAGCGTTCGTTAGTAACGTGAAGTTTGACTGGTAATACTATTAAATTATGTTATACCCTTACATTTGTTGTAAAACGTTATAGAATTATGTAAAATGTAATTTATAAAGGTAGTATAGAGATCATTTAGATTAATAAAAATTTCATTTATATTTTTTGGTAATTTGTTTTGTAAATACATTTAGGCATGCATATCTATTGACGCAAAAGATAATAGATTTATTCATGAATATAAATATTTGCACTGAGTGGGTATCGAACTCGCGACCTCTGACGTTGCAGGCAAACGCACTACCGCCAAGGTACACCAGTTCACTTTTAACATCCTGAGATCACTATCAGATCATTCGACAAGATGTGAAATTAATGTATTGGTTTCCGACCGGAACTACTTATACATTTTTAAATCAGTGGAGATTTCCGCGCGAAAAAAGAAAAAAAAGTACGGTAAGCTAGGTTTATTAGAAGCTGATTGAATACAATAATCAAACTGTTACCATAAATAGTTGCTAGGTCTAGTTCAAGAGAAGAATGTTAAAACTTGTTTATAAAAAATCAATTTGTAGCATTCAATTAAAATTCTAGATAGTGTAATCCACTTCACTAGATATAGCATCAAACCACCCAGAATTATACAACTCACGGCGCCAATGTTTGCGGTATTCAGCCTCTGCATTCGACAGTAGAGTGCATTGTTTATTCAGAAAGCTTGTGCAGGCCGTGTCTTAGCAAACCACTCGACGCGCCAATGACCGAATGAGTGTGATGAAAACGGGCTTCAATGATCCAGTTAGAGAGAACTAGCGCACTCATTACCATTTCATTACCATATACAAACATTAGTCACACATCGGAAAGGCTTAGCGAGCCCGTTGTGCCAACAAGGTACGGCTCTCCCGGCCACTTCATGCACAATTATTGTACTTAGCTATTGTCTGCACAAACAAACCATGTTTGTGAAACAAACGAAACCGAGTACAGAACCAGATTAGCTCTTGTTTATAACCTTACTTACAACTTTCTGACTCACACGTCTTTGTTCTGAAAATAAGCGACTTAAATTTTGTGAACACAAATACTTTTAGTTTTTAGATAAACCTTATGAACACTTGATTTTTTTTTAATATTTAGGACATGTCGATTTAACTTCACCTCACCTGATGGTAAGCTGAAGATAAAGTCTCAGGAAAGAGGGTCACCATTACATACACGTACCATGTTAACGATGGTGGCACTCAGCTTGACGGCCTCATCAGAAGAGGATTGTCGTCGCAGCACCGCGTGACACCCACCGGTCCCACTAGTGCTGCGACCACAATCCCCCTGCCCGGCTATGCACTTGCTGACCCCTGAACGCAATCAAACCGAAATTGGATTACTATGGAGGGTTTTTGAAATAAACTTGGTGAATATTGTAAGTATTCCTGGCGTTTTTATAAACAGAATAGATTAAATCTAAGTGGAAGTCTGCCAGAGAAGTCTGTCGTTTTATATTTGTAGTTTTAATCTGATACATTCATAATATCACGCAGCGGTAGAGAATGCAAATAATGTGCAAGAGAAGGACTTAGGAAAGTCGGAATGTAAAATGTTATTGGTTTTTCTTATCGGATATCATTAGTATTTTTGTAGTAGTTCGGCCTCAGTATCAGTATGGAGTTAAGAAGTTATTTGAAAAAATTTAGAATAGTCAAATATTATAGTGTCGGAAGTTTACGCGAATGTCACACATTGAAAAAAAAAACTATTTTTAAATTTTACAATTACAATTTCAAATAAAATTTTACATTGGAATATCGAACCTAATAATGAATATTATATGAAGTTTTATAATCCTTAGACGACGATTTTATGAAAGGTTTAAGAGCTAAAGTGATTAAATAAATTAGAATTTGTTAAGCCACTTTTGTCGTTAACTGTACATCCACTACCTATATATTTGGACCCATATGATAGAGAATAATTTTACTGTCGTCCTATATACAGCAATAAAATGATACACAAATATTAAACAAAAGTTCAGTTCTAAAAAAGGAATGTGAGTTCATGTGGGTGTTTGAGGAACATTTTGTTGCGACTTTTGTCCGAGTTTATTTTATAGCATTCCAATTTCAGCCGACCCTACTTCAGTTTTTGTGTTAATTTATGAATATTCATTTAAAACGAGTCCACGTCTATGGTGTTTTAAACGTTTATAGGTACCCAATGCGAATTTACCCGTTGATGGCGCGAAATCTAATATTTTTTGAAGTATAAAAAACGAATATAAGCACCTATTTGATGAGACGTGTAATCTGCCAAATCCCTCGTAAATTCGCTTTTGCCTGAGGGCCAGAAATCTAAATTGGGATGCCAATCGATTTTCACGTACAAAAATCTATTTCTCTCAAATTTCTGATTTTCAAAATTTAAGCGTGCTGTTTTGGGTTTAGACGTAGGATGGAAGACAAAAACAATCGGACCGTGGCTAAGTCAATACTGCGATTATTAGTTTAATGGTATTGTTCGCGGGTCGATCGTGAAATTACTCCAGAGTTGTGTAGCAAGTACCAAAACTACGAGTACACCTCAATCAAAGTCAACACTAACTTTGAATTTACGTTTTGATATTCAAAATGTACACGCGAACTATCATCCAGCTCACTGAATAATTTAAGAGATCAAACAATTTTATAGATCACAGCATTTTAGGACTATAAAATTAATTGATTCAGTATATCGCGCAGATGGTGAAAGCCGCACCAACATTGTTAAACACAACAAATTCGTGTTATTATTACCGGCGCGGCGTAAATAATTCATGATTATTATTGAAGTTACAAAGTACATAATACGAATTTTGGTTATAATTGAAAACGGACCGACTTCGGCTTATTCTTTGTGAATTTATCACTAGGGCCGAGGTGGCAAAGCAACGACGACGCGTTGTTCAGATAAAGTTTATTTTATGACTTAAGCGAGAGCATTAATATTCATTACTAGTCCAAAATGAACTAACTTTATTATATAATAAAGATCAAAGAAAGAATGCGCTTATACGGATTAGTGATGTTTTTATTAGTTTTAGGCTCAATATTGCACACGAATTTGCCTGAATCAAGATTAAATAAAATTTACCTGTTTAACGCAACAGCTATAAGTCAATTAAATTCATATCCAAAATTAAAACTAAAAATCACTACCACTCGCTACCATGAATGCCCAAGATCGTGCGAAGTGGAGAAGGAAAAGCAGGAATATCGGACCCCGGGCTAGGTGTAGACCTCGGATGCATACGGGACACAACGCTGAGATGATGATTGCACACCAATTTGTCTGAACCAAGATTGAATTAAATTTACCTGTGTAACGCAACAGCAACAAGTCAAATTAATTAAGATACAAAATCAAAATAAAAAATCAATTTACTAATATGCTATTCAAACTTGATTTGAATAGCAGCCCCAAAGTCACCTGAAATTAATTTTATAAAAGTTGGTCTTTACACTAAAAGTTGGTGAAATTAATAATGCATTACACGTCAACGAATATGATTACGAGTAAACAGCCATACTTCAAAATTATAGTTATACATTTATTAAACAGGTCGTATATCATTCTACAGGCTGATATCCAATAGAGCGATTTAAAGGCCTATTAAAGTAGTTTAAAGTGCCAGTCTATACGCATAGTCACAATATACTATCTTCATAGTACTTGTTATAATAGTTAATTCTTATTTCTATATAGCTAATTGTAGTTCTAGGAAGATTCTAGTCAAAATGATCATATGGTGACCAAAATTGTTAGGGCCCTTGAAGGAATTACTATCAGCAGATGCTCCAAAAGTTACGATTACAATCAAATACACTTAGTAATATAGTAGTTATAAACCTAATGTTGACTAATCACAAGCTATTGTGGAAGGTTTGCGTTTATCAAAAATGTTTACATCTCAAACTAAACAGAATTTATATTAATAACTGCTGTCATTTACTTTAATTAAATTATTTATGCTATTTCCAGTCGTTAGTTTGTTCTTAAAGGGTGTCATGCTAACTTACACAGTTCAAGTAACTTATCATGATCTAACTAGTAACCTCTCAAGTTTGAAACAAACTGACAACTTTGAAAATACAATAATGCTTCCAGTGAATGTTAACCATGAGAATGGCTTTCTCTGTAATAGTAAAAAAGAACGGCTGTTGCGAGCAAATAGTCTAAAGACTCAAATGTAAGCTACTAACGAGGAGTTTAATCTTTTAAATGCCCAATATAACTTTGTAGCTCCGGCAATATTAGCAAGTTATTTTAGAAGTTTTCAATTTTACCTGAAATAAACCTCCAACTATAATTTGTAGGATACAAATAGTTGGAAGATTAATGCATTAATTCAGGAAAAAGAAATAAGAAACAGACAATTATAGGATTTTCCGTCATCATCATTTCCCGAGCCTTTTCCCAAACTTAGTCGGGGGCGCCTTTATACTCCCTTGGGACTTGAAGGTGGAAGCACTCGCCACCCGAGATGTACCAGGTGAATAGCTGTAGCCTTGCCTAGCCTTACTGGCACCTTGCATGTTTACCCTTGCGATGTGTTAAGCTGCTCGGTTGCCACCTAGCCACGAACCCCTATTTCTTCTTACCTTCACCGTCTGTCTGTCTAATTGTCTCCGTCTGTCTGTCTATCCGCCTGCCCAACAAAAACTTTTTCTCAGGCACGCGTGGTGGTATCCAGTAATCTAGTTGAAATTAATATCAAATATTCAGCTGATACGAAAAAACTTTATATTTAACGCAATCAAAATATACCTAAATAATATTCGGTGCTCTCATCTCGCTGTTTAAATTTGCCCGGGATCCTCGGTGCGCGAGTCCAGCATGCTCTCAGCCGGATTTTTTTTTCTATTAATTATCACTTAATTATATATATCCTTATTATATTAAGGATATCTACCATTATCTTCATGCAGTTTGTACGATAATAGCAATAATTTAAAATGTCATACTGGCTAATAAGCATAATATTGCAGCGCGTAGGAGATGATATGCGTATCAGAGATTCGCAACTTGCTCAAACGGCTCCCAATACAATTTTAATGGAATGTTCATATTCTTTCCATACTTCACAGTATTGTCTTTAATAATTTTACTCCCGTTACTGAAAATAATGTTTTGTGTTCCTCAATGACACACATTCAAGATCCTTGAGGACGACAGTATCATTGGAATTAGCAGTGCCCACGTATTTCACGATAATATATTTTATGACAAATCTTTCACTGGCCTTTATCTCTGCCTATATTCACAATAATGATAAAAGGACACTACTTGGCTTCTTAGTTTCTTTATTCCTTCCTTCTGAGTATATTTTTCAATAAATCCCTTCAGTGCAAATACATATATGTATATGTGGTGGTATATATTTTATATATCGCTGGCCCGGGCGACAAAGCGGTAGGCGCACGTTACGCCCTTTTTATTGTTATTTAATTTTTGGCTTCTTCTATTATAAATCTATCACTTCTATTTATTCAGTTTCTTTTTAGGGTTCCGTTGCTGAATGGCAAAAAACGGAACCCTTATAGACTCGTCATGTCTGTCTGTCTGTCTGTCCGTCCGTATGTCACAGCCACTTTGTTCCGAAACTATAAGAACTATGCTGTTGAAACTTGGTAAGTAGATGTATTCTGTGAACCGCATTAAGATTTTTACACAAAAATAGAAAAAAACAATAAATTTTGTGGGCTCCCTATACTAAGAACAGATTTTTTTTTTTCATCAAACTCATACGTGGCTGTGGATAGGTCTTCAAAAATGATATTGAGGTTTCGAATATCATTTTTGTCTAAACTGAATAGTAACTTATTAGTTTAATAGTAATCTTTAATTTATACTTTTAACTTATAATCTTAGTGAAGAATTAGGAACACTTCCAAAGTGGTAAAATGTGTGTATCCCCCTGTAATTTCTAAAATAAGAGAATGATAAAACTAAAAAAAATATACGATGTACATTACCATGTAAACTTCCACCGAAAATTGGTTTGAACGAGATCTAGTACGTAGTTTTTTTTAATACGCCATAAATCGTAAAACGCAATTTACCTTTCATTCGATCAACACAAAAACATAAAAAAAAACATTATTATGTTACTTGCTGCTACGAAACCCTTCATGGGCGAGTCCGACTCGCACTTGTCCGCTTTTTTTTTTCTAACATTTCATTAAAATAAATGACAATAACAGCTTACATTACTCTAAGAAACATAACACAAAAAGCGGTCTAAACAAAGAAGAACAGTAATACATTTCACCGCGTTTTTTAAATATTCTTATCACAAATAAATGAATCGGTCCATTTTAAAAGGGCGGTAGTCCAGGCACCCTAACTTTTGGAAAACAACAAAAAACTGTGCCCTCAAAAATATGTCAAGGAGACTATTCTTTTTTATACTTTGCTTAAAAGCTAAGCTAACTCATTTCTCAATGGTGACTCACGCCCTTTTAACATGGAGCGATTCAAATAAAATGAAAACACTTAATACGATGTAAACACAAGGAACTTTATTCTGTACAACTATTCACATTTCCCTAAAGATGGTGGAAATCGGCTGGTACGCTCAAGATCTCAAGTGGAAATTACGTCGTTATATATACTAACATTCCTGAATCTCAGTGGTTAGTGTATTTATAAAGTCATTAATGATGTTGCAATTGACGCAGCATCCTCTATTATAATTTTTTTCATTTATTTCATTAAATATTTATATAAAAATTAGCTTTCATTTCACATAATTAGGTCGTTACAAATGAAATTGCCGTTTTTCTGGAAGAAATTGGAGGAAACCCAATTTTCAGTACTAACATATTTGCATTTTTTTAGGAATGACAAATCCAAATTTTATGTTTTTTTTGTGTATGAATGAGACAACATTAAGCTAACAAACAGCAACTTTTATTACATTTTTTAAAAGTGACAGCTGTTAAGTAATATGAAATTTATCATCAAAATGGATAGCATTTAGGAAGTACTGTTTTTGAAGATCGAATTAATTTATCAAGCGGCCAATAAAAACAAAATTTAATACAGAGTTGTAAAATCTTGAAATCAACTTTCAAACAAAATATAAATAATGGAAATAGCTATTCAATTACAGGAATAACGAACTCATGAATTTGTAAGAAAATTTCGGCAATTTCATAGGTAAAGACCTATAAATGATTAAACACGTGGTTTGGACCACTGTACGGCGAACTGTATGCAAAAGAGTAATTCATATTCGATGACAAATATAAGTTTCTTTTATTTCTCCTGTAAAATTAGATTTTTTGATATTACCGCTTTATTGCCCGGGGCCAGCGATATATATATGTAGATTTATATATTATGTAGGTTTATGTGAATATATAGATATGGACGGACCACGCCGGTGGACCACGGGCAATAAAGTATTAAATTCTTTGCAAGTCTATCTATGCTTACATTAAGTAGGTATTTATGTTTATGTATATACCTAAGAGTTGTGGTCTATGGGTATAGCCCATACACCTAGCTGATCTTGCGAAGAGCTGCTGGTGTCTCTGGAGCAGAACCCATGGGGGCGCCCTTACCTTGCAGTCAGGGGCAAAATCCGCCCAAGGGCGCCCCTACTGACCCAGAACCTCCAGCCGGAGCGGCTGGAGGCTCTGCGCTCTGGGCTCCCTGTTTCCAGCGAGAGCGGAGGAGCGAATACGGTGACTGGGACTCGAGGTGGCCCTCCACAAATCCGAGGCTATGTCTTTTGACGGGCTTCGGAGGGGGCCACCTGCGGGAACCAGGATATCCGTAGGCGTAAGCATCGGCATCGCCGGGATCTCTTTGCGGTCCTGGGCGTGGACGTTCTCTCGTTGGAGACCATGGTGAGCACACCGCCGCCTCTTTCTGCGAACAGGTAATGCGCGCGAAAGAGACGGCGGAGAGGGAGCGGGAGAGAACCCTGCCCCCCGAGTTCCGCAGTCTTCGGCGAGGACGCCGCATACTTGTCTACGCCCGGGACTACCGACCTCCATGATCGGGGCCTGAGGACGGCAGTAGGCCGACTCGCCGTTCTTACAGAAGCAGGCCGTGGCGGCTTTCGAGGGCTTACCCGGGTGCCCGGCAATGGACACTTGGGGAGGACACCGTGTGGTTTTAGTCGGTCCGATTCCGACACGCCCACTCCATCGTCGGCAGCGATGGGGTGAAGCCCGTGGGGGTTTCCACACCTTAAAAAAACCTAACCTAACCTAACCTAGTATGTCTGAATCAAAATTCAAGAGACCTTCTATTGTATGTTAACGTTTCTTATGTGCGTTATTAGTTACATTATAACTCAACTTAGCTTATAAAGTTATAACAAACATTTTTAGTTTTTGTTTAAAATGTTTTCTCCAATGTAAACACTGGCAGTATATAATCTACTAAATATTTGTATTTAAATTAATATCAGGCTGTAAAATGTCTTTATTCTTATTTCTGTGCTCTGTCACACGTATCTATGACATAAAATATAGATGCAGACGGACATAGAACCTCCTCAAGTCGTTTAAAAGCGATAGACTAATGAATCCACTGTTTTTCCTTTAAAACCTTGACCCTATTATTGTTTAAAATGAAAGTAAGTACTAGCATATTTATAGGAACATTTGTAATAAAATTATACTGCTAAATTTGCTATAGTGTAAGTAGATATATGAAAATTTATACGAAAATATATGTACCCTCCCTTGCCCAAGTTAGAACATTTCCGTGACTTCCCGTTAAGACTTCGTGTCGTTTCTAGATCTGCAATTCTTCATGCGCCATATCTAAACGAGCATCGTAACGACATGCTGGTAATCTCACAATGTTATGGCAATGCTCTGACTCCACACAATCCGAATTAAGCCCTATCAATACAAACTTAAGGCTCATTTTAGAGTATACCTCTCCATAGAAGCATGAAATGAATTACCCTTTGAATAATAACTGCATTTAAAAGTTTAAAATATTTTTTTCACGATTTCAACTTTTGGAAATGTAATGAGATTGCAAATGTAATTTTAGTTCGTTGTGATGTTATTATGTTGTGAATATGAGTCACTCCATTGTTATGTCCAATTCACGGGACCAGTCTATACCGATATTCTTTAAATATTTTACCTGCTATCAACCCGCTTTTTCTTCACTTCGGTTTATCTGAGTTTTTTTTTACTTGAAGCCATTTTAATTTACATATAATATATAAACCTATGTCAATAAGGGATAATGTACCTTTGAAATGGCGAAAGAAACTTTTCCAATAAGTGCAGTGGTGCCGAAGATTACCCTAAACCTCAGAGTAATTAATGATTACTAAAGTAGTAATAATTACTCTGACAAACTCATAAAATTCGGCCTCTATCTGTATAATATTAGTATAGAATTCAATTAAATTTTTAAGCATTTTGTATTTTGTATGTGTCTAGGTGGCTCAGTTGGTCAGAGCATTCCCCCTGTAAGGGACTGGTCGCGGGTTCAAGTCCCGTCCTAGATGTTCTCTTTTTCCGATCTAAAATCTTTAGAAATTAGTATAGAAGTTTAGATAATAACAATTCTAATAGTTTCAAATTAAACCAGTAGACTTAATCCTAGCTTTATAAGACCGACTTTTCTTGTTTGACCTGATTTAGGTTCCATGTACTAAGATCAATTCTCTACTGGTATAGAGGCAACGTGTACTAGGGTCAATTCTGTAATTATCCGTAATGGGTATGCTCTCTTTCATATCACGTCAATATGAATTCCCCAAAGGCCACTACGTACTGGACCAATGTCTCTATGTAGTTCTCTCAAAGGACCGGGTATCTTGCTATCAAAAATCTTACTATTCGGAATAATAATATGGAGTTATTTCGGGTTGCTGGCTCTATGGAAACCTAACTTTATTGTCGGCATACAAGGTGATGTCCGCGGTTCCACCCGTGTAAATTAGAAACCTTAAAAAAGGTGAATTAAATTGGTAAATTCATTCTCAAATTATGACGTGGCCGAGGAAATGGGATTCATTGTCATATAATGTGAAAATGATTGCTTCGTTGTAAATTTGCAATAAATTTATAATACTACGGCGTAAGGTTCAACTGAGCCCACAGCTATCTCAGCCTGCGGAATCAGTTAACCACGGCCAGTTTTTTGGGTTCCGTACCCCGCTGTCCATCCGTCCTGTCACCAGGCTGTATCTCATAAACCATGATAGCTAGACATTTGAAATTTTCACAGATGATGTATTTCTGTTGCCGCTATAATAATATAATTATGCAACCGGGGCTCCCATACAACAAACGTCACGTTTTGCCGTTTTTTACTCAATATTAATAACGGTAACAGGTAGATGCTTGAAATATTCACAGAATATTTATAAATAAATTTAGGGGGGTTCCCATTGTATAGATGGTACGGAACCCTTCGTGTGCGAGTCCGAATCGCACTTGGCTGAATACTTTTTATGGTTGACTCCACCAACTATTCAGTAACTCAGTTCGCGGGCTCAGTTGACCCCTGTCAACTTCTTACGGACTTAATCCATGGCCAAACATTTGCATTGAGAGGTAATTGAACCCGCTACACCTGACCTAGCATTCGATCGATGTGCCACCACAGAACATAGGTTTTCATAGCCGGACCTTGAGAAGTAAAGTTACATTATATTATCAAGTTTTATTTTTTCAGAAAGTAAACGTCCGTGTTCCACCTCGGAAGCACTTATTTTGGAGTGAAATAAACTAAAAATATCAGACCTAATTGCCCCAAGTTGGGTGATACGTACTGTATGTTATGCAAATAATATAATTTGACTAGTGTTATACTCGTAATAGTATCATATTCATAAAAAGTAAACGTAAACAAAATCCCCCATAAGTAAAGTTGCGTAGCACACGTCATATTATGTAATATGAGGCGATCTTCACAAGCTGTCTGCGAGGTGGTGTGAATTATGTTCACTTAGCTACTGTTCTGCGCTTAATTTCACATAATCCATCTGAGTGTCGCGTATCCCACATAATTGCGGTGTGGAATTTTGCTATGCGTCGTCGGTCGGATTTGTGGCCGAGCGGAGCGGAGCGGGCGCGGCGCGGTAGGCGCTCGTGATCCCGCATCAGGTTGCGAATAATTGAGTGGCACCCTCACCCGCTACCACTCTAAGTATAACACTTAATTAGACCACGTGAGAAGTGCTTAATGCCACTCTCTGAAGCTTTGTACACATTGTTGCATTAAGCGTAAACAATCAACGGTAATTACATTGTTTGTTGTACGTATTATGTCGTTTGTCGCTTCATCGTTCTGAAGTTCACATTGTAATTCTGCTTCAGTGGTACTTATGTTTAAAAGGTTCTTTGCATACTTTCATTGAGGACTTCAGAAAGAAATGTAGGGTCTCTTGCATTATTTTAACGATGCCATTAAATTAACATAAATGTGGTGGGTGTTAACTGAAAAGGTGACCAATTATGTTCTGTCCTTCCGTCTGTGTTGATTTGATTACACGTTTATGGTGGGACTCGATAACATCTGATTTGACACTGAGTACTGGATGAGGCATTTAACCAACCTACTTTTAAGGTGTTATGATATGGTATTGTTGCAAGATTATATATTTAAATTTCCTTATTTTAACGGGTTTCATCGGGTTACAATTTATTATATTAGGTCGTTACATATGAAATTGCCGATTTTCTTGAAGAAATTGGAGGAAACCCAATTTTCAGTACTAACCTATTTGCATTTTTTTTAAATGACATATCCAAATTTTATGATTTTTTTTGTGTATGAATGAGACAACATTAAGCTAACAAACAGCAACTTTTATTACATTTTTGAAAAGTGACAGCCGTTAAGTAATACGAAATTTATCATCAAAATGGATAGCATTTAGGAAGTAATGTTTTTGAAGATCGAATTAATTTATCAAGCGGCCAATAAAAACAAAATTTAATACAGAGTTGTAAAATCTTGAAATCATCTTTCAAACAAAATATAAATAATGGAAATAGTTATTAAATTACAGGAATAACGAACTCATGAATTTCGGCAATTTCATAGGTAAAGACCTATTATAAAAATGAATTTATTAGTAATTCTCATTAAAGAAAAACAAATATGCATCATCGTCATCTTAGCGTGGTTCCCGGTTGAATCCGAGGCTTACTTCTGAGTCTACTACTTCGGAATCCGGGGTCCGGTTACTACTCCTCCTCTTGATTTGGCTTATACGGCTTTATGGAAGCGACTGCTGTCTGACCTACCAATCCTGAGAGCTAAACCGGCACCAGAGCCTCGTCAATCAATCAGCAGGTGTACCAGCTTGCAGGTGGGGTTGATTTAGGCCCCCAAATTCTTGGTGGGGCCCCAGAAGCACCCAAAATAAAATAGACACAAATTAGAAATATTGTGTCTATCGTAGAATTCTAATAAGTAACTATATTTTCCAAAAAAATAATTGTTTGCTCTTCATAAGAAAATATAAGAATTTTCTTAAATTGAATACTTACCGACTTTTTGTGAAGGTTGTTCCTTAATATGGTTAAGCTTTTTAAAAAAACAAATTTATTCATCATCGCAACCTTATTTTTCTTGAGCTTAGGGATTACTAGTACCAAAACATAGTGTTAAGAAGCTTACCAAAATACCTTTTTTTTTTTTTTTTTTTTCGTGCGGAAATCCCTTCGGATACCCCCCCGCGTGCCAGCGGGGGCGGTTATGTCGGGCTTGAACCGACTAAAACCGCACGCCGTCTCGGGTCTACAGACGCCGGGGTGTAAGGTTGCCCATAGAGCATATCCCTCGCACCCCGACTGACCCTGGGCCATCTCCGGTTTCGAGATGGCCCCCTCGGGTTTGGGAACCACGGTGTCCCCGTCTTGCCCCGGTTTGGGGGAGGGGCGCTAGTCGCCCCACCGTCCCGGCCTGCTTCTGCTGGGGTGACAGGTGGCCTCACCCGCCACCCCCAGGCCTGCGCTCATGGAGGACGGAGGTCGTTAAGCGACCTCCGGCGCCTGAGTTGCCTGCGACGCGCGGCGAGCAAGTTGCGGGCTCGGCGGACCGGGAGAGTTCTAAGTCTCTCCCGGGCGCGCTCCGCCACCTCCTTCGCGAGCATTACATGCTCGCAGAAGGAGGCGGCGGCGGCCCACGCGCTCGCGCTCCGCACCATTGCCGCAATCATGCTGCCGAGCGAGAGGACTCTCACCCCGATGGCTGCCACGAGGTCACGCCTCGGCGCCTCCCACGCCGGGCAGTCCGCCAGCGTGTGCAGCCCTGAGTCCTCGCTCGCGTCGCAGTGATGACACTCAGGCGTTGGCTCCTTCCTGATCCGATGCAGGTGGTCCCCGAAGCACCCCTTCCCTGAGATCACCTGCGTCAGTCGGTAGGAGAGGCTTCCGTGTCGCCTCTCCAGCCAATCCTCCATGATGGGCCTTACCGCCGCTATTGCGGCGTGCCCTGCGCTTGGTTGCCCAAGTCGTTCCTTCCACTCCACCACGATGGCCTGGCGGAGCTGGGACTGCACGGCCTCGATTTCTCGAGGCTCGGGGTTCCATCCCTGCTCCCGCGCCTCCTTTCGCCACTGGTACAGTTGCGAAAGGGCTCTCGCTTCCAGGTCCCATGGCGGAGTTCCGGCAAGGAGACTCGCCGCCTCGAAGGAGATCGTGCGGTACCCTCGGATGACCCTGATGGCCAGAACCCGCTGCGGAGCGCGCAGCATCCGCACAGTTCTGGTCCTCAGGGCCTCCGCCCATATTGGGCACCCATACAGGGCCATGGACCGCACGATCCCCGCATAGAGTCTCCTGCAGGAGTCATCGGGCCCCCTCATGTTGGGCAACAGCCGAGCCAGAGCAAGAGCTGTGCCCTTCAATTTAGGGGCCAGACTTCGGATGTGCTCTCCGAAGTCCCATCGGCCGTCGAGCACGAGCCCCAAATATTTCATTTGGGGCTTGATGCCGATGCGATTTCCTCCCACGATAAGACTGGATCCCTCGGGTGGCTTGCTCCGAGGCCCATGGAAGAACAGGGCCTCGGTTTTATGCAGGGCCACCTCGAGACCCAGCCGCCGGATCCGCCTAACGACTTGGGCAACCGCGGTCGTGGCCTTTCGGGTCGCTTCGCGGTACGTCGCCCCGCACGCCGTCACGAGCGTGTCGTCCGCGTAGCACGTGACGGCGGCACCGCCTACGAGCTCACCGCGAAGCACCCAGTCGTATCCGATGTTCCACAGGAGCGGCCCCAGGACCGATCCCTGTGGAACACCGCACGACATTTCACGCCGACCGAGACCGGTCACGGTTGGGTAGATGACGGCTCTCTCCGTCAAATACGCCCCGACTATGCGGCGGAGGTAGAGAGGCACTTCGTGATACACGAGCGCCTCCCTAATGCAACTCCAGGGCAAGGTGTTGAACGCGTTGGCGATGTCCAGGGACACCGCCAACATCACCTCACCCCGGGCTACTGCATCCTCCGCCAGAGCCCTCACGCGCATGATGGCATCCACGGTGGAGCGCCTCTGGCGGAAGCCATATTGGCCATCCGCCAGGTCCGGCCCCACTCTTGAGAGGTGCTCGACGAGGCGCTTCGCAATTACTCTTTCAAAGAGCTTGCACACCTCGTCGAGCAACACTATGGGCCGGTAGGCGGACGGCGAGTCCGCCGGGCGCCCCTCCTTTCGGATGAGGACCAGTTTCCCCGTCTTCCACAATTTCGGAAACTGGCCCCGCGCTGAGAAGCCCTCTCAGTCGGGGCTCGAGAGCGTCGTCGACTAGAGCTAGGACCCACGCTCGGCCTGGAATGCCCGTCGGGGTCCCGGGGCGGTGTGTTTGGCTCTTAGCCTTCTCACCGCCAGCTCTAGTTCTACCCAAGTGACCTCGGGCACGTCGTCGTCTTCCACGTCGGGCGCCATGCGCAACCGAGGCGGAGTCATCTGCGGTGGAACATGTTCCACCGCCCGCGCTGGGAACAGGGAGCCAACAACTCCTCCGAGCAGATCCGGCTGGAGACACCGGGTTTACGGCGGGGCCTTGGGGCGCAGCTTGCCCCTCACCATCCGGTAGGGCCGCCCCCAAGGGTCCCGCTCCAGCGTCTCCAGCAGCTCGCGGAAGGCGTCCCGTTTGGAACGCCTTATCTCCGCTCGGAGGGCTCGTCTGGCCTCCCTGTATCCCTCGTACAACTCCGCCCTCTCGGGCCTCCGCATCTGCGGGGCGGCGACGCCTCCTACGGAATCGGGCCCACCGGCGGTGCGTGATCACGCAGCCCCGTCTGAGCTGCGCGATCTCCGACGACCACCAGTAGACCTGACCCCTCGGATTATAGGGCGGAGCCCTAGGCATCGCCGCGTCACAGACACGGGTCATGGCCTCCCGGAACCACACCGCCTCATCGTCTATGCAGACAGGCCTGTCCGGCGCAGGGGCCCAGGCCTGTACGATGGCGGCTTCCAGGAGGAGCTCCCGATCAAGTCGCTTAAGCGCCCAACGTGGCTCGGGTGGAGCCGGTGCAGCCGGCGCGTCGCTCGCAGGGGGGGACACGTCAAACCGAATGTATCGGTGATCCGAACTTGTGTCCTCCCCCAAAACGACGCGCCAGCCCTGAACACGTCGCGCCAACGAGGGGCTCGCGAACGATAGGTCCACGATGGAGCTACCCCTCGAGGTCACGAACGTGTCCACGGCTCCCCGATTTAGGAGGACTAGGCCGAGTCGTGCGGCCCAGTCCACCAGTGCCCTGCCTCTATGCCCCGTCGCGCCCCTTTCGTGTCGGGAACCCCAGGCATAAGACCAGGCGTTGAAGTCCCCGAGCACAAGGACCGGACGGGGCTGGCAGGCATTGACGACGACGGCCAGCTGACGGAGCCATTGCTCATATGCAGCTTGGTCTCGGTTCGGTCGTGATATAAGCGGCCACGACCGCTATATCCCCAACCGCCGCCGCCACGCAGCCGGGTCCCCTTGCAACGACGGCAAGAGGGGGGGCTGCCGGCGGCAGGGTTGTGCACCAGTGCCGCCGACCCATCCAGCGCGGTTTCCCAGGTAGGCCCGAGGAACCGGTGGGTGTATGGGTCGGCGACAGCGGCGACATTTATGGCCCACTGTGCCATGCTCTGGCGCAGAAGATCCTGAGCATGGGCACCGTGGCCAACGTTCACCTGCAGAATGCGGAGTTGAGGATCCATTATGGAACCCCCATCTCCGCATCCCGCTGCGAACTAGGGGCGGAAGGCCGGCCTCCCGGCTTCGGCTCCCCTCCGGCGCAGGCCTTGCTGCCAACCCTATGGTCAGCCGGCTTGCCCCCCGCTGCACATCTGAAGCAGTGCAACGGGGCGCTACACGTGCCGGCCTTATGACCGGGCTGGCCACAGCGGAAGCAACGGTCACCCGCCGTTACCCTCCGCTGTGCAGTGCACCCCCACATGGCCCACCGACAGGCACCTGAAGCACCTGGCCGGTCGGGCCTGCAGGAGCCGTGCCTGCGCCCTCAGGAAGCCTCCTACCAGGAGGCTCCGCCCGTCAGCGACCTTTTGGGCCGCCGCGATAGGGCAGCCGACAACTGCTGCCCCCTGTCCACCGCGGCCGAAGCGTATAGCTCCGGCCTTAATTGTGTCCGGGGAGCAGTCCCCGGCCTCCGCCACGGCGAGCCTGAGCTCTTCTGCCGTGACGGAGTCGTCCAGGCCCGTAATGCGCACTTCTGCGCATTTAATGGGCCTGGACACCCGGACGTCGGCTGCGTCCAGCGACTCCCTCAGCCGAGCCGCTAGGGCGTCGGCCTTGGGGCCACTGGCGGCGCCAGGGACCTCGAGAAGCCGGGCTCCCGTCCGTGTGCTCTTGCACCGGACACCCGGGATCTCGAGGGCCTTTAAATCGACGTTGGCCTTAACTTTGGCCAACACCTCGGCATACCCCATGCCCCTACCCGCTGCCTCCGCCGTCAGGGGTGACGACGACGGCCGTGGTACGAGGGGGCACGGAGCTTCCCCGGCGCTGTCTTCGCGGCGGCCGCGGCCTTCCTGGCCTTCTTGGCGGCCTTCTTGGCGGCCTTCCGCCTCTTCTTGTTGGCTCCAGCCACCTCCCAGCCCCCTTCCAATGGGGTGGAGGTAGCCGGAACCACGGCTGGGGCTGGGGCTGGGGCCAGGGCTGGGGACGTCTTCCCCTTGCCCTTCCCCTTGCCTTTGCCCTTCCCCTTACCCTGAGCGGGAGGGGGCTGAGGAGCCGGCTCCGGCAGGGGTCACAACCGCACCCGCAGCCGGGCGGGTGGGGCCCCTCTTGGCTACAGCCGCGTAGACGGCCGCTGGTGGCGCCAGAGGCGGGCGGCGGATGGAGTCCATTAGGGCCTCCATCCGACACATCATCCTCTCCTCCAGCGCCTCCATGTAGGGGAGCCAGGACTCCGCCGGCGGTGCCCTTGGCTGCGCCGGCCGCACCGACTGTGCCGGCTGCTGGGCCGGTTGCACCGGCCGCTCCGGCCGCGCCGACAGCGCAGGCTGCGCTGACCGACTCACGGACGAGCGAGTCGCGCGCGCCGGCTCCGCCGGTTGCGCCCGCTGCGCCGTTTGAACCGAGCTCGCCATCCCCCTCTTGAGCTCCTCGACGGCTGCAGCTAGTCGAGCCGTCTCCCGACGGGACTCGGCCAGCTGCGCCGCCAGGCCCTCATTCTCGGAGGCGATGTCGAGCACAATGCTCAACATCGCCTCTTGCTCAGGGTTTGGGGACCCCTGGAAGGACGCGGTCACCTTCTGGAGTCTCTCCATGAGTGACCGCGTCCTCCCGCATGGCTTCGACACCGACACCGCTGAGGTGGAAGGCCTCGGCGGGTGAGTTTCTCACGGCCCTTCCAATAGCCGATAGGGCTCGGGTGGATTGCCCAGCCCTCACGCCACCACGCGCCCCTCGGCGGCCAGCAGCCACCTTGGACGCCGGCTTCGCCTCGTCGCTGCTGGAGGAGGAGGTCGTCCCGGTGAGGGTAAAGTCCTCATCCGACACGTCCTCCCCCGCCCGAGCCTTTGCGCGCCTCCTGCGCTTCCGGGTCCGCTGGACGCCCAGACCCACCGGGCTGCTCGCCCTGCTTCGCTCGTTAGCGGTGTCGAATTTCTCCGACACTGCTGAGGTATTTAGCGTCACCTCCACGCTTGTTTGCTGCGCGATCTCCGCGCAGACTCCGTCGTTCTCGTTGTCCTTTTCCTTGCTTTGGTCTGTGTTAGTTTTTGATCGGTCCGTTTTATTTTTAATTTGTTGGTTAATGTCCATAGCATATCCCACGAGTATGGGGGAAAGGTGGTCCATCCAGGCGGTGCCCCCTGCACCTGGATAAGCCTATATACTATGGAGGTCGGCTGGTATCCATAGGTTTTTACGACTTTGCTGTCGGGTGTTATAGACTTTTCCTTGTCGTGGGTCGGCCAATAAAGGCAAGCCCTCCGGTCAGCAAGATCACAGCGTACCCTTCTGGAGCCACCAGTTAGGTCGTTGCTGATCACCCACCGATTACGGAACGCGAGAGGATGGCTAGTCCTCTCTCACCGGCGGCGGCACAAGTGCCCGTCGGCCCCTGCGCGAGCAGTGGGCCGACCCGTCCCCTGATCCCCTCGGATCAACACATCGCTCGCAGTGTCTCCTCTGATAACAGCAGAGGGGTACCTGGAGCGACCACCACCGCGGGCCTTGCAGGCCCGCCATACCCCGACCCCCTCGTGCAATGGGGTCAGCTGGCCCTGAGAAGGGCCGGTCGGTCGGACTCTTGGCCGTTGACGTTGACGCCAGCTACTCCAGAGGAGCAATCAATGATGCGTCATCGCCCACGTTGCCCAGGGTGCACCAAACGCGGAGGTGTTCCAACCAGTCGCACCCCTTACCAAAATACCTGATCGGAAAATCTGTTTATATCTAAGTGTTTTAAGAGCCCGTGAACACCAAACCGTAACCACGGTTCAAGGGTACCATACACTTTTCTAAGTCATGTAACACACTCATAGATTATGTTATCCACCACACTATAGTGTACATATGCACAAGAAAATTTTACTTTTATATTATGAAGTAGATTTGGTGATCTGTTACTACTAACTAATTTACGATGGTTATAAAATAAACTGACAGCAGAGATTTAAACCTGTTGTTTAAATGCATTTCTTCTTATGTTCGTCAAATTAGTTAATTTCAAAATAATTTTTGGCTGTTAAATTGTTATATTTCCATAAAACTTTTTATTTAATAAAAAGTGATTTTGTAGCTCTGTCTAGTACTGGCTGTGGAAAAAACATTTATACTTCGTAGTTTTTTAACTTTATTATTTACTTTACTATATTAATTTACTTTAATTGATAAGTTAACAAAACATCCTACCATTAACTCTTAAAAAGTACTTTATCAATTAATAAGTAACTTAACTACAGTTTAATCACTACTGAGTTTGTATTGAATGTTAATTACGTGACTGTAGCGCAGATTAGCTTCTATAATTATAGGTATACAGAGTGGAAACGTTAAGTGTGTCTAGACGATTACTTCATAAATTTTAAAGATATTGCCAACTTAAAACTTGATATTTATGAAATCTGTATAGTTTATTGCATAGAATGGTATAGCTTTTTAGTTTATGTTTATTTTTTATTTATTATATATTTTATAAGGCTTTTTTAAAATATAATGTCCAAAATGTTATTGAAGAGTAAGTTAATTTTCTTTGAACAAATGATAGAGCACTCGTTTAAGTGTACTCCGACCCCCATGTAATTCTATCGGCAAGAAGACCCACGTAGCAGGTCCGCGATGGCTTCACTTGCAGGATTAAGGAATTTGTTCTTTAATATATAGATACCTACAACCGCCTCTCACCATAGAAACTTAAACGAGACAGTTTACATGGTACGACATTTTTATGAGATATTATGGGAACAATAGGAGCGTATATCCTAGTATATTAGAAACTTTAGCAATTGTACGTGAACCCCTTATGTTTCGCTGAAGCTATTTCAACACAAAGTTTCGACTTTTACGATAATGTCAGCCATTGCCATTCAAACGCGCTAAAACTTTATCAATGTGTGCGAAAGGATAAGCATTTGGCTCGTATCTTATACTATACACACGTATGTATATTACCTATATCTATTTCAAATAAATTCAGGACAGTTTAATATGCGTCTCAATTTTGAGTTCATATCCACTAGCGTTGCATTTGTTGGTAGATGGTTTAAGCTCGACGGGTCTGGTCTTGTTGAAATGCGGCAATGCAAGTCGATAATGCAGTCATCCTGATTTCCCGTGAGAACAATAAGTTTTGTCGAGAAGCACCAACGGAGTGCATCTATTCTGAACGAGTACTTTGTATTGTTTGTAAGGAACCCGAATTAACAAACATAACTTTTGTATTTGTGGTTTAATCGGGAATAAAATTTATCCTAGTACCTACTTAGGGCATTATGTAACTTGGACATTTGTAACTTACCCCATAGATAAGTAAAACTAAATATTATGTTGGTATATTATAATTTCAGTGAACCAGCGGTCAAAGTGATCTGTAGCCGCGTAGTAAATACGTGGTGTACCTACTGGTTTCTAATATTAGTATAAACAAGTTGAATTCCTGAGACGAGCTCAGCCAAATACAAGGGATTTTCGATTTAGCGTTTTTTTTTTGCGATTTTTGTGATTTTTTCTTTATCTTGCAATGGTTCACCCCAGCACGAATCTATTACCGAAAACAGCAACTCGATAGCTCATCTCCTTCATACCCAAAACCGTGACAGAAAATTGGCGATGAAGTCGACGATAACTCGATAGCTATAGGGCTTTTCTAAAGAAAATCCCTAAAAAGCGGCCAAGTGCGAGTCGGACTAGCCCATGAAGGAGCGGTAGAGGGATTTACGCACGAAAAAAAAAAGGTAGCAAGTAACATAATATTTTTTTTAAAATTATATTTGAGTTGATTGAATGAAAGGTAAATTGCGGTTTACGATTTATAAGGTAAAAGAAAAACTACTTACTACATCTCGTTCAAACGGATTTTGAACTTTTGTGGAAGTTTACATGATAATGCACACGATATATTTTTTTAGTTTTATCATTTTCTTATTTTAGAAGTTACTGGGGGGGGGGGGGTAATTTATTTGGGTTTGATGAAAAAAAGATTTTGAGTTTCAGTTCTAAGTATGGGGGCCCCCTAATACCCCTAATATTTATTAGTTTGTTTCTATTTTTGTGTGAAAATCTTTGCGGTTCACAGTATACATCTACTTACCAAGTTTCAACAGCATAGTTCTTATAGTTCCGAAAAAAAGTGGCTGTGACATACGGACGGACAGACAGACAGACATGACGAATCTATAAGGGTTTCGTTTTTTGCCATTTGGCTATGGAACCCTAAAAGGCTAGCTTATTACGTTCTTGGTGAATGAATTTGCAAGGACTGTATTTGTGAACATTTAATTTTTAGAACTAAAGGTGTGTGCCAAATTTCGGATCAATCGGACAGGAAAGGGAATTTTTAATTAAAATAATCAATCAATTAGAATCGGATAATAGGCCTCTCCCAATGTGTGCCATAGCCTTCTGCATTTAGTCTTTTTCAACTATCTTTTTCAGGTCATCAAACCATCTGACTGATCTTAGTTAAGATACACAAAGAGAACGAATAAGATTATCGACGTAAAACTATACCTACTTATTCACACCAAGTTGCACATACAACACATATGAAGATTTGCTTACATCGGCTATGTTAATATCTTTCCTATCACTATCATAACTGTTTATACAAAAATTAATGTCTTTGCTTTAGTCTTACATCATTTATATGACACCGTTGAAATTTTAGTACTTACGTCATAGAATAGATAATACTTAACGTTATTGTACGAGGAAATTTATTAGTAAAAACAACTTAAAATAAAAGAGGCAGTTATCAATAAAGACAGATTGATGAAAGTCCTGTTATGGAAACTCGAGCTTGAAAGTGTCGCAATCCTTAATGATGAACCCCATCGGAGTGATAACCTTACCCCTTTCATTATGCTAGGACGGCCTTGCCCTTATAAATAGGGCTGGTATTATAAAACGACAACGGTCAACGATCGCGTAATTTGAGAACAACCGAAGTACAACCTTTTACTTTAATATGACAAGCAGTAAAGTTTACAATTAATGTTATATCTAGCTAATTAGTTTCGCATGTGTAGCACCGTTGGCCAGGTCCTTTTGTACAGTAATTATCATTGGTTATAACAAAAATGTTTTAGGTCCCTCGTTACGTAAATAGTTTGAAACTCAAACGGGACGTTGAGCATGGCCGTTCCCACAATTAATAGAGTCTTTAGAGATTCCACACGGACTTCTTTGCTAGGCAATTCTGTAATGTTGGTGACATTTTTGTTTAAATTAGATTTAGTAAATTTTACTATATTATGCGGTGTACTATTAGCCATATATACATACATATACTCACAACTTTTCCCTCTGGAGTAGGCAGAACATCAACCCGCTATCTTCCTCTGTCCTTACATACTTTACGAGCTCCCTCCACCGGCAGTTTCGAGTGCTTTAATTAGCCCTTTTGTTAAATACCTTATTAATTAGATCAGTATATGTTCCGCGGGGTCGACCCCTGCTTGCCTGCTTACTTACATGTGTCTTTCATAATTGGCGTGTCATTCGCTTAGTACTCATTCGTTCTATGTGCCACCACCTCGTATATGACACGGTATAACTACACCATTCTCGTATATCTGTATTCCATCTCCTATCAACCCATCTTCTTCCACTGATAGGTACTGTGCAATATCGGGGTGCGAGGGATATGCTCTATGGGCAACCTTGCATCCCGGCGTATTAAGGCCCGAGACGGCGTGCGGTTTTAGTCGGTTCAAGCCCGACACAACCGGCCCCGCTGGCCGGCGGGGGGGAATCCGAAGGGATTTCCGCACGAAAAAAAAAACAAGAAAAAGGTACTGTGCAATGACCGCATCTCAACTGCATTCACTCTACATTCATGATTTTAAGTTTCATCATAATTCACTTCACTATTAATTTTACTGTTTATTTGTTACAACTACGTATAGGTGTTACTTTTAACCAGGCCTTTTAATATAGGATTGGTAAGGTATCTTTACTCACTCTAAGCATCTCTTGAATATTGAAGATATATCCTATAACTAAATTAAAAAACGCCAGTATTCTAAAATTACCATCCTTTAAGGAGTTTAAACCTTTAGTGAACCGATTTACCATTTATTGCGTTCTATTTTACTCTTTATTTGGTGTTGTTCGGTTATAAAAATATAATTGTCGAGTCCTCTTACGTAGATGGTTATTCAAATTACGTAGATGTCACGCCAAGTATTGCCAAAATGTAAGCATATCTATTAATTATCTGGGTGGGTCTATATTTACACATTTTAGTGATAGATATGCAAATTCATTCTATTCCATTGATTTTAGCTAAGTTGTATTGCAAGATCCTGCGTGTTTTCTGAAATTTTTATAGTATTAGAGGTTAAACATTTTGACAGCCAGTATTAAAACTACTCGTACATGGGCTTAAAAAAAGTATTTGACAGGTGCATTAGGATAAGAGGGGATTACAAGTCTGTAAATCTTGTTTCCATAACTATAGCGGTAATTTATTAGATACGCTTTAACCTACTTTTTTCATTATTTTTGATATGTGAAAACATCCATGGGAACCATATCAGCGGTGAAGTGACTGTATCGAAATCGAACTGACCACAACCAAACGGTATTCCGACACGGAAGTCCATTCCTAGGGGCACCGGAGACCTAGGAGTGATTGGGGGTTGGTTGGCTTCCATCCACTGTTATTCTAGAAATTCTAATAACCCATTGTTAAAAGGGCGAAAAACTTTAAAGCCATAAAAATCTAAGTCGCGGGTACAGTTTTTTTTTTTTTACGTGCGGAAATCCCTTCGGATCCCCCCCCCCCGCTGGCCAGCGGGGGTGGTTATGTCGTGTCCCGACTAAAACCGCACGGTGTCCTCCCCAAGTGTCCGTTGCCGGGCACCCCGGGTAAGCCCTCGAAAGGATAAATCCAGGGTTGCCGGCGGACCTTGGCCGCCATCGTGGCCTCGCCTGGTGGGATCGGGTTTTATCCCGCTTCGGTGATCGCGCGTACAGCTAGTTTAAAATAAACAGCGCCACTGAGAGGATGTTTTTTTGCATAAACAAGTGATACAAATTTTAATCACGTATACTTACTTATTCTCTCGATACTCGTTAAAAGGCTTAGATTGTTTGAAAAATAAAGCGCGTCTGTTGAGTATTTTGTTAAAATTCTCAAGCAAAGTGTACAATTATTTACCACCCCTACTGTTGCCCCGGTTACCCGTCTGTTAAAAACGAAAATTATATTTTTGTACAGGCATGTAACTAGCGAAACTAAAACTATTACAGGAATTACGAAGTCAATTTAATACTCAGAATTTGCGTTTAAACGGCAACTATTGATATGAATTTTCAGCTAAATTATTAAATTATCGTGTAAAATTTAGTTGAAGAAACATTACTTAGTCATGCTTGGGAACGGGGCTGTCATGAGATGAACTCTAAATATTCACTTAAGTCAACAAATGGAGTCAATGTTTCCAGAAGTGCTGAGAACTCGTTTGATTACACATAAAATGCACAACTGCTTGTTTACTACACCGCGACATTTATCGAGCACTGAACGGGTTCTTTATTGACACATTCAGTTGCTCGCTAGGGCTATCCCGAGCGGGTGAAATAAAAATAAATACTTAGTCATCATTTTTCGTAATGCTCGCGCGGGAATTTTAGAGATATAATTATTGTAGAAATTCTTATTTTCACTTTTGATAACAATATATTTATTGTTATCAATTCTTCTTTAGTATTTTATCGTAAAACAAGTACGCAGGTCTGATGATAAGTAAAACCGTACGTCAGGGACATTTTCAACCCAAATGATAATATCCTGTTTTAGTAACCATATACAAATCCATGAACATAACGGTGATGGTCTATAAGGTACAAAGACAATTTCCCGCTCCTCATGGCGTTTCGGGGCTCAAGCCAATCGAGGAAACGAGGCTCTGGCGCAGGCTTTCCTCTCGGGGTCGGAGGCCAGTCGGCAGTCACTCCCAGAAACGCAAAGCATCTCAGCTCTCAATTAGACTGCTTCACGAAGTACCTGTGTCTATAAGACAGCCAACGCCTGCAGGAGCTATCAAGAGGATAAGCGCTCAACACGTTAGTGGAGTGCATAAGTTGGGTGGAGCAGCGCCACGATATGAAGTGAGAGCGCGTAGGATGCCGCTGCTTCGTTTTGTGAGGTGATGAACGCAAAAAAGTGGTGGAAAGGGTACGTAGTAAGACTAGCACTCTCTTGTCCAGCAAAAAAAGCACCGGGCCTCGGAGAGCGTGAAACTACGGCTAACCGTCGCCCTAGTAGAAGCAGGCCCGAGACGGTGGCGCGTCGTATTCGTCGCGCAACTTTCTTGTTCTGTGACTGCCTGTTCGCAATAAGCAGCCAAGTCTGGTGGGGATCCTGTAGAATGCCTTTTTAGGGTATACCTGGGGTATAGTGTGTGTAATAAATATGAACCCGTGATGGAACACTGTGTGGTATTAGTCGGCCCAATTCCAACACAGTCACATCATCGCTAGCCCTATTGAAGTGTCCAATACGTGTTGGTGGTGGGTTTCCACACGTAAAATAAAACCGGTCAAATGCGAGTGCAACTCGTACGCCGAGGGTTCCGTACGCTCCCTTTATACCGCCATAATAAAATTGGTATATTTTTATTGGTTTATGAACCAGTCAACACGATAAAAAGATATGGACAAAAAATAATTATTATGTTACTTGCTGCTACGGAACCCTTCATGAGCGAGTCCGACTCGCACTTGAGCAGTTTTTTACGTTTTGAGGTACGGAACCCTAAAAAATACTTCAAAGTGCAAGCTTTGAATAAAACCATGAGTGTCGAATGAAGAAGAAATAAGATACATCAAATATACATTATATATATAGTTTACATTCAAATAGTAGTGAATTAATTAATAAAAATATTCTTACAATATATTATGTATAGCATACTCCGCTTTCTTGCATAGTAAAATTGCGTACCAAAATGTACAAGTTACACAAAACTTCCCAATATTTTCCGACTAGTTCGCATGCAAATTCCCGGACTAACTTTTAACATGAAATGAAATGTAATGGCAGCCCTGTGAGCACGTGATTTCTCAACTACCGAGCTCAATGTGTGTATAGAATGTTAGAAACTGTATGCACATTACACGTCAACTAGTAATTACTTAGGGATCAGTGGTTATGACAGTGGGCTAATATAATGCAACAAGAAAATTACTGACTCAAATCCTGATCTATAAGAAATAAGGAAGACGGTGTCTACCCCTCGAGGCGGCATGTCTCCTAGCCGGGACACCTGCATGGAAGCGATAGCCCTTGCGTCGCTGTACCAATGGCGCAAGGAGGCGCTGGAGCGGGGCCATAGGCTGGAGCCCCGAGAAATCAGGGCTCGGCCCCAGCTCCGCCGGGAAATCATGGAGACATGGAGGGTGCGACTTGAGCATCCAAGGTGGGGGAATCCACCATTGCGGCGGTGAGGCCGATCATGAAGTAGTGGTAGGAGAGGCACCACGGTGACCTATCCTACCGGATGTGCCAGATATTTACCGGACACGGGTGTTTCCGTAAGTATCTATGGCGCATCCACCGGGAGACAACGCCGCAATTCCAGCACTACGAGGATCCTGGCGAAGACACGGCGCTCCACATGTTGGTGGAGTGCCCTGCGTGGGCGAGTCAACGCCGGGATCTCGTTGCGGTCCTGGGCGTGGACGTCCTCTCGTTGGAGACCTTGGTGAGAGCCGTGGTCTCCGACGGGAGCAAGTGGCACGCAGCCGCCTCTTTCTGCGAGCAGGTTATGCGCGCGAAAGAGACGGCGGAGAGGGAGCGGGAGAGAACCCTGCCCCCGAGTTCCGCAGACTCGTCTACGCCCGGGACTACCGACCTCCATGATCGAGGCCTGAGTACGGCAGTTGGCCGACTCACCGTCCTTACAGAAGCAGGCCATGACGGAGGCATGTGGTGTGTGTCCTACACACGCCTGCCAACTCACCGACGCGGGACAAAACCCGACCCCACCAGGCGAGGCCGCGGTGGCGGCCCAAGTCCACCGGTAACCCTGGGGTTATCCTTTCGAGGGCTTACCCGGGGCGCCTGGCAATGGACACTTGGGGAGGACAACGTGTGGTTTTAGTCGGCCTGATTCCGACACGCCCACCCCATCGTCGGCACCTATGGGGTGAAACCCGTGGGGGTTTCCATACGTAAAAAAAAAGACGGTGTCTACTATTGCAACTTTTATATTTTTTACCTTTCTTATCATTGATAAAACGTTCGTACAAAATCGAAGTCTGTTACGTCCGTCCTTTTAATTTTGCCGAGTGACTGTAAATTGTTACATTTTCTTAATTAAAACAAAGAAATAGAAAAAAAATAGGTTTTTTTTTTTCAATATTTAAATGGGTTTTTAAGAGGTTTATTTGGGGAAGTTACGATAATTAGTGTGTTGACTGGATAAAACGAAAAGAGAAATAAAGGGATAAAACAAAATATATCTATATCTTTCTACTAGGCCGAATTGTGCGTATTTGTTTGTATGCTTATGGTAATGAGAATTTGCAAGAGAAAGGTATAAAAGAGGAGATTGTGAGTAAATTCAGGAAGAAATTTAACGAGATTTAAGCGAGATTGACGAATTCTGGAAGTGGTTTAAGGAAAGACTTATGGAAGTTGCTGTTGAAACGTGTGGTGTATGCAAGATAAGAAAAGGGTGTAAACTAAAGACTGTGTGTATAGAAGTCCGAAGAAAGCTTGGGTGAAATGGTTGGCGGTAAAAGCCAATAAAAGAGTGCAAAAAGCAACGAATGAAGAGATAAAATTGGCAGGGGTTGAGTATGTATGAGGGAAAACTGTGGTAAAAGATCTAGTAAGAAGAAAGAAAGAGAGTGACAGAGATGAGTTTAGTAGAAGGTTATCTGACAACTTCCAGCAGAACAGAAAGTTTTTCTGGAAGGCACTAAGAACATCCAGAGGCGCAAATACGACTTCCTAACTGGACAAAGTCAGAAACCAGGATAGAAGTTTCGTGAGAGGAGAAGAAAGCGTGCTAAAGAGATGGAAGGAATATTTTGAAAGCCTATTTGAGAAAGTCTATGTGCCGGCCCAATTTCTTCCCTGGGACTTGAGAGAAGTAGGTGATGAGAGTGATATCGGTATTAAAGAGATTGTGGAAGCGTTGAATAGCATGAAATTGGGCAGGGCTGCAGGGTGTGACAGTATTACAGTTGAAATGCTGAAAGCTGGACAAGGCGTAGTAGCTAGTCAGCTGTACGTTTTTTTTTTTCGTGCGGAAATCCCTTCGGATACCCCCCCGCCGGCCAGCGGGGGCAGTTATGTCGGGCTTGAACCGACTAAAACCGCACACTGTCACGGGTCTGCAGACGCCGGGGTGTAAGGTTGCCCATAGAGCATATCCCTCGCACCCCGACTGACCCTGGGCCATCTCCGGTTTCAAGATGGCCCCCTCGGGTTTGGGAACCACGGTGTCCCCGTCTTGCCCCGGTTTGGGGGAGGGGCGCTAGTCGCCCCACCGTCCCGGCCTGCTTCTGCTGGGGTGACAGGCGGCCTCACCTGCCACCCCCAGGCCTGCGCTCATGGAGGACGGAGGTCGTTGAGCGACCTCCGGTGCCTGAGTCGCCTGCGACGCGCGGCGAGCATGTTGCGGGCTCGGCGTGCCGGGAAAGTTCTGAACCTCTCCCGGGCGCGCTCCGCCATCTCCTTCGCGAGCAGGAGGTGGCGGCGACTCACGTGCTCGCGCTCCGCACCATTGTCGCAATCATGCTGCCGAGCGAGAGGACTCCCACCCCGATGGCTGCCACGAGGTCACGCCTCGGCGCCTCCCACGCCGGGCAGTCCGCTAGCGTGTGCAGCCCTGAGTCCTCGCTCGCGTCACAGTGATGACACTCAGGCGTTGGCTCCTTCCTGATCCGATGCAGGTGGTCCCCGAAGCACCCCTTCCCGGAGATCACCTGCGTCAGTCGGTACGAGAGGCTTCCGTGTCGCCTCTCTAGCCAATCCTCCATGATGGGCCTTACCGCCGCTCCTTTTTAACCTTTGGTAGAGGATCGTCTGTCTACCAGGAGACTGGAGCAAAGCCGTCATCGTACCGCTGTATAAACGAAAAGAGTCACAGCAAGACTGTAAGAATTACCGAGGCATTAGCTTACCCAGCATCGTCGGCAAACTGTATGCAAAAATCTTGATGAAAAGAGTGATGAATGGAACTGATGAAAAGTTGTGGGATGTACGCAGGATTTAGGAAAGGAAGGGGATGCATGGGTCAGGTCTTTTCCCTACGAAGTGTAGCCGAGAAATATTTGGCTCACAACCAAAAAGTCTATTGCGCTTTCGTATTTTTTTTTTATACCACTCAGCTGGCACACAAGCTCACGGCCCACCTGATGAGAAGCGGTTATCGCGGTCTATGGACGTGTGCAACACCAGGGGCGTCACACACAGGGGTGTGTGTTGGGTAACCTCCTCGAGTGTCGCTCCGATTCCGATCCCGCTGCAGTCCGGGGGGAACGGAATCGGAAACCCTGGGCGGCGGTCAATGGCTTCCCCTTCGCCCCTTCATAGGGTTGGCATTGATCGTCGGCCAATACCCAACGTGGCGGGAACACATCGCTCTCCGTACTCCTCTGCTTTCAGAGGAGACAGGATGAGCGATGCTGTTAGTGGTGAGATGGCCCAGGGTCAGCCGGGGTGCGAGGGATATGCTCTATGGGTAACCTTACACCCCGGCGTCTGAAGACCCGAGACGGCGTGCGGTTTTAGTCGGTACAAGCCCGACATAACCGCCTCCGCTAGCCGGCGGGGGGGTATCCGAAGGGATTTCCGCACGATAAAAAAAAAAAAAAAGGGGCGTCACACACACAATTGGAAAAGGCCTATGATAAAGTCGTGAGGAGGAGGATAAATTGGGTGAGCGGCAGCTTGACACGAGCATTGAGATCTCTCAATGAGGGTTCCAGCACTTGGGACTATATATATATATATATATATATATATATATATATATATATATATTATATAGTCATGGATGCGTGGGTCAGGTCTTTTCCCTACGAACGAAGTGTAGCCGAGAAATATTTGGCTCACAACCAAAAAGTCTATTGCGCTTTCGAAGATTTGGAAAAGGCCTATGATAGAGTGGTGAGGAGGAGGATGAATTGGGTGAGCGGCAGCTTGATACGAGCATTGAGATGAGTGTTCCAGCGCTTGATTATATATATATATAATCTTTCGGAACCACTGCACTGAAAGGTACATTATCTATAATGGACATAGGCTATAATCATATATTATGTGGCTTGAGTTAAAAATAAAACTCATATAAACCGAAGCGAAGTGAGTGCAGGTTGCTAGCACTGAAACGAAACCGTGGGGTGCAACTAGGTATTATATTATTAAATACTAACTCGTACTACTCATTAAAATTTACCTGAATATCTGGGCTATGTAAAAGCTTGACCGAAATCCTACCAATGCCTAAGTATTATGCCAAATCCTATATGTTATGAATAATGAACCTAAAGTATCGTTTTACCGGCGATTGATTCCAACGCTCGGAATAATGAACCCTGTAATAATTAAAACTGTTTCAATCTGATGTTATAATTCTACTTATATTATAAATGTGAAAGTTTGTAAAGATGTTTGGATGTTTGCTTCTTAATCATGCTTAACGGATCTGGCTGACATTTGGTACAGGGATAGATCATACTCTGGAATAACACATAGGCATTTTTTCCCTTGAATAAGTTCCCATAGGTTGCGGGAACAGGATCAGAATTCCACATGGGCGAAGCCGCAGGTAATTTAGTATTATTATAATGTAATATTTATATTAATTAATTAACTTAGAAATACTTTATTCCTCTTTTAGCAAGTTTTTTCGAGGCTAATCTAAAGAACTTCAATTTAGCGGGTTAGTATTAAGGCAATGAGAAGTTCCTTTCCTCGTGACCATCTGCCGGCTATCTTTCCAGTTCAGTATGAATAATCTTTATATTTGACACAGTAACATTGTTTCCATAGATTGATTTGAAAGAGTACCTAATACTCCGTCAGCGTCTCTCAATTCATGACCTTGATAGATCTAAGTTAATGGGTACCCTGTTAAAGGTTGAAATATCTATTTTCATTCATTTAGAATTTACAAGGTTTCCCTTGAACTTCAATTCGTTTGTGAGTATTAATTGTTTGATTAATATTAGCTTATCTTATCAGGCTTCAGTTAAAATGAAGGCAACCTCATAAAATGTATGATTAAATGAAAATATGCCAAAAAATAAAATTTGCGTTGAAAATTGGAACCATATGAACGGATAGGTAAGTAATATTACATACTAGGCTCGGCCCGCGCGGAGGTCGGTTATCGTTTTTGGTCATGTCTCCGGTTCTACTTGTCCAATTGTAATAAAAAACACGGTAAATTTTAAGTCTGTCCAAGACCTTTCTAATAGAAAAAACCGCATCGATTCGGTACCTTTTTTTTTTCTTGCGGAAATCCCCTCGGATACCCCCCCGCCAGTCTGCGGGGGTGGTTATGTCGGACTTGAACTGACTAAAACCGCACGCTGTCTCGGGTCTACAGACACCAGGGTGCAAGGTTGCCCATAGAGCATATTCGTCGCACCCCGACTGACCCTGTTTCGATATGGCCCCCTTGGGTTTGGGAACCACGGTGTCCCCGTCTTGCCCCGGTTTGAGGGAGGGGTGCTAGTCGCCCCACCGTCCCAGCCTGCTTCTGCTGGGGTGACAGGCGTCCTCACCTGCCACACCCAGGCCGGCGCCTGAGTCGCCTGCGTTTGCGTCTAGACAAGAAAGAAAAAAAATGGACAAGAATTCCAAAAAAAATATTTTTGTGTTCAGAATTGTTAATTTAGGATAACCCAAGTATTTTTTTAAATATCTCCAATGTACAGACATAACTACATTACAATTTTACAATAGTATATATAGATAGGTATAAAATAACAAACCTTAAAAAATGAATCAATATAATTCAGTATATTTATTCAATGTTAGTATACTATGAGAATAATTTCTCTTTGAAAGGATTTATCTTACAAATTAATAAAAGAATCCAATCCCTTAGTGCTAAAAGTACGAGTCCATAAACACCGATGCACTCAATAATTTAGATTAATATAAGTGCGTCCTGATATACAAGATTTAAATGATCCCATTTTCTAGTTAATATTCTATTTCAGAGATTATATTTCATGGCTCATTGTATTAATGAGGCTGCTATAATAAATCAATGTGTGGATTGTATTTAGCTTAATACAGGACTTACCGTGACTAACTCTTCACCAAAGGATATTTATTTGTATTAGTGGTTCATTGAGCGATCCAAATTCGACCATAATTCATTCTAATATTAAGTTCATAATTTATTGGGGTTATTTCATCGAAAAGTAAACCTTATTCTCTGCATTCAGCTGCGAGCATATTTGTTTTAAACTACCTTTGAACTGATGAAAAAACCACGCTATACAACTTTTCTGGACGATTCAGGTTTATAGACCCTATTACCATCTGCGGGGTTGAGCCCTGAACTTAAACTAATCTCACCTGCAACTTCTACACGACACCTCCCGATCAACGGATGAGGTTTTGGCGCAGACATTAATTTTATTTTATATTTCAGAGGTTAGACCGCAGACGTTCCCGAAAACATAAAATGGAAAAGTTACCCTTGGCTCTGAGGTGAATGCCTGGGATACAACCGGAACCATGACTAAGATCATGAATACTTCAGATTTATCAACTTCACTTTACGTACTTCCTTGACCACGGTGTTATAAGGGCATTGCTTATATAAGGAGTATCTGTTATTTGTTATTTGCAAAATGAAGTTGCCTTCAGCAACATATCATCGCTTGAATAGACAGCTTTACTAGTTTCAACTTGCCAATTTCAGTCAATGTAGGAAAAACTACAATAAATAGATTTTTTTTCCAATTGAATTCCTATATTTTGTCAAAATGGCATCGATTTACGAGGGCACAGCTCTATTAGTAGGATAAGTACGTCGTTGGTGCTTAGTCACGTGCCGCAATAAATGTTGGATAAACATCGTGCAGCAAACGCTCACCGCCCGCCGGCCAAGCGTGGTCATTAAAACAATATTTCGCCAAACTTGTCCGCAACTGGCCCGAAGCTCCTGATGAATTGCGCAAAGTTGACCAACAAGCAAATATAGTCAGCAAAGTAGAGTCAACTGATACCAGTCAAAATTCATAACTAAAAAACGTACTACTCAAGTAATACATTAAGCAATGAAACATCACATAAGTTCATAGTCGAATACAACTGACCCGAGATAATGAATCCAGGTCTTGAGACAACGAATTGGGGTCCAAAAAGGACTTATACTTTTCTCTGTCATACTATTTAAAATTAATTCCGAAGCTTTTATTACATACAATTTATGTGGTCGCAGTTAATTTAAAATAAGCTGTACTAAAATATGCAAGGAAAAAATAACAAACAAACTGAACTACACGGTTATGGAGCCTTTACAAGTAAGAATTTTAAAAAGAAGCTTAAGAACCCTCGCCAATCGTATAGTGCCCTCTTAATGTTTTTCATACTAGTAAAGTGGTTTAATTAAAATGTTTAAGCGTTCTCAAAACAGTACAGAAGAAATAATCGCGCCACAACGATTTAAACAGAAAAAGTTTAGCCGAACATTTTGTTTTGTTTTATTCACTGTACGTAATACGAAGCTGAGTTAGTATTTCAAACAGAAATGAATCAATTAAATTTTCTAAGCAATTAGTATACTTACTTTAACTGTAGATTTAGATCGGAAAAAGAGGAGACATCTAGGACGGGACTTGAACCCGCTACCAGTGCCTTACAGGGGGATTGCTTTGACCAACTGAGCCACCTAGACACGACCCAGATATTCGAATTTCTCCGATATATTATATACGTCTCAATCAAAAAACAATGTTTAAAAATGATTGTAAAGTCATGCATTGTTTCCATAGTTCACAAGAATTACGGTAGATGGCTCTAGTGACATTGAGTCGCCTTGAATAATGTATAAATATTAAATATATATATATATTATTAAGTTATAAATCAGCTTTGTAAAAAATAAGGTTAAAAGTTGTCCTTTAGTATCTTTTTTTTTTTTTTATCGTGCATATTTCGTGAAAATAGGACTTACATCGTTGTGTACCCACTTAAACCTTATATTTTTCAGTCCTATAGACTATCTCATGCATATAAGACCAGGGCTTTTTTGAAAAACCTTTAGATACTCCTCAGACGTCTAATTACTTTTGCTCTTGGATATTTTTATATAACTCTAAAAATGAGGGAGAAATAACAAAAATTCAAGTTTTTGTTAATTTTTTGAAGCTAATAACTCATAATTTGCGTGATACGCCCGTGAACCCCAAGGTTTGAAATATCCATTATCACATACTTATACACTCACTAACAGATTTTCACATTTATGATATTAATGGGAAAAAACGACCAAACATCATGAAAATGCATCCGATTGCTAAAACCAAAGAATGAAACGCTGAATTTTATCGACAACATCATGATTCCTGTAAGATTAGTCGGTAAATGACTGCACAAAAAATGTTTGTGTCCAACTAAACTACAACAGTAAGTATAAAGCTAGTGCTAAACACACACACACGCATAACTTCACGCCTGTAATCCCGAAGGGGTAGGCAGAGGTGTATTACACACCCACGATTCGCCACTAAATTCGCTAAACACATACAAAATGTATCTGTAATTACTAAATTGTTCTCAATTTCATTGCAGCCTATTTCAGTTTCAGTTACAATGTCACTTAACGTATTGCAACTCTATATACTGAACTGAAAGCGTATTTATTTGGTGTACACCTTACCTAATAGTAATCAATGTAAGTGGGTCGCGATTAAAAGGCACTCAATTCGATGCCCATGTGCGAAGTGTATCGACGCCGATGCGACCGGTACTTGTGTCCGACAAAAAACAGATGCCCACACTAAGTCGAATGCAACTTTTTGTACAATTTGTTTGAAGAACTCGAGGCAACATATTACAACATTAATTTGCTGACCCATTATACGTGATTTCTTGTAAACTGGTGTTTATGTGAGAAATATTGTGTTGAAGTAGAGCTAGATTAAATTGTATTTGAAAGATTGAAAAGAGGTCTACAAATAACATGAAGATATATTTCATGTCCCGTTTATCTTATGTCATCTAATACCTTTAAACGAACATAATCTGCATGTTGGAAACTGCTCGATTTTCATGTAACGGTGGAAACCACCTGCATATTAAATTGTTCGATAAATCGATCTAGCTATGTTTCATTTATAGAATACGGCAGAAAAAAACCGAGCAAAGCTCGATCACCCAGATATTTAGTATTAAATGAGCAACTCTTATTTACCTACCGTTGTAACAATAAAAAAAAAACGACCAAGTGCGAGTTGGACTCGCCCATGAAGGGTTCCGTAGCAGCAAGTTATATTTATGACGTATTAAAAAAAATACTTACTAGATGTCGTTCAAACCAATTTTCGGTGGAAGTTTACATGGTAATGTACATTATATATTTTTTTAGTTTTAACATTCTTTTATTTTAGAAGTTTAAGGAGGGGGGAGACACACATTTTACCACTTTGGACGTATCTCTCGCGCAAACTATTCAGTTTAGAAAAAAATTATATTAGAAACCTCAATATCATTTTTGAAAACCTATCCATAGATATGTATGGGCTTGATGAAAAAAAATTGTTGGAACCCCCAAAATTTATTGTTTATTTTTTCTATTTTTGTGTGAAAATCTTAATGCGGTTCACAGAATACATCTACTTACCAAGTTTCAACATCATAGTTCTTATAGCTTCTGAAAAAAGTGGCTGTGACATACGGACGGACAGACAGACAGACATACATGACGAATACATAAGGGTTCCGTTTTTTGTCATTTGGCTACGGAACCCTAAAACTATGTTAAGAATATGGGTACACACCATTTTTTTTTTCGTGCGGAAATCCCTTCGGAAACCCCTCCGCCGGCCAGCGGGGGCGGTTATGTCGGGCTTGAACCGACTAAAACCGCACGCCGTCTCGGGTCTTCAGACGCCGGGGTGTAAGGTTACCCATAGAGCATATCCCTAGCACCCCGACTGACCCTGGGCCATCTCTGGTTTCCAGATGGCCCCCTCGGGTTTGGAAACCACGGTGTCCCCGTCTTGCCCCGGTTTGGGGGAGGGGCGCTAGTCGCCCCACCGTCCCGTATGGGTACATACCTAAACCGATATTTTCATTTCAATAGCAGGTCCTTTCACTTAACATGCTACATGGCGCCCTTGAGAAAATCTAGTATCTATTCTTTTCTATTTTTATACCTAATATCTATTATATATAAATCTATTAATTTACCTTAGCTATGGCGGTTAACGAGAATACTGTTAATTTGTATAACCTAAAAACTAAAAAAAGGTTCCCTATTTATGATATACCTCCAAAACTAAGGTATATTAATGTAAACGAACATAATATACCTATGTATGTCTATTATGTTAATGCATATTGTCTATAAGTTAATTTACCTTTATTTCGGAATTAACATTTTCCATTCCGAAATAAGTAAGTAAGTATGCCTGTTAATATTGTTTACCATTTATTTTAGATTAGATTAGAATATAAGTTTAGATAATTCTGTTGTGCGTACTGTAAATAAAATATTTTCTTCCTTTATTTCTAGATAACTAAGCCAAAATGAAACTCGTAGATTTAAGCAGTAACAAGGAAACAATAAGTATGGACTCTGTAAAAATATAGCAGTATGTAACAGTCAAGTGTGTGTGTGCGGGTAGTGCATTCGACTGCTACTCACTACTGCACTCAGTGCAAATATTTGTATGAATGAATATATCTATTTGCATTGGACTGGATATTTCTATGTATAATATGAATGTATTTACAAAAAAATGTATATAAGCATACGGCCTATCTAACGGTAAGCGGTTACGATACTATAATACCTTCGAATCTAACATAACCACCCCCGCTGGCCGGTGGGGGGGTATTCCGCACGACAAAAAGAAAAAATCTAGGTGTCACTTGCGCGTTGGCATGTTCAGAAAGATGAGGTAAATTAAAATAGTACCATTGGCATAATAAAGTAAAGGACTGAACTGAGAAGGAGACCCATCCTAGTGGCAAAAGTATGATCTTCCCTTGTATTGATTTCTTTGATCCCGTTCCCGTAAACCATAAGAACCTATTTCAATTATAAACTGTCTGTACAGTCTGCGAGGCCTAAGCTGAGTTTTGTATTTGTGTAAGTGTACATAGATATTATAGGTGTAACGTCAGCCTAGAGCGCGACGCGTCCCTTGCATGGTTTAAACCGGTTTATACTGCTTTTTGGCAATTGGCCTGAGGCACGGTGCGTCCCTCCGCCGCCCACCTACCGCACTTCACCACTTGTACTTGTGCCGGCGTAACAAAAAAACAAAATAACTCACACAAATGCAAAGCTCAGCCTAAGCCTCGTGGACTGTACCAAATTTCAGCCAGATCTGTTCAGCCGTTCGAGTGTGATTGTGTAACAAACATCGAAACATCTTCACAAACTTTTACATCCTACTTCCTACCATAATATTATAAATGTGAAAGTTTATGAAGGTGTTTGGATGTTTGTCAATCACGCTCTGTGTTAAACGGATCTGGCTGAAATTTAGTACAGGGATATATTATAGTCTGGAATAACATATTTTATTTTATTTATTTTATGTTACAGAAGGCTTACAGGCTAATTAACCACTTAATTTCAAGCAATAAATATTACCAAATTGCTATTTACAAGCCTCCACATATAGGTAAAAAAACAAAAAGAATATCGGTAAATTACTAAGTAAAGAAGCAAAACAATAACCAATAAGAATGTTAATTAATTTAATTTAAGTAATCCTTACCAAACGGTCGGTGCCTTTGCTGTCGAAATATGAGTTGGCTAAGAGACCCCTAACTGTCGCTCACTAGTGCTGAACAAGTCAATATCAAGGTGCCGTGGTAGTTTATTAAAACTACTTGCACTTCTTATAGAGAAGGTATTTGACCTATAGTTGGTAGAAGCCAACGGAACATCTAATATCGGCCGCCGACGAAGGCCTAATAGGTTGGTGCGTAATGAAATATTGGCCAAGAGTTGCGGACAGTCAATTTTGTTGTTTGCTATATTAAAAAGCAAGCATATGTCACCAATATCGCGTCTTATTTCCAGCGGTAAGAAGTGGTATCTTCTACAACGATGTTCGTAGTCAACTGAGTATTGCTGTGCCCTATAGTCAAGACAATGAAGAAATTTTCTTTGAACTCCCTCCATACGAGACTTATAGATCTCATACTGAGGATTCCAGACCTGGGATGCGTACTCCAAATGACTACGTACGAAAGAACAATACAAAATTTTAACTGGTTTAAGTATCTTAAAGCAAGCCGTGGCTCGTAGTATAAATCCTAGAGCTTTAGAAGCTTTTTTGACGATGTTGCTGATGTGTTCATCGAAAAGCAGCTTGCTGTCTAGTATGATCCCTAAATCTCGAGTGCTGTTCACCTTACTAATTATTTCATTATTTAGGGTGTAATTATAATCTATGAGAGATGTGCGAAAGAAAGCATTTAGACACATTTAATTGAAGCATATTTCGATTACAGTACCTCTCAAACCTATGCAAGTCACCTTGCAACTCATGAGCATCGGAAATGTCACGCACGACTTTATAAATTTTCATGTCGTCGGCATAAAGTAAAACGTAGAATGATGGAAACACTGTTTAATATCTGCAATGAACAGACTGAATAAGAAGGGACCAAGAATGGAGCCCTGGGGAACACTTGATGGGACAGAGCTCCAACCGGAAGTGTAACCCTGAAGAACAACAGCCTGTGTTCTGTTCTCTATGTAAGAAGAAAACCATCGGTACAGGTCTCCGTGTATTCCAGCAAGTATTAACTTATCTAGAAGCACTCGATGGTCAATACGATCACAACACTTGCTGTAGTCCGTGTAAACTACGTCAGTCTGTCCTAGAGTCATGCCATTTGTGACAAAATCATGTGACAGAAGTAAGTTAGACGTAGTTGAGCGGTTTCTAACAAAGCCGTGCTGCTCGTCTCCAATACTGGGCTTGAGGGCCGTGTACAGGTCAGTGTGAACAATACGCTCCAGTACTTTAGAAAATAGGCATATTTTCGATATAGGTCGATAATTTTCTATATTAGCTGGTTCACCTTTTTGATGCACCTGGGTTACGAATGCAGACTTCCAGATCTGTGGAACTATGCCTTCAGAGAAAGAATAGGCTTTTTTATCCTGGGATTAGGTTCCCATGGGTTACGTAGAACGGGATCAGAATTCTACGCGGGTGAAGCCGCAGGCAACAGTCAGTTTATAATATTAGTAGGGTATTTGGTCTAACTTTTCATCATAGTAAACTTTCGAGAATATTGACAGACGTGACTGACTCCCCAGTTGGCACGCTACCATCAAGTTAGTTCGAGAGTGGGCTGCAGTCTAAGCAAACTATACTGACTTTTCATTCATTCGATACTTAATAGACTGTGTGATATTTTGCAATCCAGTTCATAAATGAATGCGAAATTGTGAGATTCGCTATTTATTTAAGTGTGTGCGTACTCCTAATATTTTCTCATTATAAAACAAACACAGTGGAAAAAGTAGGCACCTACTTTTGATTACGCTTATCACAACCTCTACTTATTGCATTGCAAAATATAAAGTGGTTAATATGTGAATCAGCGCGTATGTGTGAGAATTTCTGTTTGTAACTTTTTCGCAATTAAATGACTAGAATCGGGGTAGTTTATACTCTGGATTAATTGCGCTACATGTATCCCAAAAGATTTAAATACTTACACGCTTAAATTAAATTATTCTATTTAATTTGAAGTCACTAATTGCACATGGATATTTCGATAACTCATAAACTCTCTCTAGGAATACAGCTATCCAACTTCATACTAATCCTACTTCCTATTATCCTATTAATGTTATTAATGTGAAAGTTTGTGAAGATGTTTGTAAGTTTGGATGTTTGTTACTCAATCACGCTCTAACGACTGCACGGATCTGGCTTCAGACAAAAATTGCTTTTTTGTTATAAATATCGTAGGTACATACACTCATATGCATTTATTTAAATGCTGTTATTTTAACAATACAAACAGATACTTCAATTTGAATAATTTGTATAGATGGAAGTACTATATACTTCCTCAACCCACGGACTCCAATTTCGATGTTGATTTTCCTGAGTGAACATGATTACATGTCAGACGAAGAAGAACAGCAGAAGAATGAAATTTAAATGAGTACCTATTAAATTTCATTCTTCTGCTCTTCTAAAAGATAAAGTGTTGGAAATATAGTATGCTTTGGTGAAGAAGACAAAGAGTCTTCTTTTCCAAAGCATAATATATTTAATAGGTACTTTATCTTTTCTTTGTCTTAGCAGAACTATCGAGAGAAAAAGTTTAGAGGAAAGTAATTGGCCAAAGCTGGTGTAAACTAGCGGACTAACTAGCTGAGTATCGGTTTTCCCACGGAGTAACTGCCATCTGACTACTCGCTACCTCAATGGGTATGGTTTTCTATGTTTAAACCTCTTCTCTAATATTTATACTCCATTTTACTAACTCCCTGACTATAGTATTCGTGACATAACAACATTCCCTAAACATGCAACATTTTAATTAATAGATAGTTTTGTGTTGATAATTTCCTTGTCTATTTAAGTGAAAGATATAAAAAAACTAATTAAATTGATTCAAAGTAATATGTTACTGTAACGTCAGTTGGTTGCTGAAATTCAACAAATGAGTACATCATTTAAATGTAGTTAAAAAAGTTAGACCTTATTGTTTATTTCTACTTATTAGCGCGGCTATAGTAGGTTGAGGGCATGGAAAAAGAGGTGACTGACCCCACAGCGGAGTGTTTCAAAGCACAGGGATTGGTTTATGTTTGTGAATGCATGGCATGGCGGGAGCTGACCTGCCGAACGGAAGGGCCCCCTTACCCTCCCAAGTGGGCTATAGTAGGTTGAGGGCATGGAAAAAGAGGTTACTGACCCCACAGCGGAGTGCTTCAAAGCACAGGGATTGGTTTATGTTTGTGAATGCATGGCATGGCGGGAGCTGACCTGCCGAACGGAAGGGCCCCCTTACCCTCCTAAGTGTGATCGCTCTGGATCCACCGTTCACCAACCCATACGACAGTCACATCGGGATTACGCGCGACCTGGTTGGGCAGCCTCCCGGCAACTCCACCAATACTCCACTGGTCCCACACTCTCTGTATCGGCTGCCTTCTCATCGCCGGCTGTGCAGTTGCTGAACCCTGGACACAACCCAACCGAGGTTGGGTTATTTGGATGGTTTTTCGTAGCTGCAGGGTAGTATCAACCGGAGCGTAATTGTGCTACCAGTTTCCAGAGCCATGTCGGCTGCGCTAGTGATTACTCGTACACGTGTCCGGTCTCTACGTAAGTCAAGTCTTCGGCCCGGACGTATGGTTGGATTATAGAGAGCAAAAATAAAAGCTATTTTCTTCGCTCCCAGCAAAAAACAATACTTACTAAATTTTCTGAGGATTTTTTAGTTCATTAGCGCAATTTTTAGGCGTTTTGTAAAACTGTGTCTGAAAAAATAAGGTTAAAAGTTGTCCTTTAGTATCTTTTTTTTTTTTTTTTCGTGCATATTTCGTGAAAATAGGACTTACATCGTTGTGTACCCACTTAAACCTTATATTTTTCAGTCCTATAGACTATCTCATGCATATAAGACCAGGGCTTTTTTGAAAAACCTTTAGATACTCCTCAGACGTCTAATTACTTTTGCTCTTGGATATTTTTATATAACTCTAAAAATGAGGGAGAAATAACAAAAATTCAAGTTTTTGTTAATTTTTTGAAGCTAATAACTCATAATTTGCGTGATACGCCCGTGAACCCCAAGGTTTGAAATATCCATTATCACATACTTATACACTCACTAACAGATTTTCACATTTATGATATTAATGGGAAAAAACGACCAAACATCATGAAAATGCATCCGATTGCTAAAACCAAAGAATGAAACGCTGAATTTTATCGACAACATCATGATTCCTGTAAGATTAGTCGGTAAATGACTGCACAAAAAATGTTTGTGTCCAACTAAACTACAACAGTAAGTATAAAGCTAGTGCTAAACACACACACACGCATAACTTCACGCCTGTAATCCCGAAGGGGTAGGCAGAGGTGTATTACACACCCACGATTCGCCACTAAATTCGCTAAACACATACAAAATGTATCTGTAATTACTAAATTGTTCTCAATTTCATTGCAGCCTATTTCAGTTTCAGTTACAATGTCACTTAACGTATTGCAACTCTATATACTGAACTGAAAGCGTATTTATTTGGTGTACACCTTACCTAATAGTAATCAATGTAAGTGGGTCGCGATTAAAAGGCACTCAATTCGATGCCCATGTGCGAAGTGTATCGACGCCGATGCGACCGGTACTTGTGTCCGACAAAAAACAGATGCCCACACTAAGTCGAATGCAACTTTTTGTACAATTTGTTTGAAGAACTCGAGGCAACATATTACAACATTAATTTGCTGACCCATTATACGTGATTTCTTGTAAACTGGTGTTTATGTGAGAAATATTGTGTTGAAGTAGAGCTAGATTAAATTGTATTTGAAAGATTGAAAAGAGGTCTACAAATAACATGAAGATATATTTCATGTCCCGTTTATCTTATGTCATCTAATACCTTTAAACGAACATAATCTGCATGTTGGAAACTGCTCGATTTTCATGTAACGGTGGAAACCACCTGCATATTAAATTGTTCGATAAATCGATCTAGCTATGTTTCATTTATAGAATACGGCAGAAAAAAACCGAGCAAAGCTCGATCACCCAGATATTTAGTATTAAATGAGCAACTCTTATTTACCTACCGTTGTAACAATAAAAAAAAAACGACCAAGTGCGAGTTGGACTCGCCCATGAAGGGTTCCGTAGCAGCAAGTTATATTTATGACGTATTAAAAAAAATACTTACTAGATGTCGTTCAAACCAATTTTCGGTGGAAGTTTACATGGTAATGTACATTATATATTTTTTTAGTTTTAACATTCTTTTATTTTAGAAGTTTAAGGAGGGGGGAGACACACATTTTACCACTTTGGACGTATCTCTCGCGCAAACTATTCAGTTTAGAAAAAAATTATATTAGAAACCTCAATATCATTTTTGAAAACCTATCCATAGATATGTATGGGCTTGATGAAAAAAAATTGTTGGAACCCCCAAAATTTATTGTTTATTTTTTCTATTTTTGTGTGAAAATCTTAATGCGGTTCACAGAATACATCTACTTACCAAGTTTCAACATCATAGTTCTTATAGCTTCTGAAAAAAGTGGCTGTGACATACGGACGGACAGACAGACAGACATACATGACGAATACATAAGGGTTCCGTTTTTTGTCATTTGGCTACGGAACCCTAAAACTATGTTAAGAATATGGGTACACACCATTTTTTTTTTCGTGCGGAAATCCCTTCGGAAACCCCTCCGCCGGCCAGCGGGGGCGGTTATGTCGGGCTTGAACCGACTAAAACCGCACGCCGTCTCGGGTCTTCAGACGCCGGGGTGTAAGGTTACCCATAGAGCATATCCCTAGCACCCCGACTGACCCTGGGCCATCTCTGGTTTCCAGATGGCCCCCTCGGGTTTGGAAACCACGGTGTCCCCGTCTTGCCCCGGTTTGGGGGAGGGGCGCTAGTCGCCCCACCGTCCCGTATGGGTACATACCTAAACCGATATTTTCATTTCAATAGCAGGTCCTTTCACTTAACATGCTACATGGCGCCCTTGAGAAAATCTAGTATCTATTCTTTTCTATTTTTATACCTAATATCTATTATATATAAATCTATTAATTTACCTTAGCTATGGCGGTTAACCAGAATACTGTTAATTTGTATAACCTAAAAACTAAAAAAAGGTTCCCTATTTATGATATACCTCCAAAACTAAGGTATATTAATGTAAACGAACATAATATACCTATGTATGTCTATTATGTTAATGCATATTGTCTATAAGTTAATTTACCTTTATTTCGGAATTAACATTTTCCATTCCGAAATAAGTAAGTAAGTATGCCTGTTAATATTGTTTACCATTTATTTTAGATTAGATTAGAATATAAGTTTAGATAATTCTGTTGTGCGTACTGTAAATAAAATATTTTCTTCCTTTATTTCTAGATAACTAAGCCAAAATGAAACTCGTAGATTTAAGCAGTAACAAGGAAACAATAAGTATGGACTCTGTAAAAATATAGCAGTATGTAACAGTCAAGTGTGTGTGTGCGGGTAGTGCATTCGACTGCTACTCACTACTGCACTCAGTGCAAATATTTGTATGAATGAATATATCTATTTGCATTGGACTGGATATTTCTATGTATAATATGAATGTATTTACAAAAAAATGTATATAAGCATACGGCCTATCTAACGGTAAGCGGTTACGATACTATAATACCTTCGAATCTAACATAACCACCCCCGCTGGCCGGTGGGGGGGTATTCCGCACGACAAAAAGAAAAAATCTAGGTGTCACTTGCGCGTTGGCATGTTCAGAAAGATGAGGTAAATTAAAATAGTACCATTGGCATAATAAAGTAAAGGACTGAACTGAGAAGGAGACCCATCCTAGTGGCAAAAGTATGATCTTCCCTTGTATTGATTTCTTTGATCCCGTTCCCGTAAACCATAAGAACCTATTTCAATTATAAACTGTCTGTACAGTCTGCGAGGCCTAAGCTGAGTTTTGTATTTGTGTAAGTGTACATAGATATTATAGGTGTAACGTCAGCCTAGAGCGCGACGCGTCCCTTGCATGGTTTAAACCGGTTTATACTGCTTTTTGGCAATTGGCCTGAGGCACGGTGCGTCCCTCCGCCGCCCACCTACCGCACTTCACCACTTGTACTTGTGCCGGCGTAACAAAAAAACAAAATAACTCACACAAATGCAAAGCTCAGCCTAAGCCTCGTGGACTGTACCAAATTTCAGCCAGATCTGTTCAGCCGTTCGAGTGTGATTGTGTAACAAACATCGAAACATCTTCACAAACTTTTACATCCTACTTCCTACCATAATATTATAAATGTGAAAGTTTATGAAGGTGTTTGGATGTTTGTCAATCACGCTCTGTGTTAAACGGATCTGGCTGAAATTTAGTACAGGGATATATTATAGTCTGGAATAACATATTTTATTTTATTTATTTTATGTTACAGAAGGCTTACAGGCTAATTAACCACTTAATTTCAAGCAATAAATATTACCAAATTGCTATTTACAAGCCTCCACATATAGGTAAAAAAACAAAAAGAATATCGGTAAATTACTAAGTAAAGAAGCAAAACAATAACCAATAAGAATGTTAATTAATTTAATTTAAGTAATCCTTACCAAACGGTCGGTGCCTTTGCTGTCGAAATATGAGTTGGCTAAGAGACCCCTAACTGTCGCTCACTAGTGCTGAACAAGTCAATATCAAGGTGCCGTGGTAGTTTATTAAAACTACTTGCACTTCTTATAGAGAAGGTATTTGACCTATAGTTGGTAGAAGCCAACGGAACATCTAATATCGGCCGCCGACGAAGGCCTAATAGGTTGGTGCGTAATGAAATATTGGCCAAGAGTTGCGGACAGTCAATTTTGTTGTTTGCTATATTAAAAAGCAAGCATATGTCACCAATATCGCGTCTTATTTCCAGCGGTAAGAAGTGGTATCTTCTACAACGATGTTCGTAGTCAACTGAGTATTGCTGTGCCCTATAGTCAAGACAATGAAGAAATTTTCTTTGAACTCCCTCCATACGAGACTTATAGATCTCATACTGAGGATTCCAGACCTGGGATGCGTACTCCAAATGACTACGTACGAAAGAACAATACAAAATTTTAACTGGTTTAAGTATCTTAAAGCAAGCCGTGGCTCGTAGTATAAATCCTAGAGCTTTAGAAGCTTTTTTGACGATGTTGCTGATGTGTTCATCGAAAAGCAGCTTGCTGTCTAGTATGATCCCTAAATCTCGAGTGCTGTTCACCTTACTAATTATTTCATTATTTAGGGTGTAATTATAATCTATGAGAGATGTGCGAAAGAAAGCATTTAGACACATTTAATTGAAGCATATTTCGATTACAGTACCTCTCAAACCTATGCAAGTCACCTTGCAACTCATGAGCATCGGAAATGTCACGCACGACTTTATAAATTTTCATGTCGTCGGCATAAAGTAAAACGTAGAATGATGGAAACACTGTTTAATATCTGCAATGAACAGACTGAATAAGAAGGGACCAAGAATGGAGCCCTGGGGAACACTTGATGGGACAGAGCTCCAACCGGAAGTGTAACCCTGAAGAACAACAGCCTGTGTTCTGTTCTCTATGTAAGAAGAAAACCATCGGTACAGGTCTCCGTGTATTCCAGCAAGTATTAACTTATCTAGAAGCACTCGATGGTCAATACGATCACAACACTTGCTGTAGTCCGTGTAAACTACGTCAGTCTGTCCTAGAGTCATGCCATTTGTGACAAAATCATGTGACAGAAGTAAGTTAGACGTAGTTGAGCGGTTTCTAACAAAGCCGTGCTGCTCGTCTCCAATACTGGGCTTGAGGGCCGTGTACAGGTCAGTGTGAACAATACGCTCCAGTACTTTAGAAAATAGGCATATTTTCGATATAGGTCGATAATTTTCTATATTAGCTGGTTCACCTTTTTGATGCACCTGGGTTACGAATGCAGACTTCCAGATCTGTGGAACTATGCCTTCAGAGAAAGAATAGGCTTTTTTATCCTGGGATTAGGTTCCCATGGGTTACGTAGAACGGGATCAGAATTCTACGCGGGTGAAGCCGCAGGCAACAGTCAGTTTATAATATTAGTAGGGTATTTGGTCTAACTTTTCATCATAGTAAACTTTCGAGAATATTGACAGACGTGACTGACTCCCCAGTTGGCACGCTACCATCAAGTTAGTTCGAGAGTGGGCTGCAGTCTAAGCAAACTATACTGACTTTTCATTCATTCGATACTTAATAGACTGTGTGATATTTTGCAATCCAGTTCATAAATGAATGCGAAATTGTGAGATTCGCTATTTATTTAAGTGTGTGCGTACTCCTAATATTTTCTCATTATAAAACAAACACAGTGGAAAAAGTAGGCACCTACTTTTGATTACGCTTATCACAACCTCTACTTATTGCATTGCAAAATATAAAGTGGTTAATATGTGAATCAGCGCGTATGTGTGAGAATTTCTGTTTGTAACTTTTTCGCAATTAAATGACTAGAATCGGGGTAGTTTATACTCTGGATTAATTGCGCTACATGTATCCCAAAAGATTTAAATACTTACACGCTTAAATTAAATTATTCTATTTAATTTGAAGTCACTAATTGCACATGGATATTTCGATAACTCATAAACTCTCTCTAGGAATACAGCTATCCAACTTCATACTAATCCTACTTCCTATTATCCTATTAATGTTATTAATGTGAAAGTTTGTGAAGATGTTTGTAAGTTTGGATGTTTGTTACTCAATCACGCTCTAACGACTGCACGGATCTGGCTTCAGACAAAAATTGCTTTTTTGTTATAAATATCGTAGGTACATACACTCATATGCATTTATTTAAATGCTGTTATTTTAACAATACAAACAGATACTTCAATTTGAATAATTTGTATAGATGGAAGTACTATATACTTCCTCAACCCACGGACTCCAATTTCGATGTTGATTTTCCTGAGTGAACATGATTACATGTCAGACGAAGAAGAACAGCAGAAGAATGAAATTTAAATGAGTACCTATTAAATTTCATTCTTCTGCTCTTCTAAAAGATAAAGTGTTGGAAATATAGTATGCTTTGGTGAAGAAGACAAAGAGTCTTCTTTTCCAAAGCATAATATATTTAATAGGTACTTTATCTTTTCTTTGTCTTAGCAGAACTATCGAGAGAAAAAGTTTAGAGGAAAGTAATTGGCCAAAGCTGGTGTAAACTAGCGGACTAACTAGCTGAGTATCGGTTTTCCCACGGAGTAACTGCCATCTGACTACTCGCTACCTCAATGGGTATGGTTTTCTATGTTTAAACCTCTTCTCTAATATTTATACTCCATTTTACTAACTCCCTGACTATAGTATTCGTGACATAACAACATTCCCTAAACATGCAACATTTTAATTAATAGATAGTTTTGTGTTGATAATTTCCTTGTCTATTTAAGTGAAAGATATAAAAAAACTAATTAAATTGATTCAAAGTAATATGTTACTGTAACGTCAGTTGGTTGCTGAAATTCAACAAATGAGTACATCATTTAAATGTAGTTAAAAAAGTTAGACCTTATTGTTTATTTCTACTTATTAGCGCGGCTATAGTAGGTTGAGGGCATGGAAAAAGAGGTGACTGACCCCACAGCGGAGTGTTTCAAAGCACAGGGATTGGTTTATGTTTGTGAATGCATGGCATGGCGGGAGCTGACCTGCCGAACGGAAGGGCCCCCTTACCCTCCCAAGTGGGCTATAGTAGGTTGAGGGCATGGAAAAAGAGGTTACTGACCCCACAGCGGAGTGCTTCAAAGCACAGGGATTGGTTTATGTTTGTGAATGCATTGCATGGCGGGAGCTGACCTGCCGAACGGAAGGGCCCCCTTACCCTCCTAAGTGTGATCGCTCTGGATCCACCGTTCACCAACCCATACGACAGTCACATCGGGATTACGCGCGACCTGGTTGGGCAGCCTCCCGGCAACTCCACCAATACTCCACTGGTCCCACACTCTCTGTATCGGCTGCCTTCTCATCGCCGGCTGTGCAGTTGCTGAACCCTGGACACAACCCAACCGAGGTTGGGTTATTTGGATGGTTTTTCGTAGCTGCAGGGTAGTATCAACCCGGAGCGTAATTGTGCTACCAGTTTCCAGAGCCATGTCGGCTGCGCTAGTGATTACTCGTACACGTGTCCGGTCTCTACGTAAGTCAAGTCTTCGGCCCGGACGTATGGTTGGATTATAGAGAGCAAAAATAAAAGCTATTTTCTTCGCTCCCAGCAAAAAACAATACTTACTAAATTTTCTGAGGATTTTTTAGTTCATTAGCGCAATTTTTAGGCGTTTTGTAAAACTGTGTTTCTAGTATTGCCATCAGAGCCCCATAGGGCAGGCGTAGGGTCGATAAATCATGAGTTCACCAGGTGAATAATGTCAGTGATATATCAGAAATAGAGAAAGTATTTTTAGGATACACACATTAAAAGTTTTCTCGCTAACCGCTAAAACTGAAGTAAATTAAATATTTTTCTAAATAGGTTTTCTCAATTGCACTACGTGAAAGTAATTATATATTAAGTGAAAGGACCTGCTATGCTATTGAAATAAAAATATAGGTACAGTTTAAATAATCTAAGACGTGCATTTTGACAATCGAAACGCGGCCCCGTTGAGTTAACTGTCGGTAAAAAACTCAATGGGTTTTAGGTAGATTTCGATGAGGGGTGTGTGTTGGGTAACCTCCTCGAGTGTCGCTCCGATTCCGATCCCGCTGCAGTCCGGGGGGAACGGAATCGGAGCGGCCGGTACACCCTGGGCGGCGGTCAATGGCTTCCCCTTCACCCCTTCATAGGGTTGGCATTGATCGTCGGCCAATACCCAACGTGGCGGGAACACATCGCTCTCCGTACTCCTCTGCTTTCAGAGGAGACAGGATGAGCGATGCTGTTAGTGGTGAGATGGCCCAGGGTCAGCCGGGGTGCGAGGGATATGCTCTATGGGTAACCTTACACCCCGGTGTCTGAAGACCCGAGACGGCGTGCGGTTTTAGTCGGTGCAAGCCCGACATAACCGCCCCCGCTGGCCGGCGGGGGGGTATCCGTAGGGATTTCCGCACGATAAAAAAAAAAAAAAAAAGGTAGATTTCGATGAAATCGATCTACCTATTGGTTTCTTGACTACTGACGAATTTTAAAAAAAAATCTTCATAGGAGGTCTAGTTATGACCCCCTGAGTCCGAAATGACCACTGGTCAAAAAGTTTATATATATATATATATGTATGTATGGTTCCACTTCCCAAAATTTGCGGCACTCTCACGGTCGCATTTTTGCCCCGATCGCTTTCAAACTGTGGTCAAAAATTGCTTTTGTGTAAACTTAGTTTAAGTTCGTGAACGGGTGGAATCCGGCCTAAGGGGACGGTAGGGCCTCACTTTTTGTGAAATCAGTTTTTCCTCAAAATTTCACGTTCCATGAAAGATATTCGAACCGTTCTAATTTTATCCCATAGTATACATGAATACCAACAACTTTTAATTATAAACCTATAAGATTAAAACTTTAACTAAAAGTGGAGGGGGGAAAAACCAAAATTTTTCGGGAAAAAAATCATAACTTCTTACCGGTGAACATTCTTGGTGTCGGAAATATTTTTAATCGATAGGCCATTTTTAAGTCCATTTAAACATGTTAAAAATAATATTAATTGCTTCACGAAATCTACCTGTGTTCCCCCTGCGGGAATGGATTTTTTTAGTCTAAGTATTTACAAACATAATTATCCGACAATATCAAACATAATTATTTAATCTAATTCAGTACAATGTTTTGTTTGAGTAGCATAGACGAGTAAACAGTTCATTTCCAAGCTTATTTGTCGTCTAAACATTATTGAATTTTATAATAAGGTCATATCGCTTTATGGAAGGATTTTGAAGTGTAAAGGCAATAACTCGAGAAGCCACAGTCACGTCTTTGTAACTTGAATTGGATATTGCCGGGCAGTCCCCGCACTCTAGTCAAGCGAGAATTTTCTACACTGATAGGATGCAGGTTTAATAATGCAAATGCACTCTGTATGTGGGGTGCGACTGGTTGGATCACCTCCAAGTTTGCTGCACCCTGGGCAACGTGGGCGATGACGCATCATTGATTGCTCTGCTGAAGTAGCTGGCGTCAACGTCAACGGCCAAGAGTCAGACCAACCGGCCCTTTTCAGGGCCAGCTGACCTTATTGCACGAGGGGGTCGGGGTAAGGCGGGCCTGCAAGGCCCGCGGGGAGGCGTGGTCGCTCCAGGTGCCCCTCTGCTGTTATCAGAGGGGACACTGCGAATGGCCCAGGGTCAGTCGGAGTGCGAGGGATATGCTCTATGAGTAACCTTACACCCTCTGTCTGTAGACCCGAGACGGCGTGCGGTTTTAGTCGGTTCAAGCTCGACATAACCACCCCCGCTGGCCGGCGGGGGGGTATCCGAAGGAATTTCCACACAAAAAAAAGGCACTCTGTATGTATCTACTTGCAACTAGTGCTATGTACCTCTGAGGTTTTAATTACTCTATGGTCTGAGGGAACACTGATACCCAAAATATCAGTAATTACCTAACTTGAGTGGTAGCTGTTTTAATTGTATTTATGGCCTATATTTTTATGCAATTTAATTTATTTATTGGTGGTGTTGAAATATATTAATATTGGTCTTATTACAGAGGCTTTGTGGTTTTTTAACATGCTCCTATTAGTTACACCTGTATGTTTGTAGATATGTAATGTATGTAACGGTCGTAACGGAACCTTTGAACTTGACTTTTTAGCACTACTAAAGGCCGGCTTAATTTAAAATTTAGCAGACTTATCCCTTGATAAGTCTGCTAAATTTTAAATTAATTTAATTAATTAATTTTTAAATTTCGGTCCTTACCGATGACAGTTATTTAATATATTTTCTTCATTTATTTAATTATTTTTTACGAACAATACAGCTAACGTAAGAAGTTTGGGTTAATTTTTTGGCTTGAGACAGTCTCTATGTCTCAGTCCTGAGAGTTGACTATTCCAATTTGAATAAAAAAATCTATAGTGGAATAAAATGAATAAAAAATAGTATAGATATATTCCTATGACACATTTACCCCTGAAACGGCTTAACTCATTTACAGGAAATTGTTATATATTTGATGGAATAATTGACAGATTGTAATTCGGGTCGGAAAACGGAGAAAACGATGTAAACCAATTTGGGGATATTGAGAGTTCACAAGCAAAATATATTAACCAACATGTACGATTGGAAGGAAATTCCCTGTACAACAAAGTTAGCATATGTCATATTAGAACATTTTCCTTTGAAGGGTTCATGTCACTTAAGAAGTTTTTGCTTTCAATCGCCGGTATTGCGACAGTGTTGCATGTTAAAACTCACCAAACCATAACTCAGGAAATCAAATAATAGGGTAACAGTGTGTGTATATTTTTTTAATTCTTTTACGCGAAGAGAATACAAGAGCTTTTTTATCTCTTCCCGTAGGTTCCGTACAAGGCGGCTAAGGGGAAAAATAAGACAATTTACTCTCGCGCTAATCAATTAATCGTAAACCATTAACCTAATCACGAGATCAATGGACTCATGTCATTGGTAGATTAGTCCTTTTATTGTCTTTTTGGTTGGTCAGTTAGTGCACATGTGCACACATTTTTGTCAAAACCTTTTGTAGAACCGCGGAACAATCTACCCTTAAGGTGTGACTATAATATTATAGTCTCGACTATGAATCTATAAATACTAATATAAATAAATCTACCAATGTAATTAAAAATGAAGGTGAAAAATACTTTTACTTTGGCCGGTGGGGGGGTATCCAAAGGCTTTCCGCACGAAAAAAAAAAGGTACACGACTACAAACACCGTGACATGAGATTTTTATATATTAGTTAATGGTGAAGGAAACGGTAAAGTTGAAATTTTGCACACAGATAGAGTATAACCGGGAACTGAAAATGGGTAAAATTGGACAAAACCACGGGTATAGGCTAGTAAGGCGATAATTTCCACAATACTCAAAAATTCTCTTCCAATTGTAGCCAAATATACACAATCTCATGACGAAATATACTCTTAGAACTTTTTTTTTTTTTTTTTTTTATCGTGCGGAAATCCCTTCGTATACCCCCCCGCGTGCCAGCGGGGGCGGTTATGTCGGACTTGAACCGACTAAAACCGCACGCCGTCTCGGGTCTACAGACGCCGGGGTGTAAGGTTGCCCATAGAGCATATCCCTCGCACCCGACTGACCCTGGGCCATCTCCGGTTTCGAGATGGCCCCCTCGGGTTTGGGAACCACGGTGTCCCCGTCTTGCCCCGGTTTGGGGGAGGGGCGCTAGTCGCCCCACCGTCCCGGCCTGCTTCTGCTGGGGTGACAGATGGCCTCACCCGCCACCCCCAGGCCTGCGCTCATGGAGGACGGAGGTCGTTAAGCGACCTCCGGCGCCTGAGTTGCCTGCGACGCGCGGCGAGCAAGTTGCGGGCTCGGCGGACCGGGAGAGTTCTAAGTCTCTCCCGGGCGGCGGCCCACGCGCTCGCGCTCCGCACCATTGCCGCAATCATGCTGCCGAGCGAGAGGACTCCCACCCCGATGGCTGCCACGAGGTCACGCCTCGGCGCCTCCCACGCCGGGCAGTCCGCCAGCGTGTGCAGCCCTGAGTCCTCGCTCGCGTCGCAGTGGTGACACTCAGGCGTTGGCTCCTTCCTGATCCGATGCAGGTGGTCCCCGAAGCACCCCTTCCCTGAGATCACCTGCGTCAGTCGGTAGGAGAGGCTTCCGTGTCGCCTCTCCCGCCAATCCTCCATGATGGGCCTTACCGCCGCTATTGCGGCGTGCCCTGCGCTTGGTTGCCCAAGTCGTTCCTTCCACTCCACCACGATGGCCTGGCGGAGCTGGGACTGCACGGCCTCGATTTCTCGAGGCTCGGGGTTCCATCCCTGCTCCCGCGCCTCCTTTCGCCACTGGTACAGTTGCGAAAGGGCTCTCGCTTCCAGGTCCCATGGCGGAGTTCCGGCAAGGAGACTCGCCGCCTCGAAGGAGATCGTGCGGTACCCTCGGATGACCCTGATGGCCAGAACTCGCTGCGGAGCGCGCAGCATCCGCACAGTTCTGGTCCTCAGGGCCTCCGCCCATATTGGGCACCCATACAGGGCCATGGACCGCACGATCCCCGCGTAAAGTCTCCTGCAGGAGTCATCGGGCCCCCTCATGTTGGGCAACAGCCGAGCCAGAGCAAAAGCTGTGCCCTTCAATTTGGGGGCCAGACTTCGGATGTGCTCTCCGAAGTCCCATCGGCCGTCGAGCACGAGCCCCAAATATTTCATTTGGGGCTTGATGCCGATGCGATTTCCTCCTACGATGAGACTGGATCCCTCGGGTGGCTTGCTCCGAGGCCCATGGAAGAACAGGGCCTCGGTTTTATGCAGGGCCACCTCGAGACCCAGCCGCCGGATCCGCCTAACGACTTGGGCAACCGTGGTCGTGGCCTTTCGGGTCGCTTCGCGGTACGTCGCCCCGCACGCCGTCACGAGCGTGTCGTCCGCGTAGCACGTGACGGCGGCACCGCCTACGAGCTCACCGCGAAGCACCCAGTCGTATACGATGTTCCACAGGAGCAGCCCCAAGACCGATCCCTGTGGAACACCGCACGACATTTCACGCCGACCGAGACCGGTCACGGTTGGGTAGATGACGGCTCTCTCCGTCAAATACGCTCCGACTATGCGGCGGAGGTAGAGAGGCACTTCGTGATACACGAGCGCCTCCCTAATGCAACTCCAGGGCAAGGTGTTGAACGCGTTGGCGATGTCCAGGGACACCGCCAACATCACCTCACCCCGGGCTACTGCATCCTCCGCCAGAGCCCTCACGCGCATGATGGCATCCACGGTGGAGCGCCTCTGGCGGAAGCCATATTGGCCATCCGCCAGGTCCGGCCCCACTCTTGAGAGGTGCTCGACGAGGCGCTTCGAAATTACTCTTTCAAAGAGCTTGCACACCTCGTCGAGCAACACTATGGGCCGGTAGGCGGACGGCGAGTCCGCCGGGCGCCCCTCCTTTCGGATGAGGACCAGTTTCCCCGTCTTCCACAATTTCGGAAACTGGCCCCGCTCCAAACATGCGCTGAGAAGCCCTCTCAGTCGGGGCTCGAGAGCGTCGTCGACTAGAGCTAGGACCCACGCTCGGCCTGGAATGCCGTCGGGTCCCGGGGCGGAGTGTTTGGCTCTTAGCCTTCTCACCGCCAGCTCTAGTTCTACCCAAGTGACCTCGGGCACGTCGTCGTCTTCCACGTCGGGCGCCATGCGCAACCGAGGCGGAGTCATCTGCGGTGGAACATGTTCCACCGCCCGCGCTGGGAACAGGGAGCCAACAACTCCTCCGAGCAGATCCGGCTGGAGACACCGGGTTAACGGCGGGGCCTTGGGGCGCAGCTTGCCCCTCACCATCCGGTAGGGCCTCCCCCAAGGGTCCCGCTCCAGCATCTCCAGCAGCTCGCGGAAGGCGTCCCGTTTGGAACGCCTTATCTCCGCTCGGAGGGCTCGTCTGGCCTCCCTGTATCCCTCGTACAACTCCGCCTCTCGGGCCTCCGCATCTGCGGGGCGGCGACGCCTCCTACGAAATCGGGCCCACCGGCGGTGCGTGATCACGCAGCCCCGTCTGAGCTGCGCGATCTCCGACGACCACCAGTAGACCTGACCCCTCGGATTATAGGGCGGAGCCCTAGGCATCGCCGCGTCACAGACACGGGTCATGGCCTCCCGGAACCACTCCGCCTCATCGTCTATGCTGACAGGCCTGTCCGGCGCAGGGGCCCAGGCCTGTACGATGGGGGCTTCCAGGAGGAGCTCCCGATCAAGTCGCTTAAGCGCCCAACGTGGCTCGGGTGGAGCCGGTGCAGCCGGCGCGTCGCTCGCAGGGGGGACACGTCAAACCGAATGTATCGGTGATCCGAATTTGTGTCCTCCCCCAAAACGACGCGCCAGCCCTGAACACGTCGCGCCAACGAGGGGCTCGCGAACGATAGGTCCACGATGGAGCTACCCCTCGAGGTCACGAACGTGTCCACGGCTCCCCGATTTAGGAGGACTAGGCCGAGTCGTGCGGCCCAGTCCACCAGTGCCCTGCCTCTATGCCCCGTCGCGCCCCTTTCGTGTCGGAAACCCCAGGCATACGACCAGGCGTTGAAGTCCCCGAGCACAAGGACCGGACGGGGCTGGCAGGCATTGACGACGACGGCCAGCTGACGGAGCCACTGCTCATATGCAGCATGGTCTCGGTTCGGCGTGATATAAGCGGCCACGACCGCTATATCCCCAACCGCCGCCGCCACGCAGCCGGGTCCCCTTGCAACGACGGCAAGAGGGGGGCTGCCGGCGGCAGGGTTGTGCACCAGTGCCGCCGACCCATCCAGCGCGGTTTCCCAGGTAGGCCCGAGGAACCGGTGGGTGTATGGGTCGGCGACAGCGGCGACATTTATGACCCACTGTGCCATGCTCTGGCTCAGAAGATCCTGAGCATGGGCACCGTGGCCAACGTTCACCTGCAGGATGCGGAGTTGAGGATCCATTATGGAACCCCCATCTCCGCATCCCGCTGTGAACTGGAGGCGGGAGGCCGGCCTCCCGGCTTCGGCTCCCCTCCGGCGCAGGCCTTGCTGCCAACCCTGTGGTCGGCCGGCTTGCCTCCCGCTGCACACCTAAAGCAGTGCAGCGGGGCATCGCACGTGCCGGCCTTGTGACCGGGTTGGCCACAGCGGAAGCAACGGTCACCCGCCGTCACTTCCGCCGTGCAGTGCACCCCCACATGGCCCACCGACAGGCACCTGAAGCACCTGGCCGGTCGGGCCTGCAGGAGCCGTGCCTGCGCCCTCAGGAAGCCTCCCACCAGGAGGCTCCGCCCGTCTGCGACCTTTTGGGCCGCCGCGATAGGGCAGCCGACAACTGCTGCCCCCTGTCCACCGCGGCCGAAGCGTATAGCTCCGGCCTTTACTGTGTCCGGGGAGCAGTCCCCATCCTCCGCCACGGCGAGCCTGAGCTCTTCTGCCGTGACGGAGTCGTCCAGGCCCGTAATGCGCACTTCTGCGCATTTAATGGGCCTGGACACCCGGACGTCGGCTGCGTCCAGCGACTCCCTCAGCCGAGCCGCTAGGGCGTCGGCCTTGGGGCCACTGGCGGCGCCAGGGACCTCGAGAAGCCGGGCTCCCGTCCGTGTGCTCTTGCACCGGACACCCGGGATCTCGAGGGCCTTGAGGTCGACGTTGGCCTTAACTTTGGCCAACACCTCGGCATACCCCATGCCCCTACCCGCTGCCTCCGCCGTCAGGGTGACGACGACGGCCGTGGTACGAGGGGCACGGAGCTTCCCCGGCGCTGTCTTCGCGGCGGCCGCGGCCTTCCTGGCCTTCTTGGCGGCCTTCTTGGCGGCCTTCCGCCTCTTCTTGTTGGCTCCAGCCACCTCCCAGCCCCCTTCCAATGGGGTGGAGGTAGCTGGAACCACGGCTGGGGCTGGGGCTGGGGCCAGGGCTGGGGACGTCTTCCCCTTGCCCTTCCCCTTGCCTTTGCCCTTCCCCTTACCCTGAGCGGGAGGGGGCTGAGGAGCCGGCTCCGGCAAGGTCACAACCGCACCCGCAGCCGGGCGGGTGGGGCCCCTCTTGGCTACAGCCGAGTAGACGGCCGCTGGTGGCGCCAGAGGCGGACGGCGGATGGAGTCCATTAGGGCCTCCATCCGACACATCATCCTCTCCTCCAGCGCCTCCATGTAGGGGAGCCAGGACTCCGCCGGCGGTGCCCTCGGCTGCGCCGGCCGCACCGACTGTGCCGGCTGCTGGACCGGTTGCACCGGCCGCTCCGCTGCGCTGACCGACTCGCGGACGAGCGAGTCGCGCGCGCCGGCTCCGCCGGTTGCGCCCGCTGCGCCGTTTGAGCCGAGCTCGTCATCCCCCTCTTGAGCTCTTCGACGGCTGCAGCTAGTCGAGCCGTCTCCCGACGGGACTCGGCCAGCTGCGCCGCCAGGCCCTCATTCTCGGAGGCGATGTCGAGCACAATGCTCAACATCGCCTCTTGCTCAGGGTTTGGGGACCCCTGGAAGGACGCGGTCACCTTCTGGAGTCTCTCCATGAGTGACCGCGTCCTCCCGCATGGCTCCGACACCGACACCGCTGAGGTGGGAGGCCTCGGCGGTGAGTTTCTCACGGCCCTTCCAATAGCCGAGGGGGCTCGGGTGGATTGCCCAGCCCTCACGCCACCACGCGCCCCTCGGCGGCCAGCAGCCACCTTGGACGCCGGCTTCGCCTCGTCGCTGCTGGAGGAGGAGGTCGTCCCGGTGAGGGTAAAGTCCTCATCCGACACGTCCTCCCCCGCCCGAGCCTTTGCGCGCCTCCTGCGCTTCCGGGTCCGCTGGACGCCCAAACCCACCGGGCTGCTCGCCCTGCTTCGCTCGTTAGCGGTATTGCATACTGAGGTATTTGGCGTCACCTCCACGCTTGTTTGCTGCGCGATCTCCGCGCAGACTCCGTCACTTTCGATGTCCTTGTTCTTGCCCTGGTTGTTATGTGTTTGTGTTCGATCCGGTTTATTATTGATATTCATGTTTGAGTCCATAGCATATCCCACGAGTATGGGGGAAAGGTGGTCCATCCAGGCGGAGCCCCCTGCACCTGGATAAGCCTATATACTATGGAGGTCGGGTGGTATCCATAGGTTTTTAGGACTTCGCTGTCGGGTGTTATAGACTTTTCCTTGTCGTGGGCCGGCCAATAAAGGCAAGCCCTCCGGTTAGCAAGTTCACGGCGTACCCTTCTGGAGCCACCAGTCAGGTCGTTGCTGATCACCTGCCGATTACGGAACGCGAGAGGATGGCTAGTCCTCTCTCACCGGCGGCGGCACAAGTGCCCGTCGGCCCCTGCGTTAGCAGTGGGCCAACCCGCCCCTGGATCCCGCAGGACCCTATGGTGGCCTCAGCCACAAACACCATCGCTCATCCTGTCTCCTCTGAAAGCAGAGGAGTACGAAGAGCGATGTGTTCCCGCCACGTTGGGTATTCGCCGACGATCAATGCCAACCCCATGAAGGGGAAGCCATTGACCGCCGCCCAGGGTGTACCGGCCGCTCCGATTCCGCTCCCCCCGGACTGCAGCGGGATCGGAATCGGAACGGCACTCGAGGAGGTTACCCAACACACACCCCATACTCTTAGACCTGGTTTTATTTATGCTTACTTAGCCTGCCGTGCTTGTGTGCTGTGCTGTGAACGAGTATGTTAGGTAGATACACATATAAACTTCATTTCTGTTGATCGTCCCCTGACGTACTTCCTAATTCTTTTTATACCCTATCTTTCCTCCTTCCTTTTCTTTATTGCAAAATTGCTTGGAAATAAATTTAAGAAAATTTCAATGATAGAAAATTGCATGGGTACATCTTACATGACACCCGAGACGGCACGGCGTGCTGTTTTAGTCGATTTGATTCCGACATAATCACCTCGCTGCGCTGGCCAGCGATTTCCACACGAAAAAAAAAGGTACATATTATTAAACACATGTCTTACATACATGCCTTACAAATGTCTTACATACATACTCCTTAAACCTATGACGGTAAGGACGTAAGCATCCCAGTCACTGTCGCAACTGTCAATATTCTTAGCTTAGTGGTTAAGGACTCGGTTTTACAATCGAGAGATCCCGGGTTCGAATCCTGGCCGTTGCACTACCGACCTGAAACCTCTACTAACACAAGCAATTTAGCTTAGCTAGAGGGGTTAGGGGAATACTAGTAATTTGGTTATACAATTATTTTTTTAAATCTACCACGCGATGGACCTGGTATGGTGAATTCATAGAAAGAAAGAGTTCTTTTTGATTTTTGGTTGTGGTGAAAGATGCGAATTATAAAATATTCATGTTAGGTCGTCATTACATTCCATTACAGTAATTCGGGTATTCAGATCGGCTTCCCGTATCATACTACTCGTATTATAAAATTGTAAATTAGTCATGTTGGAGATATTAAAAAAAAAAACTTGGGTTATGTTTATCTTTTCTGTTTTTCTGTTTGTTCGCGATTAACGCAAAAATTACTGAACGAATTTTGATGCGGTTTTTTCTGTTAGAAAGGTCTTGGTCAGACTTAAAATCTGCCGTATGTTTGATTGCAATTGGTTGAACCGGAGATATGACCGGACAAAAAACAATAACCGACCTCTACACCGGTGTTACCGCAGGCATCAGGTAGTATGAAATAAATATCTTGGTAGAGACATGTCTACAAAAATCCAACGTAAAAGTAATTTTTTTTTCAGAACTACATACTTTTGTACTTAAAGCCAATTTATTATTTTTCCCAAATTAAGTTCTTTGGAATCCCTCGTTGTACCTACAGAGAGTAGGTATCGGAACAAGGATTGTGTCTGTAATTTTAGTGACAGCTGTCAATTCATTACAACAGGATTATCGCGTGACCCGAGCCTGGCTCGTCATTCCCGGAAGCGGTAAAGGTTTTCTACTACGAAACAGTTCACGTCAGCTGTCATAAATGTCAGAAATATAAGTAGGTACGTAGCTAATAATGTTAACAACAGATCGGACTGCTTCAATTTTATATTAGCCTCTTACACATCTTGTTACACATATTGAAATCATCATCACTTGTACTTTTTCACTGCATATATTTTTTCTGTTTTTTTTTATATTTAGGGCACGTCAATTTGACTTCACCTTGCCTAATGGTAAGCTGAAGGTAAAGTCTCAGGAAAGAGGGTCACCATTACATACACGTACCATGTTAACAATGGTTGCACTCAGTTTGACGGCCTAATCAGAAGAGGATTGTCGTCGGAGCACCGCGTGACACCCACCGGTCCACTAGTGCTGCGACCACAATCCCCCTGCCCGGCTATGCACTTGCTGACCCCTGAACGCAATCAAACCGAAATGGGATTACTATGGAGGGTTTTTCGCAATCGTGCACGGTGTTACCCACCCGGCCGAATTTTGTGACAAATTTGTGTCATCAAATTTCTACCACTAGTATATTTTGAATAAATTACACCTGACCTGTTTCACCTCATAGCATTCTCAAAGGTTTTTTTATCTTACAGTTACTAAGCATGACTATGCTATGCTATGCTAGCATAACCACACTTCGCTGTGTCTTATTCGTTTTTCGCCTTAGTCGGCCATACGACTAAGTGTGGAGGGCTCATACGTCTATATTTGCTCTATTCGCACTCATAACGCATAAGCGCTAATAGCAAATACGCATATACGTACGCTTGTCCACCGTCCTTTTGTTTTTTGACACATATCATAGGATACAAATAAGCCACTAGTACCAGGGCAATAGCAGTGATACATCAACTGACAAATAATCATCACATCACAAATATTTCCACGAATGCCAGACTACCTTGAAAACTGAAAAGTAGCTGCTTTATAGGTATGTATCGCAAGCACCCACTAAGAAAAGTTTTCGCAAAATTAAATCCGAAAGATGGAAAAGTGTTGTAAAATAAGGCATAAAAACTTGACCCTTAAATACTGAGTTTTATTTTAGCATATTAATTTACTTGTGATGTGATTCGTAAGTTGGCTAATTTAAAGATTTCGTTTTTAGTACCAGGTCCTATAAAAGTTTATTAGTAAGCTGTTTTAGTTAAGTGAAACATTACGCTTTTAAACTTAGTATAAATACCTTAGTAAGTGTAACAAAAATATGCATAAATTCTCCCAGTTTTCTAAATTTATGATATCAGTGCTGCTGCGCTGGCCCAGTAGATGGCGTTAACACAGGGATAAATCTGTTTTTGGGACTCTATCAAGAGCTTCGGGCCAAATCAACCTCACCTGGGATGCAACTAAGAACAACGTCAAGATGATGATGATTTGCTTCTGTGTCTTACACACCTTATCAGGTTCATCCACTGTCACCGATTGCTTGTGCTACTGGCTTGCTCTATTTTTAAATACCACCAAATTAGTTGGTGTTTTTAGGGTTAGTTTTTAGGGAATATATTCGTCATGTCTGTCTATCTGTCCGTCCGTATGTCACAACCACTTTTTTTCCGAAACTATAAGAGCTATGCTGTTGAAACTTGGTAAGTAGATGTATTCTGTGAACCGCAAAAAAACCATAAATTTTTAAATACTTAGAACTGAAACTTAAAATATTTTTTTTCATCAAACCCATACGTACTGTAGTGTGCGACCTCGTTCGACCCACTACAGTTCATTGACCTGGCCATCATGTGTCAGAGTTTAAAAATAAATACATAATTGATTTGAATATAGGATAGGGAAGAAAAAACAATTGCTTGGAGCTGCATTCGGCTGTGCGGCTGACAGCGGGCGACTTGACGCGCCGCCCGGGTCCGCCGGCCGAAGAGAAGATATAAGTGTATTAAATTTAGGCTCAGTCCTTGAGCGGAGTTCGCGATTCCCTAGTTCGCTTAAATATAAATATATACGCGTAAAAACCTCCCTAAACCCGATATAGGAAGCTTTGTTGAATTAATAAATAAATGAGATATAATTATCTTTCCTTGTGTTTATCTTTTATCAACACGAGATATTGTGGCGTCCAAGCCCCGGACGCTACAGTACCATCTATGGATAGGTCTTCAAAAATGATATTGAGGTTTCTAATATCATTTTATTCTGAACTGAATAGTTTGTGGGAGAGACACTTCCAAAGTTGTAAAATTTGCCCCCCCCCCCCCCCTCCGTAACTTCTAAAATAAGAGAATGATAAAACTAAAAAAAATATATGATGTACATTACCATGTAAACTTCCACCGAAAACTATTTTGAACGAGATCTAGTAAGTAGTTTTTTTTTACGTTATAAATCGTAAACAGCAATTTACTTTTCATTCAATCAACTCAAATATAATTTAAAAAACATTATTATGTTACTTGCTGCTACGGAACCCTTCATGGGCGAGTCCGACTCGCACTTGGTCGGATTTTTTCAAAGTTTCATCTGTCAGATAATGAGCAATTAACATATTTGCATAAGGTATTTATTTTGCCTATCGCTCAGTACTTATGAGTCTTTTGAGTACTATTGAGTCCGTCGTTAATCTCTACATGAGACTTACTCAAAACTCTAAGGTACATTAGCTTGTTAGATTACACTTTTTCGATACGATTCCTCATACGGTTTTATAGGCGTCTAACCAGCTAACTTTCATTAATAGAGTGGGTGATAATTGTCAAAGTTCAGGCTTGCCTTAATTAGTTGGATAGTGGAGGGAAGCTAGAGATTCAAGCTCGGGGTAGAAGTTTTAGATCTAGGGGGACTACAGGTAAACTACACCTAGCTCACACTGTAGTTGTCGTCTGTTCAGTATACCTTTCATACTACCTACTTAAAGAGTTGGCGAGTCATCATCTGGCTGGGTTGCAGAGTTTTTTTTTTTTCTAAAGAGTACTGGTTTCTAACCGATATATTTAGTAACAGTAGTCCATTTAAACCTTTAGTTCTTCTTATTTAATCAATAGTCCAGCTTCAACTTCTTCAGCTTGACCAAACCATTACTGCACTTTTATAGTGCGTGCATCAGTTGTCTCTAGGGTAAGTCTACTATAGGGCGGGTATTTTCATACATAACAAAAAGAAGAATAGCCAAGATGATGAGAATACACTCGGAGTATACCATGTACGTTGATAATAGCAATAAAGGAATGTGTGCTTTAGCGATTTACAGAGATCAGTGGAAAATAGGGGTTTAAAGCACGGGTTTTATAAGACTTAAAATATAATACTCACAGAGCCGCGGCCACCGGCAAGTACATGATATTTTAGGCCTTTTAACCTTATTAAACTGATGCGATACATGTTGAAACAAATTTCATCACTTTAACCGCAACAGCTTCATTATGCTGAAGACATGTAATATACACAACTGTAGATATTTGTATCAAGAAGGTAGGTATGCTAAACAACAACTGCTCACTCCTATCAACATTCGCCATCCAAAGTTTGGCTGGTAGAAATCACTTTAAGAGAGGCCATTTCATTGCTTCCGTAGCCTCTAAGTTTCTTGTTGCCTAAGTTATCCAAGGTACTCTGTAATGGTTGAAATATTATCGGACCTGGATGGCACGGACACCTTAACGCTCTCAAATGCTCAAGTAATGGTTTTGATCATAGAATTTGGTTATTAATTGAGAATTTAGGTTATTGAAGAAAAGAACAGGCCCAGGATGGGGACGCGTCATGATTCCGCACACGCCTGTCTCTATACAGATAGAGGAATATGATCCCCAACAACATTGCGGAGTCCCAGGAATTTCTTATCTAAGGTAAACCTGGTACCATACAGCTGACGTGAGAGGTACTGTGCGATTTTAGTCGGATGGAATCCTCAGCGTTATCCAACATCAACCAGTAAAAATCACAAAAAAGAAAAAATGTGACTTTTACTGGTTTCATATTTATTATTATGTATTTCACTTATGTAAATTATTATTATTTTTGACAGTATAATGAGTTGTGAGCATAGACTTCAGGAAGATTGAACATTAAAACGAAACGTTAAAGCAGATATTCGTAGAACATCATCTAAAAATATAGCTGCTCTTTCCTCACCTATGTTCGGTACTTCGGATATGTGTTCAAGAGAGCGGTTTTCTTTGTTAGAAAAAAATTGTAGAGGCTTTTGTTGTGTTCTAGGAAAATGTGTGAGCAAGAAAACGTATTTTTTTATTTATTATCTCAAACTAACTGTAGCCCGCGGCTTAACCCGAATGGAATACTGTTCCCGTTGTCTTTTTACCTATATTTTTCCGAAGGAGCAGTTAGTGATGTCTTAACACTATACAGTCGCCATGGGTATTAGCTTAACACATTCCAAGTTAACGGGTTAGATCTATAGAGCATACTTTGTCTTTGCTGAGCCTTTACAATTACTTCTTTTTTTTTACGTGCGGAAATCCCTTCGTATACCCTCCCGCCGGCCAGCGGGGGCGGTTATGTCGTGCATGAACCGCCTAAAACCGCACGGTGTCCAGCCCAAGTGTCCATTGCCGGGACCCCGGGTAAGCCCTCGAGGATGAATGAAAACCAACTAAAATAATGAATCAATCTTTACTTTATCATATTAACTTTAAACGACTTTTTAAATTATTAGTTTTACGGTTCGAGCCAAACATGTATTTGGTTAACTATTTCATCTTCGTTATATTTTCAATCATCTATCATGAAGAACATCGAAATAAATTCTACCCAGTTCCCTAATATAATACCGTGATGATATTTACTATCAAAGGTTGAGTTTCTAATCAACTATCTCTTACACGTAGGTTACCTTGTAGTTTCGAGATTTCATATTTTACTGCTCATCACCTTTTAGCTATAACCTGATGATTTATAGTCCGAACGTTGATCATGTCCGAGTTCTATCGAAGTGTAAAATTTCGTGATGATCTTCTTTGCTTTCGCTTTTTTTAATAATAAAGAAATGATCAATAATATATTTTACCCTCCTGCTCCTATCACACTTATGATAGCATGATGATATACTATAGAGCAGTTTATGACCATACCCTAGAAGAATGTTCATGCAAAATTTCAGCTGAATCTGTTCAGCGGTTTTCAAGAGATGCTCGAGAATCAATAACAAAAAGCAGACAAACAGATAAACAGACAAACAAACAAAAATTCTAAAAACCAAATTTTAGGCATCGGTATCCTAGAACACTTATCAATTATTTTTAACTTTTAATTCCGATTTTATTATATGCATAGATGCATAGATTTTAGTGATACAAAATATATAATTTAAGCATGGTGTATTTTTTTATACAAACCTAGTCCTGACAATAACGACAAAAAAAGAATTATCCAATTTGGTGCAGCTATTCAGAAGTTATGCGCGTACATACATTTTGGCGTTTCATTTTTATTTACGAGTATATAGAAGACATAACATAAGGTCCACTGATAAATATTTAAACAATTGAAAGCAACAAACTGAAATATTATGATCTAGTTTTCAACGAAAAATCTATACGCAAAATGGGTGTTTCACTCAAATAAAAACGTATTACCTCAATACAGAACGTCGTATAATAAAAGATGCAAAGCGAAGACGTTTGTGAGCCATTTTTTTGATAACGCATATTGAAACCATACATTACTACGAGACCTGTATTACTGTTACACCTGATGCCAAGATTGCTTGTTAGTATTCAAGGTATCGCTTCCATTCTTTTTACTATCGCACGTTTTCGAGACGATTAAAAACAAACGATGGAATACGCGATTGATAAATGTCAGTAAGTTTTAATTTTATTACACGTACATACGTATTCCTACAAAACCGCAAGTTTTGTATTTTGAAGATACATGAAAAATCAGTAGTCGTAACAAAAGTGCTAACAATATAGGTAATAAATCATGTAAACTGCATACAAGCTATAAACATACATATATTACATTATATTGAGATGACGTAGACGTTATGTGTGATGTTATCTCAATAATATCATGATGTCAGAAGTGTACATACCGCGTAAGACATGCATTGTTCTCGTTCGCACTCACTGATTAGCGCATGTCCTGTTGTACTCGGGCTTGCGTTGAGTTAGGCTAATTCACCTTGTTTTGACTAAATAATTCTATATAATTCTGTATACTAATATAATTTATATAATTCAAAAAATCCTGTAGTTTGTGGGAATTATACGATTTCTTAGAACCAATGTAAATACAAATATATACTGCATGTGAAAATGTTAAATGATTGCAAAGTATAATTATAATGTTCATGTAATTGGCTAACTTTCGTTATAGTTAAATAAACAAATAAATAATGAGTTGCTTGCATGTGCTATTGTTTAATCTATAACCGCCCCCGCTTGCCGGCGGGGGGGGGTATCCGAAGGGATTTCCGCAAGTAAAAAAAAAAACGGTTTTATAATGAACTAGCTGTTGCCCGCAGATTCACCCGCGTGAAATTCTAATCCTGTTCCCGCTACCCATGGGACCCTATTCTACCACCACAACCTATATAAGATACACAATTCTGCCATACGTCATTTTGTTATAACTCAAAGGGTAGGCAGCGTTTTCGTTCGTCGTATGAGTCGGACCTCTGTGGGTGGCACTCAGTGTAGTGCGGCCAGAAGAAGTTCATCCGAATAGAACTCACTTGACGAAGTGGCGGAGCGTGTGCTGTGAAGGTGGACTGAGTGTGTCTGAATATGTCTCACAGTTGAAAAGTGCTGTTTTCTTTCCAATTCCGGATCCCTCGCTCGGAACAATATTTTAAACAATGTATACAAAAATTTCACAAATATACTAAAACCTTTCTCGAGAACCACTCTATCCATTGAAGGAAATAGCGTGAAAATCGGTGCAGTACTTTCTGAGTTTATCGCGAACAGAGAGACAGACGCAGCGGAGGACTTTGTTTTATTATCTTTAGTGATAGTGACAATACAGTTTTACATCTACCCGATATAATCTTCGTTTTATTAAACATAACACTGTTCGAAGACGGACTTAAATTTGTCGAAACTATTTTATATCTAAGTCACAACAACTCTTAAAATATATACAGTGCATTAGACATATATATATATATATAGTACCGTTTTTACAATACCACAACCCTTTATAAAATATTTTTGCAGTAATGTTGAAAATTCTTCACGAATCTGCTTCGAAAACAAAACTGTTTTGATAGTATTGTTTTGAAATCTGATGTACCAAGTAATTAAGGGCTTCAAGATAAGGTATAATTAAATTGAAATTTTCATTTGGAACATTCTGGCTGAGCATAAACGTCTATCGTTGAGAGAAAATCACTGTTAAAAACATTACTTAACTTAGTGTTATGTTCTTGCTTCTGAAAAGGGTCACTAACGCCTATTGCTGTGAGTTTTTTATATCTACTCTATTCCCTTCGAACTTCACTACACTAGAGTCAATGTTGAGGTTTATATGGCAAAATACAGAAACACTTATCACCTATAATAATATTATGAAGAGAAAGGCCGAATTGAGTTTGTTTATAATAATCCAATAATATAATGTAATCTTCGAAACCACTGCCCTCTTTGAAACAATTATTTCACCATTTGAAAGGTACATTGTTCCCGATGAATATACGCCATATATTGTGTGTAAATTATATATAGCTACTATACAATTATATATACTTAAAAAAACACATAAACTGAAGCGAGAGGAGGGCGGGTTGCTGGTTGCTAATTACTTATTTGTAAATAATTAACAATTGCCGTTCATTATCTACAATTACCGTCCGTGAGATAAATTCTAATTACCGGGTGTAATCTAGAAAACCAAGCTCCATGAATGATTGGAACGAGCAAAAACTCTAGTATAATAATAATAATAATAATTTATTTATTACCATAAACACTTACATTTGTAGTTACATTTCCGGTGGCCCCACACTAGGTCTAGGTCTGTTCTGTGGGTGCCTGTTACATTCTCGTTTACAGATAAATTAATATTGGTTCGGTTTACACTGTAATTGGTAGTAAGGATACATATTTAACAAAAGTTTTGCGGTTTTCTACTATAAGAGGTGGATAGTAAAATAAAAGAATAATATATAAATAGATATCATAGTTATAATATATAGATAATATATATAGGTAAATAAATATGTAAAGATAATATAATGTATGTATGGTCTTTTTGATGCAATTGGTATCTTGGTACCCAAATTTCGGTGCATTGTGTTTCAGTACACCTAGGTATTGAGATGGGTATCACACCAGGTGCACCAGTAGACTCTCTGTGAGGCGATATGACAAAGAACCTAACCAGTCTGTGATTTTTAGGTCAGCCTCCTTTACTAAACACTGCTTTATGTCGCACCACCTGGCCACCTTGTTCTAAATGTAGGCGTCACGTAAAGTATGTTTAATACTTAGTCCTTAAAATATAAATCATACACAGTTACCACAAACTGAAGCAAGACTCATTTTATTCCAACAATAACGAAGATAATTATTCAAAATTCACGTACATATAAGTACCCCAGCCATATTTATTCAATCGGATATTTGCACAGCATCTTGCCGAGAAAAATTGATAGATTTATAGGAGCGTACTATTGGCTCCCAATTGTTCTGGATTACAGCGAGACCAGTTCGAGGCATGGATGTCCTGTGTTCACTTGAAACAGTAAATACTGCGAAAGTTCGGGATGTTCTATGATCATATTTGAGATAAATATATTATTTTTCACTCACGTTGAAATATCTGATGATGTTCATGTATTGTAATCTAGAAATGGTTCCTCTTGAATCGGGACAAGTAATTTTACGTACAATAGTTTCACCCTCTATAATATGTCACACACTGCATTGAAATGGCATATTCCACTAACGAATTCCCTCAAAGAGTATTCACATATAATTCAGCCTTGCTAAAAGGAATCCCTGTGGAATATGTCTTGCTTTACGTCCACAGTGCAATAGCCAGGGATACTCAAACAATACAAATCATTATTTGGGACAGTTTCCTTTGTCCATTGAAATGAATCCATGTTAAAATCAGATTTCGAGTAATTTCCATAGGTTCTTCTTACACTGGTTTAGGTACGGCTTTGATTATGTTTGTACTAGAATCATCATCGACCTATTCTAGTCCACTGCTGGACAGAATCACAGAATGTAGCTACAAAACCGGTTGCAGTATATACGTACATGTACAACTCATACACATGGCTTCTTAATGTGAATTCTAGATTTTGAACCAAATAATGAATATAAATTTATTTGGGAAAAAAACATTTTAACTAAAACAAAATTATTTTAACTAAAATATTTACATGCTAAAAAAGTATGTACAAAATAAAAAGTTTAGCTGTCAAAGAATTCCTCCCTTTCGATGTCGGCTGGTAATGTACCCAAAAGGCTGGCGGCATTGCCACGTTGGATGGCAAAGCCAATACTTTGCGAAAAACAGAAGCCAGCTTTTTGGTCTCGCGAAGCGTCGACCAGTCGCTTTGCGATTTAGTAATGAATTAATAGATTTAGTTCGAATAAGGGGACTTTCAGGACGGGACTAGAACCCGCGACGAGTCCCAGATAATGAATTAATTGATTTACTTGTCTGTATTAAAATAACAAGAAATAATTAATTGTTATTAACTAACATAAATTCATAGCACAAACATTCACCAGCTCTACATTATTCTTAGAAAAATTTTACTTGTAACATACCTACGGGTGAAAGAGATGAAACGGCCTCAAAATTAGAATCAAATTTAAATGAATAAATATCCGGTTGTATTTGACGCTTGCGCTTTAGAGCCCGGATACGTCAGTACTATTATCTATTCTGTGTTCTGCTCTACTATTTCTCCCTTTTTTGAGAACTGATTTATCTCGGCTTTTAGCTTTTCTCTCGGGGTTGAGTTACAGATGGTGGCAGATGGCAGTCGCTCCCATATAAACCGTATAAACCAAACCAAGAGAAAGGGTAGGAGAGCTGTCCTCGGGCCCACCAGGACTAACGCGTGATAATGATAATACACTTCAAGACTAAAAATCATAATATAAATGTTGTTTAAGCTACAATTTTATTTAACTTTATTTTATAAACGAAGGCTTCATAATCATTTTTCTATTTGAATTATAAAATTTATATAATATCCGGAAATTAATAAATTATCGTACTAAAGGGATGAATTGATAATATTTATCCGAAAGCGTCTGTGTTCAGCGCAAAGCTGAACAGAATAATATATGAACAACAGGCTGTAGGTAATCACGTTAATGGTCTGTATTTCTACTAGAAAATATATGTTGCAAAATAAATGAGAGGTCTTTTGTCAACAATTTGATTAGCCTTATTAAAAAATAAAGAAAACTTGGGCACGGAAAACTACGACGACCCTCCATTGTCTTTCACATTCAGAGATAATAGCCGTTTGTTGAACTTAGCTAAATTACTTGTGTTAGGAGTGGCTTCGGTATTGTAATTGCCAGGATTCGAACCCGGGACATCCCGATCGTAAGGCCGACTCCTTAAATGCTAAGCTACCGACTTTAAGGGAAGTCAACGGCGGCTGACCGGACCATTTACTAAGGGCTACACTCTTTTGATTGCAAATACCTTACCTATATGACAAATTCAATTAAGTAAGGCAAGGATCAGGCAGCATTACAATAGAGTATCCCTACGGTTTTAGGACTGATGCAGTTGATTTCCATCTGTTGACTTTTAAATTATATTCTTGAAACATAGTAAAATAAATATTTCAAAATGCTAAACGCTGTCGAATCTAAATATAAATCTACTCAAAAGATGCAACGTATGAATATGTTCGTGCACTATCTCTTGCTGTCTGGTAGCCATCACCTGCTCACACCTCACTTAGTACCATTTCCGTCTTCACATAAGTGCACTAGCCCCAGACCCCTATAATGTTGCGTACCTAAAGAGTTTGTGTTAAGTATCTAGCTATAGTTTATATGTATTTGTTTGCTTCGTAAAAGTAGTGTTAAATTATCTTTGATTCGAATATGTTATATATATACATAAAAAATCGACTCAATGAAATCTTCAGAAACAATATCAAAAAACCTATAATAACAACTCAATGCTCACTTGCTCTGCAACTCAAACCTTTGAAAATATCGTGATAGGTTGCATATCGGTTAAATGGAATTTTCACCTTTCTATATAGCGACGGATTTTTTGTATTTGGATGTATTGTCTATTCGTATGTCCGTCCAAAGAATTAAATTATTTGTTTCTTTCTTTAATGATTCTCCGAAATAAAGCTTTAACATAAATGTTTGAATCAGTAAAAAAAAATGCGTGTAATGATCAAAAATAAACACTCAAGCTTGTCTCTATTTCTCTGTGCCACCCGAGACCAGTTAGTTATACCACAGATTACATAATATTATTCTAATAGTTATACTCAAATGATCGCAGCTCAACTCACCATCTTTGTTTAGGTTAGTCGCGTTGTTGCCAAATTTTGGCCCAGAGGTCATTTGACATGCGGCAGACGTATCCAGCCATAAGTCCATTCTAACAACGTTATTTTTCAACAGCTTTATTAGGTCTGTATTTTTCGACAAATAAATGTATTTGACATGTTAAGTTAACACACAATATCACGGTGATGCAAAATTTGTGGCTCTTACTCTCCGTGCTATCTCGGTGCTGTTTTTTTTCACCGTAAATTGTTGTGCTAATATTGGCATGTGCCGTTCACTGTTACTGTTTGCACTCTCGTTGTCTTTATTCACCAATTTACTTACATTTGAGCTCCGCCCCGCGGGTCGTAAAGTAATATTATCCACCGCTGGGCGAGGGCAATAGTGCCTCTTTTACGGGCCGCGAGCGAGCGTCACATGGGAAATTATTTGACGTGGCGTTTAATGGATTTTTGCCTTCATAACACGCTACCTACAACCAAATAAAAATACTTGTAGGTATCTATCCACTAGCGCAACTATCTGCATAATATGTGGTATTATGTAGTAGGTACATATATTATTGGGAAAAGTGTTGTATTTGAGTTTAAAAAAGATATTTTGTGTATGATTGTTTTAAACGATTGATTTTAAGAAGTTGATTTTGCAAGCAAATAATCTATGACTTTATGGTTAATGTGCTTTAGAGCTTATACATCGAATCATCGTAACTGCTTAAGGATCAAATAGAATGTTCTCAAAACTTTAAAAGAAGCATTAGGCATGCTGTGGAGTTGAAATCGGATAATATTGCATTTTACCACCAAAGATTATCATTTTTACACCATTTTACTTCAGCAAAATTATGGATGGTCTCTATGGATCGGTTTCCTGTAAATATAACGGTACCTGCCTTTACTGTCCCGTTTCAAGAATCCTCCCTGTATAAACCATGTAAGGAGCCACTTTAATAAAATAAGAAAAAGATTATGAGTATATACATATAAGTCTAAAAAATATGTATCTTGTGGTTAATTCCTTACTCTACGTTTTTTTTTTGCAGATTATAGAGTCACCAGCTTGAAGCTGTTGGAACTGCGCGTACCGGCTCATGTGGCATTGGGGTCACGTGCGCAGTTGTCATGTCGCTGGGAGCTTAGCCCCGCTGACGTCCTCTACTCCGTCAAGTGGTATAAAGACGGCAAGGAATTCTTCCGGCATGTTCCACGAGACTCAGAACCGCGTAGGAAGTTCCCGTTGCCAGGTGTTGACGTAGAGGTCAGTGGAATAACCTCCAGTTTAAGCATTACCATCTTACATCTGATAATACACCATACTGTTTTATTCTTTTCTTCACCATCTTTTTAGTGTTCTTTGAGAAAATATTACAACTACTAAAGTATTTATAGATATAGTTAATACATATTATGAACGGCAATTATTGCCACTTTTCCGTGAAACTGAACTTTCCCCATGCCTTTGATGTCTAAGGATCTATATCATTTTCTTCAATATAATGCTAGGTTCTTGTAATATTTAGTTCTATCAGACATACGTGAGACCGAAAACATAATTGACGACATGTAGGTGTCAGTAACGAGGGGGTGTCAATGATCTACAGACGTGAGTTGACAAGAACTATAAGTAGACTCAAGCACCTGCGAATTCAGTTAAAGGTTATATACATCTATGTTCAGACCAGTGGAGTTAATTGCCGGGCAACAGTGTTTTCAATGTAACCAAAAGGAAGAAGGAAGATAATAGGGAACTTTACTATTCGAAACTAGAGGTACAACATCATGGGTTCAATCCCCACTCAATGCAAATATTTGTAGGTATTCCTTATGACGGGTCTTAGCGTGTATAATAAAAATGCCTAACATAAAAGATCATTTTATGAGCTTTCCTTTAGTAGCAGGATTTTTTTTCTTAGGACACATCGTTTCTGAGGTATTAACAAGAAACCCAAAAGTGGTACGTTTGTAAGACCCCCAATCTGGCTCACCTCTGAGACATCAGGACTTTTAGTATGTTCACTTCCTGTGCTACCTTAACAAGTTTCAGAGAAGTAAAGCCACTCCTTTTGTAGCTGGTAACTGAGCCCCTACTTAAACAAAAATTAATATAGAAACGACGCGATACTGCGGTAAATGAGAAGGCAGCCCGCATAAGAATTTCCGCTTTGAATCGATATTCATGTCACACTTTTAATATCTTGCCGCGTAACGATGGTAGCTGCGAGTACAAGAGGTTCGCGAAAAAGGTACTTTGTTTAGTGCTCTCTTATTACAATCGAACATTATTGTTCTGAACAATTGTGTAAATACAGTGGCTGAGTAGATAATGCGAATGAACTTTCAGAGTAGATACGTATAATTGGATTAATCCGGTCGTGAGTCGAGTTTGCTTAGGTCTCCCCGAGAGGAAACAATATAAAACTGGACCGGATATTACGCGGTGAAGAGGCACAGGTGTAAACAAAAACTCACTCGCGTGTGGGACTCATTTATACTTTCTTTCATTTAGCTGCCATAGCTTATCATCTACACTCCATTTACAATTTTTTATTGCTTTTTATATTTATCGAGCAAACAAAACCTAATGAAAACAATATCTCCGAATAAAGGTTGCACTCCAGTATTTGATATCTACCTATAGAGTATACCTAGTAGAATATAGTATATAACCTGTACGGGTAGGTACGTTATACAGTTGTTTTATGTGTTACGGAACTCGATAACTCAGACAGCAAGGGAAGAAGTTACAAGGAGTTATTACACAGATAAATAACTGCTGGCAGAAATTTTGATATATACCTAAGTACTTTTTTTTTTCAAGTATATATTCATCAGTCTATATTATTTGTAGTGTAGGTACGTAGAAATCATATTATTATTGGTCTATGATAGAAATCTTTTTATTATTGGTTTAGTTTATACGCTGAGTGTAGAAATATTGCTTGATTCGGAATAATATTAAATTTGTCCATCGGAGGCCATTACACATCGACTCAACATTAAAATTCAAATCGGCTCAACATTAAATCAACCCCAAATTTATATTTAAGATCAAGAAGCTAGTCGTTATCGTGGTCAGCAGGAGAATAGGTCTACAACTCAGTATCGACTGTCCACGCCTTAGTTTTATGGGTTCCGTACCCAAAGGGTAAAACGCTTGAAATATTCCCAGAATATTTGGTTGTATATTCACTTCAAAAATAATTAAAATTAAAACAAAGTAAATTAAGGGGGGCTCCTATTACCTGTACCGATAATAGTACGGAACTCTTCGTGCGCAAATCCGACTCGCACTTGGCCGGTTTTATTGATTGTATTCTACCCAGCCGTATCGAAATATCTTGCAAAACAAGCGCGGTCTTGCCTGCACATTTAGTGCCTATTGTGAATATCGGATACAATATAGATGGATAGAGAAAGTCAAGCCGCGAAATATGTATAGATTAAAGAGAGGGCGCCGAAGAAATAGTCGTGCGGCTTTAACCCTAGTTCGCACTATTTTAGTATTTTAGTCGAGTAGCGAGTATTTTAATAGCTAAACGTGTCTGAACATTTAGACGAGTTGGGTACTAAGTAATTTGGCCGTGTCGATCTATTATTATTATATCTAGCGAGTAGCAACCCCCACCACGCGTCCGTGTTCACCTACTAAATATCTCCGAACCTGTCGAATTAGTCATGTTCATTAGTTGCCCCAAAAACGTCATTTCGCAAAAGCTCTCAAACTATCGAAATATTCTGTGGGAACTTAAAATGCTAATTCTTTCAGAAAACGATTAGTAGATTGTAGTTTATCTCTTTTGTCTATTTACGTATCTACGCCTTTTTACAAATCATACAAATTTCCTCATCCATCTCTTCTAAAATAGCCATAACGATAATTATTTACTTAGTTGCGTTGTAGGCTGTTCATTTGCAAAATACCACTCACTTGTAAAGTGTCCTCGAGCAAAGTGCAAATTTGAGCAGTTACGAGTAGAACAGTGCGCGCTATTGTTGAATTATATACGCATTATCAACGCAGGGCCGATGAGTTAGTACGCCGCGCCGGTTAGCTGGTTGTAAGTTGTCAGAGGTATATGACAGGTGGACAATTTGACTTTACGTAGGTAGCGTAGCGGTAGTGAATTCGACTGCTACGACAGGAGGCGCGGGTTCGATTCCCGCTCAGTGCAAATATTTGTAAGCATGAATATGTCTATTTGCATTGGTCTGGGTGTTTCTATGTATAATATGTATGTATTTACAAAAAAAAAGTATATAAGTATGTTTATCCGCATTCTGGATCCCATAACACAAGCTAGTAAACTATGCTTACTTTGGGACTAGAAAGCGCTGTGTAGAATGTCGTAGAATATTTATTTATATTATTTATTTATTTCACAATCATATTGAATAACTTACTTCAGTACCCATGATATAAAGCTGACATTTCATGGCTTTATTCAAAAACCAAGTTGGGATTATATAGTTGTAGTGTCCAAACTCGATAAGTTCATTTTGTTTAGTTTAGGAGTTGCTGTGGCCACCTTCCTACTCCATCATCGGACCCTGAATACTATGTCACATCAGAGTGTTTATCATGACATGACAAATGAGCCCAAACTCGATAGGTTTATCTTGTTCAGCTACCTTTCTACTCCATCATCAGACCCTGAATATCCTGTCACATCAGAGAGTTTGTCAAGACAAAACCAATGAGCCCAAACTGACAGGTTTATCTTATCTAGTTTAGGAGCTGCTATGGCTGCTTTGCTATGGGGTGCTTGCCGTTGAGGTAGAATCATAAAATTTGGCAAGAAGCAAGGTCTTACAACACAAGTAAGGGCAAAAATCCGTATACTAAAAAGTTTGATTAAAAACTTATTTCAGTTAATTAATTTTAACATATTTCGGTCTATTGCTTAATATAAGCCTGCGCCATAGTACCCAATAATTTGCCTTCGGTATAAAGTCTACCCCAGTTAACCGTTTCAGGTCATCAGTTTATCTGGCTGGTTTATCCCACAGTTTGTTTACCAATTCGTGGTCACATATGACGCATTTATGGTAGATGTAGCCAGTCCATTGTCATTCCAGTTTGCTTATGCTACGAGCTTATTGGTAACTTTAGTTTTCCAATCGCAACGTTTAGTATGTCTCTGAATCCAGTTTTGTACGGAACTCTCAGTGCGCGAGAATTGTATGAAGGTAAATAATTTTGATGAAAAAATAGCCTGAGGTTTTTGAAGTTTCTACGCAATTTAAATCTAAAGTTAATTTAATAATACAGGCTTAAAAAAGGTCCGGAGCGAGACAAGCGCTGGCGAGGGGGCTAATGACAACATAGCAATTAACAAATGTACGTACTTATAAACAACGTTTCCTTAACTTACTGTAGGTATTTATGTTGGTAAGTTTCTTGTTGGAGTTCATCAGCAGATAGAAAAAAGTTCACAATATTATTTAAGTATATTTTTTTAGTACGACAACATTGGTCAGGACACATTTGAATGTTATAATGTGATTTTTCATAAACAATCACGTCTGGTGGTCGACTGTCGACACGTCGGAAATGGCTCAGAGGATGATCATTCATGTCCTATCATCATCACAGCGTTGTATCCCGATTGAATCCGAGGCCTTCACCTCGGAGCCCGGGATCCGCTTCATATGATTTGACCTGAAAGTATGTAACTAGCGTTTTTATTATGTAATGTCTGGTGCATATTCCAATGAATCCGTAAAACCTAGTTACGTGTTACGTGTTTGCTCATTGAAAAAAGTCTCATAAATCTATAAAAGATGTTATTTATATTTCAAACGTGAACGCATTCACGATCATTTATTCAACAAAAAAAAATTGAAAAATGTTTGTAAAGTAAGTATAAAACACATTAAAGCACAAACATTAAAGCAAAATATCTAACCGTTTACCAAGAAAGAAATAATCTACTTAACAAGACAACTTACAAGTATCTGAGACATATTTAGTTTCGGGGAGGGTTTAATATTCGGGGTAGGTGGTCGGGAAGAGGAATGAGTTTCAGAAACAAAAGAAACTCAAATAGAATATTACGAAATAGGGGCTTTGGGCCCCGATGGACCGAAAATTCAAACTGCAAATATTCAAATGCCTAAAATCCGGGGAGTATGATGGGTGTAGGAGACATTCCAATCGATCCTCTTATTTAGCAACCGTCTGTCATGAGGTATAGTGTCTAGAATAGTCCTGAAGTAACAGTGAGCTACAGGTATATGTAATATGTATATTTGCATTTGTCTAGGGGATACTATGTATAATATGTATTAAGTTACAAAAAAAGTATGTAAGTATGTTTATCCGCATTCTAGAACCCATATGACCCATATCTGCTTAGTTTGGGTCTAGATGGCGCTGTGCAATATGTCCCAGAATATTTTTTTATTTTGTTTCAATTTCCGATATTTTTGTATAATCTATTTTTTGTGATGCCTGAAATATATCATCGATTACCGACCTTCGATAATAAAGAAGTTTCTGTTTATTTTATACATAAATAAGTGACTTGCTTCATAGATACATCGGTATATTTACCTTACTCAACATTTTCCGCTAAAACCCTAACAAGCCTGCTTACATATTTTCTACCGAAGTGAAAAGTTTTCGTACTGATTCCGAGAAATTGAGTTGTTGATACTACGACGAACTCTTAACATGGGTAGATTGTTTATTTATGGTAAATAACGGCCTTTAATTTTATCGATGTTCTGTTTTTAAGTATTGTTTAGTAGTATTTTTTATACTTGCATAAACCGAATCTAATTCAACATAGTGTAACAGGATTTTCTCGTATATATTTTCATAATATGTATATATATTAATATTTCGAAGAAACACATTTTATACTATACCTACTCAGAAAGTACCCCAGTACTTTTTTATAAGTATGAAAATCCATTGTTAACGTGCTAAGCGGGAGACAAAACTTCCGTAGAAATTTGCGGGAGACAAATGTATGAAAATCAATTGTTAACGTGCTAAGCAGGAGATAAAAGTATCTGACCTGCAGTCCTAAACAGAATAGTTTCGTGCTCATACCATTACGTCGTATTAAGTCGTTCAGTTTTACGTTCCAAATGTCAACAAACGAATTCGTTCAGTCGCGTTTCAGTTTAATATTGTCATAGTACGGATCATAGCAATTCAGTTTACAAACTTGTATTGAATTGCCCCGAAACTGAACTGTTCATAAGTCATCATGGTAAAACCCCAGATGTCTTAAAGCAGAAGAATCACGTTATACCCTATTTTATAAGTGAAAATCAATCGATATGCTTACTAAAAAGCTTTGCCTGTGTTGTCTAAAATGATACTCTTGTGAAAATCTTTTAATCTTACTCAATGTTTTTTTGTAACAGAAATCAAGTTCAAATGGTGCCAACGTCACTCTATATCCAGCTGTGTTGGAGACGGGTGGTAGATATCGGTGCGAAGTATCTGGAGAGCGACCGCTCTTTCCAACAGTTTCAGAACATTCTGATATGATCATAGTTGGTAAGAACTTTGTATTATATTCCTAATAGTCAATGCTCGGCATATATCATAATGTATGTTGAATTGAATATTGAGCAACCTCCACACTAATGGTAATAAAAAGAGTTTGTGGTAGTCTTATAGTTTAAGAAAGCCAACGACAATCGACAATCCCATACTTACAGGCAGAATAGAACCTCTTAAAATTAGGAGAGATTTCGTCTCCCTGTGCGTTTTCTACCGCACACACCCCATTATAAAAATGGGGTGTGTTTAGAAGAATTATATGATATAATGCCCACGGCCACAATTTATCACTGCACCGCTCGCCACAGACAGGGAATTCATCCTCACACGTTGCGACCGGAAACGGTGCGTACAGTTAAGTATGTAAGATACTTTATTCCGCGCACCCTCAGGCTGTGGGATGATCTCCCTGCTGTGGTTTACCAAGCGACTACAATATGGGGTTCTTCAAGAAGGGCATTAGAAGGTTTATACAGGGTCGGCAGCGCGAGTGTGACGCCCCTGGTGTTGCGCACATCCATAGGCCACGGTAACCGCTTCGCATCAGGTGGGCCGTGAGCTTGTCTGCCACCTGAATGGGATAAAAAAAAGTTTGGGCTTATGAGTTCGTTTGTAAGAAAAGTCGTCAACAGCAGCCAGGGGTCTGGAAACGTTCTATTCACAACGGAGACATAAAAAAGGAAAATTAATAAAACCTTATGAAATCCAAGTAAAATGAATAACATTTTGACTTAATATTTAGTGGCTTAAATTCTAGCCAAGATCTAGTCAATCCAGGTTGGTTTGATGGGGCCCCATACAGCGTTTCTTGATTCTGCTTTAGCTTCATAACTGTCTGACACTATTGATTATTAATTTTTAATAATATTCTCCAAAACATAACCATTATTTCATTAATCTAAGATATCCATATTATTTGGTGCCCATACAGAACTACTCATATCTTGCTCGTTAACATGCTAAACTACTGTATTTTCTCTTTATTTTTTTATACTATCCATATAGGCTGGATTTAACCTGTGAATACACATTTAATTGAACTAGGTTCTCACGTTTTACTCAATACTCATTGAGCACAACGTGAAAATACAGTTTAGTTTAATTTTGACGCATTGGTGAAATTCACTCTTAGTTTAGTATTGATTAATTTAGATTATACCACGAACAATAAAACTTTTAACTTTCAAAGTAAAAGACTTGCACTATAATATATGGAAGCTAATTAATTTTGTCTCATAATTTTCACAAATGGTACTTACTGAAAAGTAATTATCTTGTTAAGTAATTAGGTACTTATTTTATGTGTGTATAATGGCTGTGCTCCTTTGTGTATATTTGCATGTATTGGTTATACTAAATACAGTAAATCAAGCATGTTAAGTATGCGTAAACGTATATATACATATATATATATATATACGTAGTACACCAGTGGTAACATATAACATCAAATAAATCGCGAAAGAATCCGTTAAAAATAGTTTTATTTTAATACCTGTGGTACTTTTAATAATAAATATTGATCATTTCTATTTTATTGTTTATGAACAATATCAATATATTATATATGTTTATGAATATAGGACGACTGTAGGTTGAAAAGTTTCCTTTCTATCGTAAAATTAATTGGATATACTTATAAACAAAGACTAAACAAAATAAATATAAAATAAAATAATATCCAACGATATACAATAGGGAAAGTGCAAGTAATTTAAAGTCACAAGATTTTTTCCCCGTGATACACTACATTACATTTTATTTTCTTGATATTGTCGGAAGTTTACGCGAATGTTACACATTGAAATAAAACTATTTTTAACGGATTCTAGCGCGGTTTATTTGATGTTATTTTATATTTTACATTGAACCCGACGTTTCGGTTGCTTTTCAGCAGCCATGGTCACGGGGAGACTAAAGATGGTTGTTGTCTTGAAGTTTGAAGTGAAAGTTATCTCAAAGTACCCGAACTATGTTGAATTGTTGGTGTTACTATTTACGCAGAATGAGCTGACAGTGTCATGAAGTCTTGCTGTATTTTGTTTTTTCTTTGAATTAATTAAGTGAATGACTGGGTCCCAAGCTGTTGGTACATTCCAACCATCTTCTCTATTAATGTAAAATATAAAATAACATCAAATAAACCGCGATAGAATCCGTTAAATATAGTTTTATTTCAATATTATTTTCTTGTTTAGTTTAATATTTAATTGCTTGAAACTTCAATCAAAAGTGCAAAATAAGCGAGACATTTAAATTTGTGAAACGCGTCACGATCGAAAATGATCTCACAGAGCAGCTTACGGAATCGATATTCATAGTCTAGTTCTGTGCTAGTCGTGTTTGAGAGAAAATCTTATTATTTTCATGATAGGATTTTATATTGTATTGATACGGGGTGCCCTACGGGGAAGCCGGAAGGAAAACGAATGATCGAAGTCTAACGCTTTAATCTGTAAGTACCACAATTTTTGTTTATATTTATTTTAAATTAAATTAAAGTCGAGTGTCGGTTAGGCTATAGGTACACGCCACTACGAACGGCCGCCAAGTATTTCACTCAACTCGGGTCCGTCGGCAACGGCGAGGGTGATGCGCCTCCCAAGAGACCACCAGGCTTGACGTGTATGTTCGCCGTCTCTGCCAGCTGTTCAGGTGTGGAGTGGGCCGGTGCGGTTCCGCCGGTACACAGGTCCTGCTGCTTTCTAGACCGGAACGGAGTTGAGGACCTCTTCAGACGGTACGGAAATGGCACGCTGTTTCAGCCGGTACGGAATTTTAGCCGGTCCGGAATTTTCAATCGGTCCGGAATTGCAACGTGTATATGTTTAAGACCAATCTGTTATTTACTTTTTGGCACTATACTTTCCAAACAACTACTGTACTGTCGTATGTACTGGACGATGACACGTAACTGTTGACTATGTGACTGTCAGAGGCGACGTCTGACTAAGGAATGCCCTCTCCACCGCGCTAGCCGCTAAGGCCGACGCGACGCGCGGTCTAGGGATGTTACAACTCATCGATGTCGCATCTTGCCCAGAAATCTAATTGGTCGCAGCTTGGGATGACTCATGCTTAGCGCGTCTCGGCTCGCTGCCTGACCTTATAAGGTAATATATTGTTATAAACATTAGTGATGGGACACGTATTACTTCGCGGAACTCCACCTTTCCCGCTTTTTTTAGATTCTCGCAACCCGGCATCAGTGCACCGTAACTAAACTGCATTGTCATGTTTTACTCAATTAATTTTATTGAGTAAAGCTTGGATACGTAGTTTAGTTGCACGAATTCCACTAGTAAAATCCAGAATAAGCGCTGATTTCATCACATTTTACCCAATGAATGTCATTGAGTAAAACGTGAGAAACCAATACCTATAATTGAACGAATTTTCTCCTGTGAAATCCAGCCTAAGAGCGAATTTCAACAACTATAATGTATATACTTACCGAGTTCAATTAAAACTAAACTGTGTTATCTTATTTTACCCAATTAATTTTATCAAGTAATATATTAAAACCAAATTAAGATGAACGGATTTTCACTGATTTTTTAAGTGTTTGGTGTGTTTAAGTTTTCTCAATTTAAATTTATGAGCAAGTCAGTGATTTTTATAACAATGTCACAATTTTTTTTTTCACTAGTGGAAACCCCCACGGGCACCCCATCGGTGCCGACGTCGGGGTGGGCGTGTCGGAATCGGACCGACTAAAACCACACGATGTACTCCCCAAGTGTCCATTGCCGGGCACCCTGAGTAAGCCCTCGAAAGGTAACCCCAGGGTTACCGGCGGACTTTGACCGCCACCGCGGCCTCGCCTGTCTATTAGGCGTTTAGGTACATAACCATGACATTGGTTATGACATTATTTAAAAATATAATATGAACACTTCCAACAGGGTTTATATTTTTTATAGTGTTGTAACTTAGTAAAAAGTGAATCAAAATAAATGAAATAATTATGCATATTCCCTATTCACTATCGAAAAGATTTTATAGTCGTGATTTAAATTACGTTTTTTTTAATATTATGATGATCGTTTATACCTGCGAAAAATATTTACATTTTCAATTTATTTCACAAAGCGATATTGTTCTAGTATACCAAATTGTAGCAAGTTGCTTGGAAACACATCATGACGTTTACGCTAAACATGAATTTCAATTTGGAGATGGAACAAACATTAGTTTATTGCATTCGTACTTGGTAGAATTGTAACACAATTAAGTGATCACATTCACTACTATATTTCTATACGGTTTGCTAAACAAGTTACATTTTAACCAAGTAATGCAAGTACGGTTTTACTAATAGAATAATTTTAGTTCAGTATCAGTGTCAGTCAATTTAGTGTTCTTGTAAATTTAGTAATCAGCCACGGTTTTATGGACTGATTTGAAGTGACATTGTTGAATCGTTTGATGCAAGCGGTCGCTACTTCACCACACCCTCGTGTACCGAAACAATATAGCCTAGTTTAAAGATTAACAAAATCTATTTTATTATCAATGATATGATATATATCGTTCTATTCTTTCAACGGTAACAATTTGGTATCTACATAATACTTCTCACTCTCGGAGTTGTTATTTCAGAATCAGGTGTACTTTCTCTTTTTAATATAATATTTATTTTCTTAGCATTTGTTACAAAAACAAACCTATACATGCGAAAAACTACTAAGAATTTGGTTTATAAAAAACTCTTCTCTAGTTTCTCATGAGGAATATTATGATAGCTGTTGTTATGTTATAATCAAAACTCATAACTGGTGAAAAGTACTTTGGTTGAACAGGTTTATAACATCTGAAAAAAAAAATCGGGAGTGTTTTTCAAAACTCCTTTGAACTAAGTAGAGCAATAGTCAAAATCACTTTGAATTTAAATAGTAAAATAATTCATATAATTGGGAGCTTGTTTAAGTTTACGAAAGCGAGTAGTTTTGATTCGCTGCAGAAGGGGCGCGTCTTATGGATTGATTAGGTTAGAAGGGTATATTGAAGGTCTCGTGGAGACCTGCATCATACCCTCCGTATTAGGTTGCTTATGATACTGCACTATATGTGTAATCAACATAACATACATGACTGGATGAAGAAATCTAAATGGTCATGAAAAAGACACCTAGTGTAGCAGAAGCTTATGCCGAAAAAAAGTGCTTTCTGCTGAAAAAATCGGCTAAAAGTATAACTGGCGACTGAGTAGTACTACTGAGTACTTTTGACTATGTTTTTGTTCGTTAAAAATACAAGCAACCGATTAAGAGTTTTGACCGTAACTTATACAGTAAGTACTTTATAGACCCAATGATTGAGGATCATTGTTTAACTTATGAATATTTTTATCTTCTTTTGTTCAGCGTTACCAGATCATGGGCCGACCATCACGGGATCTCGTCTAAGATACCAGATCGGTGATCGAGTCCAGGTCAACTGCACATCAGGTCGATCAAGACCTGCGACACGCCTTGCCTGGTACATCAACGGAGAGCCAGCACCTTCTGTGACCTTGCTTCCTCAAACTTATGAAGAACATGAGGATGGCTTGCAAACGACTAGTCTAGCCCTGGATTTCAAAGTTAAACAAAAACATTTTAGAAAGGGAGACTTAAAACTAAAGGTGAGTTACAAACCGTAAAATCAAAGAACAAGATTTGTCTTCAAATGTTATTTATGATAATATGGAGAATTCAATTTAATTTTATAAAATTGTAAGCGTTCATTCATTCTCAGTTGATTAGTTTTCTCTCTAAAAATTATCTTTTAAACCCTTTTCAATCCGGATTTCGTCAAGGACATAGTACCACAACTACTCTTATTCATATTGCGGAGGATATTAGATCTGGTTTGGAGAACCGCGAGCTAACAGTTCTAGCGTTGTTAGACTTTACCAACGCCTTCAATAACGTTGACTTCGACGTATTACTCAGGATATTGTGCTCCCTTAACATATCTCCAGCAGTGATTGACTGGTTTCAGAGTTACCTGTATGGTCGCCGGCAACGTACCCGTATAGAAGACACCGTTTCTTCTTGGTGCCTAACGTCTGCTGGCGTACCTCAGGGTGGCGTTTTATCTCCTCTACTCTTCGCTGTTTTCATAAACTCCATCTCTGATCATCTCACTTCTTCCTACCACCTATACGCAGATGATCTTCAAATATACTCGAGAGCTACTCCAGATAAACTGACGGATGCCATCAGCATCATTAATAGGGACATGGTCCAAATATGCAACTGGAGTAAATCGTATGGTCTGAAAGTCAACCCATGTAAGACCCAGGTCATTATTATTGGTAGCCCATATGCTATATCTAAAATTGACTGGTCACTACTTCCTCAAGTCTCCTGTGATGGCACGATCATACCTTATAGTGAAAAAGTCAAAAATCTGGGGATACATATTGACAGAAGTTTGACTTGGGGCCCTCAGCTTCAAGAGATTAGCCGCAGAATGTTTGGGTCGGGGTGCCGGGTCCTTGCGTAGGCTTCAAAATTTTCTGCCAATTGCCACGAAAACTGCGCTTGCACAATCTCTTTTCTTTCCCATCCTTGATTATGCTGATGCCAGTTATCCAGATCTCACTGAAGACCAACTTAATAAACTTGAGAGACTCCAAAATCTTTGCATACGATTTATATTTGGACTACGCAAATATGATCACATATCCGAATTTCGCGCAAAACTCAAGTGGTTACCTATACGCCTTCGCCGGAATGCTCACATTCTTTATATATTATATAACATTTTATTTAATCCACTAACCCCAGCCTACTTAAAAGAACGCTTTCAATACCTTCATGACTCGCATTCTAGGGTTCTGAGATCGTCAGAGAATCTGAGGCTGAAAATGCCCGGGCATTCCACGAAATTTATGGATAAGTCTTTTACTGTTCAAGCTGTTCGGTTGTGGAATGCCTTACCCGTAACGATAAGACGCGCGCAATCTCTGCCCGTCTTCAAAAAATTAGTGACGGCCTACTATTTACGGGAATAGTCTATTTTTATTTTTTAAATTTTTATTTATTTTTATTTTTTTGTCTCTTAGTCTTCCTGTCTCCCTGATTCATGTCTGTGCTGTGTTTCTATTATGTTATGTATATATTATGTACCTAATAGTAGGTACGGTATCGCTGTACATTATATGTATAGCAAGTTTAATATGTATTCATAATTGCATATAAATAGTATATCAGAGTATAAATTAAAAATAAAAATTAATTTAATATGTACACCGCAAACTGCCCTAGTTCTGTTCACAGTTTCTCTCCATCCAATGGTTGCCTGTAAGAGATTGCCTTGTGCGATAAGGCCGCCAATTGTATATGCCGCAAAACTATGCCAACTATGTTTCTGTAATACTGTTCTTGTGTACATACAATAAAGAGATATATTATTATTATTAAGCGTTCTAAGAACCCTGACAATATTTGGGTCACGATTGATATTACAATGTAGGATCCAAAATTGACGAAGAATGAATTCTTGAATGGTTAAATAACACAAATTACTCAATTAGGGTCGTATTCTTCAAAGCCATGACACATGTTATAATCAGGTATATGAAATCTGGTATGTCTAATTTGAAAATGATGTACATTATTTCACGTGCTTCTAACTTTCAAAATGACGGTTTTTTATACAACCCTTCAATGCTTACTGGAAACAATACAAAGGCTTTAGGAAAGCCATCAAAACCATCACAAACACAAAAAAAGTAAATACTTCACCCTTGAAATTGCTGCAAACCCATACAAATCCATTGACCTCAGTAAACCATGTGTCTAAATATTTCGGTGAACTTTTACAGCACTTAGCTGATAAGATACTTTCTGCCAAGCCTCACCCCCTATCTTTGGCAGCAGATCTGACACACAAAAACATTCATCATAGCCCACCAAACTCCATCTCCATCACAGAAGTAGCTGAAACTGAAGTCGAAGCCATAATTCTACAACTTCGCCTCGATTGTGCCGTAGGGTGGGATAGTATCCCGTCTCGGGTCTTAAGGTATTCAAGAGAAGCATTGCTCCCCCCAATAACCCATATATGCAACCTAGCCCTAACAAAAAGTGGTTTTCCCGGCCATTTTCAAAAAATCAATAATACACCCAATCTACAAGAGTGGGGACAGGGACTGTGTTACCAACTATAAACCTATTGCAGTGTTAAGATTTTGGAGAGGAAACTGAATAATGCGCTTCAATGGTTCCTCCACAAATACAACCTCTTAGCACAGAATCAATATGGTTTCCGTTCGGGTGTTTCGACCGAGGATGCTGTATTGGACCTCACTACAAAAATCAGCAAAAGTTTTGACAATAGAACCAAGTGTTTGTTTATATTTTTGGATCTTTCTAGAGCTTTCGACATAGTCTCTGTCCCTATCCTCTTAGAAAAGTTAGAAAAGATCGGTGTTCGAGGCATACCACTTCAGATCTTCGTAGACTACCTGACCAATCCGAAACACTCAGTGAAGATAGACTGTCACGTAAGTGAGGAGACTACAGTTAATTATGGCGTCCCACAGGGGAGCATATTGGGCCCAACTCTATTTCAGCTCTATATCAACGACCTGTGTACACTCTCCTTACCAAACACTAACATCTTCACCTACGCTGACGATACGGCTATCTTGGTTACGGGACCCAATTGGAAGGTTGTTAAGGAGATAGTGGAACGCTCCCTATCCATTGCGATGCACTGGTTGAATAAGAATTTGCTTACACTGAAACTGGCAAAAACAAACTTTGTCCCCTTCTCAATCACAAAGGTTGGTGATCCGCCACAAAACTTCACACTAAAAGCACACACCTGCACAACATCCTATTCATGCACCTTCAATGAAATTACCAGAGCAGACTCCATCAAGTATTTAGGCGTGATGATAGATAGTAGGCTTATTTATGGGACAATAGATAGTGGGACAAACATATTGCACTAATGACAACTCGTGTGAGAGGCCTCATCTACTTGTTTAAATCACTTCGTGACATTACCCTTCCAGAGAAACTAAAACTAGTATATCTGGCGCTTGGGCAGTCCGTAATTCAATACTGCATTTCTGCATGGGGAGGAGCAGCAAAGTCTCATCTAATCAGCCTTGAGCGTGCACAAAGAGCTGTACTAAAAGTTCTATCAAAAAGGCCGTACATATATCCTACTGTTAGTCTTTATTCAGATATAAAGTCCTAACAGTTCGTCAAATTTATGTTCATCAAATAGAAGGCACCAATCCCAGCCTGCTCCCGATCCCAATAGGTGAAGCAAGAAGTATATTTTTCCAAGCACTCGCTGCAAAACGTCCTTTGCTAGACGTCAATTGTATAGTGTAAGTTCCAAAATATATAACTTACTGAACAAAAAACTAAATATCTCAGGCTTGAATCGGCACGAGGCGAAAACTCAACAAACAAATTGGATACAATAATTTGACTATCATATGACAGAGGATTTACTTAAATACACAGAATAAAATCATTATTTGCATCACTAAACTAATTAAGCGTAGCGAGCCGAAGGCGAGCGAAGCGTCTTTGGTTTCAAAGTTGCATTTCAAACAAATGATACTCCTCCGAGACCGTTTGACCGATGTCGACCAAATTTGCCACGGTGATCAAGTAGACATTACTGAGTGTCGTAAGGGGTCGAATGTCCAGATCGGTCTTACCATCGAGGAATAATCACCGAAAAACAAAATCAATGGAATAAGTCGACCGGTCACGTTGACCTATTGTTGGATAGGCAAATCTCGCTACGCTTAAGTTTGGGTTGATTGCGAAGCTGGTAACCACCCTAGTCTATTATGTTAAGAGCTGTAGGTCTACCTAGAGCTCTTCAAACACATTTACATACACACGACAGAGACACACACTAACATACACCTTCACGCACACGCTCACACATACACACTCACCCTATTTTTCTCGCATTCTATAGTATATAAACGAAATTTAAAAACCTAAAGTAGTATAGAGATAATGCAATGTAGTATGTATGCTTAAATTATGCTAAATAAATAAATAGTTATACTAAACCATAGATCTGTTAAAGGAAATATATTATGTCTGTGTATGTGTATGTATATATATTATGTAATTTAGTCTGGTGTAATATAATGTGTTATGGTACGATGTATTATGGTGTAACTTGTTATATTGAAGTATACTTTGTTGTATAATTATTATAATAAGTGCATGTTATTAACGGCAAACTGTGGTGTCGTACGTTCTCACCTCACTCGTTCGTATTATTTATATTTTTATATTCCGCATTTTTATGTCTGACTGCTGTCTTCCATAAAACAGGCATTAGCCTAGTATGGAATACAGTTTCAGTATGTTCAGTATCCTTTCTGTTTGATTTTAGAGTTGTAACCATCTGTATAAAATGTGTACTTGAGTTAAATAAACATTTATTTATTTATTTAATTTATTTATTTACATTACACCCTTAGAGGTGAAATTTCTGAAAATCCGTCCTTAGTCGACGTTAACAACATGAAAGGTATCAACTGCCAAAATATTAAGTATGTAGCACTAGCGGTTTTAGGCGCCGAGTTTCTCAATCGGTACAAGTAATTATATACGTGTAGAAAATATTTTTACCAAGAGACTGTTACCTAAATTCGGTTTTATTTGGTAATCCCTCAAACCACAATCCTTGGCAGCCAAATTTTACTAGTATACGGTAGCAACATGTTGAAACAAAGTTGAGGAGGCACTGCATGAGAGTGAAGCACGAATGCCGATGACAACATGATTTTTTACATAGCTGTAGGTCTCAGGTGCACAAATCGTAAAACATTCAGCCAATTCTGGTAACGAAACATCCTTGGGCCCCTCGTTTATAATATCCACAAATCTAAATACTTTTCATTGTCATTCCTAGACTTCTAAATGTTACAACACTCACACACACATCACATTTATTTCCATAACCGTTAAAAATAATAATATCTTATGACCGTTTCCGAATACTGTATAGTATGGCAAATACATTGTTCTTCGTCAAACAATTCCTAGAAACTAATAAAGTGCGTCTCCAATCAAGTGTGAGTAAACTTACTGATGTCACTCACACAGCCGTTTGTTAAGCAGCTGACAGGAAAATATCACAACTAAAAGAAACAAACGGATATTTTTGCTGAAAACCTTTGATGTAGATATAACAATGAATTACGAGAATCGTATCAATATCAATTCCTTACGGTCCTAAAAGATACTTCATATATTTGAAATCGCACCGTTTACGTATTCTTACACAAAACCGGGTCAAAAAGGGTTTGCTTTAAAAGTTTCTGCTTGTAACAAAGAATGTAATATTTATAACTTTGTTACAGTGTCTCGCAACGATAGCGACTGTATATTGGCGGAGTAATGAGGAGAGCGTGCAAGGGGAGAAGTTGAAGGGGTACTCGAGGTCAAGGGAGCTGACAGAGGGATCACGAGCAGACCGCGTGCAGGCGGCTGGCAAGTCAAGCTCAGCGCTCGGACTGACGTTCGCAACATATCTTCTGCTTTCTTGTGTTATATTACAATTGTCACATGAGAAGTTTAGTTCGTAAAAGAACGGTGTATTGTTAAATTGTATCTAAAAGGTACTATACCAGTGACAAATTTCATGGCTGAAGTGGATCGTGCTAGAACTATTAAAACAAAACGCTTGGTTCAAAACGACTACGGGCTTTATACGAATGGTAAGATGAATTTTTGCATGTCAGGCTAAATACGTGATAAAGAAATAGAGATTAAATAATATGTTTTGTGATGAAACTTGTGCCATCAAACAGAGTAAATTAATTAGGTACAGTATTTTGTTATAAAACCTCATATTGCATCCAAAGATAACCTCGGTAACCAAAGTGTTAGAGCATTTAATTTCTTACTAAAGTATAATTTTAATGGTATCTAAGAACCACCCGAATCTACCCGAACCAAAGCGTGTGTAAGCCTTTTTGCTACAAAGAAATGTCAAAAACTATGATTTCGCTCTATTACTTAACAAAAAATGACAACTAAATAAGATTGTGCCAACATAGTACAAAGGCACATTTTGAATATTCTCAACGAGCGTTAGGTATTTTAACTTAATGTTTACTAATCTGATCAGTTATTCACATATTGTCATTCCAATGTAAGGTGATAAAAACAATTGTTTTTGTAAATATAGGTACATTTTCAAATAAGACTAACATATCATGTCGACTAAATATATATAATTAACAGAAAATAATATAAATAATTTTGTATATCTACGCATTTATCGTGTGGACGCTTATTAGGGATTAATTCGTATGATAGAAACAGAAAAGTATAAATTCTGTAGGTCAAGAATTGAGGTGGAAGTTTCTTTACAGTAGATAGGCATCGATATAAATCAACTGCGACATTAATTTGTTACTATAGGTATAACTTTGAATCGGAATCATGTGATTTATGGATTTTTATGACTAAATATCAAATAATGACAATGTAAATAATATATATTATATATATTTTCATAAATTCCGTTATTGACTGAATTGTATCAAGTACTCCTAAACACATTCATTTTTGTTATATCATTAACTTCCCACTCAAAGCGTGAAATAAATTTTCAAGAATTAGAATGTATCGTACCAAATTGCAATTGAGATACTGTTCAGAGGTATTGATTGAGTCAAGCATATGGTACCGTTCTTTTTCTTTTTCGTGCGGAAATCCCCTCGGATACCCCCCGCGCGCCAGTGGGGGCGGTTATGTCGGGCTTGAACCGACTAAAGCCGCACGCCGTATCGGGTCTTCAGACGCCGATTGGTAAGGTTGCGCATAAAGCATATCCCTCGCACCCCGACTGACCCTGGGAAGCATCTGGTACCTATACGCTACTACATTAGGATTATTGCGAATGATAAACTAGCACCAAAAGCAAAAGAAATAGCTAGCAGTAGTAGAGTCAGGTTGTCAGCGTTGAAGTCACTGTTACTTTATTTTTGAATTTAATGTTTTTTGTTTTATAAACATGCTTGTTCTATGGACTGAATTGCCTCTCTTTAGAAACATCCAGTCATGGCAATACCAATCGTTAGATAACAGAAATCACTCTATATTCTTACAATTTCGCAGGGAAAAACTAAAGTTTTTGTGTGCATGATTGTTAACTCTGTTGTCTTATTATATGTTAATCTGGCATTGAGCATACTATGGTTGTGTCTATAAGCATGCGCCCATTGTATATTGTGTAAAGAGCTCAATAATGCTGTGTAAATGTGTATAAGTAATTAAAACGATCGTCAAACGCCAGCCATATTCATTTACAATTGTTTGCAAATGGATTGTCTGTTATTTAACGTTAGAATTTAAATGCGACATTAAGCTTGATTAGTAATTACTAGATTACTATCACTTGATGATGTTTATATAATAGCTAAAAACTTGGTAAGCGCGTGGCTTTTGTTTAAATTTCATAAATTAGTTATTCCATTTCTTAACTCGTGTTCGCTATATTTCTGGCCACTAGGTTGACAGTGCTCTGCTGGTTGAGTGCTGATTTTAATAAAACGTTATGGCGGCAGTCTTTTTTTATTTTGAGAAATTACTACTGTTGTTACTGAAATTTTAAGAAAATACTTGTAAAGTATAGGGTCTATGCTTTACCTGATCTAGAAAAGTAAATCTAGCAGAAATTTACTTGAATTAGATTCACCAGTAACGTTACAATGCTACTCTAGGTACCATACTTTAAGACAGTTAGTCTTTTCTAACCACATAAATTTTTTTCTGCCATTTTAGACCATGAATTCACTAGAATGTCATTTTCTGTGAATGTATATAAGGGTATACCTTAGTGGGTTGGATTTCGAAAGTAAAAATCCATTCAACTAAACTGAGTACTCACGTGATGACGCGTTTTACTCAATGAAATTAATTAAGTAAAACCTGGTAACGCAGTTCAGTCACTGTAATCCAAATTCCTATCGTTGGTGGCCCGGCCTTAGTCATGCCTTTTCAATCACCAGATTTAGTTCTATTTTGTTACTGACGATATCAAATTAATTAAATTATTATAAACAATTGGATATCCTGCGCCGAAAATAGCTGGAAAAACTAAATTAAAACATAATTTAATTCTTTTGCTTTGTGGATTTATGAAAACGTTATAATATAAACTATTAATCATGACAATGTATATATTTTGTAAAATACTAGTATTTATTATTAGGTAAAGGCTAGCATTCAAGTTGATGCGTTGACTAAGAACAAGTGAGATAAAACAGTTCTCACTAGTTCAACGGGAAATTGATACTGGAACTAGTAAGAACAACTTAAAATTTTACTATGATGTCTATCTACAATACCTATTAGCTGGGTAGCTGTTTTTGGTGCTTTATGGCTAACTTGCAACTTATTAGGCTAACGCATCAATTTAGTTGTACTGGCCTAATTGAATTTTACCTAGTCATTGTATACAACTTTGTTAGATATGTCTAAAGTAACATTTTGGTTTTATATAAAATCACTGCATGGTTAAATATGTAGTATGGGTACCACTACAAAGCTGTTGGCATAAGATAAATATTGCATATATTCTGATATACGTTTATCGCTATACTGTACATACCGTAAACGTATAAAACAAAATAGTAGTTGAAAAATTAATCCACTAACAAAGTTTCGAAGTTTCAAAAATATTATTAGAATTCATTGATAAATATTTGGCAATAGCTACAGAGTGACATTGGTGTAATTTTACTCAATTATGAAAAAAAAAATTGTGAATTTGTTGACGTTTCAAATATATTGTGTTCTTATACAGTTTGATGTTTTTTAACTTTTCAAAATAATTGACTTATTTATTTTTATATTTATACATCGCCTATTATTTTTAGTCGTATCCTTAAAAAAAATGAAATTTAGTTTTTAAAGAAAACATAACCTTAAAGCACTTTATGTATAAATAATGGAGATTAATGGCTGCAGACAAAATGGCGGATTATGTAACGGCCTTTGAAAACTCTCTTTACCACATTTTACCCGTTTTCACCTGCTTCAACCGAAATTTCTGAGAGCTTTCATTCATATGACTCATTTTCACTTATTACACATGGTTCTACAAAAGAGGGTTTCTTTTGTAGAACTAACTGTTTACAGAACTAAAAATTTAAGGTATATTATGAATAATTCAGTACCGACTGTTTAAACTTTGTGAGCAGGTGCAACTCATAACATACCTACTTTGTGTTGTTTTAAAGTGGTTTTCAAAAATAGTGCAATGGCTGTTGTTATACCAAACGTAGGTATAATGAAATGTAACTGTATACAATGTAATACTACGAGTACGATAAATAGTTTTGATAAACTCGATTTATTTACTTTTGTGGCAGATATGAACATGATTGAATACTATAAACAATTGCAATTATAAAAACAGAGTTTTAACATTTGAAAAGTATACTGGCAAAGTAATTGGCAAAATAAACGCTTTCGTTTGTAATTATATTTTTTTACCGTATGAAGAGTAAATGTTTAGGATAATCGACTTAGTATACATACAGAAAATAACCAAGAAAAGATGTTAACAGTAACAAATCACCAAAAACATAAGGGAACCGCCAAAATTACAACAAAGGATAACAAAACGATAGACAACCGGTTCCTTAATTGCAGTGCGCACTTTAGTTTCTTTATCATACGTTATTTTATGCATTTCGGTAGACCATTTTCATTAGAAACGCATAGATTATCCTTGGCTACCCTCAATATTCGGCGGATAAAGTAAATTACAGCAAATTTTCTTTACAAATTTAAGATTTTGGATACAGGTTCAATTTTACTTTCACCATTTAAATGATTAGAGCTGGTAAAATTATCAATTCAGTAATTGATCTGTAAAATATGTTAGAGTATTGTAGTCATATTTGCGGCATTCTATCATATCAAAAATTAAATCTATAAATGTTTTGTTATTAAATTATTTGATTAATTTCACGGTTACTGTAGTTAGTATATTAATTTCTTGGAAGAAGCAATTATTACAAAGCTAATAGTCAATTTTTCAAATACTGTAATTAATTTACACTCTCACTTCTACTACTGCTCTTAACGTGCCCAATTGTGCACACCAATTTCAGAAGTAATCTTTACTGCTAAGTTTCAAGTAATAATTTCTGGTTATGGGTGTCATAAACTATATATTTTTGATAATGAGTTTAAAACAGTCTCATTCAATGGAAATTTAAAATATCGGATATAGAGACTGCTAATACATGACACCATTGATATATATATTACTAAAGACCGTATAACACTATCAAAATTAGACAGAAATACTGAAAATGTAAATGTGACAACCAAAATAGGTTTAAAAGAGAAGGCTTTATTTATTATTCATATTACAGAATTGCTTGATGTAAACACAGTTTAGAGATGTGCTTGAAAATGTAATGAATGGTCAAATAATACGATATAACTTAGTTTCTCTGTCTACGGTAACGGTCTGGCCGTTTAAGCCTCATTTTGTCCATGATATCCTATAAAAATGTCTATTACCATTATTTACTACTAATAAGTATGTATATAATATATTATGATATGTATGATGATATCACGGTATTTTACGAAATACGCAGTTATTGTTGCTTATTGTTACTAAATATTTATAGCGTATAAATACGATCTGTACATAATGAATATATCTTGTAGCTCAAATTAATTGAATATAAATAAATCATGTGACCTAATTTCGTAAATTTTATTTATTTTCATTTTGTTTCTCTACTACTATCTGTTTAAGGTTCCATACCCAAAGGTTATAACCGATTATTCCGAACCTGACCCGAAAGCCTGACCCGGTCGCGAGTTACGGTTAGAAACTTGAAAAAAAAAATTAATATTTGTTCCTTACGCTCTTCCTAACCTGACCCGACGTCTTTAAATAAAATATATATATATATATATAATATATATATAATATATTATGATATGTATGATGATATCACGGTATTTTACGAAATACGCAGTTATTGTTGCTTATTGTTACTAAATATTTATAGCGTATAAATACGATCTGTACATAATGAATATATCTTGTAGCTCAAATTAATTGAATATAAATAAATCATGTGACCTAATTTCGTAAATTTTATTTATTTTCATTTTGTTTCTCTACTACTATCTGTTTAAGGTTCCATACCCAAAGGTTATAACCGATTATTCCGAACCTGACCCGAAAGCCTGACCCGGTCGCGAGTTACGGTTAGAAACTTGAAAAAAAAATTAATATTTGTTCCTTACGTAACCCTCTTCCTAACCTGACCCGACGTCTTTCTTAAAAGTACATATGTGTCAAATCAGTGTATAATATTTACTATTTTGTGATAATTAATCTCAAGATCTCTCTTCATAGATAGCACTTCTTGCCATAAACTTTCCGGACTCTGTTGGGGTGACAGTTATAACCTAACCTAACCCACTTTACTTGTTTTTGGAATATAAGCCGAGCGAGGCAAGAAGTGCGAAAGAAGTACAATGACCAATCCGCGGACCCCCCTTAGGGGAGGGGGGGGGGATAATTTTTTGCTCGATATTAATAACGACAAAAGGTAGACGCTTGAAATATTCATCAAAATATTTATTTATACATTCACTTTAAAAATAAAGAATTAAATTAAATATTAGAGATCCGATTCTCAGCACTCCATGGATTCACCGTGCGGTCGCCGGGTCCATAGCGTGGTACAGAGAGGAACACCATGACGGCGACTGGGACTTGCGACCCAAATGTAGGTTTAGGGTGGCCACCTTGTGATGCATCAGCGCTCACCTCCACCGTCAGTAGTGTTCCCCCCCCTACCTATCCAAATTTGGTAAGATCCTAACAATGCCGCTTTTGATATACGTTTTAAAATAAATAAAGTAAAAATAAAATAAAGAGCTTACTGAAGCTCTTGGCAATCCGAGGTCTTTAAGTAAGTTGTACAGGGATTTAGCTGGAATTCCCCTTGCTCCTACTTCTACGGCATAGAGTTTAACCACGTAGCCGTTTTTGGTTAACTCGTTAGTCAAATCAAAGTATTTGTTTGTCTTTATAGCGTGGTCTTTAGGTATATTAGTTTCCCACGGTACTGTGAGTTCTACAAGCACTGCACGCTTATGCGATCGTGAAAAAAGGAATATGTCGGGTCTGGATGATGAGGCACAGACATCCTCCGGTATCCTATAGTGCTTCTCATACGTGTCTACGAGTATTGTCCAGTCAACGGCAGCTATCAAAATTGAATAAGGCTTTTGAAGTGATTTCTTTGAGCAGCCTTCCTTTACAAACGCAATGTCATTTCTTTGGTTTGTGGTTAATCCTTTTTTCGCTCTAGCTACCGCCAAACTTACAGCCTCACGTATGATTTCTTATACCTTATCATGACGGCGCGAGTAATGACCCCGGTCTAATAGCGTTTTACAACCCACTAGTAGGTGCCTAGCCGTACCAGTTGCTTCACCACATGAGTTACATGTTTTATCTGTGGCTTTTCCCCATCTGACCAGATTGCTTTGGTCGGGGAGGGTCAACTGGAATGCATTCAGGTAAAATTTAAGTAAGGCCGGTGACCAGTCGTATATTATGGTACGCCATTTTAAGGCTATGGGAATACAAAATTCACCTAGAGTCAACCATTCGTTTTGCATTTCTAGGTTCATTGCGTGCACCTTATAGGTGTTGTTTTCGTCTGCTTGAAGAAAAGATTTTGTTATTTCTTTATCTGTTTGTCTCTGAATATTACCTAGACCTACTCTACCAGTCTGCGAGCCTATCATGAATCTTTTATGGAACTGGAGGCGTGATTCGAGCTCCGATGCATTTTTATCTTTTGGAAGGACTTTTACTATTTCGTCTTTAGATTCCGATAAGACGTGCATTTTAGTTACTCTTAGGTGTTTATAGAGTTCTGATGGCTTCTTAAGCGTCATTCCAAAATTATTCGCGGATCTATATAGTGCCGACGGGTCGGCCGACGGAGCTAGCCCTAGCCACGACTTCAGTGTCTTCGTGACACTCGCATCTAGTTTTTTGAGGAGGCTCTGGTTTATATCATATATGAAACGGCCAGTTAAGACGCGAGGTTAAATAATTGTCATAGATCCAAGCTTTTTTAACATTACTTATTGGTTGTTGGTCTACCTTTTTTAAATCGATAATGAAACTATCAATTAATTCGTCCAAAGCTGGAGTGCAACCTCTGTTGTCAATCTTTCTTCCGAGGAATTTAAAAGGCACGGTTTCAGATATAGTTGAAACGTTTTCCCCGCCTATACTAAGCCCTGGGTCATATGAAGTATACCTGGTATCCCGCCTACCCAGACATAGACAGTAGCATTTGCTAGGTTTTGCTCTCATTCCATCTGTCCATGTACAGAAATCGTCTACTCTACGCAGTAGGTCCTGGCACTGCTTTGGGTTACGAGTCAGTATTGCCAAATCGTCCGCGAAAGCGAGGATAGACTCCGTATATTTACCGTTTAGCTTAAACCGATAGCCCCACTTCTTGTCGTGTGTGGAAATGTTGTCTATTAAAATATTTATTACTATATTGAAAACTATAGGCGATAAACAGCAACCTTGGAACAAACCTACATTATAATTTAAAGGTTGCGTGTATCCATCTTTGGTATTAATCACAAACTTTAATTTACCATAATAAGAGGATATTATTTCCCAAATGATGGACGGAAAGTGATACCATTTTAATGCAAACAACATAAGCTCGTGTTGTACTGAGCCAAAAGCGTTTTCTAGGTCTATCCAACAAACTGTTATTTGCTTTTCATTTGATCTGGCATCTTTTAAACTTTCCGCCAGTAAAGAATTGTGTTCCAGACATCCTGAAATTCCCGGTAGGAACCCTTTTTGGTGGTTTGGTCTGAAATAGTTATTATTGATCATGAAATTTGTCATTTCACGGCTTTCACGGCCGACGTTGCATGTAGAATACTGCTTCCGGGCTGTTTGGCCGTGGTCCATAGGAAACTTGTGTTCCAAACGTTTCGTCATTGTTCGATATTGTGCTAAGGACTAAATATCATAATAATTCCAGCCAGACTAAACCACAATTAGAATTAAGTAAGTAGAATAAGTATATTTTACAAAAGATCGTTGTTAACCACTGCCATCCTTCAGTTCACATAATATTCAGTAGCAATGCATGTGACCACGTGTGCACTAAAATCAAATTCTGTATTACTAAGTGCTATTAATACTGAAGTTAGTAACTCAATAATATTTTTAAATAGTAGAAAACATATATATTGTGAATTATGTTATTGATCCAAATACGTGTAGAATATACTGCTTCCGGGCTGTTTGGCCGTGGTCCATCGGAAACTTGTGTTCCAGACGTTTCGTCGATCACTGCGGTCGACATCTTAGATGGTACACGTCGGTCGTCGTCGAGTTCACCACAAGTTTCCGATGGACCACGGCCAAACAGCCCGGAAGCAGTATATTCTACATGCAACGCCGGCCGTGAAAGCCTTAAGATTTATATATAGATCCAAATACGGGTTTCCTTTTCCCTATAATCCCATGTTACTTCCGCGGGGCCTGAAAAAACATCTGTCGAGGCCCTTAAACCATCATTTACGAATTCTTAGCTTCTGTAATGGTGGGCTTTAATTTCGGGATTGCACTTTTTAGCTGTCCATCAGGCGGATACGCAGTCAAATTGAAGGACCACACATTTAAAAAAATACAAGTTAGTATCATGTTACAGGATATTCACGCTGTATCAATTTATTTTCTCAGTCTATAAACAAATAATTCATACTTAAAAAAACTTATAAAACAGTTACATTCAAATATTCATTTGGACTAAACGAAAATGGTCTCTTTTCGCCTATTTTTTTTTCAGCTTTTTCAATACATGCGATTAATCTACGTCAACAACAATATACCAAGTTATAGATACTGTCTTCACAAATATGAGACCTCCTTTTGGCCATTTTATAAAAGTAATTTCGTTTGCTTTTGCCTGCGTTTCATGAAAACTTATGAATCGATTTTATTGAAACTTACAGGAACTTAAATGCCTCCAAAAGCTACAACAAGTCTAAGTTTAAACTCTTTATATTAATTTAAAAGTAAATTATAGACTTTCAAAATTTCACGCAAAAAATAAACATGGTTTTTCGCAATTTACCGAAGATCTATTAAACCGATTAAAGTGCACTGGAGCTCATTCGATTTGAAAAGTTTCTCACGAATAAAATAAAAACTTAAGATCCTACAAAAAAGTGGCATTATGTGTTTTGTAGTTATTTGGGGTCTCAGGAATAGGAATCCGGTCACAGTTGCTGGTCCTCGGGTTTAAACTCAAAAAGCATTAGCACCTGCTCTAATACTATAATGACGTAAGTTTATAAGGTAGTTTGTTAGTTTGTCACTCAATCGCGCAGTGACTGGATGGGCGCCATAGATAATAAATCCTTTAATAATAATAATAACGTTTTTTTTATTTTAAAGAATTGTAGTACAATGAGGCATAATTATAAGTTTACAAGGTAGGTAGGTACTATTATTCTACAATATGTGGGTGCGGTTCTGATTTCCTAACTAGGCTACAAAGTAGCCTGTATGAAGGAGTTACAGTCCCTTTCCTAAGGATTTAATGTGAGTATAAAATAGTACAATTGATTCATTTCAAGTGCTACAAGTTAACTTCTTTTTCGCATATTAAAAAATAAAAATAATAAAAACAGACAAAGAAATAACAAGGTATGACTACAGTAATGTGTACGTTCGAGTTTTTGTGTGCGTGTGAGTCTGAGGGTGTGTGTGTGAGAGAGTGTGAGTGTGTGTGTGTGTGTGCGTGTGTGTATGTGTGCTTATTTGTGACAAGAGGAGGTGTAGGACGATCAATCAAGTAGCCTATTTCAGTCAACGCTTGACATTGGCTTCTCGTAGAAAGCGCCATGGCACTCGCTATGAACACGCAGTAATAAAGGTTTCTGTTTCATCGTTTGACTGACTACGAAGAAACAAATAGACACTTTTTTGCACTCGAAGTGGCTGAGGCCGAATACAGGACAATGCCTGTTTATTTTGTTGTATAGGGATGGACCTAAAATGTAATAAAATCTCTTAATAAAAGACGACCGTGGCAGCGGAACAGCATAAATTTTATCCTTTCTGCGCTTGTCAATCATCCTATTTGGCGTTTGGTGGTGCTGCAGAATCACTACTTGCAAGATGAAGTGTTGTCGTACGTTTAAAACGTCCCATCTTTCATATAGTTCGGTTGTGGGGAACCTAATAGAACGAAATGTTGCAACTTTCAACACTGCTCTGTGTGCTATTTCTAGAGGCTTTATTATAGTTTTTTTTTAAAGTAATCAATTTTTAATCTCAACATGAGAGAATAGTACAATGACCCAATTTAATTAAATGTAGCTTCAGAATCGCTTAGAGGTGGCTCTTTTCCTTTCCTACCCTTACAGCGCAACAATGAATTCTTTATGTAATTTAATATTGTGGGACGAAACTGATGCTAACTAAAAGCAATACGTGCCGGGTCCTTAACATCGGGGATTAAATCTGTTCCCGTACCTACTCCGCTAAAGTTCTTAATAACATGATATTATAAAATATTTATTCAGATCAATTTAAATGATGCTTTGAAATTTTGATGATGGGATAACCCAAATTGTTTGTAATATCGATAGAGAACACAAGAGAGCATCATGTATTTACCTTCGAAGGAAATGGCATATTCTCTTGTGAAGTCATGTGCCATATTTCAATCCTTATTAGATTTCTTTTATTACAATTTCTTCCAAGAACCAGAATCTATCAAAAACCATCTATCAAAAAAGTTTTTGTTAAATTAGATGGTGAGCATCTAATTTGAACGGTGTTCGGCTTGGAGTATCTAAATATAAGGTGTGGATCAAACCGCAAAGCACAACTAGTAAATAATAGGAGGCTACTAGAAATTTAGGCCCCACATTATCTACGGATGTTATCAGTATTAACTATGAGGATGTTGGGCCTAATTAGATTCATCGTTGGAATTTGGTGCTACTGGGACCTCCAAGCTACAGAAAACCGCTGTTAAGTAACATTGTGCAGAATGTTTTTCTACTAGTGATAAGGGTTACCAGAGGGGATAGGGTCAATAACGCGTAATACACCTGCAACTTGGTGCAACCTACAAATATTTTAGGCACCGGTAACCGCTTACTATCAGGCGGGACGTGTGCTTGTTTGCAACCTATGTATTATGAACGATACGAAACTAATTTCGCAATTGCGAGTGGGTGACTCAGAGTGGATTCACTAGGTACTATAGTGTAGTAAGCCTAAAAAATATAATATTTCAATGGACTATTACCTATACAGAAATTTGTTTTGTTTTGTTCCTTTACAAAACACGGAAAATCAAATCATGAAAATATTTTCGTAGAGGACTCGGTGTTTGAACACAAAACCGAATACCTGACAGGTATACTAGCGCCTGCAAGCAATAATAAAATATCTGGATAAAAATCGTTGTAAAAATGTTGGTTATTTCTAGTTTTGAATAAATGATGCCACTTTTGTGTGCTTCAACAAAAGTTTAATTGTTAATTTTTTTCACATCAAAAACCAACATCAAAAAACTGACGTCCTTTGAGAATCATTTAGTAGAGGTGAGCACCACAATTTGTCCAAATCATATTACGTTACATAGAATTCCAGGTATGTTTAAATTTTCTTGTCTGTATAATTGCACAAATTGTCTGTTCTCTTTGTGTAGCTAAATCCTGTTTGAATAAATTGGGTATCCTCTGCGTCAATTTTATGTCGAGAGCGGGCTTAAGATTTGTGATAGAACGATCCAAATCCTAGAGACTTTACTGGCGGTAAACAAGCTTTCGTTTTACTTAGTTTTTCTTGACACATTGAGGAGAAGTCAGTAGATTATTATCTTATACATTGTAATTCTAAAACAGATCTTGATTGTTAAATTGCTGGCTTTTAGATTTTACAAATTTCTAAACAAGATTTAAAAATGCTAAAAAATTCTATTCGACCTCTCTGGTGGCAGGGTTTTTATACTAAGGTGGCAAATTAACAGATGGCTGTCTGATAGCACCACAATTACCACGTTGCAATGTCTTTTGACTTGGGTAAATTAAAATGAGCTGTATGTTAACTAAACAAAAGTTTACTAGGCTACTTATATAAGAGTTAATATACAATTTGCACCATCAATATCATTTTTTTACGAAATTACGAGCCACAATCGAAAAAAATCTAATTCCACGACAACCCTAAATGGTTAAATAAAACCCTATGTAGGTCATTTGCATTCCAAAATTCACTTAAATATAAATATTTAAGGTTATTCTACACAGCGCTATCTGGACCCAAAGGAAGTATAGCTTAACTAGTTTGTATTATGGATTCTATTATAGACTAATTATAACTTAATAATAAAATTGTTTATATATTAGTCTATGGTTCTAGAAAGCGGATAAAAAACTTACTTAGACTTACACCTAGACGAATGCAAATATGCATATTCCTAGTCGAGCGCTTTGCCGTTATGCCACATAGGTTGTCATAAATCCGTTGACTAAGGCCGTTCGCTGCCTTATACGTGTGCACGCCTATGTGTGCTCGTACTGCGTGCTACTTCGTGCAAATACATAGAACAGCGTTTGCATTTGTACATACCATAACGCAGTGTGGGCGCTCGCATGCGCACGTTAGCCCACGTTTCGTGCTGTTTGATGCAATTACAAAAAGCAGCGTATGTGTTCGCACGTAACAGTACGCATAAGGCAGCGGATGGCCTCATACAGATAGTTCATTGAAATGTTACATTTTTTAGGCCTTACCATGCGTTTTTTAGAGGACGCAATTTTATTATTTTAATGTGTAGGGGGTGTCAGTGTGAAGCTAAAACCAAGTTTGTGAGGTCGCCGCCCTTGTCCCACGGCCGCCATCTTGAAAATAGGGGTTGAAATGGTTTTTACGATATATCTCTTAAACTATTTATTTGAAAAAAAAAAATTAGTATTTTTTTTTGTTGCAAATTAAATTCTCTACAACTTTGGTCCAGTAACTTTATTTTTTTTTTAATTTTGTTATTATAATTTTTTTAATTATTTATTTTGCAATATTATTAATAATTAATTATTGACTCTTTTCCCCACCACGTAGAGTCTGGAGGCGCGTTTTTTTACGTGGTTTTTTTTTTAATATTTAGGACACGTCAACTTGACTTCACGTCGCCCGATGGTAAGCTGAAGGTAAAGTCTCAGGACAGAGGGTCACCATTACATACACGTACCATGTTAACAATGGTGGCACTTAGCTTGACGGCCTCATCAAAAGAGGATTTTCGTCGCAGCACCGCGTGACACCGGTCCGGTCCCACTAGTGACGCGACCACAATCCCCCTGCCCGGCTATGCACTTACTGACCCCTGAACGCAATCAAACCGAAATTGGATTACTATGGAGGGTTTTTCGCAATCGTTTACGGTGCTACCCACCCGGCCTAATTTTGTGACAAATTTGTGTCATCAAATTTCTACCACCAGTTAATACCACCAGTGGTATCCCCAATAGGCATAAACCACGGTGATTTTCTAAATTTGAACTACTCCGTCCTCAGTCTTTTCGATGGACCAGGCTGCGGCTCAGCATCTGATCGGCTTTCTGAATTAAATATCAGTGGGAGAACTGGAGAAGGAAGGGGTGTTAATGTCGGTGGTTCATCATCAAAGTCATTTTCATTTATTAATTCTAAGAGCCCCATTACGTTGCTGCAAGTCTCTCCAGAACAATGGAAGCACACTGCAGAACATTTCAGTCCTGCTTTTCGACATCCACACATCGCTCCACAGTTTCCTTTGCATTTGCAAAAGATCCATTTTAGAAGCTCAGGGGGTGCTGGAGGTTTAGAGCTCTGCACTGGCATCAATAATTTTCCACATTTTGTCCAGCCCCAGTCTTCAGGATCATTTTTATTACCAAGCCACGACTGGACCTGATGGTAGACTCGGAAAGTATGAAAGCGAGCTGTGTCTTGTGTTGGAGGAAGTGAAAATAAGTTAAAAGTACTTTTTGTCACTGCCTTGGCGAATTGTTTGTATCTTAGGCTGTCAAGAGAGGGGTGTGTGTTGGGTAACCTCCTCGAGTGTCGCTCCGATTCCGATCCCGCTGCAGTCCGGGGGGAACGGAATCGGAGCGGCCGGTACACCCTGGGCGGCGGTCAATGGCTTCCCCTTCACCCCTTCATAGGGTTGGCATTGATCGTCGGCCAATACCCAACGTGGCGGGAACACATCGCTCTCCGTACTCCTCTGCTTTCAGAGGAGACAGGATGAGCGATGCTGTTAGTGGTGAGATGGCCCAGGGTCAGCCGGGGTGCGAGGGATGTGCTCTGTGGGTAACCTTACACCCCGGCGTCTTAAGACCCGAGACGGCGTGCGGTTTTAGTCGGTGCAAGCCCGACATAACCGCCCCCGCTGGCCGGCGGGGGGGTATCCGAAGGGATTTCCGCACGATAAAAAAAAAAAAAAAAAAAAGGCTGTCAAGAGAATTGTCATCTTTATTACCACCGTATAAAGAGATAAAAAAACGTTTCTGAACATTTTCGCTTATAATTTTTTTATTTATAGTTCTACGACAAAAAGTTACTGAACCAAAGTTGTAGAGAATTCAATTTGCAACAAAAAATGATACGATTTATTTTTATCAGATAAATAGTTTAAGAGATATATCGTTAAAACCATTTCAACCCCTATTTTCAAGATGGCGGCCGTGGGACAAGAGTGGCGACCCCACAAACTTGGTTTTAGCTTTACACTGACCCTCTCTACACATCAAAAAAATAAAATTGCGTCCTCTAAAAAACTCAACCCCAAATGTAACTTTTCAATGGACTAAGACTCAGGTACAAACTTTCACATTTTTAATATTAGTAGGATTTAAAAACTTATTTATACGAGATATTTCTGAATTTAAATTTAACCATTTAGATTCAGAAATACTTTTATTTTTATTTATGTTACATCCTGTAACATAAATAAAAATAAAAAGTACGTTGGTCCAATGTGCTATCCAAGGAATATATTTATTGATTAGGGTTAATGGGTATCTCGGTATCTATTTCGGATTAAGTTTTACCCTAATTTGATTTATTTTTTTAATTCCACATTGAAACTCTAATGTTTGATTCGCTATCGGCCGGATTGTGCTGAAGGAAATTCATTCAATTTATTTTAGTGAATGAACAAGGGTAATTTGCGTACTGCTATTGTGATTTCCGGACCAATATATCAGTATTGGTCTTTGTGCGTGCAGCGTGACCCTTCGGTTTTCCCCTTGAGTACTTGGGCTCATTGTGATTATAAAAGAGTACCTACACGAATTACTACTTTTAAAAGCTGTTTTTAAGTACAAGAGGTTCTATAGGCATATGAATCTACTTATTTTTTTGGTTTGTAAGGGAAGTTACAAAATACTTTTGATGTATAAATTACAGTTAAAATATTATTGAAGAGTGACTATAAAAATATTATATCTGGGTGACATAGGTTTCTTTATTTTTCGACGTTTTTTAAAAACGTTTTTTAACCTAACTAGATCGATTTTTCGCCTCAGAAACCTACCCTTTTTCTTCGTGCGTATTGTTATGTCGCATACGAAACCACTAAAAACGCACGCCGTCTCGGGTGTTTAGACGCCGGGGTGTAAGGTGGCCCATAACGCATTTCCCTCACACCTCGACTGACCCAGAGACATCTCCGGGGCAGGTCTATAAAACCATCATTACGCTTGTCCTTTTACATGGCTGTGAAGCGTGGCTGCTGCTAGAGCGATATAAGCAGGAGCTGCGTGTCACAGAGATGAATATGGGGCGATGGATGTGCGGGGTCACACGTGAAGATCGCGTCAGAAACTTCCACATCCGCGGCAGCCTCCATGTCCGTGACATCGCTTATAAAATGCAGGAGTGTCGCCTTCACTGGTGGGGCCACGTTTTGCTCCAGCAAACGACGCAGCTGACGACATGGGCAACAAATCAGTTAGGAGGGGGAGACCCAACAAGTGCTGGCTTGTAGTCGTAAGGCGTGACATGCATGCCAATGGTCTCACTACCAAAGATGTCCAAAATCGTGCGAAATAGAGAAGCAAAAGCAGGAAAGTGGAGTCCGGGCTCCGAGGTGTATGCAATTAAGGCAAGCCTTCCGGTCAGCAAGTTAACAGTATACCCTTCTGGAGCCACCAGTCAGGTCGCTGCTGATCACTTGCTGCTTACAGAATACGAGAAGGTGGCTAGTCCTTTCTGCCCGTCGGCCTCTACCATAGCAGTGGGCCAATCCGCTCCTGGATTCCACAGGACCCCACAGCGGCCTCCGCCAATAACACCATCGCTCATCCTGTCTCCTCTGAAAGCAGATGAGTACCGACAGCGATATGTTCCCGCCACATCAGGTATTAGCCGATGATCAATTTCAACCCTATCAAGGGAAAACCATTGACCGCCGTCCACAGTGTACCGGCCGCTCCGATTCCGTTCCTCCCATACATCAAGGGGACCGGAATCAGAACTCAGGTTACCCAACACACACCAATGTATATGGACCTCTACCAAAAAATGTATTTTCCCGAAAAGACTAGTTAAAGATAATGTTCGATAAAAGACACAATAGTAAACTACTTATCATTAGCGTTAAACACGTCACAGTCTGTCCCGCGGACTGACTAAAACCACATGGTGTCCTCCCCAAGTGTCCATTGCCGGGCACCCCGGGGAAGCCCTCGAAAGGATAACCACAGGGTTACCGGCGGACTTTGGCCTCACCTGGTGGGGTCGGGTTTTATCCCGCATCGGTGAGTTGGCAGGCGTGTGTAGGACACACACGACACGGCTCCGCCACGGTCTGCTTCTGTAAGGATGGCGAGTCAGCCAACTGCCGTCCTCAGGCCCCGATCATGGAGGTCGGTAGTCCCGGGCGTAGACGAGTCTGCGGCGAGGACCGCCGTCTCTTTCGCGCGCATTACCTAATCGCAAAAAGAGGCGGTGGCGTGCCACTTGCAACCGTCGGAGACCACGGCCCTCACCATTGTCTCCAGCGAAAGAAACGTCAACGCCTAGGACCGCAACGAGATCCCGGCGTTGACTCGTCCACGGCACTCTACAATCGTGTGGAGCGCCGTGTCTTCGCCAGGATCCTCGCAGTGCTGGCACTGCGGCGTTGTCTCCCGGTGGATGTGCCATAGATACTTACCGAAACACCCCTGTCCGGTGAATATCTGGCACATCCGGTAGGAGAGGTCACCGTGGTGCCTCTCCAATGACTCCTTCATGATCGGCCTCACCGCCGCATTGGTAGATTCTCCCCACCTTAGATGCTCAAATCGCACGCTCCATGTCTCCATGAGTTCCCGGCGGAGCTGGGACCGCTGAGCCCTGATTTCTTGGGGCTCCGACCAATGGCCCCGCTCCAGTGCCTCCTTGCGCCATTGGTACAACGACGCAAGGGCTCTCGCTTCCAAGTCCCATGGAGGGGTCCCGGCTAGGAGACATGCCACCTCGAAGGAGATCGTGCGATACCCCCTGATGACTCTGACGGCCATCGCTTTTAACGGGCTGTTTAGCACAGCTACGTTGCGGGCCGCCAGAGTCTCCGCCCATACGGGGGCCCCGTACAGGGCCATGCTTCGCACGATCCCCAGGTACAGTCTCCTAGTGGGAGCGTTGGGTCCCTTAACGTTGGGCATCAGCCGCGATAGCGTGGCCGCAGCCCCCCTCAGTTTCGGAACCAGACTTCGGAGATATGGTCCGAAGTTCCATCGGCTATCGAGTACGAGCCCTAGGTACTTCATCGTGGGCTCGATGCCGATACTTACGCCTCCTACAGTTATGCTGGTTCCCGCAGGTGGCCCCCTCCGAGGCCCGTGAAAGTACATATCCTCGGATTTGTGAAGAGCCACCTCGAGTCCCAGCCGCCGTATTTGACCCATGACTTGAACAACCCCTGCCGTGGTCTTTAGTGCCGCGCTTCGGTGTGTTGCTCCCCGCGCCATCACCTTGCTCCAAGTAGTTGGCGAGCTCAGTTTCCAGTCTTGTGACTCGGGCCCTGAGCTTCGCCTCCTCCTCGAAGACGCTCCTAGCAAGGAGCTCCTCCAACACCGTCCTGGCGACGGCGACGTTCTCCGCCACCGTCTTCTTCTTGCCCGACACATTTTTGGCACGCTTTATCGTGTCGGTTATGCGGGCAAGCGCTGCAAGGAGCTCCCTCGCCGCGGGGATGCCTTGGACCCTGCCACTGGGTAGTGGAGGGACGTGCACCGGCAGCTTTGGCGTTCTAGGTGCCGAGGTGGCCAATATTTTGGCCGGCCGATAGTCCTCGCTCGAGGAAACCGTCTGTTGCCCTGAGCTTCTGCTCCGGCCAAGGGACGGTCCACCCGAGCGTGGCCGCTTCCGTCGGAGACCCTCCTCGGGGTCCATTCGGCTGGATACTGACTCGTTGTCAGTACCTGCCGTCGACACCACAGACGCAATGTCCGCGTCCGTTTCCCCGCCTATCGGTAGCGGAGTAGCGGGTCTGGTGAAGACGACCTTAACCGACCGCGAGTGAGGCCGCCACCTCACTTCCTCATCACGGCATGATGGAGTGGAGGTAGTTGACTACCTCCACTCCATCATCTCGGATGCCTGTGATAGTGCCTTGGTCGTTGTTATAAGTATCGTCCGGTTTGTTTTTATTTGAGTTTTATCCCAAGAGTATGTGGGAAAATTGGTCCATCCAGGCGGAGTCACCTGCACCTCTACAAGCCTATATATACTATGGAGTTCGGCTGGTTCCATAGGTTTTTATGACTTCGCTGTCAGATGTTATAGACTTTTCCTGTAAGCCCTCCGGTCAGCAAGTTCACAGCGTACCCTTCTGGAGCCGGCCTGGTCTTTGCTGATCATCTACCGATTACGGAATGCGAGAAGATGGCTAGTCCTCTCTCACCGGCGGTGGCACAAATGCCCGTAGGCCCCTGCGTTAGCAGTGCGCCAACCCGCCCCTGGATCCGCCAGGACTCTACGTCGGCATCCGCCACTAACACCATCGCTCATCCTGTCTCCTTTGAAAGCAGAGAAGTACGGAGAGCGATGTGTTCTCGCCACGTCGGATATTGGCCGACGATCAATCAATTCCCCATCGAGGGAAAACCATTGACAGCCGCCCAGGGTGTACCAGCCGCTCCGATTCCGTTCCCCCCGGACTGCAGCGGTATCGGAATCAGAAGTAGATCCTCTCGCGTAGAGGTACGGAAACTTTTTATTCTAAACAGCTTGTCTAGATATATACTTTCGTAGACGTATACCTACATTGAATTCATAAATCTCAATTTAAGGGGATGAGCCTATCGTCAACTGGGACCTTATTATTGACTGTTTACTGTCGTATTGTACGACACCAACAGGCTAAAATGGGTGGTCCTTAAATTCTACATCGCCAGGGAAATTATACTATTCAAACTACTCATTATGCTGAATAAACTTTGGTAACTCTAAAATATTTATTAAAATATTCTTGTAAGTAGAACAATATTTTTATTATGATCAATATCTACCCGAATAACTTCAAACTGTTTCTAAATATATTATTATAACAGCAGCTGTACAAATATATAGGTACCTACAACCACTTTCGAAGACACAGTTAAACTTGTGTAGTGTGAAGACAAAACCAAAATTATAGTGTCTACTTAAAATTTTATGAATAAATAATGTGGGTGTCTTAATTTCCCTCCATGGTATCTTCTATATATATTATACTATCCGTTGCCCGCGGCATCACCCGTGGGGAATACTGATCCCGTTCCCGCTTCCCATGGGTACCTATACCAGGGATTATATGTTCCATTCTATCACCTATCCCTGTACCAAATTTCAGCCATGAATCAGAATTACACGCGGGCAGAGTAGTTTAGGATTTAGTATAAAACAAAAAATGCTTAACTATATTAATTAAATTTCGCAAAAAAATATGTGAATCAGCTTGCATCGCGTGATTTGCGGCCGTTAGTGTGAGCATGTATAATGCGCTGCGTAGTTGCAGCGCTGCGTCGGACCGCACCGCTCCGCATCGTACGTACCGAGCCGGGCGTACGTAGTACACACACGCACGGGCACGACCCAATCACATTATCCCAATTAGAGTATACAAATTCATTATTCTTAATTGTTTTTCATGCAGTTTACAAAACAGTTAAATACTTGGTAATAATATTTTATGATGAACTGCAACAATGATGGTATTCCATCTGACATTTAATTATCCACCGTTCGTTGGTATGCTTTAACTTCTATAGTATAATGAATAAATGATCAATGTTCACAGGTGCAAATGAATATTAATAGATCAGGTATTAAAGGTACGTTTACCGGTAAAGCGACCTTAGTTCCAAAGTTTGCGGACATCAACCCGCTTAGAAGCAGCGTACAACGAAAATCTGATAAAACAAACTTTTACATCATATAATAATAATGGTCCTACGATTCTCTTGGTTTTGTTCTTCATTTAGTAAAAAACTTTCGTAGTGCTATATTTGTAAAAATAATTGCAAAGTCTGGCACATTGTCTTGGAAGACAAGGTATACCGCAATCTTCACGTATTATAAAAACCATGTACTATTATAAAATATCGTTTTGTGTCCTCCGATGCGCTTTATGCCAATTATGGAATATAATGGACATAAGAACGATTTTATAAAACGCACAATAATTCCTATGGATATTCAACAGGATTCGAATCATATAAACAAGTTATTTCTAGTAGATTTAGATCGGAAAAAGAGAACAACTAGGACGGGACTTAAATAACTTTCCGTAGTTCGCAGAGATCACGGTAGATGGCTCCAGCGTCGCCCCGACACATACATGATATATCGAAGATTTTCGAATATCTGAGATGTGTCTAGGTAGCTCAGTTGTTTAGAGTATTTCCACTGTAATATGCTGGTTGCGGGTGTCTGTCTCTTCCTAGATGTTATCTTTTTGCGAAAGGAAAATTTGGCATACTAATTGCTTCAAGAACTCAGTGAATTATTGCTAGTAGTGAATCCTTTGTAGTAAATAATTGCAATTTTTCCATTCTGCCTCAATTAGGCGTATTTAGTCACGCGTCATTTCCTTATATAACAACTTCACATCGCATTTGCCATTTCATACTATTCATCATCATCATCCCGGAGCTCTAGGTCCGCTTACTTCTTCCTGCTTCTTAGGTTAACATTTTCCTTCTAGCCTTGGAAAGAGATTCCAGATGAAAACGTGAGGAATTCGATCCAGAGTATCAAGCGAGGCTTCAGGCGTGCATTGTTAAGAGAGGAAGACATATTAGTTACTCAGAACAACTATTGCCCTAAATTGTAAACAATATTATTTTGTTGTCACCTAAGTTAAATAATTTACTAACTACTAGCTGGTCGCCCTGGCTTCGCCCCGCTGCAATAATAGCACCTTACCCGTGGACTTTCCTAAATTCATACAAACCCAGTCCTGACAATAATGAACACAAAAAACAAGTCCAATTTGGTGCAGTCATTCGAAAATTATGCGCGTACATACATTTCGGCAACGCATTTTTATTCATATATATTATTTTTGTGAAACAGCAAAAACCTTAGTCATCCTTAATTATCGTTTTGAGTAGTTTCCAACTACGCAAGTAATTTCAACTTTGTTCGTGTTGCGATTAAAAGGCTGCACTCTATTTATGTATCTGCTTTGCATATCAAATGTCTGTTATATCAAATTTCACACGGTCAATTAATTAGGATAAATATGTATGGATAATTATAACTATCCTATATTATTCATTGGGAGGCACAAGTACTTGGCCTTACAATTAAAACAACAAATGGAATCTCTGCGTCACGCCGGATGTTTAGGTAATTAAGTTAAGCATAGGGTGAGATATGAAGTACAGTTTTATGTTAACTGTGGTAGCTGCGTTAGTAATAATAGCTCAATAGTGGTAACTTGATTTTTTGTAATCGCTCACTTATCTAAGTACGAACCAAATGTTTTGAATTGTGGAAACTTGTGGAAAATTGTGGTCTATTATTGAAATGGCTATTCCAAACCAGTGTTTCGTCATGGGTGATACTATTGTCCAGGGCTTACGCGTAACCTAAAAAACGAAATCCGGACACACTGGCCGTCTGTCACGCAGCAGGTAAGCTCGTCGCAGAGTGCTGAAAGTAATTTGTGTAATTGCTGGACCAGCTCATTTCGAACTGCCTATTATGGATCCTTGACGCTATATGCATCCATAATATTAAAGGTTATATTTCACGCAGGAGGAGCCAACAGATAGTATAGAATAAAATGTGTTATAATCTTGAGGTATAACTCAATACGTTGACGTCCAACTTACTTCACGTCATTGGCAACAAAGGAGACGCCGTGACAGCAAATGATAGCTGTATTTCTCCGTTTGTACATCAAATATTGAACCAATCTCTATCAGAGACGGATTAAATTCGGGAGTGACAACAAAAGGACTATTATAAATTCCAATATCCATTTCAAGCTTTTACTGTTAAGACTGAATGCTTAAGAGGATTGTACTGGCAGTGCGTCGAGAAGCCTAAAATTTTGGCTAGCCGACGTTAGGGATACTTGTCCCAATTTACACTTTTAATATACTTTTTTTACTTATAATTCGGACACCATCAGAATATTAAAGCTATTTTGCACTATGCTAACTGTATAAAATGGCTTTAATGTTTTGATGTGGTCAGAATTGTCAGTAAAAAAATATTAGAATTTAAAAGTGTCAATTGACCCTAATTTGTGTCCCTAACGTCGGCTAGCCAATATTTTGGTCAATAAGTGGGTAATTAAATTCAGAGAAATTCTGAAAACAGAGTAAGGATCTAGGCGTGTCATGTGTGTCCTCTACACACGCCTGCCAATTCACCGACGCGAGATCAAACCCGGCCCCAAAGGTGCCCACGCGACCAATGTCCACTGGTTACTCTGGTGTTATCCTTTCGAGGGCAGACCCTAGGTGCCCGGTAATAGATAATTTGGAAGCATATTGTATGGTTTTAGGCGGTTTTTCCGACATCAAATCTCATGGTTAGCACCGATGGGGTGAAGCCCGTGGGGGTTCCCAAAAAAAAGACTTCTGGTTTGTTCGTTTTCTGTTAAATAACGTAATTTCCAAATGATATGCAACTCAAGCAACATAATAATATGTAGATAATGACCAAACTCTAGCTATGACTCACACTAGGCATTGAGTCACACCAATGACTAATACATACATAAAATTGTTCCCGGTTGCATCTGAAGCTTATACCTCGGAACCCGTGATGTGCTAACTCTTTCTCCTCCTTTTGAATTAGCTTGACAAACTTTGGCCATCATCATCAGGGCGTATCGCACGATCCCCGTCGAGGTGGCATGTCTCCTAGCTGGGACCCCTCCATAGGACCTGGAAACAAGAGCCCTAGCGTTTTTGTACCAATGGCGCGAGGAGGCGCAGGAGCGGGGCCATAGGCCGGAGCCCCGAGAAATCAGGGCTCAGCGGTCCCAGCTGCGCCGGGAACTCATGGAGACATGGAGAGTGCGACTTGAGCATTCAAGGTGGGGGGAATCCACCATTGCGGCGGTGAGGCCGATCATGAAGGAGTTGGGAAGGCACCACGGTGACCTCTCCTATTGAATGTGCCAGATGTTTACCGGACATGGGTGCTTCCGTAAGTATCTATGGCGCATCCACCGGGAGACAACGCCGCAGTGCTAGCACTGCGAGGATCCTGGACAAGACACGGCGCTCCACACGTTGGTGGAGTGCCCTGCGTGGGCGAGTCAACGCCGGGATCTCGTTGCGGTCCTGGGCGTGGACATTCTCTTGCTGGAGACCATGGTGAAGGCCGTGGTCTCCGACGGAAGCAAGTGGCACGCCACCGCCCCTTTCTGCGAGCAGGTAATGCGCGCGAAAGAGAAGGCGGAGAGGAAGCGGGAGAGAACCCTGCCCCCCGAGTTCCGCAGTCTGCGGCGAGGACGCCGCAGACTCGTCTACGCCCGGGACTACCGTCCTCCGTGATCGGGGCCTGAGGACGGCAGTTGGCCGACTCGTCGTCCGTACAGAAGCAGGCCATGGCGAAGGCATGTCGTCTGTGTCCTATACACGCCTGCCAACTCACCGACGCGGGATAAAACCCGACCCCTCCAGGCGAGGCCGCGGTGGCGGCCAAAGTCCGCCGGTAACCCTGGGGTTATCCTTTCGAGGGCTTACCCGGGGTACCCGGCAATTGACACTTGGGGAGGACACCGTGTGGGTTTAGCCGGTCCGATTCCAACACGCACACCCCATCGTCGGCACCGATGGGGTGAAGCACAAGGGGGTTTCCACACGCTAAAAAAAAGAGCCTCATCCGTCACCTTCTCCTCCTTTTGAATTAGCTTGTCAAACTTTAGCCAGAGCCTCATCCGTCAATTAGCAGGTGCACTGGCTTGCATTGGTTGGACCCCGTACACCCAATACCTAAAATATACCATAGAAAACATGTGATGGACAGTATGTATCGGTTAAAACTCAATACATAGAAAGGATTCACAATATTGTCGTGGCACCCCAAAAGACACATCGTCCGAACTAGCTATCGTTAGATCAACGTTTTATACAACCATTAACACTGTTTTAATCAGTTCATTAAATTACTAACCGTTTGCATCATTATTCCAGTATTTCAAAAGGCTAAGATTTGATTAAAACATGAACCGAGGTTTCAAAGAAATTGAAGTTACTTTGAGAGATCAACATCTGTGAGACGAAAGCATTTTTTTTTGAAGTACTGTTTTTATAAAGATTTTGTTTTTTTTCGACACTTTTCAAAGTGCTCATAAATCGAGTTCAAAGATTCCGTTACAACTTACATATGAAGCTAATAAAAACATGTTAATATTTAAAAAATAAACAAAGAAAACCTTGTTAATAATTGTATTTTCATCGGTCCTTGAAAAGTGTGCAAAATTTAAATTAATTCGAGGCTTTAAAAGTATTCCAAAACCGAGTTCAGAAAGTCCGTATATTCAAGCAAACATGCCAAAAACGTTATGCTTTGTACTAAGTTTGTAACCGTTTATGAAATGTCATGAAAACTTATGAAAACTTCATAGATATAGTTTCAAAGCTACAAGTTTTTCAAAACGAAAATCAAAACAATATTGATGCACACATAATATTCTAAAATAAAAATTAATAAAAGATTCTTACAATGTCATTCTGTCGTATCCCAAATCACAATATTCGTCAACGTCGGTGAGACCGTTAATCTAATAACGACGATTTGTACAGAAAATGCGGAAACAGGAGCTCCTGCCGCGACGTCGCGACAGAACGAGATAAAGTTATGATATTACATTAAAATAAAGCGTACTGAAGGTGTAACGTCACTCATACTTTTCTCATAATATAGATTATAGACTAGATTAACATTTGAAATGTTACATTGAATTTTTTACATAGCGTGAAAAAATCAGGTCACGTTATTTTAATTTTTGGTTGTCAAGAGAGGGTTAGCGTAAAGTTAAATCCAATAGTCAAGCAATCAATTTCGGGCAATCAGTTCATGAGTCCTGAGATGATGAAAACAAATCACAGGAAATATCTACTGGTACTGATGCACGAATAGGAAATATATTATAATATTAATATTTTTGAGAGTTCATCCTCTCCCTGTCCCTCACCTCCCACCCTCCCTGAAATCCCAACCTGAGAGGAAAGTCTGCGCCAGAGCCTTCCCCGTCAATCAGCAGGTCTATCGACTTGCAGGTGAAGTTGGCTCAGCCCCGAAGGACTTGGCGGGGCTACTCAAATACCTTTGTAAATTACTCTGTAATTTGTCTTTTCATTTGCTATTGCATTCATATTGTAAGGAAACCGAAATAATGACAAACATTGGATTTATGTGTATACCTACTGTAACGTTACGCTCAACCTCTGAGAGGAGGAAGAGCGTAAAGCACATTTATTGAAAGTTTTATAAAAGAATTTAGGTTTACGAGTTAAGATTTTTAATCTTAAAAATTAAAACTAAGGACAGAAGTTAAAAAATTGAAGTAAAATAAGAGTTACACTTGAAACTGGAAGCACAAAGGTTCACAGGACCCGAGGAAGTAGAGGTAGGATCCGGAACGAGCGGAGAAGGCTTCTGTAGAAAGAAAACTGTGAATCAAAAGAGGTAATAGGATCTCGAATAGCTTCTTACGAGTGCAGACTTCAATAAGCGTAGTATCCGGAGCGAGCGGAGAAGGCTTCTGTAGCAGGAAACTGTGAAGCTAGGGGGTAGTAAAGTTCTCAAGTAGCTTCTTACGAGTGCTTCAACTTCTTCAGTCACTTCAGTCTTGTTGGGCTGAAAGTAGTATTCGGCTCCGTAATACTAGTTTGTCCGACAGTTGTAGTAAGACTCAAAGCTGTCGCTAGAATCTTTCCATGGTACTAGTCAGTCTGACTAGTCAGTCTGAACGGTGTCGCTAGAATCAAGGATGTCGCTAGAATCATTGTACTAGTCAGACTCAAAGCTGACGCTAGAATGATTTGAAGAAGAATTTGATTAATAATAACACCTCGGGTGGTTCGATTCTAAGAATTAAAAGTAATAATTTAAAATCTAAAATTTATTAAAATCTATTCTTTTATGAAGGGTGAGTAAGACAGTAATGGTAAATTACACTACAGAAAGCTACCTGATACCTAAGGCTACAGTTGAAAACCACCGTTGCAGATGGTACCTTTTTTTCGTGCGGAAATCCCTTCGGATTCACTTCGGCCAGCGGGGGCGGTTACTGTAACTAATCTGTAGAATTAGCTGAACTGCAGTCTTTTAAACACAAACTCCACACTGATCTATTATGAGGTCAACAGTATAGATACAAACAATGGAACCAATAATTTTGTTAGCTACCTTCTTTTCCTATCTTACTTGTCGTCTCTTCTCTTTAGTGAGATATAATTTACGATACTATGACGAACATTGCAGATACGAGTTTAGCATAAAACGACAATATATTGCGCTACTTAGTAGAGGGTATCTGTCGGTAATACTGTGTATGAGTCATCAAACAATCCCCTCGTGTAATGCACCCCGTGTCTCTTCTACATCAACAGGACCCTCGCTAAGGAAACCGGGGGAACAAATTTAAATGGGAAATGCCTGGAAATGGCTCACGCTATTGTTGTACGATACCCAAAGGGGAGATATCGGGCCCAATATCTTTCGAACTATTAGCATTGATATTTATTTTGTGTGAGAACTCAAAACAAAATAGGTGCATGCCACGCCCCCGCACGAGCCTGTTCAGATTCGTTCAGCTGATTGATTAGAATAAACATAATATTGGAGTACGACCGATAGATATTATCAGGCATGCATGCACAAGGATTTAACGGCTATGCATACTTTCAACTGACGTTAAAATGTACATATTATGACCAGTAGTGCATTCGACTGCTACGAAAGGGGGCGCGGGTTCGATTCCCGCTCAGTGCAAATAATTATATCCATGAATATATCTATTTGCATTGGTCTAGGTGTCTCCGTATAATATTTATGTATTTACCAAAAGAAAAGGATATAAATATGTTTAATGTTTATCCGCATTCTAGACCCTATAACACTCGCTAGTTAAACTATACTAACTTTGGGTCTAGAGAGTCGCTGTGAATATTTATTTACTGACTTATTTATTTTATTTTATAAACACAGTTTTCATTTCTAGTGGGATCTCTCAGTAGACTAATTAATTTTCTTAAATTGCAATCATCAATTTTGTTTATGTTGTACAACCTTGAACTTGACTAGAAATTACCAAAATTATGGATTGCAAAAAAAAAAGCTATGAAAATAGCAGCCTCCTCAATTTATAATTATTTACCGTCTGATTCAAATAATTGACGGTATTCATATTATATTAGACAATATTCTACACTTGAAATATTATCGACCAGTATTGGCGCTCTAAGAAAGAAAGAAATACATAAATAATTTCATTGTGTAAGTATATCATGTTAGTCATAAAATGGAAAAGTATATAAAATATTTATTAATTACCATTGAAATATTATTCTCTTAACTAAATTTAATATAAGAAGTTGCCTTTCTTGAGTCGGTAACTTTAGACTCACGGGCGCAGAGAGAATGCACGCCGAAGTTTTATTAAAATGTAGCGAAGAAGTGCGAAGTTTTACTTATTACTGATGTTGCTTGTAATGAAATAAAGAGCAGCCTTCTCAGCGAGCAAAATTCACGAGCTTCAGAAAAACGGCTAAAGGAAGACCTCGAAAACTAACTAAACAGTATCCAATTTATGCACCGATGAAGTCGTTAAATCGCGTGGCTGGGGTTAGAATCATAGACACGGACTACCCATATGTTAAGCATATTAAGACATAACCACTGAAAAGTGCATTATGAACATAGCATTATTGGAATATTTTATGAAAAGTTTGTTTTTATGTACTAATAGCTATATTACAAGGTTCTTTTACCTTACTTTCACCTAAAATGTTTATAAAACTATCTTTAGGTGTATATGTAGGATTGTGTCACTATGGGATTATCACGGTTAAGCACCTCACTGGTTATTCAAATACCTACTTTATTTTGTAGGTATATTATATAGCCCCGAATCGATTGGTGCAAAATGGACTACCCATTTTGTAGCAAATATTTTAAATATCGTTGTTACTAAATCAATGTGTATATTTTTCCAAAATGCCTGAAATCGTAAGTCAATATCAGTACCTATGAAAGCGTGCCATAGCTATCCCATAGCAGAGATGTCATAAATGGGACTACAAGAAACAGTTCTCCCTCGTGGTCCCATTATTGAGACAAAATCCTGGGACCACGAGAAAACAGCGGTCATACGGCCATTGCTAACTTTTTTAGAAGCTCGTACAACTGCTCATCGCCGCAAAGAGAACACTATGTACGTAGTGTTTGTGTGTTTGCCCACAGTCTGTTGTAAGTAAGATGAGACTAGTCTCTTCAAACCTCCTCTTCAAATTTAAGAAAATTCTCTCCTTATTCTACTTCCCTACATAAAAAAAAATAATATACTTGCTACCAGTTTGAGGACAAACTTGTATTTGATTTTTCCAGTGAACCTAAATTATTATATTTTACACATGTAGTCTAAACATTCAAAAATATGATAAGCATATTACATTACAATTTGAAATACTTACTGTTTTATTTTAAGGTTTATCTGTAGTGCAGTAGCGGGTATTGAGAAACAGGACCGCATGTAATGATGACCCCTATCGCAAGTATTTTCAGAAGATTTTATAGCTGCCGAATTTTTCCAATCTGAATCTGCAGTAGTTTGCGATGAATCTGATGCGGTTACTTGGAGCTGTCCCCGCCTCCACCTCAACGAATTACTGGATGAGATACTGCCGAAGATTATCTGATCTGATTTCTGCAGACTGCAGGCTGAACAGACCAGTAAAAAATACTTTGGATTCCCATTGCACTTACTTCTGTGCAATGGGAGTCAACCTGTTTTTTTAAACTCGAATTGTACGTAAAATTGTTAGCCGTAGTAATAAAAATGATCTCAATTAGTATATAAATAATGAAAGTTTTATTATGAATAGTATCAATAGAGATATTATATTGAACTACAATCTTTATTTCAAATCTCTTCTCTTTTCTCCCCTATTAATAAAAACTATGAATTATAGCTCAATAATCATGTATCTAGTCTTTACGAAGTTGAGGCACAAGTTTACAAGCAAAGTTAACCTGGTTTCGTTACGAGATTAATGAATATCTATGGCTGTTGTTGTGCTAGTTGCAAAACTTCAATATTGCTCGTCCGACTTTAGAATCTAAAGTTGCGCTAAATACTGTGCACTTTGCGACTTTCAACAGGGTGCATTTCGAATGGTATTTACTTCAGAAAATAGTTTTGTTTTAAACAAATAAAACGTTTAGATAAGACACTAACACTTGAACAAAGTACGAAATGTTAAAATAGTCTTGTTCTATATACTTCTAGCTGACGGTGATGGTGACCAGTCACTGTGGCCAGTTAACGCTTGCAGCGGCAGATGTATGGTTCACGAGGTACCGATCCCATTAAATTATTCTGATCCGGCAATGAACTTTATGCCACTATGTGACCCAAGGATTGTGATAAAAGGTCTTCTCAAAATTTGTTTTAAAAATACACATACTTACCTACAATAATACTTCCCATGTCTATCATCCTCGGTTGATACGTATACGCTACTGCCAGCATTTCTATCATTTCCGTGGCTTCGCCCGCGTGGAAATCTGATCACATTTTCGGCTCTCACGGAAAACCTGTTCCAAGGATAAAAGTAGACTATGTGTTATTCCAGACTATAATTAGAGCGTGATTATATATAATAATCTCGAGATATAATATAATAATCGTGAATAATAATCCAAACATCCAAACGTCTTTACAAACTTTCACATCCCTCTATCCTAGCCCATTCCACTAGTACTATAAATGTGAAATATTATATTATAAATGTGAAAGTTTGTGAAGATACTTTTATATTGGTATGTTTGATAGCAGAACGAATTTGGCTGAAATTTGGGACTGGGATAGATTATAGCCTGGAATAACACGTAGCTTTATCCCTGGAATAGTTTCCCATTGGTGGCAAGAACGGGATCAGAATAGCACGCGGGCTAAGGCGCCGGTATTAGTCAGTAAACAATAAAAGTATAATACATAGATACTAATTGCCTTAAAAATGTCATTGAATAAAATTATAATGTTTATGCGCTAACACAATGTTTTTTTAAGTCCAGTTATGAGATCTTGCTGGACCAAAACTTTGCCTTATGAATTGAACGAGAAGAGGAGGAAGGAAAAGAGAAGAATATAAAGACAAAAGAAAGAGAGAGGATCGGCATTACGGCGAAAGGACGAACCACACAAAATAGCGCTCACTACTGTTTAACGTCGCCATTAAATTAGTACGTATTCCTTTCATGTCGAGCTAGCCCAGTAGATATACTATGAAAAAAACCTGACTTAACCACCTAAATACTTATTATTAACAAACATTGTAGTACCTTTTTTTTTTTTCGCGCGGAAATTCCTTCGGTTACACTCCCGGTGGTTATGTCGGCCTTGAACCGACTAAAACCGCACGCCATCTCCGGTTTCGAGATGGCCCCCTCGGGTTTGGGAACCACGGTGCCCCCGTCTTGCCCCGGTTTGGGGGAGGGGCGCTAGTCGCCCCACCGTCCCGGCCTGCTTCTGCTGGGGTGACAGGTGGCCTCGCCCGCCACCCCCAGGCCTGCGCTCATGGAGGACGGAGGTCGTTAAGCGACCTCCGGCGCCTGAGTCGCCTGCGACGCGCGGCGAGCAAGTTGCGGGCTCGGCGGTCCGGGAGAGTTCTAAGTCTCTCCCGGGCGCGCTCCGCCACCTCCTTCGCGAGCATTACATGCTCGCAGAAGGAGGTGGCGGCGGCCCACGCGCTCGCGCTCCGCACCATTGCCGCAATCATGCTGCCGAGCGAGAGGACTCCCACCCCGATGGATGCCACGAGGTCACGCCTCGGCGCCTCCCACGCCGGGCAGTCCGCCAGCGTGTGCAGCCCTGAGTCCTCGCTCGCGTCGCAGTGTTGACACTCAGGCGTTGGCTCCTTCCTGATCCGATGCAGGTGGTCCCCGAAGCACTCCTTCCCGGAGATCACCTGCGTCAGTCGGTGCGAGAGGCTTCCGTGTCGCCTCTCCAGCCAATCCTCCATGATGGGCCTTACCGCCGCTATTGCGGCGTGCCCTGCGCTTTGTCGCCCAAGTCGTTCCTTCCACTCCACCACGATGGCCTGGCGGAGCTGGGACTGCACGGCCTCGATTTCTCGAGGCTCGGGGTTCCATCCCTGCTACCGCGCCTCCTTTCGCCACTGGTACAGTTGCGGAAGGGCTCTCGCTTCCAGGTCCCATGGCGGAGTTCCGGCAAGGAGACTCGCCGCCTCGAAGGAGATCGTGCGGTACCCGCGGAACACCCTGATGGCCATAACTCGCTGCGGAGCGCGCAGCATCTGCACAGTTCTGGTCCTCAGGGCCTCCGCCCATATTGGGCACCCATACAGGGCCATGGACCGCACGATCCCCGCGTAGAATCTCCTGCAGGAGTCATTCGGGGTGCGAGTGTTTATTGTATACCATTAAGTATATCATTAAACATATCTAGAAATGTACAAAATACAGAGAGCAACCACGTGTAGATAAGCTCAGAACCGCAGTTTAAAATTGCGGTGTCGGGAGTTTTGAAATAACTGGAACTTCAACCACTACGGTGGTGCGGCCAGGTTTTGTTCTGGGAGTTCGTAGTCTTAGGCGCGAATGTGGCGCTTTAGGATGATTTATTAAAAACTGCATCAATTTAGCTTGTACCATTAGGTTCTACAAGCTCCGATTTCTAGGATAATAGAATAATTTCAGTAAGTATCCAAAATGTTGCTTTGCCAAGTAGACATCGTTTTGAGAATTTAAAATACACTGTGGGGGGGGGGGGGGACCTGCTTTACGTTGGACAGCGTTGTACCTAGAACAAACGTAATTTTTAAAAAACTTCCGTACAACATTTCCAACATTACTTAAGATTTGATAAACCACAGATACTCGCCAAAGAAAATCGATTCCTACCTAGGATGCTCCGCGAAACTATTAAAAATAAAAAAAACATCCTAATTTTAATAGCCTCTAAATGTAAACAAAAAAAACAAGGTAAATTTATTTATAATTGGTATAATAGGTGGTTGATGGTTAGAATGTACCAACAACTTGGGACCCAGTCATTCACTTAATTAATTCCAAGAAAAATCAAAATACAACAAGACTCCATGACACTGCGAGCTCATTCGTAAATAGTAACACCAACAATTCAACATAGTTCGGGTACTTTGAGATAACTTACACTTCAAACTACAAGATAACAACCAACTTTAGTCTCCCCGTGACCATGGCTACTGAAAAGCAACCGAAACGTCGGGATCAATGTAAAATATAAAATAACATCAAATAAATCGCGATAGAATCCGTTAAAAATAGTTTTATTTCAATTATGTATAGTAGTCAAAATATCTTTTGTCAACTCTAATGTGAAGTTAGTTAAAATTCGCCGGCGCCGCGTGAGTGCAGATTAAAAAAGGAATTTATGATTTCTTGCTCAAAAAGTACGTTTTTGGATTGTACTAATTACTTATTTATTTAACGTGATATACATTTATAATAAATCTTTTGCTCTCAATCTAATCTCAGTATATGTAAGTAACAGATAGCATTGATGTTTTTAACACTTACCTCCACTTTAAGTGTATTTATATAAGCGGTTGATAGAAATGGTTTCTATCTTGTACCTACCTTAGCTCCCCCAATTAACTACGCACATTGAACATTGGCCAAGGTACGTCCCATTGGGCTCATTGAATTAAAATGGTTTTGTAAACATTAGTACAATTAAAAATAATCCTTCTACAGCCTGCTAGTGTCTATCTTCATTTAACCCTAGCATGCCCAACAAAACTGGTAGGGTCTAAGGTTCATTAGGTCTGTTGTACCCTAGAGAGATTTCTTTTTCTAACGGCTTTTTTACCAGCTTTATGAAAAATTCATAGATATTATTAATGAATGATGTAGTTGATATTTTTCCATCTATACCTATTTGAAAAGTCTTATGCTCAACATTAATTTTTAAAAAAAACAAATGTAAAAACTGGCCTGAGTTCAACAGATTCCCCTACTTACTCTGAAATATGCAGGTTAGTAAGATTAGAAACTATCTTTTCACTTGCTTTAATATTGCCTAGTGGTATGGGTAAAGAACTGCTGAGACGAGGTCTTGGGTTCGATCCCAGGGATTACCATGGCACACACCAATGACTTTTCGATGCTTTTCGAAGTTATGTGTGTATTTATCGCAGGTTTATAAATGCCCGGTTAATGGCAATAGGCTCGCCACCTATTACATTGGGACAAACTGGCGAAATGTGGGTGCTAGCACCTCTGCCTACCCCTTCGGGGATATAGGCGTGAGTTTATGTTATGTATGTTATGTTAAATAAATATGGTGCACCACTAAGAGTTCTACATAATTCTCGCGTAAGTTAGTAAAATCAGTAAGCTCTAAGCCAGTGAAATGGACTTTGGTATAACACCTCTTACCCTGAATCATACGTATGTAGTCGTATTGTATGTGCCCACACATGTACACACTTGCGCATATACGCATCATACTGAAACCTGGATATTTTTAGCCGTATGTACTCTCAAGGGATGTATTCTTTGTTTTTTCTTCTCTCTTATAAATTATGCTATTGCGTATACGTTCTTTCATACCGTAAATCGCATTATATCAGTGGTCAGAATATAAACCTCGTAAATAAATTATAAAGAACGGGCAAATGACAATAAACGATTAACAATTAAAATTTTGTTTGTTCGAATATGTGGAAAAGTTTATGGTTTATAGTTTAGCTAGCTAAATATAAAATAAGTTCAGTTTTAATAATATAATTATTCACTTGACCTGATACGAGCAAGCGATGCGTAGGGATGAAAGTAATGTCGTAAGAAAGGCATTAGGAGAGGAAGTGGACGGTTATAAAGGGAGAGGAGAACCTGAGAGAAGTTGGACAGACTGTGTAAAAAGAACATATGGCTAGGAAGGTAGTGAAGGTTGAAATGACTGCAAACAGTGTATTGGAAAAAGCATACATGTTACACCGACCCCAAATAAATATGGGATAAAGGATAATTATGAACAAAATATCATCATTAAAAATCTTTTAATACCCATATTTCAGCTGAATCTTCATAGATGACCTCTACAGCTTCTGATATATTTGCCAATATTGCCCAAGTGTAATCTGCAGATCATCTGTATAAAGTTCTCATCGTAGACTGAAATTAAACATGATATTATTTTACGTTACAACCAAGTTGTACTGGCCGTTATCATAGGTTTATAGAAAGTAATTGATTTTTGTGACCAGGGTCACCGCATTGCATTTCATGAAATATGAAAACTTGAAGCTAATATTTCTACCGATCTGAATTAGATGAGACTCAGAGTATAAATCAAACGTTGACATCAATAAAGCCTCAAGCCTAAAGGGAGCGTGGGTAAGTTAGAGACCTACTCGCCTATCTGCCGCTCGGCGCCTTTGGACGTCGACATAATATCACGACACCGCTCTCCGTACAATCCCGCTACTACTGTAGTTGAGGACGCAGCTCACGTAGCCTAATGAACACGCTTGAGTAGTAAAAAGAGTACTACAGTGCAAATAACTCCTTTAAAAACTAAGCGGTTCAGTGCCTCTTTTCTATGCCGCATCAAAAAGACTTTGAATTCTTTACCAGACCAGCACATAGGTTATTTCCCGTCCCGGTCAAGGGCCCTTTAAGTAGAACGTGAAAAAGCATCTGCTTAAGCCATCTAGCTGAGGGCCGCCATCGTAGCATAATTTATCGGTGTCTGCTAGTATCTGTAATGGTAACCCTCATTCCGTCCTCATACCGTCAGGCCAGGTGAAATCATATTGACGTGACCATGATGAAAAACAAAAAAAAACCGGCCAAGTGCGAGTCGGATTAGCCCATGAAGGCTTCCGTAGCAGCAAGTAACATTATAATGTTTTTATTAATTTTTATATTTGAGTTATTGAATGAAAGGTAAATTGCGGTTTATGATTTATGAAGTATTAAAAAAACTACTTCCTAGATCTCGTTCAAACCAATTTTCGGTGGAAGTTTACATGGTAATATACATTATATATTTTACTTCGGGCCACCAACCAGGTGGACACCGAAGTCTCAAAATCACGCAAAAAAAAAAACAAAATCTTACACCCACTTTTTATCACTTTTCTCGACGTTTCATATGATTCTAAGTCTAATTAAGCAATAAAAAATTGTGTCGGTCTGTCTGTTGGTCTGGATGTCAGTTTACGCAATAACTAATCAACCACTTATCGGTTTTTTTTTTTTTTACGGATACCCCCCCGCCGGCCAGCGGGGGTGGTTATGTCGGGCTTGCACCGACTAAAACCGCACGCCGTCTCGGGTCTTCAGACGCCGGGGTGTAAGGTTACCCATAGAGCATATCCCTCGCACCCCGGCTGACCCTGGGCCATCTCACCACTAACAGCATCGCTCATCCTGTCTCCTCTGAAAGCAGAGGAGTACGGAGAGCGATGTGTTCCCGCCACGTTGGGTATTGGCCGAAGATCAATGCCAACCCTATGAAGGGGTGAAGGGGAAGCCATTGACCGCCGCCCAGGGTGTACCGGCCGCTCCGATTCCGTTCCCCCCGGACTGCAGCGGGATCGGAATCGGAGCGACACTCGAGGAGGTTACCCAACACACACCCCCGGTTTCGGGGGTGTGTGTTGGGACCTTACAAATTGTCCCTAAAAAATCATTTTTTTGTGTTTTTGACGTCGAAGACGTTTGATTTGATTTCATTTTCTTCATATTTATTGCTCAATATATAAAGACGCGTCGAATAATATGCATAAAGCCTAAGGTCTGTAATTTTGAATAAAAATACTGCAACAAAAATATCTAAGTTTGGCCCGAAGTTTGACAATCACTGTGTGATTTCCGCCCCACTAGATTTTTAGTTTTATCATTCTCTTAGTTTAGAAGTTACAGGAAGGGTACCACCTATTTTACCACTTTGAAAGTGTCTCACGCGCAAACGCGCAAACTATTCAGTTTAGAAAAAAATGATAGGTCTTCAAAAATCATATTTAGGTTTCTAATATCATTATATATATATATATCTATTATTATTCAATCACGCATGGGTTTGAAGAAAAAAAAATTCAGTTCTAAGCATGGGGAACCCCAAAAAGAATTTCTATTTTTGTGTGCAATCTTTATGCGGTTCACAGAATACATCTGCTTACTAGTACCAAGTTTCAACAGCATAGTTCTTATAGTTTCGGAAAAAAGTGCTTGTGACATACGGATGAACAGACAGACAGACATGACACGTCTATAAGGGTTCCGTTTTTTGCCATTTGGCTACGGAACCCTAAAAAGGAAGTATCTCACTTTTAGAATTCGCCTCAGAAATTACTAAAAATAGATTTATAGAAATTCAAGTAGGTAGTTACAATATACCATGCAAATAAGCCACCTATTCTGAAATAGGACAAAATTAAATAACTTTATCATATATCTGACAACACCGCCTTTGGAATGTTCCGTGACCGAACTTAAGCACGGGCACCTCTATCTTACATAAATTTTATGACCCCATACGACACCCATGGGATTTAACGGGGTAGTATATTCTCGAGAGCGACCACACGTCACGCCACGATAATTTAGCAACGCAAAGATATGGATTTTTACACTTTATGAATTATGAAGATCGGTCTTTCTTTAACTTAATTTAGCTTTGCATATTAATCTTACGTAATATAGGGTGTAAGGGGCCCACTACAAGGGGGGAAGGGCCTTCAACTTCTGCTTTCCTCTCGAAGTTGGAAGATCAGAAGGCTGGCGTTCCCGTAAAAGTCAAGTGAACCATATTATGAAGTACTAGGAGAGCGGACCTAAGGCTGCAAAGTACAAGTTTTGGATACAACTGGGATTGGTGCTTGGAAGATGATGACCAAACCTACATACTGTTTGTGAAATACAGACAGTATGTAAGATTCTCATCTCAGAAGTGCATTACTGTGCATCCTTCAATCTCGAGTAAGAAAAATGTTAAATGTAAATTAAAGATATCGGTTCAATTCCGACAGCCGCTTTATCGTGCCCACATAGAGGCGGTACCCGGAGTTTTACATACCAAAAAAAGGGCTTAGCAGATTGGTTATCATATATTCTCATACATTTTTCCTATACATTTAGATTTTAAATAATTAAAAAACCATGACTGTCAACGACCGCCTGAACGATTTATATCTTCAAGTTTTAACGGTGGCCCGCCAAAACACTAAATACATTTTTTTGATTATTTATTAGAAGTTAAGTATAATTAAACAATCTTATGCATGTCAGACAGTTATCATAATTATGTCTTATCAGTTTATAAATATTAAAATCACTAAACGTCTTATAAGATTTACTATAAAGACAGACAAAGCTGACACTATGATATCCAGAACTTAGCCTAATAGGAGCAAAACCCAGGGAGTCGTAGGTCGTATTTAATATCTTGTGGGCAGGTAGCAATAAACAATATTGCCTTCATATAAAGAAGATGATGGCGTGCAATTCTGATATATTACAGTGTGCAAAATGTTGGGAGTGCTGCTATTCCTCGTACGAACATTAGGTACATGCCGTTAATTTGTGTAATGGTCTGATGTACAGGCTACCCTAGAGACCAATTAAATGAATAATTTCTTCACATTTGCATATAATGTTAACTTAACTAAATTGTTTAGTGACTCATTGTACGAAATTAATACGAAATACGTAGAGACTTGTTATTCGATCGCAATTTTAAAAGGTATGTTCTCAAGAGTGCTGAAGTAGTAAACAAGCACACGACCCGCAATGAACCAGTCGCACGTGAGAGAAGAAAGAATGTAGATAAAATTTTCGAGACTTTCAAAAAATCTGGAACGCTTTTTAAATATATATCTAGATTTCCAGCCCTTTTGCTCTGTGGTTTTGCCGGCATGTAGGTAGGTTACGCGATACTAACAGAAACCCTGTTATGCTAGGATCTGACAGGTATAGTCAGGTTAATAGTAAAGTATTTATGAAATAACGATATTTATATTTACAACATATTATGTATATCTTACCTAGGAAACTGTAAACTACGCTAAGTAGATGACCCATGAAGAGCAGAAAGGCTTATAACATCAAGCTTGGACTCATAGAAGTAGAACAAAATCATATAGTGATAAAACTACATAAAATTAATATAAAATTCAAATAAATTATTTATTGTCTCAAGTGTCAACGCTGTATATAAAATTCTTAATCTTAAAAAGAATCAATTAGCAACAACATTATCTAGACACTGACACGGTCCATATTGATAAGCTCATTTAATTAATTTGCGCAAAAGTTAGAACCACATGTAGTTTCCTAGAACATGTGTACAATTAACCTATGTAAATTGAATAATTTTAAAATATTCCCGGTTCGGGCCATGTCAAGGGATGCTCGACGTGAAAATTCTAACTAGTTTGACCCACCAGCCACCTCACCGCTATTTTGATTAATAAAACTTTGCGGCCACCGCCCAGCCGACAGTTTCATAAATGTTCTGTATTTAAAGTTTTCAACTTAATCATATAGGTAGTGATACTTATTAAGTTCTAGAATATTTATATGTGTCGTCTGTTAGTATCCCTTTAATGCCCCTCAAGTTCAACAATTTCATTGCTTAAAACGACATCACAACTATCCAACTAGTATTTGTGGTCTACTTCAGCACTAGCGCGGATAGTGACATTTTACAGTCTTTACCTTTTAGGTAGATTTCGATGAAATCGATCTACCTATTGGTTTCTTGACTACTGTCGAATTTTAAAAAAAATTCTTCATAGGAGGTCTAGTTATGACCCCCTGAGTCCGAAATGACCACTGGTCGAAAAGTTTATATATATATATATGTATGTATGGTTCCACTTACAAAATTTGCGGCACTCTCACGGTCGCATTTTGCCCCGATCGCTTTCAAACTGCGGTCAAAAATTGCTTGGGTGTAAACTTAGTTTAAGTTCGTGAATTGGTGGAATCCGGCCTAAGAAGACGGTAGGGCCTCACTTAAATTTACACATGTTCTCCGATCAACTCAACTTTTTAAATATTTGGCTCTTTTAGGTAAAATGGATAGCGTGATTCAAAACACACTATGCAAAATTCTAAATGTGGATATGAACGACCGTGTCTGGCTTCAGGCATCCATGCCTGTGCGTCTAGGCGGGCTCGGCGTTCGCAAAATTACCGACGTAAGTCTACCAGCATTTCTATCTTCGGTGCATGGCACGGATGAATTAGTTAGAAGAATCCTAACCCCTAGCCTAACTAATTCGGAAGTGCCAGGCAAGGCCGAAGCTTTAAATGCTTGGAAAATGTTTTGCCCAAACGCTGATTTGCCAGGTAACCCATCTTCCCAGAGGCAATGGGACGTGCCGCTCTGCAACATGGTAAAAAAACATCTCATTTCTACTTCTACCAATGTTGCGGAGCGTGCTCGCCTTTTGGCTGTGGGGGAATGGGAATCCGGTGTCTGGCTTCAAGCCCTACCATCGCCCAACATTGGTACCATGTTGGATGATAACACCTTCCGTATCGCTGCTTGCCTTCGTTTGGGTGCTCCTTGCGTTTCTCCGCATCGTTGTCGCTGTGGAGAAGAAGTGGGTAGCCTTGGACACCATGGCCTCTCATGCAGCAGGAGCGCAGGACGGCTTCCGCAGCACGCGTACATCAATGACATTATCCGTCGGGCTCTTGTCACCGCCGGCGTTCCAGCCGTACTAGAACCTACTGGTTTGGCGCGCGACGATGGCAAGAGGCCGGATGGGATGTCGTTGGTGCCTTGGAAGATGGGAAGGCATTTGGTGTGGGATGCGACATGTGCTGACACCCTTGCGCCTTCACATCTTTATCATGGGTGACTTTAACACATGTTTGCTAAAAAAAGATTCCCGCTCGTCTTCTCTTCTTTCTATTATACAATCTACGAATCTCTATGTTCTCCCTCTTAATGCCACCCATTTCTTTCCAGACTGTGCACCATCTCTTCTTGACCTCATGCTAGTTTCTTCCTCGGACCATGTCGCTAAACATGGGCAATTGGCAGCGGATATGTTCTCCTATCACCATCTTCTCTATCTCTCTTACAAAATCCGCCCACCCAAAGCAAAATCAAAAATATTAATGCAGCGTAATTTTGGAGCCATGAACATTGATCGGCTCAGACAAGATGCAAATGAGATCGATTGGGCGCCCCTATTAACATCAGACTCCCTTGACGAGAAGGTTGATATTTTTAATACCAACCTAATCGCGCTCTACGACATACATGCGCCCATTCGAACTATAAAACTGAGACACCCCCCCGCACCGTGGCTCACAGATGATATAAAAAAATTGATCGCCAAAAAAAGTGCAGCTAAGTATAAGTTCAAGATGCGACCCACTGATCGTAATAAAGATAACTATCTGACGATACGTAATCACTGCAACAAGGTGTGTAGGAATGCACAACGCCAACATGTCCATAACTCTGTACAAAACAGTGACCCAGCTAAAGTCTGGAAATTCCTTAGATCGTTAGGGGTTGGAAAGCAACGGCAAGAACTAATTCCAACACGTCTCGATATTAACGCTCTTAACCAGTATTTCTCTGCTTCGTCCAACTTCAGCGGGACAGCTAAAAATAAAACTCTGAATCATCTTTCATCGCTTCCTACCCCTGATTACTCTCCATTTGTCTTTAGTCAATTGACCGCTTGTGATGTTGAGAAGAGTATTCTATCTATATCATCTAATGCAGTTGGCTCTGACTCTGTCAGACGCAAGATGGTGCTGCCCATACTTGGTGATATTCTGCCTATTATTACTCACATAATGAACCACTCCATTGCCAAAGGTACATTTCCTACGATGTGGAAAGATGCCCAAATCATCCCGTTGCCCAAAAATCCTAAACCTACATCTTTTTCCGAATACCGTCCTATCTCTATCTTACCATTCCTGTCTAAAGTCCTCGAACGCCTCATCCAGCCAAAACCAGCTGAGGGAATTCATCCGTAAAAACAACCTACTTAACCCATTTCAATCCGGGTTTCGACCGGGACACAGCACCGCAACTTCACTTATTAACATTACTGACGACATAAGATTCGGTATGGAGAATGGAAATCTCACAATACTCTGTTTACTTGATTTTAGCAACGCATTTAACACTGTGGATTTCGACGTTCTCCTTGCCATATTAAGCTCTCTCAACATATCTCCATCGGCTATTGAATTGTTTCGAAGTTACCTGTCTGGTCGCCGGCAGCGGGTCCGACTGGATGATACCTATTCATCTTGGTCTGACACGACTGCGGGTGTGCCGCAGGGTGGCGTTTTATCTCCCTTGCTCTTTTCATTATTCATTAACTCTATCTCTAATCAACTTCTCTCTTCCTACCACCTTTATGCAGACGATTTACAAATCTACTACCAGACTAGTGTGGACGGACTGTCCCAGGGTATTGCCACGATTAATACCGACCTGGCCAACCTTAGTGCTTGGACCACCATGTATGGACTGAAGATTAATCCCGGTAAGACTCAGATTACTATAATTGGTAGCTCAAGACTTTTACCCAGAGTCGACTGGTCGGCACTGCCCCAAATTCACTTTGAAGGTACTACCATTCCCACAAGTGACACAGTTAAGAACTTGGGCATATATCTGGACAAAACCATGTCATGGACGGCTCAGGTTCAGAACGTTAGCCGTAAAATTTTCGCCGCCGGTGGAGCATTGAGGAGATTACGTAATTTCCTTCCTACCGCAACAAAAATTGCGCTAGCGCAATCCATACTTCTCCCTATTCTGGACTATGCCGATGTCAGCTATCTTGATCTTAATAAGGACCAACTTGATAAACTTGAGCGACTCCAAAACTTCTGTATACGATTCATTTTTGGTTTGCGCAAATATGATCATGTTTCCGAATTTCGTAAAAAACTCAAGTGGTTACCAATCCGCCTTCGCCGGAATACTCATATACTCTCTCTTCTTTTTAATATTTTGTTTAACCCGTCTACTCCTCTCTATCTAAAAAAACGATTTCAATTTCTGTGCGAGAACAATTCTAGACACCTAAGATCCACGGAAAATTTAACCCTGGAAATTGTGAGGCATTCTACAAGCTTCTACGATAAGTCCTTCACAATACAGGCTGCACGATTGTGGAACGCGTTGCCTATAAATATAAGACGAGCACAGTCGCTGTCTACATTTCAAAGACTGGTAAGGGAGCACTACCTAGCGTTATAAGTATTTTATGTATGTTCACTCTTTGTTTTTTTATTTTTTATTTTCTTACTTCTAGTAAGTATGTTATGTAATTAGTGTGTATTTGCATGCAGTATATTTATTTATAATATATATTTAACTTAGGTGTGTATATATGTAGCTATGGTATGTATATGTATGTTTATTTATGGTATATATTTTATGTATGTATGTGTATATATAGGTAGGTACTTATTAAATGAAATAATATAATCTCTTAGTCTTCTTCACTTCCGTTTTCTAAATACTATACTAGATAAAATATTAAATTATTATCATTTAGTGTACACCGCAAACTACCCTGAATACTGGCAGTATAGTCCATACACTGGTTGTCTGGAAGAGATCGCAGACCGCGATAAGACCGCCCATTGTACAACTTTCTAACATGTATGTATCCATCGTATATATTCTATGTTTGGTGTGCAATAAAGAGTATCTAAATCTAAATCTAAAAATCTTCCAGGGACTGCGGACTGCGCCTGCGCTGCCGCTTCTTCGGGAGAGACCCTTAAACGGCGCAAATATAGTAATTTAACAGGTAATTACATATTTGAGCCGTTTGGGGTTGAGACGCTGGAATCTTGGGGTCCAAGTGCCCGTCTTTTATTTAAAGAAATTTCAAAACGGCTTATAGACGCTACCCGTGACCAGAGGGCTGGTTCATTCCTCGCACAAAGGATTGGCATTGCCATTCAACGTGGCAATGCCGCCAGCCTTCTGGCCACCCTCCCAGTTGACGTCGATGGGGAGGAATTTTTTGACGCCTAAACCTGCAGCTTTGTATATAGGTATACAGATATTGTTTTTATACTAATTAATAGTAATTAATTTATGTAAATAAAATATCTCAATATCCCATAGTATACATGAATACCAACAACTTTTAATTATAAACCTATAAGATTAAAACTTTAACTAAAAGTGGAGGGGGGAAAAACCAAAATTTTTCGGGAAAAAAATCATAACTTCTAACCGGTGAACATTCTTGCCGTCGGAAACATTTTTAATCGATAGGCCATTTTTAAGTGTAAAATAAATGTCTGAAAAGTGTTTCGCTAAAAGTTACCGTTTTCGAGAAAAAAAAATTTAACTGTTTAAAGTCCGTAGTTCTCTATATAAAATAATATTAATTGCTTCACGAAATCTACCTGTGCGTTCCCCCTGCGGGAACGGATTTTAGGTAGATTTCGATGAAATCGATCTACCTATTGGCTTCTTGACTACTGTCGAATTTAAAAAATAATTCTTCATAGGAGGTCTAATTATGACCCCCTGAGTTCGAAATGACCACTGGTCAAAAAGTTTATATATATATATATATATATGTATGTATGTATGTATGGTTCCACTTCCCAAAATTTGCGGCACTCTCACGGTCGCATTTTTGCCCCGATCGCTTTCAAACTGCGGTCCAAAATTGCTTGGGTGTAAACTTAGTTTAAGTTCGTGAACGGGTGGAATCCGGCCTAAGGGGACGGTAGGGCCTCACTTTTTTTGAAATCAGTTTTTCCTCAAAATTTCACGTTCCATGAAAGATATTCGAACCGTTCTAATTTTATCCCATAGTATACATGAATACCAACAACTTTTAATTATAAACCTATAAGATTAAAACTTTAACTAAAAGTGGAGGGGGGAAAAACCAAAATCATAACTTCTAACCGGTGAACATTCTTGCCGTCGGAAACATTTTTAATCGATAGGCCATTTTTAAGTCTAAAATAAATGTCTGAAAAGTTTTTCGCTAAAAGTTACCATTTTCGAGAAAAAAATAAATAAACATGTTAATAAAATAAATATTAATTGCTTCACGAAATCTACCTGTGCGTTCCCCCTGCGGGAACGGTTTTTTTTTATATTGTGAAGTTTTCGGGAACATAACATTAACATTCGGATAAACAACCGCTACAATACAAAAATGTCATATTCGAATGACATGTATTGTCGATACTCACATTGGTTATGGAAGTCTCATGCAGTCACCTGGAATGTTTTCTTTGATAATTTCTGCTCGTGGTCATGGTCCAGGTCAGACCACGCCCATTCCTTCGAATGATTCCAAAGAGGACACTTAGTATTTAAAGATACCCCCCTGCCAGCCAGCGGGGGTGGTTATGTCGTGTATCGACTAAAACCGCACGGTGTCCTCCCCAAGTGTGATAACCCCAGGGATCCCGGCGGACTTTGGCTGCCACCGCGGCCTCGCCTGGTGGGGTCGGGTTTTATCCCGCTTCGGTGAGTTGGTAGGCGTGTGTAGGGCACTGCATGCTTGTGAAATTCGTGCCGTTTAGTGTCATATGAGAATGGGAACCATTTTTGAAATACTATATTTTTGGAAATAGCAGTACTTTTATTATTCGTGTCAGTAGTTCCGCAATATGCATAATACTTTTAAATTAAAGTAAAAGGTACTCTCTATTATTAACAATGTCATTTCTTCAATATGATTTCATCAATATCTATAAACTGTAGATAACTTTTGGGTCTCTAAAGTTTCAAAACAGTTGTTAAACATAAAACCATAGAGTCTGAATACTTTAGTTTCACATTTACGAGTTTAGGTAGGTATATTATAGGGGTGCGACTGGTTGGAACACCTCCGCGTTTGGTGCACCCTGGGCAACGTGGGCGATGACGCATCATTGATTTCTCCTCTGGAGTAGCTGGCGTCACCGTCAACGGCCAAGAGTCCGACCGACCGGCCCTTTTCAGGGCCAGCTGACCCCATTGCACGAGGGGGTCGGGGTATGGCGGGCCTGCAAGGCCCGCGGTGGTGGTCGCTCCAGGTACCCCTCTGCTGTTATCAGAAGGGACACTGCGAGCGACGTGTTGATCCGAGGGGATCAGGGGACGGGTCGGCCCACTGCTCGCGCAGGGGCTGACGGGCATTCGTGCCGCCGTCGGTGACGGGAGGGGTGGCTGCCCTTCCGCGTCGCGTAATCTCCGGGTGATCGTCAAGGACCTGCATTTTAGCCACATACGGGAAGATGTGATCTCGGAGGACGCGGGGCTTGCCTTGATTGGCCGGCCCGCGACAAGGAAAAGTCTATAAGACCCGACAGCGAAGTCGTAAAAACCTGTGGACACCTGGGGACCTCCACAGTATGTACCCCGCTTCCCGGAATGAGCGTCACCCGGGAAGTGTATTTATATCGACTCATACTCGTGGGACTCATATGGATAATTCGATAAAAAACCAAAACCCCCCCTAAAAACCAAGCGAAACAGTCTGCGCGGAGGTCGCGCAGCAGTCATGCGTGGAGGTCACGCTAAAAACCGCGGTAGTGTCTGAGAAGTTCGACACTGCTAGCGAGAGGAGCAAGGCGAGCAGCCCGCTGGGATTGGGCGTGAAGGCTGCCCAGAAGTGGAAGCGGCGCTCTAGGAAGCCTAGGCCGAAGGAGGACGTGTCGAATGAGGAAATTACCCTTACCGGGACGGCCTCCTCCAGCAGTGATGAGGTGGCAAAGCCGGCGTCCAAGGTGGCTGCAGGCCGCCGAGGGGCGCGAGGTGGCACGAGGGCTGGCCAATCCATCCGAGCCCCCTCGAACACTGGGAAAGCCGCAGCCAAGTCGCCGCCGAGGCCTTCCACCTCTGCGGCACCGGAGTTGGGCAGGAGGACACAGTCACTCTTGGAGAGTCTCCAGAGAGTGGCTGCATCGTCCTAAGGGTCCCCGGATCCAAAACAGGAGGAGATGCTGAACATCGTGTTCGGCATCGCCTCCGAAAATGAGGCCCTCGCGGCGGAGCTGGCTGAGTCCCGTCGGGAGACAGCTCGGCTCTCTGCTGCTCTCGAGGAGCTGCAGAGGGTGGTAGCGAGCTCTGCGCAGATAGTGCCGAAAGCACAACCCGCGCAGCCGGTGCGTGTGACGAGGTCGTCCCGGTTGGCGCAACCGGCACAGCCAGCGCTACCAGCGCAGCACCTGGCACAGCCGACGCGGCCGGCGCGGTCGCTGGGAACGACGCGGTCCAGCGAACCACCGGCGGAGTCCTGGCTCCCTTATATGGAGGCGCTGGAGGAGCGCATGATGTGTCGGATGGAGGCCTTAATGGACTCCATCCGCCGTCCGCCTCTGGCGCCGCCGGTGGCCGGCTACTCGGCTGCAGCCCAGAAGGGCCCCACCCGCCCGGTTGCAGGTGTGACCCTACCAGAGCCGGCTCCTCAGCCCCCTCCCGCTCAGGGGAAGGGGAAGGGCAAAGGCAAGGGGAAGGGCAAGGGGAAGACGTCCCCAGCCCTGGCCCCAGCCCCAGCCGTGGCTCCGACTACCTCCACCCCACTGGAAGGGGGCTGGGAGGTGGCTGGAGCCAACAAAAAGAGGCGGAAGACCGCCAAGAAGGCCGCCAAGAACGCCAGGAAGGTCGCGGCCGCCGCGAAGACAGCGCCGGGGAAGCTCCGTGCCCCTCGTACCACGGCCGTCGTCGTCACCCTGACGGCGGAGGCAGCGGGTAGGGGCATGGGGTATGCCAAGGTGTTGGCCAAAGTTAAGGCCAACGTCGATTTGAAGGCCCTCGAGATCCCGGGTGTCCGGTGCAAGAGCACACGGACGGGAGCCCGGCTTCTCGAGGTCCCTGGCGCCGCCAGTGGCCCCAAGGCCGACGCCCTAGCGGCTCGGCTGAGGGAGTCGCTGGACGCAGCCGACGTCCGGGTGTCCAGGCCCATTAAATGCGCAGAAGTGCGCATTACGGGCCTGGACGACTCCGTCACGGCAGAAGAGCTCAGGCTCGCCGTGGCGGAGGCCGGGGACTGCTCCCCGGACACAATTAAGGCCGGAGCTATACGCTTCGGCCGCGGTGGACAGGGGGCAGCAGTTGTCGGCTGCCCTATCGCGGCGGCCCAAAAGGTCGCAGACGGGCGGAGCCTCCTGGTGGGAGGCTTCCTGAGGGCGCAGGCAGGCCCGACCGGCCAGGTGCTTCAGGTGCCTGTCGGTGGGCCATGTGGGGGTGCACTGCACGGCGGAGGTAACGGCGGGTGACCGTTGCTTCCACTGTGGCCAGCCCGGTCATAAGGCCGGCACGTGTAGCGCCCCGTTGCACTGTTTCAGATGTGCAGCGGGGGGCAAGCCGGCTGACCATAGGGTTGGAAGCAAGGCCTGCGCCGGAGGGGAGCCGAAGCCGGGAGGCCGGCCTTCCGCCCCTAGTTCGCAGCGGGATGCGGAGATGGGGGTCCCATAATGGATCCTCAACTCCGCATCCTGCAGGCGAACGTGGGCCACGGTGCCTATGCTCAGGGTCTTCTGCTCCAGAGCATGGCACAGTGGGCCATAAATGTCGCCGCTGTCGCCGACCCATACACCCTCCGGCTCCTCGGGCCTGCCTGGGAAACCGCGCTGGGTCGGCGGCACTGGTGCACAACCCTGCCGCCGGCAGCCCCCCTCTTGCCGTCGTTGCAAGGGGACCCGGCTGCCTGGTGGCGGCGGTTGGGGATATAGCGGTCGTGGCCGCTTATATCACGCCGAACCGAGACCAAGCTGCATATGAGCAATGGCCCCGTCAGCTGGCCGTCGTCGTCAATGCCTGCCAGCCCCGTCCGGTCCTTGTGCTCTCGGCCTAGTCCTACTAAATCGGGGAGCCGTGGACACGTTCGTGACCTTGAGGGGTAGCTCCATCGTGGACCTATCGTTCGCGAGCCCCTCGTTGGCGCGACGTGTTCAGGGCTGGCGCGTCGTTTTGGGGGAGGACACAAGTTCGGATCACCGATACATTCGGTTTGACGTGTCCCCCCCTGCGAGCGACGCGCCGGCTGCACCGGCTCCACCCGACCCACGTTGGGCGCTTAAGCGACTTGATCGGGAGCTCCTCCTGGAAGCCGCCATCGTACAGGCCTGGGCCCCTGCGCCGGACAGGCCTGTCAGCATAGACGATGAGGCGGAGTGGTTCCGGGAGGCCATGACCCGTGTCTGTGACGCGGCGATACCTAGGGCTCCGCCCTATAATCCGAGGGGTCAGGTCTACTGGTGGTCGTCGGAGATCGCGCAGCTCAGACGGGCCTGCGTGATCAGGCACCGCCGGTGGGCCCGATTCCGTAGGAGGCGTCGCCGCCCCGCAGATGCGGAGGCCTGAAAGGCGGAGTTGTACGAGGGATACAGGGAGGCCAGACGAGCCCTCCGAGCGGAGATAAGGCGTTCCAAACGGGACGCCTTCCGCGAGCTGCTGGAGACGCTGGAGCGGGACCCTTGGGGGCGGCCCTACCGGATGGTGAGGGGCAAGCTGCGCCCCAAGGCCCCGCCGTTAACCCGGTGTCTCCAGCCGGATCTGCTCGGAGGAGTTGTTGGCTCCCTGTTCCCAGCGCGGGCGGTGGAACATGTTCCACCGCAGATGACTCCGCCTCGGTTGCGCATGGCGCCCGACGTGGAAGACGACGACGTGCCCGAGGTCACTTGGGTAGAACTAGAGCTGGCGGTGAGAAGGCTAAGAGCCAAACACACCGCCCCGGGACCCGACGGCATTCCAGGCCGAGCGTGGGTCCTAGCTCTAGTCGACGACGCTCTCGAGCCCCGACTGAGAGGGCTTCTCAGCGCATGTTTGGAGCGGGGCCAGTTTCCGAAATTGCGGAAGACGGGGAAACTGGTCCTCATCCGAAAGGAGGGGCGCCCGGCGGACTCGCCGTCCGCCTACCGGCCCATAGTGTTGCTCGACGAGGTGTGCAAGCTCTTTGAAAGAGTAATTGCGAAGCGCCTCGTCGAGCACCTCTCAAGAGCGGGGCCGGACCTGGCGGATGGCCAATATGGCTTCCGCCAGAGGCGCTCCACCGTGGATGCCATCATGCGCGTGAGGGCTCTGGCGGAGTATGCAGTAGCCCGGGGTGAGGTGATGTTGGCGGTGTCCCTGGACATCGCCAACGCGTTCAACACCTTGCCCTGGAGTTGCATTAGGGAGGCGCTCGTGTATCACGAAGTGCCTCTCTACTTCCGCCGCATAGTCGGGGCGTATTTGACGGAGAGAACCGTCATCTACCCAACCGTGACCGGTCTCGGTCGGCGTGAAATGTCGTGCGGTGTTCCACAGGGATCGGTCCTGGGGCCGCTCCTGTGGAACATCGGATACGACTGGGTGCTTCGCGGTGAGCTCGTAGGCGGTGCCGCCGTCACGTGCTACGCGGACGACACGCTCGTGACGGCGTGCGGGGCGACGTACCGCGAAGCGACCCGAAAGGCCACGACCGCGGTTGCCCAAGTCGTTAAGCGGATCCGGCGGCTGGGTCTCGCGGTGGCCCTGCATAAAACCGAGGCCCTGTTCTTCCATGGGCCTCGGAGCAAGCCACCCGAGGGATCCAGTCTCATCGTGGGAGGAAATCGCATCGGCATCAAGCCCCAAATGAAATATTTGGGGCTCGTGCTCGACGGCCGATGGGACTTCGGAGAGCACATCCGAAGTCTGGCCCCCAAATCGAAGGGCACAGCTCTTGCTCTGGCTCGCCTGTTGCCCAACATGAGGGGGCCCGATGACTCCTGCAGGAGACTCTACGCGGGGATCGTGCGGTCCATGGCCCTGTATGGGTACCCAATATGGGCGGAGGCCCTGAGGACCAGAACTGTGCAGATGCTGCGCGCTCCGCAGCGAGTTCTGGCCATCAAGGTCATCCGAGGGTATTGCACGATTTTCTTCGAGGCGGCGAGTCTCCTTGCCGGAACTCCGCCATGGGACCTGGAAGCGAGAGCCCTTTCGCAACTGTACCAGTGGCGAAAGGAGGCGCGGGAGCAGGGATGGAACCCCGAGCCTCGAGAAATCGAGGCCGTGCAGTCCCAGCTCCGCCAGGCCATCGTGGTGGAGTGGAAGGAACGACTTGGGTGACCAAGCGCAGGGCACGCCGCAATAGCGGCGGTAAGGCCCATCATGGAGGATTGGCTGGAGAGGCGACACGGAAGCCTCTCGTACCGACTGACGCAGGTGATCTCCGGAAAGGGGTGCTTCGGGGACCACCTGCATCGGATCAGGAAGGAGCCAACGCCTGAGTGTCATCACTGCGACGCGAGCGAGGACTCAGGGCTGCACATGCTGGCGGATTGCCCGGCGTGGGAGGCGCCGAGGCGTGACCTCGTGGCAGCCATCGGGGTGGGAGTCCTCTTGCTCGGCAGCATGATGCGGCAATGGTGCGGAGCGCGAGCGCGTGGGCCGCCGCCGCCTCCTTCTGCGAGCATGTAATGCTCGCGAAGGAGGTGGCGGAGCGCGCCCGGGAGAGACTTAGAACTCTCCCGGTCCGCCGAGCCCGCAACTTGCTCGCCGCGCGTCGCAGGCGACTCAGGCGCCGGAGGTCGCTTAACGACCTCCGTCCTCCATGAGCGCAGGCCTGGGGGTGGCGGGTGAGGCCACCTGTCACCCCAGCAGAAGCAGGCCGGGACGGTGGGGCGACTAGCGCCCCTCCCCCAAACCGGGGCAAGACGGGGACAACGTGGTTCCCAAACCCGAGGGGGCCATCTCGAAACCGGAGATGGCCCAGGGTCAGTCGGGGTGCGAGGGATATGCTCTATGGGCAACCTTACACCCCGGCGTCTGTAGACCCGAGACGGCGTGCGGTTTTAGTCGGTTCAAGCCCGACATAACCGCCCCCGCTGACACGCGGGGGGGTATCCGAAGGGATTTCCGCACGATAAAAAAATTTTTTTTTTTTTAGGTAGGTGGATTTCCGCACGAAAAAAAAAAAAAAAAAAAAAAAAAAAAAAAAAAAAAGGTATATTATAATTAAATCGAAAACGCAAAGTTTTCTTTCTTTTAGTTTGATAGCAGAAACTATAAAATATAGAAAACCTTGTATTGTCTCCTGAAAATAGACCGTTTTTAAACTAAAGTGTCATAAAAATACTTCCCACTTGAGGGCTGATTTTTTCCCAAGAATGGAGTAAAAGAAAGGAAAATACGTGAGACACAAGTGTGATTTCTATCACTTAAAGTCGATATTTTTTAAGACAGTAGTACTTCTGGGAGGGGTTAGTGGCAAAGTGGCAACCGAATAGGTTAAACATTGCAAAGTTTAACAATCCTTGCCAGGTCAGTCTTAGGATGGATGACCATTGTTAATATATTGAGACATATCCGTGCCTGTGAGACCACTTTAAGCTCAGCTCAAAAACGTCTATGGCGTTACGAGTAGTCCGACAACTGGTCTAACTACAGAACTTCATCATTGCCGATGGGTTGTGGAGGTCAGATTTCAGTCGCTTCAGGGAGAATATTGAAGTTCGTAGTTAAGCTGAAAAGCCGACCCCCAACTGAGTTGGAAAGAGGCTTGGAGGATGATGATGATGGTAAAGCACGACTACATCACCTACAAATTTGTAAAACCTCTATAGTGTAGCGGTAGAGCGTTTGACTGCTACGTCGGAGTTTGCGGGTTCGACTCCCGCTCAGTGCAAATAATTGTATGCATGCATATGTTTATGTTTGTATTTACAAAAATATGAAATATATTTAAGTATGTATATCCGCATTCTAGAACCCATAACACCAGCTAGTTAAGCTATTCTTACGTTGGGTCTAATCTAGATAGGGTTGTGTAGAATGTCCTAGAATATTTATTAAATTTATTTATTTATTAAATGTACTTTTCAAACGCTATTATGTAGATGAAAATAAAATCACGTAGCTTTGATAAACTGCACTTCTGCGCCAGACAAACTTTAACTATGCCAAATCAGATCGCACACTCTACCATTGGCCGCAATTTCTTGAAAAAGAATCCGAAGTTTTCGCTTAGCGTTTTAATTTCCATTACTAGCGACCCGCACGCGGTTTCGCTCGTGTTAACAGCATCATTTACACAATATCTTAGTAAATTATAGCAGCCCGGGTCCCGTGGAATACATTCATAAAAATTATATACCCGATTGCTTACCTTCAAAAATGGACGCAGGTGGTGCCACTTCCGCCCATTTTTGAAAGTAAACCATAAGTTAATTTTTTTACGTTCGATTCAGTTCGCTGCTTTGAAACTAACGGACGAACGAGCCATATAACCGTTTATCCCTTATTTTACCCCCTTAGGAGTGATAATTAAAATAGTTCTTCCTAAGATCTTACAACATAAGACTCAATTGGCATACCAAGAAAAAGTGCCTGGTTAATGGCAACTGGCTCGCGGGGCAGAAAATCGTAATTGGTGAAATATTAGTGTTAATATAATACACCTCTCTCGTCCCCTTCGGGGCTAATATTATTATACTGGGAGTATCTCTATGTATGTATGTATATTGTTTAAATTATCAACACTATTTATGACAGACTGTAGTAACTTTTTAATTGTTTTTTGCTAACTTTTGGACACAAAAATTATCACATATAAAGTGATTACCTAATTACAATGTAACTTTCAAAATTGTAAAATAGGTAAACCGACCGAACTCAAGCTCAATTAAGTAATTTAGAAATAGCTTTCCGTCGTAACAGTTGGAACCGTATAATATTCAAACGAAAAGTAATTCCCACTTGGAAGACCATTTAGATACGTATTGACCGATATAGAGCTATAATTTGAAACAGTATATCTGCTTAATTGTGAAATTATGTAACCAAAATGCATAGAATAGCTCTTTTGAAGACATTTCGCAATTTAAATTTAACACTACGTTTTTATACATATCAGGATTACTATATATTTATTTTACGGTAGGTACCTACAATTAGTCTTGCACTGCTATCTACTAATTTTAATTAGATCCAGTGTAACTGTAGCAAAAGCGGTCACTTAATTGGAAAAATCTACTTGTACGTACAGATGTACAGGCCCATAGTTCTTAGTTAATTGTAATGGCATCTAAATGAAATACAGTATGAGTTGCGCGTTAAACAACGCACAAGTAACTCAGCCATTACTCGTCCGTCTCGTTTGTATCAAGCTGAATCTTTTATAAAGACGAGGCGTGTCCCAGAGCCGCGGCGCCGCCTCTAATGATGATTTACTCGAGCGAGTTCCCACGGGCGGCGTAATTTTCCCTTAGTAAGACTAAACTACACACACACAACACAGTGTTGTCCGAACTAAAGTGAAAACAAATGAAGAAACGCCTCCGTTTAATCATTCATTCGCGCGTGCCACGTGAGACGTCCTCATTGAGATTTATGTTGCCTTTTATCGGTCAAGCGTTAGAGTTTTACCGATAAAGCAAATACAAGTTTTACCTACTGTCACATAACTCAGTTTATTTACACATTTATCTTTTAGGAGTAAACTCAAAGAATAAAACATAGTAATAAATGGGGCCATCTCGAAACCGGAGATGGCCCAGGGTCAGTCGGGGTGCGAGGGATATGCTCTATGGGCAACCTTACACCCCGGCGTCTGCAGACCCAAGACGGCGTGCGGTTTTAGTCGGTTTTAGGTATGCGAATTCAAATATTATTCATTTAGGTCACAAAGTAACGCTTCTGAACGACATGATTAATTCCATATTTAAATTTACAGCCAAATTCACAAGGCAAAGTCAAATAGGTGTTGCCTTTGAGAATAGAATTTGACAATCAAAAATTCACGGCTACTCTTTTTAAATAGCCAATAATAACAATAAAAAGTTAATTAAGTGCTAATTAACTTTTGTGATTGAAATAAACATAAAATATTATCTGAGAGCTGTATTTAAATTTATAATACAATAGTTAATTACTTTCTGTAGACCTATATTGCGTTAAAGCAATAAAAACATACTCTACCATCCAAATAGATTTTCCATTAAGTTACCTGTCAGTGCTTATCACCTTTATTGTTTTAGTCCCAGGTATTTTTGGGATGTAGCGCTCCGGTGTTTTTAAATTTCATAACAAATGAATGGGTATTGTTGACGGTCACACGTACACGTGGATGTATTGTTTCTTTTATTGAGTCGAGGGTGATTCGAGGGTGCGGGCACTGGGTACCGGTCACCCGGACCTAACCAACCCGCCTTAATTAACACCGGTCCGAAGCTAATATTAAATGTTTGCAAATAGACTTATTTGCCCGTATATGTCGGGTGTACCTTAACGTAAACCGCAACTAGACATTAAATGAGATATTCCTGTTTTGTTCAATGGAATTGGTGGAGTCAAGACCGGTTGCCAACAATAAATAAATAAATAAAATTGAAGTGTCTGTTTGTAACTTCAAAATAACAGTTTTGCAATGAATGATATCATGCATATGAATGTATACACGGTACTTACAACATAAAAGCATTTTTTAAACGTTTGTCTGTCTGTCTTCCTGTCTATTAGAATTAGGTAATCTCTGGAGCGGCTGGGTCGCTAATAGCTAATATTACTAGCTAAAATTATTAAAACAAAGATCTAAGTACACGCGGGTGAAGTCGCGGGCAGAGTTAGTTACGAATAAAATTATTCCTCACCCAGAGTTCACCCGTCAATTTGCCATGACTAACATTAAATTACCCTCGTTATTATATTGCCGTTTGAGGACAATGGATGTTTGTATATGGCTATACAGAATAACTAAATTTGTGACTAATTGCAATGTTTTTTATTATAATACGACTGATTATAACTATATGTAGCCATATGGCCATATTGTAGTATTGATCATTTCATGAAATAGTCACATCATGATATGGCCTGGCCAGATCAATGAATTAATCAATGTTTGACGATATAGATAGCAATGGATGACCAATCATGAAATGGCCGTGTCCAAACATTAATGACCATATCGTAAAATAATTACATTATCCACAGTTATAGGTGCTGATTGCTATGTATTGTACGAATATATACAGTATGTTTCTATGATGCATCACGTCGTAGTAGCGTGGCCATTAGTCTTTTATTAGCCGATATCGCGTGCAACGTCAAATAATCAGTCAAACACACATATAAGTTACTTTTTATATGGATTTTTATTAAACATCTGATATTATGAAGACTCTTCGTTAATAATAAACGTTAAAGCCAAACGTGGATTGATATATCATCAAACGTTAAAGTCAGTCGTCTCATGAAATGATTCATTCTACTATAAAAATGGCTAATATCTACTATAAATATTACAGATACATTGAAGTAAAACAATTTTAACCCCCGACGCAAAAACGACGGTGTGCTATAAGTTTGATGTGTGATTTTATTTATTTTTTTGTTTGAAAGGTTAATTAATCGGGAGTGTTCTTAGCTATTTCGGGGGTTTTTATCGCGATTTATTTGGTGTTATTTATTTACAATTAACACGACGTTTCGGTTGCTTTTCAGCAGCTATTGTAACGGGGAGACTGAGTCAGTCTCCCTGTGACAATAGTCTGTTAAATCCTCGTCAAGATAGTTTTACCTCAATGCGTAATATTCGCGTTTAACATTTAATTTAAATTGGGATGTAGGTATCATTTGATATTATCGGAAGTTAATAATATCAAATAGATACCTACAGTTAAAGTTTATTATAAGTTAGCATGTCTCTTAAGTAGGTAACAATAACGTACACGGTACACCTCTAAGATCAAATTGTTGCTGTTGATCAAAGTATTAGAAATCTGCGCGTGCTTTAATAGTCAAAGTTAAAGATACTTAAAAGCAACTTGGGAAAATTACAAGTACGTTAGACACAATTCGAAATCACTGCAATAAGGTATGCATGAACGTGGGGTGCGACTGGTTGGATCACCTCCAAGTTTGGTGCACCCTGGGCAACGTGGGCGATGACGCATCATTGATTGCTCCTCTGGCGTAGCTGGCGTCAACGTCAACGGCCAAGAGTCTGACCAACCGACCCTTTTCAGGGCCAGCAGACCCCATTGCACGAGGGGGTCGGGGCATGGCGGGCCTGCAAGGCCCGCGGGGGGGGGTCGCTCCAGGTACCCCTCTGCTGTCATCAGAGGGGACACTGCGAATGGCCCAGGGTCAGTCGGAGTGCGAGGGATATGCTCTATAAGTACCTTACACCCCGGCGTCTGTAGACCCGAGACAGCGTGCGGTTTTAGTCGGTTCAAGCCCGACATAACCGCCCCCGCTGGCCGGCGGGGGGGTATGCGAAGGGATTTCCGCACAATAAAAAAAAAAAAGGTATGCATGAACGTATAACACCAATACATATATATTCTGTTGTTAAATACGTAAATAAATATTCACAAGAAACAACAACTAAACCTATAAATTATTTAGTACTAGGTCTGCAATACAATCTACTGTTGCAAAAATTGAGCGAAGCTCCCCGACTGATAACCATCATCAGTGTAATTTGTTTGAATAGTTTATTAATGGTTAGTTTTTTAACCAGCCAGTGATATGGGGCCATTCATAAAATTCTATTTTGCACGTGCCCTATTTGTTTACCCCGTTACAGATGGTTCTTTTGGTGATTATTTCTCCGTGGTACGTTGGATTTCAATTTTTTTTCTTTTGAACGACTGCACTTTAAAAGTTACGCATTTTGACGCCAAAACTGTGTGTCTAACCTTGAATATCATTGCGGTATCATATTTTCAAAATTTTGTTCGGTGATTATTCCTTCGTGGTACACATGAATTTTTAATTACATAGCCTATGTCCTTCCCATCAGTAACACCTTTGCTTGTGTCAAATTTCATTAGAATCGGTTCAGCCGTTTGGGTGGAGAAGATGGTTAACGAAATACATGAGTCGTCTAAAAGAGAGCTTCATTCTTGTAGAGCTCCACTCAATAATGAAACAGTAAAGAATGATAAACAGAAACTTCTATAATCATCACCCTCACAGCGATTTCCGAGTTGCGTTCAAAGTTTGCACTTTGGAGCCCGAGGTGTGCTTATTATTTTTGATTGATATGTCGGCTTTTCCGGGAGCAACTCCCGTCTGACCCTGAGAGCACAAAGAGCTGTTATTAAGGTGATAGGAAGCCCTTTAGATACCCGACCGACCAACTATATGCCAATTACAAGGTTTTGATAGTTCATCAACTATTTGTAATCAAATCGATTCATCGTACTCATGCAATTCTTGAGTATGATCGTATGGAAACCCTTGACCCACAGAAAAAATACGATAAGCGAAACGGTCGTACACAGAACACGCTAGCGCCTCACCAATATTACGTCCTAGGTCCGATACTATACAATAATAGGGCTAGTAAAAGCATCCACTTGTACACTAAGTTGAAATATGGAAATTGTAAAAAATTCTTACAAATTGGTTGTACCATCTAAATTATGATGAAACAGAATATTTATTCCTAGTTCTAAGTTAACTTGGTCATAGTTTTAGTCGGTAAATGAAACTATGCGATAAGTTTTTTGGGAAGTGAAATTTGACGAAACATATTTTGCCAAACGGCAGGATCCCGTTCTACATAAATTTTATTAAATATCCGATAACATACAAACTTCTTAACTCCGTTTACTAAAAGTGGTAACGTAACGTAAGGTGTAAAACAGCTAATGACATCTAGCGAACAGTCTTGGAACTACAGCAATGTTGTGCGAGTTGGCAACGGAAATAACTTTAGCTTCTCTCACCAGGATGTGGTACGGTACATCGGCGTGTTGTTAACTTTGTACGAAGGCGAAGTGGAGGAAATGTTGATTCAACAACTAGCTATCAAACTTGCATAAAATAGAAGTGCCACAAGTCACAACTTGCTTAAAATGTGCACTGAATATTGAAAATTATAGCCCGAAGTACTAGGTACAATGGTTTTTGTGTATATTATATTGTATTATGAGACGAGATAAGTGTAATGTTGTTAAAAAGGTTCAAAGTATGAATGTTGAGAGCTTTAGGAGCAGAGAAGAGCTAGTAGGCCCAAGAAAACGTGGATGGAATGCATGAAAGAGGATATAGCAAGGAAGGGAGTTATTGAAGAGATGACATCTGACAGGAATGTATGAAAGGACATGATGCGCCTACCCCAAATAATTGGGACAAAGGCAGGTAGATGATGATACTGTATATTATGAACAATAAAACGGTGTTGTAGTTGATTGATGTGATTTCTGGTAATGGATAGAGGCACCAGAGCTATTTTGGGACCCTAAAGTCCTGTACTGATCCGTAACCCGTCAGCGAAGACCCAAGTGCTGCCATGTGCTCGTGTATTCTCTCCTTAGTTGATAACAAATGAACTACTGTTATTTAAACCCGTGAACTCTACAAACAACCTATTAGGTAACAGCAAGAATATTTTTCGTAGATAACTCAATACGCCAACAATTAAGTTACAGCTAGATAAGTTGACCTCAAGCCTGACTCTTCAGAGTTAATGTACACAAAGCAAGATAATTCGCAATATTTCATATACCTAAGTTTCTCTGTATCAATGTCATTATCTTCTGTTCTATATAGGTATATTTTTTAAATCTTTATATTTGGTAAATGATTCAACTTCAGTGATCTCTAGAAATCCTGTTTATTATGAGGTTCATGAACAGAAATATCAAAATTTGGATATTCAGCTAATAATATTACATTTGAACAACTTTGATGGCGCTACGGTAACGGCCATGTACTTCATTGGGTAAAGTCACGAATTCGACTCCCGGGGTGAATAATATATTATTGGGTTGTTTTGTTACCTGGATCTTAATAGTAGCACGGAGTCTTTTACAATAAATGCCTTAGAAATTGTATCGGCGGTACTATAATAAATACACCGAATATAAATGACTAACGCTTTCTGAACATATAAAAATGTGTCTACCTAGAAACAATAATTAACTACGTAAATATTTCTGTTATCTAGAGATCGGTTGATTAGTACACACCCTATATAAAGCACGATTCACTTTAAGTTTCATTCGTAGACCCTGAGTCACACGTTAGCGAATTATTTAAAATAATTCGTCAACAACACACGCTACCACCCTAGCTTAGCGTGCACACCCGTGACAGAAGCATACGCATAATTTTTTATATATAAATCGCAAATAATAATCATTGACACGCAATCTTTTTGATATTGGCAGTACTCGGGTAGTGCGGCGCATGCGCTAGACAGTTCAGTGGCAGTTTTAAATTTAGATTTGTGTCGCCGGAATTTTGCTGGCCTATTTCCACCGTCAGATACGGTAGATTTTAACAGAATTCAAAGGTACGATTGTAATTGATCATCGTTTAAATTATTCGAGTCAGTGATTCATGGGAGATTGTTATATCTGATGTGAAGTGAAATGAAAGCTGTCAGAGTCCTGTGAGTGCGCGCGTGGTTATGTGGACAAACTAGTCAAGATAGTACATCAAAATGTTTAGGACAGTGATCTTAGTGCTATTGTTATTATGGAAACAAGGTTAGTAACTTTATTACAATGATTTAAGACGTACTTTAGGAGCTTAAAGTAGCCGGTGTGAATGGTAACCACCTAGTAATAGACAATGGTAAACTATGTGTATAGTTATAGATGTTTTGTTACTAATTCAGTAACTAATGAGTCACGGTCAACTCTCACGCTGACAGTCACCCAGTTACAAAACACACATAACCATAAAGGTTATGCGCACGTTATTTCAATCGATGACAAAATGAGTGGATACTAATATTTCTGGACATCGTCTGTTTTGTGCTGTAAGCAAATCAATTACACGTCTTTACAGAGCATTTTAACATGGGCTACAGTGACTAGATGGTTCAGTTGTATATGTTTGCTTATTTTGGTGAGGCACTGGGTTCTATTCTCGGGTCAGGCAAAGTGTTAGGAATTTCTGTACGGAATTACTCAGTAGTATAGTTGGTTAAATATGGGTACTAATGGTGATTAGTAACCATATTTAACTATACTACTGAGGTGTTGTGGTTAGCCCTTTTCTGCCGGCGTTAAAAGAGCTAGAGCGGTACCACGTAAGAAGCGGTCAGTGCGGCAAACCACACCGGCTTCACTCCATCGGTATCAACGATGAGGTGGGTATGTCGGAATCGAACCGAATAAAACCACACGGTGTCTTTCTCAAGCGTCCATAGGCAGGCACCTCGGGTGCGCACTCGAATAGATAACCCCAGAATCGCCAAGGAGGCATTTTATCACTTTCATCTTAATTTTCTTTGTTTAATATGTTATTTAACCTCTAACTTATATCAAGATTGACTATTGCAAAAGCTATTAAATTGTAAATTAGTTGTGTCGTTGTGTGTTGTGTAACTTTTTGTTAGAAAGGTCTTGGTCAAACTTAAAAAAATGTCTGATGGCAAAACCGGAGATATCACGACAAAACCATAACCGACCCCTGCGCGGGTGGAAACGCGGGCATCAGCTATTCAGAAATAAAGTTATTAAACGTTGCTAACTGAAGGAAAAGATGAGGGAGAAAAAGGACGGAAAGGGAGTCCTGACCCCTGTGAGCACCTCTAGCAATATTTAATTTTTGTGCCCCCTTCCTCTAATAATTCATCCTGAATGGAACCGATATAACCACTTAGAAACAGTAATTTAAATAAAATTAAAAAAATACATAACATAACTTCACGCCTTTATCCCCGAAGGGATAGGCAGAGGTGTATTACACACCCACGATAACATATTTAATACGCACATAACTACGAAATGTCAGAGGTGTGTGCCCGAGGCGACTGGGGATCGAACTCAAGACCTCGTCTCGGCAGTCTGTTACGTAGACCAAAGGGCTATCGATGCTTTTATAAAAAAAAATTGTTCTTACTATTATGTAGCAATGGCGGACAAGTGCCCGCCTTGGCCAGCCCCTATCTACAAACGCTGCTTCCGTTGTCTGCCCTTTCCCGCTCTCAAACTGTATGCAATGCAGCGTGTTGCTATTTAAAGCTATTCACAGGGAAGGAGGTACTTATAGGTTAAGCTGGCCCATACCATACAGAGCACTGCACTAACACGAAGTCTACATCTGAAAAAATATCACAACGTTACAGGTGCAGTAAACAGCGTCCGTTTGGTAGAGCTTCGGGTTCCCACAGACGAGCGAGAAGGCGGCATGGCACTACTTGGCTGCCAATATGACATGGAAGGTGACACCCTGTACTCATTAAAGTGGTACAAGGGCTCCAGAGAGTTCTACCGCTTCGTTCCTAAGAATGAACCCCCTGTATACTATTTCAGTACTCCTGGAGTTAATGTTGATGTAAGCATTATGAACTTTAAACCTAACTTGATTAGCGGTCTATGCATGATGTTAATATGTTATTTTGATAAATGAATACAATAGACACAGTAGCATTTAGTTAATATAAGTAAACTGGTTTCGTAAAAAGAGTATTTTTCTAATTTACCATTTTTAGGGTTCCGTTGCCAAATGGCAAAAAACGGAACCCTTATAGATTCGTCATGTCTGTCTGTCTGTCCGTCCGTATGTCACAGCCACTTTGTTCCGAAACTATAAGAACTATGCTGTTGAAACTTGGTAAGTAGATGTATTCTGTGAACCGCATTAAGATTCATACAGAAATGGAAAAAAACAATAAATTTTGGGGGGGTTTCAGAACTCAAAATTTTTTTTTTCGTCGAAGCCATATGTGTGAGGTATTTATGGATAGCTCTTCAAACATGATATTGAGGTTTCTAATATCATTTTTTTCTAAACTGAATAGGTTGCGCGGGAGACACTCCCAAAGTGGTAAAATGTGTGTCCCTGTAACTTTTAAAATGAGAGAATGATAAAACTAAAAAAAAATATATGATGTACCATGTAAACTTCTAACGATAATTGGTTTGAACGAGTTCAAGTAATTAGTTTTTTTAATACGTCATAAATCGTAAACCGCAATTTACCTTTCATTCAATCAACTCAAATATAAAAATTAAAAAAAAACATTATTATTTTACTTGCTGCAACGGAACCCTTAATGGGCGAGTCCAACTCGCACTTGGCCGCTTTTTTCAAAATGTCATGAATATAGTCGGTTTTCGAGGTCAATAAACTTAAGCTAAAAATATATATAAAATTTATATTAAATCTAGCTTTACTTAAGCCGTCATAATTTACACATAATATTGTAGCCTTTGTCTATCAGGTATAATCTACCTTTCAAATGGTGAAAGAATTTATCCAGTAAGTGCAGTGTTTACGAAGATTACCCTAAACATATGAACAAACTCACAAAATGTTGCCTCTCTTTATAGTATTAGTATAGATAAGCCCCTCTTTCCCTAAATAATTTTCTGGGGATATTGGTATGCACAAAAACATTATATTAAAGTATTTCTTCAGCTATATACCTAGTATAGTTTGAAGATGAGTTATTCGACGATTTTCTCTTTTGACTTCTTCATAAACAACTAGATTAAATAGAACCGAACAGAACATACTTTAAGTAAAAGACTAAAGGAATACTGCCATGATATGCTGTGACTAGGTGTGGGTATGTGTAAAGATGTCTATAACGTCCCACCTGCATGATATAGGCAGAATATGACATTGACTTCATAATTTCAATAGGGCTTTCGCTGCGCTGCAGATGTTTATGGAAATCAATAAAGTAGTATCGATCTCTCAATCATATATGACTTAGTTGTGCGCTGTGACTTGGAGGTAATGATTCTGGTATTTATTTTAAGTCTTCTTGAACTGAGTTTGAATAACAATTAAATTCACGTTGTCTATAAAAGTGTGCATATAATACTGAAGATATAAATGAAGCAATCCCAATGTCACCAATTACGTAGAAGTTATAATATATTGCTAAAGAAACAATAACACATGGAAACACTTCTAGACAACATACTCATTCAGTAACAAATGATGAATATTTTTAGAACGTTTCACGTGCCGTTATGATAGAACTATGAAAAAAATTCCACATCTCGAGAGGCAATTAATTATCCGACACATGCTGATTCTTAGAATAACGGTTTCTGTATTTTTCTATTGGTTAGAAGATACCTATAGGTACTTAATATTGTGCCAAGTAACACCTAACATCGTTACACAGTAGTGATATGAATGTAGTATAGCGACTACAATATGGGGTTCTTCAAGAAGGGTATTAGAAGGTTTTTACAGGGTCGGCAGCGCGAGTGCGACACCCCTGGTTTTGCACACGTCCATAGGCCACGGTAACCGCTTCCCATCAGGTGGGCCGTGAGCTTGTCTGCCAACTGAGTGGTAAAAAAAAAGTATGTGAATATGCTAGTTGCAGTGATTTGAATCTATACTAAAATGCAATACATTGTAGGGACCTAAAAATGCTATGCATAATGATACTTGGAAAAGTATTGCAGGATATTTTTTGATGCTTCAAGGATATTTCAAGATGAAATTAATCTATTAAACTGGTAAAACTTATGAAACCATCAGATCTATGAAATACGTTACTATATGCAAGCCCTATGCAATTAATGATCCCAATGTATAAGCATTATCTCTAGCTTATCTTAGCGATGATCCCGGTACCATTCAAGGATTTCACCTCGGAACCCTGAGTCCGCATTAAATTTTATGTTAGTCTTTATTTGGCTAGTAGCGAGTGTCGTCTGACCTCTTAACCCTGAGAGGAAAGCCGGCACTAGAGCCTGATCGATAGATCATCAGGTGTAGCAACCAGCAGGTGAGGTTTGGACCCCAAAGACATTAATGAGATTGTATTACTCACTGATTTAATAAATAGAATTGTGGTTTTACATTGAAAAGCAACTGTTTAGTGATTTACACTGTGACTGAATTAACTAGACTCAATTAAAGTGGATAATACCCTCTAACGCAATATAAAGGAAATTTGGGTTATTTCATACTGCTATATGCTTTATTTTATGACTTTCTCTCAATTTATCAGTAGTTTTCGATTAATGAAAAAACTATTCTTAAATAAAATATACATTTATATGGGCTAAAACATATAGCTATTGAGAGCCGCATGTATACTAAATATAAGGAACTGAATAATAAAGTAAATGTAAAGAGAAATAATATTCTATTGACGTTGCAGATTACTCGTTCATCCAACACAGTCGTCGCGTTATTAAATCTAACGCAGGAGTCGGCGGGGTACTACCGCTGTGAGGTATCTGGTGAGGCGCCACTCTTTGAGACTGTCAGTAGGCAGAAATATATTAATATTCATCGTAAGTAATCCTATATTCTCAAACGAACAATCACCTTCTTAGTTATTCTTTGTTTTTTGAAGGCAGATCTCAACTGACTTGATTTGAATCTAAGTACCGCTTCTTGCACCTGTATTTCTACTGTTGAGTAGGCTTGCCAAAGTTTGAATCTGCATCATAATATAGTGGAAGACTGATTCAGCCCCACGTAATACACACAGCAAGGCTCTCAGGCATTTAGAGGCACATAACAACTTCACCACCCAGGCGCTTCCGGTCACCTCAGTTAATATAGATAAAAGGGCTCATTACATTAAATGAAGTATCAATGCAAAGAACCAATTCAATATATATCTGAGATGGGGTATATTCAGATCTCAATGTGGTAGTGGCAATTTCATCACTGCCACAATCAGCCGTTATTTAATACTAATAAAGTGGGAAATAAGTACGCAACTCATCTTATCCATAACCAGTTCATGTGGCTTATGATGCATTCAACACCATAATTGTTATACAGGTGTTGTAACTTGCATCAGAAAAAAGGGCAGAGAAAGACAATTGGGCACATAGGAATGATAGGAATGAGAGGCCAATGACATTCTCACTAACTTACCGACCGTAACCACTAAAGATTAGTACTCCCTCGTTGGAGTTAGCCTATCTGTAAAGGAAAAATCATAGCACTTAGGGAGTCCGAAACCAAATATTTAATTTTATTCTTCTAGGAAAGTCACCAATAAGTTTAACGTCAGCATATCTAATCCGAAATGAGATAAGATGGATTTAAATTGGATATTGATTTACCTCTTATTCCCCAGTACTGCCAAAGACAGGGCCTCGCATCATTGGTCTACAGGAGCAGTACAAGATTGAAGACCTTGTAGTGGCCAATTGCTCCTTGCCTCCTGCCGATCCCCAGGCTCAACTCAAATGGCTGATAAATGGCCAGCCTGCTGCTTCAGAATACGTTGCTGGACCTTGGTACAGGGTATCAGCAGAACGCCCTGATGCTACAGAAACAATACTTCAACTAAGCTTTCGAGCAACCGCCACCGATTTCATAAATGGAGCTATTAAACTAAAAGTAAGTGGAATATTATGAAAATCTACTGATCTTCAAGTTGTTACAATTGACTAAGGTGATGAACTAGCAATGGACCTGTCCGATCTTATGGTTGCTCCATATCGCGGGTGGAAACCTCTTCGAAATATCCCCATATCAGAGATCACGCGTGTTTATTGAATACTTAACTTCCTCGTACAGTAATGTTCAGCTATTAAGGGGGTTTGCCCCTCTCTCTCAGCAGCTCTTTATCAGCATAATTTTCGCCATCAGAGTGAAAAGTGGAAAGTAGGACAAGGGAAAGTAGGGACGTAAAGTGTTGAGCATTCTTACAAGTGGTGTAGCATTCTGCTTTCTAAACTTGATATTAGATGAAAGAGTTCTGATTCCCTAGTCGAGTGACCTTTTGTGAATGATAATACAATTATTTAATTCTTTCAGTGCCAGGCAACAATAGCACCGCTTTATCAAAGAGAAACAGAATCTACCCATTACATAGCCCTGCCTTTTACAGAAGTAACGGATCCACCTAATGTCAAAGTGGCATCCATAGGGACAGGTAAGGCATAAGCATGGCTTCGGTCTAAATAGCTTCATTTGGATTCCTTTAAAGTAAACGTAAGTGCATACTCAAATAGTCTTTTACCTTCTCCCTTCCCTTTGCTAAATACTTGAATGATCAACCCTTTTTATTTCTGTGGAAAAGCCCTTTAGTCACGATGAAAAGGTTATGCCGAAGTTCAACCGACTAAAACTACAGATTTTTTGTCGAGTCAGGTGGTTTACCCGCAACACTTACCTAACCCTGTTAGGTTCTGGCTATCATTTTGGCGACTCCATCCTTTTGAGCAGATTAATTTATGTATTTTTTTATATATACATATGTGTATATATACGAAATATAAATCATCTCTCATATCCAATGCTCGTGTCCCTGCGCTAAGGGAAATACACATGTATTAAAATTGGGTAGCAGACTTGCGTTACACCACAAAGCCCCCTATGAGATTGTGATATGAAACATTTACAGGCCACATACACATACACACATACCATAGGGAAGGAACCGGAGGCAAGCGTCCTAACGGCATGACTGTCTCTTGTGACGTACATCGTCATTTCAATTCAAATAGAGCAAGACGGTGAGTAAAATTAGTCATAAACTTTTGATCTAATTGAATATCATGTTTTTAGATGACGCGGAATCGGTGGAAAGTACAGCAGCAAATTTAATCATACCATTAATTTACCTAATATTAGTATAGACAACTACGTGATATTGCATTTAAGAGTAAAAATATGTAAAGAATTTATTTGTTTAAGGAATTTAACACGGTTCAGATTTCAACAGTTTTGTAGCGAAACGTGGCAAACATACTGCAGAACGTTTAGCTACGGTTAAACAATTCTTTGGAAGTTCACGAAACTTGAACATCAGGAAATGTACGTGCAGGTTAGTTGTACATATTATGTGTAAGCAACTAACTAGGCAACTTGGTCCTGCAATAGAGCAAAGCGCTCGCTTGAAAACTGTATCGTTTGGGAACACGACCATTTTATATCTCATACTTACCTACTCTTAAATGTTCAGCCATTTCGTATAGAGATAAAGACCATCATTACTATTTTTGACAATGTCGTAGCGGGGACATTTCGATCGAATTGCACTGGAGAAAGTGGTCACGGTTAGACTGGTGAGAGCTCAGAAAAACCTCCTTTAACATTGAGGAAACAAGATGTATCGACCTTATGTTATTATCGGGCGTTAGTCCACTTTGATATTCAGTTATATATGAAAATCCTTGAAAACTGTATCGTTTGGGAACGCGACCATTTTATATCTCATACTTACCTACTCATAAATGTTCAGGCATTTCGTATAGAGATAAAGACCATCATTACTATTTATGACAATATCAAGCGAGGACGTTTCGATCGGATTGCACTGGAGAAAGTGGTCACGGTTAGACTGGTGAGAGCTCAGAAAAGCCTCCTTTAACATTGAGGAAACAAGATGTATCGTACCTTATGTTATTATCGGGAGTTACTCCACTTTGATATTCAGTTATATATGAAAATCGTTAATATTTAAAAAAATATAGTTACTTGCAAAGTAAATTAGCATTCCTTACATTCTTTATTTATGCCCAGCGATTGCGGCGTCCCAGTTCATCTCGCATTTGCTCTGTTGCCTACTGTGGCCCTCCACCTGTACTATCGAGGCCCTGTGTAGGGCAACAGACAACGCTGTGGCCGTAGCTAAGTAAGCCTACAAAATCTAACAAGAAAACAGCATTATTGTTAATAGCCATTGATTCGATGAAGAAGAAGAAGTACCTATACAAATAATGTATCGGAGACTGTCCGAAAAGTACATGTTTTGTAAAAATCGGAACTTGCCTAAGGGATCACCAAAGCCTAAAGTCGACTAGACTCATCGGATGGAATCACAATAATTCACTTTTTTTTAAATATTTTTAGCAAGTTTGTAACATTCGTGCAGACATCAAGACCTAGTGAAAATTAAATGCACGATCTCGTAACTAGAGTATTATTTATTATCTTAATGCATACATTGTTTCACAGAACATTGTTTATTTAAAAATGTCTGTATTTAGGTATTTTTTGTATTTTCATTTATAAACCAATAATTTATTTGCAAGCGAGAGAAATGTTATCCAATAAAGACGTAAGCTATTTTTCGACGTAGATTTTAATAAGTTACATTATAGTTACTAAGTACGTACACAAAATTATTATAATGATTATTATATTGCCAAAGATTTTACTTTTTTATTTAAATCAAGTAGATTCAACTACCAATATGTACTATATGAAATTATTTAAGTAGCATAATGCATAAACCTACCTAATTTTCTTCTGAAATGATTAGAATAAAATTAGTTTCTTCCTTTCTTAGAAGCTGGGTTCGTAGAAACGTTCGGATATTGGAGAACCTTTGTAATATTTTGTTGTTTTCTGATTCCACTACAAAGTTTATTAGTTCTTGGAATTCAAAAATATGAAATGGATATTTTAGTAACCGGTACGGGCATTTTGAATTAATTCACAACGTATTGCATTAATATGGAATATGGATTTAAGTACCCATGATATTGCATCTTTTCATGTGTTTAGTTTAGTCCTTAGTGTTGTGAGTTCGTAATTATTATGTCGAGCTTCGAATAACCTTAGTGGTTTCTATATTTGTAAATCTCTCGCGATAAAATGAATATTTTCTAGGGTTCAAACTCCTTTCTCAAATATCAACATTTATAAAAAAATTGCCTTGTTTAGAAAATCCAACGACGAAAATTGAAACCAACTCTTGATCTAGAAAATATTTTTTAAGTCGCAAGACGTATTTCTAGAGTAACAAATATGCATTTAACGAACTCTACAGGGAGTACCGAGAGTAAAGCATTTAACGAACACAAGAGAAAGAAACTATTACAAAAAAGAACCAAGTATTTTGAAACAATCGTACCTGCCATGTGAACCATACCCAATAACATTTTCGTTGGGTTTGTTTCTGAACTTCTGCTAAATCCGTACTGTCGTATTCATTTGTCAAAAAGTTTGTTTTATTCTAACCATAACATAACATAACTTCACGCCTGTATCCCCGAAGGGGTAGGCAGAGATGTATTACACACCCCACGATTCGCCAGTTATGTTAAGGTCCCAATGTAATAGGGGCGAGCCTATTGCCATCTACCGTAACTGTTTTATTCTAATTTTGTGAAAATACATTAGGTATTTTTATGATGGTTAAAATATTTTGTATTACACTATATAGTTTTTATGCACTTACAATCTTATTATTAGAATATGTAAATATTTAATTTGGTTCTAAATAAAATAAGTTACAAAAAATAGGTTTGATTATTTTATTTACAAAAACAGCATTATGAAATTTATTTAAGCTTGTCATGAAGTGTCATTCGCGCTGCGGTGGTAGTAATCAGTAGCCAGAGCCATGGGGACCTGATGGCCCGCCGCTCGGATAGCCATCATTAGTCCCCCCGCTTTGAGATCCAGATCGTCCTCTACCACCGTTTTGGCTGCCTCTTTGACCGTTCTGACTTCCGGGTCCTCCTCTTGAATACCCTTCACCATTGCCTCCAGCTTTTCCAGGCCCTTTTGAATATCCACCATTAGACCCACGTTGTGGGCTTCCGTTTTGGTAACCACCATTTGAACCGGATTGTGGAATGTCGCTTGGATAACCGTTTCCTTGCCCTCCGTTCAAATCTTCAGTACCGGAGGGACCTGATTGACCTTGCCCAGGTCTACGTTGAGATCCACCTCCATTTCTCCCACCAGGCCTACCACTAGGGTAGCCCATAAATTTATTTTCTTGTCCAAATCCATCAGCATTTTGGTAGCGCTGAGAACTTGGATCTTGATCTTGTCCCTGACCTTGGAATTCAGAGTCACCTTCTGGAAAACTACCACCAGGGCCGCCTCGAGGATAACCTTGACTCCCAACCTGATTTTGACCTCCAGGTCCTCCAGCACCTGAAAATGTTTCAATTTATTAACTGAAGAGCACAGCGAATAAGAGCTTTTTATAGAATTTTTTTTACAATACTTAATTTTAATTACCTGAACCAATACCAAAGCCAGCACCACCATTACTACCACCTAAAATACAAAAAATATTATTGCATAAGAGACTTTGAACATACATACTACATATTGAATAAAACCAAGAAATTCGAGTTAAAAGGTTTTTCACAATAACTTGCATTAGATAGATAGTCATTGCAAAGGGCCACCCATTTAACTTTTTTTGTAGTTTGAATCCTTTGCAAGCATGCACACAACAACAGCGAACAACACAACAACGGAATAAAGTTTTTATTAATATAAGATCATTGATAGTTATCGAAAATAAAAATGATAAATTAAGATAGGGAGGACTCACAGAAATATTACTGGTAACACAATGGGATACTTTTAACTAGAAAAATAACTTTTTTTTTTTTTTTTTTTATCGTGCGGAAGTCCCTTCGGATACCCCTCCGCCGGCCAGCGGGGGCGGTTATGTCGGGCTTGCACCGACTAAAACCGCACGCCGTCTCGGGTCTTCAGACGCCGGGGTGTAAGGTTACCCATAGAGCATATCCCTCGCACCCCGGCTGACCCTGGGCCATCTCACCACTAACAGCATCGCTCATCCTGTCTCCTCTGAAAGCAGAGGAGTACGGAGAGCGATGTGTTCCCGCCACGTTGGGTATTGGCCGACGATCAATGCCAACCCTATGAAGGGGTGAAGGGGAAGCCATTGACCGCCGCCCAGGGTGTACCGGCCGCTCCGATTCCGTTCCCCCCGGACTGCAGCGGGATCGGAATCGGAGCGACACTCGAGGAGGTTACCCAACACACACCCCAACTAGAAAAATACCTTCACCCTACAGAACATCGCATTCAGTATAACTTTCTGTGATGTTCTTGTAATAGTGGTCCTCAAGGAATCAACGGAAAATAAACTCTTTTTTATCCTCACGTTGTTCTACCTTTTTTTTTTTTTTCGTGCGGAATTCCCTTCAGATACCCCCCCGCTGACCAGCGGGGGCGGTTATGTCGGGCTTCAACCGACTAAAACCGCACGCCGTCTCGGGTCTACAGAAGTGATTTTTATGTTTACACTGAATTGTGAAGGTGCGAACAATACTCCCGGTGTTGCAAGTGTCTGCCACTATCCTATCCATCCATGTATAGGTAGACAGGTCGTTACCTAGTTTACTATCTAATTTCTTAAAGATTAATTAAGGAAATACTAAGATCTTTTCCATTTCTTATCAAGTGTGACGCAGGTGTGGCCAACCAAGACAATGAACGAACCCTCGTAGCGTATCTGGGGCTTATATCCCTGCGTGCCGGCCTCGTACTCGACTACCTGCTTCCTGCCATCGGGCAGCACTACGTTATATTCCCCAGTGGCCAGGTCACCATCCCGCTTCTCAGAATGACCAAATTTAGTACCTGTCTGCGAGTCGTCCACGTCATAACTAAACTCGTATTTAGCGGGCTCCTGAAATGGTGTAATGATTAACAGTAATGAAATACATTTAGTAATTAGAAGCAGTGATAGAACTATGGCCATGGATACAGGACATACATGGAAACATACAACCAAAACTTGAAAAACGAAAGATGTAGCATTTAATAACCACGGAGTTACTTTGGATTTCATTCGTTAGGATTTTGGTCTAACAGATTGCCACGTATCGCCTTCGGGCCCGAATGCGATATAAATGCTTTACATGGGACCGATTGGCTAAAACATCGCTCCGAAACTTTGAATGTATGTTTCTGAATGAGTTGATGAATGAGGATCTGGTGCATGTCCTCCTCTCGTGGTTGGGGGTCAGATGGAAGTTGCTCCCATAAACGCCATAGTAAGTCAAATAAAAAGGAGGAGAAGGAGTATGTGGATCCCTGGCTCCGAGGTGATGATGATATTACTTCTGATGTATATTGTTAGTACATCGTTACATTGTACTGTATAAAACTGTTATTTATCCTAAATAAAATGAATTTGAATTTGAATACAAAGTCTAGAAATCATGCGTGCTTGGAGACGATAGGCCTCGCCCCCTGTTACGTTGGACCAGGAACATAGTCACGACAACTACGTGTATTGTGCTATGTAGGTATTATTATTATTTTGGAGTATTGCTAATATTTCAACTGTGTACCCTACAGAACTTTGTATATTATGTAATTAAGTTGTAATATATAAATAATAAGATTATTGAGATTAAAGTTGACAGTGGATTTTGGAGTAAAGTATTATTTCATACTTACATTTGATTCTCCACCATCGAAGTTTTGATCACGGCCAGAATCCCTGCCACCAAAAACACTACCTGAACCACCTCCAAAACCACCGTCTTGTCCACCATTTGAACCACCATTACGGCCACCTTCAAATTCAGGAACCCCATAGCTTGACGAAGGGGAACCACCGGGATGTCTACCACCGGAATTACTTCCAAAGCCATTTTGAGGACCAGAGTCTGGTGCTCTTTGAGACGTTAAACGTTGACTTCCTGATTGTCCTTCAAAACCACCTGTAGGTGGAGGTCCATATGAACTCTGCGGCCTTTGTTCATATCCTGAACCATTCTGTTCAAAGGATCCACTTTCACTACCAGTTCCCTGAATTGGTGGACCATAAGAAGATTGAGTTCTTCTGTTACCGGATGATTGACGGCCTGAACTGTCTGTTCCAACTCCATTATCTTGACCAGGTGCTCTATACTGTGAACTGGGTGAGTTTGGCCTGCCTTGATTAAAACCACCAGGTCCTGAGGGAGACCGAGAACCTTGATTGCCCTGTCCATTACCTCTAGATGGGGGACCATATTGAGTATCAATTGAAGGCCTAGTTTGTCCGTTTGAATATGAATCCTGGAGTTGGTTCTGGCCTAGTCCCTGACCAGGCTGATTGCCCCTTTGGCGATTACCTACTCCGTCACTTCCAGGTGGTCCATACTGTGAAGACGGACCAGCACCAGATGACCCAATCCCAGATGGAGGTAGATAGCTGTTAACTGGAGGCTCACATTTGCTTGCGGGCCAGGCAAGTGCACTCAATAGAATTATATACTGAAAATATTAACACGATATAACGAATATTAAAGAAGACATACATTATAACGAACACAATGGTTCAGGAAATTGACTAATATGCTTAAAATACTTACTAAAATCATCGCTGGAAATATATCATCAAACACTTTATAACTAAGAAAGGAGTTGTGTTACTTCACAAAGCTTTTGATTTTGAATGAATTAAATTTGAATAGTCTGTATTTATATAGGAAAATTGTCAGTGGTGAGCGTGATATCAATAGCAATGCAAGAGGATCACGCGTGTCGTGGCTTTGCGTCTAGATTCGTGCATCTGCTTGTACACAAACACCCGCGACGCATCACCGCTCGTCGTGTGATTCCCGTCTCGGCGCAGGCGCATGCAATGGTACGAAATAATGATTTTGTTACGTGACGAATAAACACAATTAATAATAAGTATATTTTGGATTGATATGAATAAATGTGTGTAGCCAACTGACTGATGTATCTCAAATTATTGATTTATTAATTACTGTTTTTCACTAGAAATATTAAATATATCTAGTGAAAAACTACTAAGGTCTACATTAAGCTAGCTGTTCGTGCTGACATCACCTGGATGCCTAAATTTCATATGGATTTTCAATCATTTTCTTTCATAAATTATACGATATCCCGATAATTATGAACACTACAGAAAATAAATCAACGGAATCGGTCGCTTCCACGTCGTACCCAGTCACATGTCCGAAATAATTGTTCGATGGTATAAGTTTAAATATTACTTGATCCCGTGCCGTTCCGTTATATCGGTTTAGGCAGCGTTTTCGTTGAAAGCTCGGCTTATTTTTTTCCGACACCTTTTTTTTTTTTTTATACCACTCAGTTGGCAGACAAGCTCACGGCCCACCTGATGGGAAGCGGTTACCGTGGCCTATGGACGTGCGCAACACCAGGGGCGTCACACTCGCGCTGCCGACCCTGCAAAAACCTTCTAATGCCCTTCTTGAAGAACCCCATATTGTAGTCGCTAGGGAAAACCACAGCAGGGAGATCATTCCACAGCCTGAGGGTGCGCGGAATAAAGTGCCTTTCATACCTAACTGTACGCACCGTTTCCGGTCGCAACGTGTGAGGATGAAATTCCTGTCTGTGGCGAGCGGTGCGATGATAGAATGTGGCCGTGGGCATCATATCCTATAATTCCTCTGAACACACCCCATTATAAAGGCGGTAGAAAACGCGCAGGGAGGCGAAATCTCTCCTAAGGTTAAGAGGTTCTACACATCCTGTAAGTATGGGATTGTCGACGATACTCAGCGCCCGTCTTTGCACCGAGTCGAACGGGTCAAGTTGGTATCTAGGTGCTCCGGAGAAAAGGTGACAGCAGCACTCCATCTGGGGCCGGATTTGCAACTTATACAGAAGAAGTCTTTGTCTTCTCTAACAACAAACAAATTTTAGCCAATGTACTTTTACAAAAACTTGATAAATTATTACCTTCCTCGAGAACCACTCTATCCATTGCAGAAAACAGCATGTAAATTGGTGCAGTAGATTTTGAGTTTATCGCGAACAGACAGCCAGACGCAGTGGAGGACTTTGTTTTATAATATGTAATGATATTACGATTTCAAGGGGTAGGCAGAAGTAGCTACATAACAATAAAAATTTGCCAGCTTGTTTGGTTAATGATAGGGATGACTTCAAATTTTTCCTGTTATGCTGTAATTTAAACCTTGGTATCAAAACAAGGTCTATTATTGTACTAAAAAGTTATATTCTTATAGAACTAATAAGTTTATGCATCTGTTGCAATAGACAAAACCATACTCGCGCCTAAATATCCTTAAAAGTGACAGATACTTTCCGGAATTTGAAAGGACGATTGACAAACATTGATATCGCAAAGCAGTATCAGTGTGTTCAGTTGTTACGTAATAGTTCTATTCATCTTCGCTAGATGGGGCGATTTGAAAATTAAATATTTGAACTTGGTTGTCCAATGTGGAATGTGGTTATTATAAATGAAAAGCAATTTTGTAACTTGCTTCGTTTCCAAACCAAATTTCCTCAGTGTCAGCTTACGAGTTTATTGGGGTTAAGACTTTGCCGCTAAATAAAGACTTAGAATTCTTTACCACCAAACGTGTTTCCTTCTCCCTACAGTCCCGGGTTTTTTAAGCGGGGCGTGAAAAAGTATGTGTTGAAGCCGTCAACCTGAGGGCCACCATTGTTAGGTACATTATTGGTAGGTATCAATAAAGGTTACCCTCATTCTTGAGACTTCTTCTTTAGTTCACCATCAGGCGAGGTGAAATCAAATTTAGGAGCTTTACGTAACATAATATTAAAAAACGAAGGGTTGCACTCCGGGAGTGCCGGCAGAAGTGAAAACTTGAATATTAACGTTGTGCATTTGCTTATATATTGCTTTGCATATTGCTTTAATTATCAGTTTAAAAGTACTATCATTTATGCGGTAACATACAAAATTCATTTATTGCGCAATCGTACACAAACATGACAATTTACATTACATTAAAAAGTTTATCTCTCAGAAAAATCAACTTCCATCCATAATTTCAACGACTTTTTCACCATCATTATTACCAGAACCATCATCGCCAACATATTTATAAAGTACTCACTCATTTTCTTTCGCTATTATTTCCATTTTATATCAATAGATTTATGGCACAAAATAGAAAAAATATTACAAAAAGTTATATGATGACAAAAAGTGTTCTTGGGCCTCGGTCGGAATCGATCTCAGTCTCGACGAAGTCAACGACCACTCATTAGACGAACGCGCCACCAAGGTTGTTAAGTACAGTGAGAAATTAGCGCTTCTATATTTTGTTGTCTTACGATCAGGTCACGTGTTTACTGACGCGAGTTTAACATTTTTTACCCATTACAAACAAAGTGCACAACGCCGCTAAAGAAGTTTTCACTTCAAAAATATAATTAGTATAAATAAAGTTATAGTTAAATAAAGAGGAAACGAAAAAGTAACAAAAAGGTTTTATTTTTGTAGAAAACATTTATTTTTTGTCGTAAACAAGGTAAAAAGGCTAAAAGATTCAATCAAATCAGCTCATGAACAAACGAGCTAAGCGTGAACAAACATTAAAAAATATATACAGACGAAAACTTGTTTATGAAATAGCTGAAAGATACTGTTCACTAGTCAAAATGAACGAAACAGAGGCGTCAGTTTATTTGTGCAACATGTTTCAACCACTTTCTTTAAAATACGTTTTTCTTATGAGCTAAACTTTAGAATGCAGTGTGTGGTCGTGTCGAAACCTGTAATAGGAATACAAGAAGACATCGCAAACTAGAAAATCTCGAAGCACACTATACAAAAAAAAAGTATATTTATCCCCAATCTATGTAACCCATAAAATTACAAGCTAGGTATGCTTCGATTTAGCCCGGGGTGAGGTGATGTTGGCGGTGTCCCTGGACATCGCCAACGCGTTCAACACCTTGCCCTGGAGTTGCATTAGGGAGGCGCTCGTGTATCACGAAGTGCCTCTCTACCTCCGCCGCATAGTCGGGGCGTATTTGACGGAGAGAGCCGTCATCTACCCAACCGTGACCGGTCTCGGTCGGCGTGAAATGTCGTGCGGTGTTCCACAGGGATCGGTCCTGGGGCCGCTCCTGTGGAACATCGGATACGACTGGGTGCTTCGCGGTGAGCTCGTAGGCGGTGCCGCCGTCACGTGCTACGCGGACGACACGCTCGTGACGGCGTGCGGGGCGACGTACCGCGAAGCGACCCGAAAGGCCACGACTGCGGTTGCCCAAGTCGTTAGGCGGATCCGGCGGCTGGGTCTCGAGGTGGCCCTGCATAAAACCGAGGCCCTGTTCTTCCATGGGCCTCGGAGCAAGCCACCCGAGGGATCCAGTCTCATCGTGGGAGGAAATCGCATCGGCATCAAGCCCCAAATGAAATATTTGGGGCTCGTGCTCGACGGCCGATGGGACTTCGGAGAGCACATCCGAAGTCTGGCCCCCAAATTGAAGGGCACAGCTCTTGCTCTGGCTCGGCTGTTGCCCAACATGAGGGGGCCCGATGACTCCTGCAGGAGACTCTACGCGGGGATCGTGCGGTCCATGGCCCTGTATGGGTGCCCAATATGGGCGGAGGCCCTGAGGACCAGAACTGTGCGGATGCTGCGCGCTCCGCAGCGGGTTCTGGCCATCAGGGTCATCCGAGGGTACCGCACGATCTCCTTCGAGGCGGCGAGTCTCCTTGCCGGAACTCCGCCATGGGACCTGGAAGCGAGAGCCCTTTCGCAACTGTACCAGTGGCGAAAGGAGGCGCGGGAGCAGGGATGGAACCCCGAGCCTCGAGAAATCGAGGCCGTGCAGTCCCAGCTCCGCCAGGCCATCGTGGTGGAGTGGAAGGAACGACTTGGGCAACCAAGCGCAGGGCACGCCGCAATAGCGGCGGTAAGGCCCATCATGGAGGATTGGCTGGAGAGGCGACACGGAAGCCTCTTGTACCGACTGACGCAGGTGATCTCCGGAAAGGCGTGCTTCGGGGACCACCTGCATCGGATCAGGAAGGAGCCAACGCCTGAGTGTCATCACTGCGACGCGAGCGAGGACTCAGGGCTGCACACGCTGGCGGATTGCCCGGCGTGGGAGGCGCCGAGGCGTGACCTCGTGGCAGCCATCGGGGTAGGAGTCCTCTCGCTCGGCAGCATGATGCGGCAATGGTGCGGAGCGCGAGCGCGTGGGCCGCCGCCGCCTACTTCTGCGAGCATGTAATGCTCGCGAAGGAGGTGGCGGAGCGCGCCCGGGAGAGACTTAGAACTCTCCCGGTCCGCCGAGCCCGCAACTTGCTCGCCGCGCGTCGCAGGCAACTCAGGCGCCGGAGGTCGCTTAACGACCTCCGTCCTCCATGAGCGCAGGCCTGGGGGTGGCGGGTGAGGCCACCTGTCACCCCAGCAGAAGCAGGCCGGGACGGTGGAGCGACTAGCGCCCCTCCCCCAAACCGGGGCAAGACGGGGACACCGTGGTTCCCAAACCCGAGGGGGCCATCTCGAAACCGGAGATGGCCCAGGGTCAGTCGGGGTGCGAGGGATATGCTCTATGGGCAACCTTACACCCCGGCGTCTGTAGACCCGAGACGGCGTGCGGTTTTAGTCGGTTCAAGCCCGACATAACCGCCCCCGCTGGCACGCGGGGGGGTATCCGAAGGGATTTCCGCACGAAAAAAAAAAAAAAAAAAAAAAAGGTATGCTTCGATTGGGGTGTGTGTTGGGTAACCTCCTCGAGTGTCGCTCCGATTCCGATCCCGCTGCAGTCCGGGGGGAACGGAATCGGAGCGGCCGGTACACCCTGGGCGGCGGTCAATGGCTTCCCCTTCACCCCTTCATAGGGTTGGCATTGATCGTCGGCCAATACCCAACGTGGCGGGAACACATCGCTCTCCGTACTCCTCTGCTTTCAGAGGAGACAGGATGAGCGATGCTGTTAGTGGTGAGATGGCCCAGGGTCAGTCGGGGTGCGAGGGATATGCTCTATGGGCAACCTTACACCCCGGCGTCTTAAGACCCGAAACGGCGTGCGGTTTTAGTCGGTTCAAGCCCGACATAACCGCCCACGCTGGACGGCGGGGGGTATCCAAAGGGATTTTTTTATTTTTATTTAGGACACGTCAATTTGACTTCACCTCGCCTGATGGTAAGCCGAAGGTAAAGTCGCAGGAAAGAGGGTCACCATTACGTACACGTACCATGTTAGCAATGGTGGCACTCAGCTTGACGGCCTCATCAGAAGAGGATTGTCGTCGCAGCACCGCGTGACACCCACCGGTCCCACTAGTGCTGCGACCACAATCCCCCTGCCCGGCTATGCACTTGCTGACCCCTGAATGCAATCAAACCGAAATTGGATTACTATGGAGGGTTTTTCGCAATCGTGTACGGTGGTACCGAATTTAGTGAAAATTTTGTGTCATCAAATTTCTACCACCAGTATTACCAGTATTAGTTAAATAACACTCAAAACAGAATTATGGCAGTATAAAGCAAAATATTACAAGTTATTCCTTCTTTGCAACACTTGTTTGAGGGTTATCGAAGCCCATGCTAACAAGCAGACACCGTAAGTGCCTTACCGTGATAACTGAATTCTAGAGGAGACCTACACGTTGAAACTATGTTCGTGTTTGTTGTTTTTAAAAACAATTGAAGTTGTGTGTTCCATCTTCATATAAGTTTAAAAAAAACAATGAACGATGCTTACAATTTTTTTTTAAAGTTCCTAGTAAACGTGACAACTTCATATTTAGGGTTCCGTTACCAAATGGCAAAAAACGGAACCCTTATAGATTCGTCATGTCTGTCTGTCTGTGCTATGCTTTTTTTTTTCTTTTTTTTTTTAACGTGTGGAAATCCCTTCGGATACCCCCCCGCCGGCCAGCGGGGGTGGTTATGTCGTGTCTCGACTAAAACCGCACGGTGTCCTTCCCAAGTGTTCGTTGCCGGGCACCCCGGGTAAGCCCTCGAAAGGATAACCCCAGGGTTGTCTGTGCTATGCTGTTGAAACTTGTTAAGTAGATGTATTCTGTGAACCGCATTAAGATTGTCACACAAAAATAGAAAAAAAAAACAATACATTTTGAGGGTCATGGGGACCCTCAAAATGTATTGTTTTTTTTAGAACTGAAAATCAAAAATATATTTTTAATCAAACCCATACGTGTTGGGTATCTATGGATAGGTCTTCAAAAATGATATTGAGGTTTCTAATACCCAAAGTTTCGTTTTTGAGGTTTCCAAAGTGGTAAAATGTGTGTCCCCCCCCCCCCCCCCTGTAACTTCTAAAATAAGAGAATGATAAACTAAAAAAAATGTATGATGTACATTACCATGTAAACTTCCAACGAAAATTGGTTTGAACTAGATCTGGTCAGTAGTTTTTTTTTTAATTCGTCACAAATCGTAAACCACAATTTACCTTTCATTCAATCAACTCAAATATAAAAATTTTACTTGCTGCTACGGAACCCTTCATGGGCGAGTCCGACACGCAATTGGCCGGTTTTTTTTATAACTCCCCAGTTCTGTGCATGTCACGAAGTATATATCCACGTAAAAAGGTATTGAGTTTTGTTGCATTTAAACAATAGTTACATGTTGTGTAACTGATAGCTATCTGAGGGCCAATTCTCGAAATAAAAAGATGTTCAACATCCAGTTTCAAATTGAGGTATAGTAAGATTTCAAATATATATTTTAATTAATCATGTGACAGCTACTATTAATCTAATTTACTATTGTTATCTGAACCAACAGGATCTTCATATGAACCAATTAGTCTGCGCAATTACCACCCGTTTCCAGTCCAATATCACGCGTCAGTCAGAACTCAGGCACTAACATAAACCATTGCAGAGAACACAGTATCCGTGATTACGGGCCGTGCATTGATCTGTGTCATCCTCGCTAGTTAGAGTCGTGATCGCGTGGCGCAATACTATCGACAGTCGGCACCCCTCGCGCTTGATCACTCACTATGAAATCTATATACGACCTAATGAGACTTATGACTTCACGATTTTTGGCATCGTTATAATATTTCAGTCATAGTTAATTGCGTAGATTGGTGTGGAACGGAACACTTGACAGTTTTATGTAAATGATAGCTGATTCCCGCGGCCCCGCCAGCGCGTAGGTTGGTTATCGTCTTTAGTCATATTTTCGGTTATACAAACATACGTATAAGATTTTAAGTTTGGCCAAGTTCTTTCTTATAGAAAAAACTACATCATAATCCGTTCAGTAGTATTTATGTCCATCTTTTTTTTATGGATGATAGGCTCGCGTTTGACCTCTATCTCACCTGATCGTAAGTGACGATGTGGTCTACGATGGATCACGTTTGCCTTGAAGGAACCTATTCACTCGAGACTTGAAGATTCCGAGGTTATAGCTTTCTGGAAACACAGACTCAGGCAGGCAATTCCACTCCTTAGCTGTACGCATAATAAATGTGTCGCCGAAACGTTTCGTTCGTATGAGTGGAATATCCACCATGTAGCGGTGGCGCGTCGCTGTGCGTCTGGTCGTTCGTTGGTGGTATCAAGTTGTGCAATTCCAGCGCACACTCTCCGAAATACATCCGATAAAAAAAAGCGGCCAAGTGCGAGTCGGACTCGCCCATGAAGGGTTCCGTAGCAGCAAGTAACATAATAATGGTTTTTTTTTTAATTTTATATTTGAGTTGTTGAATGAAAGGTAAATTGCGTTTTACGATTTATGACGTATTATAAAAAAAACTACTTACTAGATCTCGTTCATCATACATTTTACATCTTATATTTTTTTTGGTTTTATCATTCTCATAATTTAGAAGTTACAGGGGGGGGGGGGATACACATTTTACCACTTTGGAAGTGTCTCTCTTCCAAACTATTCAGTTTAGAAAAAAATGATATTAGAAACCTCAATATCATTTTTGAAGACCTATCCATAAATATCACACACGTATAGGTTTGATGAAAAAAAAATTTTTGAGTTTCAGTTCTAATAGTATGGGGAGCCCCCAAAATTTAATGTTTTTTTCTATTTTTGTGTGAAAATCTTAATGCGGTTGACAGAATACATCTACTTACCAAGTTTCAACTTGGCTGTGACATACGGACGGACGGACAGACAGACAGACATGACGAATCTATAAGGGTTCCGTTTTTGCCATTTGGCAACGGAACCCTAAAAACCGATAGGCCTGCAACTTTGCATCGATGTTCAAGGCTCTGAAGCCTTTTCTTGACGAGTGCATCGTTATTGATGATCGCGAACAAACAGACAAACAGCATCGTTCATTTAACATAACCCAAGTTTTTTTATACAAGGGTTGAAAGTCAGCCATTTCACCCGAGATATTTCTGGCGCTCGAACGAAGTGAGAGCGCCAATAGTTCGAGGGTGAAATGAAGACCTAGCCATAGATACATTAGATACCACACACGTATGGGTTTGATAAAAATATTTTTTTTGAGTTTCAGTTCTAAGTATGGGGAACCCCCAAAATTTAATGATCTTTTTCTATTTTTGTGTGAAAATCTTAATGCGGTTCACAGAATACATCTACTTACCAAGTTTCAACAGCATAGTTCTTATAGTTTCGGAAAAAAGTGGCTGTGACATACGGACGGACAGACAGACAGATATGACGAATCTATAAGGGTTCCGTTTTTTGCCATTTGGCAACGGAATCCTAAAAAGCGTCATGATATCAAGGCATTATGACATAATTAAATTATCATGGACTCCATGGCAAAACTAAAATTAAAAAAAAATTACTTTCCACCCTAGGGATGAAATAAGCTACTTTCCACCCGTCTATCTACCCATGAAAATTAAACTTTCCGAACAGGAAAGATGAAAAACTAATTAACATTTTTTTGATAGTATAGAATGTATAGATAGAAGAAATCGTCGGTGATATTTTCTGCACAACTGCACAAAAAGCAGCGCGTGTGTCCTACCAACAGCCTTGTAGCCCAAGCCAATCTCACCCTGCACTTCGGAGCCCGAGGGCCACTTATTGTTTTTGATTGGTATGACGACTTTTCCGGAGGCGAATTCCGTCTGAATCTGACCCCTCAACCCTGAGAGAAATGCCTACAGGTAGCGGCTAAGAGGTGACGTCAGAGTGGCCCCCGTATATCTTGACTTCAGAACCATACACCCATTTTACAAAAAACTAAAGTTTTACATGATGCATACATGATTTTATACATAAAATGTGTTCCAAATGTTACTTTTGGTAGGCGACTATAGGCGACACACTGACGATATCTGACATTCTGTGAGGAATTATTACTTTTAGATGTAACATTAGATGTTATTCACACAGTAAGCTACCTTCGATTCCGTACCATGCCCTTAACTACCAACGTGTCATAATAATATCCAACGCACGGTATCTAAATTACCAAGAATAACTATCATATTCTGAGCCGAATGAAGGCATCATTACAGTCAATTCCTTTCGGACGCCAACAATAGATGTTCGCGGGAAATATGACAGTATTAGTTTCCATAAACTCATGGATATCGCAATAGGTTTCACGTATTACCCAATAAACAGTGTAATACGAAAGTGCATTTAGGACTTAGCGAGAATCGATGAAGCTCATTGCTCATCATTAGCATATATCTAATGCATCGTTCGTACCTATATGCTTACATCCATCTTTGCTACAATTGTCCTCCATTCTGTGTCAACATGGAAAGTGGGTCAGCGAGACAGATTGATGACGCATGCTGGCACATCGCTTCAACTCGTCAACCCTTTGTCAATTATATGCACAATATTTAATCCTCGTGTTTGCACTTATATACATATACCTATTGAACGATGGTAAAAATGGTCCACAGTTTATTCAGGTTATTCAGAAAGTTATTTAACTCATCATCATCCTCCTAGTGATTTCACAATAGCGTTCAAAGTTTTAGTACTTTGGAGTCCAGGGTCCGCTTATTATTTTTGATGACCGGTATGTTGGCTTTTCCGGGCGCAACTGCCGAATGACCTCCCAATCCCGAGAGGAAAGCTAGGCCAGAGCCGTATCTATTCATGTATGTGAATTGTTTTTAGGTACCATTTTTTTTTTCGTGCGGAAATCCCTTTGGATACCCCCCTGACGGCCAGCGTGGGGCGGTTATGTCGGGCTTGAACCGACTAAAACCATACGCCGTCTTGAGTCTTCAGACGCCGGGGTGTAAGGTTGCCCATAAAGCATATCCCTCGCACCCCGACTGACCCTGGGCCATCTCCGGTTTCGAGATGGCCTCCTCGGGTTTGGGAACCACGGTGCCCCCGGTGTCCCCTTCTTGCCCCGGTTTGGGAGAGGGGCGCTAGTCGCCCCGCTGTCCCGGCCTGCTTCTGCTGGGGTGACAGGCGGCCTCACCTGCCACCCACAGTCCTGCGCTCATGGAGGACGGGGGTCGTTAAGCGATCTCCGGCGCCTGAGTCGCCTGCTACGCGCTGCGAGTATGTTGCTGGCTTGGCGGGCCGGGAGAGATCTTAATCTCTCCCGGTGCGCTCCGCCATCTGCTTCTCGAGCATTACATGCTCGCAGAAGGAGGCGCCGGTGGCCCACGCGCGCGCACTCCGCGCTATAGCCATTTATTTATTTATTTAATCATGCTGCCGATCGAGAGGACTCCCACCCCGATGGCTGCCACCAGGTCATGCCTCGGCACCTCCCACGTCGGGCGTTACCCATAGAGCATATCCCTCGCACCCAGACCGACCCTGGGCCATCTCCGGTTTCGAGATGGCCCCCTTACTTGCTCTCCACTGTGACATCTGCTAATCAGAGGGACACGTGGATAGCTTCCGAACAGCCCTCAACAGGGCCGTCCTCGCCTCGGTCGGAGTTGGCCGTAGGCGGCAGTGTCTCTCCCACCCTAGGAGAGAGGCGCTGCCGTCTCCGTTGCCCAGGGTGCACCGCGTGGAGGTCCCCAACCAAGCACCCCTGTTTGTAGGTACCTACTGTTCATACTGGTGAACGGATGCTACTAGTGCTGCTCCGTGTTCTACTAAGTCTAGCTAATGTTTGAAAGTTTATTTGTCGAGACCAATGGGTTGAGGATGTCTGGGATTGCCGTTTCAGTCGCGCACTAGCCGTATTTATTTTTACAATTTGTTTAACCACAGTGCATTTCACACATTGCATTTCACACAGTTTGTGGGAGTAGCAGAAGCTTTACTTAATTTCCTTATTTGTTGCACTCTATTTTTCCCCTTTCTCCACCTCCCACTCTCCAGGTGGCAACACGTCATTCAGTGCCACCTCCGGTGCTAGAACTGTGCCTGATAACTACCAGGTGAAGTTAGTGATTTGTTGCTTCCTTTATTGGATTGAAAAATAAAATTAATTTGCCAGGTACTAGGCACTTGCTTACTGGCACATATTGTAATAAAAAAACTATTGGAATTAATGACAATTACAGATTAGGTAAGTACCAAGAAATCGTCGTCCCGCGTGCAGACAACCGAGGAGAGGATGGCGTAGACATAGGTGCCGTAGATGGGGAGGGGATGGCCCTACGCAACACTTCGTGCAGTGACACTGCCCACGATGCTAACTCAGACATCAGACTTAACATAATAATATTCAATATTTATAGTTCGCTATATTCTATATTATAATACTTCGAAATTCTACAACGGTGTAAACTAAGTACCGGTCCTTTAGTTTGTTGGTACAAAACTCATTGGAATGTACAATATATTCCGATGGAATGAGTGTGGAATCAACAACTGAGAGAGCTTCTACTGAGAAGCAATATAACGGCAATTGGAAGATGTAATAGTATCCTGGCAAGTCCTATGTCAGATACAGCACAGGATTGCTACTCATTATACTGCGAATACTTAAGATATGTTTAGTTATATAATATACTGGCTATGGTGGAGCGACATAGTCATATTGTGGCTAAGCTCCTTAAATAAAGATTTAAAAAAAACTCATTGGAAAAAAACAATAACAGTAAGAACACGAGAAGACGTCGTTGGTTTACTTTGTACCCCCACACCCGGATTATTCTGTCACCAATTACATACATTTCACCTGAATCTGATCAGCAGTTTTCAAGTAATGCTTGGACGTCGATAATAAAAAGCAGACAATCAGATAAACAGACAAAATTCTAAAAATCTCAATTTTGGCATCGGTATCGTTCCTAAATTACATATTAATTATTATTTTGAAAAAATATTCAATGGACAGTTTTCACCTCGTTACGATTTTATTATTATAGATAATAGACAATGAATTAATCTTCAGAGATATTGAAAACGCTAAAGAAAAGGCGTGGTATACCTACTTATCGTTGGTCGTATACTGTCGTAGTTTACTAGCTCCGTATCCCAACTCAGGAGAAGCTGTCTACTTGAAATTAAATTACCACAATTTGACGGCAACCTTCAGGATACTCGGCTTTAAAAGTACCTACAATCATCATCATACATCAATACACTCCTTATTCATGCAAATATGAATGTATTGACGAAATTATGAAATTACTATTTACGGTCGTGTTTACGCGGCAGTAATGCTAACTGCTATAATAATTAAAGATACCGCTTACAAGCAACCTCCCAAGTTACCATCCAGAGACAATTATGTATCCATTAACAATATTAAGCACCTTTGGTACGCTACCTGTTACATTCTTATGTAATTGTAATACACTATTATTATTCTCTTTATTACACTTAAAATACATATAAATTATATTTTTAAATACATTCTATATGAAAAAAAAATCAAATATATTTAAAAATAAAAAAAAAGAGGCCCACTGGCATCGGGTACAGGGACCAAGCTACTGGTGGTTAGGGCTCCAGAGAGAGGAATCTCCTCACAAAACGTGCCAGGTCGAGGAGCACTGCCTTCTGCATCAAGCCCTTGACCCAACTGTCTAACGCGAGCCTCTTGAGATGTTGATCGAGGCTCTTGGCAATCAGTCCGTGTACCTATACAACTATCGGAACAATAATTGCCGACACACTTCACATGTCGACAACCTCGTGAGCCAAATCCAAATATTTTATTTCTTTTTCTTTTTCGTCTTTCACAAGATTCTCGTCATGTGGAATGCTGATATCGATAATTATTGCGCGGCGCTCTGATCGATCTATCAACGCTATATCAGGCTTATTAGCGACAACGGTCGTGTCAGTGATGATAGATCGATCCCAGTACAACGTGATATTCCCATTTTCGCGAACTGCGTCGGGCACATGCCTATAGTACCTCTGATTCCACAAGGTTGTACTTTAAAGCAAGCTGTTGATGATGTTTACGAAGAAAATAACGGAAGATTTATTATAATTCAATCCAACAAATTTTATTGACATTATGAAGAGATGATTTGAAGATATTCGTTTTGAAGACTTTATTAAGAAGAAGATTGTCATAAGATTAAAAGACTACTGCTGATTATTATTTAATAAAATGCCGCCAAAAAAGAACAAAGATGACGAAGACGCGCAAAAAAGGAAAGAAGACGAGGATCTACCTTTCATGGATCCGCCGCCCCGGATTTCAATAAGTGACTTGGAAAAATCAATGATGTCCTTTAGTGGAGATGACAGTTACGGAATCGATACCTGGATTGATGATTTCGAAGATATTTCAACTCTGATGCCATTGCATCATCTGATACCATTGTGTGAGGTAGAAAAATTGATCTACGCAAAACGACTGCTTACCGGAACTGCTCAGTTATTTTTGAGGTCTCTGGGTCGTTCTAAAAATTGGGATACCCTAAAAGACGAACTGAAAGAAGAATTTGGGTGTAAAGAAAACAGTGCAGTTATACACAAGAAACTCGCAGCCCGCAAAATGAAAAACAATGAGACCTACCAGCAATACTTCCTGCATATGAAAGAATTAGCAACACATGGTTCTATTGAAGATGAGGCGCTGATAGAGTACGTTATTGATGGTATAAGGGATCCAGAACTAAACAAAGCAATCTTGTATGGAGCAAGTGATATGAAAGAATTTAGAAAGAAGCTAGATTTGTACAGTGAAATAAGAAAGAAAGTTTCATCTAAAACACATAATTTGCCCAGACCGGCCCCGACTCCTGGTACGTCTTCGAGATACAAGCAAGCGCCTAAGAAGAGATGTTACAACTGCGGAGACACAGGCAATCAATTGCCTAATTGCACTAAAGGTGTTAAATGTTTCAAGTGCAACAACTTTGGCCATAAATCGAATGAATGTCCTAATAATACAAAAACAGCTCAAAATTCAAGGACAAAGCAAAGATACCTACTTTACACCTTTTAAAGAAGTACAAATAAATGATGTCAGCGTAAATGCACTTCTAGACACAGGAAGCGATGTGAATCTTGTTAGAGAATCGTTTTATAGTAAAATTAAAGGCAACCACTGTGACCCAGACTCTATGATATGCCTTACAGGCATCACGAAATATGAGATTAAGACTAAGGGGTCATTAATAGCTAGAATACAAATGGATGGATGCTACTTCGACACCCCTATTTACGTTGTGGAAGATAAATCGATACCAGTTGATGTTATCCTTGGTAATCCGATACTTAACGAAGTCGAAGTAAGTTTTTCTGCTGAAAACATTACTGCGAAGAAAATTTTACACCTTACAATGGTAGAAGATCACAACGACGAGACTCTAGACGTTGCCGACAGAAGATTTACGGAGAAGATTAAAACTATGATTGAAGAATATAACCCTAAGAATTCGAAGAAAGAATCTCCCGTCGAATTAAAGATATTACTCACTGACGAAGCCACCGTACATCAGAATCCGAGACGACTCTCACCATTAGAATCAGATGTAGTTAATAAACAGATAGAGGAATGGCTTGATCAATAGATTATCACACCCAGCAAATCAGACTTTGCGAGTCCCATAGTTTTGGCAAAAAAGAAGAATGGGACTTACCATCTTTGTATAGATTATAGTCGCCTAAACAAGAAAATAATAAAAGAAAGGTTTCCCCTACCATTAATTGAAGATCAGATCGACCGATTGAAACAAGCACAAGTATTTACGTCTCTTGATTTGCAGAAAGAGATAAGGCCATCTAAAGAAAAAATAGCTGCTGTTGCCAAATTTCCATTACCACAGAATTTAAAATCATTACAATCATTTTTAGGACTGACTGGGTATTTTAGAAAATTTATCAGAAATTACTCGTTAATTGCCAAGCCCTTAACTGACTTGCTAAAGAAGAGTGCTGTATATGATTTTAATTTGGATTGTGAAAGAGCTTTTGAAGAACTGAAAGGTGTACTGTGTCAATGTCCTGTGTTAAAAATCTACGATCCAAGCCTCGAAACTGAACTGCAGACAGACGCCAGCGCCGAAGGATATGGAGCTGTCTTATTGCAACGAAGCCCTAAAGATAATACGATGCATCCTATTTACTATATGAGCAAAAAGACAACTCCAGCCGAAAGGAAATATCACAGCTATTACCTAGAAATATTGGCGATAGTAGAAGCTGTGAAAAAGTTTAGAGTTTATTTACTCGGCATACAATTCAAGATCGTAACTGATTGCTTCGCTCTGACTATGACCCTACAGAAAACGGAGTTACCTCCTAGAGTAGCCCGCTGGGCTAATATGACTACAGTATTGAACACCGGCCAGGAATACGTATGAAACACGCTGATGCTCTCAGTAGATATCCTGGAAAGAATGTCTATCTACTTACCCATATTACTGCACAGCTAAAGAGAGCACAGGACGACGACCTGAAAATAAAATTGCTGAAAAGACTATTGGAAACAGAACCTTATGAAGATTACCTTTGTGAGAATGGAATACTATGGAAAGTTAAGAATGGAACAAAACTAATGGTAGTACCTAAAAAAATGCAGACAGAAAATATCATGAAAAGGGACATTTTGGCATAATCAAGACCGAAGACTTAATTACAAGAGAGTACTTCATTGATAACCTGAAAGAGAAAATTAAAGCGGCTATAGACAATTGTGTGGAGTGCATACTAGTATCGCACAAAAGAGGCAAGAAAGAGGGCTATTTACAGCCAATTGACAAGGGAACTTCGCCTTTGCATACTTACCACATTGACCATTTAGGTCCTCTGACATCCACAAATAAAAATTATAAGTACATTTTAACCGTGGTTGATGGATTTACCAAGTTTACCTGGATTTACCCAACAAAATCATTATCATCTGAAGAAGTGATCGACAAACTTAAATTACAGCAACAGACTTTCGGATCGCCCCACAGTATTATAACTAATCGTAACGCTTCCTTCACTTCTAATGCTTTCAAAGATTATTGCGAGGAAGAAGACATTGCCCATCATAAGATTACCACGGGCCTTCCTAGGGGAAATGGGCAGGTGGAGAGGATTCACCAGATCATAATCAATGTTTTAAGTAAATTAAGTATCGATGATCCGACTAAATGGTATCGACGAGTAAGTGCTGTACAAAGAAGTTTGAATAGCACATATCAAAGAAGCGTTGGAATGACACCATTTGAACTTTTAACAGGAGCCAAAATGAAAGATAAAAATTATGAGATTTTAAAACTGATTGTCGCGCAGTTCGCGAAGTAAAAAGGTAGCAGAGTCAAATTAATATTGTTAGGCCAAAAGACTTGTAATAAACTAGTCAGAGTATTTATAGTTTATGGTTATGTGCTCTATGTTGTCTGTGGCGTTTCAGTTTGCCGCTTCATTTTCAGTCATTTGAACTACATCAATAGCCTTAGTAGAATTTAATAAGTGAAAGTAAAGTGATTGGTGTTTGATGGAGGCGTCCAGCATGGTGGCGGCTCATCTAATATAAGCTAAGTGGTAGCACTATGACAATAGTGTAGAGGTTCCCATCTAAATGCATAAACTTGAGATTCCTAACTTTATGAAAGTTTCTAATGTTCTTGGAGGTCAGTTATATTAAGAGGTCTTTCGATACTTCAATGCGAAAACCCCGTGAGTGTTAGACTGGGCGAAAGGCCGTGATCAGTCTGTTAGGGGAGACCTTCGGTACCAATACGAAGTCTCTCTAACAAAGTTAAATAGTTCTGTGGTGCACCCAACCCAGAGTAATTGGCAGACTTGGCTGCCAGAGATAGCAAAAGGTAATTGACAGACTTGGCTGTCATTAACATGTAACTGACTAATTAATTATAGTAGATAAATGTACGTGTAAGATATTTCTATGTTGTACGTAGCCTCGCACCTAAGACACCAAACGTTTGGGTGTGAGGTTAGGTATATTGCAATATGTAGAATGGTGGGAATCAGTGTACGTTTTAACTACAGATGGCGAGCTGAATCATGGTACGTGCTGGTAAGAACTAAGGCCGATTTACGCGAAGCAAACCTCCCAAAGTAATGAAGATTTCTCTCGGAACAAACCCCAGGTACATACAACTATCCAAAAACAACCAAATAACTTTTCCCGTCGCGGCGTCTCGGCGTCGCTACGTCGCGTCCATCCACCAACGGGCCGGACGGTGAGCCTGGCCAGCTCGCACGTCCTGACCCGATGGATGGGGCGGCCTAGCGTCGCCGCGACTACGCGACATGGTGGAGATGCTGGGATCCGAGAGAAATCATTTAATTCATGTAAACAATATTTAACTGGTCGAGTTCTTGTCAGTGCTGCCATCTGTAAGCGCTTTAGTAAAACTTATCGTATCGTGTCAAAGTTGGAGGGAAATACCTATGCTAAAGTGTTGAATAGAATATGGATACACGATTCGCAGATATTGACTCCGATATTACAAATAAATAAATACTAAATAAATATTATCGAATATTTCTCAATGTAATTCTCTTAGAATTACCTACAGGTAAATAAGTAGGTGTTGTGAACATCTGGAAGTGATGGATCGATACAACAAACACACTAGATGGCGTTACTTGTTGCTGAAATGAATTAAAGACGATAAATTTATTTCTTTGTTTGTGAAATAAATTAAGTGATATTGTTTATTTATTCGTTTACAAATTATTTAAGGCATTCTATCATTAATATTCATAAGTTTACAAAGATATGATCCACAAGTTTTTAAATGGGTAAAATTTATGAACAGGAAGTAGAACAAATATGATCAAGTAAAAGACTGTAAAAGTTTGAAACCCCCTTGCAATTTGTGCTTGAGCTTCCTGTGCGAAAAGTTCAAGTCTGTGTTTTCAAAAAAGTTTAACAGTATCAGATTTTGTGAAATTCAAAAATATCTACGACTTATTGGTGTACCCCACGTCGGGAAATAAAATAAGTGTACTTGGATTAATAAAAGGTCAGTATAGTTTAGATGTGTATTGATTACTATTTCAAATTTGTGTTCAATTCAAAGTTCTTAGAATACTTGTGATACTGAAATTGGTAAATACTCTGTGAAACTTAGATTTACATGTAATCGGTAAGAGAAAGGGTATATTTCTCTTGACTATAGATATAGCGTGTTGCGTGAATTATCATAAAGAATTATTACACAAATTATAGTCTACCATTTTATCAAATCAATGTCGGCAGGTATAGCGTCCTACGAAAAATAAATTTAACTTACTTCAAACTTACCTACAACCAGTGTTAAGAACTAAAATCTTATGTAGATTGTACGACAACAATAGGGAAATTAAATAAACTGTTTGTAGGAATAAATAGGTATCTACATGACAAAACCTGTGTACTTAGCCTTTCAAAAGGACCTGAATTATATTAGTTATCAGAGGTAATTATCACCGAAAGAAGGTGGATTGAATTAAACTGCCTACAGTTAAAGAAATAGCTGTTGGAGTTATAACTAAAACAATATCTCAAGTGAGGTGCATAAAGTTTAAATAATTAAATAAATAATAGTTTATAATCTTATAACATTGGATTAGTATACAAGCTACCTTATTTGCAATAGATAAATGTTTGATTGGACATCTCTTGCATGGTCATTTGGTCCTAGACTGACCAACTAAGTTAGTATTGAGGACCTCTGTAGACAATACATACTGTGAATGGGTAATTTGGCTTACATGGCAAATACAAACATTTGTCTAAAACACAAGCAGAAGCACTGCTGACTAGGCAGCGGTGTCTTCAATACTTAAACATAAATAATTAAAGAGAGATTATAAATTCTTGTACTTTAAGTACCTAGTAGTGTCTGTCATCTAAAGACACATTATTGAAGCATGATATTTACTCATCATGACCATTAATTATTCTATGATTAATAATGTGCCCTCGGTGGTTGAGTAATTATGTTAGGAGCGTTCTAGTCTCACAACACTTGATAGTAATTCTGAAAGGAGATGATTATCTCTTTGATAGTAAACAAGTTCCATGAAAGGGAAGTTGAATTTCTGAAATTCTGATTTAAGAAAAATTTTAATACCTACTTATTAAAAAATTTAAAATATCCTGTATGTATGTATGAGGTGTGATCGAATAAGTAATCAGAACTATTTCAGTAAATAATACAAAAAATATTTTGTTATGTTATAATTTAAACATACATTATAATACTTAGAACTTGTCATGGCATGAGCTGTGCTTAAGATGGTATATTATTATATTACATTACAGAACGTCAATATGGAAGAGGCCATGCTCCTTATTCTCCGCAGTCTATGTGATAAAATAAAAACTCTGTCTGAATGTGCTCGGAATACAACTAGCAAACTCACTAATGAAATGAATGACTTAACCTTGCATGAAGCAAGAGTAGTATCATCTAAACTTCATACCTGTCTCCATCGAATGGAGAGGGAACTAAACAACTATTTTCGACTCGTTAAAGAACCACAAGTGGATGAGATCTCTGCCATCTCTGCAATCCAGCTGGAAGCTGAAGAAAACTACTGCGAACTCAAAGTGAAAATTGAAGAATGTGAAAATTCAATGACAAATAGCAACAAGAACGAGGAAAGTTTCTTATCGAGGAAGTTGCCAAAATTAGAGTTACCACAGTTTGAAGGTGACATTCTCCATTGGCATCAATTTTGGGACCAATTCAGTTCCAATATTCATAATCGGAATTTGCCAGACATTGACAAATTATTATATCTGAAGAATTCTTTAAAGGGGGAAGCCAAGGGAGTGATAGATGGGTTAGAGATTACAAATAAAAATTATTCTATAGCTATACAATCTTTGAAAGAAAGATATGGGAAACAATCTCAAGTGGTTGATGCACACTACTCCTCACTCTATAGAATAAAACCAGCAAGCAAAACTGTATCAGATTGTCGAAGAGTTTTAACTGAAATTGAAAAACATTTGAGAATTTTGGATTCAATGGGTGAAAATATTAACCATAACCACTTGAGGTTTATGGTAATGGAGAAATTTCCAGAAGATATAATATATGAAATGAAATTGAAAATAAAGCAAGAATCAATTGAAGAAATAAGGAAACATTTGGGAATTATCATTTCAGCACGTGAAGATGCAAATAGATTAACGCAAGAGAAAAACCTTAATGAGAAAGAATATTACACTGTAAAGACACTTCACTCTACGGGGAAAGGCGATCATACATATCAGAAGAGAAAAGAAGACCAAAGGAGACAACAGAAAGGTCATGAAAACAATCAGGGAAAGGCTCGATACTACCCTACACAGAACAAAGGAAATATTTCCCAGAGAAACTACGGGACCAAGCAAAAATATACAAGTTATTCTGGAAAATTCCAGGGAAAGGAGGAACCACCTAAGAAGAAGTCTAAACTTCGTTGTATCTTCTGTAAGGAGCCACACTACAACGATGAAGGCACTAAATTCAAGGAAATAAAAGAAAGAAAATCCCTATTAAAAAATAGATGCTATGGTTGTCTTAGAATAGGACACTCTTATGTAGATTGTAGAAATAAAAGAGAATGTTCTCATTGCAATAAATTAGGTCATAACCGGGCTTTATGTCCTGTTAAAATTTCCAGTGTACTCAAAAGTGAGTCAAGACAACCAATGTCCTGTACACAAGAGATAAGGGACTCACAGTCCTACAAACGGCAGTAGTTACTGCTAATAAAGTAGGAGAATTTTCTAAGGAAATTCCATGCAGAGTTCTATTAGACTCTGGAAGCCAAAGAACATACATCACACAGAAATCTGCAAAGAATCTTAATCTAAAGTTTGAAGAAGAAAGTACACTAACTGTATTCACATTTGGATGAATGCTTCCTAAAGAAATAGACAGTCCTGTGGTTAGAGTGCAGTTGAGAACAAGAGTGGATAAGATAATCACTCTATTTGCTAATGTGGTACCAGTGATATCACATAGTGTCCCATATCTTCATCAAGACCTCAGTCACTGGGAAAATAAATTAAAACTAGCTGATGATGGTTCTCTACAAGACCAAGTGGACATACTGATTGGCAATGATTATTACTTCTCACTTATAGCAGAACAGAAAATTAAACTAAAGGAAAACTTGTATTTGGTACAGTCTGACCTCGGATCGATACTAAGCGGGAAAATGGATTCCAGTCCTATACACGAACTATCTATCAGTGGTGACATACCTCCAGCCTAATGTGAATATGTTATTCAACGAACCTGAGCTGCCACTGATTCAGTCTAATATGAAGAGCCTATGGGAACTTGAATCCATTGGCATAAACGATTCTCCGAGGGAAAATCAAGAAGATGAGGCTGTAAAAAGATTCAACGAAACTACTAAATATATAGATAACAGGTACTTCGTATCCTGGCCCTGGATTGAGTACCCTCCTACTCTGAATGTCAACTTTGGGTTAGCTTATGGTCGACTTGTTAACTTATTGAAGCGGCTAGATACATTAAAGGATCAAATGATGAAGGGAATAATTGAAGTCGTACCTGATTTGAGAGATCAAGCAGTAGGACATCCAGTTCATTACCTTCCACACCATGGGGTAAAGGTACCTGGCAAACCTATAAGAATTGTCTATGACGCGTCATCTAAAACAAAGGACAATAAAAGCTTAAATGAATGTTTGTATTGCGGACCCATGATGTTGGAGGATCTGACTGGATTACTTATAAAGTTCAGATGTCAACCAATAGGTTTATGTGCAGACGTCGAGAAGGCATTCTTACAGATTGCTCTCAATAAACCGGATCGAGATGTAACTCGATTCCTATGGTTAAAGGATACAAAGAAACCCGCTACAGAAGATAATCTACTTCACTTAAGATTTACAAGAGTTCCGTTTGGTGTTATATCAAGCCCATTTTTGCTAAACGCAACAATCAGATTACACTTACAAAGTTCAGATAATGAACAGGTTAAGAAATTAACTAAAGACATATATGTGGATAATGTTGTCACTGGAACAAAAACAGTGAAGGAAGCACTTCAACTTTATAAGGATTCCAAAGAGATATTCAACCAACTATCCATGAATCTTAGGGATTGGAGTTCCAACTCCGAAGAATTTATAAAACAAGTACCTGACTCTTGCAAAGAGGATAATATTAAGGTTCTTGGCCTAAAGTGGAAACTGAAGGAAGACACGCTTCAATTGAAAGATAATGTTATTAATGAACCTAAATTTACAAAAAGAGATGCCTTACGGGTCATAGCGTCAATCTACGATCCATATGGATTTGCTGTACCTTCATTGTTGTCTAGCAAACTGTTCATACAAAATCTGTGGAAAGAAAAGATAAATTGGGACACACCATTTTCTGAAACATTAAAAACCGATTGGGTGAAAATATGTAACGAATTAGATGAAGTTAGAGACATAACTTTGGCTAGATATTACTTTAGTGATGCCACTACAAGCACTTGTCAAATTCACTGCTTCACAGACTCTTCTTCGAAGGCCTATGCAGCTGTAGTCTACGTAGTTAATGGCAAGGAAGTAAAGTTTGTTCTAGGAAAATCAAGGCTAGTTCCTTTGAAGGATCAAGACGATCTGAAAATACCACGGTTGGAATTACTAGGTGTATTAATTGGAACTAGGCTAATAAAATATGTATGCCACTTTTTACAATTCAACATCACAAGTCAAACGTTATGGACGGATAGGCAAATTGTTATCGATTGGTGCAAGTTGGACAAACTACTTACACCGTTCGTGGCCAGAAGAGCAGAAGAAATTAAAAGGAATAAAAGCCTAATGATACGACATGTTCCATCAGATCTAAATCCAGCTGATGTTGCCACAAGACCATTCAGCTCTAAAGAAGATAAAGTAAGATGGCTGACTAGACCCCAGTTTCTATTACAACAACCAGATTCCTGGCCGTCAGGAGTCAAAGAAATCTCTTCTCTTTGTGTGGGGGAGGGTCTCTCGAAAGAGTCGCAAGAATATACAATGGATAAAGAAAATGAACTTGATGTGGAAAATCAAGAAGACAGTACAAGCAACCAAACTGAGATGGAAGTAGACATAAGTGAAGAAAAGAGTGACAAAATTAAGCAGCTTAAGAAGCTACAAGCCGAACACTTTCCAAGAGAACTAGAAGGGAAAGAAACAAGCTTAAAAATTAATCTTGGACTATTTCTGGACGTGGACGGACTTTTACGTTGCAAAGGACGTCTGAAGAACACGGATTGGTCGTATGACCAACGTTATCCAATACTTATTCCAAAGGATTATGATTACACTAACAAAATTATAACCCAGACTCATAGTGACAATCATCATGTAGGTGTTAACCACACCCTCTCTATAATTCGTCAATCCTTTTGGATTCCACACGGAAAACGCCAAGTTCAGATGATTATAAGGAAGTGTCCTAGATGTCAGAAACATGGAGGGGGACCATTCAAGCTACCACCAACCCCTGCGTTACCCACTGAAAGAGTAAATTACACTTCACCGTTTACATTTACAGGCCTGGACTACATGGGCCCTGTACTAATTAAACATGGAAATGAAACAAGTAAACGATGGATAGCACTTTTCACTTGCCTAGCAGTCAGGGCGGTGCATTAGAGGTTGTTCGAGATCTCACAGCAGAAGGACTTCTTGCTTTGAGAAGAATGATATCGACTAGAGGTGTACCACAAACAATCAAATCAGATAATGCTACAAATTTTAAGCTTATGTCAGAAATACTATCAAATTCTTATTGTATCAAACACGAAATTCGTTGGAGATTCATACCCCAACTGGCTCCCTGGTTCGGGGGATTTTATGAACGATTAATTGGAATAGTGAAGAATTGTATGCGAAGAACACTGGAAAAACACATGCTGACAGATAGTCAAGTAGTCACATTAGTAAAAGAAATTGAAGCAACAGTCAATACAAGACCGTTAACTTGTGTCGATTCTGAATTGGTACATATTTTAAAACCGTCTGATTTCTTAACTATGGGAAAATGCATAACGATGGAAGGTTCAACTGAAGATTTTTTAGTACAAGGCACTACGACAAAATCCGACCTTATCAAGGCTTGGAAAAGAGGTTTAGTTATCCTTAATGAATTTAAGGACATGTTTACAAATCGATACTTACAAAGTCTGCGTGAACGATATGGACATTCTGTAAAAGAACCTAGAATCACGGCAAAATTAATCCCGAAGGTAGGACAAATTGTGCAGATAAAAGGAGAGTAAAAATCGAGAAGAAAGGAAAGTTGGAAAAATTACTTCATTGGTCAAAGGTTCTGATGGACTTTGTAGAGTTGCGAAGGTCGAAGTTGGAAATAAAGAGTTTATAAGATCTTTAGCTCATTTATATCCATTGGAAATAGAGGACAATGAAGAAGTAGAATACGATGCGAACACATTAAAAGGAGAAAGTGAGATACCGCGGAATATAACGGTACACGAATTAGCACCATTAGAAGGGAAAGTTACAAATTCAAAAGATATGTCAGATAGTTCAGGAAACGAGAAAGAAGGCAGAGAGTCGATAATATCAACAGAAAGTTGTATGTTGGAAGACTTTGATAATGTATCAGAGAGCACAGACAGAGAGAAAATATTGAGTCAGAAAGAGGATGAACCTGATAAAGTAATTCAAATAAACAATGAGGTTAAACAAAGAAGAGGCGCGGCCACCAGAGCTCTGGAGAAAATTTCAGAGTGGACGCGTAACTTACTAACCCTGCTCTAAGACTATTCGGGCGGGAGTGTCGCGCAGTTCGCGAAGTAAAAAGGTAGCAGAGTCAAATTAATATTGTTAGGCCAAAAGACTTGTAATAAACTAGTCAGAGTATTTATAGTTTATGATTATGTGCTCTATGTTGTCTGTGGCGTTTCAGTTTGCCGCTTCATTTTCAGTCATTTGAACTACATCAATAGCCTTAGTAGAATTTAATAAGTGAAAGTAAAGTGATTGGTGTTTGATGGAGGCGTCCAGCATGGTGGCGGCTCATCTAATATAAGCTAAGTGGTAGCACTATGACAATAGTGTAGAGGTTCCCATCTAAATGCATAAACTTGAGATTCCTAACTTTATGAAAGTTTCTAATGTTCTTGGAGGTCAGTTATATTAAGAGGTCTTTCGATACTTCAATGCGAAAACCCCGTGAGTGTTAGACTGGGCGAAAGGCCGTGATCAGTCTGTTAGGGGAGACCTTCGGTACCAATACGAAGTCTCTCTAACAAAGTTAAATAGTTCTGTGGTGCACCCAACCCAGAGTAATTGGCAGACTTGGCTGCCAGAGATAGCAAAAGGTAATTGACAGACTTGGCTGTCATTAACATGTAACTGACTAATTAATTATAGTAGATAAATGTACGTGTAAGATATTTCTATGTTGTACGTAGCCTCGCACCTAAGACACCAAACGTTTGGGTGTGAGGTTAGGTATATTGCAATATGTAGAATGGTGGGAATCAGTGTACGTTTTAACTACAGATGGCGAGCTGAATCATGGTACGTGCTGGTAAGAACTAAGGCCGATTTACGCGAAGCAAACCTCCCAAAGTAATGAAGATTTCTCTCGGAACAAACCCCAGGTACATACAACTATCCAAAAACAACCAAATAACTTTTCCCGTCGCGGCGTCTCGGCGTCGCTACGTCGCGTCCATCCACCAACGGGCCGGACGGTGAGCCTGGCCAGCTCGCACGTCCTGACCCGATGGATGGGGCGGCCTAGCGTCGCCGCGACTACGCGACACTGATAGAGGAAGAGAATATCCAAAATTTTAATGAACAAGGAGAGAAACTTAGGAAGAAAGCGAAGGAAAGCATACAAAAGATACAAGATGAAAACAGGAAAATTTTTAACCAGAAACGGACAAACGCTAAGCAGTACAATATTGGAGATCTTGTTGCTATTAAGCGCACACAGTTTGTCCAGGGCTAAAAGCTTTACCATAAGTATCTGGGTCCTTATGAAGTTACAAAGAAAAAAAGAAATGATCGGTATGATCTCAAGAAAATTAGAAATGGTGAAGGTCCGATTAGTACTTCGAGTTCAGCCGTGAATCGGCAATAATCCGTCAGACTCATCTGAGGCAGATGAGTGAGCAGGATGGCCGTGTGGGATAGTTTTAAGTTTACAGATAGTTTTACTTTGTAGGTACTATGAAACGTAGTGTTATAGACTAAAATTTAAAAAGAAGTAATGTATTTGTCAAGACTGTCAATGATGACTTTTCGTCCCAGATTTTACGAGGTGGTAAATATAATTTAGAATAAAGTAAAAACATTGTTAATTCGCGAGTATTTTGATTGCCATCCCCACATATATAATTAAAATATTGGTATTATTGTTAGATATAAAAACAAAAGGTCTAATAATCATTATTAAACCTTTTGTTCTGACAGTTCGTACCATATTCAATATTTAAAAGTTTATCTATACTTAAATAATAAATAAATATTCTAAATATATAATTATTGTCCCGATTCACTGACTGATTCATCAATGCAGAGTCTAAACCACTGGACCTATAAATTTGAAATTTCGGCAGTATATGCAATTTAAATTGTAGGCATAGGAAAGGGTGGGGTGTGTGTTGGGTAACCTCCTCGAGTGTCGCTCCGATTCCGATCCCGCTGCAGTCCGGGGGGAACGGAATCGGAGCGGCCGGTACACCCTGGGCGGCGGTCAATGGCTTCCCCTTCACCCCTTCATAGGGTTGGCATTGATCGTCGGCCAATACCCAACGTGGCGGGAACACATCGCTCTCCGTACTCCTCTGCTTTCAGAGGAGACAGGATGAGCGATGCTGTTAGTAGTGAGATGGCCCAGGGTCAGCCGGGGTGCGAGGGATATGCTCTATGGGTAACCTTACACCCCGGCGTCTGAAGACCCGAGACGGCGTGCGGTTTTAGTCGGTGCAAGCCCGACATAACCGCCCCCGCTGGCCGGCGGGGGGGTATCCGAAGGGATTTCCGCACGATAAAAAAAAAAAAAGGCATAGGAAAGGGTTTTTGGGAAATTTCACTTCTAAGATGGCAAAATAAGGGATGAACTTTTGTTCGGACTTCTATCCGTCATTTTCAAAGAAGCACGATTCACAAGCAGATTCCATACTCCTACCTGCTTTTGGTTAGAAATAAATGAAATGTGTATCAGATTTTCAAAATGTTACCCCTAAGAGGGTGAAATAGGGCTAGAAAGTTTATATGGGAAGTTCGTCACTTTTTAAGATGGAAGCATGAAATATCGTACACAAAGTCTTTCCAGAAATAAACGAATACGTGTATCAGTGTTTTTCAAAATTCTTCTACTAAGCTGGTAAAATAGGTGATGAACGCTTGTACGGAAAGTCCGTCATTTTCAAAGTAAGATGCACGAAATTTCATATAACTACTTTGGTTAGGGAGTAAACGCATAAGTGTGTCGGCATTTTTTCGAAAATGTAGCCAATAAGGGATGACCGGTTTGATGGAAATCCGTTATATGGAAAGTGCTTAAGCTTTTAAAACACAACGGAGCGTAAGAAGCGTGAAAATCAATATTAAACTTTTTTTTGTTTAAATTTACTATTAGACCCGGTGGTGCATTCGAGTTATAAGGTTTTTTTATGAATTGATTGCCGGGCGAAGTTGGGCCACTAGTTTTGTATTTTTTGTTTAACAATTTTCTTCTTCAGTCTTCTTCCTAAATACGCCTGCATTTGATACCATCTACTGTTAGGGTTAGGTTAGGTTAGGACATTGATTATTAACCAGATCCCCTCTATTATTGATGAATCATTTGGATTAGATGGGGATACAACAGTAAGATGTCCTGATATTCATTTATTGATTACCTAAATAATTTTAGCTGAAAATTAGTAAATATAAAAATTTGGTGAAATTAACATTATACATATAAAAAGAAATTTAGAAAATTGAAAAAAATTAACGTTATATTGAATGATATTAGAGGAAATAGGGGTAATATAATATGAAATGACCAATAGATCATATGAAATTGGGTTAGTTGATTTTATAGCTTATGAAAATTAAATAATGTGAACGTTATGTCAAGTGATATTATAGGCCAAAGTCCGCCGGTAACCCTGGGGTTATCCTTTCGAGGGCTTACTCGGGGTGCCCGGCAATGGACACTTGGGAAGGACACCGTGTGATTTGAGTCAGTCCGATTCCGACACGCGCACCCCATCGTCGACACCGATGGGGTGAAGCCCGTGGGGGTTACCACACGCAAAAAAAAAAGTGATATTATATGTACCATGGGAGTGCCCATGAACCGACGTTCTGATTGTGATTGCTTTGCTCTGCCCATCTCATGCTACTCATGCTGCTGTTTGCTGGTGGATGGATAGATACCGTATCTGAAAGGTGAAAGGTTACATAATGTAGTTTTATTTATTTATAGTTACACACATCGAGCTGACTTCATAATAGGAATTTGCTTACTATTGTTAGACCCGTCCATGTGGTGTGAGTGTATTGTTGGTTCACAGCGGCATCGCATCGGTGTGCTGACCTATAGGACGGATCTTGTTGTGGGTTTCGTATGTACGCCCATTTGTATATTTGTTCACTGTCACTTGTTCTTATAATAACGCTCACAAATCGCAAAGTAGAATCGGCATTATACTTACTGCATTGTATGATGGGTATCTGGACATAGCGCGCCGAAGGTGAATAAATGAGTTATTCAGTGCTTGCGCTGGCACATGGTACCGTAATACGTTTTAACTTGAATTGTCTCTTTTTTTCTTTTGGAATACGGATATGATGTGTCCAGTGTCAGTAATATGGCCGACCAAAGAGTACCTATATTAGGACATGCGTGGATTACGTGGCATAACAACACTGGCTTGCGCCGGAGTTTTGACATTAATGACATTTAGCCGGCGGAAGCGCGGGAGGCGTCCTGCAGTGTCAAATTTAGCCAGTTCTCTTACTTTTTAAATTTATTTTGTTTTCATTTTTTGTAATGATTTTTTGTTTGCCATTTTTCTTTTGTGTTTAATCTATGCAACTGTATCGTAATGGAAAAAAAAAAGTATATTAGTCAAACTCACTGTCCGGCCGTCTCTGAAAACCAGCGCTGTCCGCTTGCACTACAACGCGGACAGCATTAAGCTGAGAGGCGGCCTTTATTCTACCTAGCCATATGGATGCACATGCACAATTGTTGTATTTATGTGTATATTTTTGTTAAGCTCGGTTGAATAAAAATATTTTCTTTCTTTCTTTCTTCTACCAACTATCTGTTATTCAGCCATATATTACGCACCCATCTTTATTACGACCTATATTATATTATAAGTAGGTATTATCTGAGAATAACTTTATTATTCCATGGCTTCTAGTATTCACAAGAAAATGGATTTATTGAAAAATATAGTGACAGGGAAAAATAAATATTATAAGGTACTTTTTTTTATTTTTACAACTTTTTTTATTTACTTAACCTAAAAGATCACAGCTAAAAAGTTACCTATCTACATCATTAAAATTATAATTAATATTTACATTGTATAAAATCTATTTGTATCAAACAAAGTCGTGTTAGTGATGACCGGTTGGATTTGAAATTTGGAACGGGTTGACCGATTTTCATGATGATATTTTTAAATTTGTTTCCGCCTATACTGTGCTTTTTTGTGGTTTTTTTGCAGAAATCACCGGGGAAACCACGCCGCCGGCCAACGGGGTGGTTATGTCGGGCTCGAACCGACCAAGACCTCATGCCGTCTTTAAGAAAATATATTCAGCTGTTATAGTAACCAACGTAACTTAATTCTAAGGCAAAACGAAGTTTGCCGGGTCTGCTAGATATTTAATAAATAACATTCATAAAATATATACCACCCATATATACCCACGAATCACATCCATAAAATATACAGAAATAAACATACATGGTAACTAAATTCCTTCGTCTTGAGTCTAATTGTATAATCTGCAAAATTAAGCTTCATTATTATTTTTGAATAATTAGAAATTATTATGATAAACCTATTACGAGTAGCTGGCAACTATTGGCCGCTACGAAGTACATTGTAAAAAAGGTAGGTACATAGTAAAAATCGTTAGTTTTATTACATTTTTCATTATAACGTCAACGTTAGTCAAATAAATAAGTAGGTAAGACCAATGTCTCTGCATTTTCATATAAAGCTTGTAATGACTAAAATGTCACGCTTATAAAAAGACATATAAAGTATTTAATGTAACGGAAGTGAATTATTAGTGGGATACCAGTCCTTATCAGAAATTAATGGATGACATTCTTGGTAAAAAAACAAGTCGCAAATATATATCAGCACTTGAATATTATGAAGACATCTTTATGAAGATTGCTAATATTTTTACACAGGCATTTTATTTTATCAATTTTAACTTTGATATTCAAATTCCAATTATACCATGATATTCAAATACCAATTACTTATACCATGATATTCTAATCGTTATTAGATATCTTATAAGGAACTATTTGCAATAGCGCTTAGTAACGTCTTATTTAAATATTACATGGCACACAAAATTGCCGTCAATAAAACTATGAGGCCTTTACAATCGCCACCATAGCGGCGATACAAAACACTTTGCTAATTATCTCTACATTTGCTATGAAAGTAATCACACTCCATTCCATTATACAATAGGTATCTACTTAAACAACTAACGTTATCTACAATACTGTTTGCATATTGACAGTCTCCACCTTCTCTTTCTTTATACCTCGAAAGTGCTGCTCTATTTCGGCGAGTGACTTGCCCTTGGTCTCGGGTACGAAGAAGAGGACGAAGAAAAACGCGACGGCACTGAAGCAACCGTACATCCAGAATGTGCCGGCTGGTGTTAGTGCGGCCTGAAATATAACAAAAATGACACTTAATAATTTAAAACTAGCATCGCCATGTACTCCGGACCCGACGGCATTCCAGGCCGAGCATGGGTCCTGGCCCTTGAGGAACTAGGGCCTCGACAGGTGACTCTTTAGCGCATGCCTCGAAAGGGGCCAGTTTCCAAAGGCGTGGAAGACGGGGAAACTGGTCCTTATCCGGAAGGCGGGACCTGAATATATAGATAAAAATTAGCCTATGTTACTTAGAGTTATACACTCTATTAGTTAAAGAATTTTTGAAATCAGTTCAGTAGAATTAGAGTTAATTGATTACAAACAAACAAATCTTTCTCTTAGCCGGCGGATCAGTCATCCGGTTACCGGCCGATCGTGTTGCTCGACGAGGTGTTCAACGATCGAGGATCTCACGAACGTGGGGCCAGATCTGGCGGACAACCAGTTCAGTTTCCGCCGGGGACGCTCCACCGTGGAAGCGATCACGCGCGTTAGGCGCCTGGCGGAGGAAGTAGTATCGCGGGGTGGGGTGGTGGTGGCGGTGTCTCTCGACATCGCCAACGCATTCAACACCCTACCCTGGACCTGCGTGAGGGAGGCGCTCGCGTATCACGGAGTGCCTCCTTACCTCCGCCGCATTATCGATGCATATCTATCCGAGAGGGCCATAGTTTACCCGAGCTGGCTAGGGTCAGGGTGGCGAGAAGTATCGTGCGATGTTCCACAAGGGTCGGTCCTAGAGTCACTCCTGTGCAACATCGGATACGATTGGGTGCTGCGCGGTTCGTTGCTCGAGGGCATCAGCATAACATGTTATGCTGTCGACACCCTCGTGATGGCGTGGGGATGTGTTTTCACGGAACTCGGAGGGGGCCACCTGCGAGTACCAGCATAACCGTAGGGGGCGTAAGCATCGGCATCGAGCCCACGATGAAGTACCTTGGGCTCGTACTCGATAGCCGATGGGACTTCGGACCACATCTCCAAAGTCTGGTCCCGAAACTGATTGGGGCTCTGGTGGCCCGCAAGTGGGTTTGCTAAACAGCTCGTTAAAAGCGGGGGTATCGCACGATCTCCGTCGAGGTGGCATGTCTCCTAGCCGGAACCCCTCCATGGAACCTGAATATATAGATAAAAAGTAGCCTATGTTACTTAGAGTTATACACTCTATAAGTTAAAGAATTTTTGAAATCAGTTCAGTAGAATTAGAGTTAATTGATTACAAACAAACAAATCTTTCTCTTTATAATATTAGTATAGATAGTAGGTTTAGATTAAATATATGATACCATAAGTAAAATTAAAATATTATACAGTAAATTATAATTTTTTTATTTTATTTTTTTATACCACTCAGGTGGCAGACAAGCTCACGACCCACCTGATGGGAAGTGGTTACCGCGGCCTATGGACGTGTGCAACACCAGGGGCGTCACACTCGCGCTGCCGACCCTGTAAAAACCTTCTAATGCCCTTCTTGAAGAACCCCATATTGTAGTCGCTTGGGAAAACCACAGCAGGGAGATCATTCCACAGCCTGAGGGTGCGCGGAATGAAGTGCCTTTCATATCTAACTGTACGCATCGTTTCCGGTCGCAACGTGTGAGGATGAATTCCCTGTCTGTGGCGAGCGGTGCAATGATAGAATGTGCCCGTGGGCATCATATCAAACAATTCTTCTGAACACACCCCGTTATAAAGGCGGTAGAAAACGCACAGGGAGGCGAAATCTCTCCTAAGGTTAAGCGGTTCCACACTGCCTGTAAGTATGGGATCGTCGACGATCCACAGCGCCCGTCTTTGCACCGAGTCGAACGGGTCAAGTTGGTATCTAGGTGCTCCGGCAAAAAGGTGACAGCAGTACTCCATCTGGGGCCAGACTTGCGACTTATAAAGAAGAAGTCTTTGCTCCGCAGTGAAGTACTGCTTCTCCCTGTTGAGCACTCCAAGTTTCTTAGATGCCAACTTGACTTTGTCTTCCAGGTGACTACGGTACTGGACCTCGCTGGAGATGGCGACACCGAGGATCCCTATACTTTTAGAGAAATTAAGTGGTGTGTCCAGGAATTGTGGCGGTACAATAAATGGGGTTTTCTTAGCGGTGAATGCACATACTTGTGTCTTAGTGGGGTTGAATTGGACCAGGTTTAGTCCACCCCAATCGGACACTCTTGTGAGAGTAGTCTCGATTTCAGACACAAGATGTTCGCGACTTTCTTCCACTGTGGACCGAGGGATGTTAGCTCGGCCCGTGTAAAATGCGTCCCCGGTACTGTCGTCCGCATAGCAATGAATGGAGTCATCAGACAGCATGTCATTGATATGCAGGAGGAACAGGGTCGGAGACAGCACGGAGCCTTGTGGAACACCAGCGTTTATGTCCATGTGGTCCGAGCAGCTGCCGTCAACGACAGCTTGGATGCTTCTATTGGACAAAAAGCTGGCGATCCATTCGCAAAGTCCCTCGGGCAGTCCATAAGACGGTAACTTCGAAAGAAGACCTCTGTGCCAAACCCGATCGAAGGCCTTCGCTATATCGAGGCTGACCGCTAGTGCCTCACCTTGACTCTCGATGGCTTGCGCCCAGCGGTGTGTGAGATACACAAGAAGGTCACCGGTAGAGCGACTGTGGCGGAAGCCGTACTGTCGGTTGCTCAATAGATCGTTTCCTTCAAGGTATCTCAGGAGCTGTATGTTAATGACACGCTCCATTAACTTCGAGAGAAGGGAGGTGATAGCGATAGGCCTGTAATTGGACGGGTCTGTCCTATCGCCTTTCTTAGGCACAGGGTGCACGAATGCAGTCTTCCACGAAGCTGGGACTTATCTCGTGGAGTAAGAGAGCGCAAAAAGCTGTGTAAGAACAGGGCACAACTCTGGAGCACACTGCTTAAGCACCATCGCCGATATGCCGTCAGGCCCACTCGACTTGCGAACATCTAGGGACTTCAATTCCCGCCGGACCACCCGTTGTGTGATTTTGATTTCTGGCATAGAAACACCACACCAGGGGATAGTGGGTGGCTCGGCATTCCCATCATTCATGGTCGTGTTTGACGCAAAGAGGTCACCTAAAAGACAAGCTTTCTCCCTTGCGCCATGGGCCAGATTGCCGTCGGGTTTTTGCAGCGGCGGCAGACAAGACCGACAAAAATTTCCCTCGGCAGCTTTGGCAAGCGACCAGAATGCACGACTACCAGATGGGTACCGCGTACCGCGCCAGCCGTTCACCAATTCTGCCGATGAATTCAAATTTAGCCCTGGCCGTTGCTCTTTTACTGGATCTCGAGGCGGCATTTAATTTCCGCTTCACCTCAGTGATATTAGGATCCTTGTTAGCAAGTGCCGTGGTCCAAGCCTTATAAGCAGATTGCTTGTGAAGTCTTGCTTCTCTGCAAGGCCGATTAAACCACGGGCGCTTACTTGCTCCTGTTGCGATCCAGCGGTTGGGAATGTAGCATTCCATGCCCGCTAGAATCGCCTCAGTAACTGCTGTTGCACAGGAACTTGGATCTTCAGAAGTGAAGCAGAGCCGCCTCCATGGGTACGAAGCGAAGAATTCTCGCAATCCATCCCAGTCTGCCGACTTATAGTGCCAAACATGCCGCCATTCGGATGGCCGAGGTGGTTGTGGCCGTGCGAGAGGCACTTGCGCCCGGACGAGGCAATGGTCTGACTTGCCAAGTGGTGCTTCCACAGTTATGGAGTATTCATCCCAGCGCGTAGTCAGCAGAAGGTCCAGTAGAGAGCTTCTATGGGTCTCGATATCTGGTATTCTTGTGATAGAATGAACCACTTGCGAGAACCCATAGGTCAGGGCAAATTTGTGAGCAGCCCTTTTCGCAAAATCAGTGCTCGAGGACCCCAGCCACTCAATGTGATGAGCGTTGAAGTCTCCCAAGAACACTAAGTCCGCGGTGGGGTACTGCTCAATAGCCTTGTCTGCCGACCGCTGCAGGTACTCAAACAGTTGAGTCGTTCCCAAGTCACCGCTATGAGACCTGTAAAGGCACGCATAGATACGGGTGTGACCCCCGTGATCTATACGTACCCACAAAATAGACAGGTCCCTGTCTTCAAGGCCATTAAGACGGCGGCAACAAATATCATCCCGGACGTACAAGCATACCCCGGCACGCCTCAAAAAATTGTGCTCGAGTTTGTACCCAGGGTACATTAGGTAGGCTGCATCGGCAGGGGATGATATTTGTGTCTCCGTTAGGAAAAACAAGGTCGGCTGAGCGGTTTCCAGGTGTTGGTAGACCGCGTTGAGGTTGGTATGCAATCCCCTGATATTGTAAAAGTCCACTTGTAATGTGGACGAGGATGCCGCTGTCGAAATATTTTTCCTTTTATTTCTGGCCATTTTGAGAAGGGTTGGTGGGTGAGAAGGTTAAGAGAGATTCTGTGCTGACCGTGCAGGAAACAAAGCAAGACTCTATGCGACCACCGACAAGTTAGGGTTGTGTGACTGGCTGGCGAGGCGGGTGGAAGGGCCCCCGGTCCCCTTCTGAATACTGTAGCCGGGTCCACTCCGGTCTCCTCCTCCGGCACGACCACAGTATCAGGCACTTTTCACAGGCAGCTGGTTCGGCCTCCTGGGGCGGAGATTATGTAGTCCCCAGGTTCGGGAACCGTTCAAGCCTGCGGGCGGCCAGCGGAAAGCCGTTTCACCGGGTCTCCCTGACCGCCACGCCTGCATTTCACGCCCATACAAGTCGGTGAAGATTACTAAAACCTCTGGTCTCCCCGCTGACAGCACAAAACCCCTCCAGTGAGCTCTGGCTACCCTACTCACCGCCGGGAACACAACACAAGGGTTATTATGGCCGCGGTCTTCTGTAGGGCGGAGGTACTACCCCAGTCGGACTGCTCAATTAGGACGGGAGATACCGTCGTGTCCTAATATAATAATAAATAAATTAATTAAAGAAATTAAAGAACACTTGCTTCAGGATAAATAAACGATTCTGAACGCAAAAATATTTTTTTTGGAATTATTGTATGTTTGTCTGTTTGTTCGCGATGGATGCCTAAACTACTGAACGGATTTTGATACGGTTTTTTCTATCAGGAAGGTCTTAGTCAGATTTAAACTGCCGTCTGTTTCATTGCAATTGGTATAGATATAACCAAAAAACGATAACCGACCTCCACGTGGGCGGAGCCTAGTAAGAAGATAAGCTAACGATCCATAAGGACAGGAGGAGAAGGAGTACAAACTTCGGATGCAATCGGGATTGGCGTTAGTATGGTGATGATGCATTATAAGCAGTGGTCAAACACTTGGTATCCCATGCTGGTAGCTTTTAGCTATATACCACTGAGGTATACATAGGCAAGGCTCGCCATGTGTGAGTCGATGTGAATGCTTTTTTTGTACTAACGTGCATAGCGGTGGAAAACATTCGAAATTATGTGTTTCGATATGGCGCACTTTTGCACTAACGTGAGTCGCGTTTCGGTACTATTCGGCTACCAATCATTGCTTTTTTGAACGTCGAAATTCCGTACGACAGTCGCCTGATGAAGGATCAGAATTTTTTTGTACTGTAGCCCTTATACGTTTGAAACACCAGGAGTGTCACACGCGCGTTGCTAAGATAGCCCAAGTTCGATCCATCAACTATAAATTACGTTTATAGTGAATTAAAAATATCAATTGGAAACCAGTATATAATATCTGAGACTTCTTCACCGTATATTTTTGATGTGTTTCTGAAGTATTCGAAAAGTCGACCAGATAGATGCCTAGACCCATTTCTTATAGGAGTGGTAAACTAATACCTCACTCAAACCTGCTGCAGTGTGTCTCAGAATGTAAGCAGCTATAAGCTGTACAAAAACTGTAAAACAAGTTTTTTCCCAAGTTGTTATAAACTATCTAAATACAAATAGTTATATAGAGAGAGAGATCGTCTTACTCTCTCGATTATTACAACTTCAATAAACGACATCTATCTAAGGCACTAAATATCAAACATTCAAAGGCTACCGTAAATTGACAGGCTGATACGCGATAAGTCTCATCACAAGCTTCTTTATTTATTTATTTGCATGTATTAAATGCTTTATTTATGTACTGTAATACAAAGAAAGTAGGAAGATATATGTACGATATAGAGATATGAGAGATATATAAATTAACTATACTAAAACTAATCAATAAAACATAGAATCAATGACCAACCAGTTTTCACGTTTTCCACCGCCTACACACGCAAAGACCTATACACGCCTGCCAACTCACCGACGCGGTATCAAACCCGACCCTTAAAAGCGAAGACGTAGTGGCGGCCATAGTCCGCCGGGAACCCTGAGGTTATCTTGACAATGAGGAATGTTAATAGGCATGCCAAATCGGTTGAAAGTTTGTTACAGTAAAGCTTGTATGTATACAAATATACTAGTTTTTGTTGTAGTCAAAAATACCTATTAGTTTTGATTTTACAGGCATTTAAACTTACGATAAATATCGAGTCCCGCTAACAGTCACGTGACCGCATGTGACGTCAATTTACAACGTTCCGCTTAGTAGCAAGTCACCAAAGGAGCTTGCGCAGTATTTTGTTTTGTTTTCTTCCGCGGATTACGTTAATAGTGTTTATATTCGATTAATGAAATGGATGAAGTATTTGAAAAAGGGCAATCGGGTAATCTGCCTAAAATAGATGCACTAATGGTTGCCCATTATTTATCAACAAGTAGTGATTTCGTTGCCGCCCAAATGCGAGGAATAAAAATGCAAAGGTAAGTTAACTTTTCTTACTATTGAGAAAATAATGTATCTGTTCTAAATTGATATATTGAAAGAAAAAACTAATGTCATATTGCAACTCAAATAGGCAGAAGAACCAGACCTTTTAAGTTTTACGTTAAAGACAACTAATATGTTTAATACATATTTGTTGTCTATAACGTAAAACTTAGTTTTATATCTATAAGTATGTATGTTTATATGTGTGTATAGGTACCTCTTCTTGGTAAATTTAACTAAATATACAACAATAACTTAAAATGATTATGTATTATATTATTAGAAGGGCATGCCGTATATCGTATAACCTAACGGGCTGGTACGCGACGATGGCAAGAGACCGGATGGTATGTCGTTGCCTTGGAAGATGGGTAGGCCTTTGGTATGTGACGCAACGTGCATCGACACCCTTCACACCTTCCAAGCACAGCGGATTGTGCCGCCGCTGTTGCTGCATCTGCGGAAAGCCTCGAACGGCGAAAATACTCCAACCTAGTAGGTTAGAATTATGTTTTTGAGCCGTTTGGGGTTGAGACGCTGGGATCATGGGGTCCAAGTGCCCGTTTTGTCTACAAAAATTTGGCAAAGCGGCTGATCGATGCTACACGTAACCAGAAGGCTGGATTTTATCTTGCACATAGAATTAGCATTGCCATTCAACGAGGCAATGCAGCCAGTCTTCTAGGAATATTACCAGTCGGTGATGATGCGGATTAATTCTACAACAGATACATTGATTTATTGCAAATGTAGTGGGTTGAACAGATGTACTAAACCGTTTTAATTTTGATTGGTCTTATTAATAAAATACGTTTTATTTATTCTTATTTGTAACTTATTCCAGATCAGCAAGAGACAGCAATGGTGATGATGCTATTGGTTACGTAAGGGAGTAAGTGATGTGTGTTCGGTCAAATGTAGAATTACGCCGGAACACCGCGTACGTATCACACCTTATCGTTACAGTTTCGAATGAAATGAAAAGGACCAAGACGTTTTAAACGTAACTGTACACTTTTATACTAACTAACTATACTTAACTTAACTATAACTGTATACTTTTATAATATTATATTTATTATAATATAATATAATTTTCCTAATATTTTAAAGTATTTATAATTTCTAATGAAACGTAAGACGACATCGTGCTGAAAGCGCGAGCGGACTTTCCGTAGTAAGTATTACTCTATGGAGCGGACTGAGCGAGTGTTGTGAGATGACGTCACACAGTCACACGCATCGAGTACGAGTCGCGTCGCACGTTTACTTCTATAAATCGGAAACTAACTGAGATATTGAAGTAATTCTTTTACTTGTATTTTTTATTTTTGACAGAGAATATGGAGAGCTAATATTCAAAATTAGTCAACATTCTTCATTGGGAAGGACACCTTGTGGTTTTTCTCGATTTCGACATACCCACCTCATCGTTGGCACCGATGAAGTGAAGGCCGCGGGGGGTTTCTACACGAATAAAAAAAAGTACTTTGGTCTGTCGACAGCTATTAGGTATACTATTTGAAAACAGACTATTGTGTAATTTTTCATTATTTCAGTTCCAAGTGTTCGAGCACACGTGTCTTGACAAGAATAGACGGGTATTTACGCAACGTAAGGATGAAATAGAAACATATAATGGCATTGTAGTGAAACAAAGGTACGGATTTTACCCCGGTCGGTCGTTTAAACAAAACAATCGAACAATACATTGTAGGAAGGCCAATTAAAAGTAGGTATGCTGTTAGGAAATTTACTTCTAATTGAATCTCTCATGGAATCACCTCAACAGCTGTAATTAGAAGTAAGTAATTAATGACATTACAAATATAATAAATTCACTTCACTCCTTGGCGAAGCCTACTTGAAACTTATTTTGTATGTATACATAAACCTATAAAAATTAAAATCACCAATTATATAATAGATTTTTAATTCCAATAAAGAGTAAATGAACCCTACCTATTTAGTCCGTGTAATACGATAGACCTCATTCATAAACTATAAATTCTTCTTGGCGTTACCCTGACGTCCACCCTCAATTTTGGGTCTTACATTGAGGCTAAAGCTCAAGTGGCTGCTAAAAAGCTGGGTATTCTGTCGAAGGTGCGACAGTACTTCACACCGGAACAGTTGCTCAACTTGTACTAAGCGCAGGTTCGATCCTGTATGGAGTACTGCTCGTACCTGTGTGATGGCTCAGCTAAATACCACCTGGAAGCGCTTGAGACAATAGAGAGACGGGCCAAGAGGCTCATCAATAACGATGCGCTCGTCGAGAAAAGGCTTCAGAGCCTTGAACATCGACGCAAAGTTGCAGGCCTATCGGTTTTTTACCGGATGCATTTCGGAGAGTGTGCGCTGGAATTGCACAACTTGATATCTCCAAGCCCTTTCCACCAACGAACGACCAGACGCACAGCGACGCGCCACCGCTACATGATGGATATTCCACTCATACGCACGAAGCGTTTCGGCAACACATTTATTATGCGTACAGCTAAGGAGTGGAATTGCCTGCCTGAGTCTGTGTTTCCGGATAACTATAACCTCGGAATCTTCAAGTCTCGAGTGAATAGGTTCCTTCTAGGCAAACGTGATCCATCGTAGACCACATCGTCACTTACGATCAGGTGAGATAGAAGTCAAACGTGAGCCTATCATCCATAAAAAAAACACCATATTATTTAAAAAATTACACGTCAATAATAGTAGATTGTTATACAAGGAGCTAAAATGACCCATTATATACGAGGTACACAGTGCAGAGCACTGTGTAGTGAGTCGTATTATTATATTTTATTATCATTCCATCACAAATAGCCAACAGCAATATAATAGAAAAGTAAGATGATACTGATAGGAAATATTAATATTGCAATAGCAGCTAATTGTGTTACTACAACCATGTACTAGGTACTAATAGGGTTTGGTAACACTGAACAATGACCTTATTACTACGTAAATAGAAACATATTAGCGCATGCGAATAACGTCATTACTGTCATCGGGCTTACCCGGGGTGCCCGGCAACGGACACTTGGGGAGGACACTGTAGTATATTTTATCTATGTTAGCATGTATAATAACTTTTGTGTTTTGCATTCATTGTCTCTGTTTTAGTTTTAATATAATACATTTTAAATACTTTGACAGGCATTCTAAACAAGAAGAGAAAATGAAAAATGTCACATTCGGACGAGATTCAGATTCGAGCCACAGTCATACGTAGTATCCCTTAGTAGTCTGTGCCAGTCAGTCATGAAACTATAAAGATCAGACAGAGAATTGTATCTAATGGGAAAAGACACCTCAGTTTGGTGACCACCATCTTGAAGTCAAATGAGTCAAGCTGATTCCATAATTGGATTATTGAGATTATGATCTCTCTCTTAATAATTGAAGATTCGAAGACCTTGAAGATATGAAATCTTATTGTGCACTAATTAAATACTTTAAGTGATATTATTGAACTGTGTGAAGTGTGGACTTGATTCGTGACATTATATGTATTAATATCCCTTAAAATCTTCATTTATTACTCTCCTCCTCTCTAACTTCTATGTCAGGAGCAAAAGGGATTCAGAACCAATAGGAACACGAATTTGGCAATCTATGACTTCTATGAAAAAGTGATCGGTAATGTTGATAAAAGATCTCCGGTATGTGCCATCTTTTGCGATATGACGCAGGCGTTTGACTACGTAGATCACTCGATATTATTAAATAAAATGGAGGCATATGGAATCCGAGGTAATGCATTAGAGTTGATAAAATCATACCTTTCTAGCAGGACTCAAGTTACAAGTATATCAAAAATAGATTTTAAAAGTAAAAATGAGGTTGCATATATATCCGAATCACGTGCTATTACCTATGGCGTACCGCAGGGAAGTGTATTAGGCCCTCTCTTATTCATTTTATATATAAATGATCTACCTAAATATACTAAACATCCAATGTCCCTATTTGCACACGATAGCACAGTATCTATACAATGCCAAAACGCAAATCAGTACCTGAATGATATTAATGACTGTTTGGGATCGATTGTTGGGTGGATGAACAATAATAATTTGAAAATTAATATAACAAAAACTCAAGTTATGCATTTCAGCCAAAGACCAAAACCACATAACCTAATTGTAGCGTATAACAATCAAACAGTACGCGAGGTTAGCACAGCTAAATTTTTAGGTGTTACTATTGACAAGCAACTTAATTGGAAGGCACATGTTGAGGAAACGGTTAAAAGAGTTACCAGTTCTGCATACGCACTATACAAGCTGGCACCCATTGTTAATATTGATGCTCTGCTTACTGCGTACCATGGTCTATCTGGGTCCTTGCTTCGTTATGGTATCATTTTTTGGGGGAATTCGACTAACAATGACGTAGTTTTTAAAGCTCAAAAACGCTGCATCCGGGCTATGTTCACTTTGCAGTCTTCAGACAGCTGTAGACCATACTTCGTAAAGTATAACATCCTAACACTTCCGTCGCTTTACATCCTCGAAGTGGCTTTGTTTGTTCATGGTAATCCTCACTTGTTCCCACTTAAGTCTGAATTTGTAAAGCGCAACAGGCGTATGTTTCATAATAATGATAAGAAGTTGTGTACCTTGTGTATGTTGTTACCTACTTCAAAAACTACTATGATGTCAGACAGCTTGCTAGGTATTGCGCCAAAGGTTTATAACAAAATACCAGATGCATTAAAAGAATGTAATATAAACATATTTAAAATAAAATTAAAAACGTTATTAAGCAGGAAATGTTATTATGATTTAAGTGAATTTCTAGAGGATTCAACTCTGAATCAATTGACATTTTGATTATACCTAAAAAATTTTTTTTTTTTTGACATGATAAAATGGACTTAGTTTTGTTGACAATCATTAAATTTGGCTATTATTAATTTTAAGATTTGACATTTATAATAACTTTGTGAATGACAATATTTATATTTTTATATTCTTATTATTTCTATGTATTGGACCACAGTGACATTTGAACTCTTTTTTTTCTTTTTTATTTGATTATATGCCTGATTCTTTGCCTAGCTAACCATTATATTACATCTATTGTGTCACAAATTAATTATTGACTGTTTGAATATTTACATACCACACAAAAGTGGTAGAATGTACAAGGAAACATTATTTTAATTATAAGACCACACTTGTTGTACCTGCATTCTGTGAATAAATAAATGAATATGAATATGAATATGAATATCCTGTTTTTCCTTTTTTTAATCTGGCGTACGCTATCCTTCATAGGATACCGTTACGTTACAACACCGTGCGGTTTTAGTCGATACACGACATAACCACCCCCGCTGGCTAGCGGGGGAGTATCCGAAGGGATTTCCGCACGTAAAAAAAAGGCCTCCTTGCGATAGTAATGACGTTATTCGCATGTGCTAATATGTTTCTATTCACCCCATCGTCGGCACCGATGGGGTGAAGCCCGTCAACACGCTAAAAAAAAAGCCTCCCAGCGATTTCTCAGTTGCATCCACAGTTTGCACTTTATTGGTATGTCTTCTTTTCCGGAAGCGAGTGCCGTCTGACCGCCGAACCTCGAGAGAAAAGCCTGCACCAGAGCCTCGTCCGATGTTGAGCAGGCGCACCGACTTGCAGGTCAGGTTAGCTGGGGCCCAAAGGTGTTGATAGAGCCCAGTACACTCAAATGCTTGTAATATCAGAAATATCACTCACGTGGTGTTAGCAACGCACGACTGATATTTTTAGGGTAGATTAATGCCGCCTACTTACAGTACTTACTACTAGGAACAGTAACAACACATCTATGTAGTGTTGTGAATTTTCCCGGAAGGGGTGGTGAGTAAAAATATTTTATTAATTACTAGGTTTATGTCCTAATAATAAATATGTATAATATGTCGGGCGTGCCACCGTCCCGGAGAATCCCTTAGACATATAATCTCTGGTTGTTCTCGTCTTGCCAACGGCGAGTATTTGCATAGACATAACCAAGTAGCCAGGATTGTTCATCAACAGCTTGCTCTAAAGTAATATAATATTGTAATATAATATTATTAATATAATATTATTGTAATATAATATAATATTGTAATATCAGAAATATCACTCACGTGGTGTTAGCAACGCACGACTGATATTTTTAGGGTAGATTAATGCCGCCTACTTACAGTACTTACTACTAGGAACAGTAACAACACATCTATGTAGTGTTGTGAATTTTCCCGGAAGGGGTGGTGAGTAAAAATATTTTATTAATTACTAGGTTTATGTCCTAATAATAAATATGTATAATATGTCGGGCGTGCCACCGTCCCGGAGAATCCCTTAGACATATAATCTCTGGTTGTTCTCGTCTTGCCAACGGCGAGTATTTGCATAGACATAACCAAGTAGCCAGGATTGTTCATCAACAGCTTGCTCTAAAGTACAACCTTGTGGAAGCAGAGGTACCGTACTATAGGTATGTGCCCGACGCAGTTCTCGAAAATGGGCGTATCACGTTGTACTGGGATCGATCTATCATCACTGACAGGACTATTGTAGCCAATAAACCTGATATAGTGTTGATAGATCGATCAGAGCGCCGCGCAATAATTATCGATAACACCATTCCACACGACGAGAATCTTGTGAAAGCCGAAAAAGAAAAACAAATAAAATATTTGGATTTGGCTCACGAGGTTGTCGACATGTGGAGTGTGGATTCGGCGATTATTGTTCCGATAGTTGTATCGGTGCACGGACTGATTGCCAAGAGCCTCGAACAACATCTCCAGAGGCTCGCGTTAGGCAGTTGGGTCAAGGGCTTGATGCAGAAGGCAGTGCTCCTCGACACGGCACGTATTGTGAGGAGATTCCTCTCTCTGGAGCCCTAACCACCGGTAGCTTGGTCCCTGTTCCCGATGCCGGTGGGCCACTATTTTTTATATTTTTAAATATATTTGTTTTTTTTTTTATATATATAGAATGTATTTAAAAATATAATTGATATGTATTTAAACTTAAATAAAGGAAATATGTAAAATATAAATATGCGGATGTTTTTTTTTATTTAGACATTTTCTAAAAATGAAATCTAACTAGATCGATTTATAGCCCCTGAAACGCCTACTAATTTTCATAAAAATCATTGGAGCCGTTTCCGAGATTCAGATTATATACATACATTTACATACATACAGATTATGTACAAGAATATACATATATATATGTATAACGTACATACATATAACTTACATATACTCATATACTCTTGAACACCAGGATCAACAGTAGTGACCCATAAAACGCTGAAATATAATAAATCTAATTCCCTCCGTACTAAGTGGGAGATAAATAGGCAAACTACCTACAAAGCATAAAGCCGAGTAGTAAATAGAGTTACAACTGGGAATAAAGGAACGGACCATAAATGAGATACAATCACACTGATCGCAGCGGATGGTCATTGTGATTTCGATTTGATAACGACTTAACTACTTCACACTTTACGCATGTCATCCTTAACTTGTACCGTGAAGGATTATACGTGCAAATAAAATCTATCACGTACATAACAATTGAGTACTTCGAGGGCTGCTTATTTGATAATGTTATATCTACTGTAGGATAATAGACGCAATTAATACTTACATCGAGCGCGTGATAAGATTTGATAACGGAGAACATAGCCAAAAGGTTGACCGCGCTAGCCATGGCCGATAGTTGCGAGCGGTAGTGTGCCGGGAATAGCTCACCCAGCAGTAAGAAAGGCAGTCCACCGAACCCAAGGGAGAAACCCCACATGAATACCACCAAACTGATTATGGGCAGGTACCTGGAATGTAGACATAGTTCACAATGGTGATGCTGTTTTGTACTCTGTTTGTTTATTACGTTATTCATTCATTTGGAAACCTTATCACTGTTTTACAACAATTTAGAAAAATGTATATAATATATTTATTTTTCTAAATTATTTCATTTTTTTATTCGTGAAAATGCCAATGAACTTTTTTTTTTTTCGTGCCAAAATCCCTTCGGATACCCCCCCGCCGGCCAGCGGGGGCGGTTATGTCGGGCTTGACCCGACTAAAACCGCACGCCGTCTCGGGTCTTCAGACGCCGGGGTGTAAGGTTGCCTATAGAGCATATCCCTCGCACCCCGACTGACCCTGGGCCATCTCCGGTTTCGAGATGGCCCCCTCGGGTTTGGAAACCACGGTGACCCCGTCTTGCCCCGGTTTGGGGGAGGGGCGCTAGTCGCCCCACCATCCCGGCCTGCTTCTGCTGGGGTGACAGGCGGCCTCACCTGCCACCCCCAGGCCTGCGCTCATGGAGGACAGAGGTCGTTAAGCGACCTCCGTCGCCTGAGTCGCCTGCGACGCGCGGCGAGCATGTTGCGGGCTCGGCGGGCCGGGAGAGTTCTGAACCTCTCCCGGGCGCGCTCCGCCATCTCCTTCGCGAGGATTACATGCTCGCAGAAGGAGGTGGCGGCGGCCCACGCGCTCGCGCTCCTCACCATTGCCGCAATCATGCTGCCGAGCGAGAGGACTCCCACCCCCTTGGCTGCCACGAGGTCTCGCCTCGGCGCCTCCCACGCCGGGCAGTCCGCCAGCGTGTGCAGCCCTGAGTCCTCGCTAGAGTCGCAGTGATGACACTCAGGCGTTGGCTCCTTCCTGATCCGATGCAGGTGGTCCCCGAAGCACCCCTTCCCTGAGACCACCTGCGTCAGTCGGTACGAGAGGCTTCCGTGTTGCCTCTCTAGCCAATCCTCCATGATGGGCATTACCGCCGCTATTGCGGCGTGCCCCGCGCTTGGTCGCCCAAGTCGTTCCTTCCACTCCACCAAATGTCAACTTGGGACAATTTCCTTACTCACCAATAGATGATGTTGACCATAGCTACAAACAACGGTTTTCTACATGTACAAATTTTTTAAATGGTAACAACATCTGTTTATCTCTTCCATTTTTTTAAATTCAGAAAGTAATTCGCAAAGAGACTGCAGTTTAAAAATGTCATAGGAGGCGTAGTGGTAGTGCATTGGACTGCTAAGTCGAAGGTCGCGGCTTTGATTTCGGCTCTGTACGAACATTTGTATGCATGAATATGACTATTTGCATTAGTCTGAGTGAAAAGAAAACATATCTAAACATGTTTATCCGCAGTTTAGAAACCATAACACAAGCGAGTTAAGCTATGCTTACTTTGGGTCTAGATAGCGCTGTGTACAATGTCATAGAATATATTTATCGTAGAATATATTGAATTATAACCTAAAACAATATTATCTTACCCTAGCCACGATGCATCTTTGAATTGAAAGTAGAAAGCCGCTCCCATGGAAAACATCGAAAGACTCATGATGACTGCAGAAATGAGAAGTAAAGGTCTTCGTCCAGCACGGTCCACCAGCATCGTACTGACTGCGTTGCTCACCAGCTGGACCACGCCTACTGTTATCGTAGCTGTCATAGCGTCTAAGCTGCTTCCTGGGAACCAGAAAAAAAACTTTGAATTTAATTGAGAAAGTTTTTGACTCCAAAAATCAAAATATAGGTTTAAAGAACTTTATTTCTCATAAGAACAAAATCAGTTCACTTAAAATGAGATACATAGTAAAGTATTATTATAAAATGGTAAAAAACATTTGTCTGTGGCGAGTTGGGATATCTTTAACAAATATTTCTTTTTCGCTTACGAATTTAGATTCGAGCCATCTCACACTGTATGTATATATTTTTTAAGTTTACTTTTGAATACATTTATATTTTCGCAGGTTTTAATATCATTAGGTAATTTATTGTATAGCTGTGCACCTTCAAACAATAGTGTTTTTTTGCCATAATTGGTCCGAGGAGTCTTAAGTTGTAGTTTGTTTTTGTTTCTTAGATTATAGGTTATTTCTTTTTTATCTAACTGTATATTCGATTGTATAGAATTTGTAGTGATATTTTTTATTAGTAAACAGGTGTTATATGTGTATAGTTGCGACAGATTTAATAATTTGGTTTTATTATATAATGTGTTTGTTTGTGTGCGATAATGGTAATGGAAAAGTGTTTTGATTATTTTATTCTGGGTTCTTTGTAATGGACTTAAGTTGGTTTTAGCGGCTGATCCCCATATTTCGATTAAATATTCTAAATGCGACTTTACTAATGAATTGTATATTATGGTAGCTACTTTCTTTGGAATACAGTTGTTGACTTTGCGTAAGGCTCCTAATAATGATAATAATTTTGTTTTAACGTGATCGATATGCAATTTCCAGGTAAGTGTGTCGTCTATCCATAGTCCTAGGTATTTCTCGTGGGCGGAACGTTTAATAATATCATTATTTATAGTAAGCGGTGAGAACTCCCCTATTGGTTTATTTTTAGCGGCAAGTACCATATATGACGTCTTTGTTGTGTTTATTGTTAGCAAATTATATTTCAGCCATTCATTAATTATGTCAAGGTCTTTTTGAGCTACCGTTATAATGTTTTTTATGGAATTATCGAAGTAGAAGAGGCATGTGTCATCCGCGTATAATGTTAGGTGTCCTTTTAGTCCTATTTTGTTAATATTGTTGATATAGATCAGGAACAGCAATGGACTTAATATTGAACCTTGAGGACAGCCGAAAGGTACTGTTTTGATGGAGCTAGTGAAATTATCTATTTTAACTACTTGTGTTCTGTTTTTTAAATATGACTTAAACATGTCAAGGGCTGTGCCTGTGACACCTATGTTATTTAATTTTTTTATTAATTTGGGATGACTCACTGTGTCAAATGCTTTTTTTAGATCAATAAATATACCTACTGCGATGTTTTTTTCATCAATTTGAGTTTTTATTTTTGTAATTAAGTCTACTGCAGCTGTAAGGGTGCTTGATTTGGGGCGAAAGCCATATTGTTGTTCGATTAAAAAATTCTTTTCAATTAGGTATTTGTTTAGTCGGCTATATAAAACTCGTTCAAATATCTTTGACATAATGGGTAAGACAGACACCGGTCTGTAGTTACTGGGGTCAGTTCGACTCCCGGATTTGAAAATAGGAGTCACCCTAGCAGTCTTGAGACTGTCGGGAAAAGTACCGCGTATCAAACATAAATTAATACATTTGGTGACCCTTTCAGTAATTAAACTTTTAAGGCATTTAATTGCTTTGGTACTTATGCCGTCTAAACCAGTGCTAGTGTTGCGGTCAAGGTCGTCTATAATTTTTGATATTTCGTGTGTGGTGCATGGTGTAAACTCATTTAGTGTTATGTTATGTGTGTAGCTAGGTTCGTACATAAAGATAATGTTGGTGTCGTCATGATATGATTTAGGTATTTTATTAGCTAAATCCGCGCCTATTGATGAGAAGTATGAATTAAATAGGTCACATATTTGGTTACCTTCGGAGATGAGTCCCGTATTTGACATTAGTTTTGGAGGAGCACAGCTTTCTTTAATTTTGTTTAATGCTAAGTTATTGATTACCTCCCACATTTTCTTTGGTTGGTTGTAAGTATTATGAAACAGGTTATGGTAGTAGGTTTTCTTGTAGGATTTGATTAAGTTTTTCACTCGGTTCTGTTCTTCGGTAAAGTTTTTTCGAATATCTTCATTATCTGGGTGAGATTTAGTTTGCTGCCAGAAGTTGTTGCGTAAATTTATTGCGTCTAGTATTTCTCTATTTATCCAGTCTTTCTGTGGTGGATTTAAAAATTTGGTCTTGTCTATTTTACTGTTGTCTATATGTTCCGAAATAAATCTTTCCAGGTAATAATAGTCGTTTTCTTCATTTTCGTAGTCTGCTATTGAAACGCTATTATAAAGTTTTGTATAATCGAGGGCCTTGTATTGTGATCTTCTATTGCTTCGTGGTGCCAAACCACCTATCTCCAGAAATATTTGCTTATGGTCGGATAGGCCTGATTCAATTATAGAGAGACTGAATGAGTGGTTGCTTATATTTGTGCATACATGGTCCAGTATAGAATTAGTAGTGCTGGTTTTACGAGTGCTGTAATTTTCATGGACTTTATTTATTATTTCATATCCGGTTCCTTTAATTTCATTCAGGTATTTTGTAATATCAGTGTCTACTTTTAGGAGGTTAAAATTAAAGTCACCCATCACAAGTGATCTTTTCCTTTGTTCTAATTGCGAGGAATAAGTTTCCAAGAAGTTGTTTATGTTGCTCACTCCAGGTTTGTAGATCGCCCCTATATTTAAAGACAGTTTATCTATGTTAATCCAGAGATAGTGGTTGCCATCCTCGCATAAGCTTTCTGTTACGTCATATGTTATGCTGTCGTGTATATAGATCGAAACGCCGCCCCCTGTGTTCTTTTTCTTCTTCTTTTTCTTTTTCTTTCTTTCCCTATAGTTGTAAACATGCTTATAGTTAGGTAATTGATATAATTTTGCATCCACTTCCGAGGTAAACCATGTCTCGGTAAATATTAATATGTGGGTAGTTTTTTGTATCGCTTTTATTATGCACTTAATTTCATCAAATTTACCTGCGTTGCGAATGCTACGCATATTTGCATAAAATAATCTTAGTGCTGACGGACGTAGCGGAATGTCTTCGTATGTTTTCACAGTATGGTGACTTATTCTATCTACAGGTGTTGTAATACGGGGCGAGACTGTTACTAGTTTTTTTGGTTGATAGTGTTCACAACAATTGTTGGCATTCCTTTTATATATTTTATAATGAGGTTCTGTTCACCGTCTGATATACGTTTGTTTAATTGTTCTTTTAATGCTTGTAAATATCGTTTTTGCGCTGGCGTTTGGTCTGAGTATATATGGATGTTTTGGGGTAGCTTGTTTTTATTCCGTAGTAAGTATTTTGCAGTGTCCGAACTGTTGAAACAGACTTTTATTGGGCGGTTCTTATTTGCAGTATATTTGCCAAGTCTTATTGTTTTACTATATTTTGGGCAGTCTGTGTGAAGTGTTGTTAGTAATTTCATAACTTCTTCATTGTCATACATTTGCCTTGAGTTGGAGTTCCTATTATTTTTTTCTGGTATACCCACAATGATGACATTTTTTTCTCGCTCATTACGGTCCTTGATTTCAAGGAAGAGGTCTTCTTGGTGTAAGATTGGCGATTTATACGCAGGGCTTTCGCGCTCTTGTATATCTTTTATTTGTGAGATTTCACTTTCAATGCATTTAATTTTGTTTTCTGTAGCATTGTTGTTCGATTTGATGACTTTTATATCATTTGTTATTTGTTCTAACCGTTGTGTAAATTCGCTTGTACTGGATTTTATTGTTTTAATTTCATTTTTTATTTCGGATATCTCGTTTCGTATATAGTTGAGATTTTCATTTTGCTTTTTGCCAAATTCCTCCAGAAACTTCATAATATCTGTCCGAAAGTGTGATAAATCGGTTCTATAATCAAATTCCTCTGTACGTTCTTTTCGTTTTTTACCACCAGTGTTGGCATAGATGTCTTCCTTGTTGTATATAGATAAGTTTGGAGCCGATCCGCTGCAGCTTTCGCTTCCGCTTATCAATATGTCCCTAGGCGGTGTTCTCTGCATTTCTTCGGCTGTGTGGGTATGGGTGCGAATGCGATAAAAAAATAGCACTAGCACTCTTTACTCGCGGGGGTGAGCGGGGCCGATGTCAGGTATCGCGTAGGAGAACAAAGTCCTAAGTGGGTTGCACACTTAGTCCGTAATTACACTTTAAGATGGCACTTTTAAAAATCACTTTTATAAATCGATGTTTCACTAAATTTGTAATTATATTTAGAATAATTCGTTTACAAGTCTGCTCCCAACAAGCACGGACTTCATTATGTAATTATGATTGTTTGATCATCTGCCATCATCCTATAGAACCCACAAGCTTATTTCTTGATCCATCATAGAATAAATAATTAATAAATATACTACGACATTCTACATAGCACTTTCAAGAACCAAAGTAAGCATAGTTTAACTGGGGTTATCTTTTCGAAGGATTACCCGGGGTGACCGGCAATGGACACTTGGGCAGGACACCGTGCGGTTTTAGTCGATGCACGAAATAACCACCCCCGCTGGCCGGCGGGGGGGTATCCGAAGGGATTTCCGCATGTAAAAAAAAAGCTGGTATGTTTATCCGCATTCTGGAAACCATATCTTCCAGAATGCGGATAAACATACTTATATACTTTTTTTTTGTAAACACATGCATATTAGTTATACATAGAAACACCCAGACCAATTAACACTGAGTGAGAATCGAACCCGCGCCCCCTGTAAATAAAGGGATGATCAATAAACTTCACTGAAATTAAAATTGTGAGACGGAAAAGTTACCTGGAGAAGGTCCCGACCATAAGTGTGGAGGAACAGGGTGTGATTGGGAGGGGGAACCAAATACTAAATTATGGCAGAATACATTATTATGACCCACGGCTGTCTATGTAGTCTAAATATTTATTCGAAATCTCTTCCCTCACCTGCGCTCTTGAAGATTTCAACTGTGAAGAAGATGACGGTGTCGATACCGCTATACTGTTGGAACAATAACAACGCGAACCCGATGATCAAAGGCTTTATCACTACTGGCGAGAAGAACACCTGCCGAGTGAACAGGCTTGGGGGGGCGTCCGGGGCATTGGATTTTCTGAAATTGTAAACGACACATGAACATACTGTTTTTCCACAAAAGGCTCATATTATAATACTGACGATATTGCAATAAATGTTTATAAAGTAAGACAGTAGGATTTCTAATGAAAATCATAAATTATTCAAAACTTTTACCACTTCCTCGTACCAAGAGTTAAGACAAATGAAAGGTGCCGCATGTCCATATTGTCGTTTAAATCGCGTGCTTTTATCTGTGATATAAATATTCATAGTCCGCCGGTAACCCTGGTGTTATCCTTTCGAGGGCTTACCCGGGGTGCCCGGCAATGGACACTTGGGACACCGTGTGATTTTAGTCGGTCCGATTCCGACACGCCCACCCCATCGTTGGCACCGGTGGGGTAAAGACCGTGGGGGTATCAACACGTTAAAAAAAAGCCCGCAATGAAAAACTTAACGATTTTCATGAAATTGGGTGTGGAACGATAGGACTCGGCCAAATTGGCGCTAATAGTATAGACTCTAGACTTAGATATAGATATGTACTCTTCTATATTTATTATATATTTACTTAAAATTACCCAGTAACCTCCAATATTGTCACATCATTTCCGATGGCAATTTTCCTCTTACAATTGACCTTGTTAAAATAAATTACATTTCAAGCCAGCCTAATCTTTTAGGAAATAGTTGAGGAATTTTTTCATTTTGACTTTAATTCACGGAAGAATAGTGTAACGATAGCGTATAAAAACAGAGAACCTACCTACGAAAGGAGACTCAAGGTTTTTATCAAACGAGTATTTTTACCTGCTGGTTGAACTTGGAAAAAAAAATGAGACAAATATAATCTGAATATTTCACCTAATTCCTGATTGGCTAATGAATCCTGATGAAATAGTATCAAGCGCCACCCCATCTCTTCCCAGTTCCTCATACGACATTAAATATACAGCCTATGATAAAGTACCTCATGGACGGTAATAGAATCATTACCTATTGAACAATGCGATTTGGGCTTTCAATGGCATGCCTCGTCGACTCGGACATACTATTTGGAATAATTTTTTTTTTTTAATTTAACTGCTTCACACACATAGTAGGTACAATAGTATGAAATAGGATGTATAGGGATGGGGATATTCAGGGCCCAAGCCCACCTTACTCGTAAACCAGTATACGTGCTGATTGACGGACGAGACTCAGATGTAGGCTTCCCCTTCGGAGTTTGAAGACCTGACAGCAGTTGCTTACCAATGAACGTCAAAATGAACCAGTTTATGTAAAGGAGATATAGGAGAGCGGACCCCGGATTCCTAATTACTTTGTATGCAACCGGCGTCATACGACTGGCGCTCGTATGACGATGATGACATCCAAGCTCACAATAATGGGTCAAAAACCATACTTCACTCTTTTTCACTCGAGTTCAATGCAATCATTCACGGATGACTTAACAAATAGGAAAACATAACAGCAACTTACTCATTGTTGTCATCCTTGACAATGGCGGTCGCTCGCGCTGACAGATGTAACCATTTAATAGATTCAGATGCGTCTAATCCTTTCTTTTTCAGCCATATAGGAGATTCAGGGAGGGGTAAAAGTACCACAAATAAGGCCACTGGAAATACATTCATACATTTAAAATTTAATGTTGTGTGCTTATAATTACCAACAGCAGAAACTACTCTTTCACTGTGGCTGCTGCTTAACTTCTTTACTCACCACAAAACACGGCTGATAGAAAGGCCAGGTACCTCCAGTAGAGCACGCTCCCAGCTACATAAGATATTATGATACCCAAACTCATGGAGAGTGTTGGCAGAGAGCCCAGACGTCCGCGGATCTCAGGGTCACAACACTCGCTTACCTAAAATAAATAGACCAGTTTCGTAATGATAACTAGAAGAACAATAATCTCATTTCATAATATGACTACATATAATATATATATGAGTATACAATTTTTGATTAATTCGTTTGTGAGATCATAGTATTTATTTTTCTTTATTGTGTGGTCCTTCGGTATATTTGTTTCCCACGGTACAGTAAGTTCCACAAGAACCACATGTTTTAACCTCTTAGAATAAAGGAATATGTCAGGTCTAGATGACGAAACCCCAACATCCTCCGGAATTTTATAGTGCTTTTCATACGTGTCGATTAGGAGAGTAGTTTAGTTTGTTCCTGGATGTTATGGATGAACCTTCAGACACAAAGTTGATATGACGTCTGTTAGTAGTCAATCCTTTTTGGGCTCTAGCTACTGCCAGACTCATTGCTTCACGTATGATGATAAGCACCTTATCGTGGCGGCGTGAGTATTGGCCTCTATCGAGAAGCACCCTACATCCTACTAATATGTGTCTAGCCGTCCCTATTGCCTCACCACAAGTATAACATTGTTTTTCTGTGGCCTTCCCCCACCTTACCAGATTACTCTGATCTGGGAGGGTCATCTGAAAGGCGTTAAGATAGAATTTTAACAGGGCCGGCAACCAGTCATAGATCAAGGCACTTTAAGGCCATCGGTATGCAGAACTCTCCCATTGTCAACCATTCATTTTGGATTTCCAAATTCATCGCGTGCATTCGATATGTATGTATCATTCTCGTCTTGTTTTAGAAAGGACTTAAGTATATCCTGATCCCTTTCTGGCTCTCGTACTCCCAACCCCACTCTGTTCGACTGGGCCCCTATCATAAATCGTTTATGGAATAGGAGTCTAGATTCAAGCTCGGACGCGTTATTATCTTTCGGGAGTGCCCTGACTGTGTCATCTTGGGATTTACCTAAGATGTGGGCTTTGGTAACTCTAAGGTGTTTATAGAGCTCCGATGGTTTCTTAAGTTTCATTCCAAAATTATTTTGATCCCTAAATAGAGCAGAGGAATCAGCAGAGTGCGCTAGTCCAAGCCACGATTTTAGCGATGTTATGACAGTTGCATCTATTTTCGCCAGTAAGGTTTTACCGAATTCATACACCAGAAAAGGCCAAGTCAGACGTGATGTTAAGTAGTTGTCATATATCCAAGCTTTTTTGATATTGTTCAGTGGTAGCTGATCTATCTTATTTAGGTCATTTATAAACGTATCGACAACTTCATCTAACGATGGTGTGCGTCCTTTATAGTCTATCTTTCTCCCAAGAAATTTAAATGGCACCGATTCAGCGACTATGGAAACTGGATTACCCCCAATGAAGAGCCCCGGGTAGTAGGAGGTAAATTTGGTGTCCCGCCTACCCAGACACAGACAGTGACACTTACTGGGCTTCGTCCTCAGTCCATTTGTCCACGAACAGAACAAATAATATTCCTCATATAATATAATATTCCTCAAATGATTAAGATATTCATAAAACATATTTGAAAACATTACGAACATAATATCACATTAATGCCGTGTAATATTTATCACTAACTATATACCAAGCAATAAAAATATATTTTATGAACTAAACACACTAAATACAAAAACTTCAATTAAATTCGACTACAAAAAATAATAAAGCAAACGATAACAAGCCCACTTAATGATTGAATAAGAGGCAACGTAATTCTTAAATTTTCGCGTTCCATGATATTATGATTATTGTAATAATGTTAACGAAAATTAACGCGATCATGTATAAGTATATACATACACATGCTGCCTGTGACCACGGCCAGTGGAACCTGGTCGAAACGTCCAAAGATATGTAAATGATCGCGTTAATTCCCGTTAACATTGTTGTATAAGAAGGCAACCTTTTTTTAGCTCAAATTCGGATTTCATATACTTAGATATCCAATAGGAGCCGGTATCCGGTTAATCATAAAAAGAATGTTTATCTTTATTAAGAAAAGCAAAACAATAAAAACTTTAATATATTAAAGGACACAGACCTAAGTTCAGCACATGTTGTAACAGCCATACCCTTACTGTCGTATGCTTTGATTCCGTAGGATGTCCTTTAGGTAATGTACCTACCTAAAGGGCATCCTACGGAATGAAAGCATACGACAGTAAGGGTATGCTGGTAATGTACCTACCAGGATATTCTACGGAATGAAAGCATAGGACAGTAAGGATATGCTGGCACATCTGTTTTTTACAGCCCAGTTCTGATAATGTACGTATGCCGATGACAAAATAAATATAGTATCTTGCCCTATTTTCTCGTAGTCGCATTTCTTTTAACTATTATATCTTTTTAACGGCGTGCGATTTTGCTGGCCAGCGGTGGGATAGCCGTGGGGATAACAGCAAAAAAACCACAAGAAGGCACAGTATAGGCGGAGACAAATCTAAAAAATTTAAAGATCATGAAAATCGATCCACCCCTTCTCGTTTCATCGCGGTCATCACTGACACTACTTTGTTTTATATATATATAGATTTATTAATCACCTAAATTGACTGAGGCCAGACTGAGGATAATAATACCTATAGTCACATCTTCTTCACTTTTCCGAGGTTTTTATGTATGCAGATGATCTCAAGTTTATGAAGATAATAAAATGCGCTGAAGATGCTGGGCAGCTACAAGATGACCTAAATAGACTTCTCTCATGGTGCAAAAGTAACGGGATGCTTCTGAACGCTAATAAATGTCATCACATAACGTTTACGCGTAAGCTCCACGCTTTAAACCACAGTTACCACATAGAAAGAGACATAATATCTGCGGTAGAAACTGTAAAGGATCTTGGAGTAATGTTTGACAGAAAGTTAAATTTTACGCCTCATTTAGATGAAATAATTAAGAAAGCTTCCAAGATGTTGGGGTTTGTGCTGCGAAATAGTAAAAGCTTTTGCAACAACCGCACAAAAATGTTGCTTTACAACAGCTTGATACGTAGCACCCTAGAATACTGTAGTATTGTATGGCGTCCTCATTTCGCAGTACACGCCTTGCGTCTCGAGAGAATTCAGAGGCGTTTTGTCTGGTACCTGGCTTTCAGAAATGGAATCACCAAAAAGGTACCTTCTTATAGTGGCAGGCTAGCACATTTTAGAATGCAAGCCCTTGAGTGTCGCGCAAAGTTAAATGATGCTATGTTTGCATTTAAGGTACTTCAACACCAAATTGTCTGCCCACGTCTATTGGTTTTATTTAGATTTAAGGCTCCTTCTAGACTTCCTCGTGGTTCAATCACTCCTCTCTGTCCACCTTTGAAAAGGACAGTTTTAGGGGCTAATTCCCCTTATGTAAGAGTATGTAAGATTGTCAACAGTATCAGTGACATAATTGATCTGCATGTTGACTCAGTGGCTATCCAAAAAAGAAAAACTTTAGATCGCCTAGGCACTTAAAACATAAAGTTGTTTTCTTTATCTCTTTTATTTTCTCTTTCTTTGTGATGTAGTTCTTAATATTTCTAATTTTTATTTTTTAGTTTTAATAATGTCAAAATTATTTATGTAAGGTTTTATTAAATATATTTAGTACTTAAGTATCCTCCACTAAGTTGTTGCATGATGTGTTTACCTTTAAGTAGTTGTTACATTGTCTGAAGTTTTTTCTGTTATTTTTTATGTATGTCGTGTATGTATTAATGTAAACAACTGTTGGTAGACCTATTAAATAAATAAATAAATAAAAATAGTCTTTAACTAAATCAAAAACTCAGGTAAGCATTAACTGGATAACCGGAAGGTTGGCTCGAATAACCGGCGTACATGTTTGAAAACAATTATGAACGTGTAAGAAGCCTGCCTACCCCAATAGGAAATGGGGTTTATACCACGAATAATTTAATTTTAAATTTACTTCAGCATAACAATATTCGGGGGTTATCCGAGAGAAGTTCAGCACGACAAAAAAAAGACCTTGACACCAACGTCTAATTTTAACGCCGATCATTTAAGAACATAGATCGTAAATTACACTTTTAATCCAACAATGAACCTAATTAATAGATTGATAGCAATCGCTGAAGCTACCACTGTTGTGTGTATAAGTAGTAGGTAAATTAAGGCAGTTATAATTTTAGAACAAGACCATTTTGTACTTAGAACAACGTGTCATTATATGAGGGCAAACGATTAGATAGGTTGAATGCATAATCATAATGACTATTTGTATTATTGTTGCGTCGCAAAAGCACTTGGTAAATCATCAATAAGTCCGTCACTAATTACAGAAATATGTTCGTTTATTCCCGGATGGATGAATTCACATCATATTCTGATATACCTAACATTTAACTTTTATAGGCCATTTATTGGGTGCATGCAAGCCAGTACACCTGTTTGTTTAAGGACGAGGTTCTGGCGCACGCTTTCCTCTCGTCTCGCCTCAATTGTGCGGTCAGACGGTCCCATAAAAACTCATCCATAAGCGAATAAAATACATATTATTGGCGCTTAGATGATGATAAATATGGAATTTAATAGTTGATCAGGATATATTATTTTCTGGTCTGGTCACGATTAAGAAGAGTAGATCTATAAATCCAAAAATACTTACATATACTTGCGCAGGGGCTAACACGAAGCCTACTCCAACACCAGTAGTAATTCTGCCAACCAGTAGTAGTGGGTAATATTTTGAAAAGCCGAGGATTAGCCATGCTGCTACCCATATCGGTGTAGTCAGTTGTAATGTGCGCTTGCGACCTACGCGTTCCATCACCGTCCCGGACAGCATGCTGCCCAAACACGCACCCAAAGGAGGAATTGCACCTGCAAATTCATTAAGTTATTACGCTAATAAAAAAAGTTTATTATAAATACATAAATGCATGAGGTAAATAAGTAAATTCAATTGAATCTATGTAATGGTAAAGGTATAATACCTTTGATTCGATTAATTCATCTATTTATAAAATATCGTTCGACCTATCTAACCGATATTTTCGCATTATTTCGTTGTACACTTTTGTTTTTGTACAATAACAACACAATAACAACAAAACAATTAATGAGCAAAATATTTAAAAAAAATTTTTTTTAATAATACATAAAACTTTATTTACAAACAATTGATCTGTAATTATATATGTAAACTAAAAAAAATAAAAAAAGCACTTAAAAATACCAAAAAATGTCCCTCTCGTTGAGCTAGAATCATGATATTTCTTAGAAAGTAAAGTCTTATAGCACAAGTAAAAGGAAAAATCCGAAAACCGTATATATATGTAGTTACCCACATCATAAAAAATATCTACATGTCTATCTGTCAAGATTAAGGGCTCTACAGCAACGTTAAGATTAATTCGGTGTTGTGGTCACCTCATGAAGTCAAATATAAACTACTGCTGGAGCGAATCCAAAACAAATTTATTAGATTTATATATTTGAAGCAGTATGGCGTGTATCCTGGTTATCCTCTGCTGTATCCAACACTGTTTTTGCTTGGCATGGTAGGATTTTATAGGCTGGAAGTAAGAAGGGAAGTGGCTCTTGCCACCTACTTATTTAAGATTATTCGTGGTAAAATACACAACCCAGGTGTACTGGAGGCAGTATGGTTGTGTGTTCCTGATGAGTACGTGGGGCGGCGGCGGCGCCGGCGGTCGCCGCTGCTGTATGTGCCGCCCGCGCGCACCAACCTGCTTAAACACGCGCCACTGACGCGCGCACTGTGTGCGCTCAATGCGGTGTCAGAACGGGTAGACCTATTTAATTGTAATCTGAATGAATTCACAAAGGCAGCTTATTGGGTATTAACTGTGTAGTGGATTAGCGGAATTTATAGATATATAGGTATTATAATTATGTATACGTATTGTGTATTCTAGTGAAATTGTGAATTTACTGGGTAGTGTGTTCTAGTATACATATTCATAGTAAGTGTTATTATAGTGACTGCACTATCGTATTAGGTGTCACCTGTAAAGATAGTTGCATGTTGTAATAAAATAAATAAATAAATAAGTGCGCGTAAGAAGAATTTAGTTGATTCATACACTATTAATTTCAATGTTGTGTCTATATAAAATATTAATAATCGTTAAAAATATCGATAGAAATTTCAGAAGTAAACCCTTAGCATTTTATCCCTTCTATGCTATATGGCAAATATGTTGACGTAAAACCTAACGCAGTTAGATATACACGAGGAACTAACCAATCGATTAATGAAAAAACCACGTTGATATAGTAACTTTCCACGTCTGTATGGACCTTGAAAGTCAGGCCCTGGTACAGCAAAATAAAGGTCATAACGCACAGCAGGAAATATAGATACGGAGAGTATTTTTTGTTTTTTTTTGTGCGGAAATCCCTTCGGATCCACCCCGCGACACAGACGGCCTCATCTGTCACCCCCAGGCCTGCGCTCATGGAGGACGGAGGTCGTTGAGCGACCTCCGGCTTCTGAGTCACCTGCGCTGCGCGGCGAGCATGTTGCGGGCTCGGCGAGCCGGGAGAGTTCTAAATCTCTCCCGGGCTCGCTCCGCCGCCTCCTTCTCGAGTATTACTTGCTCGCAGAAGGGGGCGGCGGCGGCCCACGCGCTCGCATTTCGCACCATGGCGGCAATCATAGCGCCGAGCGAGAGGACTCTCACCCCGGTTGCCACCACGAGTTCTCGCCTCGGGACTTCCAACGCCGGGCACTCTGCCAACGTGTGCAGCCCCGTGTCTTCGCTCGCGTCGCAGTGATGGCACTCAAACGTTGGCTCCTTCCTGATCCGAAGCAGGTGGTCCCCGAAGCTCCCCTTGCCGGAGATCACCTTCGTCAGTCGGTACGAATGGCTTCCGTGTCGCCTCTCGAGCAAATCCTCCATGACGGGTCTTACCGCCTCTACAATGGCGTACCCTGCACTTGGTTGCCCAAGTCGTTCCTTCCACTCCACCAGGATGGCCTGGCAAAGCTGAGATTTCTGGGCCTCGATTTCTGGAGGCTCAGGATTCCGACCCCGCTCCAGCGCCTCCTTGCACCACTTGTAAAGGGCTGCAAGGGCTCTTGCCTCCAGGTCCCATGGTGGAGTTCCGGCAAGGAGACTCGCCGCTTCGAAGGAGATCGTGCAGTACCCCCTTATGACCCTGTTGGCCATCACCTATTTGTCTCGTAACGCACTGACAGAAGGTTTAGTACCGGCGTTGCCGCAGCGAACGTGTTAATAATCGAAACAAAATAGTTGTTTAATTTAAATCGACACAGCCAGCTTCTTGAAATATTAGCAAATCAATAGGACAAACACTACAATGCGAAAATGAATTTCATATCTTAGATTAACACGCTAAATATTTTATGTCTACACTAAATTATTGGCGATTATAGACAATTACGCAGTAGCACGATCGTGTAGAGGGCATACTCTGTGGCATACTCGCCGATCATCGTCTCCTGCGACCTGTGAATTGTCGGTTTTTCGGGCACGCATGGTTCGTTGAGGTGCCCATTTGATCGCCGAACATTCATTCGCCATCGAACAATGAAGTATTGCACACGTGCATGTATAAACTAACTTAAAAATCGTTGCAGTTTGTACTTAAATATGGCTAGTGGGTTGTAAACTGAAGGGACATTCAAGTTTATCGAATTTATCGGACCAGATTCCACGTCTATCTTGATGCTTGCCGTTCGACAAACTAATGCAGACGATAATGTGGATGTTTGCGTGATGATCGTGCCGATTGACGGTCACACGATCAACGATCATCATCGCCGTAGTGTAGTACAGACATTTAGGTTAACGGATTTTTAAGTTATTCGGTCAATGCCACACATGTAGGTTAGCAATATATTGCTAATCAAAGAATACAAATAGAATATATTGAATGCCATATAGAAGAAAACATCTTGGCCAAGTTGACCTAGAAACAGTATCTACTGTTTATAGTACTTCTACGTATATATAGTAATGTAATTCATACGTCTAGTCGCGGATGTAAACAGTTTAATTCAAATTATTTTCTAAATAAAGGTGCTCGCCCACTGCAACGCAATCGGCGACGTTTAGTGTTAGAACTCTACGCCTCTGCACCGCAGTACTTTCGCAAGTATCATTATAGTCGTTGTGAATTTAACTCTAAAATTTGAATAACTTCAAAATGGTGTTTATTACCTATCCATGATTTTTGTTCACTACTTTTGATGATTTCAGGATCGATATCTTCGATTGATGGGATTGCTGAGGCAGAATATCCCCTTACTAGTCCGATGATTAGAAAGGACAGCGATGCTCCAAACGTCAGCCATAACTGCAAATAAGATGAATGGTCAGTTTAAAATGATTACTGCTCTCGTTCATTCGTAAATAGGTACGGGTGGAAACGTTAAATGATTGTTTGATCAATTTTAAGGATATTGTAAAACTGTTAACTTATATGAAATCTACGTCTATAAAACGATGCAATTAAAATTAATAAAATTTAAAAGAAATATCTTCATATACGTATGTTCGCGATGGATGTATCGTTTGATGTATGGAAGTCACAAAAGTACACAATTTTTACTTTTTAGGTTATTAATTGCTATCTTTTTACGTTTCTACTTAATAGATTACTAAATAAGCCGTACCATAGAATATGTATGGGAAAGTAGAAATTATAAAGACATGAAAAAAACAGTATTTTTATTTATATTCATCATTTTCATATCAGCACAGATTACATAATATTATTCTTTTAAAGTTTTGCAATATCTTTAAAATGACGAAATAATCGTCTGGACACACTAACGTTTCCGCGCGGTATACCTTTTTTTTTTTTTTTTTTTTTTTCGTGCGGAAATCCCTTCGGATACAGTTATTTCGGGCTTGAACCGACTAAAACCGCACGCCGTCTCGGGTCTACAGACGCCGGGGTGTAAGGTTGCCCATAGAGCATATCCCTCGCACCCCGACTGACCCTGGGCCATCTCCGGTTTCGAGATGGCCCCCTCGGGTTTAGGAACCACGGTGTCCCCGTCTTGCCCCGGTTTGGGGGAGGGTAATTCAGCAATGAGTGTTGCTTAGAGATGACGTAAAGAATGAATAGCTGTCGGACAGTCAGCAACTTGCATTTTTCATACAGATCGGATGTGGGATATCGAAAGGGCAAGAAATGGGACACCTTTAGTATTGCTCGCTGAGCTCTTTCCACCTTGATAAAAGTAGACCTATGTGCACCACCCCAGGTCGTGATACAAGAAATTAGTAAAGATTGGCATAGTGAGAAGTAGACTGTCCTTCTTAGATTTTCATCGGCTACATGCCTGAGGTTTTTGAAAACATATATTAATTTACGTATTCTAGATGTAAGAGCTTCTATGTGCAGATGAAAATCCAAGAAAGGATCTAGTATTACACCAAGATATTTGATTGAAGATGCCCTCTGTAAGTTTGTACACGAACATATTGTGTTGAGCGGAGATGTGCATGTATGTACTACGATAGGCAAGGAGAGAGTGGAAAATAAAGCACTATTCCGAATCGCAAAAGGTAAGTATTTGGATTTATCAGCGTTTAGAGTTAAGTAGTTGTTCCTTAACCATTTGGCCACGGTATCTAGACCAGTTTGGGCATGCCTGGTAACACTTTCCCACGAGTCAGACTGAAACACGAGAGCAGTGTCATCTGCGAAGGTGTATATATTGCCCTCAGGTAGATCTATCCTGCACAGATCGTTAACATAGATTAGGAAAAGTGTTGGAGAGATAACACTCCCTTGGGGGACTCCGTGGGTGACTGGCACTTCTTTACTAATGTACCCATCTATCTTAACGCTCTGTACACGATTGGTAAGGTAATCTGCGAATAAATTAAGTTGGTTACCCCTTATTCCAATCTGCTCCATCTTAGCTAAAAGAATAGAAACAGAGACCGTGTCGAAGGCTTTAGCCAGGTCTAGGAAGATACCCAGTACTTTTTGACCCTCATCAAGTTTCCTAACTATGTGGTTAATTAGGTCATGTACTGCGTCACCAGTAGATCCACCCGCGCGAAACCCGTATTGAGCAGGTGATATTATTTGGTTTTTATCGAGGTAACTTATTAGCCTAGAGTTCAGGAGTCGCTCTAGTATCTTGGACAGAGAAGGTAAGACAGCAATGGGCCTGTAGTTGGTGACTTGGAGTGGTCTGTACTTAGTCAGGCTGCCTCAAAGCGTACCTTTTGATGTTCACAGACCAAAAACCACCCATCCCAACCCCACCAAAGAAATAGATAGCCACCTCACACACGGCACCCACGTGAAACTAGGTTTTGTAGCCGAGCATCACTATTTTATTTCCTACGAGCTTCCATTATTAAAATACGTTATGATGTAATAGCTACAAAATTTCAAATATCTTATAATTATTCATGTGGCATTAATACAAAAACATCATCAAAATAAAAAATAAAAAGATGAACGACTGTTTGTGTTGTTTGAGTTCTAGGACTACTAATTACTTACGTATGTTACTGACTACCTACTAGTAGGTAGGCACCTATCTATTTTTTTATCATTAAAGATTAAAGGCCTTCTTGTCGTAAATAAAGATAATCTTACAATATTTGGATTGCGAGTCAATACTATATGTGTTTCTTATGGGTATACGGGGTCACTCCACGATCTTCGAGGTCCAATCCGAGCACCTCTCCGCCATACACCTGTTAACTGACGGACGAGGCTCTGTGGCAGTCTTTTCAGTTGGGTGGTTGAGTCACTCCAGCTAAAGCTAAACCAAACCAAATGAAAGAAGATTAGGAGAACAGGATCCCAGGCCCCAAGGTCTCCTGTTCTACTTACCTTACGACCTTTCTAATAGAAAAAACCGCATCAAAATAAATTCAGTAGTTTTTGCGTACATCGCCAACAAACAGACAAGAACTCTAAAAAAAAATTATGGTCGGAATCGTTCATTTAACATAACCCAAGTATTTTTTTTAAATATCTCCAATGTACAGAAACACGCTAATTTAAAATCTTATAATATTAGGTGTAAATTTTACCGATTTTAATGTAGTTTTCACAGATAATAATTGCTTCGTTTGCTAAATCATAATGACAACGGCGTGTTACTTCTTAGTACAGGTACCTATACAATTCAGGGTGCGAGGGATATGCTCTATAGGCAACCTTACACCCCGGCGTCTGTAGACCCGAGACGGCGTGCGGTTTTAGTCGATTCAAGCCCGACATAACCGCCCCCGCTGGCCGGCGGGGGGGTATCCGAAGGGATTTCCGCACGAATAAGACAGTAAAATAATTTTTATTTACCTACTAGTACGTAATTTAATTCTTTTTTAAATAAGTAGGTATGTCGCATTTTCCCCTGAATAAAATACCTGTTTTTTTTTTTTTTATTGTGCGGAAATCCCTTCGGATACCCCCCCGCCGGCCTTTTACTCTCATAATCATTTCATAATGATATTTCGTCACATTCAATGAAATCTGTAAGTGATATACTCGTTTGTCACTTTTTTCACCCTATCCACTAGTTTATTTATTAATCCAGGTATTTTATTCAGGGGGGGGTGTGTGTTGGGTAACCTCCTCGTGTGTCGCTCCGATTCCGATCCCGCTGCAGTCCGGGGGGAACGGAATCGGAGCGGCCGGTACACCCTGGGCGGCGGTCAATGGCTTCCCCTTCACCCCTTCATAGGGTTGGCATTGATCGTCGGCCAATACCCAACGTGGCGGGAACACATTGCTCTCCGTACTCCTCTGCTTTCAGAGGAGACAGGATGAGCGATGCTGTTAGTGGTGAGATGGCCCAGGGTCAGCCGGGGGCGAGGGATATGCTCTATGGGTAACCTTACACCCCGGCGTCTGAAGACCCGAGACGGCGTGCGGTTTTAGTCGGTGCAAGCCCGACATAACCGCCCCCGCTGGCCGGCGGGGGGGTATCCGAGGGGATTTCCGCACGAAAAAAAAAAAAAAAGGTAGCAAACAAGCACCCGATTCACTAAAACCCAGATTAATAACACTTTACCTACATTTTAATAGATAATCTCAATTAAAAATCAATCTCCATATCTATACTAATTACTATTTTTTATATTTATTTATTTATAAATGCGAAAGGCTGTCTGTCTGTCTGTTACGCTTTCACGCCTAAACTACTAAACCGATTTCAATTAAGTCTGGTACAGAGATGGACAAGAGCTTGGGATACTACCCTTAGTCGCGAAAATAAGGATTGATGGGGTTGAAATAGGGGATGAAAATTTGTATGAAAGTTCATCATTTTTTAAGATAACCTGATGATATTTGGTACAGAGGTAGACTAGAGTAGTAGTAGTTAGTAGGTAGTTTAGGAAAGGACGTAGGCTATGTTTGATTGCGATAATCGACATCCACGCGGGCAGCAATAACAATGTCGTTTATGACGTGTATTACGCGCCTATCGAATGTCATTTCAAAACGACTTATTTCACAAGGATTTAGGATTATCATAGTTTAATACTAAGTAAGGTATTTTTTAATATGTTGGTTCATAATAGTTAATTGTTTTAACAGGGCAATAGTTTAAACGAAAACATAGGTACCTACTTATTAGGGCACGCCGCAATAGCGGCGGTAAGGCCCATCATGGAGAATTGGCTAGAGAGGCGTCACGGAAGCCTCTCGTACCGACTGACGCAGGTGGTCTCCGGGAAGGGGTGCTTCGGGGACCACCTGCATCGGATCAGGAAGGAGCCAACGCCTGAGTGTCATCACTGCGACGCGAGCGAGAACTCAGGGCTGCACACGCTGGCGGACTGCCCGGTGTGGGAGGCGCCGAGGCGTGACCTCGTGGCAGTCATCGAGGTGGGAGTCCTCTCGCTCGGCAGCACGATTGCGGCAATGGTGCGGAGTGCGAGCGCGTGGGCCGCCTCCGCTTCCTTCTGCGAGCATGTAATGCTCGCGAAGGAGATGGCGGAGCGCGCCCGGGAGAGATTTAGAACTCTCCCGGCCCGCCGAGCCCGCAACGTGCTCGCCGCGCGTCGCAGGCGACTCAGGCGCCGGAGGTCGCTTAACGACCTCCGTCCTCCATGAGCTCAGGCCTGGGGGTGGCAGGTGAGGCCGCCTGTCACCCCAGCAGAAGCAGGCCGGGACGGTGGGGCGACTAGCGCCCCTCCCCCAAACCGGGGGCCCGAAGGGGCCATCTCGAAACCGGAGATGGCCCAGGGTCAGTCGGGGTGCGAGGGATATGCTCTATGGGCAACCTTACACCCCGGCGTCTGTGGACCCGAGACGGCGTGCGGTTTTAGTCGGTTCAAACCAGACATGCCCGCCCCCGCTGGCCGGCGGGGGGGTATCCGAAGGGATTTCCGCAAGAAAAAAAAAAAGGTACCTACATATTGGCAGGATGCGAGGGAAATGCCTTATGGGCAACCTTATACACCCGCGTCGGAAGACTTGAGACGACATGCGGTTTCAGTTGATCCGAAACTGACATAACCACCCCAGCTGGCCGGCTACCTACTTATTGCTCTTACGATCGTACTTTATAGTTCCAGTACAAAATAATTTTTTTTCGAAGAAACGTCACGGTACTAAATTAATAAGGGCGCTTTTTATTAAATCTACATATAAAAAAACCTGATTTTTATTGAATACTTCTTGTTTCATTTACAACATGTTTCATATTATTAAATAAAAAACTATTTAATTTACTATCCCTAAATTAGAAGGCAACTCAAGTAGGTAGATGAAATTAAAAACTGTAGGGCAGCCCTATCGCGTGTTTATTTACCGCGCGGCTGTAGGTATTTACTTCAAGGACAGGGTTGAGTCACACCGCTCTACTCGTATACTATTATTATACTGTGCACTTAATAAAATATTCCTCCAATTTATTACGTTGTTGCATACACCTTGCATGTGATCTGAGTCTGAGTGTGAAAATAATTATTGCTATTACCTACCTTTTGTTTTCCATAGAAAATTAAGTAAAGTTGTTGATTAACTGATGCAACTCGACGAGACTATCACACAAATATTAACGATGAACGAGGATAACAGCAAATTATTGAAGCAATAAACAACTCATTCGCAAGACATCCTTCAAAATCGTAACATTCAAATATGTGTGTTTATTGAATCAACCTATCTATGAAATCCGATATCTATCTGTGAAATTAGAGACATGCCTAAATTAGATTGGCATCCCAAATTGCAAAACAATTTAAACTTCTGACGGAAAAAGAATTAACTACACTAAGCTGCTAGAAAATTTCACCTTAAACATCTTTCACCTTACCAAACCACCTTTTAATCGGCGCATTAATAGAATACTGCCACCATTGCTGAGTGACAAATCACTTGCTTAATAAATTGATCAATTTATGATGAATGCACCAACAGTGGTATGATCGACGGATGAAAACTATTACTCCTTCGCGGTCGCGATATCACAAGTCTAAAGTGAGTCACGTGCGTGTTAACAATTGGATCATACACGTGACAGGCATCCTTTACCCGCCCCCCCTTCCCCCCACCCCTCGAGTTCCGCAGTCTACGCTCAGGACTACCGACCTTCAAGATCGGGGCCTAAAAATGGCAGTCGGCCGACTCGCCGCCCTTACAGAAGTCCTTGTGTCCTTCACACGCCTGCCAACTCACAAACGTGGGATGAAAGCCGACCCCAAAAGAGAGGCCGCTATAGAAGCCGAAGTCTGCCAGTAACCCTGGGGGTAACCCCAGGGTTAAACAGGGTCGAAAGGATAACCTTTCGAGGGCGCACCCGGGGTGCCAAGCAATGGACGCTTGGAATGGACACTGTGTGGCTTTAGTCGGTTCGATTCCGATACACCCATCTCATCGTTGTCACTGATGGGGTGGAGTTCGTGGAGGTATTCACACGTAAAGCAAAGACATCCTTTATCCAAACATATTTCTCAATAATCTTATACCTACTTCTTTTTGAATCTAGTAGAAATCTTTTTTGTAAACAGGAAAAATCATTAACATAATACGCAAATAATACCTACCTACTTAACCAATTAAATAATACAACTGTTAACCAGCTGGATTTATAAATACTTGTCCTATCTAATCCAAGCGTCGGTAGCTTAGTGGTTAAGGAGTCGACCTTACGATCGAGAGGTCCCGGGTTCGAATCCTGGCCATTACACTACCGACGTGAACCCACTCCTAACACAAGCAATTTAGCTTAGCTGGAGGGGTTAGAGGGAATATTAGTAATTTCGGTTACTAATATTCTTTAAAAAAAAAAAAAAAATTGAATTTTTGGTGTCCTTGACAGCACACATTTTCAAAAACCTATATAGTTGTATCTTTTTGTTAACTCCAGAGGCAATCATGACATGTATGTATCATTTTTTAATTTAAGTTCAATCGTTGGACTAATAGAAATATAATCATATGTTCCTGGAGTCTAAAGCAATCACAATCGTAATTTAAATGATTGTGATTGTGGTGTGTTAAAAACGTGAACAACAGGCGTTGCATTTTACGTTGCGCAACATGTTTGCCCCTATTAGTACCTAACTGTATACTCAAGGTCTCACTAAAAAATCTTCTAACACTTTGTGCGAATACAAAAAATTGCGGTAAGTACTTACTTATGATTTTAGTTTGGCTAGTAAGTACAAAAAGTTATACAAAGTAGCTGAACGATGTTTTATAAGTATTTAAACTATTGTTTTTTCGTATCTGGTAGGTGTAGGTTTTTCTCAAGTAACTAATACTACTCTGTCAAGAAAGTAAAGGGAAAAGATCAATAATACACAAAATGTTTGTTATTCATCCAAATTTATCTTATCACCTTCAAAGTATGCTGCTTCAGAAACGATACACCTACGCCAACGAATAATCCAATCATCAAAACATTTGTTAAACGCTGTTTCCGGAATTGAGTTCAGTTCTCGCCACGAATTCTCCTTTATGTCTTCTACCGATTGAAAATGTTTGCCACGAAGTGGTAATTTGAGTTCAGGAAAAAGAAAGAAGTCGGCTGGAGCCATATCTGGTGAACATGGTGGTTGTTCGATGGTATTTGTTGAGTGTTTGGTCAAAAATTCGTTCACAATGATGGCCTTGTGCGAAGGCGCATTATCGTGGTGCAAAATTCAAGAATTTTCTTTCCACAAATTGGCCTTTTTCGTCGAATTTGCTCTCTTGTATGCCGCTTAACGCTTTACTTACCATTTGACCTTCTAGCCCCGTCATATTAGGTAAAAAAGGGGTCAGCCTCGGAATGAAAGATAATAAGCTGTAAATTGGTATAAACCTTTATTTTGTCGTTCTAAATGTTGTCTCAAAAGTCACAAGTGCTATCGTGTTCGCGTCTTAAGATATTGAAGGTCAAAGGTCGTAAAAATCGGGTTTTCGCGAATATCTCGCTTTCTATTGCTTAAATGAGATTTGTACCTATTTTAAAAGTTGTAGAGTATAATATTCTCTACAACTTTTGTTTAAACTTTTTTTTCATACGATCAACCGTTTTTGCGGTAGACCGCGAAGAGTGCGCCGCGTACAGTCATATATGGCCTAATGCAAGGTCAAGCGTGAGCTACGGTTATCAGTACGTTGTATAAAGTTAATTATTTACTAAAAAATAGTAGTTTATGCAACTGTCATATAAGAAGGAGTATTAAAAAAACACGAGAGTCTGTTGCGATAATAGGTTGACTCGAGTGTTTTAATACCTTTTTTTTTTTTATCGTGCGGAAATCCCTTCGGATACCCCCCCGCCGGCCAGCGGGGGCGGTTATGTCGGGCTTGAACCGACTAAAACCGCACGCCGTCTCGGGTCTACAGACGCCGGGTTGTAAGGTTGCCCATAGAGCATATCCCTCGCACCCCGACTGACCCTGGGCCATCTCCGGTTTCGAGATGGCCCCCTCGGGTTTGGGAACCACGGTGTCCCCGTCTTGCCCCGGTTTGGGGGAGGGGCGCTAGTCGCCCCAAGTGTTTTAATACCTTTTTTTTTTTTTTATCGTGCGGAAATCCCTTCGGATACCCCCCCGCCGGCCAGCGGGGGCGGTTATGTCGGGCTTGCACCGACTAAAACCGCACGCCGTCTCGGGTCTTCAGACGCCGGGGTGTAAGGTTACTCATAGAGCATATCCCTCGCACCCCGGCTGACCCTGGGCCATCTCACCACTAACAGCATCGCTCATCCTGTCTCCTCTGAAAGCAGAGGAGTACGGAGAGCCATGTGTTCCCGCCACGTTGGGTATTGGCCGACGATCAATGCCAACCCTATGAAGGGGTGAAGGGGAAGCCATTGAACGCCGCCCAGGGTGTACGGGCCGCTCCGATTCCGTTCCCCCCGGACTGCAGCGGGATCGGAATCGGAGCGACACTCGAGGAGGTTACCCAACACACACCCCAGTGTTTTAATACCTAAGTTATATGCAGTTTCATACACTACTTTATCTTCACTCATAGGAAAAATTGAAATTAAACAAAGTAGGTAGGTTACAAGAGCGCCATTTTTTTTCACAGTTCGAACTGCGCATGCGTGCGCTTTTTTTTCATATTCAGCCTAAAACCTTAGACTAGTTTAATGAATAAAAAAATGATAGCGATACTATAATGAGTTTTATGATACAGTTGGCGGTACTATAATTAGTTTTATTTTTAATTTTATGTATATGCGTTTATAAAGTGCGTATGTATAGAATCGTCTTTGAATTCGTAATTCGAATTTTTCGATTTGAGTGTAGATAAATATAATTATTAAATAATGCCCATTATTTATGACTAATACAAAGTGGTCCCTTAAAAGAGAAAGTGGCCTTGAATACAATAGAACATCTATCCAGGCTATAAATAGTAAAAGTTATAGGGTAGGGACAAGTATTTCCAGGTAAAAAATTCGGCCGGGTAGGTACCACCGTGCACTATTGCGAAAAACCCTCCATAGTAATCCAATTTCGGTTTGATTGCGTTCAGGGGTCAGCAAGTGCATAGCCGGGTAGGGGGATTGTGGTTGCAGCACTAGTGGGACCGGTGGGTGTCACGCGGTGCTGCTACGATAATCCTCTTCTGATGAGGCCGTCAAGCTGAGTGCCACCATTGTTAACATGATACGTGTATGTAATGGTGACCCTCTTTCCTGAGACTTTACCTTAAGCTTACCATCAGGCGAGGTGAAGTCAAATTGACGTGTCCTAAATATAAAAAAAAACGCGTTTTAAAGAAAACGTATATAATGGCGTTTTAACTTAAAAAGCGGCAAAGCGGCTGATCGACGCTACACGTGACCAGAAGGCTGGACTTCATCTTGCACAAAGAATTAGCATTGCCATTACAACGTGGCAATGCTGCCAGTCTTCTGGGAACATTACCAGTCGGTGATGATGCGGAGGAATTCTATGACGCATGTATGTGAATATTTTTCTATCTTTTAGGTTTAGTTTTTTTACATTTAAAATTAGTTATTTTAAAATTATATCAATCGTTTATTATATTAACTAATAAATATAAATATAAAAACGCAAATAAATGAAGTATAAAAGGCAAAAAAAACTTACAATATAACTAAAATATACATTCCAGAATTATTAATATACTATTTAGGGATCAAAATAATTTTGGAATGAAATTAAAGAAACCATCAGAGCTCTATAAACACCTTAGAGTTACCAAAGCCCACATCTTAGGTAAATCCCAAGATGACACAGTCAGGGCACTCCCGAAAGATAATAACGCGTCCGAGCTTGAATCTAGGCTCATATTCCATAAATGATTTATGATAAAATAGTCGAAGTAAGTTCGGAGTAAGACAGCCAGAAAGGGACCAGGATATACTTAAGTCCTTTCTAAAACAAGACGAAAATGATAAATATCCAGTGCACGCGATGAATTTGGAAATGCAAAATGAATGGTTGACAATGGGAGAGTTCTACATACCGATGAACTTAAAGTGGTGCACTTTGACTTATGAGTGGTCGCCGGCCCTGTTAAAATTCTCTCTTAACGCCTTTCAGATGACCCTCTCAGACCAGAGTAACCTAGTAAGGTGGGGGAAGGCCACAGAAAAACAATGTTATACTTGTGGCGAGGCAATAGGGACGGCTAGGCACATATTAGTAAGATGTAGGGTGCTTCTCGATAGAGGCCATTACTCACGTCGCCACGATAAGGTGCTTATCATCATACGGGAAGCAATGAGCCTGGCAGTAGCTAGAGGCCAAAAAGGATTGACTACTAACAGACGTCATATCAACTTTGTGTCTGAAGGTTCATCCATAAAATCCAGGAACAAATCTTATTCAATCTTAGATACTGCCCCAGATTGGACTCTCCTAATCGACACGTATGAAAAGCACTATAAAATTCCGGAGGATGTTGGGGTTTCGTCATCTAGACCTGACATATTTCTTTACTCGAAAACGATAAAATATGTGGTCCTTGTGGAACTTACTGTACCGTGGGAAACAAATATACCGAAGGACCACATAATAAAGAAAAATAAATACTATGATCTCACAAACGCATTAACCAAAAACGGTTACGTGGTTAATTTGTACGCAGTGGAAGTGGGAGCGAGAGGCATACCAGCAAAATCTCTCTATCAAGAGCTACAATAAGTTCATTACTAGGACGAATGTCTAAAGCGGCACTAGTAGGTTCGCATCAAATTTGGTTAGGCAGGGAGGGGAACTTGGGTAGTGAAGGCGAGTGTTGATGTACCTACATCAACAAAAGGGACCCCTTCTAAACCTACACTTGGGTCGCAAGTCCCAAGCACTGTCCCTAGTTCCCAACTCAGCAACGCGATGGACCCGGCACCCGCACGGAGAATCCATGGATTGCTAAGAATATCGGTCTAGTTAAATATAAATAATGAAGTCACTTATTTGAATTAAATATAAATAATTATAATTAGTACCTAAATAATGGGCATTGTTTCATAATTATAATTTTTTAGTAAATAATTAACTTTATACAACGTACTGATAACCGTAACTCACGCTTGACCTTGCATTAGGCCATATATGACTGTACGCGGCGCACTCTTCGCGGTCTACCGCAAAAACGGTTGATCGTATGAAAAAAAAGTTCAAACAAAAGTTGTAGAGAATTTTATACTCTACAACTTTTATGATAGGTGCAAATCTCATTTAAGCAATAGAAAGCGAGATATCACCTTCAATATCTTAAAACGCGGACACGATAACATTTGTGACTTTTGAGACAATATTTAAAACGACAAAACAGAGGTTTACACCACTTTACAGCTTATTATCTTTCATTCCGAGGTGAAACCCCTTATATGACTGGGTTCCGGCAAGAATTCCGAGTGCACAACACCGCGATAGTCAAAGAAAACAGTTAACATGACTTTGACTTTTGATCGACTTTGGCGTAGTTTTTTCGGTTTCGGTTCAGTTGGAAGGCGCCACTCCGAAGCTTGTTGACTAGTTTGCATGTCAAACTCGTAAACCCACGTCTCGTCACGAGTAACAATGCGTTTCATGAATGTCGAGTCGGAATTGACTCGTTCTAGCATGTCCTCAGTTACTCTCATGCGATTGAGGTTTTGGAGAAAATTCAGGTCTTTTGGGACTAGCCGAGCGGTAACATGTTTCATAGCCAAATGATTAGTTAAAAAGGTACGAATCGACTCGTGAGACCCAGAAAGTTCGGCGGCTATCTTTCTCAAAGTTGGATGAGGATTTTCAGTCACTATTTCCTTAGTTGCAGACGTTGTTGGCCTACCAGAGCGAGGGATATCTTCCATCACATCTCGACCGCTTTTGACGGTTTATACCACTCATAAGCACGTGTTTTTGATAAAGTCGATTCACCGTATTTTTAGTGACTGCGAACACGAAATTCCATCGGCGATGCAAAATTTAAGACAAACTGTTTGTTCGATGTTTTTGTCCATAATGAAATACGCTATACGCACTAGATATGATATAACTAAAAACAGCACTGTATTTAATGCAAATATCATATGCAAAAATGGAAAACAGTTGTGCCAATCTAACAACAACTTAAAAAACAAAGATTTCAATTTGGAACCATAAACAAATCATCCATTTCCGATACTTTTTTGACTGAATGTATACCTCCCTAGCACAATCTTTAATGACTTAGATCCAAAAAAAACTACAAAGGACTTCGAAAAGGTTCAAGCCACTGGTAAAAGAACAACATAAATGAAATGAACACAAATCATTAATGTTTTTTAATTAAGCTGCCTTACAAAATCACAGTAGCAACAATAGATAAGAATTTCATACTTTTTTATAAGAATAATGGTAACCGGAATTACTGGTATTCCCCCTAACCCCCTCTTAAGGCCGGCTCCTTAACCACTAAGCTAGGTTAGGTATTTATTACCAGCTGTTGCCCGCGGTTCCACCCGCGTGGAATTCTGATACCTACATCCAAAAAAATCCAAATATCGATTTTTGGACGGTTGCCCAATACTCTGCTTTCTCGTATTCTAACAAAAAAAAGAAACAAAAATGATAGTTGGTTTATAAAAGTACACTTAGCTGAATGAGCTCAGTGAATTTACTTTACGGAGCCGCATCATGTGTAAAATATGCAGTTAGTTTACTTCCACATAAAAATATACTTCACAATATTTGTACGTAGCTACTAATTTCGCAAAATATTATTTAGGTAAAGTGATAAACGAATAAATACAAAACTTAAATAAACTTATCAGCAATTGCCAAAAAAAGTAGCACATAATATTGCTTTATTGTTAAGTGTAGATGACGTGTATTAAAAAAAGTTTTGGTTATGTAAATGTTATAAAATCAAAAATTTGGTAATACGCATCAAATGTCAGAACTGATGTTGATAATGTCAATTACGAACTATGAAGATACGAACTTACGAAATCGAAGATCCATTTAACAAACGTTTTTACGAGTTTAAAACATTTTTTATACCACTTAGGTGGCAGACAAGCACACGAACCAGCTGATGGGAAGCGGTTACCGTGCCTATGGACATGTGCAACACCAGGGGCATCACACTTGCGGTGCCGATCCTGTAGAAACCATCTAATGCCCTTCTTCAAGAACCCCATATTATATTCGCTTAGGAAAACCACAGCAGACAGATTTATATATTTTTATATTTATTTACTTCTCTCACAATGGGGTATGCAAGTATGACAGCGATACATTGGTCTGATCATAACTGATATTATAACATAAAACACATTGAAAGAGCTGGTGCCTGTTGTGGGTGGTAAAGACCTGTGTTACAAGTCAGGTTTATACCATATAGTTTGAGCATGCGCGGAATGAAGTTTCTTTCAAATCTTACTGTGCGCACCGTTGCTAGTTGCAACGTGTGAGGATGAATTCCCTGTCTGCGGCGAGTGGTGCGATGATAGAATGTGGCCATGGGCATCATATTGAATAATTCTAATGAACACATACCTCTATTGGCGGTAAACCTGAGGAGGTGGCTCGGGACCTCGAGGTTTTGGCCAGTGCCTCAAGGAGCTGGGTTTGGAGGTGGATCCGACCAAGTATGAGTTTTTGCCCTGCAGTACAGAAGCTCATACACACTTCACCTATTTTTATAGGCCTGGCCTGGCTTCAGCGAACTGATCCCACTAGCTTTAACCTACTGGGTTCCCCATCTTCCTGGAGGCGATCACTGGGGCTCTTGCATTCTGTCAACATCTTACCGCTAGGGAACGCTTAAAGGACCTCTCTGCCTACGTTGCAGTCCTGCTGCTCCGTATGTGTTTTACGGTTCCTAGAATCACACACCGACTGCGGACTGCACTAACCTAGCTCTGTCGGGGGGAGGCTGTATTTACGATCGACAGCACTTTGAGAGACGCCACGGAGTAAATCCTCAACGTCTTGTTTAAAGAACGGCAGTGGCTCCAGGCGTCTCTACCGGTAAGACACGGGGGTCTTAGGCTGCAGCGTGTGACGGATGTTGGCTTCCCGGCCTTCCTAGCATCGGCTCATGGGGAGGCGGGCCTGATTGCTATCACACTCTCTTCCAATGGCGAAAACTCCCCGTATTCCAAGTACTTAGTGATCTGTGGTAGTTATAATTATTGACTGTAAATGGCAAATTCTATAATTAAGTAGAGTATAGAAAAAACTAACGCTGTCAATTATATTTGCATCGTAATCATTATAAAACACGGAACACTTCGAGGACTAATTAGTTCGAGAACCAAGTACCTACAAAATGTGAGCAAGTTAAAGTTAAGAACCTATGTATGTATGTACCTAATGTAGATAAGTAATCCGTATGGTATTCAATGAGCGATTATTACCAAATTATTTTAAACCTTATATAGTATAGAAAATAGTTTAAATGAAAATAATCTATAATATGCATTACCTAAGTTACAATGAAATGGTTGCGGAATAAGTTTATGCACATTGTCCACGTTGAATCCATTTTCCACATAAGAATTTTCAGTTTAGTTAATGGTCACATGAATACATACTACTTGTGTAGGTATATCTCTGATTTGAATAGGTAAAAACAATAGGAACATCTAAAATTATTTATTACATTGTATTTTGAAATGATAATAACATAAAAATTATGACCTGACCGGTTTCTGCTTACGGCATTCTCAAAGGTTTTTTATGATCGTACAAAATTAAAAAACCTTTGTGAATGACGTGAAGCGAAACCGGTTAGCTTAAATTTAATAAATACTGAATTGAAAAAGATTGCATGTGTTTCTCCGCATCGATGTCGCTGTGGAGAAGCCGTCGACAGGTTCGGACACCATGGCTTATCGTGCTGCAGGAGCGCTGGGCGAATACCACGGCACGCCAGCCTCAATGACATACTCCGACGTGCTCTTGTCACTGCCGGTGTGCCAGCTGTACTTGAACCAAATGGTTTGGCACGCGACGATGGCAAGAGACCGGACGGTATGTCATTAATGCCATGGAAAATGGGTAGGACTCTCAAACGGCGCAAAACTCAAACTTAATTGGAGATTATGAATTTGTGCCGTTTGGAGTCGAAACGTTAGGGGCATGGGGTCCGAGTGCTCGCAGTCTCTTCAGGGAGATTGCAACACGTATGATCGACGCTTCTCGTGACCAGAAGACTGGCTTCTTTTTAGCACAGAGAATAAGTATTGCCATACAACGTGGCAATGCTGCCAGTCTTCTGGGCACGTTACCACAGGAGGCATGCGATGCGGAGGAATTCCACGATGCATTTTAGGTTTAAGTTTCTTTTAATTATTTATTTTATTTTAGTTTTATTTAGTTTAGTAAGATATAAAATTTGTAACTACATTTGTACATTTACTTATCAACTCAAATATAACATATTCTGTAAATTAAAAAAAAAATTATGTAAAATTACAAGTGATATTTCAACATGCCATAGGATTGTTAAATCTACCAGTTCAAATGCCCGTGACAAATGTAGAAAATTGGCAAATACAGGCGTTTTTATGTCAGTATAATATTGAACAGTCTACTTAAGGCATAGGATAGCACTCTCGGTGGAGAGGCCCGGTCTGAATCGGAATTGATTGTCGTTTGCTTCGATGAAAGTTTGTCAAGCATACTGTTACCTTGGCTACTACAATCACTAACGAAATTTGCCTGTAATTGGGCACATCAGATGCATCGTCAGTTGTAATACAGGGCTAAACCATAAAGAGATGTTCGTGGAGCTGGGTCTCGACTAGGGAAGTACCTCCGTGCTAAATACCTGTGCTTAATTATTGCAATGTGTCTGGACGTAAATCCCTACTGACTTTTCACCAGAGTTCCTTGACCTGGGAAGACCTAGAGGTAGTAAGCATAGTAAAAATAGAACCGCGGTCCGAACCGAACCGGTTGTGTACCTAACTTGTTGTTCGTAGCATCGTAGCGCGTCTTCGTTGTGTGAGTGTGTCTCATCGTTCCAAGTAGTACAGAGTAGTGTTGCAGACAGAGATTATGTCCACAAAAAATAGTCCTCTTAAACGTGCTTCTGAAATGAGTACTGATGACTCACTTATAGAAAAAGGATCATCACCTTCTCATATCACATTTCGTAAGGGCATGTCCAGCAGCAATAAATCTATACTTCGGGAACAATTCACAGCTTTTGAGACAAAAGTTACAAATATGCTCGAAAACTGGTTCCTGAAGCACGATGAAAAATTTTCCACTCTTCTCTCCGAGTTTCAAACGGTCAAAACATCTATTGAATTCGTGAGTGACAAATACGATGATTTGGCGAAAAAATGTGAGGATGATTTTGCCCGAGTAGCTGTGCTGAAGGGACTGCAGCGAGCAAGTGAGCAACGTATAGCTGTACTGGAAGCAAAACTTGAAACTTTGGAACAAAAATCTCGTAACTGCAATTTAGAAATAAGCAACCTACCGGAAAAAACGCAGTGAGAACCTAGTTTCGATTGTCGAAAGCATTGCCAGTAAAGTCAACCAACCTATATCATCCCATGACATTATAGCCGTCCACAGAGTCCCTCTAATAAACTCGAAAACTACTCGACCGAAAAATATTGTAGTGAAGTTATCCAGTCAAATATTGCGCGACAATTTTATTTCAGCAGCCCGTCTAAAAAAGGGCCTCTCCTCGGATGAACTGAATATAAATGGCAACTCACAAAAAATATACATCAATGAACATCTTACATTGCAAAACAAAAAATTGTTTCGTCAAGCAAGGGAAAAGGCATAAGAAAACGGATACCGTTTCGTTTGGATCAAGCACGGTATTATACTTGTTCGGTCGAATATATCCACAGCCGCCTTCACTGTTCGTAATGAGAACAACTTATCAAAAATTAAACCCTACCCCCCGGACACTGAACATAATTTACTCTTGCTATAACAATCTAAAATGTATACCAATGATGTTTGCTCATCAAGGTAAAATTATAACAATATATTGCACTAGTGTATTTGTTAATAATTTATCATACTGTGTGCGGTCTCTCTTTTTTGCATTACTCTGTGTTTCTGTAAATACTTTAGTGGCTGGTTCGCAGTATTTAGTGCGCACCCTCACACACATACACACCCCTTCACACTTATACATACCCACCATTCTGCCTAAAGTTTAGTAATAACTATGGTATGGTATCACGGGCTGGTATCCGCAACTCCACGATAAGGCGCGGTTTTTGCGTGAGGGTGGGCATTTTATTCGATTCACCCCAGCTCATTGAAGAACGCTAGCAAGCTATTCACGCTGCCGGCGATCTCCCGCAGCGTACCTGTGTTTCCGAAGTACTTAACCCTGTATGTGGCGGTTGCAGGGCAGTGTAGGAGCCCGTGTGCCGCTGTTTCTTCCTCTCTCATGCAGGCTCTGCAGAGAGGGCTGTCGGTGATTCCTAAAATAAAAAGGTTTTTATTGAAGGAGCCATGCCCCGTGATTGCAGCTGTGGCCGAGCGCAGTTGCCGTTTGGTCAGTTGTCGAAGACGCCTGGTCAGTCTATTTTCAAGCACAGGGAGTGCTTCCCTCGCCTGTCTGCAAACTTCCAGATTTATCCAATAGCTGTTGTGTTGATCTCTCGTTCGTTTGTTTACTATGGTTCGTAGGTATGCAAAGGGGATCGATATTATGGGCTCAGATCCCATTATCACCATGTCAGATCCTCTCCTGGCAAGCTCATCTGCCGCATCATTGCCGCGCGAGCCGCTGTGGCCCTTGATCCATTGCAGGGTTATGTTGTTGAAGTGGCCTATTTGGTTCAATTTAAGATGGCACTCCAGTATTAGTCCCGAGTTTATAGTGTGGCTGTTTAAAGCTTGCAGCACGGCCATGCTGTCCGAGAGCATGTGTATTGAGTGGCCTTCCACTCTCCTGGCCATTACTGCTGAAGCTGCCAGGGTAATCCCCATGCATTCAGCTTGAAATACTGTGTTATGGGTCCCCAGCGGTGTTGAGATGGATATATTAAGGTCCTCCGAGAAGACGCCAGCCCCGGTGCCTGTACCAGTTTTTGATCCATCTGTGAAGATGCGTAATTCCGTTGGGCGTAAAGCCTCACAGTGGTGGTCCTCATGAAGTTGAATCTTGTATTTTTTATCGAATACGTGTTGTTTGGGTACACGATCATTTATTGCTCCTATCATAGGTATCTCCTTTGTGAGATCTGTGAGCAGTGAGGTGTGTCGTGTGTTTCTCTCGCTCCATAGGTTGAGTGCCCTTAGGCGTATAGCCGCAGCTGTTGCTTCTTGGCAGATGAACAGATCCAAGGGTGGGAGTCCGAGCATGGCTTCCATTGCCGCAGTGGGGGTAGTTTTCATGCATCCAGTGGTTGCCATGCAGGCTAGTCTTTGGGTCCGTTGTAGTTTAGCCGCTATTGTGCTGTTTTCGGTCCTTGGCCACCAGACGATAGCGCCATACGCTATCATGGGGCGGATTACTGTTTCGTAAAGCCAAAGGATGATTTTCGGTGTTAGCCCCCATTTTTTACCAATCATTCTTCTGCACTGCCAGAAGGTCATCCCGGCCTTTTGTAATTTATTGTCTAGGTGGCTACTCCATTTTAACTTGCTGTCAAGAATAACGCCAAGGTATTTGACCTCTTTTGACAGTTGGAGTTCCGTGTCAAATAGTTTGGGTAATCGGTATTCGCCTAATACCCTTTTGTTCGTGAACATAACTAACTCTGTTTTGTTCGGATTGACCGATAGTTCAAATTCCCCGCACCTTTTTTCTACGATGCGTAAGGCTTGTTGGGTTAAGTTACAGACCGTTCCCGCTACATTTCCTGAGATAGGGATTGTTAGGTCGTCGGCGTAGCCTATTGTGTAGTTATAACTATTTTATAGGTTAGTTACAAGCGATTTTAACAAATTTCTATTTGATTTTGTATCACTAACACATTTGTTTTTGTATTTTAATTTTTAGTTTTATTTGATTTTATTTAGTAAGTCTGGAACATTCCTCATTTCCATCAGGAGAGTGGCGTTGATGGCTGTGCCACAGTGTACTACTTTTACAGCTGTCACCGATCCAATTTTGCTTTTGTTTATTTATTGTTTATATTCCAATAAAGATTTTATTTTTTATTTTCTTTTACAAAGAAATGAAAATTGCATCTGTGTTCTATCATAAGTTATATAAGCAAATATTATCTTATTAGATTACTATTAATTGTTACATTATCGTGATAAAAGTGAAAGTTCTGAGTGTAGAAATCACAGACCCTATACTTGTCGTTAACTCTGTGGTACATACATACCCTTCACAGTGTAAAACCTTAATATGGGTGTCTCATCTTAATAGATTGATTTGCTTGTTATTGAATGTATGAAGTACGGCGTAACGTCGCGTCGCTCAGTAACTTCAAGAATTTTAAGAACAAATTAATTGCATATGGTTTGCCTGATTTGGACTCCAAGCTTTTTAACTACTACCTCCCGAGGTGCACATGTATATACTTTTATCTGCATTCCAACTTTTTGTTCCAATAAATAAAATTAACTTATCGTTTTATTATCAAAATTGTCGTGGATTGCGCACAAAGTTACACACTCTTTTTATGAATATCATATCTTTCTCGTATGACGTCATAATCCTTACGGAGACCTGGTTGACAGCGAGTATTATGTACGGTGAGTTCATTGATAATCTTTACCTAGTGTTTAGATCAGATCGCGATCGTGTTGCTACTAGCAAACGTGATGGTGGTGGAGTATTGATTGCCGCCTTACGCACACTACGACCGTCGCAAATTATGACGAATTCCGTTTAAGTTGGTATCGAACATATTGTGGTTCAACTCTCCACTGCCAATAGCGATAGACGCCATATCATCAGTGCGACATACATACCACCGTCTTCCCCTGATGAGTGGTATAAATCCCATATAGATAGCTTACTCTCGGGGTAGCCTCAGCCCTAGAGACCGCGTCCCCAGGTGGCGGATAGGGGAAAGCTCGACGGGTGGATGTATACTCATCCGAAGGGTAGGAGGGAAATAAAATACTTCCCGCGGACCACAAGGCCGAAGAAGGATACTTCGTTAACAAACCCCACCGACAGGCTTCTCGGACATACTCGGAGTAGACGCTGTGGGTGTGCTGCGCGCTTAGGTTGGAGCGCTCAGTGGGGATGGCGGCGGAGAAACCGTATGGTCAACGGCGGCGCCGAGTCCAGAATGGACACAACCTTGGCGTCAGTTGGTAACCGGCCGTAAAACCTTTATAACCACAATCACCTTCTCCTAATCATGAAAAGTACAAATAAAGAGAATAATAATGATGCTAGGGCGTACCCCAGAAGCGACGGCATAACTGACAAGAACAAACATTCGCAAATGAACATACATCACCGGAAAAGAATAGCGACGTTGAATCTGGGATCTCTCACTGGACGTAGTCAAGAACTGGCAGAAACCCTTAAAAGGAGGAATATAAATATTTGCTGCATACAAGAAACGAGATGGAAGGGATCCAAATCCAGAGACCTAGGTTTGGGGTACCAGTTGGTTTACCATGGTAAAGACAATAAGCAGAATGGAGTGGGCATAGTCCTGGACAGTCACTTTAAGAGTCGAATAGTTAACATCGAAAGAAAATCCGATCGCCTTATTACAGTAAAGCTAGCAATGGATAACCAACCCATATTAAACATCTTGTGTGCCTATGCGCCACAAGTAGGATGCAATGAATCAGAAAAAGAGGTCTTCTGGGAAGAATTGGATGAATTGATAGCAAGTATACCTGCCGAAGAGTCAAAGCTTCTTTTTGGAGACCTCAACGGACATGTAGGTCAAAGGAATAAAACATACGAAGAATTTCATGGGGGTTATGGCTATGGTAACTGAAATAAAGAAGGAGAGAACATTTTAGAATTTGCATCAAGACATAATTTCATACTTGTAAATACTTTATTCCAAAAAAGAGAAACACACTTGATAACATACAAAAGTGGTGGAAAGTGTTCACAAATTGATTTCATATTGAGGGATAGAAGACTAAAGAGCGGCTTCAAGGACTGTAAAGTGATACCGGGAGAGTCGTTAACCTCGCAACATCGACTTTTAGTTGCTGTATTTAAACTGCCCAAGCCTATCAAGACGATAGTGGATAAAACACCTAAAATAAAATGGAAAGAATTATCTCGTCCAAAAGGAGAATCCCTTAAAAACAATATATGTGAATATCTGGAGAAAGATTTGAAAGCCAGCTATGAAAGTGCTAACATGATGTGGTCTGAATTTGAAAAGCATTGCAGAAAGGAAGCGAGTTCCTCACTTGGCGTCTCCAAAGGAGGCGTAAGCACGGGAAAAGATCCTACTTGGTGGAACAAAGATGTGAAGGAAGTTCTTAAAGACAAGAAAGATCTTATCAAGATTTGGCTCTGAGACGGAAAATGATCGAGATAAATACAAGGACGCCAAAAAGGTAGCTAAAACATGTGTAGCGCAGTCCAGAGCTAAATCACGAGAGGAATTCTATAACAACCTAGAAAATGCCGGAACGGATGCAGTTATATTTAGAATAGCTAAATCTAGAAATAAATCTACCCTAGATATCAAATAAACAAGTTTATCAAAAGTAAAGACCAGAACCTGCTCACTTCAAGCGAAGATATAAATCGCAGGTGGTACGAATATTATAAAGAACTGCTAAACAAAGAATACCCCAGTAGCAGCTTCAAACCTTTACCACCAGTTGAAGGGCCGATCCAGGAGGTTAGTAGGGATGAAGTAAAGCAAGCCGTCAAAAGCATGAAGTACCGTAAAGCTGAAGGCCCTGATGAGATAACAGCAGATTTATGGAAGTCATTAGGACCAGTAGCAATAGAATGGCTCACACGACTTTTTAATGTAATATTGAGAAGCAAATCTATCCCAGAGTCATGGCAGCAAAGCTATTGTAGCGCCCGACCTCGTTCGAGCACTACAGATAGTTTCCTGGCCATCATGTGTCAGAGATTAAAAATAAATTGTTTTAAAATATAAAAAGTAGAATAGGGAAGAAAATTGCCTTGGCGGACAAGTTGCTGACAGCGGGTGACCGGGGGCTCCGGCCTCGACCCGCCGTACGAAGAGAGTTCCAAGTAAAGTGATTGTAGGCTCAATCCTTGAGCAGAATCCGCGACTCTCTACAGTTCGCTTAAAGTATAAATAAACTCGTGTAAAATCCCCTAAAACTCGATATAGGAAGTTTTATGTGAAAAATAAATGCCATTATAAATATAAATACTTGTGTTTATCATTTCGTTAACACGAGGAATTGTGATGCCAGACCCCAGACGTCACACTACCTTGTACCTTTCTATAAAAATAAAGGTTATATTACACAGTGCGGTAATTACAGGGGCATCAAGTTAACCTCCCACACCCTAAAACTTTGGGAACGTATACTAAATAAATGCATCCAGGATCTTACCACAATCACCCCGAATCAGTTTGGCTTCACTCCATCAAAATCCACCACAGACGCAATACAGGCAGTAAGAATACTAACAGCAAAACATCGTCTGAACAAGGAAGACCTACATTTCATCTTTATCGACTTAGAAAAAGCGTTCGATCGAGTGCCAAGAAGACTAGTGTGGCAAGCTATGAGAGCCCAAGAACTACCTGAGCATTCTATAAATCTCATTCAGGATAACGTCCGCGCAAGGGTCAGAAGTCCTGCAGGTCTGAGTGAGTAATTCGAGGTTGAGGTAAGAGTTCACCAAGGTTCAGCACTCAGCCCCTTACTGTTCAACCTAGTAATGGACTACATCACCAAAGATATCCAAGTAAAACTACCCTGGACTATTCTGTATGCCGATGACATTGTGCTTATTACCAAAACTGCTGAAGAACTACAAGACACCCTGGCAGCTTGGATAACCGCACTCGAAACATCCGGACTTCGTGTTAGTCGATCAAAAACTGAGCACTTGGAATGTAATTTTATCAATATAGCTACCAATTCTACCATATACTACCCAGACCGAATGCCGGTGCCAAAAGTAGAGCATTTCAAGTACTTGGGCTCAGTAATTACTCAAGATGCAAGTATAGAAGCGGATGTATCTCATAGGGTTAACGTTGCCTGGCAGAAGTGGAGATCGCTCACCGGTGTACTGTGTGATGCTAGCATGCCCATACGCACAAATGGCAAAATATACAAAACCGCAATAAGACCAGCGATGCTCTATGGGACTGAGTGCTGGACGGTAAAGAAGACCCATGCCCAGAAGTTGCACGTGGCGGAAATGAAAATGCTTAGATGGTCTGGTGGAGTTACGCGACTGGACAAGATTCGTAATGAATACGTGCGAGGTAGTTTTAAGGTAGCCCCCATTCCTGAAAAGCTAGCAGAAACTCGCCTAAGGTGGTACGGTCACGTAATGAGAAGAGACGATGAACATGTAGTCCGTAAAGCGTTATAATAATTATATTTACGGGGATTAACGCGATCACTTATTTAAAGGTATTACATACCTCTGGTTTGCCTGACGTTTCGACCAGGTTGCACTGGCCGTGGTCACAGGCTGACTGGCTCAGCGTTGCACGCCCTCCGTCGTCGAATCCGTGAAGTAGAAGATTCCTCTTCCACCCGCACATTTTCGATATTGTTGAGATTTTTGTTTCGCCATGTACCGTCACATACTACACTAACAGTGTCCCTATTCTGTAAGCAAACCGATGTGTTCCTATTCTGGTGTTTATCCGACTGCGCAGAAAAGCGAGGTGGTATGTTTTTTAACACTGGATTCCACGCTGTAGATAATTTAAAACCATCTTCCCGATTGAATGTTTTATGTTTTTTAATCTCAATCGCTTCACGTACAACTCTTGAGTAAAAGTGACGTTCGGTGGAGAGGACTTGCGTGCGGTGAAATTCAATCCAGTGGTTGATGCCTGCATCGAGTGCATGTTCTGCAATCGCCGATTTGCTCGTCTGTCGGTTCTTCACAGCAGCGATATGTTCTTTGACCCTTTCAGCAATAGTCCGCTTCGTTTGGCCTATGTAGAAACTTCCGCAGCTGCAGTCTATTTTATAAACACCTGGAGTTTGTAGTGGCAATATATCCTTCGGTGTGCCAACGATGTTGTGTACCTTTATGCCTGGTGTGTATACTGTCGGAATAGAGTATTTCTTTAACACGGACCCGATCTTATCCGTAACTCCCTTGACATAAGGCATATAGGCTGGTTGTCTGTTTACTTCTGGATACTTGCGTCTTCTTTTCGGTTGCTTTCGTCCTCCATTCACTTGATATCCGTTACTTTTTAGTACCTCCTGAACATGTTCTAGCTCCCGGTCTAAATGTTCAGGGTCACAGAGATCGTAAGCTCTGTTCTTGAGTTAAGTCATAACAGATTGCAAGTGCCGTGGATGGTGATGAGACGTGGCGTGTAGGTATCTATCCGTATGAGTAGGCTTACGGTACACACAGTGTGACAAGGACCCATCTGATCTCACGGTTACTTTAACATCTAAGAAGGACAACGACCTATCCGTCTCCATTTCATATGTAAACCTTATTTTGGGGTGAATAGAGTTAAGATGTCGTAAATATTGATCTACTTCTTGTTTATTTCCTTTAACGATACTGAAGATGTCATCCACGAATCGCTTCCACAGCCTAACGGTATTCGGGCCGAGACTTAGAGCCTTCTCTTCAAAATGTTCCATCCAGATGTTGGCAAGTACTGGGGCTACAGGACTTCCCATTGCGACGCCATCAATCTGGAGGTAATGTTGACCTTGGAAAAGGAAATAATTGCCATCTAAACAGTGTTCAAGTAGATCCATATAGTTGAACGGCAGCTCGTTGTCTCTCAGCAGGTCTTTTACGATGTTTAAGCACTCTTTTATTGGAACATTGGTGAAAAGCGACTCCACATCAAAACTCACCATGACGTCATCCGGTTCCAACGTGAGATCCTTTATAACCTGTATAAAGTGCCGTGAGTCTTTCACAAAAGACGGTGTTTTGCCTACAAGTGATCGCGTTAATCCCCGTAAATATAATTATTATATCATGGAACGCGAAAGTTTAAAAGTTAGTACCGTAAAGCGTTGTCTCTCCCGGAAGCAAAAAGAGGAAGAGGACGCCCTCCCTTAACATGGTGGACCAGCATGGCAAAACTGACACAGCAAGCCCAATTATCCGATCCGACAACCCAAGACAAGCCGTCTTGGCGCAGAATGATTAGGAGAGCCGACCCCACTTAAAGTGGGAAGTGGCAAAGACAAAGAAGATAGATAGCTTACATAATCTCGATAGCAATGCTCGCAGCGACTCGTTCTTCATCGTAGGAGACTATAACATACCTAGTATTCATTGGCATGTCCATAGCGACCACGCATACGTCACTCCTTTTCCAACTAAACCAATAGATCACGACATATGTGATTTAGATATTGTGTTATATTGTGATGTCTATTACAAGTTCTTCACAGTACAACAAATTCAAGAATAGCATGGATCGCATTCTAGACTGGTTTATATCAAACGTCGAGTGCCTCGCTACCACTTGTGCTTCATTAGTTCACCCTGGTGTTCTTCACCCTATAGCGCATCATATAGCGTAGTGACATCGCTTCAAATAGAGGTTTCACCGCTGAAACGTAACCTAAGTCCTAGATATAAATTATTATAAAGCTATGACTCAATAAGAAGTGCACTTCGTGGATTAGACTGGGATCTGATACTCGGTGATCTCCCTGCCGAAGGATCAGTCGAAGCATTCTATGATACTGTTTATGGTGTTTTTAAGCTACATGTGCCTCTTGTTCAACCACGTAGTTCGCACTTTCCTCAATGGTTCACGCCCGCTTTAAAACGAATTTAAAACAATAAGGAAATTGCTTGGCGGAAATAGAAAAAATATGGTAACGTGTCAGACTACGAAACGTTTTCAATGTATCGCAATCACTTTAAGTTAGAGTCAAAAAATGTTTCCAGCGTTACATTGATTCTGTTGGGGACAGTATTCCTCTCGATGTGAAATACTTCTGGACATACGTTTCGAATAGGAAGGGAAAAGCGAATATCCCCGCTATTATGTATCGTGAAAATGAACACTCAAACAGCCCTAACGTAATATGCATATCTCTATATATATATCTCTAAATAATTCACATCCGTCTACGCACCTTAATCACTAGATCCTCAACCTTGGCAAGCTCCTGTTGAGTTTGCTAATAATAATTGTGCCTCTTTATCGGATATACATTTAACTGCTGATGTTATATTGCGGGGCCTGAAAAGAATTAACATTAACAAGGGGTATTAACATCGAGGCCGGGTATCGGAGGTATACCATCATGGTATACCTCCGATTTTTATTAGGAAAACTGCAGAATGTATTGTTAACCCTCTATATATTCTTTACAATAAATGTTTAACTGAAGGTATATTTCCCAATATTTGGAAACGCGCTTTAATCATACCGGTATTTAAAAATGGTGATAAAAGTGATATACAAAATTACCGTCCCATCTCTATTTTGTCCGCATTGGCGAAGCTTTTCTAAAGTATCGTTCACTGTATATAATACTCATAAATTCACAGTATTATTTTACCCGAACAGCACGATTTCGTTAAAAAACGCTCGACTACCACTAACCTAATGCTGTTCACAAATTATCTGTTTACGAATATGGATAACCAAATTCAAGTTGATGCTGTGTTTACAGACTTCATGAAAGCTTTCGATAAGGTGGACCACAAACTACTCCTTGACAAGATCACCTACAATGGCATCCGTGGCAACTTGCTAAGATGGTTTGTGTCACATATTGTCAACAGAACGCAAAAGGTTGTTGTCAATGGTTTCGGATCGGATGCCTTTACCGTCACTTCTGGTGTACCTCAGGGGTCAGTCCTGGGACTTCTCCTCTTTATTTTGTTTGTCAATGACAGTAAGCATTGCTCCACTAGTTCACATTTTCTCATGTACGCCGACGACAGGAATATTTATAAGGAGTTTCATGGTCCCCGCGATTGCTTATCTTTGCAGGATGACCTCAACCGATTTGCCCTATACTGTTCCCTTAATAAACTACAGCTTAGTCTACCCAAATGCAAAGTAATAACTTACACAAAAAAGAGAATAGTTGTAACTCATAATTATGGAACTCGGCACTGCTACTGGCTGGGATACTCCCTCTGGACCTCCGAGTTCAGGAGGTGATCTCATTGTATGAGGCCAAGAGAGGAGTGTCCCAGCCATGGCTTGGGGACAGGGAGATCGAGCGGATGGCACCCGTTTTGGCAGCCCCGCATCCCGCGGAGCGCATCCGCCTGGAGTTCAATAGCGTGGTAGACGAGGAACAATTTAATAACGTGCAACCACACGATTTCAGGTTATACACTGACGGGAGCAAAATTGAGGGCCGCGTCGGGGCTGCTGTTTCTATTTGGAACAGCCAGTCCGAGACAAAAGCCCGCAAGTTTGCTCTCGCAGCGCACTGCACCTTCTACCAGGCTGAGCTCTTGGCGTTGCGTGAAGTGGTATGCGAGGTAGAGCGGCATGACGTTGCCGCATTCGGAATGTTCTGTGACAGCAGGGCGGCGCTCCTCAGTGTAGTCAATCCTCACTCTCTTCATCCCCTCTCTGTGGCAACTAGAGACGCCCTTGGTCGCTGTAAGCAGCAGGGCAAGAGCGTCTCTCTTTACTGGATTAAGGCACATGTTGGTCTATAGGGGAACGAGAGGGTGGATTGCCTCGCCAAGGAGGCCGCCTTGAGGTTCAAGAAAAGGCCGGACTATGACCAGTGTCCTGTCTCATTCGCCAAGAGAATCCTACTCCAGGGCTCTCTTGGCGAGTGGAACAGGCGCTATCAGGAAGGCGAGACGGCCTCGACAACCAAGATTTTCTTCCCCTGCGCGGTAGAAGCGTATAGGACTGTCAGGAGCATAGCCATCGATGATCCCACAACCCAATTCCTCACAGGGCACGGTGAGTTCTCCGAATACTTGACGAGATTCAAGTGTAAGGCGGACCCATCGTGCGCCTGTGAGCCAGGGGTCTCGGAGTCGGTGGCTCACCTCCTGATGGTCTGCCCAATCTACGCCAGAGATCGGCTCGAGTTGGAAATCGCCACCGGTGTAAAAATGGAAACCCACCGAGCCAACGATCAAATTTGCCATCAAAATTGTTAAGACAGTAAACGAGAGGAACAAGGTGTAATAATTTATGCTAGCTCATCATGCTGGGCATAATGCTGCCTAGCATAAAAATTGTAGTTAAAAAACATTGTTGCTCATCATTATGTGTAATTTGTGAATAATAAAATGTAATAAAGATATATATGTAAGTGCCAATAAAAAACTGTATTAGAATATAAGATAATATAAGATATAAATGTAAAATGAAATTGTATACGTTTTCTGAAATAAATAAAAAAAGCAAAAAATATATAGCACTAAAAGTAGGTACATTTAATCCCCGATGCCCTCACTCCCGACAGAGAATGAAAGGTTGTATGAAAGTGCGAGAACTAGTATGACAAAGAGGCCAGAATGAAAGAGGAAAGACTAGGAATTAGAATAGAAAGTTTTTCATTATATGAGTTAAAACAGGCCCCGCATTGAAAGCGGGGGTAGGTATAAATTTTATTTAAAAAAAAACTCATAATTATGCGATACAAGACTTTACTCTGCAAAGGGTTAATAGCATTCGCGACCTAGGTCTTACCCTCGAGTCTAGACTACCTCTGGACCTACACATTGAAAACATTGTAAGTAAGGCTTTAACAATGCAATACTGTGAAGGTGTAATTGTGGTTAGCGCCATCTGTAGGACACAGTCGCAACTACTGTGATTGCATCGATGTGGCTGACTTTAGCGATTCCCCGTCAGATGGCGTGAGTTATGCGTTCGTATCAGGGATCTTTGTCAGGTCATTCTCAGAGAAAGTTCAAGTATTGGGTTCGAGTTCGAGTTCGATATCTTCACGTAAACAATTCTACCAAGATCTAGAATTAATTTGATATATAAGGATGGTCGCAGTAACCCTATGATTCATTTTTTGTTTGAGACGTCGTGTCCATACAAGTTATTTTTGTGAATTGATATTATTGAGAAAAATATATTACCCGATTTGGAGGTTATAGTTTGTGTGTGTTCCCAGATTTAATCTGGTAAGTTATTTTATTCCATTGCTGTCAGTATATTCGCATAATGGGGATGTGTTATTGATAAAAGTTGTATATTTTCATCACAGGGTCGTTAGTCTTGGAAAAAACCTTTAAAAATAAGTCAGACAGCAGTGACTCTGAGATTATCAATCGTGGAGGCTTGGATATCTAGACCTTGGGGAAGCAGATCGCAAGGAGAGCTCCGGGATCTGTTCTGCCGGTGCGCAACAACTGAAGGCCCCGCGGATACACGAGATCCATAAGGTCAAGACATCTTTCTAAATAAAATTGTTCATTGCATTACTGCTGACCGGCGCGAGGCTGGTGTATGGTATTACTGAGCTGTGCCGCTACTAGCTGGCATCTTTGAGAATCACCCCTGGGTACGGAAGTAATTGCATGTCTACATATGAGTGTACCTGTACCTTTTTTTTTTTTTTTTTTATCGTGCGGAAATCCCTTCGGATACCCCCCCGCCGGCCAGCGGGGGCGGTTATGTTGGGCTTGCACCGACTAAAACCGCACGCCGTCTCGGGTCTTCAGACGCCGGGGCGCAAGGTTACCCATAGAGCATATCCCTCGCACCCCGGCTGACCCTGGGCCATCTCACCACCAACAGCATCGCTCATCCTGTCTCCTCTGAAAGCAGAGGAGTACGGAGAGCGATGTGTTCCCGCCACGTTGGGTATTGGCCGACGATCAATGCCAACCCTATGAAGGGGTGAAGGGGAAGCCATTGACCGCCACCCAGGGTGTACCGGCCGCTCTGATTCCGTTCCCCCCGGACTGCAGCGGGATCGGAATCGGAGCGACACTCGAGGAGGTTACCCAACACACACCCCAGTGTACCTATACCTGTGTTCTGTTGTATCTTGCTGTGTAAATTATTCTGTGTATCTGTCTGTGTGACCTCTTAACCTGACTTATATATATATCTGTATTCCTGTTTTATGTGTGACTATATACTGTATTTCCTGTCTTTTCGATTTCTCTGTTTATAAATATGTACAACTGATCCTTGAGTTTCATTGGAGATCAGCTGACCTGTGCACCACCTAAGAACCTCTGTGGAAAGGCGCCCTGGGATTAGGAACTCATTCTTTTGCTCACCTGGTCTAGCCGGTGAGTAACCTATTAAATATATATATATTTTTTTTTTTTTTTTTTTTTTTTTTATTAAAAATATTAGTAACCGAAATTACTAATATTCCCCCTAACCCCTCCAGCTAAGCTAAATTGAAAAATTAAAAAAAAAAAAAAAAAAAAAAAGGTCACGAGGCATTCCAAATGTACGGCTTCATCATGAGATTCTCTAAGGACTTTAAACGCCCCTCTACCTTATTACTCTTATACAACACTTTAATAAGATCTCAGCTTGATTTCGCTGTCCCAATTTGATATCCTATATATGATAAGTACATAGAAAGACTCGAAAGGGTTCAGAAAAAGTCTCTACGTACGATCCATTACAAATTACATCACTCTAAATATCCTTATCAACATTTACTTAAGGAGTACAACTTGATGAGCTTGGAGTCTAGACGCCAACTTCTTATGTCCATGATGTTGCATAGTATATGCCATAACAAGTTTGACTGTAGTAGTATCACTAACCAATTATGTTACGCGGTACCCAGAACTGTATTGCAGCGAGAGGTTCGTATGCCACGGCTGTTCTACACTGGAAGGTGCAGAATGAATGCGGGCACACGGGCACCTATTCGGCATCTTTTATAGACAGACAACACACACCTAGCCGATGTTGACATATTCGCAAACTCACACTTCAAATTTAAAGCTGCAGCAATTAAATTATAAAACCTCGATATAATCTAGTATCTATATTCATATACTTGTTTCTTATAAACATAAAATTCGCATGCATTTTACTCACTTGCATATAATTTTAGTTGGCGGACATTGATGTGGGTTATGCGTTTACCTAACAGACACATTTACTGTACACTTCTAATATCAATGTATAAACGCATAACTGTTGAATGTTAAAATAAATAAATAAATAAATAAATTAGCGTACTGATAATAATCTCTCCTGACCGTATTCAGCCACAGCGACTTGCGACTAACTATTGAGCCCTTCGTTGGTGCGCTCTTGGGTGATTGACATAGCCTATCTTTAATGCGCATGTACGACCACATACGCTACAAGTCAGTACCCCTCCGACGTAATTATATTGTATGGCCGCAGGTGGTCGGGCCTTGAGCTCGTCACGTTTTGCATCGAGCTCTTCTATTCGCCTTCTCTCAAACTCAGACACCTTGGTGTGTACGGTGTGCCTCCACCGTGGTCGGTCCGCCGCCATTGCCTCCCACTTTGACGGATCCTGATCACATCGTTTCATGTGTCTCTTAAGCACATCTTTGTACCGTAGAAATTGGTCGCCTTGTTTGCCCTTGCCATCCTGCAGTTCAGAGTAGCTTCGTCCCTCTGTCATCCGACATTCGAGAGACATGACCGCACCACTGAAGCTAACGTCTCATTAGATAGTCCTCGATTCCACCAACATTTGCCCGTCGTAGCACTTCCGTGTTTCGAATACGGTCTGACCAGTGGTTGTTCATAATGTCGCGGAGGCATTTGAGGTGAAATCTATCCAATGTACGGATATGCTTGCGGTAAAGGCACCACGTTTCAGACGCATACAGGAGGTTCGGTAAAACGTACGCCATGTACACGACTACTTTCGTAGAGAGCTTTATGTCGTATGAACGGAACACCTTTGAACGAAGTCTGCCAAAGGCTGTAGCAGCTGCTCCAATTCTGCTGTTGACTTCATTGTTGAGGAGGTTGAGTTTGTTGTGTTATTGATCTTATGGTGCTGCCCAGATATCTGAATTGGTCTACCTGCTTAAGTGAGACGTCTCCAAGTCTTATGTCAGCTGGGGTACTGTTCCACGTTTGGTCCATCACTTCGGTCTTTTTAACGTTGATTTTAAGGCCAAATCTGCGACACGACTCATCAAGCCTCGACATAAGCATTTGTAGACCCTCTGGGGATTCCGCCACAAAACACAAATCTTCCGCATACATCATCTCGGTAATAGTCACGAGAGACACCTTGGTGCGAGCTTTTAGTCTCGATAACTTGATGACTCCACTGCCATCGGTACGAAAACGAATACGAATGCCATCAGAGAGACTTCGTAGGGACTTCGTTAACTACAACTGCAAAGTACAAATATTATAGGCGAATAGAGTTGGAGCGAGTACGCAGTCTTGTTTTACGCCACAGGTCACTGTAAAGAACTTAGAATCTTCACCTTGTACATTGACACAGCATCGCATCGCGTCATCATGCAGAAGTCGGATCATTCGAATAAATTTGTCTGTGCATCCCAGTTTCGCTAGCACCACCCATAAGGCTTCTCGAGGCACACTCTCAAAGGCTTTCTCGACATCAACAAAGCATGCGTAAAGTGAATAGCGACAACGACCTCGCGCAGTGCCAGTGGCTCGTCCTTTTTGGACGACCCATTGTCCGTGGGGAGTGATGCCATGGAGCTAATGTGTGTGATTTCCGCAGCTTGATCAACATTAGGTAAGGTGTTGAAATGCTCTCCCCATCTGCTAAGTACATCTGCTTTGTTGGTAAGCAATTTTGTGCCATCGTTTGTTCTCACGGGCACTCTAGTACGAATCGCAGTACCAACAGCAGTTCCGCTCCACTACGTTTTACTTCCTCAGCCTCGTGGTCATCACGACATTGACGCAGGAGAGAACAGTGTTTTTGGATGGCATTTGACAAAATTTTGTCATTGTCATCAAACCAATCCTCGTGTCTACTGAATTTTTTGGCGGCGGCGACTAAATTGCACGAGAGCGCTTGCCAGTTAGACGCAGCATCACCATTCTCAATATTTATCGTATGAAGCACACAACTTATTTCCTGAGCGTAGACCTTACAATTATCAGGACTGTAGTTCCTCAAGGTCCATACGCTTAGGCTTCAATCCCTGAGATCTGCAGGGAGAATGCAGACGGAGCCTCAGTTTGGTGATGGCAAGCCTGTGATCAGAGGAGCAGACCGTAGTAGCATCTCGCATTACGCGAGTAATATGCACTTGGGAAATATCTCTTTGTCGGACAATTACGTAGTCAATCAGATGCCAGTGTTTTGAACTTGGATGCATCCATGTGGTCTTATGTCTTGCCGGCAGTCTGAACACGGTATTGGTGATCGCTAACTCGAATGTAGCGCATAAGGACAGTAGTCATTGTCCATTATTCATATTACCAACACCATGTCTACCCAAGACCCGAGGTCACGCCCCACTCTCGCGTTAAAATCACCCATTAAAAGAACGTGCTCCTTAGGAGGTATCTTGGAGAGGGCTTGTGTGACTTCTTCATAAAACTTGACCTTGATGTCATCATCCCTAACCATCGTTTGCGCATATATGCTGATGATGTTCAAGTAATTGCCGATATCTAGGTGTAGGCGCAACGTGGTAACGCGGTCCGAGATGTGCACAGGACATTCCTCCAATTTAGATGCGATGTGGGGTTTGATGGCGAATCCAACACCAGATCTTCTAGGCTCTGAAGACGGGGTACCTTTCCAAAAGAAAATATATCCGCCCTTGCACTCAACCCTCTCCCCCTCGTCAGCCAGATGTGTCTCACTGAGGGCAGCGATATCCACATCGTAGTGACGGAGTTCCCGTGATACGAGGGCAGTTTTTCTCGGAGGGCCCAGGCTGGCTTCATGATCAAGGAGGGTGCGGACATTCCACGTTGCGAAAATCATATTCCGGGGATTAGGAGTACTGTTAATATAATAAAAAATCATTACAGCTTTGTATATTTCCATTCGTGTGGAAAAAAGCTCCTATAATACCTATCCATAAAAAAGGATCAAAGTCGGTAAATCAGAATAATCGTCCCATATCTATCCTTGTTATTATTAGTAAGATCTTTGAAAAAATTATATACAACAGCATTTACCCAATTATTTCACAAAGCATTCCGAATACTCAGCATGGTTTTGTAAAGGGCCGTTCCACTAACTCTAATCTTGCTCTATTTTGTAATTATGTCTTGTGTGAGATGGAGTCCACTGGGCAAGTCGACACGATCTATACAGATTTCGAAAAGGCGTTTGACCGTGTTCACCATGATATACTACTTGCTAAGTTACATAAGTTAGGAATCCATGGGGATTTACTACGCTGGATACGGTCGTACTTAACAAACCGCTCGCAAGCTTTTACCCTAGGGGGATTCAAATGCAACTTCATTGATATCCCATCAGGAGTGCCGCAGAGGTCTCACCTCGGGACTCTTCTCTATTGTGCCTATTTGTATGATATAGACAAATGTTTGAGTAATTCGAAACATCTAATGTATGCAGATGATAAAAAGATTTATATGAAAATTAATTCGAGGCTTGAATGCGAATTGATACAACGTGATCTTGATGCTTTATTTTCATATTATAAACGCAATATTATTACTGTTAATATTGACAAATGTCAATGCATAAATTTTAGTCGCCGTAGAAGGCCTATCGAGTACACATACAAATTTGGTGATAATGTTATTGCAAGAGTAGATCATGTTAGAGACCTGGGAATTGTGTTGGATGCTTTTATCTCGCCTTAAAGACACCATAACAAGTAAGGCGTTCAGAAATTTACGGTTTGTTATGCTCAAGTGCTCTCAATTTAAAGATATTAATTGTCTCAAAACTGTCTACTGCGCATACGTGCAAAGTGTACTGGACTACGGCAGTCCTGTTTGGTCTCCCCAATATGTTACATATATGGATAGGATAGAAAGAATACAAAAACGTTTCCTAAGACATCTAAACTTCAAGACAAGGAGGCGACGTGTATCATATCTTGATGACTGTAAGCAGTATAATCTACTGCCTCTGTCAAGCAGGCGTGTGTTACTTGACATGGGTTTTTTGTTTGCTATTATAAGAGGCGAAATTGATAGTATGGACCTTCTCTCTAATATAAATTTAAGTGCACCAAAAACTCGAACTAGACATACCCGCCTTTTCAGTGTTCCTCTGCATCGCACTAATTACGGTAAAAATGCAGTTCTCACACGCTTACCTAGTTGCAATGATGCATAATTACAATGATAACTTTGATGACATTGACATCTTCCACCTCTCAAAAAGTGTTTTTAAGAAAATAAAAATAATAAGTTACAATCATACTTGCCCGACTAAAGATTGTATAAGAACTGTTAGATGAAGTTAGGATAAGATTGTAAGAATATTTATAAATACATAGATATTACTTATATTTTAATTTTTACTTGTCGGGAAACTTTGTTACTGGCTAAGAATCCAATGTAATTCTTAATTTATCCACGATATATGTATCATAGCTGTTAAGTTTCTAACCAAATAAATAAATATAATAAATAAATATTGTACCTTTTATTTTTGGTTTTCGACCATGTTATGTTGATGAAGTGCCAGCCGTGGTTACTGGCCCCAAATGTGTGATGGGTTAAGCCTTTTTTAGGACATCTTTTCCAGTCCCCTCCCCGGATTAGGGGAAGCAGGGCCCCTCTAAATAGAGCTGCTTCGTCACTTAAGGAGCTGCCGAATCACACAGTTAACCCAATGCAGTGCAAAGCGACCATCTACCTTATGCCGCTCACGTGCATGCATCAAACAAAGCCCAGTTATATAATAATAATAATAATTAATAAATTTATTTATTAATAAGTAGTTTGTACATGGCATACAGAGTTGTCTTATATAATTAAAGCTCATAAAGAATAGAAAAACCCGTACAACAAAAGAAGGGTTGTAGGACTCATTTTCCTAAACTAGGCAGAAATTCTGTCTGTATCTTAGAAAAGAGTGTCCATTTATAACGTCATATTGCGGTTACAAAATTTTTTTGGTACGTGCAGTGGGCGAACAAAATACTTAGGTAAGTTATGATATTAAAATATGTAAATATAAAAATAAGGTATATGTGTGTGTGTATGTGTGTGTGTGTGTATGTTTCTCTGTGTGTGTGTGTGTGTGTGTGCGTGTGCGTGTTTATATATGTATGTTTGTTTGTTTCAAGTCTGCAGTATAAGCCTATCTCACATTACTATACCGTGGTTAGAATCTCCTCGACATCACTATATGTTAACGTCTGTAGCCAAGCATTAAGCTTGTGTTTTAGGTTACTCTTAGTCAAGGCGTAGATATTTAATTGTTTGTGGGCTTTAGTATAAAGCCTAGGACTTAGGCCATTAAACTGTCGTTTTGCGAAAGCCGTCCTGCAAGGGACAGTTGGTCATAACGGAAAGCCCCGACGCCGCTGTCTTAAAAGATGCTTATTATAAGAAATCATAAAGTGCTTGCGGAGGATGGATTTTAAAATGTATAATTTCCTGACACTTACACTCTGAATATAACATATATGTAGGATAGTCACGTGGTTTAAAGTAAATTACTTTTAGCACAGCTCTTTGAGCTCTTTCAAGCTTCAGTAGCTCAGTTTTATGAGTCCCCTCCCCCCACACAGGCATACAGTAGATAAGGATCGATTGACACAGGGCCAAGTAAACCATTCGGAGAGTAACTTTATCCGCTGAAAACCTTAGATTTTTAAAAAATAATGTAAATGAGTCTTCTGATGCGAGACGTTAATGAATCCAATTGAGTGTTCTAGTCTAGTTTTTCGTCAATGAATACTCCGAGATATTTTATGAATTCTACCATCGTCAACGACAGGCAGGTACAGGCTACAGTGTTTTGCGGACAGTTATGGGCTTTTAGATTTCCGGTTTCAGCAGCTGGTTATGATGTAGGTATGCGGCATTTTGAAACCTACAAATTTGGTCTTCATAACATTCAATGTTAAAAGATTATTTGCTAACCAATGTATTACTCACCTTAATGCGTTTTCTGAATGTAGTTTGGCATCATCCCAACTCTCACCATATCCCACCAGTGCTGTATCATCGGCGTACCTAAGTGAAAATATCACAGTTGACGAGAGGCAGATTACAAAGGTCATTTATGTAAATTTGGAAGAGAGTTGGACCCAAAATACTTCCCTGAGGGATTCCAAAGTTTATTTGTTCCTCTGCGCTAGTGAAATTGCCTACCTTGATGGATTGACTTCGGTCAGAAAGATAATCCTTAAAAATGTCAAGAGCTATACCTCGTATACCCACATTTTCCATTTTATTTATTAGTTTAGGTATACAAACAGTGTCGAACGCTTTATTGAGATCTAGGAAGATGCCATAGCATTTCAATTTCTTGTCAAGCTTGTTAGCAACCAACTGTACAAGGTCGACCACGGCATCCTCCGTAGAGACACCATTTCGGAAACCATATTGGTTGTCGGCGAGGATGTGAAATGTGGTTAAATATTTAGTCAGGTAGTTGTTCAGAACTCGTTTCATGATTTTGAATAAAGCGCTTAAGACAGAGATGGGACGATAGTTAGAAATTTAATCTATATCTCCGGATTGGTACACCGGGGTGACTAACGCGTTTTTAAAGACCCTTGGAAAAATGCCTTGTGATATGGCCAGGTTGCAGATGTGAGTGATGGGAGACACCAGAACATTTCAAGCCATTTTTATTAATTTAGCTGGTATGTTATCCCTTTCTGTGGCACAGTCATCTCGAAGAGTTTTTATAATTGTGTCTAAATCACTTGCACTAACTGGGAGAAGCGCGATCGAGTTTAACGTTCTATCTTTGTATATCAGATCTCTGTCAGTAGGGCAGGTAATTATTTTAGATGCCAACGTCTTACCTATATCAGCGAAATATTTATTAATTAAGTTAACAGAGGACAATGGGTCCGAGGATAATTTAAGGAGATTCATAGCTGGCTGATTATTTTTTTCAGTATAGGTGAGTTTTTTGACGACTTTCCAAGTTGCTTTGCTATTATTTTGGGCTCTAGTAAATTGAAATTGTTCATAAGATCGTTTGAGTATATTAATAAGCCGATTACAAAAATTTCGATATCTGTTATATGTTGTTTTGAGAACAGCGTTTTGCGGATCTGAATTTAATTTAAATGCATGCTTTCACGGTTTTTGATGCACCGGATAAGACCGGGTATCATCCACGGCTTAAGTATTCTAGCCTTTCTTGTAATTTTAATATGTGAAGTATGGGTTAATACAATATCTTTGAGAACAGAGATTAGATTATTTGCAGCAATGTTAGCATCCGTAGCGTCCAGCACTGGCGCTAAATCAGTGTACTCTATATCTTTTATAGCATTAGTAAAATTTAAGCTTGTGGTTATTTTATTGGCTAATTTATGACTAACCTTGCTTCCGTCCATACACAAGACCGTTGCATAATGATCAGTTATACTAGTTTTTAATAAGAAGGATTTTGATGGGGATTTCGTTTTTAATAGGATATGGTCTAGACAAGTGTTAGAGATTGGTCTAGTGGGATGCAAAAACGCTGGCAGAAAGCCCAGCGTTGCTGTATGTAGAAGATATTCGTCTGAGTCTGGGTCGATGTTGTCTGGCTTAATATCAACGTTCAAGTCCATTACTATAACAGATTTACTGCTTTTTAAGGTAGAGACAGCCATTTCCAAACTATCATAGAAATTGTTTAAGTTGCTACATGAAGGTGACCGATATATGCCAATGATTTCTGTGTCTTGTGTGCGATAGATTAAGCAATTTGCGTCCATAAAGAAAGACGGTTCAGTTACAGAACATTGTAGGTTATTTTTAACGTAGATCACTACTCCATCATTTTGAATTGGGTTATTTATAGTGGAATGTGTAGTATAACCGTCTATAGTTGGGGTTGGTCCTGCGTTTTTCAGTCGGCATTCCGTTATGAAGTCGAACCTAAAAAACTGTTAAGGTTTTTGTGAACGCTATGAATGTTTATATGAATAATTTTAATCGATGATTTTGCTGCATTCCGTAAAGGATTGTATGCGGGGGGAGCACAGATCTCAAAAGTAGCTACACTGTGTTGATCAATTTCATCAAAAATATTACTAATACAAGCCATTTATGATTTAAATTAATGAAGTTAAAATTATGCCTAGAGGAACGTCTATTCGATATATATCGAATATACTCGCAATATATATATGTATGTGTGAAATTATTGGAATGAATGTTTTTGATTTATTTTAGTGTGGAATTAATTGCATTAGTGTCTGTAAGGAAAAATATGAATATTAGAAACGGTGAAATAGGGCTTCATATTCAAGAGATTGTACGTGTCAGCTGAGTGGTCTGTGAGAGAAATGTAGTATGTGAGAAGTTTGCGACATAGGTTAAACAAACTCACAATCATAATTGTAAGACGTTTACATAGTCTTATAAAGTAGTAGACCGTCAAGAAGAGCGACAAGGTGATTAATGCAGTACAGATCGTACAGTCATTTTTTTTTTCAGAATATTTGCGAGGCAGCCTTCCGTCTTAACAGTGTAGGTTTCTTTGAGCTGCGGGCCCCTGCGTAGCAGAATCTTGCCGTTCGCAATCCAGCAGAATTTAAAACCGTTCTTTTTGGCAAAATCTCGAGACTGTAGGAATAGTTTCTTCGTTGAGCCGGGAAAATATTCGTCGACATATATCGATTTTTATCACCGCATATACCTACTTCTTGCGTATTTAATTTGTCTTCTAATTTTCGGCTTTTATTGAAATTGCGAGCTGCCGACAGGTAGTTGGTTTTAGTACGCACAGTAGAAAACTCAACCACAATAGTTTTGGTTTGGATGGTAAGCGGTATATGTCCCGTATCTCTGACGCTGAGATCGCAAAGTTGACAGTTCTGCCAATCTGAGATACAACATCTATCATCCCCTCGACCGATTCATTCTCCTTATTCGGGACATTTCGAATTTCAATAGAAGACGATCTGGAACTCAGTTTAACATCCTGAAGTTGTCTCTCAAGATTGTTGATAGTTTCAGCATTTTCGTCACGGATCTTTTCAAGGTCCAAGATTTGAAGCTTCAGGTCCTCATAATGACTATACATATACTTTATAGACTTCTCGATGTCTGTATTTGTTTTTTGTATTTGGTGTACTTTTTCCATGACATCAGCCATTTCAGAGAAAATTTTGGCAAATGTCACTTCCTGTTGTGTCTTCATAGCGGTCAGTGTACTCATTATTAGTTCAAGTGAGACATCGCTAGAGCATTCGGATTTATTTGGTGAAGATTCTATGCGCGGGCGCTTAGTTCTCGATGCTGTGTGTTTGTCCTTTGTCGAAGAAATCGGAGTGTGAGGGCTCTCTCGTCAGGTGTACCTTCGTAGATTTCGGTGGTGGGCTTCTTTTCACGTTAGGCATGTTAAGAATAAGAACGTGTTTAGTTGAGTAGTAAACAAAAGACGATGCCGATATTTTTTATCCGCTACGGCGCAACGATGCAGCGTCGAATGTACTAAGGTGGGGTAAGCGCAGCGTAGCACGCGTAGTGCCGTTGTAGCTCCCACGTAGCAGTAACCAGTATAGGCTACGCCGCTCACGCCGTGGAAGGAGATAGTAAATTCAACATTCAAGTCACTTGCACGGTGGCGCCAAGCGCCGGTCAGAAGCCAAATCAATTACGCAGGATATATTATAGTGCACAAACGTTAAGAGAAAAACAACAGTGTCTGTGCAAACACAGGTGCACTCTTATTACTATCTCGAAGTCTCCCATGGAACGGGGACCGGTACAATTGGTAAAAGGCATCAGTAAAACCTCTGATGCTGACCTAGACTTTATTCATTGACTGATCGCAGCTGGAGGCATCTGCTATTGGTGCGTGGTAAGCTAAAGGAGGGATACTACTGCCCCTCCAGAAAAGAGAGTGAAAGTTGTTATAGCAGTCCCCGTAGTGATTCGAAGCACTGGGCAGCTATCGAGTAGGTAGCTGATTGAATCGCCCACCCACCAATGTGTGAAGAGGTTACAAGGGGTCAGTATTTTTTCACACTCCTTTAGTCGCCTTTTACGACACCCATGGGAAGATATGGGGTAATGCAATTCTACTCCACCGGCATCACACAGCACTAGTCTCGACTAGGGAAGTACCTCCACGCTAAATACCTGTGCCTAATTTTTATAATGTATCTGGACGTGAATCCCTACTGACTCTTCACCAGAGTTCCTTGACGTGGGAAGACAAAGAGGTAGTAAGCATTTATTAGCGTACTAGTAACCAGTTAAAAACACGCAGCCCATAAGTTAAAAAAAATACACTTTTTACTGATTACAAATTTTATTATAATCGATTATATTGCTCATTCGGAACAAACTACTTTCAGATTTATGGTAACCTAAAATCAGTATTATTTTATTACAATCAACCTGACTTCCACACGATTTTAGTCCACGTGAAATTTAACGAAAAATGGTTGTTCAGTTTATAGAATTCATGAAGGTACCAAGTTACTGATCAACTTAGTTTTACAACCCTTCCTAATTCAATTAAATTTTTAAGCATTTTGTATGCTTACTTTTTTCTAAAGATTTAGATCGGAAAAAGAGAACATCTACCCTAACCCTTCCTAAAATAAGTCTCAAGTAATAAATGAAATAGTTAAACTATAGTAAACTAAAAATAAATAATAACTCAATAAAACGGGTGTGCGTTGTTTTATAGACAATTGTTTTAAATAATTTCGTTTTACAGAAAATGTTTCGCATAATTTCGTTTCATAGAATAATCAATATACAGAATACTTACTTTAAAGATTTTTAAATCATTGATTTTTGTTTCACATAAAGTTTAACATTAGAATAATCATATCATAGAATAACAAATCAAATATTCTTTATCATTATATTGTTTATTTAATATAAAACTTATTACCAAGAATAACATATTATCAAAGTGACAGTTTCTAAACGTTTCAATTCATACCGTTCATTTCAGTCAAATAATTTACAGGTCAAGCTATACTTTTTTTTAATATAACGATAAGTTAATACAATAAACGATTCTGGGTGGTCGTATTTCTGGGTGATTAAAAAAAAATAACCACGAAGGCTAAGGCGGGAGCTCCGCTCCGCTTCGCTCCCGCCTCAGCCTTCTAACCTAACCTATCCGAGTCGGGGTAATTTGAGTCGGGGTGTTAACTATAATGACGTTTTATTAACAATTTAATAACAATTTGATTTTATTTTATTTTACAGAAGAATTCAAGCAAACAAATTTGCAACAAAATATGCGACAGATAAAAAAATCTATATTGATATGAAATTATTCAGAAATTAAATTACTAAAAGCAATCGGAAAAAAAATAAAATTGTAAATGTTACAGTTAAAAATAAATGTGATTTGGAAAATTATAAAGGTGGTTTAATATTCTTTAAAAAATAATTCTACAGTTTGATAAGTTTGTTAAACAAAAAAATGTGATTAAAAATTTATTCAATTGTGTTTCTGTGAAATATGTTTCATTGTAGTAAATTGTTTTTGAAACAATAATATTCGAAATAAAAATATAAGGACCAAATATTATATGAAACATTTTCTGTGAAACGAAATTCTATGAAATTTCTTTCTGCGAAATAAGGGGCTCCCCAATAAAACACAAACATGCGCTTAAAATTAATATTCTAAACGCTGCTTTAACCTGCTGCTTTTAATCTCCGATTAATTATGATTACATTCATGTTATTTCAGGAACTGTTTAAATACTTATCTTACACAACCACTTGTGTCTTTAATATTATATATCCTTATCAATTTGCTAAAGTGTGTATTGTTTGTTGGTTCGTCCTCCCAATAGCAAGGTAGTAATGGACTGATGTGAATATTATTTGTTATATGTATTATGTGTTTTAAGTCTGAAATTAATGTGGGAAAAAAAAAAAGATCTTCTAGAAGATCTTCTTAGAATCTTAATACTCGTTCAGCATTTGGTCGTGTGGTTAATTCAAACGTATGGCCATGTATAAAAACATTCATATAGAAGCCTTTGGTTGAATTACGAGTATAATGTAACTTATTGAGTATGTAAGCACTCAGCGAATAACGAGACCTGATACGGCGGAAATTGCAGACAAAGGTTCGGGCTGTAGAATTTCGCACGCTCTGTAGCTCAACATCTCTGTAAACGTGTATACCGCTTATTGTATTGACACGTGCGTTGCCGCGAATAACGCTGTGAGCACCACAAGCATTATCGCGCTTCACGTTTCCAGAGAAGCATTGTAACCCCATAAATGAGTGGAAAAAAAACGAACACAATCATCAGAAGTTTAGCTACAGTCTCTTTGCAAAAATATTGTCCATACATATATATAATTACTTGTACGACGGATAACCTGACCTATTCACCACCACAGAGCCTATACCGCTAGGCTACAAACTTGATAGTTTGGCAGTTGAATGCCTTTTATGTTGTTAACGTCCACCAAGGAAAGATTTTCAGAAATTTACTCCTAATAGTGTAAAAACCGGATTGAAGGGTTTTATAAAAGTCCGTAATTATTAAAATAGAAGCACGAAATTTTCTGTGTCTGCGTCAGGTAAAAAATACATATATACATATATCAGCGTTTTCCAAAATTTTCAAAATACGAAGCACCAGATTTCATATACCTGATTCTATAGATTATTATTATAGATATTATTATATATAGATTCGTCATGTCTGTCTGACCGTCCGTATGTCACAGCTACTTTTTTCCGAATCTATAAGAACTATGCTGTTGAAACTTGGTAGGTAGATGTATTCTGTGAACCACATTAAGATTTTCACACAAACATAGAAAAAAAAATTTTGGGGTTTCCCCATACAGGGAACTGAAACTCAAAAAAAAAACATCAAACCCATACATCTATGGATAGGTCTTCAAAAATGATATTGAGGTTTCCAGTATAATTTTTTTCTAAACTGAATAGTTTGCGCGAGAGACACTTCCAAAGTGGTAAAATGTGTGTGTGTGTGTGTGTCCCACCCTGTAACTTCTAAAATATCAGACTGATAAAACTAAAAAAAATATATGATGTACATTACCATGTAAACTTCCACCGAAAATTGGTTTGAACGAGATCTAGTAACCAGTTTTTTTAATACGTCATAAGTCATATAAAACCGCAATTTACCTTTCATTCAATTAACTGAAATATAAAATTTTACTTGCTGCTACCACAGATTAAATAATATTATTGTAACTGCTACGGAATCCTTCATGGGCGAGTCCGACTCGCACTTGGCCAGTTTTTTGTTCCAAAAATTTCCCTAATTGGATGAACTGGTTGAGAATTTATAAGGGCATTATTATGAATATGTTCCTGAATGGTTCTGATTTATAAATGGTAAATGGCGTAATTTACGTTCTGAATTACTCCTCAGTGTTTAAGCAAACGTATCTACTTACAAATTAATACATTAAATAACATATAACGAAGTAACAGCATCTTCTTGATTCCTCTTTTTAAAGAACAAATACAGCTTAAAATAAGAATAGTATCAGCCCCTTTTAAATTAACGTTCATATATTATATATTACACGGATATGAAAACAGATAAAATATGAAATGAAAGCTAAATGTGTTAAACGCGAAAGAGTTAGAGTATGTAACGGTTGTTTCCTATGTATAGTTTGTTAATATTTACATATAAACTGTCGTGGGCATTACAAAATAGTAGATATGACTGTAGCTTTTTCTAATCGCTAATTCACACTATCACACCAGCAACGTAACATTGATGACCGAAAGATCGTCGATGAGTCTGCTTTCCGTTCTCCCCATGTGCACAGTTAGGCATTATTAACTTATAAGAATCTTCATACCCAATTAATTAATTAATCAAACACGTATTTCATAGTTTTTTTATATTTAACGCCTAAAATGATAAAAAGGGGTTGCAAAATATTTTTCATCAGATTTAATTGTTAACATTGAATTTTAGTTTACCTTTGAGTGTCAATATGTCTTTTTTTTCCTTTGACACTTTTTTATCCAAATTGTAAGTCGCCAGATCAGATTTCTATTACGACTCCTTGAGTTTCATAAATGCTATCAAAGTTGTTTCGGTCTTTTTAGGGCAGTCGGGCTTTTGATGTTTCAATTAATTATTTTATTTTATAGGTTTCAGTTATGATAATATATATATCATAATTGAAACGTATAAAATAAAATAATTAATTATTTGAAATCGCCTTTTAAAGCTGACACTACCGATGTGACCCCGCTACTAACACAAGCAATTTAGCTTAGCTAGAGCGATTAGGGGGAATACTTACAAGAAAATTAGGTTACGTTAGGTTACCTTTAAAAAAAAGTTAAAAATCCTGGTTATTAAAATCTATACTTCAGTTTGCGCCAGACTTTAGGCACTTAGCAGCCTTTTGCTAAATGAATTTAAGAAACTGGCCAAGTGCATCTGGGACTCGCGGACGAAGGGTTGCGTACCAATATCTAACGGCCAAAAAGCACGTTTGTTATATGGGAGCCCCCTCAAATAATTATTTTATTCTGTTTTTAGTATTGGTTGTTATAGCGGTAACAGAAATACATCATCTGTGAAAATTTGAACTGTCTTACCTGGTGACCAACGGACGGACGGACAGCGGAGTCTTAGTAATAGAGTCCCGTTTTACCCTTTGGGTACGGAAACCTAAAAAGCGCGAAAAATCTAAAACGCATTCATTTTTTTGTAAAAATATAAGTATTTTTAGTTCATTTTGTATAATTAACTCATCTATATCGTATCACCTAATATTAAAACCAAAATCAAGTCACATTCGATTTGAAAAAGAATCTCACCTTGTAGAAAGTCACAGTCAACAAGCGGTAATAGAAGCTTAGGTACGTATCATAATAATTACACTTATTATAACTATTTTCAAAATGACTACGGTCATAAGATATGCTGTTTAAAATACCGAAAATCGTTTCACAGATGCTTATAAAAAATAACTGACGGACGATATATACAAGGTGGAAACGTTTAGTGTGTCCAGCTTATTATCCCTTCTTTTTTAAAGTTATTGCTAAAATTTAAACTGATATGAAATCTGCGTTACTTCACATTAATCTATAAAATGACATAAAAAAGGAAAAACAATCGAAATATGTTCACTTTTGCAGTTGCCATAAATTTATTACGGTACGGTTTATTCACTAGGCTGATACACGCTAAAAAAAAAACAAACATTAAAAAAAGTAAAACATGTTTGTGTTCACAATTTGTACTTGTTAGGTGTTGGTGTTGAAACCAATTCGTTGATTTAAGGGTAAAAAAAATACACTCATTATTACACCTTTCGATAGTGCCTCTAATCAGAAACAAATTTTGGAAAGTAATATCGAACGGCAAACTTAAAGAAATATCTCAATTTTAACAAAATACCTACCTACCCTAGCACTTAACCTAACCTACCTTTAGCACTTGATAACTGACAAATGGCCGATGGTACAAGCTAGCAGGTATGCATACACTCAAGGTACCTCCACTTCTTTAACCCATACATTTTAACCTTGTTGAAAATAAGTGGCGGCTAATTGCTGGAAAGGCCGTGTTGTTCGGCACTTGTGTGAGGTAGGCCCCGATTTGTCGGACTCTCAGTTCGTTTTTAGAGCTAGCCGTTCAACGATCGATGCCGTTATGTGTCTGAGGGCTGTGACCGAAGAGGTAGTGTGCTGTAGCGGTGTGGTGCTGCCGGTCTCCTTGGCTATTGCCAACGTCTTTAAAGGAGTAGCCCAGGTGATGAAGCGCATCGAGGCGCTGGGTCTACGGGTGGCCTTGAATAAGACGGAGGCCCCGTTGTTTCATTGGCCCGTCGTGTATCACTCCGCAGCGCCTCGATTGAGGTCCACTCGGTCCTCGTATTGATCAAGGCCCAGATGAGCCTAACGGTAGATAGGAGGTGGCACTTCGACGAGCACTACATGCAGTTCGCCATAAAGCTCGTTGGCGTTAATTCTGCCCTGTGTCGGCTCTTGCCCAACCTGGGAGAACTTTGAGTTTTACAGTACATATAAGATTTATTTAAAGGTAGTGTTGCACACAAGTACCTGAATAGACACTTGTAAGTTTATCTCATGTCTACACATTTATCATTTATCAACCTTAACTAGGGGAGTGGCTGAAATCGTACAGATCTATATAGATTACATGGTCGTTTTTCATCTGAAAATCGGCCATTGTCCGACCATTTTCCAGTTACCAAGTGCTAAAGGTAGGTAGATATTTGATTTGAATTTTTTTTTGTTAATATTGGATATTTCTTTAAGTTTTCCGTACGTTATTGCTTCCCAGAATTTGTTCCTTATTAGCGGCACTACCGAATGGTGTAATATTGAGTGTATTTTTTTCGACGAATTGCTTCCAACACCAACACCCAACAAGTACAAATTTTGAACACATGAAACATGTTTCTTTTTTTTATGTTTATTTTTTATCAGCCTAGTGAATAAACCAAATGTATGACAACTGCAAAAGATCAACTTGTGAACATATTCAGTTTTTTTTAACTTTTTATATCATTTTACATAACATAACATAATTTCACACCTGTATTCCCAGAAGGGGTAGGAAGAGGTATATTACACACCCACGATTCGCCAGTTATGTTCCCTTTTTATAGATTAAGTAATGCAGATTTCGTATCAGTTTAAATTTTTACAATACTTATCTTTAAAAATGACGGAATAATTAGCTGGACACACTAAACGTTTCCACCTTGTATATATCGTTCATCAGTTATTTTTTTATTTACACCTATGAAACGGTCATATGTATTTTAAACAGTATATCTTATATCTTTTAAAAATAGTCAAAATAAGTGTAATTATTACGACCTAAGCTTATAAAAAAAAACATTATCGATTGTTGACTGTGACTTTCTACAAGGTGATATTCTTTTTTAAATCAAATGTGACTTGATTTTGGTTAATATTAGGTTATATGATATAGATGAGTTAATTATACAAAATGAACAAAAAATACATATAATTAGTAAAATAAAAAAATAATATAAAAAAGCCTATTATTTCATGCATTAAAAAAATAAGAGATTTGACAATATTTGTTAGTACTTTTTTTTTGGCATTCCGTGTACATAATATGGTTTTCACATTAAAGTTTTCATAAGCCCTGTACTTTTGTTTGTTAGTCGTTTTGTGGTTATTAAATACCAATATAGTTATAAAAGTATAAAAAAAACCGGCCAAGTGCGAGTCGAACTCACCCTTGAAGCGTTCCGTAGCAGCAAGTAACATAATAATGTTTTTAGGGTTCCGTTGCCAAATGGCAAAAAATGGAACCCTTATAGATTCGTCATGTCTGTCTGTCTGTCCGTCCGTATGTCATAGCCACTTTTTTCCGAAACTATAAAAACTATGCTGTTGAAACTTGGTAAGTAGATGTATTCTATGAACCGCATTAAGATTTTCACACAAAACTAGAAAAAAAACAATAAATTTTGGGGGCTCCCCCATACTTAGAACTGAAAAGTGACAACACTCAAGTTGTTTACATAGTTCCCGTATTTAAATTATAGAATTAAATTAATATAAATAGTGAGAAAAAGTACAAGAATCGATGTAAAAGGCGATAAATGGTACGCGATATTATTAGTGACAATTTTAGACAACTTATAATAAAGATATAGAACTGTGTTACTAATGTGTGACGATATAAAATGTGGTGATTAAAATAGTATTTACAATACCTTTGACACTCTATAATACACAAAAACAGTGCAGTGAGAAATATTATGCAAACACCAATTTGTAGGAATAAAAATAAGTCATTGAAAATAACAACCGTATTATTAAACTAGTTTGGAAAAATACCTACCCACATACACAACAACAATCGTCACTTTTACCTCAAGTGTCAAATAGCATAACTAAGACAATATAATAACAAACAACCACTACCGCCATTATTACTTGAGGTGGACAATAGCAAAACTAAAGGTGTTACCATATGAAAAAAGTAAAAGAGTATTCAATCTTAATGATATACGACAATTACTGCCATTATTACTTGCGGTGGGGAGTAGCAAAAACTAAAAGGATACCATATGTAAATATATATAATAATATATAATATATATAATCAGTTAAGGATGAACGAATATGAAAATATTACTTTTAGACGCGAACGAGCGCAGTCACCCCCTGACAATAGCAATGATGAAAATTTCCTTGACAATACATTAAATGACACAATGCACAGTGTGCCAGATATATCAAATACTGAAGATGTTGAAACTATTATAGAATTAAGAAAAATGATTGAAAACCTCAAATACAACCTGAGTTGTGCCAATAGTGAAATCGATTCGCTCATACTTGAAAATGATAAATTAAAAAAGGAAAATCAAGATTTGACTCAAAAAAACAATTTAACTATGTATCCCTTATCTACTCCTGTTCAAGTACCGACAAAAATTTCCAAAACAATAGAACACGATATTGTGCAGGGAACCGGAACCCTCGACAAGCAAACACAAACAGACCCAGCTAGAACATACCATTTCACAGATATCCATACACAGATCGAAAATCAACATTCTGATATATTGGGGGCGCCTGAAGCTTTAATGACGAAAAAAAGGAGTATATTAAAAAATAACATATGTATATTAAGCTCAAATAAAACTAATAAAAACATATTGACTTTGGCAAAGGAATATTTCCAGGAACACTACCATATATGTCACTATTTAACACCAAATGTTGGAATAAAACATCTCTTACGTGATATACAGAAAAGAATAGAAAAATATACATTGAATGATTTCTGTATCATAATGGTTGGTGAGGAGGATTTCAGAACTACAAATAATTATTTTGACATAATAACATACATAAGAGAAATATTACAGGACATTAAAAATATAAATATTATTATTGGTCTACCAACATATAAATTAAATAATAATTACAATAATCTTTTTAACTCTAGACATGAAATGTTTAACAATATGTTGTACTTATACATTACATTGTCACACATGAACATGCTAATATTTTGGACTCAAACCTGAATTTAAGTTATCACCGCACCATATACACGCGCAGGGGTGCACTGAATAACCATGGCATGAAAATAATATTTAAAGACCTCTATTATCTGATCCTGGACATCTCGGAAGATAATTCAGTCAAGTATACAGAAGAAGCACCGTCCCAGGAAGAACCCTCTCAATACGAGCTTTTTCGCGCCTAAATATCTAACCATTCTCGACCAAAACATAGCAGGGTTTAGATCAAAAGCGAACCAATTAACGTTTCCGTGCAGAATCTCATGGATAGAAATATGGAAGTGGATGTTATTTGTTTGACTGAGAATTTCATGGTAATGGAGCAGGAAGACTCTTGCGTAATTCCCAACTACAACATGGCTGCAAACTACTGCAGGATTAAAAAGAGAGGAGGGGCTTGTATCCTTGTAAAGGCAGGGCACAAATGGAATAATATATTAACACTATTGAATATGTCTGTTTGTTCTGCTTTCGAATGTTGCGCAATCGAGCTGACAGAGTATAAAATTGTTATAGTCTGTATATATAGAGTTCCTTTAACTAGTAATTTAGATATTTTCTTTGATAAGCTGAATAATGCATTATCTTATTTAACCAAAAATTATAAAAAACATAATATTATTATAGCAGCAGACTTTAATATCAATATTCTTAGGGAAAATAAGCTAACACGTAATTTTGAGTGTCTGCTTCTCAATTATAATTTGAAATTACAAATAAGACAACCTACGAGACTAATAAGTAAAACATGTATTGACAATTTTGCCCATAACTTTGGGACAAAATGTAAATCAGAGGTAATTGAGTTTGGTTTATCTGATCACACTGCCCAATTTTTGAGATGTACCGTTAAAAAAGTATGTATTTTGAAATATTGGAAAATAAAGCGACGTGATATATGTTCAGAAAATCTTAAAAAGTTTAAGTACTGTATTAGTAAGTTAACGTTTGCAGATACATACGGAGCCTGCGACCCGAACATAGCTTATAATACTTTCTATGATGCATTCTATTTGTTCTAGGATCTATGTTTCCCCTATAGAAATATTACGATGCGCGTCCATAAAACACCTAAATGGATATCTCATGGCATAAAGATCTGCTGTGCTAGGAAACGTGAAGTCCTGTGGAGTTATAGAAAGCGTGCTAACAGAACTAATAAAGAAAAATTAATGCAATATAGTAGGAAACTAAAGAAAATTATAAAACTGACACAAAGAGCACAAAATAACCATAAAATAACTACTTCCACGAATAAAGCGAAGACTACATGGCAGATTATAAACACAACAAAGCACAATAACCCTCCAGACACTATACCATGCATTCAACTTAAGGATAACATTATAAGTAACCCTATTGACATCTCAAATGTTTTTAATGATTATTATATTGACAAAGTAACACCGTTGAATAAAATGCATAAGCTCCAATATAGACAATATTTGACTACTCAATTTCATTCTATGTTTATGAAACCCTGTATACCAAATGACGTAAAACTAATTATAAAATCTCTAAAAAACACTAGCAGTGCTGGCCATGATGACATTTGCACTAAAGTAATTAAATACGTTATTGACTATATCCAAACTCCTCTTCGTCACATTATAAATTTATCAATTGAAACTGGCACTTTTCCTGATAGTTTAAAAGTACGCATTATTAAACCCGTGCATAAAAAAAATTAGTAAATTAGGCATTGAAAACTACAGACCCTGCTATCAATGTTTTCCAAAATTTTTGAAAAATATATACATAATGCTCTCAACGATTATTTAGAATCTCATAATATTTTAGTCAGGGAACAAAAAGGCTTTCGCCGAGATAAGACGATAAATCTTGCAATTTATGATTTTTTGCAAACAGTTATGTCTAGCGTTGATAAAAGAATACCAATTTGTGGTATATTCATGGACATGACACAAGCATTTGACTATGTGGATCATGACATTATGTTGTACCTCAGGGAAGTGTTTTGGGTCCGTTGCTATTTATAATATATATAAATGACCTCCCAAAGGCGACATCTAACCCAATAACGCTTTTTGCGGATGATAGTACGGTTGCAATCAAATGTAACGGCCCAGAGACTTATGAGCGTGATATAAATACCACATTAGCGGCCATTGTCGAATGGTTGGATGCTAATAATTTGAAGGCTAACATCGGAAAAACTCAGTTGATGCATTTTAGCCAACGTGAATCCACTCAGGTTCCTAAGGTCAACTACAAAAGTGAGCCAGTTGTTGCAGTACAGACAACAAAATTCCTTGGTATCCATATAGATAATAAATTAACATGGAAACCACACATACAACAATTATGTAAAAAGATTAGTAAATCGGTCTACGCTCTTCATGAATTGGCCCAGGTTGTAAATGTAAATACATTGCTGACGGCATATCACGGCCTGGTAGTCTCAGTACTTAGGTATGGCGTAATTTATTGGGGTAACTCCACTGATATAGATTTTATATTTAAGGCTCAGAAACGGTGTATCAGAGCTATGTTTGGGCTGCAGACGACTGAAAGCTGTAGGCCACTATTTGTGAAACATAAAATTTTAACTCTTACAAGTCTGTATATTTATGAAGTCACACTATTTGTCAGACTAAATCCCAACCCATTTGAGTTAGCATCACAAAATAGCAGTAGATCACAGAGAGATAAGTGTCGATTGTGCATACGTAAGACCAATACATCTTTAATGCACAAAAGTTTATTCCATATGGCTGCTGTGCTATACAACAAACTGCCTAAAGAAATAAAGGGACTTAACTTTAATCTATCTAAGAAAAAATTGAAAAACTTTCTAGCAGATAAATAAATAAATATTAATAAATGCTACTATAGTATACAAGATTACCTAAATGACCGCTTAATGTAATTATAATATCATCCATTTATTTCTTTTTGATATATTATGATAATGTATTATTGAATTGACTATGACATAACACAATTATTGTATACAAATCTGCCAAATGTTTGCATGCCTATTCTAAGGTCGGAACACTTGGAACTAACTGTATTGTATTGACAACATCATTGTAACAGTGCTTTCTGCAAAATAATAAATGATTTATGAAACTAAAATTTTTTTTTTTCGTCAACCCAATAAATATGTGTTGGGTGTCTATGGAAAAAAATGATATTGAGGTTTCTAATATAATTTACAACTGAATAGTTGACGCGAGAGACACTTCCAAAGTGGTAAAATGTGTGTCCCCCACCCCCCCGGAAACTTCTAAAATAAGAGAATGATAAAACTAAAAAAAAATATATGAAAAATTTATGATGTACGTTACCATGTAAACTTCCACCGAAAATTGGTTTGAACGATATCTAGTAGTAAGTTTTTTTTTTAATACGTCATAAATCGTAAACCGCAATTTACCTTTCATTCAATCAAGTATTCAAGTATTCAGTTTACAAAAAAATGATACTAGTAACCTCAATATCATTTTTGATGATTTGATGACACCACGTAAGAGTTAGATGAAAAAAGTATGCCGTATGTTGTTTATAAAGACTCCTTGGTCTATGTGTTTGTATCATAATCTTTTAAATGGTTATTGACAGTTTGTCATGAATGCTACCCATTACTCTTTTTTTTTCTGTATTGGTCGCTATTCCATTACAACAATAAGTAGTTCTATAGGCTTTTAAATTCAAAAAATGGATGAAGTACAAACATTTACTTTCATCGAAAGTCAAAAGAAAAAGCGTGTGCTGCTGCTGAATGGTCACAGGTACAATTTAAATATCACAAATAAGGGATGCTCCCAGCGCAATGAGTGCATCTATCTCAATATATAAAGACGAAACTAAGATAATTCGGCAGTCATAATAACCTGCCCAAGCGAATATAATTTTCGCACAAATAATGCCCTCGAAAGTTGGCACATGCGGCTACACGCAAATATTAAATCAAAGCCAACCCTGCTGCTATTCCTCAAGGGTCTTAGGAAAGAAGCGCTTTGGCAGGACCGCAAATACATAAATAGGCTCTTTGAAGGGAATACAAGAAGAAAGATAGACATAATGTTTAATATCAAATACAAACGAGAGCTGAAAAACTTAAGAGCCAAAAATTTTGTCCTTTTGAATTTTCGACAAACCTTGGCCATATTAAAAGGATATTAGGTCAATAAATGCAGACGAATTTGTGCCTAATATGTTAATAATATTTTAGAGGCTACTAACCTCTACTTGGGTAGTAGCCTAATCGAAACGTAACCGACCCTTGGAATGATAAGGAGTGTTCGTGTACGTGTTCGATCCTGACCGGCAGTATGAATGTGAATTTCGCTTTGTGGAATTAATATGTACTAATCAAATTATTTATTATCTGCTAATAAATTTAATGTAATTTACAAATGACTTTTACTTTTTAGCATGAGTGTACACATTTAATAACTGACTATTCGCTAATTAGACGTTCTGCTATATAGACCATCTGATAGTTGGACGTTTTGCTACATGGACCTTTAGTTAGTTCATGCTAGTTAGACTTAATGCTCCTTAGACGTTTCGCGATGTTGGACATTAAGCTACTTAGACCTTCTGATCAGGAAGCGATTAATGAATAGTAGTGAGTGCGATAATATATGTAACCGTAAAAGTACAAATTGTAAACATAAGAAAAAACATTTTTAACTTTTTATTTTTATTATATTATTGTATAGATTAAACGATGCAGATTTCATAATAGTTTAAAGTATTTCAATATCTTTAAAAATGATGAAATAATCGTCTGGACTGGACACACTTAACGTTTCCACCCGGTATATAGTCATTTAGCCTATTTTAGTCCACTTCTGGACATAGGCCTCTCTCAAAGTGCGCTATAGCACCAAATCGCAGTATTAGTAGTAGATAATCTTAAAATGCTATACGTAACATACCATAAATTTAAAAAATACGATCATGGTTCAAACAGGGCTGTGTCTGAGGTCAAGAGTCGCCCTTACGATCGAGAGGTCCTGTGTTCGAATCCCGGCCATTACACCACCAACGTGGAACTATCAAAGCAATTTAGTTTAGTCGGAGGGGATAACGGGAATGCTAATGCTATGCTATGCTTAAAAAACCGTTTAAATGCTATGCTAATGTAGAAAGCTTACGCGAATATTATAAGTGAAAATAAACTAGTTTTACCGGATTACATCTCGATTCATTGTTACCTACATTATTCTCAACGTTTCGGTTGCTTTGCAGCTGTAATACTAAGATGGTGGTCGTCCCATGTCTTGAAATGTAAACACTTATAAACAAAGTGCATGTACTTCGAGATAACAATGCTTTCAACTCAGTAAACAGCTTTCATAATCTAAACTACAAATCCCTAATACGGTTGTATTGCAAGAGGCCATCAATAATGACTATAACTTGGACCCAATCCCTCAAAATCACCCGAAGGACTCTTTTGGACTTGCAATATTTTATTTAGCCATTCAACCGCTTATTCGGCAGATGCATTCTAAATTAAATATCTGTCATTCATTTCATGGGATATAAGAAGGATTGTTGGAGCGTTTCGTAAAATTTGACTTCTATAAAAAATATATTTCAGTCCCTAATAGGTGGGAATTTAAAGCAACAGCTTTTAGACATCTATGTAAAAACAATCATTTACTACAATTAAATAGTTGCTTCGAATGGTTGTCATCAAATCAATTAATACCTTTTTTTTTGTGCGGAAATCCCTATCCGTGCGTAGTCCCGTTGGCCAGCGGGGGCGGTTATGTCGGGCTTGAACCGACTAAAACCGCACGTCGTCTCGGGTCTACAGACGCCGGGGTGTAATCAATTAATACCATTTTTTTTCCCTGCGGAAATCCCTTTAGAATAAAAACCTCGTATTGGTATTTGGGTCTACACCAAGTTGATTGCCCATCTTTAATTAGACATAATGGATTTTCGTGTTCAGAATCAATTTATGATATTTCAACTATTTAGTATCAAGTTTATAAAAGTATTTTTATTTTTACATATAAATTTAAACCTAAAAGTATTGTTAGTTCTCATAAATATTAAATAAATTAAATTTTGTAAATTACAAATAAAATCTCAAAGATGTATTTAATAATTGACGTACCTAGGACGACAACGTCAAACTTAAATTAACATTAAATTAATTACTAATTCTCAAAGAAAACAATGTACTAGTCATTGTTTGCTGTATCAAAATTAACTAACCTGTTTCAGAAGTGCCGGCGGTATTTTCAACATGATGTACTGATGTTACTACTCAGTATATACAAATGACTAAGTACCATAACAATGCACCGGCACTGAGTTTAAACATGCAATTACACAAACACACCGCGTCGACAGAATCCGAGATCAAGATTTGTTTTGCCGACGACCGACTCCTCTTGGCTGTCAAGAATGACTGCACCGACGCCAGCCATCAACCACCTGTTTTGATTACAATCGCGTTAACGGAACGCCGGTCATGTGAGATGATCCAATATCAGAGCCCGGTAGCTTTCACATGAAAACCTCGCCAAATTACGCTAACTCGCAAAAGGATCCACTTATAGCAAATCAAATAATAATGAATTTATCACATATCAAATATTGATAAATCTTTTAGTCGAAAATGATTTTATTGTTTATCAAAATATTCTCCGTTTGCGTCAATGTACTTTTTTTAAACTAATTTTGAAAATGTGGTGACGTCAAATATATCTTTCCTACTCTGACAGCCTCTTCTGGTGATGAAAACTGTTGATAACGTAATTGGTTCAAGGAGGTTGAGGAGATAGGTTGCGAGGTCAGGAGAGTGGGATGGCTCATAAGTTCTAAGTTTTTCACCTTCAAAAACTCGTTGCCATGGCCATGAGGGCACTTGCAATGTCGTTGTGCAAGATAATACAGCTTTCACAGTTATTTTCAAGGAATTTCTCAAACAGATGGTTTTTTACCAGTTACTATTCACAGTACGATGATTATCTAAAGCAACAATAGCCACGTGTCTCGATGAACGTTGAACTTCGGGCTTGTAAACGGGATTGGCACTCGGAGAAAGAATGGAAATAATAATTTAGAACTTAAAGAACCTCCGACACATATTTATTTATAGCTAAGAACCATCTCGAACATATCGACTTTCGAACAAAAAATCCGCATCATAATCGGTTCATTCGTTCGGTAGCTACGATCCCACAACCAGATGCATCATACTTTTAACATCCGTTTTTGCGTCGAGGATTAAGTGAAAGTAAAAGTAAAAGTAGAGTAAGTAAAAGTAAACAAACGGCAGATTTTAAGTCTGACCAAGACTTTTGATCGCAAACAAACAGATAAACAGACAAGAATTTCAAAATAATATTTTTATGTTCACAATCGTTCACTTAACATAACCTAAATTTGTTTTTTTTTATATCTGCAATGTACGGACACAAGTAATTTACAATTCTATAATAGTATAGATGTGCAGTCTACAAAAGTACTATTTACAGATCATTCCTTTTTTTTTCTAACGTTTGGAAACCTCCACGGACTTCACCCCATCGGCATCGGTGCCAACGATGGGATAGGCGTGTCGGAATCGGACCGACTAAAACCACATGGTGTCCTCCCCAAGTGTCCATTGAAAGGCACCCCGTATAAGCCCTCGAAAGGATAACCCCAGGGTTACCGGCGGACTTTGGCCGCCACCGCGGCCTCGCCTGGTGGGGTCGGGTTTTATCCCGCGACGGTGAGTTGGCAGGCGTGTATAGGACACACACGACACGCCTCCGTCTTGGCCTGCTTCTGTAAGGACGGCGAGTCGGCCAACTGCCATCCTCAGGCCCCGATTATTGAGGTCGGTCCTCCCTCTCCACCGTCTATTTTGCGCGCATTACCTACTCGTAGAAAGGGGCGGCGCGCGGCGCGGCAGCAAGATAATTCTTAACTTTGAAACCATACATAAAAAGATTTAGTTCAGAAAAAGTGAACATACTAATTTCTTTAAAATTTAATTAAATACATGAAATAATTAGCAAAACCGAACCGCGGTAGCGTAGTGGTATGGGTAATGGACTGCTGAGACGATGTCTCAGGTTCGATCCCAGGTTTTACCATGGCACACACCAATGACTTTTCGATGCTTTTCGAAGTTATGGGTGTATTTATCGCAGGTTTATAAGTGCCCGGTTAATGGCAATAGGCTCGCCACCTATTACATTGGGACCTAAACATAAACTGGCGAAATGTGGGTGCTAGCACCTCTGCCTACCAATTCGGGGATATAGGCGTGAGTTTATGTTATGTTATGTTATGTTAATTAGCAAAACACGAAATTTACAAACATATAACTCAATAGTACCATGTTCGTCCTCTGGGGATTACAATTACGGTAATGGTACGTACACGAAATGGTACGTACAGAAAAGTTTTACGCGTATTTTTGTCTTTTCAAATAAATCTGTAAAGCAGTTATTTTTATTTTTTTCAGTGCCTGTTTTTAATTATTTTTATTTTTTTAAGTCGAGATTTTTTAATAAAATTTAATTATTTCTCGTGGGTGTGTAATACACCTCTGCCTACCCCTTCGGGGATACAGGCGTGAAGTTATGTTATGTTATGTTTATTTCTCCCTTTTGAGTGAACGTAACTCATTTGTCGAAAGCAAATTCTGGTAATCCTTCTATACACAGTAGTATAAGACCGAATATGTATACTGAACTGCGAAGCCATTTAGAGGCTATAGGCGTGATGTTATGTTATGTAATAACATAAATAATACCTAGATATGTGATAGCAGCAATCGCGGCTGATTTGATGACATTCATCAAAGATTTCCGTCGTCTGTATACAAAACTTCTCATCAGATCTTTACGAAATTTAAATGTGATTTGACGTCTTAGAGTAATAACATATACATACATTAAACGTGTGTGACATACATTAAAAAAAACAAATTCCAACGCATTGAGAGCCTTCCTCCTTTTGGGAAGTCGGTTAATAATACTTGTATAGGAATTTGTTAATTGATACGTCAAAGTGAAACGCTGATAATGCTATGCATTATCAGCGTTTCACTTTGGTTTTGTGTCATATAATAAATAATACTAAATCCTCCATGCGTTTTCTGGCTGTCAGAATCATGACAAAATCAATAGATAGTGAAGTAGATAAATCATAATAATCCTCACAGCGTTAGTCCCAGGGTCCAATCTTCTACTCGTACTGTCTCTCGATTTCGGTTATCTCAGCTTTTACGGGAGCGTCTGCCATCTGAACTCGCAGCCCCAAGAGGAAAGCCTGCACCAGAACCTCGTCCGCACAAATGGCTAGAGGATACTTTTTTTAAGGCTCCGTTCCTCAAAAGGAAAAACAGAACCCTTATAGCATCATTTTGTTTGTCAGTCTGTCTGTCAAGATCTTTTTCTCAGGCACGCGTAGAATATCAAGTACTAATTGACAACAAATACAGAGGTCTTGAAGCTGTGAAAAAAGCAAACTTCTAAGTCAATGCAATTAAACGATACAGCCGTTCGTGAAGCAAATGTTAGGGAATCAAAAACTAAAGAATCATGAAATTTAGTAAGGAGCAAGTCTTATAGCATAAGTAAAAAGAAAAGTTCGGAAACCGTAAATTTGTAGTCACCAACATCACAAAAGAATATCCGTATGCTTGTCTGTCAAGACCTATTTCTCAGGAACGCCTGGAGGTATTAATGAAAATTAATATCAAATACGCTGGTTTGCAACCCCTTGAAGCTGTGAAAAATCAAATTTCTACGTCAACGCCATCAAAACATACGGTCATATACTAGTATGCAGCAGCATATTTAGTCACGAGCACGGGAATCAAAAACTATAGGGCATCCGATATATCCAAGCTATCTTTTTCAGATCGTCAGCTTATTAAGCTGAAGTATATCCCGTCCCACCTTTTGTTTAGGTACCGATTCAAAGTCTTCACTCTAGGACTCGCTTGGGACCACCGGTCTATCGGCAGATGTGACCAACCCAGTTTGTGAACTAGCCCCTTCATCGGTGTCTACAGTAACGTGAAATTCATCCTTCAATCCAGTTTTGTACGGAACCCTCAGTGTGCGAATCCGACTCGCATTTAACCGGTTTTTTTATTCCAGTAATAGGTTGCAGTGGGAGTATAATTATACTTTAATTATTTTCAAACTACACTTTTGATTGGAGCTAATCTAAATTTCCAGTATGAAATTTGTGAATAGAGTTTCGAGGCCATTTAGAGTTACGAGGGAATATAGAGATATACATAGGTCAAACACATCACTCTCTATTTTACACGTGGTTTTGTTGAGCTGACGAAGTCGCACTTGTTTAAACCACTGCAATTTAAAAATATTTAGAAGCAGAAACGACAATTTCCTGGGTTACTGAATAATTTTCGATCGCACGTTTAGTATCAAACGTGCGAAACCTTACTTGATTTACCTATATATCAAATCTTCAAATCCTAGCTGTTGCTTGTTTGGTTTTTTTTTTTACCGCTACCATAAAGATGTTACGATTTTCATTTTGTTGATACTTTAATTAGGGTTTTGGCAGAGTGGGGGTGGCCCCATACATCCCTTATACAAAGTGACAATAAATAGAAATAAATGAGAACATGAACTTCATATAAAATAAGTTCACTGCGGTCTAAATTGTCTTTTGTGGAAAATAATTTTTTTCTATCTGTACCCTATAAGTACGAAGGTATCTATTCCTTTATGAAAAACTAGCTGTTGCCCTCGGCTCCACCTGCGTGGAATTCTGACCCCGTTTCTGCTTCCAATGGAAACCTATTCCAAGGATAAAAAGTAAGGTCTATGAGTTATAATCTATTCTTGTACCAAATTTCAGCCGGATCCGTTCAGCAGTTTATGCGTGAAAAAGTAACAAACATCCATCCATCCATCCATTCAAACTTTCACATTTATATTATTAGTGGGATATAAATACATAGTATGCATGTATTTACATCAAATAGTAATAATAAAACAACATCTAAATGACGTTCGTGGCCCAACCAAAACGGCTAAATGGATTCGGATGATATTTGGCACAGAGATAAATTATATTCTGGGCTACTTTTTCACGGGAATTGATTCCTGTGAGAAATTACGCCAGTTAAAAGTACGAAAGCCCCGCCTAAAATGATTTTCTTTAAAAATATTTATAGCCCATGTCGCTAGGGATAATGCAAGGTTTCTAATGATACATGATTCATCGAAATCTGTTCAGGCATTTAAAAGTTTTCATTGAACAAATAAACTCACGCACATTGTACATGAACTCTGAAATTGTTACACTCCTTTTTTAGGCATTCGTGTAATCAATAATCCGTTACAATAAATGTAACAGTGATTTAAATAGATCCATAATAAAACGACTAAGTATATCGCATATAAATGAGATATGAGAATAAAATTGAATTAATAGTTTTAACACTTCATGCCTAGATTTTACAAGTGATACGTAGCAAATGCCAGTTCAGTCCAGTCGAGTGACTTTTTCCAATAGGTTAGTAATCATCAAATATTTAGATACTGGCGGTAAAAGCTTATGATGCCAGTTTTCCTCTAATTAATACAAATAAATACTTACGACTTGAGATTTTGTTCTTTTATGAAGTCAAAGTGTATGATTTATTTTCAAAATTACCTACCTAATTCGTAATTTTAAATCCAGCTAAGCACTTGATTATTGAATATTTAGACTATTTATAACATCGAATATAAAGCCTCGTGTCGCATTGTTTGCTATCGGACTCCTGCGAAACGGCTTGACCAATTCTTATGGTTTTTTTTTGTGTATTTTTGGTAGGTCTGAAAATAGGTCGCAGGTTATTTTTATGCCCCTAGGTGAAAGGGATCAGAATTAAGATTCTCATTTTCTTTAGTTAAATGAGATCTTAATAGTCAATTACTTAAATATTTTTATAAAAATTATGAATATTGTGGCATAAAGTAAAATAAGCTATGTTGTATGTGCTCTATCAGCCAGACAGGTAAGGACAATGGACAAAGATGCACACGAAGATGAATTGTGTGCCAAATGGTTTCTTAGATTGTTAAGATTGAGACTGCGTTAGATACAGTTCCGTAAATTACTGATATTATCTTATAAGCGTAAGCAACTAACAATAAACGTGGGTATCATTATTATTTCTTACGTTATAAAATAAACTAAATTAAGAACATCATTTTTAGGGTTCCGTACCTCAAAAGGGAAAAAGGAACAATAAAAGGATCAATTTCTTTTCCGACTGTCCGTGTGTCACCACCGATGTTCTCAGGAATGGGTGGATTTAGTAAGTTGAAATTTATACCAGATACTGAGGTCTATAGTGCGTATTAGGTCCAAGGTCCTGAGTTAACATGATAAAAAGATATGGGCAAATTTAGATTTTTGCGAAAACTTGTAAGTACCTAAATGTACCTTAATTTTAAACATATTTTATTTTTGGGAATTTTCCCTTTTGTCAAAATTGACTATTCAAGGTCAACCGGAAGTATCCTATAGGTTTTGGGTCGAAAACCTTTATGTTAGTTCCCGTTGATCTAGAATCACGAAATTTGGCGAAAAGCAAAATTTTTCCTTTTTTTGTGCTGTAAGAAGAAGTAAAGGGAAAATTTCCAAAAAAATAAAAAAGCTGAAAAGTTAAGGGGCCCACATACATACATAGTTGACGTCAATTAAGATAGGCCTCGATTCAATTAAGCTGGGTGCTCATACATTTTAGAGGTCTAGCTTAATTGGCACCAACCACTAATAAGGTAATTAAATACAATTGTGCTATTGTGTGAAAGAAAAGAATTTTTATTCCGATAGGTACCAATTCTATTACGGCAGTATAATAGGTAGGTACGGAACCTTACCCGAAGGGGCCATCTTGAAACCGGAGATGGCCCTGGGTCAGTCGGGGTGCGAGGGAAATGCCTTGTGGGCCACCTTATCTTACCTCGGCGTCTGAAGAGCCGAGACTGCGTGCGGTTTTAATCGGTTGATGCCCGATATAACCACCCCCGCCGGCTGGCGTGGGGTATTCGAGGGCAAATCAAGCATGAAAAAAAGGAACAGAACCCTCGGCGCACGAGTTCTCCTCGCACTTTACTGGTTGTTTTTTAGGATTTATCTAATAATGGCATAGGAATTCTCAGAAGAATTTCTGTGAATAATGGTACCTATTTTACATAAAAACTGAAACAGATGTCACCCAGTTTATAAAACTAAAAAAATAATGATAAAGACAGAAACATTTGCATATAATTTTGAGTGATAAAAATAAAATAATATTACCAGTAACTGAAATTGTACGGTAAAATTATGATCATTGTGGTAGTGATGGAGCGCTTATGTATACCGGGTGTTGGGGAAACGCTCCCGAAAACAAAGACAGGCAATAGTATGGAAGATAAAAAACATTTTGAGCAATTATGTTTTTTGATCAGATTCATATTTTGTTCTTAATTGTTTCTTTTTTTTATTAGCATTATTCAAACTCCATCGTATTAATACAGCTTAATGAAACCGGCGACGTCATACCGATATTCATTGCGGCATTCATTTCTGTAGGTAAAGTGACGCATTTTTTCTTGAAATAATCGGTTTTATTTAGCTGTACTAACACGGTGGAGCATAAATATTATTAATGAAAAATTTAAAAAAAATTGTTTGCATGGCCACGCGAGGTCTTCATATCGAAGTGCCTTTAAATGCTTTATTGCCCGCCGTGGAACAGTTTCATGTCTTTATTCTGATAACAGATCAACTAACACCATTTAACTGTAACTTTAAAACCTTGAAATGAGCAGTTGTCTAGACGCATAATGTCCCTTCACAATGCGTGCCGTGTCGAGGACTGCCTTCTGCATCAGGCCCTTAACCCAGCTACCCAACGTGAGCCTCTTAAGATGTTAATCGAGACTCTTAGCAGTCCCTGGACTCATACAACAATCGGAACAATGATCGCCGTATCCACATGTTCACAACTTCATTGGCTAAATCCAAATACTTAATTTACTCATATTTTTTTAGCTTTCATTTCGTCACGAGAAATGGTGATATCAACAATCATTACAAGCATTTCTAATCGATCTATCACCACTATATTGGGCTTGTAGCCTGCATAACAGAAATATTGTTTGATGTGCCTTCATAGTGCAATTATTTCACATTCCAACTCACACTCTCTCTCTCACACACATCCTTATTCACACACACACACACACACACACACAACACCCTTTTTCAACGGTAAATAACCAAGTTTGTTTTTATTTTCTACTGGGTAATTTCAGTAAAAATAATGTATATAATAATTATGTCTTTAATTTTAATTTTAAATTGTCTTAGTTCGTGGGAACCTGGTGACCTGTAATTTAGGTTTGTGTTTCCAACCACAGGTGCCAGCGATCCACAACCCAAATATTGTATACGATTATTATTATATTTCCTTTATTAAATTTTAAACACATATAAATTATATTTTTAAATACATTCTATTTAATATATATAAAAAAACAAATATATTTAAAAATAAAAAAATTGATGCCCACCGGCATCGGGTACAGGGACCAAGCTACCGGTGGTTAGGGCTCCAGACAGAGGAATCTCCTCACAATACGTGCCGTGTCGAGGAGCACTGCCTTCTGCATCAAGCCCTTGACCCAACTGCCTACCGCGAGCCTCTGGAGATATTGTTCGAGGCTGTTTGCAATCAGTCCGTGAACCGATACAACTATCGGAACAATAATCGCCGAATCCACACTCCACATGTCGACAACCTCGTGAGCCAAATCCAAATATTTAATTTGTTTTTCTTTTTCGGCTTTCACAAGATTCTCGTCATGTGGAATGGTGATATCGATAATTATTGCGCGGCGTTCTGACCGATCTATCAACACTAAATCAGGTTTATTAGCTACAATAGTCCTATCAGTGATGATAGATCGATCCCAGTATAACGTGATGTCCCCATTTTCAAGAACTGCGTCGGGCACATACCTCTGATTCCACAAGGTTGTACTTTAGAGCAAGCTGTTGATGAACAATCCTGGCTACTTGGTTATGTCTAAGATATTACGCCAGAATGTATTAGTAACATCATCATCTGGTCGATGCACGTCAGTCCCAGTTGAATCAGGGCGCTCCCAATTTCTGTAGACCCACCTTTGGTCCCTTTGGAACGTGCGATTCTGAGAATATCGCTCCACTCTTTTCTTATACCATTGAATCCGGTTTGCCCACGCAGAAACTTTCTGATTCAGGAAGTCGATGCGCTCTGTGACTCGTGCCAAAAATTCTCGAGGTCTAATGTCAGTCCCCGAGAACGCTCGACTCACAAAGCGCATCACTCTTGGGTGTGTATTGCCCGAACTGAAACAAATGAGCTTTCCAATGAGTACCCTAGTCTCGTCAATGCGTCGCTCAATTCTAAAGTGCCAAGCTGGCACAGAAGATTTCGGTCGAGTAGCTATGTCGCACTTTGGAAATTGAAAATTAGCTACTCGACAAGCTGCGACGGCCGCGCAATATAATTGAATGTGTATCACCGAGATCTTCGCTATTATCAAAATAATCTGATAATAACGAATCCAGGGCACACACTAGCGCTACATTCTTTTTATGCGTTGGCAAACGTGGTAGGCGAGGTCTATTACCAGAAGGTATGGATCGATATTCCCCACAATTTGCGAACAGGGGGTGGTACCCGGGCTACTTCGTACGTTAGAGCGTAGCCTCTCAAGTACAGAGTCATCCAACAAATGACAACGTTGGATGGCCCGCACTCGATCCGATAGCCGTTGTGCCGAGACGTTCACAGTTGGTTCAAGTACCTGAAACAAAGGCAGCATACGAACACGGTACGCAGTGAGGTTGACTCCTCCCTTTGTAGCCACAAAATATACCCGCATGACGTTTTCGTTCGTAGAAGTACTCCATCACATGCGGTGAACATCACCACTAGTAGCGGGGGCCCTATTCGAAGCCGGTGGGCGTCGGGGCTCCAAGCCAGTCGGTGGCCGTCCTCCCGCCAGCCGACGTACAGGTATTGTTATTGGCTACAATAGTCCTACCACTGATAATAATAGACCGATCCCAGTATAAAGTATCTCGACCATTTTCATCGGGCACATACCCATAGTATGGTACTTCCGAAGATACAACATTGTATTAACAAGACGATAACAATCGGAAATAGTGTGTCTGATGGTAGCTCCGGGATGGTGGCATGCCCGACATTCAACCGTACCGTATATACCCGATAGTTGTTAAATTAAATTTAAAATTAAATAGGCGCTGATAAATCGTGCAATATTTACCCACTTTGCAAGCACAGGCTTTTTTTTTTTTTTAACGTGCGGAAATCCCTTCCCCGCCGGCCAGCGTTGGTGGTTATGTCGTGTCTCGACTAAAACCGCACGGTGTCCTCCCCAAGTGTCCGTTGCCGGAGACCACGGCCCTCACCATGGTCTCCAACGAGAGAACGTCGACGAGGTGTGCAAGCTCTTTGAGCGGATTATTGCAGAGCGCCTCGTCGAGCATCTCACGAATGTGGGGCCAGATCTGGCGGACAACCAGTTCTTTTTCCGCCGGGGGCGCTCCACCGTGGAAGCGATCATGCGCGGTAGGCGCCTGGCGGAGGAAGTAGTCTCGCGGGGTGGGGTGGTGGTGGCGGTGTCTCTTGACATCGCCAACGCCTTCAACACCCTACCCTGGAGCTGCGTTAGGGAGGCGCTCGCGTATCACGGAGTGCCTCCTTACCTCCGCCGCATTGTCGAGGCATACCTATCCGAGAGGGCCATAGTTTACCCGAGCTGGCTAGGGCCAGGGCGACGAGAAGTGTCGTGCGGTGTTCCGCAGGGGTCGGTCCTAGGGCCACTCCTGTGGAACATCGGATACGACTGGGTGCTGCGCGGTTCGTTGCTCGAGGGTGTCAGCATAACGTGCTATGCTGACGACACCCTCTTTATGGCGCGGGGAGCAACGCACCGAAGCGCGGCACTAAAGGCCACGGCAGGGGTTGCTCAAGTCGTGGGTCGAATACGGCTTCTGGGACTCGAGGTCTCTCTCCACAAATCCGAGGCAATGTGTTTCCACGGGCCTCGGAGGGGGCCACCTGCGGGAACCAGCATAACCGTAGGGGGCGTAAGCATCGGCAAGCACAGGCTTAAAATAGTTGTTAGTAGATGGCTACAGACTAAAAACTACACAGAGACAGAGGACCTACTCACTATATCTATATTATGAAATTAGATACGAAATTTATACTCATATACAATTTACATACACATAATATACACTGAAACTGTTATTATTATAATACATACCTACATATTATTATATATATCATACATACATATACATACACACATTACCCATATTAATGTTATAAAATACTAGCCTACCTACATTTACCCATTATTATGAGGCTAATAAGTCTATGCCAGTTCCTCTCTTTTCTTATATTGTTCTGAGATAATTATTTTTATTTTTATTACTGATATGTTTGTGTTCTAAATTTTGTTGATTTGTTTTTATTTTTATTTTTTTTATTGTTTTGATCCTGTCCTTAATGAGCGAATACTAATTTCGTTAAGATGTCACTACTAGGGGTAGCAGTGCTCCGGCTTAAAGCTCGGAAAAGCACTGCCCCCGGACCCGACGGCATTCCAGGCCGCACATGGGTCCTGGCCCTTGAGGAGCTAGGGCCTCGACTGGTGGCGCTCTTTAGCGCATGCCTCGAAAGGGGCCAGTTTCCAAAGGCGTGGAAGACGGGGAAACTGGTCCTTATCCGGAAGGCGGGGCGGCCGGCGGATCAACCATCCGGTTACCGGCCGATCGTGTTGCTCGACGAGGTGTGCAAGCTCTTTGAGCGGATTATTGCAGAGCGCCTCGTCGAGCATCTCACGAACGTGGAGCCAGACCTGGCGGACAACCAGTTCGGTTTCCGCCGGGGGCGCTCCACCGTGGAAGCGATCATGCGCGTTAGGCGCCTGGCGGAGGAAGTAGTCTCGCGGGGTGGGGTGGTGGTGGCGGTGTCTCTGGACATCGCCAACGCCTTCAACACCCTACCCTGGAGCTGTGTTAGGGAGGCGCTCGCCTCGAACATCTCGAACATCGGATACGACTGGGTGCTGCGCGGTACGTTGCTCGAGGGTGTCAGCATAGTCTGCTATGCTGACGACACCCTCGTTATGGCGCGGGGAGCAACGTACCGAAGCGCGGCACTGAAGGCCACGGCAGGGGTTGCCCAAGTCGTGGGTCGAATACGGCGGCTGGGACTCGAGGTGGCTCTCCACAAATCCGAGGCTATGTGTTTTCACGGGCCCCGGAGGGGGCCACCTGCGGGAACCAGCATAACCGTAGGGGGCGTGAGCATCGGCATCGAGCCCACGATAAAGTACCTTGGGCTCGTACTCGATAGCCGATGGGACTTCGGACCTCATCTCCGAAGTCTGGTCCCGAAACTGAGGGGGCTGCGGCCGCGCTATCGCGGCTGATGCCCAACGTTAAGGGACCCAACGCCCCCACTAGGAGACTGTACCTGGGGATCGTGCGAAGTATGGCCCTATACGGGGCCCCCGTATGGGCGGAGACTCTGGCGGCCCGCAACGTGGCTGTATTAAACAGCCCGTTAAAAGCGATGGCCGTCAGAGTCATCAGGGGGTATCGCACGATCTCCGTCGAGGCGGCATGTCTCCTAGCCGGGACCCCTCCATGGGACCTGGAAGCGAGTACCCTTGCGCTGCTGTACCATTGGCGCAAGGAAGCGCCGGAACGGGGCCATAGGCCGGAGCCCCGAGAAATCAGGGCTCAACGGTCCCAGCTCCACCGGGAACTCATGGAGACATGGAGGGTGCGACTTGAGCACCCAAGGTGGGGGGAATCCACCATTGCGGTGGTGAGACCGATCATGAAGGAGTGGTTGGAGAAGGACCATGGGGACCTCTCCTACCGGATGTGCCAGATGGTTACCGGACACGGGTGTTTCGGTAAGTATCTGTGGCGCATCCACCGGGAGACAACGCCGCAGTGCCAGCACTGCGAGGATCCTGGCGAAGACACGGCGCTCCACACGTTGGTGGAGTGCCCTGCGTGGGCGAGTCAACACCGGGATCTCGTTGCGGTCCTGGGCGTGGACGATCTCTCGCTGGAGACCATGGTGAGGGCCGTGGTCTCCGACGGGAGCAAGTGGCACGCCGCCGCCTCTTTCTGCGAGCAGGTAATGCGCGCGAAAGAGACGGCGGAGAGGGAGCGGGAGAGAACCCTGCCCCCCGACTGTCTGCGGCGAGGACGCCGCAGACTCATCTACGCCCGGGACTACCGACCTCCATGATCGGGGCCTGAGGACGGCAGTTGGCCGACTCGCCGTCCTTACAGAAGCAGGCCGTGGCAGAGGCGTGTCGTGTGTGCCCTACACACGCCTGCCAACTCACCGAAGCGGGATAAAACCCGACCCCACCTGGCGAGGCCGCGGTGGCGGCCAAAGTCCGCCGGCAACCCTGGGGTTATCCTTTCGAGGGCTTACCCGGGGTACTTATTTATTTGTGAGAGGTACAAAAGTTACAAGTGATTGGCAAGTTCGTTGATTTTCTTCTATCGAATATATGGATCAAATGCATCAAATGGTATGTAAAAAATGGAATTTAGTGCTCTCAAAGAATCGAAATGTTGATAGTCACATTCGTTTAGCTTACTAAAACTAAAAAATAAAGTTTTTAAGTGGCAAAAGCACTTCTAAGATGACCGAGATGATGCTAATGACGAACCTCACACTGGATGCCCAAGCATCTTAACAACTTAGAGAATGATGACGTAAGTATATCACTTGACATGAGTACATTGTGCGTGATTTTGGATAAAAACAACTCCGCAATCCCGCAATCATACCTCTGCTACCATCTTCGACGGATTTAGTTCCCTACAACTTATTCCTGTTCCAAAAAACTGAAGAACTCATGAAAAGACGAAGATTTGCTAAGATTGAGGAGATAAAAACTACATCACTGGAAGAACCCATGGCTATACCTAAAAGTCCTTATCAGAAGTGATTTGAAGATCGGTAAAAGCTTCGCCACAAGTGTATTATATTAGAAACGGATTACTGTACAAGAGACACTATAAATATTGATGAATAAATAAAAAGTTTTTGATAAAAATTAAAAGTCACCTTACTTTTTGAACACACTCTGTATGTCAAGTGCCAGATATATTATTTCGTATTAACGTAGATAGTATATCAATAATTTTATTTTATAGTCGATAAGACATTGGTTCACTTATAGTGTATCTTGTACTGTATCTAGTGTATATCTTTGGCATAAAAATGTTATTTTATTCGATTTTAATTTTAACTTTATCAAGTCAATATGTAACAAGTTAGTAATCCTATATTATTTTCATTTAGGATACAAATCGTCAGGCTTCGCCAAAACAGCGTGTTTTCTGTTTGTTCCATTTTTCTAAGTATTCATTTTAGATACACTTACGGCTTACCCCATGGTGAGCGGTAAACGCAAACCAGTTTCATCTGCGACATCATATTTATTACTTGTACGTTGCCGATTAACATAATAAACTTTTTATTTTTACCTCAAACGGTAGCTTATTAGGAGAGTGATGTGGCAGTGCGGCTGTAAGTATAAAATACTAAACTAAACTTGATTGTTATAGGTCAATTTGGACCTTTTAAGCAAAACTTTGCATATGTGGATGTAAGAGAAGGGGCGCATATGTTCTACTGGTTATTTTATACGACTGCTGATGTCAATAATTACACTGAAAGGCCCTTAATAGTATGGTTACAAGGTGGACCTGGTGGATCTTCTACTGGTATTGGTAATTTTGATATATTAGGACCTCTGAACCTAACACTACAAGAAAGAAATTACACTTGGGTGAGTTACTTAATTATTATTTTCTTTAATTGTAAAAGGTATTTAAGTGTCATCCTACTTATATTATAACAGTAATAATAGGTTTCCATGGATAGCGGGAACGGGATTAGAACACCACGCGGGTGGAGCCTCGGGCAACAGCTTAGTATACAAATACAAAAGTCACACAATCATTCCTAGTCTAAAAATAAACCGCCCCTGACCGTTCCCGGTGCAAAAGTGTGCATCACACTCACTGCGTTTCTACGCTGGATTGCAGTGGCCAGCCTCTGTACCAGGAACGATCCGGAACTAGAGTCCCCAGTCGTCTCTTTGAGCCTTATAGTTTATAATAAACTAGCATCGCCAGGCGGTTTCACCCGCGTAAGTCCCGCCACCCGCTTGATCACGTGGGAATATGGGGATAAAAAGTAGCCTATGTTACTCAGGGATAATGTAGCATTCTAATGGTGAAAGAATTTTTTAAATCGCTCCAGTACTTTTTGAGCCAATTCGTTACAAACATACTTACATACAAATCTTTCCTCTTTATAATATTACTCGCTGAGTCGGCAAACGTTGTTTTGCCATGTATATTATTAATTATTGCCCTGGAAATTAAAAAATTAACATGAGAGATGCACAGAAAAATTAAAATAATACGTATAACAGTCACTGCTACGATCGATACACAAATAAAACCAAAAGAAAATGAAAATAAAAATCGCGATGGAAAAATAGAGGTTGATCGTAGAGGGTTGAAAATTCAGGGTTGTATGTATTTTCTAATGCTGTATCATAAAAAAAACTTAAAGAATTATCTAAAAATTAAAAAATAAATTAGGGGACTACCCTTAACATTTAGGGGGATGAAAAATAGATGTTGTCCGATTCTCAGACCTACCCAATATGCACACAAAATTTCATGAGAATCGGTCAAGCAGTTTCGGAGGAGTTTAACTACAAACACCGCGACACGAGAATTTTATATATTAGATTAGTATTAGTATATTAGTATTAGTATAGATGAGAGGGTATTATTTCCTTAGTCGAGTCAACCAATGTGTTGGGTAATAAGGGTGTAAACTTACCATTTACAATATTAGTTGATTTCTTCATGCTGAATAATATATGAATAATACGTTATAGCAGTTGTAGCGAAATTTTAATCTTTGTACTGGCCGGTGAGCAATTTCAAACCTTTATTTAATGTTCATCATCATTGGTTACCTACATAATGATGATAGATCACGATACTTTCAACTCTGGACATTAAACACTAGCTTTTTACAGGTCAATAACTTCAATGTCCTCTTTGTAGACAATCCTGTTGGCACAGGGTACAGTTATGTTGATGAACTTAGGTTTCTTACGACAACTAATGATGAAATCGGTAAGTTACATTTAAATCTATTACCCTAATAATATATCTTTGCTGCTTGCTACTGGTTTTACTAAAAATTATATTAAAACCCTTGAAATTCACAGCTCTCGATTTTCTAAACCTTATGCGTGGATTTTATGAGAACAATCCAGAATTTAAAGATGTGCCACTTTACATCTATGGACAATCTTATGGCGGCAAGATGGCAGTGGATATGGCTTTACGTATGCGTGAGGTATAACAAAATATTAAAATATAAAACTAAGACATTTTGAAAGCTATGTTCTTAATTTAAATAATTTTAGCTGAGCGGAATTTTCATTTAGTATTATGAAACGCTGGCACGGCCAGGCCACGTTGCATGGCCTTGAAGCGTTTCAGTACCTTCGCTTATCACTCCAGTGAGGTCAATGGAAAATAAATAATTCAATGCTAATCAATTTCTGAGTGACCATTTGTGGGGTCTTCTTTTGATCTTCTCTAAATAATAATGCATATAGTCATTGATATCTTTTTCGTCCAAGGCAGATAATAGTTACAGCCCACCATTTACAAACATACATACATAAGTAGGTACATCACAAGCTCACTTCCTAAATTCTTTTCATTTTGTTGCCTTAAGTAATCAATCTTACAACAATTGGCCCTCGAGGTCCTACAACAACCTCGTAATTCGTAAGTATATGGAATGTTTAAGGTTGTTACTATTAAATTGTTCTAATTCTTCCTATCACTGCTTATCATACATATCATCAAATATATGACCTAGGCGGAAAGTGCGGGTACAATTCAATCCAACCTGAAGGGAATTGCAATGGGTAATGCATGGATACACCCCGTCGACCTCACTCTCAGTTGGGGACCGTTGCTATTAGCAGCTGGTCTCGTAGATCAGGCGGGATATGAAAGTATCCAGAGAGCAGCCAGAGAGGCAGAACGCTTATTCAACGAAGGCCAGTACTTCAATTCTACTACACAGTGGTCGAATACACAGCGAGCAGTTCAAGATGCTCTCACCAGAGTCGACTTCTATAACATTCTGACAAAAATGTCAGTATCTAATATGGTACCTGACACAAGGAATAATTATGGTAAGTACACACAACTTTTTTGCCAACATTCGGATTAACATATTGATTTAACTATTGAGGAAAAAATAAAGAAGTGACTATATGTTACCTTTTATACTGAGTAGGCAAAGCGCAAAGCGCGGCGACGATGGGCATTGCACTGTGCCCACGTGAGACGTGCAGCTTGCGTTGGCCATTGACGCTAGGGAGTGCCTTTAAAATAAGATGAGTTATATGCCCCATTGTCAATGCAACTTTGACATTTATATGGATTTTTTGCTTACCAAGCTTCAGCGAATAGGGTAAAGTTGAACATAGTAAATGTACGATTGTAAGCTTCTAAGGTTTGAACTGAAGCGCGAAACTGCTGCGTGATTCCTGAAGAAGTATAATGCAAAAGCTACCCTATCCTTTCTCTTTAGTATCGTACACGGCTACTAAAGAATAGATATGCTGTGCTTCATCTGATAGTATGAAATTGCCATCGCTGTGTATCTATGTTTTCATGAGTCCCGGGTAATAAGCGTTGGGACTATTAGAACCTAGGGACCAAAAAACACAGTGTGAGTCCTGTAACACCTCTACTTTGCCCTTCGAGTATTATATACAGACGTGTTTATAAGACAAGAGATGCGAATATATTGCAACTACTATGTTTTTATTATAACCACACATTTACTGTGGACGTTATACGTACTTCTTGCGTATTTGATATCAATAGGTTTTACCTACTTTTCATGGGATATAAATAGCTCGATTGGTAAAATACAACTTTTCACTTTTATGTTTGAGTATATACATACATATATGTAAGAACTCTTGTGCATATAGTCTATCGAACATACTGATAGATCTCAAACGAGTATAAGTAGGTACAACCGCCTACCTTAATATGTACGTTCTTTGACAGAACACACTCTAGTTATGATAATTACGAAACTTCCACTAATGAAATCTACACTTTTAGAATTATCGAGAGATATGATGATCCGAAATGCACCGTACATGTCAGACTCGGGTTGGACGAGACAACAAGAGGTGAATCTTGAATATTTAATGAATAACGAAGTGAAAGAAGCCCTACGAATCCCTGAACACGTGACCTGGGGCGGACAGTCCGGTCCTGTATTCGACTATTTACGTGTGGATTTCATGAAACCTGTTACTGATGGCAGTTAGTATAAAATTAAAAAAAGAAACAATTAGGTTTGAGACTACTTTAACCTTAACAACTTACTCGAAGTTCAATAAAATCTTTTTTGTATAAGACATTCATATCTGAAGAACACCATCATATATTTTGAACAACATTTCAGTTGAACGACTATTAGAACAAGAGGATCCTATTATCGTCACGAAATACAATGGAAATCTAGATTTGATCTGTGCTACACCGGGTACGTATTTCCTTCAATATGTTAATAAACAATATTTTATTTTTGTAAATCGAAGCATTTATTAAACAGGTAATCTTCCTAAAAAGAATAATTGTCATTTGTATGAAATAACTTCAAAAAAGTCCCGGTTCAGTGTGAAAATATTATATATTCCCTATGTGATAAAACATTTTACGCTATTTAATGGGTTCTTTATGCGCAACCTACTATGCTTAGGTTCGGTGAATACAAACTCGTAGCACCCGTGGCAATTGTTGTTATTATAAAATACCTACAACTACCTAACTTCTTTGAGATTAGATTATTTACCTTGCTAACTTCGTTTTTCGATACTAGGTACCTAATTATATTGTAGGAAAAATGATAAACAAAATATAATTTGATATTTATATAGTGTAAGTACGTAACCTAGAGATATATGAAATAATTCCAGATGTGTAAGTGACAGGTGGTGCCACCAAATCCTAACCATTTTGATTAACTTATTTGATAACTTGTACCTTTTTTTTTTTTTTTTTTTTTTTTTTCGTGCGGAAATCCCTACGGATACCCCCCCGCGTGCCAGCGGGGGCGGTTATGTCGGGCTTGAACCGACTAAAACCGCACGCCGTCTCGGGTCTACAGACGCCGGGGTGTAAGGTTGCCCATAGAGCATATCCCTCGCACCCCGACTGACCCTGGGCCATCTCCGGTTTCGAGATGGCCCCCTCGGGTTTGGGAACCACGGTGTCCCCGTCTTGCCCCGGTTTGGGGGAGGGGCGCTAGTCGCCCCACCGTCCCGGCCTGCTTCTGCTGGGGTGACAGGTGGCCTCACCCGCCACCCCCAGGCCTGCGCTCATGGAGGACGGAGGTCGTTAAGCGACCTCCGGCGCCTGAGTTGCCTGCGACGTGCGGCGAGCAAGTTGCGGGCTCGGCGGACCGGGAGAGTTCTAAGTCTCTCCCGGGCGCGCTCCGCCACCTCCTTCGCGAGCATTACATGCTCGCATGATAACTTGTACCTACTGACCACATTTAAATATCTTATATAATACTTGGTGATACACTCGGCTCCGCCAGCGCGGAGGTCGGTTATCGTTTTTTTTTTGTCATATCTCCGGCTCTTGTTAACCAATTGCAATCTAACCTACCACAGATTTTTAAGTCTGACCAAGAACATACCGAAGAAACCGCAATAAAATCCATGCAGTAATTTTTGCGTCCATCGTGTAAAAACATACAAAAAGAAAAGAATTTAAAAAAAAAGTGTTCAGAATCGTTCATTTAACATAAGCCAAGTATTTTTTTGAAATATCTACAATGTACAGACACAACTTATTTACAATTTTACCTTACCTCGTACTTAAATAATCTAAAAATTTCAGGTCAGATTGTGTGGGTAAATCGCTTAAAATGGCACGGCGCAGAGGCATACAAAAACGCACCTCGCATACCGATATGGGAAAACAATAGACTAGAAGGGTATTACAAGTCTTACGGTCCTTTTAGATTCTTTTGGATAAATGTTGCTGGACATAGTGTAAGTATAATCGTCTGTTTTTGTGCCTGAGGTCACCTGTTTGCAGCAAGTGTGCCCACCTAGCTCATCATCACAGCCCATAAACGCTCCCCTGGTCACCACTTATATGGGTCGTCAGAATACTCTATAAATAACCTATCAAGACCCTAAAATTTGTGGTTTCCTGACTTCCTATATACGTAACTTAAATCACACTTCATAAAAAGAAAGGAAGAAGAAAAAAAAAAATGATGGTATCAACTCTAATATAGAGAGTAGTTTATTTTAAAACTTTTGTTTTTGTTTGCATAATTGTTTAAATAATTTAGGGCTTTGGCTCATTTTTTTTTCATTTTTTTCACATTTAAGTAACATTACCAGTTTTATGGCATAGCAGCATTCCTCCCACGAAGGATTGTATTTTATGCTGTACGTACTTAAATCTAGATTAACACGATTTCATTATTTATATAAAATGATCTTAACTTATATTTTATATTAGTAGGCGTAATAGTATCTCGCACCGTTGAGGGTAATCTATTTATGTATCTGGGAACTAGGTAGTCACTTCTTCGCTCACCGTATATGTTTATTGTGGCAGCCCGGCTAGTTTCGCACGGCAGATTCTAAGAAACGGCACTTAACTTTTAAATTATTTAGGAACCTAGTAGTGGAACCTAACACGCTGCACCTTTCAGTCCTGGGTTGTCACTTTAGAACCTTTCTTTGCTGGCAATTATTCTTGTTTGTTTTTGGACATGACACGTTTACTGCGGCAACGTTGGAAATCAACTTTCTGCCAGTGCGCTACGAGACAAATACTGCCTGTATAAAACTTTCCTGATATGCGTTACAACCTCTATTTTGTCGCACCAGGACCTGGCTTTCAAGGTCCATACAGACATGGAAACTCATTATATCAACGTTTTTGATTCCACTAAATAATAAATAATAAAAATTTATTCAGGGTTTCAAACTTGAGTACAAAATAAAGTTTACAATATTTGCAGTTTAACATTAATTATAACAAGTACTCGGAAGGTAAGACTCCCTGATAACAAGTAGGTCGAAACCTGTAATGTAGGTATCAGAGCACTAGCCCCTATTATTAAATTTTTAGTGGCGTTAGAGGACAAGACTGTAAAAATAAAATTATTACATTTAAACACTCATCTTAATCTTCAGTAGAGTGCATGCATGGTTTTGTACAGTGATGTTGTGTGAGAGTGTATGTGCGGGTGTGTTTTGTGCACAAATATATATTTATTATACGTGTTAAAGAAGAATTCCGTATTTTTTTAAATTTTTGAACTTGTATCATTTTCAGTTTCGCTGTAGTTTAAGCGATGCAACCATTCAAATAGGGATGTTCTACTTTTGTGGTAGTTCTTTGTATGTAGTTTAAGTTCTTTGTTTCTCTTATTGAAAAGATAGCTGCCCAGAAAACAAGGGAAATTATTTGTATACATGGTATTAAATTATGTAACACTAAATACTTTATGGCTAATACGTCTACTTTGGGTTTCCTTCGCCTTTTCAGGGTCTACAAGATTATAGAATCGTTGCATTAGTCTCTGAATGAAACGCTGCCTTACCGTTAGGACATTACTATCCTGATATAGAGTGAAAGTGGAACATAAGAAAGGGCGGAATTGACTCACCTTAAGGACGGCTCTTTGGGCTCTTTCCAGGGAGAATAAGTGGGTTTGGTCTGCACCTCCATAATCCTCACCTGCACTAATCGATAGGCTACTTCCTCCTGTATATCTAGTTGCGGTAGCCCCGGGTACTGTAAGATATTTCACGCATTCCATCCATCTTTTCTTGGTCCAATATCTCTCATTATCTATACCAACATGAGATTTGAGTAGAGAAAGCATTGAAATAAAAAAAATTACTACTATACAACGACATCTCTCAGTTATTATTTTTCATAAGATCGAAAATTATCTGTACCTTTTTTTTCTGTACCTACTAGAGACCTGAATTGAGGAAACATTTAAATTTTAAAATTTTGAATACTTCACCGGAAACAATATCAATCAATGCAGATTTTTCGCAACTCTGAATGGTTTAAAGTTACTTTTTGCGAAGTGCACTTGAAAACCTTCCCGTAGCTCGGAAGTGCTGGAGTTCTGAATACTGGTAGGGTTTCGATGTAGTAAGGTGCGGGTTTGGGAGGGTACGGCAAGATAGTTGTCATGCCGCACTGGATATAAATATTTTGATACTATGCGTGAGGGTATTAGGGTACAATATATTATTATTATATCAGAAGCAAAAATATTTAACAGATCACTGTCTCTTTTCTACACGCACGAGAACATAGTTAAATCAGGCCTGCACCAAGCGTAAGACAAGGACATTGTGGTGCCGCACGGACTGAAAGTCGTTTACGGCAAAATACTTCAGCGAAGGTGATAACAGGCATATTTTCAGCAATGGGTGTCATTTACCCAAAGGATGACGGATTAAGTTTTATTATAACAAATACATATTACCTTTTTTTTTTTTTTTTTTTTATCGTGCGGAAATCCCTTCGGATACCCCCCCGCCGGCCAGCGGGGGCGGTTATGTCGGGCTTGCACCGACTAAAACCGCACGCCGTCTCGGGTCTTCAGACGCCGGGGTGTAAGGTTACCCATAGAGCATATCCCTCGCACCCCGGCTGACCCTGGGCCATCTCACCACTAACAGCATCGCTCATCCTGTCTCCTCTGAAAGCAGAGGAGTACGGAGAGCGATGTGTTCCCGCCACGTTGGGTATTGGCCGACGATCAATGCCAACCCTATGAAGGGGTGAAGGGGAAGCCATTGACCGCCGCCCAGGGTGTACCGGCCGCTCCGATTCCGTTCCCCCCGGACTGCAGCGGGATCGGAATCGGAGCGACACTCGAGGAGGTTACCCAACACACACCCCAAATACATATTACCTAATTTTAATAGTGTCTATTATTACAGGTACCGCGAGACAACCCATTTGGATCGAACGCTTTTCTTAGAGATATGACATCTTTTGGTTGACTTCGAAAATTAACAGGGAAATCTTTTTAGTACTCTTATATAAATAAAAAGTATACCAAACATAATCTGTGGATTTAATTCAAGGCATTCCTAATAATATTTAACGCTACACAGCGCTGTCTAGCAGGCTTAACTAGCTTGTCATAAAGGGTTCTAGTAGGCGGATAAGCATACTTAAATATATATTTTCAAACCCCGACGCAAAAACGACGCGGTGTTATAAGATTGACGTATCTGTGTGTGCGTCTGTCTGTAACATGACATCGTAGCTCACGAACGGATGAACCGATTTTGGTGCCGATTTTTTTTCGAAATCCTATATTAACAACGTGGTTCTTAGCTATACATAAATTTGTGTCGGGGGTTTGTGAATTTTTAATTTCTAAATACATTTGCAGGATGGAAACGTCCAGCTAATAATTTTGTCATTTTTAAATTTTACAAAAATTCTTAACACATACCGATAGCTCTCTTAACTTTTTTTGTCAATCTATAGATTAAGTGATACAGATTTCCTATCAGTTTAAAGTTTTGCAATATCTTAAAAAATGACGAAATAATCGACTGGATACACTTATAGTTTCCACCCTATATATTATACATAAAAACACCCAAACCAATGCAAATAACATATGCAATGCATACAATAATTTGTATTGAGAGGGCATCGAATCCGTGATATTGACTGACTTTCAGTCGAACGCACACTGGTCGTTGCATTGGTTTAGTATTGTAGTATTGTTAAAAACAATAATTAGTAACCAAATTGTTGTCCTAAAAGTGCGTTCCATTCAACGTAAAACGGCGTAATTTAACATTTACAAAGCAAACTTTCGTGTAGGCAAATCAGGAAAGCTGCAAAGTACCCATTTCCGGATAACCATCGCTTTAAAAATTCAAAATAAAATTTGCATAAAAACCCTAAGAGTTTCCTACACAATTACCACGTCCAGACTGACAACCAGTGTGGTTTTCGAAATAATTTCTCAATGGTAGATGCTTTACTAGGTTTGACACAAACTATGGCTCTTTATAATAGGGCCAGACTCGATACTTTCTCAAAAATATACCGAGGCTAGTCTAGCTAATCTGTTCAAACCCTTAGATAAGTTCAAACTTATCTAAGGCTTTCAACAGACTCTGTTATCAATCTCACAGGAAAACTGGCGTTAATTGATTCATCAGAAATAGCATTGGAGACCTTCAAGAACTATCTGAAAGTTATTCCGAACGTGTAAATATAGCCACTACGTAGAGTGATGAAAAATCTGTGTCACACAGAGTACCATAAGGCAGTATCTTAGCTCTTACTTCGACTCTTACTAATCTACATAAATGATATCTGCTAAATGACAATCCCGGAGTGTAAGATCTACTCCTATGCTGATTAATATATTATTAAAATATCAAATTTTATTTTGAATTTTTAAAGCGATGGTTATCCGGAAGTACCCATTTCCGGATAACCATCGCTTTAAAAATTCAAAATAAAATTTGCATAAAAACCCTAAGAGTTTCCTACACAATTACCACGTCCAGACTGACAACCAGTGTGGTTTTCGAAATAATTTCTCAATGGTAGATGCTTTACTAGGTTTGACACAAACTATGGCTCTTTATAATAGGGCCAGACTCGATACTTTCTCAAAAATATACCGAGGCTAGTCTAGCTAATCTGTTCAAACCCTTAGATAAGTTCAAACTTATCTAAGGCTTTCAACAGACTCTGTTATCAATCTCACAGGAAAACTGGCGTTAATTGATTCATCAGAAATAGCATTGGAGACCTTCAAGAACTATCTGAAAGTTATTCCGAACGTGTAAATATAGCCACTACGTAGAGTGATGAAAAATCTGTGTCACACAGAGTACCATAAGGCAGTATCTTAGCTCTTACTTCGACTCTTACTAATCTACATAAATGATATCTGCTAAATGACAATCCCGGAGTGTAAGATCTACTCCTATGCTGATTAATATATTATTAAAATATCATCATCATCATCAACCTATGCTAGTCCACTGCTGGACATAGGTCTCCCCTAATGAGCACCATAGCGCCCTGTCTTCAGCTTGCCGCATCGAGCATCTGCCCGCAGTCTTTCGCAGATCGTCATCCCACCTGGCCGGAAAAATACATAAAAATTGTAGTTTATATTAAATTGTAGTATTTCATAAAAAGTAAAATTTGTTAAAATAGTAGATTATTAACCAAGGGCATAAAGCAGTGTGTTCTGTCGCGGGTGACGATTTAAATCGCGAGCTTAAAGAAGGAATCGAGGTTTACTCCCGAGCGTAGCGAGGGTGTTAAAACTTAAATCACGAGCGAAGCGAGGGATTTAAGACGAGTCCTGAGTGTAGCGAGGGATTTAAGTTCACCCAAGACTAAGACTGCTTTATTTATGGGCGGGGCGGATTCGACCTGCGAAAAATGCGTCTGGTTCGAGAAACCCTATTCTCAGCACCTAGTCCGGTGCAGAGTTTGGCGTAGGTCTTGGGGGGAGCGCAAGTCGCTAGGATCCTCAGGGCAAGGCTAGAGAGTTATCCTTCACGAGGTTGCCGCCTGTTATTGGTCTGATTCCTTAAGAAACAGACGTAACAAAAACCTCTATCCGGGCTACCTCCCACCCCTCCCCACCCCTTCCACACCTCCTCCTCATGCCACGCCTGTGCACCAGAAGCAACGCGAGAGAGCTCGCGGGGCGTCCGGGGCACAGAGCGTGGCACACCTCCCATCCATCCCATCCCGAACCCAAACCCAAATCCGGCAATCCCGGAACGTCGACCAAAAAAAAAAAAAAATGAGCGCCAATGCAAACAACAAACTACCCCAGGAGGGTACCGGCAATGCCGGAGAATCCCTCCCTGTATCACGTAGTGATGCAGGCAGCCCTTCGTACTCTGGGGGGGGCACATTAGCGCAATCTTCACAACAACCAACAAGTACTACCAAGATCCCCAGCCGACACGAAAGATCCATTTCGGAATCTCTCGGAGACGGCCTCACTAGCATGAGCATCGGGGAAACAAGCACCAAACAGGCTGAAGGCGCGTGGATCACCAAATCCAAAAAGAGGAGGGAGAGAACGCGCCGACAGCAGGAGAGGACCAGCCAAACCAAACTCGGTGCGTCAACCAGCAGGGAGACGGCCACACCGAGTGGAGAGGTAAATAGGTCAAGAGCCACAAAAATGAAAAGGCAGGGCACCGACCCTGAGGAGCGAACGCAGCAGCGTCCACCGAAGCGCCCGAAGCCACAACCCACCCTACGCAACGAGGGGCCACGACGACCCACCGCGGGCCAAAGTGACCGCTCGGTTATCATTCACCGGGGAGATGGCACGGCGATGGACGATGCTACGGCCGCCGAAATAAGAATACGACTAGTCGACAAGATCGAGGAAGCTGCTCTAGACGGGGTAAGTGGCAAAAGTCTATCATTCGCGGCATCGGGACTGGTAGCCGAGGGGTACTTCCTCGTGAGCCCAAACACCGAGGAGGCGATGACTTGGCTGCTTGGCTGTGACTTCGGCGAGTGGAACGGCGTCCCGTTAAAGCCCAGAAAGTTGGATATCCACAGGCTATCCATCTGGCTCCCTGGCAGCACCGGAGGTCGACGCATCGACCCACTGGAACTAATCAGGATCCAGAATAACTACAGGGAGGAATTAAAGCTGTCGGACTGGACTCTCATCCGCAAGGAAATTCTGCCTCTGGGAGTACGACTTGTGGTGGGAGTCCCGGAAGACGTAGCGAAAGCCCACGTGTGGCTCAACTATCAAGCCACACAAGTGTATGCCCGGGTCCTGGGAAAAGGACCAACTCAAGTCCCCGAAAAGTGCACATGCCCAGTACATCCCACCAACCTCCACACCAAGACACCGGGAGAAGAACCTGTCGAAAGCGGCAGTAACGATCAGTCTGCAGCCCCGCAGAGGGGAGCCACTGACGAAGGCAGACCGCACCGACTGTGCTCGATCCCAAACAGCACACAACAGGCGCCAGACACACACCGCTCTGGGCCTGAAGGAGGGGAAGACGGAGCGCGGACGGGAGCCTCAAAGGGGGTGACGACCGCAAACCAAACGCCCCACCAACAGATACGCCCAGAACAACACACAGCACACCCCCTCCCTACGACACGGAGTGACCGGACTCCCCCACCAAGCGTTGCATTACTGCAACCGTCTTGGCTGGGCAAGAGTCCACCGATGTGACGAAAATAGGGAGGGAGCATTAACACTCACAGACACACAGGCACAATAACACTAAACATGCACAAAAACAATAACACACCACAAACACACACACAAAAAATAAGAATAGTTCAAGTAAATCTACACCACTGCCGCGACGCCATGATCGAGCTTTGCAGACACGTGGTGGATGAGAAAATAGACATTGCTCTACTGCAAGAACCATACGTCGTTAAAGGACGTGTGTCAGGGCTCAGCTCCCTGGGAGGAGAAATCATCTACCACGAAATGGGTGAGTCAACTCCTAGGGCATGCATATATGCCAGCAGTAGGGTAAGATCGTTAGGAATAATAAAGACAGATTGTTACAGTGACCTTGCTAGTGCCACAGTGATAATACAGACGAACACAGGCAACAAAGAGAGGGTGCTTTTAGTCTCCGCATATCTGCCCAGTGAGGCAGACTTCAAACCACCATCACAAGAAATGGAAGAAATAATAAGAAAATACCAAGGTAAGAACATTCCGATTATTCTAGGTTGTGATGCCAATGCCCATCATGTGGTATGGGGCAGCACGGACTGCAATACTAAAGGTGACTTACTATTAGACTTTATAAGCGCAACAGGTTTTGACATAATAAACGAAGGCAACACGCCAACATTCGTTACCAAAACTAGAAGAGAAGTACTGGATATCACTATCGCCACAGACAGGATAAGCCGGTATATAACAGACTGGAAAGTAGACGAAAGCGACTCGAAATCGGACCACAGACGAATAACTTTTAGTCTGGGAACCAAAATTGAGAAAACCTTAGTTAGGAATGCGAGGAAAACTGACTGGACTACATATGAACTTCACATAAAAAAGTGGAGCCCAGGTAACCAGACCTCGTTAAAAGACAGCAGAGAGATAGAAAAAGAGGCCAACAGACTGGATGAAGCCCTAAGAGAAGCATACCATAAGGCATGCCCACTCAAAGAGATCAAACCAGGTAAAGGACAGCCCTGGTGGACAAGGGCACTAGAGAAGAAAAGGAAAATGACCAGACGAGCTCTCAGAAAGGCTCAAAAAAAGGGCGATGAGGAAAGCTGGCTCATATACAAGAGAGAAAGAAACATATTTAAGAAAGAATGCAGAAGGGAGAACAGAAACAGCTGGAAAGCTTTCTGCGAAGGAGTAGAGAAATACCCCGACGCAGCGCGTCTAGTAAAAATGTTCTCAAAAACCAACACCTGCAAACTAGGAAGTATCAAGAACGGAGACGAACTAATAACCGACCCGGAAAAGATCTTAGAAGTGATGCTGGAAACACACTTTCCAGAATGTGAAGAACACACAGGTGATGAAACGCCAGCTGATACGAATCCCACAGTGGAGACGATGGGAAAGGCACTAATCACAAAAGAACACATAATGTGGAGTGTCCGGTCATTCCAGCCCTATAAAGCCGCTGGACCGGACGAGATCTTCCCAAAAATGCTGCAAACAGCCATCAAGTACATAAGTGATGATCTTCTGGCTCTATACAATAGCAGCATCAGAATGAAATACATCCCAAAGAAATGGAGAGAAGTAAGAGCGGTCTTTATACCTAAACCTGGAAAGGCTACGTACCAAGAGGCAAAAGCCTTCAGATGTATTAGTCTTTCCTCATTCTTACTCAAGACATTAGAGAAAATATTAGACAGAATAATAAGAGAACAAATAGTCAAAAGCGGATCTCCACTTCACCATAACCAACATGCGTATATGGAAGGCAAGTCAACTGAGACAGCACTCCACAACTTGGTAAACAAAGTGCAAAGATCCATAAGCAACAAAGAATACGCACTGGGTTGCTTCTTCGATGTCGAGGGTGCCTTTGACAAGGCAACTCCGGCCTCAATAGAGGATACCCTAAACCGCGAAGGCATAGATAAAGACATATCAGAATGGGTGAAAAACATGCTAAAACACCGATTGATACAAGCAGAGATAGCAGGAACAAGGCGCACGGTGATAGCTAGGAGAGGCTTCCCTCAAGGTGGATGTCTATCGCCACTACTGTGGTGCCTGCTAATAGACGAGCTAGTCAACAAGATAAACAGGATGCACATATATACACAGGTATATTCTGATGACGGTGTGCTCCTAATCACAGGCAAAGTCCTCAGTGTCATGTGCAATATCATGAACAGAGGTCTGAAAGAAGCACTAGGATGGTGCAGGAGCAAAGGCCTCAACCTCAACCCTGACAAAACCAAACTAGTTCTTTTCACCAACAAAAGGAAAATTGGAAGTGCTGAACCAGTACGACTAGATAATCATGACTTGGAAGTAGTGAAAGAAGTCAAGTATCTGGGTGTCACACTGGACAGCAAGCTGACCTTCAAGACTCATATAAGCAACACATGCTCAAAGGCGAAAATGGCCATGATGCAATGCAAAAGTGCAATAGGAAGAAGCTGGGGAATAAAGCCAGCCACAGTACTCTGGATCTATAAGGCAATCATCATGCCGAGAATCCTACACGGTGCCCTAGTATGGTGGCATAAAGCCAACATAGGAAGGAACAAACAAGAATTAGACAAAGTCCAAAGACTGGCGGCCCTGATGACCACCGGCGCGATGAGGACTACACCCACGGCCGCGCTTGAGATCATACTGGGCCTGAACCCCCTAGATTTGGAAACGAAAAAGAGAGCGATTGAACAATGGTTCAAACTGAAAAGTACTGGCCTATGGACTGGCAACACATTTGATGAGGGCCATGCCATGATCAGTCAAGACTACGAAGAAAAACTATCAATGATCCTTTCAAACAATGATCTGATAAAGAAAGAAAAGACCTTTGATAAGAAGTACAGAATACACATAGGACCGAGAGACGACTGGCAGATGAACACCAATGGCACCATCTGCTACACAGACGGCTCCAGAAAGGAAATAACCAAGCTCTCTGGCTCCGGAGTACACATCAAGTCCTCAGACGGTACAGAGAAAAACAGGTCAATACCCCTAGGAAAGTTTGCAAGTGTCTTCCAAGCAGAAATCTTCGCTATCATGGAATGCGCAGAAATGGCAGGCCACCTAAACAACATGGGAAAGGTCACCATCTACAGCGATAGCCAGGCAGCGCTGAAGGCACTTGGTAAAGTAGAGACAACATCAGCTGTTGTCAAAGAGTGCAAAAAGTCATTGGAAAAGTTGTCCAGAAAAGCTGACGTTACGATTGCCTGGGTACCCGGACACGAGGGCAACACGGGCAACGAAATAGCAGATGAACTGGCCAGGAAAGGAGCTGATGAAAACCAGGTTGGCCCGGAGCCCCGAGTGCCAATCGCCCACAAAATAACCAAGGGAGTCATCAGCCGAAGCATTGAAGTAGAGACCAACCGGAGATGGAAATCATCGACAGGCATGAGACAGTCGAAGATATTCATAAAAGGCCTAGACAAAAAAAGGACGAGCCAACTAATAAAACTCTCAAGAGTAAGCATGAGGCTCGTCATAGAAGTGTTAACAGGACACAGCCGACTGAACAGGCACCTGACACTGATAGGCGTGAAAACCGACCCCAGATGCCCAGAGTGCATGGACGGTGACGAGACCAGCTTCCACCTGCTCGCCGAATGCCCCATGTACTCACTCATAAGATGGGAGACAATGGGGTTGGATACATTGGACACAGAAGACTTGGAGGATCTGAAGGTGGACCAGATCGTAAGATTTTGCAAGGACACAGGTAGGTTCGACGGAACGCCGTGATTGCCGGGTAACCACATCCTTCCCAGAAGGAAGGATCAGGGGAAATGGGTGAAATGACCCACTGAAGAAGGGTTGATCACCCGCCAGGTCAGCGGCGTCCCCGTTGGAAATAATAATAATAATAAGACTGCTTTATCACCGAGGAAAATACTCTACTTTTCGTACCATTTGCGAAAAAATTAACACAATAATAATATGCGATAAGCATTTATTAAAAATAATGATAATTAAAAGTAAAAGTTAACATTCGAAACATTGGTCCAATTATTGATAGTGTTACGTGCGCGGGGTACAAATTAAATGCCGTTTTCACAACAAAGAGGTTTATTCGCTTACCACAAACTAGACAACTAAATAACTAGCACACACAGTACTCTTCAACAGTTCCAGTCGCTCAGCAGTTCACAGTAGTCCACAATCGTTGCTTAAGTCGCAGGTATAACTCTCTTGGTTCACTTCGGTAAGATGTGTTCACTTTCGCTTTCGAAAATTAACTAACTCGTGTCGATAGCCGGGCGTCCTTTTATAGCTCGTAATAAGCGGGGTAGAATATACTAGAGCGTTCGAGAATAGTAGGTATTTACTGGGGCGTTCGAGAAAATAAGTACCTACACAGTCGTGCCGACGATAGAGGTGAATGCCCTTTTTATCGCGATTTGTAGGTAAAGTTGGTATAGGTAGACAAAAGGGCGTGTGATTTTGTATTGACTTTTCTGGATTTTTCTAAACGGATCGATAGAGTACTTCGACATTAACAATGCGTTTTAATTTCTAGAAGATTCGATCAGTAGTTTCCGAGATATCGACGATCGTTGTAACATTACCCCCCTCTTAATCATGCTCGTCCCGAGCATCATTTGTTCCATGATATCGCGTCAACCTATCCACATGGACTACCTTTGGTTTTCCCCTAAGGCCCTTCTTAATGCGGTAGGTGATGTCATTGATTCTTGTGACAACCGTATAGGGTCCTTCCCAGCGAGCTTGAAGTTTTGGAGATTTCCCTTTTCTGCGTAGCGGGTTGTGAAACCATACCAGTGTTCCTTCTTCAAAACCGTTGGTGTTTGCATTTCTATCGTACCGGGTTTTCATCCTTATACCTGTCTTCAAATTGTTTTCCCGTACCATTCTGTACACCTCGTCCAGCCGGTTTTGAAGTTCACTCACGTAGTCCGTTACGGGCTTAGGACTTTCGGGTGGCGTGCCGGTTATTGCATCCACTGGTAGCCTTATCTCTCGACCAAAATTTACTTTAGCTGGAGTGTGTCCCGTACTGTCATGCACCGCAGATCGATAGGACATCAGGAACAGTGGGATGTACTGGTCCCAATCTTTTTGGTGTTCGTCGACAACTTTAGCCAAGTGATTTTCCAACGTCTGGTTAAACCTCTCGACCATTCCGTCTGACTGTGGGTGCGCTGGAGTCGTACGGGTCTTGTTTATACCGAGGAGTTTGCACATTTCTTGAAACAGAGCAGACTCGAAGTTCCGTCCTTGGTCGGAGTGGATCTCCATAGGTGCGCCATATCGACTGACCACTTCCTGAACTAGTTTCTTGGCTACAGTGACTGCTTCCTGGTTGGGTGTCGCAAATACTTCCGGCCACTTAGTGAAGTAGTCTTGCACTACTATGATGTATTTGTTACCCTCATCAGTCGTTGGAAAAGGTCCAGCAACATCAATGGCGATACGTTCCCACGGTGCTCCAACGTTGTACAGCTTCAATTTTCCTTTGCTTCTTGTCGGCGGTCCTTTAACCGAAGCACATGCAGTGCATTTACGGCACCAATCCTCGACATCTTCCCGACAACGAAGCCAGTAAAACCGCTGTCGCACTTTAACCAGGGTTTTCTTGACTCCGAGATGCCCGCCAGAAACACCATCGTGGATGTGCCGTAAGAGTGGGGCCACCTTGCTTCGTGGTACCACTACTTGCATGGTTACTTCCTTACCATCGTTAGACTCCCATTTCCTATACAGGACATCTTCTACCAGAACTAAGCTGTCCCACTGGGCCCAATAGCTTTTGGTAGTTGAACTGTAAGCAGATACATCACTCCATCGGGGTTTGCTTCCAAGTTGTTTCCAGTGCAGTATAGGTTGTAGATCATCATCATCTTCTTGCGCCTTCTTCATACTGCTTCCACTCCATTCGTCGTCAAGTCCATTCACCTTTATGACTTTAATCTCTTCTCGATCTTCGTTCCTCTGACAATGCTTGCAATCTTCGACACACGGCCGTCGTGACAAAGCATCAGCATTGCCGTGCCCTTTTCCACTTCGGTGTTCTATCACAAAGGGAAATTCCTGTAGTTGCTCGATCCATCTTGCTACTTGGCCTTCCGGATTCTTGAATTGCAGCAACCACTGTAGCGCAGCATGATCTGTCCTTAGTGTAAACTCTCGTCCTATAAGGTACTTATTAAAATGCTGTAAAGACTTCACCACAGCGAGAAGTTCACGACGAGTTACACAGTAATTCCTTTCCGGTTTAGATAGCGATTTACTGAAGTACGCTATTACAACATGGCGATCTCCCTGCACTTGTGACAACACTCCACCTATTCCGGTGTTACTGGCGTCCGTGTCCACAATGAATCTACCTTCCCTAGTAGGATAACCCAATATAGGGGATTCGCACAATCGTTGTTTAAGCCTACTAAAAGCTTGCTCGCAATCCAGGTCCCAAACGAAGTCTCGTTTATCTTCCGTCAGTCGGTGTAGTGGTTTAGCAATATCCGAGAAATGCTTAATGAAGCGTCTGTAATACGCGCATAGTCCCAGAAACGCTCGAACCTCCGTTTTGTTCTTTGGAACAGGCCATTCTTGAACGGCTTTTATCTTCTCGGGGTCGGTTTTGACTCCTTCCGTTGAGATGACATGTCCGAGATAGCTGACCTCCTTTTTAAATAAAGCGCACTTCTTTGGACTCAGTTTAAGGTTAGCCTCACGAATCCGAGTAAAAACTTTTTCCAGGTTCTTCAGGTTTTCTTTGAAACTGCGTCCCATAACTATAACATCATCCAGGTAAACCAGACAGACGTCTTCGAGTAGACCCACCATTACTCTTTCCATAAGGCGTTCAAACGTGGCTGGTGCATTACATAAACCAAATGGCATGACATTAAAATGCCATAAACCGTTTCCAATTCCTGTACTAAAGGCTGTCTTCTCTTTATCGTTTGGACTGATCTCCACCTGCCAGTAGCCACTTTTTAAATCGATGGTTGAAAACCATTTCATACCGCTAAGCATGTCCAGGGTATTGTCGATTCTAGGCAAAGGATAACTGTCCTTCTTCGTGACATTATTCAACATTCGGTAATCCACACAAAACCTTGTACTGCCATCCTTCTTTTTCACTAGTACCACAGGTGATGACCATGGACTCGTTGAAGGTTCAATCACCTTGTTATCGGCCATGTCTTTAATCATAACTGCTACCTCCTCTTCTCTTGCCCATGGTAAACGTCGAGGTCTTTGTTTTATAGGCCTGGAGTCACCTGTGTCAATCCGGTGTTTCACGAGCCCAGTCCTTCCACAGTCATTTCCGGTTGCAAAGATGTCTCTGAATTGTAGCAAGAGGTCTCTGGCTTGACGCAATTCTGATGCCGATAAGTTTTCCTTTGAATTCTCGAGAAGTTGCTGGATGTGATCTTCGGAGATTTGTGTACCGCCTTGCTTAGTCGTAGTGTTGTTCAGCCGTCTCAGGTACTTTACTTCCTCACATTTTCCTACCACACTATTCTTCTTCAGGAGAACCATTTCGTCACTGAGGTTGAGGATTCTCACCCTAGCGATTCCGTTCGGCATCAGTAAAGTTCTCGCTGTTATTAAGTTTTGATGACTGCCGGTATCTTCGACAATAAGACATCTTCTTTGTTCAGTCTTCGCAGGAAACCTCACTCTGACTAATGTTTCCGATTTAGGAGCTAGTGTCGTATCCGTTAAACAGTAAAGAGTGCACGGGTGCGACCCTTGTAAACAAACCTCCTGATCAGGAAATCTCAGCACCCCTCTAGGTATATCCAAGACACATCGGTAGTTCTTCAAGAAATCCAGTCCCAAAATGCAATCATCAGTAATATTAGCAATTAATACTGACTGGTGAAATATTTGGTCGCCAATTCTTACCTCCACATCTGTTTCACCGAGGACGGTCACTGGTTGGCCAGTAGCAGTCTGAAGCTGGCACCTCGGAAATCGTTTTTCCCACCTTATGGTGCGTTTCAGCAATTCCGGCCTAACAACTGTACGTGAAGCTCCAGTATCCACTGTTAAATTGCAAGGTTGGTTGTCCAAGGTGGCCTCGATGATCAGACTATTTCCGTTGCCAACTTGAGTTATTGTGATGGTTGGGGCTTCATATCGACCAGCCAGCGCCCGCCCCGCGGCCCTGGCGACGTTTAGTTTAACGGAACATCTTGATCCACTTGGGTCCCGGAGTCCGTGACCCTCCTCCGTTTCCTCGAAGGACACTCTGACTGGATATGGCCCCTGCCTCTACAAGAATAACACGTTGGGACATACCGCGGCTTCCTCTCCTCTGCAACTACCTCTTTGACCTCCCTGATCTTCCCTATCCCGGCATTCTGCCGTACGGTTTCCACCTCAAGGGCATAAGCCAGTGCTTCTTTTAAGGTCTGGTGGTGACGCAACTGTACATTAGTTTTCACTTCTGCGTCCCGTATACCGTTTAGGAAGGCCTCCAGTAGGGTGGTCTCGATCATCACGGGTGTCGATGAGTAGGCCCGACGAACGAGTCTTTCAACCTCTACAGCCCATTCCTGGAGGCTTTCACCAGCTTTTTGTTTCCTCTCGCGTAGCTGCGCCCGGTAGACATTTTCCAGGTGCTTGTCACCGTAGCGTGTGTCTAACGCTTCCATCAGAGACTCCAGTGTCCTTCCTTCAGGTGGCAGGTTTTCCAGTATTACTAAGGCATCTCCTCGTAATGCAAGTGTCAAGGCCATAAAAGACTCCTCGTTGCTCCAGGCTTTAGTTTTTACCAATATCTCAAATTGGTACTTGAAGGCTGTCCACGAGGAGGTTCCATCGAAGTGTGGTAGGTCGAACTTCGCTGATGATGGTGAGGTCGCGGCAACAGGTCCGCAGGTTTTTAGCCTGACAATCTCTCTTTCAAGCTCTTGTAAGCGGCCGTCCATGGTCCCAGTCTTCAAAGCCACTTCCTTACTCAGCATTTGCAAGCAGTCGTCTATGGTCCCAGTCTTCGAAGCCACTTCCTTACTGAGCATTTGCAAGCAGTCGTCAATGGTCCCAGTCTTCGAAGCCACTTCGTTACTCAGCATTTGCAAGCCGTCTTCGAGGTTCTTCACTTTATCTCCCAGTGCATGGATGCCTGCATCGATTTTACCCATGACAGCTTCCTGGTTGGCCTGTATCATCTGTCGGCTAGCCTCTTGGTTGGCCTGTATCATCTCTTGCATGGAGGCCTGCATTGTCTGTCGACTAGCCTCTTGGTTGGCCTGCATTTCTTGCATAGAGGCCTGCATCATCTGCTGCATAGAAGCCAACAGCGTCATCATGTTGGTATCTGACGAGGTTCCATCTGGTGCTCTCGTAGTTACCGCTGAGATAGTAGGATCGGCCTGACGCCCTTCCTCTTCAAGGCTCCGTTGACGTGCAGCATCCATTTCCACTTGACGTCTGGTCCGTGGAGTACGCCCTTCGTCTTCACGTGGTAATAACGGCATCGCACTTCTGACACCAGTTGTTACGTGCGCGGGGTACAAATTAAATGCCGTTTTCACAACAAAGAGGTTTATTCGCTTACCACAAACTAGACAACTAAATAACTAGCACACACAGTACTCTTCAACAGTTCCAGTCGCTCAGCAGTTCACAGTAGTCCACAATCGTTGCTTAAGTCGCAGGTATAACTCTCTTGGTTCACTTCGGTAAGATGTGTTCACTTTCGCTTTCGAAAATTAACTAACTCGTGTCGATAGCCGGGCGTCCTTTTATAGCTCGTAATAAGCGGGGTAGAATATACTAGAGCGTTCGAGAATAGTAGGTATTTACTGGGGCGTTCGAGAAAATAAGTACCTACACAGTCGTGCCGACGATAGAGGTGAATGCCCTTTTTATCGCGATTTGTAGGTAAAGTTGGTATAGGTAGACAAAAGGGCGTGTGATTTTGTATTGACTTTTCTGGATTTTTCTAAACGGATCGATAGAGTACTTCGACATTAACAATGCGTTTTAATTTCTAGAAGATTCGATCAGTAGTTTCCGAGATATCGACGATCGTTGTAACAATAGAGAGAGTTGCATTTTTGTTTGGTACATTTATTGTTGATGAGATGATTTGAGTATTTCTCTGTTCTTGCGTCTGAGGAACTTGCGTTTCATTGTAGATAGTATACGTCGGAGATAGTGGTGGTGGTGCATCGTGAGTTGCGGACGAAGATAAAATTGATGGTTGTGGCTCTGTTCTATTCGCCATTGAGCTTTCGATATAACCCTCAGCTACTCCATCAGAGCTCCAACCACCGTGTCTTTTTATTGACGTAATATCCGCACCTGAATCCGCCAAGAAAGTCGCCGAAGTTCTTCTAAAGCAGTGACCGGTGTAGAGTTCAACATCTTTAAGTTTTAAATATTTGGCAATTTCCTTTGGCATATTGCTAATTTTATTTTTGCCGATGGCTTGTCGAGTACATTTCCCATTCCGATAGTTTATAAAATATCTATTGTTTTCCATGTTGGTGGGACGTAATGCTTGGTGTTTATGAATGATTTTAGTATATTGTCCTTGTACAATGAATGACCGATTTTTCTTTGTCTTAGTTTCCTTTACATTAATCAGCAGCAACTCATTGGAATGATTTTCAACGTCCTCCGCCTTTAAGTTTACAAGTTCACATCCGCGGCAAGCACCATTGAGTCCAAAAATTAAGGCCAAAGGCTTAAACAAAGATAAAAAACAGGTAAATATATAGAATAATTACCATTGATAAGATACGAAATATTCATAGTTAAATCATGTATACTTACTTTTGTGGCCAGAAAAATTTCGTCAGGAGCTTCATTAAGAAATTTTTCCACATTTTGAGTCGTAAAAATTTTAGACTTCTTTGCGCAATGCCCTTCTGATTTTCTTTTTAAAAAAGCCAGTAATTTCGTGAATCTATTTATTTCAATGCTGTGTTTGATGCTTATTGTAGCTGTCAGTTTTGAGTATATGCACCAAAGTGTATTCGGATTCTTTGTTTTGGATAAATAATCAAAATAGACAAGAAGTACTTACTGATTCTGAAATTGATAGGCCTTTCGCACTTCTCCATTGAAAATTCTTCATAAGTTTTTAAATAATTTTCCTTGGATTTTGTTGGAAGCAAATTATTTATAATTGCGGCAGCATTTGCACTGATGGAATCCGACAATTCACTGTCACTGTCGCTTTAATTTAACCTCGTAACGTATTTTTAGAACATTAACTTATTTATAAAAATAAATTAAAATAAATTAACGTTTATGTATTTGAAGAAAACAAAAACGCGGCAAATTCCTAGACTAATATTTTTTGTCGGAAAAGCATAGGCATCAAGCTCATATGGCCTCGTCGGTTTTCGTAATTTTATTTAATAATCATAACATAACATAACATAAACTCACGCCTATATCCCCGAAGGGGTAGGCAGAGGTGCTAGCACCCACATTTCGCCAGTTTATGTGTAGGTCCCAATGTTAACCGGGCACTTTTAAACCTGCGATAAATACACACATAACTTCGAAAAGCATCGAAAAGTAATTGGTGTGTGCCATGGTAAAACCTGGGATCGAACCCGATACCTCGTCTCAGCAGTCCATTACCCATACCACTAGGCTACCGCGGTTATTAATAATCATAACTGCATAATAAATTTGTATTCCTTTTTCAAAACAATAATTATTATCAAACTTTTTCTATTTTATCACATAAAATACTGGCAGGTCACAAATAAAGAATTTAAACTTCTAATTTAAATTTCTAACTCGAAAACCAATCAATCAATGTTTTTTTTTAAACTGTTGGTTTATTAATTAAAATATGAATCGCACGCGTAATTTTTTTAAAGGCAGCATTCCATTTGCAAACAGCCTTTGCCCGCGAACGCCGCATATGATTCGAAGCGTGCAAATAGTCAAATGTATGTATAATGCTTTATATACAAACTCAATGGTGTAAACACAGATGTAGTTCAGTATAAATTTTGGTAAGTATTCCAAATTTAAATCACATTCCCTAGAGGTGAATGAAATTCAGTACAATTTTCTTTCCCTGTTTTTAACAAATTCAAAATGACTATTGTTATGTTCGCTTTTTGTGGCATAGAATGTCACTTTTTTGAGCAAATGGTACGAAAAGGTGATTGCTTTTATATGAATATTTATAACTTCCCAAGTTTTACAATATTTTTTTTTGTTTTACCACATATTAGTTTGCAAATTTTAAAGTGTATTAGGTAAACAGTCAACATAATATATGAGAAATTCTTGAAAGCAAATATAAACTAATGAGATTGTGTCTACTAATTACCAGGAACATTGTTGGAACATTTAGACGGCCTCTGTGGCGTAGCGGTAGTGCATTCGACTGCTACGTCAGGGGGCGCGGGTTCGATTCCCGCTCAGTGCAAATATTTGTATGCATGAATATGTCTATTTGCATTGATCTGGGTGTTTCTATGTACAATATGAATGTATTTACAAAAAAAAAAGTATTTAAGTATGTTTATCCGCAGTCTGGAATCCATAACACAAGCTAGTTAAACTATGCTTATTTTGGGGTCTAGAATGCGCTGTGTAAAATGTCGTAGAATATTTATTTATTTATTGCACAAGCAATAATTTGTGTCAATTGCTGATAAAAATATAATATGTTTGAAGCTACGGTTATCTTATCAATTAGAATGTCATGTTAAAGATCAAGTATGACTAATATTGTCAAATACTTTTATTTATTAGCAATTAATTTATACACTGTCGTTTTTATTATCAGAGCAAGCACAACATAATACTTAGATTATAAAATTATCTTTATCCTCATATCAAATCATGATGAAAATTATCAGTTAAATATAGGGCTCCTGATATCTTACAAATAATATCGACTTAAAGTCACATACATATTTAGGGAATCATAGTGCTATCAACGGAAGATGAACAAGTAAATAGCGTTATAAAGAATATCATATAAAGTAAAATGCAACGAAAAACAACAATAATATTAGCAAGTGTTACTTGCGCAATACTTGCCGCAGCAGGATTGGCTGTTTTGATTTGGTGGTTAGTAACCAGGGAGAGCACAGAAGAGGAACCCTATAGTGTTATTGGTAAGTAAATAATAATGTATTGTTATAAGCGCATGCAAGTATTAGTGCACCTTAATAAAATGTAGACTACAAGCAGATAAATGTGTTTGAGATATAATTTAAAAGGAAACGCAATGAAATGCCAATTAAAATAAAATAATATTCAAAGTATGGTGCGATGGAGACTAATTTATGAAAATATTTATTCATGTCTGCATGTGAACCCAGTGTGTTTAATAAAACACACTGACACGGGTAATGAGTGTAATGATGTCATTACACTCATTACCCGTGTCACAAACCTACTATTACAGTTATTATTAAAAATAACTTGACGTATGTCGCAATTTATTTACGGTGGTAATGTATTACCGGTAACTAAAAGGTACTATTTCTTACCAAGTATTAAAATTACCAAGCGATGGATAAACATGTCTAGATATTTTATTTCTATTATGATATTAATATTTTCGCGGGCGTCAGCAGAGACCAGATACAAATGGCAATATTTAAAAACTCTACTAGTTGTTTTTTTAATCTTGTAATCATATTGTTTTTTTTTATATTTGGAAAATATAGGATAACAAAGATTCATGTTTCTTAATATTTCAAAAGTAAATACACATTTCTTTTCTCTAATTTCTTAGAATTAGAAGGAGAAGGTATCGGTACTTTACCGTACACTGCTGCATTTACAAGGATACGGGATGTTGGAGACGTATTTTGGTGGTTCTACCCTTCAGTGGCATTCGCACCCCTAACTCGTCCTATAGTACTATGGTTAGATGGGGTTACAGGTGTTCCGCCTAGTTTACTAGCCAACCTGGGAATGGTTGGACCTTATGATTTTAATCTTGAAAAAAGAAATGAGTCATGGGTGAGTATATTTTTAGACCAATCAAGTACAAACTACCTCGCTACTCCCTCATTCCACTCAAGATTTTTATTTTTCACTTTTCTGTGAGTTTAGATTTTTGAAGTCGGTGTCATATTTTTTATTAAAATTTTACTTATTTCGGCCTTTTAGTGTTCACGTTGGTAACTAATTTATCGAAAGCGAATTTGGATAAACCTACTATGAGACAGCAATAGTTAATAAGACAAGCGAAGAAAGGAGAAACGTCTATCTCAACATAAAAAAACTACATCCAAGACCATTTTCAAATAGAGTAGTGTATATCTCAAAAACTACATTTTACAAATTCGAACCTGCAATAATGAAAAATCTTTAGAGTCGACAGATAGTTGAAAATGCTGCTTACTGGTTGTGGTTCTATAATGATGGTTCTATAATAATAAAGTACCCTTTTTTTTTTTTTTTTTCATGCGGAAATCCCCTCGGATACCCCCCCGCCGGCCAGCGGGGGCGGTTATTTCGGGCTTGAACCGACTAAAACCGCACGCCGTCTCGGGTCTGCAGACGCCAGGGGGTAAGGTTGCCCATAGAGCATATCCCTCGCACCCCGACTGACCCTGGGCCATCTCCGGTTTCGAGATGGCCCCCTCGGGTTTGGGAACCACGGTGTCCCCGTCTTGCCCCGGTTTGGGGGAGGGGCGCTAGTCGCCCCACCGTCCCGGCCTACTTCTGCTGGGGTGACAGGCGGCCTCACCTGCCACCCCCAGACCTGCGCTCATGGAGGACGGAGGTCGTTAAGCGAATAATAAAGTACCCGTAGTAGGCTCGTCTTAATTTCTTCCATAACCTAAATGAGACATTCATGCTATGTATCGTTAAGGACTTCTGTTGGCTGAGTCCGTAACCCAAGTCTAGACCAGTACAACATGCTTGCGAATATAGTAAGGTATACTTCTACCTCTATGGTCGACATAATACCCTCAATAACTTAACGAGACATTCATGTTGATTTTTGTTAAGGAGTTCTATTGTTAGCCTTCGTCATCCAAGTCTAAACAATTCCAGCACAACCATTACTACAGTAACGTACCTTGTCACAGGATGGTCGTAAACCTCCTTGACCGCCGAGAATAGGGCCCGCCTGTTGCGTCCTCAGACGGTTATAGGGGTCAAGGTCCTACGCGGTTACCGCACCGTATCTACAGAGGTGGCATGCGCATTGGCCGGAACTCCCCCGTGGGACTCGTGGAAGTTTAACGGCGGACGACACTGTACCGGGCGGATGGTGGCAGTCGGCCATCGCCCGAGGAAATTCGCGGGTGGCGTGATGCCGCCCGCATTGATAATATGCACAGTTGGTCGTCCCGGCCGGAGGCTCCACGCGCTGGGTTTACGGACGTGGAGGCGCTCCAGTCGGTCATTGTTGAGTGGGCAGTTCGCCGCGGTCGCAACCTTCTACGAGGTCGTCATCTCGCAGAAGGAAGGTGCGGAGCGGATCTGGGAGCGAGATCCCCTTACTGATCGGATCCACGGCCGGCGAACCGGGCGGTGGAGGTATGAGTATTTGCGCCTCATGCTGCCCTGAGTGTAGCTGCGGGTGGAAGGGACGACGTTAGCCATCCACCCGCCGTTTTAGAATCTGCGAAGAGGCGACGTCCGTATGTGCCTAGACGTTTTCGCCTAAAGTTCTTTGGTGCAGGTGCCCGTGACACACTGCGGGCACGTGCTAGGGGGGTGGCCATTGAAGTATTCTTGTATAGTTTCAGGCCCCCCCGACAAGGCGCCGAGTATGACACACCGCAGGGGTTTTAGTGTGTGAGAGCCACACATGCGTGCGGCGTCGCGCGGTATGTCGTGGGACATTTCCATTGACGCAAAAAGGATGGTCGTAAACCTAACAATACCTCGCTCATTCCACATTGTCTTTTTGATTCTGAACAATTCTGCTGTGTATTTTCGGAGAAACATTGCCTAACATAGTAAATTTTCTACTGGGCGTGGCCAAATCCGAAACTATGAGGAATATCAAAAAATGCTCAAAGGATTCTTGAGCTTGATATTAATAAAAACTGCATCAGTGGATTAAAAAAAATCACTACTACTAGCTAGGAATCGTACCCATTGCTTTTGAAAATAAAACTGTATTATTATGTGTCGGATAAACATCCAATTGAGAACCACCTCCTTTTTTGAAGTAGGTTAAAAATAATAGGAATTATTCTTAACTTCCTACTATTATACGAGGGTCAAACTGAAAGTTCTTAGAACTGGCCACTTATAAACAATATAATAAAAAAATAATTCTAAAATTTGAAAATAGAACTCTTTGCCAATATTACTGAGTATATATTTCATTCATTTATCATTTGTTTTACGATTTGGCGGCAAATTGAAAATTGTCTGTGTCACGTTAACATGAATTTAACACGAGAAAATTTTCGTGCAATGATTTTTTATGACTTTCGATGTCATTTAAGTCAACAAGAAAGTTATGATAGACTACGATTGGCCTTTCACGATGAAGCCCCATCTCGTGCGACTGTTTACAACTGGTTTAATGAGTTTAAACGTGGTCGCACTAATCTCACTGATGATTTACGTGAGGGACGGCCTTCTACGGCGACGACTGAAAATAACATCTGTGTTGTGCGGCGTATGATAGAGACTGACAAAAGAGTGACCTATCAGCAGATTCGGACAAGTTTAGGCATCGGTATGAGTCAAGTGCACAAAATCCTCCACGAACATTTAGCGGTCAGGAAGCTTTGCGCCCGGTGGATACCTCATAATTTGACTGAGGCTCAAAAACTCCATCGTGTGGATTGGTGCCGTAAAATGATTGAAAGATTTAACGGAGGTGACTCTAATGCTGTGTTCGACATACTAACAGGTGACGAAAGCTGGATTTACTGTTATGATCCTGAAACCAAAAGACAATCTGCTCAGTGGGTGATTCCTTTCGAGGAGTTGCCAACTAAAGTGAAGAGAGATCGAAGTGCGGGAAAAAAAATGGTGGCCTCGTTCTTTGGAAGGATAGGTCATTTCGTAACAATTGTGTTAGAGGATCAAAAAACAGTTTCTGCAGAATGGTACACTACCAATTGTTTGCCACTTGTCTTGGAAAAAGTTCGAGAGAAACGACCTCGCAGTAGGATCCTCCTTCACCACGACAACGCCTCGTCGCACACCGCCAAGCGAACGATCGACTATTTGGCGACATCAAACGTTGAATTACTGGGTCACCCGCCGTATAGCCCCGACCTCGCGCCTTGTGATTTTTATTTATTTCCAAAAATTAAAGAAAAACTTAAAGGAAAGCGGTTTATGAATGCTGAAGAAGCGGTGGCTGCGTATCGCGATGCCATTGAAGAGACCCCTAAGGACGAGTGGGCAAAGTGCTTTTCCCAGTGGTTCCATCGCATGCAGCGGTGTATTGACGTGAATGGACAATATTTTGAAAAGATATAATAAAACTAATAACTGGCTAATGTAATCAGTTTTTGATTTTCTAAGAACTTTCAGTTTGACCCTCGTACCTACCTAATATGCGCAAGTTTGTTTGGAGGGATGAATTTATGGATGTATGCTTGTTACTCAATCATACCAAAACGGCTGAACAGATCTGGCTGAAATTTGGCACTGAAATGGCTTATAGTCTGGAATAGCACATAGATTTTTATGTAACCAAGAGCTTCATGTTGGTCGCGGTAACACTATTTCATCAGCCAGTATAACATAATACTCAAAGTGGGCTGTGTTGTAAGGTAAAGATATGATATCAAAATATTTATCTTTTCAGATTAACCTCTGCAGCTTACTGTTCATAGACGCACCGGTCGGTGTAGGGTACAGTACACCATTGGATCAAAGTAAGATTCCCAGGAATGTAGATGAAAACGGTAAGACATTCAAGGTAATTTATAATCTTATAATATATGATAGTTATATGTGGCAGAAAAATTATGAAGGCAGAGTGAACTCAGTTAAGTTGTGATCATTGCGCGGTATGTATGGAGTAGAAGGTTTGATGGTTCGGTACTTCGGAAGAATATTTTTTTTAATAATGGTCACGTCAATCTGACTTCACCTCGCCTGATGGTAAGCTAAAGATAAAGTCTCAGGAATGAGGGATCATCAATACAGATACCGATAATGCTACAATGGAGGCCCTCAGCTTGACGGCTGCTTTTTCACGCCCCGCTTAAAGGACCCGGGACTGTAGGAAGAAGGAAACCCGTGTGCTGGTAAAAAATTGAGTGCGGCAAATAAAAGAGGAACCTAACCGCTTGGTTCTGATAGAATTATTTGCACCGTATGAGGATGATACTCAGCCTAGCACGTGTTATTCTGTATAGGCAAGGAGAGGGTGGAACTAATTGAAAGAGCTCATCGGATCACTCGCCATGGTACATGCAGTAAAATACTACCAAAGAGGCAATATCTCAGTATCTCTGCAACTGCAAGGGCTCGAGGGTGTTGGTGACGTCAGGACTCCCAATAATGCGAACCGCACGTTGCTGCAACCTGTCGAGAGCATCTAGTAAGTACTGTGCAGAACCATCCCAGATATGAGAGCAGTAAACCACGCCAGAACGGATTTATATCTTGTATAGAAGATACTGCTGCTCCGTCATGAAAAACCGTCTCACCTTGTTCAGGACTCCGAGTTTACACGAGGCCGTTTTTATGATGCTCTCAATGTAGTTTTTGTTGTTCAGTTTGCAGCGAACATCCATACTTACCGATTTCATTTAGATTGTCCTGCAGTGGCAGTGGTGTGTACCGAAGAGTAGGGAGGGGAAGGCAAGGAGATACCTTTGTTTTAAACACACATACCTGCGTCTTCTTGGCATTGAACTCGACCTGGTTTTCAGAGCCCCATTGAGAATTGTAATTCAGGACCTGGTCAAGCTCAGTGACAAGAAGCAATCTTTTTCCTCAATGTCAGCCTGCTTGGCCACAGGGTGTCCGTGATATCGCCCGTGCAAGGTATTATCATCTGTATTGCAATGAATGCTGTCGGCAGACAGCATGTCGTTGATAGAATTTACCTGCAAGAACTCCGAGGGTACATCACTAGTCACTCAAATACGATGCTCCTGCAGGAAGCTATCAACCCAGCTGTACAATCGAGAAAGCAGACCAAAGACAGGCAGCAGGGCATCCACTATGATGTAAGTTCTCTTACAACCCACAGGATGGACGCAAAGTTGTCACGAAGTCCATCCCAGTCGGCTGACGAATAGTGCCAAAGCCGCTGTCGGCGTATTCGTGTCTCCGTGAGAAAGAGCATGGCTGGCTGCGCCATCTCAAGGTGTCTCTGTATTAGTGGAAGGTGTCAAGGTTTGCATGGAGCCCACAGATATTAGTGAACTCCACCTCAAAAAGTTAGTTTGTCGGAGGTTGACGAGCCATCAGTGTTGCCATTATCTCTATTCTGCGTTGCCATGATATAAGGTAAGAGAAGGCGTGAAAAAGAGGTGATCGTCGTCGCAGCGCCGCATGGAGATTAGTTTCATCTATGAAAATGAGGTATGGCGGGAGGCAAGCCGACATGTCTCGTATTGATAGACGAAACCAATGGCTGGAAGGGCCCCCGTACTGGGATAAACTAAAGAATATTGATGACACAGATTTATGAGGGTACGTATGTTGATAAGAACGAGGTCTTTGGAGCCCGGAGTCTGACCGATTCAGTCTATCGTGAATGACAATACCAATCCACTTTCCACCACTTGACAATACTGCTAGATTTCTGGTTAGTTTACAAATTGACAAAGTAATTTAGTTGATTCTTACTAAATTCATCATTGACATTTATATTATTTTTAAAACCCGTATTTTTTCTTTCACAGTTGAACATTTAGTTACGGTTTTGGAATCGTTTTATGCGGTGCACGTAGCGTATAGACAGGCACCATTATATATTTTTGGTCAAGGAGATGGAGCAAAAACAGCTGTAGCACTTGCGACCAGGCTCAACGAGCTAAACCAGGTACCTAAGTTACAAAACAAGAAAGTATAATACTATATAGGTACTAATACAAAGTTTCGGGGTGCGAGGGATATGCTCTATGGGCAGCCTTACACCCCGGCGTCTGTAGACCCGAGACGGCGTGCGGTTTTAGTCGGTTCAAACCCGACATAACCGCCCCCGCTGGCCGGCGGGGGGGCATCCGCAGGGATTTCCGCACGAAAAAAAAAAGGTACTAATACAAAGCAAATTATAAATAGCATGTGGAGACCTGTCACATATTATTTGTTTCGTGTACAATCTTCAAAACCTTTTTGTTATATAAAAACTACAAAGAGACTTTAGTTTTAACGTCGTTAATTTTACCCTGTTGCCAGTTGTGTTGTATCTCAGTAATAATAAATGAACATGGTATGCACGTATTAGCATGTATCGTTCGAGCAATAAATACATCAAAATCAAATTGCCTTATAGGTACCTACTACCGGAGATGGCCCAGGGTCAGTCGGGGTGCGAGGGATATGCTCTATGAGTAACCTTACACCCCGGCGTCTTAAGACCCGAGACGGCGTGCGGTTTTAGTCGGTGCAAGCCCGACATAACCGCCCCCGCTGGAGACCCCCCGCTCTCCAGCTGTGGCGGTATCCGAAGGGATTTCCGCACGAAAAAAAAAAAAAAAAAAAAAAAAGGTACCTACTATATAGCGATAATATGATTAAATATTAATCATACTACTATCAATTAAAATACAGTTATAAGTACATAAGTTATAGCATCTTTTTTACTTAACACATAATTTTATTCAATTACCTATATTCAACTTTTTTCCTATTTATGTTTGATTTTAGAAGACGAGTTCTGATTTTTGGAATATCAACGTACATGGTATTGCAATAGGGAATGGCATAATATCTCCAGCCGTAGCCATGTCAAAACTCGGCTTTTACCTTGAGGAGCTTGGTTACATAGATTATAATGGCCGAAGCGATATAGAAAGCCTAGCCCAAGATACTAACTCTTTTGTCAATAGTGGAAACTTAGAAGAAGCTTTCGATAACTTCATTACGCTCGGCAGTTTCGTCAACGACAATGCTGGTGCTGTTGCTGTCAATCTGAAGCATATTGTTGAAAGAGTGACTCGAGGGTCTCTGCAAAACGCAGGTACTTACTTAATTTTTCCAAAATATTGTCATATCTATTTTAAGAACTTGTCGCTAGTTGTGGTAATGGAAATTGTAGATACCAATGTGGCTAAATAACTTACAGACTTTTGCGCATTGGGTGTATGACCGAAATATGATATGCATTGGTTAACTAAGTAAGTACCTAAATTTATTCATGTGTCATTTTCGCGTCTCCATTTTTTTTAAGAACCTATCACTGTCTTAAAATCCTGATACAGAATACAAAATTGTATATTCTGCAAATTGTTAAGGGCGCTCTGAGGCACGAAAAATCGTGACTGCTTGTAACAGATTAGCTAATTTTATACTTCCAACTCCTCCAATTTGAAGTAACTACGTATTGGTATTTTTTTTTATTATTGAAAAATTATAAGGGATATTGTCAATATAGAACGAACTATGAGTACTGCCAAATAAATTGTAGTAATAAATTTTCAGATTACTTCGGCCAAAGCAGTTACATCAAAAATGTATTTGGCAGTGATGGTATTGACCACATGAATCGCGTAATTGCTCCAGCTTTAGGCATAAATTCAACTGTAACTTATGATGCTAACCGGGAAGCCGTCGTTGATGCTGTCAGGAGTTCATTTATGATACCATTTACCAACCAAAGTAAGACTAATGACAAAAACCTTCACCTAGTTCTTTGCATGATTCATAATAAAAAACTAAAAGCAATACAAATTATGTTCTTTTTTACGGTTCCGTAGCCAAATGGCAAAAAACGGAACCCTTATAGATTCGTCATGTCTGTCTGTCTGTCCGTCCATGTGTCACAGCCACTTTTTCCGAAACTATTAGAATTATGCTGTTGAAACTTGGTAAGTAGATGTATTCTGGAACCGCATTAAGATATTCACACAAAAACACAAAAAATAAACAAGAAATTTTGGGGGTTCCCCATACTTAGAACTGAAACTCTAAAATTTTTTTTCATCAAACCCATACGTGTAGGTTATCGATTAATAGGTCTTAAAAAATGATATTGAGGTTTCTAATATCATTTTTTTCTAAACTTAATAGTTTGCGTGAGAGACACTTGCAACAAATACATCAGCAATGTTACTTACCCTAGCATTGCTTCGTTGATTGCTCAACACTTTTTTCGAATTATTTCTTGATTCTTTCATTTAATTTATTACACACGTATTGTGAGCATTGTGATGATAAAGTTTAATAAACCTTTTGTTCGAGACTGATTTAATGGTTTTTTTTTAAATAACACTAGCTTTATTCTTTGCAGTTGAAAACATTCTTCAAAATACGAATCTCACCATCGCCATCTACAATGGTAACCTGGACGCAATTTCAAACACACCAGGTAACTAAGCGGAACGTATTAATGATTAGCATTTCCTGTATTTAAAAGCCGTACACTGTAGAATGTGACATGACATTGAATCTAATAGCATAGAGTGAGTAGAGGAATATTATCAAATTCGAATTTTATTTTTTAATGAAGAGACCGCGATACTGCGGTATTGTGAGATATGAATTGATCATTTCAGTCAAGCTCTTTCCCTCATAATCATCTTTTGATTTCTATCTCCATGTTACGCGACGAGAATCTCAAATGTGATAATCCTACCTCCTTACATTAAGTATTTTATATTTCACTGTATAACTTTGTAAGTCCAGAGTGATACTTTTTTCAGGACAACTAGATTGGGTCGACAATCTTCGATGGTATGGACAACCCGATTTCAGTAACAGCAGAAGACAAACATTGGTTTTAAACAGATTAGTGGAAGGCTATTTCCGGAAAACTGAGAGACTGACATTTTACTGGGTAAACGCTGCTGGACAATCGGTAGGCAATTATTCTACAAGAATTACGAGTAACGGAGTAACAAAAAAACAACATTAAGTACCCACCTAGTCCATGGTATCGTCGCTTACGGAATACCTAAAAACTTATAAACTTGGGACTTACGTGAATGAATCTTATTTTACTTACTAATGTGAAATTTTGAAATTTCAGGCACCACTCGATAGCCCCGCTGCCATGCTAAGATTATTACCGATGATGATCGGGATGGAATAAAAAAGTACCTACAAACTTATGTAACCAAATAAAGACTTTTTTAAGAAGTAAATGAGGTTTATTACAATAGAAATAATAGTATGAAACAATTTACAATTCAGTTTTTATTTCAGTCAGTACGTAAAAGGCACGACTGGCGATTCAAAACGGGGCGAGCTAGTACCCGCGTTATTGCATGGAAGTAAGTTGGGTATGGCAGAAAAATCATGAAAGTAGAATGAATGCATTGGAGATGCGGTCATTGCGCAGTAGGTAGGTATCTGTTAAGTAAAGTTGGCTGATAGGAAGAGGAATACAGATATACGAGAATGGTGTGGCCTGAAACTGAAAGAGAATGTTGTAACAAGCATTGAAAATTTATGAGTACTGAGCGAATTACACACCAAGCATGTAAGGCAGATGTAAGTGGGTAAACAAGTCGTGTTCAATCTCAGAAGAAAGCAGAACATACACTGATCAAATTAATGAGGTACAGAAAAAAGGCAGGTCAAAAGCACTCGATACCGGTGGGCTTCTATGAAAGGTTTAATGATAGTAGCTCGTGAATTATTACATAAATCACGAGCTTCCTCTACTATCGCAGAAGCAGATGGCGGTCTGTTGTCTCTGCCTACCCCGGAGTGAAAAAGGCGTGAGTATATGTATGTGTATTTTTTTACTTACTTATTACGTCACCTGGTTACCGTTTTAACATAAGTAATTAAGTACATAACATAATGCATCTATTTGCAGAAAATTCCGTAACTTAGAGATATAAGAATATTAACCAAGTATATGAAGCCATGATGACACGAGCTCACCGTGGCACACGTTTACATCCACTCTATAGTTTCCTCAATGACTCTATATAACTAAGCATAACAACACACACGCACACATTCACGTAATTAATAATAGCATTCAGATGTCATTTTATAATTTACTTGCTGTGCTCCGCGGCTTCGCCCATGAGAAACTTCGATCCCCTGTGGCACCCATTCATGCCCGTAATTTATTAGTTTTACAATAATGAACGATACGAGAAAGAGCCGTCTGACCTCCCAACCCCCGCGCTGCGGAAAGCTAAATCTTTGTTGATACCAAGAAGCTTGTTAATACCACCAACATTACAGCCAGCAGCAAAATGTGTAGCGCAAACTATAGACTTTTGAAAATATTAGCCCCATTTGTGTAAAGGAATATTTATCAGCGAGCTGACATAAACACCATGAACTTGATAGAGACTTAACTTGTAAATATTACATCGAATGACAGCATTACCAAATATAAATTTACAACGTTATGTATAAATATTCCCAATAGACGTCCAGTGGGTGCACCCAATAAATTCTTAATAGTCTAATGTCATAAAATTTTCAGACATTTCCTCAGATGAACGTTTTGAATTCCTAATTAAAAGTGATCGTCGGCACCGATGGGGTGAAGCCCGTGGGGGTTTCAACACGTAAAAAAAAAGGCTACAATAACAAAAGACAGACAGACTAAAGAACGAATCCGTGTTTTGTGTAGTGTGCGTAGAGTCCACGGACATTTTAGATGCTTATATTATCATAGAAAGTAGAGTCACGCGCAGAAGACAGACCTTTATATAGGCTTTAAGGACCTGTATCTAAGGCCTTTATGTTTTTTTTAAGTCATATTAATCAAGTGCATAATATAATCTATGGCAACATTGTCACATCTGTCAACTTTATGGTAGATTTTCGGCCTGAAATCTACCTATTGTGTTCAAAATATTACGATTAAATAAGTACTTGTAATGGACCGTTACTAAGTCGGCTACATTACATGTATTTCATTGTCGTCTAGTCGTGGAAACGGAAAGCCCGAAAGTATCCTAGTATTTACTTTACCCTTTTCCCCCTTATACTGCTAGATAGCTCAGGAAGTGAGCAACAGTGACACTTGACAGCAGTATAACAGACTATGGGCAAAATCTTGACAATGTACTCTAATGTACACGTTTTAGGTCTCTTTGGTGGTAAGCGTGGGAGGTGACGGCGGCGGAGGCGCACCAATCTACCAAGCACTACTCACGGGCTCACGGGCTCGCGTCATTGATTGATCAGTCTATGGAGGAACGGAATGTGATGTTTCTCCAACACAAAGGGGAAGATCCTCCGACCAGGCAAGGTGATCACGCCTGGCGGGCCGCGGCCCGTTGTCATTGGGATATTGTTTATGTATTATGTTATACCAGCGTGCGAACTACGCTTTCGCGATTCAGGATTGGTAGTGACGTAGTAGTATCGAAGTAGTTCAACTTATGGGCGCTAGATGGCGTTGGGTATATGTGGTATCGCCACAAGTCCTTTTATTGGATTTTGGTTGGCCAGTTAGTGCACATGCGCGATCTTTTTGATGTTTGGTCAAGATTTTTGTCATGAGGTATAATAGACGTAGACAACACGGTAGGTACAGTCAATTAGCAGCGTTCCGAAATGATCTAGTTGCCTTATTTCTCTTGTCGTCTGTATTAATTTGAACCACGGGTGAAGCTAGGGGCTATTTGTTCAAAAAAATTACATAGGTCTTATAAACAGGACTGGAAATTTTTATTCCTAAAAGGGACTGATATTATTAGACATATAAACTATTATGGTCAATATCATTAATAACAAAACAATACATGGTAATTATCCCATTGACTCTTATACTAATGGTATCATTAGTACGGTATAACCACTCTAATAATATTAATAGTCGTAGATCTACCAATTTTTCATTTGAAATCTACCAATTTTTGACACGCAATCTACCGATTTCCTTAAGCTTTTTGAGTTGACTGTTGTAAAACTTAAAAAAAAACTATGTTTTTCAGTTTGTTCATGTTCAGTGAATTTGTTTATTTTGTAGTTCTTTGTAGCAAAGAGAAATAGATTTGAAGTGTGTGGTGTCTTTTTAGGAAAATTTTTAGTTGTTTGAAGGTGATAAAATGGCCGATATTCTTGATATATTAGATATCGAACAGCCGACAGCTGAAATAAGCAGGGATAGTATTCTACATGGGGATAAGGTGAAGAAAAAATATGTGACAGCAAAAGCAGTAAAACGCCCTGAGGGCATGCACAGGGAAGTCTTTGCATTACTTTACAATGACAATAAGGATCTTCCACCGCTCTTACCCACTGATACAGGTAAGCTTAATTTAAAAGGAACTGAATTATAAACAATTAGTGTGTATGATGATAGAATGGAATTGGTGTTTTCTTGGGACCCCACCAAGATCTTTGGAGCGTAAACCAAGCTCAGGTGTAAGCCGGTAAACCTGCTAATTGCGAGGGCTTTGCTTTCGGGTCTGGATGTCAAATAGCTGTCCCTCCCATAAAAGCCTATAAGTCAAGTCAAAACGAGGAGTATTAAGTTGTTCCTTGGCCCCGAGGTAAGAGCCTTGGATGCAACAGGGAACAATACTGATATAATACTTATTTTTTGGTGTTGACTATTGCTCCAAACTAATAATATCCATAGACAAAAGTAGGATTACTACAAATAATAAGTTATTTATCTTCAGGAAAAGCTTACAAACAAACTAAAGCTAAACTTGGTATGCGTAAAGTAAGAAAATGGACATGGGCACCATTCACTAACCCAGCACGGAAAGATAATGCTGTGTTCCACCATTGGAAGCGAGTTGCTGATGAAGCTAAAGAATACCCATTTGCTCAATTTAATAAGGTATTATATTGTAACTGCATGTTATAGTTATGACTATTATTATTTCTTAAGAAAATCTCAACTAATTACAAAGAGGATCTAGTATCCTTGGGTTGTGTTTCTTAATTATTATCATGATTTAACATATCAAAATTAATGTTTGTATTACTATCCGTATTGTGTACTATACATTACATTCAAATGAAGCTAGGGTAAATTGTTGTGTACAGGGCATGTGCTTATTAACATAAAAGTGATTAAACAGAAGCAAATGATGTGCTCTTATCAACCCATCCAAGAGGGTGAAATGCATGATTATATAAGTTGATGATTGTTTTGATTCCAAAGAACAGATAATCTGAACTTTTGCCTTTGTCAATTGTTTATGAATTCACATCATGTAAAAAGCATCAATTCCACAATCACTTGTGTAATGTGTAAATTAATTTACAATTCTTCAACCTTTCAAACTTCTATACCAAATAGCTATTACATGATCTTAGTCACCTGCATAATTATCAACTGTAATCATGAAATAAGCTATATTCATTTCGACTAGTCATGAAACTCACTGATAATCACAATGCTTTTCAATGTAGCATATTACAATACCCTCATACTCTGAGTCTGAGTACAACCAATACCTGAAATCAGAAGATTGGAGTCAAGCTGAAACAGACCATCTTATGGACTTATGTCAACGATTTGATCTGCGCTTCATTGTGATACACGACAGATGGGACCGAGCAGCTTTTAGAGATAGAAGTGTTGAAGATTTGAAAGAAAGATATTATGGCATTTGTGCTATATTGAGCAAGGTATGTCAAACATTTCATAAATATTACCTTTTTTTACATGTGCCAATATTACTATGTGGCGTAGCGGTAATGCATTCGACTGCTACAACAAGGGCGAGGGTTCAATTCCCGCTCAGTGCATCTATTTGTATGCATGAATATGTCTATTTACATTGGTCTGGGTGTTTCTATGTATAATATGTATGTTTTTACAAAAAAAAAGTATATAAGTATGTTTATCCGCATTCTTGAATCCATAACACAAGCTAGTTAAACTATTACCTTGGGTCTAGAAAGTGCTGTGTAGAATATCAAAGGATATCGTAGAATATCAAAGAATATCGTAGAATACTATTAAAGAACATGATAATAAAGACACAGCCATCTTTTTAAAGTCAGGTTTCTAATGGGTGATTAATCAAGTTGCCCATACATATATTTTGTCAGTCTAGATGTGCCTCATACCTTTTTTTTTTTTTTTTTATCGTGCGGAAATCCCTTCGGATACGCCGGCCAGCGGGGGCGGTTAAGTCGGGCTTGCACCGACTAAAACCGCACGCCGTCTCGGGTCTTCAGACGCCGGGGTGTAAGGTTACCCATAGAGCATATCCCTCGCACCCCGGCTGACCCTGGGCCATCTCACCACTAACAGCATCGCTCATCCTGTCTCCTCTGAAAGCAGAGGAGTACGGAGAGCGATGTGTTCCCGCCACGTTGGGTATTGGCCGACGATCAATGCCAACCCTATGAAGGGGTGAAGGGGAAGCCATTGACCGCCGCCCAGGGTGTACCGGCCGCTCCGATTCCGTTCCCCCCGTACTGCAGCGGGATCGGAATCGGAGCGACACTCAAGGAGGTTACCCAACACACACCCCGATGTGCCTCATACCTTTTTTTTTTTTTTTTTTTTCGTGCGGAAATCCCTTCGGATACCCCCCCGCGTGCCAGCGGGGGCGGTTATGTCGGGCTTGAACCGACTAAAACCGCACGCCGTCTCGGGTCTACAGACGCCGGGGTGTAAGGTTGCCCATAGAGCATATCCCTCGCACCCCGACTGACCCTGGGCCATCTCCGGTTTCGAGATGGCCCCCTCGGGTTTGGGAACCACGGTGTCCCCGTCTTGCCCCGGTTTGGGGGAGGGGCGCTAGTCGCCCCACCGTCCCGGCCTGCTTCTGCTGGGGTGACAGGTGGCCTCCCCCGCCACCCCCAGGATGTGCCTCATACCTAATGCAAATTTTTGTCTTCTTCATATTTAGAATCAAACTTGTTTGTAATGCAATTTTATATGCTTCTATTGATAAGGGTTAATAAACTGTGAAGTTACAAGATTTAAAAGCTCTTTATAAGCACCTTGTAAAGTATAATGGATACCTCATAAATTAATAACTATTCAACAGGTAAAAACAAATCCATGGTCGAATACAGTAACAATGGTAAATGGCGAAAAGCGAATTTATCACTATGATGCAGAACATGAAAAGAAGAGGAAGGAACAACTTAGAAGGCTCTTTGACAGGACCCAAGAACAGGTATGCCATTTTTCTAGTGAGATTACTTTGTGGTCTATCTGATATGTGGTGAGTTCTACATAGCTATACTCAAGAGTCTAACGATATTGCCTATACTTTAACTAGTGCAGAAACTTATCAAATGCTAACCATTTACATTGTTCATATATTTCTGAGAGGTATGGTTACAGATTACATATTGTCATCACAGGAAACATTAGGAGATAGTTACATTAAATGTAACTATCTCCTAATGTTTCCTTCTAGACTTAGTAGTCTACACAGTGATTCAAACACATCGGAACAAATCATCTTGAAACAAATAAAGTATAATAATAATAATAATCCTCTGCTTGTAACTCTGGTATGTGTATGTAATGGTGACCGTCTTTCCTGAGACTTTTAAAAAAATATATATATATCTAGACAGTTATTTAGATCATTGACACAAATTAATCCTTTCGTTACAAGCTTTTATTTAACTTGCTCTGTTACTTTGTTGTCAAATCTTGGAAGCTCAATTAGAATCACTTTCTGTTAGATTGAATTCAAATTTGGTGTACTTGCGTATCTTCGGTGACAATGCGATAATAATAGAATTATTTATTTCAAAAGTTACATTCTTATGAACACAATTCACAGTACAGTATATACAGTTGAAAGTTTTGTTTGTTGAAGTCTGATACCCAAGATAAGATTAAACTTATGTTTAGGGTACCAGGGCTCCTGCAGTATAGTACTAGGAATTCAGTGCAGGGTGCGACTGAAATAAATTGAGCTGAGCAAGCAGGACTCTTACTTGAAAATAAGACATCTTACTACTGGTGTAGTCCTAATCGCGCCTTTGGTCAGCAGGGCTGTCAGTTTTTGAACTTTCTGTAGTTTTTGTTTGTTCCTCCCTACGTGGGCTTTATACCGCCATACTAGGGTACCTTGGAAGATTCTCTGCATGATAATTGCCTTGTAAATCCAGAGTACTGCGGCTGGCTTCTTTCCTCAGCTTGTTCCTATTGCGCTTTTACATTACATCATGGCCATTTTCGCCTTTGAGCATGTGTTACTTTTGTAATGTCTTTTAGGTCAGTTTGCTGTCCAGTGTGACTCCCAGATATTTGACTTCCTTTACTACTTCCAAGTCATGGTTATCTGGTGTCACTGGTTCAACCCGCCATATTATAATAATAAATGTAATGGGAAAGGGAAGAAAAATCTCATCTTGCTACTACCGTGTGCTTTGCTGCTGCCATCTCTGCCTTTCTATATCCGCCGTTGTTTTTATAGTATGCCCCAGTTATGGTGACCCCGTTGTCTTTGTAATCTATCATGAGAATTCCCTTGGAATCCCAAAAGATCGTCGCCATAAACTTCCCGGCTAATTCTGAAACTTCTTCGGAGGAGGTGCACCCTTCTTATGCCACTGCATCGACTCCTGTATCGACTCAGGTTCAAAGTGATGAACCCAAGTTTCATCTCCAGTAACAATTCGATCTAATATAACTTCAGGGTTATCGCCGACACAGGTCTATAAAATGTTTAGATGCGTCAATTCTTTGTTGCATCTTTAGTGGTTTTAGCAGTCTGGGTACCCACCTTGCACCAACTTTCGTCATACCAAGATGATCGTGCAGGATCCTCAAAACAGTCGGGCCTTCCAGGGCTAGGGTCATCTTTGATGGACTCTCTGCCATGCTTGAAAAGATTCTGCCACTTGTAAATCATGGTTTTACTAGGACATTGACCTCCGTAAACAGCTGACATCTCATCCATTATCATTTGCGGAGATTTTCCTTGCCTAGACAGGAACTTTATCACGGCACGATATTCCATTTGCTTCACAATGACCGATTGTTTCCGAAATAATTTGCTTTCAAGGCGATATCGAAAAAACAAAAGACAGTCTTGATATAACTTTTTTTTTTCCTAAAGAGGTCTCACACTATAACTGAGCATTGAATTTGTATAATATTGTTTCCTCCTAATACTTTATTCCGCGAACTTTTGTACCTCCCCTCGTACATTACATCTGAAGGCTTTAGCCTCTTGATACGTCACCCTGTCTGGTTTCGGTATGAAGACTTGTCTCTATGTCTGTTGAATGTACTTCGTTCTGATGCTGCTATTGTATAGAGCCAGCAGATCATCGCTTATATACTTGATGGCTGTTTGTAGCATTTTGGGGAAGATCTCATCAGGTCCAGCGCCCCTTAAGGCTGGAATGACCGGACGCTTTACAGCAAATGCTCTTTTGTGATTATTGCCTTCTCCGTGTCCAATATGCGATCCGTGTCGATTAACATTTCGTCACCTGTATATTCTTCGCATTCTGGAAAGGTGTCTGAAAGCATCACTTTCAATATCTTTTGCGGGTCAGGAGTTATGCATTTACTAAAAAGCTTGTTTTTAAAAAGTGTTCTTAACCTTTAATGTCATCAACCCTCTAGATCGACGAAGAACAAATGCTACTTACTGAACTTAAAAAGATTGAAGCAAGAAAACGCGAAAGAGAAAGAAAAACTCAAGACTTGCAGAAACTGATTTCCCGAGCTGATAGTGGCAATTTACCAGCGACGAACCAAGTCAACAACAACAATGAAGGAACCAGTACTCCTTCTAACAATGCAGCGAGTATTGCTAGACGTCACGACAGAAAGCTGCATAAGAAGAAACTCACAGCTCAGCAACGGCCTATTCGTACTATTGAGAGTGTTGTAAGTACTACTTTTTTTAAAGAGTACTAAGTAACCGAAATTACTAGTATTCCTGTTAACCCCATCAGCTAAGCTAAATTGCTTGTGTTAGGAGTGAGTCCACGTCGGTAGTGTAATGGCGAGGATTCGAACTCCACTCGATCGTAAGAACTTAAGCTACCGACACTTCAACCTAATCACTTTTAAAAAGTTTAATGTGCCTACCGGTTATTTCGCTTTCAGATATTACTCAAGAAATTACCTTTTTTGCAGACTGTAGAATGGTCAGGTATTAAATTTCCTGAAGCACGAGGCACTGGCGTCTGGTTGCGGTCTCAACGTATGAAACTACCTCCTGGAGTGGGTCAGAGGAAAACTAAGGCCATTGAACAAGAACTAAGGCTTATGAATATTGGTTAGTCTATAATTATGCTACAAGTTTTGTAAGATAAAGCCAATAATCTAATATTAAAATGAGGTAGATATGTTATCTCAATATTATTGCAATGTCAAAAATGAACAGTGTGATATGACAGAAGTCATACTCTGTACTCGTTTGCACTCACTGATTAGTGCATATCGTCCCAATTAAATCATCTTTCACACTTAGGACCTAAGTATTGTTAATCTAAATATATAAATACCAAAAATTGTGATTTATAATGGTTTTTTTTTTCAGATGTTGCTCCAACCCCAACTGAGGCCATATGCAAACATTTCAACGAGCTACGTTCCGATCTCGCGCTTGCTCTCGACTTGAAGAATGCGTTGGCATCTTGCGAGTTTGAGCTACAAGCTCTTAGACATCAATATGAAGCTCTCAATCCTGGAAAGGTTTGTGTGCAATATCATTATTTAATTCTAAATGCTTTATTTCGTATTGTAGTCTGGAATAGCAGCTAGGCTACGTTAGCTTGTGAGATCCGGGAATTGGATAAATATCTTGCGGGCATTATAATCCGCACGCTGAATGATGATCCCTATGACAGTACGTTAGCGCTTAACATTGTACTGACGTCCTATCACATCAAATCCTTTAGAGGTCCATTAAAAAGTCGAAAAAATCATAATTGTGTACAATTGTAAATTATAAAAATGAATATTAAGAAATTATTACGTAATGTTCGGAAATAATAGAAAAAAACTTAATGCAAATGTACATGGTACGTGCTGCAAAAGTTACGTCGTCAAGCTGTTATCGACTAAGAAGGGACACATCGATAAACAAAATATCGATAATTTGTTGGAAAAATAAAACAAATGCTTTGAGTTTGTATTTTATTTATATCAATCTGAATCTGATACAGGGTCAATCGGATCTTCAAAATCTGAGTCTGAACTGCAGCTATCCGTGACGTTTATTATTAACGGTTGGTCAATGATATTGTCGTATTGTACATCTCGATCCCAGTCTTGTAAGCAAATTTTCTTCGTTCTTTCTACCACTTTTCGCCAATCGTCAGCTGTCACTTGAGCGCAAGCTTCTTCCGATAAAACCATCATTTTATTTGCCGTGAATGGCGGAGTTGTGTTATGCCTAGCTGCATGACCTGAAAATATTTGTACATTTAGTAATTATTTTTAGAAATATATGCATATACATAATATTATATAAATAAAAAATATAGATACCTTTGATCTGCGCCCATATCAACTCGATTGCATTATATTGGCAGTGATAGGGCGGTAACCGAATTACCGTGTGTCCATTTGATTTGGCCAATTCATCCAAAGAATATGATGGGTGCGTCTGTTGTTTGTGAAAGTTCAACAGTCTAACCAACTCTTTTTTTAACATCTGACTGTCAGTTTCCACACCATTGCGTTGTAACCACTCTATAATTTCAGCTTTTTTGTTATTGCTGCGGGGGGGTTTGTTAATTTGAACTGAGTGATATGAAGCATTGTCCATTAAAATATAGTGAGGCTCATTCAAATTTTCTAATAGTTTTATAAACCATGTCTTAAAGTTTTCGAAATTAATTTCCTCGTGGTACTCCATTGTTTTCACTGACTTAAAAGCCCACAGGCAATTCGGCACAAAACCTGTAGCTGTGCCAGCGTGGCAAATGATTAAGCGCTGGCCCTTTCCTTCAGGAGTTTTTGTGCTGGATTTGGCTGTGTCATCCGTCCATGCCTTACCTACAGTATGATTGGCGTTCAACCATGTCTCATCAAGGTATACTTCTATACCTTCTCCCAGTTATCAATTTGTTTGATTTTGCGAAGAAAATCGCATCGTAGTAAAGCTATGTCAGTACGCTCCATTAATATTTTTCTCTTGTCACATTTTTTATAGTGGAATCCACATTTTTTCAAAACAATTCTAAGAGAAGTAGCACCGCCTTTGAAGAGTTCTGCAGCTTTTAATGAAGATAATAACTTCTGGCAGGTCGGTAGTTCACCTCGTAGGTAGTAACCATAAATATGATTGCGTATAGCATCTAAATCAAAATCATCAGGTTCTGTTATATGACCTTTCCGATTCCTAGAGCATCGGCTACACGATCGCGCACATTGTCAAGCGGTAACAAGGGTCCGCCATTTTGTTGTTCACGAGAGCAAAATAGTCTCGCAAACGAACTACAAACTCGCGAACTTCACTGTTGAGAACAGTTTTCCGCTGTCTTTTCGGCATTTTGCAAAACCGAAAATCAATAAACAGGTAACAGAAAATCAACAAATAACACACAACAGCGAAAACAGAAACAAAACTCAGCTAACAAAGAAAGACGTGGCGCATACAAGGCGTTAGAGCACTCGTATGACGCGATGTGATGCGGTGTGACAAGAAGACAAAACAGACTGACAAGACATGACATGACTGAATTAAAAAAATACGGTAGGTCTATGGCCTCCTTTTAAATACTTTTCCATGTAATCCATAATTGTCAGCTAATTATGAATTCTTTAAAATTCAATTCAAAAAGAATTTTAAATTCTTTAAATTATGCAATTTGAATAAAAATTAAAGTATAGTAAAATAAAATATAATAAGGCTGTTACTTTTTTATCTAGTGTTTTATGTCCATCAATGCGCGTAGTCTTTTTTTTTCAAAATAAATAAATATTGCTTATTATGTTGAATGACCTGGCTGAATGACATGACATTTTGCCTGAAAAAACAGTATTTTATCGAAATTGTTTCGCATAACTAATACAACTGTCAGTTGAAACGTCATAGGGATCATCATTCGGCGTGCGGAGTATAGCTAGTTATAATCTACACAAAAAAAATATATAAGATAAAATATCAAAGCAAACTGCCTTTGTAACGAGTGTTTTACTTGCTATGAAATACTCTTTTTTTACTATAATATTACAATGGGTGCAATACACAAATGTGAATGGCTGGAGACTGTTCACTGACCAGAGTAGGTTCATTTTGCAAAAGCTTCTAATACATGTGTTAAAAACAGTTTTATTGCCATGTGGCAATAATACTGTTTTTAACGGATTGTACATACATACATACATAACTTCACGCCTGTATCCCCGAAGGGGTAGGCAGAGGTGTATTACACACCCACGATTCGCCAGTTATGTTGAGGTCCCAATGTAATAGGGGGCGAGCCTATTGCCGTCTACCGGGCACATTATTAAGCGAGCGATAATTACCATTTATTAATGCACACATAACTACGAAAAGTCAGAGGTGTGTGCCCGGGGCGACTGGGGATCGAACTCGAGACCTCATCAAAGCAGTCCGTTACGTACGCCACCGGGCTATCGCCTTGGATTATATCGCGATTTATTTGGTATTATTGCTTTATTTTCCTGATCCTGACGTTTGACTTTTCAGCAGCCATGGTCATGGAGATGGAACACTGAATAAATCGCGCTAGAATCTGTTAAAAACAGTTTTATTTCAATGTGTGATATTCTCGTAAACTTCGACAATATCAGTTTATAATACAATCATATCATATTATAACAATTTTATTGCTATTGATAGTTTCCATACTGAAATGAAGTATTGTTTCAGACTCTCACCATACCAGCATCTATTTGCAACTCCGTAGCTGAGAATGAATCCAAGCCAGTAGGTGAGATCATCGACGTTGTTGGATCTCCTGGTGCACTAAATACGACCATCTAGCATTATATCCTAATCATAAAATAAATGACTGAACAAGTGCTTCAAATAGTGACCATGTGTGAATATGTTTATTTAGATAATGTGATATAACGCTACAATATTATTATAATTTTAAGTATATTCATATTTTTATGGATGTCACGCCTCGATACACCATAATAACAGTCACGCCTGTTTCCCCATTGGGGTAGCTAGAGACAATATGATTCCACTTGTTACAACCCTTTAACTTCTACTTTTATATTTGTTTTCATACATGCTTGCCGGTAGCGAGTGGATAATCTTGAAGTTGTACTTCGATATATACAGGAAGCTGCGGAAATAGAGGAGATAGTTGAAAACCATGGATCTAAGCAATCGACTTTACAACGATCCATGGGAAAACCTATACTGGATAATATACACTATATGTATAACTGGTATTTTACTATATTTTTCTCATGTTTAGTTTTATCGTGAAAAGACAAAGTTAAAGTTCATGCAATTATAATAATATAATAATAATAAATCTTTATTGTCAAAAAATTTACACCTTATACACAATAATTTGCATCTATAAAATATGTGCTTATATGAATATTCTGACCACTAAACTAGGCGTAAACCTGTATTTTAGAGGTCAGTGCCCACCGTACAGTTTGTATTAAATATAAAACAATGTGAGAAGACACTATAATAAAGATCTTATAGACTAAACTCAGTTTAAATTAGATTAACGAGTTCATGAGTGTGTGTGTGTTTGTGGGTGTATGTGCGTGTGTGTGGTTGCGTGCAGGCCCCTCTTTCCCACTGGGCACTGTGGGCACGTGCCCAGGGCCCCGCGATCGAAAGGGGCCCCTTGGTTCCAGCAAGATCACCAAATGATAACCGATATCAATGACCGAAAACATATTGGTTTTGAAAAAAACCAAATGATATTTAACTTTATCCACCTAGTCACTTTTTCATGTAGTATAAATCAATTTACATCAATTCTTGTTACAATTTAAATGTAAGTCGGGTCAATCTCATGTAGTAGCTACTAATACTGTGTTTACATAATAAGTGTTGTAATTACGCAACGCTTTGGCAAGCAACAACCGTGAGGCTGACATCAATATACCCACTACAATAGCTTCAAGTATTGTATACTTTTATTTAATTGTAAGATTAGTTAGGTATACCAGACGAGGGACTCGTGAACAAGTGGTAATCGAATTGTCAAATCAAAGCAAAAAAAGAGAAATGTGAACGGGTAGGTACCTGATACATATTCCACTGCTGCTTAATAACAGAACATAACATAACACTTAAATAATGTATGAGATGCACTTAATATTAACACCACTAACACAATGTCTTACATACATAATCCACAAAATAAAACAACCTTAGTAGGGCTTTTATCACATTGAAAAACATAATTAGAAAGTTGGCGGTATATTGAGAATAGAACATTACCTTCCGTGCTAGTCTAGCAAGACTGTGTTACGGCAAGGTAAGATTCTCGCTACGCAAATAACCACTATCGCTAATTATAATAAGGACACTTTTTCTTCCAACAGCTGGTCTAATATTATATGTAATATAAAAACCGGTAGCTGATACACACATAGTATTGGCTTAAAGTTCAGATCAAGTAAATTTGTTTTTTTTTCTTTTCTTTTTTTTTTTTGTTTTTTTTTTTTTTTTTGTTTTTAACAGGTTTCATAATGAAAAGAAAAAGATAACGAATCAAAATAATAAGAACATAAATATCTAGTGACAAAAATCAATAAATAAATATATATTTATATATATCTAAACACACACATACATATCATATATACACATATTACATACTAAACAAATAAATATTAATCTGCTTTCCAATATATAATATCTATAATTTGTAGTACTAATTCCTAATTGCAGCTCAGGTTATGGGCATATCTGCATCAACTTTTCTGTCTGATCATAGTCCAGATTTCTCAACAACTCATCCAGTATTCTTCCACAAATAACTCTAGTCATATCCTTTATGGGATGAGTTTCGCTTATGCGATTATACAGAAATGGCGCTAGAAAGAAAGAGAAACATTGGGCAAAAGATGTTTTACATGAGGGAACATCAAATACTGCATGCGTCCTTCTGGCTGAAGCTTTCACACGTCTTTGACCGAAATGCTGCTTTAGAATTTTTTTTTTTATGAACAGTTGTCGTACATTTAATACATCAAACTCTTTGTATAGCTTAACTGTAGGGTAGCGAAAATCCTTAAAATTAATAACTTTTAGAACACATCTCTGAGCCCTTTCCACATTTATAAGAATCGTTTTTTTAGCACCCCCCCAAGCTGAAATACCATAGGTCGCTATTGACTGACATAACGTTAGATAAACTAATTTGCTTGTTTTATGATCTTTTAAATTTCTAATTTTCTTAAAAATGGGTATTAGTCTCCTTATTCTAGACTTTAAGTTATTTATATGGTCTTTCCAATTCAGGTTTTTATCTATTTCCACACCAAGATATCTAATACTATTTGTTACAGATAGGACATAACAGTTACAGCCTCCAATACAAGGACACATAGAAGAGTGTGCTTTTAACTGGAAATTTGTCTGTGACTGACGGTTGTTTCTTATAGAGAACGTTATGTATTTTGTTTTATTCAAGTTCAGAGTAAGTAAATTTACATCGAGCCATTTTATTATGTTTGAGAAACCCTTTTCAGCTGATGATTTCACACGGGTCCAGGTGGAATTTTGAAATAAAACTACAGTATCGTCAGCATATGTGACTATTTTTGCATCTGGCAGTTCCATATCACATAGATTGTTAAGGTAAATTAAGAACAGCGTAGGCCCAAGCACTGATCCTTGGGGTACACCAAAATTAATCCTCAGCTTACAACTACTAATATCACCTATTTTAACAGTTTGTGACCGATTACTTAAATAATCCTTAAAAAGATCAAGCGGCACTCCTCGTATTCCTATAGATTCTAGCTTACGAATCAGCAAGGGAATAGATACAGTATCAAATGCCCTGGCCAAATCAAGGAATATGCCAATACATTTCCCCCCACCATCAAGATACCCAGCCACACTATTTGTTAAATTTTCGATTGCATCTAAAGTAGATTTGTTTTTTCTGAAACCATATTGATTGTTAGAAAGAAGATCATATTTCTCTAAGTAATTCATTAGCCTAACATTAATAATCTTTTCCAGAATTTTAGCTATAGTAGGCAGAAGTGAAATCGGCCGATAATTGGCAACACTGTCTCTTTCCCCCGCTTTAAATACGGGTACAACAATAGATTCTTTTAGCACATCGGGGAATCTTCCAGTAGATAAACTCACGTTAATTATGTGGGTTAAGGGTTTAATAAGCATAGCAATAAATTGTTTAAGAAATATGGAAGATATACCGTCCCAACCTGTAGATTTCGTATTTTTTAATGACATAACTGTTTTAAATATTTCCGTTTCATCTGTTTCTAATAACATAAATGAGTTTGAAGGAGTATTTTTGCATACATATCTCCGTACGAGCTCTTGTTCAGTTGATTTCAGTCTCTGTAAAATGCTATTTGATAGCCTGGCACCTACATTAACAAAGTATTCATTAGCACTGTCAATAGACTCTTGAGGTGTTGACTTCATTTTTAATAACTCATGTGGCACTTGAGAATATTCTGGTTTATTCAAATTACATACACGTTTAATAACGTTCCAAGTTCCTTTTATATCATTTTTATTAGTGTCAAGGTCTTTTTTATCGTGCTCGTTTTTTAATTTATGGAGAATATTATTACAATGGTTTCTATAGCGCTTATATGTAATTTTTAATACGTCGTCTTCAGGTGATTTCATATGTCTCCTATGCAAGGTGTCTCTAAATCTCATACAGCGCAATAAACCCTGTGTTAACCATACTTGTCGTGTTTTCCTTCTGCTGGGTACTCTTACTGAGCTTGTGCTTTTTTTAATTATGTCAGATAGGGTTTCAACGAAGAATTTAGTCGATTCGTTTGGGTCTTCCATAACAATAAGTCTGCACCAATCAATTTGTTTTAGTAGTTCATAGGCTATATCATGATTAAAACTTTTTATGTACCTCTTATGTTCAATATTTTTACAAGGTCGTGTCAAAGATATACTAAAATAGATACTTCTGTGGTCTGTAATAGAGGATTCGCATACGAGAGTTAAAGTTTTACAATTAGACTTCACAAAACAATGATCGTAGCACTTATCCAAACGAGTGGGAAACAAATGACCCGGCAAAAGACCATGAGTAGCCAGTAAATCCAAATAATGATCGGATTTTGGATCTTTGTTATTGTTACCAATATCTATATTAAGATCTCCAGTGATATAAACGTTTGATACACTTTTGAGGCCCTTTAAAAGTTCATCCAAAGATCCGAGAAAATTTATTGGCGAGGTAAAAGAAGGTGATCTATACACACAAATAAATGCGTGACTGTTGCTAATTTTTATTACCAAACAATCTGCTTCGATAATGTTAGGTTCAAAGACTAGCACATTTGCTAAAGTACTCTTTATATATACAACCACTCCGCTATTCTGGTTGATATGCCTACGGGTATGAGTAGCATTATATTCTACCATTTGTGGGATAAACTCGGAGTTTGATAGCCAGCATTCGGTCAAGACGATGATGTCAAAGTCTATGGTACTTCTTGCCATAAATACTCTAAACTGTTCAAAATTTTTATTTATGCTACGTATATTCTGCACTATAATTTTAAAAGAAGACTCAGTTTCAAGTTTGTATTGTGAAAAAGATTCTGGATTCTCGACCAAAAAACTGTCACCGACGTTGACATACTTGTCAATCTCGGTGACCACATTATTCAGATCAGTGTCCATAGTAATGTCAACAAATAAACGCAGTGCGTCAAAATTGGTCGAGAATGCGAGATGCCGAGGTTTATACAGGACGTATCAGATATGCAATTTTTATCGTATACAATTATAACAGTCATGTGGTGTATACTGTGAAATGGTATTGTACTACAATAAGATATGTACGATGAATATATAAATGAAAAATTAGGAGAGAATATAATTCTTTGATAGAGTATAAGATTCATAAATATCGAAATTGTTATTATGTAGCATAATGTAATGAGAGGAAAAGTGAAGTTGATAACGAAATAACAGCATAAACAAAGTAATGGTACTGAAATCAAAATAGCTGTGAGAAAGTAGACCTTTAAGAAATATTTACCAACATATAGTCAATCCAAAACCAGGTCTTTGATTTGCCTTAGAGTTTTAATGACGATTGCAGGATGTCCATCTTCTTTACGTATGAGAATATTACCTCGTGATGCCCAGCAATACTTATATACTCCACTTTTAGTAAGTTCACGAGAGGCTGCTAATATTTGCTTTGACAAGGGTGTTAGAGATTCCGATATAAACACTCGTGAGTACGCACCACCAATCCCCAGGTTTTCGGTACTCAGTGGTCTCTCTTTATTGGCTGAGTTATAATTTTTAACAGCTTTTAGTAGGATATCCTTTTCAGTGGAATTTTGGTACTCTATTACAATAGGCCCGTTGTTTTTTCCCCGTCTAAATATGTTTGTTGATACATCAGTGGGCTCCATCTTAAATAACTTGTATACGATGTTGACAACTTCTCTGACATCTTCTTTTTCTTGTCGAGGAATGTTTCTTATTTCCACCGTATTCTTAAGACTTATCTTTTGTAAGCCATTTATTTGAGTTTCCAATTCATCTATACGTTGATTTGCTTCATTTTGTTTGATTTCAAGGATTTGTACTCTGCTTTGAATTTCATTATAATTTGCTGTGCTAATTTCAAGCAGCTTAATAATCTGCAAATTTGACTCCATTATCTTGCCATTCTGATCTTTTATTTCCGCCATCTCAGCATTCATCATTTCTCTGAATGACTGCATAAGATCTTTTTTTAATTCTAAAAACTCTTCATGTTCAGGATATTTCCGTTTCCTGATATTCATATTTCGGATAATGTCTTGATCCTGTAATTCAAGAGAGAGATCCGGATACGATGAAAACTTGATTGCCTGTCCGGATATGGGTGTGCGTTCCATTTTATCTGATATTTTTTCTTAGACTGTAAACTTCCTTGATCCGCACAGTGCTGCCGTAGTATGTAACAAATTAGTCCTCAAAGTGATATCTACCCTTATTCTTATGGTCACAAAGTTTAGAATCGATCTATGATATGATTAAGAATAATTAGCACGTCTGACTTCAACTATTAACTGAGCGAGAATGAATTATCTTTATAATTTGTTCTCAAAAATATAAAATGACATTCGTGGATAGGTGTTAAAATTAATTTTATTTATCTTGTTTCCGGGAGCACCCAGTAATCGCGACACATTTTTGTTCTAAGCAGCTTGTACATGTGTATATACATAGATTTTGTGGAGATTTACTAAAAACTAATAAAATACTATTTCATCACTTCAATTCACTCAAAAAAAGTGACTACAAAAATTAGTACAGTAATAGTCCGCGAGGACTGCTACATTAATGTACCATTTATATATTACTAGCATCGCCGGGCAGTTTCACATGCGTAAGTCCTGATCCCCTGGGAATATCATGCAAGGTCAGCAAATTCTGCGTTCTGTATGAAAATAATATTAGTAACAGGTGAGGCCCCAGACAGTAAGTATTTAATGACTGAACAAAATAAATACGAAATCCACAGGAAATTTTTATTTTATTTATTTAATCTTTGTTTTATCAATCTTTTATGCCATGATAGTATTGTAAGCTTCTCAAGAGTTAATTGATAGTTAAATACCTTCTATACTATTATAAAATTGTAAATTAGTTGTGTACATGTACAATGTACAGATTGGAGATGATAAAAAAAATGAATACTTAAACGAAAATAATAATAATAGTCCGCGAGGACTGCTACATTAATGTACTCTGTAATTTGTTCTCAAAAATAATGACTGAACAAAATAAATACGAAATCCACAGGAAATTTTCATTTTATTTATTTAATCTTTGTTTTATCAATCTTTTATGCCATGATAGTATTGTAAGCTTCTCAAGACTTAATTGATAGTTAAATACCTTCTATACTATACTATTGTTACAACGGTCGTCGATATCTCGAAAACTGTTGATCGAATCTTCTAGAAATTAAAACGCATTGTTAATGTCGAAGTACTCTATCGATCCGTGTAGAAAAATCCAGAAAAGTCAATACAAAATCACAAGCCCTTGGTCTACCTATAACTACTTTACCTACAAATCGCGATAACAAGGGCATTTAATTTGTACCCCGCGCACGTAACAACTGGTGTCAGAAGTGCGATGCCGTTATTACCACGTGAAGACGAAGGGCGTACTCCACGGACCAGACGTCAAGTGGAAATGGATGCTGCACGTCAACAGAGCCTTGAAGAGGAAGGGCATCAGGCTGATTCTGCTATCTCAGCGGGAACTACGGCAGCACCAGATGGAACTTCGTCAGATACCAACATGATGACGCTGCTGGCCTCTATGCAGCAGATGATGCAGGCCTCCTTGCAAGAAATACATGCCAAACAAGAGGCCAGTCAACAGATGATACAGGCCAACCAAGAGGCTAGTCGACAGACGATGCAGGCCAACCAGGAAGCTGTCATGGGTAAAATCGATGCAGGCATCCATGCACTGGGAGATAAAGTGAAGAACCTCGAAGACGGCTTGCAAACGCTTAGTAAGGAAGTGGCCTTGAAGACTGGGACCAAGGACGACCGCTTACAAGAGCTCGAAAAAGGGATTGGACCTGTTGACGACCGCTTGCAAAAGCTTGAAAAAGAGATTGTCAGGCTAAAAACCTGCGGACCTGTTGCCGCGACCTCACCATCATCAGCGAAGTTCGACCTACCACACTTCGATGGAACCTCCTCGTGGACAGCCTTCAAGTACCAATTTGAGATATTGGTAAAAACTAAAGCCTCGAGCAACGAGGAGTCTTTTATGGCCTTGACACTTGCATTACGAGGAGATGCCTTAGTAATACTGGAAAACCTGCCACCTGAAGGTAGGACACTGGAGTCTCTGATGGAAGCGTTAGACACACGCTACGGTGACAAGCACCTGGAAAATGTCTACCGAGCGCAGCTACGCGAAAAAAACAAAAAGCTGGTGAAAGCCTCCAGGAATGGGCTGTAGAGGTTGAAAGGCTCGTTCGTCGGGCCTACTCATCGACACCCGTGATGATCGAGACCACCCTACTGGAGGCCTTCCTAAACGGTATACGGGACGCAGAAGTGAAAACTAATGTACAGTTGCGTCACCACCAGACCTTAAAAGAAGCACTGGCTTATGCCCTTGAGGTGTAAACCGTACGGCAGAATGCCGGGATAGGGAAGATCAGGGAGGTCAAGGAGGTAGTTGCAGAGGAGAGGAAGCCGCGGTATGTCCCAACGTGTTATTCTTGTAGAGGAAGGGGCCATATCCAGTCAGTGTCCTTCGAGGAAACGGAGGAGGGTCACGGACTCCGGGACCCAAGTGGATCAAGATGTTCCGTTAAACTAAACGTCGCCAGGGCCGCTGGCTGGTCGATATGAAGCCCCAACCATCACAATAACTCAAGTTGGCAATGGAAATAGTCTGATCATCGAGGCCACCTTGGACAACCAACCTTGCAATTTAACAGTGGATACTGGAGCTTCACGTACACTTGTTATTCCGGAATTGCTGAAACGCACCATAAGGTGGGAAAAACGATCTCCGAGGTGCCAGCTTCAGACAGCTACTGGCCAGCCAGTGACCGTCCTCGGTGAAACAGATGTGGAGGTAAGAATTGGCGACCAAATATACCACCAGTCAGTATTAATTGCTAATATTACTGATGATTGCATTTTGGGACTGGATTTCTTGAGGAAGCACCGTGCACTATTTACTGTTTAACGGATACGACGTTAGCTCCTAAATCGGAAACATTAGTCAGAGTGAGGTTTCCTGCGAAGACAACAAAGATACCTTAATAACAGCGAGAACCTTACTGATGCCGAACGGAATCGCTAAGGTGGGAATCCTCAACCTCAGTGACGAAATAGTTCTCCTGAAGAAGAATAGTGTGGTTGGAAAATGTGAAGAAGTAAAGTACCTGAGACGGTTGAACAGCACTACGACTAAACAAGGCGGTACACAAATCTCCGAAGATCACATCCAGCAACTTCTCGAGAATTCAAAGGAAAACTAATCGGCATCAGAATTGCATCAAGCCAGAGACCTCTTGCTACGATTTAGAGACATCTTTGCAACCGGAAATGACTGTGGAAGGACTGGGCTCGTGAAACACCGGATTGACACAGGTGACTCCAGGCCTATAAAACAAAGACCTCGACGTTTACCGTGTGCAAGAGAAGAGGAGGTAGCAGTTATGATTAAAGACATGGCCGATAACAAGGTGATTGAAGTTTCAACGAGTCCGTTCATCACCTGTGGTACTAGTGAAAAAGAAGGATGGCAGTACAAGGTTTTGTGTGGATTACCGAATGTTGAATAATGTCACGAAGAAAGACAGTTATCCTTTGCCTAGGATTGACGATACCCTGGACATGCTTAGTGGTATGAAATGGTTTTCAACCATCGATTTAAAAAGTGGCTACTGGCAGGTGGAGATCAGTCCAGACGATAAAGAGAAGACAGCCTTTAGTACAGGAATTGGAAACGGTTTATGGCATTTTAATGTCATGCCATTTGGTTTATGTAATGCACCAGCCACGTTTGAACGCCTCATGGAAAGAGTAATGGTGGGTCTACTTGGAGACGTCTGTCTGGTTTACCTGGACGATGTTATAGTTATGGGACGCAGCTTCAAAGAAAACCTGAAGAACCTGGAAAAAGTTTTTACTCGGATTCGTGAGGCTCTAACCTTAAACTGAGTCCAAAGAAGTGCGCTCTATTTAAAAAGGAGGTCAGCTATCTTGGACATGTGATCTCAACGGAAGGAGTTAAAACCGACCCCGAGAAGATTAAAGCTGTTCAAGAATGGCCTGTTCCAAAGAACAAAACGGAGGTTCGTGCGTTTCTGGGACTATGCGCGTATTACAGACGCTTCATTAAGCATTTCTCGGATATTGCAAAACCACTACACCGACTGACGGAAGATAAACGAGACTTCGTTTGGGACCTGGATTGCGAGCAAGCTTTTAGTACGCTTAAACAACAATTGTGCGAAGCCCCTATATTAGGTTATCCTACTAGGGAAGGTAGATTCATTGTGGACACGGACGCCAGTAACAGCGGAATAGGTGGAGTGTTGTCACAAGTGCAGGGAGATCGCCATGTTGTAATAGCATACTTCAGTTCAGTTTCGGAATATTTCAACTCAACCTATCAGCGTGACTCATACTTAACAACTAACAATAAAGAAACCACCGAAAGTCATACGTCACTTTGTTTGTGTCTCTTCACGGATTCGGATGTTAAATCATCGCTCAAAAGCCTAGACGCAAATAAGGGTCCTGGCCCAGACTCCATACCTCCTACTTTCTTAAAGGCCTGTGCATCGGAATTGGCTAAGCCGTTACGAATGATATTTAATAAATCTTTATTATGTGGAATATTCCCCTCAAAATGGAAGATTGCTCACATCACACCAATTCACAAGAAGGGAGACCTTGGAAACATGGCTAACTACCGACCCATCTCAATTTTATCTGCGATGGGTAAGCTTTTTGAATCAATGGTCCAGAAAATTATTTTTTTCCACCTTAAGCCCTCTTTCATACCACAACAGCATGGATTTCTACCTGGTAGATCAACCACATCAAATCTTGTGGATTTTGTGAGTGACATTACTCAAGCTTTTACAGATGGCCACGAAGTGCATACTATTTACACAGATTTTTCCAAGGCCTTTGATATAGTCAATCATGAACTGCTTATTGAAAAACTTGGTCACGCCGGAATATGCGGCTCTCTATTGCGGTGGTGCGAATCTTATCTGCGGAACCGTTCTCAGATTGTAAAGGTCCGTGGCTTTAAATCCATTGAAAGAACCGTGCCATCAGGGGTACCTCAGGGCTCCCATTTGGGGCCCCTGTTTTTCTTAGTTTTTGTGAACGATATAGCCACTAAATTAAAGTCCAAATTTCAACTGTTTGCTGACGACTTAAAAATTTACCGAGAAATTAGCTCTACAGAAGATATCAGTATGCTACAAAGTGATTTAAATTCGATCTACGATTGGTGTGTTTGTAATAAGATGATCTTGAATTTCTCGAAATGTTTTTACCTAAATTTTTCTCGGAAACAAATTCCTTCGCAAAATACTTACTTCATAAATAATTGTCCGCTGAAAGAAGTTTCTACAATGCGAGACTTGGGTGTCGTCGTTGACACAAAATTAGATTTTAGAGAGCACATCGATAACATTGCAAAGAAGGCATCTCGTCTTTCAGGTTTCGTGTTAAGGCAAACAAAATTTTTTGGGGACCCCGATGTGTCAATATTACTTTTTAATTGTTACGTGCGTTGTCTTTTGGAGTACTGCAGTCCAGTTTGGAGCCCTTCTTACAAAGTTCACATAAGAAGGTTAGAAAAGCTACAGTCTAAATTTTTATACCATCTATCATTTTCAAATAATCTCTGTCGTCAGTTAGACTGCTACGAATCCAGACTTGCGCATTTTGAGATGTCTCCGCTTGTACAACGTAGAAAAATTGCCGATCTTATCTTTTTACATAAACTAATTCATGGCCTCATAGACAGTCCTCTGTTATTGAGTAAAATTGACTTCACCATCCCACGTCAGTGTAGCCGCATCAAAAATAGAAAAACGTTCAATCTACCCAAAGCACGCACAAATTACGGTCAACATTCTAGCCTGTATCGCATCTGCTTTTTGTACAATGAAATCTGTCAGGAGGTGGACATATTCAGCCCATCGGTCCCTAGGTTCAGAAGACTTCTGCTGGATTTAGGTGACTCTTGGGTTGGTGACTGCGGAGCTGAACTGTGTCCACTTATGGGTTAATATTGCTAATATTGTTAGTATTTATTTTGTAAGTCCAGAGCACATCTATGTATATGCACGCTGTGCTCACCTCTAGAAGGAGACACTCGCCCTAACTTATCAGTTTGTATGTGCTGCTAAAGTGTCAATTTTCAGAGTGTATCCAGTTTAGTGAGCCAAAAAAAAAAAAAAAAAAAAAGGCCTCCTTCACATTACGGCGCAAGTAGTGCGGCAGCAGCGCGACTATAGCAGCGCGACAGACGCGCTGTTCACCGGCGACTAATTCCATACTAAAAAGAGCAGCGCGACACTTGATTGTCCATAGTGGACGGCAGCGCGGCAACCGCGTGCGGTCAGTCGGCTTCGAGCCAGTGTTGCAATCGTACATACCGTAGAGCATTATTTCACAATGAGCTAATTTGACACAGAACAATTTATCATTCAAGTTCAAACACGTCCTGCTTTGTGGGATTCGAGGACCGATGATTATAGCAACAGGATCATAAAAAAGAAAAACTGGAATGAAGTATGTGAATTGTTTATTCCAAATTTCAGTAATAAAACCTGAATACTACTCTTAAGAAGACATAATAATTCACCAAAAGACTTTTTTGACATTCGGACGTAATTAAAGAATTTTTTATTACTACCATATTTCAACACTTTGAATACTGTTACATAATCACTATTCACATGTCGATTTCGAAACAAAGGATCAATCCAGCAAATTCTTTTTTTTTATGAATGCGACGTCGATGGCGCCGAAGGAGAACCAACAAAAGCAGGAGCAACAGTGACGTTTCCTCTTTGGAGTCCATTGTAGAAATGAACTGGCCACCCTGAGTCGCGCGGCTGTATTTGTAATGAGAAGGCATCCGCTGCTGTCGCGCGGCTGCCGCGCTGCTGCCGCACTGCTTGCGACGTAATGTGAAGGCGGCCTAAATCGCTATCTAAACCGGAAAGGAATTACTGTGTTACTCGTCGTGAACTTCTCGCTGTGGTGAAGTCTTTACAGCATTTTAACAAGTATCTTATAGGACGAGAGTTTACACTAAGGACAGATCATGCTGCGCTACAGTGGTTGCTGCAATTCAAGAACCCGGAAGGCCAAGTAGCAAGATGGATCGAGCAACTACAGGAATTTCCCTTTGTGATAGAACACCGAAGTGGAAAAGGGCACGGCAATGCTGATGCTTTGTCACGAAGGCCGTGTGTCGAAGATTGCAAGCATTGTCAAAGAAACGAAGCCCGAGAAGAGATTAAAGTCATAAGGGTGAATGGACTTGACGACGAATGGACTGGAAGCAGTATGAAGAAGGCGCAAGAGGATGATGATGATCTGAAACCTATACTGCACTGGAAACAGCTTGGCAGCAAACCCCAATGGAGTGACGTATCTGCTTACAGTTCGACGACCAAAAGCTATTGGGCCCAGTGGGACAGCTTAGCACTGGTAGACGATGTCCTGTATAGGAAATGGGAGTCTAACGATGGTAAGGAAGTAACCATGCAAGTAGTGGTACCAAGAAGCAAGGTGGCCCAACTCTTACGGCACATCCACGATGGTGTTTCTGGCGTGCATCTCGGAGTCAAGAAAACCCTGGTTAAAGTGCGACAGCGGTTTTACTGGCTTCATTGTCGGGAAGATGTCGAGGATTGGTGCCGTAAATGCATTGCATGTGTTTCGGTTAAAGGACCGCAGACAAGAAGCAAAGGAAAATTGAAGCTGTACAACGTTGGAGCACCGTGGGAACGTATCGCCATTGATGTTGCTGGACCTTTTCCAACGACTGATGAGGGTAACAAATACATCATAGTAGTGCAAGACTACTTCACTAAGTGGCCGGAAGTATTTGCGACACCCAACCAGGAAGCAGTCACTGTAGCCAAGAAGCTAGTTCAGGAAGTGGTCAGTCGATATGGCGCACCTATGGAGATCCACTCCGACCAAGGACGGAACTTCGAGTCTGCTCTGTTTCAAGAAATGTGCAAACTCCTCGGTATAAACAAGACCCGTACGACTCCAGCGCACCCGCAGTCAGACGGAATGGTCGAGAGGTTTAACCAGACGTTGGAAAATCACTTGGCTAAAGTTGTCGACGAACACCAAAAAGATTGGGACCAGTACATCCCACTGTTCCTGATGTCCTATCGATCAGCGGTGCATGACAGTACGGGACACACTCCAGCTAAAGTAAATTTTGGTCGAGAGATAAGGCTACCAGTGGATGCAATAACCGGCACGCCACCCGATAGTCCTAGCCCGTAGCGGACTACGTGAGTGAACTTCAAAACCGGCTGGACGAGCTGCACAGAATAGTACGGGAAAACAATTTGAAGACAGGTATAAGGATGAAAACCCGGTACGATAGAAATGCAAACACCAACGGTTTTGATGAAGGAACACTGGTATGGTATCACAATCCACTACGCAGAAAAGGAAAATCTCCAAAACTTCAAGCTCGCTGGGAAGGACCCTATACGGTTGTTACAAAAATCAATGACATCACCTACCGCATTAAGAAGGGGCTTAGGGGAAAACCAAAGGTAGTCTATGTGGATAGGTTGACGCGATATCATGGAACAAATGATGCTCGGGACGAGCATGACTAAGAGGGGGGTAATGTTACAACGGTCGTCGATATCTCGAAAATAATGATCGAATCTTCTAGAAATTAAAACGCATTGTTAATGTCGAAGTACTCTATCGATCCGTGTAGAAAAATCCAGAAAAGTCAATACAAAAGTCAATAAACCTCCTGCTGAGAAAATTCCAATATCTTCCAATCCCAGGCGAGCTGCGAAGAAGTAAAATTTTCGTTTGTACTGTCTGATATTTATCTTTTGCGTCATATTATTATTTTCCATAGCTGTCACTCTACCCGAATTATTATACTACATATTTACCACCGTCACATATAATAAGAATTTAAGATCAATAGTTTTAATTCAACTTTTCTGATTAAACCTGCTACCTACTTAGAAATTGTAAATGTCAATCTGACCTGACATAATAATGTCAACAAATCATAAGCGCTGCGTTCCAACTCCCATATGTACCTTTAAACTATTATTCTCAATCTAATAATTTCTCAATCTAAGATCAATAGTTTTAATTCAACTTTTCTGATTAACCTGCTACCTACTTAGAAATTGTAAATGTCAATCTGACCTGACATAATAATGTCAACAAATCATAAGCGCTGCGTTCCAACTCCCATATGTACCTTTAAACTATTATTCTCAATATGTAGTTTACGAAGTTAGTTTTCATTTGTGTACGGTTTGCCTTTTTAATTTTGTATATTAAGTACCATGTAGTATAAACAAGTTTGTCGAATTTGAAAGTGATGTAGTTCTAGTGTGACTTTTTGGTTTCTGTATTTAGATATTTTTACCCTGATAAATGTGAATTAGTATTTGAGGTAACACGCAGCTGGTGGATGGACAGAAGTAATAATAAAACAACTGGGATAAAACGACTGGGATATAATTGTACTCACCGAATGTTGGCTCTTTGGTAACGGTAATATTCCTACGTTGCCTGGTTATGAAAATTACTCGACTTCCATCCACAGGACCCAGAACGAGGGAGTAGTTGTCTACATTAAAGAAGGAATTGTAGTTACCGTGAACGATCTGGAATTCCTGAGCGCAAACTGCCTCCAAATAAAACTTAGCGATAACACGATTGTTCTGGCCTTATACTGTCCTCCAGGCATAAAAGACACCCCAAGTTTCCTTAACGATTTAAATAATACCTTAACTATGATAAACAACACGAAACACATAATAGTAACAGGGGACATGAATATAAACAAACCAAAATACACAGGACCCCGACAGCAACCTCTACCTGACGTTATTGGCTTCCCACGGCCTCTTACCAGCCCACACGATACCAACTCGAGAAGACAGATGCATAGATCACATTATTCTAAAAACAACACATCCAGCCAAAACTCTCGTTGGACACACAACTCTTACTGACCACTATGTCTCAATGTTGTTCCTACAAAAAAATGCGCCTAAACGGAAGACCGCTAGTATCATGCACCGCATGGATTATGATAAAATATCCCTAGACCTAAATAACTATGACTTTAGTCAAATTTATAACATGCAAGACCCGAATATCGCAGCAGATTTTCTCGTCAATTCGATCAGAGATATTTTAAGTTCAAATACCACAGTATTTAAATCACCAAATCGTAAAAAGGTGCTTAAGCCATGGATTACGCCTGGTCTCATTCGGTGCATGAGACATAGAGACAACATGCACAAACAACTGAAAAAGGCACCAAATAATGAAATCCTCCGAGTGTCTTACACGAGATACAGAAACTTCTGTAATAATATCCTTAAAAAGGTCAGAAGGCAACATGAAACTAGCGAATTAACGAATGCAGGAAAAAATAATAAGAGGCTATGGCAGGCAATCAATAAAATTACCGGTAGATCTACAGTCAAAGTAAATTCCTCCAACCTGCTCTCACTCGCCTCTTCGCCTTATCAAGCAGTAGAAGTGGTTAATAATTATTTTGTCAACATTGGGAAAAAGCTGGCTGAAAATATAAAAATACACACACAAAACCAAATTGTACACTAAGCTCCCCATTAAACTCAATGGCTTTACTTCCTACGGACGAGAGAGAAGTGAGTGCAATAGTGGACTCCTTGCGTAGTGGCTCCGCAGTCGGCTGGGACAACATCCCTATAGATATTGTCAAACAAAATAAGGGTGCCATTGTTCCCCCATTAACACATGTCTGTAACCTGTCGCTTACCTCTGGTATATTCCCCAAAACATTTAAAAAATCCTTAATACATCCTATTTATAAGGCTGGAGACAGAGACCAAGTCACTAACTACAGGCCCATTGCTGTTTTGCCCTCACTGTCTAAGATTCTCGAGAGACTCATGAACTCTAGATTAACAATGTACCTTGAGAAAAACCAAATTATCTCAGCTTCTCAATACGGTTTTCGTGCTGGAAGATCTACAAGCGACGCAGTCCATGACTTAACCGACCACATAGTGAGGAAACTAGACGATGGTCAAAAAGTACTGGGCATCTTCCTAGACCTGGCTAAAGCCTTCGACACAGTCTCTGTCTCTATCCTTTTAGAGAAGATGGAGTTTATTGGAATAAGCGGTGATCAACTAAAACTCTTCGCAGACTATCTCAGTAATCGTGCACAGAGTGTTAAAATAGATAGATACGTTAGCACAGAACTGCCTGTTACGCACGGAGTGCCCCAAGGCAGTGTTATCTCTCCGACTTTATTTCTTATCTATATTAACGATCTGTGCATGACGAATCTACCACAGGGAAATATATTCACCTTTGCAGATGACACCGCCCTCATTTTTCACTCCAACTCATGGACAAATGTTTATGAACACGCTCAATTGGGGCTAGACACTGTATCGAAATGGTTAAGGAACAATTTACAACCTTACGCTAAACGCTGACAAAACCAAATATATACCATTCACCATTCGGAATAGTGCTCTCCACTCCACGCTTGCGCTACCTATTATACTACATACATGCACACCTCCACACAACACAAAATGTCCATGTACACATTTCCAAAGGACTTCTTCCATTAAATATCTTGGTATATTGCTGGATCCTTTCTTGAATTTCCATCTGCACATTGAAACCCTCACATCTAGAATTCGCAAACTAATATTTGTTTTTAAAAACCTCAGACATGCAGCGGATGAAAATTTAAGAAAGACAGTATATTTCTCTCTATGTCAATCAGTAATAACTTACTGTATCACAACCTGGGGTGGTGCAGACAAGTCCACCATGATCCAAGTGGAAAGAGCCCAGCAGGCGTTACTTAAGGTATCATATTTCTTACCCTATCGACATCCCACACTGGAGCTATACGAGTTGTGCAAAGTGCTGTCTGTACGCCAACTATTCATTCTCCACGTCATAACCAAACAACATTCATTGCTGAGCTACAGGGCTACATCACTCTCAAACAGGAGGCGATTTAATCCGGTCAATCGCACACTGGACTCCTTCAGAACTCAATTCACAAACCAGTTTTTCTGTTTTCTCGGAGGCTATCTCTACAACAACATAAATAAAACGTTAGCTCTCTACACGCTCAACAGATCACTTTGTAAAAAAAAGACCAGTGAATGGCTTATGAGGTTAGACTATGAGAGTATAGAACGTCTCCTAACAGTACCCGTATGAGGTGACACACAAATATGCACACACGCATACGAACATATACACGCACAGACACGCACGCACACACACACGCACGCACACATACACACAGACACACCACAAACACACATACTAACCCCGACATTACCAAGAATAATATTATAGTATTACAGTTGTACTTTGATTCATATAATATTATAAATGTACTTACCTATCTACTCAGATATTGCAGCACAAAAAAATTTAGTAGATATTGTTCAGTACCCTAGATGGGGATTGTGCTGGTGACCTGAAATACAGGATCCTACCTAGTTTAGGCACCAGTCTCCCACATAAATAATTATATTATTATACTATGTTCAAGTCAATTCAAATGTTTGAAACCTATATTGTGGTGAGAAAATAAATATATTTTTATTATTATTATTTCCTTTATTACATTTTAAACACATATAAATTATATTTTTAAATACATTCCATATATATATAAAAAAAAACAAATATATTTAAAAATATAAAAAATAGTAACCCACCGGCATCGGGTACAGGGACCAAGCTACCGGTGGTTAGGGCTCCAGACAGAGGAATCTCCTCACAATACGTGCCGTGTCGAGGAGCACTGCCTTCTGCATCAAGCCCTTGACCCAACTGCCTAACGCGAGCCTCTGGAGATGTTGTTCGAGGCTCTTGGCAATCAGTCCGTGAACCGATACAACTATCGGAACAATAATCGCCGAATCCACACACCACATGTCGACAACCTCGTGAGCCAAATCCAAATATTTAATTTGTTTTTCTTTTTCGGCTTTCACAAGATTCTCGTCATGTGGAATGGTGATATCGATAATTATTGCGCGGCGCTCTGACCGATCTATCAACACTATATCAGGTTTATTAGCTACAATAGTCCTATCAGTGATGATAGATCGATCCCAGTACAACGTGATGTGCCCATTTTCGAGAACTGCGTCGGGCACATACCTATAGTACGGTACCTCTGATTCCACAAGGTTGTACTTTAGAGCAAGCTGTTGATGAACAATCCTGGCTACTTGGTTATGTCTATGCAAATACTCGCCGTTGGCAAGACGAGAACAACCAGAAATTATATGTCTAAGGGATTCTCCGGGACGGTGGCACGCCCGACATATGTCAACCGTACCATCCCTTAGTATATACTTCCGATAGTTATTCGTCATCACAACTTCGTCCATAATTGCAAAAACAAAACCTTCGGTTTCTCCAAATAGATCACCGAAGCGTAGCCAAGACACAGATGCTGGTAAATCTATATCAGGCCCATGGAGAGCCCGATAGAAACGTCCATGCAACTCCTTGCTCTTCCATACATCCATACGGTCATTAATACTTAATACCACAGGTTTGCGCCAGTTCTCTTTAGCCAAAGCTAGCGGGGTAAGTCCGTTGTCCACCCCTACTACATCACGATGCATATCAGCTTCATTGTGTAGGAAGTATTCCCTGAGGTTGCACACCTCACGGTTATGGAGGGATTTGGCATTTAAAAAGCCACGTCCCCCGCATTTCCGCGGTATGTACAACCTCATCACAGATGAACGCGGATGATGCATTCGGTATGCAGTAAGAAGCGTACGGACTTTCCGATCCAGGGTGTCTAATTCAGTCTGAGTCCACCTGAGTATGCCGAAGGAGTACATTAAAACCGGCATGACCCAACCGTTATAGGCGCGCACCTTATTACCGCCTGACAAAAGACTTTTAAGAACTTTTTTCAAGCGGCCAAAGAAACGTTCCTGTAACGATTGCTTCATGCTAGCTTCTGTAATGCCTAATGCCTGCGACATACCCAGGTATTTATAGGTGTCGTTTGCAGAGAGAGACCTGAGTTTTGTGGAATCTGAAAGCTCAACCCCGTCAGATTCCACAATCTCACCTCTTTTTACATGCATGACCGCACATTTGTCCACACCAAATTCCATCCTGATAGAGTTACTAAAGGTTTCAGTTATCTTTAATAACGCTATCAGTTGGGAATTGTTGGGGGCAAATAATTTAAGATCATCCATGTAAAGGAGGTGGGATATAACCTGACCATCTCTCCGCAATCGACAGCCTAACCCTGAACTCTCCAGCATATAACTGAGAGGGTTCAGTGCCAGGCAAAACCATAATGGACTAAGACTATCACCCTGGAATATACCCCGCTCTATCTTTATCAGCCCGCCATTCTCGCAGATCCGTCGACACCCTGGATAGCAAAGGACGGTACTCCATTGCCCCATACATGCCTTCAGGAAGGTACATAGAGTTGTATCAATTTTATACAACTCAAGCACCCTCAAGAGCCATGTATGCGGCACGGAGTCATAGGCCTTTTTATAGTCTATCCAACATGTCGCCAGGTCCTTACGACTACGGCGTGCCTGTTGGCTAATGGCCATATCAATTATAAGGAGCTCTTTAGTGCCACGAGCCCCACTTCTACATCCATTCTGAGAGACAGACATGATAGAATTGTCGGTTAAGTGTGAGGATATTTTTACTCTCAGGATGGATGTAAGAAGCTTATAGACCGTAGGTAGACATGTAATCGGTCTATAATTTTTAGGGTCCGAAGCACTACCGGACTTGTAAAGAAGGTGGGTTACACCAGTGGTCATGAAATTGGGAATCAATCCTGATTCAAGACATGATTGGAATTGAGATGCTAAACGACCGTGTGAGCTTTTAAGCCATTTTAACCAAAAATTATGCAGTCCGTCTGGTCCCGCTGACTTCCAGTTAGGCAACAGACGGACTGCATCGGTTACATCCTCTTGCAGTATAATAATCGGATCCATGATCTTAATAGGCTCACACGATCGCTCAACATCCCGCATCCAATCACCCTCTGTATGACTGACGGGCATCGACCAGATATTACGCCAGAATGTATTAGTAATATCATCACCTGGTCGATGCACGTCAGTCCCAGTCGAATCAGGGCGCTCCCAATTTCTGTAGACCCACCTTTGGTCCCTTTGGAACGTGCGATTCTGAGAATATCGTTCCACTCTTTTTTTATACCGTCGAATCCGGTTTGCCCACGCATAAACTTTTTGTTTCAGGAAGTCGATGCGCTCTGTGACCCGTGCCAAAAATTCTCGGGGCCTAATGTCAGTCCCCGAGAACGCTCGACTCACAAAGCGCATCACTCTTGGGCGTGTGTTGCCCGACCTGAAACAAATGAGCTTTCCAATGAGTGCCCTAGTCTCGGCAATACGTCGCTCAATTCTAAATTGCCAAGCCGGCACAGCAGATTTCGGTCGAGTAGCTATGTCGCATTTTGGAAATTGAACATTAGCTACTCGACATGCTGCGACGGCCGCGCAATATAAAATTGAATGTGTATCACCGAGATCTTCGCTATTATCAAAATAATCTGATAATAACGAATCCAGGGCACACACTAGCGCTACATTCTTTTTATGCGTTGGCAAACGTGGTAGGCGAGGTCTATTACCAGAAGGTATGGGTCGATATTCCCGCATAGCACATTCCAAAGCGCTCCTTAATTGTTCGTTGTACTCGGTACTTACATCTATAGCCCTGGTATCAATCACTTCTTCGCTACAGATGAATTGTGAGATGGTCTCCGTGGCTGGTTGTCTCACAATTTGCGAACAAGGGGTGGTACCCGGGCTACTTCGTATGTTAGAGCGTAGCCTCTCAAGTACAGATTCATCCAACAAATGACAACGTTGGATGGCCCGCACTTGATCCGATAGCCGTTGTGCCGATACGTTTACAGTTGGTTCATAGTTTTATTATTATTAATAACATACAGTAAGTTATAGGCTGGTTGGTCCACTTATATAAAATTTTATAATTTTTATATTTATTTATTTATTTTCCCATATATATATATTACACATATATTAAAAAAAAAAATTATACATATATTTTTTCTTTCTTTTGTTAAATGACAAGCATCTGCAATACCAGCGACGATGAAAGTTTTGTAACAGCCAGTAGTTATGATAGCTTTACGAGTAAGCCTTCACTGGCTGCAACTATTGAAGCCCAATTTACTGACGTACCCAAGAATTTTAATGTAGTCCATATAAATGCACAGAGTATTCCGGCCCATTTCCCGGATATGCTGACTAGTTTTGACTGTAAAAATATCCATGCTATTCTTATTTCTGAATCTTTCCTTAAGCCTTGTCTACCTACAATTTCTTACTCGCTGCCTGATTTCAATTTAATTAGAAACGATCGCATTGGTGCTGCTTGTGGAGGTGTTGCTATTTACCTACGTAATAATATTCCTTTTCATATTATAGATTCATCTTCACAGCCACCACCATCAAACGCCGGTGAGCACCTCTTCCTAGAGGTAGAACTCTTTCACACTAAATTATTACTGGGTGTCTATTATTGTCCCTCATCTAGAATAATTTTTTTCTCCTCGTTTGAAAACCTATTGGAACGCTACTGTCCCAGTTACAGTCATACTATCATTATGGGAGATTTTAACACGTGCCTTATAAAACAAGACTCTCGCTCTTCATCTTTCCTCAGTACTGTTCAATCTTGTAATTTGTTCGTTCAAACTTCCAATACTACGCATCACTTTCCGGATTGCGCCCCTTCTCTTCTAGATCTTATTCTTGTTTCTTCGACTAATCTAGTCGCTAAGCACGGCCAGTGCTCAGCTGGTGCATTTTCTTACCACGATTTACTTTTTCTGTCATATAAACTTCGCCCTCCTAAACCGAAACGTAAAATTCTTATGCAACGCAATTTTAGTGGTATGGATCTTAATAAACTTCGTGAGGATGCCAATGAAATAGATTGGAGTTCACTACTACAAGCCGAGTCTGTTAATGACAAAGTCAGTATACTCAATGGGAAACTTATTGAACTATACGACAGGCATGCGCCTGTGCGTGCAGTGAGAGTTAGGCACTTACCTTCACCTTGGCTCACAGCCGAGATAAAAGGTATGTTGTCAAAAAAAGCAACCGCCAAATGTAGGTACAAGACTCGGCCTACTCCTAATAACAGCGAAAAATATATTACAATTCGAAATCTCTGCAGTAAGGTGTGTAGAAAAGCACAACGCCAATATATTCATAACTCGGTTGAGAATGCAGACCCAGCAAAAGCTTGGAAATTCCTCAGAACACTGGGTGTTGGAAAGTCACGTCAGGATTCTATTCCCAAAAAAATTGATATCGATTTACTTAATCAACATTTCTCATCGTCGTCTAAATGTGATCGGACTCACAAAGACATTACTTTGCAATATCTTTCATCGCTTCCAATACCTGACTACTCACCGTTCTTGTTTAATCAACTAACTGCTTGTGGTGTTAAAGAGTGTATAATGTCAGTAAGCTCCAATGCTGTTGGCAGTGACTGTGTAAGCCGGAACATGGTACAACCTATCCTGGAACAAATACTACCCATAATTTGCCATGTACTAAACCATTCCCTTTCTTGCAGCATGTTTCCAGATGTTTGGAAAGAGGCACAAATCATTCCTTTGCCTAAAAAATCTAATCCTTCGTCCCTTTCCGAGTTTCGACCCATTTCCATCTTACCTTTTCTATCAAAAGTCCTAGAACGCTTAGTTTACAATCAATTAGCTTCATACCTTACAAGGAACAATCTCCTGAATTCACTTCAGTCAGGATTCCGTCCTGGACACAGCACGGCCAGCACATTGATCAAGGTTACTGACGACATCAGGCTAGGCATGGAGAAGGGAAATCTTACGGTACTCTCCTTACTTGATTTCAGCAATGCGTTTAATACTGTAGATTTTCATATCCTGCTTGGTATACTGCGCTCTATTAACATATCTCCAACAGTGATTGATTGGTTTCATAGTTACCTGTTTGGGCGCCGGCAGCGTGTACGTGTTGAAGATTCCTTTTCCACCTGGCGTAATACATCTGTCGGTGTGCCACAGGGTGGCGTGCTATCTCCTTTGCTTTTCACAATTTTTATAAATTCCATCTCTAAGTCATTACATTGTTCCTAGCACCTTTATGCAGACGATCTTCAAATATATACACAGGCTCCTTTACAGGAATTGTCGAAAGCCTTTAATGCTATTAATACCGATTTGACGAGGATATGCACTTGGAGCAAGCGGTATGGGCTGGAAGTGAACCCCTCTAAGACTCAGCTAATAGTTATTGGTAGCTCCAGAATGTTGCCTCAAGTTAATTGGTCACAGTTACCAGATATCGTTTTTAATGGCATTCCACTGGAAATATGCCAAAGTGTGAAGAACTTAGGGATATTCATCGACAGCACACTATCGTGGGGTCCTCAAATCCGTGAAGTTAGTCGCAAATTGTTTGCATCAGCGGGGTCTATGCGCAGACTGCGTAACTTTCTACCAACGACCACTAAAATTGCACTTGCAGAATCTCTCCTTCTTCGTCTTCTTGACTATGCCGATGTCAGCTATCTCGACGTCACCGAGGAGCAACTCGATAAGCTTGAGCGCCTTCAAAACTTTTGCATTAGATTTATATTTGGTCTACGCAAATATGATCACGTATCAGAGTTTCGCATATTGCTCAAGTGGCTCCCAATTCGACTTCGACGGAATGCTCATATTCTTGCCATGCTTTATAGTATTCTCTTTAATCCCAATTCTCCCTGTTATTTAAAAGAACGTTTCGTGTTCCTCAATGACACATTAAAATCCTTGAGGTCGTCAGAATCATTGGTATTGGCAGTACCTAGGCATTCTACGATTTTTTATGATAAATCGTTCACTGTACAGGCGGTACGGTTATGGAATGCACTGCCATTATCGATTAGACGGGCACAATCACTGGCCATCTTCAAAACGATGGTGAAAGAGCACTACCTGGGCCTATAGTCTCCCCAATTCCTTATTTTTTTTCTTTTTGCGTTATGTGCTGTCTAACTTTCGTACGAGATATAAAAATAATTTATGTGTAGGTTTAGTATATATATAAATTTTGTATGTCTATATGAATAATTTATATTACCTACGTTATGTTAGATTATATATGTCTGTTTATGTATCATTGTATGCTTATTTTTAGGTATATGTACCTAGTAAATTGCAATTATATGTGTTTGTAATCTAGTCTGTTACATTATATGACTACGTTACTCCTCTATCTTTTCCTATTACACCAATAACTACCCAATATACGATTTAGCTCATTTAAAATTCATGTCCATCCAAAGGTTGCCTGTAAGATATTGCTTTTAGCGATAAGGCCGCCATTTGTACCTACATGTATTGTTTAAGTTTCCATATATGTATATTCTGATTGGTGTACAATAAAGTTTATATCTATCTATCTATCTATCTACAAAATCACAAGCCCTTTGTCTACCTATAACTACTTTACCTACAAATCGCGATAACAAAGGCATTTAATTTGTACCCCGCGCAAGTAACACTATTATAAAATTGTCAATTAGTTGTGTCTGTACATTGGAGATAATTAAAAAAAAATGATCACTTAAATGAAAATAATAATAGTCCGCGAGGACTGCTACATTAATGTACCCTTTATATATATTACTAGCATCGCCGGGCAGTTTCACCTGCGTAAGTCCTGATCGCTTGGGAATATCATGCAAGGTCAGCAAATTCTGCCTTCTGTATGAAAATACTATTAGTAACTGTAGTAGGTGAGGCCCCAGACAGATATTTAATAAAAAATATATACTGTTTTTTTTTTCAATTGTCTGTTTGTTCGCGATGAACGTAAACATGGCTAATCACACTGTACTTAACCTTGGTGGCGCGTTCGCTTAATGAGTGGTCGTTGACTTCGTCAAGACAGATCGTTTCCGACCGAGGCCCAAGAAACACTTTTTGTCATCATATAACTTTTTGTAATATTTATTCTATTTTGTGCCATAAATCTATTGATATAAAATGCAAATTATACAAAGTGCATCTATTAATGAAAAAAGTGACGAATGAATAGCGAAAGAAAATGAGTGAGTACTTTATAAATATATTAGCGATGATGGTTCTGGTAATAATTATGGTGAAAAAGTCGTTTTTCTGAGAGATAAACTTTTTAATGAAAAATAATTTTAATAGTTCTGAAGTGTTAAATTTTTAATGTAATATAAATTGCCATGTTTGTGTACGATAGCGCAATAAATGAATACTGTATGTTACCACATAAATGAAAGTACTTATATACTGATAATTAAAGCAATTCGTGCAAAATTATTCCCTAACCCTTCCAAAATATCAAAAATGCACAACGTTAATATTCAAGTTTTCACTTCTGCCGGCACTCCCGGAGTGCAACCCGTCGTTTTTTTTTTCTATTAGAAAGTCAGACTTAAAATCTACCGTATGTTTGATTGCAATTGGTTAAGTACAACCGGAGATATAGCCCAGTCATATTAGGTAAAAAAAGGGGTCAACCTCGGAATGAAAGATAATAAGCTGCAAATTGGTATGAACCTTTGTTTTGTCATTCTAAATGTTGTCTCAAAAGTCACAATCGTTATCGTGTCTGCGTCTCAAGATATTCAAGGTCAAAGGTCACAAAAATCGGTTTTTCGCGAATATCTGGCTTCCTATCGGTTAAATGAGATTTGCATTTATTATAAAAGTTGTAGGCTATAAAATTCCCTACAACTTTTGTTTAAACTTTTTTTTCATACGACCAACCGTTTTGAAGGTAGAGCGCGAAGAGTGCACATCGTACAGTCATATACGGCCTAATGCAAGGTCAAGCGTGAGTTATGGTTATCAGTACGTTATAAAGTCAATTATTTACTTGGAAATTATAATTATTAAACAATGCCTATTATTTATGTACTAACTATTAATTATTTATATTTAATTAAAGTAAGTAACTTGATTATTTATATATAATTATTCATATTTAACTATTTAAGTATAAAATATTATTAATTCTGGATTATATATTTTAGTTTTATTTTAAGTTAACACGACATTATATATCTTTTCTTTAAAACGCGTAAATTTCTCAATACTTATATAACTGGAAATACTTGTCCCTACCCTATGCCCTTTTCTATTCATTGCCGGGACAGATGTTCTATAGTATTCAAGGCCACTCTCTCCACTTTGTGTGAGTCAAGATTATTCGTTAGTTTGAAATTGTACCGTTGCAACTACGGACGTACGGTTTTAAGAGCTATGGCTGATTTGTGTTTTATATGTGATAAGAAACTTTCAGAAGGTGTTTCTGTGAATGTCGTACGTGGTTTACAAACTTTAAAAACTGCAAGTATTGAAAGAAATGATGGACATATAGACTATTTAAATACTTTAAGTTCTGTAAATGTGCATTCCGAGTGTCGAAAAGTGTACACGAGTAAAAATGTTATTATTGCATCAAAACGACGCACAGATGAGAGTGAACCTTCAACGTCAAGTGCACCTCGTAAAAAACGAAATGAAGTCTTTGATTTTGGAAAGTTATGCTTATTTTGTGGCCAAGAAGCTGATGAAATAGCAGAAAAGAAAAAAAAATTAAAGTATAGACGGACAATAAGTAATGTAAGTACTCTTGCATTCAAAGACAACGTAATTAAGAGAGCAGAAGAACGAAACGATTCCTTAGGAGAATTAGTAAAGGAACGTATATATTACGAGTATGATTTGATCGCTGCTGAAGCAAAGTATCATACTATTTGCTATACCAACTTTTTAACCCGAGTACCATCTGCAGATAAAAAGCCTCGCCAAGATGATCAAGTCACTCAAGCAATGAAGGAGATTTTTTATTATATAGAAAATAATGAAGATTCTCAATTTACTTTGAAAGAACTTAAAGATGTCCCTACGGAATACATACCTGACGATAAGACAATTATTACAAAATTACAACAAAAGTATTTAACTGATATAATAATCACAAAAAAAATTGGATCATTTACAATTATATCTTTCCGTGATACACAGCTTAACGTATTATCAAAAGCTTGGTACGAAAATAAAAAAAGTACTCCTGTAGAAGAACGTCTACGGATTGTAGAAGCTGCTGCGGCTATTATTAGGGAAGACATCAGATCATCTGTAGTTGAAACAAAAACGTATCCACCTCCGAATAAAATGCTAGATTGTATTAATGAAGAAATACCAAAAACATTATCACATTTTTTGGAAGAAATGATATTAAAAAATAGAAAAGGACAAGTAGATCATTTAAAAACGAAATGCACATCTATTAGCCACGCAATAATGGCTTCGATACGAGAACGTTCATTTTCATCACAGCTACTGTTGGGCCTTTCCGTATTTCTTCACAGAAGATATTATGGGTCTAAAAAATTGTTGGATGTTTTATCATCTTTAGGATTTGCTGCATCATATAGTAATACCATACAGTATGAAGTTTCATCAGTTTACCATCCACAACCTCGTATTTTACCATCAGAGTCTGGTGCGTTGGTACAATATGTTGGAGACAATGCAGATATTAATGTCAGTACTCTTGACGGTAATAATACTCTTCACGTTATGGGAATGATAAAAATAATTACTCCGAAAGATGCTGTAATTTATGATGATCGCATAAAAAAATGTACAACTAAACCGAGTGCAAAAGAGTTAGCAGCAATATCACATGTATCTCTTTTAGCATATGAAAAGCCAGTTGTACCTGGGTACAGCAAGATTCAAGTCCAAAATCTACATGATGATCAAGTACTGATTGAAAAAAAATTTAATGCAGTTGATTTGTTGTGGTTATACGGAAAATGGAAGAATCTTTCACCGTTGCCAGGGTGGAATGGCTATCTTCAACAACTTACGAAAAATAATCAAAATTTTTCAACTTCTCAGGTTATATTTCTACCTTTCATTGATCATCCTGCCAGTAATTTAGACACAATTTATACAACTTTACATAGTGCTATAAATATTGCCAAGTCACATCAACAAAAAACGTGCATAATTACATTTGATCAGCCCCTGTACTCAAAAGCACGTGAAATGGTTGCTGCGTCAGATGCAAACTCAGACTTGTCTAAAACAGTTGTCAAACTTGGAGGATTTCATATGCTCATGTCTTTTCTTGGATGCATAGGACATGTTATGGACGGTAGTGGTCTCAAGGAAGCTTTAAGTAAAATATATGCTACAAATTCGGTCGACAAAATGTTGAATGGTCACGCTTATGCAAGAAGTATCAGAGGCCATATATTATTACGACTTGCATTATCAATAAAGATTTTTGAAGAGATGAAAATTGAAAATTGTGTGTTAGATGAGTTAATTGAACAGATAACTAGTCGCGATGTTTCCTACGAAGATGTTGAAGGATGTACGAGCAGCTCCAACTCGTTAATTGATCAATTTCAGGATAAACTAAAAGAATTAAAAGCTCGAGGTCCCACGGCACAGTTATGGGTGCAATATTTTGAAATGGTATCAATAGCCCTAGATTTCATTCGCGCTGAAAGGCTGGGACTTTTTCAAGAACATTTGGATGCAGTGCGAAAAATGCTGCCCTATTTTCATGCTGGTGGTCATTTCCTATATGCGAAATCAGCTCATTTGTATCTTCAAGATATGTTAAAACTTGAGGAGACAATGGATCAACAGGCTTTTGAGAACTTTAAAAACGGATTCTTTACTGTAAAACGAACAGAAAAATTCAATTCTGGTACATGGACAGACATGGTAATCGAGCAAAGTCTGATGAAATCTATGAAGACAGAAGGAGGAGTATCTCGAGGCCGAAGTACACAAGAAAGTGTTCTATGTAAGTGGGTATATGCTATGTATGCCACGAATACAATTTGTGAAGAAATTGAACGGTTTTGTAACATTTCTTTCGATTCTGTGGACCAACATGTTGATGCTAGAGATTCACGAATAAAAAGGGATGATACTGATGTAAATGAACTGGTTGGTTGGTTTACGCTTCATAATCCCTTTCCAAATACGAATCAGTTGGTATCCTTAGCTTCAGGAATCGTTGGAAATGACCAAATTAATTGTCACCGAGCCCATGAAATCGGATTGCAATCTATGGTAAAGATAACTGGTTTGAACTTCAACGAAATAAAGTTAAAACGCGTCGATAAGGTTTTACCGCTTTCAGCCATTAACAAATCTGTCAAAATTAATGATTGTAAAGTTTCTATAGATCCAATGTTACTTTTCCAGAGAATAACTGTAAGCAAAAAATTTGAAAGTAATTTACAAGAATATTTTCAGTATGAACTAAGCCCGTATCCGACATCTTTATTTGATAGTAATGGCATGAGAAAAACCACGAAAGCAACATTATATGACAATATGATGCCTGTCGTTATCGATCTTGATGAAAATAATGTAACATACATCATCGATGGTGGATTTCTTCTGCATCGCGTCGTATGGAGCAAAGACGATACTTTCTCTATTATTTTAAATAAGTACATTAATTATTTACAAACACATTATGGCTCAGCAATTGTTGTTGTATTTGACGGATATTCGGACTATAGTAAAAATATTAAAGCACTGGAACAACAAAGAAGAACTGCTGCACTTTCAAAATCATATGAAGTTTGTTTTGACGAAACAATGGTTGTGCCAATCAGTCAAGAAATTTTTTTATCAAATCGGTCTAATAAAAAAAAAATTATCGACATGCTTGTTGAAAAATTTAAAACTGTTAATATCACAACAAAACAAGCCAGAGATGATGCTGATGTTCTCATCATTGACACAGCTATTGCCTTATCAGAACATCAAAAGACTGCTGTCATCATAGGAGAAGATATCGATTTGCTCGTTATTTTAATTGGACGTACTCAGTCACATCATCAGGAAATTTTTTTGAAAAAAGTTGGCAAAGGCAATGTCAAAACACAAATATATTCTACTAAAAGTTTTGACCAATATCCTCGTACTAAAAAGCACATTTTATTTTTACACGCATTCAGTGGCTGTGACACGACTTCTGCGCTATTTAAAAAAGGAAAAAAAACTGTTACTAGAGCATTGGAAAAAATTCCTGATTTAGATAAACTGGTGGAAGTATTTCAACAAGAAAACTGCCCAAAACAAACATTATTAGAAAATGGAGTGCGCATCTTGTTGGCATTATATAATGCTCCAAAATCTGAGGACAACATTGATCATTTCCGCTACACGCAATTCATCAAATTTACAAAAGTAAATAAACCTGTACAACTGTCAACACTTCCACCAACAAGTGTAGCAGCTCATCAACACATAAAACGTGTCTACTACCAGATTCAAACGTGGTTAGGGAAGGACTTAGAACCTCAAGAATGGGGCTGGATGCTTGAAAATGAAATCCTGGAGCCCATACAAACGTTATTACCTCCAGCACCAGCCGAACTACTAAACGTAATATTTTGCAATTGCAAAAATGGTTGTGGTTCCCGCTGTGGATGCAGAAAATCAGGGCTACAATGTTCTTTAGCTTGCGGCCAGTGCAACGGACAAGCTTGCCTCAACGCTTCACTGTATCCAAGTAATCCCGATGAAGAAAATACATATGATCCCGATATTCTGGAAGGTTTGGAGATGAACATGACAGATAATGAGGATGATGACAATGAATCGAACATTTTTGAGCGACAAGAAGAAGAAGACAACGAAGAAGAAGAAGATAATTAGCTTCCATTTCCAATTTCATTACAATTAAAATCAACAAAGATACTTTTGATATTTGAACTCACATTTTGATAAATGTATATTATGCCGTATTTAATAATAAATAAAAATATGTGTAAAATATATACTCTTACTATCATTTTAACTTAAAATAAAACTAAAATATATAATCCAGAATTAATAATATTTTATACTTAAATAGTTAAATATGAATAATTATATATAAATAATCAAGTTACTTACTTTAATTAAATATAAATAATTAATAGTTAGTACATAAATAATAGGCATTGTTTAATAATTATAATTTCCAAGTAAATAATTGACTTTATAACGTACTGATAACCATAACTCACGCTTGACCTTGCATTAGGCCGTATATGACTGTACGATGTGCACTCTTCGCGCTCTACCTTCAAAACGGTTGGTCGTATGAAAAAAAAGTTTAAACAAAAGTTGTAGGGAATTTTATAGCCTACAACTTTTATAATAAATGCAAATCTCATTTAACCGATAGGAAGCCAGATATTCGCGAAAAACCGATTTTTGTGACCTTTGACCTTGAATATCTTGAGACGCGGACACGATAACGATTGTGACTTTTGAGACAACATTTAGAATGACAAAACAAAGGTTCATACCAATTTGCAGCTTATTATCTTTCATTCCGAGGTGAAAGCCCTAATATGACTGGGCTAATATGACCAAAAAACAATAGCCGACCTCCGCGCAGGTGGCGCCGCGGGCATCAGCTGACAGCTTTTAATATATATATATTCTACGACATTCTACACAGGCGCTTTCTAGACCCAAAGTAGTAGTAGTAAGTCGTAGCAGTCAAATGCGCTACCGCTACGCCACAGAGGCCGTTGTTATCTACATTATTATTAAAAAACCGGCCAAGTGCGAGTCGGACTCGTCCATGAAGGGTTCCGTAGCAGCAAGTAAATTTTTTTGAGTTGTTTAAATAAAAGGTAAATTGCAGTTTATGATTTAAGAGTTATTAAAAAAAAACTACTCCCTAGATCTGGTTCAAACCAATTATCGGTGGAAGTTTACATGGTAATGTACATCATATATTTTTTTTAAGTTTTATCATTCTCTTATTTTAGAAGTTACAGGACGCAAACTATTCAGTTTAGAAAAAAATTATGATGACCTCAATATCATTATTGAAGACCTATCCATTGATAGGTTTGACGAAAACATTTTTTTTAAGTTTCAATTCTAAGTATGGGGAACCCCCAAAATTTTTTGTTTTTTTTTTAATATTTTTGTGAAAATCTTAATGCGGTTCACAGAATACATCTACTTACCAAGTTTCAACAGCATAGTTCTTATAGTTTCGGAGAAAATAGTGTGACATACGGACGGACAGACAGACAGACATGACGAATCTATAAGGGTTCCGTTTTTTGCCATTTGGCAACGGATTTAGCTCTTCAAAAATGATATTGAGGTTTCTAATATCATTTTTTTCTGAACTGAATACTTTGCGCGGGAGACACTCCCAAAGTGGTAATATGTGCCCCCCCCCCCTGTAACTTCTAAAATAAGAGAATGATAAAACAAAAAAAAATATATGATGTACATTACCATGTAAACTTCCAACGATAATTGGTTTGAACGAGATCAAGTAAGTAAACATAACATAACTTCACGCCTGTATGCCCGAAGGGGTAGGCAGAGGTGTATTACACACCCACAATTCGCCAGTTATGTTTAGGTCCCAATGTAATAGGGAGCGAGCCTATTGCCATCTACCGGGCACATTACTAAGCGAGCGATAATTAACATTTTTAATACACACAACTACGAAAAGTTAGAGGTGTGTGCCCGGGCAACTGGGGATCGAACTCGAGACTTGTCTCAGCAGTCAGTTACATATGCCACTGGGCTATCGCCGCTATATAAATAAGTGTTAATGGATGGGTCCATTAACACTTATTTCTTAGATTATTTAGGTGAAATATATTTAGTTATTAGTCAGGCTAGATTGTAATGTAAATAGAGTATTAAATAAGGTACTGTACTTAGAAAAAAAAAACTGATCGATCCGAAGACGAGGCCTATGTCCAGCAGTGGCCTAATAGAGGTTGATGATGATGATGATGATCCGAAAATCGTATACATGCAACAGAAGCCATATTATACTGTATTACGATCCAATGTGATCCTGAATATCGATACCAAGCCTCTCGATCGAACATCCTTAAGCTGTATGTCTGTCACTCACACTGTCACCACGCCAACATAGGATGCAACCAGAGAGTAAGTACTTGTACTCAACCATAGATATAATGTAAAGGTGTGTACCAGGGTAGACTGGGGATCGAACTCGAGACCTCGTCTCGGCAGTCCGTTACGTACGCCACTGGGCTATCGCCGCTTTTTCCACTGGGCTATCGCCGCTTTTCAGGTAAGTAGTTTTTTTTAATACGTCATAAATCGTAAACCACAATTTACCTTTCATTCAATCAACTCACATATAAAAATTTTACTTGCTGCTTCGGAACCCTTCATGGGCGAGTCCGGCTCGCACTCGGCCGGTTTTTTTAATGTCTACAAAAAAGTCCGCGAGGCGATATATGCAACCGTAATATTTGTGCCACTACAACAGGTTTTGTGTTCACAAAATTTAATTATTTCATATCTTTTTGATCACATCACAATGCGGGCAACAGCAGTGCGAGTGGAAGTGAGAGTGGAATCGGGAGTGGAAGTGGACGCAATAAGCGACTTCCACGCGAGCGGAGCCGCGGGCAACAGCTAGTGTATATATATATTGATATGTAACCAGATTAGATTAATGTGGTGCTGATTTTCAGGGCGGGACAATATCTGCCAGGTTCCCTAGTTTTACATAAAATTCTGTGACATTAGGCTTTCTATGCACTTCAAGACCTTTGAGTGCACATTAATTGCTTAGAACTCTCGGAAGTACATTATATTATTTTCAAAAGTTCTTTAATGTACACCAAAATGTTGCACATAATTTATAAATAAATATTGTAGGACATCCGTCATCTAGACCCACACTAAGCAGAGCTTGTCATAAGGGGTGTAGAATGCGGGTACACATACTAAATGTTTTTTTTTGTAAATAAATACATACTATATATAGAAACGCCCAGACATATACATATATGCACAGAGCGGGAATTGAAACCCGCGACCTCCAAGGCAAATTTTAAGTACATATATACAAAACTATCAAATAGTATTTAGTGGAGTCTTATCAGGTGGGTCGTGTGCTTGTCTGCAACCTAAGTGGTACAAAATAATCGGGGTTGAACGTTTGTATAGGAAGTTCGTCACTTTTGAAGATAGAAGCATGAAAATTCATATACCTACTTTTGGTTAGAAATTAATGTACATATACATATATCAGCATTTTCCAAAATTTTACTATTAGGGGGGTAAAATAGGCGATGAATGTGCATGTATGGAGAATTCGTCATTTGCGAAGAAGCATGAAATTTCATATACCTGCATCTGAATATAAATAAACATATATGTGTATCAGCGTTTATTTCACTCCTCAGGGGTAAATAAGGGATGGGTTATTAATTATAATTTTATATATTTTTACATTTGGACCTGGTAGATGGTGGGATTTAGGATTTTTAAATGAATTTATTCCCGGTCCGCTTGTCATAAATATGATAAGAGGTAATGTCTGTCTTAAAACAAAACAATATTATAGCAATCACTTATTTATATTACCCTTAAATAGCTCCTTTTGGTGCACCATAAGCATCTGGCATTCTCTCAATATTATATTTATGGTCAGCTACAAACATAATTGGCACTCCTGGTATTTTCCTTATTCTTCTTTTTAAATCTTTATCATTTGTAGCAACTATGTAACATTTGTGTTGTGTCACTCTTTGAACAATGCAGTCATCAGCATAAGTGCCCTTGTGAAGACAAGTGATCCTTTCAAAACGTGGGTCTTTTATAATTCTTAAAGCTACACGATATTTCCGTCCGAGTTTCTCTAATTCAGCCAATACACAGTCTGTTATGTAAGGGATACATTTAGCGTACAAACAATCCATCATACTTTGTACTATATCTAATTTATTTTTAACTGAGAAATTGATAAAATTTGTATCAACTAATATATGGTAAGGAGGGCCCAACTGTGTATTATATTGGAAGAATAATGCAGAACTAGCTTGTGGGGCCTCTCTTATTTTCAGCTCGTGTGGATTTATCTTTTTCTTTTTTGGTTCAACTCTATCTTTAGGTTTGATCCTGTTGTCGCTAAGGCTGATAACCTTTTTCATTTTGGCAAATTTCCTTTCAACTATTTTTCTGGTCTTTCGTTGCTTTCCCTAAAAATAAATGTTATTAATTAGGTAAATTTAAAGTTCATGGTTAATTAAATGATTATAAAACAATTGCTAGTTACCATTTTTATCACTTGAACTGAAGTTTCGCACTTTGGAAATATTACAGAATATTCTAAATAAATAAATCAGAATCAAAAAATAATTCACGATGTAAAGTGAGGTTATGCGTGCTAGCATAAATTTATATAGTAAATGTAAATAATATCCGTCAGGGCAGGGTCAGCGTCAGCTGTCACAGGGATGTCGATGCATTTCGATGCTCATGTGGAAATACAATGGAATACAAGTAATCCGATTTCGTCTCGATATAATGGCATTCGATCCGTTAGTGGATCGACGCGATAGGGAGTATCGAATCGAAAAACATTAGTCTTCAATTTCTATAAAATACAGAGGGAAACACTTTAGCACAAAATTAAATATATATTCTTAAAAAACAGTTGCATCATTATTTGTGTTGATACTACATCACCGTAAGCTATCCTTCTTTGTATTTCTATATGCTAGCGCGAGATACTGTACGCAGGTCGTCAGCGCCTGATGCGTCGTAAAGTGGCAACTTTATCTATGCCAAAAATACCTAAAGACGTCGAATACCCTCGCCTAAAACTAGTCACGGGCTCAAAGGGCTCGCCTCATTGGTTGATCAATGTGTGCCCGTTAGATGAGATAATTTTATTTGGTGCACATCTCAACTTGTACACCATGCTCAAATGGTGAACTTAGCAACTGGTGCACTTGTCATATGGCACACTTCGCAACTGGTGCATTTTGCAAAAGGAGCACTTTTTAAGTGAGTGGAGATTTTGAAAAATTGTCTAAAAATGAAAGAATCTTTGGTTTTGCGTAGGTAATTTTCTTAAAGATACAATCAACAAAATAATTTTAATTAAACTCTACATAATCAATATAACATTTATATTTTTGCAAAAATAAAAAAAGCTACCAGCACTGCGAGGATCCTGGCGAAGACACGGCGCTCCACAAGTTGGTGGAGTGCCCTGCGTGGGCGAGTCAACGCCAGGATCTCGTTGCGGTCCTGGGCGTGGACGTTCCCTGGGTGGAGACCGAGTGGACGTTCCCTGGTGAGGGCCGTGGTCTCCGACGGGAGCAAGTGGCACGCCGCCGCCTCTTCCGAGCAGATAATGCGCGCGAAAGAGACGGCGGATAGGGAGACCCTGCCCTCCGAGTTCCGCAGTCTGCGGCGAGGATGCCGCAGACTCGTCTACGCCCGGGACTACCGACCTCCATGATCGGGACCGGAGGACGGCAGTTGGCCGACTCGCCGCCCTTAAAGAAGCAGGCCGTGGCGGAGGCGTGTCGTGACATACACCTACCAACTCGCCGACGCAGGATAAAACCCGACTCCACCAGGCGAGGCCGCGGTGGTGGCCAAAGTCCGCCGGTAACCCTGGGGTTATCCTTTCGAGGGCTTACCCGGGGTGCCCGGCAATAGACATTGATGAATCGTTGAATACAATAATGATGTATTATTGTGGTTATGTTGTCTACTTCGCATGTTATAATATAATTATGATCCTACACAGTGTAATAATTGTTTGTGATGAAATAAATAAATAAATAAAGACACTTGGGGAGGACACCGTGTGGTTTTAGTCGGTCCGATTCCGACACGCCCACAAAAAAAGGTCATTTCGTATTTGACAAGAAGCCTGTTCAGAAACAATCTGGCCAATCAAAGCTGGGGTACCACAAGGAAGTCTGTTAGGCCCAATCCTGTATTTACTATACACCAGTGATATCCCAGTTAACGAAAATTATCCTATTGCAACCTTTGCCGACGATATTGTCAATGCACCCTGGTCATTTTGCAACTGCGATCTACATCGGGACATCGTAGATCGAGTCATACAAAAATATCCCGAAGCTCATGAGAAGAGACTTCATCATCATGTGAAATGTCGAGGCAATCCAGCTACTTGACTCATCACTAATATAGTGAGAAGACTTAAGCGGACAAAGCCATTCGAGTTAGTGTAGTGTTTTTAGTGATCAACACGACGCGAAGTGTCTTCGCCTTAACAAAAACTAAATAAGTGTTAACGGACGCATTCTTAGATTTATGTAATTATTTAGGTGAAATATATTTGGCGCTCATTAGGGGAGACCTATGTCCAACAGTGGACTAGAATAGGTGAATGCTGATGATGATGATGATGATATTTATTTATTAGTCTACACGCTAGATTGTAATGTAAATAGAGTATTAAATAAGGTACTGTATTAAGAAAAATATGTATTAAGGTCCGAAGACGAGGTCTATGTCCAGCAGTGGAGTAATAGAGGTTGATGATGATGATGATGAACCGAAAATCGTATACATTTAACAGAAGCCATATTATACTGTATTACGATCCATTGTGATCCTGAATATCGATACCAAGCCTCTCGATCGAACATCCTTAAGTTGTATGTCTGTCATTCACACAGTGTCACCACACCAACATAGGATGCAACCAGAGAGTAAGTACTTGTACTCAACCATAGATATAATGTATCTTATTTAAATAAAAATGAATCACCGAAATGTGTGTAATACGTGCATATTTAATAATCTATGGTACATACGTGCATAACTTCCGAACCACTACAACAAAATTATAGATAATTCCTCTTTTTTGTTTTTGTTACTGTCAGGACAAGTGTTCACGAACATATACTATTACCTCGGTCCCATCTCTAGTCCCCTGCCGCCGAGCGGACCGCGCGCCTCTCTCTTTCTCTCTTCTTGCCCAAGCGCTCACGAGAACACATCTATTATTTTATTAAGTTAATTTTCTCTATTCCATCATTAAACATAATCTAGCAAGCATCTTATTATTTTCCTGCGAAGAAGTATAAGCCTCAACAACAAGGTTTGTATGATTTTTTTTGGACAATCTACGTCATAGATTATTATATATATACTAGATCTACGTGTAACGTGTTTTTGTTGCACCGGGGCGCAGGTAGTAAATCTATAAACTCAACGACAAAAAATAAATTGAAGTAAGGCACATATTGGTGCTACAAAGAAAATATAGTTCTGTTTCACATTGACCCACATTGTTCACATTGATCCCACGAATTAAATTCAGCGAGTAAGAAACGAATAGGGATGAATTGCGCGCGCACACACAGACATGATTGAGATTGAGGCAAAGACCGATTGATCCGATATATTGTGACACCAAATTTACCAACACAATGTAGCTCAGATGGGGCCGAACTAAGGCTAACAACTTCTACGAATAACTCCGTAACTGCATACCTTCGTTCATAAATTTGATTGAGAAGGGCCAGAATTAAACATTTTATTAGGTATCTAAAATATTAAGCAGGTCACTGGAATTAAAATAGTAACGAGTAGTATTTTATATCAATTAAATATTAGCACGCAATCCGACCCTGAACAACTGATAACTAATACATTAATTTTTTTATATTTTTTACTCATTTCATATAAACTGAAGCAATTCACGAAATTCTTAAGCTGCCAATGATTACTACCCACAATCATTTAGTATTATGATTTTACCAAAAACATCTTTCATGTTATAATATATTTACACACTATATTTTCACAATCATGAACACACACACACCTCACGCAATGTTATAACCACCGCATGGAGTTATGTAATTAAAATCTTGTTTTTACTTGTATATTGTAGGTAGTCTAAAACTTGCAAACACTTTATTGTACGGTTAATAATTTTATGTATAGTGTTTGGAAATTTAGCCCGTATGTGCGTTGATGTGTAAATAAAAATGAAATTTCGTGAATTTGTGAACTAATTTTAATCTTGATTATGATAACAAAGTACAGGTGTTTTACTTTCGATGGCAATTAGCGTCTATATCTGAAAAAACAAGGATTGTTGCACACGGTAGTGGCGGCGCCACTGCGCCGTCCGCTATTGGTCTAACGGATATCACGCCACTTGATGGGTCGTTGATTGGTTTCTCAACATGCCCCCAGCCTTGGAAGGAGCAGCTTCCAACGGGAACAATGGACAAAGCTTTGAAAACGCTCGCTTCACGATTCCCTTTTCGGTGCGGATATCTGCCACTCTGGATACGCCATCCTTTCCAGGGTATGTGGCGACAATGCGTCCCAATTGCCACTTCATCGGTGGCGACCAGTCCTCCTTAATGATGACCAGCGTATCACTCTGCAGGTCACTGCCCTTATGGTTCCATTTAATGCGAGTTTGCATCTCCGATATATATTCGCGACTCCACCGGCTCCAAAAATGATGCCGAATCTGCTCCACACGGTGATAGCGAGGCAGTGTACGAATGTCCTCTTCAGTTATTTTTGGGTGAGCACATACTGGAGAAGTCATCGGACGGCCTATGAGGAAGTGACCGGGGCTTAAAGGAAGATAATCATACGGATCAGTGGACATGGGGGTTAAAGGGCGAGAATTAAGCATACCTTCAACTTGTGTGAGTACTGTACTGAACTCTTCGTAGGTCAGATGTGCATTGCCTATAACCCTTAAGAGGTGGTGTTTACAAGATTTTACACCAGCCTCCCACAAACCACCAAAATGAGCAGCATACGGAGGGATGAACTTAAATTGTATGTCTTCACTACTAGCGTATTCTAGAATATCAGAAGAACATGTTTTTAAAAATTGTTGGAAATCATTTTTTAAACCTATGAAATTTTTTCCGTTATCAGAAAATATCTGTTGTGGTTTTCCACGACGAGAAATGAAACGCTTGAGTGCCAGCAAATAAGCCTCGGAAGTTAGGTCAGATACTAACTCTAAATGCACAGCGCGCGTAGCAAAACATATAAATAAACAAATATAAGCTTTACACGTCTTAGCCCCCCTACCCTTGCGGCTCAATATGTACACGGGACCTGCGTAGTCGACACCACAGTTAAAAAAGGGAAAACTAGCGGTAATTCTTTCTTTCGGTAAATTACCCATTAGTGGGGAAAATGTTTTACCCTTAAAGCGAGTACATGTAACGCATTCATGAACTATTTTTCGTGCTAAATTTCTACCTTTAATTGGCCACCACATTTCTCTCAAATTATAAAGAAGTGTTTGGGGTCCTACATGCAACATTTTTTTATGTTGATAACGAAATAATAAAATTGTAAACTGATGCTTACTTGACAATAATACAGGATGTTTTTTGCTAAATGTAAAACACTCTGAGTTGCTTAAGCGACCTCCCACATGAATTATGTTTTCGTCATCAGTAAACAAGTTAAGTTTTGCCAAATAGTGTGTATTATTTAAGCAGCCGTTATTATTCAATATTTTGTATTCAATAGGAAATGATTCTAATTGACTATATTTGACTAAAACTAGTTCTGACTGTCTTAACTCCTCCACAGTGAGAACTCCACTACGCCTGTTATGTTTATTACGCGTATTATAGATAAAACGTAGTAGGTATGCGCATGCACGTTTCATACGGTGGAATTGTGAAAATCTATAAAATGGGAACAGATCATTCACTAAAGGATTTTTACACATAAATGTATGTGTTTTTTGCGGTTTTAATTCGGGTAACTGAACTTGATCGATATTTAATTGCGAGCTTACGTAAGTGCTACTATTAAATTCAACATCGCGAAGAAAGTGTGGTCCCTGCCACCACAGATCACAAGAAATTAAATGATCTAAACTGACGCCTCGTGAAACTAAATCAGCCGGGTTTTCTTTGCCCTTGACATGACACCATGGCATACCTTTAGTCAAATCCTGTATTTCAACGACACGGTTTTGAACAAAAGTTTGTAAAAAGTTGGGGGCCATTCGTACCCATCCTAAGACGATAGTTGAGTCTGTCCAAAAGGTAACCGCCTTGAACTTGCAACGTAACGACTCATGAACCTTGTGGAATAAATTGGCACCTAGAAGTGCACCGCACAGCTCTAGCCGAGGTATGCTCACCGGTTTAAGAGGCGCCACCTTACCTTTCGAACAAAGTAATCGGACAGATATTTGTCCATTATAGCTTACCGTGCGTATATATACACAGGTACCGTACGCTGTCTGTGACGCATCTGTGAATATATGCATTTCTAAATACATAGGTTCGTACGATATGACGTGTCGCTCCACACGCAAAGTATCGAGTAGAACCAAGTCATTAACGAACCTATGCCAAATTTTTATAACTTCTTGCGATACTTCATCATCCCATCCTAATTTTAATAACCATAACTTCTGTAAGACTACTTTTACAATCATTATAAAAGGGCTTAGAAGTCCTAGTGGGTCGTATATTTGCGAGACCGACGACAATATAAGTCGCTTTGTAATAATTTGATTATTATTGATCACTAGCCGAGTATTGAAATATAATTCATCAGTGGAATTATACCAATTTAAACCTAACGTTTTACTGTGACTGTTTTCAGTTAGTGCTAGTGATTTCGAACAGTCTAATGAAGTTTGTGATATGTCGCACTTGAAATTAAAAAGCCATTTTCGTAATGGGAAGCAACCCCCTTGCAAGACATCAGAGACCCTAGTGCATAACTCCAATAATTCCTGTCTATCATCCCGCCCAGATATATAATCGTCGACATACATATCATCATGTATAGATTGCTTAACCTCAACATCGTCACAGTCATCAGCGAGTTGTTTAAGACATCTCACACTCAAAAATGGCGCTGACGCTGTGCCGTACGTGACGGTGTTGAGTTGATACATGCTAAGGGGATGAGAGGAATCTTCACGCCAGAGTATCATCTGCAGATCACGAAGATCAGGGTTTATCAAGGCTTGTCGATACATTTTTTCGATATCACCACAGGCTATGTACCTATACTGTCGAAAGCGTAGGAGTATCGAAAAAATATCCCCTTGTATGGGCGGCCCGACAAGCTGAATGTCATTACATGACTTACCCGATGTAGTGGGTGCGCTTGCATCAAACACCACACGCAGTTTTGTGGTTGTGCTATGCTCACGGTACACACCGTGATGTGGCATAAAATAATGAGGGTTAGAATGTGTGTGCACTTGAGTCATGTGACCTAAGTGGCAATATTCACGCATGAACTCGCAATATAATTGCTTGTGTAAGGGATCACATTGTAATCGTTTTTCTAATGCGTAAAAGCGACGTTCAGCTTGCAGTCGACTGGCCCCTAAAACCTGAGGAGATTCCTTAAAAGGTATATCTACAATAAACCTTCCGTTAGGATCGCGCTTTGTATTGTCTACGAAATGTTTTTCGCAGGCCTTCTCCTCTTCCGAGCGTGAGTCGTGGGTTTTAGGTATTTCCTCCAGTTCCCAAAACTGACGTAATTGTGCGTCTATAGACTGGGTAAAATTACAATGGATAATACTGCTATCTCTGCGCGCCTCGTCATGGATAGGGCCCGAAATTATCCATCCCAACTTAGTGTCTAGTAAGAAAGGTCCATTTTGCAATCGTATCTTATCTTTTTTAAGTAAATCCCAAAATATATCTGCCCCTAATAAGATATCAATGGGTTGCGTTTCAAAATATGAGGGATCTGCTAATTGACATTCATTAGGAATAAGAAATTTATCGCGATTTAATGGCACTGTTGGCAGTTGTGACGTAATGTTCGGTAAAACAACACATTTGATGCGCTTAGTATATGTGTTGTCTCGTGACCGAATAGTTACATCGCAATTTTTAGTTGACTGTATCACAGAACTGCCAACGCCTCGTATCTCATGAGCGGACTGTATTAATGGAAGTTGCAATTTTTTACATAAAGAATTCGTAATTAAACAGCGCTGACTACCGCTATCGAGGAGCGCACGTGCAACATGGAACACTCCAAACCGGTTTGCTATTTCAACTAACGCCGTAGATAATAAAATAGAATGCGAGAGTGTGCAACGCTCATTAGTTTGAACGTTATTAACAACAACCGAATCTATAGTTGAGTTCATATAATCAGTGCTAACGGCTACCTGCGATGGAATGCTAGATGCGTTCAAACCGGTTTCTCTGTTGTTTATGTTTGTGACAAGGCTCGTAGTACTATAATTAGTTTTATTGTCAGTGTGCAGTAAAGAGTTGTGTTTTTTGTTACACATTCTGCAAGTACCAAACCTGCACTCCTCTGCGGAATGACCCGATCGCAAACAGTTTTCGCATAATTTTTTACTGTGTACGAACTCGAGTTTATCTTTAATGGATGCGTTTAAAAATTGTTGACATGTGTAAAGCGAGTGATTAGCCTTGCACATAAAACACTGTTTGTATCGTGATACCTGCCGGTCAGATTTGTTGATTGAAATATTGCAATGTACTTTGTTATTGTGTTTGTTAGTGTGTGTTGTTGATTTGTTGTGACTCGAACTTAATCCGTCTAACATTTCCGCTTGCGATTTTAAAAACCCAAGCAAGTCATCCACTTTTAACCTTTTAATCGAATCAGTTTTCAAAGTTATAGTTTTATATTGCTTCCACTCTCTCTCTGTAGTCTCGTCAAGTTTTGAAATGATTATATAATTGATAAGTGTGTCCCATGTTTCTGTCGGTTCTCCTAATACTTTTAAAGCACGTAAATTCTTCAGAATAGAATCAATTAATTTTCGTAGTAATGTAGGTGATTCTTTTGTTACCTTTTGAATAGTGAATAATGCTTTAACGTGATTGTGTATTAGAAAATCATTGTTGTTGTATCTATTCTGAAGTAATTCTAATGCAATGTGGTAATTGTTAGAGGAGAATTCTAACTGTTCAATGACTACAGCGGCACTGCCTTTTAATGATGCTCTGAGATAGTGGAATTTTTGTATGTTTGAGAGGTGCTTGGATTCATGAATGAGTGACATAAAAGTGTCTCTGTATGCAAGCCAGTGCTCAAATGAGCCGTCAAATGAGGGGAGGGAGATTATCGGCAATTGGACCTCTTCCATTCTAGGACCATGGTTAGAACTTTCGCCAACATCCGAGGTATTCAATAAGCACTCAGCCTTAGCTACTATGCCACAATATAAATTATCAAATTGATCGCGTTGATCCAATTGTGTCTCGAGATCATTTTCAGGAACCAATTCCTCTATTTTAGTTTGCAACTCGTGAAATTCACGAAAAATGCTTTCAGCAGTTTTTGTGCGTAACTTTAAATCTGCTTTCTGGATAGGTGATACTAAATTGACACTACTTAAATTATTCAGATGGTTAGAAAATCTAGTCAATCTACCCTTTGTAATACCTCGTTTCCGAATAAGATTATTGTACATAGCTTCATCACCTGAAATGATTATTTTGACAGGTGATTTGGCTGTGGTGTTTGATTTATCAGCTAACTCCGATGTGCTCATCTTGGATTGCGAAAGAAACTGATGTTAGGTACTTACAGTTTTGATTATTACACACTGGGTTCACTGATAGGCACTGCACAGCTAAATTATGATAATACAGTATTGAATGAAATGTTAGGAAAATACACACACAGAATTAAAAATATGCAGGCACTGAGGTCTAGGAAGGAAAGCAAGATGGATGGCCGTACCTAATGATTATGATGTGCGATGTTTGGAAAGCCTCCTCTTCAAGCTCCAGCTATTCAAGCATCAGGTGAAGCGTATGTTGTATGCTTGTTTAGAAGACCGTCAGCTGTCTGCATAAGCGCCAATTTTTCGTCCACTTATCCACGTCCACAGGTCGGCAGCCCAATTGTGATCGTATATGCGGCTCGTAAAGGACCAAATGATTGGAAATTTAGCCCGTATGTGCGTTGATGTGTAAATAAAAATGAAATTTCGTGAATTTGTGAACTAATTTTAATCTTGATTATGATAACAAAGTACAGGTGTTTTACTTTCGATGGCAATTAGCGTCTATATCTGAAAAAACAAGGATTGTTGCACACGGTAGTGGCGGCGCCACTGCGCCGTCCGCTATTGGTCTAACGGATATCACGCCACTTGATGGGTCGTTGATTGGTTTCTCAACATGTACGGTTAATAATTTTATGTATAGTAAACCATGAGGAAAAAACTGTTGACTAGGTACAGGTCAATAACTAACCAATCAAGAGAAACTGAACTTCTCCCACTAGATTGTAACTGGAAATAGTAAAGCATGTGCTACACGGTTTTAAACGGCGGTTTGAAACAGAGGTATAAAACAGTGTAGATAGTTGTTTTATGCCAAATTTCGTTTGACCTTTAAACACCCTGGGCGCAAGGCTTGTGTTTGAAACCACTGGTAGAAGCGTTGGTTTAAAACTTGTTTGAAACCGTCTAGCCTAACCGCTTGTTTAAAACCTCGCGAAGGACAGTCACGTTGCAGCGGCGAGCGTAGGCAGACGCACGCGACGACGATGTTCTCGAAATGACACTTTCTAAGAATGGATTTAGAAAGTTATATATGTCATCAAAGTCCAGTAGGTTAATAAAGTTCATATGACCTTAGCTCATCTCTCCGTTAACCATCGCTTCATCCATATTCTTTTTTTTTCTTCAATTGCACACAAAAGAGCAAGACACACCTCAACTCTTTGTTCTTTAGATAGGTAGCGCGCCATGACATTGTTGTAGTGAATATACCGTGCGAGCGTAGAGACGTCCTATTCACGCAACGTTCTATAAAACACTAATGGTTTTAAACATGTTTTAAACCGTGTAGCCGGCAAAGCGCAAATCTGTTTTTTTTTGTTTCAAACCGCCATTTAAAACCGTGTAGCACATGCTTTATACTATACTATTTCCATTGCTTTATTTTCTCGATGACAGTTCTAATTTGATAGTTGTAGTGTTGTGACCAAATAAGTAATGATATCGATCGCATATATTTATTATGTTTTGAACAAAGATAAATACAACAAAAACATTCAAATATATTTTTTCAAGGTGGAAACACATAATGGCCCACCGCAATGTTGTGTTTTTTTAATCTTTCACTCGCAACAAGACGGTCGTGCCATAGATTATTATATATATATACTAGAAAGGTCGTGCTATATAGTCACTACGTTTCTGTTCGCGGATTTTTTTCACATTATCCATACCTTACGTTGTGTATTTTGTGTTCCTCCGTGTTGATTGCTGCCCAGCTGTCAAATATCAAAATGCCTAAGGGATCTGTTCTGAAACGGCAGGCGAGAGAACTGGTGATCAAGGTTCGTAATTACTTTGAAGCAGAGTATTATAATGGTGGCCCGCTATTAACACTGTCGCAAGTACGAGAGCGTGTTGCGGCTGCATTAGGAATTTGTGGACCTACTGTTTCAAAAACTACTACCGAACCTTACGGTACAAGCGGCATGCAGGAAAATAAGCTTCGTACGCCTTAGAAAAAACGCCAATTACGTCGTGTGACATCGCTTGACAACTTCGACGCTGACGCTATTCGCCGTCATATATTAGGTCGTTACATATGAAATTGCCGTTCTTCTTGAAGAAATTGGAAGAAACCCAATTTTCAGTACTAACATTTTTACATTTTTTTAGGAATGACTAATCCAAATTTTATGTTTTTTTTGTGTATGAATGAGACAACATTAAGCTAACAAATAACAACTTGATTACATTTTGAAAAGTGACAGCTGTTAAGTAATACGAAATTTATCATCCAAATGGATAGCATTTAAGAAGTACTGTTTTTGATGATCGAATTAATTTATCAAGCGGCCAATAAAAACAAAATTTAATACAGAGTTGTAAAATCTTGAAATCAACTTTGAAAAAAAAATATAAATAATGGAAATAGCGATTAAAATTACAGGAATAACGAACTCATGAATTTGTAAAAAAAAATCGGCAATTTCATAGGTAAAAGACCTATTATATACTATATACTATACTATTATATATACTATTACTTGCGCAAAGAAATTCCAACACATAAAAAACTTGTTGTTTCTTTACGTGAATGTGGTTTGTTTCATGGTCAAAAATCGTCATTAAGCTTGGTTTAGAAAGAAATTGGATTTTCTTCTAAAAATCAGACAAACGTAAAATATTGATGGAGCGTCACGACGTTGCTATGGCTCGCTGCGAATTTTTGAGCGAAGCCAAAAAGATATCATTTTAGGCAAATGTTATGTTCACTGACGAGACTTGGATAATATGCAAACCACACAGTATCTAAGAAATGGACTGACGACACCACCGCTTCCACTAGTTCAGTGCCAATGGGTAAAGGTGAACGCCTTATCATATGCCATGCAGGGTCTACGAAAGGATTCGTGTCAGATGCTTTACTGGCCTTTAAATCCAAGAAAACAGTGGACTACCACGAAGAAATGAACGCGGAGATTTACGAAGGATGGTTTAAAGAATTGGTGCAATCTTTGGAAGAACCGTCGATAATTATTATGAAAAACGCTACATACCACTCCAGACAAATTGATAAAATGCCCACGCAGGCCAATAAAAAATAAGAGATAATTGACTGGCTCCAACGTCATGGCGAAAATGTGGATATTACTTTATTTAAAGTACAATTGGGGGATATTTAAAAATCGAAAAAAAAATCTCCCTAAAAGATATATTACCGACGAAATAGCTGCCTAATGTAGTCATTTGGTTCTTCGACTTCCGCCATATCATTGCCAGTACAATGCTATAGAATTAATATGGGCACAAATCAAATGACACGCCGCAGGAAACAATACCCATCTCCCTTTTCCGGCGCACAAGATGTTAGATTTATTAAAAAATGCAAGTGCGGAAGTAACTGCCGAACACTGGGAAAAAATTGTGAGAAGAACCCAAAACATAGCGTCGGATTGGGAAATTCATGTGGCATAACATAACATAAAACATTCGATAATATAGAAGTACAGGAACTTATAATAACTATTGGGGAGAGCTCATCGAGTGACAGTGACGATTCATCAGATTTTGATTAAAATAAATAAATAAAGAATCAACATAATATAATTCCATCTTGTAATGAAATGTAATACTCGTTAATAAATTTGTACAAAATTATCCGGCATTATTTTAGTTTCTTACATTTTGTAAAAAAATATCGGGTCTGTTATCGTGTTACTTTTATCGATAGATACATCCCTATCAGTTTCATATTTTTATTAAATAATGTATACCTAATATAAAAAATACCGTTAACACGCTTAATGATCAATAAACGTTCGTTCAAGTTTCCACAGGAGCTGTCATCGAGAAAATAAAGAAATGGAAATAGTATAGATGTCCTATATTACCGTATGTAACTACAATCACTGTTTTGAAATAAAACATTATTATTATCATTAAAGACGTAATCATGTACCACACGGACAGGTACACAGGGTTCCAATTACAAATACATCCTAATCAACTTGCAGGACAACTGTCCATTCCTGGCTCCATTCGCCGACTAATGAAATGGCGATACGACTTTGATCTGTACTGTAATAATCACAAAAAGCTGGCTATACCATGTAAAAGGATGGCTCTGCTGGGAGTGGCACTCTAAAAATTTTAATTATTTTCTTATTTTAGTTTTATGACTGATCGCAGGATTATGAATGGAATATAAAAAAAATCTTACTGGTTACCATGACGACAAGCGACTACGGTTGAAAATTTGCTTTTAACGCCACTTTTATACTGTGTGATGTGCCGAGTGATATGTATGTACAGGAAAAAGAAAAGGATAGTGCATTTAAACATTACATTTACCAAGTGACTAGAAAGAAAGAAATTGAGCGTCATAAACAAAATTAAAATTACGTGTTCAGTCTCTGAATTGCCCATAATTGCCGGTTCCGTCCGTTGACATTGACATTAAATTTGACAGATTTCAAATCATTACCTGTCAACAAGGCACTGACATGCCTGCAGTCTGTAGTAGTGACAGTTATTACAAGAGAATTGCGTATCCGGACTGTATTGGATTTTCTTGCGGTTTAAAGTTGCGCTGAGTTTCACATGCAAAATGTCATCTCAGTTATCAGCCATTGAACTTCTTAATTTAGGAGATGCAGGAAGAGAAAAACCCACACTCAATAAATATTGGCCAGAAGTTTTAGGTATTACCTTAGGAGTAGGAATGGCATCATTTGTAAATTTCCAAACAAGACGTCCGATGTACAGTGGTGAGTTTAATTACATAACAATAACATTATACGATATTAGTGTAAATTATCTTCTGCTAATAGTGTAATAGTTGTGTATTTTTTCTTGTGATCCATAAAATAATCATAGAAACAGTCCAGACTTACGAACTACGTTTTTGTCTGTTGTAAATTTGCAGGTTAAAGCAGCATTAATTATAAAAAGTTTGAGTAACAGTGTGTTAGTAATAATATAAAATTCCAGGGCTTCAAAAACATGTTCTTGCTGCGGGTGGCCTTACAGTGATTCTGAAATATGTACAAAATTTGAGAGATAATTATTTGGCTGAAAAAGATGCTGTGCTGAGGCATTACATCGAATTACATCCTGAAGATTTTCATGAGCCTGGTTAGTCTTTATAATTAATGCAAATATTTACTCATTATTTTCATTAAAATAAATTTATTCTATTCATTCAAGCAAAAGTGTTATTGTGTGTGTAACCTATTCTAATAAAAGTATAATCTAAAAAACTCAAAGAAATCAGATCCTCATATACCGTTGACAAGATACACCCATACCCAAAATAGAATTAACAAAGTTATTTGAATACCTTTAACACTGCCATTTACCAAAGTATTTACTATTATGTTTTCAAAATGTTTCATCCCTAAATCATCATCTCAGAGTCGTTCCCGGTTTATATTGTGGAGCCTGGGGTAGGCTCTAACCTCCTCCTCCTTTTGATCGGGTTTATATTTATTTATTTCTGGAAGGTACGCTTACAGATTACTGCCGTTGCATGAGAATATTTGGAAATAGTTACTTATTAAATCTAGACAGTAATCCAAATATAGCATACACAACGTGATAAAGTTAAAACATAGGCAAAAACAACTATTTAAATTGTTCAAATAATTAAAACACTATGCAAATACACAAATATCCAACATTAAAACTACATTTGTAAATTAATTAGAAAAAAAAAGCAAACACTACGATCATTGTGCATTTATTATATGCGTTATGATCCTCTTGTACTGGGAGAATTTACCATTAAATACATCCACATCATTGACCCGATTTACTTGGTTATATGTGTATGTATGGTGTTTATAAAAACCACTGCCATCTGACCACCTTAAACCGAGAGGAAAGCCTGCACCAGTGTCATTTGTCATTCATCAGGAGTACTGGCTTGCAGATGAGTTTGGCCTAGGCCCCAAAGATCTCATAAGAGCCTCACCCTTGTATGTTATTGGGTTTCATGGTACTTTCAATGACATTTTTGACTAAAATTTTTACACTGAAATACAAGTTGTATCAATAATTAATGCTTAATTTTTCAAATAATTTATTAAGAGCTAAAGCAAGGGTGATCAATACATTCAAATCTGTTAACCGACTTGAAGTATGCATTTCATTCTATTACATAAATAGTTTTATATTGTTATATTTTTCCAGAACGCAAGAAGATTGCTGACATCCTGGAACCATGGGTCCCAGTTCGCTAAATTAGTGGAAATTAACCAGTAGAAAAGGCTAAAGTAAATTCCTAAATGTTGGTTTAAATAATTTATTGCAGATGTAGTGATACAGATAACAGTTTCTGCTCTTTACAATCATTTTTGTTTATCTGTTTGTGATTCACATGCTACCTTATTAGCGGTGTGTTACATATTTGTAATGTTAAATTACAAAATGGCAATAAAGATGGTTGCAATATTACTATTACAATATTTGTTTTATTGTGGTAACCCATAAGTCTTAGTATAATCATGGTCATTGTGCCTGTGTAGATAGTGTTGAGCTAGGGCAGTCACATAGTCAAATCCTTCACCACATATTGCACAGTTATGAGCATCAAACACTTTAACAGGATACTGGTGAAAGATTTCTTTAACATTTTTATGTTCATAAGACATCAGTGATGGATTATTTTCAGGTATTACTGGTAATGTTGCTTGCGGTTTTTCATTAGTCAGATGAGGCATGAGCTCATTTACATTCTTCATAGGCATAGGTGGACCCTTCCCTTCATCTATAATGTCAATGTTACTGCTCTTTTTAAACTCATCATTTGGCAGTTTGAGACCCTGTGGTCCTATTGGATGCTTTTTTAATCTATGTCGTCTCTGAAATAATAAAATATAATATCAGTATTGAGGTAGATAGTTCATTTATAAATCAGTTTCAGTTCAGAGGTAGACCTAAGCCTAATTGTGCCATCAATAATGTTATAAATAATGACGACTCATCCACAGATTTAGAATAGACTAGACAGCATGAGTGCATTAAGTATAATGAAAACCGAGCGTGTTATTTTGGCGTCACGACCAACTGTATACTTATACTGCCAGTGGGGACGCCGTTTGACCAGACGGGTGATCAGCCCTTCTATGTGGGGCCATTTCACCCATTTCCCCTATAACGACTGTCCTACATATTCGTATAGCAACCGGGACCGACATCTTAACGTGTTCTCCGAGGCACGATCAGACCAACGCAAATACTCATATTCATGCATACAAATATTTGCACTGAGCGGGGATCGAACCCGCACCTCCTGCGTAGCGGCCGCTTTCAACACCGCCACGCCACGGAGGCTGTCCACGACCAACCGTAAAAAAAAAGGTACTAGTGCAGATAGTGACTATTGATTATCAGTATTCGATTTAATTAAAAAAAGCTTGTAAATTGCAGTTTGCTAAGGCATTTCCTACTGTATTCAGACGACTACTTTGTTAACCAATGAAGTAGGTACTTATGACAGTTACTACCTTTCTATGCTAGCAACAGTTACTATAATACTCACAAGGTCTCTAGCGTGAATATACGCAGCTCCGCACAAATCACACTTAAAGTTTTTAATGCCTGCTCTGTGTTTGCTCATGTGCCGAGTAAGCTCACTTGAAGTTATGAAGGACTTGTTGCATAATGTACATACCTGTGAATGGATGCCAGTAAAAGTAATGTGAAAACCACTGGCGATGTATCCAAAACATTTGAGAATGGTATAATCTGGCAAGGGAATAGTTACTCACATGATCTTTCTGTCCTGTATGTATTTTGAGATGTGCATGAAGATTTCCTTGAGCAGAGAATCTTTTACTGCAAGAAAACCGATAAAATTAAATTAGTTATTTTTGACATCATAAGGCTGAATTCCCACAAGATGAGTTTTTTTGGGGCTAGGCATACCTAATTGGTTGCGAGTTTTGTAAGTATGGCTCGTTTACACGATGTCAGTGTTAGTAATAATTTCATAGAAGTTCGACTTTAATAGATCAATCATAATTTACCTGCAAACTTCACACTGAAATGGTTTCTCCCCAGTGTGAACACGCATATGTATTGTAAGATTATGCTTCTGTGTAAAACGTCTTGGACAATACATGCATACATATGGCTTATCACCAGTGTGGGTCCTAGAAAAGCAAAAGGTATACTAATTTTATTTCAAGGGTTTTTATTTTATTCCTATATAGATACACGATTTTAACCAGTATGGGGCCTCATTACCTTTCCTCTCGGTGTTAGGTTAGGTTAGCAGGAGAGCAGGCTCTGGGCTCAAAAGTACGAGCTTTGGATGCGACTGGGATTGGCGCTTAGATGAACAAGAACACGAAATTAACCAGCAAAACCGAATTCAAAAAACAAATTAGCTGATTACAATTTTTATCAGAGCTTAGTCTCCATTAAGTTATTGAGCTGAGCGAGCCGAAGGCGAGCTAAGTTCTTATACGCGGGATAGCCGCTTACAAACTCGGATACTCCTTTGCAACCACAAATCTGATTTCAACCAAATTTGGCATGGTCATAACGACAATCTAGGGGCATGTTTTGAGACCATAAAATTAAAAATACTACATACTATTGAGGAATTATCACCGAAAAACAAATTTACCATTGAAACTAATGGAAAAAGTTCGCGCGCGCAAAACTTGATTTTTTCAGATTTTGAAATAAAAAAAAGTACGCTCAGCTCAATTTTCTTGCGATCGGCTAACTGCATCGCATCCCTAGTTGAATATAGGTATTAATTGATTTATCCACTGACATCCAAAAAAAATTTAGTACATGTAAAAGTGGTAAGCTTACCGTACATGCATTTCCAGCTGTGCTTGACATCTGAATTGTTTATCGCACTGGTAGCACGAGTGAATTTGTTTAGGCTTAGGCTTCGGACCCCGCTTTAATTTCTCAGCCTCGGCTTTCCTTTTGTAATTTGTATTCCTCTTTTGCTCAACTCGTTTACACTTACTTTAAAAATATCAATGATTAATGAATAATTCAGTAGGGATATCTAGTAGTTTTAATTATGGAATATGTTGTATGTATCCTCCACACTTAATGCAATATAAGACTAAAGGACTAAAAATTCTTACTAAATTATGGTAGGTATATGTGGTACAAGGCGAGTTTAATGCAATATGAGTTCTCTAGCAGTAAACCTATGAGAAGTAGAGGATAACATATAGTGTGTACATATGTACCCAATGAAATATAATATAGGAAGAAAAACAAAAGATCTCTAGATTACAATAACTCAGAAAAAGTAGTATATAAACCATATCTTACCACTTCTTTATTATTGTAGCATGTGTAGGCATCTGAAATAAACAATAAATGTTATTAGCTTATTATATAATATTTGAAGAATATGAAAGAAATATGAATACAAAAAATTATACAGACTCATATTTATTTATTTTTATATTAAGATAATAAAAATATACACCCCAACCGACATTAAAAAAGCATTTTGAATGTGGGTTGATATTGTATATCCATAAGGGTGTATCAACAAAAATATTATTTCCATTCTAATTGAATCAATGCCAGTCATAAAATAAAGAGTCACATAATGTTTTTTATGTCTTCTTATGAATGGAGTTGATTACCATTAGAAATCAAAAATGCATTTTTGGTTTTTGAAGCCCACTATGTATTTATGAGTGTACTAGCGGACCTGGCAGACCTTGACCTGCCCGGAAAAGCATTTGGTGATATACCAACAGCAGTGCCACCTACCATCTTCAATTGTCAAAGCGAATCCAGAAACCCTTTGTAATATACACAAAATTTCAGCCAAATCAGACCAGCCATTCAGGTGGTGTTAGATGACACACATACAGAAGAATTACATTAGGATATAGAGTAGGATTTGGAGATTATAGGTACTTACTATTGGATCTGTAGCAACACTTGCATCATTATATCTGTAGAATAAAATTAATAAACTGAATATAGCAACCAATGACTTCTATGTATACTACTAGACTGGCTATACAAAACAACAATTTCATATTGCATCCAGACACCAACCAACCATCAACTACGCACAAGTTTTTACCTGTCATATACATGAAACTACAAAAAGGTATGCTTTTCTGATACAGATAGGCATCAAAATTAATTAAGTCTCTGTCTCCCATACTTCTCCACTATTCCACTTCACCCTCAGACCGCAATACAGCTTGTAAACATACTGCAGAAATAAGATCAAGTAATGTTACCATGTGAAAACCTACATTGTCATATATTAACTTACTTGCTAGGAATCCGTAATCCTAAATATTGTCGCAGCCTTATGTCCGCACTCTCACATGTTTGTTTAAAGTGATATGCAATCCCCAACTTATAAATACAGTTACTACATATTTGTTCTGGCAAACCATCATCTTTGCTAATCTAAAAAGTTTAATAATTAAAAACATACTTAGTGATAGACATATTAACATTGCAAAATAAAATAATATAGAGGATATGGTAATCATCACCTTAATATTACAGCAATATTCTATCATATCGCTTAATGATATAGTAAAGTTTTTAGTAAAAACTGATGAGAGAACACCTTCTTCTAAACATATTCTACAAATTTTATTCATCTTTAAGTCTTCTTTTGTTTGATTATTTACATTCCTTTCATAGACTGTATACGCCTTTATTTTTACCCAACTGCGCCAGCGAGCGTTATATTGTTGTGGTGTTCTTTTTATATTTTCATTAATATTTCATAAAAATTCAATAAAACTCAAACAAAATCTGTTTCTTCCTGGATTCTGTGGGAATAAAAACATCTCTGACAAATGATTTTTATATTTGGACTGCATAAACTAATATCAATACATTGAAATTACAGTAATCTTATCCGGGCTGATTGTATCATTCTAAAAGAGGTAATAAATGATGCTATAACTACTTTTCAATAGTATTAGTATTGAATTTAAGAATTTTATGATGATTCTTTTGGACAGCACACGCCTATGAAAAAAGATGTATTTTTTCGGTAAATAGCGAGTATGTATTAAAACTATTTTACTATTGTAATGTAAACATGGACATGGACTGATGGAATTCATATGACGGATACCGACCCCTTTAGTGAAGTGCCAAGTATAATGAAAAACAACCGACTATCGAAAATCGGTTAGGATATAAAATAAATCGATGATATAAAATTATCACCGATGAAACTATATTATTTATCGTATATATGGAACTTATTTCAGGTTATTTACATTTATCTATAACGCACTCGGTTTAAATTCTTATTACTACTGCGTGTATTCTCATGAAATTGTAGATGTTGTATAAAGGGGCTTAAACCCAATACACTTTTATGACTAGATTGCTCTACGAGATTGACAATCAAATTGTATTGTATGAACTCGGTGTGGATAGAAGATATTATGATCTACAAATCTACAATGTAGATGCGTTTGCAATTGGCAAATCTTTGGTTGGTCAATCGATTGGGTAGTCAAATTGTATCGTGCGGAAGCCCCATAAGACAAGGGTGGATCTGGGAGGAGGAAGAGGATAGAATTCGTTTCGCGCGTTAGGACTTCTTCCTAGAATTCAACCATGCATCTGAGTTCAACGCCTGACTCCGGTAGGGGGGCGGACACCTTTTTTTTTTTAAGTGCGGAATGCCCTTTGGATCCCCCCCCCCCGCAGGGCGGCGGGGGCGGTTATGTTGGCATGAACCGACTAAAACCATTGCCGGGCACCCCGGGTAAGCCCTCGAAAGGATAACCCCAGGGTTACCGGCGTACCTTTGCCGCCACCGCGGCCTCGCCTGGTGGGGTCGGGTTTTATCCCACGTCGGTGAGTAGGCAGGCGTGTGTAGGACACACACGACATGCCTCCGCCACGGCCTGCTTACGGAGGCGGACACCTGATTAATAATTTAGTCACTGGTGCGGCTCCTAAAGGGCATTCATATTTTTTTGATGAGCAGTCTTTCTATTTCGCGCTCAGGTCTGTGCTCATTGAATTCAGAGATTGTTTAGCGCGACCGGTGCGTTCTCTTCCCGACGACGGGTGAGTGCTACTCACTCTCCCGTTCCCTTTCCACCACCTCTTTTGTGTACATCACCTCCTCGCAATATGAGGTAATTTATGCCACGTACTCTCACTTATTAGGAGTATGGTCAAAACCATAGTCTCAAGCGAGATAGGTAGGCACCAAGGTATGGAGTACAAAATAAAATCAAAACAAAAAGTTGTGTGACTTCATTTATTAAATAAAATAACTTGTTTCACATTGTAATATAGGCAAATAATAATATTTTAAAATCTGTAGTACATATATCAAATACGTAGGCAGATACCTTGTAGTAGATACCTTCCATTTTCTTTTTTCTCTTAATACTCATAACTAAAGATAACACTTACAATAAATTACAATGAAGATATAGTTTAATCTGATAAAGTGTCTTGGTGTTCTGTGAGGTAATCTTCAGATTCTATGTAAAACAATTACCTATTTTGATAACTCAAATATTGAAATCAGACTATGCCAATTCCTACAACTGGAAACTGTAAGCAGTATATTGCACTTTATTTACATTTACTTACACATTTGAGTATTAAAACGATCATACCCTACATAATATTAAATACAAGACTTTCTAAAAGGCACAGATGGTGTTCAATTGAAAATCAGCAGCCATATCTCTAAGATAAAGGAAAATAATTAATTCAAGATTATTTTATGCATAATATAATAATTTATCAAAAAACACAATAGTCTTAAACGTTAGCGACAGATGCAATAACTTTGACGTATATATCAATGCCTTTTAGGAATACGTCAGCTTCAAGAAACTCGTCATGGTCATGAAGGAGAACTGGCGTATTATTCATTGGAGAGAAGCCCAGTGCTGGAATACCAAGTCGACGTATGTACCTGCTGTCAGTGGCCGCTGGGAAAATTCTGCAGTCCAGCTTGATATTTCTAAGCATACAAAATATTCAATATTAATTTAACTGTAAGTAAGAGCATACTTTGTATCCGTAAACTTCGTAATAACTTACAGTCCATCAGTCGCTTTTTTAAAAGCTACCCAATAAGGATTGCTTGCATCCAGTTTCGTACACTCAACGCGAGGGTTTCGTTGCTCGAATTCTAATGAAATACCTTCACCTGCTTCTTTGCACCATTTATTGATCTGTTAAATGAAATATTATCATCATAATATTTTTATTGAATACATATCTAACTGTGCCGATAATAATTATTACATAAACTCACGCCTTTTTCCCACCGGGGTAGTCAGAGACAACATACCTTTTTGTACCCTTATATACTTCACGAGCTGCCTTTACTGACATTCGTGCAAGTCCGCCGGTTTTGAGTGCTTTGGACTTGCCCTTTTTTCAATACCTCATTAATTAGATCATGTTCTTCGAGGTCAACCTCGGCTTGCCAGCCCACTTGCGTCTGCTTAGCAAAATTGTCGGGTGATTCGTTCAGTACTTATTCTTTCTAAGTGTCCAATCCACCTTAGCATACCCTTTTCAATTCTTGTTACAACATTATCTATCACGCCACGCCATTCTCGTATATCTGTACCTATTCCTCTTCCTATAAGGCAACCTTACTCCACACTGCGCAATGACCGCATCTTCACTGGATTCACTCTACTTTTATGATTTTTCTGCCCTACCCAACTTTCACTTCCATACATTAATGTGGGGACTAGCACGCCATTATGAACCACCAGTCGTGCCTTTTTCGGTACTGACTGACCATTCTTGAAGGAGTGTAGCGCACCATTTACGCAATTTTCCGTAGTCACTCTCCTTTCAATATCTCCATCGTATCTTCCATCCCTTGTGAACAAAATACCCAAGTAAACTCTGACACTTGTTCTACACATTCTCCTCTAAATATAACATTACATTTAATTATTTCCTGATGCCTCTTAAAAACTATAACTTTCGTCTTTCTTGTATTCAGTTTCATACCATTCGCTTTAAAGGGCTCATTCTACTGTTCACTATTGTCTGCATCTCCTCCGCTGATCATGCAAGTATAACATGGTTATAGGCATATGTCTAACCAAGGAACTTAAAATGCAGGTTTTCCATCTTTATTTCATACTAGCTTTTGCCCGTGGCTCCGCCCGCGTAGATGTCCGTTATCGCGACAAAACATAGCCTATGTCCTTTCCCAAGGTCTAATCTACCCCTGTACCAAATTTCAGCAAAATCGATTCAGTGGTTTTTGCGTGAAAGCGTAACGAAAAAACTTACATTCGCATTTATAATAGTAGGGATTCACTCCCTGAAAAGATTGAACAGCCAAGGTATCATCATCAGGATATCAAACATGTCCGTGTAGGCGCCATTAATCCTAACACAGGCTTGTAGGAGGAGCCCTTGTACAATGACTTTAGAGCCCGTATTAAGGGACCGTCCACCCCATACATGGATAGTATCTCCCACAAATAATTCCTGTTTACAAAACACGAAAAGGCGTATGATTAGTATACGCCTTTTTCAAGTCTCTGAATGTGCAAAGACTTTCAGGTTTTTGGCCAAGTATTTCTCCATAACGCAGCACAAGGAAAAGACTTGTTCCGTACATCCCGTTCTCTTTCAAAATCCCCATTGCACATCCCAAATCTTATCACAGTTATGCTTCCTACCATATCAATAACCATTTTGGCATTAAACCCAACCACACTTAGAAGGCTGCTGCCACGATGATTATGGCAGTCCTGCTGCGAACCTTTACCTTTATAAATTGGAACAATCACCGCCTTTGTCTAGTCTTCTGGGGCTTGGCCTTGTCTCCAACAAAGGTTAAATAGGTGGTACAACAGTCCTACTACTAATCCTTCACTAGCCCTCAGCATTTCAATCGTCACTCCATCATATCAATTTTTCCAACCTCGTATGTTTTAATGCTTTCATAATTTCATCCATTCCAATTTTGAATGCCAGTGAACCAATCACTCCGTCATCATACTCTATTTCATCCACACCCCGCACATACAGACTTTCAGAATATCTCTTCCAACAATCTAACACGATTCGGTCTTCATTCATAACTTCTCTTTTTTCATCCTTTATTACATTCATTGAACCTGTCGCTGGGAACACAACGACTATAATATAACTAGTTTCCAGAACTTTTTTATATTATCCCGTAAACTCTTGCTGGAATCTCTATCAAGGCTCTCTATTTTCTCCTTTTTCTTTCTTTCTACGCGTTCTTTCACTTTCTCTTTCCAACTTTGATATTTTTCATTCTTTCATATTATCTTCCTTCATACGTCCACTTACTCTATCAATAGCTTCCATCAATAACACTACTTGCTAGTCTTTCTTCTTTTCTTCTACCATTCTTCTCGTGTCATCATCCCACCATTCAGCCTTCATGCATTCTCCACCCCTTCTATTCATAACACTACATAGATTAATAGCATTCTCTACTATATTCGTTTTGAATACTATCAATACTGCCTCTGTATCCTTCCCACTCATGGCACTCCAACTTTGTTCTAGCTTGTCATTCAATTTTCTTTTGTACATTTATTTCACATCAGGATCTTTCAACCGTTTCAATTTTTATACGTTCTAGCTCAGTGGTAGATACTTTAGTCCTATGCCGCCAGCATTAAACAGACCACGTACTCGACCAACTACTAAGTAGTGGTCCGTGTTGACGTTAGGTCCACAGTGAGCTCTTCTATACACCACTTTCATCATCATTCTTTTATCTACTATCACAAAGTCAATCATGCTTTTTTTCAGTACATTTTCATCCCTTCTCTGGGAAGTATATAATTAGAGGATCAGCTTATGCTGAAGCCATGTGTTCATCACAGCTAATCCCATCTCTACACATATCTATAACAGACACACACCATTGTCATTGACTTTTTTATCCCTGAACGCTCCTAGCACATTCTCGTCAAAACGTTTTACTCCTACTCAAGCATTAAAATCTCCAAGTATGACAATTTGTTTATTCGGCTTGCGCACTAACAAAATCTCTCAGTTGCTACCAAAATTCTTCTCTGTCTGCCTTGTTATGGCTCATATCTGGGGTATAAACACCTACACGAAATATAGGTGTTAACCTCACTTTCAGCCCGAGGAACTAACACATTCATACTCCCTCATACATTCTGTCAGTCGCTCGGAAAGTGCAGTACTGTATGTGCGCTGTAGGACACACCTGAAACCTGACCAAATTTCCGTGTACGGCCCGTGTGTTAATATTTCTTTTCCTTTTCGCTTCGTCTCATTCACACTCAGTACATCTATATTTCTTTCGTTCATCATCTCGTTCTCCAGTTTTTCATTCATAACTTAATAATAATCATTATTAAGCTATATAAATAAAAACGAATCGCCGAAATGTATGTACGCGTGTAACTTCCGAACGACTGCACCAAATTGGATAATTCTTTTCTTTTTCTGTTCGTTATTGTCAGGATAAGGTTTAAAGGAAAGAAAAAATAAGGAAAATCCACGGGTAATGTGCTATTATTGCAGCGGGGCGAAGCCAGGGCGCGCAGATAGAATTCACATATGCTTTAGGCATTCATGGCTAGTTATTAGATTGTAATCGTTACCATGAGCACCAAAAGCTTATTCTAGTTAGACTTAATTCACACTAAAACAAATTATTTTTTTATACTTCGTTATGTTGTAACAGGGCTTATGAAAAGTAGGTATTTTGTAATCAAATAGGCATTGTTCTGAAAATATCAAAAGGACAAGGAAGTGCTAGATTTTTAGATTTTGACTGTTTGCCTTCCCAGTATGAAAAGTTGAACTAGATAGTACTGACATGCGCTTAGTTTTTTTGTTAAAATATAATAAGTAGGTACTTAATAAAAGGGGTGCGACTGGTTGGATCACATCCAAGTTTGGTGCACCCTGGGCAACGTGGGCGAGACGCATCATTGATTGCTCCTCTGGAGTAGCTGGCGTCAACGTCAACGGCCAAGAGTCTGACCAACCGGCCCTTTTCAGGGCCAGCTGACCCCATTGCACGAGGGGGTCGGGGTATGGCGGGCCTGCAAGTCCCGCGGGGAGGGTGGTCGCTCCAGGTACCCCTCTGCTGTTATCAGAGGGGACACTGCGAATGGCCCAGGGTCAGTCGGAGTGCGAGGGATATGCTCTATGGGTAACCTTACACCCCGGCGTCTGTAGACCCGAGACGGCGTGCGGTTTTAGTCGGTTCAAGCCCGACATAACCGCCCCCGCTGGCCGACGGGGGGGGGGGGGTATCCGCACAATAAAAAAAAAACAGATATCTAATAATAATAACTTATGCTATCAGTATTGTACTGAGTTAAGAGCATGCGCTGTACCGTCGCCTTATAGTAAGTAGTAAACAGGTAGATGTAAAAATCACACTTTACCTTCTCCTCAAATTCCTCATGATTCACGGTAACAGCCAGGCGACAATCAAAAACTACTGTCAACTTTTCCGGAACGACATTAGATTGCACTCCACCCTGAATAATTAAAATAAAAATGATAAACTAAGTTTATTAATATTACTTAGAAATAAAAAAAATACTAAGTACTTACATACTTCTTAAAATATTAGGTAATGATAACCTACTTTAACCCATTACCCATTTACAAAATTGTTTGTCCACTTACCACATTCTTATTTAGTGGACAGCTTGAAAATAGAATAAGGCTAAATAAATAACAATGAATACATACATAGTTTTCTAATGAAAAAATGAAGAAAATAATTTCATAATGCTCTTATCACTTGTGTGTTACTTATGCTACCATTGCACTTACGTATATTTGGGTCATATTGATAGTAGTGACGTCACCAATAGTCAATTTTGGATTGCTCTCCAGTAAGTTTTTCTGCTCAGTTCTCAAATCCATGAACTTATCAATTATATATCTTATCTAAAATTAAATGAAAACGCAACTCGTTAATAAAAACACGTGTCATAATAAAGTAAAAAATATTGTTTCATAATAAGTTTCAAGAATTTCGGAATAAGCGGAATAAGAAAATTGACAGTATAAAAATCGGTAGAATTTGCAAATTCCGCAGCGGATATTTAGCTCACATGGTCACCATCTTAGCGGTGATCCCGGTTGCATCCGAGGCTTTCACCTCGGAGTCCGTGGCCCGTTTTCCAACTCCATCCATTTTTATTTTTGTGTAAATTACCCTTAAGAAGGTAATTACCTATTCAATGTGTTTACAAACACATTGAATAGGTAATTACCCACTGTACCCACTGTAGGGAAATAAGGCTCCCAATAAATTTTGAAACATGTACCTGGTACAGAAACATACTATAATATAAAACTGCATATAATATAAAATGAGTGCCTAATAAAAACATAAACAATCACCTACTTTTTCACCAGCGTTATTGGGAAGCAGTAGTGAACCATGCCCAGGCTGGCCGGTACAGTGCACGTGTATTTCTGAATTGGAGAAGTAGATAAATAGGTATAAATCTATACAAATAAATAAATTTAAATTATCTGTTTGTAATATTAAAATAACAGCTTTTTAGTAAATGCATAATAAGAATGTATAATACGATATCTACTTATAATTTTCATTTTTTAATATATTACCTACCCTACCCTATAATTATTATTACCTACCGTAGTAATTATTGTTATGTGACAGTGTTTGTTTCTTTCTTTCTAAAAAAAATAACTAATTTTTGACATTTTTGTCTAGGCACCTGGCATCCTGCCTGTTTGGCTTTGCTAATCTCTGAAACGGCTGGGCTGATTCTAGCGGGACTTACTCTGTCAGATAGCTGATACTATAAGGCTATGCAAAGGTTACTTTTATCTTAGAAAAAAATTAGAGTGCCGCTGAAGACCCAGATATAAGTCCACTCGGATGAGGTCGCGGGCACATCGTTAATAAATAAAAGCGTTGCAATTGACAAAAATTGTGCCATGCCGGGCCGTGTTCAGGTAGGTATACTTCGTAAATGTTACAGATAAAATTTTGATCTCTGTTTTTTATAATCACATATTTTCAGTGTAGGTAAAGTGACGTTTCAGTGTAAAATATTTTTTATTATATACTTACGCCAAATGCTTCTTTCACCGCTAAACAGCACGAATTCCTCATTTGGGCTGGCCAATCCTTCATCCAAAGCGAACCCTACGTTAAGATTCTTAAACTCTTGAGTGTGAACGAACTTCATCATGCCATCGTGGCCACCAATTTCTTCATCTGAAAATTAAAAATAATTAGTCAGATTCCAAAACTAAACTATGATTCACATAAGTATTGTTGATGGTACCTACCTACTTAGCCAACTAATATACATTTATAATAGTCATGATTAGTGAAGTACGTACCTACCATCTATGTTATAGTTTTTTTTTCTAGCAGGAAGGTGACTAACAAACATATAGTTAGCTTGTTGATATCTGTTTGTTAGATATATCTACTTATATTGGTGCCGGGTACCACTTACTACTTGGGAGAAGACCAGAAAATGATCGAGCCATTGCAGTGAGAGGATTGGTTAGCCAAGACTCGAGGTCACCGAGTCTAGCTGCTTCCAGTTACGCCGCATGGAGGCTCCTTCATGCAACCTCCCAGTCTATGCCGCATTCAAACGCGACGGTAGTACAGGTAGTGGGGCACAGGGGTCGAAAGGTCAACCTTTCGGCAACACTGTGGCTGTGACCAAATACTGGGCAACACTTGGAGTGAGGCCATCGAGAGGCACGGAGAGGCACTTGCCGTTTCTCTTGACATCTCGAAGGCTTTTGACAGGGTCTGGCACGAAGGCCTAATTGGTAAGCTTCCGTCCTACGGCCTGCCCCTTGGCTTATGTGTCTGGATCACCGACTTCCTGAGGAATCCGTCTATCCAAGTGGTCGTTGACGGCTGCACATCCGACCGATTAGCAATCAACGCTGGGGTCCCTCAGGGGTCGGTACTCTCGGCTACATTATTCCTGTTGCACATAAACGACCTGCTCAAGCCCGGTACTTTTGGGTACGCAGACGACAGCACAGTAGTCGAGAGTTACGAGTCCAACCCCCGAGCCACCGTGGGACAGATCCGGTCTCTCCGAGAGGCTATGGTTGACAAACGCTCAACCATAGCCTCTCGGAGAGACCGATTTGTCCTTGAAAGCGGTCTCCGATTGGGGTGATACTAACTTGGTCAAATTCAACGCTACTAAGACCCAGGCGTGGCTTTTCTCCGTCAAGCGAAGTCAATTTCAGCCAAACCCCACATTCCGAAATGCATCCGTCCCGATAACCGACCGCCTCGAGCTTCTTGGCGTTACTCTAACATCCACCCTCAATTTTGGGTCTTACATTGAGGCTAAAGCTCAAGTGGCTGCTAAAAAGCTGGGCATACTGTCGAAGGTGCGACAGTACTTCACTCCGGAACAGTTGCTCAACCTGTACCAAGCGCAGGTTCGATCCTGTATGGAGTACTGCTCGTATCTGTGTGATGGCTCAGCAAAATACCATCTAGAAGCGGTAGAGACAATAGAGAGCCAACGGCTTGGCCAACGGGCCAAGAGGCTCATTAACAACGATGCACTCGTCGAGAAAAGGCTTCAGAGCCTTGAACATCGACGCAAAGTTGCCTATCGGATTTTCAGAGAGTGTGCGCTGGAATTGCACAACTTGATACCTCCAAGCCCTTTCCACCAACGAACTACCAGACGCACAGCGACGCGCCACCGCTACATGGTGGATATTCCATTCATACGCACGAAAAGTTTCGGCGATACATTTATTATTGGTGCTAAGGAGTGGAATTGCCTGCCTGAGTCTGTGTTTCCGGAAAACTATAACCTCGGAATCTTCAAGTCTCGAGTGAATAGGTTCCTTCTAACTTGTAAGTACCTTTTTTTAAGTGCGGAAATCCCCTCGGATACCCTCCCCCCCCCCTTCGCCGGCCAGCGGGGCGGTTATGTCGGGCTTGAACCGACTAATACCGCAAGCCGTCTCGGGTCTACAGACGCCGGGGTGTAAGGTTGCCATGGAGCATATCCCTCGCACCCCGACTGACCCTGGGCAATCTCCGGTTTCGAGATGGCCCCTTCGGGTTTGGGAACCACGGTGTCCCCGTCTTGCCCCGGTTTGGGGAAGGGGCGCTAGTCACCCCACCGTCCCGGCCTGCTTCTGCTGGGGTGACAGGCGGCCTCACCTGCCACCCCCAGGCCTGCGCTCATGGAGGACGGAGGTCGTTAAGCGAATTTACAAGTACCTAAATTTAGGTACCATAATTTTCAACGTTTTTATTTCTTGCAATTTTTTGTATTCGTGTCGTTTTGCCATATTTCGTGATTTTAGGTGAAGGGGAACTAACATATAGGTCAGCAAAAGTAAAGGAAAAAGTGCAAAAAATTAAATAAATTGAAAATTAGTATCTGCTATAAATTTCTCACTGAGTAAATCGGTGGTGACACACGGATGGACAAGCAGACAGACAGACGGACAAGAGAGTGATCTTATAAGGGTTCCTTTTTTAACTTTTAAGGTATTTAACCCTAAAAATATATCACAGATTAGGTAATTATTATTGTCGAGCGAGGACTCAGGGCTGCACACGCTGGCGGACTGCCCGGCGTGGGAGGCGCCGAGGCGTGACCTTGTGGCAGCCATCGGGGTGGGAGTCCTCTCGCTCGGCAGCATGATTGCGGCAATGGTGCGGAGCGCGAGCGCGTGGGCCGCCGCCGCCTCCTTCTGCGAGCATGTAATGCTCGCGAAGGAGGTGGCGGAGCGCGCCCGGGAGAGACTTAGAACTCTCCCGGTCCGCCGAGCCCGCAACTTGCTCGCCGCGCGTCGCAGGCGACTCAGGCGCCGGAGGTCGCTTAACGACCTCCGTCCTCCATGAGCGCAGGCCTGGGGGTGGCGGGTGAGGCCACCTGTCACCCCAGCAGAAGCAGGCCGGGACGGTGGGGCGACTAGCGCCCCTCCCCCAAACCGGGGCAAGACGGGGACACCGTGGATCCCAAACCCGAGGGGGCCATCTCGAAACCGGAGATGGCCCAGGGTCAGTCGGGGTGCGAGGGATATGCTCAATATGGGCAACCTTACACCCCGGCGTCTGTAGACCCGAGACGGCGTGCGGTTTTAGTCGGTTCAAGCCCGACATAACCGCCCCCGCTGGCACGCGGGGGGGTATCCGAAGGGATTTCCGCACGATAAAAAAAAAATAAAGGGTAATTATTATTGTATCGACTTGCTAATAAACGTTTTATGATTAAGCGTAGCGAGCCGAAGGCGAGTGAAGCGTCTTTGGTTTCAAAGTTGCATTTCAAACAAATGATACTCCTCCGGGACCGTTTGACCGATCTCGACCAAATTTGCCACGGTGATCAAGTAGACATTACTGAGTGTCGTACGGGGTCGAATGTCCAGATCGGTCTTACCATCGAGGAATAATCACCGAAAAACCAAATCAATGGAAAAAGTCGACCGGTCACGTTGACCATTGGTCACGTTGGATAGGCAAATCTTGCTACGCTTAAGTTTGGGTTGATTGCGAAGCTGGTAACCGTCCTAGTATATATAACACTTAGGTGACAGACATGCACACGGCCCAGCTGATGGGGAGCGGTTACCGTGTGCAACACCAGGGGCGTCACACTCGCGCTGCAGACCTTACTAAGTTATATAACTAATGTCATTCATCAGTGGGTTGTGTAAAAATCGTAAATTAGTAATGCCTTATTAAAAGCTTGTATTCAAAGTTTGCGCTTTGGAGCCCAGGGTCCGCTCTTCTACTTCTCCTTTCCAAAATTTGGTTTATTTTGGCTTTTACGGGATCGAGTACCGACCTCAAGAGGAAAGCCTGCGCCAGAGCCGAGTCTTTCAATCAGCAGATGTACCAGTTTACAGGTGAGCTTGGCTTGGGCTCCGAAGATCTTGGCAGCATACACTCATTTATTCTTCAGTTCATTAATTTATTTCAATTAAGTAGGTATATTTACACAGGAGCCTTTATATTTACCGGGTACGAAGGAGACGTGGACAGTCCTCTTTAATTGTATCCCAGCTTGCTGAAGTTTCCTTATGGCCTCGAGATACTGGACACCAACACATTTCATGTCTTGCGAGCCCCGGGCGAATATCTTCCCATTTTTATTAATGTGCCCACTAAATGGTGGGTATGTCCAACTGTTCTGCAAAGATTTGCACAAAACTTGTAAAAAGAGTACCTAAATACCAACTAAATACGAATTATAAGACAATATTAATATATTTTTATTGTATACTAGCTGTGCCCGCGACTTCGTCCGCGTGGATTTCGATTTTTATGGTTTTGGTTCTTTTGCGCGGAACCCTATTTTTTTTTCTAAAATTAAAGTACCTTATGTTACGCCTTGTAACATTATCTATCTGCCAGTGAAAGCCCCGTCAAAATCGTTCCAGCCATTTCAGAGATTAGCCGGAACAAACAGGCAGACAGACGTTTTTGCGTCAGGGATTAAATATGGTGTGGGTACAACTGTACTCGCTAGATGTAGGTGCCCATATTTATTCTGACACTAGCTATGTCCTGGGCTCTGCCCGCGCAGAAGTCAGTTATAGTTTTTTGACTATATTGCCGGTTCTACTAAACCAATTGCAATCAAACATATGGCAGATTTTAAGTCTGACCAAGAACTTCCTGCCAGAAAAAAACTGCATCAAAATTCGTTCAGTAGTTTTTGCGTTCATCGTGAATAAACACACAGACAGACAAGAATTCCAATATTTTTTTTTAATGTTTAGAGTCACTCATTTAAACCCATGTTTAAAAAAAAACAAAAAGATTTCTCCGACACGGACACAGCTTATTTATAATTTTATGAGAGGTGGTAGGTATAGAAGATAATTTTATTTTTATCGCTGTTATCTCTTGTTCATATATTTAATAAAGAAAATAAACTTACCTATCCTGATAAGTTATGTAAGTTAACAGAATACGTACGTACGTAGGTACGTTTATTTTCTTCATTTTTTTTTCTCTTAAGTATTGTCTGGTCGTTTCATTCATTCGATAGTATACCTTTTTTTTTTTTTTTTTTTTTTTTTATCGTGCGGAAATCCCTTCGGATACCCCCCCGCCGGCCAGCGGGGGCGGTTATGTCGGGCTTGCACCGACTAAAACCGCACGCCGTCTCGGGTCTTCAGACCTATAGAATATAGTGTTTATAAAATCTATGATTCAGTTGCCTCAAATACATTCTAGTAAACACCCGTGTCCTTTCATTCAAAACATCAACAATATATACGTACAAGCTAATCACAACCTAACAACGTTAACAAGTATGTAACAGGTAGATAGGTACTTTTTAACCGACTTCAAAAAGGAGGAGGTTCTATATTCGTCTGTATCTATTTGTTTTGTATGTTCATTGGCATTTCAGTCGTTTAGGAACCGATTTTAATTACAAACTTACTACAAAAACGGGTACGACGTCCATATGAGAATTCAATAGGATCGATGGCAATGAAAGATCTTTTCCAGGCCATGTCAATACCACTATAGGTTTGAGTGGTACCACTTCAGTAACTTTCACGGCGAGTCCGAGCTCTTTAGCTTGTTTTCTTAAGAAGGCCACACACTCATCTGCAATATTAACAAACGTATTAGGTTTGGCTTCCAATAGGTACTTAGAAAGTAACGCCCCTCCCCCAAACCGGGGCAAGACGGGGACACCGTGGTTCCCAAACCCGAGGGGGCCATCTCGAAACCGGAGATGGCCCAGGGTCAGTGGGGGTGCGAGGGATATGCTCTATGGGCAACCTCACCCTGGCGTCTGTAGACCCGAGACGGCGTGCGGTTTTAGTAAAAAAAGAAAGGTACTTAGAAAGTCGACACGGAAGCCTCTCGTACCAACTGACGCAGGTGATCTCCGGGAAGCGGAGCTTCGGGGACCACCTGCATCGGATCAGGAAGGAGCCAACGCCTGAGTGCCATCGGGCCGGCGGGGGGGTATCCGAAGGGATTTCCGCACGAAAATAAAAAAAAGGTACGTAGAAAGTACGTTGATGCATTATCAGATCAGAAAGGAAGTTTTTTAATTGTCATACATATATACGGTATATTGATGGTAAATTTGTATGATAACTACTCTCTGCTAGCTTGGTTTCCGTGTATACTTACAATTATTTTTAAATAGGTAGATATAAGCAAAAACTTTAGTGCCAAAATTCAATAAATTCTTATTTCAAAATTATAGGTATCTTTTTTTTTATATATTTAGGACACGTCAATTTGACTTCACCTCGCCTGATGGTAAGCTGAAGGTAAAGTCTCAGGAAACCCTATACCTATAGGCCGCATGTTTTTTCTGCAAGGATTTCTGCCTTAAATTACACCATAGATAGATGTCTAATTTGTTGGTTTAAATTTTAATTTAATTTTAAATAAATAAATTAGGTAGGTACATTATTTACTAGCGGTGTTTCATTCGAGAGAAGTGCAATTCCCGATCTCGGGTGGTTTTTGTTTTTTTTTTTAATATTTAGGTCACGTCAATTTGACTTCACCTCGCCTGAAGGTAAGCTGAAGGTAGTCTCAGGAAAGAGGGTCACCATTACATACACGTACCATGTTAACAAATGGTGGCACTCAGCTTGACGGCCTCATCAGTAGAGGATTGCCGTCGCAGCACCGGGTGACACCCACCGGTCCCACTAGTGCTGCGACCACAATCCCACTGCCCGGCTATGCACTTGCTGACCCCTGAACGCAATCAAACCGAAATTGGATTACTATGGAGGGTTTTTCGCAATCGTGCACGGTGGTACCCACCCGGCCGAATTTTGTGACAAATTTGTGTCATCAAATTTCTACCACCTGAACAAGCCCCTCGTTTAGGCCTTCGGTAATCGGTCAGGGTCTCCCCTCGGTGAACAATGTACTTGCTATTAATGTACTTTTTTTTTTTTTTTCGTGCGGAAATCCCTTCGGATACCCCCCCGCCGGCCAGCGGGGGCGGTTATGTCGGGCTTGCACCGACTAAAACCGCACGCCGTCTCGGGTCTTCAGACGCCGGGGTGTAAGGTTACCCATAGAGCATATCCCTCGCACCCCGACTGACCCTGGGCCATCTCACCACTAACAGCATCGCTCATCCTGTCTCCTCTGAAAGCAGAGGAGTACGGAGAGCGATGTGTTCCCGCCACGTTGGGTATTGGCCGACGATCAATGCCAACCCTATGAAGGGGAAGCCATTGACCGCCGCCCAGGGTGTACCGGCCGCTCCGATTCCGTTCCCCCCGGACTGCAGCGGGATCGGAGTCGGAGCGACACTCGAGGAGGTTACCCAACACACACCCCGCTATTAATGTACCTACTACACTATTGTGAATTCATAACTTGTACTTAAGTACATATTATAGTGGCATTATTTTTTTCTACTAAGTTGATAAAGCTGACAAAGATGCAGCATCGCCAACCCGATCGCAAGCGGTTATCATGGCCTATAAACGCTTGCAGCACTAGATGACTAAATTGTTTACTCTGTGCTAGACGTCCATTGCCAGTTGCAGTGGAAAACAAAGGGACAAGCAGGAGATTACAGCAATGAAGCGAGGTCAAACATCTCAATACTTTTACAAACCGCAGGTACGATACCCGGCGTGGGAGGCGCCGAGGCGTGACCTCGTGGCAGCCATCGGGGTGGGAGTCCTCTCGCTCGGCAGCATGATTGCGGCAATGGTGCGGAGCGCGAGCGCGTGGGCCGCCGCCGCCTCCTTCTGCGAGCATGTAATGCTCGCGAAGGAGGTGGCGGAGCGCGCCCGGGAGAGACTTGGAACTCTCCCGGTCGGCCGAGCCCGCAACTTGCTCGTCGCGCGTCGCAGGCGACGACCGGAGGTCGCTTAACGACCTCCGTCCTCCATGAGCGCAGGCCTGGGGGTGGCGGGTGAGGCCACCTGTCACCCCAGCAGAAGCAGGCCGGGACGGTGGGGCGACTAGCGCCCCTCCCCCAAACCGGGGCAAGACGGGGACACCGTGGTTCCCAAACTCGAGGGGGCCATCTCAAAACCGAGACGGCGTGCGGTTTTAGTCGGTTCAAGCCCGACATAACCGCCCCCACTGGCACGCGGGGGGGTATCCGAAGGGATTTCCGCACGATAAAAAAAAAAAAAAAAGGTACGATACCCAACGTTGCGGGAACACATCGCTCTCCGTAGCTACTCCTCTGCTTTCAGAGGAGACAGGATGAGCGATGCTGTTAGTGGTGAGATGGCCCAGGGTCAGTCGGGGTGCGAGGGATATGCTCTATGGGTAACCTTACACCCCGGCGTCTGAAGACCCGAGACGGCGTGCGGTTTTGGTCGGTTCAAGCCCGACATAACCGCCCCCGCTGGCCGCGGGGGGGTATCCGAAGGGATTTCCGCACGAGAAAAAAAAAAAAAAAAGGTACGAAATGCATCATATTACTATTTGAACTCGATATCAAGTGCGAGGGCGATTCTTCCCACGACGCATTATACCAGGCATCATTGGTCACTATTTGTGACATTATCCAATTGAGCTGCAAACTGTAACTGTGAGTGGCAAAATTGCTGTATCCGGATTGTGATTCTATGTTACCTAATCGTACAGAGTCGACTGATTTAGGTATTATGGCATTGCTAGGACATTGACTGCCACCTGTGGCCTTGGCGATGCGGTCATTAATAAAGGTAAATTAATTGTGTCTTAACGGCGTGGCGTAGCGTTGCGATGCATTGTTTTCACTGAATGGTTGTAAAATATCAGACTAATGCGTTTAAAGTATTCAAAGCGTAGTTTTTTTTATTCTAATTATTTTAGATATAGGTATTTGGAGAAGCGACGTCATGTTCAAATAAAGCCACTAATCGATCGACAATCGGCTTGGGACCCGAAGACACACCAAGTGTAATTATTGAGAATTTCAAAGCAACTTTTTATTATTACCATACTAGCTACGACCTTGACTTTGTTCGCGTGGACTTAGATTTGGATTTTTTTTAGGCGGAAACCTGATACATTTTGTAAAATAAAAGAAGTAAGTAAGTATAGCAAAAGTTATGTTACGCCTCATAACAAGTATCTGCAGTAAAAATCCTGTCCAAATCTGCCCCGCCACTTCGGAGACAACCCGGAATGAACAGTCAGACAAAATAATTGATTTTTTTCTTATAAGTAGATATCATACGTACACTCACTCGTATGCATTGTTTTAAATCTGATATTTTAACATTAAAAACGGACATTTATTTTATTTATTTGTCAGAAGATGATTGTATGAATAATTTTAAAATACACAAATAATAAAGCACCTACTCAAATATCATATAAGTATCTATCTAAGGTAAGTCATAGATGTATACTAGCAGTCACAACACTCACAACTTACCGTAATTAACATTTGGTTGGACGCTCGGTATTCTTAAATATTCGATGAAATTGGCAACAGCCGGATTGTTTTCGTAGTTAGCTGCCATGGTACATACGTCTCGCACAAGCACTGCAAAGGTAATGACTGCGTTAGGTTTTGCGTTGAGCGAGCCCGAGATAACAGACTTCGGCGAGTAGGTAGGTACTAAGCTTGACATGTAATCTGATAATATCTGAGTGACGGGGTTTTTTATTTTGACGCTTTATAAAAATGAAACCTAGCAAGATCGATTTATCGCCACCGAAACTCCATGTATACTAAATTTCATGACAATCGTTGGAACCGTTTCCGAGATTCAGATTAGATATTTATATATACCTACTATTATGAAATTGTAAATTAGTTGTGTCTGTCCAGTGGAGTGGCATCAGCTGGTACACATATCATACATACATCAAGAAAGGTTTTGTGATCACTAGCATATATTATATCAGCTTAGATACTTATACGTTTTTAAATTGAACTTTATGAAGAAAAATCTTTGTTGCGTGTTTTCTTTAAATGAAAAATACCCTATTTGAATTTAAAAAATCTAAATATTTTTTATTTTTCTACAAAAATAATTGTAAAATAATTTGAAAGAAAGAAAACGACGGGTTATCCAAACTTAAATAACAATTTATTAATAAAAAGTTTATATTCAGTATAAGATAACTCCTCCCCTGGCTCGAACACATGCGGAGATCCTACTGGGCATGCTGAAAATCAAGCTATCCAGCATTCCATGGAGTAACCTGTCCCATTCTTGAATAGCGGCTGCCCTGAACTCTGGCACTGTCTGGGGATGTGGCTGATGGTTCCAAGCAGCTCCCTTAAGAGCATTCCACGTGTGCTCTATTGGGTTTAAGACAGGCGAACCGACAGGCCAGTCTAACCTTGTGATGTCGTATTCTCGGAGAGCAGCATTGACTCGTTTGAACTCGATGTGGTGCATTATCATCGACCAGTACAAAGTGGTGCCCATGGTTTACTCGGAATGGTCTGACAATTCCATCAATAGCAACTGCTTTATACATGTCTGCTGTCATGAAGCCTCGATACGGGATCAAAGGCGTTCTAGCTCCAATCATAATACCCCTCCAAAACGACATGGATTTCCCGCCTTGCTGAACTGTTCCAGTGGCAGTTCCTTGCCTTTCACGATCTCCTGGTCTTTTCCAGACACGAACACGTCGTTTATATGGATGAGTACTGAGTCGCGATTCGTCAACGAAGAGACAGTTTTGCCAAATGTTTACTTCTTCATCTTCTTCATTTTGCCGAACCCTAGCCCACTGATTGCAGTGCAGATTGCTGCCGACGTTGCCGGGAATTCAGCAGAGCTCGCCAAGACCTCCGTGCTCTTAATCCAGCCTGGTGCAAGCAATTCCCAATGGTCTGAGTGCTAACTTCAAGTCCGAACTTCTGCTTTTATTCTTGTAGCGTTGATTGTTGGGTTAAGGGCTGCCAAACACAACTTTGCTTTCAATAAAAACTTTGCGCGAAAAAGTATTTTAAATCCGTTAAAATTTGAATGAGCGTAAGGTACGACGGAAAGCCTTTTTATATGGAAAAACAATTGAAATATTTTATTGTTTTACATTATATATCTTAAATCTTAAAACATCTTTAATATTTTTAAATAAAGAATCTAAAAAGAGTCAGGAATCATAATATAATCTACCGTAACAAAAAAGATTTAGATTTTTCAAAGTGATCGCTAACTTGTTTTGATGTGTGTATATACAGAGTTAAGTGTACGAACGTTAAGTGTATCCAGCCAATTATTTCGTCATTTTTAAAGATATTGCAAATCTTTAAATGATATGTAATCTGCATTGCTTAATCTATAAAATGACATAATAAAAATATATCGGCATGTGTTCTCGATTTACGCTTTTTCACATTTACTATGGCACGGTTTATTCACTAGTCTGATAAGTAGAAACGCTTAAAGTAGACATACCTACTGTAGATATCAAACAAGTGAACAAACCATGCCTGCATAGTAAATGCCAATATTTTTTAGCATTTCTACTTTATCAGACTTGTGAATAAACCGTAAATGTATAGGAACCGCAAAAGTACAAATTGCAAACATAATTTTTTTTTTGTTTATTTTTCACGTTTCTACTTATTAGGCAAGTGAATAAAATGCTGATATTTATTTTTGAATATCAGTATAAAGCTTTGCAATATCTTTATAACTACAAAAATAATCGGCTGTACACACTTACGTTTCTACTCTGTATGATATATATTTACAAGAATTGCTCGTTTAAAGGTATTCGATGTTTATCTAATTATGATTTGCGTCATAAATTTTATGCGACTCGCGGTTTCTTTTGGCTGGTATGCCGGGTTGCAGGAAAACGTTTTCGAAAACGAAAACAGGCGATAGTACTGAAGATGAAAAAAAATATTGATATTTTTTTCGATCTATTTAGGTTTTTGATTTTTTTATTAGCGTTATTCACGCTCCATCGTGTTAGACCCCTAACACTGGAAAGTAAACAGGCGCCAAAGCCTCGTCCGCAATTAGTAGGTTTACGGGTTTAAAGGTGAGGTTGTCACCCATTTTATGATTACACCGAATAGTTAACAGTTAAAACAAAAACTAATGTCAAAATAAATGTCATCTTCACTTCCACCTTCCAAAACAACATAATCATAAAGAAAAAAAAAACGGCCAAGTGCGAGTCGGACTCGCGCATGAAGGGTTTCGTACCATTATCTCTACATTTGATTTATTTTATTTTGATTTAATTATTTATTTTTGTAGTGAATATACAACTAAATTTTCTGTGAATATTTCAAACGTCGTCATGTTGCCGTTATTAATATCGAGAAAAGAAACGGCAAAGAAATTATGTTTGTTGTACAGGAGACCCTCTTTAATATTTATTTTATTTTGTTTCTAGTATTTTTTGTTATAGCGGCAACAGAAATCTGTGAAAATTTTTACTGTCTAGCTATACAGCCCTGGTTATTGATGTTATTAACATCGAGCCAAAAACGGCAAAAAACATTAATGAGAAACAGCCTGGTGACAGACGGACCGACGGACGGACAGCGGAGCCTTAGTAATAGGGTCCCGTTTTATCCTTTGGGTACAGAACCCTCAAAAGGACTAACTGTGGGTGCAGATCATTCAAGGTCTTTTAAGTTTGTCCAACCATTTATTTAACTTTTGACAGTTCAATTTTTCGTCAAATACATACATCAAACATTGTTACACAATTCTGCAAATTATATTGGACAATTATTCTACTTTTTTTACCATAGGTGGGCAGGTATGTAACCTTTTTGGTTCCAGATTACCTACTGGCTGGTCAGAAAAATAAAACTCGATTGTGTTTTTTTTTTTTCATAAAACTAAAAGCTGATACATTAGATTAGTTCCAATTTAAATGTGTTTTCTTCTGATAATTAAGAAATTTGCTATCGTTTGAATTTTATAGTTTTAACAAAGTTTTAATAGAGTTTTTGATAAAATTGAATTGTGAGATATTCTTTACGTTATGGAGCGACGTCATTTGACCGCTGATGAAATGCAAAGAGCTGTGGGAATGATACAAGTGGGAAGAAACCAATCTGAGGTATCTCGCCATTTTGATGTGAACAGGAGCATTATCTGCCGTCTGTGGCAGCGTTATACTACGACAGGAAATCTCGCTGAGCAGCACCCGGGCCGTGGAAGGAGTACAACTACTCGGCAAGACGGATACATACAACTAACCCCAAGACGTCAACCAATGTTAACCGCCAGAGAGATAGGTTCAAGGCTACAAAACTCAAGTGGTGTTGTTGTTAGCCCCCCATGTTAACCATGCGAAATAGTCTGCATGAGTACTGTCTACGAGCGCGACGTCCAATCAGGTGCCCGCCTACACGTCACGGAAATCGCGCTCGTCGAAATGAATAGTGTAGGGAACACATAACGTGGACCCAGGAACAATGGGACAACATTTTATTTTGCGATGAGTCTCGATTCGGGTTTAGGCATGATACAAGAAGGGTAAGAGTGTACCGTCGCGTCGTCCCGGCAAAACTGAAAAACTGAGGTGCTTTCAGGAAGTTCATCCATACAACGGATCAACAGTTATGGTATGGGCGGGTATCATGAAGAACAGACGAACTGAGCTCGTTTTTGTAAATGGAAACATGAACGCTCAAAACTACGTTGAGGATGTTCTTAGGCCATAAGTTCATCCATTTGCACAAACCCTTGGCTCCGATTTTAAATTAATGCATGACAATGCACGTTCACATACAGCGATGCGGACTAGGGAGTACTTGGCAACAGAAAATATCAGGGTGGTACCCTGGCCTGCACAATCGCCAGACCTCAACCCCATCGAGCATGCACCTGGACGGCGTGACAACAACCCAACAGTTGCAGAATTTGCTAAAATTTCATTGCGAGCGATTGCCACAGAATACCATTAAGAAACTCATCGATAGCATGAATAATTATCGGTGCCAATAAGTTTTAAATAACAGTGGAGGACACACTTTGTATTACAGAATTTTTTAAGAATAAATACATTTTGGTTAACGATTTAATTTTGTTTTAAAAAGTTTATTTTCTTAGGTGCCTTATTTACTTTAATAATAAATAAATACCTACATAAAGGTATACTTTTAATAAAAAAAAACAAAATCGAGTTTTTTTCTAATCAAACAGGTTACATACCTGCCCACCAATGGTAAAAAAAAGTAGAACAATTGACCAATATAATTTGCAGAATAATTATGTAAGATTAAGCATGTTGCTTAGACTTTTTTGATGTGTGTAGTTATAACCTATTCGATTTCAAACAACAATCAACGTTATTGCTGAAAAAGTTACAATCGATTTTACAAGTTGATATTTTATTATTGCCCGAAATTTTATGTTTTTTATAAACTTCTTTTTGTATACCAGGTCTTTAATGGACTTAAATAATAATTACCGACGATAAATTATAATAAAAGTACCTATTTTAATTGTTTCACATAATATAGTGACAACTTTTACCTAATCCCTAGAAATCACAACTTCAACAATTTGATGTTTTTATAAATAATTTTATATATATAAAAAAAAAACAGTTTTTCCATGTGTATTCAGGTATTCAATAAAATACCAAAAGATGTAAGAGAACGACCTCTAACACGCTTCTCACATTCTTCAAGAAAATGGCTTATTAATCATTGTTTTTACCCGGTGAAAGAGTTTGACATAGAAAAATAAATAAATTCAGATTAATTCTAATCAATCCAATAAATTATATTTCAAAATAATATTATAAATAGATATACTTAACTTCTATAAACTATAACTTCTATATAATTCCATAACTTGACATTATCTCTCGATTGTGTATTGATATTTATTATAGTTGAAATGAATTGGTGTTAATTTGTTGTTATTTTAATTTTTGCATAATGTAATCCTACTAATATTATCAACGCGAAAGTTTGTGAGTACGTATGTAGGTATGTATGTATCTTTGTTACTCTTTCACGCAAATACTTCTGAACGATTTTGGCTGAAATTTGGCCCCGGGATAATATAGTCCTGAATAACACATAGACTACTTTTTATCCCGGGAATAGGTTCCCATGGGCTGCGGGAAAGGGATCAGAATTCTACGCGGGCGGAGCAGCGGGCAACATTACATAATTTTGCACATCAATATAGGTGAGACATGCTGTACTGTACACCTACTGTAACAACCTGTAACCATGTTTCTCGCAAATAGACATTCTTATTCCTATTCTAAAAGTAGATAGGTATGATAATCCTTAACTAACAAAAGTACTTACGTAGTCGACGTAAATGCAGATAAGTGTAACCGATTACTTGCGATTCTGTAATTTGCAGTGAATACATTCGATCCCAACACTAGATGTGGTAAAATATTAATGTTTTTCTTGAGCGAGTGAATCATTATCGTATATTTTAATTTAACTGCGACATTTAAAGCGTTTTAGTGTTTAGAATGGGTTATAAAAAAAAATGCATAAGATTAGGCAGATTATATATATTTTCTTATTGCGTATTTTTATGTTTACTTTTATGATTAATGCAACTGTTATGGTCTGAAGCCCCTGTCAAAAGTTAAATGGTTGGAAAGGGTATATAGGTACTATTCTTAGCTACAGACACACACGTTCATGTTCTACCTACCTACTACGCAAAAATGCATTATTGTGTTCGAACTTACGTGGTGGTCTATGTGATAAGTTCATAATACTTATAGGTATGTTGTTATATTAGTTAAAAATTATTCATTTACTAAATTACGACTAGGCACCTAGTACCTACTAAATATTGTGATGATCCTTTTATAATATTACGATGAATTATATACACAGTACCTACCTACCTGCCTGTTGCTGTTTGTTATGTTATTACACACAGAGTAAGTAATATGGTTATACAGACAGATGAGACAGATGGACAGAAACATTTATCCATAGACCAGAAATTAAGTAAAAACAAACGTCAATATCTATTAGGGATGCGCAAAGCAATGAATACAACGATATGGGATATTTTTATTCAGTATCGATACCTATAGTTTCGAAAATATCAAGATATTCAATTTAAGTTTCAACATTTTTGTCGTAGTTTTTTTCACGATTATTCATACAACATTTTCAAAACATTCAAAATTCGTAAAAAATAATTGTTATGCAGAAACGAGTATTTACTCTTCTTTTTAAACATACAAGGCAATTGCTATACAAACAGGATACATCAGATAACCATTATTATACTCTTGTGGTATCGTCTGGTATTCAATTGTACAATATAACAGCCCTGCAGATTGTATAATTAAATATTTTAAATAGCTTATCTAAACCACAGGCAGAAGTCCCCTTTTTTCTCAACCTTTACCTCTGCGGTAATTATGTCTTTATTATTGAGACATGGAAATTGCGCAATTATACATGCACTTACTCTCTACATACACACACGCACACACCCTCATACACAAGCACACATACACGCATTAAACATTCAACACACAACTTACTTTTATTTTTGCAACAAATATACACGTGAAACAGATTACAACTATTATCAGATATGGTCGTCGTACTTTGTATAGTAATTAGTATATTTTGAAACAAATGTACATTCATATTCATAATGTAAATACAACATGGGTATTATTTTTTCTGGCTTATGCTACTTTCTCTCATAATATCCAAATTTTGATCACTTTAGGCAACAATAGCGAAATATATGTAGGTACAGATAACACGTTCTCAATTTATTTATAGTAAAATAGTATGAAGATTCATACTATTTCCTTCCCCGCCTTCCCCGTACAGATGTACGGGGAAGGCGCCAGTGTCTGTAACACAGTTAATACTAGCACGGGCACTGACGTTCACTCTGTCTCTAAAAAATGTGTTTACAAACTAGTTCTGTTATATAGTTGATAGAGATGGGCAAACTGTATTTGGCTTATTGACAATAAATTATTATTATATTATTATAATAGACCATATTAATTGATACTCTATGATAACATTGATAACTTACGTTTGAAGGCCTCTGTGGCATAGCGGTAGTGCATTCGACTGATACGACTGGGGGCGCGGGTTCGTTTCTCAGTGCAAATATTTGTATGCATGAATATGTCTATTTTCATTGGTCTGGGTGTTCCTATGTATAATATGTATGTATTTACAAAAAAAAATGTATATAAGTATGTTTATCCGCATTCTGGAACCCATAACACAAGCTAGTTACTATGCTTACTTTGGGTCTAGATAGCGCTGTGTAAAATGTAGCAAAGTATTTAAATATTTTTATTTTTTTTACGTCTGTTCGTGAAGGTACAAAAGAATACAATAACTAGACCAATAAAAACAGTCTCGTTTGATTGTGAATTGTGCATTGAAAAGTAACTTGAAATCATATATTATATAAATCCACACTTAAAAAAATATCGAAATAGATATGTCTATTACCTATATAAAAACCTCGTGTCACAGTGTTTGTTACCAAACTCCTCTGAAACGGCTTGGCTGGACTGATTCTTATTAATTTGGTAGAGCTGAGAATTGGTCGTAAGCAATTTTCTATATCCCTAGGTGAATGGAATGAGATTTTGAAATAAATATCTAAATTATCTAATATCAAAATATTCACATTTAAAAATATTACTTCATATTTATGTATCGACCATATATAATAATAAAAAAGCCTTTATTAACAAGTAATGTACCCGGTAAGTATTGATGATCGTCTTGCTCTTCAGCATAGGCATCCCCAAGCCAGAGTGCTTTATTTTGTGCTACCATCCAACACGGTCCTGAAAATAGTCCTGCTATTTTCATTATGTCATCTCCCCATCTACTATGTGGTCTGCCTTTCTTTCTTTTGTTACATCTAGGACACCATTGTATTACAGTTTTAGCACTTTTGTCTTGCTGACTTCTTGCCCATTTCCATTTTAATTCCTGGGTTTTTCCGGTTTTTTTTCGTCGTATTTTATGTCTTATATTTATACCAAGCGTACTGTCCATGCTGTTTAGGCAGGTTTGTTGTCTTTTATTATTATCGTTTGTTGGACTCCATGTCTGGCAACCATAAGTAAAACTTGGGAAAATACATGAGTTTGATATTGTCTTCTTCACTTTGATTGCTATCCAGGGGTTTTTCATGACTTGATTTAAGGACCAGTATTTCTTCCATGCTATGCTTATTCTATTATTCATCCCTTTCTTTGTTAGGTTTATTGGTGGATTATCTGCCCTAGGTATGTATACTCGTCTACGCATACAAGGGCGCTGTTGTTCGGCGTAATGGGCATTTTTTCTCGGTTAAACAATAATTTTGTTTTTACTGTATTTTATGCTAGACTGACTTTTTCGCTTTCATAGATAAGGTTTTCAAGTATCTTGTTGTTATTCACTAATCACTGTAAGGTGCAAATCTTAAGTGGTTTCGCAACACTCCGTTAATTTTTATACCCTATTTGCTCAGTCTAGATTTTTGAATACATATTCCAGAGTTCCAGATAAAAGTTTTGGTGAGAGCGGGTCTCTTTGACTGACGCCGCGTTTAATGTGAAAATATTTTCCTGGTGTCTCTGTTCGAATACTTGCTTTCGTAATCTGATATATACCAGTAATAAGGCAAATATATTTTTGACGTGACAACGTCTTATAATTCGATGGAGCCGGCTGCACGCACGAAAAAACATGACGTATGCGGCGTTACCTCGCTCTGAGGCGTTCCGTTTAAGGCTTGAAGTGCAAGCGAGAGCGCGGAACGAGCGACAAAGAGGCACAATCGGCCTCCGCGTTCGGCAGCGTTCGACATCTGTCTCTCTCCTACTTGAGTGAGCGATGCGTCCGCGTGGACAGCTGCTATACAATAATACATTTACATGTTTTCGTCAAGTATGAAGTGCAGTGAATTCTTATAACCGATCTTAGTGGTTAAACAAATAAAATTATTAATTTTCTTTTGAAAAATGCAACCATTCCATCAGTATTTTTTTATGACGTTGTCACGTTCAACTATCGTCAGTAAACCGACTTTACAGACAACCGATTTTTTTATTGATCCCTTGTGACACTAGGACTTCCCAACCAAATCTACATATGCCATATAATAGGTATAATATTCTTAGCTTTTCATTTTTTATGAAGTAAGATAATGGTTGACGTGGTCCTTTAATACTGTATGTACCTATTCGGTGGTTAAAATTATGTTTAAAAGATCTGTGTTTGATGTTGGCATAGTTTCAGATTTTTTTTATAAGAATTGCATTTGAGATAGGTACCATTTTCTCCCGGTGCTTTTCCTCTTTTTTGTAACCTATTTGCTTTAATAACCTCCTCTTTCATGGAATTTGTTCTTCTTTGTATATAATGTTAGCAATATTTGGTAACATAGACAATTATTTTGACTCCTCGGCATTGAAGAGTTCTCGGTAGAAGTCAGTTGCTGCCAGTAAAATTTTATTTCGAATCGTTTTAATTTTCTTATGCTTACCATGTATCATATTCTTATCCAGCTTGAGCTCTCATGAAGCTCTTTCCACGCTTTCTTAGCTCCTCCAGGTGTTTGTTGCGTTACAATCCATTTTATTCACATTTCGGAAGTGGGAGTAGTTTCTCGCTATTTCAATATAAGGTTTACCAGACAGGGTCTGAAGGCTCTCTGAGTTTGGCGGCCCCCTCGGCTTGGGGACCCCGGTGCACTACACCCCCTAGCCCTCCGATAGCTACGGCAGTGTATATCAGTTAAAGTATAGGTCCCAGTGAGGCGTGGAAGGTGTCCGTAGACTTAAAGTCGGTCGTAAGGGTTGATGCAGAAGAAATCACTAGACATACATAGACAAAACTTTAGAAATGGTATGAAAAACTATATTTTGACTATGAATTTAGAACTTTGGCTTTGAATTTTTGAGAACTCGCCGAAGGGAACTGTTAGCACTATACTATATCTACGTGTCAGCCCAAACTAGCTGTCACTTTGTACTCCAAGACAAAACCAATCGACCACCCAAAAGCACATTTTCATGTGAACAGCTGCTGCAGTCAATGAAAATCGGAACAAAATTTTTCCAGAAATTGTGTTTCTTATAAAGACTGCGACCATAGGGCCAAGATAAATTGAGTTACCTACTGAGTGACAATACAACTTTTTTATTTTTTTAAGTGCGGGTGGTGGGATATTTTATAGTTCACAAGCTGTATATTTGGACACCCTTTCTAAGAAAACACTGAAACGATCACCGGTGCCTACTACCATAAATCACAAGTTAATGTTACCAATAAAATTTCAAGACACATCATATTTACATACTTTATGAAAAGTATCGATAGTTTTTACCCATCCCTTGCGTCAAGTCAATGTCAAATGAAATCAAAATCAATTGCATTGCCAGTTGCATTGAATTGAATAGAAAACGTTGAAATTTAAAAGAAATATTGTAGAATAACTGTGAAAGTTAGAAATGGAAATCAATTACTATGAAGTAACGTCACAATTAGATCCCAGAGAGGTATTGAGGTACCTTAACAATTTAGGCATTCACAACATTAGTGGAGAAGTTCTCAAGTATTTTATTACAGGTTTGTATTTAATATACTGGCGTGTATTTTTTATTCAAAACGTATTTTAACTTATTAGGTTTAATTATTTAGTCAAGTTACAGAAATTAATACAAAATATGGCTGTTTTATTAGGAAGCTGTAGTGTGCTGGTATTTTCCCTATCATTCCCTACCTCTCGAATAGGCCTGTTCTTCATCCAACAGTGAACATGCAGTTCATGAGTTCATGTTCATGTGGGTGATAAAATTTCTGCCTCCCCAGTCAGGGGGAGGTAGAAAGGTTTTATTTAAAAATCATTAGTAAAGTAGGCTGTATGGCACCAATACTTTTTTCGCCTCTGAAGAAAATAAATTCACCATTACTTTATTCAAATTTCCAGATTTAAAGAAGTTGATAAAGTATGATCTACAACAGAAGAACCTAACTGATCATGAGAAATGTAATGTGCAAGGTCCAGAAAGATTGCATAGTGCTAGTACATTTTCATCTCGGGTCAGATCCAAGGCTCAAGATGGTGTACCCTTGCAGTGCACCAGGGAATGCCAGAAATTATGTATGTCTGTACACATGAGAAATATAAAGTCCGCACCAAACTTAGGGATATGCAAGACAGATGAGAAACCACTAAGAAGAGCCTGCTCATGTGTTCGTGTTGAGAAAAAGAGGGATTTAGCTAAGGAGAAGAGTGCAACAAGTATAAATAATAATAGTAAGTGATCTTATTTCCAACCATCATATTTTATGTACATAATTAATCAGTCTATTAATCTATTGCAGTTTACTACTATTAACTGGTAAATGCACATACTTAAATATAATTTTTCATATTTCCACAGTAATAAAAGTTGTCAAGCAACCACCACAGAAGAAATGTGATCCAGTAACATTGTATCATTACTATTCTTCATTATGGAATAAGTACAAGTCAAATGTTCCAGGAGAGAATGATTGGTCAGATCTCCGATGGCATATTCGACAAAAAATGGCAGGCAACATTTCTGCACCTGTAGTTAATAAGGTGACAGTTTTTTGTGATTCAAAAATAATATTAATGTCTTACCACATACATATTATAGTGGAGGATTCATTATTTTTACATTTTATGTAATGGATGAAAAAAGTTGAATATAAAGCTTTTGTCACAAGGAGTTGATTGTCATACAACATAATACCTAATGCATAATTCCCTACTTTTTGAGGTTTTCACTCAGTATAGGATAGGCTAGTTAGAGCACTTTGTCTAAGCATGGTGCTACAGCAGGTTGAAGACTTATTCTGGAAGTTGATTTGTTTCAATTTTCATTAAATGTTAACAGTAAATGTTTCAAAAAATCATTTCACTTTTCAGGTGCCTGATTCTCAGAGAAGCAAGGAACAAGCTCCTAAGTCCTGATATTCACCATCAATGACAGTTAATTAAAAACATGACCTTGTTAAAAATCTCGACTTGATTTTAATTGTAATTAAAATATTATAGTTCTTAAGATTTAGATCGGAAAAAGAGAACATCTAGGACGGGACTTGAACCCGCGACCAGTCCCTTACAGGGGGAATGCTCTGACCAACTGAGCCACCTAGACACATCCCAGATATTCGAAATTCTCCGATACATTAGTCGCGGGTTCAAGTCCCGTCCTAGATGTTCTCTTTTTCCGATCTAAATCTTTAGAAAAAAGTAAGCATACAAAATGCTTAAAAATTTAATTGTATTATAGTTCTTATTATTTATAAGTATTTGGTGTAACTGTTCATTAGTTCCAGGAACTCTGGTTTCTCTGACATAGATCATGTCATAGAAATCGGATAGCTATATCACTAGGTCTGCAAGGCGAATCACTGCTTGCAATGTTGAGCTGAGTGAGACATCGTTATTTGAATTATTAAGAGCGTGTCCAATAGATTTGACCGCTATTGCGGAATCAGATTTTGAAAATTTTGAACAGTGATCATTCCTCCGTGGCAAGTCCGATTTAAAAAATTCTTTTTGAAAGTCACAACTCTGGACATGCTTTCTGAGCGTGTAAAGTTTGGTCACAGTGTCTCGAGCGGTTATTATGTAATTCCATCTGGAATTTTTTTAACGGTGATCATTCCTGTGTGATAGCATTAATTTTTTCAAAATATATCCATAAACCTTCCTCTGATTGACCTCTTTAATCATGCCAAATTTGGTTCTGATTGGATTAGTAGTTTAGGAGGAGACCTGTGACAAAGAAAACTAAAACACTAAACTTCGCTCGACTTCGTCTCACTCAGCTCAATTAATATGCATCGGAGCTCGAATCACGCCTCCAGTTCCTTAAAAGATTCATGATAGGCTCGCAGACTGGTAGAGTAGGTCTAGGTAATATTCAGAGACTCTTCAAGCAGACGAAAACAACACCTATAAGGTGCACGCAATGAACCTAGAAATGCAAAACGAATGGTTGACTCTAGGTGAATTTTGTATTCCCATAGCCTTAAAATGGCGTACCATAATATACGACTGGTCACCGGCTTTACCTAAATGCATTCCAGTTGACCCTCCCCGACCAAAGCAATCTTGGTCAGATGGGGAAAAGCCACAGATAAAACATGTAACTCATGTGGTGAAGCAACTGGTACGGCTAGGCACCTACTAGTGGGTTGTAAAACGCTATTAGACCGGAGTCATTACTCGCGCCGTCATGATAAGGTATTAGAAATCTACGTGAGGCTGTAAGTTTGGCGGTAGCTAGAGCGAAAAAAGGATTAACCACAAACCAAAGAAATGACATTGCGTTTGTAAAGGAAGGCTGCTCAAAGAAATCACTTCAAAAGCCTTATTCAATTTTGATAGCTGCCGTTGACTGGACAATACTCGTAGACACGTATGAGAAGCACTATAGGATACCGGAGGATGTCTGTGCCTCATCATCCAGACCCGACATATTCCTTTTTCACGATCGATAAGCGTGCAGTGCTTGTAGAACTCACAGTACCGTGGGAAACTAATATACCTAAAGACCACGCTATAAAGACAAACAAATACTTTGATTTGACTAACGAGTTAACCAAAAACGGCTACGTGGTTAAACTTTATGCCGTAGAAGTAGGAGCAAGGAGAATTCCAGCTAAATCCCTGTACAACTTAAAGACCTCGGATTGCCAAGAGCTTCAGTAAGCTCTTTATTAAAACGTATATCAAAAGCGGCATTGTTAGGATCTTACCAAATTTAGATAGGTAGGGGGGGGGGGGGAACACTACTGACGGTGGAGGTGAGCGTTGATGCATCACAAGGTGGCCACCCTAAACCTACATCTTGGTCGCAAGTCCCAGTCGCCGTCATGGTGTTCCTCTCTGTACCACGCAATGGACCCGGCGACCGCACGGTGAATCCATGGAGTGCTGAGAATCGGATCTCTCTGGTAGTTAAATTTATAAAATTGTAAGGGCTGTAGTAGGTACTGAAGTTTGAATAATATTACAGTTATTTTACAATAATCTGTATTTTAATCACCTAAATAACTATTTACTTGCAGTGTTGGCATTTTATTCCTCTAAAAGTATAATAGAATGAAAAATTTATGTAACATAGACATATGACTACTACTGATGAGAGGGTTGAATAATAAAAGTATGGTAAAAACAATTGAGGCTGCAAATGCAAGAATAGCTCAACCAACATTTCATGTAACATTTTGAAATATGGACAATAGCCATTTGATAAATGGTTTGCTATAGAAGCAAACTGAGCTAACATTGACAATATTAAAAAAAGGTTCACAGGCTATTTTTTTTTTGCACTTGCATCCTCCTCTATAATTGACTTGATTGATTTTTTGTCAGTCATAGAGGTCAAAGTAGATATTTTAATTCAAAACATTGTAAATGCATCTTTTATATTAAACTTGATCCACCTTGAATGCTTGTTCCTGCAACCTAGTATCGGAGTGAAGGAGACGTAAAATCCTTTCTTCTATTCTCTCTGCAGCTGCCAATGTTAATACAAGAGTGTCATGTTTCAACATAGAGTATACATTAAGTCCATAAACAGGCATTATGTTGACATGGGCTAGGCTATCTGATGCTGCTGTGATGTTTTTTGGAACATAATCAGTGCTGGAAAATACAAACACAATTTAGCAGTGATATTTATAAAACCAAATAAATACTACATACAAAAAATACAGTTAAGTAGCTGGCATAACAATTTTGACTGACCAAACAATATTTCTTCACACAAAAGAACATAAAGTAATAATTTTCTATATATCCTTTAGCATTTCATTAGTCTTTGGAGTTAATATGTTAATTGGATATTATAATGGAACTATCATTTTAAAAGTAATATTTAGGCAAGTATAGGCTGGTATACAAAAGTACCAAAATCTTAGGGAGCTAAATATAGCAAAATTGCAACAGAATCATTTCAAATATGTTTTTTCTAACAAGTTAAAAATAAAATTATTTAACATAACGAACAATTAGTGCTCATTATGAAACCTGAGTATTAAAACTTTTGTGGTTTGTAGTAGAAATATGCAGTCTATGATCTCAGTTAATGTGTTAAAACATCTTTTGATTACTACATATCTGTACTTACTCATCAACAATCAATACTGATGGGCCCCAATTCCTCTTCTCTATTAGCTCCTCTAGATATCCAGGCTCTTCTGTAGGAAGTTCTAGGTCTTTGACAACATGTAGGTCATCTTGAGCTAGTTTAGCCGATAAGGTATTTGTTAGTCCATGGATTCTTATATGAAAAGGTAACATGAAAAAGTGAGGTTTTCCTGAACGCGGGCCATGAACTACTCCACCTCCTCGGAACAGTGGCGATCGAATTGACCCATGACGTGCACGACCCAAACCCTTCTGTGGCCATGGCTTCCTGCCACCACCTCGCACTTCGGCTCTAGTCTTAGTATGTGCCCATGACACCCATCTAATTTTCTTCTGCCAACAAACATTTTGGTGAATTAAATCAAGTCGCGGAGACGCTGCATAAACCAAAGGATGTAGTTCAAATAATCCAAGTTTCTGTTCTTCTACAGTGTCCAAATTCTCAATCCATACTTCACGGGGTTTAGTATACTGTGGTTGGAAAGCCCATTCTTTCTTGGTAATGGCTAAATTTGTATTAGCCGATGCCACAGCAGTATTCGAAGAACATAGTCTAAGTTGAGGCGTAATCGCAATGTGAAGCCTTTTCATAGCACTTATTAGTGCGGTTGTCATACTTATGGTATTTCAGAGACTTTCAGTTAGTTAAATATGCTTACAAATTAACTATGTAATATTAATGTTGTAATTTGTAATCATAACCAAAGAACATAACCTTATAATATTCAAACCCTCTCCTTCTGCTGTGACTTTGGCATATGTCAAGTTAAAGTTAAACGTCATTTCTTAGGAATAGTGCTGATAAAATCAAATACCTAACCTTATTTCATGTTCATTTCATATAGTTTTCTACATAGATTATTATATATATACTAGAAATATATGCGCAACTCATGCTTTTCTTTAATTTCATTCTATCTGTCATTTGATTTCATAAATACGGTATCCTCTTAACAAGATGGCGCTGTTTCTCCGCCCCGTGGCGTAGCGGTAGTGCAGTCGACTGCTGCACGGGAGGCGCGGGTAGTATCCCGCTCAGTGCATTTTTTTTGTTTTATATTTAATTATTGTATTTAATATTTTATTTATTTAATGATTACTAAGCATTCAGATATAGATCACTACTTTGGTAACTGCGGGTCATGTCAGATTTTTTTAAGAAGAATAATTACAATTCCCTGCCACAAGGAAAACAGTTGCACCATATTCCTAAAAAATATCTTGAAAGTTACAAAATAGCAATCATACATCAGGGCATTCTCAGAGGAATGGTGGTGGCTTTAAAAATACCACTGTAATAATTAAAAATAATGTGTATTCGGGGACACCGTGGTTCCCAAACCCGAGGGGGCCATCTCGAAACCGGAGATGGCCCAGGGTCAGTCGGGGTGCGAGGGATATGCTCTATGGGCAACCTTACACGCCGGCGTCTGTAGACCCGAGACGGCGTGCGGTTTTAGTCGGTTCAAGCCCGACATAACCGCCCCCGCTGGCACGCGGGGGGGTATCCGAAGGGATTTCCGCACGATAAAAAAAAAAAAAAAAAAAAAAAAGGTATATCAATAACTTCAAAATAAAAATACATAATTATATTTTCAGTTATCACTATATATTCACCAGTAATGCACTATTTATTACTTAATGTAATGGATTAATATCAAAATAAAACTCAACTAAAATTAAGTAAGCAGAAATTTTGTAAATTTATCACAATGAACCACGTTAGAATATTTCATTCATTGTAATTGTTAATTTTATATAAAAACTAGCTGTCCCCCGCGGCTTCGCCCGTGGCATACTCCGCCCCGTGGCACCTATTTATCCCAAACATGCCAGTAATTTTTCTAATGCAATTTTTTAAACTTTTCTCTCCGTAAACACCATCCTTGGATTTCAACGAACATTAAAAAAAAAAGAATTGGTCAAATTGGTCCAGGCGTTGTTGAGTTATGAGCTTACCAACACATTTTGCGATTCATTTTTAAATATAATCCGATCTAAATCTTTAGAAAAAAATATAACATTCTTAATTCACGTAGGTCACAAAGTAACACACTTATGAACGTCAAATATCAATTAAATCTACAGCTTTTACATTTTTACTGCACGATTCACAGAGTACACAACTATAACTTCATAATATAAATAATACTAGCAGACCCGACAGACGTTGTCCTGTACAAACGTCGTTATCTCGAAAATTTCAAACATCCTTCAATTTTCCAGTGTCTTTTCATCCTTTGAAACTAATTTTAGTTCGAGTTCACTTGACTAGCATTATAAGATAATTGCAAATAACTTTCAAGACCATTACTACACATATGTTTCCTTCTCCATACAGTCCCACGTCCTGTAAGTGGGGTGTGAAAAATGATGACCTTATTTTTTGAGGTAAAATTGAGGATCACCATTGTAACATTGTATGTGTCTGTAATGGTGACTGTGGACACACACACACATACATAATTGTGTACTCTGTATATACATAGTTATGTAGGTGCACGGTGTCACCCGCACTATTGCCCACCACGGATTGATGAGCTCAGTACATTGTAAGATACATTAAAAGACAGTCTGTACTCAAGAAATATTCCGTGTTTTCTTCCACTAACGACATTTTATTTTATCGTTCGCACAACCCCAATAATTGGTGACCCCGACAAAGAGCAGTAATACCTAGTGTCGCGAGTGTGAATTGTTAACTTGTAAAAAATGAGCACTGATTCGAGCATTACGCCAATACCGCCGGCGGAGGTCATGGCCATATCATTGTCGTCGCATATTCCAGATTTCTGGATGGACCAACCTCGCGTATGGTTTATTCGCGTCGAAGCTATTCTGACGCCGCAGAAGATGGGCGATGACAGCAAATTTGATTTGGTAGTTTCGAAATTACCGAAAGAAGTCATCATACAAATTACCGATTTCTTAACCAAACCGCCAGAATCAGGTAAATTCCAAGCATTGAAAAATAAGTTGCTCGTGTTGTTCGAAGACTCAAAAAATAGACAGCTAGAGAAACTTATAGGGGAGATGGAATTGGGGGATCAGAAACCCTCACAACTCCTCCGTCGAATGAGAGATCTGGCCCGAGACAAGATCCCCGATGACACACTGAGAGTGCTTTGGCAAGGTCATTTACCGTCGACAGTTCGCGCCGTGCTGGCCGTGTCATAGACAAAAGACTTAGACAATTTGGCAATGATAGCAGATAATGTGGCTGAGGCCACGAGAAGCAACCACGTGTCCGAAATTTCACCAACTGCGTCGGACCGGGAGCCTACGAATACGCAGTTGAATGTATCGAGTATCGCTGCCGAAATAGCAAAGATTAATGTTCGACTGGACAACATCGAACGTTCAGGGTCAAGATCGAGTGAGAGACGTTCAAGGTCAAGGAGCCGTACCCCGGAATCACCCGATTGGCTTTGCGTGTATCATTATAGATACCGGCAGCGAGCTCATAGATGTGCACCGCCCTGTGCATGGAAGCAGGAAGGCAAAGCTAACCACTCCAAGTCGGAAAACTAGACGACCAGGTACAGTCGCCGGCGGAAGTCTGTGCCGTCATTCCTTGCAGCCGCCTCTCAGTGATGGACTTCAACTCTGGATTACGTTTTCTGGTTGATACAGGTGCGAACGTTTCAGTTTTGCCATTAAATAAAAGACTTTTTAGAGATATAAAGCGTTCCGATTACAAGTTATATGCCGCCAATGGTACGGAAATTGCAACGTATGGTGTAAAGTCATTAGTTTTAAATCTTAAACTTCGCAGACCGTACCGTTGGGAATTTATTTTAGCCGATGTAAAACAGCCCATTCTTGGAGCTGATTTTTTATCATATCATAAAATTTTAGTAGATTGCATAAACGTAAGCTTATAGATCAAGTTACAGATATACAAGTTATAGCTTCAATTGTAAGTTTAAATCAGCCGTCTTTAAGTTCTATTGTCGAAAGTCATCCCTATTACGATTTGTTATGTATGTACCCCAATATTACCAAAACAGCGACATTCAGGGAAACACCCTCGCACAATGTTGTACATTACATAGAGACAACTGGTCCGCCAGTTCATGCCCGTTGCCGTCCCTTACCGCCCGATAGATATATAAAGATCAAAGAGGAGTTTCGAATCATGCAAGAATTAGGAATCTGTAGGCCTTCTAAAAGCGCATGGTCTAGTCCGCTACACGTAGTTACTAAGAAGAACGGCGAGTTAAGACCGTGTGGCGACTATCGACAGCTAAACGCTATTACGAAGCCCGACATATATCCTATTCCACGTTTACATGAGTTCACGTATGTGTTAGCAAATAAAACCATTTTTTCAAAATTAGATATAACGAGAGCGTATCACTGTATTGGCATAGCACCCCAAGATATTGAAAAAACCGCTATTATTACCCCATTCGGACTTTACGAATTTCCGCGATTAAATTTTGGGATGCGCAACGGGGCCCAATCATTTCAGCGTTTCATGAATAATACAGTTTTACAGGGATTAGATTTTTTATATAATTATCTAGATGATGTTCTAATTGCCAGCGAAAATTCGACCCTACACTATGAACATTTAAGGTTGGTATTCGAACGTTTCAATACTTACGGCATAACTATTAATCTGAATAAATGTTGTTTTGGACAGTCGCGCATAGAATTCTTAGGTCACGATGTTAGCGTGGACGGTATTAGACCACTTAATGATAAGGTAGAAGCCATAATTAACTTTCCGAAACCTGAAACGATAGCTGAGTTAAGACGATTTTTAGGCATGCTAAATTTTTATAGGCCTCACTTGCCGAATTTAGCGTCGTATCAATGTGAACTTAACAAATATTTGGTTAATACAAGGAAAAATGATAAGACACGTATTCAATGGTCGGATATTTCTGAAAATGCTTTTGTGCAATGTAAGTCAGGATTACAAAAAAGCCGTTACGTTGTCACATCCTTTGCCAAATGCCCCACTTGCCTTGATGACGGATGCATCCAATACATGTATGGGTTCCATATTGCAGCAAAGAGTTAAAGGTTCATGGAGACCTCTGGGATATTTCTCTAAGAAGTTTACTCCGACTGAACAGAAATATTCAACTTATGACCGAGAACTTTTAGCCATTTATAAATCAGTAAAATATTTTCGTAAGTTATTTGAAGGCCGACCTCTGACGGTGTATACGGACCATAAACCTTTATGTCATGCATTTTCAAAAATCAGTAAGGAGGATAAAGAAACTCCGAGAAGGACCCGACATCTTCTTTTTATTAGCGAGTTCACAGTCGACATACAACATATTAGTGGCCAAAATAATATTGTTGCCGATACTTTATCTGGTTTAGAAACTATTTTTTGCCCGACTGTACTGGACTTCGATGCACTTGCTGACGCGCAGGTGAAAGACGAGTACTTGTTACGGGTGATGCAATGTAAAGATAACGATAGCTCTGTAAAATTAAAACAAGTTTTATTACCTACTTGTAATAAACAAATTTATTGTGAAATTTCTACTAACATAATTAGACCCTATTTAACCGAGGCATTCAGAAAAATTGCTTTTGAGAGCGTCCACAATTTGAGCCATCCTGGTATACGCACAACACGTAAGATGGTCTCTAAACATTTCTTTTGGCCTGGTATGAATGCAGATGTAGGACATTGGACTAGGACATGTTTACAATGTCAAAGATCGAAGGTCAACCGTCACGTCGTTTCAGAGTTGGGAAAGTTTCCTGAGGTCTCTAGGTTTGAACAAATTCACGTTGATATCGTGGGACCCCTTCCGACTAGTCCACAAGGTTTTAGGTACTTAGTAACAATTATAGATAGGTGTACGCGTTGGCCAGAAGCATTTCCTGTTCAAGAGATAACCGCAGAGGTAGTCGCTAAATGTATTTACGAAGGATGGATAGTTAGGTACGGTTGCCCAGTACGTATCACTAGTGACCAAGGTCGCCAGTTTGAATCCAATTTGTTTACTAATTTGATGAAATTTTTAGGTATCCTTAGGATTCACACGACACCTTTCGCGACACCTATCGTTCGTACAACCCCAATAGTGACCCTCTTTCCTGAGACTGCCTTCAGCTTACCATCAGCTGAGGTGAAGTCAGATTGACGTGTCCTGTATTATAATAATAAAAAAAGAACACATAATACATAAAATTTGTTGATGACTCAAACCATTTATACATATGATTATTATTATTATTTCCAACGGGGACGCCGATGACCTGGCGGGTGATCAACCTCACCCAGCAATCACGGCGTTCCGTCGAACCTACCTGTGTTTTGCAAAATCTTACGATTTGGTCCACCTTCAGATCCTCCAAGTCTTTTGTGTTCAGTGTATCCAACCCCATTGTCTCCCATCTTATCAGTGAGTACATGGGGCATTCGGAAAGCAGGTGGAAGCTGGTCTCGTCACCATCCATGCACACTGGGCATCTGGGGTCGGTTTTCACGCCTATCAGTGTCAGGTGCCTGTTCAGTCGGCTGTGTCCTGTTAACACTTCTATGACGAGCCTCATGCTTACTCTAGAGAGTTTTATTAGTTGGCTCGTCCTTTTTTTGTCTAGGCCTTTTATGAATATCTTCGACTGTCTCATGCCTGTCGATGATTTCCATCTCCGGTTGGTCTCTGCTTCAATGCTTCGGCTGATGACTCCCTTGGTTATTTTGTGGGCGATTGGTAGCCGGGGCTCCGGGCCAACCTGGTTTTCATCAGCTCCTTTCCTGGCCAGTTCATCTGCTATTTCGTTGCCTGTGTCACTCTCGTGTCCGGGTACCCAGGCAATCGTCACGTCAGCTGTTCTGGACAACTTTTCCAATGACTTTTTGCACTCTTTGACAACAGCTGATGTTGTCTCTACTTTGCCAAGTGCCTTCAGCGCTGCCTGGCTATCGCTGTAGATGTGTATATGTATGTACAACTGATCCTTGCGTTTCATTGGAGATCAGCTAACCCGTGCACCACCTAAGAACCTCTGTATAAAGGCGCCCTGGGATTAGGAACTCTGTTGCTCACCTGGTCTAGCCGGAGTGTGACCCCAATAAAAAAAAGGGTTACAAATTCTTTGGCCGTCTGAAAAAAGTTCTTAAAAGTCTTTTGTCAGGCGGTAATAAGGTGCGTGCCTTTATCGGTTGGGACATGCCGGTCTTAATGTACTCCTTCGGCATACTCAGGTGGACTCAGACCGAATTAGATACCCTGGATAGGAGAATCCGTACGCTTCTTACTGCATACCGAGTGCATCATGCGCGTTCATCTGTGATGAGGTTGTACATACCGCGGAAATGCGGGGGACGAGGCTTTTTAAATGCCAAATCCCTCCATAACCGTGAAGTCTGCAACCTCAGGGAATACTTTCTACACAATGCAGCTGATATGCATCGTGAATCGTGATGTAGTAATGGTGGTTAACAGACTCTTCCCGCTAGCTTTGGCTATAGAGAACTGGCGCAAACTTGTAGTATTAAGTATAAATGACCGTATGGAAGTACGGAAGAGCAAGGAGTTGCATGGACGTTTCTATCGGGCTCACCGTGGGCCTGATATAGATTTACCAGCATCTGTGTCTTGGCTACGCTTCGGTGACCTATTTGGGGAAACCGAAGGTTTTGTTTTTGCAATTATGGACGAAGTTGTGATGACGAATAACTATTGGAGGTATATTCTAAAGGATGGTACGGTTGACATATGTCGGGCGTGCCACCGTCCCGGAGAATCCCTTAGACATAATTTCTGGTTGTTCTCGTCTTGCCAACGGCGAGTATTTGCATAGACATAACCAAGTAGCCAGGACTGTTCATCAATAGCTTGCTCTAAAGTACAACCTTGTGGAATCAGAGGTACCGTACTATAGAAATGTGCCCGACGCAGTTCTCGAAAATGGGCATATCACGTTGTACTGGGATCGATCTATCATCAATGACAGGACTATTGTAAACAATAAACCTAATATAGTGTCGAAAGATCGATCAGAGCGCCGCGCAATAATTATCGATATCACCATTCCACATAACGAGAATCTTGTGAAAGTCAAAAAAGAAAAACAAATAAAATATTTGAATCTGGCTCACGAGGTTGTTGACATGTGGAGTGTGGATTCGGCAATTATTGTTTCGATAGTTGTATCGGTTCACGGACTGATTGCTAAGAGCCTTGATCAACGTCTCAAGAGGCTCGCGTTAGGCAGTTGGGTCAAGGGCTTGATGCAGAAGGCAGTGCTCCTCGTATTGTGAGGAGATTCCTCTCTCTGGAGCCCTAACCACCGGTAACTTGGTTCCTGTACCCGATGCCGGTGGGCAGGGCCTCATATGTCATTGAAGTTAGCCATTTAATGACCTCGGCTTTCGCCTCTCTCAATGAGCTTCTTTTAATATCACAACATTTAGCTACCTTATTATAAATGTAGTAGTCTATATGTGGACTGAACCGGCTTGCAAATGATGTATTAACTTTGGGTATCGGTACTCTACAAACTCGTCGTTTAAGTAGGTGTACATATGTTTCAGAATGTATGACCGTTTGATGCGCTTTGAGAAAAGTTCGTAGTATAAACAATTGGCGCACATTAAGAACCTGACTGTCTCTGTAGAGTTGTGGAGTGGGATATCTAAAGGGTCTTTTGTAGGTACATTACTTACAGTACCGAGCGCTGGGCCCTTTCTAACTGTATGATGAAGGACTTTAGAGCACAACCCCAACTAGCTATGCAGTACGTTATTAGCGACTGACTCAAAGCTAAGTAAATAAGTGTCAAGATACTTGTTGGTGCCGAAGAACGAAGTAATTTCATTATACTTGCTGACTTTCGTACTCGGTTGGATAAGGTGTTGATGTGTGATCTGAAGTTCAAGTTCTCATCGATTATCCCGCCAAGGCATTTAGTACTATCTGCCCTTTGGATGTCTTCACAATTGCAATATTTCCTGTCTTTACAGCCGTGCAACTTAATGCCAAGATATGTGCTAGGAGCTGATGCAGCTGTTTTATGGAAGCAAATGTATTTTGTTTTACTGGCATTGAGTGTTAGTAAATTATGGCATAGCCATGTAAAAACTTGTTGCAGTTCAGACTCGGCATTACTAAATGCTTCAGCCCATGTCGCACCGTCAAAGACAACAACAGTATCATTGGCATAACATATTATATTAGCGTTGATTGAATCATGAATACCGTTCATGTATATTATGAAGAGCGTTAGGTCTAGCAGACTTCCCTGTAGATAAATAAATAAATAGCTCTTGAACCATTCCAACGCTACACCACGTATGCCAAATTGTTTTTCAAGTTTCGTTAGAAGGATCGGAATTGAGACGGTATCGAAATGCTACACCGCTTACTATCAAGATGAGACGACACCGTTGATGTTAGGAGTGTTACAGCCTCTTCAGTCGATTTTCCTCTTCTAAAACCGAACTGCCTAGCAGATATAAGGTCATGTGTTTCAATGTATTTGACCAGCCGCATATTAACTATTTTCTCCAGTAATTTAGAGAACGCTGTCAGCAATGAAATCGGTCGTTAGCTTTCCGGAGATTCTTTAGGACCGAATTTATAGATTGGCGTAATGGATGCTATCTTCCAGGCATCAGGAAACACACCACTTTGTAAACTTTGATTTAGATATACAGTATAGTCAGTGGGGGTACAATTATATTTCTGATTTCTTTTAATAAGGTATTAGTGAGACCGTCAATACCCGGTGCTGTATCATTCTCTAATGATAGTATGAGTGATTCGACTTCAATTTCATCAGTAGGCTGTAGAAAGAATGAATTTTATTAGATTGTTACTGGTTTTTGCTGCTAATGCTTCCTGGGTTAGCTGAAGATTTTTTAATACATCGTTGGCTAGGTTTAATCCCACTGTTGAGAAGTATGTGCTACATGTATTCAATGAATGCACAAACTGATAGGGATAGTTAAAAGCTCCTTAGGTTCCTTTTTATTGTCAGACAGGTTACATACTTTTTAATGGTTTTTCACATCTTTTTAGGGTTTTTTATATTATTTGAAAGCTCGTTATTGTAATGTTCAGTTTTTAGCTTGCCTAATAAATTGTTACGAAAATTCCTGTATCGGGTGTAAATTATGCGTAGAAGGTGGTAGTTTGGTGCTTTTCTGAATTTTAGATGTAATTTTAGATAATTAATTTAATTTTAGAAAAAAAAAAGATTTTTATTAGCCGTTGTCCGCTGCTCCGCCCGCGTAGAATTCTAATCCCGTTCCTGTAACTCATGGGAACCTATTTCCGGGATAGAAAGTAGCCTATGTGTTATTCCGGACTATAATCTATCCCTGTGCCAAATTCCAGCCAGATCCATTCAGCCGTTTTTGCGTGAAAGAGTAACAAACATCCATCCATCCATCCATACTTCAAAACTTTCGCGTTTATAATATTAGTAGGATTTTATGTACAGTTTTCGAGCTAAGATGATTACTTCCGGTAGTGATTGTACCTACTACGAAATAGGTTAAGTTGTGCACATTCCTATTATTGTCGGGTCGGGTTTGAACGTTACGCTATGGACACTTATAAACTGCCACAAGAACTGACCATCGTAATGGTCGCCGTCGCTTTGCGTTGGGTTCACTTCGACTCGCATGCCGTAAAATGCTCTTATCGCAGGTAGTATTCGGGAATTCGTCGTGTTGATGTCGTCGGTCATCGGTCATCAGGCAGCTTTTTTTTTGTATTTTTTTTTATATTTAGGACACGTCAATTTGACTTCACCTCGCCTGATGGTAAGCTGAAGGTAAAGTCTCAGGAGAGAGGGTCACCATTACATACACGTACCAAACATGGTAACATGAGTGCCACCATTGTTAACAAACAATGGTGGCACTCAGCTTGACGGCCTCATCAGAAGAGGATTGTCGTCGCAGCACCGCGTGACACCCACCGGTCCCACTAGTGCTGCGACCAAAATCCCCCTGCCCGGCTATGCACTTGCTGACCCCTAAACGCAATCAAACCGAAATTGGATTACTATGAAGGGTTTTTCGCAATCGTGCACGGTGGTGCCTACCCGGCCGAATTTCGTGACAAATTTGTGTCATCAAATTTCTTCAAAATGCTATTTTTTTTATATTTTTTTTTATATTTAGGACACGTCAATTTGACTTCACCTCGCCTGATGGTAAGCTGAAGGTAAAGTCTCCGGAAAGAGGGTCACCATTACATACACGCACCATATTAACAATGGTGACACTCAGCTTGACGGCCTCATCAGAAGAGGATTGTCGTCGCAGCACCGCGTGACACCCATCGGTCCCACTAGTGCTGCGACCATAATCCCCCTGCCCGGCTGTGCACTTGCTGACCCCTGAACGCAATCAAACCAAAATTGGATTACTATGGAGGGTTTTCCGCAATCGTGCACGGTGGTGCCTAATTGTACTTAGATAATAATGTTATAAATATACATAGATAGACGGCTAAGCCACATGGTCATATTTAAAAAATGCCATATGTTTGATGGCAATCCGATTGAATTACCGACATCCATGCGGGTCGCCACCCGCACCCGCTAGTTGGCGGGCATCACCTGCCACAAGAAATGACCATCGTAATGGTCGCCGTCGCTCTGCGTTGGGTTCCCTTCGACTCGCAAGCTGTAAAAACTTTGTTGCCACGTAGGCTACAAGGAGTCGTAAATAATATTTCCACCTAATATTTATACCCTGTTTGAGGATCTATCGATCCTAGTGATTTCCTTCCACGAGGCTTGTTGTTTAACCAATTGGAATGCCATGCGATATGTTTTACTGTCCCTTTATTTGCTTATCAAGCTTTGTTGGCCCAGATGATACAGTTGTTATTGAATCGTCATATTTTCTCCTTTTACAATTCACAGGAAAATGAAAAACATACTCTGTCCCCATTGAGATTAGTAGCGTCGTGGTCATTGTTACTGATAACATTGGCCCAGTCCCTTGGCCCCGTGGCTTTATTGTTCAGACTGACCCATATAAGGGACCTGCCGTTCATCTTTCTCTATTGTCTTCACAGTATAAATAAATGTACAGTATTTTGTGTCATCAGCTTTCTCGAAATCAATACCTCCTAAAACGGTGAAAACAGTAATATATATCTTACTTGGCTGTTAACAAGTTTTAGATTTTAATGATATCTGCATTTTTATAATATCAGTATATACACACTACAAGATAATTTGGTCCTTACGAACTAAGTTTCAAGTATAATGGTTTGCAAACTTATTATAATAAATACTTAGTGGGCACCTCTTCAACTGCTTAGAAGTTGGCGAGGCATAATAATTCGTAGGTGCCTTGGTGAGTTATCCAAGCCTCAACTTGTTAATTAAATTAAAGTTTAGTGAAATATAACTTTAACGTTGAGACGGGTGTGCTGCAAGACATTGAAGGCTAACGAACGAAGCTGGATAGACATTTTGTAAAACACATAAATAGTAGCAGATTTCCACTAAGTAGGTATCAGGTTTGTATGTAAATTTGATAAAATAGTGACATTTCGGCTTTACTCAACATATGCAAAACAGAATTACACTATCAAAATATCGATGAGTATCGAGATAATACGGTAGTCGTTCCCGCAAAAGTCAAGAAAGACCAAGAAACAGAGTTGGAGAGTAGACTTCGGGCCCAAAGTATAAGCTTTAGATGCAACCGGGACTAAGGCTGTTGATGATGATGATGTGGATTCACCCATTTGAAAGCAGATGTTATAAGCGTTAAAATCATTTAAACTCAATTCTCTGTTTATAGTGATTATCCTCAGGCCACGCAGAGGAATAACTCTATTTTTCAGACACTATTGGGCAGAACAAGAGAGGCCTCTTTGCGATAGGCGATGCTGTTGAAGTTGTATCATGTTAAAGAGAATATAAGTCTGAAATTGGCAACCCGATTAGAGATTATACATAATTAAATTATTTATTTATTGCGGTCCGTAACATCTCGCATCTGTAATCCCACTGAAACTGTACATGAGAAATAAAAACAATAGACCTTTTTTTCCTCTAAGTTGTATCACGCTAGTTAGAATATAAGTCTGAAATTGGCAACCCGATTAAATATACGTTATTAAATTATTTATTTATTGCGGCCCGTAACATTTCGCATGTGTAATCCCACTAAAACTGTACATGAGAACCTAAAAAAAATTGATCTTTTTCTCTAATTGTATCATGCTAAGTAGAATATAAATCTGAAATTGGCAACCCGTTTAATTGTGCCTACATGAGAAATGAAAAATATTTACCTGATTTTCCTCTGCAAGGTGTCATTAAATTTCTAAATATCAGGACCACAGTTTTTTTCTGAGATGTCTTAATGGGATATTATGTATCTTTTATGTATCTGTGGTTATCTGACTAATCAATCAATCAATCAAAAACTAATTCTAATATATAGTTATATACCTACACCATTGTCGACCTCTGTGGCGTATCGGTAGACTATTCGACTGCTAAGTCAGAGGTAGCGTGTTCGATTCCCGCTAAGTGCAAAATTTGTGTGCATGAATTGGTTTGGGTGTTTCTATGTATTATATGTATGTATTTAAAAATAAATGTATTTAAGATGTATATCTGCTTCTACAACCCATAACACAAGCTAGTTAAGCTTATCACCGCGCTATGTCTAGATAGCGCTGTGTAGAATGTTTATTATTTATTTTATTACTTATTACCACAGGCAGTCTGTGTTCCAAATTAATGGTTGCGTTGACGTTGTTCAGAAATGGATTGTTCTTAGTAGAACTCCTACTTCGTATGGAATTAAAATTCTCTGAGGATCTTTAGGTGTTGAACCGATTTCAGGGACATGATAGACAGAAACAATATCTTTTACATTGCTAGTGTATAGAAGATATTCAACTCATAGGGAAGCTATTATTTCATAAAAAGACTTAATGTTATTTTTTATTTAAAAGCATTTAATAGTAGGTATCTTCTTTATTCTTTAATTGTATTTTTTCTTCTTGTATAATTACCGTCCCAGTGGGGGTGGCAGGTGAGGCCGCTCTTCACACCAGCTGAAGCAGGACGGGACGGCGGGACGACTAGCGCCCCCCCCCCCCCAAAACCAGGGCAAGACGGGGATACCGTGATTCCCAAACCCTAGGGGGCCATCTCGAAACAGGAGATGGCCCAGGGTCAGTCGGGGTGCGAGGGAAATGCTTTATGGGCAACCTTACACCCCGGCGTTTGAAGACCCGAGACGGTGTGCGGTTTTAGTCGGTTCAAGCTCGACATAACCGCCCCCGCTAGCTATCCGAGGTATCCGAGGAGATTTCCGTACGAAAAAGGTATCTACTGTCCCAGTAGATAAATACTTATAGATAATAAAACACAAACAACAAGTTCAAGATTTTGCATATACTTTTGGCATGCAGTTTAATATAAAATTAAATTTTTATCTATTAGCTAAACGTTACAATATAGTTATGTATCAGATAGGGAGGATACTGACTCTTATAATACAGGTTTTTGACTTAGCACAAGAGTCAGGGCTTAAATGTGGATATTGAAATATCTACCAACATAATACCAAATTCACGTTTGTTATATATTTATATTTTGATGCAATAAACGTTAATATTATATTATTATTATTAAATGTATAGGTTAGGGTATCATAACTTGACAGAGGTGATTTAATAAACCGATAGTATAATTTAATAACTACTACGAACCAAAAGTCATATGGGAATAGGTCCAGATTAATATTTGAAATAATTGTCTATTTACATATCATCTTTATGAATATTACGACTGATGTTGTTTGTTAGGCATAGATATATAACACGCCACCCCTGTCGACATTATGGAATGGCACAACTTGAAAGCGCAGATTTGTGGCAATTTTCTCTCAGCGGGGCATTAATTACACTACGGCGTGGCGAGAGCAAGGAGCTCGTTCGAATCACTATATAGTACCATTACATAGCCCAATCTCAATTTCAATTTCATCTTGCCGATTTGGCTCTGAATTAGAAGCGATTTATTTTCATTCGTAACATTCTCTCCGCCTTGGTGGAAGGTAAATGTTAAGTCTTGTAGAGATTTATTGCTTTTCATGTGAAACTTGACGGCTTTATTGTTACAATAGACTGTAGTACTATCTAAAAATAAGGGTTTAATCTATTTTCGCGGGGAAGTTGAATTTTTAACGGTATTCTATGCCGGGCATGGATATAATGTAAGTAGTTCCGATTTGAACTATCTTATCACATGTTACTGTATTTACTACTTAAATGTGATTGAATTGCGACTGAAATATGAATTGACTGATAATAAGGTACTCTGCTCATAAAAATACAGTCCCGTTTCGGTATAATCTCTATTAGATCTATTTGAAAATCTTGGGTGATATTAATAACATGCATTTTCTTTTTGAGTTTATTAGGCTAAGGCCATCAGCATAATCCTTAACATAGAAGCAAATCATTAGAATACTATACTATTTAAACAAAAATAACAGAGAACAACAAAGAAAAAGAACTTAAACAAACAAAATTAAAACGCATTTTGTGCAAAACGCACAGAGAATAAAAAAACTCTCAATTAGGGGTGGGCAATTATGAGTGATTGTTATAATCGAATTATATAGTTACGTTACTAGTACTAATATTGAAAATCGATTATGAGATTAGTAAGTACTTAACTAACTTATTTTCATCAAGATCAAAGATCATATCATTTGATTATGATATACTTACTACTAATCTAACTAAACCCTGTCGTAAAATATACTTAAAAATGGAGAGACTCAAGAGTCGCTCTAATAGGATAGAACGAATAGACGATTAGACTTTGTAGTGTAGGTATGTTGTGAAGTTATTTAGACAAAAAGTAGGTAATATTGGTTTTATTTCATTGTCAAAATAATCTTTTTTTGCTTTATTGTTGTATTATACTGATATATTATATTTCTAATTATATACTAAATTTACTTGTTACAAAGACGGCTGAAACCTTACAAGTACAGACTCTTAATCTCACAAAAACATTGACCTACAAATATGTTTTTAATAGCTCATTGCACAAAAATGTCATTAATTATAATAATATAATAATAATATAAGCCTTTATTGCTGTCATGCTTACATAGTTATTTAACAAACATTACTTAAAAGTGTATATATATAAGGAGTACTAAAACTAATATTTTCTTCCTTCCTTCTTTCTATCTAAATTAAATTCTCAGCATTCGGTTCTCCCCTTTTAGTCTTAACAGCTTGTCTTTCGACAAAGGCCTCCTCTAAGGCTTTCCATTTCTGTCTATCCTTTGCTGTACGCATCCATTCTGGACCGCCCACTTTCTTAAGATCGTCTTCCCATCGCTTTGACTGTCTTCCTCTACTCCTTATACCTTCTCTAGGATACCATTCTGTTATTATTCTGGTCCATTTATCTTTGTTTTCTCTCAACATATGTCCCGTCCTGGACGGGTCATTAATTAATTGTTAATAATTTGTTCCGTAATTGTTTCCGTAGTTCGCAAGAATTACGGTAGATGGCTCCAACGTCGCCTTAAGACGTATTAATGTATCGGAGAATTTCGAATATCTGGGACGTGTCTAGGTGGCTCAGTTGGTCAGAGCATTCCCCCTGTAAGGGTTCAAGTCCCGTCCTAGATGTTCTCTTTTTCCGATCTAAGTCTTTAGATTACAGTCAATGTTCGATCTTGAAAGTTTTATTCGAGAATACTTTTTGTGACATTTGGGAGATCGACATGAGTTCGATACTAGTATACAGTCTAGACTGAGACTGAATTTTGAACATATATGAAAATTGGCCCTCAGATGTTGCTAGGCTGGAAATTTCATATCTGTAACTTTCAGTCAGGTCCAGCGTCCGTCTGTCTGTTACGAATTTCGCCTCCCTCCACTAGGATCCACAGTGAAAAGCGTGAAAAGTATCCAAAGATCCATATGTGGATCGGAGCGGATATAAAAGTATCCAATGATCCACATGTGGATCTAGACTGTGGATCCTAGTGAAGGAAGGTCGAATTTCATATTGAGAAAGCGAACACGAATGCAGTATGCTGCTTCATGATGTAAAAGCTACATAAGTATACATATGTAATAATATATATTTGCTATGCCATCTGAGTACGTACTTAAGTGTAGACATTACGTTATAAAAGTCGAGAGTATTCTCCTAAGTTCTTTACAGAGAATGAATCACGGCTAGCATAAATGGCGGCTCAAGAAACTCATCTCGTCCCATTGAAATAGCCTTTCTTAGCTTTAATAACCCGTGTAGAATATAAATTCATTTTTATTCAGGTTCTTCGCGTAATGATGTGCCTATCTATGTTTCGCTTAATGATAAAGTTATTGTAATTGTACGGATTGTAACAAATTTAATTGAAACAGGAAAATAATATTTATATAATGACTTACTAGCTGTTGCCCTCGACTTCACCCGCGTGAAATTCTCCTCCTGTTCCTGTTCCCGCTACCCATGGGACCCTATTCCACTACCACAACCAATATAAGAACTTGACAAATTATATACTAAAACTTTCCTCTCAAGCACAATATCCAATGGTGAAAACAGCATGAAAATCGGTGCAGTAGTTTTTGCGTTTATCGCGAACAGATATACAGACAGACAGACGCGGCGGAGGATTTTGTTTTATAACATGTAGCTGTAGTAGTAGTGTAGTAATTATTAAACTACAACCCACCCATCACTTCGCTACGATTTATAGCAGTTTTATGTAACTCAAGCCATCGTAGTTTATATATTGTATTTATTATCATATTTTATATGTAACCAATGTACATTGGGGATAATGTTGTTTTCAAATGGTTAAAGAATTTTTCCATAAGTACAGTGGTTCCAAAGATTACCCCAAACGTATACCTAAAAAAACTCATAAAGTTCAGCCTGTCTTTATTATATTAGCATAGGTATTATACAAAAGAATTTATAAATTGTGAAAATCTACATGGCATTTTTGTTCCTTTTTAGGGTTCGACTCGCACTTGACCGATTTTTTTATTTCTAATGTTTTATTTTTATGCCACTTTACACATTAGGTAAGCGATGCAGGTTTCATATCAGTATAAAGATTTGCAATCTCTTTAAAAATGACGAGATAAGTCTGGTAGAATTTAAATTTATTCCGAACTTCAGGATGTAAGCAATTGAATAACATAAAACAAATCTGCATGCGATTCAAAAAGGCATGAATCGCAAAAGACCACCAAATGTTTAAGTTGTCTAAAGAACAGCAACACAAGGGCACTCGAGCGTTGTCGTTGGAGTCTAACTTTTGCAAAATAAAAAGCCTTTCATACAACTACTGAGTAAGATTTTCCATAAGGACATGGAGATGATAGGTACTAAACATAAAAACACATTACAGACTGTAATCTGCTATAATATGTGATATCATTCCAGCTGGCATTAATTGAGCTGAGTGAGACGAAGTCGAGCGAAAGCTCCTCATACCAGACTTCAGGATTTTCTTTGTCACAGGTCTCCTCCTAAACTACTAATCCAATCTTCTTCTTCTCCATGCCTTCCTCTTCTTCATGCCAAATTTGCTTCTGCAAATTTGGCATGATTAAAGAGGTCAATCAGAGGAAGGTTTATGGATATATTTTGAAAAAATTAAAGCTACCACAGAGGAATGATCACCGTTAAAAAAATTCCAGATGGAATTACATAATAACCGCTCGAGACATTGTGACCAAACTATACACGCTCAGAAAGCATGTCCAGAGTTGTGACTTTCAAAAAGAATTTTCAAAATCGGACTTGCCACGGAGGAATGATCACTGTTCAAAATTTTCAAAATCTGATTCACGGTGTCTCACTCAGCTCAACATTGCAAGCAGCGATTCGCCTTGCAGACCTAGTGGTAAAGTTTACCTTTGCTTTGCAAGAGATTTCTCTCTTATTGTTTTTACCATATTAACTAATATGACTCCTAAAAAATATTGCATTGTAATTGAATATTGTAATTGCATTGTAATTAAATATTGACAACCGTAACATTTTCTTTTTTTACACCGTAGTATTTATTCCCCGGTTTATATTGTTATGACGATGGTGTGCCATCTTATATAATATAAAAGACCAAAGAACCATCGATACTAATATAAACTGTACAGTTGCCTACTACAACGTTGGTAAATAAAAAACATTTCCAAAATTGTATGTTATAATTTCAACAAATTTAACACAAGAGAGGTACCACCAAATAGGGCAGTGTAATTTTCTTTGTCATAGGAATAGACATGATAAAACTTCGGCCAATTTTATTTACTACGGCTGTATTCATAGCAAAATGAATCTACATACCTTCTATTGTGTTTTATATCTACGGTACAAAGGATTGTCAGTACGATACTTGGGATGAAAGTTATTTTTCCCGAGCTGGACCCTGTAATATAACATTGTTTCGGGGAATATATTACATGTTACACAGTAAATTATATTGGCCCTCATTGAAAGTTAACAAGGATTTGCGAACAGTGGTCGAATATTGACCACTTTTACCTACCCCTACTAGCAACTCTCACCTGAATGTAGTTAAGGGATTTTAAATGAAGAAAGGCATGTATCGCGAAGAAACATATGTTCAACAAATCTGACGAATCAATAAAAAAAAATTATATAACTTGTATGTCATCGCTATACGTGTAAGGAACTTTCTAAAATACGTACGACAAGGGGTAAGTAATAGATGATATAACAACAAAATCTTCAATATTAACAACATATAACAACGGAACCTATAATTTTATTTAATATAGCGATTAGTTAATATAATAAACGATTAAAATAATTTTAAAATAACATCGTTTGACATAACATACATTAAATATAAAATCGTTTGACATACCACTCAAAAGATATAAAACCTATTTGGTCTAATATGATGACGGCTACTTAAAAACACAAAGCAAAATTGCATAGACACGGGTTAGTTTCTATAGTATTCTATAGTATAGTAGATTCTATCGTAGTTATAGGTAATAGTAACCTTAGTAGATATTAAATATAACTAATAACTGATTACCACCGCTTACCCGCTTCGCTATCGTTTTAGCCTTCTGACCTAACCTATCCGAGTCGGGGTACTCTGAGTCGGGGTATTAACCATAATGACGTTTTTTATATATATTAAACGTTAGACTTAATGATTTTCGATTATATAAACAATATACATATTAAACGTTAGACGAAATGATTTTCGATACTATAAACGTTATATCAAACAACGTTAGATATACTACTTAATTAAGTTTTAGAAAAAATAAATGTTATATGTAAAGAAATTATATCAACAGTTGGTATATCTCACGTTGATTATATCTTATTAACGATAAGAAAATGAAATTAACGCACCCTACGAGACGACGATCCACCGCTTAGTAATGTACAGATTAGTTAGTAAGAAATATTCAGGTCTTATAAGTTGGGATTAAGCAATTCTTGATAGATTGGTTAATTAAGTAATTGTTGATCTAAAGAAAAGACAAACCGGCTAAGTACGAGTCGGAGTCACGCACATAGGGTTCCGTACTATTATTTATACAATGGGAGCCCCCCTTAATTTATTTTATTTAAATTTAATTATTTCTATTGAAGTGAATATGTAACTAAATATTCTGTGAATATTTTAAGCATCATACCGTTGCCGTTTTTAATATCGAGCAAAACACGGCAAAGAAATCACGTTTCTTGTATGGGAGCTCCCCTTAAATATTTATTATATTCTGTTTTAGTATTCGGCGTTATAATGGCAACAGAAATATATCATCTATGAAAATTTCAACTGTCTAGCTATCACGGTTCATGCGATACAGTCTGGTGACAGATGGACGGCCGGGCAGCGGAGTCTTAGTAATAGGGTCCCGTTTTACCCTTAGAGTACGGAACCCCTAAAAAAAGATTATGAATGATTGAATTATTCAAATTATGCTCTAAAAAAAACGAATGCAAGAGTGTTTCCAAACCTCGTGGCCAAACTTTGAGTTCGATCCCAAGATACACAGTTTCCAACAACGAAGGCATGTTAAATGAAGTTAATTATCACCTAAGTTTAGAAGTCCATATGCCACCAACTTTCACCAACTAACGTAATTGCCTATTTTACTGGTTCACTTGGACTATTATAATTATCATAGTGATCACAATAATCAATAATTATTGCTGAAAAACAACTAGCTAATTGCCCAGTTATATTCAGGTTCTAAAATTCTGAAACTAGGTAAAATAAATTCGTTTAGTTTCTTTTTCTCCTAAATTTGATGAAGCACATTATCATTTTTCAAACATCATTCTTTGCTAGAGTGTAGTGTTCTCCTATATGGCTCCAGCCGAATTATCTGTAAAAAGTAACGATAATCCATACTAATATTATACATGCGAAAGTAACTCTGTCTATATGTCATGCTTTCACGCCTAAACCACTGAACCGATTTTGCTGAAATTGGGTACAGAGATGGACTTATTTATGATATATTTTTGATTTATTTTTTAAATGTTCACAAACAAGAATAGGATGAAAGTTCGTCTTTTTTGAAGATATTGTCATGAAACTTTGCATTATTATACGCATTGATAATAAATATATATAATAGAGCATTTTTGAAATTTCGACCTTTGTGGGGATGATAGTTCGTAAGGACGCGGGCGGAGCCGCGGGCAATAGCTTGTAATATAATAATATTCATTACGTCAAAAACATGTTTGCAAAAGCAGCATTTGGAAGTTTATGTTAGGAGCCTCCGCTCTTCCATTGCATAATTTTATGATATTAACACAATATAATGTTAACTAAAAAAACAATGTAACTCACGAACTATTCTTTAGATTTTTATTTTAAAATAGCTATTAACAATACAATTATTATAATTGATATAACGCCTTGTGTGAATGTGTGTGAGGGTATATACATGTAGGTGTGTGTTTGTGTAAATTTATTTATAAGTACATTCTAAAAGTGTTTTCGTTTTTAGGGTTCCGTAACCAAATGGCTGATATTTCTGAAACTATAAGAACTATGCTGTTGATAAGTAGATGTATTTTGTGAACCGCATTAAGATTTTCACACAAAAATAGAAAAAAACAATAAATTTTGGGGGTTCCCTATACTTTGAACTGAAACTCAATTTTTTTTTCATCAAACCCATACGTGTTACCTATGGATAGGTCTTCAAAAATGATATTGAGGTTTCTAATATCATTTTTTTCTAAACTGAATAGTTTGCGCGATTGACACTTCCAAAGTGGTAAAATGTGTCCCCCCCTCCTGTAACTTCTAAACTAAGAGAATGACAAAACTAAAAAAAATATATGATGTACATTACCATGTAAACTTCCACCGAAAATTCGTTTGAATGGGTAGTAGTAGGTAGTTTTTTTAATACGTCATAAATCGTAAACCGCAATTAACCTTTCATTAAATCAACGCAAATATAAAAATAAAATAAAAAACATTATTATGTTACTTGCTGCTACTCAAACTCAACCCTTCATGGGCAAGTCCGACTCGCACTTGGTCGGTTTTCTCAATATGTACATTTAATTTTATTATTTTTACATTCATAGTACTGTTTTGTATAGGTATACATTTGATTCTTGCTTGGAACAATGAGAGCCTTCTTGGCATTGGATATCTTACCTTCTGTTTACCGACTCGTGATCTGCACTTACAATACAATATAACATTCTGTATTGTACACCATGAATATTACTGTTATTGTATTACGTTTTCTGAAGCTACTCGTCAATATCTCGATGACCATGGGTTTCGCGCGCATGCACGTGAGCGCCACAGACGTATTTTATTTATCTAGTTTTTTTTTAACATCTTGATTGATCAATGATGCACGAATGTCTTTTTCTCAATATTGATATAGTTCTCGAGCATAAATTAAATGCTTAAAAGTGTTAGAAATACAAATTCTTCAATAACTTCTTTTAGAGAAAATGCTTATTGATTTCCTAAGAGGTGTGTTACCGTAAGCCGTAAGTGAACAGAATATTTCTCACCAGAAAAGTACAAGGAAGTACGACGTTGCACTTTCGGTCCAACACTATATTTGTCATTTTATTACAGGTTTGTACGTTCAACCTTAAGTCGGTGCTCTAGTTTTCATCACGTCATTTCTCCCCAAGCTTGAATAAGGTGATAGAATTCTGTACACGTACAGTCTGCACGCGCGTTCGAATTTGAACTTTTGACTTACATACCGAATAGCCTATTTGTTTGCTACAGGCAGCTACAGGTAAGCTAGTATTTCGTACGGGATTAGTTGATATTTTGTTATAAATTATGCCAAATTATGGTTAGTGTAGTTTTGGTATAGTTACAAACTAGTCACTCATTTGTGGAGTTGTATTAGCATGTAGTTATGATTTAAATATAAAAATGAATCCCTATATCCCTTGGTCACGGTATCACATGTGAAATGCTGGACCGATTTCGCTATTTATTTTTTTGTTGTGTTTATTACTGTCATGATAAACAACAGAAAAAGGAATGAAAGATTTAGGAAAGTCCACAAGAATAGTCGGCACTCGGGTGACACCGGGGCAAGCGAGTAAACAATATTAGAGTACTTTCGTACAAAGTACTAGAGTAGACTGTCAAGTACGTAAGTCTGCACTGTGCTTTGATGGTTAGCACTTATAATTTCCACTGTTAGCTATTGGCGCTATCTTTGAGCTATGTATATTCGTAGAAAGAGAATTCGCAGGCTTAGGCAGTTATGTAGTCATATTATAACAACATAGGTAACTTTTCCTAAACAATCTGTGCTCCTTTGGAACGCGCTACCTCTTGAAATCAGGAATGCCACCAGCAGTCATGTGTTCAAGCCAAAAGTTCGCCAATTACTTCTCGACAAACTGGCAGAACCATCGCGGCAATAATTTGAAATTAATCACACTTTGTATCATACATATGTTTATCGAATTTATGATTTGTTATATATTGTGTATTATTTTAATATATATGTGGTATATTTATATTTATTTATCAATATGTATAGGTACTGATAGGTATGATATTACTTACATTACCTATTATATTCATAGTTTTATTTAATCAATAATTGTTGCTCACAATAATCCACCTACTAAGTTTCTCTCTGCGCCACCTTTGGTTGACTGGTAGAGAATGCCTGTGGCATTAAGTCTGCCTTCATTCAAAATAAATAAATAAATAATTCATTTTGAATTAAAGTTTCTAAAGTCATAGACATTATAAAGAGATGGCTTGTATGTGTTTGCACGTGCAATTTGATCTTGATATTTTGATGAAATGTTATAAAACCAATGCTAAAATATTTGAACAATTTAAAATTTTGCACCTAATTCCTAGGTAATATTGAGTTAGAGGCAAACGAAACCGAACCATTGTCTAATTAAGATATATTTTATGCGTGCGAATGGTCGCCGAACAGAAACACACAATCCTGTCGAAATTGCTGTGTAGTTGACAGACGGCTCAACATTTCGAAATTAGAAAGGGTCTGAAGGGATTATATAAGGATATTTGAATATTTCTTATGTAAATGGCTCGGACTGTTTCCGCTTTGCGAGTATATGGTGGTCGTATTACTAAATTTATTGCAGTATTGAATACGAAAATACGACGACATACGTCCCGGTATTTGATGAGAAATGTTTATGAAAGTACCTACTCGTACTTTGAGAATGCCTTGCATCCCAAGAACGTTAGTCTCCGTCATAGCATGTGGTATTTATTGCATACCTACAAACTTTCTTCGTTAAACTTAATTTTAAGAACGATATTATCGTCAACTAATAACATCGACAATACTACATTAGGTAGGTAGGTATTGTTAAAACTTGAAAAAATTTAAATGTTACGATTATCTCTGGAATGAATTAAGATACATAATAATAAATAATACGTTATTGTAACACTGAACTTCGAAGTGTCTATGTACAAGTACGGATACTATGAAAAACCGGCCATGTGTGAGTCGGACTCGCCCATGAAGGGTTCCGTAGTAGCAAGTAACATAATATAAAAGTTCTTGTACTTCATTGTAACAAAAAAAAACTACTTACTAGACCTCGTTCAAACCGATGTCTGGTAATGTACGTTATATATTTTTTATAGTTTTATCATTCTCTTATTTGAGAAGTAACAGGAGGGGGGTACATTGCCACTTTGGAAGTGCCACTCGCGCAAACTATTCAGTTTAGAAAAAAATGATATTAGAAACCTCAATATCATTTTTGAAGACCTATCCATAACCCATATGTATGGGTTTGATAAAAAAAAAAAGTTTTTTTTTTCTGTTTGTGTGAAAATCTTAATGCGGTTCACAGAATACATCTACTTACCAAGTTTCAACAGCTTAGTTAGCAAAAAAGTGGTTGTGACATACGGACTGACAGACACAGACAGACATGACGGATCTATAAGGGTTCCGTTTTATGCCATTTGGCTAAGGAACCCTAAAAATGGTTTTATTAAATTATAGTGTCATGTTTACAAAAGCCCGAATGTTGAAAATGTTTTTGTCTAACACAGACCAAATACGCTACGGACCGATCAACCTGTTTGACGGAAACAAAGGGCTTGTTGGGGTTTGAATTTTTTAAGAATTTCAAAGAGAATCCTTGTCCAAAGACGGATAGGAGAGTTTAGAGTAAATGCCACAGTATTTAGGAAAATTTATTAAGGGGATACTTTTAAAACTTTTATTAATAAGCAAAATGCTGCTGCCAGTATTCAATAGATTTTTCACACGCTGAACAGCAAAGTGTTGTCTAAGCGGAGTCGAGGTGATTCCATAAAATATTGAGATCTCTCTGAGAAGAAGCATTCTATTACGTGATCACGTCACCATGGCCGTCACGTTCCTGTGCGGAACTTTTTCTTGAAGAAAATGTATCTTCTGCTTTACCTTACAATATGGTTTCTGAAATATATTGACGTATTTATATATATTCATCCTTGTAACTACATTTGTATAATTTACATAATTACGTTAAATTACAGCAAGGTGAATACATATTGCTGGCATTGTAGAAAAAGTTTTTAGATCTTATAGAGAGCAAATAGCTCCTAACTCTACATACTTTTTTTTGAGCGGGCAGTAACGAAATGTACCTTTTTTTTCGTGCGGAAATCCCTTCGGATACCCCCCGCCGCGGGGGCGGTTATGTCGGCTTGCACCGACTAAAATCGCACGCCGTCTCGGGTCTTAAGACGCCGGGGTGTAAGGTTATCCATAGAGCATATCCCTCGCACCCCGACTGACCCTGGGCCATCTCCTCTAATCAGAGGGACACGTGGAAAGCTTCCGAACAGCCCTCAACAGGGCCGTCCTCGCCTCGGTCGGAGTTGGCCGTAGGCGGCAGCGTCTCTCCCACCCTAGGAGAGAGGTGCTGCCGTCTCCGTTGCCCAGGGTGCACCGCGTGGAGGTCCCCAACCAAGCACCCCAATGTACTCGTACCTCTACCTCATGCAGCGCGATACGGGGGATGCCACAACGGGTATGTGAGATTCTCACTAGCTACACTGACGAAGAGATGAGAGTAGAGTCGATTATTACTCTAAATTTGGACCACCGGAGTTAAAAAGGCTCTTGTTTCGCAGTAAATACCTTTTGAGCAGTATAAAGTTTTGGTTTTTAGGGTTTCAGAGGTTACTAATCAATATTGGTTCGTTGTTGATTAATAATAAATGTTATTGCTGTTAAGCTGAGCGAGCGAAGCGAATGAAGTTCTTATTCGCGGCATAGCCGTTTTTTGGTGGCTGAACTCCTCCGTAACTACTCGCGCGATCTTGACCAAATTTACCACGGTGATAGTGTGGACACTGAGGAGTGTCTTGAAGCGAGACGGTTCATGTCCGATGAACCATTGAGGAATAATCACCGAAAAACAGTTTCACGAGCGCGCGGCCTTATAGCTAAGCGCGCGACCGTCGTCGTAAGATATCTTATTTTCGAGTAAGAGTCCTGCTCGCTCAGCTCAATTTATTTCAGTCGCACCCTGCACTGAATTCCTAGTTTAATAATGGATACCTACTTAAAAATTGATTTATTATTTGTGGTGTTTCTCCAAAGTTCCCGTATTTCTAATAACTTTGAATAATTTATAGCTAATATTTTTTGTAACAACTCCATATTGCTATTGCTACTACGTAAGAATATGCATATATCTACTAATAAAAATATTCTTATGCCAAAACCTTGTTTTAAATTTCAAAGTGTAAGTAACGGATAAGTGATTCAAGTTGTTGCAAGCGACATGGTAGTAATTAGTTTACCATCGTATCAGTTTTATATATACGTACGTATATAAGTATATATAAAACTGATATACGTACGTATTTAGAAAACTGATACGTAGTACGTGTACGTATCATATATTCGGCTACTGATTGATTCCAATATTTGACCATAATTTATTTATTATAACTGGAAAAATATCTAAAGCATTCTATACGACCTAGAGAAACCATGCTTCATACACATAAAAAGAAAATCAATTGTATATCATTTTGTAACCCTGGTTTCTTTTATTTAGTTATTCACACACCCAACCCAGACCCAGATATTACTCAGAATTTGTAAAAGACTAAGGATAAGTACATTACTTCTAAATTACTAATGGTAGGGACAAACATCTACACTTCTTTTTATATAAATCTTGCAGTTTGCACAAAATTGTTTGTCGATGAAATGCAATAGTCTTTGAATTAGTTTGCAAACATTGAGTCAGATAGCCTAGAACCTAGAGATAATTTCCACGTGGATAGAGTTGCACGTTAGTCTAGATATCTCTATGGGTTGTTTGCATTTAACTCAATCGATAGTCGGCGCAATCCCTGTGCACGCATGGGGACGCAGAGTACGTATTGCAGTATACCTAGGCTAACTGTATCTATTTAGAGTTTAAGGATACTGATTTTGATTATATTTTTAGCATTTCTATTAAATTGTATAAATTAAATTCAATGATAACGATACACACATATTATTACAATTACTTACGGGTGATTTAATAAGCGGTTGTTTTTTTAATTTATAATAAAACAGGAAAAAAATATAGAAAATGTGCAAATGGTTTTAAAGGTTCATGTAAATATTTGCCACGACTGCGTTTTAGGTGATCTATACGTGAATATAAATTTTCCAATCCAATATCTAAAAAGTAATCCTTTTTAGAATATATCGACCGGAATATTACCGATAATACGTGTAATGTTGTCGATGCTGGGTTATCGGCATAAACAAGAGACTTGATGTACCTTTTTTTTTTACCTAAAAAACTTTTTTTTTACTAAAACCGCACGCCGTCTCGGGTCTTCAGACGCCGGGGTGTAAGGTTGCCCATAAAGCATTTCCCTCGCACCCCGACTGACCCTGTGCCATCTCCGGTTTTGAGATGGCCCCCTCGGGTTTGGGAACCACGGTGTCCCCGTCTTGCCCCGGTTTGGGCGCTAGTCGCCCCGTCGTCCCGGCCTGAGTCTCCACAAAAATAGTCCAACGGAGTCAAATCGCACGATCTAGGAGGCCAATCCACTTATCCAAAACGAGAGATTCCACTAAATCACCCAGTTTTGATAAAATGATGAGATTTTCATTGTCAAAATTCCGGAAGAAGCTAATTAAATAAATATTAACTAAAAAGTATTCTTATATACGTTTGTATCTAATGATTCAGTGTTTAGCTAAACCATTATTTATCCAAAGCTAAAGCATTCGTTTGTCATTCATTTTCTCTCTTATCTTTGGGTTTTCGTTATCTATACATACAATAGAGTGTTGTTATGTTTGGAAAACTGATTTTTTAGAAACATCTAGGTGACCAAACTTTGCTCAGTTTTTTATTTCCACGTTTTCTAAAAATGAAACCCAGCTAGATTGATTTATCGGTACGGAACCCTAAAAAAGGAAGGCCAAAAGCTCTTGAAACCGGCGCGCTGAATACAGTAAAGTCCTAATTTCTAGTCCATATGTATCCTCTGTGAAAATTTGCCGTTTCAAGCTCAAAAACAACTTTTCTTTTCGTGTATTATGTAGTTTTTTTTTGATTACATAACCAGCTTTAAATTATATGCCGTAAGAAGAAAATTGGAATTCTTAAGAAGGAAATTGGGCATTAGTTTTTTGGAGTTCGATAAAAAACTTATTAATATATTCAATGAACTCATCTCAACCATCAATCAACACTTTCAGATGTCTGTAATGTAGAAGTGCTTCATAGTATCTAAGTTAACCTACGGAATAGTCGTATACTGCGTCTAGTGACGTAAATCTGTGCCAACGACAAGATCGTGGTGCGGCCGACTGAGTGGCGCCAACTACCCTCTATTCACAATTGTACCATTTAGCCGCTGCAGCGACAAATAGCTTTGTTTAATGTAATTTTTTCTTTTTGTAAGATTGCTTATAGTAACCGAAATTACTAGTATTCCCGCTAATCTCTCTCCCTGCGTAAAATTGCATGCGTTGGGAGTGGGTTCAAGTCAGTAGTGTAATGGGCAGGCCAGGCAGCTTTAGCTTGCCTTTACTTGCTTAAAATTAGGTAAAACTCATATAGTTTAACGATTGTCTGAAGATCCTTGTCCAACGACATAACATAAAAACAATAAAAAAAAAAATTACAAAAATCGGAATCATCAATTTAACTAAATTGGAGATAACTATCTCTAAGAGCCTATAAAGTATTATAAGTAATTGAAAACAATATTTTAATGCAGGTAAAAATAATAGTATTCTGGGTCACCGAGGTTTCATCGGTTTTTTGAAGTTGAAAACTTCTTTAGGCGCGTTGAGCACTTTTTGGGTGAAGAAAAATCATGGAATTCGCATCATCATCACCGAAGGCTCCAACTCCTTCCTAAATATTTGATAACAACGCTATCTAGCCCTTGACGGGTTAAGTTGTATCACGTAGTAGCGAGCAACGTCACTTTATAAACTCTGAAATAGGTGAAAAAAGCAACTATCTCTAAGAGCCTATAAAGTATATAAGTAATTGAAAACAATATTTTAATGCAGGTAAAAATAATAGTATTCTGGGTCACCGAGGTTTCATCGGTTTTTTGAAGTTGAAAACTTCTTTAGGCGCGTTGAGCACTTTTTGGGTGAACAAAAATCATGGAATTCGCATCATCATCACCGAAGGCTCCAACTCCTTCCTAAATATTTGATAACAACGCTATCTAGCCCTTGACGGGTTAAGTTGTATCACGTAGTAGCGAGCAACGTCACTTTATAAACTCTGAAATAGGTGAAAAAAGCAACATGTTAACTTAGTGTTAACGTCGAAACTAAATTCGCTAGGTGGCACTTTTAGAAGTTTCAGAGATATTCTTGGCCAATTTCTATGAATCTTCCGTTCAATATTATTTATCAGATAATATCTAGTGATACTTGTATGTATATCCCTGATATAGTAAGCAGAGGGGTATTAACATATTTCCTGACGAATTAAAAGACAAACAAACGTAATTGTTCAAGTTTTCACTTCTATCGACACTCTCGGAGTGCCACAGGAATTAGATGGTGTCTATAAATGAAATCTAGCGAGATCGATTTATCGCCCTCGAAGCCCCCTGCATGCTATATATTTTGTGAAAATCGTTGGAGCCGTTTCCGAGGTTCAGATTCTATATAGGTATACATATACATATATATACAAGAATTGCTCGTTTAAAGGTATTAGATATACCTATATATACACGGTAATTAATTTTAACTAAAATAAAATCATATTCGTAGTAAAACCGCGTCGTTCATTACAAAAATATATAAATAGTAAAAAAAGAGGGTAATAAAAAACCTTACAACATATAGCGATGTAAGGGCTTTATTCGTTTTTGGGGTTGTTTGTTCTGGTTGAATAGGTCGTCGCCCTTGCCGCCCAGACAGCCACAAAGCTTTGACGAGAAACAGGTATGATTCATTAAATTTGTGTACATACAGGATAATACTGATAGATACTGAAATATATTCAATAGTCTTATTAACATCAACTATATTGAGATTTCATAATGAATTTTTAACATCACTACAATACATAGTATATAACGAAGTCGATTTTCTCGTCTGTCTGTCCTAGTGAATGCTTAGATCTTTACAACTACGCAACGGATTTTGATGCGGTATTTTTTATAGATAAAGTGATTCGAGAGGAAGGTTTATATGTATAATACATGCATAATCACGCGGGAGAAGCCACTGGCGTCCACTAGTAAATTATATAGTTGAAGAGTTTGTTTGGTGGGTTAAACGCGCTAATCTCAGGAACTACTGGTTTGAATTGAAAAATAATTTTTGTGTTTCATAGCCTATTTATCGAGGAAGGTAACAGGGGAGCGGAGCAGTAATAATATATGTCAACAAATCGGGCAAATTTCCATACATTATTGCAAAACTAATGTATGTGTAAGTATGTCGGCGGGCGAAGCCGCGGGGGACAGTTAGTTTGTTATATAGATATGGATGCAAGTTAGGGTAGCAATACGCAAGTTGTCAATGGAACTATTTAATATAATATAGATATAGCGTATGTTTTTTGTCAAATACAATGGAGTTACGCTCAGTTAAGGACATGCAGCAGATACATAATGAAAAACGCAATGTAGTTAGGCAACGTCTAAGATAATTTTTTTATGTCAAACTTGTGATCAAGAGATCATTACACTACCGACAGACGTGAGTCCACTTCGATCACAAGCAATTTCGCTAGGCTATTTACAAGAAAACTAGTAATTTCGGTTACCTACTAGTACTCTTAAGAACTCTTAAGAAATTGTGTACACACGTTTTTTCTGACTCAATAAACACAATTATGTTATTGGAACACCGCAAGGAAACGGTTCAGTTAGACCCTGCTCTTGTTGGTTTTCACCAAGTAATCCAATACTGTATGGAACAATGTATAATTGTAAAATATGCAAAATTTATGTGAGTATTCATATGAATTGGTTCAATATATTATAGTCTTTTTTTAGTACAAATCTTTAATTGAATTGTTTGAGTTAAAAGAAACCTATGTCATGAACTTATTCAGGAATACAGTAATACACTCACCACATGATCACATGGGATACAAGAATACGGTAGAATACAGTAATTTGTACAGTGATGAAAATACTATTACTTAATAGGTAATTACTTACTACATAGTAGTAATGGCAATGCTAAAAGACCTTAAAAATGTTTTATCTCTTACGTGACAATTTAACTACTTAAATCATACTTAATTTTAACAGAAAACCATTAGTGACCGTTACTGGAATGTAACCGTTTAATAATATTTGTATAGAGTTGTCTGGTAGGTTATACGGTAGGCGTAAGAATGTGAGTACATGGATCTTCAATAACGCCTGAAATCGACGGGCTTGCATAAACGGTTTATTGACAGAAGAAAGAAAAAAATCCGTTCCCGCAGGGGGAACGCACAGGTAGATTTCGTGAAGCAATTAATATTATTTTATATAGAGAACTACGGACTTTAAGCAGTTTAATATTTTTTTCTCGAAAACGGTAACTTTTAGCGAAAAACTTTTCAGACATTTATTTTAAAATTAAAAATGGCCTATCGATTAAAAATGTTTCCGACATCAAGAATATTCACCGGTTAGAAGTTATGATTTTTTTCCCGAGAAATTTTGGTTTTTCCCCCCTCCACTTTTAGTTAAAGTTTTAATCTTATAGGTTTATAATTAAAAGTTGTTGGTATTCATGTATACTATGGGATAAAATTAGAACGGTTCGAATATCTTTCATGGAACGTGAAATTTTGAGGAAAAACTGATTTCACAAAAAGTGAGGCCCTACCGTCCCCTTAGGCCGGAACGGAACGGAAATAGTTCGTGAACGGGTGGACCGTTCACGAACTTAAACTAAGTTTACACCCAAGCAATTTTTGACCGCAGTTTGAAAGCGATCGGGGCAAAAATGCGACCGTGAGAGTGCCGCAAATTTTGGGAAGTGGAACCATATATACATATATATATATATGTATATATATAAACTTTTTGACCAGTGGTCATTTCGGACTCAGGAGGTCATAACTATACCTCCTATGAAGATTTTTTTTTTAAATTCGACAGTAGTCAAGAAACCAATAGGTAGATCGATTTCATCAAAATCTACCTAAAAGTGAGGTGTGTAAACATGAAAGTGAGTGTACAGTTAACGACAAAAGTGGTTTAACAAATTCTAATTTATTGATCACTTTAGCTCTTAAACCTTTCATAAAATAATAAACAAAACATGAAATATATGACTAACTTTGCCTTCTGGGGATGATAAAACTACTTTTATATTCATTATTAATGTAAAAAACGTTTAAAAATATTTAAGTGTTAATACACTTTTGTCATTGAATGTACACATTGAATGTACACGTGGTTCAATTCCTCAGGGAATTGAACCACGATTCATTAGTGGGATATGTGCAGTGTATGCAGACACAGGCATAAAGAAGACGAGTTCTAAAAACTTCAAAACAAAAAAAAGATAACCTTAAATTGCAAATCGCGACAAGCATATAGAATAGTTTTTACTTCTCGTTCATGTTTTTGTTTATTACGATATTACATTATTAAACTAAATTGAGATTGAATTGATACTGTACAGGAGTGGAGCTTTATTGAATCAGTTTGATAACCGTTGAAGAACGAATATTCCCGGCACAGTTTTTAAACAATGATAGTGCTTAGATAAATTATTGTGCTTAGATACTTAGATAAATTAAGTTAAATGGGTACATGATTACGATAGCACGGTACTCAAATAAATACATTCTTAATCTACTCTATTGGCTTAACATTAGCATATATTTGATATATCCACTTCAAATACTTAATTCTAAGACGTAAAGTGCTTCCCAGCTAAGGTTCTCGAGCACCTACTTAAATATATAAGGGAGAAGATTTGTTTGTAATCTCTACTCAACAAGTCAGATTTTGTTAAATTAAGTATATACGTAGGCACTCGCCTGTTTGTTGCTGTTCTTGTATTTGCTTCTAATATTCAACAAGTTTTCTGTTACTTTTAGTGACTTATTGGTTTGTTTGCAGAATTACCAATGTTCGCCTAACATAAAGTGCAATCCACATGAACGTTTACGTCATGAACTTCTCGTCCTTCGAATCCAAAACTGTCATCTTTTTCAAAATCATCAATCATACCATGGTAACCCTTGCAATTATACATATCATCAATCTTTCAAAGTTTTTAATTTGAGTATTTATTCTAACCGGGATTACACTAATCCACGTTCATAACATGCCCTTTCAAAGTATTTAATTTGATTCAATTAAATTTTTAAGCATTTTGTATGCTTACTTTTTCTGAAGATTTCGATCGAAAAAGAGAACATCTAGAACGGGACTTGAACCCGCGACCAGTCCCTCACAGGGGTAATGCTCTGACCAGCTGAGCTATCTAGACACGTCCCAGATATTCGAAATTCTCCGATATATTATACCTACATATACGTCTTAAGGCGACGCTGTTTAAAAATGACTGTAAAGTTATTCATTGTTTCCGTAGTTCGCAAGAATTACGGTAGATGGCTCCAGTGTCGCCTTAAGACATATATAATAATCGGAGAATATTTAATTTGAGTTTTTAATCTAACCGGCATTGCACTAATCCCAGTTCATAGCAACCAATATATAATGTTAGTCTTGTTATTATTAGCAAGTAGTGACGTCGCTGGTATCAGTATCACCTGAAGCTTTGAGCCAAGATTCAAAGGAGAACTATATACGTGGCGATCTGCATAAATTGATCAATATCTTGTTCTGCATCTGAGCGGCAATTCCAGTTACATTCAAAGATAGTACTTTGGGACCCGGCGTCCACACATGTCGTTTCCGTAATTTGGTTTGTTTTGGCTGATGGTGCCCTATTGTAGTATTATTGGTATCTGTATGACCCTCATTTCTGAGAACTCCCTTGTAGCTTACTAACAGGTGAGATGAAGTCATATTGACGTGACCGATGTCAGAAAAAACTATTAATCGTAACAGTATCTGTCTAAAAATATATTTAGCAGGTCTGAATAGATTTTAAAGTTGATTGAATGAAAGGTAAATTGCGGTTTACGATTTATGACGTATTAAAAAAAACTCGGTGGAAGTTTACATGGTAATGTATTTTTTTTTTAGTTTTATCATTCTCTTATTTTAGATGTTTAGGGGAGGGGGGGGGGGGCACATTTTACCACTTTGGAAGTGTCTCTAGCGCAAATATTCAGTTTAGAAGAAAATTATAGTTGAAACCTCAATATCATTTGTGAAGACCTTTGTTTGGGTTTGAAGAAAAAACACTTAGACACTTTAGACACTTGGTTATAACATTATTACAAAATATCTATAGGGCAACCTGGGAAAACTGAGGAAAGTATCTACGATCCACATTAAAATACCCATAACTGTTTTAAAATAAGATCAGAATCTTCGATTACGTATTTTTGCTATTGTCATCTATTAGTATTTTTTTTCAAATGTATAATTTGATAAAAAGTGTAACTCGATAACCCGCGTATATTATCAATACATAGACACTTGGATATAACATTATTACAAAATATTCACCGATGGGTCTATAGGGCAACCTGGGAAAACTGAGGTAACTTTCTACGATCCACATTAAAATACCCATAACTGTTTTAAAATAAGATCAGGATCTTCGATTACGTATTTTTGCTATTGCCATACAATTAGTATATTTTTTCAAATGTATAATTTTTTTCCAACCTCAATTTTTTTTTAACTAGACTCAAAGTAGTCATAGTTTTACTAGCTTGTGTTATGGGTTCCAGAATGCGGATAAACATACTTATATACTTTTTTGCGTAAATACATATTATACCTTTTTTTTTTTTTTTTTCGTGCGGAAATCCCCTCGGATACCCCCCCGCCGGACAGCGGGGGCGGTTATGTCGGGCTTGAACCGACTAAAACCGCACGCCGTCTCGGGTCTGCAGACGCCGGAGTGTAAGGTTGCCCATAGAGCATATCCCTCGCACCCCGACTGACCCTGGGCCATCTCCGGTTTCGAGATGGCCCCCTCGGGTTTAGGAACCACGGTGTCCCCGTCTTGCCCCGGTTTGGGGGAGGGGCGCTAGTCGCCCCACCGTCCCGGCCTGCTTCTGCTGGGGTGACAGGCGGCCTCACCTGCCACCCCCAGGCCTGCGCTCATGGAGGACGGAGGTCGTTAAGCGACCACCGGCGCCTGAGTCGCCTGCGACGCGAGGCGAGCATGTTGCGGGCTCGGCGGGCCGGGAGGGTTCTGAACCTCTCCCAGGCGCGCTCCGCCATCTCCTTCGCGAGCATCACATGCTCGCAGAAGGAGGTGGCGGCGGCCCACGCGCTCGCGCTCCGCACCATTGCCGCAATCATGCTGCCGAGCGAGAGGACTCCCACCCCGATGGCTGCCACGAGGTCACGCCTCGGCACCTCCCACGCCGGGCAGTCCGCCAGCGTGTGCAGCCCTGAGTCCTCGCTCGCGTCACAATGATGACACTCAGGCGTTGGCTCCTTCCTGATCCGATGCAGGTGGTCCCCGAAGCACCCCTTCCCGGAGATCACCTGCGTCAGTCGGTACGAGAGGCTTCCGTGTCGCCTCTCTAGCCAATCCTCCATGATGGGCCTTACCGCCGCTATTGCGGCGTGCCCTGCGCTTGGTCGCCCAAGTCGTTCCTTCCACTCCACCACGATGGCCTGGCGGAGCTGGGACTGCATGGCCTCGATTTCTCGATGCTCAGGGTTCAGTCCCTGCTCCCGCGCCTCCTTTCGCCACTGGTACAGTTGCGAAAGGGCTCTCGCCTCCAGGTCCCATGGCGGAGTTCCGGCAAGGAGACTCGCCGCCTCGAGGGAGATCGTGCGGTACCCGCGGATGACCCTGATGGCCATCACTCGCTGCGGAGCGCGCAGCATCCGCACACTTCCGGCCTTCAGGGCCTCCGCCCATATTGGGCACCCATACAAGGCCATGGACCGCACGATCCCCGCGTAGAGTCTCCTGCAGGAGTCATCGGGCCCCTTCATGTTGGGCAGCAGCCGCGCCAGAGCGAGAGCTGTGCCCTTCAGTTTGGGGGCCAGACTTCGGATGTGCTCTCCGAAGTCCCATCGGCCGTCGAGCACGAGCCCCAAATATTTCATTTGGGGCTTGATGCCGATGCGATTACCTCCCACGATGAGACTGGATCCCTCAGGTGGCTTGCTCCGAGGCCCATGAAAGAACAGGGCCTCGGTTTTTATTATACCTACATAGAAATACCCAGACCAATGCAAATAGACATATTCATGCATACAAATATTTGTACTGAGCGGGAATCGAACCCGCGCCCCCTGTCGTAGCAGTCTACCAGGCTACGCCACATAGGCTGTCCAAAAAAAAGTGCTCACTAATTATATTGAAAATGTGAAATTTATTGGAGCTATGCAGAGTATAGTTTAGCAAGTATTCTCTCGAACACTCTTTACTTTTCAGCCTGCCTATGCCTGGATTGATAAGAGATAGACTAAAAAGGCGTTTGGTTCAAAACAATAATTAATAGCTAGTGGTGATATTGGAATCAATTTGGAAGTTATTCCATTTGCAATATGTCACCAAAAATATATAATACAGGCAAACGCAAATACATTATTACCGAATTGTTTGCGGATGCAATAATTTTCAAACTGCATATTAAATCACATCATGTATGTTTTACGAAAGATCGTGAATGGTTTTATGTGGATATCCTTATAAGTATATGAATGTCACCAACACTACAAAATATCTCCTGATAAATATATCTTACATTTACATACATACGGTACATAATGTCGCAATATAATCAAATTGTTGTACCTACCATTTTGTTTTACCTGTAATTTTAGTACACAAGTTTTAGCTGTAGTTATTCCCTTACATTATTATTACTGTGAAACTTAGTGAGCAAACGCTTTAAATTTGAACGCTCCTTCACACTTGATTAAACTAGTATGACACTACAAGGCGCTTAACAATTCCAAGAAAATGCAGTCAGAACTTACATGTATCTCACACCTAGTAGAAAAACATTATTTGGCGCGGAATGATCACACTCCGGGCCAAATAGCGCTGTCTACCGCACCACGTACCATAGTCAGATGGTTGAAATAATTTATTCAACTCTTCACCTGAACTAGTATTATAATATTGCTTGAATAGTACAAAGTGTACGGGGGGTGAACCCATTGCCATCAACCGGGTACTTTTCCTGACACCTTGCTGCTATTGAAAAACATCAAATATCATTGCCCGACTCAGGTATCCACCGTATGGTATTATACCATTATATTTGTAACATTTTTGTCCTGTAGATACAAACAATCGACAGCTATCGGTATGAAAGTACCGTAATCCTAATTGCATTCTATCAGTTCAATCAATTTCGAATTAATTTAAGTAAAATACAAGTAATGAAATTTCAGCATTATGTTAAAAAATACGGTTGGGTAGGTGCTTTAAATTCAATTATAGGGCTGGGTTTGATAGAATTAAACCTCTCTTAACTGATCAATAGAGTTTTGCAATCAACTTGATTGACACGTTGTCTGTACCTGTCAGTAAACTTGACAAGGATTTAATTAATCTATTGGATAAATAATTAAGCTTGCCACAGCCAAACTTTAAACAAATAAACTTAACTTTTTTTTTATTGTCCATAGCTTTCGACCTATAAATCAATATTGCGGAGTGTAGAGAAACAAAAATAGCTGCTCATATAATATTAGTGCATTTTCACCTTGTTATCGCCCAGTACTCTCAAGGCTATAAGCCATTCCCATCAGCATAACTCCTATATTGCTATCTGTTTATAATGAAATGGAAACTATCCATCCCCTGTCCATACTTATCCGATTCGTATCAGTTTCGACTGATCGTGTTGAACTAATAAGTAAAAACTTTGTCACCGTCTTTAATTTAAAGTTGATTATTGATCTTTCGAAACTTGTATATGCATTGGTCAAAATGAAAATATTATTTAAGGTAAATGACGTCCAAAAGGATTAATCAGGTGTTGTTAAGGGAGAGAGTAAATTAATTAATAAGTAAGCCTCGATCTTTTTTTGATATTGGTTTAGTTCCATAAGCGATAGTAGACCGGGCGCTACAGGTTTTTGGCTATGAATAGTCCGAGGACCAGCTATGACTGGATTCCTATTCCTGAGACCCCAAATAACTAGAAAACACCACTTGCCGCCAGGTGTGATGTTCCCCTTCCGCCTATTTTTTTAAAACTTTTTCCATACTTTCGATTGGTCTACGACGATAACAATATACCATTGTAGATAATTTCTTCACAAATACGAAATTGACCATTTCACAAAAGTAATATTCTTTACTGCGTTTCGTGACTTTCAGGTCCACAATCCACAACAAACAAGGTTTTTCACAATTTACCGGAGATTTACCGCAATTTTCTGCTTATTCGATTTGTTTTTCAAAAATACACATTTCTGATAGAAGCACTTGTTTTTACAACCTTTAGAAAGTAAATCTCCGGTAAATTGCGAAAAACCACGTTTCTCATTTGAAAGCCTATAACTTAAGTTTCAATTAATATGAAGTGTTGAATATCATTGATACATACCCTGTCTATATGACGCCACTTTTTTGGCGCCACTGAGCACCTTGAGAAAGTGAAAGTGAAAGAAAGTGTTCGGATAATGAAAAGACTGCAGTTAAAACCACCACTGTAAAGACGCGACGTGCAGCATTGAAAAAATAGGAGCTTTTATCTTTGAAAATTATAGATAGTTATAACTATAGGTATTGTCGGGTAACTTGTCTTTCATCTCCGCTCGCCACCGGTATTCGCTTAACACATTCCTAGTTACCGACCCCCTTGGCTCTAAAACTTTATTTAAATTAATCATCAAAAAAGAAATGAAAAATGTTAAATTCACCCACTAAGGATTACAAAAATAATTATACGTCAATTTATTTATTGCTTAATTTAAATGTAAACATCCTTTGTAAAATTTGTTAGTGTAGGCTACTTCAGAGGGCGACTGTATTGATTACATGTTTCTTAATATGGCCTTATTTTTATACACATTAAACACTTCACAACTAAGAGACAGTTTTTTAACGGTCTCCACCGTGCTAATTGAATTACTTTATTATTTACACTGATCCCGACGTCTCGGTTGCATTTCAGCAACCAGGGTCCCGGGTGGAAGCCGTTGAGAATAGTTTTATATCAATGTGTAACATTCACGTAAACTTCTGATAACTTTCACAACTTTCTTCTATCTTCGACACTAAATGGGTACCTATGTAACAGGATGAACTACAATAACATTAGGAGTGCATCTATTCTGAACGAATTCTTTAATCTGACGAGATTTGTTTTTATTTTATGTTAAATATTCGCGTTTACTTACGACAATAACACACAATAACATACAATACAAAGTTATAATGTAGACTGATTATCCTGTTTACATGTAGTACGTATTATGGTGAAGGTCAAATTGAAAGTCATCAGTGAATGAATACGGTGCAGCGTTCCATGTTCGGTTTAGGTAGTTCAATAATTAAAGTTTTTAACGTATGTTTTTTTTTTATACTTGTGGATATTGGCCTTTTTAGTCTTTCCTAAATCATTAATTTAGAATATTATTATTGCTGTTAGGTCTTTACTATTTTATTTATCAGTATCCTTTATGTTCCTTTGTTATTCGAATGGATCCTCTTTGTATTTCAATTATTGTTATTAAAATGCTTTCCATTATTGTAACACGCGACTAGCGGGTGGACAGAATGCATATATTTGTATTAATATAATTTATATATTGTTATTTGTTTATTGTACTGAATTGACACACATATATATATATATATATATATATATATATATATATATATATATATATATATATATATATACCTATATAATTATTTATTGATATATTTAACACTACAAAATTAATGAACGACTTCGATGGTAACAATGATAGCTTTTCATCTACAAGCAGCCTAGCCGACAGTTTTGTCAGTCACCGTTCACCGTCACTTGCAGACACTCTCCGGTCTCGATTTCTGGATGCCCCGAGGAATTTCAATGTAGTCTACATAAATGCCCAAAGCATTCCTGCTCATTTCCCGGATATGCTGGCAACCTTTGACTGTGAAAATATACACGCTATTGTGGTCACCGAATCTTGGTTGAAGCCCTGTCTGTCATCTATTCCTTACTCTCTGCCAGGGTTTCAACTTATTAGGAATGATCGCACGACTAACATACGTGATGGTTATGGTGGTGTGGCCATATACTTGCGGTCTCAGATTCCATTAGTTATTGTTGATATGTCACCACAACCACCACCATCAAACTCTGGCGAATATTTACTCATAGAGCTGGAACTTAACCATACCAAGGTTCTTCTTGGTGTGTACTATTCTCCATCTAAACGTGTGGATTATTTTGAATCTTTTGAACGTATGCTAGAAACATTCTTGCCTTCTTACGATCATGTCATTTTAATGGGCGATTTCAACACCTGCCTTTTACTCAATGACTCACGTTCTTCCTCCCTTCGACGAGTTACAGAATCTTGTAATCTTTCCATTCTACCTCTAAATGCCACTCATCATTTTCCTAACTGTGTACCTTCTCTTCTCGATCTAGTCTTAGTTTCTTCACCTAATCATGTAGCTATGCATGGTCAATATGCAGCTGACGCCTTCTCTTATCATGACTTAATCTTTCTTTCCTATCGAATTCGTCCACCCAAACCAAAACCTAAAATTATTTTTCAACGCAATTTTAACGCCATAGATAAAATAAAACTTCGCGAGGATGTTGCCAAGATAGACTGGGAACCTCTTTTATTGTCAAATTGCGTTGATACTAAAGTAAACATCCTAACATCTAAAATAATACAGCTTTATGACATACATGCTCCCATGCGTGCAATTAAACTAAAGCATTCGCCTTCACCCTGGCTTACCCAGGATATTAAAGATTTAATATCAAAAAAAGCTGCAGCTAAGACGAGGTATAAGTTTCGCTCCACGCAAGCAAATTGGGATAAATATGTGACCATTAGAAATCGCTGCAACAAGGTGTGTAGGAATGCGCAACGCCAACACATTCATACTTCGATTGAGAATGGAGATCCAGCTAAAGTCTGGAAATTTCTAAATACATTAGGAGTTGGAAGGTCACGTTCAAATTCTATTCCTAAAGACTTAGATATAAATTCACTCAACGTACATTTCTCTGCTTCGCCCAATTTTGATGGGGCTACGAAAACAAATACATTACAATATCTTTCATCTATTCCAACTCCTACATATCCACCTTTTGTCTTCGATCAATTGACTGCTTGTGATGTTAAGAAGAACATAATAGCAATTTCATCCAATGCTGTGGGGAACGATTGTGTCAGCAGGAATATGATCTTACCTATTCTTGATGAAATCCTTCACGTTCTCTGCCACATTCTAAATCATTCACTATCCTGTGGAGCATTTCCGTCTGCATGGAAAGACGCACAGTTAATTCCTTTACCAAAGAAATCCAAACCATTATTTACTGATTACCGTCCTATATCCATCCTTCCATTCCTTTCCAAAGCCTTTGAGCGACTCATTCACACTCAACTTAGTTCTTTCCTTACTAAAAATGCGCTGCTAAACCCTTTTCAATCTGGTTTTCGTCGTGGACACAGTACCGCCACAGCATTGGTTAACATAACTGATGATATAAGACAAAGCATGGACCGTGGAAAACTTACTCTTCTATCCTTACTTGATTTCAGTAATGCTTTTAATAGAGTGGATTTCCACATTCTACTTGGTACACTCAGCTCTATTAACATATCTCCAACGGCTATTGAATGGTTTCGTAGTTACCTGTTTGGTCGCCGGCAACGTGTTCGCATCGATGAATCCTATTCCTCTTGGTGCAGCACTACAGCTGGCGTACCGCAGGGTGGCGTTTTATCCCTATTACTATTCGCAATTTTTATAAATTCCATCTCTGAAAAACTTGTTTCATCCTACCACCTTTACGCTGATGATCTGCAAATATATACACAAGCTCCCTTAAGTGACTTACCAGAAGCCATTTGTAGGATCAACATGGATCTGGAGCATATTTCCGAGTGGAGTATAAATTATGGACTCACGGTGAATCCAACCAAAACACAAGTAATTGTCATAGGTAGTCCACAGTTGGTTTCGAGAATTGACTGGTTGCAACTACCGCAAGTCCAATTTGCAGGAGCTGTTTTACCAGTTAGTACCAATGTGAAAAACTTGGGCATCTACATCGACAATACCTTTTCCTGGAGAGCTCAACTCCAAGAAACAAGTCGGAAACTTTTTGCGTCAGCAGGGACTTTGCGGCGGTTACGAAACTTACTTCCAACTACTACGAAAATTTCGCTAGCTCAATCTCTTCTTCTTCCTATACTAAATTACGCCGATGTCAGCTATCCTGATCTCACCGAGGAGCAACTTGATAAGCTTGAGAGTCTCCAAAACTTTTGCATTAGATTCATATTCGGTTTACGTAAATATGATCACGTTTCTGAATTTCGCAACAGACTCAAGTGGCTCCCAATTCGCCTTCGCAGGAATGCTCATATTTTGGCATTATTATATAACGTTCTTTTCAACCCCACTACTCCTACGTATCTTAAAGAACGTTTTAGATTCCTTCGTGACACACATGTGAGATCCTTGAGGTCATCTGAGAACTTGACGCTGGAAGTGCCAGTGCACTCTACCACCTATTATGGCAAATCTTTTACTGTGAAGGCCGTTGGGCTATGGAATGCATTACCAGTAACCATTAGACAGACACAATCCATAAATATTTTCAAAAAAATGTTACACAATCATTACCTTTCTTTATTGTAGTCTATGAAAACACTCCACATATTCACACTCTATTTATTTATTTGTGTATGTATCTATATATTTGTATACTATATCATTATTATTCATGTGACGAATTATATTAAATGTTTATAAAACTACACCATCACTCACTTATATTATGTACTCTTCATTCCTGTCCATCCTAAGGTTGCCTGGAAGAGATCACTTTTAGTGATAAGGCCGCCCATTGTGCATTTAACTGTAATTGTTCCAAATTTGTGTCCATAATGTTTTGGTGTACAATAAAGAATTATCTATCTATCTATCTATCTTGATCAGGCCATTTTCGTACAGGTTGGAGAGACGCGGTGAAGTCAATCCACCCTGCCTAACTACACACTTCTACCCTTACTCCTCCGAGAGAGTTTTAGCCCGCCTTACAGTATTTATTTACTTATTACCAGTGCTCCAATACAGATAGGATTTCCGCCGGTGTTAAGCAGCTGTTCCCACAGTATGCTATATGATACAAGCTCAAATGCCTTTGAGAGGTCTATATAGCAGGTATATACTGGTGTCTTCCTAGCTGTGTAGTAATGCACAGTCTTCTTGAGAGCCAAGATTGCATTCTCAGCTGAAAGACCCAATCTAAAGCCGAATTGTGCATCGTGCAATCTAATATGCTTCTCCATGTGCTTGTCAAGCAGATTATGCAAAACCTTGGCTATAATGGTTGCTTGGGCAATCGGCCTGTAGTTAGTAATTATTTAGTCTTATTTTTAAAAACGGCACAACCAAAGTACGCAACAAGCTCTCAGGTAGATAAGAATAGCTTTTTTTTTAGCGTGTGGAAACCCGCGCGGGCTTCACCCCATCGGTGCCGACGGGTCGGGCGTGTCGGAATCGGACCGACTAAAACCACACGGTGTCCTCCACGGTGGCTAGCAAATAAGTCGACGACCTTCTCCTGACAATAATAAACGCAACAAAAAAATAATTAGCCAAATCGGTCCAGCAGTTCACGCGTGATGACGAAGGGAAATAGGAATTCATTATTATACGCATAGATTGGTTTTTTAAATATTTGCTCGGGCTGTTACGTACGCATTATGAATCTATGTCTCTCCCCAAAGAGTTTAACCGATCACAATCACCAGCAGAGAAATACTTTGCCAGTGTTATTTTATTACATTTTTTAACTTTCTCTCTCTATCTTAATTCTTTGAATGGGAAATCGCGTTAATTTCCCTAGCAGGAGGTAGATAATAACGTTAAGATGTTATTTTCGTGATTTTTCGAGGGATTATACTTCAAATATAGGTAAAAGGTATAATACAGACTGTTTTTTTATTACTTTAATCCCCTGTGAAAGTCAGATGAATGAAAAATGGATATTATTCGTTGTTTTCAAATTATTTTTCTTTTGGGGAAATTCGACAGATTTTGATGTAGTTTTTAAGATACAGAAGAGATGTATTCGATCTATGTTTCGATTAAAAATAACTGACAGTTGCAAACCGTATTTAAAAAAAAAAATATTTTAACTTTACCAAGTATGTACATCTTTGAAGTTGCAATATCTGTTAAGACTAACCAACACTTATGCGCAAAAGTATTTTTTGCATGGCTCCAATTATATTTAATAAGTTACCTAAATACTGGAAGGAACTTAGTATCACGACTTTTAAAAAAGAATTTAGAAGGCTTCTTCTGCAAAAGGCATATTATAGCATAACAGATTTTTTGACAGATAGCATAAATTAGAAAATATTGACCTTATCTCTTGACATTTCTTATTGAGTATATTGACATAACTTCATTACATTACTTTGATTTATTTGACATTTTTTAATAATTTCTTGAATTGAAAAAATATAAACTTTATTTATGCAGGAATTTAATTAGACTTGGACACAGCATGTAACTATGTAACTAGCGTCACTGAAATATTTGTACGCCACTATATGAGGCAAAACATGATGGACCTATGTTTTTTTATCATTTAATAACTGCATGCTATTGTATGTAAACACATGTTTTAGACAAATAAAAAGTATTATTATTATTATTCTCTTTATTACAATTAAAATACATATAAATTATATTTTTAAATACATTCTATATAAATAAAAAACAAATATATTTAAAAATATAAAAAATAGTGGCCCACCGGCATCGGGTACAGGGACCAAGCTACCGGTGGTTAGGGCTCCAGGGAGAGGAACCTCCTCACAATACGTGCCGTATCGAGGAGCACTGCCTTCTGCATCAAGCCCTTGACCCAACTGCCTAACGCGAGCCTCTGGAGATGTTTATCGAGGCTCTTGGCAATCAGTCCGTGAACCGATACGACTATCGGAACAATAATTGCTGAATCCACATCCCACATGTCGACAATCTCGTGAGCCAAGTCCAAATATTTTATTTGTTTGTCTTTTTCGGCTTTCACGAGATTGTCATCATGGGGGATGGTGATGTCAACAATTATTGCGAGACGCTCTGATCGATCAATCACCACTATATCAGGCTTATTGGCTACAATAGTCCTGTCAGTGATGATTGATCGATCCCAGTACAACGTGACACGACCATTTTCAAGAACTGGGTCGGGCACATACCTGTAATACGGTACCTCCGAATCTACAAGATCATACTTTAGAGCAAGTTGTTGATGAACGATTCTGGCCACTTGGTTGTGTCTATGCAAATATTCTCCGTTGGCAAGACGAGAACAACCAGAGATAATATGTCTTAGGGATTCTCCGGGACGGTGACACGCCCGACATATGTCAATCGTGCCGTCCTTAAGGATATACCTCCGATAATTATTCGTCATGACAACTTCATCTGTAATTGCACAGACAAAACCTTCGGTTTCTCCAAAGAGATCACCGAAGCGTAGCCAGAACACTGATGCTTTTATATCTACGTCGGGCCCATTTAAGGCCCGATAAAAACGTCCATGCAGCTCTTTGCTCTTCCATATTTCCTTGCGATCAGCGATGCTAAGTATTACCGGTTTGTGCCAGTTCTCTTTTGCCAGAGCGAGAGGGGTTAGTCCGTTGTCTATTGCCACTACATCTCGGTGCACACCCACGTCAACGTGTAGGAAATATTCCCTAAGGTTGCATATCTCACGGTTGTGGAGAGTCTTGGCGTTTAAAAAACCACGACCCCCACATTTCCGTGGGATATACAACCTCATTACTGACGAGCGTGGGTGGTGCATACGATTTGCAGTTAGCAACGTACGGACTTTCCTATCCAGGGCATCTAATTCGGTCTGAGTCCATCTTAGTATGCCAAAGGAGTATACTAAGACTGGCATGACCCAGCCGTTGTAGGCTCGCACTTTGTTACCGCCCGATAAAAGACTCTGAAGTACTTTTTTCAGGCGCCCAAAGAAACGATCCCGCAACGTCTGTTTCATGGCAGTCTCAGTAATACCTAGCGCTTGTGACATACCAAGATATTTATAGGTTTCAGTTGCCAAGAGAGATTTCAGTTGTGTGGAATCTGAAAGTTCAATTCTTTCAGATTCCACAACCCCACCCTTCTTAACATGCATGACTGCACATTTGTCTACACCAAACTCCATTCTGATAGAATTACTAAAGGCTTCAGTTACCTTAAGTAATTCTACCAGCTGGGAGTCGGTGGGGGCAAATAATTTCAAGTCATCCATGTAAAGAAGATGGGATATAACTTGACCTCCTCTCCGCAACTGATAGCCTAGTCCTGAATTCTCCAGTATTGTACTGAGAGGATTCAGTGCTAGGCAAAACCATAACGGACTCAGGCTATCACCCTGGAATATACCCCTCTGGATCTTTATCGGTACACCATCCCCCAGGACCTGACCACACCCTGGAGAAAGAAGAACCGTCCTCCATTGCCTCATACATTCCTTTAAGAAGGTGCATAGAGTTGTATCAATTTTATACAACTCCAGCACCCTCAACAGCCATGTATGTGGCACGGAATCGTAGGCTTTCTTGTAGTCAATCCAGCATGTCGTCAGATTCTTTCGGTTACGGCGGACCTGTTGGCTAATGGCCATATCAAAAATAAGGAGCTCCTTCGTACCACGTGCCCCACTTCTACATCCATTCTGAGAGATAGACATTATAGAGTTACTCTCTATGTGAGCTGACAATTTAGCTGTCAGAATGGATGTAAGAAGTTTATATATTGTTGGTAAACAGGTAATTGGTCTATAATTTTTGGGGTCCGTGGTACTACCTGATTTGTAGAGTAGGTGGGTTATGCCTGTAGTCATAAAAGCTGGGAGCGATCCTGATTCGAGTGATGACTGGAACTGTGATGCCAAACAGGCATGTGAGCTGTGGAGCCATTTTAGCCAGAAATTGTGCAGTCCGTCCGGTCCCGCTGATTTCCAGTTTGATAACGAACGGACTGCACTGGCGACATCATTTTCACTAATAACTATTGGCTCCATTGCTTGTATTGACTCACATGACTGCCTGACATCCCGTATCCATTCACCCTCTGTATGACTAACAGGCACCGACCAAATGCTACGCCAGAATGAACTGGTGTCTTTAGCATTGGGTCGGCACATATTAGCCACATCTGAATTAGGTTGCTCCCATCTTCTATAAACCCACCTCTCATCTTTTTGGAACGAACTTATTATTATTATTATTATAGATTCTATCGCGATTTATATGGTGTTATTTTATTATTTCCACCGATCCTGACGGCGGCGTTTCGGTTGCAATTGAGCAGTCATGGTCACGAGAAGTCTAAAATGAGTGTAGTCTCATATTTCGAAGTATAAAGTTATCGTGAAGTACCTGAACCACGTTGAATTGTTGGTGCCACTATTCACACAGAATGAGCTCAGTGTCTCGAAATCTTGTTATATTTTGCTTTTTCTTGAGTTTGATTAAGTGAATCACTGGACCCAAAGCTGGTGGTAGTTAAATTTTACCTTCTATTGAAATAAGATTGCTTTTTATTTTAAGTGCTTCGCGGAGCATCATGGGCTGGAATCGACGTTCTTTAGCGAGTATCTGTGCAAAATTTGGTGCACGTGCTCACATACAGTAGACTTACGTTGAGCGTTGGTTGGTTTTAGATCAGTAATGTACGAAGTGACAAAAAATAATAGGCAAATTATAAAGGTTCTGGTATCATAAGTATCTATAATATTTATAAAGAGAGAGGCCGATTTTGATTTTGTGTGTTTGTTTTATATGTTGGGGCTAATATTCGGAACCACTGCACTTATTGGAAAAAATCTTTCACCATTTTAAAGATACATTATCCCCGATGAACATAGGTTATTCTATACCAATATATTGAAGAGAGAGGCTGAATTTTGTTAGTTTGTTTATATGTTAGAGATTACGGAGTGGGGGAACGAGGTGTGATGTTTCTTCAGCAAAAAGGGAGGATGTTCCAACCAGGGAAGGTGATGATCACGCCTGGCGGTATGCGGGCCAATTGTTGTCGTTAGGATGTTGTATATATGTTATACCAGCGCGAGAACTTCTCTTTCATGATGCAGGATCGGTAGTGACGTAGTGGTATCGAAGTGTATCGTACCGTCGTAATAAATCGTGGTTTAGATAATTATTATTATAAAGGGTAGGTACAGATACAGGAGAACTGTTTCGTATGCGGTACAAGTTGAAAAGGTGTCCAGTTCGACGTCGTAAATTGTAGCTCCAAAACCCGCCAGAGTGGCGTTTATGTAGATACAGGCACAAATTAATTTTGGCACTTACTTCAAAATCGCCACAGAGTCTTTTGTGGTGCCACCTTAATTTAATGCATTTCGATGGACACCTTTTCTAACCTTAGTACAGTTTTCCTCTGCCTCTACCGTACATAATTATTATGTACTTTATCAATATTTAGCTGCCAATCACTGTCGCCGGCATTTCCACTTGTCAATAAATTAGCGCAATAGCTATGAACGTTTCAATAAAAGTCTTCAAGACAAGTATAATATTCGCTTTGTTGTTACAATTTTATTTCAGAGGTTTGTTTTACTTTCCATTATAAAATTTTGCGAAGTACTGTATTTTTCTTTTAAATTATATCATTTTTATCTTTTGTACCTACATTGAGTTACCCGGATTTAATTATAATCCCGATTCCACCACTATAACCTAAATAAGATATACAATTCCACTATACATAATTTTGTTATACCTCAAAGAGTAATCTATATATATAAAAATGAAACCCGTTTTCCGTTGTCACGACATAGCATGACAACGGCTTGACCGATTTGGCTGATTTTTTTTTTGTAGTTTTCTAATAATCTGTACAAGGTTCTTACGGAAAAAAATATTAAGAAAATCTCTCAGAATTTTTTTTTTCGTGCGCACGCCGTACGGTTTTAGTCGATACACGACAAAACCACCCCCGCTGGCCGGTGGGGGGTATCCGAAGAGATTGATCCTCCCCAAGTGTCCGTTGCCGGGCACCCCGGGTAAGCCCTTGAATTCAATACATGGCGGATCATTTTGACGTAGCGAAGCACGTACCGGGCCGCTAGTAAGTAGATAAAACCCGACCCCACCAGGCGAGGCCGCGGTGGCGGTCAATGTCCGCCGGTAACCCTGGGGTTATCCTTTCGAGGGCTTACTCGGGGTGCCCGGCAATGGACACTTGGGAAGGACACCGTGTGGTTTTAGTCGGTCCGATTCCGGGAAAGCCCGCGTGGGTTTCCACAAGCTAAAAAAAAATACCTCAAAGAGTTTGGGTAACGTTTTCGTTGCAAGCTCCGAGGCGGCCTAATTTTTCCGCCACCTCCAACAAATATCACTTCATTTAAGCCAATGTATATAAAAACTTGACAAATTATATACTGAAAACCTTCCTTAAGAGTCACTCTATCCATTGGTGGAAACAGCATGAAAATCGGTGCAGTAGTTTCTGAGTTTATCGCTAACAGACAGACGCGGTGGAGACTATGTTTTATAATACGAGGGTCAAACTGAAAGTTCTTAGAACTGGCCACTTATAAACAATATAATAAAAAAATAATTCTAAAATTTGAAAATAGAACTCTTTGCCAATATTACTGAGTATATATTTCATTCATTTATCATTTGTTTTACGATTTGGCGGCAAATTGAAAATTGTCTGTGTCACGTTAACATGAATTTAACACGAGAAAATTTTCGTGCAATGATTTTTTATGACTTTCGATGTCATTTAAGTCAACAAGAAAGTTATGATAGACTACGATTGGCCTTTCACGATGAAGCCCCATCTCGTGCGACTGTTTACAACTGGTTTAATGAGTTTAAACGTGGTCGCACTAATCTCACTGATGATTTACGTGAGGGACGGCCTTCTACGGCGACGACTGAAAATAACATCTGTGTTGTGCGGCGTATGATAGAGACTGACAAAAGAGTGACCTATCAGCAGATTCGGACAAACTTAGGCATCGGTATGAGTCAAGTGCACAAAATCCTCCACGAACATTTAGCGGTCAGGAAGCTTTGCGCCCGGTGGATACCTCATAATTTGACTGAGGCTCAAAAACTCCATCGTGTGGATTGGTGCCGTAAAATGATTGAAAGATTTAACGGAGGTGACTCTAATGCTGTGTTCGACATACTAACAGGTGACGAAAGCTGGATTTACTGTTATGATCCTGAAACCAAAAGACAATCTGCTCAGTGGGTGTTTCCTTTCGAGGAGTTGCCAACTAAAGTGAAGAGAGATCGAAGTGCGGGAAAAAAAATGGTGGCCTCGTTCTTTGGAAGGATAGGTCATTTCGTAACAATTGTGTTAGAGGATCAAAAAACAGTTTCTGCAGAATGGTACACTACCAATTGTTTGCCACTTGTCTTGGAAAAAGTTCGAGAGAAACGACCTCGCAGTAGGATCCTCCTTCACCACGACAACGCCTCGTCGCACACCGCCAAGCGAACGATCGACTATTTGGTGACATCAAACGTTGAATTACTGGGTCACCCGCCGTATAGCCCCGACCTCGCGCCTTGTGATTTTTATTTATTTCCAAAAATTAAAGAAAAACTTAAAGGAAAGCGGTTTATGAATGCTGAAGAAGCGGTGGCTGCGTATCGCGATGCCATTGAAGAGACCCCTAAGGACGAGTGGGCAAAGTGCTTTTCCCAGTGGTTCCATCGCATGCAGCGGTGTATTGACGTGAATGGACAATATTTTGAAAAGATATAATAAAACTAATAACTGGCTAATGTAATCAGTTTTTGATTTTCTAAGAACTTTCAGTTTGACCCTCGTATGTAGTGATTCATGTAATTACTTTTTATTTTGCGGCTTTATGTGGGTGTTTAAGCATCAACTGACAAGTGGCACAGGAAGTGAATATTAATACAACTATTAGAAATTTTTCATTTTTTTTATTATTATTCTTCGTGCGGAAATTCGGATGCCCCCCGCCGGCCAGCGGGGGCGGTTATGTCGGGCTTGAACCGACTAAAACCGCACGCCCTCTCGGGTCCTACAGACGCCGGGGTGTAAGGTTGCCCATAGAGCATATCCCTCGCACCCCGACTGACCCTGGGCCATCTCCGGTTTCGAGATGGCCCCCTCGGGTTTGGGAACCACGGTGTCCCCGTCTTGCCCCGGTTTGGGGGAGGGGCGCTAGTCGCCCCACCGTCCCGACCTGCTTCTGCTGGGGTGACAGGCAGCCTCACCTGCCACCCCCAGGCCTGCGCTCATGGAGGACGGAGGTCGTTAAGCCACCTCCGGCGCCTGAGTCGCCAGATTAGTAAATACCTATTGCATAATTATTAAACTACTTATTATGTTAATTACGAATTATTGTAGTAATAATATTTTGTGACCAATGAGATCTTTCCTTAAGTTTGCTGTGTGTTATTACTTGCCAGAATACTTTCCTTATTAGCGGCTCTATCGAATGGTGTAATAATACAGGTGTGATTGTTTTGGAATCAATGGGTTTGATTCCTGGTAAGGAGTATTGAGTTTTTTAAATACAGTGATGCAGTTTTATTTTTTATCAAAATCGGGCCCGAGACCCCTCTGAATATTTTTCGCTATTACTCATAGTTTCAGATTTGACCATTGACGCCCACTTGAACAACTTACCCTGTATATTGGGGGTACATTATAGTGTGAATGTAAAGATCTTTTAGCTATAATTGTACAAACCTTTTGGTCGTTTCGATATATTGTTATTACCATGAAATTTAGGCATAATATTTATTGGAATCTTAAGGGATTAACAAAGTTAGCGGTTTTGAATTTCCATCACTAAGGTTAAAAATGAATGGCCAAGTTTAGATGGTTAATATTTTTATTAGTTCAAATTTATGCTTTTTGTTGGACGTGAAATATTTGACTTAGTTTACCACATCTAGAGGTAAAATTTGCGAGTACCGAGAGAGGATTAAAACAAAACCGATATAAAAGTCAGCGGAAGTAGGTAAGTACATTGCGAGTTGAGAAATTAATACTGCTTTAATATTTCTTTCTAAGAAGTTATCTGAAGTTTGCTCCATGGTTTGGTAACGACAAGGTATTTAGAAATTTTTGTTCGTACTTAATTTGCTTTAAAAATTTGTTAACTTAATAATACTTAGCAATAGCTCAAATAACTATTGTCAAGGCTACTGTTTTATTTCCACTCGGCACCATTTCAAAATGGTATTACCCTGATGAATATTATAATACTAGAACATTCAAATAAAAAGTTAGTAGACCTGTAGATGTTCTGCGTTATTTTTTTTCAGTCTGAACTGTTACCAAATGAACACTCATTGAAATATATGCTCCTGTAAGTCGGAATGACAAAACATGACCATGCAGAAAACAGAAAAACCCAGTGACTATTTGCCTGGCCCAGAAATTTCATTGAGGAGCTGGAGCTATGGCATTTGCTTCCGCTGCATCACAGATGTCCGAGCATCACTTGAAAATGGCTGAATAGATTCATCTGAATTTTGCATTAAAATTCTTCTAGGGTACCTATGGTTATAAACTGCGCTATATATCATCGCGCTATTATAAGTGTGATAGGAATAGCAGGTTAAAATCGACCAAATCTATTATTGATCATACCTTTATTAATACAAAGCAGATCATCATGAAATTCTGACGTTCGATAGAACTCGGACATGGTCAACGTTCGGACTATAAATGATCGTGGTTATAGCTAAAATGTGATGAGCAGTCAAATATGACATCTCGAAACTACAGAGTTACCGACGTGTATAAGATATTTTATTAGAAACTCAACCGTTGGTTCCCTATTATATTAGGGAACCGGTTAGAATTTATTTCGATGTTACATGTATACATAATTTTTTCATGATAGATGAAATAGGTAACCTAATACAAGTTGGGTTCGAAACTGCAGAAGTCAACATTCCTTGATTTGTTCTGAAATTAAAGCGAACGTTCGTTCTTCGCGGGCAACAGCTAGTTAGATGAATAAATTTAGTTCAGTAATCATAGTATAATGGCAGCTAGGTGGCCGCTCTAAACCGCAAATCGGCAAACGGTAGGTGAGACGCGTTATATGCAGATAGACTGACCACCTAAAAAGGTAGCTGGGATAGACTGGATGCGGATGGCGGATGATCGGGTGGTATGGTGCACATTGGGAGATGCCTATTGTCCAGCAGTGGACTGCAAAAGGAGACTTGATTGATTGAATCATAGTACATTAATATTTAGATAGTTGCATAGTCTTGGTGGTCATATTCATTGGTGGATAAAAATAGAAAACCATAGTCATTAGTAGTATTTGATGTGGGTTATGTAATAATTTAGTTAATCTGCGGTAGAGTGCTGTTATATATCGAATACAATTTACATAACCAATGAATCACTGCGGGAAAATTATGGGCACTTACGAGTATACTTAGTGCCAGATATTCAGAACATGCGTGTATTTTATGTTAAAGTAAATAGCATTTTTCTCTGAGGTACTTAGGCATAAATATTTTGAAATTCCTCGTTTCTATTTTATACGAACCTATATTCCTTGCAAAAATGTTGAATTAATTTTATGAGTTGGAATGGAACCAAACCCACTGGTCCCCTCATATTCGTCCCCCGGCAGATTCCGTAAACATTAAGTATAACCGGAATTAATTAGATATAATTTTTACAAAACCCGTGATCAAATACCTTTTTTTTTTTATTTTTTTTTTATCGTGCGGAAATCCCTTCGGATACCCCCCCGCCGGTCAGCGGGGGCAGTTATGTCGGGCTTGCACCGACTAAAACCGCACGCCGTCTCGGGTCTTCAGACCGATGTAAGGTTACCCATAGGGCATATCCCTCGCACCCCGGCTGACCCTGGGCCATCTCACCACTAACAGCATCGCTCATCCTGTCTCCTCTGAAAGCAGAGGAGTACGGAGAGCGATGTGTTCCCGCCACGTTGGGTATTGGCCGACGATCAATGCCAACCCTATGAAGGGGTGAAGGGGAAGCCATTGACCGCCGCCCAGGGTGTACCGGCCGCTCCGATTCCGTTCCCCCCGGACTGCAGCGGGATCGGAATCGGAGCGACACTCGAGGAGGTTACCCAACACACACCCCCGTGATCAAATACCTCATATTTTAAGTCGCCAATGAATCTATTAAATGAATATTATGTTTCCATATAATAATATGTATGTATTTACAATAACAGTATCTAAGTTTGTTTATCCGCATTTTAGAACCCATAAAACAACCTAGTTAAGCTATGCTTACTTAGGGTCTAGATAGCGCTGTGCAGAATGTCGTAGATTATTTTAAATAAATAATCTAAAAATCTAAAAATACAGCACCGCAATACGCTCAGTTTATTCAATTATTTTAAAGCGTAATCCAACATATTAAGAGGTCCTTATTAGTTTCCTTATAATTAACGCGATCAATCATCACTAAATGCGAAGACGCCGATGAAAAAATAACATCAGAGAGTATAGCGGCACATTTTACTAGCATTTTTATTTCATTGGCATCTATAGTGATGCCGCGATGGTCATTTCAATCAATTAAGATTGATACTAATATTGATGAGTTCTAAAAAACGATATCCTTCATAATTGTGATTACAGGGGGTTAGCTTGTTGGTGGATAAGAAATTCTAAGATCAGTTATTCAATTAAGTTTCAAAGTTCTTCAATCTTCGCATCGTGAGCAAGCGGGCAAATTAAATGAATGTGTGAGTTCCAAAAACCCAAACCGAAACTGCTTAATTCGGCGATTAGCGTTAATGTAAATGTCAATTTCTTGATGGATAGCAATTTACAAAAAGTCATATTACGTCGTCATGCTTCCGAAAACTCGTTAAACCCTCAGAGCTTTCTACCGTATATGGTCAGTTGAAATTACTACTATCTGTTATCATCAGTCAACTATAACTTTCTTGAATTGGGTTGTTATTAATGTGCTAATAACACTAATGGATAGGCTGATCTTATTTTTGAAACTGCCAAGATTAAAAGACAAACAGTAGAAACCTAATTATTGCAAGTGCAATTTCAGTTTGATTAGATGTCGTCATCCAAGTAAGTTTTGATCAGTGTCACGTATCGCACAAGTAGCTAATGCCTTTGTTCATAATGATTGGAAACTCCTCCACCTCTTGCCTTGGTCCATTCCACGAAAACTTTCAATACAAAACTGGTTAGTTTTATAGGTATTTGAAACCAGAATTTTTTGTTTTAAATGAAAGTGTCAAAACCCTTCGAAGAGGATAGAATTTACATCTTTCACGGTCTAAGTTATAATGCAGTACACTTTCAAAAGATAAAGTTCTCGTAATTTATAAGTACTTTTTTATTAGCTTCGTATATTGTTGCTTGTCTACAAAAAATCTTCTCAGTTTTCTTAAACCGCATAGCAACGGAATTATAGGTAGCGAGTGCAACCGTAGTGTTAGCCGCCTGAAAGTAAGCACATTCAGGCGGCTAACACTATAGTTGGACTTGCTACCGCTGCAATGAATCTATAATTTGCAGACACTGACAAGAACAGATGCGTTAATATGCAATTATAATAATAACTTTTGTATTCGGCTGTACTTTGACAATAGTAAGGCATCGGCAATATTGCGTATCGTCACGTACGCCCATTCCCGTCGACATTCATATGATTTCTTAATAAAGTGCGACCCAGCCTCGAGCGTCAGGCGCCCATATCAATAAGAGCTGAGAGAATTTAATGAAATTCCCTTTAAGAATTCCTCGCTGACTCCTAGGTGGGTAAGTACATTCCGTATTTCATCGCTATATTATGTGCTTATTACTTTAATTGGTTCTAAGAATTTTACGTATGTTTAGTAATAAAAAATTGTTTAATAAAAACAATTCACAACTTCTATCGCAATGGCACTCCGGTTTCAAAGAATAATAGGAATCGACAGCATTATAAACTTGTGATCTATTCCTATATCTTTAGTATTTTGCTGACCTACTTTAAAAATTGTTTCTTTTGAATCATCATAATGCGGTTTGTTACTTTTGAAGACTACCGTAGAGTATAGCTCAGCAATATGGTCTTAAAATTTCACCGCGGCATTTAAAAGGCTATACAAGTAGTAGAGAAGTTACTGAGCCACTTTTCTTAAAATCACTAAAATAAAAGAAATGTTACCTTGGCCTACAAATTCTAGTATTTAAAATTATGGAAGCGGGAAAAGTAAAAAAGAAGGGAAAAAGGACTAGCGCATTCATAAGTTTACTAAATTGCAGTATACTACTTGTTAGTGCTTAGTATGAAGTAAGAAAGTGGTACTTCTACAGTTGAAATTACTCATTTTAATTTAGATGAAATTATTTTCACATTATTTACATATAATAAAATAAATTAAATAACGTTCATTCTTACCTAGTTTATTTATTATCCTTGGAATTTACTAGCGTAATAAATGAATGTAATAATTATTCACAAAACACTTTTTAGGGTTCCGTTGCCAAATTGCAAAAAACGGAACCGGATTCGTCATGTCTGTCTGTCTGTCCGTCCGTATGTCACAGCCACTTTTTTCCGAAACTATAAGAACTATGCTGTTGAAACTTGGTAGGTAGATGTATTCTGTGAACCGCATTAAGATTTTCACACAAAATTAGAAAAAAAACAAGAAATTTTGGGGGTTTCCCCATACTTAGACCTGAAACTCAATTTTTTTTTAATGAAACACATACGTATACATAGTTTGGGCGAGAGACACTTCCAAAATGGTAAAATTTGTGTCCCCCCCCTGTAACTTCTAAAATAAGAGAATGATAAAACAAAAAAAAGTATATGATGTACATTACCATGTAAACTTCCACCGAAAATTGGTTTGAACGAGATCTAGTAAGTAGTTTTTTTTAAATACGTCATAAATCGTAAACCGCAATTCAGTTTTCATTCAACCAACTCAAATATAATATTATAAAAAAAAACATTATTATGTTACTTGTTGCTACGGAACCCTTAATGGGCGAGTCCGACTCGAAATACCGAGTATTCCCGTTGAACCCTCTAGCTAAACTTGTGTTCTGTAGTGTAATGACCAGCCTGTCATTAACGTTACCGGTGCCCTTCGGTGGCAATCGGTACTCATGACGTTACCTTATATTTTCACTGTAGATAGACAATACGAAATTAGTGTTTGACAGCCCAATTGAATATCACTTTGCCAAGTGATAATAAATTTGGCTTTCAATGGATATACGCAATAGCCCTGCAGAATTCGAACCCGGAGTTTATCGGTCGTAAGTTTGTGTTTAGGCTCGTTTAACTTGTCTTTACTTTGATATTACTAAAACTAAAAAGGGGATTACTGGTTTCCGAAGCTAGTAGCGCAAGTGAAAACAGTGAAAAATTAACTAAACAGTTAAATGCCTGCGCTATGCAAGTTTCTGAAATCAAGATAACCCTTTCATAAAATAATTATTTTCGTTTTAGTATACCTAAGTGAACTTTTTAAAAGCTTGTTTTTGAAAGTTTTTTTTAATATTATTAATAAAGTTGTAAAATACCTTAGCTACATTTACCTACTGTTTGACTTCAATGCATAAACTGTAATAAAAGGTAATAAAGGTTCAAATAAGGTGGCATATATTCCCCAATGGAATAGGATTCGATCAGACGCATTGTCGTTTACACGTCGAATGAGAGTGATTTATATTGGATCTTTGATAGAAATAGGTGATGTTATTGCATAATATTACTTTGTCAAATAAATTGGGTACCTGCTATATCTGGTTATTTTATTGTTGAAGAAAGAATATCTAGCCTCGATCGACACCTGAAGAGGCTCGCGTTAGACGGTTAGGTGAAGGGCTTAATGCTGAACGCTTCTCAATACGGTACGCAAAGTGAGGAGGTTTCTTTTCTGTAACCCTAACTACCTGTAGCTTGCTCCCAGTACTCTATACCGGTGGCATTCTGGTATTTATATTTTAAATATGTATTCTTATAGTTTTATTCAAAAAATAATCCAACGAATTGAGAACCTTTCTCCTTTTTGGAACTCAGTTAAGATTGTTATTAATTAGAAAATGTTTAAATGAAGAGAATAATAAATATTACTAATTATTATTACAATTATTTATCATCGTGTTAGTTCATTATTATCTTTTAACTTTATATCTGAATTCTTAAATTTAAATGTGAAGTATATTATTACCTCGATGGTAAAGACAAATATATGACTCTTAAACGGCAATTATGATTTTTTTTGTAAACTATTTAGGGAGATTTTGCTGATAAGCAATATACTATTCGTACTGCTAAATTATACAATAAAGTAAACAAAACAATTCATATATACAACAAACAAACACACGAAGGAAAAAAGCTTCTTACAGAATATCTAAAAACAATGAGCTATGACGGCACCGAGGCACTCATAAAATAATTCATGCATACCTACTCATTTAGAAAACACACACACACACACACATTGACACACACACACACACGCACACACACACACACACACATGCACACACACACACACACGCACACACAAAATGAGACAAAAAAAAAACAGATTTTCTTGATTTTAGATTCCTTGTAATAATATTCATGATATGAAAGTGCGGAGTTCCTACTACAAGCATTCCTTGCTTAAAAGGAGGCTCCAATCACAAGTCAATGTTACTATAATATCTTGGTTCCGAATAAATAATTTTGAATTTGGATTTTTTTTTGAGATTGCAAAGCGAATGATCGACGCTTCGCGGCTCGCGTTTTGTAGCACAGAGAAAAAGCATTGCCATACAACGTAGAATGCTGCCAGTTTACCGCAAGTACAAGAGGCCTGTGATGTGAAGGAATTCTATGATGCATATTAGGCAGCGTATTCGATTGAAGCCCTCAGTCGGCTTGATTTCTTTCGTCACTTTAAATCCATAGCAAGAGTTAGAATTTTTGAGATTGGAATATCAGACAATGGGTAGGTTAGATTAATCATAACACTATACATTAGTGTATAGCGCCTGTTTTTCGAGAGGGTGTTTAATCTGCTCCAATTTTATTGGAAAGGTTCTTCTAGACTCTGATAAGTACTACGCATACCGTAGGTAATCAGCCTCCCCCGGCTGTATATATCTTTGATAATTGTACATACAGTGATGTGCACGTAAATACATACAACATAAGTCTATGACCGTAGCTTTTTATTCATTATACACTATGCACCCAAGTAAGTTGCTGTAGGTACCTTCGACTTCTTAGATGTAATTAAAATGAAGTTACTTTGGCAGTGTCATACGAAGTTCGCACAAGCTTGTTCAAAAGTAGGTGGTTCCTAAATAACACATTCAAACCAGACAACAAACAGATTCCAAACTCGAATCTAAGTAAATTTTGAATAAATCATGACGATTGAATAAAAAAAACTGTGTTGTGTTTATTTTCTGTGTAATTATGAGAAATGTAAAAAGAAACTTTAAGGAGTTGTGACAGTTATAATGACTTCTTATTGAATGAAGACGTTGGAAGAATTAAACTTAATTTGAAATTTATCTCGAAGAATAGAAATATAATGAATTTTCAAAGAACTCCCTTGTCATTTAAGTGAATATGTTGTTTAAGTTCGATGACTTTTTGTATTACAGATAAATGATCATTTATGTTTCATTGGACGAGGCTCTCCTCTTGGCGCAGACTTTCCTCTCGAGGTTCAAGGTTCAGACGGCAGTCGCTCCCGTAAAAACCAAGATAAGCAACATCAAGAAGAGAAACCTTAGGAGAGTGCAACCCGAGTTCAAATGTGCTAGCTTTGGATGTAACCGAGATAACCGCTGGGATGATAATGAGTAATTCTAGCTTTCAAATAACTCCATTGCAGTATTCATTGTAAATCTTAATAACACTGTTATTAATTCAAAACTAATTAAGAAGGCAGTCGTGTCATTGGTGTCATGAGCCTTTTTATGTGCGTAATCCCCCATCAGAGCCGGCGCATGTCGGACTCGAACCGCACGGTGTTTCGTCACATTGGCCTATGTGGTCGGAGAATCTGGTGTGCCTTAGAGAAGATATTCCAGAGGCCCTGACCGGGCTTGGCAGCCAACATAGGTGACTCCGACGTGTAGTTGGGGATTGAAAGCCCCTCTGACCCTATAGAGTGGCACGCGCGATACACGATGCGCCACCACCCTGTGCCTGCTTCTGCTAGGGAGACGGTTACTTCCAACCGTCACCCCCCGTCAGGAGGAAAGCGTCAGTCGCGCTCATCCAGGAGCCGTACAGGGACCCCGTCAGGGGCGGGATGAAGAGATACCGGGGAGTACGTATCTTCCAGAACACTGGACCAGCGGCGGGCACTGTGAAGGCGGCAATAATCGTCTTTGATCCTGACTTGGATGTAATACAGTGCCCCCAACTCACCACCGATAATATCGCGGTGGTGAAGATTCGTACCAGTGCTTGGGAGGTAACCTTGGTATCTCTTTATGTCGAGCCTGATAAACCCCTTCGCCCTCACCTGGACCAGCTCAAAAGAGTGACATCTAGGCTGGGCCATGGTCGGCTACTAATTGGTGGGGATGCTAATGCAAAAAGTACTTGGTGGGGAAGTATCGTTGAGGATGATAGGGGGGAAGATCTTCTGGGTACTCTTGTAGAGATGGGACTACACATTCTCACATCTCACATGGGAAAGTGCCCACCTTCGACACTGTCAGGGGGGGCAAAAGGTACTGCAGTTACATCGACGTGACTACGACGTTACAAGCGTTCGGGCGACCTACTACGACTGGTCGACGGCTGGAGGACCGACGAGGGCGTGGCAGCTAGCTCCGACCACATTGGCATAGTGTTTCAGCTTAAGCTGAAAAAATCAAAAGGGTCAAGTATCAGCAGAACAACCAAGTTGTTCAACACCAAAAAAGCAAATAGGATTAATTTTCGTGAGAAAATGTCCTGCTCTTTGGTGGGGAACAACCTGGTCGTCGATGCTATAAAACAAGTAACGACAACCGGGGAGATTGAAGAAAAGCTGGAAACTTTTAACAAATGCTTAACTACAGCATGCGAGGAATCAATTCCTAAAATAAGTAATAAGGAAACACTTACTATGCCATGGTGGTCGGAGAAACTCAGCCAGATGAAGAAGGAGGTCGTCACCTTCAGGCGTCGAATCATGAACGCGGCGCCCGTCCGCAGGTAGTGGGTCGTGACGCAGTACCTGGAGCGAAAAGACAGGTATGAGTCGGAGGTAAAGTTAGCACAGACTGCAAGTTGGAAGGACTTCTGTTCGAAGCAAGACAGGGAAAGGGTATGGGAGGGGATATATAGGGTAATCGGGAGGTCCACAGCAAGAGAGGTGGATCCTCCTCTGATGCAAAATGGGGTTGAATTAGATGCCAGTGGATCCGCGGGGCTACTCGCCTCTGTCTTCTATCCGGAGGACAGGGTCGAGGAGGGCAACGCGGATCATGAAAGAACCCGCGCGTTAGCCGAAACGGTTAATGGCGGGAGTGAACATGACGTTTATGACCCGCCATTCGCCATCGACGAACTACGAGACGCGCTGGGCTCTTTCAACCCCAAAAAAGCACCGGGTGCTGACGGCTTTACAGCCGATATCTGCACTAATGCGGTGAACTGCGCTCCGGCACTGTTCCTAGAGCTGCTCAACAAGTGCCTGGACCTGGAGTACTTTCCAAAACCGTGGAAGGAGGCGACGGTAGTTGCTCTCAGGAAACCAGGCAAGGACGTGTACAACTCTCCCAAGTCGTACAGACCGATTGGGCTCTTGCCTGTCCTTGGGAAGTTATACGAGAAAATGTTGGCGGCTCGTCTCAAGTTCTACTTATTACCACGGATTAGTACTCGCCAGTACGGCTTTTTGACCGAAGACGCCCTCTATAACCTGCTTCAGCACATACGTTAAGCTCAATAACAAGAGGATTGTCGCGTTAGTGTCGCTGGATATAGAGGGCGCCTTCGATAGCGCATGGTGGCCAGCTATAATCGCAAGACTGGCAGAGGAAAAGTGCCCCGTTAACTTGAGGCGAGCTGTCAGCAGCTACCTGAGTGAAAGGACAGTCCGGGTAAGGTACGCGGGCGCAGAGTGCAGAAAAGGTACTCAAAAGGGCTGCGTCCAGGGGTCAATAACGGGTCCCTTGCTGTGGAACCTTCTGTTGGATCCCCTATTAAAAATGCTGGAAGAGGATGGGGACTACGTTCAGGCCTTTGCGGATGACGTAGTCCTCATCTTCGACAGGGACTCTGCACAAGATATCGAGAGGCGGGCCAAAGCCTCCCTCGAACGTGTTCGGGCGTGGGGCGTCAAGAATAAACTTAAGTTCGCACCGCACAAGACCAATGCGATGGTCATAACTAGGCGACTTAAATATGACAACCCACGCCTGACCATGGGCGGGGTGGACATTGCCCTGTCTGACGAAGTAAAAATACTGGGCCTTACAATTGACAAGAACATAAACTTTAATAGCCATGTGAAGAAAACATGCGCAAAGGCGGTAAATATCTATAAAAAGCTGTCACGGACGGCCCGGATCAGCTGGGGGCTGAACCCTGAGGTGATCCGGGCCATCTATACCGCAGTCGTTGCGCCAGTCATTTTATACGCAGCTAGTGTATGGTATGAGGCAACAAAAAAGGAATGCGTCAAGAAGAGGCTGAACGCGGTACAGCGTGTGTTCGCTCTAAAATTAACGAAGGCCTACCGCACGGTCTCCTTTAACTCGGCATTGCTGCTGGCTGGGATACTCCCTCTGGACCTCCGAGTTCGGGAGGTGGCCTCATTATAGCCATGGCTAGGGGACAGGGAGGTCGAGCGGCTGGCTCCCATTTTGGCGGCCCCGCACTCCGCAGAGCGCACGCGTTTGGAGTTCGACTGCGTGGTAGACGAAGAATAGTTGAACAACATCGAATCGCTCGACATCCGAATCTTTACTGACGGGAGCGGGATTGGGGGTCGGATCGGGGCTGCTGTTTCTGTGTGGAACAAGCAGTCCGAGACCAAGGCCCGCAAGCTCGCTCTCGCTAGGCATTGCACCGTCTACCAAGCGGAGCTCCTGGCGCTGCGCGAAGCGGCGTGCGAGGTACAGCGGCACGACGTTGCCGCGTTCGGCATCTTCTCAGACAGCAGGGCGGCGCTCCTTAGTGTAGTCAATCCGCACTCTCATCACCCCCTATCCGTAGAGACCAGAGACGCTCTTGGCCGCTGTAAACAGCTGGGCAAGAGCGTCTCCCTCTACTGGATTAAGGCCCACGTCGGTCTCGAGGGTAATGAGAGGGCGGATTACCTCGCTAAGGAGGCTGCCCTAAGACTTAAGAGAAAGCTGGACTACGATCAATGTCCTGCCTCACTCGTCAAGAGAGCCATACGACAGGGCTCTCTTGACGAATGGAACAGGCGTTATCAGGAAGGCGGAACGGCCTCTACCACTAAGTTGTTTTTCCCCAGCGCGATAGACGCATATAGGATCATCAGGAGGATCACCATCGAAGGCCAAACAACCCAATTCCTCACGGGGCACGGTGGGTTCTCCGAATACTTGACTCGATTCAAGTGTAAGGCGGACCCATCGTGCGCCTGTGAGCCTGGGGTCTCGTAGTCGGTGGCTCACCTCCTGATGGTCTGTCCAATCCACGCCAAAGACAGGCTGGATTTGGAAGTAGTCACAGGTATTAAGGTAGACAAACATGGTATGTATCACACACCTCATAGCTCAACATACCGAGTTGACAATAACCTATGCCAAGAAAATTGTGAGATTGGTCAATAATCGGAACAGAGTGTAAATAACCTATGCTAGCACTTTATGCTAGGCATAATGCAGTCTGGCATAAGAATCGTAAAACAGAATAATAAAATTGTAGCTCTACATAATTGCTTAAAAATAGAATAAGGATTATTATAAATAAGGATAAATAACTATATGAACCATAATAAAATATGTAATATAAATGTAAGGAATAATTAGAACACTATATAGTGTAAATTTTTTTTAAATAAATAATAAAGAAATATAAAAACTAGATTACAGTAGAATAGGTACATAAATCCCTGATGCCCGCATATCCCTACAGAGAATGAAAGGTTGAATGAAAGTGCGAGAAGAATAAAAGCGAGAACAAGTATGCCTAAGAGACTCGGAATGAAAGAGGAAAGCATAGGATTAGACTAGGACGCCTTTAATGAAAAGAAAAAAATGAAAAAATAGGCCCCGCTCCATAGCGGGGGTAGGTAAAAAAAAAAAAAAGAGAAAAAAAAAAACCGTCACCCCCAGGCTCGCGTTCATGAAGGATGGAGATCGTTCTGTGATTTCCACTGCTTGATGTGCCTTCTGCGGCACGAGAGAGTGCAAGTTCGGTATTCGCGTTTGCGGCATTCAAAAGTTAGCATTTGAAACAGTTATGTACGTTATATTCTGAAATTATGAGCGCGGAGCGACTACAAAACACAATTAGGCTTGAATACGAACGTGTTTTAATCTAACTAAAGAAGCCGTGGACTAACAATGTTGAGTTTGAGCATTATTTTGAATGAAACTACATTTCATATTTTAAATGCCTATTTTAAATTAGTACGATTGCAAAAGTATTAAATTTAATGTCTTTATTCAGTGATTCATACGAAATACAAATCCTAATTATTCTCAGATTTTTGGCACTTTATCGGATGGTCTTACACAAAGCAGTGGTAGAGACAGGCGATTTGTCTTCAATGTAAACCTCATTACGAATATTCTTGATTCCTTTTAGACAACTCGACATTTGATTTAGCAAACTAACTTCTGAATGAAGAAAATAATTGTTAATAATTTGAGTTGTTGTAGACCTAGGTATGAATAAAGAGCTTTTAGGTGTGTTTTCAGTTTTTTTCCTGGATAAAGAGCTTTTAGGTGTGTTTTCAGTTTTTTTCCTGGATTCGATTCTGTTTGATCGCTTTAGAAGCAGTTAAAAGCAGTTTTATTTTCCAATTTTGTTTTTGTTGTATATTTTTGTAAACTTTGCATTTTCTCTCAGATTGAACTGGTTGAAGAGGCTCAAAATCATGTGCTACTGTTACATGTAAATCAAGCTCCTCGTAATAAAAAAGAACTCAAATTTCAATATAAGAAATATTATATCATACACAACTTTTAACCAGTCTTTGTTAGCGGAATATCCAAAATTTTATCGATGACAACTAGTTTGTGCCACTACAGTAAGAGTCATGCCATGCACCATAGCATCGATCCCCTTTGTCCATCGAGTCACGTGTAAGTCCTAATGCTTACGTACAATTGAACCTTCTTCCCATCAGAAACGATAGCCTTACCACCAGTATTACCTAATGTGCTAACCGTTCTCCAGGCCATTATGTATTTATATGCCGTTTTACAAATGCAATAGAGACGTGAGTCGCTTACACGATATTCGCAGATGGTATCATTAAGTGCGATTGTACAAATGGAGTGGAGTTATGACGCAGCATGAAGCTTCGTGGAAATATCCTTGTGGATCTTGAATTTGTAAGGGCAACTACGTAGTCATCGCTATAATAAATTATCTTGTTGAAACGCTACGCCGTAATATAGGAAGAGATCGTCAGCTTTCTCGAATAATGGCAGTCAGTATAATTAGCATAACTGCTTCATATTTTTGCGAAAATAAATATATTTCATGCTGAGATCATAATATTGTAAATTAAAGCTGTCAATTGCACTTGGCCACCCTCTAGCCCTATTATGCACCCCCTTAGTGTGAGTTTGAACTGTTGTGATTGCAGGAAATTGTGTTTCTATTTAGTCTTAAAACTTAATAGTAAATCAAGATTGGAGACACTGAGGATGTCTAAAAAATCCAGATTAAGTACATTAAAAAAAAAAAGCAATGAATTGTCAATAACAGATTTTGAAATTACTTTCGTTCTAAATTATATTATTAGTTTTATAATGTTATTTATGATGTTAAGAAAGTTGATAGTACAAAAGAAAATGCTCTACATATTTTTATATCCGGTACTAAGGTAAACACACTGAAGTAAACAGGCACAAGGCCTACTTTGCAAGATAACTTTCAAATGTTGTAGTAAGAGGGAGGGGGGACCCCTCCCTCTTACTAGTGAGAAAATAAAAACTCTTCAAAGAATCTTATATTAGTTTTCCAACAGCAGCGGTCAGTTTATCCTTCCATCTAGTTTTGTACGGACCCCTTAGTGCGCGAGCTCGACTCGCACTTGAGCGGTTTTTTTATAGTTGGATAGCTACTTTCACTAAATTTTTAAGAAGTTACATGAAAATTTGTTCATACTCGCTACTTGGAAATAATAGTTTCAAACAACGTCAATTACTGTAAGCATTAATCGTTGAAGTAGCGCATAGTTTCTTAAATGTCTAACAAGATACTTCTAGGAGGTAGAAATAAGATAAACTATCATAAATTTGTTTTGCTCCTTATAAAATTACCGTAAACACTAGCTAATATTGTGTTCTTTCATGTATATGTGAAAATGAATAGAAATTCATTTTCACATATACATGAAAGATTCAAAAGATGAAGATGACTTTGGCAAGGATTTAGGGATCACTAACGGAATGTGCTTAAGATAACATCGACTCAAATGGACTTTGTGATTTTTGCTTTTATTGAATTGTTCTCCGTGACGTACTTAACTGATTTTTTTGACTAGATAGTGTACCGGCTTGTAGGTGAGGTTACTTGGGCATGAAAATCTTGGTAGGGCACCATACACCCTAAAAGAATACAAAGTGTTGGATGATACTAATGATGATGATTACTTTGGTTCAAAACTGAGTGCCACCATTGTTAACATGGTACGTGTATGTAATGGTGACCCTCTTTTCTGAGAATTTACCTTCAGCTTACCATCAGGCGAGGTGAAGTCAAATTGACGTGACCTAAATATAAAAAAAAAAATCAGGATACCATAAAGGTTTCGACGAGCTCGGTGGCGTAGCGGCGTAGGTTTCGGATCCCGCTCAGTGCAAATATTTGTGAGCATGAATAATGTATATTTGCATAGGTCTGGGTGTTTCTAGGTTTAATATAAATGTATTCAAAGAAAAAAGTATCCAAGTATGCTTATCCGCATTCTAGAACCCATAACACAAGCTAGTTAAGCTATGTTTAGCTAAGCTAGTTAAGCTAGGTCTAGATAGTGCTGTGTAGTCGTCGTCGAATATTTAATATTATTTATTAAATATCATTGTTTGAGTTATTGTAAAATATTGATAATAATGATATTGATTTTGTGTTCAATATTGCAAACTGAGACCACATGATAATGTGGTTACAATCCTGTTACGAAAAGCTTTTTGATTATACTTTCGAAGCCTTTAACGACCTATGAGGACGGCTCTCATTCAGCGCAGGCATTTACTTGAATATGAAATGATATTAATAAAATTAAGTGCCTTGCTTCTTCTGAGATCGTTTCGACGGTTGGGTATTATCATAAATTATACTATTGACTATTTGATTTGACAAATAGTCAGAATTTGGGATTCTTTAACAATTAGTCTTATATTGTATAAATCGGGGTTTTATAATTTTTTCAGGTTCACTTTTTTATACAGGGTGGAAACGTTAAGTGTGGCCAGACCAATATTTCGTCAATTTTTAAAGATATTGTAAAACTTTTAACTTTGATGTCAAATCTACATAACTTAATTAACACTTTTAGAAAAAATGGACAAAATCATACAAAGCACCCTCACAAAAATCTTAAATGTGGCCTTGAATGACCGAGCTTCACTACAAGCGTCTCTACCGATTCGCTTGGGTGGGCTCGGTGTTCGCAAAATTTCGGATATAAGCTTACCAGCGTTCCTGTCCTCGGTCCACAGTACGGAAGAATTAACCAGGAAAATCCTTGCACCTACACTGGTTAACTCTGAAGTATTGTGTAAAACTGATGCAGTTAATGCTTGGAAAACTGCATGCCCGAACACCGATTTCCCAAAGAACCTTTTCTCTCAGTGACAGTGGGACGGGCCGCTTTGCAGCTTAGTAAGACAACATTTAATAAATACGTGTTCTAATGCTGCAGAGCGTGCCCGTTTGCTGGCGGTAGGAGTGTGGGAGTCGGGTCTTTGGTTACAAGCTCTTCCGTCATCTAACGTAGGAACTATGTTAGATGACACTACCTTCCGCATTGCAACATGCCTTCGTTTAGGTGCCCCGTGTGTTTCTCCGCATCGATGTCGCTGTGGAGAAGCCGTCGACAGGTTCGGACACCATGGCTTATCGTGCTGCAGGAGCGCTGGGCGAATACCACGGCACGCCAGCCACAATGACATAATCCGACGTGCTCTTGTCACTGCCGGTGTGCCAACTGTACTTGAACCAAATGGTTTGGCACGCGACGATGGCAAGAGACCGGACAGTATGTCATTAATGCCATGGAAAATGGGTAGGACTCTGGTTTGGGACGCAACATGCGTCGACACCATTGCTCCTACCCATATAGCCAGCACGGCTGGCTGTGCCGGTGCTGCTGCTGCTTCTGCGGAGACTCTCAAACGGCGCAAATACTCAAACTTAATTGGAGATTATGAATTTGTGCCGTTTGGAGTCGAAACGTTAGGGGCATGGGGTCCGAGTGCTCGCAGTCTCTTCAGGGAGATTGCAACACACATGATCGACGTTTCTCATGACCAGAAGGCTGGCTTCTTTTTAGCACAGAGAATAAGTATTGCCATACAACGTGGCAATGCTGCCAGTCTTCTGGGCACGTTACCACAGGAGGCATGCGATGCGGAGGAATTCCACGATGCATTTTAGGTTTAAGTTTATTTTAATTATTTATTTTATTTTAGTTTTATTTAGTTTAGTTAGATATAAAATTTGTAACCACATTTGTACATTTACTTATTGTAATTTAAAATAAAAATTCTGGTACTTAATCTATCAAATTACATATAAAAAATAAACGTTAGTAAAATATCATCTTGTGTTCACAATTTGTACTTTAAGGCCTTGTACAGACTATGCGTTCCAATACACGCGTAGCCGGCAACGCGTACACAGAAACGATGGTCCCTATCGTACTGTACGCTTTTACAATTTGGGTAAGTGTGTCGACTCCCGACTCGCGGCGATTCGTCAACGGTCAGCTGCAGCCTTGTGTTTACGCGTTCATAATCCAGCAATGCATTGTGTCCTGCACGCGTATATACCTCTACCTACACGTGCCCAAAATATCGAGGTTACGCGTTCATTGTAATGCTTCGTCTATTCCCATATGATGATTCATTATATTTTTAGCTTTCTGGGCTGTGGGAATAAAAAAGAACGGTTTTATGAAGTAGGTTCCAAACGTGAACTATGTTGTGCATACCGCTGCAACAAAAGCAGCTTTTTCAGACTATTTTTTCACACAGTGTTTTACGAACATGTTCCCAGTGAATAAACCAAAAGTCTGAACTTTATTGAGTACCTACATACATAACCGTCACGCTGTCGTATATGTATTGTAATAACAAAAGACTGAGTACTGTCTGCTTAGATACTAATGTGATTACACTAATGATGGTAAACATTTAGATAAAGATATTAGTAAAGTTAGCTTCACGCCACTGGTGACATCGATTGCGTTGAATGGCACGCATTGCCGCTGCCTGTGCCAAGTGGCGTGAGATGATTTGGTTGATGATTAGGTTGAAGGGGTAGGTCTATAAAACTATCATTAGGCCGGTCCTTTTACACGGCTGTGAAACGTGGCCATTGCTAGAGCAACATAAGCAGGAGCTGCGAGTCACGCGTAAAGATCGCATGAGGAACCCCGCATCCGCGACAGCCTCCATTTCCGTGACATTGCAGATAAAATGCAAGAGTGTCGCCTACGCTGGTGCTGCCACGTTTTGCGTCACAAATGTCTGGCCATGGCACCACCGCCGGGTCCCGGCAGGAGGGAGACCAAGAAGTGCTGGCTGGACGTCGTAATGGATAACATGCGAGCCAATGGTCTCAGTACATGTAATCGGGACACAAAGCTGATGTGATTAATGAAGGTAGCTGAAACGCCATTTTTAGGCGTACACACACGTAGGAAACGCTTATAGCAAAATAATTAATCATTTTTTAAGTTTCGTCTTAACTTAAGAAGACCTTGAGATAAACCAGTCACCATGAATACATTGCATTCATGATGAACTGTGATCTAATACCTTACCACGGTTATAATGTGATCATGATCACTGATTTGAGACTCGAGGTCTTCCTAATATGGTAATCTATGCTAATATGAATACTTTAGCATCTCTTAACTGAAACAAATGTTCGGTAATGTGTGTTCGTTTTATCAATGATATCCTAGAAGAGCCGAGTTAAGTTAAGTTGATAATTTTTACGGCACAGCCATCCTTAATGTTAATATTCGTGTTCCAGCTAAATACCCTTGCAGCCGAATCGCTCCTTCATGCACAGTACTTACTGCATAGGATAGTTTTCAGAATCAACACAACGACCTCAAGATTGTCAGGGTTGGCAAAGGAATGTAGTAGGTACTCTTGTGGATATTCAGACTCGCTAAGTAGATTCTAGTATATATTTTTGTCCAAAGGATTGTTGAGAGTTGTATTTTAAAAATCTGAGCATTGTACGTTGTATTTTGTTACGCATAAGTTCTTTGATAAGTGAATTCGGTAGCTTGTAAGTTTAAGAACACGTGTTGTAATTCTTTATAAATTAATGTATCGGATGCTATGGCCTGTCGTGCAGCAGGATCGCAAACCACACCTTATACCCCGGCGCCTGAAGAGCCGAGACGGCGTGCGGTTTTAGTCGGTTCAAGTTTGACATAGCCTCCCCCGCTGGCCGGCGGGGGGAGGGGGGGGGGAGTTGAGGGGGCGATATCCGAAGGGATTTCCGCAAGGAAATGAAAAGCTATACCAATCTCATGCTATACTTTGACATGCTCATCACTGCCTTTAAATATTTTCGTGTTAATCAATCTTTGTCGTTGATTGTACATGCACATACATGTGTAATTAAAAAAGAAACGAAACGAGCCCAACTTTTATCTTCCCAAAGAATGCCTTTGAAGCTGTGTGAGCAAATTAAACTGCTAAGGAAAAGTATTGTGTCTGTCTTTATACTAACAAAAAAGAGAAGATTTTTTATAGTTTATGACAGAAACAGTAGGTACGGATGAAATTCCACTGCGTCGTGTTTTTTTTTGGAGCTTATGTAATAATGCCAGTTTTTAGTAAATACTTACTAGGTATGTTAAAAAATCTATCAATTATGAAACGCATAAAAATAACTGGCGATATAATGTGGAAGCAATACATCAGTATTGGTTACCTTTTTTTTTTTTTTTTTTTTTTTCGTGCGGAAATCCCTTCGGATACCCCCCCGCGTGCCAGCGGGGGCGGTTATACTACTTTTATATTTACCATCATTAGCACACTACTACACACTATCATAACCACGTGGGTATACTGGGTGAGATGGTTTTCTATTAATTAAGATTATTTTTATCTAAGCAGGTATAAATATAATTTGAATTTGAAAATATGCGTAGGAGCATGTAGTTATGAATTGAAAACTGGTTTATAAATACTGAAAATCTAGATTATGAGACTGAAAAGAAAAATCTGAAATTCCTGAAAATGTGAGGCAGTGTTACGTGATAGGAAGTAGGGTGCTCCCTATAGGAAGGTAACTTGTGCATGGTCAGCATCTGGAAATGTAAACACAAACTCAGTTTAAATAGTGATATTTTGAACATGAGAGCTAATAAAATATCACTATCACTACATATTATAAAACAAAGTCCTCCGCTGCGTTCGTCCGTCTGTTTGTCTATTCGCGATACACTAAAAGTCTACTGCACCGATTTTCATGCTGTTTTCGCTAATGGATAGAGTGTGGGGTTCTAGAGAAAGGTTTTAGTATTTAATTTGTATAGTAAATTATTTAAAATTATTATTTGTAAATTTTGTACATGAAAATATAATGGTATTTGATGGAGGGGGCGGAAAAAAATTAGACGTCTGGGAGCTTTCAACGAAAACGCTGCCCAGACCCTTTGAGATATAAATGATTTATGGTGGAATTGTGTATCTTATATAGGTTGTGGTGGTGGAATAGGGTGCCATGGGTAGCGGGTACGGGATCAGAATTACACGCGGGTGAAGCCGCGGGCAACAGCTGGTAATATAAGAAACTAAAATTTATCCACTTACGATATATAGGTTCAGGTTCAACGTAAGGTCAAATAATATGCGTAATATAATAATGGGTATTTAAATGAAGAATGATCATTCAAATCGGTCAATTTCTTTTTGAAGCTGTCAAAACATCGATGGATTTGAATATTTTGCCATTGACTTGATACTTTCCAGGCTTTGAGTATAATATATTTTATAAAGTAGGTACGTACATGATTCGTCATATAATAGATATATAGATCAATATGATTGATTACTGCGAGGGAGTAAACTGGGGTATCCATCTTGGTGAATGGAATCAATGATCGATGCGCACGGAACAAGCCCAATTATCATAACTCACTACATTATATTATGTATAAAAGTCAATATTGCTCCTCCTTTAACATGCGTTTCTAGCTAATTTTCATAATTTTGTATATGTTTGGTTCTTACACAAAAACATTATTATGATTTATTTAGAACTAGCTGACCCGGCAAACTTCGTTCTGCCTTAGAATCAAGTTATGTTGGTTACTTTTTCAGCTGAATTTATTTCCTGAATGTCTCCTTGTACCCCGGCATTAAAGACGGGAAAGGGATCTGGTGGGTTCAAGTCCGACATAATCACCCCCGCTAGTAATAACCGAGCCGATTTCCGCAGAAAAAAAACCGCAAAATGGCACAGAATGGGCGGAGACAAATCTAAAAATCAAGCATCATGAAAATCGGTCCACCCGTCCTTGAGTTAATTCCGTTCTTCACTAACACAACTTTGTTTTATATATTATAGATAAATATTTCCAGTACAAGACACTAAGGTACTATTCCAAGAATGTCTAAAAGCGATCACTTTAAGCGATACCACCCACTGTACCTTATATGGTATAGACTATTAGGTTTAGTATATGTATTGCTTGGTGTTTTTCGTACAATAATGTCAATTCTATACCTACTTTAGACCACTACCTACTACTTTTTATTGATCCTGTCTGTATAAAAAAGCAATAAGTCATCTAATATATAAACCCACTCATGTGGCTTCTTGTAGGATATTTCAAAATCGGAACCATGGTACATGGTGGTATGCAACGCATGTCTTGCAGCAAAAAATTGCAGCGAGGCTCGTAAAACTGTCTAAATGTAGATAGTTACTGCTTGGATTAAGGCAATTTGATCGTGGCGAAATAAAAAACATGAAATTGAATTCTCAAACTTCGAGAGTTCTGAGAGTTCTTAAGATTACGTTTTGAGTCAAATTTTTACTGGTCATTAGCTGATAGTTGTTTTTCACTTAACATAAAGAATTTAACGTGGTGGAGGTTTTGTGTGGGCGAAAAATTTAATTCGATTCTGTGTAAAGAATATTCTAGCTAAATTTTATTTTAACGTATTTGACTGAAGTTTTCTTACCTCTAGTGATGTATGGTAGTGTACGTAGCAGTAGACTGTAGAGTTATTGTACGTTACTGAATGTGGAACATTTGGCAACGTATAAGGTTCGTATATTTGAACAGTCTGCAACGAGATCGTCGTTTCGTCGATACGCTGTCGGTTCATCGATTTATTGTACGACTATTTTACCACAAAGATTACTTGATAATACTATACTGCGAATTTTCATTCGACTGCAAGTGGGAACTTAGCTGACAAAAATCGTGTGGTTGTTTGGCGTTGATGCCGATCGCAAGATATTAAGATTATACCGACAGTGTTCGTTATCAGATAAATATTAGTACCTGGTCTGGATTTTCCCCAACGCCTTCTCCTAGAGTTTTTAGGTATGCTTATAATACTCATAATGCAAAAAAAAGGGTGGATTATAGATTAAAGTTTCTATGGAAAGTTCTTTACTTTTGAAGGAAGCAAGAAATTATATTCACGATTGAACGCGGTAAGTGGCGCTGCAATTGGGTTAGAGTTTTTTTTTTCGAATTTACTAACGTGGGAAGCTGGGACTTACGCCTATCATTTTAGAATATATCTTAAAATATGCAATAAAATTATTTATTTTGAACGTAAGCAAATACCCTACTTTTATGCGACCGCAAATTCATTCCGTTTAATTTGAATTAGCCACCTTTTCACGTTCTTCCGAATATGTTGACAATGACGTTTACCAGAAATGATCATTAAGGTTCTATTAAAAACTTCTTGGTTCAAGGAGTAGTGTGCGTCTTAAAGTGCCGGTGTATTGCGCAGCAGACGGTGAAGCGGAATGAGAGGCGCACAGCGGTGCATTAAACAAATGATGTTCATTTGACTCTTACTCGCGGATAGTGAAGTGAAAAATGTAGTCGAATGTGGTGTAATGCTCATTCAAGTAGTATATTGAAAAGAAATCTCCGGGCATCGTCAATGACTCAAATAATCTAATGAATTCAACACATATTTTATTATAGATACATAGTTTCGTGCTTTCTTTTTTTCTCACGCCATTACAAAGCTACATCTTTACCGAGTACCATAGGCTATATTATACTATCAAAAGAATTAGAGACCTCTACCTAAATTGGAACAATGCTTTATAGCCCAAGGTGTGACATGTTGCCTATAAAATGTCATTATATTGCGTGCACTGCGAAAACTATTGACGATTATAAAATAGTGTTCTATATATAAATAGTACATATGATTGCTCATAATAAAAGTCTGCGATAGTATATACCTAACTAGTATATACTTAAGCCACAATAACAGCGTTTGTTTAAAATATTAAGTTCAAATACGGGTGAAATCTAACATTGGTGATATTGGTATCATGATATTAATTCTTATCTAAATTGTTTCATAATAAAGGTTGATTATGTACGTTTAAATTACACTTTAAGTTATTCAGGTCATACTTTACGTTAAATGTCAGGGTTTGAACAAACTGGCCTACGTTAGTCTATTAACAAATACTAATTTACATATTTATTTTAAACTAGGTATTGCCCGCGGCTTCGCCCGCGTGAATTCTGATCCTATTCCCGCTTCCCATAGGAACCTATTCCAGGGATAAAAGGTAGCCTATGTGTTATTCCAGACTATAATCTATCCTTGTACCAAATTTCAACTAGATCCGTTCGGCCGTTTCTGAATGAAAGAGTAACAAACATCCATTCATCTATCCAACCAAACTTTCACATTAAAATATTAGTGGGATTAGTAGGAAGTAGAATGATATTGTTTTTTAATTTAAAACTTCATTTATTAATTGATTGATTGATGATAAATATTAATGCTTCTCACGCAATTACATCCGTGCGAGGCTGGGGTGGGTTGCTAGTTGCTAGTCGGTAAATAAAATCCTTCTTTCTAAATACTGTAAACGTTCACGTTTTGATATTGACATCATTAGAACTAAGGAAGATGAACGCAATACTAAACACCCGCGTACGCTTCAACTTTTCCGCGTGCACTAAGGAGTGGTATCCACAGAAATCCGCTCCGCCGTCCGCTCTGCAGTGTTCCGGCACTCAGGTGCACACGTAGTGTGGGAGTTTATAAGAAGTGTGGATAATTATTTCGCGTCCCGCCCACGGCCATTTCTAACTATAAATAAGATGACTATTTCGATATCATAGATTCTATTCTATTATAGATATAGATTATTGATTATAGATATTAGATAGATTCGTAATTATAGACATGGCCCATTGTCGCTTCTTAATTCACACTATTTGTAGGTAAAGTGTATAAACACACAGGTTAAAAGTGGACATTCACAAATTTATTGGACGCCTAGATAGTAAGATCGAATTCAAATAACAGTTATAATTTGAATTAGAGAACATCATGATTAATTTTTAACATCGAATATTTATTAGTTGTACGCGGGTAGGTCCGCAATTATAAGGAGTGTTTGCTGTATTACGCACTTGTCTAGCTTATCAATTATAGTTTTCTGATGGAATACTTAAGTATCGTTAACTATTTCTGATTTTATTAGTCAATAAGACAATCTAATATAATTATCGGTTTAACTTTGTAAAGTATGGAGTAATAATCAATTCTAAATCCTGACTACAATTTTGGTAAATCCATCCATTCGGAGTAGAGCCAATCCAAATACACTAGAAGAACGACTTGTACGAGCGCGCCGTCCTGCTTCTTCCTTTGACATAGTAAGGGTCAGGGTACTAATGTCATTCTTTGAGGCACCAGGCTTTCTACCCTCTTTATTTTATACTCCCTTACAGTTATCGTTATGAAATAATTTATTTCGGAATTCTTTGGGATGGCGATTGAGCATTCGACTGCAATGTTTGGCTCCTCCCTCTGTGCGAAATATTTGTATGTATAAATGTGTCTATTTGCAATCTTCTATTTATTTATATAATATATGTGTATAATGTGTTTTCCTAAATACAAAGTTTTTTCATGTTTTAAAACTATGGGCGATGTCTAATATGAAAAAAATCCCATAGATATGAATTAGCTGGATGCATTTTTTACCTATATATGACAATCAAATGACTTCCTAATTAGACTAAGTATTTGAAACATAGTATTAGGAAACAAGCTTTATTAAAAACTAGCAGTCCCCCGCGGCTTCGCCCGTGGCATGTTTCGCCCCGTGGCACCTATTTATCCCAAACATGCCTGTAATTTTTTATATGTAATTTTTTTACTTTTTTCTCCGTAAAAACCATCCTTGGACTTCAACGAACATTAAAAAAAAAGAATTGGTCAAATTGGTCAAGGCGTTGTTGAGTTAGCGCTTACCAACACATTTTGCGATTCATTTTTATATAAAGAGATAAGTAGTCTTAGCTTAGATGAAACAATACCCTCAGAATATACTTAACTCAATTATTAACACGCTTTGTTTATTCTTAGATACAACGTTTTAGTTCAATTAAACTTTAGGTACAGGAGTTGTAGCGAATGTATAACATTGTTATATAATAGTCGTTCCGTGTTATTGCTCACGCACGTATACATTAGAAATTGAACAATGAGTGTTAGCTAACATATAATTATAATTTGTAGGCATCTTATTAGGGCTGTGTATAAAGAACAATTTGAACTTAATTTATAATTAAAGTCTAAAATTATTGTTTTTACCTTGATTAGATTACACAGGGAATAATTATTCTTCATCATAACTATGTGGATAGCCTATTTTACTTTATGTTATGGAAGTAACTGGCAATAATTCTTAAGTCATCAGTAAATTATTGATCAATCACAATCATACTGTTAAAATTCGAACTTTTCTCGAATTCAGCGAAGTTAAGAGAGTAGAGAGTCAGTTTGCGGGAAGGAGATTATGTGAGTTCTCCGGGAGTTGGGGGCTGTTGAGGAAACTTCTCGAGTGCAATAAAAACAGTGTGTAGTTTGGAGTTTATTCTACTTTATTTTGCTTGTCATCATCATAACAAAAAGCTACCCTTTTTTACATTTTCATACGTTCAGAAAAGTGTTACCGCCTCCAAATGTAACTAATAATACTTCACAATCTTGGGCTTTAAAAACCAAATGGCATCTTAATTTTGTTCCATTATGCGTAAACGGAGTGGAGATACGTATAGGATACGATAATAAGTACGATAGTTGCCTAAAGATAATTCGACGTATTTTAAATTTCACTCCGGGGTGCGAGGGCCGTATGGGTCTTACACCCTGGCGTCTGAGGACCCCATACGATTTTAGTAGGTTCGAATCCGACAAAACCACCTCCACTGGCCAGCGGGGGGTTTCAGGGGGATTTCCGCACGAAAAAAAGGTACCTACTTGCAATCAATCAATTATTTTATTGATGCTTATGTCACATAAAGAGTTTACATCTAAGGTATTATAAAATGCCAAAGACACACGTCCTGCCGATTTATGCATTTAAAATTAGTAGGTACGTACATGTGTAAGATCATATCTACTAAATTGCAATAGGAATAGCTCAAATAATAACATTAAAGAGAAAACCAAAATACCACATACTTCTAAACACTCCTACTGGTAAACGCAGATACAGCAAGATTAACTTTAGTCCACGACTTACGTTTGCATTAGTTAAATTCAGTTATCAAAAAGTTAACATCAGAGTGAACCAAGACTCTCAGATCTACTCTCAGAAATAAAGTTATTCCATATAGCTACATGGGTTAAACTAAAGCAGATCCAATATAAAAATATTTTATTAAATCGGTTATGACGTCAGCTGAAAAGGTCTTGAGTCAGTCAGACAGACACAGACAGTACTCCAATCTTCCAACAGCAACATTAAGTTTATACCTCAATTCAGTTACGTACGGAGTCCTTAGTGGACGAGTTTGAGTTAATGCGATGTTATTCTGGGATTAACAATTTGAACTGTAAAGCCGATTTTCCACTATGGAATGTAATTATGTATTAAATTATTTTCCGAGATATTTATGATAGCAATAGCGTCAGATGTAACTTTATCATATCTCAGTGTAAACAGGTCCATATTATTAAGAGAGAGGCGGCATTCTGTGAGTTTTTTTTATATATGTACAGTAATCTTGGGAACAACTGCTGTTATTGGAAAAAATCTTTCACTATTTGGAAGGTACATTATCAATCCCTGATGGACAAAGGTTTTTTATTACTATTATGTTTTGACGAAAACATAATAAAAATTAAAGCAAAAAGTATATTAAATAGAACATTACTATTTCTTAAAATGATTATACGAAAGTTAATTTATGATAGCAAGAATTTTGAGCTATAGCTGGTTGCACTTGAGCGCGCACTGTTGCGCCCTTCCCCTATGAATTGTGCAACACTTAATATTCAAAGGAGATCAGTAGACGTATCGAGGGTTGACGCAATGTTTATGAAAGATCTTAAGCTCGGATCAGATGACTCCAATTGATTTTGAACAAATTACAGACGGGAAACTAAACAAAATAAATTGGATGACTTATAGTCCTTGTCCCTTGACAACTGAATCTATCAGAATTTTTAGTAGCAACGCGTTTGGATTAACCAGCTAAAAGTAGTCATATACTTAATGTATGCTACAGAAAAGTCACGTTAACTGTTTTTTTCCTAAGTATGCAGTTCTGAAACTCAGTTCGAAACCATTTATAGCTAACTTTTCAAATTAAGTTACCTTCTTGTTTATTAATTAGCAGTAAGTTAATAATAATAATGAATCCTAACCATAGGACATTTTACACAGTATAATCTAGACTTTGGGTAAATTCATTTATAATACACTCATATATTGTACACATAACAAGTATGACTTTGATGCGCAAAGGCTAGCTTAACTCAGTATCAATTGAGTTTTCTCTCAGCAAACCTTTGGGGGGTTATAGAGATGTACAAGAGATTTTCCTGTATTTTTCTTAAACACTTTGAATTTTACAAACTTGATTTCAAGAATTCATGTAGCTCATCTTCATGAATGCTCAAAATGGCGCACATGGTACACGTACATCTACTTCGTGAATATTTCGTTTTCATTAATCTTATAATCATATTCTGGCATAATTTTATTGTCATCAGCATAAAAATATCCAACAAAAAAGAAACGAATCCACATTCCATACAATATTTATAATTAATAGCCTTCCAAATATAATCTGTCTACTCGTAGCCCTACGTGGGGGCACATAAACAATAGGTATAATTTGTAAGCGCCCTCTGCCGAATCAACAAAAGCTAAAGTTAAATGGACCATCCCTGACGTGGTATGCGAACGTTTTATTGGCGTAAAATATTCACCACGAATGGAATAATGTATGTTTGTAGCCGTGGAATGCCTTGGAAAGTGATTATAGATTGTTTTCTTAAACATGTAAGGAGTATTTCCCGATCTATACTTATAATAATATTTTTATATTATGATTATGAAACTGAAGAGTTTATTTATTTGTTTGGTTGAATGCGCTAATCTCAGGAATTATTGTGTGGAATAGCCTATTCATGGAGGACGGTTATAGGTTATATCATCACGCTACTACCCAGGAGAGCAGAGCAGGAACCATAAATGTCAACAAATCGGTCAATTATTGTAAAACCAATAAATCGAAGCATGTCGTGGTCGAAGCCGCGGTGCACAGTTGGTTAGTAATTAATAATGATATGCAATTATATTCGCCCTGCTACACTAAACCTAAAAGACAGAAACATATTTACATACATGCGTCATAGAATTCATCCGCATCATCACCGACTGGTAATGTTCCCAGAAGACTGGCAGCATTGCCACGTTGAATGGCAATGCTAATTCTTTGTGCAAGATATAGTCCTGCCTTCTGGTCACGTGTAGCGTCGATCAGCCGCTTTGCCAAATTTTTGTAGACAAAACGGGCACTTGGACCCCATGACCCCAACGTCTCAACCCCAAACGGCTCCAAAACATAATCCCCTACTAGGTTGGAGTATTTACGCCGTTTGAGGCTTTCCGCAGATGCAGCAGCAGTGCCGGCACAACCCGCTGTGTTTGGAAGGTGTGAAGGCGCAAGGGTGTCGACACACATTGCGTCCCATACCAAAGGCCTGCTACACTGTATATGAAGTTGATAACATAAAAGGATTCTAGGAGTTTTCCTGTAGTAATATGTCATTTATAAATATGTAATTCCCATTGTTAAATAAACGTAGAATTTAAATTCATTTCTTAAAAAATCACGCAGTACCTGAAGGGCAAGAATATGCTTTTTTTTTCAATTTACATTTTACTAATTATTGCCGGCGGCCGCATAAAATCCCTTATAGCGCAAAATTGTTAAAAAAAAGTGTCCGATGTTATTTTTCGAGTTATAAGCTATCTCTATGCCAAAATTTAATGAAATTTATTGAATGTATTAAATTTAAAATAATATTTTAGATCATAAAATCACAGATAGAGTTATTTTCGCATTTATACTATTAGTATGGATATACTTATAATATTAGATGTTCTAACTTCGAAAGTTAATACAATTAGTTTGCTATGTGATTACTATGTGTGTTAACTTCAAACTGAAACTATTTCTCGTATCTGCTGGCAGGTAGTACAATACAATACACACAAAAAAGATACTGTCATTAACAATCTAGTTTTTATGAATACGTTGAGACCTTCGGTTCATCAGTGCTATAATCTATTTGGTGCCCTTGGCTTAAATTGAAAAAGAAATCCTGCCGGCTACGGGAAAACCATGTTCTTTGAAACAATAGTTAAGTCGGCACAAACCCTCCGGAAGAAGGGTAAACAGACAATGTTATTGTATTGTATGCGGTCCGTTTTCTTTAGGAACGCGTATCATAATGGATGACTATGTAGATAGCGGCTTATTTAAAACAAAATGGCCACGTTAAGTTTATTTCTTCTTTGTTAATTAAATATCTAATTCAACTAATTTTACTTGACCTTGCCTTATCTTATTTTTGTCTTTCCAAGTGATCCGTTGGATTAAGTTAAGTTGGAATAAGGATTCCGTTGTTTCCTTTCGTGCTACGGAACTATTAAAAAGGTATGTATTAATTAGATAATTCTTCAATGATTTTTTTTTCATAAACGAATTGAAATCAATTAAATTGAATTCATTAATGAAAAGGCACGTTCATAAATTTTCAGTGCTGTTGCTCATAAACTTATTTAAGCTCCAGTTTATTTTTGATCTCCTTATGATGTATAATAATTCTATTAGTTTGCTCTATTTTTATATTATTTTTATAGGACTATTAATTTTAATTAATTCACCTTCCTCCGCAAAAACTAAGAAGCGGCTGAACTTCGATATTTTCCGTCAAGCGTCTGCCATCTGACCTCCAGAACCCATTGGCTCTTTTGAAGTTCTGTAGGTAGACTAGTTGTTGGACTTTTTAGGATTTAAACATAACATAAATTCGCATGGCAACCGGGACCGACGGCTTAACGTGTCCTTCGAGGCACGAAGGGGGCTCAATCTGTTAAGAATGGTCACCTTTCCTAAGAATGACCTGGCTAGTATTGCTTAACTTTGCAATGTATTGTCCTAGTAGTACCACTAAACCAAGAGCCCGTCAAATTTGTAAAACTATGTGAATTTATAATTTGATATCAGATACTAGTATAAATAAATTTCTTCTTCTTTCAATTAATGGCTTTTGCAATCGAAGGAATCATCATAATTTTGCCAGTCTCAAGTAAAATATAATAAATGTTCATGAAATTGGCGGAGACGCTAATGTCAAGTTTCCCAAGAAATTCTACCAAAGCCACGTTAGACACGCCAGTAACTTTATTTCTGTGTGTCCGCCCCCCACGAGATCAGGTGGTCGATCAGGACAAGTGGTTGGATTTTAGGGGGGCGTAAATTTCTGTACAGTAAATTCTACATTTTAAACACTTTGTCAAATTGACATTGTGAGTTAAGAATTTTTGTATTATAAATTAATGCGAGCCACAGACTTATGATGAGTATAATGATACCAGACGAAAAACTACCTTAAATTTTTGTCTATGACGTACAATCTCTTCCTTTTTAGTCACTTGGAAATATAGTACATATTACCACTTTCCTTTTTTTGCCCTTTTAAGTACAGGAAAAAAGGCACACATCCACACAAGTATAGATATGGAGTATAAGCAAATTTTCAACCCAGTCGTCACTTGTCGTCATGGTAACGAATAAGAAATATAACAATTTTGACATAATAGTTGTCAGTTTTTAGACAGGGTCGGATTAAGTGCTAATATTAATTTGTTATTTGAAAATAATAATAGTGTTTCAAATTAAATAAATAACTAAACAATTGTACTCGTTTCTATATTCTTACTTCTAGCTGCTTATGTGGTAAATTTGGCTTCAAAATAAATCGGCAATGTTCGGTACGTATCTCTTAAGTCTGTGATGCGATCAAATGATTAAAAAGATAACAGTTGAAACCGGTCATTTGCGAAAATGTATTAAAGCGGTTGGTGTACATTAGGTATTGTTTGCTTGGGGTGTGTGTTGGGTAACCTCCTCGAGTGTCGCTCCGATTCCGATCCCGCTGCAGTCCGGGGGGAACGGAATCGGAGCGGCCGGTACACCCTGGGCGGCGGTCAATGGCCTCCCCTTCACCCCTTCATAGGGTTGGCATTGATCGTCGGCCAATACCCAACGTGGCGGGAACACATAGCTCTCCGTACTCCTCTGCTTTCAGAGGAGACAGGATGAGCGATGCTGTTAGTGGTGAGATGGCCCAGGGTCAGTCGAGGTGCGAGGGATATGCTCTATGGGTAACCTTACACCCCGGCGTCTGAAGACCCGAAACGGCGTGCGGTTTTAGTCGGTGCAAGCCCGACATAACCGCCCCCGCTGGCCGGTGGGGGGGTATCCGAAGGGATTTCCGCACGATAAAAAAAAAAAAAGGTATTGTTTGCTTGTTTGTTTATTTCAATTGAGGTTTGTTTGGAAGATAAAATAATACACTATTATAATAACTGGTAATTTAATTTTATTACCTATGCTTCACCACACATTGCCATTACATTTGCACGAGCAAGAGAGAGAGAGAGAGATGAAACGGAAATAGTTTACTTTTTAAATTACATAGACAACGGACTATGGTTTATAGATATTAAAATATAAATGTTGTTATCCCAAAACACCCCCTCAACGTTTATATTTTAACTTCACTCTCTTAAACAATCATAACATACATACTAATAAAAATATACATACATACTAATCATATGTATACTTTATTATGTATAGTTCCCTTACATGAAACAAATCTTCCCTTACATGAAAAAAATCTATACTTAAGACAACATAAAGTTTCTAAACTTTAAAAACAATTGTTTACCCAATGGCTTGGTAAATAAATCGGCTATATTGTTATTTGAGCTTATGTACTGAATGTTTACAACACCATTTTGCACATTCTCTAAAATATAATGATATTTTATCTACACCTATGCTTTAAATCCTCTACAAAAGATTCTGAAACAGTTAGCTTATTGCCAACATTAATACATCCAATGTCCTAATAACCATAATATCATCCGAACGGGTGTTATAATGTTGTATGAAATTTCATAATAACAAATATAGCAAATAGCATAATAGCAAAGGGTTACTCATCAGACAGCCAAATTCTTACCGCTCGATGCGTGGAATCTGTATGAGTTTCAAAAAAAGAACTGTCATTCACGCGCGTTGCATTGCACTACCACAGGGGCGGCGCGCCGTAAAAAAAAATTAAAGCTTATTCGTTCGAATTCGAATTCCCGCTATTTTTCTTCGTTATTATTTTTGCAAATTGTTTTGTTTACTTACGAAAATGAGCGATTCAAGTTTTGATAACACACCTCCAGACATTTCGAATGCAGCAAAGGACATTTCTAACAAATTACTACCGAAAAATCTAGAAAACAGTATGAAAAGGCGTACCAAGATTTCATGAATTGGAAAATATCAAAGGGCAGTACATCATTCTCTGAAGATGTATTATTAGTTTATCATGGGTGTAGATAAAGTCTTGTATGCAACTGTATAATTAGGTATTAAGATACTATTATCACACGAAGCGAAGCTGAGTGTGATAAACCCACATTCATGTTTTAATACCCCTCATTATACCACAGTTGCATAAATAACTATAATATCAACATGTTTAAGTCTTTTATTACTATCATTATTTTGTGAAATTTTAATAACACTTTGATTATCTTCAAAGATATCAATTGGCTTAATACAATAACCAAAATCTAAAAGAATTTTCTTCAAAAAACAACCTTCCATCATAGTCATACTAAGTGCTAAGTACTCTGCTTCACATGAGGATAATGATACACAGGACTGTTTTTTTGTTCCCCAAGAAATAGGACAATTGAATACATAAAAGATATAGCCTGATGTAGACTTTCTGTCACAAATATCCCCTGCCCAGTCTGCATCACTATACCCTTGCAGCGCAGTATCATTTTTACCTTTATAGGTCAATGATAAGTCTATTGACCCCTTAATATAGCGCAATACTCTTTTTAAGTGTTTATATAATGCAGCACTGGCACATTGTAGAAATCTACTCAGGAAACCCACAGCCACTGCTAAGTCCGGCCTGGTACAAGTTGCATATAAAAAACTTCCTATTAAGTCTCTACATTGTTTTTCAATGTCAGAATTTTCAGGCTTTTCTCTTTTCAATAAATCAAAGTTACAATTTGACTCTAAAGGAGTAGCAACAGGCTTACAATTTGACATTTGATACTTGTCTAACAACTTTTGTAGGTATGATTTTTGATTCATTACTGTTACAGCATTTTTTAAATCCTGCTTAATATTAATGCCCAGATAATTACTGGCGAGACCTAAGTCTTTCATCTGAAAATTACTGCATATAACATTTTTAAACTTAGATACTAGGCTTTCATGACTACCAAATTAGAGTATATCATCTACAAATACTAAAACATACAAGAATTCAGTTTTGTTTATTTTAAAAGGAGGACACCGTGCGGTTTTAGTCGAGACACGACATAACCACTCCCGCTGGCCGGGGGGGGTATCCGAAGGGATTTCCGCACGTAAAAAAAATACCATAGATAGATTTATTAAGTTTGCAAATCTTATTATTAGGTAACTTTATAAAAACAAGTTCATCAATCTCACCATAGAGAAAAGCCCCCATGACATCTAGCTGGTACACCGGCTGCTTCTTCAGGACAGCTACAGCCATCAACATCCTGAAGGTGGTCAGTTTGGCTACAGGAGCATAAGTCATGTCATCACAGTTCTTCTGCTCGAAGCCTCGCGCTACCAACCTGTCTTTGTACAAAGGCTTACCTTCTGCCTCCTTGATTTTGAACACCCACTTACTACTTATTATGTTTGCTCCTTCTGGAACTTCTGATAGTTCTTCCCAAGTGTTATTGTTTTCCAATGTTTCTAATTCCTTTTGGACTGCTTCTTCCCACATACATTTGTCAGATCCCTTTATCGCTTCCTCATAGGTAATTGGTTCTTCACAGCTGAAACTAAAGGAAGAATTAATACTGTCTACTAACCGCTCAGGTTTTTTAGTAGCCCGTTTGGGTCTAGTTTTTGGTTCATCCTCTTCTGTGGATTCTGATGACTCTGGTTCATATGTACTTCCAAAACTTTCATTTGTCTCTTCTGAACAATCTAGACTACTTTTTGATTGTTTAGAGCTTCTTTCTTCTTTTATACTTTCGTGTATTGTGATCTCTGGTTCTTCCATGTTTTCAAAAGTAATAGGTATGTATTTTTCCTTTTCTTGAATGTTATTTTTCCTCTTTATGAAGAACAAATCCTTTTTGATTTGTATGTCATTTTTCTCAGGGAAATATACTCTATAGCCTTTTGTGTTTTCACCATATCCAACTAAGTACCCAATTTGAGCCTTGCTATCAAATTTTAGTCTCTTTTGATCAGGAACATGTACAGAGACGCTTGCTCCAAATGTTTTGAAATTTGTAATGTCATACCCCTTTCCAAATCAGAGCTCGTATGGTGTTTTATTCTCAACACGACTTGTTCCGCTTCTGTTTAATACGTATACTGCTGTATTTACAGCTTCAGCCCATAGTTGCTTGCTTAGACCGCTGTCAACCAACATGGTTCTAGCAGATTCAACGACTGTTCGCATTTCCCTTTCTATGCAACCATTCTGTTGCGGGGTATATACAACACTTGTTTGGTGTTGAATGCCATAAGACTGAAGCAGTGACCTCATCTTCTGACATAAAAATTCTTTAGCATTGTCACTTCTTATGTATTTTATTTTATGGCCTGGGTTAACTTTAGTTTCTTTTATAAACTGGCTCACACACTCAAAACTCTCAGCTTTATTCTTCAAGAAGTAAACTTTTCGATATTTTGAATAATCATCCTTCAATAGTAGAAAGAATTTGGCACCTCCGATCGATAATTTTTTACAAGACCTCCTATGTCCATATGTATGATATGTCCGGGTCTTGTTGACCAGTTTTCAGTCTCTTTCGGAAAAGGTAGCATGTGCTGTTTACCTTTTAGGCATGGTATACAAGTTTCTTCATATACTGGTTCAAAGTTTATGTGGTTTTTGGTAAGTATAGATATCACTTGTTTTAAGTTTTGATGTGCTAATTTCTCATGCCATTCCTTTAATTCATTACTGCATTTGCCCACAAGTGCTCTATCTTTTTCAATATTTTCTAGTAGTTTGAAAACCATAATATACATTTTTCCTTGGCGCTTCGCTATTGCATGTTTGATGCCATTTCTTGTCAAGTAGTACTCATCAGCTGTTGAATGTAGTTGATAACCTTTATCTAATGCGGCACTCATAGAGAATATGTTTACTTGTAGTTCAGGGACATGCAAGACATTGTAAATAGTTGTAGGTATCCATCGACATCCATCATATGCGCTTAGCTTGATTTCACCACAGCCAATGGCATTTATTCTTTTTCCATCTCCCACCATAACATGTTTTGGTTCAGAGAAACTTTTATAACTAACAAAATGTTCTTTAGAAGCACACATATGTTGTGAGGCTCCACTATCCAGAAACCAATCTTCACTATTTTTGTAGTCTTTTGAGGTTAGAGTGTACATTGTCATTGATACAAACGCGTTTTGTTTATCATTTTGTGAGTCTTTTGATTTGAACCAACATTTTTCGTATGTATGTCCAGTTTTTTTACACTGTTTACAAAAGTTGTTATTCTTTTTCTTCAATTTGCATTGACTTTTATGATGGCCAAATTTATTGCAATTAAAACACTTTCAGTTTTTTTGTAGACCGGTTTTAAGGGCTATTGTTGTTTCGCTATCTGCTTTTTCTTCATTTATTTTGTTTCGTTGTTCTTCTATTAGCAATCGTGCCGTTAATTCGGACAATGTCCGCGTGTCACTTGGCACCGAGTCCCATGCTGATACAAAATGGCGAAATTTTTCACCTATTGATGTGATAATTTTCGTCATGACCATGTTCTCCGGAATATATCCTTTCGCGTTTCTTATTTTCGCAACAATTTCTTCAATTTTAGCGATGTATTATATATATTTCAAAAAATTGTTGCTGCAAAATATGGAGGGAATCCCCGAATGGAGTTGCGTCTGCCATGGCGGGCAAACGTCGTGTCATTTCATTCGTTGGTTGACAGGCGTGGCGCGTGGTGGTCATTCGCAAACCCATTGGCTCTAAATCGTTGATTATTATTGCAATCTGTAATTGTTTAAGTAATTTAAGTGTCTGTGTAATTCAAGTAGTGAACAGTCAACGCGCCAGTGTATTTATTTCAACGTTTCCTGAAGTTTGCCGCCCACTATGGATTCCCGTGCTGATGAGGTCACAAATCATCAATCATATGCAACACCCCGGCCTCCCGGCCCCCCGTTATCAGAAGTGGGATTACCAGGGACTTCCCAGGAACGCTAAACAGGTCAGAGTATTGTTACTAACCTAAATAGTGAATCCGACCGTTGGAAAACGTTGTTTGAAATGCAACAACGCAGCATGATGGAATTAATTCGTGCTATAAAGGACACAAATACGGGCGATTCAAAACTAGCATTCCCCGAATTCAATCCTGATTCTCGAGACGCCGATGCCAGATCGTGGTGTAATACTGTAGACTTATGCATGCAAGACAAACAATTATCTAGTGGTACTCTGATTATCGCTATGAGCAAAGCACTTAAGGGCGCGGCAGCTACGTGGTTGTCACAAAATAGTTTTGCTGGTATAACCTGGCCTCAGTTAAAAGACTTATTTCTTGCTCGATTTGTCTTCGTGGAGACTCCAGCTGCCACACTGTGTAGACTCTTTAATGAAAGCCCAAAAGACGGAGAGTGCATGTCAGCCTATGCTACTCGATTCCTGAGTACATTAATGAACCAATGGCATTCTTTATCGATCGAACAAATTGCAATTGCTGTGACTCTGGCTCACGCAGTGAAAATCGAACCACGGTTGCAGAGACTAGCATACACTGAAAAAATTGACAATAGAGTGAAATTGCAACAAGAATTAATGGCGTGTACCTATCGAAAAAGAGGACCTCCGATGCCTGAAAAGTCCAATAGTTACAGTGAAGCTAAAAAGCCGCGATATGAACCGAAGAAGTGTTATAATTGTGGCAAACTAGGCCACATGGCAAACGAGTGCCTCTCCAAAGACTCGCGTTATACCAATACTAATTCCAAACCTCAGTTTTCAGCAAACAAACAGCAAGATACCCAGGACGGCAGGGTACCAAACAAAACATCGTCGCCTACGTGCTACTACTGCAACGAACCAGGTCACATAGCCACTCGCTGCCCGAAAAAGGATACCGAGGCTAGCAGCGGCAACGTAGAGCACCGGGTGAATGCCTGCACTGTGAAGCCAGCCACTGATCACCTAGCAATTGAATCCGGTGAGAAATTTTCATTATGCTTTGATTCCGGTGCCCAAATCTCTCTAGTCAAAGAAAGTTTAGCAAATAGGCTCCCAGGCAAGCGTCATCATACCTTGGTGATATTAATAGGTATAGGCCAATCAAACGTTAAGTGTAATGTTCAAATATTGACAACTGTAACTATACAGGGATATTCAATGCAGTTATTATTGCATGTCGTGCCAGACTATTGTATCTCTGATTCGATTATGATTGGAAGGGACTTGCTATCAATGGGATTTTCGGTTGAAGTTGGTGATAGCCAACTTGTTTTGAGGAAAATTAGAACAGGTTTAGCTTGTGATGTAGGCAAGAAGATCGGTAATTTCAACAATATCAATACTGATATTCCCTCTGAGTATAGACGTCAATTAGTTTCATTGTTCGAAGGTAGTTCGGATTATTTTGTGGAAGGTACGCCGACGAGTAGAGTAACGACGGGGCAGTTAGAGATTCGATTAGCTGATCCAAACAGCACAGTACAACGGCGGCCCTATCGTTTAAGCCCCGAAGAGAGAGAAGCAGTGCGCGATAGAATCAAAGAACTTCTAGAAGCTGCTATCATTCGGGAGAGTTGTTCACCCTTTGCGTCGCCAATATTATTAGTTAAAAAGAAAGACGGAACTGATCGTCTTTGCGTCGACTACCGAGAATTGAACAGCAATACAGTACCCGACCGTTACACATTGCCACTAATTTCTGACCAGATAGGACATTTGGTAGGGGCAAATTACTTTACCTCGCTTGATATGGCTAGCGGCTATCATCAGATACCGGTTCAAGAAGAGTCCATAGAGCGTACAGCTTTTGTAACGCCGGACGGGCAGTTTGAATATCTGACCATGCCGTTTGGTCTTCGAAACGCCCCTTCGGTGTACCAACGTGCCATAAATAAGGCCCTAGGACCCTTAACTGAGTCATTTGCCGTAGTCTATATTGATGACGTCATCAAAAACAAGCAAGACAACGTAATATAGTATTTTTTGGCATCGAAGAGAATGAATCTTCGTACGATAACCTTCTAAACAAAATCGCGAACTTTATAAAACATCACTTTGGCACTGACATAGAACTCAGAGATATTCAAGAGGCAAGGCGAATTGGGACAAAAGGAGACAGGCTGCGTCCAATTATTGTTATCTTTTCAACGCTAAGAATAAAAATAAATATTATGAAGCAGAAGGGGTTATTAAAAGACACACAATATTATGTGAAAGAGGACTACCCGCTACAAGTTTTGAAAAAACGCAGAGAGCTACAAGAACAAGCGAAAATGGAAAAAGAAAAAGGTAACAAAGTGACAATAAAATATGATAAACTGATTATATTAAAAACGAATAACAAAAGATCACTCCCAATATCACCAGAAAAGACACCAATCACAGAACCTAAGTCAAAAAACCATACCAATACACAACTCCAAAAAAAGAACCGAACACAACATCCAAAACCTGTACAAAGGTCAAACAGCTTATCTGATGCAGTCATAAAGCCGAGCATGCTTAACTTCTTGGTAAACAAAAATAACAATACAACAACCGAGCAGAAAAACGATGCCAAGGCAAGCAACGTATAGCAATTAACCCCCTCCTCCTACTCCTACACGAACACGATGACCTTAAAAAAGCAACAGAAAATAAACAACACAAAACATCTTCCAACCCGGCTGGTCACCGTGGAAGATTACGACCAAAACCCTCCAAAAAAAAAACCACACAGATGGTGAACAGACAAAACAAAAACACAACCCAATTAAAAATCGCAGCTTACAACGTCAGGACCCTATCTTCACACGAACGCTGGCTGGAGCTAAATGAAGCAACAAAGAAAATAAATTACGACGTAATCGGTATCTCAGAAATCAGACGACTTGGTAATGAAATAGAGGAATATGATAACTTAATATTCTGCTACATAGGAAGTACACCAGGTAAATTTGGAGTGGGCTTCATTATTAAGAAGCCTCTTAAAAACAACATAGAAAGCTTCATCGGCCTAACAGAATGCGTGGCAATGCTAAATTTAAAACTCCATGAATTTAAGTTATCCATTATACAGGTATACGCACCCACCGAAGCCGCAAAAGAAGAAGAAATAGAGGAATTTTATAAAACTATAGACAAAGCTATGGAAATAACACATAAGAACATTATACTAATGGGCGACTTTAACGCGAAGGTAGGTGCTCCTAAAGAAGGCGAATACTTAACAGTGCAACAACATGGGGACGGTGAAAGAAACGATAGAGGACAGAGACTTGTGGACTACGCACTTGAACACAATCTAACTATCATCAATACATGCTTCAAGAAGAACCGTAACCGGAGATGGACGTGGCGATCCCCAAATGGACAACACAAAAATGAGATCGACTATATACTATCCAATCAATCAAAACTATTCAATAACTTTGAAGTCCTAAATTTAAACTATCCGTCAGAGCACCGATTAATTAGATCATCATTAAAAATAGCCAAACAAAAACAAAGTAGAGTAAAATTTACAAACAAAAACACTTTCCAACTAAAGACCAAAGACGAAGTAGTAAGATATAACAAAAACTTAACTTTAATGCTACCCTACCCTTCTTACAACTTGGAACATACATCAATACAAACTTATCACGATAAAATAGTAAACGCTATTAGCCAAAGCTTGCAAAAAGCTCGAGAAAAAGGAAGAGAGCCACATAGACACCACAAAATACTATCAGATCGCACCGCTCTATTACTGAAAAGAAGAAAAGAACTGCAAGAAAGAAAAAATAAATCGAGATCAATGAAAAATGAGCTTTCCGCCCTCTACAAAGTAACAAATAAATACATAAAAAGAGATTACGCTAAATACAGAGAAGATACTATAGAAAGACATCTACAACACACAGGAAGCACAAAGAAGGCATTTAAGGAACTTAGAACGAACAAGACCTGGATAGAAGGATTAAGAAAATAAAACAGAACTTTGTGCAAGCGCACTGCCATTATCAACGCGGCGACAGACTTCTATAGAAAGTTATATAGTGATAACATCCAAAATAATAACATTTCAAACACCAATGAAAATAACGACGAAGTCAATATAAAACCAGTGGACGAAATGGAAGTCCATGAAGCAATAAAAAGCTTGAAACTTGGAAAAAGCCCTGGATCGGACCACATAACAAATGAAGTATTAAGACTAGCACACAAAACATTAGCCGGACCACTAGCGGAACTATTTAACTTAATACTGCAAAAGACTGAAACACCCAAACAATGGTCTGAATCGGACATCATTCTCATCTATAAAAAGGGTGATCCGAAAGATATTGGCAACTACAGACCAATTAGCTTACTCCCGAGCCTCTACAAACTCTTCTCAGCCATTATAAATAAAAGAATCAGTAGCACATTTTAATTAAAACAACCAATAGAGCAAGCAGGCTTCAGGAAAGGCTTCTCAACAGTGGACCATATCCACACACTTGAACAAATCATTGAAAAGTACCAAGAACAACAAAGACCGCTATACATAGCGTTTATTGACTATCGAAAAGCATTCGATACAGTAACACATGTAAGTATATGGGAAAGCCTTAAACAGCAGGGAGTAGAAGACGTATACATAAAAGTCATAAAGAGCGTATATAAAAACAACATGGGCAAAATTAAGCTAGAAACTCTAGGACCAAGTTTTGCTATAGAAAGAGGCGTAAGGCAAGGCGACCCCTGATCTCCAATAATATTCATAGCCATTCTGGAGGCTATCTTCAGGAAGATAGATTGGAGTAAGTCAGGCCTATATATAAAGGACGAATACATTAGTCACTTAAGATTCGCAGATGACCTAGTGCTGTTATCAGATTCCAGCACCCAGTTGCAACAAATGATGGAAACTTTACATTCGGCTAGTCTCAAGGTGGGTCTGAAAATGAATCTCTCTAAGACTATGGCAATGACAAATTGGCGGAGAAGAAAATTAACAATAGATGAAGTGCCTCTCGAATATACAGATTCATACATCTATCTAGGTAAGCGAATTAGTTTTGATCCGAAAAATAACGAACTGGAAGTGAAAAGAAGAATACAGCAAACTTGGAATAAATATTGGAGTTTAAAAGAAATCTTTAAAAGTGGCCTGCCTATTACCATCAAAACAAAAGTTATGAATTCCAGCCTTCTTCCAAGTCTGACTTATGGCTGCCAGACCTGGAAATTCACTTCAAAAATAAAAAATCTAATTACCACCTGTCAAAGAGGACTGGAGCGCAGCATGCTTAAACTAAACAAATCTGACAAAATACGACACACAATAATAAGATCAAAAACCAAAGCAACAAATGCATTGAAATATGCACAAAAACTTAAATGGAGATGGGCTGGCCATGTCGCGAGGCTTAAAGACCGAAGATGGACCATAAAAGTGACTTTTTGGAATGGGCCTCCAGGTAAAAGAAACCGAGGAAGACCACAGACTCGCTGGGATGACGAGATCAAAAAAGTAGCCAGCCCAAACTGGAAACAGACTGCACAAGACAGAGACAAATGGGCATCTTTGGAGGAGGCCTTCACCCAATAATGGGGTTCGTACAAATTATGTTATTTATCTAAAATCTAACCAAGTTAGCTATGTTAATAATAGTAAATAAAATAGTAATAGGTAGGTAAATAATATAGAAAATAGATAAAAATAAGTAGGTATTAAGTTCAATTAGTTAAGCGTTTAAATAGTATATAGTGTCAAAACAAGTATATTAATACTAGTGAATAAAACAGTAAATAGCTACATAATATAAGAAATAAACAAAATAAGCAGGTATTAATTTCAATTAGTTAAGCGTTTAAAGATAAGTAAATGTAAAAATTATATGTAAAATTAATTTGTAGGAAATAAAAGGCTTTTTTTATTTTTATTTTATTTTATTTTATTTTACAGTACCCGACCGTTACCCATTGCCACTAATTTCTGACCAGATAGGACGTTTGGTAGGGGCAAATTACTTTACCTCGCTTGATATGGCTAGCGGCTATCATCAGATACCGGTTCAAGAAGAGTCCATAGAGCGTACAGCTTTTGTAACGCCGGACGGGCAGTTTGAATATCTGACCATGCCGTTTGGTCTTCGAAACGCCCCTTCGGTGTACCAACGTGCCATAAATAAGGCCCTAGGATACTTAACTGAGTCATTTGCCGTAGTCTATATTGATGACGTCATAATTCCTTCAGAATCTATGGCAGAAGGCTTAGATCGTTTACGTCAGGTTTTGGAGGCTTTGACGAATGCCGGTTTTTCATTGAACCTTCATAAGTGTGGCTTTTTGAAAACTGAGATTGAATTTTTAGGTTATCACGTGTCAGCTGGTAAGATAAGACCAAATCCACGCAAAATCATTGCTTTGACAGAGCTTCCACCGCCTGATACGGTAACACAGTTACGGCAATTTATAGGATTGGCTTCCTACTTTAGACAGTTTATTCAGGGGTTCTCACAGAAAACTGTTCCCTGTACCGACTCACATCCGGTAAAGGAAAAGTTAGTTGGACTTCAGCACTTGAAGTTATTAGGCAGGAAATCATTAACTTACTGACAGACACACCAGTTTTAACTATTTTTGACCCTACTTAGCAGACAGAATTGCATACCGACGCCAGTGCTGAAGGTTATGGCGCTATATTGATGCAGAAAATTGAATGTAAACTGCACGTGATTGAATACTACAGTCGTCGAACGTCCAGCGCTGAGTCCAGATATCACTCTTATGAGTTAGAGACGCTCACAGTAGTTAATGCTGTAAAACATTTTCGCCATTATCTGCATGGGCGAAAGTTTACAGTAGTGACTGATTGCAATGCAGTCAAAGCGTCTAAGTCAAAAGTAGATCTTACTGCGCGAGTGCATAGATGGTGGTGCTTTCTACAAACTTTTGAGTTTGATATTGAACACCGTCAAGGTAAAAATATGGGGCACGTTGATTTTCTATCACGAAATCCCTTGCCCGTAGCTGATGTCCAACGATCGATCCCAAAGGTAGAGCAAAAGCGAGTCAATTTCACTGAAATCTCTGATACATGGTTACAAGCTGAGCAGGAAAAGGATAGCGAAATAAATTCCATAATAGCTAAACTTCAGCATAATGAACTTGACCTTGACCTTGCTAGGACTTACGAAATAAGACGAGGAGTTCTGCATAGAAAGATAGAGCTTGACAGCAGAAGTATTTGGTTGCCCATAGTACCAAAAGCGTTTCAGTGGTCAATTATAAATCATGTTCATGAAAGCATAATGCATTTAGGGTGGGAGAAAACATTAGAAAAGACGTATTGTCATTATTGGTTCCCTAACATTGTAACGAGCTACCGGAGCAATGAAAAAGATAAATAAATTATATAACGGTACGATTTATATTAGGGAGTCATCTAGTGGCCAATGATGCGAAAGTCTTAATTCGATTGAACGGAAAAAGGATTGAATTAGTTGAGCAGTTTTGACATAGGTGGCAGTAAACTATATGAAAAAATTATCAGTCGAGAAAAAAAATAAAATAAAAAAGTAATTACAAGAAACTAATTAAAAATAGTGTATAAAATGGTAAATTATAGTTGTGAATATACGTAAATGTATATGAAAATGTATTTATAAATATATATATATATTAATCGTTGTGGGAAAAATAATATTTATAAATGAATCGATTATAGTAAAAATTTGATTATCTGTATAATGCCGCATGGCAATTATTTGGTTTAAGACGACTGTTTAGGTATTGTTTATTTAGAGAAAATTTAATACGAAGATTAATCAATAAAATCTAAGTAAAAGCAATCACTTAAATAATATCACAAATAGTTATATGGAATGTATGTAAGTAATACATTCTAATGATGAGATAGTAATATTTGAAACGCGGAAATGCCGGAAGGTAGATTTTGTACTTTGAAAAGAAGGGAACTGCAGCGCCTCCGTGTGGGTGACTGAGGAACTAATTAGGCTTTGGCGGACAAAAGTTTTAATAAGATATACGAGGAATTACTTGGGAATGTCATGCGTAATTGGTGAAATTCATTGTTGAAAGTTTTAGTGAAGAGATTTCAATGCTTAAAAGTATACATGGGCGTTGAAAAAGATAGGAATTTGTAATATTTGGGGGGGTTTGAATTGTGCGGTTGGCATTACGGGGAGGTTTTTGATTGGAGAGAGACACGGGTGGAGCGCGGTTGGCGGGGGGAGAAATACGAAAGGCGCCAATAACTCTTTCACTTTTGTTGGGGAACTCGTCAGGGGTAGTGGAGACGTCGTACATTTCTGGTGAGACTGTTTTTTAGAGCATTTAGTGGGACTTAGTCGTGATATATGTGTTGGGGTTCGCGCGTTTTCTTGTTTTAAGGGGATGTTTTGATTTGGGAAGTAATAATTCGCTGAAATAGTGGTTAACATATAGTTATTTGAATTGGAGGGATCGCCATTTTGTGAAATTGAATTTGGTTCATGTTTGGTTGTTTAAAATGGGATTGTTGGGAGTAGTATATTTGAATAATAATTAGTAAAAGGTAAATTACATTTTGGGACGCGATCGACATAGGGTAGGACCTTTACGTGAATGAAGACACCTTACATTGGACAAAAGTAATGCACGCAAATACATGTTCATTTCTGATGTTCTGTGCCGCTGAGTCTGGCGGTGCACACGTAAAGCAAACGCTGTCGTTTTATCATTTTTATTATGTTAGAAGTAGGAATTAGGGCTGCGGCGTACTTAGCTAGCATTCCCGTAGGAAACCCAAGGCGATGTGCTTTGGTTATGGAGGGATACCTAACGGTGATAACGACTCCATATTCCTCTATATTTCGCTAGTAGCCGATAACTTTGAAGCGAGCGGCAATCTGATTTTCCCTGGAAACAGGATCGGATAAGCTTCCTGGATGTGGGTGACTGTTCGTTCTGTGATAGGTAGGCACCGTCGAAGTGGAGCCGTCCAATTCGGGCCAGGATCAGAACTTACGGAGCTCACAGTTCAGTCTTATGTATTTATTTATATATACACTAACTATAATCTCGTCAGGGTTTCAGTTCACATCCCTGAGCTTCGGCTCGTGAACTGGGGCAATCACACCGTGGTAGGGATTACACAAAGTCAAGTTTCACGAACTTGCCCCCAAAGTTAGCTAGAAGGAAAACACAACTCACCACACGATTAAGTAAAATACAATGGGTTTTGAAAGGTAAATACAGGGATTAGATTCTGTAGGTAGATAGATAGGTACACTCATTTGTTTAGTGAAAATCTTAGGCATCACAACGAACGTAGGAAACCTAGTCTATTTCAAAGTCTGCTTAGTAAAATTTATTAATATCATGTTTTATATCGATTTATCGTGCGGTTTTAGTCGGTTCAAAAAGGAGCCATAGGGACTATTCGATGGTATGTAGGTAAACTACCATTATTAATATCATATTCTATATCGATTGATTGTGCGGTTTTAGTCGGTTCAAAAGAGCCATATGAACTATTCGATGGTATGTAGGTAAATTACCATTATTAATAACATATTCTATATCGATTGATTGTGCGGTTTTAGTCGGTTCAAAAGAGCCATATGAACTATTCGATGGTATATAGGTAGGCTACTACTGCTGTAGTTCACGTAAGAGTGGTGATACAGTGTGTAAAAATGGTGGAAGTGAGATCTACAGTGAAATTTTAGTGATTCTTTTAAGAAGTGTTGATTGTGTACAAAGCCGGGTTATAAATAATCAAAAGTAACCACACCCAAGACTAAATATTAATTACACAAAAACTTGGGTAATAACACCTACGATATCTGCTAATAACTGATTGACCAAGAGTGATTTTTATATTTGAATTCAGTGATTATCTCTCTTTGCATGTGTTCGAATCAGGGTTCAAAGAGCCATCTCACGGTAGTTGGGAACCTTATCCAAGTGGATACTGCTCGAATCTAGAACCCCGGGAGTGTAATTCCTGTATACTAAAACCCTATATCATGGGTCAGTTATACCAATTCGTTTATGTGATCTGAGAGTGTATTATACTTTACAATAAACCTTTGAAACCACATTATTCTGAAGTGAATTGGTTACTAGCACCTTTTATAAGATTACACAATATATGTTAATGTCCGAGCTGTGTACAGATTCAATTTATCGTTTAACATTCTAAAAACAAGTGAAGTATCACACCAGAATCCATGTTATTCGTGAATAGTATTTAAAGCGGCTTGAGCGAGGGACGCTGTAGTTTGCTATAATAGTTAGCAGTAGGAAAAGAATACTCCTTTGTTAGTATCATAATAAAACAGTTTGTGTTATTATCCAAGCTGAGTACTGACTCAATTTATCGTCTTACATTTTAAAAACAAGTGAAGTATCACACCAAAATACATGTTATTCGTGAACAATATTTAAAGCAGCTTAAGCGTGGTGCTGTAAGTTACTACGGAAACTATTATAATCAAAACATTATGGCAGTAAGATTTGTATGTTCTTCTGTCAGGTTCATGTTTACTCTGAATAGAGTATGGGGAATTATATTTACCGGATGTCTCGGTATAATAGGGGGAAGATGTATGAAAATCTTCTAATGCCTATTTAGACATAGGAAGGACCACGATATACCTTTAAACAATACAAGTGGAAGGGTCCTACTGTGGCTGGCGTGATATGGGGCCACCACCTCGGGGGGGAAAATCCAATATAACTAGGTACTACTGTATAGGGGTCACCACCTCGGGGGGGAAAATACCTAACTAGGTACTTTTGTAAAGGAAAGTAATAGTGAGCAAACACCTTGAGGAGGAAACCTCAGAATAAGCAGGTACCTTTGTTTGGGAAAGTGAGCGTCAATAAAGTAGTAATCCAAATGAAGTTATTAAAAACATCTAGATATAACCTATAAATTCTTGTTGTTCAAAGTACTAGTTTAAGGAAGTAGGCATTATAGGAATAAGAATTAGTAAGTTCTAATCAATAAAGAAGTAGTCTAAATGAAGTTATTAAAAACGTCTAGATATAATCTACATGTTCTTGTCGTTCAAAGTACTAGTTAGTAAAGTAGTAAGCATTATAGGAAGAGGAATTAGTAGGTTCTAATTCAACTGATATTGCTATACTTAATAAAATCGATACGAGAGAAACAGTGAATGATTAAAGCGGTGAACTGCAGGTACCTATGTAGTTGCAAATAGTTATAGGTATCTAAATAAACGAGGTAAATGTCCGGAATGCTTCAGTTCCTAATAGATATTTTCTAGCATAGGTTATTTCCATCCGCTCCCATAAAAGTCACTAAAAGATATTACGGAGATTATGGAGGAAGGAGTTTGTTGGCTACATGTTAGGTTGAGGCGAATGAATTAGTATAGGTTGTTTTCATCCGCTCCCATAAAAGTCACTAAAGGGTATTACGGAGATTATGGAGGAAGGAGTTTATTGGTTACATGTTAGGTTGAGGAGAATGAATTAGTATAGGTTGTTTTCATCCGCTCTCATAAAAGCCACAAGGGGATACTACGGAGAATACGGGGGAAGGACTTCGTTTGTTGCATGTTAGGTTGGGCCGAATGAATTAGTATAGGTTGTTTTCATCCGCTCCCGTCAAGGTCACCAAGGACATTAGGTTAATCCGGAAGGAATTTGTGTAAGTATAATGGAATTTGGAGGATTGTTAGTAAATACGGAAGGAATGAGGTTCTAATTATGGGATACTTGAATGAGACTTTTGTTGATTATTTAAGGAAGTACTTATGTTCGTTCACGTAATGTAAGTTTTTGAACTACCAATGACTAGAGGTTTTAGGAAGACTTATTTGGTTATTTCATGGTTTAATATAGTGTCATTAGAAGCTGTGTGAATTAGATAAAAATGAAATAGGTACGTATTGGTTAGGATGGAAGGTAGGTTGTAAGGAAAGGATATTGATGAATTTAAATGATGACGTTTCGAACAAAATAGGTTTAAAGTTTAATGTGAAAGAGTAAATTAATTGGGATTTGCGATTACATATAGTTGGAATTAGGTTACCATAGGTTTAAGATAGGAGTCAGCATTCTTCACCTTTATAGAACTAGGGATACTAGGTATCATGATAAGGGTTCCTTTTAACCACTAGATTGATCACAGGCCAAGTTTATTAGAAATAAGTACAATTATTCAGTGAGTTTAAGTAGGTTGGTGAGTTATTTGAATGAATCATACATGATAACAAGTAGGTGGAATAGGAATTAGGATAGCTGTAAGAGAGGAGTGAATGAGTGGTAGGTATAGGTAGTTATCTAGGACAGGAAATGTGAAAAGAGAGGAGGGAATAAGTTGGTTTCGGAGTAGTAGGAGTAGGAAAAAAGAATTTAGAAAGGGGTATAGGAGTTGAAAAAGGGGGGGGTACAACATGAACAAATATGTCAGGAAGTTTGTTGAAAATTGCATCACATGTAGAGTGTCCAAATCCCATTCTGGGAAAGTTCAAGCAGAATTACACCCAATACCGAAAGTAACAGTACCTTGGCATACCATTCATATGGATGCCACAGGAAAGCTTAGCGGTAAGCGAGACTCTAAGGAGTACGTGTTTGTGTCAGTAGATGCTTTTACGAAATACGTACTTCTGCATCATACTATGAACATTGACGCTAATAGTGCTATAAAGGCATTGCAGTCAAGTGTGTCATTGTTTGGCCCCCCTACGCGTGTAATTGCCGACCAAGGTAGATGTTTTGCAGGGAAAGAATTTAGGGACTTTTGTGCTGCACATAATATTAATCTACACCTCATCGCTACCGGTTCTAGTCGCGCTAATGGTCAGGTAGAACGCGTGATGTCTACACTAAAGAATATGCTCACGGCAGTAGAAACAAGCAACCATAAATCATGGCAAGCTGCATTACCAGAAGTACAGCTGGCATTTAATTGCACAATGAGCCGGACAACTAAAGCAAGTCCCCTTGAGCTATTTATAGGTAAAATTGCTAGACCGCTACAACTTATGACGTTAGATACAGACGAGATAGATTTAGGATTAGATTTGGTTAGAGAGCGCGCGGCGCAGGAAATTGAGGCAAACGCCATTGTAGAAAAGGCTAGATTTGACAAAAATAAAGCAAAAGTAAGAAATTTTAAAGTAGGTGACTGTGTTATTAGAAAATCATGAGCGCAATAAAACAAAGCTAGAACCCAAATTTAAGGGGCCTTATCTGGTGGCTGAGGTGCTTGACAGTGACAGGTATTTGCTAAAAGCATTGAACTCTAATCGGACGTATAAGTACGCACATGATCGCATACGACCTATGCCAGAGTGCTATGTTCCATTGGAGTTGAATGTAGGTTTGGAGGCACCCACTAATAGTATAGAGTCAGAATGTGCCGATAACGGCGCAGGTGAGTTGTGCAGCTAGATTTACTTGTTTACTGTGTGTGAATGCCTTTGCTAATTTTAACCATTGGTGACAGAAGCCTGTGTGGCACCAGCCTGTGTGGCGATAGCCTGTGTGCCACCAGCCTGTGTGGCAATAGCCTGTGTGGCGCGAGCCTGTGTGGCACCAGCCTGTGTGGCGATAGCCTGTGTGGCACCAGCCTGTGTGGCAATAGCCTGTGTGGCGCGAGCCTGTGTGGCACCAACCTGTGTGGCACCAGCCTGTGTGGCGCCAGCCTGTGTGGCACCGTCCTGTGTGGCACCAGCCTGTGTGGCACTAGCCTGTGTGGCAATAGCCTGTGTGGCAATGTAGTATGGCAATAGCCTGTGAGGCACTGACCAGTATAATAATGGCCTATGTGGCCCCAGCCTGTGTGGTAGTAACCTGTGTGGTCATTTAGCGATTGTTTTATGTTATTCGATAACAGCTGTGATCGCTCTTTGTGATATTGTGGTGTTTGATTCAAAACGGTCAGAATGACCGAACGTTAAGTTGTTTATTTGAGTAGCTTTACGATTGTCCACAGATGATGACTGATGAGATAAACTATTCACCCGAGGACGTGTGAAGATGCAGGACGGCCGTAACGGCGCGTGACATTAATCAATAATGAAAATCAGTTAATTTTGAGATTTGTAATTTGTTTTGTTATTTTTTTAACGATTAATCGATTTGAATTCGACTAAATGGTAATTTTAATTAAGAGCGGGTAACCCCGAATGGAGTTGCGTCTGCCATGGCGGGCAAACGTCGTGTCATTTCATTCGTTGGTTGACAGGCGCGGCGCGTGGTGGTCATTCGCAAACCCATTGGCTCTAAATCGTTGATTATTATTGCAATTTGTAATTGTTTAAGTAATTTAAGTGTCTGTGTAATTAAAGTAGTGAACAGTCAACGCGCCAGTGTATTTATTTCAACGTTTCCTGAAGTTTGCCGCCCACCATGGATTCCCGTGCTGATGAGGTCACAAATCATCAATCATATGCAACACCCCGGCCTCCCGGCCTCCCGTTAAATATATGTATCTTCCGTAGACAATGCCTAGGCCCATAACCAATTGAGGTTTGTTTGGAAGATAAAACAATACACTATTGTAATAACTGGTAATTTAATTTAATTACCTATGCTTCACCACACACTGCCATTACATTTGCACGAGCAAGAGAGAGAGAGAGATGAAACGGAAATAGTTTACTTTTTAAATTACATAGACAACGCACTATGGTTTATAGATATTAAAATATAAATGTTGTTATCCCAAAAATTTCCGCACGAAAAAAAAAAAAAGGTATTGTTTGCTCTTCGTTATCTCCTTTTTTTACTTTCATGTAAGGATGCCAAAAGTTGCAAATTCTTAAGGAATATCCACTTATTTTTGTGAATAACAACCTTTTTGGATTTTCAATGATTCAAAAATTCATACATGGTCCTGTTATAAAAGTAAACTTAATAACTTTACATATTAAATAGTTAATTCGTTTGATAGTTGAATAATTTTCAGCAGTATTATTTTTTATTGTATATTAAGCCTTGTACGGACTGAATGTTCCACTGTAGTTGAATACGCGTATAGGGCACAATGTATTGCTGGATTATGAACCAGTAGTCGAGAGTCGGCCAGCCAGTATCCAGCATACTTAGAGCTGATCTGTGACTTACCGCGAGGCAGAAGTCGACACGCGTGCTTAAATTGTATAAGCACTATAGTTCCTGTATCTCTGAGAAATCAAAAAAAAAAATTCATGTACGCGTAGTAGCTTACGCGTACATGAATAGTTTTTTTTGGATTTCTTGTCTCTTTGTTCTTGATGGGCGCAAAAACTAATGAACGGATTTTGATGCGGTCTTTTTTTGTATTAAGGTATTGGTCAGAGTTAAAATCTGCTTGATGCAAATGGTTGAGTAAAACAGGAGATATGACTAAAACACGATAAACGAACACTGCGCTGGTGGAGCCGTGGGCTGCAACTAGTTACATAATAATAGCGAAACTCTCCATGATCCATGTGCTTGTTAATGTACAGGATAAAGCCCTATAGCGCTTTACTTATGATATTACTATTAAAGGAGTTACTATAAAAACTTTTGTATGGATGAGCTTCGTTTAAGGGCCCTGTCCTAGATTTTGACCTAGGTTCTGCCATTGTGTTTTCCGCATGTCGGTATCGCAGGAATCAACTTTTTATCCTTATTCCTTCAATTTCAAAGCTTATTATTGACAAGACACAAGACTTACTTCAAAGGTGCCTATATGCATATCAGTTAATTTCTTACTACCTTTTTTGGTAAATTAAAATCAAAATGTTTGTAAATTAATGTTAAACTATGACGCTAAGTCATTGGATGTTTGATACTTTCACTATTACTTTTAATTCATCATCAACCACATTAGTGCCGAGCCTTCTTCTTGGTTGATTCTTCGTCATTATGAAAGCGATAAAACCAAAGCATATCATAGGGTTTATATCTAATAAAATTACTCCATTTTTTAAGTTTGGCCAATAAATATTCTTGTAAGATTTGTGTCAGTACCGTAGGTCTAACCTCGTTGAATTCATCTTTTCGAGGATATACACACAGGCGTAAGAATGTAGAAAACACTCACTAGTGGTAGAAATTCGATGACACAAATTTGTCACAAAATTCGGCCGGCTGGGTAAACCCTCCATAGTAATCCAATTTCGGTTTGATTGCGTTCAGGGGTCAGCAAGTGCATAACCGGGCAGGGGGATTGTGGTCGCAGCACTAGTGGGCCCGGTGGGTGTCACGCGGTGCTGCAACGACAATCCTCTTCTGATGAGGCCGTCAAGCTGAGTGCCACCATTGTTAACATGGTACGTGTATGTAATGGTGAGCCTCTTTCCTGAGACTTTACCTTGAGCTTACCGGGCTTATCAGGCGAGGTGAAGTAAAATTGACGTGTCCTATATATAAAACAAAAAAAACTATTTATGAAATATTGATATCTAGAGTTAAAACAAATTCACTAAAGAAAAAACGTTGCGGAAATAAAATACTGTATTAACATTATCATATGAATCCCGAAAGGTATTGTAACCGGTTCATTCTCATGTTTGATAATAAAAATATACCTTCATTAAGGGAGTACGTACAAAGCTAAGAATATTCATTTCATATAGGTTTTTATGAATCTTTTGCGTCGCCTTCCCGGAAGATAATTAATACTCTTATGTTTTGTATTTCCTCGAAGACTTTATTTGAAACTGAACACGTAAATGTGATACGGCACATTCTATTATTATATTATAAGAGGCCCTGGTTAGCTCGAAAAAACAATCATATAATGAAATTATATTTATATAACTCTATTACAGGCCACCTACCGAATCTAATTGTGAATATTAACCATAAGAAGCTTTAACGTTGAATTTCTTGTTTCTTACTTCAAATGTTAAGGAATATCCATATACATTTTCTACCCCTAATTTATCCTCTTAGGGTAAAAATTTTGGCAAAACACTGATACACGTGTACATTTATTTTTAGCCAGAAGCAGGTACAACAATTATTTACTTTTTGAAAATGAGGGACTTCCATACAAACGTTCATTTTATATAGTAGGTATGAAATTTCTCCTCATGCCTCATGCCAGGAACTCATGGAGACATGGAGGGTGCGACTTGAGCATCCAAGGTGGGGGGAATCCACCATTGCGGCGGTGAGACCGATTATGAAGGAGTGGTTGGAGAGGGACCATGGGGACCTCTCCTACCGGATGTGCCAGATATTTACCGGACACGGGTGTTTCGGTATGTATCTATGGCGCATCCACCGGGAGACAACGTCGTAATGCCAGCACTTCGAGGATCCTGGCGAAGACACGGCGCTCCACACGTTGGTGGAGTGCCCTGCGTGGGCGAGTGTACGCTGGGATCTCGTTGCGGTCCTGGGCGTGGACGTTCTCTCGTTGGAGACCATGGTGAGGGCCGTGGTCTCCGACGGGAGCAAGTGGCACGCCGCCGCCTCTTTCTGCGAGCAGGTATTGCGCGTGAAAGAGACCGAGGCGAGGCCGCCGCAGACTCATCTTCGCCCGGGACTACCGACCTCCATGATCGGGGCCTGAGGACGGCAGTTGGCCAACTCGCCGTCCTTACAGAAGCAGGCCGTGGCGGAGGCGTGTCGTGTGTGCCCTACACACGCCTGCCAACTCACCGAAGCGGGACAAAACCCGACCCCCCCACGCGAGGCCGCGGTGGCGGCCAAAGTCCGCCGGCAACCCTGGCAACGGACAAAAATGGTATGAAATTTTGAAAAATGCTGATACACGTGCTTATTTATTCTAACTAGAAGCAGCTATATGAAATTTAGTGATTCTACTTTGAAAATTATGGATTTCAATACAGACGTTCATCTGTTAATATTTCATAATTCCATAGAATTTTTTTAGGAATACTGATACACGTGTTCATTTATTTCTAACCAGAAGCAGGTATAAGAATTTTCATTCCAGATTTCCATTCAAACGTTCATCCTTGCTTTAACCACCTTAGGAGTAAAATTTACAAAAATCTCTCTTTAGTGGATGCTTCCCACTAAGGAAATAAAAAGCATCTAATGCCGAAATGTTTAGTTTGTAAGTCCAAATACTTTTTCCAATAGGCTCTGCGTTGATGAATCGGTCGGTCGGGACAAGTTGACAATAATTATATAATTTATAGATCAGACGAATCTAATCTAATATAATATTAATATGTCTTAAAGAGTGTGTTAATTTGTTAATAATCAAGAGACAGATAAAGCACAAATTATTAAGTAATTTTAAGCTAGCTAAGCTTTCAGTCAAGACACAAGGTTGCTCATTGATTTGGTGCTTTGAAAAATGAACACCGAATATCACAGAATATTCGCAATGTAAAAGCACTGGATTATTAAACTTATCTCTTTAGCATAAACAATTGAAAGCGAAACATGACTTCACTGCGAAGCAAACACTGTTTATTTATAAGTCGCAAGTCCGGCCCCTAATGGAACTACGCTATATCCTTTTAACTCACTACAAAGATGGGCTTGAGGATTGTTGACAACCCCAAACGCACAGACCATATTAAGAGTATTATTCTTAGAAGAGACTCCTTGTGTATCTTCTATCGATTATATGACGGTTTGTGTTATGAATATTGCCCGTGGCGTTTTTATTATCGCATCGTTGACCTTCTGCATTGCGCACACACTATTTAAAACCAGAACGATCGCAAAATACACTATTTGAAAGAAACAACCTTCAGGGATTCGAACTTTCTCAGACAGGCAAAGTTTTCTAATTGGGATGCTGCTTTTTACGTGGGCAGTATCTATTTGTTTTAATTGTGTAGCTTATACGCAAGGCATGCTTTCCCTTTTCACGCTTGTCAAAAGGACAATAACCGGTGCGGGCCACGCGGTCTATGACCGCATGGTGAACAATCCTTCAGTGTCATCTATGTTGCTTGCAAAGGCTGTGACCTGCCTGCTGTCACAATAATGACCATAAGCATCACGTGCCTGGGGAAGCTTGTCAACTTTCTTACGCCTTCGGTATGCCCGGCCTGCACTAGCAGTATGTCTTCACATACTGAAAGCTTTGCCTACTCTTTTCAGGTCCGCCGAGCGAGTCACGCAGCGGTTGGTGCCAGCGCGACACGCCGGGCGGATACTACAGGCAGAGCTAAGTGCAGACTCCTGGCTGCCGCGGGCCGTTTTTCACGTCTTCACATCTCTTCTTTTAATCCTTAACTTCAAATCTCAAGTGAACTATGTGTACTCACCCTTGAGACCTCTTACAATTGATAATTCAATTTAATATATGAAAGGTAAAACTAGTCTCATGTTTAATTTGCTATAACCTTATATCAAACCAACAATTAACTTCTAATAACTTGTAACTTATAATAAACCTTAAATTTAACTATCCCTGTTACAACTGCAGTCTTTAGAAGGCCGGTAACGCGCCGCAGTTCGTAGAGATCGGAGAACGTTTTGCAATCTCTATACTCCACAAGGGTCGTAGTCATCATCTGAGTGAAAATTCCGGTGGCATCAAGCTTGTAATTTGGAACTCAGGGTCTGCTCTTCTACTCCTCCTTATTTTTGGTTTACTTTATTTATACGGTAGCGACTGCCATCTGACTTCCCCAATCTCAAGAGGAACGAGAGAGAGAAGAGGGCCTCGTCCGTCAATCATCGGGTGTACCGGTTTGCAAGTGAGGCCTTGGGCCCAAAGATCTTGGTAATGTATACCACTAGATATTACCGCGTGAAAAATAATTATAAGTATATTTTTCATAGATTACTTTGTTTCTTTTTTTAATTAAAAACAGATTGCTCGTTGTGCAAAGTAATCACTTATTTTAGACTCGTAATTTTCTTTTTAATTTGATTAACCTCTCAAGACCCTTTTTAGAATTCCGTGCCTCAAAAGGAAAAATTAAATTCTTATTAGATCACTTTGTTGTCCGTCTGTCTGTAGAGATTATTTTTGTTACATTTTTTCGATATACCAACTGAAAAGATTAACAAAGCGGCAATAATCCTTAATGTGCTTTTAATGACAGTGAAGAAAGCCCGTGAACTGTGTAAGGGCAGAAATAAACGGCGGGCTGTTCTCTCTGCCTACCCTGAAAGGAGAAAGGCGTGAGAATATGTAAATTTTACATGAGATATGAGAATATTTATTTTTAATATTGTGTTTGCATAAATAATGTGTCCGTGAAAGCTGTTCGCTAATAATTTCTAATAATATTTACGTGGACACAATTTATAATAATATTTTAAGTACTACTAATAAATATTTTCTTTAAGATTGGTTGGAAGTTCTTTTTTGGAAGGTTCTGTTTTTGTATTAAACCGATGAATATATAATAGGATATAGTAAATAAAGTTCTCACGTTTTACTTGAGTTTTTGAGTGAACCGTGTCAGTTTAGATTGAATAAAACACGTTAGTTGGTGAAATCCGCTCTAAGTAATCTGTCAGTTGACAGGATATATCGTAAAAGCAGTAACTACTAGAGAACCTTCCGAGGAGTGCAACTTAGTAAACTGTTAACTTACGATATTTGTATTTCAAAGTGGTTGCACGAAGACACATTTTATGATTCACTATGAAGATTAGTTTTAACGTCAATATTGTATCAGATACGCTGTTACTCGCACTCCACTATGTTACTATAATCTCTGGATTATGTAGGCTCTATTTTAATATATTTCAAAATAAATTTGACACTAAATATGTAACTATATAAGCTCTTTGTCTATTTGTTTCCGACGGACGCAAAAACTACTGAAAAGATTTTGATACGGTTTTTTCTATCTAGGTCTTGGTCCGACTTAAAATCTGCCGTATGTTCAATTGCAATTGGTGATTAGAACCGGAGATATGACCAAAAAACGATAACCGACCTCCGCGCGGGCGGAGCCGCCGGCAACAGCTAGTATACTAATCTTGAAAAACCTGTTTGTTACTTTCGCACAACCTAAGATAAGTCGAATCAAGATTAAGAAAAGGAGGGCATGACCCTTTTCTACAGTTACTAATTTCAGTAACGATGTTAAAAGTATGTAGTTTCGGTCGTAATTATGAATAGCTACCTAGCTGTTGCCCGCGGCTCCACGCGCGTGGGTGTCGGTTATCGCGACCCCTATTTCATCCCCACAAGGTCGAAGTTTATAAATTAGTATGGATTCCATCACGTTCCCTTTAACGCCTTAGCCATTGCGCCACCGCCGCGCCGCTTTAAGATATACAAATAAAATCGGTAATATTAGTATTAGGTGGTACTGGTGGTAGAAATTTGATGACACAAATTTGTCACAAAATTCGGCCGGGTAGGTACCACCGTGCACGATTGCGAAAAACCCTCTATAGTAATCCAATTTCGGTTTGATTGCGTTCAGGGGTCAGCAAGTGCATAGCCGGGCTGGGGGATTGTAGTCGCAGCACTAGTGGGCCCGGTGGGGGTCACGCGGTGCTGCGACGACAATCCTCTTCTGATGAGGCCGTCAAGCTGAGTGCCACCATTGTTAATATGGTACGTGTATATAATGGTGACCCTCTTTCCTGAGACTTTACCTTCAGCTTACCATCAGGCGAGGTGAAGTCAAATTGACGTGTCCTAAATAAAAAAAAAATAAAAAAAATATTTAATATCTGATAAAAAACAATGGTTTTGCTAACTTATAATTCATACTACTAGCCCGCGGCTCCATCCGTGTGAAATTCTGATCCTGTTCTCCTACGGATATAAAAAATAGCTTACGATATATTCTTAGATCTACCAAATATACAAAAAAATATTTCAAGCCGTTTCGGAGCAGTTTGATAACAAATACATGAAATTAAATATAAGAAGAGATTTTTATATATAACATTATTTGGTGTTCTGTCAAATCTTGTCTACAAATCATAATCATAATCATGTCTTACAAATCAATAAAACATCATGTTCTATCGAGATTTATTTGTTGTTATTTTATTATTTACACTGGTAAATAGTTTTATTTACCGATAATACTAATATTCTTTCGAATTTGAGTTATGAAATAGTTAAAGGTCAAAACATTGACCGAAGATGGGCCAAGAGTGCCCAATTTTGAGAAAAACCGTCTTAAAATGCGTAAGTGTAAAATAAATTAAGTCTAAATTGATTTTTATAGAAATGAAATAGTCACTCCATAAGCTAGTATTTCTATCCCACACCGTATTTCCAATTATAACTCTTCAGTGAATCCTTTCTATAAATAGTGACTACATAAAATTAGCCTTTCTGATAGGAAATCTAAAATATCGAGAATGGAAAATTAATCTGCTCTTTCGAAGCCAGACCATTATTAGAGGGAACCCAAAATTATTTGTAGGAAGGGATCATTAGTCACGTGGCATTGGCTCTCCCTTTACACAATACAATAAAGACACAATTGAATTTATTTGTCAGTAAAGAATATCAGAGGGAGTCTGCTGAGTGGACACAAATATTCCATGATTTATTTTGGTAACTTTATTTTATGATTTGATTCGAATAATATAAAGATTGTAATGGTATGCTGCAGTTTTTACTCTTAACAGGCAATTCTTCTTAATATACTTATTACCTCTTAGATAATATGCCTGATTTTTCTTCCCCAACCGCTAAATATCAATAAGTAAAACCATCAAAAGACCAACATAATTCATGCTATGAAAATAGTTTCTCTAAATAAATAAATAAAATAAATACCATGGACATTATACTAACAAATTTGAAACTCAAACATTCTGGTCCTTAATCCCCATTTATTTGAGACTGGTTATAATTTCGGATCATTTAGAATTTGACCGTTAGGGTTGATGTTTGATAATACTTGTTACTTGTTAATAGTTTGATAATATTTTAGCCCTGATAGTTATGTGGCCTCTATTAGAGATGTACTTTTTCAGTGCCTACGCAGATAGTAACAAGTTAATGGTTGGTTTGACCTTTGTTAGGGTTCCGTTGCCAAATGGCAAAAAACGGAACCCGTATAGATTCGTCATGTCTGTCTGTCTGTCCGTCCGTATGTCACAGCCTTTTTTTCCGAAAGTATAAGAACTTACCTGTTAAAACTTGGTAAGTAGATGTGTTCTGTGAACCGCATTATGGTTTTCACAAAAAATACAATAAAGTTTGGGGGTTCCTCATACTTAGAACTGAAACTCAAAAATTTTTTTTTCATCCAAACCATCTATGGATAGGTCTTTAAAAATGATATTGAGGTTTCTAATATAATTTTTTTCTAAACTGAATAGTTTGCGCGGGAGACACCTCCAAGGTGGTAAAATTTGTGCCCCCCTGTAACTTCTAAAATAAGACAATTATAAAACTAAAAATTATTAATTATTAACTATAATAATATAAATGTAAAAGCTTGTGAAGATGCTTCGATATTTGGATGTTTGTTACTTAATCACGCTTAAACGGCTGAACGGTTCTGGCTGAAATATGGTTAAGGAATAGGTAGCTTATAGCCTGGAGCTCCGGGCAACAGCTTGCTTGTAAATATGTTAGGCTGGCAGTATGACATATACGTGAAGTGCTGTTTTTTTGTTAATTGTTTTAAAAGAATATTTGTGACCGAAATTACTAATATTCCCCCTAACCCCTCCAGCTATGCTAAATTGCTTGTGTTAGGAGTGGGTTCACGTCGGTAGTGTAATGGCCAGGATTCAAACCCGGGACCTCTCGATCGTAGGGTGGACTCCTTAACTACTAAGCTACCGACTTTACTTTTAGTGGGACTACCAAATTATAAAGTGGTTATATTTGCAGTACAAAGTAAAGTTTGGTTCCAGTTTGCTATTCTTCAATAAAAAAAGCAGCTCAAACAATCGATATATTTGTATGCAAAGCCGAGTTGTGTCGGTAATAGAGCGTGGTCCACAGGTCACAATATTACAATAAAGTAGGGCGCTGGCCGACTGTTCACTATTTTGCAGTCAGTTGTCAGATTCTTTTCAAAGGACAGTAGGTTTAATAATTATGATCTTAAGATGTATAATAGCGTAAATAAATTAATGAAATAAGATGTTTTTGACGTCAGAAATATTGTTTATTGTTTCCCTAGTAAATAAATTACTAGGGTAAACATCAGGGATCTACCAGATTGTGGACATAGTAATTAACAATATCAATTATTCAATACGCCGCAGACTGTATGTAGCCGCATTTGAAGGTTCTTTGCAGAACTGTATTGTAGTGGTAACGCTGTTCATCTGTCATAGTGTCTGTATTTTGTCATCACAGATAGATAAAAAATGCAAATATATGTTTAAAAATAAATACCCTATTCATTATATTTAAATGGTTATAAAAAAAATACACGTTGTGGATGTATTATATATTGTATATGTAGTAGTAGTACTATATAATATGGATGTATTATATATTGTATATGTAGTAGTAGTACTATATAATATGGATGTATTATATATTGTATATGTAGTAGTCTATTGTATATTATTTATTGTATATGTATTTGTATGTATAGTATATTTAGGTTTATATATTACATGTTTAGTTTATATTATGTTAATAACTTAATTTAAATATGTTTGTAATTTTGTTTGTAAATACATTAACACACGTTAATGTATTATATAAATTTCCTACGGCATACCGCGCAAAGCGGGGAGGCCGCGCGGTTATGTATGGCTGTCACACACTAAAACTCCATGTGCCATACTCCTGCGTCTTATCAGGGGGGCCTGAAACTGTACAAGACGGCAGTCACTCCTGTAATATCCAAGATAAACCAAATAATGGGAAGAAGTAGGCGAGCAGACCCCGGGCTCCACAGTATACGTTTTGGATGTTTGATGTACATATATTTAAAACTTTAGTGCTTCAATGAAAATATTCTCTTTGTCTTCTCAAAAATTACACTTAGGTCTCTCAATGGTTTCTTTACTTAAGGATAACATTAATTCCATTTTAGAGGAAGCTGAAAAGGATGGAGCGTATTCTGCTTTGTTCCACTATGACACTCTACATCATAGTTATTTTCACTCATACTATATCACTAAGGTTATTGACCCATATTGGCACAAGGAAAAATTTAGTCTTATAGCTTTTTATTTTCTTTGGCAGCCACATTTATTGTTCACAGCGGAGGTATTTAGTTTTAGTTTAGTTTAATTTTTTTTACATACTCAACTAAAATTAATCCTTTTAATGCCACTTAGCAAAGTTTTCTAAAATATTGCTAAATATTTTAAAAGAAATAGCGTGTATGACATATAATGCATAAATATATATATCTATATTACATAAAAATAAATACATAAAAATATTTATGCACACAAATCTGGGCGAGAATCGAACTCGCGACTTAGTAATCGAACGCACAACAACTACGCCACACAGCTCGTAAAAAAATCTACTAATACTTAAAGGTTTGAAATAAAACTATTTTTAACGGATTCTATCGCCATTTATTATATATTATAGCAAAATAACATCAAATATCGCGATAGAATCCGTTAAAAATCGTAAACCGTAAACTTCCGACAATATCATGTTAAAAAGGTTTGCCAATATTTTAGTGTTAAGCATTGTCATGGCGTACAGAAAATTTGTCACTCACTATCCAAAGCACTTACAATGCAAATATTATTTCTAGGGAAATGTTATTTTCTACTAAAGAAAATTCATTTAACCCTTCAACAAATAAAACCTAACAGAGGCAAAAAAAACTGAAAAAGTTTACAAATTATAGCATCTCCCTATAAAGCTTAATTAGTACTTAGTTTCTCATTTACTAAGCCTTTAGAATCAGCATTTTAGAAACAAAGGAATTTTCGGGTCCCAACCTTCAACAAGCGGCCTTGAGACGAACGAAAGCGTTAAGAAGAGACCCATGTGCTGCATTCTTCATCTTTTCATAATGACATCATATTATTATCTTTATACGATAATGGTATGTATTACGGTAGACTCTCTGTTTATCAACTAAACGATCTAGAAGCATATTCTAAATATATATATTACTAGCATACTACCAGCTCTCGCTTCACTTCGTTTTATTTGAGTTTTTTAAACTCAAGCCAATTTTTTTATCCAAATATAATAGCCTACTAGCTGATGACCGCGCCTTAGTATCCCGGGGGCTATCTCAAAGCTGTAGATGGCCCAGGGTCTTTGTCCAGGTAATTGCCTTATTTGGCCAACTTACATTAGAGACCTGAGACGGCGTGCGGTTTTGGGTGGTTCGAATCCGACATAACTACACCCACTCTGACCGACGATGGGTTAGCCGTAGGGATTAGACTACTCTATTATATTCTACTATTTCTGCAAGGCAAATCGCTGCTTGCAATGTTGAGCTGAGTGAGACATCCTGAATCAGATTTTGATAATTTTGAACACTGATCATTCCTCCGTGGCAAGTCCGATTTTGAAAATTCTTTTTGAAAATTTTTTTGAAAACAACTCTGGACATGCTTTCTGAGCGTGTAAAGTTTGGTCACAGTGTCTTCTTCAGTATCTATCTATTTAAATAGCCATGAGTGGTTTCGTTATGTTTTGCATACAAATGATCATAATATTTTATGTTTTAAAGTACTTGAAACCAGCAGGCTTACATGAAAAGTTAATGCCAGTAGAGGAAGCTCGTGAAGTATATATACTTCTGATACAGAAGCAGAATCATAGTGGGATGTTGTCTCTGCCTATTCCTAAGAGAAACAGACGTGAGTATATGCTTGTATTTTATGTTTAAGAGCTGAATTTACAAATTTTAGTAGCGAATTTGTTTATGAGGTTGCATTAAACCTTTTATGTGTTGATTATATCATGGAACACAGCACATATTATGTTCTTTTATTTCAAAACCCATTGTGCTAATAAAGCAACTGAAGCTACCTGATCAAACTGATAAAAAATCGGCTAGTCGTTAGTGATACAAATTTCTAGGGTCACTGGTCCAAATTGACACTTTTTCATTTAAGTATATTTTTACTGACAATTCGGACAGTATAAAAATATAACAACTATTTTGTATAGTTAATATAGTACAAAATAGCTATTAAAATCGTAAACATGTGTCCCTAGAAATGTGTGTACCTAAGGTCAGCAAGCCTCAAAATCAACTTTTTTACTAAGTTTTTGTTTATTATCCAGAAGTGTTTCATATTTGAACCCTTTCTCTGACATAAATCAAATTGATTTATCATTCTGAGCACTGGTAACCACTGAGCATATTATAACAATTAACCATACCTATGAATTACGTTATTTAAGCCCTCTAAGGGCGGAATTATTATTCAATCTCCACCGACTCTATAATATATTTTTCCTGTGGACAGAATGGCTTAGATTTTATTAGTTAATAACTTAAATTTAATTTGCTTTCAATTCATATTTATTAATTCACAATGTCACGATATATCTATGTGTAGGTTTTACCGCGTTTCTATGCTGAAATATAACAGAATTTATAACAACTATAAATCGTCATGAAGTTAGTCGGAGAGTAACTTTAGGCATCATTTAATTTTATTCAGAATGGTGGTATGAGCGGCGAAGATTTGAGATGGTAAGCTGTTTTCGAAAAGACCATCAATCAAAACCACGGAGTACGGAAATATTATTATTCTATCTATAATATGTATTTATTTACAAAGTTTTTAAGTATCAAGAAACCATACGACAAGGCGTTGTGTACTTTATCCTACAATATTGATTCATTTATTTATTTATAAGATATGAAAACTCACAGGTCACAAACTCTTTACAGGTAATGCTACCTAATGACTGCATTACAGAAGTTTCGAATCAACTTTAAATGAAGTCTATTTCATCACATCCTCAGAGCTCCTCTACATAAATATGTTAGTAAAAATGAAATGTCTGAACTGAATGTTAAAAGAACAGTTTTTAATAAATTCATATTATCAATGTGTACAACCTTTAACAGGAATCAATATTTTAATGAAATTGTTAAGCAATTAGTGTGCTGATTTCTCCGATTGATTTCGATCGGACTGGTCGCGGGTGTGAGTCTCATCCTAGATGTTCTTTTTTTCAGATCTAAATCTATAGGTTAAGTTAGCATATTAATTGCTTAAAAATTTCATTGAATTGATGTAGCGGAGTAATCCAAAAACAATGTTTAAAAATGATTGTAACGTATATAATGTACAGACGATACAGACGTATATAATATATCGGAGAATGTCTAATATCTGGGACGTGGCTAGGTAACTGTGTGTGTGTGTGAGGTAGTTGGTGAGAGTATTCCCTATGTAAGGGCAGGTCGCGGGTACAAGTCCGGTCCGAGATGTTCTCTTTTTCCGATCTAAATCTATAGGATAAACCAATATTTTAAAATTTCTGTCTGTCTGTTTGAATTGTCGTTATATTACCGTCTCTGGAATGGCCTGCTTGATTTAACTAATATAAACAAATAAAAAGCGGCCAAGTGCGAGTCGGACTCGCTCATGGAGGGTTCCGTAGCAGCAAGTAACATAATAATGTTTTTTTTTATATTTGGGTTGATTGAATGAAAGGTAAATTGCGGTATACGATTTATGACGTAAAAAAAACTAGCGCGCAAACTATTCAGTTTAGAAAAAAAAAATATTAGAAACATCAATATCATTTTAAAGACCTATCCATAGATACTCCCCCACACGTATGGGTTTGATGAAAAAAATATTTTTCAGTTTCAGTTCTAAGTATGGGGACCCCCAAAATTTATTGTTTTTTTTTATTTTTGTGTGATAATCTTAATGCGGTTCACAGAATACATCTACTTACCAAGTTTCAACAGCATAGTTCTTATAGTTTCGGAGAAAAGTGGCTGTGACATACGGACGGACAGACAGACAGACATGACGAATCTATAATGGTTTCGTTTTTTGCCATTTGGCAACGGAACCCTAAAAATTTAACTTTCACTATTAAATGGCTACTAATAATATGGTGTAACATATGGTACGAGAGCTTTTATTTTAGAAAAAGAATTAGGGGTTCCGCGCAAAATAATAAAGACCCAGATCTAAGTTCATCATCGCGGGCACATCTAGTGAAAAATAAGAACACAAAATATATTAATGCGCAAACATTGTCCAATAAGAAGTAATTCCACCCTCTGTTTGCTTGTATCAATCTCGCCCCCTTAGCTTAGCTGCATTGATTTTATCATCTGACCACCCATCGATGAGGGCATTGACCTCTTGGTGATTTTGTTTATACAATATAAATGATATTCTAACCTTCAAACTTTCACGTTTCATAATATATAATAAATTTGCATACCTATATCGCCTAACGTCAAACAGTTCAAAGATGTGTGCAGACGCTTTAGAAGTGACTGTGATACTAAATTCGACACTAACAAAACAAACAATCTTTACATTCCAATAAGGCAATAAATAATATAATTGATGTATTAGTATTTGTCTAATCTTCAATTAGCCTTCTAATTAGTTATTTATTATTATTAAAGGGTTTTATTTAACTTACCCTGATGGCCTGATCTTATATTTGGTGCAAATCTTTAATTCTGATATAATTTAATCCATTCTGTATCATTGTAAATCCAACATGGCCGACGCTTCAAAATGGCGGATTAAATATATAACATAACTATCTCATACCTTTTTTTTATTTTTTTCGTGCGGAAATCCCTTCGGTTACCCCCCCGCCGGTCAGCGGGGGCGGTTATGTCGGGCTTGAACCGACTAAAACCGCACGCCGTCTCGGGTCTACAGACGCGGGTGTGTAAGGTTGCCCATAGAGCATATCCCTCGCACCCCGACTGACCCCATCTCGCAAGTGGAGATGGCCCCCTCGGATTTGGGAACCACGGTGGCCCCGTCTTGCCCCGGTTTAGGGCAGGAGCGCTAGTCGCCCCACCGTCCCGGCCTGCTTCTGCTGGGGTGACAGGTGGCCTCACCTCTCACCCCCAGGCCTGCGCTCATGGAGTACGGAGGTCGTTAAGCGACCTCCGACGCCTGAGTAGCCTGCGACGCGCGGCGAGCACGTTGCGGGCTCGGCGGGCCGGGTGAGTTCTAAATCTCTCCCGGGCGCGCTCCGCCATCTCCTTCGCGAGCATTACATGCTCGCAGAAGGAGGTGACGGCGGCCCACGCACTCGCGCTCCGCACCATTGCCGCAATCATGCTGCCGAGTGAGAGGACTCCCACTCCGATGGCTGCCACTAGGTCACGCCTCGGCGCCTCCCACGCTGGGCAGACCGCCAGCGTGTGCAGCCCCGAGTCCTCGCTCGCGTCGCAGTGATGGAACTCAGGCGTTGGCTCCTTCCTGATCCGATGCAGGTGGTCCCCGAAGCACCCCTTCCCGGAGATCACCTGCGTCAGTCCGTACGAGAGGCTTCCGTGTCGCCTCTCTAGCCAATCCTCCATGATGGGCCTTACCGCCGCTATTGCGGCGTGCCCTAACTATCTCATACCTTTAATTTTTTTTTTCGTGCGGAAATCCCCTCGGATACCCCCCGCCGGCCAGCGGGGGCGGTTATGTCGGGCTTGAACCGACTAAAACCGCACGCCGTCTTGGGTCTGCAGACGTCGGGGTGTAAGGTTGCCCATAGAGCATATCCCTCGCACCCCGACTGACCCTGGCCATCTCCGGTTTCGAGATGGCCCCCTCGGGGTGATGACACTCAGGCGTTGGCTCCTTCCTGATCCGATGCAGGTGGTCCCCGAAGCACCCCTTCCCGGAGATCACCTGCGTCAGTCGGTACGAGAGGCTTCCGTGTCGCCTCTCCAGCCAATCCTCTATGATGGGCCTTACCGCCGCTATTGCGGCGTGCCCTACAATCTTGAATTCAAGGGTATTCAAGATTGTAGGTATAGGTATTGGCGATTCTAGATTTTTCTACATTAATCGGTAGATCACTTCGACACTAGCAATGCGTTTTTAATTTCCTGAAGATTCGATCAGTAGTTTTCGAGATATCGACGCTCGTTGTAACAGTATTAATGATCCGTTTTAATCAGCCAGTCTACTAAATTATGAAACACTTTACTATTTTGAGCGTTTTTCAATGACAATGTTGCAGATCGAGAATGTATTTATTAAATTGTATCTGGCGTTCCGCAACATTATTTTCCGGATAATTACATTTTGTCAAAGTATTGTTATGCCTTTAAAACTTATGCCAAACTTGTTATGGCAAGGTATGTTAGGACAAAAAATTGCGCGTTTTTAGAGGACCTCCTTAATCCGGCATCAATCGTTTTATTATCAGGCCACTTGAAAAAATAACTTTTACACAATAAGGTTGAATATATAATACCTTCTTTTTATAGTTGGTATAAAGATTATCTTATTTACTATTGTCATTGATCGAGCGGGTGGGAAGTATTCATCGGACTTCACGAACCCTTAATCGTGTACCAACACAAGTGGTTCATGTTCATAATTAGAAATCAGGTATTTAATTATGTATTGTACTTTGACTACTGAATCATTCACGGTGCTTTGAACTTTATGAGAATCTCAATAAAGAAGTAAAAGTAAAATAGCTGTTTTGCTTTTTATCCCAGGATAAAGTTAAAAGTACAACATGTTAGGTGTGTTCGTTAGAAACTTTGCAAAATTCATTATAAAAATATAAGATTAAACAGTAATAGTATCAATCTTTAACTTACACCGAAAAATGGGGTTGTTATCACTAGTTCCAGTGTCAATTCGTCCCATGGAACTAGTGAGAACTTTTTTTCTCACTAGTTCTATGGAACTAATGCGGTCAAATTGAGTGCGACATATTTTTTAAAGTTTAGTTTCTCTAGTTCCATGGAGCTTGATAATGGAACAAGTGAGAAAAAAAATCTCATTAGTTCCATGGGACGAATTGACACTAGAAATACTGAGAATAACCCGAATAATGTAGATGTTAATTATTTCATTTGTATCTGTACTATTATAATTGTAATAATATGATACATAATTGTAAATTAGCTCCGTCTGTACATTGGAGATATTTAAAAAATACTGGGTTAATTTTAAATGAACGATTCTGAACACAAGTTTTTTTTTTAAATTGTTGTCTGTTTGTCTCTTTGTTCACGATGGACGCAACAACCTCCTAACGTATTTTCTACTAGAAAGGTCTTGGTCAGACTTACTTAAAACCGGAGATATCGCCAAAAATCGATAACCGACCTCCACGCGCCGGAGCCGCGGCTATCAGCTATTATTAATACAGGTAAAATATCCGTCCAAAATGGATTTACTGAAATAAATCTTTACAGAGCATTTCAAAAATTAAATTCCTATGAAAGGAAGAAAGATTTTTTTTATTTATTTTAGGAGAGGTAGGACATGACGGTATTCCCGCCTAACTGAGCAGTCCGACTGGGGCAGTACCTCCGCCCTACAGAATACCGCGGCCATAATAACCTCGTGTTGTGTTCCCGGCGGTGAGTAGGGTAGCCAGAGCTCACTGAGAGTTTTTGTGCTGTCAGAGGGAAGAGTCTTCCTTCTGACAGCACAAAAACTAAAAAAGAAGGGAGAGGCGGGAGTAGCCTTTGGTCTTCCCGGAAGACTAAAGGCTATTCCTGCTTTGCAATTTCTTTTTTTTTTTGGGTCGGCAGCACGAGTGTGACGCCCCTGGTGTTGCACACGTCCATAGGCCACGGTGACCGCTTCCCATCAGGTGGGCCGTGAGTTGTCAGCCACCTGAGTGGTATAAAAAAAAAAAGGCAAGTACAGGTCTTTCACTTGTTTATTTGTAATTGTGTGTTGACCTCTTTGGCATACAGGGACATTTATTTATCTAATATATGTATCTTTTTCTTTTTCTTCATTTTCATTGTTAATTGTCCACTGCCCTTATCCATCTCTTTTGATTTCTATCCATCCAAAGGTTACCTGGAAGAGATCGAAGATCTATTAGCGATAAGGCCGCCCATTGTACATTTATTAGCTTAAGTCGAACATCATTTATTTATTACTACTTTTATGGTGTACAATAAAGAATATTTTTTCTTTACTTATCTTTTATCATTATTCTGTTCGAAAACAGAGTTGCCTTTTAAACAGATCTATAGACAGTTTGCGATGAAATGTGTTGAAATGTGATTAAATGTGCTCAATGAGACATCGCACGAGCCAATATCTAATCCTTTGACAGTTATCTGTTTTGGTATTTTACTCCGTGTATGTAGTAGATAGTCGAATTAATTACAACCTGCCCCCTTATTCGGATTGACCAACAGTTACGACACTATACGGTTTCGTATTAGCTGACACATTTACATTACTTTAGTTTTACATCAGTTTTTTCTTCTATGTTAACCACTTTCTACTAGTTACTGGTACGAGTACGTACTACTGGTTAATCATAATTTAAAAAAAATTGAAATGTACCGACTAATCACGTTATACTCGTAGCTGTAATTAAAACTTTTTGTCAAATAGAATAGTGCCCCTGGTACAATTTTTAATGACGCAGTTGTACGCGCATGTGTACGCTGCACGGATTATTAAGGATGTAGACGATGTTAAAATAAATTCCGTTAAAATAGTTTTATTTCAATATGCAATTTGCGTTAATTAACAACAACATGACGTATACTATTTATTATCTATTTAAGTCAAATACCTTTTTTTTTTCGTGCGGAAATCCCTTCGGATACCCCCCCCCGCCGGCCAGCGGGGGCGGTTATGTCGGGCTTGAGTCGACTAAAACCGCACGCCGTCTCGGGTCTACAGACGCCGGGGTGTAAGGTTGCCCATAGAGCATATCCCTCGCACCCCGACTGACCCTGGGCCATGTCCGGTTTCGAGATGGCCCCCTCGGGTTAAGTCAAATACCTTTCTTTATTTTATTTTTTCGTGCGGAAATGTCAAATACCTATCAGTCGGTTTGTAGATCACTTTAAGGTGAGTTGAAAACTGGCATTTTGGTAATTAGCTAAATCTAGTAGAAAAGGTACGTAGGCAGAGTTTACTAATGAAAAGCATAAAATAAATAGACATAAATTACATTGGCATAACGAAATTCAGCATAATGATCATAACGCATAATATTATTAAGCATAAATGCTTTGGCATAAGGCTTGTTGTCATAAATACTAATAGCATAATAATAATGAAGCATATTTTATGTTAGATGTTAGAAATGCATAATGATATAAACACATAATGTTCTTAAACTTCGCAAGTTCTTATTCAACACTTTGCGCACTCAGTGCTTTATATAACTTTTTATATAACTTTATATAACTTCATTAGCATAATAATACTACTGCATAATAATCCTTTGGAATAAGGCAAATGTTAGCTATCATTTAGTATAATATGTTTTACCATAAGAAGGAGTTGCATAAATTGTAAAGGAATAATGTTTATTCGTCTAGTAATTATGAGTCATACATATAAAAGGTCATAATTGGTTGTATTTAATGCTAATAATTTTAAATCGATCGTTTGGTACTATGTAATTATACATATATATATATATATATATATATATATATATATATATATATATATTAGTCCATTGAAAAGTTACATTTGGGGTTGCGTTTTTTAGAGGACGCAATTTTATTTTTTTAATGTGTACGGGGGGTCAGTGTAAAGCTAAAACCAAGTTTGTGGGGTCGCCACCCTTGTCGAACGGCCGCCATCTTGAAAATAGGGGTTGAAATGGTTTTTACGATATATCTCTTAAACTATTTAACTGATAAAAAAAAATAGTTACCATTTTATGTTGCAAATTAAATTCTCTACAACTTTGGTACAGTAACTTTTTGTCGTAGAGCTATAAATAAAAAAGTTATAAGCGAAAATGTTCAGAAACTTTTTTTATCTCTTTATACGGTGGTAATAAAGATGATAATTCTCTTGACAGCCTCAGATACAAACAATTTGCCAAGGCAGTGACAAAAAGCACATTTAACTTATCTTCACTTCCAATACAATACACAGGTCGCTTTCATACTTTCCGAGTCTACCATCAGGTCCAGTCGTGGCTTGGTAATAATAATGATCTTGAAGACTGGGGCTGGAAAAACATGTGGAAAATTATTGATGCCAGTGCAGAGCTCTAAACCTCCAGCACCCCCTGAGCTTCCAAAATTGATCTTTTGCAAATGCAAAGGAAACTGTGGATCAATGTGCGGATGTCGAAAAGCAGGGCTGAAATGTTCTGCAGTGTGCTTCCATTGTTATGGAGAGACTTGCAGCAACATAATGGGGCTCTCAGAATAAATAAATGAAAATGACTTTGATGATGAACCGCCGACATTAACACCCCTTCCTTCTCCAGTTCTCCCACTGATATTAAGTTCAGAAAGCCGATCAGATGCTGAGCCGCAGTCTAGTCCATCGAAAAGACCGAGAACGAAGTAGTTCAAATTTCGAAAATCACCGTGGATTATGCCTATTGGGGATACCACGTAAAAAAAAACGCGCCTCCAGACTCTTCCTCGTGTGTGGTGGGGAAAAGAGACAGTAATTAATTATTAATAATATTGCAAAATTAATAATTTAAAAAATTATAATAACAAAATAAAAAAGAAAAAACAAAAGTTACTGGACCAAAGTTGTAGAGAATTTAATTAGCAACAAAAAATGTTAATAATTTTTTTTTATCAGTTAAATAGTTTAAGAGATATATCGTAAAAACCATTTCAACCCCTATTTTCAAGATGGCGACCGTTCGACAAGGGTGGCGACCCCACAAACTTGGTTTTAGCTTTACACTGACCCCCCCTACACATCAAAAGAATAAAATTGCATCCTCTAAAAAACGCAAGGTTAGGCCTAAAAAGTGTAACATTTCAATGGACTATATATATATATATATATATATATATATATATATATATATATAATTATATAATGAAAGTTATGCGAAAACGTTATGCCAAACTATATTCTGCCTTAAAATTTTATGCCAAGAGGAGGCATCCCCGTAGGCAGTTACTTTCATATTATAACATGAAATTTATTAATAAAAATAGGTAAAAAATATAACTTTCTTACATTTATTCTCAATATAATCAATCAATCAATCAATTAGCCTATTGCAGTCTACTGCTGGTCATAGGCCTCACCCATTCTCAATAAATAACTTATCTAATTCATATATTGACATATTCTATGACTACTGACCCGACCTCAATTCACTTCAGTTTATATGAGTTTTTTTCAACTCCATCTACCGTAACTTAAACATACCTAATATATAGCATACATTCGTCGATGATATGGTACCTTTTTTTTTTTATTGTGCGGAAATCCCTTCGGATACCCCCCCGCCGATCAGCGTGGGCGGTTATGTCGGGCCTGAACCAACTAAAACCGCACGCCGTCTCGGGTCTACAAACGCCGGGGTGTAAGGTTACCCATAGAGCATATCCCTCGCACTCCGACTGACCCTGGGCCATTCGCAGTGTCCCCTCTGATAACAGCAGAGGGGTACCTGGAGCGACCACCCCTCCCCGCGGGCCTTGCAGGCCCGCCATGCCCTGACCCCCTCGTGCAATGGGGTCAGCTGGCCCTGAAAAGGGCCGGTTGGTCAGACTCTTGGCCGTTGACGTTGTCGCCAGCTACTCCAGAGGAGCAATCAATGATGCGTCATCGCCCACGTTGCCCAGGGTGCACCAAACTTGGAGGTGATCCAACCAGTCGCACCCCGATGATATGGTACCTACCTTCCAAATGGTGAAAGATTTTTTCCAATATGTGCTGTGGTTCCGAAGATTACCCCAAACATATAAGCAAACTTATAAAATTCGGCCTCTTTCTTTTTATATTAGTGTAGATTATACAGCGCTAACACGAATGAACATACATAGATTTTTTTATACATACTATAATAATAATGTTCATTATTAAACATAAAAATGCCCTGACTAACGCAAATAACCATATCCATGATTCATGCATATTGCATCTAGCTCGTTCAGTAGAAAAAATTGCAAACGTGGAGGCACCTTAATTATTATTAATAAGAACATTAAATTTAAAGAGCGTAAAGACCTAGTAAGCCTCTCTATTGAGCGAGTTATTGAGATAGCTGGTATTGAGTTTGAGCACTTCATTGTATTAAGCGTATACAGTCCCCCGGACGCGCCTTATGCAAGATTTGAAGAAACGATGGAAGAAGCGCTTTTTAAATACCGTTGCTCTAAAAAGTCAATAATAGTTTGTGGAGACTTTAATGTTAATATATTAGATAACACTTTAGCGCCAGTAGAGAAAAATAAAATGTTGAATCTGTTCAAGTCCTTTAATCTTGGTAATGTATTTTTGGAACCTACTCGAATAACTGCCACAAGTGCAACATGTATTGATAATATTTTCACGGACATTAAACCTATTAACAAATGTATTGTGGATGCTGTACACTCGGATCATCGTGGCCAATTTATAAAATGCTACAGAAAATATTATGAAGTAAGAAGAAAAGAAATTAAATTTGTACCGATAAACCAATATCGTTTAGATGCTTTCAAGGAAAATATAGTGAATAAACTTCCTGATTTGCCCTTGTACACTAGTGTAGATAAGTCTTATGCAGACTTAATTAACCTGATCAATACTGAGTTTGGGAGAATTTTTACCCCAAAAACATTATCGATTGGCAGCCGTCCTGTTTTCAGTGACTGGGCAACATCAGGGGTTTATAATAGCAGGAGGAGATTGTATGAATTATATTCTGAAAAATCATACAATTTCAACCCTGATTTTCAGAATTATGTCAAAAACTATTCTAAAATATTTAAGCGAGCCTGTTCCTTTGCTAAATCAAACTTTATAAAAAACAAAATATCAAATTCTGTTAATAAAATTAAGACTACCTGGAACATTATAAATTCCGAATGTGGTAAATCTCCAGCAGTTGTAAGAGATTACCATTTAAAAATAGACGGTCGCCATGTCACGGAGGATCTGGAAGTTGCGACAGAGTTTGAACACTTTTTTTCAAATATACCTGTAGCCACTACCCGAACTCTTCAGTCGTCTTCCACTTCCGCTGAGTCATTGCTTATGGAATCAATTACAAAATGTGAGGACGCTTTCAGATTCTCAGTTGTTGATAGCAAGGACATCACAAAAGCGTTTAAATCCATTGATATTAAAAAGACCGCGGACCTATGGGGATTATCAGTCAAAACTGTTTCAAGCATCATTGATGTCATTGCTCCCCATCTAGCAACTGTGTTTAATGACTGCGTCAGTAGCGGTATATTTCCTGATTTAATGAAACATAGTAAAGTCATACCTTTGTTCAAGGCAGGCAGCACCTCAGATCCCTCGAATTTCAGACCCATCTCTGTGTTGCCAACCTTGAGTAAAGTATTTGAGAAATTAATTCTAGACCAAATGCTAACCCATTTTAATAAATATAAATTATTTCATGATAAACAGTTTGGGTTTACTAAAGGACGATCAACGACGGATGCTGGTATAGAGTTATTGAAATGTATTTACGAGGCCTGGGAGGATAAGCAGGATGCATTAGGTGTTTTCTGCGATCTATCCAGAGCCTTCGATTGCGTCCACCATGATACATTGGTCAGGAAATTAGATTATTACGGAATAAGGAACAAGGCTCTCGACCTTTTGACTTCTTATTTAAACAATAGAATTCAGAGGGTTGATGTGAACGGTACACGTTCGGTGGGATCTTTGGTTTCGATGGGCGTTCCACAGGGTTCGATACTTGGACCATTTTTATTTTTAATTTATATAAATGACCTCCCTTACTACGTAAGGGATAAAAATAGTATTGTTTTGTTTGCTGATGATACTTCCTTAATATTTAAAATTAAAAGACAATTAGATAATTATGACGAAGTGAACAACGCAATCTCACGAGTGGTTCATTGGTTTAATATAAATAATCTTTGCCTTAATGAAAAAAAAACCAAATGTATTAAATTCACCTTACCTAATGTTACACAGGTGGAAACCAATGTGCAACTTAATGGACAGTTGTTGAGCCTTGTGGAATCAACCGTGTTCTTAGGTTTAAGTATCGATGCTAAATTACAGTGGGGATCACATATCGAAAAAATAGCTAGTAGGTTAAGTTCTGCTACCTACGCTGTGAAAAAGATTAGGACTTTTACAGACATAGATACCGCTAGAATAGTTTATTTCAGTTATTTCCATAGTATTATGAGCTATGGCATTCTCCTTTGTACTGCAAAAGCGGGCGGTGCGGGCAATTTATAAGTTGGGCCCAAGAGTCTCCCTCCGAGAAAAGTTCAAAGAAATAAACATTCTAACTGTAGTTTCCCAATATATTTTTGAAAATCTTTTGTATGTTAGAAGAAACATTTCCAATTTTTTAAGGCTTTGTGATATACATAACGTAAATACTAGACATAAAAACAATCTTGTGGTTTGTAATAGTCGACTCCACAAGATTAGTAATTCCTTTCAGGGTAACTGTATACGCTTCTACAACAAGCTTCCTAGTGAAATGAAGAATCTACCTCTTCATAAATTTAAAAGCCAAATTAAAAGTAAACTCTGCCAAAAAGGCTACTATAAAATTCAAGACTATTTAGACGACAAACAAGCTTGGATATGAACTGTTTGCTCTCTCTCTATGCTACTCAAATGGAATATTGTACTTAGGTTAAGTAAATATGTTTGTAAATAGACCAAAAAAAAAAAACAGCCCGCTGAGTTTCTTGCCGGAGTCTTCTCAGGACAGGGCCGCGTTTCGAACCGGTGGTCCATTTGCCAAACATTAGATTATTTATTTTTTTATGACGTTTTGTAAGTGCCGTATTAATGGTCTATGCAGAATAAATGGTTTTTGACTTTTGACTTTTTGACTTTTGCATACTATTTGCACTGAGCTGGAATTGGACTCACGATCCCAGAATTTGCATGCTAGAACGGACATTGTCGTTTTGGACACAAATAAATTTTAATTTGTACTAATTATATCCCTATATAAATTGGATATGTATGAATAACTAACTGTTACCCGCGTTGTTGTACGCGTTCAGTTTGGAATAAATCCAGATATGTTTTGTTCTGCAGTCTCGATCTCAAGACGTATTAACAAATTTATTTACAACATTAATTTCCAACATTATGAATTTATATAAATTCATACTGTACATCCTAACAAGCATAGCACATACTACAAGTCACTTATATAGATCTTTTTAGACAAACATAGGTAGACAGTAATTAGCTGACACACCCACAGGCCGAATACACCATCGAGCTGTGGACATAATGTAACATATGAACCAGGGAAATAAACATCTTCTATTCTATTCTATTCAACACGTATTATTTCATCGTTATATTTTCAAATATTTATCAAGAAAAAGAATCAAAGCTGAGTTGTAGTAGAGTGAGTAAATTTCGTTCTAACTTTGAACAACAAAATTTAGACAGTAGGTTCCTTCTAAGGATTTTGAAATATTCAAGGGATGAAAATACCTTGACCTAAACATAATGAAACACGTGTAAGTAAAGTACTTACCTATCAGTATTCATCAAAGTTCATCACTTAAGGGTATTAAATAGGTGTTGATTAAAATTCCGTGCGAAGTCCGGGTGAAAGCTAGTTTCATATAAAGGAAAACTTTCACCTTTACGATTTTTAACCCACTTCAAAAAGGAGGAGGTTGTATGTTCGTTTGTATCTATTTTTTATATATTTTATCCACTAAACCTGATTCTTCAAATATACTCGATGTTGTGAATATGGTTCAAACGTTATCTTATATATATAAATAAGTAATAAAGTAATTGGAAAAGTTCTGAGGCATACATATGTAGTTGAAAAATTCGACAAATCGGCAAATTCAGTTCGACAGAGTAATCACACGGTAGGTATGTGATTGTTGCGGGTTCCAGTTTCAACCTTAGAATTTACTTTTCTCAATTTAAATTCGTTATATAATTTTGTCAAACTTATATTACGAATGATTTTAAGATTTTTATAATAGTCATCTGATAGAATACATTTTTGTATAATAATTAGTTGTTAATTGTTTCGGATTATCAGCAGTTTTAGTGTCAACCTCATCTCAGCGTTCACCGGGGTCCACGTTTATTATCAATTTTACGTATGCTCATGTAAATAGTTTCAGTTATTATGAATCCCAACATCTTAGTGTCTATCTATTCAACCATCAAAACATCAATATTGTTTTATATTATACCTACTCAAAAAGTACCCTTGTACTTTTTCAGAAAAGGCAGAGTGTAAGGTATTTTCCGTAGAAATATGCAAGAGACAAAAATGTATGAAAATCCACTGTTAACGTGCTAAGCAGGAGACAACTTCCGTAGACCTATGCGGCAGAGATGTGTGTGAGAATTCATTGTTAACGCGTTTTATTTTTTTAGTCTTGTTTTTAAATATTCCTTTTAGGTGTAGTATAAAGCGCAAAGTGAGCGGACGTCGATATCGTTGTTGAAAATTTTACTGATACCTACGTTAAAATGGTTTTAAATAAATGTACGACTTGTAATAAAAATATAACACAAAAATCACCTGGACTTGAATGTAGCAGGTGTAAAAAGTATGTACATGCTACAGCAACCTGCGCTAAAATAACCAACAAACAACTAGCAGCTCTCCGTAACGCTGATGGTTTGGAGTGGAGCTGCGAGGAGTGCCAATGCAAAATATCTAAGCGGTCATCGTTCTTCGTGCCAGATGAACGAAGAAATGGAGAATGCTGTGACGTTTGACTCTAAAAAACTGCTGCGAGACATCAGCCGTGAAATAAGGAAGGTGGTTAAGGACGAACTGGAAGAGTTAACTGCGTCTCTCAATTTTATGAATAGCCAAATTGCAGATATTGAAAACACGGTTAAGGAGCAAGCAAATGCGATCAAACTGCTAGCAAATAAAAACGCTGACCTGATTAGCAAAAATAAAAACCTGGAGCTCCGAATATCTGCAATGGAACAGCGGTCTCAGGAGATTGATCAGAAGCTTCTAGATTCAACTTTGGAAATAGCGGGTATTCCTGAAACGCCGAACGAAAATATCCTGGGTGTCGTTAAAGCAGTGGCAACTAAGCTGAAAGCAGACCTACAACAGCCTGTGAGTGTACGGCGTGTGTCCCGTCGCCGCAGGGACCAGCCGGGACCAATAGTGGTCGAGCTTCAATCAAAAAGGGACCGAGACCTATGGATATCTTCTGCAAAAAATATGGAGATCCTAACTGGAAACATCTTGCCGGACCTACCAAGTGAAGGGTCTACACGTCGCGTCTTTATTCGTGCTGCCCTCACCCACCATACTAAGACACTTCTATATAATGCCAAAAAGCGTCTAACAGGTACATATAAATACATATGGTGCAAAGAAGGAAAGGTGCTAGCGAAGAAAAATGATGATGCCGAACGCGCAATCTTAATCCGTTCCGAACTGGACATTGACTCGCTTCTAGAATCATAGGCCCCAAGGTACATACCTACTACTTTCTGTATACCCTAACTGTTCTAAGTTAAATTAATATCTATATTTATAACTATACCTACTATCTACATAATTTGCGAAGTCATGACAGATAGAATTATAGAAATCAATAACTGTATTAATATCAACTCATTTATTGACAATATTTCGACATCTGATATTAACCTATTCTGTATACATGTAAACATAAGATCAATAATTAAAAATTTCCCTAAGCTGCTCAGTGTAATAGACTCATCAAAAATAGAACTAGATTTAATTATTTTAACCGAAGTGGGTATATCCGATGAAGTATGTAATCTCTTTCAAATACCGGGCTACAGAATGCACACACAGCTAAGACAGCACAAAAAAGGAGGTGGAATAATAATATATGTTAGGAATCATCTCAAATTCACCACCCATCCCCTGACAACATATACTTTTGAAACAATAACAGGCACATTAATAACTACTAATAATAACCCTGTCACTGTGTGTGCAATCTATCGACCGCCTTCCACTAATAAAAACTTCTTTGTCACTGAACTGTCAAGACTCGTAAAGAAACACAGTAAGCCCACTGATATGTTAATAATTGGTGATACTAACATTAACCTAAAGACCTATTCGTCACTCCGGGACTCATACGCGGATATGCTCGCGGCACACGGGTTTCTATGTGGAATATCTGAATATACGCGTGTTGAAATACGTGCGAATAAAGTCACAAGGTCATGTATAGACCATATATTTGCTAATCTAAATAAATGGCATGCGTACACATCAGCAATCGACACTGTTCTAGCGGATCACAGCGCTATAGTGATCGCTTGCTGCGGTGAGGTACGGTCGCAACTACAGGATGTTGCCAAATCAAAAACATCTCGTCTGAACCGACTTGTATTAGAAAAGGAAATTCATAATATAGACTGGTCAGTAACGGAAATGATGAAATGTCCTACTCAAATATATGGGTATATAAAAAATAAGTTTGAAAGCGCTATTAGCGAGTCACGTCACACGGTAAATAAAATGACATCACCTAGGGTTAAGCACCCGTGGATCAATCAAAACATTTTAAATTTGTGTGATAACAGAGACCGATCATATAAGCAATGGAAATTAGACCCTACTAACAAATGTCTCAGATTACAGTACAACAGGCTACGCAATAAATGCCACAAGGTCCTTGAGTATCATCGAAATAAATACTATAAAAGTAACATTAACAACAACCAGTCTAACCCTAAAAAACTGTGGCAGCTGGTGAACTCCATTTGTGGAAGAGTGACCCCCCCAGTTGACCAGGTGATTCTGAAGGCTTTCGGTGACCAGAATCTCTCCTCTTCGAATATTTCCAACAAATTTGCTGACGAATTTCAAAACTCAATTATAAACATATTACCCAGATGTAATAAACTGCTCCTTGATGATGACGACTACTCTAGTGATGGTGATGTAAGCATGTTAGTAACCAAAGCCACACCCCAAAAAATAGCTAAAATAATCAATAATTTAAACATTTATAAAGCTCCCAGCCACGACAAAATTCGAGTTTTAGACCTTAAGAAAATAAACCATAACATATCCACTGCTATTACGAATCTTATTAACTCCTGCATTGAGACCGGAAAATATCCTGACGAGTTAAAGCGTGGTTGTGTTCGTCCTATACACAAAAAGGGTAAATACGAAGACGTATCAAATTACAGGCCCATAACGCTTCTGTCAACCGTCAATAAGGTAGTAGAGAAGTATCTGAGTGAGCAGATACATGCTTTCTATAGTAAACATAATATAATAAGTAAAAATCAATTTGGTTTCCAACCAAATAAGAGTACCACCTTATTACTATCACGTTTCTCGGATGATATTAACGATGCCCTAAACGATAGAAAGCATGTGCTCGCTCTTTTTATTGATTTTTCGCGTGCTTTTGATACCCTAAATCACGACCGGCTTGTAAAGAAACTGAGTAACACAGGTGTGCGAGGCCCACTGCTAAAATTATGTGAAGATTATTTACGGAACAGGTCTTATTATGTCAACGTGAATGGAAACCACAGTAGAACCGTTCCGGCTAATGTGGGCACAGCGCAAGGATCGGTGCTTGATCCACTTCATTTTATAGCATACGTAAATGAAATGAACAATGTTCTTAAGCATTGCTCCTCATATCAGTACGCGGATGACACATGCCTACTTGTCGCGGATAGGGATGTTCCCTCGGCCCTCGCTAAGATGCAATCTGACTTTGATTACATCAATAAATGGTGTCACGATAATGGGCTGGTTCTCAATGCCGATAAAACTAAACTTGTCCATATACATTCTCCTCGTAGTAAAATCCAGTACCCTAGAGTGTTAAGACTAACGGCCCACACACATTTATGCTTACACAAATACGATAACGGCTGTCACTGTCCTTCGATTAAAACGGTGGATACACATACATACCTAGGCTTAGTCATTGACCATAAATTCACCTGGCTGCCTCATATAAACCGAGTATGTGAAAAGCTAAGAGCTTTCTTGGCCAATTTGTACATAATTAAGAATAGGTTGCCACTTAAGGTCAAGCTCATGCTCTACAATGCCCTTGCTGACTCCATTATAGGGTATGGCATCTCCAGCTATGGTAGAACGTTCAAAACTCATCTTGATCAGATATTCCAACTACAAACTAGAATTTTGAAAAACGTAGTCCCACTCCGTATCAAAGAAAAATTCAAGGACAGCGACGTGAAATTATATAAGCACCTTGGAGTATTACCCGTCCACACCAGAGTTAAATATCATCTCCTCAAAGAAAATTTCTTTGATAACACCCTACGGACCGAAATATCACATAGGATACAAACACGTCAAATCACCAAAAAAAAACTCGAAACGATAAGAGCAGTGAATACCTACGGCGAGAGAACCACCAAATATCTGGTTCCCCGCCTATTGAACAGTTTGGATCCATCCTTTATTAATAATATGTCAGAAATCAACATGAAATCCAAATTACGCTCGCACTTTTTAAACAGCCTGTAGATGCACTGGCCCCGCTCCAAAACAAACTGGTTCCATGCGCTGCGCCGGTTGCGCAGCGATGACGCTGCCTGCCTGCCGCTTATATGTCTTATGACTGTGTACCTGCGTATGAGTGCCTAAATCTGTGGGTAGTTGTGAATCTTATTTCCTATAATCAGTATTGTATTGTCTAACTAAATGTTCGCTCACTTTCTTGTTTTATAGTATTTTATGTTATACCAGAATATCTCCTATTTATATTTAACTATAGTATTGTTATAAACATATAGGAAAAGTACAGCACTCCAGACAAGCTCAAGTAGCTTATGGTTTGCTTTCTATGTACGCAAATTGTATATTGTGAATGGTAATAATTAAAAAAAAAAAAAAAAAAAAATGTATCACTCGAAAGAAAGTGCGATTCCCAACTCGTGTGTATTAAGACCCTACGCTGCACGTCGGGTGTTAAACGTCACCCTCTTTAGTAATCGGTCCCTTTCATCCCTCAATGAACAATGTACTATTTATTATTTAATAAAAATGTAAACGGTATCTCATTATCGTAATCAGCTTTTTCTCAACTGTCTGTCATTATTACAGTGTAGCGTTAGTCCCAATGAGTATCTGACGCCTCAACGCCAAGTGGAAAGACTGCGCCGGAGCCTGCTGATTATCGGCCAACCCCCCTCCCATAAAAGCCGATAAGCTAAATCCTACGACGTAGTTTAGTATTTAGTTGCCGGGTCAGCTAGAACCGGCAGCTAAATACAATATGTAAATCTATGTACAACGATGTATTAAATTTCTGTTAATAATCTAAGTTTGTGCTTATGTTTAATCGCCTGTATATTGGAACGAAGTTCCTTATCGCGCGTTACGAAAGGGGGCAAGACGGAAAAAATTAAGTTTGTAACAACACTTTTTGCTTTTGTAACTTCTGCGCACCGATCCGCGCATTGTTGTCACGGTACTATGGAAACGTATGGTGTCATTGTCAATATTTTCTCTTATGTAAAAATAAACTACGATTTGATTTAATTTTTTTAATGTGTTTCCTTGATTCGTAAAAGTGGTGACCCCGACGTGATGGATATTATTTGTGAATTCGCTAATGAGTTTCAGTTTCTGAAGAACTTTTCAAAAGCGCATAAGTCAGCGGCTTATGATCAGTAAAAAATATCAGTTAGATTAAGTCCCACGCATCTATGACGTGTACGAAAGAATAGATAGACAGAGTGCATATATATATATATATATATATGTGTGTGTGTGTGTGTATGTAAGGAACTTCGTTCCAGCCGGGTTCCATATTTTTATGAACATGTTGAAACGAGAGTCTTGAACACAGTTTAACTACAATCTATATAAAATAACAAGTGATACGAGGTAATAACCAATATCAACGTATAATACCATATTTGAAAATAAATTAAAATAATATTTACTGAAAAAGTATTACTTTAGCCTAGAAGCGTAGATGAACAGGTATGTAGGTATATCAAGGACAAGAAGCGTCATTTAAATAGATTAAAAATTTGATATACACACATCCAAAAATGTTTACGATATCTTTGAAAATTCGAAATCTTTTTTGTTAAGTTAGATTATATTATGATTACTCCTTCTTTTGAGATTCTTAATTTAAAAATCTACTCATACAGCTCAGGGAAGCCGCTATTCAAGAATGGGACAGGTTACCCCAAGACATGCTGGATAACTTGATTCTCAGTATGCCCAGGAGGATCTCCGCATGTGTTCAACCCAGGGGAGGAGTTATATTATATTAAATACAATTTTTTTATGAATAACTTGTTATTTAAGTTTGGTTATACAGTTTTTTTCTCTCTATAAATTTTATGTTACATTCACATTACGATTAATTACTTAAGTTTTTGTATTAAAAATGAACATAGTTTTATATGATATTGTCGGAAGTTTACGCGAATGTTACACATTGAAATAAAACTATTTTTAAAGGATTCTATCTCGGTTTATTTGATGTTATTTTATATTTCACATTGAACCCGACGTTTCAGTTGCTTTTCAGCAGTCATGGTCACGGGTAGACTAAAGATGGTTGTTGTCTTGAAGTTTGAAGTGAAAGTTATCTCAAAGTATCAAATATTGGTCAAACCAAGCGTAGCATTGGCACTCGCGTCAAAGAACACATCACTGACATAAAACACCAACGCCCAAAAAAGTCTGCTGTATGTGAACACGTGCAACAGGGGACCAAATATTACTTAAGATTTGATAAACCACAGATACTCGCCAAAGAAAATCGATTCCTACCTAGGATGCTCCGCAAAGCCATTGAAATTAAAAAACATCCTAATTTTAATAGGGAAGATGGTTGGAATGTACCACCAGCTTGGGACCCAGTCATTCACTTAATTAATTCCAAGAAAAAACAAAATACAACAAGACTTCATGACACTGTGAGCTCACCAACAATTCAACATAGTTCGGGTACTTTGAGATAACTTTCACTTCAAACTTCAAGACAACAACCATGTTTAGTCTACCCGTGACCATGGCCACTGAAAAGCAACCGAAACGTCGGGTTCAATGTAAAATATAAAATAACATCAAATAAACCGCGATAGAATCCGTTAAAAATAGTTTTATTTCAATAGTTTTATATTTTAGGGTATAAATATTTTCCGTCAAAAAGTTCAATTTAAAAAAATCCGTTCCCGGAGGGGGAACGCACAGGTAGATTTCGTGAAGCAATTAATATTATTTTATTAGCATGTTTATTTTTTTTTTCTCGAAAACGGTAACTTTTAGCGAAATACTTTTCAGACATTTATTTTAGACTTAAAAATAGCCTATCGATTAAAAATGTTTCCGACGGCAAGAATGTTCATCGGTTAGAAGTTATGATTTTTTTCCCGAAAAATTTTGGTTTTCCCCCCCTCCACTTTTAGTTAAAGTTTTAATCTTATAGGTTTATAATTGAAAGTTGTTGGTATTCATGTATACTATGGGATAAAATTAGAATGGTTCGAATATCTTTCATGGAACGTGAAATATTGAGGAAAAACTGATTTCACAAAAAGTGAGGCCCTACCGTCCCCGTAGGCCGTATTCCACCCGTTCACGAACTTAAACTAAGTTTACACCCAAGCAATTTTTGACCGCAGTTTGAAAGCTATCGGGGCAAAAATGCGACCGTGAGAGTGAATTTTGGGAAGTGGAACCATACATATATATATATATATATATAAACTTTTTGGCCAGTGGTCATTTCGGACTCAGGGGGTCATAACTAGACCTTTTTTTTTTTTTTTTTTCGTGCGGAAATCTCCTCGGATACCCCCCGCCGGCCAGCGGGGGCGGTTATGTCGGGCTTGAACCGACTAAAACCGCACGCCGTCTCGGGTCTGCAGACGCCGGGGTGTAAGGTTGCCCATAGAGCATATCGCTCGCACCCCGACTGACCCTGGGCCATCTCCGGTTTCGAGATGGCCCCCTCGGGTTTGGGAACCACGGTGTCCCCGTCTTGCCCCGGTTTGGGGGAGGGGCGCTAGTCACCCCACCGTCCCGGCCTGCTTCTGCTGGGGTGACAGGCGGCCTCACCTGCCACCCCCAGGCCTGCGCTCATGGAGGACGGAGGTCGTTAAGCGACCTCCGGCGCCTGAGTCGCCTGCGACGCGAGGCGAGCATGTTGCGGGCTCAGCGGGCCGGGAGGGTTCTGAACCTCTCCCGGGCGCGCTCCGCCATCTCCTTCGCGAGCATCACATGCTTGCAGAAGGAGGTGGCGGCGGCCCACGCGCTCGCGCTCCGCACCATTGCCGCAATCATGCTGCCGAGCGAGAGGACTTCCACCCCGATGGCTGCCACGAGGTCACGCCTCGGCACCTCCCACGCCGGGCAGTCCGCCAGCGTGTGCAGCCCTGAGTCCTCGCTCGCGTCACAGTGATGACACTCAGGCGTTGGCTCCTTCCTGATCCGATGCAGGTGGTCCCCGAAGCACCCCTTCCCGGAGATCACCTGCGTCAGTCGGTACGAGAGGCTTCCGTGTCGAGTCATAACTAGACCTCCTATGAAGATTTTTTTTTTAAATTCGACAGTAGTCAAGAAACCAATAGGTAAATCGATTTCATCGAAATCTACCTAAAAATTATATAACCTGACCCCACCAGGCGAGGCCGCGCTGGCGGCCAAGGTTCGCCGGTAACCTTGGGGTTATTCGAGGGCTTACCCGGGGTGCCCGGCAATGGACATTTGGGCAGGACACGTGCGGTTTTAGTCGGTTCATACACGACATAACCGCCCCCGCTGACCGGCGTGGGGGGGGGGGAGGGTTTCCCCGTAGAGGATTTCCGCACGTAAAAAAAGACAAAGCTTATGCTAGTGATCACAAACTTTGTTTGATGTGTGTGCTACATACATACATCGCCGGTTACCCCTATGGGGATAAATAGGTAATAAGTATGCAACATGAATTATGATCACGCGATATGGTGAAAAAAAAGACACACGTTAAATTTGTGCATGTTAACTATTGAATAATTCATTTTCTACACAAATGTCAGTTTATTGTGACCTAAACGTCTCATTATAAGAAACGCTTTTACAAAAAATTTACTGAGCGGAATACAAATGCATTTAAAACAGTAATCACTGGCTATTTCCCAAAGAATACTTCGGAAATGGAACATGCATCGCTCTTGGCTGGTTGTGAAAAGAACCCCTTTAGAGATTCCATTTGAAAAGAACAAACAGATGAGTAACCTCGTTCATCAACCCGTGAGAGCTACAGCGCTTGTACCGCGCCGCGCTCTCGCCGCCAGTCTTGACGTAGACCGTTAGCTAGCGCACGCTTGCTACGCGCTCCTCTACGAACCACTCGCGCTACGATAAGCGAAATGAATAATTACGTTACGAACAGTGTAGTGCTACATAAATAAAAAATATAAATGTGGAAAAAAATATATAGTGTAAATAAAATAAAGTGATTGTTCATTATATTGTTGTTATAAAAAATATCGCCTAATTTGCTGTAAAAATGTACCATATTTTAAGGAAGGCGATTATAATATTCATATGTCTACTAATACCACAAGGTAAGTTTAAGGTTTTGTAAATTTGCTATTTGAAAACATAAATAAACAATGTATTATCAATAAATAATATACCTAATCATAACTTATTTATTGGCCAGAGATGGACTTGGGTCACGTGGAACATTATTAATTGAATACATCATTTGAATATTTTTACTCTAAATGAGTCAATCTCTCATCAAATCTCATTATTAACTAAATTAGATATTAATAATGGAAATGTACATTTAGACGTAAAACAGTAAGTTTTATTGATCAAAATAGAGAGGTAGCATTTCTATATTCAATTAACCGAAAATAAATTATAATTAACTGTTTCAATTCACTTTATAAATGATGACTGTGTTTTGCTTAGTTTTTTTTTCGACGTTTTCTAAAAATGAAACTTAGCCAGATAGATTTATCGCCTCCGAAACCCTCTGCTTACAAAATTTTATGAAAATCATTGGAACCGTTTAAGATTTCAGATTATATATACACATATATACAAGAATTTCTCGTTTAAAGATATTCGATATTAGCAAAGCTATATACCTACTGTTGTACAATATAATATATATACCCATACAAGGATTCTTTAGTATAGAAAACTGAGACCAATCTTGAAATTGAATATTAATACACAATAATGTCAAATTTATTAAAATTCCATTGTGAATATAGTTAATTTTTGTACGAATATGAAATAATGAAATAGAAACAAAAATAATTAGTTTTATATACCGCAATAGAAGATCTCAGTAGCCTTTCAATTGGTTTGTATGAATATATTTGTAATTGATTATTTATAAATTTGAAGTATGTTCGTACAAAACAATTGAAAGGCTACTGAGATTTTATATTGCGGTAATCGTTTTTGTTTATATTTCGTTATATCATATTTGCAATCTCATTTTGATGAAAATGCAATAAATTCTTAGAGCGGCTAGACAATAAAGTCTCAATTTTCGGCAAGTATATTTCAGTTTTTGTGAAAGGGTAATAAATACTTATTCAGGATTTGGTACGTTAGACCCTTGGCTTCGTCGATATATTTTGTTATAGGAAGTGATATTATCTATACATTCATACAATCGTATCGAGGTGAAAACTGGACATTCATTATTTTTTCAATAAAATAATTGCTTGCGTTCTAGTTTTTTTCTTAATTTTTAGAATTTTCGTCTGTTAATCTGTTTCTCTATTCGTCTGCTTTTATTATCGATGTCCGAGCAGCACTTGAAAACCGCTGAACAGATTGAGCTGAAATTTTGCATGAACATTTCTCTAGGCTATGGTCATAAACTGCGCTATATATCATGACGCTATTATAAGTGCTATAGGAGAAGCAGGGTCAACTCAATTAAATCTGTTACATATTGATGATTTCTTTATTATTACAAAGCAGATCATCACGAAATTCTGAATGATGAATGAAATGAAAGAATGAAAACTCGGACATGGTCAAAGTTCGGACTACAAATCATTGCGCTATAGCTAAAAGGCGATAAGAAGTAACATATGAAATCTCAAAACTACAGAATCACCTACATGTAAAAAATAATTGATTAGAGGCTCAACCTTTGATAATAAATTTAATCACGCTACTATATTAGGGAACATATTAAATATATTTATATATTAATCTTTATTTCTTCATGATAAGTGATTGAAAATATAACGATGAAATAAGTAACACATTCTGGGTTCGAAACTGCAGAAGTAAACATACCTTGATCTCTTGCGAATTTAACGCGGATGAAGTCGCGGGCAACAGCTAGTCAACAATAAAGGCATATGGCTGGTACGATATGTAATATTTGTCATATGTCATCATTAGTTTGGGGCACTTTGGGCAAGCGGGTCTAACCGATTCGGTAATACCTTGCCTAAAATATGAGTTATGACTGAGGTTATATCAAAATGTATATATGAATGTCTTGTTTTCTTAGCTAACGTCATTACAATGAATTAAATGTATACTATTTCGACTGGTGCTAAATACATAATATATTATTATAGATTAACATAACATAAACTCACGCCTATATCCGCGAAGGGGTAGGCAGAGGTGCTAGCACCCACATTTCGCCAGTTTATGTTGAGGTCCCAATGTAATAGGTGGCGAGCCTATTGCCATTAACCGGGCACTTATAAACCTGCGATAAATACACACATAACTTCGAAAAGTATCGAAAAGTCATTGGTGTGTGCCATGGTAAAACCTGGGATCGAACCCGAGACCTCGTCTCAGCAGTCCATTACCCATACCACTAGGCTACCGCGGCTTTTTTAGATTAAGGATTTAGCATTACTCATAGTGTAGGTACTATTAAATTGCATGCATCATTCTAAAAAAATATTCAGAATCTTGGTTATTTTGTATAACTTTAGACTGGGTACATTGTCAGGTGAGATTCGTTGAAGTATAAAAAACTAGGTCTGCAAGGCGAATCGCTGCTTGCAATGTTGAGCTGAGTGAGACATCGTGAATGAGATTTTGAAAATTTTGAACAGTGATCATTCCTCCGTGGCAAGTCCGATTTTGAAAAGTCTTTTTGAAAGTCACAACTTCGGACATGCTTTCTGAGCGTGTAAAATTTGGTCACAGTGTCTCGAGCGGTTATTATGTAATTCCATCTGGAATTTTTTTAACGGTGATCATTCCTCTGTGGTAGCATTAATTTTTTCAAAATATATCCATAAACCTTCCTCTGATTGACCTCTTTAATCATGCCAAATTTGGTTCTGATTGGATTAGTAGTTTAGGAGGAGACCTGTGACAAAGAAAATCCTGAAGTCTGGTATGAGGATCGCTCGACTTCGTCTCACTCAGCTCAATTAAAAATATGTAACACTGATATTTGTATACAGTGATATTTGTATATATTATATCGTTTAGAATTTAAGGCAAATGAAATAGACGTCTAACACGATGAAATACTACTCAATTTGAACTATTGAGTGTAAGGGATTCCCCCGAGATCTTTGGGACCCAAACCAATCTTACCTGCAAACTAGTACACCTGCTGTTTGACGAACGAGGCTCTGGGACATACTTTCCTCTTGGGTTGGGGGTCAGGCGGCAGTCTCTCCCATGAAACCCAAGGTGAACCACTCCATAAGGAAAGGAGAAGTAAGAGAGCAGACCTCAGAGTCCACAGTATAAACTTAGGATGCAAGATTAGAATAAATTAAACAGAACTGAAATTGTAGAATATACTTCCGGGCTGTTTGGCCGTGGTCCATCGGAAACTTGTATTCCAGACGTTTCGTCAATCACTGCGGTCGACATCTTCAGTTCTCCGCGCTCGACGGCGTCCGGACTTGTATCACTGAAGATGTCGACCGCAGTGATCGACGAAACGTCTGGAATACAAGTTTCCGATGGACCACGGCCAAACAGCCCGGTAGCAGTATATTCTACATGCAACGCCGGCCGTGAAAGCCTTAAGATTTATATAGAACTGAAATTAATACGAATAATAAATAAGTACAAGTTAATTATCATTTAATAAATTTTACTAATATTTATATTAGAAGTTTTCTTTGCTGAAAATAACTTTCAACGATAGTGGCTGCTAGTTTATGATAAACTAGCTGTTGCCCCGAGTCCACCTGCGTGGGATTCTGTTCCCGTTCCCGCTTCCCATGGGAATCTAGTCCCGAGATAAAAAGAGTCCTGTTTTACTCTTACAGTAAGAGACCCTGAAAACAATAATTTACTATTTAAAATGTAAATCAGTTGTTGTAAATTCAATTATATTCAAATGCTTCATTGTGGTGGTATGTGTTTAATTATGTATATACTTAATGCTAAACATCCATTAACGGGTGGCACTCGATCCGGTACTGTTCCCGCGCGTTCTGATAATCGCATCCGTGAGTGAAGTCTATGTATGTGTTGCTTGAACGTGCATTGTATAGAGTTTTAAGTTTGTATATATTTTGTGCCTGTAGTTTGTCTGCGATATCATGAACATAAATGCTCCTACGAATGTGAGAGCCCCTTTATGCCTAATCTAGTACAAATTAAATGTACTTTATCATCTCTCGGCAACTTAATTTGGCCGAAAACATGAGTTATTGTACTTTTCGTACGGACGGCAGGATTATTGTGCCATTATCTAAATGCCAGATAAATGTTTCTAGTCGCATAAGTTTAATGGCAGTAGGTTTAGTAGTAAAAAGTAAAAGTGAATGTTGTTATGGAAAATTTTTTTTTTTTTGATACAATCATTCACCCTCGTGAACGAGAATATTAGTAATATCGGTGTTAGGAAATATGCGGCATGTTGTAAGACTTTTAGGAGGGCTGGAGCTTCTACTTTATTACATTTCCTTTTTATTATGCTCTTCGTCTCCCTCTCTTCCCCTCTAAAGGTGGTAATGGTGGTGGCATGTGATATCTCATGTTCATGGGTTACAATAGATAATCAATTCTTATAAGTCGGGCTGTGTGGGCTGTTAGTATTGTAAAAATAACTGTTTCTGTAACCATGGAAAGTTACGAAACGGAATCAGAACGGAATACCAATTAGAACAGTAGGTGGTGAGATGGCCTTAAACGATTTAAGTCTTAAGGTTCCTCGCAAACTACTTAATCTCACTCTACTTAATCAAGTGGTGAAGGGATTACCCCACATTTTTTTTAGGTATAACTATTTGAGATTCCTTCTTGCTTTTGTCTGGGGTGGATGGTTAAAAGGTAAATTAAATCAGTATTTTTTATTTTATTTAGGTCAAATCCATATGACTTCACCTCATCTGATGGTAAACTGGAGAAGAAGTCTCCATCAGCTACCATAGTGACACTGGCAGCCGATTATAAAAAAAAGAAATTGTGATCTTATTACAAGTCGATTTGTCATAAACAACCATATATATTATGATAAACCTGCTATTTACAATCACGAAATACTCTATTTTAACCCAGTAGATTAAGAATTCGTACGATATTATATTTAAAATATGTATGTTACCCTCATTTGCTTACAATGAGCCTCTCAAATAAAGCTAATTACTTATTTAAAGCGTTCTATTAAAGGTGATATACAGTAACCCATTTGACGGGAGGACGTGTGAATACCTAAAAATAATAAACGTGATATTAAAATTAAACTGTTCGCAACATTATATCAAAATTAGTAGGTGGGACGGAGGAAGTGTACCTTTGTTTTTTTTTTTTTTTTTTTTTCGTGCGGAAATCCCCTCGGATACCCCCCCGCCGGCCAGCGGGGGCGGTTATGTCGGGCTTGAACCGACTAAAACGGCACGCCGTCTCGGGTCTGCAGACGCCGGGGTGTAAGGTTGCCCATAGAGCATATCCCTCGCACCCCGACTGACCCTGGGCCATCTCCGGTTTCGAGATATCCCCCTCGGGTTTGGGAACCACGGTGTCCCCGTCTTGCCCCGGTTTGGGTGAGGGCCGCTAGTCGCCCCACCGGCCTGCTTCTGCTGGGGTGACAGGCGGCCTCACCTGCCACCCCCAGGCCTGCGCTCATGGAGGACGGAGGTCGTTAAGCGACCTCCGGCGCCTGAGTCGCCTGCGACGCGCGGCGAGCATGTTGCGGGCTCGGCGGGCCGGGAGAGTTCTGAACCTCTCCCGGGCGCGCTCCGCCATCTCCTTCGCGAGCATCACATGCTCGCAGAAGGAGGTGGCGGCGGCCCACGCGGAGGAAGTGTACCTCGTATGATTATTATCTGGTGTTGTTATAATCCGCATATCGTATATAGAATGTCGGGGACACACTGCATCCTGTTTTCCGTATACTTTGACTAAAAATCATGTGTCAGGTGTAATAATAAATAAATAATAATATTTTACGATATATTAGGCCCAAGGGTGTACAGATGGGGCCTAAGCAACGGATACGCTAGTACACCTGCTGAGTCACCGACGAGAATCTGGTGTAGGATTTCGTCTCGAAGTTGAGGGGTCAAACCAGTTGCCCACGTAAAAGTTAACTAAACCAAATCATGGTAAGGACGAGTGGACCAGCGGACCCCAAGCTCCAAAGTGCAAACTTTAGATGCGACAGGAATGTGCACTTGGATGAACAAGACTATTTTTGATTCGGCAACGAAGTTCCAATGTTCAGAGTCTGGAATTATCCAGTACTTTGAACTGTGATACAAAATTCGAGCCTGAGTTATTCAATGGCAGAAATAAAATGCCCAATGAAAAATTCTCAATATTTTTATTAATACCTTCAATAAAATTTCATTGTTATCTTTATAATTAGTAATTTCACAGAAGTTTAACATTCATCTCATAATAATTCAAACATAAAACAGGCAAACTCATGAAGTACTCGTAACTCGTAATTAAAGATTATCGTTACCACATTTTATGGCGGACCTTAATTATGTTATATATTGCCCAATTTTTTCACATCATAGAGTAGAAGATTATGCAAAATGGCTGAATCTTTAATAAGGATAATTGCTTCACTTCGCCAGAGGCTTGTGGACTCTGTGGGATAAAATTATTTTATTACGCCGAACACTCTTTTGGGTCTTATAGTTGTATATTATTCCAGAAGGGCTCGTGCTTAAGTGTAGGACTAATTGAGTCAAGTTAAGCCACGATGAGTACCTTTTTTTTCGCCTTCGCCGGAACTCGACCGTGAGACCTGGAGACGAGAGCCCTTTCGCAACTGTACCAGTGGCTAAAGGAGTCGCGGTCATTTTTTTTTTTTTTTTATTGTGCGGAAATTCCTTCGGATACCCCCCCGCCGGCCAGCGGGGGCGAGCTTTCAGGTGTCGTCCACATATCTTACACCTAGAAACACCCAGACCAATGCAAATATACATATTCATTCATACAAATATTTACACTTTGTTTGGTTGAACTACGGGTTCAAATTAAAAAAATATTTTTATTTTGGATAGCCAATTTATCGAGATTATAGGCTAAAAATAAATTAGAGGCATCTATGGACTAAATGGGTGCCATGGGGGATCGAAGCATTTCACGGGCGAAGCTGCGGGGCACAAATAGTATATTATGAAGAGATAGTTAAAAGTCTCAGGTAAGGTTAACAACTCTCCACTTTACACCGTATAGCATTCAAAATAGATAACGGTACCTAAGCTATGGCCCTCTCGCCTTTTTCTGCGAGCAGGTAATGCTCGCGAAAGAGACGGCGGAGAGGGAGCGGGAGAGAACCCTGCCCCCCGAGTTCCGCAGTCTGCGGCGAGGACACCGCAAACTCGTCTACGCCCGGGACTACCGACCTCCATGATCGGGGCCTGAGGACGGCAGTTGGCCGACTCGCCGTCCTTTCAGAAGCAGGCCGTGGCGGAGGCGTCTCGTGTGGTGCCCGGCAATGGACACTTGGGCAGGACACCGTGCGGTTTTAGTCGATGCACGACATAACCGCCCCCGCTGGCCAGGAAGGGATTTCCACCCGTTAAAAAAAAACGGTACCTAAGTAATAAGAATAATTATATGAATACCTACTAGCTGTCCTCTGTGGTACATCTGTGGCTTTACCCATGGTATAATTCGCCCCCGTAGATTTATCCCCAACATGCCCGTAATTTATTAGTTCTACAATAATGTAAGTAAATTTGGCCGATTTGCTGACATTTATGATTAGTGCTCCAACTTCTGGGTAGTAACATGATGATATATACCTTCTAACACTAACTATTTTTTTACTTCGAACCAGTAGTTCCTGAGATTAGCTCGTTCAATCAAACAAACAAACTTTTCAGTTTTATAATATTAATATAAAAATACTAGTATAGATAATAAAATACATATTCTTTATGTCTACTTAAGTTCTCTGCCAAATATAGTATTGCGGTTGTGTACAATAAAGCATAATTCTACCTATGTACCTACCCCTTAAGACAAAAAAATATTTCCTCAAGACTTATTTAACCCTCTTGAATATTGTTTCCTTATTGGGTTTAGCCAGCTAGGCGTCACTCCGCAGACAAATAGTAGCATACACATTTAGAATATATTTTTTGCGCTCCATTAGAGCAAAACAAGGGGTTTCTGTAATAAGAATATCTGTTATGTATACCCATCGAAGTATATTATTACCTCGATGTGTATACCTACAGTTACATTTATTCTATTTGATAATAATAATAATAATAATCACGGATTGATTGCCAAGAGCCTCGAACAACATCTCGAGAGGCTCGCGTTAGGCAGTTTGGTCGAGGGCTTGATGCAGAAGGCAGTGCTCCTCGACACGGCACGTATTGTGAGGAGATTCCTCTCTCTGGAGCCCTAACCACCAGTAGCTTGGCCTGTACCCGATGCCGGTGGGTCACTATTTTTTATATTTTTAAATATATTTCTTTTTTTTATATTGTAGAATGTGTTTAAAAATATAATTTATATGTATTTAAAACTTAAGGGAATAATAATAATAAATATCTACGACATTCTATACAGCGCTTTCTAAACCCAAAGTAAGCATAGTTTAACTAGGTTGTGTTATGGGTTCCAGAATGCGGATAAACATACTTATATACTTTTTTTTGGTAAATACATACATATTATACATAGAAACACCCAGACTAATGCAAATAGACATATTCATGCATACAAATACTTGCACTGAGCGGAAATCGAACCCGCGCCCCCGCTACGCCACAGAGGCCGTCATGATCAGTAGATATTTACAATTGTTACATAAAATTTAATGCAATTTCTTCTTTTATTTATATTTATATGATATTTTTGGAAGTTTACGTGAATGTTACACATTGAAATAAAAATATTGAACTAACTAAACTAAACTATCGCGATTTATTTGGTGTTATTTTATTATTTAACCTCAACCTATTAAACCTATCAAATCTTAAGTAATGGTTGGTGCCTTATTGCAAGTGTCACATACAGCCATCGACCGCGATGCATACAGCAGACTGATGAGCGTTGGTGTTTTCATCATCTTCAACCTATGCTAGTCCACTGCTGGACATAGGTCTTCCCTAAAGAGCACCATAGCGCCCTGTCTTCAGCTTGCCGAATCCAGCATCTGCCCGCAGTCTTTCGCAGATCGTCATCCCACCTGGGCCGGAGGGCACCCTACACTACGTTTAGATTTGGTTTGGTTCGGACGTTGGTGTTTTATATCAGCAATAACGCGTTCTTTGGCGCGTTTGTCAATGCTTAATGTTTTTTTTTATCTTTTAAGGAAAGATTATATGATTATACAGTTATTTTTATTGTTAAGAATTTCTTTAGTTGCATAAAACATTTTTCCAAAAGTAATTTTTACTTCTACGTCAACCACAACAAAACATACGGTCATTTATGCAGTATATTTATCTCGACACAACATTAAGTTCGTCCCTCAATCCATTTTTGTACGGAATCCTCAGTGCGCAAGCCCGAATCGCAATTGACCGGTTTTTGTTATCTATTTTTAAAAACAAATTTATTGATAGCCGCCTCAGAATTTTAGTGCCTTATTTATATGGTGTAACGTAAAAAGGGATCTTGCAACAGCAAGTTTAATTTTGCCCCTTGAGAAGAACTGCATGTATTCATATGCATTGTAATGTGAGTGTTTCCTTACAAATATAGCTATTTAAATTATGTAGGGATAAATTACGGTGAGGATTTAGATCCTTTGGAAAAATGGTCTACTTGATTCCAAGAGCAATCACAAATCTGTTCAGGGTCTGCTTTAAGAAAGGTACATTTTTATTGGCAAATGAGTTTGTTTAAGTCTATAGAATTACCCCATAATAATACTCTTTATTATAAGCACAGGTCCAATATCCAAAATAGCCGGATAGAGCTGCCTGCCTATTTTATAAAAATTGCAATAAAAAAACAAACTTTTTTTATTGCAATTTTTTTAAAATTATTATATTTCTTTAAGAGCATTTTAATTTTACTAAGCCGTCGCAGATTATAGTATATTCTAAAATGCATTATTGACTTCAATAATGCATTGTAATTATAAACTTTATTTTTTTCTGAAACAATAACTGATATATGTCGTATGCTAAATGCACACATTTATTATTTTATATTTGGACATATACAGATAAGGAACAATTTATAGTGGTCCCAATATACTACCCTGGGGAACACCATATTTATTTCCTTGATACTCTAATCTGAATTATTGATTTGATCTGATTCGCACTGAAGATAATGATCATAATAATGTTTATGAATCCAGATTATGAAAATACAGGGTGCAAACGCTGCACGGGTAAAGTCATAGTTCAACTAAGGAGGGCAGTAAGCGTTATAAATTTTATTTCAATCGCCACGTATATTTCTCTATCTTACGAACAATTATACTAAACCTGTTTGTATTTTGTATCGGTTATTTAGGTCAATATCACGACTATGTTCATTAAAACATCATAAATGTACGATATTTCAATGAACCTAGTTAATAATTTTACAAGAAGATAAATCCACATTAAAGTATAGCAACAACAATAATGTAGATATCTATTATTTTTTCAACGAACAAACGAAGTTTGTAGTAACCTTTTTTTGAATTGTGATGCTTTTACGGGGATATAAAATTGTATGTGGACGTGTGTGAACAACTTTATGCAAATTTACTATTTTTAATGTAATTTGAGAGGATTACTGGTGCTTACCACTAACTATTGACGTGCCCAAGTGCAAGTGAGTACATATGTGTTTCAAGAACAAACTGTATATACGAGTACCGCAGTAAAGTAAACAAATGTTAAAACTGTAAATGTTTAAAAATCAACTTCTATACTTAGCACTTACCTTGGCGACTTGTCAGTTTGTATTACTTTCGGTCAAACTTTGGCTATCGCGTGTTTACTAGCTTGAATGTGGGTGTAAGGGTAGGGTGCAATTATGTATTGATTCTATGTTAAACTACGGTTAGTGTCAAATTGTTGAAACTTAGGTGTAAAATCATGTTTTATTGGAGAACTAATGATACACTGAGTCACGAAATTGAACCAATTAAGTAAATGGTCTGTCGTTTTATTCACTTTATTTTATTTTATTTTTTATTTCAAATACTATCATTTGTCTTCTACAGCATTTTTTTTTTTACGTGCAGAAATCGCTTCGGATATCCCCCCGCCGGCCAGCGGGTGCGGTTATGAGGTGCATGAACCGATTAAAACCGCACGGTGTCCTGCCCAAGTGTCCATTGCCGGGTACCCCGGGTAAGCCCTCGAAAGGATAACTCCAGGGTTACCGGCGGACCTAGGCCGCCAGCGCGGCCTCGCCTGGTGGGGTCGGGTTTTATTCCGCGTAGGTGAATAGGCAGGCGTGTCTAGGACACACACGACACGCCTCCGCCACGGACCGTTTCTGTAAGGACGGCGAGTCGGCCAACTGCCGTCCTCAGGCCCCGATCATGGAGACCACGGTCCTCACCATGGTCTCTAACGAGAGAACGTCTGCGCCCAGGACCGCAACGAGATCCCGGCGTTGACTCGCCCACAGGCGTTCCGTTTGGTGAGTGAGAGTACCGGAGCCCAAATTCCTTTCCCATCCCCTCCCAAACTCCTTTCCCATCCCCTCCCAAACTCTTTTCCCATCCCCTTTCCTTTACAGGGTCGGCAGTGCGAGTGTAACGCCACTAGTGTTGCACACGTCCATAGGCCGCGGTAACCGCTTCCCATCAGGTGGGCCGTGTGCTTGTCTGCCACCTTAGTGGTATAAAAAAAAAACTCCTTACAATACTTCCCGCCGCCCTGGCCCTAGCCAGCTCGGGTAAACTATGGCCCTCTCGGATAGGTATGCCTCGACAATGCGGTGGAGGTAAGGAGGCACTCCGTAATACGCGAGCGCCTACCGCCGACCAGTACACCTGTTTCTTGGCCGGGCATCGCAGATATGCGACATGGCTCTCCTGAACCATTCCGTCTCTGCGTCGACATCCTGCAGGCCTGGCCGGTGACGGAATCCAGGCCTGCACTATAGATGCCTCCAGGAGAGGCTCCTGAGGGCGTCTGAGCGCCCAACGTGGATCCGGGGGATTCACGATAGTCGGCGGCAGGTTAGGTGGAGGGGAGACGTTGAACCGAATGTACTTATGATCGGAATCCATCTCCTCCTCCTCCACCACGCGCCAACACTGGACGCGGCGGGCGAGAGAAGGGGTCGCGAACGCGACTTCCACCACCGAACTGAGCCGCCGCCGCTCCCAGGTGGCGATACTCCCCCGGTTGAGGACCTCTAGACCACGGGTGTTGGCCCAGTCCTCCTGTACTCGCCCCTTGTTTCCCAGGTTTCCTGGGAGCCCCAAGCCGAGGCGTTGAAGTCTCCCAGGACCAAGACAGGACGAGGACGGCACGCAGTGAGAACGATGTCCAGTTCCTCAAGCCTTAGCTCAAGCCCGTAATGGTGAAGGCTTGGCGAGAAGTACACGGCCACGACAGCCATTCCCTCATAGTCCGCCACAACACAGCCTCGGCCCCTTGCAATGACTGCAAGGCGCGAGGTGTCCGCGGCGGAACCCCCGAAGACGGTCGCTACGCCGTCCAGGTCCACCGGGCTTCCGGGGTGGACCCAGTACGGCTCAGCGACCACGACCACATTGATAGACCACTCCACGATGCTCTGGAACAGAAGATCCTGAGCATCGGTGCAGTGGTTTATGTTTACCTGCAGGATGCGGATTGGTGTGTCCATTAATGGACGTCCATCTCCGCATCCCGCCGAGAATGTAGCCGCTCTTGAGCGGCACCCCCGCTACCCGTTGCGGACGAACGGGGCTTTGGCCTCGAGGCGCCGCAGGTACGGCTGTCCGCCCAGTGTTCCGCCGCTTTGCCCTCTTTGGCGGAGCATCACAGGCACTGGCCTTTTGACTGGTATCTCCCGCTGTGCACTGCACTCCTACATGCCCCACGGCCAGGCAATTGAAGCACCTGATCTCGCGGGGCTGCAGGAGTTGCACCCGCGCCTTTAGGAAGCCTCCAACGAGGAGGCTCTGTTCGTCCGCAATTTTCTGCGACGTTGCGACGTGGCTGTTGACGACTGCCGTGCCGTGACCGGTGGAGCTGAAGCGGATTTCTCCAGTTCTCACCTGATCCCGGGGGCAGCCGCCCGCCTCCACGACGGCGGAGATAACCTCTTCCGTCGTGGCCGCATCATCCAGACCCAAAATGCGCAAATCTGCGCATTTGTTGGGTCTGGTGACGCGGACGGCTTCTGTGTCCAGCGACTCCGTTGGCTTGGCCGCTAGGGCATCAGCTTTGGGGCCGCTGGTGGCGCCGGACACCTCGAGGAGGCGAGCTCCGGTGCGAGTCGTTTTGCACCGGAGCCCACCCTCAATCTCGAGGGCCTTGAGGTCTACAGAGGCCTTTAACTTTAACTTGCCTAAGGACCTGTCTTCTACAGCTTGATATTGGTTTCCATGACTGACTACTTTTTTTCAATGCGGTTGTTAATGTTAGCCTTCAATTGCGTACTGACCGATGTTACACAGTGTAATGTAAAAATGATGGCACCACACTTCGTTAAGTGTTATTCGTTATTCAACTTATTCACCGGTATATTCGTCTATATTATAGCATAAGCGCGAATAGCCAATAACGAATAAGGCGAATATGTGGTTTCCTTCCACAGAGTAAGCAATATTCTCTCATTGACAAGTGAGTCTGAGTAGCCCGTGTAGTGTTTGATTGCTTATGGTAGAATGACCTTATCCAGACTCGTAGGCAATAACCAACAGGTCAAGTGTAAAAAAATATGCATAAAATAAACGTTTCTTTCTTCCTTTCATAGAAATTTAATTTTTGAAATGCTCTGTAAATGATTTATTTCAGTAAATCCATTGTCCTGCCCGCCTCCTAATTGTCTCTAATCAGACAGTCATACGGAGAAACTAAGTAATCCAAAATTTGAGCCACATATATATACTTGTATATATATAATATGAGTTTTCAAAATAAGTGAAATTTTTGACTATTTTTAGCTATCAAAAGAAACTTTATCGTAGGTATTATCTTTTCTGTTCCGTGATTATACTATGGTTAGTTTAATAACATTTACTATAGTTTTCGTTTACGTTGGTAACTTTATTCAATTAGTTCACAAAGTGACTGCTATAAACGAAAAAAATTCTTTTTCTATGTTGCCACCAGTCATTTTTGTTTGGATTATATGCCTTTAATGTCTGTTTGGGAAGGTCCATTTAACAAGTCAGCAAGTCACTGTTTGCTATAGAATGTATTGAATGTCTTTTTAATCAATAAACGTTAGAGCAGACCCTAAAATAGTCTTTAATCACCAGTATAGTAACAGTTGGAATCAATACCACAGAATAGTCCTACACCGAGTACTGTAGTCAACTATTCAAATGTAGAATAACTGTGGATTCACATCAGTAATAATATTTTCAATAGTGTGGATATTATAGGCAATAATATGTTATATGTAATACTGGCCATCAGATTTCCACTTTGAAAGCGCAGTTTTATAGTAATTAACATTTTCAGCGAGTACATAATATGTGTATGAACGAGTAAGTGAGTGTTTGTCTTTTATTTTTTAGACTGCCTGTCACTTCAATGCTTCCAGAAAGACTTACGTGCCTGACAACAGTAGCGCGAATGAATAGTTAGCATCACTTGGCAGAATCTATAAAGTTTAGTTGTGGGATATGTTTGTTCGAAGTCATATCCCACAACTAAACTTTAGTTCTCATATCTTCAACACAGTTAGTAGTACACGTACCACTAGCATATAGTGGGTCTAAATAGTGATACAGTATATGAGTAAACCGAAACTTTAGGGTATTTCGCGTGTTGGAGCTATGTCCCTACGTTAACTTACTTATAAAGCGAGAATTATACTTTCACAAGGGAAGACTCACGAAGTATTGCCAATATTTAAAAAACCCTCGACAACAATAAAAAATACCTCTAAAAGTTAAAATAAAACGTGTAGGTTGATAGTTTTACTTTAATATTTTGTATATTAAGAATAGTTCGAGCAAGTCAATTTACTCAAATTGGAAATTGTGGGGCAGTCCTAGTCTTCTCAACTGACTAAAGACATTATTGAAAAGAGGAAAATTAATAACAAACAATAACGAAATCAAAGGTAAAATGTAGATCGTGTCGTTCACGAAATGCAGATTACATAATCAGTAAGTGAAGTACCTAACTGTGTAGAACACAAATAAACTGATGGATTCACAAATTTAATTGGGATAACCTAAATTACGTCGCTATACAAACAAACAAAAATTCTTAAGATTTGTGGCATCTTAATTCGTTATCCAGCATCGCAAATGTTTTTCTCGAAATATAAATCAGCGTGGAGGCTCAGCTCCCGCATCTGGGTAAAGCTTTCCTTGTGCCATAAATAAAATACGCTATCATATTATGCATGTATGGATATAGCTCTAGTTCTTTTGTTGTTTTATTTGCAACTGTAACAAGTCATCTTTTGTCAAATAATATTTAAATTCTTCTAATTTCAATGAATATAATAGATATTGAATGGAGATTATGACAAAAACATAAAAAATAGTTGCGTGTTTATTATTTTTCTTTTTTAAAATTACAAAAAGTAGAAGAAGTGAAAACCGTATGCCAGCGGCAAGTACATATTATTATATATATACTGGTGATAACTTGTTAGTAGTTAGTAATTTTATGGCGATAAATAGTTATAACCTTTAAGTAGTTGTGCAACTTCATTTTAAAAACATAACACCTTTTATTTTACTTTTGTTCACTATTAATCATTTATAAGTATAGTTACAATAATAAGTACAGTTATTATAAACAAGCTGACCCGATAAACTTCGTTCCACCTTAAAATCAAGTTATGTTGGTCACCTTATCAGCTGAATTTATTTCGTTAATGTCTCATATTTTTAATTATTCTAATTACTAGTATAGGCACAGTTACCTTAGGTGGCCATCTCAAAGCCGTAGATGGCCCAGAGTCATCCGGGGTCCGAGGGAATAGCCTTATTAGGCCACTTCACACCCCGGCATTAGAGACACAAGGCTGCGTGTGGTTTTGGTTGGTTCGAGTCCGACATTACTACCCCCACTGGCCGGCGGTGAAACCACAAAGACCACAAAATGGCACAGATGGACAGATGGAGACAAATCTAAAAATCTTAAATCGTGTAAATCAATAAATCGTTCTCGAGTTATAAACGGAGTTACTTACACGACTTTATTGTTATACGAGCATATAGATGACGTATAAATGAGCAAGTTTGCCGAATAAAAAAGCACAATTGCAATTGTCGGTAGGTCGTGGCCAACGGATAATTGCAATATAATGGTTAAGTACTATTGCCCACAGCCAGGGTGCGAGGGAAATGCCTTAGGGCCACCTTACACCCCGGCGTTGGAAGACCCCAGACGGCGTGCGGTTTTAGTCGGTTCGAATCCGACATAACCACCCCCGCTGGCCGGGGGGATTTCCGCACAATAAAAGGTAAACCACCAGATGATAAATGAGTAGTTACCGTAGTGATTATTTACCATCAACTTGGTGTGAATTGCCACATTAACCGTTTCTATAAGCAGTGTTTGCTATTTGTAGCATAGCATAGTTTTAGAGAACATTTCAAAAGATTTACCGTTTTTTCTGTCGCGACTTTCTTTTTTCTGTGACTTTACCTAAATGTCTTTCTATTCTATCACTATTACTATTCAATTACTTATATTTTTACTCCATTTAAGTAAAATAAATATAACTACAGTGAAACCTACCTTGTTATTTCGTTTATGATGTAAACTTGGCTATAAGTGGTGGCTTACCGTTTGATCAAGTTCTGAACATCGAATCCAACTAGGCAGTCAGAGTTTGCAAATTGCATTTTGTTGGATGTATTGAAGTTTCGAGTGAATAGTAGAAATAATATTTTGTGGACAAGCGTGTTCCATCATGATTTTAGTACTTAAATTGAACAAAATCTTAGAATCCTTTGAGTAGTGCAGTGGTCAAGGTCAATGTCACTAATAATTGGCATAAAACATAATAACATAACTTCACGCCTGTATCCCCGAAGAGGTAGGCAGAGGTGTATTACATTCACGCCAGTTATGTTTAGGTCCCAATGTAATAGGGGACGATCCTATTGTCATCTACCGGGCACATTACTTAGCGAGCGATAATCAACATTTTTAATACACACATACCTTATTTTTTTTCGTGGGGAAATCCCTTCGGATACCCCCCCACCGGCCAGTGGGGGCGATTATGTCGGGCTTGAACCGGCATGTGTGTCCGGGGCGACTGGGGATCGAACTCGAGACCTCGTCTCGGCAGTCCGTTACGTACACCACTGGGCTATCGCTGCTGTTTTTATCCTTACTAATATATAAATGTGAAAGTAACTCTGTCTGTCTGTTACGCTTTCACGCCTAAACCACTGAACCGATTTTGCTGAAATTTGGTACAGGGGTAGATCAGACCTTGGGAAAGTACATAGGCTATGTTTTGTCGCGATAACCGACATCTACGCGGGCGGAGCCGCGGGCAAAAGCTAGTTAGTAATAATTGGATTGCCATTAATTTAATGTACCAAGAATTTAACCAGCTAATTATGGTTGGATCGTTATGTATCAAAAAACTAAGCGTCTTCCAAGTTTTTGTACACAAGAAAATGGTATTTTAAGTAAAAAGCCACGAATTTCGTGTGCCGTCTAGTGTTTGACAGTTCTCAGGTCACGGTTAATAACACGCACGGAAACTCAAACATTTAATTAAAGCGTTATATTTACGTATAGTATAGAGCGTACAATATTTATTCTTCTATGTACCTAAGTCACTTGACATCACAATAATGATAATAAATGGAAATTAAAAAAAATATGGCAATCTTGGGCGTCGATGTGAAACATTGAAACTATTACATTGCTATTTAAAATTGGCGTGAGTAATAGTGTCGTGACGTTAGGACGTTTGTCGTCATCACATATAAGTTGGTCTTACCCCCAAAGCACGCTAATAGCTAGTTCATATAAAATAATAAAATTGTTTATAAAGCAGATGACATGATAATGTTTTAGTTTTTATATTTCTCTACTGTTGCACTCTAGTCAGTGTTCAGATCTTGCAATTAGTCGAATCAATTTTGCATCCCAATTAAACATTTTGACAGGCCGACAGTACCTTTTTTTTGTTTGTGCGGAAATCCCTTCGGATACCCCTCCGCCGGCCAGCGGGGGTGGCTATTTCGGGTTCGAACCGACCAAAACCGCACGCCGTCCCGGGTCCGGGGTGTAAGGTTACCCATAGAGCATATCCCTCGCACTCCGACTGACCCTGGGCCATTCACAGTGTCCCGTCTGATAACAGCAGAGGGGTACCTGGAGCGACCACCCCCTTCACGGGCCTTGCAGGCTCGCCGTACCCCGACCCCCTCGTGCAATGGGGTCAGCTGACCCTGAAAAGGGCCGGTTGGCCAGACTCTTGACCGTTGACGTTGACGCCAGCTACTCCAGAGGAGCAATCAATGATGCGTCATCGCCCACGTTGCCCAGGGTGCACCAAACTTGGAGGATATATATAGGATAACAAGAACGAAAAAGTCGATCTTATCGCTCAAGGCAGAGGATCTTACAAGAGTCTCTTATAGGTTACCATAAGATGGAGAGAACATAGCCCACCGGCTTAATATTGGTAACATTAATAACAATATAATAGAAATGATTTCCGCGACAGGTATATATTATCGTGAGCATAGAAATTATTGTAGCAACAAATACAATTAAAAATGTTAACCGTTGTGCACGACATGGAATGGTAGGTAAGGTTTAGGCTTGTTTGTATGGTCAAATCTACCTGCTGTTATTAAAAAACAAGTGTGTGTGTGTACTTATGTACGTACGCAACAAGTTATATTTACTGGGCTTAACAACATAAAAATCTTTCTAAAAATTTTGTCATTTACGTTCCTACGTTTGTAAAATTTATTAAAGTATACCGTCAACTAACCTCAAATTCTACATACGTACTCAAAGTAAAATGTTGACTAGCTAACTTTAGGGTGTCAGTTTGCTAGTTAACTTCATGGTGTTGAGTATTACTTACGGTGTGCGCGCGCATCGTAAAAATTTTACTCTCATAGTTTTTCCCTAACCTATATCCTATCCTATATCAGAAATCTACCTATAAATAAATTCAAAAGGGTAATTAAATTTAAACTACCAAAAAGATGATAATTTAATTCAAGAATATTTAGATGACAAACAAGTGAACTGTTTAGTTAACTAGGCAACTCAAACAAAACCTTGTAAAGAGATTACGTAAACACGTTTGTAAATAGATCACAACGAAAACCCACTGAGTTCCTTGCTGGAGTCTTTTAAGGACGGGGCCGCGTTGTGGACCTTATCGATAGTTAGTTATGGGTTATAATGCAAAACAAACTATTTGGTTTTATTGAGTTTTTTTTTTCAAAGTTTCGCCATATGGACTTCAAATATACAACAATAACTTAAAATTATCATGTACAATAAATATAATATAAGTAAAGGAAACGAAACCTAAAAGAGATAGAAAAATATTTACATACATGCGTCATAGAATTTCTCCGCATCGTCACCGAATGGTAATGTTCCCAGAAGACTGGCAGCATTGCCTCGTTGAATGGCAATGCTAATTCTTTATGCAAGATAAAGTCCAGCCTTCTGGTCACGTGTAGCGTCGATCAGCCTCTTTGCCAAATTTTTGTAGACAAAACGGGCACTTGGACCCCATGACCCCAACGTCTCAACCTCAAACGGCTCAAAAACCTAACCACCTACTAGGTTGGAGATTTACGCCGTTTGAGGCTTTCCGCAGATGGAGCAGCAGCGCCGGCACAACCCGCTGTGCTTGGAAGGCGTGAAATCGCAAGGGTGTCGACGCACGTTGCGTCCCATACCAAAGGCCTACCCATCTTCCAAGGCAATAACGCCATACCATCCGGTCTCTTGCCATCGTCGCGTATCAGCCCATTAGGTTCACGAACGGCTGGCTGGCTTAATTGCCTTATTGGCACTCTACACCCTGGCGTTTGAGAGCCAAGACGACGTTCGTTTTCGGTCGGTTCGAGTCCGACATAACTACCCCCACTGACCGCCGGTGGGCTTACCGTAGGGATTTTCACAAAAAGAAAAAAAAATACAAAATGGCACAGTATAGGCAGAGACAAATCTAAAAAATCAAAGATCATGTTGGTCCGACCGTTCTTCAGTCATGAACGGTATCACTATAGTTTGCCGCTACTATAATACCACTCCATAGGAACGCGCGGCGTACGAACGAGCGGACCGAACAAATTCGTGTGATATTTTGACCGGTAGCGCTGTCGCTACCGGTCAAACTATCACACGAATTTATTTTTTACATACATAAACATAACTTCACGCCTTTATCCCCGAAGGGGTAGGCAGAGGTGTATTATACACCTACGATTCGCCAATTATGTTTTATAATATAAAGATTTAGCTGGGACAAAAACATGTATGGGTAAAGTTTCACATGACTTCACCAAACCTCAAAATTTAAAAGAACCCTAATGCAATATTATAGAGTACACCTATATACCACCATTGCGACCTTATCACATAGAATTTGTAAATATCATCTTAATCGAATATAAGCATTGAATTAATTTTACTAAATTAATATCAGCCCCAAGTCAATAATCTCCATACCAATTTCCGGAGTACTAAGAGTAAAATACCAAATATATCTAAGATATTCTATAATGGACGGTCTTTTATCGGATGTATTTCGGAGAGTGTGCGCTGGAATCGCACAACTTGATACCTCCAACCCCTTTCCACCAATGAACGACCAGACGCACAGCGACACGCCACCGCTACATGGTGAATATTCAAACGCACGAAACGTTTCGGCGACACATTTATTATGCGTACAGCTAAGGAGTGGAATTACCTGCTAGAGTCTGTGTTTCCGGAAAGCTATAACCTCGGAATCTTCAAGTCTCGAGTGAATACGTTCCTTCTAGGCAAAAGTGATCCATCGTAGACCACATCGTCACTTACGACCAGGTGAGATAGAGGTCAAACGTGAGCCTATCATTCATAAAAAAAATAGATTATACGAAAGTAGATATGTATGATTCAAAGGCTGGATCTCCTTCAATCACTAATCAGAGGTTTACTGCTTTCTCTTAATTCAAGTGCGGTAGTTCGATTAACGATTATTAGGCTTTGGGTTTAGAATAGTTTTAAGAGACCACTTGAACAATTTTCAATTCAATTTAATTTTGTAACTACCCACCACTTTAGAAATGATTCCAGCGCGCAGTATTAATAAACATACAAGTGAGTCGTCCAATTCAAACATAGTTGAAATATCCAATATCTCAAAAATCGATTAGATGAATCGTTACTTAGAGCCATTGATATTTGTTCAATCAAAATTGCGTTATGAACATATGTGAATCAACCGTAGTTATGTTGAAAACAGTTAAGATAAGTGTACTTATAATGATACGTAACCAATTAAATAATTTGTAATAAAACTCCCATTGAATTAATGGATTTATGGTTTTGCTGTGTGACATTATTCGTGTTATATAAATAAATATTCTACGACATTCTACACAGCGCTTTCTAGACCCAAAGTAAGCATAGTTTTAACTAGCTTGTGTTATGGGTTCCAGAATGCGGATAAACATACTTAGATTCCTTTTTTTTTCGTAAATACATACATATTATACATAGAAACACCCAGACCAATGCAAATAGATATATTCATGCATACAAATATTTGCACTGAGCGGGAATCGAACCCGCGCCCCCTGTCGTAGCAGTCGAATGCACTACCGCTACGCCACAGAAGCGTAGCGGTATTGCATATTTGATACAATAAAATTATACAGCATAAAATCTGTTGATTTGAATATTTTACACTAACCATGAATTCATTAATAAATTATTAACAAAAGATGAACATAAATCATAACTTCACGCCTGTATGCTCGAAGGGGTAGGCAGAGGTGTATTACACACCCACGATCGAGCGATAATCTACATTTTTAATACACACATAACTACGAAAATTCGGAGGTGTGTGCCCGGGCGACATGAGATCGAACTCGAGACCTCGTCTCGGCAGTCCATCACATACACCTCTGAGCTATCACCGAAACACGAATTACTGTGAATGTTAATAAATCATATTGACTTGTAAATGTAAGATATCGATGGTACTCTAACGTAATATCTAAGTTTAAGTAAAGTTAGTTTCAATGATTATATCGATTGGATTCCTTGTCAGCAATAAGGGACAGATTCCAATTAGAATTACAGAATTTGGATTAGACGGGTTGGGGGATAACAAACGAACGAAAAGATAACTTTAATGTCTAAGTAGGAAATTTCTCATTCGTTTTTGCTATTGATTCTCCGTTTTTAGTCCTTAGTCTCTTTGACAATTAAATGAAAATTGGGGCCAACATAAATCTTTATGAAGGACTTTATTCGAACTGGAGAAGGACCGATTGTGTTGGTATTTCATTTTATTTATTTTAAGTGCCAGGTGCTTCGCGACTAAGTGAAAGAGTAATACAATCACTTTTAATTGCCCACATGGGACTGCTGAATACTATAATTTACTGGAGTGGTTAAACAATTCTAAAAGGAAGTATATACCGCCGGTGCCTTTCATAATGAAATCTAACTATATGTAATCTTAATAATAGGTCTTTACCTATGAAATGGCCGAAATTTTCTTACAAATTCATGAGTTCGTTATTCCTGTAATTTAATAGCTATTTCCATTATTTATATTTTGTTTGATAGTTGATTTCAAGATTTTACAACTCTGTATTAAATATTGTTTTTATTGGCCGCTTGATAAATTAATTCGATCTTCAAAAACAGTACTTCCTAATCTATCCATTTTGATGATAAATTTCGTATTACTTAACAGCTGTCACTTTTCAAAAATGTAATAGAAGTTGCTGTTTGTTAGCTTAATGTTGTCTCATTCATACACAAAAAAAAAACATAAAATTTGAATTTGTCATTCCTAAAAAAAATGCAAAAATGTTAGTACTAAAAATTTAGTTTCCTCCAATTTCTTCAAGAAAAACGGCAATTTCATATCTACCTCCCTACTAATCTTAACAACTTCTTCAACAAAATCTTGAAATCAACTTTCAAACAAAATATAAATAATGGAAATAGCTATTAAATTACAGGAATAATGAACTCATGAATTTGAAAGTTCGGCAATTTCATAGGACCTATTATTTATTATACCACTAGCTGATGACCGCGGCGCGGCGGTCGGTTATCGTTTTTTGGTCATATATCCGGTTCTACTTACCACCGCCATACCAATTGCAATAGCAATTGCAATGAGACATAGTACGGTAGATTTAGATTGTGACCAACACCTTTTTAATAGAAAAAACCATATCCGTTCAGTTTTTGCGTCCATCGCGAACAGATAAACAAGAATTCAAAAATATATATTGTTGTGTTCAGAATCGTTCATTTAACACAATTCAAATTCACAATTTTTAAATATCTCCGATGTACACACACAACTACTTCCTACTGATATTATAAATGCGAAAGTTCGTAAGTATGGATGGATGGATGGCTGTTTGTTACTCTTTCACACAAAAACGGCTGAACGGATCTGACTGAAATTTGGCACAGGGATAGATTATAGTCCGGAATAACACATAAGCTACTTTATATCCCGGGAATAGGTTCCCATGGGCTGCGGGAACGGGATCAGAATTCTACGCGGGCGGAGTCGCGGACAACAGCTAGTAATTTATAATTTCATAATAGTAAAGATGTAGGTATAATAAACATACATTTGGTATTAAAGGATATAGTATTTTTTCAATAAAATTTTTAAGCATTAGTTAGTTAGCAATTAATACTTTTCCTATAGATATAGATCGGAAAAAGAAAACATCTAGGACGGGACTAGTTTTTTTCATTAAATATTGTAGTTAAATGTTGGAATACTCGGAATAAGACTTTTAACAAAAACTGTTCCCAAAAACCAATTGTTTTTTTTAAAATTCTGATTAATTTTTGTTCAAATACTTTTTTGCTAAACAATAACCTTTTTTTTTTTCTTGCGGAATTCCCTTCGGATATCCCCCCGCCGGCCAGCGAAGGAGGTTATGTCGGACTTGAACCGACTAAAACCGCACGTCGCCTCGGGACTTCAGACGCCGGGGTGTAAGGTGGCCCATAAGGCATGTCCCTCGCACCCCAGCTGACCCAGGGCCATCTCCGGTTTTGAGAAGGCCCCCTCGGGTTTGGGAACCACGGTGTTCCCGTCTTGCCCCGGTTCGGGGGAAGAGCGCTCTTCGCCCCGCCGCCCGGGCCTGCTTCTGCTAGGGTGACAGGCCTGCGCTCATGGAGGACGGAGGTCATTAAGCGTCTGAGTCGCCTGCGCCGCGCGGCGCTCATATTACGGGCTTGGCGGGCCGCGAGGGTTCTAAATCTCTCCCGAGCTCGCTCCGCCGCCTCCTTCTCGAGCATTACTTGCTCGCAGAAGGAGGCGGCGGCAGCCCACGCGCTCGCACTACGTACCATGGCCGCAATCATGGTGCCGAGTGAGAGGACTCCCACCCCGATGGCTGCCACGAGGTCACGCCTCAGTACCTCCCACGTCGGGCATTGTACCAGCGTGTGCAGCCCCGAGTCCTCGTTCGCGTCGCAGTGGTGGCACTCAGACGTTGGCTCCTTCCTGATCCGATGCAGGTGATCCCCGAAGCTCCCCTTGCCGGAGATCACCTGCGTCAGTCGGTACGAGAGACTTCCGTGTCGCCTCTCGAGCCAATCCTCCATGACGGGTGCTAGTAGAGGTAAGCCGCCTCTACAACGGCGTGCCCTGCGCTTGGTTGCCCAAGTCGTTCCTTTTACTCCACCAGGATAGCCTGGTGGAGCTGGGATTTCTAGGCCTCGATTTCTCGAGACTCCGGATTCCGTCCCAGTTCCCACGCCTCCTTGCGCCACTTATAAAGGGCTGCAAGGGCTCTCGCCTCCAGATCCCACGGTGGAGTTCCGGCAAGGAGACTCGCTTCGAAGGAGATCGTGCGATACCCCCTTATGACCCTGTTGGCCATTACATACATACATAGAGGTTTTCTTTTGCACAATATTTCTATTAAAAACGATTTTTATTTGAGAAAAAAAATATTAATAAAATATTAATTACATAAATCTTACTTTTTTTTTTCTAATTTATTAACCCGTCACGCTCCCTACCTGGTGCAAAGGTGCCCATTACGCCTGGCTGCATTGCCCCGTTGAATAGCGATGGCTAACCTTTGCACCAGATACGAGCCGGAGCGGGAGTCACTCGTGGTTTCCCTCAACCTACGTAGTTTAATTATGAGAGTCCAGTTTTGTAAGTATTAACACAATTTTAAATAATGGTTATATTAATACAGACAAGCGATTCGTTAAGCGTTAAGCGATTTGTTATATCACAATAATCAGTTATTCATTTCCTTAATATGGTTACGCAAAGCAAAGAATGAGTCTCGTATTGGCTTATTTCATTCTCCATATTCAGTAAAGCAAACTTCAAAAGTGAAATACGTTTTCCAATATGATGCTACAGTTTGTTTGAAAACTTCATTACAATATAGTTTAGCGATAATAGATACCAACTTTATCGTTAAAACTTTAAGTAATTTACGAATGTGCCTAAACTAGATGGAAATCAATATTCTGAAGTTACTTACAATAACTTTATTTCTTAAAACAGTAAAGTATAAGGGATTTTACTACTACTGCTTTTACTACTACTAAACTTATAAGATAGAAAATAATATGAGATAGTCCACATACATAGGGCACCTTTCCGAATGGTACCTCATACAATATAATAGTCACTACTTAGCATTTATATGTAACTAGCCTATGAAAACTTTGATTGCGTGTTACGTAGCATGTAATAGCCTTACCTATACTATTTTGAAATTATAAATTAGTTGTGTCTGTACACTGGAGATATTTAAAAAAAAACTTGAGTTATATTAAATGCGCGATTCGGAACACAAAAATATTTCTATTGGAATTCTTGTCTGTTTGTTCGTGATGGATGCAAAAACTGCTTAACGGATTTTGATACAGTTAATTTTATTAGAAAGATCTTGGTCAAACTTAAATCTGCCATATGTTTGATTGCAATTGGTTAAGCAGAGCCGGAGATATGACAAAAAAAAAAACGATAACCGAGGGCAGAGCCGATGGTATCAGCTAGTAAAGAATATAATAAAAGTGGCTGCATTGATGATTGGGGTGTACTGCCTCACCACCGCAGGTACCTGTCGAAGACGAAGGACCGGACGAGGATCTGGCGCAGGCTTTCCGTTCGGCGTTTGGGTATCAGACGGTTGTCGCATACGTAATAGCCAATACGCCGAAAACATATCATAATCCCACTTATATGAATAGTTAAATTATAATAAATAATGTTTTATTTTATTTTAATTTTATGTTTTAGTCGGTTCAAGCCCGATATAACCGCCCCCGCTGGCCGGTGGGGGGTATCCGATGGGATTTCCGCACGAAAAAAAAAAAAAAAGGTACAGAAACATATATCAATTTACAGTCTGCATTCTAGTTTCGTAGTATGGAATATTCAAATTAAGGGTATCGCCAAAGAGCTTTGAACGTTTCATAGTAAGTGACAAGGATTAGTTGAGAAACAGTTTGAAACAGCTGGGGTATTTGATTTCCAGAAATTCTTGATATCTACATTGAGAGTTATCTTGTTTGTTACTGCTTGGATAGATACTCGAATATGCAAATAAAGATTGCGACTGCCAAATATTATGTTTCTGATAAATGTAGTTTATTTTATCATAAAATTAATCATTCAATTAAAATTAGTCTATCGCAGTCCAGTGCTGGACATAGGCCTCTCCCAATGAATGCCATAGCTCCCGATCCCGGCTACATTATCTGGATTAATTATGATAAATTGTTAATAATTTGTTGGAGACAATTCTTAACAAGAGTTGAGAAACATAAGATGTTATATTGTACCGCTCTGTGACGTAGCGGTAGTGCATTCGACTGCTACGACAGGGGGCGCGGGTTCGATTCCCGCTCAGTGCAAATATTTGTATGCATGAATATGTCTATTTGCATTGGTCTGGGTGTTTCTATGTATAATATGTATGTATTTACAAAAAAAAAGTATATAAGTATGTTTATCCGCGTTCTAGAACCCATAACACAAGCTAGTTAAACTATGCTTACTTTGGGTCTAGAAAGCGCTGTGTAGAATGTCGTAGAATATTTATTATTTATTTATATATTTAAATAGAATTTAATTTCTGCACGTGTAAGTTACTTTCATAAAACTTATTTAATTTTATACTAAAAATTATATTTCATTTCTTTGAATACGATCCTCATATTACTATGCAGTACGCTTCTAAGACATCAAACTACCACTCCAAGCCTTTATACTAGTAATTCAGGTTGTAAAGCGTGATCAAAATCATATAATAGTTTGTGAACATTTACGAGAGAGTATAACTTTGTACAAAGCCATCTTGTTTCTTTAATGACTTGGTGGAATCGTTTTTTGAGATAATCAAGTGTAACAAATAAATTATGTTGAAGCAATAATGTAATTATATGTTTGTGAATTATTGCCTTTTCATTCGCTTTTGCTTATCATTATTTCATTTACGTTTCGAAGTTTAAGTATTGTAATACAATCCATAATTTGGGAGTCTTACGACAGGAGGGTCATAGCGTTCAGTTTTAAAAATGTTACCTTCTTTTTAACAGACTTCAAAAAGGAGGAGGTTCTATGTTCAACTGTACCTGTTTTAGGTAGATTTCGATGAAATCGGTCTCCTATTGGTTACTTGACTACTGTCGAATTTTAAAAAAAATTCTTCATAGGAGGTCTAGTTATGACCCCCTGAGTCCGAAATGACCACTGTTCAAAAAGTTATATATATATATATATATGTATGTATATATGTATGTATATATGTATGTTTATATGTATGTATGGTTCCACTTCCCAAAATTTGCAGCACTCTCACGGTCGTATTTTTGCCCCGATCGCTTTCAAACTGCGGTCAAAAATTGCTTGGGTGTAAACTTAGTTTAAGTTCGTGAACGGGTGGAATCCGGCCTAAGGGGACGGTAGGGCCTTACTTTTTGTGAAATCAGTTTTTCCTCAAAATTTCACGTTCCATGAAAGATATTCGAACCGTTCTAATTTTATCCCATAGTATACATGAATACCAACAACAGCGAAGTATAATAAATAATGTGGTTCATTATTCATTTTTAAAAAACCAAAATTTTTCGGGAAAAAAATCATAACTTCTAACCGGTGAACATTCTTGGCGTCAGAAACATTTTTAATCGATAGGCCATTTTTAAGTCTAAAATAAATGTCTGAAAAGTTTTTCGCTAAAAGTTACCGTTTTCGAGAAAAAAAAATTAAACATGTGCTTCACGAAATCTACCTGTGCGTTCCCCCTGCGGGAACGGATTTTTTTTATTAATGGTTTCTGCAGTGGGATCGTCTATAATGCGCCAATATCAAGTAAAACACATTTTTTATAAAAGTAGTTGACCCGGCAACTTTGTTCTACCATACAAACCTTAGGAGGTTATATGTTAAAATGAGGGGTGAGGCCCTCTTAGTAGGCCTTTTTTATTTTTATTGTTCATAGCAATAAAGTTTAACTGTCGCCGTAGTCGCGTCGTTCATTGACGTGAAGTTATTAACATGAAGTATTAGCGTTACTTTGATATTTCATTTTACATTTTTATACTAAACTTAAGTTCGATTTTTTGGCACACAACCCTATATTGAGAAAAATTAGTTGATAGACAGAGAAATATGACACGAAACCGATGTGGCCTTGATAGAGGATGCAGTGATGAGAGTTGAAAAGGGTTATACTGAGGTAGTTTATTCATCGGAGGATTTTCACCGAACATACGCCGATCCAATTGGTGCTCGTTAAAAAAAAGGGCACGTCAATAGTACCCACAAAATATTGATATGCATAAAGCACTAAAAAGCTAGCGAAGTATAATAAATAATGTGGTTCATTATTCATTTTTAAAATAGGTATGTTTTCTTTGTACAAGGTACTCAGGACTAGGGGTGCGACTGGTTGGATCACCTCCACGTACCAAACGTGGCAACGTGGGCGATGACGCATCATTGATTGCTCCTCTGGAGTAGCTGGCGTCAACGTCAACGGCCAAGAGTCCGACCGGCCCTATTTTGGGCCAGCTGACCCCGTTGCATGAGGGGGTCGGGGTATGGCGGGCCTGCAAGGGTCGTGTGGATGGTCATGGAGAGACTCCAGCGAGTGACCGCGTCTTTCCAGGGGTCTCCGAAACCCGAACAGGAGGCGATGCTGCACATTGTGCTCGGCATCGCCTCCGAAAATGAGGCCCTCGCGGCGCAGCTGGCCGAGTCCCGTCGGGAGACGGCTCAACTAGCTGCAGCCGTCGACGAGCTGAAGAGGGGGATGGTGAGCCCGGCGCAACCGGCAGAGCCGGCGCGCGTGACTCGCTCGTCCACGAGGCAGTCGGCGCAGCAGGAGCTGTCGGCGCCGCCGGAGCAGCCGGTGCATCCGGTTCAGCAGCTGTCACAGTCGGCTTGGCCAGCACAGCCGAAGGTACCACCGGCGGAGACTTGGTTCACGTACATGGAGGCGCTAGAGGAGCGTATGATGAGTCGGATGGAGGCCCTAATGGACTACATCCGCCATCCGCCTCTGGCGCCACCGGTGGCCGGCTACGCGGCTGCACCCCGTAAGGGTCTTAACCGCCTGGCTGCAGTAGAGGCTCTGCCGGAGCCGGCTCGTCGCCCCGCTTTAGTCCTCACCTGGTCCTTATCCGAAAGGAGGGACGCCCGGTGGACTCGCCGTTAGCTTAACGGCCCATAGTGTTGCTCGACGAGGTGTGCAAACTCTTTGAAAGAGTCATTGCGAAGCGCCTCGTCGAGCACCTATCAAGAGTGGGGCCGGATGGCCAATATGGCTTCCGCCAGAGGCGTTCCACCGTGGATGCTATCATGCGCGTAAGGGCTATGGCGGAGGATGCAGTCGCCCGGTGTGAGGAGATGTTGGCGGTGTCCCTGGACATCGCACCACCTAAGAACCTCTGTAAAAAGGCGCCCTGGGATTAGGAACTCTGTTGCTCACCTGGTCTAGCCGGTGTGTGACCCCACTAAGAAAAAGGGTTACACACCGTGCGGTTTTAGTCGGTTCATGGCCGACATAACCACCCCCGCTGGCCGGCGGGGGGGTATCCGAAGGGTTCTCCACACGTAAAAATAAAATTGGGGCCTTCTCGAAACCGGAGATGGGTCAGGGTCAGTCGGGGTGCGAGGGATATGCTCTATGGGCGCTTGCCCATAGAGCATATCCCTCGCACCCCAGGTTTTACACTCCGGCGTCTGTAGACCCGAGACGGTGTGCGGTTTTAGTCGGTTCAAGCCCGACATAACCGCCCCCGCTTGCTGACGGGGGGGGGGGGGTATCCGAAGGGATTTCCGCACGAAAAAAAAAGGTACTCAGGACCAAATAGCCGCAAAAATATTACAGGTCTGTGTATTGCGTATTTTTCATTCATAGCTATATGTATTTATCATTTTAGTGTTTATGAGATTTAATAACACATATGACCTCTTTATTCAAAGTATACATAAGTACGAATATTGACCAGACTTAATTCAGAAAAATTAAATTCACAATAATCGTTAAGTATTGCTTGTTGAATATAGGTATCTACAGACTAATATTTAGAGTAGTTCAAATTATAAAATTATTATACAACGTTTTGTACAAAGTCCTTCAAAATAAAGAGAAATAAAAACAAAGGTACAGCGGGTACGACCATTTTGCTACCTGTGAAAATGACAATAATATTTTTCATTTCCCTATTGTGACATTTTATCGTATTATTGTTGCAACTCTTTATTTCACTTCTCGAAAATACGTCGTATAGTATTACGTCTGGAATACATTAAGAGTAAATGAAGTCTTTCGCATAGAACCATTTAAGAAACGCAATAAGGAGCGAATGTATTCTAAGCCGTTCATTTTGTTCTATAAGGTTGTTTTAATTTGTCTTTCAGAGTTTCTATGTAGCACACATTAGATTATTCGTATATCAAAAACTTGATGAAGCATCTTTCCACCTAAATTAAAAGAATAAGTTTCTATTTACTGGAGAAACTGAGTATGAATGTCTTTTTATAATTTCCAGATTGAAACAGCACCTTTTGATTAAAAAGCTTTATGTTCACTCTTTTTTCTAGTTATAGTAAAAAGAATGAGTAATAATGTATGCCAAAAAGTAAAAGTACGCCAAAAAAAATTATGGCATTAAATTTTATGCAATCTATCAGCGAACCAATTAGTTACTTACACGTATGTTAATTTTGGTCGAGATGGCGGTGTGTAAAATGTCTTAACAACACTTCTACAATCTTAACTACATTTTTTTTACTAAAATTTTACAATTTTGATTAATAGATGACAGTCCGTTTGCAAGCCAGCAAACAGACTGTCATCTATGGTTGTCCCGATTATAAAAAATGAAGCTCTACACAAAAGATGAACGCGTTATCACTGTGAAAATGGTAAAGGCCTGTCATCGGTGCCGCGGGGGCCATTTACCGAATATTTTATTCCATACTTAACCGAAACATGTCTAGCATGTCTTGCAATAAAAAATGGGGTGTGGCTGTGTCATGGACACGACCGTGTGGTGTACGTGAATACTTCTCGTAACGGGTAATACATAGTAAAATTACCTCCAAATGGAGACGCTTCCCTCTCCGCTGCGCGTGATGTGCCAAAGGCCGTCCTTAGCATAATAAATTCTTTGATTCTTTAGCTATCCAGTAGTTTAATTTTGGATGGAGATGATAATAATAGTAAATAATAAATATTCTACGACATTCTACACAGCGCTTACTAGACCCAAAGTAAGCATAGTTTAACTAGCTTGTGTTATGGATTCCATAATGCGGATAAACATACTTATATACTTCTTTTTTGTAAATACATACATATAAACACCTAGACCAATGTAAATAGACATACTCATGCATACAAATATTTGCACTGAGCAGGAATCGAACCCGCGCCCTTTGTCGTAGCAGTCGAATGGCAGTGGCGTAGTGGTAGTGCCACTACGCCACAGAGGCCGATAGATATGATAGATATGTAGCTGCAACACCAGACTATATTGTTGTTGCTTGTTATCATTAGTTTTTTTTGAATTGCCTCCCTTTGGGAGAAATAATATAACTTGTGGTGACAGTAGCGGAGAAAGGAATTGTGTTAGTTGCATAGTATCTATACGCCAAGAACCGTTTTCTAGCCATATTAAACTGGCAATCTGCCAACTGAGAGTCCATTTCTCAAGCATCAGAACATAAAATGAAATTTTAATTTTTATGCTTGTTTGTGCAGAAAAAGAAAAGATTTGAGATTAAATATTTTATGACTCCGTTTAGTGAAACCGGGATAAAATATAAAAGAAATACCAAAATTACGAACCTTACCAACGTTTTTTAGAAAATTATTGAATGGTGAAGACTGAAACAATTTTAATAAGGAGACCGTACCTGGGTCAGCCTTGAGGAAAAGGTAATAAAATATGTGTATAGATCTTGAACGCACTTTTATTTCAAGTAAGGGTTAATACATATATCAAGTCATGACGGCTGATTTTTCTTATTCGGCACGAATCTAATTTCACAAATATATTTTCTTACCATCAGGCGTCTGCTCGATCTCAAAAGGTATACAGTGTATATACGAGTAATATTGACAGAGCACTAATTACTTGAAATTAAGTTTAAATTTACTTCTACACCCGAGCACCAATCTCGGTTGCATCCGAAACCTATATCTTGGCCGGAGTCCGCTCTCCTTTTTTTCATTATTTGATTAATTTGGGCTTAAACTTTCATCTGACCCTAAAACCCCGTCCCCCTTGTCGTTTCATTAGCAGGTGCTACCGGCTTGCAGGTGAGTACACCCTATACGAATCTTTATTAAGTATAGACATATAATGCAAATATTTAAAACCATGGTTTTGAAAGGATCCTGTTACTGATCGCAAATAACCTGAGCGGCTACCATGAAACGTACATCTGAAACTTCCAGCACGCACGGAACTCGAACGAAAGACGTAGCCTTTAAGGTTCAAGCCCGACATAACCGCCCCCGCTTGCCGGCGAAGGGATTTTCGCACGAAAAAAATAAAATAAAAGTACCATGGAGTTACTTCGGATTTCTTTCAGTAGGGTTTATACTGAACAAAGTGTCACGTGCCGTATTCGGGCTCAAATGTTCGTTTTACAATACCGATTGCCCGAAATTTAGGTCTACATTTTGGGTTATGCGTCATCTCGGCACTTGTTATCAAAAATATATTAAAATAATTCGGGGTAATTTCAAGTGCCGGGATGACCAATAAGTCTTAGTCTTAATTTTAGACCTACTAGTTTCAATTTGCTACTTTACAGGTCAGTTTAGAAAGAAACGGAGTATGCTTACAGAATAATACTACTTTCGAGATGTAACGACTCGAGGAATAAAGTAGAACGTTTATTGACAATGATTAGAGTGCAAATGTAAGAATACAGTGTTTGCACAAAGTTTTTTCTTTTTGTATTAGTTGCAATGCTAAATGAAGTAGCTTAGTTTATGAAACTAACCTGTAGCAACATTTTTCCTAATAGATAATATAATAATATATCTATTTGGTCCCTAATATTGGGTTTACTGTACCTTTGCCTTACTAAAATAACATCGAAAGAATATAAAATGAACACATTTTTTTTAAGGTACAAAAGGTACTAAAAACGTTTCCAACAAGTTCTTTTTTGGTAATATTGATTTTGAAGGTCAAAGGTTACTAAAAAAGAGTTCCTAACGGGTCCGTTTATAGTCATTTTAATTTTGAAAGTACAAAGGGTACTAAGAAAGAGGTCCAATGGGTCTGTTTATAGTAATTCTAATTTTGAAGGTCCAAAGGGTACTAAAAAGAAGACCAACGGGTCCGTTTATAGTAATTTTAATTTTGAGGATCCAAATGGTAGTAAAAAGAGGACCAATGGGTCTGTTCATAGTATTTTTAATTCTGAAGATCCAAAGGGCACTAAAACAGATGTCTAACGGGCACTTTTTAGTTGATATCCAAAGGGCACTAAAAAAGTAGTCAAATGGGCACATTAATTATTATATTTTGAATAGGAGGGTCCAAACGGGGCCTGAAAAGGAGTCGTTCAGAGATTTTTCACGTAGCCACGATCCAATTGGTGCTCGTTAAAAAAAAGGGCACGTCAATAGTACCCACAAAATATTGATATGCATAAAGCACTACAAAGCTAGCGAAGTATAATAAATAATGTGTTTCATTATTCATTTTTAAAATAGGTATGTTTTCTTTGTACAAGGTACAAAGAAAACATACCTTTTGTACAAAGTCCTTCAAAATAAAGAGAAATAAAAACAAAGGTACAGCGGGTACGACCATTTTGCTACCTGTGAAAATGACAATAATATTTTTCATTTCCCTATTGTGACATTTTATCGTATTATTGTTGCAACTCTTTATTTCACTTCTCGAAAATACGTCGTATAGTATTACGTCTGGAATACATTAAGAGTAAATGAAGTCTTTCGCATAGAACCATTTAAGAAACGCAATAAGGAGCGAATGTATTCTAAGCCGTTCATTTTGTTCTATAAGGTTGTTTTAATTTGTCTTTCAGAGTTTCTATGTAGCACACATTAGATTATTCGTATATCAAAAACTTGATGAAGCATCTTTCCACCTAAATTAAAAGAATAAGTTTCTATTTACTGGAGAAACTGAGTATGAATGTCTTTTTATAATTTCCAGATTGAAACAGCACCTTTTGATTAAAAAGCTTTATGTTCACTCTTTTTTCTAGTTATAGTAAAAAGAATGAGTAATAATGTATGCCAAAAAGTAAAAGTACGCCAAAAAAAATTATGGCATTAAATTTTATGCAATCTATCAGCGAACCAATTAGTTACTTACACGTATGTTAATTTTGGTCGAGATGGCGGTGTGTAAAATGTCTTAACAACACTTCTACAATCTTAACTACATTTTTTTTACTAAAATTTTACAATTTTGATTAATAGATGACAGTCCGTTTGCAAGCCAGCAAACAGACTGTCATCTATGGTTGTCCCGATTATAAAAAATGAAGCTCTACACAAAAGATGAACGCGTTATCACTGTGAAAATGGTAAAGGCCTGTCATCGGTGCCGCGGGGGCCATTTACCGAATATTTTATTCCATACTTAACCGAAACATGTCTAGCATGTCTTGCAATAAAAAATGGGTTGTGGCTGTGTCATGGACACGACCGTGTGGTGTACGTGAATACTTCTCGTAACGGGTAATACATAGTAAAATTACCTCCAAATGGAGACGCTTCCCTCTCCGCTGCGCGTGATGTGCCAAAGGCCGTCCTTAGCATAATAAATTCTTTGATTCTTTAGCTATCCAGTAGTTTAATTTTGGATGGAGATGATAATAATAGTAAATAATAAATATTCTACGACATTCTACACAGCGCTTACTAGACCCAAAGTAAGCATAGTTTAACTAGCTTGTGTTATGGATTCCATAATGCGGATAAACATACTTATATACTTCTTTTTTGTAAATACATACATATAAACACCTAGACCAATGTAAATAGACATACTCATGCATACAAATATTTGCACTGAGCAGGAATCGAACCCGCGCCCTTTGTCGTAGCAGTCGAATGGCAGTGGCGTAGTGGTAGTGCCACTACGCCACAGAGGCCGATAGATATGATAGATATGTAGCTGCAACACCAGACTATATTGTTGTTGCTTGTTATCATTAGTTTTTTTTGAATTGCCTCCCTTTGGGAGAAATAATATAACTTGTGGTGACAGTAGCGGAGAAAGGAATTGTGTTAGTTGCATAGTATCTATACGCCAAGAACCGTTTTCTAGCCATATTAAACTGGCAATCTGCCAACTGAGAGTCCATTTCTCAAGCATCAGAACATAAAATGAAATTTTAATTTTTATGCTTGTTTGTGCAGAAAAAGAAAAGATTTGAGATTAAATATTTTATGACTCCGTTTAGTGAAACCGGGATAAAATATAAAAGAAATACCAAAATTACGAACCTTACCAACGTTTTTTAGAAAATTATTGAATGGTGAAGACTGAAACAATTTTAATAAGGAGACCGTACCTGGGTCAGCCTTGAGGAAAAGGTAATAAAATATGTGTATAGATCTTGAACGCACTTTTATTTCAAGTAAGGGTTAATACATATATCAAGTCATGACGGCTGATTTTTCTTATTCGGCACGAATCTAATTTCACAAATATATTTTCTTACCATCAGGCGTCTGCTCGATCTCAAAAGGTATACAGTGTATATACGAGTAATATTGACAGAGCACTAATTACTTGAAATTAAGTTTAAATTTACTTCTACACCCGAGCACCAATCTCGGTTGCATCCGAAACCTATATCTTGGCCGGAGTCCGCTCTCCTTTTTTTCATTATTTGATTAATTTGGGCTTAAACTTTCATCTGACCCTAAAACCCCGTCCCCCTTGTCGTTTCATTAGCAGGTGCTACCGGCTTGCAGGTGAGTACACCCTATACGAATCTTTATTAAGTATAGACATATAATGCAAATATTTAAAACCATGGTTTTGAAAGGATCCTGTTACTGATCGCAAATAACCTGAGCGGCTACCATGAAACGTACATCTGAAACTTCCAGCACGCACGGAACTCGAACGAAAGACGTAGCCTTTAAGGTTCAAGCCCGACATAACCGCCCCCGCTTGCCGGCGAAGGGATTTTCGCACGAAAAAAATAAAATAAAAGTACCATGGAGTTACTTCGGATTTCTTTCAGTAGGGTTTATACTGAACAAAGTGTCACGTGCCGTATTCGGGCTCAAATGTTCGTTTTACAATACCGATTGCCCGAAATTTAGGTCTACATTTTGGGTTATGCGTCATCTCGGCACTTGTTATCAAAAATATATTAAAATAATTCGGGGTAATTTCAAGTGCCGGGATGACCAATAAGTCTTAGTCTTAATTTTAGACCTACTAGTTTCAATTTGCTACTTTACAGGTCAGTTTAGAAAGAAACGGAGTATGCTTACAGAATAATACTACTTTCGAGATGTAACGACTCGAGGAATAAAGTAGAACGTTTATTGACAATGATTAGAGTGCAAATGTAAGAATACAGTGTTTGCACAAAGTTTTTTCTTTTTGTATTAGTTGCAATGCTAAATGAAGTAGCTTAGTTTATGAAACTAACCTGTAGCAACATTTTTCCTAATAGATAATATAATAATATATCTATTTGGTCCCTAATATTGGGTTTACTGTACCTTTGCCTTACTAAAATAACATCGAAAGAATATAAAATGAACACATTTTTTTTAAGGTACAAAAGGTACTAAAAACGTTTCCAACAAGTTCTTTTTTGGTAATATTGATTTTGAAGGTCAAAGGTTACTAAAAAAGAGTTCCTAACGGGTCCGTTTATAGTCATTTTAATTTTGAAAGTACAAAGGGTACTAAGAAAGAGGTCCAATGGGTCTGTTTATAGTAATTCTAATTTTGAAGGTCCAAAGGGTACTAAAAAGAAGACCAACGGGTCCGTTTATAGTAATTTTAATTTTGAGGATCCAAATGGTAGTAAAAAGAGGACCAATGGGTCTGTTCATAGTATTTTTAATTCTGAAGATCCAAAGGGCACTAAAACAGATGTCTAACGGGCACTTTTTAGTTGATATCCAAAGGGCACTAAAAAAGTAGTCAAATGGGCACATTAATTATTATATTTTGAATAGGAGGGTCCAAACGGGGCCTGAAAAGGAGTCGTTCAGAGATTTTTCACGTAGCCTAACACTAGTCAGCCTGTAATCATGGTCAGTTCAAGATTATTCAAATTTTATACATACCTATAAGCTCATCGTTTTAATTCCGTTCAACATAATTGTAGTACCGTTGATCTAAGTCGTCACAATTTTTGTTATGGACACTGATCTAACCTAGTGGAATATTTTTTATTTATTTTATTTTATTTATTTAGGAAATAAACAGTCATATACTTATAAAGCTAAATAACATACGATTCTTAATGACTTAGAGTTCCATAAAATATAACGATAATAATAACAATAACAATAAGATATTGCTACAACTTGCATGCTGCACAAACTAAACACAAAAAAAAGGAAAAAAAAAGGGCTAAGTATTTGACTTTAATGAAAACATTGCTCGTAATTCTGTCTTGTAAACATTTAGACTACTGCTAAACATGTCCAAGTCGTTAACACTGCGTCTAAAAAAGTTATTACGTGTATAAATAGTTTAATAGAAAGGGACAGAGAATAGTTGATGTAAGCGGGAGTTAGGCCTGGGTATCCTAAATGATATTTTTTCTAAAATATGAGGAGAATCTACGAGGCTATCTAGAATTTTAAATAGATAAACTTGATCAAAAATTTTTCGTCGGTCTTCAAGCGTGGTTAATGAGTAGCGTTTTAAAGAATCTTCGTAAGAGATATTCTCATTATGCCAACGAAAATTCAGACTTTTCACAAACTTCTCCTGAATTCTTTCAATTCGCGCAATGTGGCAAGCATAATAATATGAACTCCAAATGATGCAAGCAAAATCTAAAATGGATCGAACGTAACTGAAATATAATAATTTTACTGTACGTATTTATTCCGTATTGTTCGACTAATCGAACTAATAGTCTAAATATCTTACGGATTGTTAGACCATGAACTAACAAAGAATGAATTTAAAAGAACGGAATATTTTTTCTGTTTTGTTCTAAATAAACAAAATAAACGTACCGAAAAGGTTTTCGTTTGATATTGTCATTTCAGAGTTTAAGAAAAGCTCAATAAGCTCATTCCGAAGGGTTATTAACACGGGACCGGAAAGGATTCTTCCACGTCTGTATCTCTTAATAGATGTCAAGCCTCCGTAATCTCTAACTGCTTAGATGTACCTATTATTCTGTTTTCCAAGTATTTATATTAACCTGCAACGTTATCCACGTACTGTAACTTTATTCAGCCCCGTTAGTTAAAAAACGGACTGAAAAGTTATACGTATGCATGTTTTGGGAAATAACAGGTAGGTAAATCATACGAACAAAGAGAGCTTTCGTTAAGATGGGTCAGTAAATTGTCATACATACAATTCACAGCATAGTCCAGTCTTAATTAGACCAAAAAATGGGAGTGAAGGTACAATAATTCGCACCCAAATGTAATTTAAAAAATCATCATCGATCCGATAACTAAAAAAATTACTCGAAATCAAAGGTCAAGAAAAGGGCTTTTCGTTATTTTGAGCAAAACAGTAAGTTTTATCATAAAATTAGTTTAGACAAAATTGTAGATTTTTCTGAAACTGCGAAAGATCCGTTTTTGTGGCCTTTCAACCAGACTACGATTTTTTCAGGTATAGGATCGATGAGGACTTTTAGATTTAATTTATGATGGTGTTTTGAACAATCCTACCAACTTTGAGCTGGGTGCTAATTATTGTACCCTCGGATGTCCAAATTACTAACTAACCCACTAACTAACCGGACTAGTAATGCAAAATATGGGGTGGTTTCTGCCAACGTGAAAACATACAGGTACAGTTGTTTCAGTAAATGGATATTGTCAAAGCTTTCTGCCGCTCGCTATCCATTTGGGTGAGCAGTCTCTGCTCTGTTTATCTAAGCACTCATGAGTACTGACCATAGGAATATTGTTCTTTTAAAAGCCAAATGGTTGTATTAGTTCAAAGGTTTATCTAATTCTATCATACATATATTATAAATTAAATGTGCCCCGCGGTTTCACCCGTGACATAATTCACCCCCGTGGCACCATGGGGTAGGGACATGCCCCTAAATTTATTAGTTCTACAATAATATATGGAAATTTACACGATTTGTTGACATTTATGACCACTGTTCCGCTCTCCTGGTTGGTAGCATGATTATATACCTATATGACCTTTAACTTTCCTGGATAAGTAGGCTATTCAACACAAAGATAATTTATCAATTCGATCCACTAGGTTCTGAGATTAGCGCGTTCACCCAAACAAACAAACAAACTTTTTTTTTGCTTTGTGCTTTGTAATTATTCAGCTTTATTATAATCTAAGTAATATATATAGTACATAGCTGGAAAGTGTATATGAAGTTGTTTGGATGTCTGTTACTTAATTACGCTCTGAATGGATCTGGCTGGAATTAGTTACAGGGATTTTTATCCCGGGAATAGATTCCCATGGGGAACGGGATCGGGAGTAGAAATCCACACGGGCGGAGCCGCATGCATTAACTAGTTTTATATAAAAAATCCGACAACGGAAAAGTAAAAAAGTGCTTATTGGCTTGATTCAACTGTAAAAGTTCAAGGGCGCAATCAGTATGAATTAGCTTTATCTCTAAGGTCGTTTGACTCGTGGGAATGAGCCATTAATGGCTTCATTTTTAGTGTGAAGCTCTTTATAGCAGTATTTTTCACAGTACCTACCTATATCTAATGAGTCCTAATATCCCAGAAAAAATGTCGCATTTAGTTACTTACTTTTATTCAACTTTGCAGCGTCATGATATTTCAAGTGTGCTTGAATAAGTTCCTGCATGGTTAAAATAATTGGTAGATGGCGTAGCAGAATCGGGTTATAGGATATTTTATTTGGTATTCATCATTCAATGTCATAACCAGCCGCTAGTATGTTATATTTTTCTTGCTTGTCCTTTTGGAGCGTACTCCAAATAGGAATTGTATGATTTTTTTGGCAATTTCGGCCGATTCAGCGAGCAGTCTATCTGACAGTGGTCATTATATAAGGTGTCACAAAATTAGGTCTCTGAATTTGGAGAGATGACTTGGTATCGACAAAATATATATTTGAAACCAAAAAAAAATATCGGATAGAAAAAAAAATTAAAAAAAAGAAAAAAAAACAATAAAAATGAAAAAAAAAACGCGGGTCACGGGCTCGACGCGACGAGTCCTTCTCCTCGCTGTATTCTCCAAGCGGATGTGTGGGAAATACCTAAATCACGACCAGCGTCACGTGTGATCGTCGCGTCACGTGACGCTCGCTGGTCGCTGGTGGTGTTTTTTTTTTCATTTTTATTCTTTTTTTTCTTCTTTTGTTTCAAATACATATTTTGTCGATACCAAGTCATCTCACCAAATTCAGAGACTTAATTTTGTGACACCTTATATAGTTAGTATCGATTTTAAATATGATATATCAGAACCAATAATACACTAATAGAAACATACTATCCAATTATAATGGGTTTAACCATTATATTCTAGAAAATATGTGACAACTTCAATATCGTTATGTAAAATTACGAGTATATATTCATTTTGGTAAGAATCAGTAATTAAAAAAATATAATTCGCTTAGTAGCAGATACAGAGACAAAAGGCGCACAGGATTAAAATAAAACTTAACCAAATATATGTGAATGAAAATACGTAGCATGTTCAAATAAAACGAAAATTACGGCAAACACCGATATCTACCTATGCAAACAATGATGTCGTCACAATATCTTATTTTCCTTGTTTACCTATGTTATTTTATACAGAGAGTTTCGGGTAGAAATTGGAATACAATTGAAACAGTTCAAACGGTTCAGTAGTTTTCCAATTGACAGATAAAGAAGACCCAGTAATCGAACCGTTTGGGCGCGAATTTTAAAAACATTAGAACTGTATTGTATTTGCTTGTTTTATTTTGTCGAGACTTGAAAAAAATATCCGTTACTATATGGTATGGTATACCTTTTTTTTCCCGTGCGGAAATCCCTTCGAATACCCCCCCGCCGGCCAGCGGGGGCGGTTATGTCGGTAAATAAATGTTGTAGGATTATATCCAGCTCGGGTAAAAATATAATGTTACCTTGGACAATGTTATGGAAGTAACAACGAATTTATTTATTTCATTGTTACTATTTCTTGGAAATATTCTGTCGAGTTGGGAGGAGACACCAATATAAGTTATCCTGTTCCTCTCTGTGTTATTCTGCTGTATAATTTCAGGTATATTAAAGATTAGCGATTACCCCAATTTTTCTCATTGTTGCTGCTTCTTGGAAATATTCTGTCGAGTTGGGTTAGATGTATGTAGCATATCTTCGGACATTGTGTGCTAAAGTCTCTGTTTGATGTGCTGAAGTTATGACTATTCAGAATAGTGAGGCGACTGGGTTTGCTGCCCCTGCATTAGTTTAGAAACGATACAACAGTCCAGCGAGCGAGTTAAGTTAGAACAAATATCTCTAGCAACTGTAGGATGTTAGTGAATATTCTAGCGAACAATAAACACGTTCAGCCGTTCTGGTGTAACTGAGTAATAAAAATCCTCCCAAACCTTAGTAAGTATATATGATAGTAGACGAACGCTGAATATATGGTTCTGAATATTTAAGTGCGTTACTAGCTAATACTATTCAATACAAAAAAAACTTTAATTCAATGTGTCTATAATTAAACAATAAATGCTTATTTTAGGATGGTAAACTTTTCAGATTAGAGTTTCAGAGTGGCTTTTAGTCCATATGCGAGTATTAAAAATATAGTGTAGCGGTTGCCTGCATCTTCACCTGCTTACCTTATCGAGTCAACCGAGTTCAGAACTTCTTATGACCACATACGGCCTCCATCTACAGACTTTGAATATCTTGTAGAATAAGAATGTTTACCAAGATGAAACAAAGGAGCATAAACTCGAAAGGCTTATTGAAATAATGCATCTCTTGTAGGTACTTTTCATAAATTACACCTGACTGGTTTACGGGTCATGACACTGTCAAATAAAAAACCTTTGAGAATGCAGTGAGGCGAAACCAGTCATGTGTATTTTATTAGATATAGAAATAAATAAAATAAATATTCTACAATATCCACACAGCGCCATGTAGGCCCAAAGTAAGCATAGCTTAACTAGCTTGTGTTATGGTTTCTAGAATGCATACATCCTTAGATACATATTTTTTGTAAATACACACATTTATTCATTTATTCATTTACATATTATACAGAATAACACCCAGACCAATGCAAATGTTCATATTCATGCACAAATATTGGCACTAAGCGGGAACCGAAGCCGCGACCTTTGACTTAGCAGTCGAACACACACTACTGCTACGCCACAGAGGTCGTCGAAATATCTAGTGGAAAAGTATAAGTGATGCATTATTTGTCGATAAGTTTATCTTTTTCACTTTCAGAGTTCCTATGGTCAATTTCCTACTACATCATTAGACTAGCTCCATCATATTAATATATTTTCACCGAAAATAAACGTGTATGCGAAATTTCATCTCGATCAGAGAGGATAATTGCTTTAAAATTCAGTTGCAAGACTTAACCTGAATATACATTTATAAACATTGCAAGATAAATAAACGCTTGATCATGTACTATAATCATAGACGTAATTAAGAGAATGAAATTTGTGATTCGTGACGTAGCTGTCCAAGAAAGAAATAAAATATTTGTCCGAAGAAAGTCTTACAAGTTGTGGTTTTGTTTACTTTAATTTGACGTTTAGTACGTGTTTGAGTGCCTTATTTTGTTGATATGTTGTCCTAGTAGTATTTGTAGAATAAATAATTACAGTGCTGTGACGACTATTCGTTTAACGTTTTCGTGGGAAAACTATAAGGTTTAAATGTACACCACCCCAAGATAAAATGCAATACCCTAATATGGATTGGCATAGCGCGTAGTAGACTGTTTTGATTATATTAGGATCCGCAACATATCTCAGGTGTATAAGTACGTAAATTAATTTACGTATTCTACCTCATAACATGTCGATATGTGGATGGAATGAGAGGTGGTTATCAAGCATAACGCCCAGGTTGCGAACAGTAATTGTCTGGCTAAGGATGACTGCCCTGTTTCTTAGTTTAGCCTTTCTTACTTTGAAGTTATTTTAGTTTTATATTAGTGACGTTTTGTCAGTATTTAAAGTAAGTCCGTTAGTTTCCAACCCGCGAATTATTGTATGAAGCCCAAGCTGAGCTGCTTGAAAGGCTTGCTGCTAGGTTTGAGCTTTAAAGATCAACGCAGTACATCCACAAATACTAAAATTTTACCGTTTTCCAGACCAAGTTTGCACAAATCGTTCACATATACCAGAAAAAGCGTAGGCCCAAGGATGCTGCCCTGTGGGACACCTTAAAGTACGGGGAGTTCAAAGCTTATGTTGTAATTTATTTTGGTGCACTGTGTACGGTTAGTCAGCTAGCTGTGAAACAGTTTTAGTTGAACACCAAGTTGTTGAGTAGTCGAATTTACAACTTAGTCAGTAATTAGTAAGTTGTAACACATATAAATGTGTTTCTTTTAAAATATTTATCACTCTGTATGCTGTGTAACAGTTTCTATTTTCCGAAGCTAAAATGTAATTTTCCTGTTCTAGTTGTCAATAGTCTTACTCGAAATATGTTCCAAGCTTGACAGACATGCACAGCCTAATTGCCTCTTCGTTTAGCCAATTCTGTTAGTACGTGGAAATACCAGTGCAACATGTACCAGGCACTGCTAAATTGAACGTTGAATTTTACTATATCCAGTTGGTTATATTGAGTGATAACATTAAGTGTATCCAGACGATTATTTCGTAATTTTTTGAAGATATTGCAAAACTTTAAAATGATATGAAATCTGTATCGCTTAATATATAAAATGACATAATTAAAATAAAAAACTTAAAGAAAATCATGTTGCATTTTTGCGGTTCCCATACATTTACTATGGTACAGCTTATTCGCTAATCTAATATTTTACGTAAAAAGAATAAAAATCAAAACTAAAACCTAAAAAAAAAAAATATGCTTTTGCGGCTCCCTTACATTTACTATAGTAAAAGTACAAATTGCCAACATTATGACGATATTCTTTATTAACTTTGTTAATTTTTATCATGTCATTTTATAGATTATCGATGCAGATGTCATATCAGGTAAAAGTTACATAATATCTTTAAAATTGACGAAATAATAGTCTGGACACACTTAACGTCTGTACCCTGTCTCGTATCTTCGAGTGTTTGATGTCTTATTTTAAATAGACATTCCTAGTCACCAGAGTTCTGTTCTAGCAAGGTCCTATAGCACAAGTAAAACGAAAAGTCCAAAAGCCAAAAAATATATAAATATCCTATCCCTACCTGCATCACAAAAAATGCGTTTAAAAATTTATTTCAATTATTCACTTTTAGCTTATTGCAGTCTACTGTTGGATATGAGCCTGCACCACAGCTCCCTTTCTCAAGTCATTTTATCTGTTGTTGTGTGGTGTTATCTGGCTGGCTGGGGGGCGCGGGCTTCCTGCCATCCATTTACCCATTCTAGGTCTCCACTCTAGGACTCGTTTGCGGTTATCGGGCCTTCGGCAGATGTGGCCGGTCAATTGTCATTTCAGTTTGCTACGAATTATATTGGTAACTCCAGTTTGTCAAAAGCAACATTAAGTTTATCCCTAAATCAAATTATGTACCTTCAGTGCACAAAGCCGACTCGCACTTGACCGTTTTTGACTTTTACGGAAAAGACTGCGATCAGACCTTGCAATTTCGAGAGGTAAGTCTGCGCCAGAGCCTTATCTGTGGATCGGCAGGTATACCTGCTAACAGGTGAGGTGGCCTTGGGCCTCAAAGTTGTTAGTTGGACCCCATACACCCCTTCGGTGAATGTCATGACGTTGTATAAATATATATTATATGTATGAAATCAATTAACTAAATAACTTTCGTTAAATTTTCCATATCACTCGCAATAATTTGCTTATAATTAGCAATATATTACATCCTAAGCATCGCAATATTTTACTGTACTCGCAACACGCAATTGCATCAGTGTAATGACATTATTCTTGTAGCCGAACAACATCGGGTAGAATACTAATGTGTTTCTACGGATGATATAAGCTTTGCCTGTGAATCATGGTGAAACCTATCACCAATGTATCTATCTGAGATTCAATTTACGTTGTCGGTTTTTATCTCACTTCCTTTGATAGTATTAGGTTTTCGTGAGATTGGAATGGTAGAATTTTTACGTGACTATTTTTATTACTCCGAGTAGAATGAGTGGCATTGTAAATAATGTTATAACATGTTTTGCGTCAGTCTAAATTTAGGCCGTACTAGTAAAAACTGTACAGCACGATATAGGATTTCAGTTGGTGTTAAGATTATTTTAACTAACCAAATACAAAGAGATGTAAGACGCAAATACGTGTTAGACTTTTTGTTGAAGTCGGTGCCATGAAGGACATTTAATTTTTACGTTGTGTTTCGGGCTTGGCATTGACTACAACAGAAAAGTATTTACGTAGTTTTGTCTTGTGAATTCAATCTGTAATTCAGTTATTTTTCATTTTTCAGTGCCTGTTTTTAGGGTTTTTTTGATTTTTAAAGTCGGTTTTATTTTGTTTATTAAAATTTTACTTATTTCTCCCTTTTTAGTGAACGTAACTTAATTCATATGTGACCACCCGCATCGGCATCGCCCTTATTAAAATAATTTGTATAAGGTAGCTCCTGTAAAACGTTGAGAAGTTCCCTTGACTGTCCTTCATCTTCATCACCAGACTCCTAATGACAGTCAGAACAAAGTTCTCATTAATACAAATGAATCAAGAACAAACAAACCAGGTAATTGCTGTAAATTACTGAGAGATTCCCTAGACTGTCGTTCGGGTTCATCATCAGATAGACTTCAGACCTTCATTGAATAGTAGTGCTTTAAAATACTTAATGAAAAATTCACAAACGTACTAGTCGCCCCTACGGTTTTCGAAGGTTCCCTTCGATTTCACTGGGATGCCATCATAAACCATGGATTATCATGGTACTAACCATGGGATATCTCCTTTTATTTTAAGTGGGGACACTGGAAGCCGGACGGACGATCCAACCACGAGGTTTGTGGGCTACTTCATCCATTTAACTTAAGGGATATCTCCTTTGCAACTTATTGCAAATTTAAGACTTATATGGTTTTCTCATGGCTTCCATTGTCAAAACTGGACGAAATGGGACAACATAGGAAGCACCAGCTTCCAAATAAAGAAAGAATCATCAAAATCGGTTCACCCAGTCGAAAGGCTTGAGGTAACAAACAAAAAAAAAACTGTTAAATTGAGAACCTCCTCCTTTTTTGAAGGCGGTTAAAAATAGAAAATACACTAGGTAAAAAGACATTTAGAGTAAGTATATTATGAAAGAACATTAACCTAATAAAAAAGATTTATTCAGATATTTTAAGCACTAGAGTATTCTTCAGGCATGTGCGAGCCTGAACAGCTTTGTTTAAAAAAAAATACAGTCCAATTGAGAATCTCCTCACAAAACGCTCATTGATTTTTCAAGTATACAGGTCCCGATATGCTTAGCAGTTAAGTACACTAGGGATAGCACACATTATATTACTAAACTAAAATACTTTATAAAAGTATAAGTAAGTAAGCTAGTACCGCAAGTAATAAATATGAGTCCTATACTGAGGAGACAGCATCTATTTTATCATTAATTACCTACATCTATACTATTATGAATTTTTTGTGTCTGTTCATTGGAGATATTTAAAAAGATACTTGGGTTATGTTAAGTGACCGATTCTAAATACAATTTTTTTAGAATTTTTGACGGTTTGAAATATATTATGTATAGAAGTTTCATACATCATATAGTAAGTTTTATACCAGGCCATTCAGAAAGTATTGCAAAAAAAAGTTTTTATATATGAGAGACTGGTCAGTTATAATCTATTTCTAAAATATGATTATTTATGAGTAAAAATAAGTACGTTCCAATTTCAAAATTTCTCTCTGCATTTTTTGCAAGATAATTTCAATTATTGTGTCTCATTGAAAAATGGATCTGCGTCGGGAACATTTTCGCGCTATGATTTTCTACAATTTCAAGTGTCGCCTGAAACTAGACGAATCGTACGATAGACTTCAAATGGCATTCATGGATGAAGGCCCTTCCAAGGCGACCGTGTATCGTTGGTATAACGAATTCAAGCGCGGTCGACTGACTTTGGAGGATGAAGAAAGAAGTGGTCGCCCTTTGACGGCTGTTACGGAAGAAAACGTGCTAGCAGTGAAAAATTTAATCCAAGATAATAGACGAGTCACATATCAAGAGATTCAGCACATTCTTCAGATTGGATCGGGAAGCCTTCACGAGATTCTACACGTGCATCTTCGTGTGAGAAGGATAGTTTCACGCTGGGTGCCGCACAATCTCACCGATGCTCAGAAGCAGGCCCGGGTGGAATGGTGTCGTGATATGATAAACAAGTTTGAAGCAGGCTCTCGGCGTGTTTATGACATCATTACAGGTGATGAGTCGTGGATTGGACGGTTTGGGTGTTTCAAAACGAATCAACATCTACCAAAGTGAAGCGATCTAGAAGCGGAGGGAAGATTTTGATCGCGAGTTTTTTCAATTTGTCTGGCTACTTGTTATCAATCCCTTTACGAAATCAAAGAAGCATCAACGCTGAATGGTACACTACCAAATGCTTGGCAGAAGTTTTCTCTGTAGTGAGCTACAAGCTACCAAACACAGGGCGCGTATCCGCGGGATACTACTCCACCATGACAACGCGCCCGCACACACCGCGCTTAAAACGAGGGACTTCCTGGACAGCACTCCGGTTAAACTCCTAGGTCACCCTCCTTACAGCCCCGACCTTGCACCGTGCGACTTCTTTTTATTTCCGAAAATAAAAAATCAGCTCAAAGGGATACAATTTTCGTCGCCGGAAGATGCGCTGTCAACGTTTGAGCAGGCTGTAAACGAGGTATCTGCGGCGGATTGGAAAAAGTGTTTTGAAAACTGGTTCAAACGCATGAAACTTTGTATAGAGGCTGGTAGAGAGTACTTTGAAAAGATTTAATAAAAAAATATTTACCTATAGAACACTTTTTTTATTTTCGCAAAACTTTCTGAGTGTCCCACGTATATGTAGCAAGTTCCACCAAGTGCCATCAATTACAGGATAAATAGTTATGTCTGTTTATCTGACGCAAAAACTACTGAACGGATTTTGATGCAGTTTTTTCTATTAGAAAGATCTTGGTCAGACTTAAAATCTGCTTCTTTGCAGTTGGTTAAGTAGAACCGGACATATGACTAAAAAACGATGACCAACCTCCGCGCAGGCGAGTGAGATGTTCTATGTTCAATCCCTGTGATAAGATTCGAGTACATATTTTAAAAAGTTCAAAATTAATAAAATTTTACACATGTTCATAATAATCTTTAGTGTGTGTTATTAATTTATCTAGTATGAAAGGTTATAAAGTGTACTCTTCGAATATGTTAATAGCCTAAACTTAAACAAATGTCAATACGTAATTCACTCTTTATAAATTGTTGACAGTGAGATAACCTTTCCTACAAAATCTAGAGTTCTTGGAATAAAAAAAAAGTGAGCTCATGTCATTACTCTCTTCGATAAAAACGGGTCCCCATTAAGGCCATTACACATTATAAACAACAGCCTGCGGTTTATCATTTATTCGATATACGTTCGCTATAGGTTCACGACGGAGGAGAATACAAGGGTCAACCCTTCTCTTCCCATGGGTGACGGACGTGCAAGGCTACTAAAGGAAAGGGCTGTACGACATAATATATATAACCCAAATTCAGTCTCAGCGGCTTGAGTTACGAAAAGTGCCCAGTAAATGGCAATATGTTCACTCCTTAGTCCTATTGAGAGATACTTGAGTAATATATACATAAATATGTAGAACCGAATACAGAGATGTTTATTGACCTTTGCTTAACCCTTCTGAGATAACAGGCGTGGCATGTATGAGTATATATGTCGTCTCATATCGTCAACCTAAATGTAATTATAAGTACAGTCAACGACAAAAGTTCATTAACACTAAAATATTTACAAACCTTCTTCACATTGGAATACATGCACCAACGATTGATGTATAAACAGTTTTAGTATCCACAGAGGACGAAGTTAATGTACTGTTTTGTTTATTATTTCATAAAAGGTTTAAGAGCTAAAGTGATTAATAAATTATAATTTGTAAAGCCACTTTTATCGTTGACTGTACTTACATTCATCGCATCGCCCCTCCCTATACAGAAAGATATCTTGTTTTAGACTTATATTTTGAGATATTTACATAATTATTGAATAATTAGTATTAGAATAAAGTTACATAATCCGTAGACCTCCGTAGACCACCGTCGTTACCGTAAAAATTTACCTAAAAATTTTCTAACATAAAATAATTGATAATGGCAGAGTAGGAGCACAGACCAAAGTAGGTTCAAAATAAAGTAATTCGTTGGACAATTATAGATTCTCAAACAATAATTAATATAAATCTAATTGCTTTTTTTTTACTTGCGTAATCCCTTCAGATACCCCCCCCCCCCCGCCGGCCAGCGGGGGTGGCTATGTCGGGCATGAACCGACTGTGGTGTCCTGCCCAAGTGTCCGGGCACCCCGGGTTAGCCCTAAGGATATAAAGAAATATAAGACCCTAAAAAAAATCGGCCAAGTGCGAGTCGGACTCGCACACCGAGGGTTCCGTACAAACCTGTAGGTATGTAGTAAACTTTAAAATTTTCAAAAATATTATTATAATTATCGCTCGCTTAATAATGTGCCCGGTAGATGGCAATAGGCTCGCCCCTATTACATTGGGACCTCAACATAACTGGCGAATCGTGGGTGTGTTACACCTCTGCCTACCCTTTCGGGGTTACAGGCGTGAAGATATGTTATGTTTATGTATGTTATGTTATTTTTTATTATATGATGTAACTTAAAATTTACGGTTTTCACAATTTTTCATTCATCTGTACTATAAGACGTTACCTAGTACCAAATTTCATTATTCTAAGTTCACGGGAAGTACCCTGTAGGTTTTGATTCCCGTGCGAGTTTCGAAAAATTACGGAAATTTGCGACATAAACGGCTGTATCTTTTGATTGCTTTGGCTTAGAAGTTTGATTTTTTCACAGCTCTAAGGGACAGTAGACCTGAGTATTAGATATAAATTTCAGTTTGATACCTCCACGCGTTCCTGAGAAATACGGTCTTGACAGATGGACGGACGGACAACGAAGTGATCCATAAGGGTTCCGTTTTTTCCTTTTAAGGTACGGAACCCTAAAAACAAACAATATTTCAAGAAATATATAAGTCTGGATAGTCTGAATATCGTCGAGGTATTCCAGTGCGAGGCATATGCTCGGGGTGCCAGGGATATGTTCGGGGTGCGAGGGACCCCGTATGTATGGGTAACCTTACACCCCAGCGTCAGTAGACCCGAGACGGCGTGCGGTTTTAGTCGGATCAAGCCCGACATAACCACCCCCGCTGGCCGGCGGGGGGGTTTCCGAAGGGATTTCCGCACGAAAAAAAGGTAGTCCAGATAATCCTAAAAATGTTGAGGAAAGAAAGTTAAATTAACTCCAATAAATATAATGAAAAATTGAATTTTTAATAGGAAAGGATTTATATTTAATCCTGTGAATAAGGAGAATAAATCAAATAATAATATCAGTGAATAAATCCCCCTATAATTGCATATTAAGACTCCAAGCTCCAAAGTACATTGTTTGGATGCAAAAGAGTTTAGCGCTTGGATAAGAACACCGTGTTTGAAGACACGGTGTTCATTGTCGAAAAAAATATTTAGATTATTTTTTTCCTGATAGTCAATCATATAACGAACTAGCTGATGCCCACGGCTCCGCCCGTGCGGAAGTGGTTACCGTTTTTTGGTCATATCTCCGGTTCTACTTAATTTAATAAGCTTAATTTATAATTGCAATCAGCCATACGGCAGATTTTAAGACTGACTAAGACCTTTCTAATAGAAAATACCGCATCAAAATCCGTTGAATAGTTTTTTGCGTCCATCGCGAACAAACAGATAAAAATTCCAGATAAAAAATAAAGATAAATATTTTTGTGTTCAGAATCGTTCATTTAATATAACCCAAGTTTTTTTAACTATCTCCAATGTACTGACACAACTATAGAGATAAGTTGACGTTCGAGTTGACTTCAACTTGAAGTTCAAGGAATATAACCCAGTTAATGCCTACCGATATCCAGTTTAATAAGTATGTGTTTCAACAAATGTTTATTTAGTGTAACGTAGATAAGTTTCTCAGTATTAGGGTAATATGATACATTCAAAATGAAGGACACGAATGTAAATTGATAAGTGAGACTATACAAAATTATAAATTAATTGGCTTGGGATCTTACCGGCGAGACACGTACAGGAGAGATAAAAACTGGGGTCTAACGAAAATACATATTAATAAACCGGAGTTTGCTGCCTTGCCGCCGTGTCTCTTACAGGAACGCTACGATCACTCTCCGCCTGGAAAGTACATTGGTTAATTCTCTCGTTTGACCGGACAACGTGTCAATGTTCCAGTATGCGAAGCGGAGTTCACAGGTTTTTCTAGTTGTACCTTCTTTAACCGTGCCCGGCCCTGATACGGTAGCAATTGCCCACTTGCGTCAAGAGTCAGGCGAAGCTACTGCGCGACGTTCTTTGGCGGCACCCTCTCCTTTACGTAATCACCTCTTGTGCATATATTTTACGTGTAGAAACCCCAGCGTGTCCCAGCCCATAGGTACCAACGATGGGATGGGTGTGTCGGAATCGGACTGACTAAAACCACACGGATTCCTCCCTAAGTGTCTATTGCCGGGCACCCCGGGTAAGCCCTAGAAAGGATAACGCCAAGTTTACTGGCGGACTTTGGTCGCCATCGCGGCCTCGCCTATGGGGTCGATTTTGATACCGCGTCGGTGGATGGTAGGCGTGTGTAGGACACACACAAAACGCCTCTGTCTTTGCCTGCTTCTGTAAGGACCGCGAGTCGGCCGCATGCCGTGCTCAGGCCCTGCTCATGGAGGTTACTACTTGTGCGTTTAATTTTTTTACATCCCGTCAATCTGCAGGTGAACCGGCTTGCAGGTGACGCTTGGCTCCCAAAGAATTTGGTTGGGCCCAGATACATAAAATTTAGTTAGCACTTTATTTATATTATTTAATTAATCAAACAATGTTATGTTAAATGCTATTGTCTGTGTTCATAAATATAATATTATTCGTTATAAACCCTTCAGTACCTTTTTTTTTCGTGACAGACGCCGGGGTGTAAGGTTGCCCATAGAGCATATCCCTCGCAAACAGATGCCAGTACCATCATCATCATCATTGTCATCATCAACCTATTCTGGTCCACTGCTGGACATAGGTCTCCCCTAATGAGCGCCATAGCGCCCTGTCTTCAGCTAAGTATGGGACCCCAAAAATGTATGGTTTTTTTTTCTATTTTTGTGTGAAAATCTTAATGCGGTTCACCAAATATATTTACTTATCAAGTTTGAACAGCATAGTTCTTATAGTTTCGGAAAAAAGTGGTACATGGTAATGTACATCATATAATAATGTCTTTTAGTTTTATCATTCTCTTATTTTAGAAGTTATAGGGGGGGGACACATTTTACCATTTTGGAAGTGTCTCTCTTGTAAACTAATCAGTTTAGATAAAAATGATATTACAAATCTCAATATCATTTTTGAAGACCTATCCATAAATATTTATATTTATATATTATACACATACGGGTTTGATGAAAAAAAAATTTTTTGAGTTTCAGTTCTAAGTATGGGGAACCCCCAAAATTTAAAGTTTTTTCCTATTTTTGTGTGAAAATCTTAATGCGGTTCACAGAATACATCTACTTACCAAGTTTCAACAGCATAAATTTTATCGTTTCGGAAACAGTAACTGTGACATACAGACGGACAGTCAGACAGACTTGACGAATCTATAAGGGTTCCGTCTTTTGCCATTTGGCAGCGGAACCCTAAAAAAAGTATCATTATTATTCAAATCTCGGCTCTTCCAATCACATTACGTCACCTACGGCTTAGGTATACAACAATATCGCCGGCTGGCGGGGGGGGTATCCGAAGGGATTTCCGCACGAAAAAAAAGAAGAAAAGGTATACAACAATATTCCCGAGGGGGCCATCTCGAAACCGGAGATGGCCCAGGGTCAGTCGGGGTGCGAGGGATATGCTCTATGGGCAACCTTACACCCCGGCGTCTGTAGACCCGAGACGGCGTGCGGTTTTAGTCGGTTCAAGCCCGACATAACCACCCCCGCTGGCACGCGGGAGGGTATCCGCAGGTATTTCCGCACGAAAAAAAAAAAAAATCAAAGGTATACAACAATATTAGTTTATTTAGAATAATCACCTATCCGCATACGAATTCTTTATATAAGTATTTATAACTAGCATCGTCACGCGGTTTCATCTGCGTAAGTCTTGATCCCGTGGGAAAATCATTCTAATGGTGAAATAATTTTTTAAATCGGTTCAGTGGTTTTAGAGTTTATCGATTACAGACAAATGTGTTCTTTATAATATTAGTATAGAGTTGAATTTAAAAAAAATTGTGGTCATCGTGATCACGTTGACGATGTCTAAATAGTATCCATATATTTTGTTCTTAATTTGTGTGAAAATTCCAAAATAAGTTTTGTGTCGTGGTAAAGGTCAAAATTATTTTAAAGGTAAAAGATAATATTAATATTCTTCATTATCTCTCTCAATCTATTATTATAGAACATAGAAATTAATACTTTGTGAAGATATTTTTCAAATTTAACGGACAATGGGCGGGCTTATAGCTGAAAACGATATTGTCCAGGCAGTGTACAAATAACAAATAATGTGTACAATGTATAAGCCCATGGCATTAAGTCCGCCTTTGTGCAATATTATTCGTGAAAGTTATAGAAAGTTTAATTATAGCTATCTAGCATCTAAGCTATGCCCACGACTTCGTCTGCGTGGACTCAGGTGGGTTTTAGTATTAATACGCGGAACTCTAATATTTTTCTAAAAGAAGTAGGTTTAGTTACGCCTCATAATATCAGCTATCTGTAGTAAAAAATCCCAACGAAATCTGCTCAGCCACTTCGGAGATTACCCGGAACAAACAGATAGAGACAGACATACAAAATATTTAATAATAGTTTTTTATTGTATAGATATTGGTCACAGCAATATGAGTTTACCTCGATTGATGGTAAGCTAAAGGTACCATGATAGACACGGATAAAGTTACAATGGTGGCTCTCAGCTTGACGGCCTCATTAGATGCTTTTTTACGCCCCGTTTAAAGGACCCGGGACTGTAGGAAGAAAGAAACGCGTGTCCTGGTAAAGAATTCCAAATCTTGATGGTGTGAAAAGAAAAGATGGGCCAAACCGCTTGGTTCTTGATGGAATTGCTTGTACCGTGTGAGGTTGAAACCTCAGTCTAGCACGTGTTGTCCTGTATAGGGAAGGAGAGGGTGTAACTAATTGGAAGAGCTCATCGCAACACTCGCTATGGAAGAGGCGGTAAAATACTGCAAGTAGGCAATATCTCTACATTTATTGGTGACCTCAGAACTCCCAATAATGCAGAGCCATCCCAGAGATGAGAGCAGTATTCCACGCCAGAACGAATTTGGTCATGTATAGAATGTCTTCTATCCGCTGCTCTAGTGTGAAAAACCGTTTCACCTTGTTCAGAACTCCGAGTTTACGCGAGACTGTCTTGATAATGCTCTCGATGTAGTTCTTGTTATTGAGTTTGCAGCGAACATCCATACCGAATATATTTAGACTGTCCTGCAGTGGCAGTGGTGTGTCCCAAAGAGTAGGGAGGGAAAGGAAAGGAGCACCTTTGCTGTAGACGCCTGCTTAATGCTTTTGATCAATCAACAATTTCTACTAAACCGCACATTTCTTCACGAAAATGTGCGGTTTATAATAATAGTATAATAGCTGCCTTATAATAATTATCAACAATAGTTTAGATAGAAATTGCTCAACTTCGTCAAGACTGAGATCGATTCCGACCGAGGCGCAAGAAACACTTTTTGTCATCATATTACTTTTTGTAATATTCATTCTATTTTGTGCCATAAATCTATTGATGTAAACTGAAAATTAAACAAAGTGCATCTAATGAAAAAGTGACGAAGAAATAGCGTGATGGTTCTGGTAATAATGATGGTGAAAGAGTCGTTGAAATTATGGATGGAAGTTGATTTTTCTGAGAGATAAACTTTTTAATGTAAAATAATTGTAATATTTCTGAAGTGTAAAATTTTTAAAGTAATATAAATTGTCATGTTTGTGTACGATAGCGTAATAAATGAATATTGTATGTTACCAAATAAATAAAAGTACTTTTATACTGATAATTTAAGCAATTCGTGCAAAATTATTCCATAACCATTCCAAAATATCAAAAATGCACAACGTTAATATTCAAGTTTTCACTTCTGCCCGCACTCCCGGAGTGCAACCCGTCGTTTTTTTTAGCTGAATTTGTGTTGCAGTTTTCCCGTACTGCTTAAACATCGATCCTCGAATACACAAACATGCAAAAATTCTAAAAAGCTGGCATTGAAATCACCTATAGAATAAACACACACCAACGCGACGCCCTCTGTGGCGTAGCGGTGGAGCGTTCGACTACTAAGTCATAAGTTGCAGGTAAGATTCCTGCAGTGCAAATATTTGTATGTATGAATTGGTCTGGGTGTTTTTGTATGTACCTATGTGCTTTTTTTATTTACGGTCGGAAATCCCTTCGGATACCCCGCCCGCCGGGCAGCGGGGTTGGTTATGTCGTGTATCGACTAAAACCGCACGGTGTTCTCCCCAAGTGTACGTTACCGGGCACCCCGGGTAAGCCCTCGAAAGGATAACCCCAGGGAGTACCTATGTGCTTACGAAAATGTATCTATGTAAGTTTAGTCGCATTGCATACAAGCTAGGTAAGCTAAGCTTACCAGATAGCGGTGTGTAGAATGTCTTTGAATATTCATAATAAAAATAAATAATCGATGTACTTACGTATTTTCCTTGTCACGATTTTATTAAATGTTCTGTATTAATAAAATAATAAATTTTTATCACCTTCTCACTTAATTACGATATTTAGTAGCTTTTGTACGGTTTGTGAGAGTGCCGGAGGTCTTATCACACTTCCTCTCTATTATTTATTCAGCAGGTGTGAGCAGCAGCAGCACAATACGTGTTTTGCAAATCTCCGTAAAAGTACTGTGTGCATCTTTAGTACATTACATTTATCACAATTGGAAGAATACATACGAGAATGTCCTGGCGCCTCGCGTTTAAGGAAGGATTGCCGTACTTCTCCCTACTAAAAAAAATATTAGCCGAATAACTCTTCTAACTTTGTACTGATTCACTGAAGCACTGGAGAGCAGTCAGCCATGTTTGAGCCACCTCTGGTGCTGTGAACCTTTATAGTCAAACGCACCGTTAATAACTTGCTATCAGATGGACCCTCTGCTACCGAATTGGGATATGTAACGTCTTAACTTTTCGACAGCATTGATAAAATTGCGATTTTAAGTGACTAAGAATATAGTGATGTGTAATAAAGACATAAAAATGATAATAACTTCAAGATTGCTAAAGTTACTTGGGGAATTTTCTTTATACGTTCAACCAAGTTGCTGCATAGCAATACCGTCAGATATTATGTTCGTCGGAGATTTTATGATCAGAGAAATTACTTCGCGAATATTGTTCACATCATTTCACGATATTAGAACGACACCCGCATCTGACAGCCTTTATGATATCTACCTCGTTTACATCGTACGTTAAAACACGTTAAATTTTATGAATGAATTGTATGATACGGTTTTAGAACTATATTGGATCTAAAACCGTAACCAATTTAGATAGAGCCGACATAAAAGATACAACGAGAATTTGATCATTATTTTAGGCAATAAATGTTACCGTTTCTTTGTATAAGTATGCTATATTATGCTCTTCTATGCTTCTAACTTCAGACGCGAGAGACTAAGTTAATGCCTACCTAACACATTTGGTTGGCATAACATTTGTGACTGAGTGAGCCAAACGAGCCAGTTGGTCGTATTTCCACATGTGGTGATGGTCGCTTTAACGCATAATGTAAACGAGCCAATCATTTACGGGTGACCTATTTCCATATCCAATAATACTGAGGAGGTTATGACAATAGTTATGAAGGTCTGAAAGGTTCATTTGTCTAACTACCGCTGTGTAGCAGGAGTATAGAAGCGGTGATACGTAATTTTTTCTTGTTTTCAGATATGATGAGAACAAAATTTTCGCATATTATATTTATGTGGGTCGTATGTGAAGCTTTTGTTTCAACAGTCTACTGAAAATATCTATCTGCTTCTATACAACATCTTGATTCATTTCACGTAATCCTTTGCTTTTTCTTGCTCACCCTCTATTTTTATCCTCCTTTAAGACTATTAATATAATACTTTTACGATTATAAACGTGATAGTTTTGTAATCAACGTTTGCCTAATTATTTGCAATTATCCCACACCGATGTATTACAACATAAAGTAGTCTTAGGCGTTAACTTAAATCAAGGTGGTGTTAGAAAGGGAGCTTTAGGTATATATATAATTAATATTCTACGACATTCTACACAGCGCTTTCTAGACCCAAAGTTAGCATAGTTTAACTACCTTGTGTTATGGGTTCCAGAATCCGGATAAACATACTTATTTACTTTTTTTTTGTAAATACATACATATTATACATAGAAACACCTAGACCAATGCAAATAGACATATTCATGCATATAATTATTTGCACTGAGCGGGAATCGAACCTGCGCCCCCTGTCGTAGCAGTCGAATGCACTACCGCTACGCCACAGAGGCCGTCAAGTATATATTTCCTGCTATGTAAACATTTGTAAGTAAGTACCTAAAACCAATGCGCTTTATATAGATTCGTATGTGTACTCAAGAAACGAATAACCTCATGTCGAATACTTTCATATTCCGTCTCATTATTTATTAGGGGCAACAGACCAAAAGGTTCTTTGAAGAATGTTTTCGGTTATTCCATGTGGACCAACAGATACTGCGAAGTAAATAAACGAGCTAGTCACTTAAATGATGTAAGGGCTCTTCTTTTTTTAGGGTTCCGTACCTCAAAAGGAAAAAACGGAACCCTTATAGGATCACTTCGTTGTCCGTCCGTCCGTCCGTCCGTCGGTCTGTCAAGACCGTTCTCAGGAACGCGTGGAGGTATCAAACTGAAATTTATATAATACTATACTTAATACTCAGGTTACTTATATACTTAATACTCAGGTTTACTGTCCCTAGGAGCTGTGAAAACATCAAACTTCTAAGCCAAAGCAATCAAAAGATACAGCCGTTTATGCCACAAATTTCCGCAAATTTTCGAAACTCGCACGGGAATCAAAACCTACAGGGTACTTCCCGTGAACTTAGAATCTTGAAATTTGGTACGAAGTAACGTCTTATAGTACAGATAAAGGAAAAATTGCGAAAACCGTAAATTTTTAGTTACATCATACAATAAAAAATATTTTTGAATATTTTAAAGTTACTACTTCCTTTCTCATGAACGCGAGGTATTAAATTGAAATTCAAATGAAATACTCAGGTCTATAATACCTTTAAGCTGTAACAAAATCAATATTGGTACTTGTATTCCGAAAGCTAATCTATCACAAGTTATGTGTGACGAAATGGAAACTGCTAAACTTGGCCATTCAAAAAATAATATCTGTTTAAATATTATAATTATGCATTACATTATATGAAATTAGGAAGAAAAAGAAGACAGAAGAACTCTTACGAGGCCGTCTTAACAAAATTCATAAAAAAGTGGACCGGTACATTAACGAAAATGTAATAAACATTTACTGTAATAATAAAGGTGCAAGGCTCTATGTAAAAAAAAAAGATTTTTATAATATCGCTATGCTTTTGAGAAAGTATAAATATTGACCAAATAGAAAATTTATGTTAAAATTACGTAGCCGGCAGGCTTAAAATCTCGTAGAAGAAAGACAGTTTACTGTCCTAAATTTTAATGAAAAAGGCGCTCCTATTATGTACACAAACGATTTGTACCGGGTCTTATTAAATTTTGTTATATTCCGGAAGTTTCCGCATTTTCATAATAATAATATTTGTAAATAGCTACTATACAGCTCTAGCTGTGCCCTCGACTTCGTCCGAGTGGACTTACATATGGGTGAAAGTCCCGTCAAAACAGGCCCAGCCGTTCCAGAGATAACCTAATTCAAACAGAGAGTATCTTGATAGACAAAAAAAATAAATTGTATTTTTGTTATAAGTATACCTCATTTGAATTTATTAAAAAGCTGCTATTGTAATAATCAGTCAGTTGTATTTCATTTATTTGTATAGATTAGCAAAGTTAATTTAAAAACCATTTCGATCATGACATGAATTTTTAACATCTATCATATAAATAAATGACATACTGGTAGTATATTACTACTGCTGATGCCCGCGGCGCCGCCCGCGCGGAGGTTTGTTTTCTGTTTTTGGTAATACCTCCGGTTCTATTTAACCAATTGCAATCAACTATACGGCTGATATAAAAAACCGGCCAAGTGCGACTCGGAATCGCCCATGAAGGGTTCCGTAGCAGCAAGTAAATTTTTATATGTGAGTTGATTGAATGAAAGGTAAATTGCGGTTTACGATTTATTATGTATTAAAAACTACTACTACTTACTAGATTTCGCTCAAATCAATTTTCGGTGGAAGTTTACAGGGTAATGTACATCATATATTTTTTAGTTTTGTCATTCTCTTATTGTAGAAGTTACAGGGGGGGGGGGAGGGATGCACATTTTACAACTTTGGAAGTGTTTCTCGCGCAAACTATTCAGTTTAGAAAAAAATGATATAAGACACCTCAATATCATTTTTGAAGACCTATCCATAGATACCTCACTCACACGTATGAGTTTGATGAACAAAAAATTTTCGAGTTTCAGTTCTAAGTATGGGGAACTCCCAAAATATATTGTTTTTTTTAATTTTTGTGTGATAATCCTAATGCAGTTCACAGAATACATCTACTTACCAAGTTTCAACAGCATAGGTCTTATAGTTTTGGAAAAAAGTGTCTGTGACTTAGGGACGGACAGAATGATAGTCAGACATGACGAATCTCGGGTTCCAATTTTTGCCATTTGGCTACGGAGCTATAAAAAGCAACCAAATCCGTTAAGTAGTTTTTGTGTCGATCGCGAACAAACAGACAAACAGAAAAACAGACAAGAAAAAATATTTTTGTGTTCAGAATCGTTTATTTATCATAACCCCAGTATTTTTTTATACCTCATAAAATGGTAAATTAGTTGCGTCTGTGTATTGCACAGACGCAACTAATTTACCATTTTATAATAGTATAGATTTACCATGAAAGAAATGTAAATGCCTATTTAAATTGCAAATATGCATGTACTTTTCTTTCAGAATTCATTACGATGAAGAAGAATTTCTATAAAGTTTTCGACAGATTAGAAAATCCACCAAAATACCTACAGCTAATCTTTTGCTTTGAATCCATTTTATTACGGAAGGAGCCTTGCCTTTGATCATCAAAGGCATGAATGTAAATAGTGATAGAATTCAATTAATTTAGCAAAGATTTACATAATATCCCTTTAGTTTTTTTCATAGTCTTCTATCAAATAATCGGAACGACACAAAGCATACTACATACAGAGTTAATTTTAGTAGGACAGCTACTAAAATTAACTTTACCCACTGTATTATAACACTACTTACACATCAATTATTACTAAAAATATTCTAATGTGAAAAAAGTTTATTAATATATTAGTGTTAGGCAACTCCTGTCATCGACTGTACACCAGTAGGTGGGTTGACACTATTGGGTTACCACGCAGTGCCAAGCCGTATTGAATGTTCGTTGATATGCTTAAAATCACAGAAGCGAGGATATAATGTATTGAACCACACAATTATGAACATACAATACTGTTTAAACAATTCAGTTTTGTTTAATTATGAAACCGACCCACCTGTTTAAATACCAACTATTGGACTTCTTGTGTTTCCCGTTTTATTAGTATTTGATTAGAGTTCCGTTGCCGTATATTATTGATAAATACGATATTATCTCTATGGAAACTTCAATAACTTGATAAGTGATATTTGATTATAAATGATAATAAACTTGATGGTTTTAATGGTTTCACTTTATCGATGGGGAGTTAAATTTTGATGTAATCTTGAATTATTCAGATATTAAATTATTGGAAAATATGATAATACGAAATGAGCAAGCACAATTAGGTAACCAAAAGTTTATATCCATTCAAATTATGCAACATTTACAAAAATAAATTTGTTAGTATATATGTATATAATATATCAGTACCTTTTTTTTATGCGGAAATCCCTTCGGATACACATAGTTGCGTTGGTTTAATGAAATAAGCTTTTCGAAATTCATGACAGAGGAACGTGTTACTACGTAAGAAGAGTCTGAACTCAGTAGGTACTTTGTTTTTAGGGTTACACACATTTGGGGTGTATTTCATTACTGACGTAAGACTACACTGAAACAAAAATGACATACAATACAACCAATCTATACTCTTTAGCTAGCCGTCCAAATTGACACCCTTAATTTTAAATGTTTTTCATTGATAATTCGGATATCATCAAAATATACGTCAATTAATGTTCTAGCTGTGAAATTCTATACCTTCAAATTTTTATTTTATTTGTAATAAAAAAATTAAAAGTTTTGTAACTTCACTTTTCTTTCGTAATTTGTCTTGCCTACGGCTCAGCCCGAGTGAAATACTGATCTCGTTTCCGCGCTAGCCTATATTCGGCCGTTGTTGCGGGATTGACTTGGATTGACATGGACAACCCACTGGCTCCTCTTCACAATCACATTATGTAGGCACTGCCTTAATTTTGTATGTACCTACTGCTCTATGGTGACTAGTGTTGCCCATTGCAATACCAAGACGAGACTTGAGCCAGTCTTGGTCTTGGTCTTGCACCGATACCCCTGGTCTTGGTCTTGGTCTTGGTCTTGCACGCTCAGTCTCGGTCTTGGTCTTGGTCTTGCAGCAAGAGTCTTGCGAGTCTTGCAAGTCTCGCACTTATCAATTGCTTAGTGTGATTTAGTAAGATATGAAACATCGTAATGAAGTATGGAAACTTGAGATTACATTGACATAGATTCCTATGTCAATGACTTGACATCATTTTTTAAATATTGTCAAGATAAATAGTGATAGTAATCGTTATCACCATATATGGAAGGAAACATAATAAAGACAAAGTATGCAAAATACTATTTATTGAAATTATCAATTTTAAGCTCAAGAAACAATAAACATGGTAAATATCAGGTAGATTTTTAATAATATTAATAATAAGAGAATTATTATAATAATTCTTTTGACCAAGAATTAATGCAAAGTAACCACCTGGCTGACTCATCACTTAACCTATTTCTGTGTTTTCTTATTACTAGTGATGCTTTAGAAAATAATCTTTCAGCGGGTACTGAAGTTGCAGGTATTGAAAGAAAATCACGAGCCATCTTGGATAAAATCGGATATTCCGTTTCATGCGTCCTCCACCACTCTAAAATGTCTTCCGAGCTGGTGGCTCTCGGCTTACTTAAATACTCCTCCAACTCGTCAGTTTTCATTAAGCCACAGCCAGATCCTGAAGACGTAGAGGGACCTGTGTATAGCTTCTCGAAATCTATTATGTCTTCATCTTCAATATCTTCATCATGATCGTGAAGAATATTTTCAATATTTTCATTGTTCTGTGGAGACTTAGACATAAGGTTTATTGTACTTTTATATTGCGTATAAATTTCATTGAATTTGCGCAGGCTTTCTGTTTTTATTTGCTGTCCCCACGTAGTCATTTCGAAAGTCTCAGCTTTGTGCCTAGGGTCTAAAATTAAACTTGTACAGTAAATCCAGTTGCTCTTCTTATAATGCTTAAGCATTTTATCTCGGGCTGCTTGAAAACCCAGAACGAGCTTTTCGTCCACTTCGGTTCGATTTGGTTTCTCGTCTAATTGTTTTGCCATGGATTCAATTTTATCCAGTAAAAGATTGAATGACACAACGACTAGCGGTATTGTAACATATTTTTCTCCACCAAGTTCAGTTGATAAAACTTTAAAGTTTATTAGAAACTTATATATTTTGTCGAGTATTCGCCATTCAATTTCCGTGATTTGAAAATCGTTTAATTCGCTGACAGAAGTACACAATATGTTAATACCCATTCGGACTTTTATACCAAATCCAATCATATCATGTGTAGAATTCCATCTTGTTGGACAGTCAAGTATGGGATTAAGATCAGCTGGCACACCAGATGCTTCACAAGCAGAGTGGAACTTTCTTTTTAAGATCTCACTTCTTTTTATTTTACAACAAATACTGCGTAATTTTGTAATCGCTGTACGTGAGTCAGCAATATTTGGAATATGTTCTTCATCTTCTTCACTTTCCTCTTCATACTGCTGTTCTCTTTCTGCATTTTCAGTGTCACTATGTAATGCTAAAGTTTTTAATAAATCTTGTACACCAAGGTTCAAAATGTGAGCAAAGCACCGGAAATGTTGATTGTCTGAGTCAAAATGTGGCATTTGTTTGCCAAGTTCAAACATAAATTGCGTATTTGCACTAGCGTTGTCGACCGTAATACCCTGTATTTTATCAACCAAATCATATTCAACTAAACATTCGTGGAAAATAGTTGCAATATCTTCCCCAGTATGTCGACCGTGTGAAGGCATAAAATCAAGGACTATAGATCGATATTTCCACTCGTTGTCTATATAGTGCACAGTGACGCCATAGTAACTCCTACCAGCAATAGAGGTCCATCCATCTATGGTAAATGACATTTTGCACGAGTAATGTTGTAGTCGGTTCTTAACATGAGATTGTAGTTCTTCAAATCGCTCTTTAATCTTCCGTCTGAGAGTTGACCTTTTAGGAAATACCATCATCGGGTTCGGGCAAATGGATCGAAAATATTCTTGTGTTTCTTCATCATCAAAAAATGAGAAAGGAAGATATTTTTTCACAATCCAATCAACTGTAGCTGCCACAAAGTTTTCACTGCGGTTTCTAGAAAGTGCTGGCTGAAATAAAATAATAAAACATATTATGATAATTATATGATACAATACAACATCAATACTATGAATATTTTGTTTGTTTGTCGTTTAATTATTATTAATTAACAGCTTTTCACTAAATGTATTATGATAGTATACAGAGTGATCAACCCAAATGGGTCAGTGGGGAGAAGTTAGAAACTATGAGATATAGCGAGATTTGTTATTAGCAACCATGGCTTCGATTTTGGATATAATAATAATGACAGTCAAACTTTTCTTCTAACTTTCATACATAACCGGGAATCGAACCCGGTCGAAGTCTCTGTAAACAAATTCAGTTAATAATAATGACATTCAAACTTTTCTACTAACTTTCATACATAACCGGGAATCGAACCCGGTCGAAGTCTCTGTAAACAAATTCAGTTAATAATAATGACATTCAAACTTTTCTACTAACTTTCATACATAACCGGGAATCGAACCCGGTCGAAGTCTCTGTAAACAAATTCAGTTAATAATAATGACATTCAAACTTTTCTACTAACTTTCATACATAGGTAACCGGGAATCGAACCCGGTCGAAGTCTCTGTAAACAAATTCAGTTATTTTCGTTATTATTGTGAGAAGCGTCGATAGCTTAGTGGTTAAGGAGTCCCTTACTATTGAGAGGTCCCGGGCTCGAATTCTAGCCATTACACTACCGAATGTGAACCCACTCCTAGCACAAGCAATTTAGCTTAGTTGCAGGGGTTACCGGGAATATTAGTAATTAATCGGTCATAATTATGATTCATTTATCTGCATAGACCACTTTTTTATCTACATCGATATTTATGCATTACAAATTGTTTTGTTGGCGCACCAACGCAATTTGTAATGCATGGCGAGATATACGGCTCTAGGTCAGCCGGGGAGAGAAATGTGCACGACAATCTCCCACGCACAACCAATGACATGGGGCGGAAAAAAATGTTAAATAGGTATCTACCTACTTGTTACCAGAATTGCCATACTTTTATATGTTTTGTTGTTGGTAATTAGGTAGGTACCTAACTATAATTACGTATATTAACACTTAGGTAGGTATTTTTTCTTACCTGTCTATTTTCTGTTTATTCTCTCATTAAAAACTTTGATATGGGCCCCTTTGTTGGCTTTTGCTTGATTAGTTGACTTGCAGGAAGTAATAGTCGCGATTCCTTCTCGTGAAAAGACAGTAGATGCTTCCTTAATCCTGAAGTATTTCTGTTCTTCATTTTGATTTCAACTTTCTTATGGTGGCATAACTTACATGTAGCAGTTTCAGTGGCATGAATTATATCGAAAAACTCATCAAATTTACTTTTTAGTCTTTTAGACCTAGTCCAACTCTCACTACTCTGACTAGAACTATTTGAATCTATGTCACTCATTTTAAAACCCGGTTGACTCTAAGCGCAGCTTAATCAAAACCAAAATGCATTTTTATCATGATGAACGCCCTTATATACAGCACATGCCGAAAGGCCAAAAGATACCTACATAACCTACGTTCGGCATCTATTGACAAAAATAATATCCTTCCAAAGACTATAAAAACAGAAACGTAATCTTAACGTAGTATCAAATTCCTCAAATCCAATCTCTGCAATCCGAGCAAAACAATAAAGTGACGGAGGTAACTAAGTGAATTCTATCAAAAGAGGAACGAAATTATTATTAATTGACTTCAACCCACCTTTTTTTAAGTTTTTTTAAGACTATTGCACTAAGCACTAACCCTATTAGGTAGGTTAGGTACTATCCCTGTGATCAAGTAGGTATAATACTATAACATCTATCTATCTTTATGGTGTGGCTACAATATTCATTGCAAGGACTATTGCAGGATTTGCAGGTTGCATGACAACTTGCAGGTTATCGTGTCCGTTCGTTATGAGTTATGACACTTTTGAGCACCCAGAAACTTAATTTAATTAGTCTTTGAAATGTCGGATACCTTTGACTTCAGAGCGGCAAAATCAAAAAAGAAATTCACTTGTCGCAAACTCTTTTAATATACCGCCACGTCTTTGTCGGTAAATATCAAAAATATCGTAGATTTATTGTATTATATGTATTAGCTGTACAGGGGTGAATTCAGGCGGAAATAGAATCTGGATATTCACTTTTTCCGATTTAAATCCATTAAATTCATGGAAATAGAATAATTGGATCACATAAAGTATAACTTTGATTCTCACACAAAACTCTATTTATTTTTAAAGCATTTATGTATCGATTTTATTTTAGTGATAAATAATTTCTGAGAAGTAACTCATCATCACATTCATTGGTCACCTCTACAATTGGGCTGTTTAATTTTACGTAACGTAAGTATTTGCCGTGCTGGTTTGGTTCCCGGTGGAGTAGAATAGGACCACCCCATCTCTTTTCATGGGTGTCGTAGAAGGCGACTATGGGATAGGGGCTGTTCTACATCCGACAATAAACACACAGCCCAAGACAAAGTGCCCAATCGACAAAATGTTGGTGTTAAATACTCCTCTGCCTACCCCTTTGGGAATTACGGGCGTGAGCATATGTATGTAGGAATGTGTATTACGTATACAGTAATATACTTATATTACTGGTGGTAGAGCCCCGCTGGAACCGTTAGGTGTCAGCATGAATGGGCCGGCTCGACCGGGTAGTTACCACCCTGGCACAGAATATCGACGTAAAATAACAGATCTACTGTTGTGTTTCGTTCGGTGAGTGTCAGTTCCGGAGGCCCAAACTCCCATCCCTCCTCTTCCTCTCTCCCCTTCCGCCTCCTTTATCCTGCCTTTCTCTTTCCACCGTCTCCTTCAGGCGGTAACGCGTTAGTAGCAGCCTTGGTGTTGCAAACGTCTATAGGCTACGGTGACCACTTTCCATCAGGAGGGCCGTAGGCATGTTTACCGCCGTAGAAACATAAAAAAAAAAAACAGACGTAAACTGATTTTGATGAAACTTTACAGTAATATTAGGTACCTACCTACCTACCCACCTACATAGGCTAGATTTTTTGCAATAACCAACGTACACGTTCAGTGCAGTAAATAGTAACAATATTCAATTTGATAATGAATTAGTAGGTACCTACCTAGTAACCTACCTTGTATTTCAACACTATTTACACAAATAGCAATTAATGAAAAAATAAATATATTTATAATCGTCTTATTCGATTCTGATTAATCAGTAAAAACGCGCCCAATCCGTCCCCTTTCGCCGGTGTCCTTTGACGGCAGCCATAATGTCGTTTTATCTCTATATTAAAATCTTTATTTTAAAGCGGTATCTCTTTGACAAATGTTACACGTGGAGAGTAGGCATAAAGCTTTAGCGTGGCAAGTACATACATTTCCATGTGCCAAATAGGCAAAAATCGGCGGTATAATGGTATACGTACCTACAGTCAGTGATAGTTGATGAATCTTGAGACCTTTAATAGGGGCTGTCAATGAAATAATAGGTACCTACAACAAATGCATAGATCGATAAGTGCAAATAAGTGCAAGTCCTCTTTGTATCTACATGAAGCTTAAATAAATATAAAGGACTTCGAGTCTTGTGTCACATAAGTAAGTAGGTAGGTACCTACCTTACATTGAAACTGCATATTCTCATAATAAGCGTCACGTCGTCGGCGGCGGCGTCACCAGAACAGAACCGAGTGTCTTTAAAAAACGTTCGTTCCTCTGCCGAATGATAGTGGCTAGTGGCCTACCTACTTCTAAAAATATTAAAACACAAACCATTCATATTACACAGTAATTTAAAACAATTGAGGGACACCCGCCTATTACAGATTATGAATTAAAAAATCGTGTGTGTGTGTGTATCTACTTATTCTCGGGATAAAAAGTAGGTAACCTATGTGTTATTCTAGGATCGAGGCTCTAATGTAACTCTGTACCAAATCCAGAGCCGTTAGCCGTTAGAGCGTGATTGAGTAACAAACAAACATACAAACATCTTCACAAACTTTCACATTCACTCGCCTGGTGAAACGCGTACAGAACGCGCGCGTTTTTTGCTTGTACAGAGTAACTTCGAAGTACCTATTCATTAGTGGATTTTATTGGTGATTGCGTTTGTTGTTTATAATGGAAGAAAATAGTAATGAAGGAGAAGACTCCAGTGACTCGGAATTTCTAAATATGTGCCGACAAGAACTTAAACAGTCAACAATTAACAAGACGTTAGCCGCAAAAAATATTGAATCTGGGCAAGGAAGTGCAGAGAAAAGGAAGGAAAGAGAAGATGATTACAGCGCAGAAGATGACTTTATTACTGTGGAGAGAAGGAGACCAAAGCGGTTTATTCGAAGTAAATCGTCAGAGATTATGAATGAAGAGAGGGTAGGTGAAAATAAAAATGATAAACAAGCAGAAGAGAATACAATGTACGAAGTATGTGTCATATCTATGGAAAGTCTGCCAAAACAAATGGCCTTGGCAAAGCTGCTCAAATCTGAGAACATTTCGGGTATCACTAGAATTAAATATAAAAGTTTTAATAAGGTATTGATACAATTTCAACGCCAAGAAGATGCTAATAAATTGTTAGAATGCCAAAAACTCACAGATATGGGTTTCCGCTGCCAAAAAATAAGCGAAATGTCATTTTCATATGGCATTGTAAAAGGTGTTGACATTGATCTATGTGATAAGGACCTACGGGAAATAATACAATGCGAAATAGAAATTATTTCTATTAAACGGTTAAAACGCTTAAGCACGGAGGGAAAATGGGTAGACAGCGAATCTATTCGGATTTGTTTCAAAAGCAACACATTACCACTTCATATATATGCATATGACTGCCGTTTTAGAGTTGAAGCCTATACTTTTCCCGTGACCCAATGCTCAGGTTGTTGGCAATTCGGGCATATTTTTAGGTTTTGTCCCACTAAAAAGAAATTATGCCCTAAATGCGGTAGTAACCACGAAAATTGTGATGAAAAGAATTTTAGATGTTTGAATTGCAAGGGAGCACATCTGGTATTAGATAAAAAATGTCCTTTTTATTTAAAAGAAAGACAGATAAGGGTCATTATGAGCGAAAAACAAATACCATATAGAAAAGCACTTCAAATTGTTATTGAGCAACAAAGAGCAATAAAGCATGGATCTAGAAATACAATAGATCTGCCATCAAGCACGAAGTTAGTAGGAAATAATGCAACATATAGTGGTATAGTGAGTGGCACGGTGGTACGTCCAGAACCTACCTCACTGCAGGCAGATTCAATGGAATTTGAAAAAGAGACATCTAACGAACCAGTGGTACAAGATAAATCGCGAAACAAAAAGAAAAGTGAAGTCATTCAAGTTTTGTCGGAGTTTACAGAAGAAGAAAGCGTTAATAAACCTCAAAGAGAAAACACAGGAAAGAGTATCAGTAATGAGCAATTAAGGTATAAATTCGAATTTAAGAAATTGTGTTTTAAATTGAAATGTATTTTTATGTCCAATGATAAAATGCAAGATAAGATTGTATCGTTTTTTAAAATAATTTTTGATGAGCTTCGTGAATTTTTAGTAAATTGGTTTTCTATGAGAGAGTATATAGAGACATTGTTTAGCTTTATAAATGGCTAATATAAAGATTAATATTTTGCAGTGGAACGCTCAAAGTATAAGACCTAAATTAATTTCATTTGCTGAGTTATTGAATCAGGAAAATATACACATAGCTGTCGTGAGTGAGACATGGCTGAATAGTGAAACTCATCTTACTATTAGAGGATATATAATATATATAGGTATGATAGAAGTGACTCATATGGTGGGATTTCAATAATGGTGCATAGGTCTATACAGTCGTATGTAGTGCCCATAACTTGTAATAATACCGGAATACAAATAATTTGCGTTAGATTAGTAAATTGTAGAAATATAGAACATGTGGTAGGTATCTATTGCCCTTCTTCTGTGCATACTCAACAGTCTGATTGGGATGGTATTTTTTCAATATTTAGTAAGTCTACTATTTTAGCTGGAGATTTTAATGCCCACCACACGAATTGGTCGATCAAAACCGATACAAGGGGCACGTACATATTAGATGCCGCCTTAGATAATTCCTATATATATCTTAACAATGGGTTAGCCACGCGAATCAAGTTGGTTAGTGGTAATCTTCAACAGACTTCACCAGACATTACCTTTGTCTCGTCCGATCTGGCCATATACTTCGATTGGCAAGTATTTAATGAAAACCTTGGCAGTGACCATTTGGTGATTAAAATATCTACCAGTATTACAAATAGTTTCAATACAACAAAAAAAAGAAATTATAAAAAAGCTAATTGGATTGAATACCGGAAATCATTAGTAAATAATTTTAATTATGTTGATATTAACGACTCACAAGAGATGTATAGTAGTTTTCTGAATAAAATTAATGCCGCAGCTGACAAATCCATTCCCTTTATAAAATACTGTAATAAACCCACGGCTAAATTTAAGCCAAAACCCTACTGGAACCCTGAGTTATCAAATATAGTAGCTCAACGCAGATTGGCGCTGACCAGGTTTCGTCGCAACCCAACCCCAGATAATTTAAACATACTTAACCAAAAAACGCGAGAAGCTCAGAAATTAATAAATAAAGCAAAGTCTTCAAATTGGCAAACGTTTTGCGATTCTATCGATCAAGAAACTTCGGCTTCGGAGATGTGGCGCCGTATGAGATGGATTAAGGGTTTCAGAGTCACAAAAATCCATCCACCCGCGGATAAACAAAAACAATTATTAGATTCTCTTACTCCCGATTACGTACAAAATATAATGCCTAAATTTGTGTCACGAAACGCCGACTTGGAACGGAATTTTAGTTTTCAGGAACTTCAAAATTGTCTTAAGAAAAAGGACTCGACACTAGGCGAGGATGGAATTTCATACTCCATGATTTATAATCTTCCCAATGAAGCTAAATTATTTTTACTTAAAATATACAATAACGTTTTAAATACCGGTATAATCCCTCATCAATGGAGAAGAGTTCAAGTAATGCCTATACCAAAATTTAATAATAATTCCCCGGAGCTTAAACTTAGGCCTATATCCCTAATTTCTTGTTTATGCAAAACATTCCATTTAATGTTATACAAGCGAATGGAGTGGTATGCGGAAAGAAAAAATTTTTTTTCACCGAACACGGTCGGTTTTAGGAAGGCACATTCTTGTTTAGATGCAATAACTCAGTTGGTTACGTATATACAAATTGGTTTCACAGAAAATTGCCCTACTCTGGTATGCTTCTTGGATATACAGGATGCATATAACAATGTGTCAATAGAGGCGGCGACTAATATTCTAGATAACCTTAATATAGGTTCGAAAATATGTACTTACATTTGGTCTTTTCTAAGTGAAAGACAACTCAATATTAAATTGGATAATAGTAATAACTGTACAATTACAAGATGGACTAATAAAGGCTTAGCACAGGGAGATCCTCTATCCCCTTTACTTTTTAATTTAATAACACACGGGATTAACACAGTGCCTTTAAACGTAATATGGTCACAATATGCGGACGATTACGTTTTCTATATTAAGGACAGAGATATTAAGAAATGTGAAACATACATGCAAAATGACTTAAATATCATAGTGTCATTTTTAAGTGAACTTGGTTTAGAACTATCCCCTACTAAATCTAATTACTGTGTGTATAGCAGGGGCCGTAGAAGATTAGTCTCTATGTTGAAAATAAGTGGGCAAAATTTGGTTCGAACAGAATGTGCTAAATACTTAGGTATGTGGTTGGACAGAAGCTTACGATGGGGTCAGCACATTAACGTAACTATTGAAAAATGTTCAAAATATTTAAATATTTTAAAAGTTCTAACTGGTAGTGCTTGGGGAGTGCACACAAAACATATGCGTAGGCTGTATATAAGTCTAATGAGAAGTCGAATGGATTATGGATCATTCATCTATGACTGTTGCGCGAAAACACATTTATTAAAACTTGACAGATTGCAAAACCAAGCCTTGAGAATTGTAGGAGGTTTTATTAAAAGTTCGCCGATCCATGTTATGGAAAGTGAATTAAACTTAATGCCATTATTTTTGAGAAGACAATACTTGGCCCATAAATATAGCTTGAAGTTGGCATCTTGGCATAGGAATCAGACTATTGACCTAATGTCAAAGTTAAGTGACCTTTCTAATAATAGATACTGGGCGAATAAAAAAAAACCGCTGCTTATTAAAACTTTCAGTGATGTGAGTCAATGTAATATTAATTCATTCCATCTTCTTGGTATGTTTTCTTTAGACGTTTGGGTAACAAGTATAGAAACTAAAAGCTATTTTGTATTTCACCTTGAATGTATGCAATCCCCAAAATATTCTTACGAACCTAATTTATTATTAAATAATGTAGTATCAGAGTTAAACAATACCTACAGCGAGTGGCACAAAATATTTACGGATGGGTCTAAAAACGAATGTGGTTTAGGAGCTGGTTTCTATGATCAAAGTGTACACTATGGGGCTGGATTTAAAGTTAACCGTGAGGCATGCATAATGTCGCTGGAGCTCATTGCAATATATCAAGCCTTATCTTATGTAAAAGATCAAAATTTAAACAAAATTGTTATCTTTTCGGACAGCAAGAGTGCGCTGCAGCATATGGCTCGATGCGCTTCTGGATCCAGAGGAGCATCGATAGCCTATGAAATCTTAAAAACTATTATTTTATTAAATAAAAGTGGTAAAGATATAAGATTGCAATGGGTTCCAGCGCATATTGGCCTCAAGGGAAACGAACAGGCAGACCGGATAGTCAAGTTAGCAGCTGTAAACGGAACCGCTGTAAATTATTTGCCTGACCATTGGGAGTTAGTGCCAAAATTTAAAAAAACCTGTTATGATGAGTGGGTAGCACATTTTAATCATAGATCTATAGACAAAGGTGTTTGGTATAAGACCATTCAGACTGTGCCTCCTCAGGTGGCATGGTTTGATGACGATCGATTGAGCCGTCATTATATAAAATTAGCTCTAAGAATTAGATCTGGTCACTTTCCATCAGCAAAATTTGCATATCTGATGAAAAAAGCTGACTCGCCTAACTGTTCAGTGTGCGATAAAATTGAGGATGTGCAACATTTGCTGATGGAGTGTGACCGGAATAAAACTGAGCGTGAGGCTCTTCTTAAGGAACTAAAATTAAATTCTCTGGATGTGGGTTTAATACAAACTATTATGAGTTCGCCAACTTCACAAGCAGCCCAAAAATTATGCCACCTGATCACAATAGCTCAGCAATGATACATCTATAACCATTGATGTAGTAGACTGGATTAATCGTAAGACTTTTTTGTATTTAACTTAGATATAAGGTACGATGGGGTTGACATATCCTTACTGGATCAAAACCCCGAAATAAATAAAGATTAAAAAAAAAAAAAAAAAAAAAAAACTTTCACATTGACACTGCGCAAGTCGCCGCTCGCGCTGATTGTCGGTAACTAGTAACTACCGACAATGAGCGCGATTAAGTACCTAGTGTACCTACCTGCCTACGATGAAAAGAACTTCAGTCGTTGGCTAGCGCGGCTTGTGCCACGTCTATATTGGCACGCACGTCAGACATCGGGTCGTACGGCTGCCAGTGGTATGATACATAGGTATAACAACATGTGGCAATTTGTCTCTAAGGGAAAATGGAATAGGTACTAATTACCGCCTGTGCTCTTCATTAACTAGGGCTTTAGGTTCAAGGTCAGTGAAGTTTCCTTTCTATTTACCTACGCTAAACATAGGTAGGTATAAAAACATACTACAAAAAAGCAACAGGTAAGTATGGTGGTAAGTACCTTATCTCATCATCATTCTCTGAGCCTTTTCCCAACTCAGTTAGGGTCGGCTTTCTAGTCTAAGTTGCGGCTAACTACGATATTTTCCGTGAAGCGACTGACGTCGGACCTCCACAACCAATTAATTGGCGATATCGAAGTTCTGTAGTTAGACTAGTCGGACTTTTGAGGGCTCCAACTACCCGTAACGACTGTCACAGATGTTCGTATGGCAACCGGGACCGACGGCTTAACGTGCTCTCCGAGGCACGACCAGACCAATGCAAATACCCATTTTCATGCACACAAATATTTGCACTGAGCGGGGATCAAACCCGCGCCTCCTGCGTACCGGTCGCGTTCACTACCACTACGCCACGGAATAGGTAAGGTACCTACCACAGCCTCCGTCTATCATTCTATCAGTAGGTATAGACGTAGTAGGTACCTAGGTACTATTATTTATTCTGTGGTATAGAAACTAAATACCTAGTACCTACATACTCAGGTATTAAAAATGCTCAAATCTCAGTTTGACTTCACTGCAAGACTGCAAGAGTCTTGCAGACGTAGTCTTGTCTTGCGCAAGTCTTGCAAGGGTCAGTCTTGGTCTTGGTCTTGCAAAAAATAGGTGGTCTTGGTCTTGGTCTTGGTCTTGCAAAACTGCAAGACCAAGACCAAGACTGCAAGACTCTTGTTCTTGCAGTCCGATTTTGGGCAACACTAATGGTGACCACACTGACTATTTTAGCCCAACTAAACGGTAACCAAAAAAGGTTACTATAGAAGTAATATACTCCTATCTGGAGTTTAAAAAAATGTAAAAATAACTGAATTTTCTTCTGCAGGTTCACAATGCCTACGCAACGTCAACATGTTGGTACCAGAGGCCGTGGAACGAGGCTCCAGAGTGGAGATGAGATGCCTCTACGATCTCGAACAGGAAGTCCTTTACTCCGTAAAATGGTACCGAGGCGACCGCGAATTCTGTCGGTACTCACCACGAGATGTACCACCATTGAAAATCTTCCGAATACCTGGTATAGAAGTTGATGTAAGTATATATAATTAAAATAATAATTACTAACTACTGCCCGCCGTTGCCAATTCAAGTATAGAGCTGTTTTACCTAAATCGGATAGTTGGTATAATATACAAGGTGTCACAAAATTTGGTGAGATGACTTGGTATCGACAAAATATGTATTTGAAACAAAAAAAAATATCGGGTAACAAAAAAAAAAAACACCACCGGCGACCAGCGTCATGTGACGCGACGAGCACACGTGACGCTGGTCGCGATTTAGGTATTTCCCACACATCCGCTTGGAGAATACTGCGAGGAGAAGGACTGCACTCCTACCACGTGCGTCACGGGCTCGTCGCGTCACGTGACGCTGGTCGCTGGTGGTGTTTTTTTTTTCATTTTTATTCTTCTAATTTTTTTTTTAATTCTTTTTTTACCCCATATTTCTTTTTTTGTTTCAAATACATATTTTGTCGATACCAAGTCATCTCACCAAATTCAGAGACCTAATTTTGTGACACCTTATATATACAGCCCAGGAGACCTATGTGGTGTGAAGGTAGTGCATTCGACTGCTAAGTCAAGGGGTGCGGTTTCGAATCCCACTCAGTACAAATATTTATATGCATTGAAATATGTATTCAGTCATTTTCTTATGTCTGTTTAAACATTCTCCTTTAAACTCCAAATGTAATCACCCTGCATATTTTTTGCATAGTTCAATTATAATTTTTTACTTTTCTATACTTATTTTAAGGTAAAAAAATGCAATAAACAATAGAAAGATCTTATTTTGTCAATAGGATATAAATGTTTATTAGTTATCGAACATGTAATATCGGTAAGAAAAATATTGGGTTTGTTGAGTTTGAGCTATTTTGTTTTGTCATGACGAACTCTCTGGTATTACATTATATTCAGAATCTGATAATGGAGTCGAAAGTTGGCCATAGGAATTTCTAAATTAAACATGCTGAACCATAGAGTTTGGGCTCATTGGTTTTGTCTTGACAAACTCTCTGATGTGACATGGTATTCAGGGTCTGATTATGAAGTAAGACGATAGCCATAGAAACTTCTAAACTAAACAAGTTAAATCTACCGAGTTTGGGCTATTTTATATATGATTTTAGATTGACATGGTCATTTACATTAAAATTAGAATTATAAACGGGATATTTACCATGTTTAGTATCTTTTTCGAGAATCCGATATTTCGGCACTGTTACAAGTACCATGATCACGGATGTACTAAAGTTCTGCAAGCTAGTTGTTACTCGGCAAACCGTATCGGTCTACCCTCTTCCTCACTCGTTTCTGACGCGCGTCACCACTACCACTGTCCGCGTTCTCACTACGCACTCGATCACGTTGACGACACACAACACTCACAGTATCGGCTCGCGCGGTTTTTGGAACTGCAGTTTGTTTGGGCCTTCTGAACATACGGATCACTGGATGCCAGACACTCGACAGTTGAAACCCATCCTCCCGGTTGAAGTTCTTGTACTTTTTAATTTCAATTGCTTCTTTCACCATTCTGGGTATGTAGTGGCGTTCTGTCGAGAGAATCTGAGGGTTATGTAACTCAATCCAGTGATTTGTCCCCTCCTCCAAAAGATGTAGAGCGATAGCCGATTTCTGTGGCTCGTTATTTTTGACCGCCCTGATGTGCTCCTTGATCCGGCTTGAGACAGTACGTTTGGTCTGTCCTATATAGGAGCTCCCACAGCTGCAGTCAACTTTATAAACACCTGGATGTTCTAAGGGAAAACTGTCTTTGGGTGTGCGTAGGTATTGAGACAGTTTCTTAAAAGGAGTGAAGATAGTTTTTACTGAGAATTTCTTTAAAATATTAGCGACCTTATCTGTCACTCCTTTCACGTATGGTAAGTACGCGGGTTGTCGTTCAACCTTATAGTCCAGGCGTTTAGGTGTTGGTGTGTATCTAGGTGGCATGATACGCTTCTTGTAACCATTTCTCTGTAGAACGCCCCTTAGGTGTACAATTTCAGCATTTAAATGTTCCTCGTCGCATAGACTATATGCACGGTCGGTAAGTGACGTCACTACAGAGTTCAGTTGACGGGGATGGTGATGCGAGCTGGCGTGCAGGTATCGGTCAGTGTGAGTGGGCTATTTTGTTTTGTCATGATATTATATTGTATTCAGGGTCTGATTATGGAGTTGGAAAGAGGCCATAGGAATTTCTAAATTAAACAAGATGAACCTATAGAGTTTGGCTCATTGGTTTTGTCTTGACAACTCTCTGATGTGACACGGTACTCAGGGTCTAATGATGAAGAAAGAAGGTAGCCATAGGAACTCCTAAACTAAACACGATAAACGTATCGAGTTTGGGTTCATTTATTTGCCTTGACAAACTCTCTGATATGACATAATATTCAGGGTCTAGTGATGGAGAAGGAATGTGGCCATAGGAATCTTAAACTAAACAAGATGAAACTATAGAGTTGTAGATAAATAGACATCCAGTCTATTTATCTACTTATGTGATTAGTGTGTGCTCCTATATGTTACGGTTAATTGTATTTTCCACGCGTTTTTACACTCGTTATTACACACAGCTGGGTTATATTATGCGCTTCAATAAGCTGGATGCCCGGGACCGCGCTCATAGCTGCGTGCTCCCTCGAATCAGTGGGTCAGTCAGAATAGCAGCATCATGGATTTCAACGAAGAAATAATATGACTTATAGTAATACTAACTTGTGCATCTCCGTATACGTGCGTTTTATATTTTATATAAATGATACACAGTCAATTATGTCTTGCACTGGTATTTTTTGCTAGGCACATAGAACGGTTAATGGTTACATAAAACTGAAGCATTGCCGGTATTGGCGAGAGTACTTCGGGTCGACGTCAATGTACACGTTCTTGCAAAAAATATTAAAGGTAGTTTTATGATTCCAATTTTTATGGATCCGTTGCCAAATGGCAACAAACGGAACCCTTATAGATTCGTCATGTCTGTCTGTCTGTCCGTCCGTATGTCACAGCCATTTTATTCCGAAACTATAAGAACTATGCTGTTGAAACTTGGTAAGTAGATGTATTCTGTGAACCGCATTAAGATTTTCACACAAAAATAGAAAAAAAAACAATAAATTTTGGGGGTCCCCCATACTTAGAACTGAAACTCAAAAAAATGTGTTTTTATCAGACCCATATCTATGGATAGGTCTTCAAAAATGATATTGAGGTTTCTAATATATATATTTTCTAAACTGATTAATTTGCGCGTGAGACACTTCCAAAGTGGTAAAATGTGTCCCCCCCTGTAACTTCTAACCTAAGAGAATGATAAAACTAAAAAAATCATATATTTTTTTACATTACATTACATGTACATTAACATGTATGTAGTTTTTTTTAATACGTCATAAATCGGCAACCGCATTTTCCCTTCATTCAATCAACTTAAATATAAAAAATTTACTTGCTGCTACGGAACCCTTTATGGGCGAGTCTGACTCGCACTTGGCCGGTTTTTTGGTACTACAACAAAATCAATAAATTGCTTTGGTCATAATTATGTGAAACATCACCTGATGTCTAAAACAGTAGAAATGGCTCAAAACTTTCGCGTTCCATGATATAGAAAAATGTCAACGGGAATCAACGCAATATAATAATATGGTTTGAGGTAGTGGAGGCAGCTTATGTAACGCATAATTTCTAGTACTATACAGTAACTCTAAGAACAAACTGTATTCGTAGGAATTAATTATGTATATTATATATAATTCCACAAACTATTTTAACACGCAGCGGAAGTGGTGTGGCGAGGTTGTCGTAGTTTCAAACCACCTTAACCAACCTGCGTACCTTGCTTCAAACTTTAAACTTCGAGTCGCAATTAAAGTTCCACACTTAGATACTGATCTAACTTGTTCTGATAAGCGGCGTTTCCTCGCTGGACTTTGATGGAATTTGTAATATCTTCACAAAGTAAGTTGTGAGATAATTCACCTGAATTGTATCACGATGATTAGGGAGCACTTTAAGTTAGCCTGGTGCATAATTTGAAGCAACATTGATTTAGCACTTTATAATAGTCAATTTTAAAGTTTTTTATCCGAGTCTCTGACCCTAATCAAGAACACAAAGGATTTGTAATGCGAATGTGTTAGGTATGGTGTAAAAAACCATTTCCTTAGTTTCTGATAGGTATATAATTTTTTGGTAAGCATTATAATATTTGTTAATATTTATTTGTTGTAACTATTTATACCAAATTATTGCGAGTATACATTTCCACTGGATGTCATAGTTATGACCAAGGTTAGTATTTACGGTATATTTCTCACTTCAGTTAAATAGCATGGTGTTTGTAAGGATTTTGCTGTGTGTACATGTATTGTGTGCATTGTATTATATAGTTGAATATTCTATTATTAGAAAATTGAAATAATGTGTTGCACTAGTAGTATAAAAACGTAATCTATAATATTATTATAGCAGCAGCGATAGCTCAGTGGTGTACGTAACGGACTGCCCCCTTGATCCTCCGTCGCCTCGGGCACACACCTCTGACTTTTCGTAGTTATGTGTGTATTAAAAATGTTGATTACCGCTCGCTTAGTAATGTCGGGCACATTAGATGGCAATAGGCTCGCCCCCTATTACATTGGGACCTAAACATAACTGGCGAATCGTGGGTGTGTAATACACCTCTGCCTACCCCTTCGGGGATACAGGCATGAAGTTTTGTCTATGTATGTATAGCTATATTATTCTCTACATAGTATATTATATTATTCTATTATATAGTATATTATTTTCGTTCGAAAATAATAGAGTCAAAAACAGCGTATTTATTTGTACATTATCCCAACTTTACAACTTTAGAGCTTTTAAGGTTTGGGTTTAGGTACAATATTTTCATTAAATTGAAATTGCTACGTTGTTTATCATAGTGATTCAAATAGCATACTCGTAGACGTACATAATATGATTCAACTACGTAGCTGCTGCCAAATTATCAGCAGTCTAGACAATTTTGCCGCAAAGTTTGGAGAATACTGCCATTAAGTCATTGTCTGTTATGTAGATATCCATGGCAATAGCTATTAAAATACACTGTTATAATTGACGTAGTGTATAAGTTTATAACCAACTTTGAGTTTGACCATATGAAAAAGTCATATATTTATATTATGATACTAATTCATCTGATCTTATCTAATAACTTCATTTATTTTTTAATTTACTAGTAAGATGAAAATAAGCATACGTTTACTTGACAATTAGTGGTTACCGTGGCCTCCGAACAATAGTCACACCCGAGATGTCATTTACGCGTTACTACGTATAAAGAGGAAAGGGAGCGAAACGGGAAGGAGAAGATTTTAATGTTGCAGATGTTAATAAGCTCTAAGTGATATCATTAGGAGGGCTGTGTACTAGCTAGCGGCTATGGTGCTAAACAAAAAAGCTTCTTATTGTCTATGGCAATAAGAAGCCAAGTCTTCTGTAGTAAGAGACTACAGAATTTCACTGCCTTATTTTACGAGAACGTAATATACTATACGTACATACTACAAAAGAAAGAAATAGGAGAGTGTAACAATTACAATACTGAATATACATTATATACATAATTTAATTGAAACCAGGCCACTCAGAAAGTATTGCGAAAAAAAGTTTTTATATATGAGAGACTGGTCAGTTATTATCTATTTCTAAAATATGATTATTTATGAGTAAAAATAAGTACGTTCCAATTTCAAAATTTCTCTCTGCATTTTTTGCAAGATAATTTCAATTATTGTGTCTCATTGAAAAATGGATCTGCGTCGGGAACATTATCGCGCTATGATTTTCTACGATTTCAAGTGTCGCCTGAAACCAGACGAATCGTACGATAGACTTCAAATGGCATTTATGGATGAAGGCCCTTCCAAGGCGACCGTGTATCGTTGGTATAACGAATTCAAGCGCGGTCGACTGACTTTGGAGGATGAAGAAAGAAGTGGTCGCCCTTTGACGGCTGTTACGGAAGAAAACGTGCTAGCAGTGAAAAATTTAATCCAAGATAATAGACGAGTCACATATCAAGAGATTCAGCACATTCTTCAGATTGGATCGGGAAGCCTTCACGAGATTCTACACGTGCATCTTCGTGTGAGAAGGATAGTTTCACGCTGGGTGCCGCACAATCTCACCGATGCTCAGAAGCAGGCCCGGGTGGAATGGTGTCGTGATATGATAAACAAGTTTGAAGCAGGCGCGTCTCGGCGTGTTTATGACATCATTACAGGTGATGAGTCGTGGATTGGACGGTTTGGGTGTTTCAAAACGAATCAACACCTACCAAAGTGAAGCGATCTAGAAGCGGAGGGAAGATTTTGATCGCGAGTTTTTTCAATTTGTCTGGCTACTTGTTATCAATCCCTTTACGAAATCAAAGAAGCATCAACGCTGAATGGTACACTACCAAATGCTTGGCAGAAGTTTTCTCTGTAGTGAGCTACAGGCGACCAAACACAGGGCTCCGCGGGATACTACTCCACCATGACAACGCGCCCGTACACACCGCGCTTATAACGAGGGACTTCCTGGACAGCACTCCGGTTAAACTCCTAGGTCACCCTCCTTACAGCCCTGACCTTGCACCGTGCGACTTCTTTTTATTCCCGAAAATAAAAAATCAGCTCAAAGGGATACAATTTTCGTCGCCGGAAGATGCGCTGTCCACGTTTGAGCAGGCTGTAAACGAGGTATCTGCGGCGGATTGGAAAAAGTGTTTTGAAAACTGGTTCAAACGCATGAAACTTTGTATAAAGGCTGGTGGAGAGTACTTTGAAAAGATTTAATAAAAAAATATTTACCTATAGAACACTTTTTTTTTTTTCGCAAAACTTTCTGAGTGTCCCACGTATATAGAATTAATTGTGGTTTGCGCCGTCTGTAGGACACGGTCGCAACTACGGCGGTTGCAATCGATGAGGCGGTCTGTAGCAGATCCTCGTCAGAGGGCGTGTGTTCCGCATAACACACGCCCTCTGACGGGGAAAAAACAGTCGATATGACCGCTCATATCGACTGTTTTTTTGTCAGGTCATTCTTATCGAACTTTCCAGCGGGATATCCTCACCGGTATTGTTCTCGCAAGATCTAGAATTATTTTTGTATATAAGGATGATCGCAGTGACACGATTTTTTATTTGTTGTTTGAGAGGTCATTAGTCCTCTACTCTGAAAATTTATCGTCTGAAGTAATTATAGTGAAACATAGATTACCTTCAGTTTGGAGCTTATAGTTTGTGTGTGTATCTTCATAACAGGGTCGTTAGTTCTGGGAGAAAACCCCGTATACAAATATACTCTGAGGTGTCAATCGTGCTGACTTGGAGGCCTAGACCTTGGACAAGCTGATCAATAGGAAAGCTCCGGAATCAGCTCTGCCGGTCCCCAACCGCTGACGGTCCCAAGAATAACTGAGATAAACAAGGTCAAGTATCAGTTTCTTTAAACAGTGCCTGGTCACTGTGTTACTGCTGACCGGCGTGAGGCTGGTGTATTATACATCTAAGTGTGCCACTACTGGCTGGCATCAGGTAGAAATACATACCCTCAACAAGAGGTTTCTGTTGGAGAATATGTGAATTATATGTTCGCATATTCTTCAACAGAAACTTCTATGAATAAATATATACCAACATATTATAAAAAAATCATCACAATCAATGAAAGTTTTTTATGTTATAAAAAACTTAACAATACGTCAAGACTGAGACTCAACTGAGTTCACAGGCAAACTGTTTAAAACAGTTTTGTGAACCATATCATAACAATAAGGATTGAAATGTATGTGTATAATAAAAAAATAAAAAAATACATTGTCTATATGTAATTGTGCCAATAACTGTGTGATGCTGCCTTGTTGAGAAGATTGTTATATGTATATGTCTATATCATTTGAGCTTCTAAACTCACTTCTATTCATATCTATGTTTCTAATTCATGTGTAATACTTCTGTATAACCACCTGTGACTTTGTGTTTTCTTTGTATCTAAATATATGTGTGTACAACTGTGTATTGCGTTTCATTGGAGATCAGCTGACCTATGCACCACCTAGAACCTCTGAGAAAGGCGCCCTGGGATTAAGAAACTCTGTTGCTCACCTCCAGGTGAGCAACAGAGTTTCTTTTTCTTACTAGGATTACACACCGGCTAGTCCACTAGCCGGTGTGTAACCCTAGTAAGAAAAAGTGTTACAAGAGGACTAGGTGAATGCCTAAAGACTGCGAGCAGGGTAGCCCACCTGCTTACCAGGGACTGATCTAAGCTTGCTGTTTGACTTTTCAAACATCTTGATCTTGGATTCCCAGAAGATTTTCTTCTTTTACTATAAGTTTGCTATAATTGAATTATAGTTATTTATGTCTATTCTTTACTTGAAATTTAATATACGAGAAAATTCTACAATAACACTGAATAATACTCAACGAATACTTTGATATCATTGTTTAATTAAAATGGAAATGATGTACATCTAAAAGGATGTATATTATGTTATTATATGTGTTTAATGTATGTTTATAATTATGTATTTATATAAGTATGTTTATATTATAATCATTCAATAGTACGCCAAGAAAATACCGCGCACTCCAACTAATATTTAATCCAAAGGTTGCCTGGCAGAAATTGCGCCCATTGTACTTTTCTTTTCTTTTTAATTTCTGTTTTAATTCAATTGAATTGGCGTACAATAAAGTACAAAATAAATAAATAAATATAAATACAGTAATTACAGACCAATAGCAGCACTGCAAAAAAGATCTTCAAAACGGTTTAAAACCAAAAATAATACTATGATCTCACAAACAAAATAATCAAAAACGGTCACGTGGTTAATTTGTATCCAGTGGAAGTGGGAGCGAGAGGTATACCAGCAAAATCTCTCTATAACCTACTTAAAGATCTAGACCTATCGAGAGCTACAATAAGCTCATTACCAGGACGAATGTCTAAAGCGGCACTAGTAGGTTCGCATCAAATTTGGTTAGGCAGGGAGGGGAACTTGGGTAGTGAAGGTGAGTGTTGATGTACATCAACAAAAATGCATTGTCCCGAGTTCCCAACTCAGCAACGCGATGGACCCGGCACCCGCACGGAGCATCTTTTTCGGCATTTTCTTTTCTTTCAACTGTGTCTGAAATGTGGTATTGTTGGAAATGATTGTAAACGTTTACCGCATAATTTCAAACAAACTGATAATAATAACAACTATAAAATCTGTTACACTACGAGAATATCGTGCATTTGGTGCACTGACCGTGGTGATATTTGTATATATAGCTTGTTTATTATAAGATTTTATGCATGCAATTGCGTAAATTATTTTATGTACTTCACCTACCTACTTTATTTTAGAATTATAAATTTTTATGTCTGAATGTGTAGCACTATTCAAACCTAGGTGGTTTATAAATGCGTTATGTAGAACTAACCTGTTTAAAGTTTGTTTTTAAGTGATAATAAAAAACTAAAAAAATAAGAAAAAAAATACCCTTGAAAGACACCAGGTCGTTGGGCCTCCTGTGAATACTAGAGATATTTGTTACATGATTTGAATCAAAACAATCTGTTCTAACAAAATGTTATTTGTTAGATGACCCATCCTGACTGCGCTCGGTTGAATCTCGTAAAATGTACACAAATATATACATTTATTTCCAACAAGAAGCAGGTATATGAAATGTCATGCGTTTTATTTTGAGAATGACTGACTTCCACTCAACCGTTTATTCCTCCTTTTACTCCCCTATGGGAAAAATTCCTGAAGTCATTCCTTAATATCCACTAAGTCGTTGTTCAAAAAATGCTCTTACAACATAAAAAGCATCAACTGCCGAAATTTGAAGTTTGTAGTACCGGCTTAGGCTCTTTGATGATGAATCAGTCAGTCAGTAAGTCATCAGGACAAATGTATTATGTTTGCCTTGGAAGCCAATGTACCTACTTTGTCAGACAGACAAATACGTTTACGGACTGAATTTAGACAGTACAATACTTCGACATGTAGCGAACTTCAAAAACACATAGATCGACAAGTCATTGCTTCGGCAGACAATTATTAGACAACACAAGATACATCTTCGAATGACCACTACTTCGACAGATTTTTAAAATTATATTCCAAAAATAAGTAAAGTGGGTTAGGTTAGGTTAGATTAGGTTAGAACTGTGACCCCAACAGAGCCGGAATTGATGTTTCAATTGATTTGGTGCATATTTAATTAAGTAGGGCACATTTTTTAATACATTTCAGAGCATTATTATTTTGGGAGAATGTTAAAAAAATCTGTCAAACTAATGGTCATTCGAAGATGTGTCTTGTCTAAGTATTGTCTATCGAAGTAGTGGTAATTCGAAGGTGTGTATTGTCTAATAGTTGTTTGTCGAAGCAATGATTTGTCGATATATGTGTTTTCGAAGTTCGCTACATGTCGAAATATTGCACTGTCTAAATTCAGTCCGTAACTCAGACAAATAATCCATCAATTGTATTATGTAATTTAAGAAAAGTCAAGCAGTGCTTATTTTATTTTCGTTCCTAAGATTAAAAATATTATAGCCCTTTTTGGATTGTCGCAGTCCGCAGCGCATCCAAGCGGTTAACCGTACCATAGATATACTGCGTATGTTTAGGCGAGTCCGCAATGAAGCAAGTTATATTCACAACACGAGGCCACAATCTGACTGACACACACAATTCACTTGTCATGAAAATTAAAATAAAATTTCCCCAGTCATTTCTGTCGTAGGGATACAAAACACGACAAATTATAACAAGTCCTAAATTAAGTTTGCCGACTTCTTTCTTGGATGTTGTCGAGTTTACAAACACTCTCGAGACGTACGTAATTATATTGAAGCCATGTATTATAATATTATTATTATAACACAATTTATTACCACGTACGGACTGAATGAATGAATATTTCTTTTTTAGAAGAGGGTTTGCTATATAATGTGCGTTAGCTGTTCTGCGAACATGCCCCAAGAGTGCCCGACGTGGATGGAGCGGTGCTGTATCTGCAGCTTCCCGATCCGATTGCTGTTACAAGACAGCACACAATGCAGGTATGCAGTGCGTGGGGTGCGACTGGTTGAATCACCTCCAAGTTTGGTGCACCCTGGGCAACGTGGGCGATGACGCATCATTGATTGCTCTTCTGGAGTAGCTGGCGTCAACGTCAACGGCCAAGACCAACCAGCCCTTTTCAGGGCCAGCTGACCCCATTGCACGAGGGGTTCGGGGTATGGCGGGCCTGCAAGGTCCGCGGGGGGGCGTGGTCGCTCCAGGTACCCCTCTGCTGTTATCAGAGGGGACACTGCGAATGGCCCAATGTCAGTCGGAGTGCGAGGGATATGCTCTATGGGTAACCTTACACCCCGGCGTCTGTAGACCCGAGACGGCGTGCGGTTTTAGTCGGTTCGGTTCAAGCCCGACATAACCGCCCCCGCTGGGGCTTTTTTTTTCGCACAAAAAAATAAAAATAAAAGGTATGCAGTGCGTGCTGTTTTGGTGCTAGTGCTGGTCATAGCTAGCAGCGAGAGTATGTGGAATGCCACTGCCCACTATTGCGAGGCAGTGATACACGCAAAAGAGGCGGTGCTAAGACGCAGAGATAAATTGTTTTAAAATACCATATAAAATTAAACAAATGTAAAATACAAGCTATTGCCGGCGGCTCTACTTGCGTGAACAACTGATCCCGTTCCCAAGACCCATTGAAACCTATTACCATGATAAAAAGGAGTAGTGCAAAATTTCAACCAAATCTGTGCAGCCAGTTTTGTATGATCGAGCAATAAACAAAAAAAAACTCTCTTTCACATTTATCATAATAATTAGGATAAAAATTGATACATTTTGTACAGTCTGTGACGTGACTGAGCTATGAATTTAGCATAACGTGGGCGCTGTAGTCAGCTTTTGAATATATCATGTCCGCATAATTGCGTGAACGTAATACGCCAGTGTGATAACAATGTGAACATTTATTTTGTTTTATCGCCGCATTTCGCGTCAAGAAAACACATATTATTCAATTACGAACTCGATGGTTTTTATAGCTGCCTATCGGGAACCTGTCCTATGTATACCATTTTAATCTTTATCTCTTACCGCTGCCATATGTGGTGGCATTTCAAACAACCAATTGTTATAACAACTGTATGCGATACTCATTTCACGCCCGCATGGGCAACTTAAATTTTATCGCGGGTGGGACGCAACATGCCTTCATTACTGAAAACTGTCTGGTATTCTTATTAATGACTATCGTACATATGTTCTGTGTGTCATTAATAAAGTTTCTTCCAGTAAGGCTCGCTTAGGGTTTTATCGGTTTTACAAATAATGACGATTAATATGTAACAAAATCGGCCAAGTGCGAGTCGGACTCGCCCATGAAGGGTTCCGTAGCAGCAAGTAAAATTTTGATACTTGAGATGATTGAATGAAAGGTAAATTGCGGATTACAATTTATGACGTATAAAAAAAATACTTACTAGTTCTCGTTCAAACCAATTTTACCAAGTTTCAACAGCATAGTTCTTACAGTTTCGGAAAAAAGTGGCTGTGACATACGGACGGACAGACAGATAGACATGACAAATCTATAAGGGTTCCGTTTTTGATCTTTTGGCTACGGAACCCTAGAACTGTTCCATGTATCATTTATTATTGCCTAACATTGGTGGAATTTATATGTTCGGTAGTAAAATTTGTAATATCATTTTATTCAGATCAAAAGGGTAGGTATAGTGACGAGAAGGTTAAAATTGTATTTGTCTTATTAATAACTAGCTGTTGCCTGCGGCTTCGCCTGCGTGAAATTCGGTTCCCGTTTCCACAACACATGGAAACCAATTCCAAGAATAAAAAGTTAGTAAGCTTATGATTTTATATCAGATTCCAGACTGTATTCCATCCCTGTACCAAATTTCAGCCAGATCCGTTTATTTTTTTTTATATTTAGGACACGTCAATTTGACTTCACGTCGCCTGATGGTAAGCTGAAGGTAAAGTCTCAGGAAAGAGGGTCACCATTACATACACGTACCATGTTAACAATGGTGGCACTCAGCTTGACGGCCTCATCAGAAGAGGATTGTCGTCGCAGCACCGCGTGACACCCACCGGTCCCACTAGTGCTGCGCGCACAATCCTCCTGCCCGGCTATGCACTTACTGACCCCTAAACGCAATCAAACCGAAATTGGATTACTATGGAGGGTTTTTCGCAATCATGCACGGTGGTATCTACCCGGCCGAATTTTGTGACAAATTTGTGTCATCAAATTTCTACCACCAGTATTATCCGTTCAGTAGTTAGAGCGTGATTGAGTAACAAACATCCAAATATCTTCGCAAACTTTCACATTTATAATATAAAATAGGAATAATAGGAACAGAGTTATGAATTGCCTGTATCATATTCTCTTATTACATTGAACACAGCCACTTTTTATAAGAACATGTTACAGTTATTGAGAAATATATTTTCTGTAGTATTAAGTGGGTATATTTAAAATAGTCTTCAGTTTATTATCGTTTTATTGAAGGGCTTTTGGTTTTTAGGGCTCCGTACTCAAAGGGTAAAACGGGACGGACAACGGTGTCTTAGTAATAGAGTCCCCTATTACTAAGACACCGTTGTCCGTCCGTGCGTCGGTCACCAGGCTGTATCTCAAGAACCATGAAAGCTAGACAGTTGAAATTTTCACAGATGATGTATTTGTGTTACCGCTATAACAACAAATACTAAAAAAAAGAATAAAAGAAATATTTGAGAGGGGGTTCCCATACAACAAACGTTATTTCTTTTTTGCCGATTTTTACTCGTTGTTAATAACGGCACAGGTAGACGCTTGAAATATTCACAGAATATTTAGTTGGATAATCACTTCAAAAATAAATATTTAAATTAATAATAATAAATTCTTTATTTCGAGCAACTTGAACTCATATTGGGGTTAGTAACAATTTTTACTTACAACTATGTTAGTATTACTGAAATCATTACTATATGAAACAAAATTACAATTAAAATTTTAAGTATAATAACAATAAAAATTTAAATTTGATGGTGTGAATATAATTAACAATTAAATAATTAGAAATTAACAAGAAAATAAAATTGAAATTATTGAAATTCATTATTAATAAATTATAAATAAAATAGAAATAAAAAGAAATAATGTCAGATGGAGATGTCAAATAATGTAAAAATAAATTGTAACATTTACAAATGTTTAAAATACCTACTATAAATTAAGGGAGGTTCACATTGTATAGTATAGATAATGGTACGGAATCCTTCGTGCACGGGTCCGTTTTATTTATTCTTTAGTCTATTTTCATACGTTTCGTAGAAAGAAACTTTGGTCTTTGTACGTAACCGGTTACGTAGCACTGGTTTTGTAGGCGGCCGAAGGAATACTATTTATACTAATTTTATAAAGAGGAAAGGTTTGTTTGTTTGTAATCGACAGACTCTGAAATTACCAAACCAATTTTCAAAAAAATCACATTATATTGCTATATTTTGTTTAAGTAAAATAGGCTACTTTATATCCTGTTATTACCACGGGACCAGGACTTACGCATTCTAGTTATTTGATAATTTACTACTTAATATAAAAAATAATATTACTTTACCCAAAGCTCTACATCTTAATTACACAACCGAAAAGAGCAAATTTGAGGTAGTTAAATGAGCGGTAGTAAAATTACTGTGAGTGTTATAAACAGGATACAATATTAAATTTTTAGTTGGTTCTACTAAAGCGTGCGCTAAATAGGATTTAGTAACGGATCCTCTTGAAACGATTTTTTTGTCCAAATATACTTTAAAAGGCATAACCATATTGACATAATGATTTGTCGCATACTGTTTCTGTAGACATAAACATCACTTAGATATTTTTTGGTCTAAATTTTCTACGGCATAAAATTATCATCATAATCTGAGCGCCAATTCCAGTTACTTCCAATCCTTTTGGATTAATTTATTTTGGCTTTTGCGAGGGCAACTGCCGTGTGACCCCCCAACTCCGAAAGGAAAGCCTGTTCCAGAGCATCGTCCTTCAATCAGCAGGTGTTCCGGCTTGTTGGTAAGGTTGGCTTGGACCCCGAACATTTTGGTGGAACCCCAAACGCCAGTTTTTAGTACAAACCAGCTGTCCCCCACGGCTTTGTCCTTGACATCCTTTGATCCCCCGTGGCACTAATTCATACCTACATGCCTTGTATTTTCCATTTGTTTTACAACAATGTATAGAAATTTGCTAACTCTCTACCGCTATGTGAGAAGCGATGAAGTTTATATTATAGGCCTAATAATATTATTTGGTATATAACAATGTGGAAGTATCTGATTTTATTATAAGTTTATACTTCGATAAGTCCTTTGATACGTAAGTTGCATGACTTTTAGACATCAGGTGGATTATTATCTCATTTTACTTATTTATGCTAACGTTTTTAGAAGCTTATTTTAAATCCCATGTTCTCGCGAGTATCAAGTTTGGCACGCTCTGTAAGCTCACGTATGCATGTCAGATAAAGTGAACATTATTCCATTATGCAAGTGAGTGCAGTTTTTTCAAATTCTAAAATATTACCATAGTTACCTTTTGTCAGAATATTATAATATAAGAGAATGGAACTTCTGTCCACAGCACTTGTATTATTTCCATTTGCTTTGAAAGAAGAATACCTCGTTATGAACAGAAATGAAAAAGTTTACGTCACTTCCAATTTATCTGATACCACATTCCGTACGTACACAAAATAAGGTTTTTGCATTTTACTTCGCCTTATTAGATTAACAGACTTGTGTAACATTCAGGCTTTACTCTTCATTTCAAAATTTTAACTACTGGTAGCATAGCAATATCAGCGTATATCATGACAATTCTACACCCAAAAATAAACTACGGTGTTAAGTGCTCAGATAATATAATAATACGGGTTTCATCGTATATTATTATCTTGTCCTATCACAAATTTATATGAGCTCAGACAACTTTATATAAGTCATCAAGACATCGTCAGAATCACACCCGAATTTAATTTTTGCCAAGAGAATCACTTGACCGTTAAGTACGGAATATCACCATTATCGTAATAAGCTTCAATAGCAGTATTTTTTTAAATTTCCTCTAATAGCGTATTTCACAAAGTCTAAACATTTTTATTTAATTGAATTGAATTATTTAGCCTGATTCATCAAAAAACAATGTTTAAAAATGACTGTAAAGTCATTCATTGTTTCCGTAGTTCGCAACAATTACGGTAAATGGCTCCAGCGTCGCCTTAAGATGTATATAATATATCGAAGAATTTCGAATATCTGGGACATGTGTATCCCCCATCCCCCCTGTAGGGGTTCAAGTCCCGTCCTAGATGTTCTCTTTTTCCGATCTAAATCTATAGGAAAAGTAAGCATACAAATTGCATGAAATTTAATTGAACTAACAAGTAAGCCAAAAACACAAATGCATTTATTGTGGCATGTGTAAATTTTCTAGAGTACAAGTGGTAAAGTGGCAAGGTGTTCTGGATTGGGAGCTCGGTATAAAGCTTCCTATAACCAATGAAAAAAGTTTCCATAGACTGCAACCTCTCCGGTTACGAAAAATGTATGTATAACTTCCACGTGTTAGGCCTAGTTTTGAAGTTTTGATATACCCTCAGTCCCACACTAGTCTTCTTTCTTTCTTAGTCTTTGTTATGACTGCCTGAAGAATGTTTAATTTCTACAAACATAAGCACATATTCTCACGATTGCTTAGTATTAGGCAAAGGTGTATTGACGTGTACCTACATTTTGACGACTATAATATTCCCGGGTCACGTAAAAAGCGTATGGACAGCAAATACCTCAGTTGCCATGTACGATGATGGCCTTCGTATTTTATTTCACTGGGAATGATTTTGGCCCCGTTTCGTCGAACTTATGCTAAGGTATATTTATATCCAACTAAATAAGATAGAAAGTGAAGGCATGCGGGTAATTTTTCTATACTCCAGTGAACTGGTACGAACAGACGGAGATTGTTTGCAACTAAGTTAGTGTTTCATTGTGTAACTTCGGTAGCGACGCAATTTCGTCCTACATTCTGTTTTATACGTCACTTGTTTCTCAACGTAACGTATTAAGGTACCCTATTCTGAACAAGACTTTTTGTTTTGCATTATAAAATTATTTGGAAACCGTTTAAAGCGTGTGTAAAATGGTAGTTTTTGGGGGTAAATAACGTCCTTAAAAATTCCAATAAAGACAAAAGTAGATATTTAAGTGTAATTTGAAAGTAATCTTGAAAATTTGCAGAAATGACAATGAAATTGTTATCAATCGCATAGCCATAATCTACATCGTGAATAGGCTGGATCAACTTGGTTGTTGAACGCGGCACTGATGTGTTCTTCACAAGTATTTGTTTACCAGTGTTGTCTCATTTGATTAACAACGCTTAGCAAACTGAGTTAAATTGCTCAATACATACAGGTATAATTATTTAATGACACTCAGATTTTGTTAGCCATTTCAACTTATGGTCCAAGACCTTACTAAGACCTAGACTATCTACCTTCCTGCCTTTAGCACCAAACCTAACCTGCCTTTAGCGCTTGATAACTGACAAATGGTCGCTGGGACCTACACTACTTTACCTCATAAATTTTATTCTTGTAAAAATAAGTCAGTTCTGGCGATCTAACTCTATTTAGTGTCAATTTTAGTTTACCAACTGCAAATTGGCAAGTGCATTTTTTAAAACCTTGATTGAAATTTATAGGTTATGGCAGTTTACCGCAAGAAATTTCAGCTAAACACTTCAAAATGGATTCGTTTTCATCTACTCTGTGTGTAAATAAACAAATACTTAATACTTCACTTCTTCATAATAATACTTCTTAATACTTCACTTCTTAATACTATACTACAAATACAATATTACAAAGAAAGGTTGTTACCAGGGCTAAATCCTTGTATTACCAAAAAAGGCATTAATATCTTATGGAGTGAGTTACGTGAAAGTAAAAAGAAACAGCTGCAGATGATAAGACTGCCTCATGTAAATGGTAGGCTTAGTAGCAAAACCCTTTACAAAAATCCATTAAGGTACATTGTAAACACTTCAGAATATGATCAATAAATGCGACACCCTTCTTTGCCCATGATTAATTGAAGAATGGATAGGTGCTTTGTATTTTACTTGGTATGCACATGTCGAATGATACAAGTTATGGTTCGGACTGCGAACGGTTGATTTATTTCATTACATTATTCATCTTATAAACAGGAGTGCTCGCTCTTATTTAGAAAGTTACAAGCAGCGAAAATGTAATGGCAGATTTATTAATGATAAAACATCAGTTGGAGAAGTCCGGTTCTAGAAACCATCATGATGACAGTTTTTAGAATCGAACTTCTCACCGGGTTCACCCTATTGAAATATATATGGTTATTCTATGACTAGACTAAGAGAGAGAGAGAGAAACACATTACATTATTGACTAAAGGATCTGACAAACGTCCTGTCCAATTAAATAAAATTAAAAAGTCTAGAACCAGATTACAACACCATCTACTGGATCTTATTTTACATTGAAACCATCCAGTGACTGATTAAAACTAAGACTTTAAGACTAAGAGTCGCGCAGATGAACTAAGTCTGAAATCTGTTACTGTGAGGGTAAAATTGGAAAGATATCAAGAAAATCAGAAACAGTATAGAACAAAGAAATAAAGTTCGCTATCTCACAAAACAAGTAATTGAGATGGCTATGGACTCGATTAGAAGGTAGCTGAGTTAGACCACTAGAAACCAATAGCAGGGTGTTAGTAAATTAGGTTTATTAGGATTTAATATCTGCGGCCAATAGCCGACTTCAGCAAACTAATTGGTTTATCGATTTTTTGTGCAATTGGAAGAAATAAATAGGCAAACAATGTTATAGAACTGTAGCATGTGTCGGACAGGAAATTTCAGGTCGCGATTAGTTTTGTTTGAAAATGTCACGCGATGTTGTCATATGAAAGTTATACATACAAGCATTGTAATATTTTGCATATACACAAAATTACAGTTATAATTCAACATAGGATTTAAGCAGAATTACGGTATCTTGCAAGGTATTCATTTTCAAGAAAACCGTTTTTAATTTCCCTGAATTTTATATAGTACCTGAAAGAAACCGGTCAAAAGCGAGTCGTATTCAGGCACTGAGAGTTGTGTACACAACTGAATCAAGGGATAAACTTAACGTTGGTATTGGAAAATTGGAGTTACCAATATAACTCGAAGCAAACTGAACTGACAATTCACTGGCTATTAGACCTAGAGTAAAGAGTGGAGTCTGCTGTTATTTGTATGCCTTTGGCGCGAGTTGCTTGTGCATTGTTTAACATTGGTCAACCAAATTTTGTAACTGGAACAGTTGTAACTAATCTTCATCTACCTTCACTTTATCACCATATTTATTTTGATTTCATCGGGTCTCGTTTTCGTGTTACAGCTACCCACAAAACTGAAAATTAACCGTTTTTGTTTCTCTTTTCTCATCTAGAGAATTTATGTATTTGAAGAGTGTATTGTTTTTTTTCTGTTTTCAGAGCTAAGTGATTTGTAGAGAAAGTGTGGAATTCATCCTGACAAGTTTTGTTAAATTTGTGGCGGTATTACTTTTAAAACTCAGAGAAGGAATTTGACACCATTCGTTTTTCATGATACACGCAAATATAGTTTTTTTGTTGACCAGTTTAATTAGGGGTCCAAACTGCTACCTCACGTTCATAAGTCCGATATAAGCATCAGCTTGTATAGTATTATGTTACATATTACTTTCGAGCTTTTTCAAGAGTTGTACTTTGATGCCATAACACTTATCCTGAGACTTAAGTACTTCATCTGAGAGTAAAACTGTTCAGGGGATTCCGTGACCGTGCCGAAAGTTTTTTATAGCAGATAATTTTAAACTTTATACTTCCCAAATTTCATTTAGTTTAAAAATCGTAAAACCGGAAAAGAATTTATTTATGATGAAACTATAAAAAGTTCACGATTTTATTTACAGGTTTTTTATTGCGGGATGAATAAAAAAACTTAACGTTAATTAAAAAAGACTTAGCCAAGAGAGAGTATATGTAGAGACTAATATTACTAAATTACTTACTACTTAAAGTATATTACTAAATTAAATTACAAAATTAATTAATTTACTGGTGGTAGAAATTTGATGTCACAAATTTGTCACAAAATTCGGCCGGGTGGGTGCACGATTGCGAAAAACCCTCCATAATAATCCAATTTCGGTTTGATTGCGTTCAGGGGTCAGCAAGTGCATAGCCGGGCAGGGGGATTGTGGACGCAGCACTAGTGGGGCCGGTGACTGTCACGAGGTGCTGCGACGACAATCCTCTTCTGATGAGGCCGTCAAGCTGATTGCCACCATTGTTAACATGGTACGTGTATGTAATGGTGACCCTCTTTTCTGAGACTTTACCTTCAGCTTACCATCAGGCGAGGTGAAGTCAAATTGACGTGTCCTAAATATATATAAAAAAAAAGCATTCGCGAGTTCAGTGCAAAACCTTAATACATGGTATGAATGCGTTTCGCGTTTCTAACTACCAAGTAAAGCGAAGGTACACCTCTGAGGTCACATTAAATAGTGAAAGTAGAACCACATAATAGCACTGCTTTTTCACTTCTGTAGCATATGAATGTATTATACTAACCATTACATTCAGTAATTTTTTAGTTCCATTCAGAAACTATAACTTTCATAACAGAAACGTATAATGGCCTACAACTCACAAGTCATTTTATTGATTGCTTGATTGAAGTTATACTTTTTGAACTGCTTTGATTTTAAGTGACTTACTAAAATAAAATAATTTTCAATAAGGTCATGGAGTCATGAGTAGTGATAAATTTTGGGTATTTATTTAGATACATAACATGATAATAGCGTTATCACGCGGTTTGTTTATGTTTTTTTTTAATTCCTGGAAAGCAGGACTATTACAGCGAACCCCGGGAACCATAAGAGTGTTCTAGATGTAACAGGCATTAGATTCGGATGAAGAACAAGGTAGTTTACGAGCACACGAACCGATTACGTTCATTTTGGCTGGAAAGCAAATGGCTATTTATTACTACCTAGACTTTGTTCCATAACCCAAATTGCACTATATTATTAGTCGTTGTAGGCATGTTAAACTTAAGTTACTTTAAAATTATATGTAATACTAGCTGTGCCCGCGACTTCGTCCGCGTGGATTTCGATTTTTGGGGTTTTTTTGCGCGGAACCCCAATTATTTTTCTAAAATTGAAGTAACCTATTTTACGCCTTGTAACATTACCTATCTGCCAGTGAAAGTCCCGTGAAAATCGGTCCAGCCATTTCAGAGATTAGCCGGAACAAACAGACAGACAGACAGACATTATAAAAAATGTAATTTTGGTGTATGTTATATATATTCATATACATGTAGTAAAAAACAGTTATTTCAATATTACAAACAGACACTCCAATTTTATTTATATGTATACATTGCGTCCGTTTAGATTACTCAGGAAATATAATCTCTTCATAAGCGTAAAGTAAACATGACGCAGCCCACCGACCCACCATGTCAGCCATAACCGTACATGCTAAAAGGGCACTTACTGCTCAAACGTTTTTACTTGAATATTTCAAAAGACTTTTAAGCAAAGTAACTTGTGGACCCTAATTACTTGCCTAAAGATCTACGACGCTATGCGACGTTACGGTATCCCCTGATAAAAACGCAACCAAAAATTTTTATTTTTCGCCCACTTAGATATAACTCAAATGGGTAGGCTCATTATGTATAAATTTGAAAAAAATTGTATCTAAGTTACTTAAGAAATGATATAAATGAAATTTCTTACTCTAATGTCTTAAAAGCAGGTACACCACACCATCCGAACATCATTCTTATGCTACGGAAGTCATATCCTTTTCATGTCGAGCGACCTCCAGCGTCGTCTACGACGCGCGGCGATCATGTTGCGGGTTCGGCGGACCGGGAGAGTTCTAAATCTCTTCCGGGCTCGCTCCGCCGTCTCCTTCTCGAGCATTACTTGCTCGCAGAAGGAGGCGGCGGCGGCCCACGTGCTAGCGCTCCGCACCATTGCCGCAATCATGCTGCCAAGCGAGAGGACTACAACCCCGATGGCTGCCACGAGGTCACGCCTCGGCACCTCCCACGCCGGGCAGTCTACCAGCGTGTGCAGCCCCGAGTCCTCGCACGCAGTGATGGCACTCAGACGTTGGCTCCTTCTTGATCCGATGCAGGTGGTCCCCGAAGCTCCGCTTACCGGAGATCACCTGCGTCAGTCAGTACGAGAGGCTTCCGTGTCGTCTTTCTAGCCAATCCTCCATAATAGGCTAAAACGCCTTTTGTAAAGGAGCCCAAATCAGAGTGTTTATTATCTTGTATTAATTTTAAAATAGTTTTATATACCCTCTCTCAAATTCGGTCGAATAAAATAAAAGAAGTACAAAGACGCTCGAAGAAAATGTAATAGTAAGTTTAGTCAATAAATAACTCTTGAAGCATGTGTGCAACGGTGGTGAAGGGTAAGCCTCTATTAGCGAGGTTAGTAAAAGACACAAGACTCTCTCGAATGTCGGCTACAAAATACGCGATAAACCATTGTTCCTTACAATTAGATTATAGACGTGGCGTGGCACTGTGTAAAGATTTAAATATACTACTATTAATAATATTCACGTACGCAAACTATGCTAAGTTGCTGTAAAATATGGTTACGCGAATTCTCTGAAGACTTTATTGCCAGTGCGGTTTCACAAAACTGACTTTATTCACGTCTTGATCAATAAGAAGAAATTAAATTTAATACCACTTATTAAAAAACATGAATTAAAAAATAAATAGATTCAGTCAATTATCCCATTCCTTTTTTTTTGTGCGGAAATCCCTTCGGATACCCCCCCGCCAGCCAACGGGGGCGGTTATGTCGGGCTTGAACCGACTAAAACCGCACGCCGTCTCGGGTCTACAGACGCCGGGGTGTAAGGTTACCCATAGAGCATATCCCTCGCACTCCGACTGACCCTGGGCCATTCGCAGTGTCCCCTCTGATAACAGCAGAGGGGTACTTGGAGCGGCCCCCACCCCCGCGGGCCTTGCAAGCCCGCCATGCCCCGACCCCCTCGTGCAATGGGGTCAGCTGGCCCTGAAAAGGGCCGGTTGGTCAGATTCTTAGCCGTTGACGCCAGCTAATCCAGAGAAACAATCAATGATGCGTCATCGCCCACGTTGCCCAGGGTGCACCCAAACTTGGAGGTGATCCAACCAGTGGCACCCCAATTATCCCATACCTTCTTTTTTTTTTTTCTTTTTTTTTTCGTGCGGAAATCCCTTCGGATACCCCCCTCCGGCCAGCGGGGGTGGTTATGTCGGGCTTGAACCGACTAAAACCGCACGCCGTCTCGGGTCTTAAGACGCCGGGGTGTAAGGTTGCCCATAGAGCATATCCCTCGCACCCCGACTAATTATCCAATACCTTTTTTATTTTATTTTTATCGTGCGGAAATCCCTTCGGATACCCCCCCGCCGGCCAGCGGGGGCGGTTATGTCGGGCTTGCACCGACTAAAACCGCACGCCGTCTCGGTTCTTCAGACGCCGGGGTGTAAGGTTACCCATAGAGCATATCCCTCGCACCCCGGCTGACCCTGGGCCATCTCACCACTAACAGCATCGCTCATCCTGTCTCCTCTGAAAGCAGAGGAGTACGGAGAGCGATGTGTTCCCGCCACGCTGGGTATTGGCCGACGATCAATGCCAACCCTATGAAGGGGTGAAGGGGAAGCCATTGACCGCCGCCCAGGGTGTACCGGCCACTCCGATTCCGTTCCCCCCGGACTGCAGCGGGATCGGAATCGGAGCAACACTCGAGGAGGTTACCCAACACACACCCCAATTATCCAATACCTTTTTTTTTTTTTTTTTTTCGTGCGGAAATCCCTTCGGATACCCCCCCGCGTGCCAGCGGGGGCGGTTATGTCGGGCTTGAACCGACTAAAACCGCACGCCGTCTCGGGTCTACAGACGCCGGGGTGTAAGGTTGCCCATAGAGCATATCCCTCGCACCCCGACTGACCCTGGGCCATCTCCGGTTTCGAGATGGCCCCCTCGGGTTTGGGAACCACGGTGTCCCCGTCTTGCCCCGGTTTGGGGGAGGGGCGCTAGTCGCCCCACCGTCCCGGCCTGCTTCTGCTGGGGTGACAGGTGGCCTCACCCGCCACCCCCAGGCCTGCGCTCATGGAGGACGGAGGTCGGTAAGCGACCTCCGGCGCCTGAGTTGCCTGCGACGCGCGGCGAGCAAGTTGCGGGCTCGTCGGACCGGGAGAGTTCTAAGTCTCTCCCGGGCGCGCTCCGCCACCTCCTTCGCGAGCATTACATGCTCGCAGAAGGAGGCGGCGGCGGCCCACGCGCTCGCGCTCCGCACCATTGCCGCAATCATGCTGCCGAGCGAGAGGACTCCCACCCCGATGGCTGCCACGAGGTCACGCCTAATTATCCAATACCTAACAATAGAATTGTTGTTAAGTTCATATCTTGGAATAAGGGGTAGAAATAAATTTTGTAGGTAGAATAAACTAAATACTCAAAAGCTTGTATTTAGACAAAATTATATAGACAAGAGTTTAAAAAGTTAAATAAGACACTGGAAATAAGTTCACGTAGCGCTATAATCTATAATAAAATTGAGGAACATTCCGATTGGTATGCAACATTAAATAATGTTGAAAACAACAAGCCGGTTAGCCGATGTCATGGCCGCTAATCTCTAGGTCCACTTGTCCGTATTAAAGCTATCTTGTACAGTTAGCATACTACAAAATAACTTTAATATTTGGACGGTGTCTGAAATGTCAGTAAAAAATATAAAAAAATTAAAAGTCCACTTATCTCTAGGTCCACTTGACTGTCAGATGGCCCAGGGTCAGTCGGGGTGCGAGGGATATGCTCTATGGGCAACCTTACACCCCGGCGTCTGTAGACCCGAGACGGCGTGCGGTTTTAGTCGGTTCAAGCCCGACATAACCACCCCCGCTGGGACGCGCGGGGGGGGGGGGTGCATCCGAAGGGATTTCCGCACGAAAAAAAAAAAAAAAGGGTCCACTTGACTGTGTGTGTGAAGAGATAAGCGGCCCTAACGTCGGCTAACCGACAAGCCAGCCAACACAAGAATTATGTTTAGTGGTAGTTTATAAGTCACAATCTATCTTTTTTTTTTATAAATTATAACAAAATTTATTTAACTCATAAAAAACAGATTATTTTGTAAATGTAACTAAACTAAACTAAATAAAATTAAAATAAAATAAATAATTAAAAGAAACTTAAACCTAAAATGCATGGTGGAATTCCTCCGCATCGCATGCCTCCTGTGGTAACGTGCCCAGAAGACTGGCAGCATTGCCACGTTGTATGACAATACTTATTCTCTGTGCTAAAAAGAAGCCAGTCTTCTGGTCACGAGAAGCGTCGATCATACGTGTTGCAATCTCCCTGAAGAGACTGTGAGCACTCGGACCCCATGCCCCTAACGTTTCGACTCCAAACGGCACAAATTCATAATCTCCAATTAAATTTGAGTATTTGCGCCGTTTGAGAGTCTTCGCAGAAGCAACAGCAGCACCGGCAACTAACTAACTTAAATTTATCCACTGAATATGTAGGTATGTTTGAAATAAATATATGTAAAAACTAGATTAGAATTAAGAATACGAATTGAATTATTCTGCTCGTTTTTAATATTTTAGTAAATTACTTTTACGCAGTCTGGTTTTATTCATTTTATTGTATTTTGTTATTCTTTCAATTGGATAATTAACTGAGGTCCTAAGTAAGTATAATATTAAGTAATATTTGAGTCATATAAATAAAGGACTTTATCATTTATTTCAATGTTTATTTGTTAGTGGCCCTGCCCTATATCTTTAGTTGCCTATACATTATATATAGCATGAAAATATAAATAACTGGTAAAATCAAGTAAGTAAGTAAATTATGTATGGACAACATTATATTCTATCTTTTCTAATAATTATTATGAATTATCATGTTAATTTGATTAGTAACATTTTATATTTATTGGCGTGCAAGCGAGAACGGCTTATTCACGCCTTGTACTTTCTGTCGTTAGACATATCACTTCGCATGTGAGCCCATCGGTTCCGAGTGCTTTGGACCTACTCTGATACTATTACTACACATTACATTGATTCACTGATGGAAGTGGCAGTCACTTATCTTCGCTAGGTTTTGACCGAGCAAATCCTTCTCTGCCAGTCCATGAACAATGCTCCAGAAAATAGAGAAATCGCAAAGAAATAAAGTAACATGAGTCATTTCCACCATGATAGGAAAATTTACCGAAAGCAGCAAAGTCTTTTACTAAAAGAAAAAAGAAAATTGTAGCCGATCTCGTTGGTCGAGTGTATCATTCAGAATGATGAGGTTTTTGGATCAAACATCCAATAGAGAAGTACTAACTGTCTTTCTTATGTAATAAACTAAGACGCTTATTTCTACACTAGTGATTTAGCTACTGTTTTACACAGCCCGTTGAAAATGAAGGCTGTCAGAGTTAAAAGGGGATATCGCACGATCTCCGTCGAGGCGGCATGTCTCTCAGCAGGGACCTATATAGGACCTGGAAGCGAGGGCCTTTGCGTCGTTGTACCAATGGCGCAAGGGGGTACTGGAGTGGCACCACAGGCCGGGGCCCCGAGAAATCGGGACTCACCGTTCCAGCTCCACCAGGAACTCATGGAGACATGGAAGGTGCCACTTGAGCAACCAAGGTGGGGAGAAGCCACTATCGCGGCAGTGAGGTTGGTCATGGAGGATTGGTTGGAGAGGCACCACGGTGACCTCTCCTATCGGATGTCACAGATGGGTACCGGACACGGGTGCTTCGGTAGGTATCTGTGTCGCATCCACCGAAAGACAACGCCACAGTGCCAGCACTACGAGGATCCCGGTGCTCCACACATTAGTGGAGTGCCCAACGTGGGCGAGTCAACGCTGTTCTCGTTGCGGTCCTGGGCGTGGATGTTCTCTCGCTGGAGACCATAGTGAGAGCCGTGGTCTCCGACGGGAGCAAGTGGCACGCCGCCGTCTCTTTGTGCGAGCAGGTAATGCTCACGAAAGAGGCGGTGGAGAGCGAGCGGGAGGGAATTCTGCCCCCTGAGTTGTCTGTGTCTGTCTACGCCCAGGACTACCGACTTCCATGATATGGGCCTGAGGACGACAGTTGGTCGACGTGCCATCCTTACAAAAGCAGATGAAGACGGAGACGTATTGTGTGTTTTCTATACACCCGTGGGGGCTACCACGCGTAAAAAAAGCGATTTAGCGAGGCAACAATCAATTAGGAAGTTCAGTTTTTACATTTTAACATTTGCAACTCAGTGCAATTTAAAGACCTTTGACACGAAGCATGCGACTCGTACAGAGTGGACCAGCCAAAACTTCCCAGTCCCGTTAAAAGTTTAAAGTCTTATAGCACACGTAAAGGGAACAGACCGAATACCGTAAATATGTAGTTACCCACAACAGAAACAAATCTAAAATGTAAAATTATTTAAATATACTGTATAAACGAGTATCTTTTGATTGCGTTGACTTAGAAGTTTGAGTTTTTTACAGCTATGAAGCTTTGCAGAGTTGCAGGACTATTTAATATTGATTTTCATTTGATACCTTTATGAGATCCTAAGAAAAAGGTCTTCATAGACAGACGGATGACGCAATGATACCTTTTAAGGTTTCGTCTTTAAAAAGTAGGAAAGCAGATTCCGAACCCGGGGGTCGCTTTGCAAGCGACCGGGATACAGGTTGATATATTTATACATATAAATAAAATTGGAGTGTCTGTTTGTAATATTGAAATCATCGTTTTTTACTACATGTATATAGATATATATATACGGTACATACACCAAAATAACATTTTTTTCAATTTTTGTCTGTCTGCCCGTCTGTCCGTCTGTCTGTTTGTTCCGGCTAATCTCTGAATTGGCTGAACCGATTTTGACGGGACTTTTACTGGCAGAAAGGAAATATAACAAGGAGTAACATAGGCTACTTTAATTTTAGGAAAAATAATTAGGGTTCCGCGCAAAAAAACTAAAACCCTAAAAATCTTAATCCACGCGGACGAAGTCGCGGGCACAGCTAGTATATTATTATAATAATGAGGGAATATAATGAGGGATATAATAAGGTGCATGATAATACAAATGTCTAACTTTAAGAAGATAAAAGGAATATTGCATAATTTTATCGTATCATATATCGTATATTGCATAATCAATATTTAACTCAATATATGGAATATATACTGAGTCATCGTAAGGCAAACGCGAAAGCCCTTATGCGATTGAACAAGGATTTATATCCAAGGATTTATATCTTTCCATTCCGTTAGCATACAAACGCAGAGTATGTTGATAACACTAAGTTTGTAAAAAGAAAAAGAAACATACTAAAAACTCTAACTGAGAAACGGAGGGTTTTTAACTAAACAAATGTAGGCTTTATTGTTATCATGAGATTGAAAATCAATTTATATACGGTATAGTATAACGAGATATATTGTATACTAGCTGTGCCCGCGACTTCGTCCGCGTGGTGTTCGATTTTTATGGTTTTGGTTCTTTTGCGCGTAACCCTAATTTTTTTTTTCTATATGTTACGCCTTGTAACATTATCTATCTCCCAGTGAAAGTCCCGTCAAAATCGGTCCAGCCATTTCAGAGATTAGCCGGAACAAACAGACAGACAGACAGACAAAAATTGAAAAAATGTTAATTTGGTGTATGTACCGTATATATATTCATATACATGTAGTAAAAAACGGTTATTTCAATATTACAAACAGACACTCCAATTTTATTTATATGTATAGATGTATAGATAAATTGGTTATGGTTCCAAACAACACCATGCGTCTAGACTATATTCTAAGTAACAACTATACTCAATATTGATAAAAAACGTAACCTAGCTCTGCCCTCGATACTGAAGACTTACTTGTCAAACATGCCGAACAAAACCTAAACTAATATTATATTAAGTTGAACTTGTATGTTGAATATTGAATTGTATATAATATGTTCCTGCCGAATAATTTCGTTGAAATAGCTTTATAAAAAAAATATAAGAATAGATAAATAATTATAAAGTCAATTTAAAATAAATACAGTAATTATTAACACATTTATTATATTCACGTAACTGGATGTGTATTAAGCGTATATTTTGTCAATTTATTTGATAAACTAAAATATTTACATCCTAAAAAAGGGGAGGGAGTACGTACAAAAAGTTTAGATGTCAAAGAATTCCTCCCCATCGATGTCAACTGGTAACGTACCCAAAAGACTGGCGGTATTGCCACGTTGGATGTCATTGTTTTTTCTTAATATGTTTTTTCCCAAATAAATTTGAGAAAGAAAACATATTTGAGATTAAGAATTAGCGCAAGAGGCTTTTTGTTTTTGTGAAGTGTGTTAGAAAAGAAGCAGATGGTGAGATATGTCCTGCCTACCCCAAAGGGAAACAAGGCGTGGGTATATGTATGTATGTGAATCCTTTTTTTACCGACACTAGACATCCCTTGGTTGCTGTATCCAATGTTTTGAGATTCTTTCATTCGAGCTTTTAGCCACTTAAATTAGTTCAGCTAGGTGTGATCCGGAACGCAGAGACTTAAATGTCCCATAGATTGCTGGCCTATATTTCCAGTTTTCCATCCCAAAGAATATGCAATCATCCTAAAATCACAAACTTCTATACTATTATAAATTGAAAATTAGTTGCGTCTGTACATTGGACATATTTAAAAAAAATACTTGGGTAATGTTAAAATGAATGTTTCTGAAAACATTATTTTTTGGATTTGTTGTCTGCTTGTCTGTCTGCATAAACTACTGAACTGATTTCGATGTGGTTTTTTCTATTGTTTGAGTTGATTGAATGAAAGGTAAATTGCGGTTTACGATTTATGACGTCTTAAAAAAAACTACTTATTAGATCTCGTTCAAACCAATTTTCTGTGGTAGTTTTTTTTTTTTTTTTTTTTTTTACGTGCGGAAATCCCTTCGGATACCCCCCCGCCGGCCAGCGGGGGTGGTTATGTCGTGTCTCGACTAAAACCGCACGGTGTCCTCCCCAAGTGTCCGTTGCCGGGCACCCCGGGTAAGCCCTCGAAAGGATAACCCCAGGGTTGCCGGTGGTAGTTCACATAGTAATGTACATCATATATATATATTTTTTTATTTTATCATTCTCTTATTTTAGAAGTTACAGGGGGGGGGACACATTTTACCACTTTGGAAGTGTCTCAAAATTTATTGTTTTTTTTTTATTTTGGTGTGAAAATCTAAATGCGGTTCACAGAATACATCTACTTACCAAGTTTCAACAGCATAGTTCTTATAGTTTCAGAAAAAGTGGCTGTGACATACGGACGGACAGACAGACAGACATGACGAATCTATAAGGGTTCCGTTTTTTGCCATTTGGCAACGGAACCCTAAAAACGATAACTGACCGCGGGCATCTAGTTTGCAGTTAGTTGTAAATATAATCAGATCCTTTACATCAGAGTAATCTATCCATTCATAATTTCTTGTTTATATAACAAACAATATGTTTGATTGTCTTGAGCCTAAGAGTCTTGATTTTGGTAGGTTATACTTCATATTTTGTAAACATACATCAAGGCAGAATTTTGAGAAACTTCACCCATAAGGAAGTAAAATATAATATACAATAAATCAGCGGTTTTATGGAAGCCCTTCATTTTCAAAGTAATTAGCAAGAGCTTTAGAAGAAACAAGGGTGCATAAAAGTTGTCACCATTAAATGATTGAAGTTGAATGAGAATGAGACTGTTAGCTTTCGATAAATAATAATAATAGTATAATTTATTGTTAGCCAGATGCCAACCCTCCCAACTAAAATTATTTGCTAAACTACTTTCACACTTGCAGAGCGCGCATACGCATCCATCACTTACACAAAAGTACACTATCTTCAGACATAATATACATTCACAAGCATACTTAAGTACTTACAATCTCATTTAAGTATGGATAAGGGGGTAACTAAAACTTATAAAAATGTAGATATTAAGAGTTGCGTGGGTTACGCCTGAAGACTTGAAATTTGACAGAGGCGTCTCATTCAAGTCCCGCGGGTACTTTTCAAGAACTTTGTGTTTCCTCTCTTCCCTTCGGAGAAATACACGCAGGTTTTTGTCTCTAAAAAATACAGGGTCGCTGATAATGGTGGACAAGATCTGTTGAGGGGCACTCTAGTTTGTAAGATAAATACTTTTACCAGCAATAGATCTACTGTGAGAGGCACCGTGAGGTATTAGTCGATTTGAACCTAATATTACCAATCATTTGCACGAAAATGTTGGATATGTAATACCCCAGATATATTGTTTATACCTATAACGGTTTTATATTAACGATCGTTTTATAACTTTGACGTTTAATGATATCCAATTATACACATAGTTTTGAACTGATATTTCATTCAAATTATGCCGCTTATTTGAAACATCATTGAATGGACCACGGCCGCCATCACAGGCTCATTAAAATTGCTGTGAGTTCGAATACAAATTCATGTAATCGAATAGTCGATAAAGCAAATAATTAGACAATTTCATGCTAAAAAAGACACATCTGTCATATTGCGGATTAGCTTTTTATCTCCAGAGGCAGATAGAAACTTAATATGCTCCGGTTTTGTCACATGGCTCAGGGATGTTAGTAGTAGCCATTACAGATATCCAATAAGAATATCACATTTATTGGTTGCGCTTGTCTCCGAAGGAAAATAAAGTGAAGTGCAAAGTACTCATTTGGAAATTATAACATCTATATGAGTATTCTGTATATCAAATAAAGTGAGAAAAGTATACATAATCTATTTTGTAGTGCAGCATTTTAATATTTACTGAAAATATAATTATTGATTTCCTTACAATACTTCATTATAGCTGGGTCCATTCCTAGACAACCTTTGTACCATGACAAGAATGAAGCATGTTTCGTACCTTTTTTCTATAATTTGTCTTTTTTCTAGTCTTTATGATAAGCAAACTTCCTAGGTACAGTAGTACAGTATTATTTTACGAAGCGTGCGAAACGCTACTTAAAATGTCATATAATATTTTAAGTAGCGTTATTAAGCTGTGCTTCGTATTAAGCGTTGAACATCATTATTGTATTCACCAGTCACCTTTAGTACAGTCCCATAGAGGCAATGGCCAAAAGTAACACTAAACGAAAAGCGGACACGAAAGTTAGAAAGGTTTTTTATTACGATTTTTCATTGATGCATTCTTACGCTGAAAATATATTTTGAAACTTAGGAATACTTAACCGCCGGTTTGTCTGTCTGTTAAGATTTTTTAGTCCAGCACGTGTCATCATAATCATCCTAGCGTGTATGCCCATTGCATTAGAGACATTAATATTGGAGCCCGAAGTCCGCTTAGTCCTTCTCCTTCTGAAAGATTGTCTTATGCGACTCTAATGGAACCTCTGCCGTCTGACCTCGTAATCTCGAGAGGAAAACCTGCCCCAGAGCCTCGTCCGTCAATCAGCAGGTGTACCGGCTTGCATGTGACGTTGGCCTGGCCCCAAAGATCTAGGTGGGATCCTGTACACCCAGTCAACACGATCTAAAGATGCAGTCGTTAATACAGCATATTTACATACCCGCAAGGAATTCAAAATCTATATGGTACTTTACGTTAATCTAGAATAATGAAATTCATCAGGAAGCAAGGTCTTATATATAGTACAAGCACAGTGGAACGAACTCTTTTCTTACAGTCATTCGACGGAGCCGTCTAGACAGGTCAATCGTGCGGGGTAAGCGGAATGAGGGGATATCAGGGGGCGTACCGAGTAGCTATACATTTCACTTGGTACTAACGATTCATGGCTGTCTCATTAAAAATAATATTATTTAAGTGACGACTTCTTTAAGTGAAGTATTATTTAAGTGACTAAGCTCTTTTTGAACAAAAATCATCAAAAATCATCGTCATTGTCACGTCCTGTCCGGCCTTCTATATTGCAAAATGGATGGTTGAATGGTGCTGATAATGGTGATGATGATGACCAATACCATCATTCATGTTTGTATTATTTGTTACTAGCCGTTGCCCACGGTTCCACCCAAGCGTTCCACCCAAATTCAGAACCCGTTCCTGCAACACATAGGATTCCAAACTATAATCTATCCCTCTACCAAGTTTTATATTTTTAGTTTTATAATACCTACTAGATACCAGTGGCTTCGTCCGCATTATATTATGCATGTATTATACATATAAACCTTCCTCTTGAATCAATCTGTCTATTAAATAAAAACCGCATCAAAATCCTTTGCGTAGTTTTAAAGATCTAAGCTTACATAGGGACAGATAGACAGGAAAACCGACTTTGTTTTATACTATGTAGTGAACAAATATTCCATAAATTAAAAATAAAATAAAAATTAATGTTACAACCCTGCGACAATTGCGTATGTCTACTCGCGAGACATCAAAGGCGATGGACTACTGTATGTAATTCCACTGCGGTACAAGTAAAGTGAAAAGTCCAAAAACAGTACGTTTGTAATAACATCATAAAATTTTCTGGGAATCGGTTTTTGCCCTCTGTTTGCAATCCCTTCCCCGTCCCTTCAGGACGTGCTTGCGGCCATCGGTACTCACTAGGAACTCGTACAAGTAACTGCTTCTGTATGTTTTGATACTTCAATCGTGATTTTCAAAACCATATTTTGTTTAACGTGATTTAGATCCAATATAAATATCATATTTTTGCAACATTTCATTTTTGTGTATTATTTATTGGTGGGCTGAAACTATCTGATATTTTTTTTAGTAGAGTCCAATACCCGTAAATAACCGAAATAAACACATAAAAAACGAATGAAGGTAGTAGGAATGTAAAAGCTTATTCTAGTACAGTCGTAAACGCAACTACTTATTGTAGAATTGTGATTTGGGTGGTTTTATTATCGTATAACTCAAACTTGCAACAGTCTGACTAGAACCGTACAGAAAACTTAACCTTGTGTTAATAATGGTGGCCTTTTAGTTTTTCTTTTTGAACGAGTAGTTGACTAAACTACCTATTGTTTCATCCTTCATAATATGAGTACAGATTCAATAAAAATAAGTGGACTATAAGTACACTACACTAAGTATATTATCTATTTTTTATTTATTTACTATTGTTGCAATGTGTGATCCATGTGATACGTAATAAAATATTTTTCCTATAGATTTAGATCGGAGAAAGAGAACAACTAGGACGGAATTTGAACCCGGGACCAGTCCCTTACAGGGGGAATGCTCTGACCAGCTGAGCCACCTAGAGACGTCCCAGATATTCGAAATCCTCCAATATATTATATATAAGGCGATGCTGGAGCCATCTACCATCATCTTGCGAACTACGGAAATCTGAATCTATAGGAAAAATATAGCTTAAAAATTTAATTAAGTAAAATATTTTTCAATTATTTTTGTTGTAAACGAGTGCGACGGTCTTTAAACCTAGCTTCCTACAAAGGTAAATGCTTGAGTTCACTAACGTTTACAACTTATTTGTAGCATGTTGGGCCCTTGATCATTATGCTACGTCAACTTAATTGAATCCGTCAAGGATATAGCTACATATCATATTAAGTAAAACTGATAACGATGCTACGTTATCAGTTTTACTGCTATATTTAGCAAATATTTGTCTTATACAATATAAACTCCACATTTTTTATTACTGATATTCGTTCTTCTAGGCTTTATCTTCTAGCGAAGTTTGGTAATTGACTCTCAAAGAACTAGTGTGGTGTGATATTTATTGCTTTCTAGGTTTAAGACTTTCGTGTGTTGAATAAATAAATAGGACTTCGGGGTGTAGCTGTGTCTTGTACATGAATATTATCTTTGAGGAATGACAGAATGGAGGCGCTGCCTTCTCCTCCGTGCTCGATGCGTCAAAGTCCTCGCTCAACGTAACAAACTCTTTGTTTTTTTAGCTAGATATCTGATATATGTGTAGCTACAATACCATACTATAATGATACTGTGTCCCCTGATTTTGTTTTCATCAAATAATCTGGATTGCCTACTACTATGAAATTTAATTTAAATGGGGCAGCTGAAAAGCACTTGAAATCGGCGTTCTTGCATGAAAGGTTTAATGCCGGAGGGCAAAAGGCGTGTGTTTGTATGTGTATGTATACATTATAATTATATATACGTTCACATCAAAATATTATATATCATTTCATGTTTCCCAAATACCAGTAAGTAATATATATTATGCAGCATAGGTACTAATTATATTGGGGTGTGTGTTGGGTAACCTCCTCGAGTGTCGCTCCGATTCCGATCCCGCTGCAGTCCGGGGGGAACGGAATCGGAGCGGCCGGTACACCCTGGGCGGCGGTCAATGGCTTCCCCTTCACCCCTTCATAGGGTTGGCATTGATCGTCGGCCAATACCCAACGTGGCGGGAACACATCGCTCTCCGTACTCCTCTGCTTTCAGAGGAGACAGGATGAGCGATGCTGTTAGTGGTGAGATGGCCCAGGGTCAGCCGGGGTGCGAGGGATATGCTCTATGGGTAACCTTACACCCCGGCGTCTGAAGACCCGAGACGGCGTGCGGTTTTGGTCGTGGCAGGCCCGACATAACCGCCCCCGCTGGCCGGCGGGGGGGTATCCGAAGGGATTTCCGCACGATAAAAAAAAAAAAAAAAGGTACTAATTATATTTTGTAATACTCTAAATTAAGGTAGAAAAAAGAATATGATTATGGAAACTCATTAATCTGTTCACGTATCCAGCCCTGAATAACTAAGCATAAAAAGGATCTTCATAAATAACACATGCAATTATCTTCAATAATCAAGTTTCTATTTCGCCAAGAGCTTCTTGGCCTTTGCCAAGTGATTGTGTAAATAGACAATTGATTATGTATACAGTACATCCATATTTAATTTGATGCCAACAATAGGTAATTAAGTATATAAATTGCTTTACCGGGTAGCTATACCTGATCTGAATAATGACAAAATTCGAGATAATTGTTGACTAATGATTGAAATTCATCTGGTAGATTAACAAAGATTGATGATGCGAATATAGGGGTAGATGGAGTTCGGTAGGAGGGTTATGAAAGGCACTTCATTTTCGCAACCTTAGGTTATGGAATGATCTCTCTGCTGCGGTTTTCCCGAGCAATTACGATATGGGGTTGTTTAAGAAGAGCATTAGAAGGTTTTTACAGGGTCGGCAGCCCGGGTGTGACGCTCTTGGTGTTGCACACGTAAATACGCAGCGGTAACCACTTTCCATTAGGTGGGCCGTGTGCTCATCTGGCACCTTAGTGGTATAAATAAAAGATGAAATGCGTGCCAATGGTCTCACTACTATAGATACCCAAGACCGCGCGAACCTCGGATGCGACAGGGACTAACGCAAAGATGATGATGATAATGATGCGAATATACTTACCTATTTTATTCATTACAAAGAATTAGTGTTTGTGATACTAATAGTATTAATTAATTCTTCTTCTTCGAGTCAATGGTCAGATACAAGACTTGATGGCTTGATTTTTATATTTTGTCGGCCCAAAACTTGGCCACAACCACAGCGCTATCCGTTGCGCTACACAGGTCCTCGGTAGTACAGGTGGAGGGGCACAGTAATTAATTGATAAGCATTATATCATAGATATTTTAATTCACAGCGGGAAGCAAGTGACGCTGAGCGACTCACAATCGACGCGGCCACAATGACGGCCGGTGGCCGGTACACCTGTGAGGTTTCTGCTGATTCACCGTCTTTCCAGACAGCGCAAGTACACACGCATATGTATGTCGTTGGTGAGTGACTTTGGCACTTGAATATTAGTTTGATAGGAATATAATTGATAACAATTCTTAAACGGCCTCCATTGTTTTACATAAATTGCTATACATAAACGCATACACCCTCACACATAAATTCGCATACGCGTATTCCCAAATGTTACTTTATCCCAAAACTTATATAGTATTGGGCTAAAGAAGCTTTTGGAGAGACATATTGTGCACACGAGCCACGTATCCTTCTTTATCACAACACGCACACACCATGTTGGGCTGAATGCGTTCTATAATCGCACTAACTGGTTTCCGAAAGCTTCTTTGAGTTTATTCCAGTGGGCCAACATGGAGGTGATTTTAATTGTAACTGATTTTAAGATTCATTATTTATACTTATAAATGAAGAACGAGTGAAGTGAGCTCGTGGACACCGCCCAAAGAAAAGAAAAGGAAGAAAGAAACATATATAAAATTATATCTATTAATATTAATCATTTATTAAACACACACTAACAGTTACTAAACATAAACAACTAAACATATAACATATTAACAAATGAAAATATATAGGCACGACAAGTAAGAAATCAAAAGAAGGTACCTTATAATATAACAATAATATATATATATATATATATATATATATATATATATTTATATATATATATATATAATATAATATATATATATATAATATATATATATATATATTTATAACACTATATCAGTGTTGGGTTAAAGAACCATTTGTAAACACGCCACACCCACTTCAGAACTAAGTAATAATACACATCACTGTTAGTTTATACAAGTAGAGTTGAGATATATTAATGATTTTAACTTTACCTTGAAATGATTGTTACGTGTTTAAGGTTTGTATTAAATAAAATTTCTTTACAAAATTGCCAATTAAACAGACTTTTATTATTACGACCATAAAAAGGTAAATTTTAATACAATAACAAGTACGGGGAATTATATCAATATCTTATCTACAATCTTCTGCATTTTTTTGAATGTACAGCTAGTTTCATTTGTTGTGTAACAGATGGTGTCTCGGTGGATTTCTTAATTGTCTATAAGTAGCAGTATCATGTACAACATAATACTATATTATGTACATATTTTACATTAGGTTAAATTATTAATAATAATTATTGAGCTGAGTGAGACGAAGTCGAGCGAAAGCTCCTTATACCAGACTTCAGGATTTTCTTTGTCACAGGTCTCCTCCTAAACTACTAATCCAATCAGAACCAAATTTGGCATGATTAAAGAGGTCAATCAGAGGAAGGTTTATGGATATATTTTGAAAAAAATAATGCTACCACAGAGGAATGATCACCGTTAAAAAAATTCCAGATGGAATTACATAATAACCGCTCGAGACACTGTCACCAAACTTTACACGCTCAGAAAGCATATCCAGAGTTGTGACTTTCAAAAAGAACTTTCAAAATCAGAATTGCCACGGAGGAATGATCACTGTTCAAAATTTTCAAAATCTGATTCCGCAATAGCGGTCAAATCTATTGGACAAGTTTTGGCGCCAAAACAAATCACGATGTCTCACTCAGCTCAACATTGCAAGCAGCGATTCGCCTTGCAGACCTAGTATACATCCTTTACCTCTTTGAATGAACGTTTTGAGCAATCATGTATTACGACAACGGCAATTAACGAAAATCATTTAATTATTATAAAACGTGCCAGGTTATAAACTGTTTAAATATTTTCGACTGATCCCACGTTTCACGATTGAACACGAGCAATAAGAGTATATTCTGTAATATCGTTTTCAAACTTTCAGATAGTGAATACCACTATTCTCATTGTTGCAGTATGGTTTGCAGAAATAAAACAAATAACTTTGATTTTATATGGCTAGTAAACTTGTATAACACGTTATTGGAAGAATGCATACTGTAGGTACATCTAAATAATGCGAAATATTTCTATGCTTTACATACAGTGAGGGGACCAACTTTAACCGATCTTTGAGCTCAAATTAATGTCCCACTTACCGAGATGCTTGGCACTACACCTGCATACGAGTAATAGTGACAAAGCATACTTTAGTGACCGTCTACATTGCTTCTGCCATTTATCATTGGAACCGCATGTGTCCTTACTTTGATTTGCTAACCGAACCGAACTGCTTACCTATAGAATTTGCAGCCCGTAAATTTGCAGAAACACTGTGAAGTTAAAAATTCAAACGGTTAATAGATAGATGACCGGCGCACCATCGCTAATTAAAAAGATATAGACGCACTTGTTTGAATCCTAACAGTTATTCTTCATCGTCATATTTTTTCACACCAGATAACAAAAGCGGATAAGACCAGAGCATAATTCAAGAGTTCAAGTCGAAGTTATGTGTGTATTTAACGCAGGTTTATAAGTGCTCGGTTAATGGCAATAGGCTCGCCACCTATTAAATTGGGACCTAAACATAAACTGACGAAATGTGGGTGCTAGCACCTCTGCCTACCCCTTCGAGGATATAGGCGTGAGTAATGTAATGTAATGTAAGTCTGTGGCAAACATGGGAGCGCAAACATAGGTTCCAACACAGAAGTAGTTTATAATAATACTCTGAATCCCACTCATTTCAAACAATTTCATTTCCATTTAATTTTAATTTATGCGATTCATAACGAGCTTATGTGATGCCATGACCTCAACCAAAGTACACCGTCAGTTAATGTGTGCAGTGGCTGGGCTGCAAAAAGCAACTGACATCTCGGTGTCAGTAGCGGCCAGCTTTATGTGACTTTCCCCCGTGTTAGTGAAGCAAAGTAGCTCTTGTTATTGAAATAAAACTATTTCAACGCATTCTATCTCGCCTTATTTCATGTTACACTGATTCTGACCTTTCAGTTGCTGTTCAGCAGTCGTGGTCACGAGGAACCTGAAGATGGTAGTTGTCTTATAGTTCTAAATGTGTGTGTAAATGATAAAATAACACCAAATAAATCACGATATGTAGTGTGATATTCGCGTAAACTTGCGACAATATCGAGCTCCTGGTAGGTATTTAATTTAATCTAACACAGTATATCAAGATAACAGAATATTTAAGAGCCAATCGGTTTTGAGTCTTAGCAACTTTATACAAAATGTGTTTTGTTACGGTGTATTCAAAAGCATGACTGAGTTTTCTCAAGTCATGTTTGTATCAGACATTAATCAATCATCTTGGAACGCTAGAGCGTTACTAGCGTTTTCTTAGGTCTTTCAAACCACATTTATATAGGAAGTGATTTGTTGGTAAATTTTTTAGCACTTCGGACGATAATAAGTTGTAATAATATATTTTAAGTACATACTAAAAGAGTAATAGTTGATTTGCCTTGTTAAAAACTATGGTTCCCACACTCATAATATATGACAAATATTTGGGCAAATACAGCCTCACCACATAACCAACAAGATATACATGACGAAGTGTGAATTCAGCATGAAAGATAGGTGTGTGCCTATCTATCTACATATTTTTAGCATGTTCATTCTAAGTCTATTTTTAGGCAGCTAAGTATAGTACTACTACGATGAGCATATTCTAGCAAGCGATATAATAAATAGAGTTTACTCATATTTAGTTAATAAATAGGAAATTAAAATAGCAAGTAGCAAAAATTGTAGAAAGAAGACACCAATATCTAGATTTCTAATTAGTCGGTTTACTGTTAAATAATGTAATTTGAAATAACAAGAGGATTCAACTGGAGTCAAGACAATGCAAGGCCAATAAAAAATGTACATAACCATTGATATAACAATCAACTTTGTATTGATAAAACATATAATGCCTTATTTACTAAATAAGAAAAATTTAGTAATCAAATTTGCAAAACACGAAAACTTTTTAATACTCTCACACATTACCGTGCACATCCTGCGAGCTGATAGAGACACTAATATATTTGTAATAGCGAAAATATCCACTAAGTCCTGATTTAAATAAACCAACTGTTTTACTTTCTTTCCTATAAGAAATTACAAGTAAGGATGATAGCCTACTTTATGCTTTTATATATTTTGTTTTACACTTTTCAGCGTTAAAACAGGGTCCCCATCGACCCTTCCAAAAGCGACAGACTTTATAGACTACACAATATAAATACCTTATAGAGTAGTAAAAAACCTTAAGGGTGACATTGTTTTATGCCAGCACTGGGTTTGGAACGTGTAAGCTATATATTTACAGCGTTACGAATATTTATAAAACTATAAAAAAGAAAGTGATCTTTAAACTAATCCCATTTTTTGATCTTATATAAGTATTGTTACGTACAAAGGGACGAATCCGGGTTTTACGTGTTACAATTAAAGTACAACTATGCAAGAAGAGAAATATAAAAGTAGAGCCGGACAATATTTTTTTGCGATTGATTGGCGAGTGTTTGCCCACTATCTTTTGAGCTGCTCAGTGATGATGTGATCGATGATGGAACACGCTTGCCTACGTGCAACCGATTCACTCATGACTTGAAGATGCCTAGGTTTTAGCTTTCCAGTAACACAGATTTAGCCAAGGAGTTCCACTCCTTTGCAATACGCATAATGAACATATAAAACGTTTCGTGCATATGAATCTGGTCGGTTGCACTCGGTGAGACTAGCTTTATGCCATATTCGCACGTGGGTTGAATTCGTACATCTCAACTACTGAGACTGAATTTAACCAGATTGTTGATGTGCAGCAAGAATAACGTTGCAGAGGGTACCGACCCCTGAGGGACCTAAGCAAGTCGATTCGAAGAGCAGACATCAATAATCGCTCCGAAAGACTGATTTTTGAGAAAGTCGGTAATACAGACACATAAGGCAGCGCAGTCGATATTCTTACAGAGTATAGACGTTACTGAGAGATGGTTTTGTGGTTAGCAAAATCTGTCTAGCAGCCTTTTTTAGGCACAGGTTGCACGTTATCTTGCTTCCAAGCCTTTGGCACTAGACTAACCTTGTATGAGAGGCAATATAGGCGTGTCTAAACAGGGGATAATTCAGGTGCAAAAATCTTAAGAATCACAGGATTCTTGTAGTAATCAACTAGATCAAGGTATACGTCGTCGAATAAAAAAAATATATAAATTTTATTTATTATTTGGAATCACGTAGAATATATATAATTAAATTCCTTTACATAACTAGTTGACCAATGATGTAATGTTCCGTACTTATGTAGGACTATAACTTGAATGTTTTCTAGGGTACTTAAATATAATTAATGATGAATAAATTAGATGGAGGTTCTTAGTTCAGCCCCTAGGCTCAATTAAGTATTATAGAACCAATTAAGAACTGTAATTATTGGAATGAAACATCTGTACCTTTCTGAGTACAAGATACATAAATTAATATCTTTAGTGGTCACGTCGAATCTATTTTGCTTCTGCTTTATTAGTAGTAGGATATTGGCCTCAAAATATTGTAAAAATTCGAAGAGTTAGAAATTTGTTCGGAAGTAAATAAATATTCTACGACATTCTACATAGCGCTTTCTAGACTCAAAGTAAGCATAGTTTAACTAGCATGCATCCAGAATGCGGATAAACATACTTTTTAGTAAATACATACATATTGTTCAGTGCGTAAACCGAGCGAGCGCAGTAATAAAGAAAGACAATTAACAGCTCTGCTACCAGTCTCCTTTAACCCGGAGACAACCCCACCCTTGTCTGTGAGACCACGAGCAGGTAGTATTCAAGCCGTAGCCCCACCACTCACTTTCACGCAATCACTACTTCGTTCCGAAGCGTGATCTAAAGCGCGACAGTGGAAACGCAAATAAAACTAAAACTTAATATTTAACTAAAATAAAGTGTCTAATGATCCGGATCTACACCAATGTTGACTGCACATTGGTGTAGATCTGGATCATTAGACACTTTATTTTAGTTAGATATTAAGTTTTAGTTTTATTTGCGTTTCCACTGTTTACAAACGATAAAAAATCATTAATCAAACACAGGAAGTTGGTACGAATATAAAACGGTTCAAACAACAAAAAACACCGCAATTTTATACCTCAAAACGGTTAAAAGGCATTCGAGGAACCGCCACAAACTTAAGAACAAATCAAACAAAAGTAATATAAAAAATTCCCCGGAAGTTGAATTCCCGATACAGTGAATTGGTTAGTTCGGTCAAAATCGACCACCAAAAATTACCCAGAAATCCCGAGAAATATTAAGCTATAAAATTAGCTATTTTAAACGCTCGGCTACAAACAAATCAAATTATACATTACATTCAATTTTATCAAGTAAACACCGATAGATATTTATTCAGACCTCCCGGCGGGTCCGATCAAACCCATGAATAATCAACAAATCAAATTTAAACCGATTTTTAGCACGTACTTGCTGCACGTGCTTGCTTATAAGCAAATTAAGCCACAATTGACACCCGATCGAAATCGACCAGTAAATATTTTAATTACAATAACAATTCCAAGTTTTAAAGTTGAAAATAGTCAAATTCAATTGCACCAAAAGGAAAAATAGCAATGAGAAATTAATAATCAAAAATGGCTAACTCTAACCGCGTGTTAAGTTTCAAATTGCAAACCAAAATTAAATCAATCCGTTATTTATTGTGATCCGTTATTTATTATACATAAAATATATTAAGAAATGGGTCACTGACCTTCAATGGACCGGGATTCAGCCGGGAAAGTAGCAAAGATTGGAAAGTGTGCCTATTTTGTGTATCTAACTATATGTGACATGAATGTACGTGTAATTGAATAAACAATAAACTAATTATGCAATAAAATAAAATGTTAGATTTACTTCCCATAGAATGTGTTTTCAACTGCAGCAAAGTTCCAAGTCCAACGAACGCGATGGGCGTATTCACTTTATTTAACAAAGAGATAACTAGCTCGATCATTAATTTTCAACAAGTAATCAACATTCAACAAACAAAATCACAATAATGCTCCCTCAAAGCGCGTGGCAAGGCCAAGCCAAAAAAGCGCGAGCCCAGGGTCTACCAACGAGCTAACGAGCTCGACCCAACTAAAAACGCACGAGCCAATGAGCTCGACCTCTCACAAAGCAACGTCGCGCCCAATCCCGCGCTCAACTCGCGAAGTACAGCTAGCATACCACGCCCACTTCGTCCGGTACAGGCGTCGTCGATCCTGTACTCCCAATAATGAGCGGGTATGCAAAGAAAAAATAATATACAACCACCGACACTCCAATACGCGGTGAAAATATCAAAATATAAAACTTAACGATTAAAACTAAACACATAATTATATATGTAAAACCCCAGACCAATGCAAATAGACATCTTCAGGCATACAAATATTTGCATTGAGCGGGAATCGAACCCGCGCGCCACTGAGGTCGTCAAGTAAGTCAAGTAAAGAAGAGTTATTAACATCTATGTAATGTTTGCATATTTATCAGAATGGAAAAGGTTCGCTTTATGCTCAGCCATGAATTCTGTATCTATTCCATTTTATTATGCTAAAATGGCCGCTGGAGCAAACGAGTGCTAGAGTGGAGACTGCGAATTGATAAATGGAAGGTGGGACATGCCTCTCCGCCAGATGTTAAAGGAAGCAGGCATAGACTGGATGTGGAAGGTGGAGAATCGGGTGCTATGGCAGAGAAACATATAATAGTACCGTGACAAGGGTAAGCTAGCTAAAACCGCAGTTAGTGCAAATTAGCTAGTCTATGTGTATATACAGTATGCATAATGTGGCATAAAAAAGTCTAGCCTTATGTTAACATTTTCATAAACCACTAAAATAGTGTGTAAAGGGTGTCTCAGTAAGAGTGCACTTTTTCATTTTAAAATAAAAACAAGTACTTTATGACAGAGTTGTGATATTTTTATTGTATTGTAAAGAAGACATGTTCCGATTAAGTATGTAATAAAATATCCGGCAAATGATCCCCCCGGGTCCGATGACAGGCCATTACTCTTTTCATGAAATATTCCATGACTTTTGCACAGAGATGTGGCTGTATCTCACCGATGACGAGTTGGATTTCCGATTTGAGCTCAGGAATTGTTTCGAGGGTGACGAGTAGGCGCGCAATGGGCAACTGCAATAATCATGATCGTGTCCGCCTGCTGATCGTTACACAATGCAGGCACTCCAGCCAGTTATAGACGTGTGGGTAGGGCAGCAGAAGAAGGAGCCAATTAATAAAGTAGACATTTAAGTCCCGGCTGGCACCGGCTGACAAACTATAACAAGTATTCTGCGTATCACCCACTCAAGGTTTATTCTGCTTGGGAGGTATATCACCGGACCTGCGTTACATGCATAGGAGTCAATCTGTCGCTACCATACATCCAACGTTGATTCGGTAATGGAACTAAAACTAGGACGGTTGCCAGCTTGGCAATCAACCCGAACTTAAGCGTAGCGAGATTTGCCTATCCAACAATAGGTCAACGTGATCGGTCGACTTTTTCCATTGATTTGGTTTTTCTGTGATTATTCCTCGATGGTAAGACCGATCTGGACATTCGACCCCTTACGACACTCAGTAATGTCTACTTGATCACCGTGGCAAATTTGGTCGAGATCGGTGAAAAACGGTCTCGGAGGAGTATCATTTGTTTGAAATGCAACTTTGAAACCAAAGACGCTTCGCTCGCCTTCGGCTCGCTACGCTTAATAAATACTCATAATTTCACTTATTAATAAACAAAGTTCACAAAACATAGTATGCATGCAAAATAGTTATTGTTGTTGACCGTTGATAGGTGCCCATATACGATCCCTTTATTATGTAAATACGTGGAAAGATGCGAGGCAAAGATATGGTACTATAACAGAAAATAGGCGGTACTAGTTTAGATTTATACAGAAAGTTAAACATAACGTACATAGTTATGTATGTAAGTACACGTGTTAGGTAAAGTCGCTTAACTAGTATAACTATGAACAGATGACAACACATTATACACATACGATATTCGAGTTAAAACCGGTTTAGATTATGGTAAAACCCCGATTCTCTCTTTTAAAGTAATAAAAGTTTCTCTATTTAAAAGAAACATTTTATCTTAAGCTTCTCTTATACCCAGCAAAGGTTTTATAACGTTTCTTGTGTTCTCAGCCATTTCGATTTTGACATGCCATTCCATTGTTTTTTATTGTTATTAGAGTTGCGGTGCATGTCGAGCTCAAATATTTGAATAAAAATCTTGGAATTCTTTTCTTCACAATCACTCCTTCAAAGTCATCCCAGGTATAGCAAGTGGTTTGGTTGTTTACGAATTCAGTCAGTACGTTGGTACGGGTATGAAGACTTTATAGGGGTGTAAGGTAGAAAGTTTCGTCAACATCGCCCAAATGATCTAATGGTGACAGGAAGGGTAGCCTGCTACCCATTTAAGGGTCTTTGTAAGCGGCACTTTTAATAAGTGAAAAGGAAATTTCACGTTTTCGGTTTCTTCTAAACAACTGCACACAACAAAATAAAATTAAAACAACTCTCACACTTGCCATGTTGAAGAAAACTGTTTTCTAAAATGTAACCGCATTGATTGCTAAATCCAAATTTCAATGACAACCACAACAATTGATAAAGTCATGTTCTTCCTAGTATTAAATCAGCTATCTAGTCTGAAGAAGGGAAGGGGAACCCTTTCACTTACTGTTTGACGTTAACAAGGCTACAATGCTAGATTAGCAGCTATTAGACAGGTACTGTAATTTTTTGTCTTTTACCTCCGTGCTGTACGATTATTTGCCATCTATGTAGGTGCCTTCCACTTGTGCCCCCCCGCGTAGACCCCCTGGGGGCTCCATGGAAACTTACTATTATACTAGGACCCCCAGGGGGGATGATCAGAGTAACTCCTAGACGCCCTAAAAAAAAAACTAAATTTCACAACGCTTGGTTATGCATATGGTGGAAGATATAGAACTAATAATTGTGTCGAATACTGGTACAGCTTTTACTTACACGATGGGACATATCAATTGGTCATTTTCTGGCAATGACAGATATATTCAAGTATTTATTTATGTTTACTTCTGCAGTCTCCAGCCCAACACATATTAAAATTCATTGTTATATTTGCAATTATTTATTCTCTATACTAATATTATAAAGAGGAAAGATTTGATTGTTTGTTTTTTGTTCGTATTGAATAGGCTCCGATTAATATAATAGCGTGATGATATTAATTATGAAATGTTTATGCGTCTCTTATCAACTATCTTTTATACGTAGGTAACTTTTTGGAGTTATTATTTTTGTATGAAAAGTGTTATTATTATTATTATTGTAAGTCAAGTTAAGTTATTATTTTGTTGTTAAGTGCCCTGTTTTTAATTTGAATTACAATAAACAAACTAATCTTCTGTTCAATACTGTCTTTGTCTTTGAAGAGGAATATAAATTTTATAATAATTCTAGAACCCCCAAGTGGGGTATCCGAGTGTAATAATGACTGTCCATGGACCCTCAGGGGATTCACGCGAGGGGTACAAGTGGAAAGCACTAGCATTGAAAAGAAACCTAATGCGTATATATTTCCAAACATTATACTCATTACATAAGTACGACAGTCATGTTATTGAGTTCTGCAGTCGGCAGTATGTACAGTCAACATCAATAGTAGCGTAGTATCTGAATTATCCAAAAGAAATGCATTGCAAGATATATCACAATAGTCTGACAAAATCGCGTCGCAAAAGTGTTTGGTACATTAATATTTTCATAATGCAAAAAAAACTATCCATCTAAAGTAAAGCAGTATCAGAAATTTTCAAAGCTTTTCACACAATGGTTCTATAAAAAGTTTCAAAAGTACCTGAATTAAGAATAAAACTTTCGTCGAACATAAACCTTTTTAGAATGCTGATGTATATTTTGATTTAAATATTGTGTTCTGCCTTTTGTTTTATGGCATTGTCAAGAATTGTCACTTGAAGTGGCTATATAAACCAACAACTGAACTGAATATAATCTATTACTGATTATTCCTAAGTAGGTTAGGCACCTATATATTTCTAGGAAGTCATAATTTGATTAAATAGCACTACAAATTAATAAATTTCCTTAATTCCTTTATCATCGATATGTCGCATTATCTATCAGATCATGAAAGACATCGTATAGTAACGCTTCATGAAGATGGCTTACCAATTGGTGACATCGCAAGACGTGTTGGTGTTGCTCGAAATACCGTTACTCTTTGGATCAATAGATGGGACAGCGATGGACATGTTAATCAAATTCGAAAAACAGGACGACCGACTGTTACATCTGCTTCTACACGTAACGAAATTGTTAAAAGGACAAGATACAATGGGTTCACTCCAGTCGCAAACTTGGCTACTGAGTTTAATATATCACGGTCAACAGTCCGACGTGTATTGCATAAAGCAGGAGTACATCACCGCAAACCGGCCAGGAAGCTTGCTCTGACTGCAATATACAAGGAAGAACGATTGAGATTTGCACGAGACTATCTAGACTTCAATTTCGAGAATGTCATATTCAGTGATGAAAAAACTTTTACATCAGATGAAAGTGGAAGGGTCACCTTGTGGCGAATTAATAACACAAGGTATTTTGAAAGAAATATTGTCAATGTTCATGCAAGCGGCAGAATAAACCTTGGATTTTGGGGCTGGATGTCGTCTGCTGGGCCTGGAGAATTAATAGAAATTTTTGGACGATTGAATGCTCAAGGTTACGTTGATATTATGGAAGACGTTTTGATACCAACTGTTAGAAATTGTTATCCAGGCATCGATCCGTTTAATTTTGTTCACGACAATTCACCCGTACACACTGCAAGATTGACCAGAGCATGGTTTAGAGAGCACAACGACGAAATTATTGCTTTGCCATTTCCACCTAAATCTCCGGACATAAATCCAATTGAAAACATGTGGGGATTGATGGTGCAAAACTGGGATCCGTCAACTCCTCGCACTGTAACCGCTATTTGTAATCATGTATTCGAGTTATGGGAACACTATAGAGGAACTACCCGATTCTAAAAACGCCATTGAAAACCTTAACTTTAATTATGCAAGTATGCAAGTGTAAATTTTTTTTAGCTACAATGTAAACGTTTTTTAGTAGATAAGTGGTATGTTAAATTTAAAGTTTATGTTTTTTTTTACAATAAAGCATCGGTTGCGAAAATTAATTACTTTTTTTAAATTCTCAAATATGTGATTAATCCATTAAGGGCCCGTGGTCCCACTACATCGAACAGCAGTGCTATTCTCTAACTTTCACTCGTCGACGGACACAGCGCTGCTGGCTCGTCGTAGAGCAATCGACCAATCCCATCATAGAATCGTCGGCGAGCACAACCTTGTTCTATGATGTGATTGGTCGATTGCTGCGGGCTCGTCGACTAGTAAAAAGTTAGAGAATAGTACTTTTTTATACCACTTAGATGGCAGTCAAGCGCACGGCCTACCTGATGGAAAGTGGTTACCGTGGCCTATAGACTTGTACAACACCAGGGGCATCACACTCGAGCTGCCGACACTGCTGCTAATAATTGAATAATACCACTTCCCCTTTTGTCTGACTATTTTGATTCAATTAAATATCAGTCACTTTAAAAACACAATATAGTTATGAGTATTGAAAAAAAATAGAAATCAGCTTATTTTGAAAATAGTTTTATTGATTATTTTGAAACCTTAACGCGAGTGATTAATATTAAAAAGAAGTCCGGTTATTAAAAAAAATTATAGAGTCAATACTTTTGGAACTCAGTTTTTGATCAGCTACTATTGACGCTGACTGTACGAGGTTGACTGTTCCAAATTCCATGCCATACCTATGGTTTGAACAATAACCATACGTTACATTGGGGTCCAAATGTGAAAATCACAAAAAGTTGTGGTAGAGAAAAAAAAATGTGGAAAGTTAAAGTAAGAAGTTACGGTGCAAACTTTGTCTGTAAACTCATATTAAGCAAATCGTGTTTTCGTATTGTCAAAGTTTAGGACTGCAATATAAAAATGAAAAAATGTTCTTATAAAAATGTATTTTCAATTTATAAAATTTGCAAAGAGCTTTTACTTCAAGCGTACTGAATAGAATATATTGTTAGTTATACCGAACTTCATTTTAACCCGTTTAATACCTAATCAATCAATACAACATTAATGTAAATATTTGTTTCAGTGCTACCGAAGTCTGGCCCGATGATGCACGGGCTAAAACGCCGATACAGGCCCGGTATGAAGCTAAAAGTAGAATGCATTAGCCGCCAATCTGTGCCGGCGGCCAATTTATCCTTCTTCATCAATAATGATGCGGTAAGTGGTTTGGCATATCTCACTTTGTAACTGTTATGACAATGTATTCATCGAAAGGGATAAAGAGACATTTCAACAATGTATCCATCGACCTTTGTGTACTGAGGCATCACACCAAGGCATAGCCCGGCATTCCATCGATCATTGCCGAGTTTGAAAGCACTGTTGCCATCGAATTTCCGAAAATCTTTGCATGCAAATGTGTTTCTTTTAAAAAATAAAGAAATGTTTTCTTTGAATAAAATTCCCATCCCATCTTGTATACACACGTGTAAATCTATGAAAAGTAAAATATAAATAAAACGAATCTTTCTAAAGTTCAATATAGCTCCAGACCCCTGACACATATGATGCCCGAAACTCATAAACTAAATAACGAGGGAAACCTAGTGCTGTTTTAATTAGGATAATCTTTCTATTGAGGAAAATTAATCAAACATAGATTAAATAATATCATCAATATAAATTATAATACTGAGTTAGTACTTGAATTGAGTGGTAATTATTTTATTTTATTTCAATTATGAAAAACGGAACTCATTATTCTGATGAGATTCATCCACATCGATGTAATTTCGCGATTTTACTAAAAAAGAGGGCCAACGAAAGACATCAGACATGACATACATTTCATATCCTTTAAAAGTATAGGATTTTTTTTCTAGAATATCCGATTTGCTTTTATATCCGATAAAAGCAAATCGGATATTCTAGAAAAAAATTACAAATATTTGGTACAACTTTATATTTATAACTTTATAACTTTTTATTTACAGTAAAAAAAGCTTAACTTGATAACGAAATCACATAACATTTTAAATAATTTTGCAGGAACATTATTTGTGCTGTGAAGAAAACTAAAAGTGTTGATAAGTATATTAATCCTGTCCTCTATTAGTACTTCGTCTAGAAGGCGAACTTCACTCGTAAAAATCGTAATTATGTGTTTGAATTTGGTGATAAGCGGTTCCTTTATTGTGGAATATAATGTGGCGGTCCAAGATATTTGTATATTGGTACCAATTTTGTTATTACTTTACCCCTAAAAGTGTTGGGTACAAAATGTATCATTAGCCATTGGTAGAATGTATTATTTCGAGATATGTTTCGAGATGAACTTTTCAGGACTTTTGGTAATCAGCTGTTGACATTATGAAGAGATTAACTTTTCTATACCAACACCATCGATCGATCTATTTCGAGGGATCCAATCCGTTTATTGTTTAAAGAGATATCAAAGTGATTGATTGATACTTGTCGTAATTGCACATCCATTTCCACTTAGCTCATATTTTTCATCAGTCTTCTGGGTTGATGACTTCTTCAACTCCTATCATTCGCTTCGCTTCACAGATATTCATAATGATTAAAAAGTTGTTATAATAAATTATATTATTCAATAAAATACAATGAGATAGCGCTAACAGTTACCGCGCGTGGAAGCACGAATGCACGTTTGTCAGTACCAATAAGAACTTCCTATTTGATAAACACGAGAACACGTAAAATGATAAGTATCACGTGATCAAGAATCGTTAAAACGTGGTTCTTAACTCACATTTGTAAAAAAGATGAATAGCACTTGCAAAAGTCACAAGGTATAAGCGGAAGTCAAGTGAAATTAAAAATAAATCATTTTGAAGGTTTTCGCCCGGTCATTTTTAACGACTTTCCCGAGTCAGTTTTAGCATCCATAGCGATATGAACTTTGTTACTAACTTTATCTTTCTTGCAAACCTTGTGACAGAGATATAATTTAATATCCCCAAGATTTCAAGTTATAATTTAGCCAGCTTTATGATCTCTGATATTTCCTCTAAATGCAGTTGCGAGGCTGCTGTGAGCTCTGTTTGGTCAACTAAAGTATTATTAGCAAGGTACGCTTAGCTCCTTACAGAATGCAAATGATCTGTTACGTTTGAACTAACGAATCAGCTAGTAATACTGTAAACTACGTAACGTCTTGTTAGTGTCCCTAAACAACGAGTGCTCTGCAATTACAATGTCAACAATACTAAAACTGAATATGGGGTCACGTTAGTGGCTCTGGATGGGTTTCAAATGGTTGGCTTTCTTCATCATCAGCATCATCATCTTTCAATCTGACAGACCATTGCGCGGGTATAATAATACGTTTCATTATTTCACGCCGGTATAGGAAGTTTAACGAATGCAGCAGTACAATGTTATAATACATGGCTTCAAGAATAAAATGATTTAATAAGTTACAGGTGTACAATATGTTTCTATTTTATTCTACTTGCGCCTTGGACACGGCGCTAACAGATGAAGTACTTGACATTGAAGTCGATATTATGTGAGAGAATGATATATCTCTTAAGATACAAGTTTTACTTAGTTTAAGAGGCAGGGTCTTATAATAATGTGCCGATAAAGTTTGATCAATGTTTAAATGATACCGTCTTACCAACACATATTTTATGTAAAACTTCGAAAGCCTAGTGTGAACCTATCATAAGAAATAAACATTTTTTTTATACTTTACATCCCCAGTCGAATTATCATATTAATACTGGGAAAAGTAGGGCTACTATATTCTATATACTCGTAGATAATTACCATATTTCGTTTAAAATAATACAACGCAAAAAATGTTAATCTTTAAGCACTAAAAATAAACATACATTATTTAGAGCGATAATATTACAACGGATTATGTAGGTGCTGACACAATAACACATTCTGTAAAGCTGCTTCCCTTGAATCTGTAGCCAACCAGGCGCATTTTCTTTTGTGCGAGGCGAGGGTTCATCTATACGATCCTTTGATTTGAGTGGACAAAACCTTGTTGATGATAATTTACAGGCTCTCCATATATACCGTCGTACCGTATTGTACGAAGAGAACCTAACACCTATATTCTATGTCAGTGTGACACTCATGTCGACTACTTGTTAAGAATTATTTCATATCAAAATTTGTTATCGTTCAACATTCTTAGATAGTGTTTATCACCATTATTTTTTGCGCTGATTTAGGTTGCATCCGAGGCTTTTACCTCGGAGCCCGGGGTTATACTTTAAGATTTAGCTTATATGGTCAATGATAATACGTCATTGTGAGAGCGCCTGCCGGCTCACCTCCTAATTCCTTAAAGAGCCCATTCGTGAAAGTCTAGTCCATCGGTACGTGCAGCACGAGCTAGCGAATAAGGTTGGCTTGACCTCCAAAGATCTTGGTGGGAGCCCTTTCACACCCCGTTTTTAACTGCCGACGCAAAAGCGATAGGGTGTTATAAGTTTGACGTGTCTGTGTATGTGGCATCGTAGCCCCCAATAGGATGAACCGATTTTTATTTAATTTGTATTTTATTTGAAACGTGAACTAATCGGGAGAGTTCTTAGCCATATGGGGGGTTTTTAAATATTTTTTTATTAATGTACACCCTAATGTACAACTACACCCGAGCAATGTTTATACATTTCTATTGTGTTATTATTATAATCTTATAAATTATATAAATATTTAAAACTCTTTATTTGAAATAAAACACAAGTTGCCTGAACACTCGCCTTTCATAATTTATTGAGTGGAAGTGAACTCTGAGCTCCAGTTATTTATTCAAAATGATCTACTTATAAATTGTAGAGCCGCGTACCTGTGCAGATCAAATACTTTTCAAAGCTTTATTGGCCAGACGCTGCCACTTACCCTTACTGATTTTTATCTGCCAGTGTAGTAGTATTTTAGTACCTTTTTTTTTCGTGCGGAAATCCCTTCGGATACCCCCCCGCCGGCCAGCGGGGGTGGTTATGTCGGGCTTGAACTGACTAAAACCGCACGCCGTCTCGGGTCTACAGACGTCGGATACATGGATAAAAGTATATAGATATAAGTAGGGTAAACTACTAACAGTTACGCGATCAGCTGTGATCGGAGCGCACGCAATCACTGCCGTTGCATTTCAAGTCTGCGTTTCTCAAACTTTTATCTCGTTCACGCGTAGTTATAATTACCTCTGTGTTCATAATGTTCGCTTGTCATAGTTGTGGCGTAGAAGCCCGGGATGGGGTAAAATGCACATTGTGCCTTAATAGGTTTGATTTTCCGTGCGGTGGTATAACAGAGGCAGGGTACCGCAAACTTGGCGATAGAAAGACCACATGGAAATGTAGTTCCTGCAAAGCTGCATTGATGAGTCCGTCTAATTTGACTGGGAAGCAGGTAATGGGTAAGGTTGCCCAAAATGACTTGGACAATATCTACCAGGAGCTGTGAAAACTTACTGAGCAACTGGCGGCGTTACCTTTGTTACTCCAGAATGTGAAGACAATCCAAGAAGATATCTCAGACCTCAAGTCTATGAAACATGAACTGTCTGAAGTTAAAACCTCCTTAACCTAGGTCCACACTTCGGTCGAAGAGATAACCAGTAAGTTAACTGAGGTTTACCAACAAATCGAGTCCCTACAGGAAACGAAGGAAGGCTTGTCACGATTTGAGCAGAGACTGGCAGGACTGCAAGTGACTATATGTGAGAATGAGCAGAGACAGCGACATAACAATATTGAAATAAAAGGAGTTCCAGTATACGCATCTGAAAACCTTTACACAATTGTTGCAAAAATTTCAAACAAAATTGGCTGTGAAGTTTCAAAGGACCAAATCAACTATATAGCTCGAGTTCCTCAAAGAAACAACAAAGATGCAAAGAATATAATCATGTCTCTGCACAACAGGTATTTGAGGGACGATTTTGTGGCTGCAGCCAAAAAGATTAAATCGTTGAGAGTTACTGATCTGGGTATTAACGGCGATAGCAAAATTTTTATAAATGACCTCCTAACGTTCGAGAACAAGCAATTATTGAACAAAGCCAAGACTCTTGCTAAAGAGAAAAAAAATTCATTTATATGGGTAAAAAACTGCAAGATTTTAGTAAGAAAAAACTCAACTTCCGCAACGCACGTCATCAAATCGGAATTAGATTTAAAGAAAATTTTGTAATCAACAAAAACTTTGTAAAAAGTTTGAGAACTGTTGATAAGATGTTTACGTATATCTATGCATGTTACTGGGCTGGTGTTCACTTATCGCGAAAAATTTACCAAACTACCTACTTCAATTTTGATTATTTTACGTTTAATAACGCTAATTTTGAAATCGCTATCTGCTACATATGTGTTATAAAATATATTTCTGTCTGTTGATCTTATAAATATTACCTACTTTTTATCAGCTTTTTATACTTTCGATATTTTTTTAATGTAACTTTGTGATATGGATCACTACTACCGTCTTAATTGTAAATCTTGAGATGGGAATTCGTATGACTGTGTTTTTATGTGCACATTATGATAAGTATTTCTACATTTATACGCCTAAGAATTTATGTAGTGCTGGAAATAATTTTCGTATAGTTATTAGTACTTTTATATGTCGGATGTTATGTTTAAATAGCTGTGTAAGTGTAATATGGATCGCTGCTACCGGCTTACATACGGATCTTACGGTGGGCATTCATGTAACTGGTTTTGTATGTGCACATTGTTATTATTCTTTGTACTTTTGTATTTATGCGCTTGGTCGTTTACACATAACTGGAACTAGCATCCATCTTGGTATTCACCGTCACTTTACGTTTTCACCGTGTTTTGAGTGTGTCTTAATTTTTTGCTATTTTATTGCTAAGGCTTTTGTAACTTTCGATGTTGCCTCTTAGTATTTTTTATCAGAATGTCAGGGGACTGCGATCAAAAACAAGTACTTTTTCTAGAAATGTAAGTATAAATAGCTATGATATTATTTGCATAACGGAGACCTGGCTTATAGATGGTATTGCGGATAGTGAATAAGCGATATCTTATATGGAGACGTGACCGCGACTATGAGAATACCGGCCAGAGTTTGGGAGGGGGTGTCTTGATAGCAGCTAGACGAGAACTTGAGGCCAGAGTTCGCACGGAATGGTGCTCGAGTGCGGAGGATCTATGGATAACACTAACCCTAAGTCATAGAAAACCCAAGTTATCGTACAAAGTGCATATCTGTGTTGTTTACATTTGTGATCAGAAACTGGGCAATACATTAGCAGTGCAGTTAAGTAACTTTGCCAATAACTTAACAGATATTGTTATCAATAATCCAACATTTCTAATTCTAGGTTAACCTTAACCAACCTAATATTGTCTGGCAACCATCAGGTGATAACTCTTCTCTGTACCCGAGTAATTTGCAGGAAGGTTGTCAAACTAATTTAATTGACAATTTCAACATTTGTAGTCTATTACAATGATAGGTTACTCGATCTCGTTCTTTCCAACAACGAAGTGGTTGTTTCTCATTGTATTGACCCTCTTGTACGTGAAGATATGAATCACAGAGCACTTTACGTCTCAGCTGACTTGGCTCAGTTACACAGCCTGCCTATTGGACCCCGTGCGCAATATATATATAGACTGGCTGATTACGATGCCATAAAACGTGAACTGAACAGTGTAGACTGGTACTGTCAACTGAGTTCCAGATCTCTTGAAGATGCAGTGACCTACTTTTACGATACTATTAACCGGTTGCGTGATACTTATATTCCCACTAAGACCGTCACTGCACAGTCTAATTATCCCGCTTGGTACAATAGTTCATTGATAAAGGTCGTAAAAGAAAAAGCCAAATTTGACTCGAAGTTTAGAAAGTATGGCAATCGCTCGGATTATCATTCATTTGACATTTTAAGACAACGGGCGAAGGATCTTGAAAAGGAATTGTTTGATGAGTATATAGCAAAAATAGAATCCAATATCAGTAATAATCCTCGAGCCTTTTGGGCTTACGTTAAGTCTAAAAAACACGCTAATTGCTACCCCACGGTCTTGCAATACGGACAGCGCTCATCTGGGGACGGTGAAGTTATATGCAATATGTTTAGTGACTATTTTCACTCCAACTTTCTTATGCCGTGTACCCAAACTGATAATAGTTTGTCGTCAGACAATATGTAAGACCTTTCCGGGTATGCTGATCACAACAGCTCAGATATTAACTCCGTGGAAGTTGGAGAGGATGAACTAAACATGTTGTTAAAACGGGTTGATTAGAATAAAACCGCGGGACCAGATAATATCCCGCCAGTATGTCTCACCCTTCCACTTTCGATTATTTTCCAACGTTCCCTCAATACAGGTGTAATGCCTACCATCTGGAAGTCTGCGTATATAACACCGATTTTAAAAAAAGGACCGAAAACCGTTATTCAAAATTATAGGCCTATTTCAAAGCTATGTGTGTTTGCCAAAATACTGGAAAAAATTGTTTACAAACAAGTTTACTCAGCACTTAAATTAGGTTTCAACGAACACCAACATGGTTTTTTGAAGGGTCGATCGACTACAACTAATCTTATTTTGTGTACTGATTTTATTTCTAGGTCCATGTCACAAAGATCTCAGGTCGATGTTATATATACAGATTACAGCAAGTGTTTTGACAAAATAAATCATAAAATACTTATGCGTAAACTGTTGGCTATGGGCATAAGGGGAAATCTCTACAGGTGGTTCGTTTCTTATGTAGAAAATAGATGCCAGACAGTAGTTTTAAATGGTTACTCATCGAGAGCAATGCTCGTTCCTTCGGGTGTTTCTCAAGGATCATTACTTGGGCCTTTGTTATTCAACATTTTTATCAACGATATTACTGATTGTTGTCAGTGGTCGAATATTTTATTGTACGCAGATGATATGAAAATTCTAAAACAAGTGAACACCGTTGCTGATGCCCTGTCTTTACAGGAGGACTTGGATCGATTCCAAAATTATTGCTTATTAGACAAACTCGATTTAAACGTGTCCAAATGCTCCGTTTGTACTTTTACTCGCAAATCGCAGCTTATTGTATTCGCCTATAAACTACAGAATACACCCTTAATCAGAGTTAATACTGTTAAAGATCTTGGAGTTACCTTTGATTCCAAACTAATATTTGATTCGTACATCGACAGTATTATAAACAAAGCAACAAAGACACTTGGTTTCGTATTGAGACTCTCATCAGACTTCAAGCATATTAAACCAATAAAAATTCTATACTGTTCTTTCGTTCGCAGTCACCTCGAATATGCCTCGCAGGTTTGGAACCCGATTTACAACGTTTATATTGATCGATTAGAGAGTATACTGCGTAAGTTTTTGAGGTACATTCAATATCGTTCGAAGTGTTTTCTGCCTGATTACCAAGCACGTTGCAAAAAAAATCATATACTTCCACTTTCTGAGCGACGAAAAATAGCGGATTTATCTTTTATATTTTGTATTTTCAATGGATCAATAGATACTGAATTAGTTAATAAAATAGGCTTGTGCGTATCGCCAACCTTTTAACGTCAACGAAATTTGTTATACACTCCTCTAACAACGATACGTAGTAAATTCATATTTAATAAGGGCAAGCCGTACTTTTAATATGGTATGCAGGAACGTTGACATAGATCTGTTTACAACTAGTACTGTAAAATTGAAGAAGATTCTGTGTGAATTTTGCTTTAGGCAATGAATGGAACATCCTTCTTTTTTTCTTTTTTATTTCGGGCCACCAACCAGGTGGACACCGAAGTCTTAAAATCACGCAAAAAAAAATCAAAATCTTACACCCACTTTTTATCACTTTTCTCGACGTTTCACATGATTCTAAGTCTAATTAAGCAAAAAAAATTTTTGTGTTGGTCTGTCTGTTGGTCTGGATGTCTGGATGTCTGTTTACGCAATAACTCAAGAACCACTTATCCGATTTAAAAAATTCTTTCACCAATTATCTTGTTTGGTTAATGGGAAGAACTGATTAGATTTTGGGGTTTTTACGTTCAAGGTTTCGGGTACCTACCATACAAATTGTCCCTAAAAAACTTTTACAAGTGAGTTTCTTTCGAGTTATCAGAGTAACGCGTATTTGACTTTGACATTTGAATGACAATGAAGACGTTTGATTTGATTTCATTTTCTTCATATTTATTGCTCAATATTTATAGACGCGTCGAATAATATGCATAAAGCCTAAGGTCTGTAATTTTGAATAAAAATACTGCAACAAAAATATCTAAGTTTGGCCCGAAGTTTGACAATCACTGTGTGATTTCCACCCCACTAGATTTTTCTTAACAGAACTCGTATGTACTTGAAGCTATCTGTGAAAACTTTTAATTGGCCATCATTATGTTATTAACCTTACTATTGTTAAAATTAGCTGTAAGTTTTCCGAAAAAAAAAAAAAAAAAAAAAATGAAAATGAAAAAAAAAAAAAAAAAATTAACCTACCCAATTATTGGCACTTTAAGCAATACTGTACCTTAACCTGACTCAAATTTTTAATATCTGGGTAGAGAGGTATATACTATCCGTTGAAATAATTCATTATAATGTGGCGATCATATTTGACTACCTATTTTCAATATTTAAATGAGAAATAAAGCATTACATATGTTTTCTTCAAATACACCCTAATACCATTTACTGGCATCTTTGACATATTATTGGCATGTGTTAGACCAACTACTGGCACTCCAGTGCCAATAATATGCACTAATTACTCTATTATTGGCATTTAGAACTTAAAAATCTTCTAGGACGTCTAGATGTTGTGAAACCCTGGATATCTACATATTGTGTAAGCGAAATAAAACTAGTGCTCTCTAAATTATATTTTATTTAGGTACCTACCTACATAAAATTGCAATTTGGTACATTTTTAGGTACAAGGGGTGATCTAGGAACATTTTGGTAACATAATATTATTTCAGTCTTAAGTTAATCAACGTTAAGCATCAATCAGCTATACACTGCACATGATCCCCGACGAGACGCCGGGGTGTCAGGTTACCCATAGAGCATATCCCTCGCACCCCGGCTGACCCTGGGCCATCTCACCACTAACAGCATCGCTCATCCTGTCTCCTCTGAAAGCAGAGGAGTACGGAGAGCGATGTGTTCCCGCCACGTTGGGTATTGGCCGACGATCAATGCCAACCCTATGAAGGGGTGAAGGGGAAGCCATTGACCGCCGCCCAGGGTGTACCGGCCGCTCCGATTCCGTTCCCCCCGGACTGCAGCGGGATCGGAATCGGAGCGACACTCGAGGAGGTTACCCAACACACATACATCTCATACCTGCGATTCGCTGATGACATAGACTTAATGGCGGAGTCGCTAGAGGAGCTAACCCGGATGCTGGACGGCCTAGCTTCAGCCTCGCGACGCATCGGTCTTGGCATGAATTTGGATAAAACCAAACTCATGATCAATGGCCACATTGATCCGGGCCCGGTCGTCGTGGATGGCCACCTTCTTGAAATTGTTTCTGAGTACGCTTACCTCGGGCAAATTGTGCAGTTAGGTAAAAACGATTTTGAGAAGGAGGCCAAGAGGAGGATCCAGCTAGGCTGGGCAGCATTTGGGAAACTTCTTCGAGTCTTCTCGTCATCCATACCGCAGAATTTGAAAACGAAAGTTTTCAAATTTCATTTCGAATAGTTTGAAGAGCTTTTTGCACACTTTCTTCAGTATATTTTTTCCGTTTTTGTACTCCTACTTCACTTCTTTTTTTATATGGCTTCTTATTAGGTTTTTTACCTTCATCTTCGACACCTAAAACCAATTATTGACATGCTTTTACCAATTATTGGCATTACTGCCAGTACTTAAATTTCAACTATTGGCATGGGGCCAACATTTGGAAATCTTGTAGAAAATACGATGATTTCTTAGTATTGCTGTTAAAAACTTATAAAAGCTGATTAAAATAAGGTTCCAATTGCAATAAAATATTTGTCATACAACCCCATTTATTGTCAGAGTGCCAATAAATTAGAATTATGTTTGAATCGCATACCGGTTATTGTCAGGGCGGTAAATTCAAAAGATTTTTTATTCATTGCGAATACTAGGACAAAAATACGTGTGTAAACTATTCAAAACCAAAAAAACATTAATAATCATGTGTAGCCTTAATTAACATGAAAACAGCTAAAACAGGGTGACACTCACCTTAATAAAATCTTAAGTAACTGGTAACAAAACACAAAAGCTGTTACGACATAAAAGAAATTTGAAAGTTTGACAGCTGAGTAATTTTACTGACAGTTGAGTGTTGCCAATTTATATAATTAGTTAACCATAGAATCGTTTTATTTGTGTAGAAACACCGTTTGTTGAACTAGATCCTTATTATTTACTGATAACATTGAAGTGCCAATAAGTTGGAGGAGTGCCAACATTGGGTCATGTTACCCTATATGGATAAGTAAGGTCGGAATAGAGACATATAAAATAAAAAAGTATACTCTGTCGCTTTTTGCTATGTACTAAAATAAAATAAAAATTTACACATGCTTAGATTAAGGTGAAGGTACTGTAGCACTGTGTTTTTAATAAGCCTGATTCCTATATACTTCATCGTATTGTGCTCAAGAGAAGTTGGTTTGAAGAATAATTTATCTGCAACACAAGGGATTTTGGAAAATAGAAAAAGTAAGAAAACAAGTTGCATTCCTGAGACGAGCTCAGCCGAATACAAGGGTTTTTTTTTCTTTTTCTTTATCTTGCAATGGTTCACCTCAGCACGAATCTATTACCGAAAACAGCAACTCGATAGCTCATCTCCTTCATACCCAAAACCGTGACAGAAAATTGGCAACGACGACGTCGACGACGACAACTCGATAGCAATAGGGCTTTTCTAAAGAAAACCCCTAAAAATATAGAGATAAAGAGGAAAATGTAAATTAAAATATTATGTCTTCATTTAGTTTTCTATAACATAAGAATTAAATATGCTAGAACTAAAAGAACACAAGACAAAAAGCTTCGTACTTGAACACCATAATTTTATATTTAAATTCACGGGATCAGACATGTAAATCATTTAGAACTCCAGCAAGTACTTTAGAAACATTATTAGGTTTAAACTTTACTAAACGCTGAGATTATGACAATGCGTTGAGGTAAGTTAACTGCTGCTTGCTTATTTCTTAAGTTAAAACGTAAAATATGAACACTATAGCTTGACAAATTCATGCGTGACACTACCATGGTTCGCGCGGGATGAAGGGCGTAAGGCAGGGAGTTTCTTTTTCGAGTAGAAACCGCCACGGGCTTCATCCGACTGGTGCCTCATCCTACCGGTGCCTCATCTCACCGGTGCCAAGGGAAGGGTGGGTGGTGAAACGTGCGCGCGGTACGTGCTAACCTAACGGCCGTCCCGCGCGTATGTTGCACCACCCTCCCTGCCTTATGTCCTTCATCCTGCGCAACCCATAGGAGTGTCACGCAGGAATTTGCCAAGCTTTAGTAAACTTTACATAAGATAATATTCTCTCTTTTAACTCACGCTATAAATACCTTTATAAAATTCTAAGGTTCTAATTCTTAGCAAAATACCAAAGGTATGTTAACGTTTGAAGAACAGAACAAGAACTAACTTCTTGTTCCTACAAAGTGAGTTTGAAAGAGATTTTCATCAATAAATCTACCGGTCGTACTTTGAGGCCTAAATAATATATGATACGTAGAACTAAATACAATGTCTTTAACGGCTAATACAATCTTAACATCTTCAGATAAATCTAAGGAGTAACACACGTTACTTGTCGTACTTTGATTTTTTTTATTGAATATTCTAACAAATTAGGTTTATTTTAATAACCTAGTACCATAAAACTTGCGAATTCTTATGAAATCTTTTTACAATACATATCTAACAATTCTTCATATTGACGTAGTTACGGGACATACGGAGAAAATAGAAAGATAAATTGCACTAAGCGGATTCCGCGACAGGACAATAAGTTGACAAGCATTTCGATAGAAAAATAAAATCCCGTGACACATAATATTGAACTCTTATTGTTGTCTCTTGCTTCGTTATTCGGAGCGAGTAGCCCCATTCTCAAAGCCTTTTAATGTTGAAAGTACATAAGATAAGGGTCAAAGGTTTATTTATGGTGAATGTATTTTGAAAAGGTATTTTTTCCACGTAGCGTGTATTTTACAGTATAGACTATTTTGAAATTGATCAAGGAAATGACGCTGTCATAAATAGAAAAGGCGTAGGTAAAGCGATTTACATCAAAATATTAATCACTGAACAAAAAGAGATTTTTGTTAAACAAATAGACTCTCGAAAACTTCCATAACACACATTCATAGTGCTTCCCTGCCATTTTGTCGTCCACCTTGTCGCGTCAGTGAATTCTGTATATGGACACTTTGTTGTGCTTTCCAGGTCGTGTTCATCACTTGAAACCACTTGCTTCTCAGTGCAAATTGTAAGAGAGAATTATAATAAAAATTTCGCACTTGTTATTTTACCTCAGAACCTCAGATACTCTAAAGACTGCTATTGATATTGTAATTGAACTTTCTACCTAAAACTAAATTTACAATTTGATTAGTTCAATTATTTATTTATTTGTATTACAAAGTAGGCTAAAAAAAATCGGCCTCTCTTTTTATAATATTAGTAGATATGAATACATTTCTGTGTATTATAATTGTTTGCTTTAGTTAGGCAGTGAGTTCTGATTGAGTTCAACATTGTTAGGATCAAATTTTTGATGTTTTATTCTCCTTATCTACAAATATTATAAAGAGAGTGGCCGAATTTTGTGAGTTTGTTTGTATGTTGATGAATCTTCAGAACCACTGCACTTATTGGAAAAAATATTTCACCATCTGAAAGGTACATTATCCTCAACCGACATAGGCTATATATCAATCAATCAATTAGCCTATTGCAGTCCACTGCTGGACATAGGCCTCTCCCATTTTACGCCATAGCACCCGATTGACAAGGCTATATAATATATTATGTGTAAATTATGATGGGTAAAGTTAAAATGTGCCACGCCATCCAATCAAATGTGTACCTTTTTTTTTAACCGTAGTGATACATATGGTTTGACGTCATTATAAAACGTCGTGAAAGAGTTGGCACTGACTTAACAGAAAAGTCTTATACGCATTTTTGCCGTTTGAATTAATTCGGTAATTCAGTTATTTTTCACTTATTAGTCACTTCTTGGTTTTTGATGTCAAATATTTATTTTTAATAAAAAAAAAATATTTCTTCCTTTTTAGTAACATAACTAACTTATTGAACACTGAAAACTTACGACGAAGAAGACCATACGGCGACAGATAGTTAATTAAAAAAGTAGCCAAGTGCGAGTCGGGCTCGCCCATTAAGGGTTCCGTAGCAGCAAGTAACATAATAATGTTTTTTTTAATTTTTAGGGTATATATATATACATATACCAAAACCTTCTCCAGAATGATAAAATAATTTTCTAAAAACTGCATCAAAATAGGTTCTACTAAATGCAAGATAATCGCGTGCAAACATGCATGTCAAACTGAAAACCTCCTGTTTTGAAGTCAGTTAAGTGTACTAAAACCTTCTGCAGAATGTTACAAATACTTTTTGGAAACCGCATCAAAATCGGTTAAACCAAACGCGACATAATCACGGACAAACGTACGGGTCAAACAGTGAACCTCCTTATAAAATCAGTTAAAAATTATCCATAGTCACGATTGCAATGAGTACGAGATGAAATTTCTAAGAATATATAAGGAGAAACATTTCATTAAGTTCTTGGTGTAATTTAAACAAGCACATCTTTTTCATGAAAAATAAAACAATTTTAACGTCATTATCATTTTACATAAAACCTTAACATTCATTTATATATAGTATCTATTAAGATTTAGAAAGATTCTCTCATCTGTTGCTTTGATTAAATTCTTTTCTGTGTCAAAGCCAACCTAATTTCATCTCGGACAACTCGTTACGTCGTATTTTCACCTTTTCACTTGACACTTGTCTACGTTTATACCGTGGAGATTTTCAGCTAGAAATTAACCTGTCTCACCCAAGAATATAGCGAATAAAAATATAAAAAGAATCTGTGTCTACTTACAAACATTATATAAATAGGCGATTTAGCGAGTAAATGACTATAGAAATATCTTCGGGTCTAACAGAAAAAGATAAATAGATAATTTTTACTTACATCAATTTGTAATTTTTAAAATGTTTTGGCCCCTGAATGACATAAAAAAACAGAAATAAACCACATCATAAAAATCATCTCTAAATCATATCTAAGCGTAGTTTCCGATTGCATTCGAGGCATTCACATCGGAGCCCGGGTTCCTCCTTCTTTAGATTTGGTTTATGCGACTTTCATGAAAGTGACTCCTGTCTTACCTCCCAACCCCAAGGGGAAAGCCTGCGCCAGAGCCTCGTCCGTCAATTAGTATTAGTTCCGCTTGCCGGGTAGATAAGCTTGGCCCCAAGGGTCGCGGTAGGGCCCTATACACCAAAAAGTAATAGTTAAAAAAACTAAAAAACACGCTTTTTAGAGAAAATCGAACTAAAAAAATAGAAAATAAGTTTTAATAAATTTAAATTAAGAATAGTGTTAAAAATTTCAATAAATATAGATTAATAATAGTGTAAATAAAAAAAAATGTATTTCATTTTTAAAAAAGCGTGGGGTGCATGGGTCAATAGGTAAACATATTTTATTGACAGACATGAGTAGAGTGATTATCATTTTGATAATATCTTAAAAAGCTCCCCACGCTTTTTTTTAGAATAAAATACGTTTTTTTCATTTACACTATTATTCATTTATATTTATTGAAATTGTTAACACTATTCTTAATTTAAATATCAAATTAGTGTATTGCCGGTGACAATACACTAATTTGATATTTAAATTATTATATATATTCTATATATATATATTCCTCGATAAATCTACAAAGTTTGAAAGAAATCTGGCCGTTTAAAGTGGGTCAAAATCGCGCCCAAAGGAGTCGGTTACAAACAAACATACAATTATCCAAACAAACATACAGGTGAAGCTAATTAAAAGCGTATAAAAAGGCAGAAATGAATATGAAATGTAAATAAATATAGGTAAACTTTACAATTGATGACATGAACTTTATAACTCAGACTTTTGTAAGCATTGTAAAGCGCCAGTTATGAGTTTAGTTCGAGTTGTTATTCGAGTCTGTAAACAAAGCTGTTCTGAGCATAGAGCAAAAACACTATACCTATGCAATGTTGGATATATTTTATCTCTACAGTATTTTTGCTCTCGTGTAAGTTGGCTATAAGGTCAAAAGTGATATCCAGTCGGCTATTGGTACGCGGTGCTAGAGTGGACCCCTTTTTTTTGTAAACTGTCGTTTTGTGCTGTCTACAGCCCATTTTGACTTTAGTTCTTACAGATCATCTATGATATGTTAGAACTGAAGTAAAAAAGTTAACCCAAGAAACCATGATATTCTTTATAACAAATAAATGATTAAACTGTTACGTATCTCGAACAAAACTCATAAATAATCCATTTCCCATTATCAAGGAACATTTTAAAATCCACTGCCCGAAGATGAAAATTGAAACTGAAAATTATGTAAAACTATCCGTTTGAAATCGAGTGTGAGACACTGTAACTTGGACATATTCGTTATTCATATCTCTAGGGTTAGATATATTTAGTTCTGAGTCACATTTGTTGCTAAAACTCTATTTATTCATATTATATTTACTATCAAAAATATTGTGCGTATATTACTCAATAATTTGGGCCACGCATACACAATATTACTGGCAGTATGTATTTTATTGTCAATATTATGAAGTGTGTGCGGTTCTCATTGACTAACTGTCGTTTTGAGCACTGCTCGTTTTGGTCATTTTTGAGTAATCACTTTAATGTCATGTAGATTCCAGTTATCATCGCAAGTAACGATTTAAATAAAAAGCCTCGTTTTTTATGGTGAGGCAGTAAAATAAAGCAAAGTTAGACGCGTTTTCTTGTTGTGGGTCGCTCAATTTTCACGGTGCCTGTTTGTCATACTTTTTAGTGTACCGTTTTTCTACATATTATGTTTCGTTATGAACCTTCTTCTCCAAGCGTTCACATTATTTATTTGTAAGGTCACATTTACCAAAACGATAGCGATCGAATCAATAACACACCGTTGGTTCGTAAGTAATGTTCCGTTCATACACGTTATGGATATTGCGTGCCGTTTAAGAGGTATTGTTTCCACGTCAACCTCATAATTATTTAACCAGTAGGCAGCTGAAACACAAGTCACGAAAATGTAGCCATTTTTCAGTTTTAAATTTGTGGAAATATGTTCAATTTACTCTGACTACTTGTACATAGGTATATACTTATTTTATGTAAATTAATTATCATATATGATGATGTTTTGCTGTTTAATATGACGATTTAACAAAGTACCTACAATAATAGCCATATTGAAGAGAAAATCAACGGGCAAGGGCCATCCATTAATTTTTAGGTAGATTTCGATGAAATCGATCTGCCTATTGGTTTCTTGACTACTGTCGAATTTAAAAGAAATTTCTTCATAGGAGGTCTAGTTATGACCCCCTGAGTCCGAAATGACCACTGGTCAAAAAGTTTATGTATGTATGTTTCGACTTCCCAAAATTTGCGGCACTCTCACGGTCGCATTTTTGCCCCGATCGCTTTCAAACTGCGGTCAAAAATTGCTTGGGTGTAAACTTAGTTTAAGTTCGTGAACGGGTGGAATGCGGCCTAAGGGGACGGTAGGGCCTCACTTTTTGTGAAATCAGTTTTTCCTCAAAATTTCACGTTCCATGAAAGCTATTCGAACCGTTCTAATTTTATCCCATAGTATACATGAATACCAACAACTTTTACTTATAAACCTATAAGATTAAAACTTTAACTAACAGTGGAGGGGGGAAAAACCAAAAATTTTCGGGAAAAAAATCATAACTTCTTTCATAGAGATAATCGAGTCGTATTACTCCCAGCTAAAATTTGCTATAAGCTTCCAAGAAGTACACACAGGACCATTACGGTATAATGTGGGACTGTTTCAGGGATGCTGCTTGTCACCAATAGCATTTAACATAGTAATTAATATCTTAATTACCAAGTTAATACGTCACGAAAAGAAATGGGGCTATCGGTTTAAAGTAAATAACATATACTCAGAGTCCATCTTAGCTTTTGCTGACGATCTCGCAATACTGACGCGCAATCCAAAACAATGTCAGGAACTATTAAAGGAAGTCGATGAGTTCTGTTCGTGGACAAATGGACTGAGGACGAAGCCCAGTAAGTGTCACTGTCTATGTCTGGGTAGACGGGACACCAAATTTACCTCTTACGACCCGGGACTCTTCATTGGGGGTAAACCAGTTTCCATAGTCGCTGAATCGGTGCCATTTAAATTTCTTGGGAGAAAGATAGACTATAAAGGACGCACACTATCCTTAGATGAAGTTGTCGATACGTTTATAAATGACCTAAATAAGATAGATCAGATACCACTAAACAATATCAAAAAAGCTTGGATATATGACAACTACTTAACATCACGTCTGACTTGGCCTTTTCTGGTGTATGAATTCGGTAAAACCTTACTGGCGAAAATAGATGCAACTGTCATAAAATCGCTAAAATCGTGGCTTGGACTAGCGCACTCTGCTGATTCCTCTGCTCTATTTAGGGATCAAAATAATTTTGGGATGAAACTTAAGAAACCATCGGAGCTCTATAAACATCTTAGAGTTACCAAAGCCCACATCTTAGGAAAATCCCAAGATGTCACAATCAGGGCACTCCCGAAAGATAATAACGCGTCCGAGCTTGAATCTAGACTTCTATTCCATAAACGATTTATGATAGGGGCCCAGTCAAACAGAGTGGGGTTGGGAGTACGAGAGCCAGAAAGGGACCAGGATATACTTAAGTCCTTTCTAAAACAAGACGAAAATGATAAATATCGAGTGCACGCGATGAATTTGGAAATCCAAAATGAATGGTTGACAATGGGAGAGTTCTGCATACCGATGGCCTTAAAGTGGCGCACCTTGATCTATGACTGGTCGCCGGCCCTGTTAAAATTTTATCTTAACGCCTTTCAGATGACCCTCCCAGACCAGAGTAATCTGGTAAGGTGGGGGAAGGCCACAGAAAAACAATGTTATACTTGTGGTGAGGCAATAGGGACGGCTAGACACATATTAGTAGGATGTAGGGTGCTTCTCGATAGAGGCCATTACTCACGCCGCCACGATAAGGTGCTTATCATCATACGTGAAGCAATGAGTCTGGCAGTAGCTAGAGCCCAAAAAGGATTGACTACTAACAGACGTCATATCAACTTTGTGTCTGAAGGTTCATCCATAACACCCAGGAACAAACCTTATTCAATCTTAGATACTGCCCCAGATTGGACTCTCCTAATCGACACGTATGAAAAGCACTACAAAATTCCGGAGGATGTTGGGGTTTCGTCATCTAGACCTGACATATTCCTATATTCTAAGAGATTAAAACATGTGGTTCTTGTGGAACTTACTGTACCGTGGGAAACAAATATACCGAAGGACCACACAATAAAGAAAAATAAATACTATGATCTCACAAACGAATTAATCAAAAACGGTTACGTGGTTAATTTGTATGCAGTGGAAGTGGGAGCGAGAGGTATACCAGCAAAATCTCTCTATAACCTACTTAAAGATCTAGGCCTATCGAGAGCTACAATAAGCTCATTACTAGGACGAATGTCTAAAGCGGCACTAGTAGGTTCGTATCAAATTTGGTTAGGCAGGGAGGGGAACTTGGGTAGTGAAGGTGAGTGTTGATGTACATCAACAAAAGGGGCCCCTTCTAAACCTACACTTGGGTCGCAAGTCCCAGGCACTGTCCCGAGTTCCCAACTCAGCAACGCGATGGACCCGGCACCCGCAAGGAGAATCCATGGATTGCTAAGATTACGGTCCCCGGTGAACATTCTTGCAGTCGAAAACATTTTTAATCGATAGGCCATTTTTAAGTCTAAAATATATGTCTGAAAAGTTTTTCGCTAAAAGTTACCGTTTTCGAGAAAAAAAAATTAAACATGTAAATAAAATAATATTAATTGCTTCACGAAATCTACCTGTGCGTTCCCCCTGCGGGAACGAATTTTTCAACTGGTCTATTTCCCTATTCGACAGTTTTAAAGATTTCGTTACTTGGTCAATTTCGTAAATTCGCTAATTTTCCTTCAATAGTCAGTTTACAGGATTCTTCTGATGAGTATAGTTGGATTGAAAGTAATAAAAAACAATAAGTATATTAAGTATATAAATGTCCCTGTATTGTCCCACATATTGTTCAAATGTTATTGGTAAAATTTACATTTTATAAGGAAATGATTAAACGGGCAATAGATTCATTATTTATTTAGTTTATGAAACACTTACGCTACACGTGACCAGAAGGCTGGACTTCATCTTGCACAAAGAATTAGCATTGCCATTGAACGTGGCAATGCTGCCAGTCTTCTGGGAACATTACCAGTCGGTGATGATGCGGAGGAATTCTATGATTTAGTTCTTTTTACATTTATTTATAATTAGCTTTAAATTGTATTTTTATTATAAGTACCTCTTATCTTTAATTAATAAATATTATTATGTACTCTATACAATACACATAAATTCCACAATACAATACACATAATACACGTAAATTGAAATAAATTAACCATGTCCTATGAATATATAACAATACTTATACATCAATTATATTTATGTAAATGCTACTTTACTTTAGCTTTGTGCATCGCCGAGTTAAGTTGTAAACGTCTGAAACATATCAGTTGTGTAGAGTAACTTGAAAAGATACACCGATTGTCTGTTTATTGGCAACGCGCCAGTTTTGCCACTACTTTCACCGCTTCTGTATTTGAAACAAAATTGAGTTGAATACAATACTTTACAGCCCGAGAAAAAATGAGATTCCATCAAAAACAAAACTTGTAATAAAAAAAAAGTGTCGCAACTCAGTTCTTCTACCGTAAAAAGTTGTGAGATCAATGTAATATCAAGTCAATTAATTTATTCAGTCTAATATTGGCATGGTCACTATAAGATGTTGTTAGGTTAACTAATTACGTGATAACTTAAGACAGAAGATCCCGTAAGAAGGGACTGAATAAATAAACCGACTTGGTATTATAAGGATCTCACAACTTTTTACGGTAGAAGTACTGAGTTGCGAGACTTGGTTTTTTTACAAGTGTTATTTTTGATGGCATTTCATTTCTTTTTGTTTTGTCCTACTTTCTTCTATCTGTTACCTTCTACTTCTTGAATACCAACAGAGGATTTCATATTTTACATATTTATATAGTTAGGTACACTGATTCATTCACTGCAAATGTAACTTTGTAATATCCTATATTAACATATTTATATGGAATTACAAACTTATTTATGCAGTTGCTGGCTGGTGTATATATATAACCGAAATTGCAAAATATTTTAGTTACTCCTTGATTTATAGACACAAATTTTATTCTATATTTGGACCTTCTATGTCTGCTAGAAGTGCCTCAGAGTTTTGATAATCAGTCAGTCAGTCAGTGAGTGAAACAATTAGGAAACATTGACTTTTTTATCATTATTAAACTGATGGTTCAAATTGAATAAAATTTTAAATATACTGCGTTTATACAATTCCTGCTTGGTTACTAAAAAAGCAGGCTTCTTGCTTTATCCATAATGAAGTTATAGAGGGTCGAAAATGACTTGCACTGCTTCGAGAAAAGGATGCTACAGCGGTGCCGTTTTTTTACTCGACTTAGCGGGGGCACTGCCGTGCACCCAGATAAAATATGTCAGCTGCTTATCAAGCGACGTTTGTCGTAAAATTTGAATGAGCGGAAAGGGTCTAAAATTTCTAGATAGAAGGGTTTATAATACTTTCTACATATACGGTACATAATGTACTGCTCTGTGGTTTACAACTATAGGACAAAGATTTAAAAGAAGAGACTGATAAAATTGCATGGTGCTTGGTCTATCCAGAATTCAATCATTGTTCTAAGCTTATCGATGTTACTCTATACCGAATCACTATTATATTGTGAAATTTCATAATCAAAGGAAAACTATGAAAAGAACAAAAAAAGATCTATATATTGAGCAGATAAAATACCTTCCATTTTAGTACACATTGCATAGGTTTGCTAAAGTTTTGTTAAATGAAACAGTAAAAATATAGGTATTTATTCAATAATATAGTGCATCTTATAATAAAAATAATTATTATATATAATGTATACATTATATAATATAATGTTGAAATATCATCACAAGGAAACAAGATACCTTGAGGTAGGTTTTGTGCCGAGTCAGTAATAATAATAATCTCTCCTGATCGTATTCGGCCACGGCGACTTGCTACTAAATATTGAGCCCTTCGTTGGTGCGCTCTCAGGTGACTGAAATAGCCTATTTTTGATGCGCATGTACGACCACATACGCTACAAGTCAGTACCCCTCCGACGTAATTATATTGTATGGCCGCAGGTTATCGGGCCTTGAGCTCGTCACGTTTTGCATCGAGCTCTTCTATTCGCCTCCTCTCAAACTCGGACACCTTGGTGTGCACGGTGTGCCTCCACCGCGGTCGGTCCGCGGCTATTGCCTCCCACTGTGACGGATCCAGATCACATCTCTTCATGTGTCTCTTAAGCACATCTTTGTACCGCAGGAATTGACCGCCTTGTTTGCGCTTGCCATCCTGTAGTTCAGAGTAGAAGATGCGCTTTGTCACTCTGTCGTCCGACATTCGAGAGACATGCCACTGAAGACATTTCCACTGAAGCTGACGTCTCATTAGATAGGCCTCGATTCCACTAACATTTGCCCGTCGTAGAACTTCCGTGTTCCAAACACGGTCCGACCAGTGGATGTTCATAATGTCGCAGAGGCATTTGAGGTGAAATCTATCCAATGTACTGATATGCTTGCGGTACAGGGACCACTTTGGGACCACGTTTTGGATGCATACAGGAGGTTCGGCAGAACGATCGCCATGTACACGGCTACTTTCGTAGAGAGTTTTATGTCGTGTGAACGGAACACCTTTGAACGAAATTCTGCTGTTGACTTCGTTGTCATGGAGGCACCTTGATGTTATGGTGCTGACCAGATATCTAAATTGGTCTACCTGCTTAAGTGAGACGTTTCCAAGTTTTATGTCAGCTGGGGCACTATTCCACGTTTGGGCCATCACTTCGGTCTTTTTAACGTTTATTTCAAGGCCAAATCTGCGACACGACTCATCAAATCTCGACATAAGCATTTGTAGACCCTCTGGGGATTTCGCCAAAAAACACAAATCATCCACATACATCATCTCGGTAATAGTCACGAGAGACACCTTGGTGCGAGCATTTAGTCTTGATAAGTTGAAGACTCTAATGCCATCGGTACGAAAATGAATACGAATGCCATCAGACAGACTTCGTAGGGCCTCCTTAACTACAACTGCAAAGTACAAGGCGAATAGAGTTGGAGCGAGTACCCAGCCTTGTTTTACGCCACAGCTCACTTTAAAGAACTCAGAATCTTCACCTTGTACATTGATACAGCATTGCATGTCATCATGCAGAAGTCGGATCATTCGAATAAATTGTCGTAAATTGTCGGTGCATCCCAGTTTCGCCAGCACCACCCATAAAGCTTCTCGAGGCATACTGTCCAAGGCTTTCTCAAGGTCAACAAAAGATGCGTAAAGTGGTTGACTCTGCTCTCGGCTCTTCTCTAGAAGCTGGCGAATAGAGAAGATAACCTCACACGTGCCTCAGTCCGGTCTAAAGCCAAATTGGGTCTCCGGTAGTATGTCTTTGGACAAGTGTAGCAAACCGTTTAGTAATATCTGAGCAAAAATTATCCCTGGAGAAGTCAGTAAGAAGATGCCTCTATAGGAATTGCAGTCGGATCTGTCGCCCTTGTTCTTAGGAACAAATACATGAGACTCGAAATTCATCAGGTACTCGCGCCTGATCCCACATTTGAACGAATAGCTTCCAGATAGTTTCATGCAATTGGTCACTCCATTCTTGAGTAATTCACCGGGTATATTGTCAATGCCGACCGCTTTCTTATTCCGCTGTTGTTGAATAACGACAACGACCTCTCGCAGAGTCAGTATCTCGGCCAGCTTGTCGTCCGTGGGGAGTGATACCATGGAGCTAATGTGTGCGATGTCCGCAGCTCGATCAACATTAAGCAAGGTGTTGAAATGCTCTCCCCACCTGCAGAGCACATCTGCTTTGTTGGTAAGCAATTGTGTGCCATGGTGTGCTCTCACGGGCACTTCCGTACGAGTCGCAATACCAACAAGTTTGCGGACGTCGTCATAAAAAGCACCCAGCTGCTTAGTATGAACAAGCCACTGCATACGCTCGGTTTTGTCTCGCCACCACTTGTCTTTAATTTTCCGTACATATTTCCGCAGTTTTGCTCCACTACATTTGACTTCCTCTGCCTGGTGGTCATCACGATATTGACGTAGGAGAGAACGGTGTTTTCGCATGGCCTTTGAAAAATTTCGTCATTGTCGTTCAAACCAATCCTCGTGTCTACTGGATTTGACACCCAGTGTCTGCGAGGCGGCAGCGACTAAATTGGATGAGAGCGCTTTCCAGTTAGCCGCAGCATCACCTTTCTCAGCATTTATCGTTTGCAGCACACCACTTATTTCCTAAGCGTAGACCTTACAAGTATCAGGACTCTGTAGTTTCTCAAGGTCCATACGCTTTGGCTTCAATTCCTGATATCTGCGGGGAGAATGCAGACGAAGCCTTAGTTTGGTGATGACAAGCCGTGGTCAGAGGAGCAGACCGTATTAGCATCCCGCATAACGCGTGTAATATGCATTTGGGAAATATCTCTTTGTCGGACAATTACGTAGTCAATCAGATGCCAGTGTTTTGACCCTGAATGCATCCATGTGGTCTTATGTTTTTCAGAGAGTCTGAACATGGTGCTAGTGATCGCTAGTTCGAAAGTAGCGCATAAGGACAGTAGTAGTTGTCCATTACTATTCATATTACCAACACCATGTCGACCCAAGACCCGAGGCCAAGCTTCAAAGTCACGCCCCACCCTCGCGTTAAAATCACCCTTTAAAAGAACGTGCTCCTTAGGAGGTATGTTAGTGAGAACTTGTGTGACTTCTGCATAAAACTTGACCTTCATGTCATCATCCTCATCCATCATTGGCGCATATATGCTGATGATGTTCAAGTAATTGCCGACGTGGACGCAACGTGGTAACGCGGTCCGAGATGTGCACAGGACATTCCTCCAATTTAGATGCGATGCGGGATTTGATGGCGAAACCAACACCAGATCTTCTAGTAAGTATATCCGCCCCTGCGCTCAACCCTCTCCCCCTCGTCAGCAAGATGTGTCTCACTAAGGGCAGCGATATCCACATCGTAGCGACGGAGTTCCCGAAACACGAGGGTAGTTTTTCGGGGAGGGCCCAGGCTGGTTTCACGATCAAGGAGGATGCGGACATTCCACGTTTTGAAAGTTATATTTCGGAGATTAGGAGTACTTTTTTTTTGTGTTTTCGACCACGTTAATGTTGATGCAGTGCCAAGCGTGGTTACTGACCCCAAATGTGTTATGGATTAAGCCTTTTTTAGGACACCTTTTCCAGTCCCCTCCCCGGATTGGGGGAAGCAGGGCTCCTCTAAATAAAGCTGCTTCGTCGCTTAAGGAGCTGCCGAATCACACCGTTAAAACCCAGTGCAGTGCAAAGCGACCATCTACCTTAAGCCGCTTACGTGCAGGCATCAAACAGAGCCCAGTTGGCATCACAACTAGACCCCTCTACCTCCGCCCATCGCCGTAAGACTGCATCAAATCGGAGTCGTTTGTCAGAAGCCAAGTCAAATACGCAGGATATATTATAGTGCACAAACGTTGAAAGAACAGCGACAGTGTCTGTGCAAACACAAGTGCACTCTTATTCCTAAATACCTCTAAGTCTCCAATAGAACGGGGACCGCTACAATTGGTAAGAGCCAGGAACGTCCCTAGGCATCAAGTAAAGTCTCTGATGCTGACCTAGGCTTTAGGCATGGTAGTGCTAGGTCCAGTGGCTGATCGCAGCGGGAGGCATACTACTGCCACACCAGGAAAGACAAGAAAGTGATAGTAGTTATAGAAGTCCCCGTAGTGATTCGAAGCAGTGGGCAGCTATCGAGTAGGTAGCGGATTGAATCACCCACCCAACAATGTGTGTGTGAAAAAGTTACAAGGGGTCAGTACTTTACCACACTCCCTTAGTCACCTTTTACGACACGCACGGGAAGATATGGGGTAATGCAATTTTACTTCACCGGCATCACACGGCATGCCATATATACTACGAGTATGCCTACGAATATAAGTAGTGCTTACAGTTTATCTCTAGGCACATAGGCAATAAATAATTCTCAAGTCATAATCCGCATTAAGGCGAGGGTATTAAATGGCTTTAAGTATTTTGGCGGTCAAGGTCATACGCGGTTATCGCACCGTATCTATGGAGGAGGTCTCCCTCGTGGAACTTGGAGGCAGAAGTACTCGCCGAATTGTATCGGCGGACGACGCTATACCGGGTGGATGGCGGCAGTTGGCCTCCGCTAGAGGAGATTTGCGGGTGGCGTGAAGCCGCCCGCATGAAGATTATGGTGAGGTGGTCGTCCAGGTTAGAAGCTTCACGCGCTGGCTATGCCGCCGTGTAGGCACTCCAGCCAGTCAATGTTGAGTGGGCAGGAAACCCTTTCCTTCCGGTGCTGCAGGTTATTTCCGGGCACGCCTGATTCGGTAGGTACCTGTTCAAGGTCACTAGGAGGGAATCGAGTCCTGCCTACCACCACTGCATCTGCAGTGAGGACTCGGCGCAGCACTCGCCTGCGCGGGGCCCTCACTGCAGTCATAGTGAGTGAACTCTCGCTGGCGGCCATTATCCGATCTATGGCCATCAGCGATAGGAATTTCACCGCGGTCGCGTCCTTCTGCGAGGACGGTATAACGTAAAAGGAAGGTGCGGAGCGGATCACGGAGGGAGATCCCCTTGCTAATCCAAACCACCGTCGGCGAGCCGGGCGGCAGAGGTGCCTTATGGCGCCCTGAGCGTGGCTGCAGATGTGAGGGACGGGGTTTGCCCTCCACTAGCACGTCTAGCCATCCGCGAAAGGGACGACGTCCATGTGTGCCTGGAAGTCGCCCAATCTAGAGTTAAAAGGTGTAGGTGACCGTGCCAGCGAGCACGCGCTAGGGGGGATCGCCATAAAAGGATTCCTGTATAGCCAGGCACCCCCGACAAGGCGCAGAGTATGGCACACAGTGGGGTTTAGTGGGTATGCCCATCCGCTACCTCATGGGAGAGTCCCACACATGGTCTCCAGCTATGGCTTCGTAGCTGGACATGCCGCGTGTAACAGCATTCCCCATGTAGGAAAAAAGGTATTGTGCCGAGTCAGTATAGTAGTTGTATATACTATACCTACGGTGGAAGGGCTCTGTAGTTCGGCCAATACCCAAAAACAGCCACCCAAATACCATTAAAGACCTTAGGCCTATCAGTATACTCCCTTGCCTGTCAAAGGTACTTGAAAGGGTGGTGCATACCCAGGTCATGGAGTACCTGGAACGCTATGATATTCTCCCTGATAAGCAGTCAGGTTTTAGGAAGGGTAGGGGTACAGCTATGGCCTTGTCTGATGTGATTGGCAACATTCTAGAGGCTAGAGATCGTGGAGAGGGAACAGCTTTGGTCCTATTAGACTACTCCCGCGCCTTTGATGCCCTGGATACAACACTGCTATTATCCAAGTTGTCCTACTATGGATTTTCATCAGATACGGTAAAATGGTTTAATAGTTACCTTACAAATCGATCGCAGTATGTGGAGATCCAGAGAGATGATGGGACCACAATATCATCTTCCCCCCTTAAGGTGACTAGAGTGGTGCCGCAGGGATCAATCTTGGGCCCACTTTTGTTCATTCTGTATACTGCAGACATTACAAGCTCCTTTACACACTGTCAGTTCCACATGTACGCAGATGATACACAATTATATTTGTCATTTAAGCCTAGTGATACACTCTCAGCTGTATCTAAAGTAAATGAGGACCTGGAAAGGGTAGTTCAATGGTCAAAAGAACACTCATTAATCTTAAACCCTCTAAAATCAAAATTTATGATACTGGGTAGTAAACTACAAATCCAGTCAATCTCGCAATATGACCCAGCTATAGTCATAAATAGTCAGAGAGTTGCAAGGGTTGATGAGGTCACTAACCTTGGTCTTGTAATAGACCCACAGCTTAGATTTGAGGGACACATTGATAGGGTTGTAAAGAATTGCTTTTACAGGTTAAAGGTTCTATACAATATCCGTGACTACATAGGGACCACACTGAGGAAACAACTGGTGGATAGTCTCATACTATCGAGGTTTAATTACTGTGATACAGTCTATGGTCCATGTTTACTGGCCAAAACTAAAAACCTTATTCAACGAATACAGAATGCCTGTGCCAGATACTGTTTTCATATACCTAGACGCCAACATGTTACACCATATATTAATAACAATAATATACTAAAGATGGAGGCTAGAAGAAAGCTACACTTTGCCACTATGCTTTTTGATATTTTGAAAAGTAAAAAGCCTGTTTACATGTATGAAAAAATATGTTTAAGAAAGATACACTATCCTTACTCTGTCAGGTCTACAACTAGTACGATGGTGGTGCCACGACACAGAACCACAGCCTTCCGGGGTTGTCTGAAGTATGCGGCAATGCGCTTCTGGAATGATTTGCCGCCGCCTATTAGGGACCTAAAAACCAAATACAGTTTTAAAACTAGGTACAGGGCACTACTCCTTGTACATCAAAAGAATATTTGTTGAACTACTATATTACTTTTTTAATGCATACATACAACATACTTACCTTGATGTTTTGGCCCCTAAGTTATATCATTCCGGACTCGCCTGCCAGTACTGTGGCCATCTGTCTGTGGCAATTTTTTTTAATTTTAAGGTATACAAATAAAACTGCACTAGCCAAACGTTTGTGTGTGGACCTGTGATGGGAGAGGTGGTGTTTTTATTTTTATGTCGAATTTAGGAAACCATATAATATACGCCTAAATCGGTGCCTGCCTGGGATTACCTGGCTAGCTGTATGTAGGTATGCATACATGCATACATGAATGTTGTGTGGAAATATGTAGTTAATACCCAACGATATCTATGTTATGTCTATAATATTTAAGAAATTACCTTTGTTACTATGCTGTTGATGAGAATATGAGGCGATATTGCTAGACGACGTCAGGTGGCACTTAAGGGCTTACACTGAAAATCAGTTCTGTGGTGGCTAATACCCACCTCAGTTTATGCTGAGTGTCTGGCCCTTATTGCGGACACATTGTACATTTTCCTTATAATTGTAATTCAATGATACACGTGCTAAGTGAGACCATGTGTGATGTACCAAGCATTTTTAATTTTTTATATTAATCTCTATGTGCCACGTAGGACATGACACGTTGACAATGTCACTAATGTCAATTTTATCACGTGCATGTCACACGCCGCGTTATCTGCTCAGGCGGCGACCACAGATAAGAAATAATAATATCCTTGCCGCAAAACCCCGAACCTTTTTGGTGTTACGACATGGTCGCCGTCTGAGTAGCTGTAGGTCCACCGTTATTTGAGACTTTTATATTTTTAAGTGTAATATTGTTGTGTGGACTTGTGTATTGTTATTATCTCTTGTTTTTTTCTTATTTAGGTTTTTCCTTAATCCTAATATGTGCATGTGTTTTATCTTCTTCTCTTATATATAAAAATGAATTGCTGTTCGTTAGTCTCGCTAAAACTCGAGAACGGCTGGACCGATTTGGCTAATTTTGGTCTTGAATTATTTGTGGAGGTCCAGAGAAGGTTTAAAAGGTGAATAAATATGGAAGTTGTTATCCATTGCAGAATGGCAGTACGAAGTCTGCCGGGTCAGCTAGTCCGCAATAAAAATCAATTTTCTTTCTTCTTCTTCTACGGATATAGTTTGTGCTTACAGTTTATCTAAAATTTATTTAAATATCTTTCAAGTCATAATCCGCATTACCAAGCAATATAAAAGCGTGATTAAGTTATTGAAAGCTTTATCTATTTCACTTTAGATGTGATATACCAAATAAGAATAGGGTGGAAAATTCTATTAAACTTAAACTAAGTACTTACTATAAGTTTATGCATAGTTTAAAAAATATAAAGGCATGAGAAAATATATTTAAATGTAGAAAAAAGTACACAATCGAAAATCTTTAGATTTGTAAAATGGAGTTTCATATGAGAAGATGTTAACCATGATTTGAATTTCAAACGTCATTGAACAGTTGACTAACTTTTTGGTTACAAAAAGAATTTAAGAACTGTTACGGTTCTACACTTATTCGATAACGATACACGTCAACGTAAATTGGCATGTAAAATAGCCGTCTGCAAAGTTTCGGATACCCATTTTTATTATTTATAATCGTGTTAGGTAGCTATTAGCTTCAGTAATGAAATTTTATTAAGGCAAGTTTTGATAAAATGACGTGAGTGAGAGAAATATATCTGGTATATGTATAAAATAAGCACTTGCACAAACGGTACGCTATATAATCTTGGTATCTATAGTTAACATAATATATTTGAATCGCACTCACCAGGTACCTAGGTACAGCCTGGGGGTGGCGGGTGAGGCCACCTGTCACCCCAGCAGAAGCAGGCCGGGACGGTGGGGCGATTAGCGCCCCTCCCCCAAACCGGGGCAAGACGGGGACACCGTGGTTCCCAAACCCGAGGGGGCCATCTCGAAACCGGAGATGGCCCAGGGTCAGTCGGGGTGCGAGGGATATGCTCTATGGGCAACCTTACACGCCGGCGTCTGTAGACCCGAGACGGCGTGCGGTTTTAGTCGGTTCAAGCGCGACATAATCGCCCCCGCTGGCACGCGGGGGGGTATCCGAAGGGATTTCCGCACGATAAAAAAAAAAGGTACCTAGGTACTGTAGCAAATAACTCTTAAAAAGCATTCGCCTTTCACTATTGAAAATAGATTTTACCAAAAACAGATTTTTGGTAAAATCTGTTTAACTTATACTTAATTAATAATTTCTACAGAAATCTAATTCTGACGTAATATAATGTGTTAACTGAATTACATAAAAATGATGCCACCCAGATTCAATTCAATGTTTAGTCATTATATTATTAATAATATATTCCCACTCTTAGTCTTTAGATTTTTGGTAATGTTAAGAATCGTATCCGGCAAAAATGGGAAGATTTGCCTTCTAATCTGATCAGGTACAGACATTAAAGTTGAACAAATACGATTATCAAAATAACTTCTGAAAAGCTGTTACCTTCAGACCAAACTTTTCCACATAACTCATAGAGACAAACGAGGCCAAGATCATTATTGCGGGCAAACTTAGCGCCAGGGTTAACGGTGACAACCGAAGCTGCTAAGATGCGGGCGTGAACATGAGCAGCATGAAGGCATAAGGACCACCAAGGGAACAAGCTGTCATTACCCCTACATTTAAATTGCAGCCGTAACACCATTACCCTGAAGTTTAGAATAAAAGGGTTATAATATGTGGCACAGTTAAATGTACGTGTGAATGTTCTTTTTTTCTCAGAAACGTTACTAGTAAAGTAACTAGTTTGGATTATTACGAGTATATTATATAGCTACGTTTGTACACATGTACATATATAATAGAATTACCCATTCAGAAAAGGTATATAGTATTTTACAGAATATACCATTGCACCTACTATTTGGTTCTGTGTAATGGAGTGCGAGGCAATCAGTAAACATCCCTCTTTACTTACTTTTTTTTTATATAAAGAATATTAGTAACCGAAATTACTAATATTCCCTCTAATCCCTCCAGCTAAGCTAAATTGCTTGTGTTAGGTTAGGTTAGTTAGTAGTAGGTTCACGTCGGTAGTGTAATGGTGAGGATTCGATTATATTATATTTTTAACTCCTCTCATTTACCTCTGATTCATTTCGATGCGGGTTCCAAGATAGTTTAACTTGCCCTGGGACTTCTCGAGTGTCATTATTCGATGTGTTTGTGGGTTCTACTGTACAGAAGTTACAATAGTGGGGATGAGGGTAGGATTAATCCCAAAAGACCAGGCAATTGGGATTACGAGATTGAAAAAATTATGTGTATGTAGATCTGGGAAGGTAAAAAGTGAATATCGCTCATACGGTAGGATTTGATAGGGATAAAGCAATAGTTCAACAACCATGATCGTATCTCTGTAAATCGTAGGAACTGAGTCCTATTTTTTTACGTGCAGAAATCCCTTCGGATACCCCCCGCCGGCCAGCGGGGGTGGTTATGTCGGGCATGAACCAACTAAAACCGCACGGTGTCCTCCCCAAGTGTCTGTTCCCGGGCACCCTGGGTAAGCCCTCGAAAGGATAACTCCAGGGTTACCGGCGGACTTTAGCCGCCACCGCGGTCTCGCCTGGTCTAAACATACATTGTGCCAATTTTATTATATGAACGAAATATTATTGTGTTAGTTACTGCATTGTAAAGGTTTACATAGAGAGCGAGTATCCTACTAATATTATAAACGCGAAAGTTTGTAAGTATGGATGGATGGATGGATGTTTGTTATCTTTCACGTAAAAACGGCTGAACGGATATGAGTGAAGCACAGGTATAGATTATAGTCCGGAATAACACATACGCTACTTTTTATTCCGGGTATAGGTTCCCATGGGTTGCGGGAACGGGATCAGAATTCTATGCGGGTGGAGCCGAGGGCAACAGCTAGTACTTAATATAGATGCGCTATGATAACATATTTTTATCTCTTTGGCCTCAATTATTTTACAAGTAAAGATTAAAGTAAATGTCATTTTTTTCATAGCCTAGGTAAGCGGGCTGTAAGAAATGACATTCAAAACCTTTTTAAATTATTTACTTGGTCAGTGGAAAGAAATATGAAATTCAATGAAATTCCAAGCTCGTTTCTGCAGATATAAAAGAAATCTTGAAACTTAACACAACAGATGGCTTTCGAGTTTATCAAATGTTCAAGAAGTGTATAAATAGGATTTTGGGGTGAGTATTGTAAATATAATAGCATGGGTAGAATATAATAGAGCATTGTTAATAAGTCAAGTCAAGTGAAACGTTGACGAGTTATGATCACTAATGAGTGTCTTTTTAGAAAAGAAATTAAGATCTCAATTAATTTTCTTTTGATACGCAATAAAATCGGGCAAGTTAGCAAATAATGTTATTAGTAGAAGTCCATTTTTTACAAAGTTTGTTAGTTATTTCAGCAGTCTCTAAAAAGCACAATCATATTGGTTTACAGACCTAATGATTAAATTTTCTGGCTATAGGCTAAATTTAGTTTAGAATGTGACCCATACTTTCACATTTGACGGAAGGCCTATCCAACATAAGCTGTAGTGCCTGGTACCCTAAGTATAGAAAATATAAATAAGTTTGTGCTTAGAAAATAGAGACGTAATCCGTCCGCTTGGAGATTAAATTGGGTAATTTTGTAATTATTCGACAAAAGTAATCTATATGTCTGTGTAATTGAATAATATTTGACAGTGACAACCGTAGTTCCGATTTTCATCATTTCACAGTAAGGCTGGTGGACCTTAAGTATCGATTTTATTTCTGCTTGAAATTAAAAATTTTCTGTAATAAATAAAATTATGTTTAAATATAGCACTGCGATTGGCTGAGTAATGCATCGAGGTAAAAATATAAAAAATGTATGTGTATGAACATCAAAAATATTAATACAGCTAAAATGGAGAGTGCCTGTTTATGTCTTAGGGAGTACTTACTTATAGGAAGTTGAAACTTTTGCCAGTTTATTTTGCAAATTGAACTCTCTTTATATTACCCACTTAGAAAAAGTGGGTGTCGATATAATAGATCTACATGTCGCAGGTGGCACTGCCCATTTCGAAAGCAATAAATTTGTTTTATTGCCCACGATAAGGTATCGAAGTCGTTGAAATTAGCACTAAAATATATTACAAGATACTTGTAATACACCATTACTAAATACCCACCTGCAATTTAGGTAATGAGGTTTTCTGGTTTTCTCTTCAATCGACAAATGTACAATGTATAAAGTATGGTACAAAGTTTCATCACAACTATGTCTATAACTAAAGATTTAATAGTAGTACACGTAGAACGGACACTCTACTAAAATGAGTTACTTCACCCTACCATACAAGTTACCCGCAAGTTTGTTGGCAGATCGTAAGAAAATTCAATCATGTGTCAACTCATGCAGTAACACAACATGTAGATAAAAAAAAACTTGTAATAAAACACACAGTAAGTTTAAAGTGTACTAAGCTCCCTCACGACCATAAACCACTCGCTATAGCGTGTCACCTCTAAAACGTCACTTTGAAATTTCCTGGAGAGCACCACGGCCACTCCGCGTTTCCCACTAGGTGCACCTATGGAGATCAGCTTACAGCCATCTCCGTTACGCCGGGATCTACTACCTTTCCACCGATTCTTGCATATTGTTCTTTCTGGGGAGTGTATCTTATATTTATGAGGACTTATTCCTTCACGTGATCGGTCAACTCCACAGAAAGGATTCACGCTTTTTGACTAATAGCCGTGCCTACTTGCATCAAGAATTCGGCGAAACTCCTGCACGCCGTTTTGTGGCGGCGCTCTATCTCGCACGGTCTTGCGCGTACCATATTTTATTTGGCAATTTCAGCTTTTCCGGAGGCAACTGCCGGCCGACCCCCCAACCCCGAGAGGAAAACCTGCACCAAAGCCTCTTCCCTCAATCAGTAGGTGCACCTGCTTACATGTGAAGTTGATTGAGCCTAGAAAATCTTGGTTAGACCCCAGTTTCACCCTCTACCTGTCTCTTCGGAGATATAAATATGCGAGTGTATAAAAGGAAGAATTATAGAATGGAACTGCAAGGGGTCGCACATATAAGCGTGTTAAGTTTTATGGTTGCACCCTTTTGATAATAAAATCTAAGTGTCTTGTGTCGCGATATTTTCTTTTCTCGTGATGTCTATTTCGGGGTGTTTAGGATGTTTTGCTGCAAAGAACTGTCGTTATTATTACCATTTTAACCGTGTTTATTTTCTTACGTACGGATACCTCCTTGCCTACCGGAGCTAACGGTGAGATGGGTATGTCGGACTTGAACTTGTAACGTTGATAGTTGATTACAAGTTATTTAAGGGATTGAATAATAAAATTAAACATGAAAACGGTAGACACCGTTCGATTTCGGTTGGTTTGCGTCAGCCATGTAGTAATAGAATCTGGTATGCCTGGTGACCCTGACGCGTTGATGAGGATCGGATCCCCCCCTCTCCTAAAGTGAGGCGCGTGCGAAAATACGAGCAGCCTTTTAACCCTTACTATAAAAAGGATTTGTTCTGTGTATTACTTGGCATGGGTATCGAATAAAAAACTAACATTGACTTTCAAGTATCTAGAAAACAAATCTAATGTTAGAATATTGTTATTTCTTTGGAAAACCGTGGTTCTATGGTCATATTAGATCATATTAGATTTACCATGGAATCAGGGTTTTCGGACCTAATATTATATACAATAATTTACATACAATATATACATAAAATAATATACATATAATATATACATATAATAATTTACATAAAATTATATACAATAATTTAATTTAACGGGAATTAACGCGATCATTTATAGGTATATACATACCTTTGGATTGCCTGACGTTTCGACCAGGTTACACTGGCCGTGGTCACAGGCTGACTAAATTATTATTACATTATTACAGGCTGCTTAAATTAAATTATTGAATATTAAAGAACGCGAAAGTTTAAAAATTAATAATATTATTATAGTTTAAAGGTTTTGTAATATTGCTCAAAAAGATACATACAACACCGTTCAACCTATTTCATGTGGGGTCAATTTAAAAATATATATCAATTCTTAGTATAACCTCCTACTGAGAAAATAATGTTTTTCGAACCTGTAAAATTTTATTTGACGACATCAGAGTTTGATGTTTATATTTAATATTAAGTATTCGCGTGGCCATGGGTGATTAACCTTTATTGAAAAGAAGTGGAAAGTAAGTGATTGATTCATTGAAATTTCGAGCCGGTAATTTGGTATAACTTGCATAATAATATGTATGCGCTACTGAGGGTTGTTAAATCATTACAGCTTTTTTGGTGTCACAATCAAATCAGTAGTATTTATGACGAGCGTCAATCGTATACTTTCAAGCCAAGTTTTTGCTTACCAACCTAACAGTAAACCAGCTGTAGCCCGTGTGGAACTCTGTTCCTGTTCCTGCAACCCATGGGAATCTATTCCAGGGAATAAAAGTAGCCTATGTGTTATTCCAGATTATAATTTATCCTTGCACTAAATTTCCGCGCGATCCGTTTAGCCATTTGAGAGTGATTAAGTAAAAAACATTCAAATTTTCAAACATCTTCACAAACTTTTACATTTATAGTAGGAGATAGGATAGAAGGAATTAGGATAAAGTAGGAAGTAGGATATAGTGAAATATCAATAAAATGATGATGTGATGATAACAATAAAGTCCCCCAAGTGTCTCTAACTCCTTTACGACCTCATTTATGTCTAGACTTCTCTTTTTGGGTCGACTGTTAACTATGAGTTACTTCATATAAATTTTGTAACTGTTACTGAATATTTCTGAAACTAGAATTTTCTAAAACCAACCAGACTTGTCTTCATCGACCTCATTTTCGACCAGCAGGAATTGTATTCCGAAAGTACGGGAAAATCCATCCGAAATTTAAAAAAAAATCTGTTCAGTGTAGGTATTTATTAGAATATTTAGTACATAAGATTAAGGTTAATACAAATATCACTATACTACATAACCTGAAATAAATAGCTAGTACTGTTAGTATCAAAATATGTTGTCATCACCTTCCTGACCGATTCAAAGACCGAAGTTAGATCAAAATGTGCCAATTCAGGGTGAAATTATGACCAGGGACCTATAATTACTTTACCCTCATTTTATACGAAAAGGATGCTCCGGCAGAATGGCGCAAACTTCTTATGCAGCACGGAACTATTTAGTTTTTTTATGAGATATGATAATATCTGGAGGCATAAAGGCGGCCGAATATTATTTATTCCCAACCCATCTATTTCATATACAACGACCAAGATTTTGACAGAATAAATGGTTGTAGGCGGAAAAAATAATATTCGTTAACACTGAATTATTTCTTCTTTATATCGTTGTCATCCAAATGCATTAAATTCGACTACTAGTTTTGTCAAAAAAATATGTTTCATACATATATTATACCATCATGATATTTAAAATACTAATATTTAGGAACACCTTCATACAAAATCTCGTAGAGAAACCCCAAGGTGGACAGACGACTTAACAAAGAGCGCAGGGACTCGGTGGATGCAGGCCGCTACAGACCGGTAGAAATGAAAGTCGATGGGAGAGGCCTATGTTCAGCAGTGGAGTTCCTACGGCTGATATGATGATGATGATACAAAATACTACACTATTAAAAATAATGCTTATTCAGAGGAATACAACTTTCTAGTTGGTTTTAGACTAAAGTTTTCATTGTGGTCATTGGTTAAATTATTAAGTTATAAAATGTGTACTAATTCGCGGTAGCCTAGTGGTATGGGTAATGGACTGCTGAGACGAGGTCTCGGGTTCGATCCCAGGTTTTACCATGACACACACCAATGACTTTTCGATGCTTTTCGAAGTTATGTGTGTATTTACCGCAGGTTTATAAGTGCCCGGTTAATGGCAATAGGCTCGCCACCTATTACATTGGGACCTAAACATAAACTGGCGAAATGTGGGTGCTAGCACCTCTGCCTACCCCTTCGGGGATATAGGCGTGAGTTTATGTTATGTTATGTTATGTTACTAATTATTACCTTTATAAAAGCTAAATTGTTCAATATTATACATAATAACATCCACATTAGGTACTTTCTGTAAAAATCTAATTTATTGCACCTTACATAGTGATTACAATGTGTGCACTTAGGCAGCCATAGTAGATATTGTAATTAGGTTGCGGTCACTTCTGGTATGTTACAAAGAGAACTGAATTTTCTGCTACCAAAGTTTAGATTTTATCATCTATTCACATGAAATATGTTAGTCATTAAGAAGTATATTAATTAATACGGTATATAAGTATGAATAAATTATATTTTGATCACGTTTTCTCTAACCTGAATAATATTTTTGTATTGAAAATAGTAGATCAATACTCTTAGAAGTCTAATCAAGAATTTTTTAGTTTCGTGTAATTCGTACAATTATCTGAATCATAGATTTGTAACCTAATAAGTAGATAAGTTCCATAATACTATGAAAAAATACCGTAAATAAGTACTGGACTCTTTTTTTTTTATACGTGCGGAAATCCCTTCGGATACCCCCCCGCCGGCCAGCGGGGGCGGTTTTGTCGTGCATCGACTACAACCGCACGGTGTCCTAGACGGATGGATTGGGTTAGAAGGTTAATAACCTAAACAACCTAAACTTTAATACATTTTTTGATAATTGATTTTATTTACTTGTGAAAATAAATACATTTTTAAGTTAACTTCTTTATAATTGTATTGCGTATTGAAAACATAGGATCACCATCCTATGTTTTGCAAATGCAATACAATTATTTGATGCCTGATATTATTTCCAAGAAAATCTTAATTAATATTTCAGTTACCGTTTTGATATTTGGTAATGGAACAAATATTATTTATTAGAACATTAAAAATACATTTATAAGGTAATTAATAAAACCATACCCAATTACAAACTTAACAAAAAAGGTCTAATAAAATATTTACTTCCACTTTCAAATTAAATTGAGGATTAATTTGCGAAAGGAACTACAGTAATCAAGCATTACTAATAAATAAAGAGAATTGCTTTTAAGTTAATTAATTGATAACGTAATTAATTGAATCAAAACACTTTCAATCGTTGTTTCTTGCTATTTTAATGGAGATGTACGATGTAGTCAGCGATATTAATTAATTCATACCTATAAAAGTCAGAGGCAATTGATTGTCTCATTCATCAACGGTGAGCCAAAATGGTGGCACGTAAATTAAGGTTTGGTAATTTCAACTTTATGGGCTAAAACAGGTTATATATTTCGAAATAATTCGATTTAAAAAAGTATCTTTTATATTTTTTGCATGGTCTACATGCATTTACCCTGTCTGATGGCAACCTTTAAGTAAAGTGTAATGAATGATGGTCATCATAATAAACGCTAACCATGTCAAAATTTCATGGGCACAGGGATAGACTACAGTCTGAAATAACACAGGTTACTTTTTATCCCTAGAATAGATTCTCATGGGTTGCAGGGACGGGATCTAAATCCCACGCGGGCGGATCCGTGGGCGACAGCTAGTGTCTATTAAATGCTGTTCATAGCTATCCCGGTGATGTATACCATTATGTAAGAAGAAACTGCTCTGTCTCATCTTATTCAGGACTCCATTTTGTATAGTTAGAACTCCCTGTATTTGAGTAGAGGAAATTTTATTTTTGCTTTCACTTTCAGTGAAATTGACTAAAAGCTACATGAGTTTCATAATTTTAAACAACGGTAGCTTAAAAGCATAATTTCTATGTATTTTCAACCGACTTCCGCGTATTTTTGTCTTTTGAATTAAATTAGTAATTCATCATTATTTTTTTAGTGTCGTTTTTATTGGTTTTATGGTTTTTGAAGTCGGTTTTACTTTTTTTTATTAAAATTTTACTTACAGGACTTGTAGTATCATCGTAAATATGATTACCATAATATCTGATTTCACATTATGAATCTGAAATCTTAAGTAATATTTACACTAACTGGGAACATCCATTGTTCAGGTTCTTCAGTGATAAGTATTTAAATGAAGGAAAATAGTTGGGAATTAAAATTACAAACCAAGAAAGTTATAAACATAACTAACTATTATTCAAACTAGACTAAAATTAAGCATAGAATATGTATCAACTAAGAACTAACTATATAGAGGCTATACACTATTAGGTACATTAGCTGCAATGCTGTGGCAATGTGCAAATACCAATTGCATTTGATATGAGGCCTGATACTGTGACCGTAGTTCCCACAACTGTTTAATATATTACACACAGTAGATTCGGGATCAGAAATGTTTAGTTTAAAGTATGTGTTTGTTGACTTGTTGTTGTTAAATCATCTCAACAATATTGTTAATTAGTTTTGTACTTGATACGATATTCTATGGATAGTTTAAGCTCAAAAGAGTAATATTAAGACATAAACTGCCTTAGATACTATTGTAAACATTATCATAAGCATATACGAGGTTAGCTTGCACTTTGGAGCCCTGGGTCCACTTGTGTGATTTAGTTTACGGCAGCGACTATGATCTGGCCTCCCAACACTCAGAGGAAAGCATCCATAGCAAAGTACCTAATTTTGTTTTTTTACTTTGTGTTGATTTTGAATTGAAATTGAAATTGTTTCCGGCAAAGTAAAATACAATGGCCACGACATGTTTTCTCATGAGTACAAGGTAACTAAGGGATGGGCTGTTCTTCATCCGGCGGTGAACATAGTCTTCCTCATAGATGATAATCCTATTATGTCTCACCGTAAAAAAGAGTTTATAAAAATAGATAACACTAATTACGCCTGAATTATTTTGTAATTGTAATTTTATACAACTACTAGACCAAAGTCGACCGAACGAATTTCGGCATTATAATTATACTCGAAGTCTTTTAAAGGACAACTTGAAAACTGAAAGTTGAAATATAAGTTCCATTAAAATTATACTTTACGGAGTTTGCTGAAGAGTCACTTAAATAATTAATGACTGGTGTACTAGTATTTTGATGAGGTCATGAAATTTGAAGAAATGCTTGGGAACGGGAAGTTGACGGGGTATCGGACGACAAGACATCGTTCGAGCAGGAATGTATTTGGCTTGATATTTACTGTTTTAAGTTTACTCATTTATTCATTTTTAATTTAACTGCTTGCACAAGGTTTATGGCGCTTTGATATTTATCATTTTAATGTTTCCAATATTCTGGATATTACTTCTAAGAAGCCACGACTACATCGTATTTGAATATATAAATTTTGGAACACAACAAAATTGAGATTGCTTTAATGTACTGTGTAATTAATACAAACTAATTAGAAAATTAATATATTTACCTAAGGCCTTCGATCGGGTCTCGCACAGAGGTCTTCTTTCGAAGTTGCCGTCTCATGGACTGCCCGAGGGACTTTACGAATGGATCGCCAGTTTTTTGACCAATAGAAGCATCCAAGCCGTCGTTGACGGCAGCTGCTCGGACCGCATGGACATAAACGCTGGTATTCCACAAGGCTCCGTGCTGTCTCCGACCCTGTTCCTCCTGCCTATCAATGACATGCTGTCTGATGACTCCATTCATTGCTATGCGGACGACAGTACCGGGGACGCATTTTACACGGGCCGGGCTAACATCCCTCGGTCCGCAGTGGAAGAAAGTCGCGAACAAGTTGTGTCTAAAATCGAGACTACTCTCACAAGAGTGTCCGATTGGGGTGGACTAAACCTGGTCCAATTCAACCCCACTAGGACACAAGTATGTGCATTCACCGCTAAGAAAACCCCATTTATTGTAGCGCCACAATTCCTCGACACACCCCTTAAAATCTCCAAAATTATCGGGATCCTCGGTGTCGACATTTCCAGCGAGGTCCAGTACCGTAGTCACCTGGAAGACAAGGTCAAGTTGGCATCTAAGAAATTTGGAGTGCTCAACAGGGCGAAGCAGTACTTCACTGCGGAGCAAAGACGTTTTTTTTTTTTTTTTATAAAGAATATTAGCAACCGAAATTACTAATATTCCCATAACCCCTCCAGCTAAGCTAAATTGCTTGTGTTAGGAGTGGGTTCACGTCGGTAGTGTAATGGCCAGGATTGGAACCGGGGACCTCTCGATCGTAAGGTCGACTCCTTAAGCACTAAGCTACCGACGCTTATAATAAAACTTCTTCTTTATAAGTCGCAAGTCCGGCCCCAGATGGAGTACTGCTGTCACCTTTTCGCCGGAGCACCTAGATACCAACTTGACCCGTTCGACTCGGTGCAAAGACGGGCGCTGAGGATCGTCGACAATCCCATACTTACAGGCAGTGTAGAACCTCCTAACCTTAGGAGAGATTTCGCCTCCCTGTGCGTTTTCTGCCGCCTTTAAAATGGGGTGTGTTCAGAGGAATTATATGATATGATGCCCACGGCCACATTCTATCATCGCACCGCTCCCCACTGACAGGGATTTCATCCTCACCCGTTGCGACCGGAAACGGTGCGTACAGTTAGGTATGAAAGGCACTTTATTCCGCGCACCCTCAGGCTGTGGAATGATATCCCTGCTGTGGTTTTCCCAAGCGACTACAATATGGGGTTCTTCAAGAAGGGCATTAGAAGGTTTTTGCAGGGTCGGCAGCGCGAGTGTAATGCCCCTGGTGTTGCGCACGTCCATAGGCCACGGTAACCGCTTCCCATCAGGTGGGCCGTGAGCTTGTCTGCCATTGAGTGGTATAAAAAAAAATTACGAATATTAATTTTCTAATTCAGTAATTTCAACGAGAAAATGTTATATAAAATATGCAATTAAATTATTGATTTAAATATTTCTAATTTTTTAGGTAAAACTTAGTGTGTCATGTTATATGACACGCAGGCAAATTGTATCTTTATTTTTCTCGTGCCGAAATCCTCATGGACACCCACTGCCGGTCAGCGACGGTGGTTATGTCGCACTCGAACCGACTAAAACCACGCATCTTCTCGGGTCTCTAATGCCGGGTTGCAATGTGACCCAATACGGCAATTCCCTCGCACTCCGGCTGACTCTGGGCCATCTACGTCTTTGAGATGGCCTACTTGGGTGTGGGGACACCGTGGTTCTCACACCTTGCTTCGGAAAAGGGGGGCGCCTGGCACCCCGCTGCAATGGTGTGCCCTGCGCTTGGTTGCCCAAGTCGTTTCTTCCACTCTATCACGATAGCCTGGCGGAGCTGAGATTTCTGGGCCTTGGTTTTCGAAGCTTAGGATTCTGTCCCAGATCCCGCGCTACTTTGCGCCACTGGTAAAGGGCTGCAAGGGCTCTCGCCTCAAGATCCCATGGTGGAGTTCCAGCAAGGAGACTCGCCGCTTCAAAGGAGATCGTGTGGTACAGGGGTCTTATTAGATGTGTTGTGGGTTGATGGCCAACAGGGTCATACCCTTATGACCCTGTTGGCCATCACCCAGTTTTCATGGTTTCGACAATTTCGAAAACTGGCCCCGAGCGTAGGTGGAATTGTAATTGCAAATACTATTTGAACCTATAAATTAATTAAGCAGCTAAGAGATAAACTGCAAACACTATGTTCACAACCTCTGTTATATCACTTAAAAGTCCTTCATTTAAATCTATTTCCTGTTCAATTTAGTTTAATTATCTTCACGGCCGTTGTCAAGTTAATTTCAAAATGTATTCAACTTATTATCACCCGGAATTTACTTACTTTAGATATATAAAAGTTATTTTTTTCGTAGTAATAGTTACATTTTTAACCGACTCGACTTCATAGCTGACACTTCTCATATTTTGAAATAGAAAAAGGAAATGATCAGCTAAACTCATGGTTAGAGGTACTAAAAAAAGTAGAAGTTAGTGTGTTAGAAGTGGGTTCACGGCGGTAGTTTAAGGGCCAGGATTCAAACTCGTAACCTCTCCATCGTAAGGCCTTTCTTCCTTTCTTAACTACTAAGCTGTTTTTTTTGTTTCTTCAATAAAATCATCTTGAGTTTGATGTGGTTCAGGTTATTTGACTTGCTTTTATTAGCTCGACCAATATACATGAAACAAATAATCTTTTAAACAACAATTCTTATGAATTTTAAGACATTTATAATAATTTAAGTTTTCCATACGCTATAATTGTGATACTCTCTACAATATCAGTTATCCAATTGCAATAGATACGTAATAATCCTAGTTAAACAAATGTCTGTGTACATAACATTTTATTTAACGCCAATATTAGATTCGCTCAAACTGAAGTCAAATTTAAATAGTTCGAAAATATCTCATGTGGCCGTGATATTTTATTCTACGAGGATGCTCTCGTTGAGACCTTAACTGCCTAAAAAACTATACGATAAACAATAAATAGTAACGCTCGGTTGATTTTAACATAATCGGGCAATAAATACTGCTATAATTCTTGGTATTATCCCTGAAAAAGGTGATTCAGCCTCAGCCGTCGTCCTAGTCAGTATTTGATATTCGATATACGCCTTTCAAGCCAGTTTTTTCCGTATAGCATTGGTGATAGATGGGTTGCTATCGTTAGGCACGTTTTGAACACGCATCGTAGCTACCGATTATGGAGTATAAAACCGCTTATGTGGTTTATTTTAGTTCTTTTCTTCGTGGCTTGGTGAAAAAGTATTGGTAGCAATAACTGCGTAGGCTAACGACACACTCCTTTCGTGCTAGTATTAAATTTGTGATATGGTTACTACCTATTCGCATGTTTTTATTATTGATTAGCACTTTAATATAATATAATTTATACAAATACTCATAAACAATATTAGATATACGCTGGCCAGTTGCTGGTACCTAGGAGCTATGACCCTTAATAATACTGCTTTAACTATAACTTGAAACACCAAAAAAAAATCTTTTAAAATTTAGCTTAACTCTTTTAGACTACGTTGAACATGAGAAGTCTTACTTAACAAAAGATTCTGCTTCAATTACGAAGTGAATTTCAATTATGTGAGTATGAATTTAAAAACTTCTTTAGACTCCAGACGGCGTGCGGTTTTAGTCGGTTCAAGCCCAACATAACCGCTGGCCGGGGGGGGGGGGTACAAGAAGGGATTTCCGCACGAAAAAAAAGGTACTCCTACGTTAAGGAAAGGTCCTGTGAGACGTATTTTAATATTTTACTTTAAAAATTAGAAATAAATTGTAATGAATTTAGTATAATATGTAGTGCATATTCAAACGGGGACCACGTGTACAGCCGCTTTCTCGAGAGCAAGAAACCGTCGATTGAACGTTCTACTGACAGATACTCATTAGACAGACATGACAGCTGACACCACAAGTTCCACGGTTGTGTTACAATTAGAATAACTAAAGTAAACACATTTTCTAACGGTATATTTAATATCTAGATTCTAGACTATCTATGTATTTCCTACTATATTCTATCCTACTATACTACTAATATTATGAATGTGAAGATACAAGATGTTACATTTGTATGTTTGTGACTCAATCTCGGTCTAACCGCTGAAAGGATCTGGCTGAAATTTGGTACAGGAATAGATTACAGTCTGGAATAACACATAAGCTACTTTACATCCCTGGAATAGGTTCCGATGTGTAACGAGAACGTGATAAGAATTTCACGCGGGCGAAACCACCGGCATCAGCTAGTACATAAAAAATATCTAAAAAACAAATGTTTACAGAAATAACAGAATATCTCTCCTATTCTGCCATTCCGAGCCTTCGAGATTTCTATGTTGTTTCTAATAAAATACAACGTTTATGTCGCAATTTAAAGCTTGCAGTAAGCGTAAGGGTACTCTTAATTGATGTTCCAGGTTTAATTACGGCCTACGACAATCGATCCATCAAAATAGGCAGTGGCATTAATATGAAGTGTATGCCAATAATGATCGATGAACTTAGCAGTTGATACGATAATGGAAACGATGAATAGCAATGTGATTTTTGATTAATTTGTCAATAATCTTGTTTTTGAAAATACATAAATTACTAACCCAAACTCACAGGCTTACTCTTCTCTTTGGAAAAAAAACTTCGTATCTTCACAAATATTTGAAATCTTAACATCAGTCACAGAATCACCTAAAATGTAGATATTAAGCGTGACTTATACCTAAGAGTTTTAAATTGTTTTATATCCTCTTAATTTTAATATCACAGTCACCATAGTTTAGGAGACCACACTTTTTAAAGTTGAAAATATGCAATTTAAAAAAAATAGTTAGGTAGCTATCTCAGAAATAAATTGTTAGACTATGAGTTTATCTTACACTCTCTGAGCCCTGGGCGCGTTTCTCTTTTTGACTTTAGTGGAATGTTTTGTACTATACTGTTTTAAAACCCGTCAAAAAACTAACTCGTGAAGTATACTTGTCACATACTAAATCTTACTATAGTGCACATTGCACATATTACTGCTGTGCTCTTTTTTATTGGTCCCGTCAATATGATTTCGTCTCGCTTGATGGTAAGCTATGTTTAACCTCGCTTTTAAAAACAACAAAGACACAACCACTCTACTTACGATAAAAACGAAACAAGTTAAAAATGAATTAAAAAAATCATAAACATAAAAAATAATAATAATAATCATAAAAGAACAATTACTCTCTTCAATGTAAGACAAATAAGCAAAATCTTATACTTAAATTAATAGTATTGACCTTATTCGTTAGCGTAATCTAACTTTTAACTTACAGTCTATAATGTCTCATGAATAAATTACGGACTAGTAGTTTGAAAGAGAATAAAATGCTTTCTTTTATTCCGTTACTTATTTACCGGAGGCTATTTAACCTCTAAAGACAGTGTTTCGATAAGGGACTGTATTATTCAGATTGGTAGATTGCTTTCTAAGTGTTTAGAAAAGGAACAATCTCAGCCGTTATCAACTGTATGTTAAAAGGCTTCTTTGATACGCTTGCTCGGTGTTGGACATATTCGGGATTAGATAGATTCGTGATTTGGCAGATTCGCGATTGGACAGCTTCGTGATTCGGGAGATTCGGGATTGGACAGATTCGTGGATTGGGCAGATTTTTGAACTCGACGGATCCGCTACACAGCAGAAGTATAATTGTATATAAAATAGCAAGTGAAACCAAACCGGGGTTAAACCTTCAACTTTTAGAAACATAAAAAAAAGAACTTGGGTAAAATTTCACATTAGCAGTCTATACTATTATAAAATTATAATTTACTTGTGTCTCCAACCACGCGGAGGTCGGTTATCGTTTTTTGGTTATATCTCCGGTTCGTCTTAACCAATTGCAATAAAACTTACGGCAGATTTGAAGCCTGACCAAGACCTTTCTTACAGAAAAAAAACGACGGGTTGCACTCCGGGAGTGCCGGCAAAAGTGAAAACTTGAATATTAACGTTGTGCATTTTTGATATTTTGGAATGGTTAGGGAATAATTTTGCACGAATTGCTTTAATTATCAGTATAAAAGTACTATCATTTATGTGGTAAAATATAATATTCATTTATCGTACACAAACATGACAATTTAGATTACATTAAGAATTTAACACTTCAGAACTATTACAATTATTTTACATTATAAAGTTTATCTCTCAGAAAAATCAACTTCCATCAATAATTTCAACGACTTTTTCACCATCATTATTACCAGAACCACCATCGCCAATATATTTATAAAGTACTCACTCATTTTCATTCGCTATTTCTTCGTCACTTTTTTCATGAATAAATGCACTTTGTTTATTTTCCATTTTATATCAATAGATTTATAGCACAAAATATAATAAATTTTACAAAAAGTTATATGATGACAAAAAGTGTTTCTTGGGCCTCGGTCGGAATCGATCTCAGTCTTGACGAAGTCAACGACCACTCATTAGACGAACGCGCCACCGAGGTTGTTAAGTACAGTGTGAAATTAGCGCTTCTATATTCGTTGTCTTACGACCAGGTCACGTGTTTACTGACGCGAATTTAACGCTTTTAACCCATTACAAAAAAGTGCACAACGCCGCTAAAGAAGTTTTCACTTCCAAAGAACGCACCAATTCTGTTCAGTATTTTTTTTTGTCCATCGCGAACTCCAAAACAATATATTTTCGTGTTCAGAGTCGTTCATTTGACATAACCCAAGAATTTTTATTATAATATCTCCAATGTTTAGACACAACTTATTTACAATTTTATCATAGTATAGATAAATAAATAGAAAACAAATTCGAAGTAATTTTCCTGCTAGCAAAAGCCACAAAGACCTGCCAGTAAACAGTAAAGTAAACCGATACTATTCGCCATTCATCGATGAGCAGTACTACATTCAAGGAAGCTCCGAAAAATACTAGTAGTCTCATTTAGCGTGTGGCTATTTCTCATCGCCATCTGTCATCATAGAAAAAGTACCCTGCTGCGTTACATTTCTATTATAAATTACAGTCCACTGAGAGGTTAGCCAATCCTAGTCCGGAACACCAAGTATTCTAAGCGTTTAACGAAATTATTCACTGTTTGTGGAACTGATTGCTTATCTAATAACGTTATGTAATTCATAATTACTTTTAAATTGATACTATAGGACAATGTGTACCTTTTTTTTTTTCCGTGCGGAAATCCCCTCGGCTACCCCCCCGCCGGCCAGCGGGGGCGGTTATGTCGGGCTTGAACCGACTAAAACCGCACGCCGTCTCGGGTCTGCAGACGCCGGGGTGTAAGGTTGCCCATAGAGCATATCCCTCGCACCCCAAATGACCCAGGCCCATCTCCGGTTTCGAGATGGCCCCCTCGGGTTTGGGAACCACGGTGTCCCCATCTTGCCCCGGTTTGGGGGAGGGGCGCTAGTCGCCCCACCGCCCGGCCTGCTTCTGCTGGGGTGACAGGCGGCCTCACCTGCCACCCCCAGGCCTGCGCTCATGGAGGACGGAGGTCGTCAAGCGACCTCCGGCGCCTGAGTCGCCTGCGACGCGCGGCGAGCATGTTGCGGGCTCGGCGGGCCGGGAGAGTTCTTAACCTGTCCCGGGCGCGCTCCGCCATCTCCTTGGCGAGCATCACATGCTCGCAGAAGGAGGTGGCGGCGGCCCACGCGCTCGCGCTCCGCACCATTGCCGCAATCATGCTGCCGAGCGAGAGGACTCCCACCCCGATGGCTGCCACGAGGTCACGCCTCGGCACCTCCCACGCCGGGCAGTCCGCCAGCGTGTGCAGCCCTGAGTCCTCGCTCGCGTCACAGTGATGACACTCAGGCGTTGGCTCCTTCCTGATCCGATGCAGGTGGTCCCCGAAGCACCCCTTCCCGGAGATCACCTGCGTCAGTCGGTACGAGAGGCTTCCGTGTCGCCTCTCTAGCCAATCCTCCATGATGGGCCTTACCGCCGCTATTGCGGCGTGCCCTGCGCTTGGTCGCCCAAGTCGTTCTTTCCACTCCACCACGATGGCCTGGCGGAGCCGGGACTGCACGGTCTCGATTTCTCGATGCTCGGGGTTCAGTCCCTGCTCCCGCGCCTCCTTTCGCCACTGGTACAGTTGCGAAAGGGCTGTCGCCTCCAAGTCCCATGGCGGAGTTCCGGCAAGGAGACTCGCCGCCTCGAAGGAGATCGTGCGGTACCCGCGGATGACCCTGATAGCCATCAAGTTCAAACTTCTGTCTAAAACTATGCATTGTATGTACTCTTAATTGCCATATTATCTGATACGCGATCCCATCACTCGCTGCGGAGCGCGCAGCATCCGCACACTTCCGGCCTTCAGGGCCTCCGCCCATATTGGGCACCCATACAGGGCCATGGACCGCACGATCTCCGCGTAGAGTCTCCTGCAGGAGTCATCGGGCCCCTTCATGTTGGGCAGCAGCCGCGCGAGAGCTGTGCCCTTCAGTTTGGCGGCCAGACTTCGGATGTGCTCTCCGAAGTCCCATCGGCCGTCGAGCACGAGCCCCAAATATTTCATTTGGGGCTTGCTGCCGATGCGATTACCTCCCACGATGAGACTGGATCCCTCAGGTGGCTTGCTCCGAGGCCCATGAAAGAACAGGGCCTCGGTTTTATGTAGAGCCACCTCGAGACCCAGCCGCCGGATCCGCTCCACGACTTGGGCAACCGCGGTCGTGGCATTCAGGTTCGCTTCGCGGTACGTCGCTCCGCACGCCGTCACGAGCGTGTCGTCCGCGTAACACGTGACGGCGGCACCGTCTGCGAGCTCACCGCGAAGCACCCAGTCGTATCCGATGTTCCACAGGAGCGGCCCCAGGACCGATCCCTGCGGAACACCGCACGACATCTCACGCCGGCCGAGACCGATCACAGTTGGGTAGAAGACGGCTCTCTCCGTCAAATACGCCCCGACTATGCGGCGGAGGTAGAGAGGCACTTCGTGATACACGAGCGCCTCCCTAATGCAACTCCAGGGCAAGGTGTTGAACGCGTTGGCGATGTCCAGGGACACCGCAGGGACTGCCAGCTGACGGAGCCATTGCTCATACGAGTCATCAGCTATGTCTCGGCTCGGCGTGAAGTAAGCAGCCACGACCGCTATTTCCCCAACCACCGTCGCCACGCAGCCAGGTCCCCTTGCAACGACGGCAAGGGGGGGGCTGCCGGCGGCGGGATTGTGCACCAGTGCCGCCGTCCCTTCCAGCGCGGTTTCCCAGGTAGGCCCGAGGAACCGGTGGGCGTATGGGTCGGCGACAGCGGCGACATTTATGGCCCACTGTGCCATGCTCTGGAGCAGAAGGGCCTGAGCATCAGCACCGTGGCCAACGTTCACCTGCAGGATGCGGAGTGGAGGATCCATTATGGAACCCCCCCCCCATCTCCGCATCCCGCTGCGAACTGGAGGCGGAAGGCTGGCCTCCCGGCTTCGGCTCCCCTCCGGTGCAGGCATTGCTGTCAACCCTGTGGTCGGCCGGCTTGCCTCCCGCTGCACACCTAAAACAGTGCAGCGGAGCGTCGCACGTGCCGGCCTTGTGACCGGGTTGGCCACAGCGGAAGCAACGGTCACCCGCCGTCACTTCCACCGTGCAGTGCACCCCCACATGGCCCACCGACAGGCACCTAAAGCACCTAGCCGGTCGGGCCTGCAGGAGCCGTGCCTGCGCCCTCAGGAAGCCTCCTACGAGGAGGCTCCGCCCCTCAGCGACCTTTTGGGCCGCCGCGATAGGGCAGCCGACAACTGCTGCCCCCTGTCCACCGCGGCCGAAGCGTATAGCTCCGGCCTTTACTGTGTCCGGGGAGCAGTCCCCGGCCTCCGCCACGGCGAGCCTAAGCTCCTCAGCCGTGACGGAGTCGTCCAGGCCCGTGATGCGCACTTCTGCACATTTAATGGGCCTGGACACCCGGACGTCGGCTGCATCCAGCGACTCCCTCAGCCTAGCCGCTAGGGCGTCAGCGTCGCTCTTGCACCGGACGCCCGGGATCTCGAGGGCCTTGAGGTCTACGTTGGCCTTAACCTTGGCCAATACCTCGGCATACCCCATGCCTCTCCCCGCTGCCTCCGCCGTCAGGGTGACGACGTCGGCCGTAGTGCGGGGGGTACGGAGCTTCCCCGGCGCTGCTTTCGCGGCGGCCACGGCCCTCCTGGCCTTCTTAGCGGCCTTCCGCCTGCTTTTATTGGCTCCAGCCACCTCCCAGCCCCCTTCCAATGGGGTGGAGGTAGCCGGAGCCACGGCTGGGGCTGGGGCTGGGGCCATGGCTGGGGACGTCTTCCCCTTGCCCTTCCCCTTGCCTTTGCCCTTCCCCTTACCCTGAGCGGGAGGGCCTGAGCAGCCGGCACCGGCAGGGTCACACTCGCACCCGCAGCCGGAGGGGTGGGGCCCCTCCGGGCTACAGCTGCGTAGCCGGCCGCTGGTGGCGCCAGAGGCGGGCGGCGGATGGAGTCCATTAGGGCCTCCATCCGATACATCATCCGCTCCTCCAGCGCCTCCATATAGGGTAGCCAAGACTCCGCCGGCGGTACCCTAGGCTGCGCCGGCCGCACCGACTGTGCCGGCTGCTGCACCGGCTGCTCTGGCTGCGTCGACTGCCTCGCCGACGAGCGAGTCACGCGTGCCGTCTCCGCCGGTTGCGTCCGTTTCGCCGGTTGAGCTGGGCTCGCCATCGCCCTCTTGAGCTCCTCGACGGCCGCAGCTAGTCGAGCCGTCTCCCGACGAGACTTGGCCAGCTGCGCCGCCAGGCCCTCATTCTCGGAGGCGATGTCGAGCACAATGCGCAACATCGCCTCCTGGTCAGGGTTTGGGGACCCCTGGAACGACGCGGTCACCTTCTGGAGTCTCTCCATAAGAGACCGCGTCCTCCCGCACGGTTCTGTCACCACCGAGGTGGAAGGCCTCGGCGGCGATTTTTCCGCCCTCCCAGTGGCCGAGGGGGCCCGACTGGGTTGCCCACCCCTCAGTCCTCCTCGCGCCCCTCGGCGCACTGCAGCCACCTTGGAACAATGTGTACCTATGTATCTATGTTGGTTAAAGTTTACAGCACACAACTGCAGCACTTATTATTTACCCAAGCGACGCTATGAGTATTAAGTAACTAGAAACTACTAAAAGATATAACATAATTTTACTGGAAATTCATTATCTTGTAGTCCCTCTAATAACTTTAAACTAATAAAACAGACTTTACAGGTTTGTTCGTGAACTCAGTGGCCGTAATTCGGCTTGTCACCACGTCTTTATATCCGACGTCAAAGTTATTAAAACTGTGATAACATTAACTAAAAGAGGGTAGTCTTATAAAATTATGTGGGCTATTTTTACACTTTTTTATAGGTGTGATGACTATTCGATGCTTTTCGAAATGACTTTTCGATGCTTTTCGAAGTTATGTGTGTATTTATCGCAGGCTTATAAGTGCCCGGTTAATGGCAATAGGCTCGCCACCTATTACAATGAGACCTAAACATAAACTGGCGAAATGTGGGTGCTAGCACCTCTGCCTACCCCTTCGGGGATATAGGCGTGAGTTTATGTTATGTTATGTTTTTATAGGTGTGAGAAGTAACGTCTTTAACGGCATATATTCTTTTTAGAGATCTATTACGTCACGTAAGATTTAAACATGTCGTAATGTTATCGGGCGAATCGTGGGTGTGTCATACACCTCTGCCTACCCCTTCGGGGATACAGGCGTGAAGTTAAGTTATGTTTTTATGTTAACTTCGCAGGCACTGAGTCAGCATGTTTTGCATCGGGTGGACGGAGAGAACGCGTTTGGTCCGATGACCGCCTACAGCACCATACAGTTTGTCGTACAAAAACATCATTTTGTCAGAGGGAAGATTAAGGTAAGTGGCTTTTTAGTCTGAGTCCGACATGATTTCTGTGTTAAAAATTTTCATCTTATATACGAGTACAGCGAAAACTTTTCTGTTAGCATAAACTTTTGTAAGTTAAGTTTAAATAATGTCTTTATTTCTTTTAAGAACTGTATTATGAATTAGATGTCATTTTAAAGAGAATTTATTTCTTATTTGACCGTAATTTCTTAGCTCTAAAACATCGTTGCTTTAATACGTTTAAAAATATCTTACTCTTCAAGTACATCAGATCAAAACTATTTTTTCTTAGTGGTAAAATAGGGTATAAGATAAATAAAACTGCTCGAGGCCCTATTATGAAAAACAACCCTACAGTATAGTATTTCTCTAACGTTAATATTATCCATGGCTTTGCTTGCATTCTTTCAATGACTTTTAATTGCGAAATAACGCGGCAATGAATCTTGTTCTAATGGTACTAATCAAAACTTAATAAAAAGCTCTGGCAGGTTTTTTTTTACGTGCGGAAATCCCTTCGGTTATCCCCCCCCCCCCGCCAGCCAGCGGGGGTGGTTATGTCGTGCATCGACTAAAACCGCACGTTGTCCTCTCCAAGTGTCCGCTACCGGGCACCCCGGGTAAGCCCTCGCAAGGATAACCCCAGGGAAGCTCTGGCAGGTAGTAAAAATAATTTTATAAAAAAGGTCGTGGGTAATATGGCCCGTCACAATATTCTCGAGCAGATGGGTCAACAGTACTGCCCTGGGTTGTGTGACCTGATACCTGAGTGTGTGATTTCCCAGTCAGGGAAAAGGTTATTCGTTAACTTTTAAAATTTCTCAATAGCATCACTGTGTCCAGGAAAAAAAACGATTAGCAACACAAATAACAGTATAGGTGTAATATTTATAAATTTAATATACTTCTCCAGGGATATAGGGGTATGAGTGAAAGTCGATATAGGTATAGAATTATAAGAATAAAGATTAAAAAAAAAAACAGAATATCAAGAATCCCCCCAAAAAAGCCTCAGAGCCTAAATTTTGTTGTTATACTTATTAGAATTTGCAGTTATCATTGTTTAAAAGACAACCAAATTTTTTTCATATATAAGTCGTTAAATGTGCAGAAAAGTACACGGGCGCTGAAAGTCCATACTTGTGTTATATTTTTATTACATGGGTAAAAGGTATTACAGTTTTCCGGGCTGTTTTCAACGCCACATATTCTACAACACAAAATATTCCTTTGAGTATACCAAATCTCTTAAAAGTATATTATACTACCCAAACCAATTTATGACCGTCAAAAGGAACATTAAACAATTTGAGGTAACCCGTACATTCATGCTTAATTGCCATCAAACTATAAAAAATATTAAATTCTAAGCTACTTATAAACTTATTTAAAATAATATAATTATTTATTGCAGAGTCCAATGTAATGATTAAATTATTACACATAACGAATACTGATATTAGGTATGATGATACAAAACAAAAAAAATTGATTAAAAAATAAATAAATTTACCTAAAGGATAACGAAATGCACATTACAATCATAAAAATTTAATAGAATTACAAAAATCATACAAGTGCATAAGAAAAGCATTAAAAATTATAGAAAAAGAAATATTGAACATAAACATAACCATAAAATCACAAAATCATTAAAACCATATAAAATCATGAACATAAATTAAAAAATCATAAAACTAAATTCAATTTCAATATAAATGTTTTAAATTCATTTACGGTTTTGGCTTAGGCGGACTCGGGCGCCAGTTTCTTAAAATTGGACTGGCGTAACAGACAGTCTTCAATAGGCTATCAAATGTACTTTGGGTCTCACCCTAAATGGTGCAATTCGTGCCCGTACAACTGCAAAGAAAAATAGTGCCAGGTTCTTATTCGTAAAATAAACTATAGCTTACTTTTTCTCAGATTCGGTGTACAGCCAGCATATACTCAATATACCTGCAAAGCTTAGAAAAAAGTGCTGAAGAGGAGAGGATACGAACTACTCCGATCAGCCTTCCGGAGGTGCATGAAGCAGTAGTGTACTCTATACATCGCTTGCCAGAAAGTAGTAAGTGTTTGAATTTAGTTGAATTATCATAACGAAATGCATACTAACACAGTGGACACGCTAAATCCCGACATCCAAAATTCCAAAATTTATTATTGATAGCACGTTGTGATCCCGGAACTACATTGGTGTTCTTTAGGAACAGCCCATTAAATTTCAATTTGAGTTTTTTATCTTCCAGTTACAATTACGAAGACCGTTTTAAGTAAAACATTAACCTTTTCGGTATATTTTGCAACTGCATCAAAAGTCAATACTATAATATCGTAATTTGGCAGCTTACATTTAAATCATTCCTTGTATGAAGAGACACGTTACCGTCTTACGACTGTGTCTCTAGTTATAATTAACATGTTTTTTCATTTAATATAATTTATCAACCAGCTTCATGCTGCCGTTTTACATGTGGTTCATAGTCCTATCTTCGCAATATTAAGCTCAATAGTTATATAAGTAGTTTAAAAAATCAAAATTGCTGTAACTAGTTACACTTGTCGATAACCTTTTTGATGAAATAACATGAACGTTTTTGGTGATTATTGCATTTTTATAGTTCCGTGCCTTAAAAGAATAAAAGAAGCCATCATATAATTATATATATACATTATCTGCCTCTCGCGTTTAGCAATACTTCTTTGTATTATTGTACTATCTTCTTTGTATTATTGTAATATTCAAATGTTGGGCTAAATTAGCTCTTGGGCAAACAATTTTTGCATATGAGCCACGTATCCTTCTTTAGAAGAACACAGAGACCATGTTGGTGTGGTGAAGTTTTGTGGAGTCAAACTGTGCATACAGGCCACGTATCCTTCTTTAGCGCAACAAACACCATGTTGAGGCAAAGAAGGGGATGCATTCTGTTACCACACTAACTAGTTTCCGAAAACTTCTTTGAGTGGAATCCAGTGGGACACCAGAACGGTGGCTTAAATTATTGCAGATTTTTAAGGATATTACTTAAATAATGAGCGAGTGAAGTGAGCTCGAGGACTCCGCACGTCTCAACACGCATAGATGTTCGTAATCAAATCAAACCCCAATTTTATCTTTGAATTATTTGAATTCAAACATTCCATTAAACTGACACGGCGCGACGCGTGACGCGTAAAGCTACAGGAACTAGCAGGGCGAGAAACAGCAAATAGCTGCATGCAAAGTTGGCCCATAGAAGCATTTGCAACGCAATAACAAAATTTGTCTCCCCAAAAACTTCTTCAGCCCAACAAGGTCTGTGTGTTCTGCTAAAGAAGGATTTTTTAGCACAACATAAACACGGATACGAAGAATCAAAGAAGGATACGCTTCGGCTCGTTTGCACAATTTAGTCTTTACAAGTGTTGGGCTAAAAAAACATGTGTAAACACGCGTCAGTCTCTCTGTCTATTTATCTTTCAAGACGTTTTTCTCAGGAAGGCGTGGAGATATCAAGGAAATAAAAAAACATAAAACTAAAATTTTAACCTATGCAATCTACAGCTTGACATGGGCCTCTACCAATATGCGCCATAGCAATCAATCCTCTGTTTTCAGCATCCAGTCTATCCTAGGTATCTTTTTCAGGCTGTCTGTTCATCTAGCTGAGAGGGCATCCCACCTTTCGTTTACTGATTCGCGGCCAGTCCGTTGTCACTTTTCAGCAAGCGTTAGTATTCTGCGAGCTATATTCAGATTTTGAAGTATTCAAAGAAATTCCAAGTATAGCTTATCTACCTATGTCGGTATATGGTTACAACAGTTTTCCAACAGTATGTCCTTCAATACACACATGACCGGAACCCTCTGTACGTAAGTCCGACTCGCACTTGATCTGGTTTTCTTACATGGAACTTCGATTCTGAGTTATTTTGTAACATTTTATTTTCTGAAAAAGATATTAAAAAAGGCGAATCCGGTAGCGACATCTATGCACGGAGTTCTCCCGGAGTGTGGCAGCGTTCGATCGGAATCCCATAGTGGTGTTGTGGTTCACAGTAATACCACGAGATGGCGTTGCTGTACTGGATGCAATAAACTTTCATTTCATTTAATATGTCCCTGTATTCTGTCCTTTGGGAAGAATAATTATGATTTGTAGTCAAACGTTAAGTTCCAGGCTTTTCCCAACCATAGAGGGACTGAGTTAATAAATTATTATTAACTCAGTCCCTCTATGGTTTTCATCTTCATAAGCTATGGTTTGTCTAGTAAAATACGTATAAATTAAGTAGATACTTAATCTGCCTTGTGTTCACAGCGACAAGTTGACACCTGATTGTGCCGCATTGTCGGAGTGACTTTGTGTTTTCAGCGAGACTGCTCGTGAAAAAAAACGCTGGAATATGGTCTTTTCGAGAAAGTTCTTAGCTAGAAGGTATATAAGGCCAGGTCAGCTGGCGGGCCGTCACTTGAGAATTCTTCATTGAGAACCTATAACGGTTATTTTGTGTATAGACTATTTTGTCAATTTCTATAAGTTCATAACCTATACTAATTAGATTCAGTGATATTCCCACATCGTTGGTAAGTTTCTGCACTATATTTGCTTCTAAGTTTCTTCTGCATTAGAGTGAATACTTTATACTCATTTTGGTCTCAGGGTCCCAGATTGGGGTCTTGGAATCACAACTTGCGAACGTGATTGAGCGGAAATGCAATCCCGAGTGTCAGTATCGCTATACCGAGGGCTCTTCTCGTCTACATCTCGGTAGACAATGGAGGACTCGCGGGACGATGCTTAACCCCGTGCTGGCAGACAACAGGCTCTGGTCACGTACACACTCGAAGCAGCTCCGAGCTTCAGTATCGCTATACCGAGGGCTCTTCTCGTCTACATCTCGGTAGACAATGGAGGACTCGCGGGACGATGCTTGGCCCCGTGCTGACAGAAAACCAAGGCTCTGGTTACGTATAAAATTTTATCTGTAATATTTTGTGTGTACCCTAAATTTCACTAATCTTGTACTTACTTGGGCGTAGAGGAGTTCCCCAACCACCTTGGGTTGGCTAGGAAGGCCCTTCGCATAAGTGGAGAGACCGGCAAGACCTTTAAGTAATTCTCAAGTCAACGTATAACCTTATTATGTATTTCTGAACTTTTTGTAACTTGTGTATTGTGTATCTGGAGTAAATATATGTATGTATAACTGTGTGTAAGAGAGTTTTCTTTGAAGTGACACCCGAAAGTTCCTCGCACACCCACGGCACTATTCTATTCTCTGACCTCTGATGAAAAGGCGCCCTGGGATTTAGGAACTCATGCACCCTACGACTGAGGTAGCTGGTGAGTAGATCGTCTGACAGGTTCAGCGGTTATAGATTTGTAGACTGTCTGACAGGTTCAGCGGTTATAAGTTTGTAGACCGTCTGACACGTTCAGCGGTTATAATTTTAAGCATTTAAATGCTCTTACTCATCAGAAAGTACAATAACAGAGAAACCTATATCAAATTTTCTTCGAACAAATATATAAGGAGCGGTAATGAATTGGGGTTCATCATCATCAGCTATCAGGCAAGCCCCGAAGATCCACCGTTCCTGGCCGTTGCCAGTTAGGGTTAGGGCTTGACCGAACGATGGTCTGTGCTTGACCATGTCCACAGCTCTGAAAGAATACAGACAAGGCAAAGCAGTCCAAACAAACAAGACCATTGTCTCTGTACAGTGCCCTCTGCTAATCGAAGAGAAACGCGAAAAAATGTATTAGAGTTAAACACGGGCCACTATCTTCTCAGTTGAACATTACCCAGAAGTAGCCATACCTTCTTCAAAGAGGAAGAGAGACGTTTAAGCTTCCGTGGCCCAGGTTAGTAGGTAACTTTACCCCATTTTATATCTATTTCCTCTAGCATTTCAATTAAAATAGGATGGATTCAATTACGCTTGAAGCTTTTATTTACAGTAATTTATTCGTGGAAATCACTTTATTTTGGGTGTACGGTTTCCAATTTTTGTTCTTTATCGTTAATCGCATAATACTGTAAGAACGAAGCTAATGAAATTGGCGTAGCTAGAAAAATAATTGTTCCGATTTTGGTTTATCTAAATAAACTAAATGTGAAATGTGCCAGTTTGCAGCAAATTTTGAACGTTTTGGTTTTAGTGGACACGATGACGAAGTGGTTATATTGGCATTGAACAGACTGAAACCAAATGGTGTCTCCTACATCAGACGTATTGCTGAGAGAGTCGATTTTTTGCCGAACAAAGTGCTCACTAGGTCCCAGCAGGTAATGGTTACCATTGATGGCGTACTCACCTTTTTGAAAGAGAGAAAGTCCTCCTCCCCTTTCGAAAAGTGCACTCGAGAGACCAGTTCGCCACTATCTTTTCACGCCCATTAGACTATCAGGCTAAATTTCATTAAGGTTTCTTCATCACAGGCCGGAAGAGCCATAGTTTCTGACTATTGAGGGCCAGGGTTACGGCTTGGCTCAACACTGGTCTGAGTAAGATCGAATCCGTCAGCCTGATCTGAGGTGATCTTTTATTGAAGTTTTCTTCCTCACAGCTCAAAGCTAAAAGTTTTCATTCTTATAAGTTGCCGGTCGGAGTTACGGCTTGATGTTAGTAGAAGTTTGTGCCAGACCATGGTAGACATGTTCTGACTTTGTAAAAATACAGAGACGGTGAGGTAAATGATGCTTCGATGTCTCTCCACTTTGCTAGTCAAAGGGAAACGCGGAGAAATTACGTATTGAATATTAGCTAGAAGTAACAAACCCTGCCCCAAAAGCAAGGTCCATAGCCCAGCGTGCACCACGAAGATGTTTTCTAGCCTAGCAATCTTTAATTCAATATTATTTTATTGTTTCAGTTGATAATAGGTCGGACTTCATGATTATCAATTCCTTAGAAATATTAGTAAGGGGGTTATATTTTTTTTATTACCGTGTTTATATTTTATCGACTTTCCGTTGAGCAGTTTAAGTATAATGAAAAAGAATCGAAGGGAACTAGTTTTGTACACTCAACAAAACGGTCGACGGTATGCCGCTTGTTGTACGCAATTTTATGTCTCGTTATTTCTTTTATAAATGCTGTTGTAATGACCTGTAACAGTTATGGCTATTATTTGTCTTAGGTTTCCTAAGACTACCGTAGATATTTCAAAATTGTATTGGTGGAAATAGTACAATTTCGAGTCATGAATGCTATTTATTAACAATTTAAACGTGACGTCTTGGTCACTTGGTGTTGCCATTATTTTGTGTATATTTTTTATGTCGTTATTTATTATTCAGGATGCCGTAGTTAAGTGTCCTTTAAATTCATAATCGAGTAAACCGGTTTGCATCAGCAAAATACACAATCAATTCATATTGTTAACGGCTTTCAGTTTGTTCGTGGTATAGATTTGGTTAAAGCCATTGAATAGGTTTTGTGAATTCAGACTGTATTTAGCAACACAAAAGCGGCTTTGCAGAGTCTATGTGTTTATGTTATTATCTCTTTAACTAACCGAGAGTTAAAGGTTTTTTGATTCTGTGCAAAGGCGGGTGCAGGGTGTCTATGCGTTGTAGGAAAATGGCAACACGTCTGAAAGTTAAATAATTACAGTTAACAGCTTGTAACCAGAAAATCTCACCTGGTTACTCACTGGTTGACCCAGTCGGTATAGTAGCAAGAACTCAATAATCCCAGGGCGCCTTTTCACAGAGATAATAAATACATAAAATTTAAAAATAACTACCTAATTAAGTTTGTGCATCTCAAGGGGACACCTTCAGTGAAACAAATTAGAAGTTTCATACATATAATTATCAAGAAATTTCATACACATAGAAGCAACACAGAACTCCAGTGCTATTCTAAACACATAATATAAGAAATACAGTTATAAGTCCTTGGTTGGGCTCTCTTGAGGTATCTGACAATACAAACAAAGTCTTGAGCTTACTTTCGGAGGAGCAAAGATGCTGGTCTGAGATTAAATTTAATATTTATCATGAGAAGGATATTCACATCTTGATACACTCCTAAACTCCCTTTCGGAGCAGCAAAATGTTGGGCTGAAGCTTTATTTAACAATGTTAAAGAGTAAGGTTATGTAAAAAAATAATCAAAGAAGTTAATACGTGACCTTGGGGCCAAAGGTGGTCCGCCCCGAGGCGAGCTGTGCAGGTCTTGGGTGCGATCTGTGAACCTTCAGTTGTAGCGCAACAGAATCTGGCCTCTTCTTGATAAGGTTCACGTCTCCAGCCTTTCTGATTATCAGGTATTTGCAGATGTCAAGGTGTAGGTACGCAATGCCCAGAATCAGGGTGACGATCAGCTGTCAACACTTGATACTCTCTCCAACCAAGAATTAATTTCACAGTAAATCACAGAGTACTTTAGTAAATCACGCAGCAGAATGGACAGACCAAACTCAATAACTCAACAGATCACAGATCCCAAAAAGTCCTGATTCACGCCCGAGCCAGTCTTTATAACCGCTCCAGACGAAAACTCTAGAAAACCCCAAAACGACACATCCGTGCACTTATTCGACCCTTACTTATTACTAGAATGATCGAGGAATCCGTCAATACCGGAACTCGTCTGACATTTCTGGAAACACAATACTAATATCCCTACAAAAAAATGTAAACAGACTCGCTCGGCCATTTCTAGAATAATTAAGTGTAGCGGCAGACTACTGGCGCTATCTCGCGTGCAAAAGCGAAAACCAAGAGACCTGACCGATAACACGAATGTATAGTGTTCCATGACGAATCAATAGATGTCGCTAAGATGCATAAAAAATGTTACAAGCTGTTTAGGCCTGTTTCACTTATCCATAGTGTATTTACAGTATTAGCATAAGTATGTACACACACATCTATCAGCGCAGGTAGCGATTTAAACACTGGATGCCTTTTTTTTCGCGCGGAAATCCCCACGGATACCTCCCCGCCGGCCAGCGGGAGAGGTTATGTCGGGCTCGAACCGACTAAAACCGCACGCCGTCTTAAGTTTTCAGACGCCGGGGAGTAAGGTGGCCCAAAAGGCATTTACTTCGTACCCCGACTGCCCCAGGCCATCTCCGGCTTTAAGATGGACTCCACGGGTTTACGAACCACGGTTTCCCCATCTTGCCCAAGGAAAAGAAGGCGGCTTGCAACGCGGTGCCGCCCCGGCGTGATTCTGCTAGAGCTAGAGTGACAGGCGGCTCCACCTGTCGCCCTCAGACCTGCGCTCATGGAGGACGGAGGTCGTTGAGCGACCTCCGACGTCTGAATCGCCTCTGCGCCTCGCGGGCTCTGTGGATCAGGAAAGATCTGAGTCTCTCCCGCGCCCGCTCGGCCGCCTCCTTCTCGAGCATTACTTGTTTGCAGAAGGTGGCAGCGGCGGCCCAAAAACTGGATGCCTAATGTTAATTATTACGATTATATTGATAGCCTTTTAGAATGGCATCATGGGCTTTATTGGCACACGTTAGGGCAAATCAATTTAAAATAAGTGAAAGCAATAATGTCATTGCGGTATTGATTTCTCTATTGGCCAAACGAAATTGATTCTTAATTATAATTATTAAAAGGACTATAAGTAGAAAAGTCGTAGAAACCTTATATAATTGAATAAATAATACCTACTCTAAGAACGCCAACGCAAATTTAAAGGAGATGAAACATTTCGATCTTGAACTTCTCAGACGTCTTACCAATATTTAGTAGTATGAATCTCAGTATAATATTATTAAATCTCTATACGCAGTCTTAGATTATTCTCGACGGCAGATGTTTTTGATATTATGACACATTTAATTAACATGAAAGGCATCAAAATATCTTATGTATACTATTATGTAATACTATTAAACTATGCAACGGGCTGGTTTAGGAATACCAATTCGAATTTTATTTGACTCGGGTTTAAATATTCTCAAATTTCATTTAGTGGTTCTATTATTCAGGTTTTAAGGTTACACTTTATTACCGGGGGTAGTTAATAAATGGTTCATGCTTCTTAACAAAGACAGACAATGGGTGGTTTAACGTTCCGTTAAGAGGCGAGTTATCTCAACTTATTCATTCCAGTTTTGTTTAAACATTGTTATTTTATACTTTTAATTGATCCAGTAACAATGTTCGGATCGTGAGACCCTCATCAGAGGTTGCTTTGTGGATTAAAGGAAATTTTAATCACAGAATGTTATGATTGAAAAAGTTCTTCGTTGTCACGTTTTTCGTATAGATTTTCTAAATTTGCGACTGTGTGTTTGCGAAGTTGGTTTAAGGCTTATTGCGTATTTTTAAAGAGTTTTAATTGTTAAATATATCGAGTAACTTTTTCTATTTATTAGTAAAGTATCAATTCAGGTTACTTTATATATACATATATATATAAAATAAACCATTTTTACCGCTAAGGCTTACTTTACTTTTCTGAGATAAAAAATGTGTTAGCAGAGAACGTTGCCATTTAAGTGTTACTACGTATACACTAACACAAAGGCCTATTTTTTTGGTCAGATACAATAGTACCTATATCCAAATAAATTGAATTGTATCTTATTAGTATCGTATCACTGAACAAGTGATTTCGTGCTTAAATTATAAGTGTTCACGTGGGTGGTATTATTATATATTTCTTTGTTGCACTATGTTAGACAGGGACTAGACTGTGTTTGAGGCACTGTGTTAGACAGAGACTACACTGTGTGTGAGGCACTATGTGAAAGAATATTATGTAATCTGTGGTGAAAGTAAGCACGCACCTACTTTTTACGCCCAACTGACGAATATTTTATGAATAATATTAAGAGCTGTTGAATTCTCCTAAGAAATTTTGCCTTCTAAATTACTACAACACACACATCACAGTGTAATTTTACAAGAAAGCTAAATATCGGACTTTTTTTGTAATAGAAGACAAATTAATAAAAAAAGAAATCAGCTGCATGCTTATTATGAAAATTATCTTGGTTCAAAATAATAATACTAATTTTATTACATCTATAATGGTGCTCCAGCCTGCCTCACAAACAAAAATTTGGTACTATTCTTAATCTAGGAGCTTTCTGGAGTTTCACACGATTGGTAAAAATGGTGGTTAGATCATTAGTATGCCGCGTCCATAGCATTAGGTTAATAGTCTTAATGTTGGCAAGGGGGATGTACGGTTGGTGTACCGAATTTATATTGCGAGTTATTGTGGTAAATCTACTCCCATCGCAATAAAAGCTGCCTCAATATGGGGTATTAATCTGAAATTTATTTTGTTAAAAATTATATAGGTATGGGTAATCCATATTAATCCTGCCATGTTGATGTTGTGGTATTATTATGATCATCGAACGTAAGAGTCGATTTGAATGCCCAGTTGACTATTATTGAACTTAAATGACAAAATACACTGCTCGTTATAGACTCATAGACTATTTGTACTGATGGTACGAATGTAAATCTCAACATTTGAATTTTAAAAATTAAAAATTATACTGGTCGGGTCTCGCGAGAGATTATAATATGAAAGTTTTCACTTACTCAGTTACTTACTCACTGAGGATATTACAGATTAGACAAAGGGGGGAGATTAAATTGAGGGCAGATTCCCTGGATGACTAAATTCTAACGCAAGAGACAAGGCATATAATATACACATAAATGTAATTACCTAAATTATATCAAATCTATATCAAATATATACTTATATATAAAATATACTACACATAGTTACCAAAAAAATAATTAAACGCATTTTAAACTTTAACTTGCAGTAGAACGACATGTTTACAGCGATAAATAGTGTTCCCTCACCATAAACTTAAAATTGGCTAAATTCTGAGCTTTTCTTAATTCCACTGGCAGCTTATTCCATAGACGAATGGCTGTAACTGTGAAGGAGTTGTCGTAAAAAGCTGTTGAATGCAACGGCATCTTCAGTCTTAAGTTTTCTGATGACCTTAAACATCTCGTATGAGTATCGTGAAGGAACTCGAAGCGTTCTTTGAGATAGGAAGGGGTTGAAGGGTTAAATAATATCTTTTATCTACACCCATGCTTTAAATCCTCTATAAAAGATTCTGAAACAGTTAGCTTATTGCCAACATTAATACATCCAATGTCCTAATAACCATAATATCATCCGAACGGGTGTTATAATGTTGTATGAAATTTCATAATAACACTCCTTTCGCTTTTTCAATCTCTTCCGCGCAAAGGGTTACTCATCAGACAGCCAAATTCTTACCGCTCGATGCGTGGAATCTGTATGAGTTTCAAAAAAAGAACTGTCATTCACGCGCGTTGCATTGCACTACCACAGCGGCGGCGGCGCGCCGTAAAAAAAAAATTAAAGCTTATTCGTTCGAATTCGAATTCCCGCTATTTTTCTTCGCTATTATTTTTGAAAATTGTTTTGTTTACTTACGAAAATGAGCGATTCAAGTTTTGATAACAAACCTCCAGACATTTCGAATGCAGCAAAGGACATATCTAACAAATTACTACCGGAAAAATCTAGAAAACAGTATGAAAAGGCGTACCAAGATTTCATGAATTGGAAAATATCAAAGGGCAGTACATCATTCTCTGAAGATGTATTATTAGTTTATCATGGATGTAGATAAAGTCTTGTATGCAACTGTATAATTAGGTATTAAAACACTCATGTGATACTATTATCCCACCATTATTTATATAAACCCACATTCATGTTTTAATACCCCTCATTATACCACAGTTGCATAAATAACTAATATAGAAAACAAAGGATGTGATTATCTAATATATAATTATCTATATATGTAAAAGCAGAAACTGAATGACTGGTCGATTAACGCACAGCTGAAACCTCTGGGTCTAGAACCATGAAATTTTCCACAAATATTCGGAAAACTCAAAATGTGTTTATTTGTTATATGATTATACAGCGGTAAAAAGAGTTTTTAAAATTCAAACCTTAAGAGAGTGAAAAGGGGTTTCAATGTTTTTATGGATCAACATGTTTTCTTGGGCAGATCAACTTCAAACTTGGCATTTACATTCTTTAACAGAATTAAATGAAAAACTTTCATTTAATATTTTTCATCAGATTTAATTCGAAATCTATATATTAATACGTGAAGGGAAAACTTAAATTCCTTATTACGAAAATTGTGCGGACGAAGGAGTATGAGATTTGGCACAATATTATAGCTCATACGGAGGAACATTGCCAAATGCTAATATGTCAAGAAATATGCATAAAAATACATTAAATCAATAAATAAAACATTACACATACTACTACTATTTGGAACACATACATCCATGTTACGTTACGTAAGTTTATGCCACCAATATCAAACGTATTTTGACATATTTGTATATTGTTCACAGCTTACGTATCTAACAAAATTAAAAAAAAATGCAAAAAAATTTTAATTTCTGAAAACTTGAATAAAAGATCGAATTTCGATCATCCCACGGGGTCACTAGTCGGTATTAAAAGTTGTTAGTGCAATCAATTATTTACATTGAATTTTGTTTAGGTACGGGGGTATCCGAAGGGATTTCCGCACGAAAAAAAAAGGTACGTTTGAGTGTCATATTTGTATTACAACTCCTTGAGTTTTACTAATATTTGTAAATTTTGATAAAAGAGAATGACAACTTGACAACGTTTGAAGTTGACAACTAATGTGTTAATTTATTGTTGTTAATGTGTTACATTTAAATTTCTTAACCTTTAAGGTTAAAATATTGCATGCCGAAAGGCTAAATACAGTGTTACCCTAATCTAAGAACACGACACCTGTATTTGCAATTTATATTTAAATTTATAATAAATAAACTTCCGGGCTGTCGGAGGCCATTAATAAAAGTAGTTTCAAATGTTACTAGTGGTAACTGGGAACAACTTTTACTATGTATTTTTCACTGTAAAGTATTTGAATAAATGAACATAAACATGTAGAGTACATGTAAATGTTTATATCATTATAATTATTTCGTGCACGTAATTGTCGATATTTATCAATAATGTAATGTGATAAAATACTTTGAATTAGTAAACGGTATCATCCTCATTTATTGTTTTTATTTTGTTATTTTTGCTCCGAAAACTCAAAATGTGTTTATTTGTTATATGATTATATCGCGGTAAAATCAGACTCTGAAACGGTTTAGCAACAATTCCCACCACCTTCCCATGGTCCCTCCAGCCGTCTTGGCTATATGGACCGAATCGCGGGAGATGCGCGCCGTACTTGCGATGGCTCTTTCCGGCGCGCACTCTCTTGACTCCCTACAAATATTCTATTTGTGTCCCGAGCCCTCTCCCCATTCTGGGGCGGCTCTACTATCATGCATTACGCCGCCGAGGCGGCCGACGACACACGTGACGGCTTCGTCGCTGACCCTGGTCCGTTCCTCGTGTTCGAGCCTGCTTCTAATCTTGTGCCAGGCGTGCGCAAAGTCTCTCAACCGACGGAAGTTCGTCTCCGAACTGACGAGATCGCAGTAGTATGCAGGCCCCTCTCCCTCCCGGGTGATACCATTCATCATCTTGGCCCTAAGATCCTCGTAAAGGGAACATCGCCACAGAATGTGGTCCCTACATTCGTCTTCTTCCCCACAGTAGCCGAGGCCATCCTCGCATAACTTCATTTCACTCAGCCGTTTCTTAAAACAATGACAATGACAATGACGGTTTACCAGCAGTCGATTGGTCCATGAACCGTTGGTCAACATTATCTTTAAACCATAAACTTTTCGTCCAATGGACTTTTCATCCACGAACGTTTCGCCAGAATTACTCTACGTCAGTGAATGCTTAACCAACAGAATGTTTTGACCAATAACTTTTTACCCAAAGAACAATTGGCCCATGGACTGTTCCCCAAGAGAACTGTACGTCAGTGAGCGTTAAGGATCCAACTTTCCGGGCTAGTGGTTCCGGCGCTTCGCCGGCCGCTGCCGCTGCATGCTCGCTTCGTTCGCTTGGCTCGCGCTCTGTTGGGGTCACAGTTCTAACCAAACCTAACCCAGAAGCGCCGGCACCACTAGTACGGAAAGTTGGATTTCGATAGCAACATTTTAAGTGGCTGGGCACACATTTGCCATTTACGAAAGTAAATTTTTTTTAGGGTTCCGTTGCCAAATGGCAAAAAACGGAACCCTTATAGATTCGTCATATCTGCCTGTCCGTGGAAGACGGGGAAACTGGTTCTTATCCGGAAGGAGGGGCGGCCGGCGGATTAGCCATCCGTTTACCCGCCGACGTTGCTCGACGAGGTGTGCAAGCTCTTTGAGCGGATTATTGCAGAGCGCCTCGTCGAGCATCTCACGAACGTGGGGCCAGACCTGGCGGACAACCAGTTCGGTTTCCACCGGGGGCGCTCCGTGGAAGCGATCATGCGCGTTAGGCGCCTGGCAGAGGAAGTAGTCTCGCGGGGTGGGGTGGTGGTGGCGGTGTCTCTCGACATCGCCAACGCCTTTAACACCCTATCCTGGAGCTGCGTTAGGGAGGCGCTCGCGTATCACGGAGTGCCTCCTTACCTCCGCCGCATTGTCGAGGCATACCTATCCGAGAGGGCCATAGTTTACCCGAGCTGGCTAGGGCCAGGGCGGCGAGAAGTATCGTGCGGTGTTCCACAGGGGTCGGCGGCTGGAACTCGAGGTGGCTCTCCACAAATCCGAGGCCATGTGTTTTCACGGACCTCGGAGGGGGCGACCTGCGGGTACCAGCATAACCGTAGGGGGCGTAAGCATCGGCATTGAGCCCATGATGAAGTACCTTGGGCTCGTACTCGATAGCCGATGCGACTTCGAACCTCATCTCCGAAGTCTGGTCCCGAAACTGAGGGGGGCTGAGGCCGCGCTATCGCGGCTGATGCCCAACGTTAAGAGACCCAACGCCCCCACTAGGAGACTGTACCTGGGGATCGTGCGAAGCATGGCCCTGTACGGGGCCCCCGTATGGACGGAGACTCTGGCGGCCCGCAACGTGGCTGTTCTAAACAGCCTGTTAAAAGCAATGGCCGTCAGAGTCATCAGGGGGTATCGCACGATCTCCGTCGAGGCGGCATGTCTCCTAGCTGGGACCCCTCCACGGGACCTGGAAGCGAGAGCCCTTGCGCTGTTGTACCAATGGCGCAAGGAGGCGCTGGAGCGGGGCATAGGCTGGAGCCCCGAGAAATCAGGGCTCAGCGGTCCCAGCTCCGACGGGAACTCATGGAGACATGGAGGGTGCGACTTGAGCACCCAAGGTCATCCACCATTGCGTCGGTGAGACCGATCATGAAGGAGTGGTTGGAGAGGCACCACGGTGACCTCTCCTACCGGATGTGCCAGATATTTACCGGACACGGGTGCTTCGGTAAGTATCTATGGCGCATCCACCGGGAGACAACGCCGCAGTGCCAGCACTGCGAGGATTCCGGCGAAGACACGGCGCTCCACACGTTGGTGGAGTGCCCTGCGTGGGCGAGTCAGCGCCGGGATCTCGTTGCGGTCCTGGGCGTGGACGTTCTCTCGTTGGAGACCATAGTGAGGGCTGTGGTCTCCGATGGGAGCAAGTGGCACGCCACCGCCACTTTCTGCGAGCAGGTAATGCTCGCGAAAGAGACGGCGGAGACGGAGCGGGAGAGAATCGTGCCCCCCGAGTACCGCAGTCTGCGGCGAGGACGCCGCAGACTCGTCTACGCCCGGGACTACCGGCCTCCATGATCGGGGCCTAAGGACGGCAGTTGGCCGACTCGCCGTCCTTACAGAAGCAGGCCGTGGCGGAGGCGTGTCGTGTGTGTCCTGTCCTACACACGCCTGCCTACTCACCGACGCGGGATAAAACCCGACCCCACCAGGCGAGGCCACGCTGGCGGCCTAGGGCCACCGGTAACCCTGGGGTTATCCTTTCGAGGGCTTACCCGGGGTGCTCGGCAATGGACACTTGGGCAGGACACCGTGCGGTTTTAGTCGATGCACGACATAACCGCCCGCGGGGGGGGGGGGGAGGTATCCGAAGGGATTTCCGCACGTAAAAAAAAAGCCGGTCAAACTACTGAACGAATTTTGTAGCGGTTTTTTATATTGAAAAGGTCTTGGCCAGAGATCGGACATTTCAAATTTGCCGTATGTTTGATTGCAATTGGTTAAGTGAAACCGGAGATGTAACCAAAAAATCGATAGCCGACCTCCGTGCGGGAGGAGCCGCGAGCATCAGCTAGTAGAACATATAAGCCTGCTATTTATAATTACTGCTTATTATATATAATTAATCCTTAGAAACAACGAAAGATAGTAAAATGATTTTAATGTTACTAAAGTGCTTAATTTATAGAGTGGGTATTTCATGTGTAGGTATATGTGTACTGCGGACTTCTGAATAATAAAAATAGTTTGAATATCAGCAGTATTGCTACACATTGGTATTCATAACAGTAACATAACCTCTATAACACTATGAAAATAACTAAAATAAACTCGCTTGGAACACTTTTCTTACTTACCGCATAAGCTACGGAGCTGGGCTTTCCTTCAGGCACAATAACAAACGCAACGCAACGCATTACCTAAAGCTAATAATACCCTTAATTCGATAAAATTAGCAATTAAGAGTATGCGTTTCTCTTGCTGTGAGATTTTATAAATTAGTTTGTTTATTTCTCATATTATTATATCTCTTATGTATTATTTCTCATAAATTGACAAATACAAAAAAAATATAAAAGTTCTGTACTACCTACCTACGTGAAATCATAAATCTTGTATGTATATACATAAAGAAAGAGACCGAGATATAAACGCTGTGGCCTAAATTTCCATAAAACTGTATTGCCTTCCATTTATTAGCTTGATGTTTTGCTTGGCGTGCAATATAGATAGTGTGGTGAGTTCTGTTGTTACAAATTGTGTGACAAGACTAGAATCCCTGTCGAACTAATTTTAATTTAGTTAAGGGTTTGTAAGAAGTGGTATAAGTACCATCTATCTGATAATATAATTGAAAATGAATGATTCATTTATTACCCGTATAATAACATACGAGTAATAAAATGATTATTCATTTGGAACTTCAACAATAACAATCGGGTGTCGGAATGCCCAGCTCACTGTCAGGCCAAGTTTTCTTCGCAGATCGGAGGGTCCACGAATATTATGCTTTCGTATCGTAGACTAGTTCGAATCCACTCTCTTTGAGCAGATTTGAAAACAACAAAACCACCTACCGCCCGTGGTCATCACCTTTTTTTTTTTTTTTTTTTTTTTTTTTATCGTGCGGAAATCCCTTCGGATACCCCCCCGCCGGCCAGCGGGGGCGGTTATGTCGGGCTTGCACCGACTAAAACCGCACGCCGTCTCGGGTCTTCAGACGCCGGGGTGTAAGGTTACCCATAGAGCATATCCCTCACACCATGCCTGTTCATTGCTCGTCAGCATTTACGTTTAGGTAGATACGAACCTGTTTACCGCTATTAAAGTATTCAGAGAGAGTGAACCCATGTGACTACATTTACATAGCCAACATCTGCATGAATAATTCTCCCTGACATAGTTAATTAGCATCATGATGCATCTAATTATACGGTTCGCATTTTAGTGTAAATTATCGTGAAAACTTTGAATGATGTAAATCTAAACGAATAACAAAGTTGAAGAGCTTATTTGAACTTCAAAAAATATCTTGTTTAATTTGATAGCCCAGTTCTAGTGGAAGTTTATTGGCCATTTAATATCACGCTACGCAATAGCAATATGAAAAAAGATCTGAAATAAATGGATCGGCGGGTGATGTGGTCCGATGCAGTGGGCGGCCACCCGAATAATACCGAGTACGGCGAGTGAAATCGCAGGGTACAGATCGTAACATATTAAATGATTGAATGGAACAAATCAAATTATACAGGCAGTTCTGGTGAAACCCGTGGGTATAAAAAAAGAAAGTATAGGTATCAAGCGGCGCGGCTGTGATGTAAGGACTAAGGTATTGGAGGACCTCCGTCTTCCATGAGCGCAGTCCTAGGGGTGACCGGTGGAGCCGCCTGTCATCCTAACAGAAGCAGGCCAAGACGGGGACACCGTGGGGGACGGGCCCTGGGTCAGTTGGGGTACGAGGCAAATACCTTATGAGCCACCTTACACCCCTGAAGACCCGAGTCGGCGCGTGGTTTTAGTCGATTCAAGATTGACATAAGCTGGGTATCCGAGGGGATTTCCGAACGAAACTCCGCATCTCCGCACTGGATTTGCAATTCAGAGGTTGCGGCTAAAAACAAGGGAAAGTTAATCACGCCCGATATAAAAGGACCTGAAGAATATGATGTCATCATCATCCTCATCCTCATAGCGATTTCCTAGTTGCGTCCAAATTTTGCAGTTTGGAGCCCGGGGTCCGCTTATTGTTTCTGATTGGTATGCTGGTTTTTCCGGGAGCGACTGCCATCTGACCTCCCAACCCTGCGAGGAAAGCCTGCACCAGAGCCACGTCTGTTGTTAAGCAAGTGCACCGACTAACAGGCGATATAGGCTTGGACCCCAAAGATGTTGGTAGGGCCCTGTACATTCTGTAGAGGATGATGAATATTATAAGGAAATTAACCATCATCAGGGACACCACATCTCTTCCAGAGGATTTCTTAAATGATGACTAAGGCTTTATGTGCATGTTATACGCGGCATAGCCGTTTGTTGGTGGCTGAACTCCTCCGGAACCACTCGCGCGATCTTGACCAAGTTTACCACGTTGATAGTGTGGACACTGAGGAGTGTTTTGAAGCGAGATGGCTCATGTCCGATCAGCGTTGCCAGATATTCTTTTTGTAAAGTCGGGAATTTGAAACTTTTCGAGTGATAAAAGCGGTATTCTCTCGTCGAAAGCGGTAGGTACATAGTAAAAAAACGGTTAACGTAATAAAAAAAGTGTTTATATATTTATCTTTGTAACTGAGTTTTAAATTATCTTTACATGACAATAAATAGCAAAAACAGTCATATATTTTAATCAAAATATGATATTACTAGCTATTGCCCGCGGTTCCGCCCCCGTGTGATTCTGATCCCGTTACCGCTCCCCATGGGAACCTATACCAGGGATAAAACAATAACATATGTGTTATTCCAGTCTATAAACATAACATAACATAACTTCACGCCTGTATCCCCGAAGGGGTAGGCAGTGGTGTATTACACACTCACAATTCGCCAGTTATGTTCATAATCTATCCCTTTAATAAATTTCAGCCAGATCCGTTCAGCCGTTTAGCGTGAAAGAGTAACAAACATCCATACATCTATACATACTTTCGCGCATATAATATTAAATCAGTAGGACAAATCAAATTGTTGCCCTTTTTTTACGTGTGGAAATCCCTTCGGATACCTCCCATTTGTTGTTGTCCTTTCCCTTTGTTGCCCTGTCGTTAGTTAGTAGAGTCTTGCCGCGCTTCCTCCGCACTGCTGCACACACGATCCATGGTCGAGTTATCTCCTAAAAGCGGGACTGTACCTGTCCCGCGCGGATCATCCCACCCGATACAAAGCAATCGGGACATCCCGTCAAAATTGCGACGTCTGGCAACGCTGTGTCCGATGTACCATTGAGGAACAATAACCGAAAAACAGTGTCACGAGCGCGCCGCCTTAGCTAAGCGCGCGACCGTAGTAAGATGTCTTATTTTCGTGTAAGAGTCCTGCTAGCTCAGCTCAATTTATTTCAGTCGCACCCTGCACTGAATTCCTTTTTTTTTTTTACGTGCGGAAATCCCTTCGGATACCCCCCCGCCGGTCAGCGGGGGTGGTTATGTCGTGTCTCGACTAAAACCGCACGGTGTCCTCCCCAAGTGTCCGTTGCCGGGCACCCCGGGTAAGCCCTCGAAAGAATAACCCCAGGGTTGCCGGCGGACTTTGGCCGCCACCGCGGCCTCGCCTGGTGAGGTCGGGTTTTATCCCGCTTCGGTGAGTTGGCAGGCGTTAGGGCACACACGACACGCCTCCGCCACGGCCTGCTTCTGTAAGGACGGCGAGTCGGCCAACTGCCGTCCTCAGGCCCCGATCATGGAGGTCGGTAGTCCCGGGCGTAGATGAGTCTGCGGCGTCCTCACCGCAGCCTGCGAAACTCGGGGGGCAGGGTTCTCTCCCGCTCCCTCTCCGTTGTCTCTTTCGCCCGCATTACCTGCTCGCAGTAAGAGGCGGCGGCGTGCCACTTGCTCCCGTCGGAGACCACGGCCCTCACCATGGTCTCCAACGAGAGAACGTCCACGCCCAGGACCGCAACGAGATCCCGGCGTTGACTCGCCCACGCTGGGCACTCCACCAACGTGTGGAGCGACGTGTCTTCGCCACGATCCTCGCAGTGCTGGCACTGCGGCGTTGCCTCCCGGTGGATGCGCCACAGATACTTACCGAAACACCCGTGTCCGGTAACCATCTGGCACATCCGGTAGGAGAGGTCCCCATGGTCCCTCTCCAACCACTCCTTCGTGATCGGTCTCACCGCCGCAATGGTGAATTCCCCCCACCTTGGGTGCTCAAGTCGCATCCTCCATGTCTCCATGAGTTCCCGGTGGAGCTGGAACCGCTGAGCCCTGATTTCTCGGGGCTCCGGCCTATGGCCCCACTCCAGCGCCTCCTTGCGCCTCTGGTACAGCAAGCGCAAGGGCTCTCGCTTCCAGGTCCCATGGAGGGGTCCCGGCTAGGAGACATGCCGCCTCGACGGAGATCGTGCGATACCCCCTGATGACTCTGACGGCCATCGCTTTTAACGGGCTGTTTAATACAGTCACGTTGCGGGCCGCCAGAGTCTCCGCCCATACTGGGGCCCCGTACAGGGCCATGCTTCGCACGATCCCCAGGTACAGTCTCCTAGTGGGGTGTGTGTTGGGTAACCTCCTCGAGTGTCGCTCCGATTCCGATCCCGCTGCAGTCCGGGGGGAACGGAATCGGAGCGGCCGGTACACCCTGGGCGGCGGTCAATGGCTTCCCCTTCACCACTTCATAAGGTTGGCATTGATCGTCGGCCAATACCCAACGTGGCGGGAACACATCGCTCTCCGTACTCCTCTGCTTTCAGAGGAGACAGGATGAGCGATGCTGTTAGTGGTGAGATGGCCCAGGGTCAGCCGGGGTGCGAGGGATATGCTCTATGGGTAACCTTACACACCGGCGTCTGAAGACCCGAGACGGCGTGCGGTTTTAGTCGGTGCAAGCCCGACATAACCGCCCCCGCTGGCCGGCGGGGGGGTATCCGAAGGGATTTCCGCACGATAAAAAAAAAAAAAAAAAAAAGGTACAGTCTCCTAGTGGGGGCGTTGGGTTCCTTAACATTGGGCATCAGCCGCGATAGCGCGGCCGCAGCCCCCCTCAGTTTCGGGACCAGACTTCGGAGATGAGGTACGAAGTCCCATCGGCTATCGAGTACGAGTCCAAGGTACTTCATCGTGGGCTCGATGCCGATGCTTACGCCCCCTTCGGTACGTTGCTCCCCGCGCCATAACGAGGGTGTCATCAGCATAACATGTTATGCTGACACCCTCGAGCTGCACTGAATTCCTAGTTAAAGTTTTTTAAAGATAGCCCAAAGTGGACATTGCAGGTGACATTCATAATGATTATAAACTTTACTAGCCTTAGCGCCGTGTAGCCCGTCCCTCTTCCCGCGCTTGTCGCCCGCGTTGCTCGTATTTGTTAATATGACAGTTGCCGCCAGAGATTGTTATGAATGACCGCGCGTAGTATGAAAACGTTCTGCCCATAAATCACATACTTTTGAAATATTTTCAAATGAATGTAATTACTTTAATCATTACAAATGATTTTCAATATTTTAATTTTTTATTTAACATCATTTGTGTCTAGAATACCATGAAAAAAATTCGAAATTTGAAATTTGAAAAAATTCCATGTATATCTGATAGTAAGCGTGGGTTCTTGAAAATGTGTCCGGATGATAGCTATAGGTTCTCTTCCTATTACGTGGGACTGAAGAATGTAGTGAGCAAAATATGGGTGATACTATACCTCTTTCTCTGTGTATATAGACATGTGCAGCACATATATGTATTAATGTATTGTAACGCTTATCAAAAGCTGAAATAGTTTTCACAGTGTGTTTAACATTCAACTAATTCTTTAACAAGATTAGGTTTATCGACTATACTGTTTTACTACAAAAGGTAGGCTTCCTGCGAGATCATTCTCTGTTTCAATTACTAGAAATATAAGCCTGCATTCGATGTTTGAGTAATGATACCACCATGGCAACGGTACAATAGACGTCTGAAGTGAACACTCACACGCCCTTTGATAGCGCTCTGGCGACCCACGTCGCCTGTATAAAATCTTTGTCGTCGTGCACATTGCATCTTGAAATATCAGATTCCATTATAGTAGACATTGTGATGTAAGGTTGGAGTATTTTCCATTTATAATAAAATATATTGTGAATGGGTAAAGAATTGTATTATAACCAAGTGGTTTACATTCGTTTTATTGTGATTCATGTATCTATTGTATTTTTCTAATCTCGTAAACAATTTGAAATTCAAGAAATGAGACTATTTTTTCTTACCATTCTTCCATGAATATAATCCTGTTTTTTCGTACTCATATAATAAACGTGAAAGTTTGTATGGATGTATGGATAGATGGATGGATGTTCGTATTTTCTCGCAAAAACGACTGAACTGAATTGGATGTTTGGCACAAAGATAATGATCTAGTTTAGGACATAGGCTAATTTTTATTGCGGGAATAGGATCAGAATTTCACGCGGGCGAAGTCAAAGGCAAAATAATTAATAATTAAATAATTAAAATCTCTTCTTTGCTGGATTGCTTCACTAGAAGTCAGTAGCGTATTCATCCAAGAAGATTTAAAAAACTAAACCAGGTAAACTGTACCCTAAGCTTTGTAGCATTATCGGTGTCTGTAATGGTGACTCTCATTCTTGAGACTTTACCTTTAGCTTACCATCAGGTGAAGAGAAATCATATTGACGTGACTATTATCTATCACTTAAACTATGTAGCCTCCGCCACTAGTGGAAACATTATTCGCATCTTTCCGGCCCCTTTTAAAGTAAAGGAATTCAGGTTCATACCTCATGACATCTTCAGAGTTTTCATCACGGTAACTCTATACTCTCTAAACAATATTTTCCTCACTAGTCATCACGTATTTAAGGCGAGTATCACTGAGGAAGGGTGTTTTTAGATAAAAAAAATCGATATTGAGAAGTCCCTGTATTCTAAAAATCATATCACTGGTAGTAGAAATTTGATGACACAAATTTGTCACAAAATTCGGCCGGGTATAACCGCCCCCGCTGGCCGGCGGGGGGGTATCCAAAGGGATTTTCGCACGGAAAAAAAAAAAAAAGGTACCACCGTGCACGATTGCGAAAAACCCTCCATAGTAATCCAATTTCGGTTTGATTGCGTTCAGGGGTCAGCAAGTGCATAGCCGGGTAGGGGGATTGTGGTCGCAGCACTAGTGGGATCGGTGGATGTCACGCAGTGCTGCGACGACAATCCTCTTCTGATGAGTCCGTCAAGCTGAGTGCCACCATTGTTAACATGGTACGTGTATTTAATGGTGACCCTCTTTCCTGAGACTTTACCTTCAGCTTATCATCAGGCGAGGTGAAGTCAAATTGACGTGTCCTAAATATTAAAAAAAAAAAAAAATTACGTTATTCTAGGCTATTCAAACTAGTATTTTCGGTTATCCGATACACGATTACTTTTACTTTCCTCGATAGAATTTGGTCTCAAACATTGGTTGATTTGTGTTCAGGTTAGAAAAATAAAACTGATACAAAAATGAAGGTCATTGATAGAAGAATGAAAAGCAGTTATCAAAATTTACATAAATTCTGAATTATACCCTGAAAATTCAAAATACCTACGTTTTCTACATATATGACGCGTTCGAAGAGTCAATCAGTCCCGAGCGGAACGTGTTAGAGGCAGGACGTGTCTCGGCTTGCGGCAGATGCACAGTGAAATCGTATGATTTTAAATGTAGGTACTTGTAAATGCCACATCGTAGAGAATGTGCCAGATGTACAAATCCAATGATAAAAAGTTGAGACTCGAATTTCTGCGAATACAATGCTATTATTAGTACACTGTTTTCTTTAAAGTATAAATCGTAAAACGCAATTTTACCTTTCACTCAATCAACTCAAATATAACAATTAAAAAAAAAGCATTATGGTGTTACTTTCTGCTACGGAATCCTACATGGGCGAGTCCGACTCGCACTTGGCCGCTTTTTTTTGTATATTGACAAAACACTGGACGCGGACAGCAAACGCCTCACTGTGGCGTAAAGTGGCAAGTTTACTATGCCAAAAATACCGAAAGCCGTCGAATACCCTCGAATGTTTGCTAAGCCGCACGTGGTCAGCGTTGTACACATTTCGACCCATATAAACATTCAAATGCAGACCCATGTACAGAAATCTGACAGTAACTGTATTAATTATGATGTTAAAATAATATTGATACAAGAGAAAATGTTTTGTTAGGGAAACCATGTATTTGTAAATCCACTTAAAATATTAGCTTTTAAATAAGAGTACTTATTGTAGTTTGGTCGCTACTATAATAATACTAATAAAGTAGATAATCCAAAATGCCTCATAATTATGAAGTAAAAGTTGCTGAATATTTTACATACAAAATATAAATATTACGTATTCGCTAGCTATCGACTGCGGCTTCGCCCACGTTGAGTTCTAATCCCGTGGGAACATCCGGATTAGAGTAGCCAATCTTACTCAGGGATAATGTAAGTAGTATTCTAATCGTAAAATAATTTTGAATTCGGTTCAGTAGTTTCACAGTTTGTCGATTACAAACAATTATACCTTTCCTGTTTGTAATATTCGTATAGAAAGCTACTGCCCTGCGGCTCCACGCACGTGAAGTTCTGATCCCGTTCCCGCCAGATCCGTTCAGCCGTTAGAGCGTGATTGAGTAACAATCTTATAAATATCTTCACAAACTTCCATATTTAAAATATTAGGAGGATACACACGTATACGAATTATACACACTTTTTCAAAGACTTAGACTTAACGAAGCAGAAACTCTTTGATGTAACAAAAATGTTGCCACCACATGAGAACTAATAACAATGAAAGTGGCGGATGCGTGCGCTCGGCTTGAGGTCCGGATCCGGACGCGATGTGCCGCAGCCTGCGACACGCCGGCGTCCGCTGCATGCGGACACCTTCTCCAAGGGGCTCCCGAAAGTAACTTTTACCCCTATGTAACCCTTAGGGATAGAATTTTGGCAAATCCTTTCTTATCGGATGCCTACGTCATCCTGCCTGCCTACGTCACTCCCTCCAAGTTGTAGGTCTCTATATATACGCATATATGTGCATTGATGCATCAGTCATTCAGGACAAAGCATTTTATATGTATAGATTGGTCAAAACCACCATTGCTGATGTAGCTTCCTTCTAATCCAGTTTTGTTGTTATAATAAAATAGAAAACTGAATAATAATAATATTGTTTTGCTATTATGAAGACGTTTTGGAATAAGTGAGCACATTAAAAGGTTAAGCAATTCTAACCAGATCAGTCTTAGTCTCAGGTAACCATTCTTAATATTAGGTCCTTACATAGGAAATTGACGTTTTGTAAGGGAGGAACATAAAAACGTTTTTTTGTGAATATAATATATTTATTTAACCAAAGTATGCACCATTACTATCTATGCACTTTTGCCATCTCATAGGTAGTTCATTGATCCCTTTATTAAAAAATCCATTCGGACGGGAATCAATAAAATATTTGAACAATCTTACAAGAAGTTATCCAAATTTTGAAGAAAATGGTAAATTGTTGGAGCAAGGTCCGGGGAGTACGGTGGATGTCTTAGACATTCCAATTGAAGCTCGAGTAATTTGGTAGCCGTCTGTTATGCAGTGTGTGGTCTAGCATTGTCCTGAAGCAGTAGTGGCCTAGAGCGATTGACCAGCCTTGGTTGTTTAGCAGATAGCTTTTCCATCATGGTTTGCAGTTGCTGACAATAGACATTCGCCGTAATCGTCTGGTCACATTTTTAAATCTATCATTCAATTCAAATTCAATCCGGTGTCGTTCACTACAGCTTCTAAGGAAGTAGTGAACGACACCCCCACTAATCCACCAAACGCTCACAGGTATTTTTTTTTGTGTCAATTTTCGCTTTGGGCAGGATTTGGATGGTTCGCCAAGGTTCAGCCATTGCAATGAGCATTTCCGACTATCGTACAGGATCCACTTTTCATCACAGGTAATGATTCGATTTAAAATCCCTTCATTATTGTGCCGGTTGAGTAATGTAACGTAGCAGTCAACGCGCGTTTGTCGGTTTGCTGCGCGCAATTCATGAGGTTCCCACCTTTCAGCCCAGGGTCAGTCGGGGTGCGAGGGATATGCTCTATGGGCAACCTTACACCCCGGCGTCTGTAGACCCGAGACGTCGTGCGGTTTTAGTCGGTTCAAGCCCGACATAACCGCCCCCGCTGATCGGCGGGGGGTATCCGAAGGGATTTCCGCACGAAAAAAAAAAAAAAAGGTACCCACCTTTCAAGCTTTTTCACCTTTCCAATTTGCTTCAAGTGGATTAAAACAGTTTTATCACTAACCGCTGCGGCCTTCAGCTAACTCGGACGTGTTTTGCGATGAACCCGTTTCCATAGCCTTCAATTCTTCATTAACAACTTTGGTCTCCGGCCGTCCACGGGGTTTGTTCGGCAGGTCGAAATTTCCAGAACGAAAACGTTGGAATCAAAAACGCACTGTGTTTTCTTTTGCGACACCGCCGCCATACACATCATTAAGCCTCCGAGACGTTTCTGCAGCACTGGTACCACGATGGAACTCGTACTCGTAAATAACGCGATATTTCAAGATTTCCATTTTGTAAACTTAGTAACGCAAAGAAAAAACCAAAAGAGGAAAGGAAATGAATTACGGTTTTCAAAACTCAAAAGCATAAGTAAATAGCTGTATAAATTTGAAATTGTAATTCCTATCCAAAGAGGAGATATTTGAGATCAAAGTGGCCAGTACGACAAAACGCCAATTTCAAACGCCCTCTTCACTTTATTACGTATGTGAATGATATGAACAATATTCTAAGGCACTGTACCAGCTATCAGTATGCAGATGATACATGCCTACTGGTAGCTGATACAAATGTATCTGAAGCATTTGTGAAAGTACAAACAGATCTAGACAATATTAGCAAGTGGTGTCACGATAATGGATTAGTTTTAAACGCCAGCAAAACCAAACTTGTTCATATTCGTTCTCCGTACAGTAAAACCCACGTTCCCAATGGAACAAAGCTGGTGGCTCACGAACACCTATGCTTACACAAAAAGGATAACAACTGTCAATGCCCCACAATTGAAATAGTTAATAATCACATATATCTTGGTCTAATAATAGATTATAAATTTAACTGGCTACCTCAGGTCAACCAAGTGTGCGAAAAACTGAAAGCATTTATGGCCAACATGTACATTATCAATAATAGGATACCTCCCAAAGATAAGCTCATGCTTTATAACGCGCTTGCCGAAACAATCATAGGATATGGAATTACGAGCTATGGTAGAACTTTTAAAACGTACCTTGGTCGTATATTCCAGCTACAAAGTAAAATTTTGAAATTGATCATGTCACACCATAATGCGTCAAAAAGTGAAGACGATGTAGAACTATTTAAGCATTGCAAGGTGCTTCCGGTTCACTCTAATGTCACACTATGCCTCCTCAAAGAAAAATTCTTCAATGACAACATACAGATCGAAATATCTCATGGTATTCAGACACGGTCAATATGTAATAAGAGACTGGAAACCTATAGGGCACGGAATACCTACGGAGAAAGAACCACCCGTTATATAATTCCCCGTTTAATTAATAAATTAAATACATCTTTCAAGCAAAGTATCACGCCAACAAATATAAAAAATAAATTAAAAACACATTTCCTAAACATCCTGTAAATGCCTCGTACGCCAAACCGGTTCTTTGTCAGCTCGGCCTGACGATCGCTCACTGACAATTTTTACTTCCTACCTGCGCCTTTTTTATATACCTCATCTGATTTATAATAACTAAAAGTCTGTGTATATTAGTGATAAGAATAGATATGTAAAACATATAATAAGGTGAAATATTATGTATACTATACTAAACATGTAATCGCAATATAGAATGCGCGGCACTTCGCACAAACCTTAGTGGTTTATGGAATGCCGTGATAATGTAATTTAATTGTGTGATGTTGTAAAAAAAATAAAAAAAAAATTAAAAAAATATGTCAGGATCTAATACATTGAGACCGCTTCCTGCCTTACGTTACTGCCTGCCTTACGAGCACGTTAAGCCGTCCGATCCGGTTGTCATAGGATCATTTGAGACATTCGTTATCTACGGGTAGTTGGACCGCTAAAAAGTTCTACAACATGGTCTTACTACAGAATTCGATATCACCAGTGGGTTGTGGAGGTCAGTCGCTTCACGTTAGACTAAAAGCTGACTCCAAGGTGAGGTGGGATAACACTAGGGGGTTGATTTTGTATCGTGAAATAGCTTGGTGATATTAATGAGTTCTAGATTAGTTATTTGATATACCTATTGGAATTATATCCAATTTCAATTATACAAACTGATGAGGTCTTCATAATAAATAGAGCACGAATACGAATTTAATAAATTAGACAACGCAGTTATAAATACACATTTTATGTAAAGTTTATTTGCCCTTCATTACGTAAATTATTTGATTTTCTTATATTCTCTAAGTACTAAATTAAGCGCGATACTTATACAGGAATAAACTCGGTTAATAGTCAATCGTTTAGCATGATTGCGCCTCGTACGATGGCTTGCAATCGAATGGCCTACCGTAATTGTGTTGGTATCAGCAATCAACGCTCTTATATAAATTTACCTTCAAAACTTAATAACATATCAATCAGGTATAACAAAGAAATCGATGACTATGAATTTGAATTTAAAAAAAAAACTTAATTATGTACTAATCTAAATTACGGAAACATTCAGTTCGAACTATTAATGTTTTAATTGTACATAAACTCTAAATACACCACGCGCCGTCATAATATTGTATTATTACCCAAAATGCTAATATGAGGGCCTGTGACAAATTAATGGTAAAAGATTTTTTCCAATAAGTGCAGTGGTTCCGATGGTTACCCCAGATATATAAACAAACTTACAAAAACTCTATAAAATATATAGACATAGGTATATTAAATTACACCACATCAAGAATTATTTCATGAATCTATGGCTCCTCGCTATTACATGTCATGAACTTACTTGTTTATGCTGTTACTAGCGCCTGCAACAGGTAATAAATTAAACCCCGTATCTGCAATTATCCTGACGATAGTTATTAACAATAGCAATTACTTTGATCGATGTGTAATAACTGCGAGATTATTTTGAGAGTAACTACATATTCACGGATTAGAAAATGATGAAAACCTAACTGTTATATGTAGATAGTGAGGAAGGTGAAGGATGAGTACAAAAATTACCTAATCTTCTAGCCAGGAGTGTAACAAACATGACATATCAAGGCTATTAAAGTCTATCTAGCAGTAAGTTGTTGATTCAATTTTGAAAACTCATATTTAAAGAAAAATATATTGTTCAACGAGTGAGTTTTTTTTTCGTTACACCTATTTTAACAAGCTTTTAGTTTTAGTGGAGAGGCACCACGGTGACCTCTCCTACGGGATGTGCCAGATATTTAACGGACACGGTTGCTTTGGTAAGTATCTATGGCGATGGATGCATCGGGAGACAACGCCGCAGTGCCAGCACTGCGAGGATCCTGGCGAAGACACGGCGCTCCACACGTTGGTGGAATACCCTGCGTGGACGAGTCAACGCCGTGATCTCATTTCGGTCCTGGGCGTGGACGTTCTCTCGTTGGAGACCATGGTGTGGGCCGTAGTCTCCGACAGGAGCAAGTGGCACGTCGCCGCCTCTTTCTGCGAGCAGGTAATGCGCGCGAAAGAGACGGCAGAGAGGGAGCAGGAGAGAACCCTGCCCCCCGAGTTCCGCAGTCTGCGGCGAGAACGCCGCAGACTCGTCTACGCCCGGGACTACCGACCTCCATGATCGGGGCCTGAGGACGGCAGTTGGCCGACTCGCCGTCCTTACAGAAGCAGGCCGTGGCGGAGGCGTGTCGTGTGTGTCCTACACACGCCTGCCAACTCTCCGACGCGGGATAAAACTCGACCCCACCAGGCGAGGTCGTGGTGGCGGCCAAAGTTCGCTGGTAACCCTGGGGTCATCCTTTCGAGGGCTTACCCTGGGTGCCCGGCAATGGACACTTGTGGAGGACATCGTGTGGTTTTAGTTTGTCCGTTTATTTACTTATATCTTTTTTTCAGAACTTGTTTCATATAATAAAATTATATTAAAAGGCGACCCGAATTATCATTCTGTCAATAGCTGAAGTATCAAAAACATGATATTATTCTTTCAAAGAATTTCTTGCTCTTTACCTTACAATAAAACTGGCTGGGTTATTTAAAATTGTATAGGAACAAAAAAATCTGATGAAGGACTTACAGAAGTCCAATAAAAAATTTAAAGTCCGAAAATAATTAGATATAAAATGAAAGGGTAATGAAGGAGGAAATGAAAAAAGAAATGTAAAGAATTAAAATAATAAGCAAAGGCAAATACTCCGTTCATTTGCAGAATACATTGTTGGGTAAAATAAAGCCCATAAGGAAGAATTGACAAGCAGAAAATAACAAAGCGCAGAAATCTCTAAAGAATTTTCTGTTCAAGGAAATAAAATTACTACTTAAATATGAAATTGTGGTACATGCAAATAAAGTTCGGACAATAGTGCAAACCTTTTTCCAAAAGTTCATAGATATATATATATGTTCATAGATAGATATATATTATACTTTGCAATCCTTATATTGTCTTGGAATAAATTGAATGAAATTTTACCACGTGAATTCTGTAAAGTATTGATGACTTTGTTTGGTATTATGTAATGATTGTACAAAGTAAATTACATTTATTTATGTGAAAATTTCATTTAGATTATAACTTGATGTACTTATAATATTGCACCAAGACTAGATTAGGTTAGAAACATACTACTCTTCGTATTAGTCAAAACTATTCAATTCACTTATCGTTAATGATCATTTCATTACGTTGTTATCACTTCCGAAATTGCACAGTATTCCGTTATTAGATAAATTGTTTAGTCAAATACATACAATCTAATTTTTATTATTTGAAGTTAATAGAATATAGTGTATCTAAAATATAGAAATCTCGTGTCACAGTGTTTGTTATCATACTTCTACGCAACGGCTTGACCAATTCCTATGAAATATTTAGTGTATATTTGGTAGGTCTCGCAATTGGTCGTAGGCTATCTAGGGGTAGGGGTATAACCCTAAGTAAATGAGATCAGACCGCATCAGACCCGCGGTCAGAGCGTGATCAGAGCTGTGGGCAAGAGCTAGTAATAATACACCATCTTTAAGTGATGGTACGCGCAACATTGTACCGTCTTCGTTTACATGAAGACAGTCAATTAATAAGTAACAAGTATGCTATATATGTAGTACTAACAAACCACGAGTTACGTGGTTTGATAGTACTATATAGCATAATAACAAACTAACTACATAGGTTCTGGGTAATATTCATTTAAAATAAATTAGTTATTCACGTTATCAATAAAGCTTAGTGTGCTGTAAAGTTATTGGGGTTTGAAACATATGATAAATCATTTAAACTGCGGTTAGGTGTAATGGTACTAAGTGGGTGTATGTTTTGCATACGTAAAGGTTTATAGTGTAATGTATGTATGTATTTTACTCTTGTGTTCTATGATGTATTGTTTTCTTTATAGCTGACGAATTACCAAGACCGTATCAAGTTACATTGTGGAGAAAATATGTAATGTAAGAATGTACGTTCATAATTCTATTACTGAAGACTTGCGATCAGATGAAACAAAGATGGACGATGTAAAAGTCCTGTTGTGAGATAGAGATAGCAAAGACGCAGTTATAGGTTTAACGCTGACACTAACTTATCGGCAACTGTTTTCAATTTCCTTTTTGTTTAAATCAGGGTGCTTCTGGCGTTAGTTTTAGTATTTTGGGAATTGGATTTAAATATAAAATGTGTGAACTTAAAAATCCGAAGCTGACATTTATTGTTATGATTTATATGACATTTGAAAATCCTTACATCTTTGAGTTTAGTAACTACCTAACCACGCAAACGTGCGGAAATCCCTTCGGATACCCCCCCGCTGGCCAGCGGGGGTGGTTATGTTGTGTGTATAGGCAAAGGAGTAATATAATTTATAGCGTTACTCAGTGTCATTATTGCTAGTAATGTTGTAATTACCTTCCTATCAGTAGATAATGTTGTCCTAGTCCCATTTCCAATATATATTACCAAGAAAATATACTATAGAATACGGTACATCGTTTTTGTTTATTTGAGTGTTAAATATTTTCGTTCTAACAACAGTTTAACGTACAGTATATTTAGAAACTATCTCAGTTTTTGAGCCACGAAATAACGATTTTGAAGTCATAGCAATCTCCATTTTCCTCAGTTTTCTCCGCCCTTCTTCTTAGCCCTCCTGATATTAGCAACATTCACGAATTTCACCATGCTAAGGCGTGAAGTGAATAAATTCATTATTATATTTCTAACTTTTGAAATTTACTTTTGATTAATTTCGATGCGGGTTCCAAGACATTTTAACTTGCCCTGGGACTTCCTTTGCCGACTTTAGTTGGTGTTTTCGTGGGTCACTGTTGTTGATTCTGATGTACAGGAGTTAGAGTAGTGAGAATGAGAGTGGTATTAGAATCTTATTATAAATTTAACATAACATAACATAACATAACATAAACTCACGCCTATATCCCCGAAGGGGTAGGCAGAGGTGCTAGCACCCACATTTCGACAGTTTATGTTTAGGTCCCAATGTAATAGGTGGCGAGCCTATTGCCATTAACCGGGCACTTATAAACCTGCGATAAATACACACATAACTTCGAAAACCATCGAAAAGTCATTGGTGTGTGCCATGGTAAAACCGGGCATCGATCCCGAGACCTCGTCTCAGCAGTCCAATACCCATACCACTAGGCTACCGCGGCTTGTTTTAATTAGTTAGAGTAATTTAAATATCACAATATAACAATCAAATTACTACCTATTCATCAGAGTCGTAGTACCATTTCACCACCAATACTGTACACTATGTGTGACATTCATCCATTACACCCCTTCTTGATGTGCGGAAACCTCCTCGAGCTAACGGTGAGGACCGCCTCACCGTTAGCTCGAGGAGGTCGCTCGAGGAGGTGATGTCGGACTTGCACTGACTAAAACCGCATGATGTCTCTCGCGTTAGCCACTTGTGGTACGGGGAATCTGGTGTACCCTAGAAAGGAAATTCCAGAGACCCTGCCGGCTCCGGTCACCAGCGTTGTAGACCCCGACGCTTTCTTACGGATTTATTCTCCCCTCCCCTTAAGAGAGGCTATAAAATTATTATTTACCCTTTACCCTTTTGATTACCTTATCTATTCCAGTTTTTTTGCTCCAATCCCGCCTGATCAACACTTTCCTTTATAATTATTTTCATGTCTTCTTTTATGTCCAATTTCACTTTACCTGTTCTTCTTAGCATCTGTATTATAGTTCATAATATGCCAGTAATACAAAATCTGGTCTACTATAATTACATGAATATACATTGTTAAGATGATCATGGGCATAGAAAAAAAAACAAAATAAGAACACTAACACTAACAAAATAAGATAATATCGTATCCTTGAAGTTAACTGTACAAAATATAAAATAAATATTGTCCTACATTCTACTTAGCTCTATCTAGACCCAATGTCAGCATAGCTTAGCACAACAAAACTCTTTTGCACCATATATTCAATAATATTATAGCTACAAATATTCCTACACCCAAAACAACCACTCCTGATTGACTTTACGAATAAATAAATTGTATTTTAAAACTAGCACACATCACTTAAAATTAACCTAGTTTCACCTATTGGTCAGTAATGTCAGATAAATCGGCGTATAATAGCTAAGCTATTAAAACCCTCATCAAATACGCTATACTATGTCCGATCGACGAAAACTTATTGAATATTTAACCACACCTTTGTCTAATACCGTAGTAGTATCTATCTATTTACGTACTTTTTTAACTCCCGACGTAAAACGAGGGGTGTTATAAGTTTGAACTGTTTATTACCTTCTTTTCCATGGTTCAATTAGATGTTCCATTAATGGGACTATCGAAAAAATGTGTATCTGTCTATGGCATCGCAACTCCCAATTTTTTCCTATGGATGGCAGTAATTTACTAATAACACCGTTAATTTAAATTAAAAGACATAGTAATGGTTTGTTCGTAATAATTTTTTGTTTTGAATGTTGCACCGGTGCTACATTACGAAGTAAAGGGGTAACTATTTACACTAATGCAGAGTCAAATTGTGAGTTGGTTGGAGCTGTGCAAAGTTATCTAGTCTAGACCTCACGTTTCTACTGCATGCTAGTTGCCTGCCCATGGGCTCACCGTAGACAAATTATGTCTCCGCTGCCCTTGTGTTTAGAACAGAAGGATAAAATTTAAGCCATAACCTCGGAATCTTCAACTCTCAAGTGAATAGGTTCCTTCTAGGCAAACGTGATCCATCGTAGATCACATCGTCACTTACGACCAGGTGAGATAATGGTCAAACGTGAGCCTATCATTCTTAAAAAAAAAAATGAAACTTTGGTCTATATATCTGCATAGCAGTTTAAAAAATAGTTAGTATAGCGAATGCTTCCCAGAATAGAACAGCTCTTCTCATTCCCCTCAATGGTGTCCATTAACAGTTAGGCAGAGAGCTGCAGAAAAAAGCAATATCTTACCAGTTACTTACAAAACATCTCTTCTTCCATCAACCTTCTTCCTTCATCTACTATCCACCCAGCTCCGTCGGCTTTGGTGGAAACCCGACCTATAAGATAGTTATCCGTGGCAATCATTGAACCTTAATTATATTGTCTCGCAGACAAAACTGATGTCAAACACTACGTAATAACTATATTATGATATTTTGAACCATATTTATTTATTTAGAATAAAGATAATGAAAATGGGTTGGTAGTGTTAACTCTAAAGAGTCACCAAAGCTTTCAGCTGAAAGGTCTAATTTGTAAATTTTATGTTGCTCCTTTGGGAAATTTGCTTAAAATCTACAGATTACTTAACAGATTATGTGAAATGTGTTAAAAGGTTGTAACAACAATCATTGTACATGCTATGTTGGCTTTATCAACTGTTACCGGAAACCGAATGGTGTAAAAAGTAAAAACGTATAAACCTTTTAAGTTTATTTTTCATTGCAAAGTTTATAAATACTTAAATAAAATTGTGGGTAATCAAATTGCACATCAATCAATCAGTGTCTTGCAGTCAAAAATTGGACTTGACTGCATGTTATAATCGTAAAATGATGAAATAACAATCAAGATAATTTTAACCATTGTATACAAGTGCAGTTGTACCATCTACAATTTTGATTTTTGCACCAATAATAAACGGTCTTTGTTACTATATGGTAGGGTTCCTAATTATTTGACCCCTCCCCCAACCCATAGACGCACTTGCCTCACCTGACTATACATCATTTTAGTCCAGATATATTTCGTTCATTTATACTTTTCGCGTTGCTTATCCTGCATTTCTCTAAATGAAATAAAAATAAAGTTGGCTATTTTGTTTAAGATACTAAATAAAAATGAACAAAAAATAATTTATTTCTCTTCTTTCACAGGTGGCTGCTGTATATTGAGAAGCGCAACAACTACAGCGAAAATTGTTCTTTTGTTAGCATACCTTCTTCCAAATGTTATAAGATAATTTGTTGTATCTTCATTAGTTAGTAACAATTTATAAACGCCTATTCATACAAATGTATAGAACTAAACCTTTGATATTTCTATGACTGATAAATTCTTCTCTATATGTTCACCGTTAATACCTACCTTGTAGTTGTGCCAACCCGAATTTATGTATTTCATTAAATGGAATACACGATATTTGATTCTAATTTAATTAATTCCCTATAACAGTTATATCAAGGTGAAATTTTTCATTTGAATATAAAAAGGCAAATAATATTCTAAAATAATAATGAACATTTGCTTTATATTCGTTTATTATTGTAAGAAGTGTAAGAACCTGGCACGAAAATCTATTCTGTATATACTTAGGTATGTATATATGTAAATATGCGCTCAAATACTATGAATAAATTATGGCAATTGTGTTAAATATTTTAATAATATGGTGTTTTATAATCAACGTGTCATTTAAAGTAAGTAAAATACATACTTCCGAAATATCGCAGTACTGCGCACTTGAAGCCATCCAATATTATAAAAGCTTGCAACATCGCTTTTAGTGTAATTTGGGACGAGCGACTAAATTGATGTTCGTAGTGGCAAAAAAGTAAAAGACAAAAAGGATTATTATACAATCTGCGCTGGCTGTTAATGAAGACGTTTTGCGATGTCTTAAAAATATTAAAGAAAGGAATGAAAATTTGACAGGTTCTAAAAATTGATGGCGTGTTATTCTAAATTGGAAGTCAGCTGAAATTCAGTATTTGACTTTATGTAAAACATAAACCTTTACAATGATTAAATGTTAGGTAACTTTTATACGGTCGTAAACAAGCAGTTAGCCCACTTGATAGTAAACTGTGATTTCTTCTTTACATAGAGCAAATCTAAGTTGTATCCAAATCTTCCACTTTGGAGTCCGGGGTTCACTCGCTTACTTCTTCTTTCCTTTTTGGTTTAATTTGGCTTTTGCGAGAGCGGCTGCCTGTCTGACCCCCCCCCCCTCCGACACCTGGAAAGCCTGTTCCAGAGCCTTGTCTCTCAATCACCCTCGTAGAATTTGATGGGGCACCATACCCGCTGATAGGAAAGTGTAATTATGGCGTATAAATGCTTGTTATATCAGAGAATAGAAAAGATAGAAAAGAGGAATATGGAGAGGAAAGGAGGTAATGCCTCCAGCTGTGCTACCAACCAACAGATGAACCGGCCTATTCGTAGTGTATTTTTATTTAATAGTAGTAGTAGTAGTAGTATAAAATAATTAAAAATGTTAGAATTCACTATAAAAATTCTTGGACTGACTTACTGACTGACTGGGACTGAGTAAATGAATTAAACGGAACAGAAATTACCACTACAGTTCTCCGTTTTTATTTAAACTTATTACAGTCAATACCTTGACTGCACAGTATTGAATAGCGTTTGCGAGCCGCCCTGCATTGCTGAGACTATTTCTAAGTCTTCATAGTTCAATTACTTTACTGTAGCGAACGCAACGAACAATGAGCAATTGACAGGTAAGTAATGATTGAAGAAGCTTACTTCGTACATATAATAATATGCCATACAAAACTTGCTTATTAACTGCTTAATTGCCAATTTCATTCTTACAAATTATTACCACTGGCTACAAAGATTGTTCAAATCATACAAATATGGGTGACTGGCATGGCTACCGATTATTTTTTAAGCATATATGCGTCATTGACGACGAGTCGGTTAATATTAACTGTCTGCTTACAAGAGGTAGCAGATATCTCAAAAATTCTAATTTACTGACACGATCAGTAGCGAAATCTTTTAATTTACTAAAAGAACTTCAGTACGCCATTGATGGGGTTGACGGCCTCTGTGGCGTGGCGGTAGTTCATTTGACTACTAGGTCGTTTTAGTCGGTTCAAGCCCGACATAACCGCCCCGGCTAGCCAGCGGGGGGGTATCCGAAGGGCTTCTTGCACGAAAAAAGAAAAAAGTTCGAGGTGCGCGGGTTCGATCACACTCAATGCAAATATTTGTATTCATAAATATGTCTATTTGCATTGTTCTAGGTGTTTCTACGTATAATATGTATGTATTTACAAAAAAAAAGTAAAAATAAATAAATAAATATTCTAGGACATATGTATTACACAGCGCCACCTAGACCTAAGCAGAGTTTGTCATATGGGTTCTAGAAAGCGAATAAACATACTTAGATACTTTTTTATAAATACATACATATTATATATAGTAGCACCCAGACCAATGCAAATATACATATTTGTAATGAGCGGGAATCGACCCCGCGACCTCTGACCTAGCAGTCGCATGCTCTACCGCTACGCCACAGAGGTCGTTTGCCATGTTTGACCGCATTCTAGAATCTATAACACAAGCTAGTAAAACTTCACATAAGCATGCTTACTTTGGGTCTAGAGAGCGCTGTGTAGAATGTAGTGGCAGTTTTATTTATTACTAGATGCGCGCCCCTGCTACGCCCTGGTGCAATTATATCACTTTACCTGTGGACTATTCAAACATTCTTTTTTCAAACAAACCTAGTACTGACATTAACGTACACATAATAAAGAATTATCCAATTCGGTGCAGTCATTTAGAAGTTATGTGCGTACATACATTTCAGCGATTCATTTTTATTTATTAATTACCAATTAAGGCCGCATCCAGTGCAGAAACTTCGAATTGGAATTTGCACCTTTTTTTTTGTGCGGAAATCCCTTCGGATACCCCCCCCCCGCCGGCTAGCGGGGGCGGTTATGTCGGGCTTGAATCGACTAAAACCGCACGTCGTCTCGGGTCTTAATACGCGGGTATGTAAGGTTGCCCATAGAGCATATCCCTCGCACCCCGACTGACCCTGAGCCATCTTCGGTTTCGAGATGGCCCCCTCGGGTTTGGGAACCACGGTATCCCCGTCTTGCTCCGGTTTGAGGGAGGGGCGCTAGCCGCCCCACCGTCCCGGCCTGCTTCTGCTGGGGTGACAGGCGGCCTTACCTGTCACCCCCAATTTGCACCTCAGATTGACGCGGGATTGGCATTGGTCTTTCGAGCTCGGCGTGCACTCTTCAACTCTCTCCCTTTCACAATAAGTTTATCTTTGCTTTTACGAAAGCTACTGCCTTTTGAAATGCCAACCCCGAGAGGAATGCCTGTTTCAGTTCTTCATCCATCAAGCAGCTTACAGGTGAGATTGGCTTGGGCCTCAAAGATCTTTTTAGGACTTTTTCAAATTTCGAATGAATGGGACATTCGAAATTTGAACAACCATTAAAGCAAATAATTTTAAGTGATGGTTAACATTCGTGGGCGTTAAAACGATCCAAGGAACAAACTAATACCTTGATTAAGGACTATACCATACCATACCATAACATAAGCCAGTTAAACTATGCTTACTTCGGGTCTAGAAAGAGCTGTGTAGAATGTTGTAGAATGTTGTAGAATATTTATTTAATTATTAAATGTATATACCTATATGAATGTTGTTCCGCATTCTAAAACTAATTTTCTCAAGCTAATTAACCTATACTTACGTTGGGTCGAGATAGCACTGTGTAGAATGTCGTAGAATATTTATTTATTTATAGTGATACGTACTACTACCACTACAGATAAACTCATAACTACCCATGTTTAAGACCTTATTAGGGTTCCGTTGCCAAATGGCAAAAAAACGTAACCGTTATAGATTCATCATGTCTGTCTGTCTGTCCGTCCATATGTCACAGCCACTTTTTTTCCGAAACAATAAGAACTATGCTGTTGAAACTTGGTAAGTAGATTGATTCTGTGAACCGCATTAAGATTTTCACACAAAAATAGAAAAAAAACAATAAATTTTGGGGGTTTCCCCATACTTAGAACTGTAACTCAATTTTTTTTTAACGTCAATCCCTTACGTGTCTTGTATCTATGGATAGGTCTTCAAAAATGATATTGAGGTTTCTAATATCATTTTTTTCTAAACTGAATAGTTTGCGCGAGAGACACTTCCAAAGTGGTAAAATGTGTGTATACCCTCTGTAACTTCTAAAATAAGAGAATGATAAAACTAAAAAAAAATATATGATGTCCATTACCATGTAAATTTCCACCGAAAATTGGTTTGAACGAGATCTAGTAAGTAGTTATTTTTTAAAAGTCATAATTCATAAACCGCAATTTACCTTTCATTCAAACAACTCAAATATAAAAATTAAAAAAAAAAACATTATTATGTTACTTGCTGCTACGGAACCCTTAATGGACGAGTCCGACTCGCAGTTGGCCGCTTTTTATTATTACAATTTGTAAATTACAATTTGGTAGGTATATATGGAGCCAAATAACCATACATAGCCAACAACACTACTAGTCTTAATAATAATTAATTTGTGTATGTTAACACAGCAGTATATTATGTCCTTTCAAACTAAAAGCATTGTCTGTGAAGAAGGAAGCTTCAGAGAACCTTTTTTTTTTTTTTTTTTTTTTTTTTTTATCGTGCGGAAATCCCTTCGGATACCCCCCCGCTGGCCAGCGGGGGCGGTTATGTCGGGCTTGCACCGACTAAAACCGCACGCCGTCTCGGGTCTTCAGACGCCGGGGTGTAAGGTTACCCATAGAGCATATCCCTCGCACCCCGGCTGACCCTGGGCCATCTCACCACTAACAGCATCGCTCATCCTGTCTCCTCTGAAAGCAGAGGAGTACGGAGAGCGATGTGTTCCCGCCACGTTGGGTATTGGCCGACGATCAATGCCAACCCTATGAAGGGGTGAAGGGGAAGCCATTGACCGCCGCCCAGGGTGTACCGGCCGCTCCGATTCCGTTCCCCCCGGACTGCAGCGGGATCGGAATCGGAGCGACACTCGAGGAGGTTACCCAACACACACCCCAGCTTCAGAGAACCTAAATATCTTTTGGAAAACCCTGGTATTACATGCAATTACAAGCAAATATTGTAGCATTGTCCCTTATTCGAATTATTGTAAATTCTTCATAAAAATATGGACTGAATGCATCTTGAATATAGGTTTCAATTCATAATTCTGTTATAGACAAATAATTTGAGAGCTATGAGAAAATTCTTAAACCAAAGAAGTATTATAATATATATGTGTATTTTGTTGGAAGCCTTAAAATATGTACACCGAAGTATGTTTTACTTGAATGAATCACGTAAAATTTTATTCTTAACTTCACAAACTTATATGAACATAATTTTCTGAAAAGAAATTCTAGTCTTGATACACTGGCACATGCCTGTCAGATTCAGAAAATTATAGTAACACTAAGAAATCATGTGTAGGCACATTTACCTATACATGATTGCGTTAATTCCTATTGAATTATTTAAAAATTACGAAAATGCGAAAGTTTAAAAATTTGTAGCACTAAGAAAGTCTATTTTTACTTATACTAATGGAGCGACCATTTTAATCTTGTTTTGTAAAGCTTTTAAAATATTCCTTACGTTATATTTAGTTGATAAACAAGGGTCTTCTCCTGGAAACTTGGCTAATAATTTCTTTATATAATTTAACTTATAACACTGAAATTCAATCATTTGTTTAACCAATGGAACGGTCGATATTACAGGTCTCGGTTAGGCTCAAAGCCACTAAAATGTTGCCAATTTATGCTCATATCTTTTAACCAGTCTATTTGTTCATTTTCAATTTCGGTTTACTGATTAAAAAAGAATGGAAAAGCTTTGAAAATGAGGTCAAGATAGGCTTACCGGGTTATTCAAGATTTTTTTTTAGCATTCTATTATTTATATAGTACAATTAGGAATTTACATAATTTACGTTAATAAAATTATAAATAACTACATACATTCCTAGAATTAATTGCGAAAGATCAGATTTAAATATTTTAGTATCCAAAATATAAGGAAGGTCACTGGAATCAGAATAGTAACGAGTAGAATTGACAGGTATTTATTTATTAAATTTTTAACAATATTCTACAATATTAAAATAAGTATATTCAAGTTTATTATCCATTTCAACTAACAAATTAATATTGGCACTTCGACCCTCTCTAACAACTGATAACTACGTACGTCAAAATTGTTATATTTGTTAAGGCCATAGGATAGTAAATAATAAATTCTAATAACTTTAGTAGTGGACTGTAATGATTTAAAAATACTAGGTTCTATAAAACAATGCACCCGACCGACAACTTAGTGCGCGCGCGTCGACGTGTGTTGCTGCGCCCCCTGTCCGTTGTGTTCTGTCTTGGCGTCCCGGTCGCCGCCGCGCCGAGCCAGCGCCCGCGCTAGAGATGCGACCCTCACTGCTAGTGACGGTCGTTGTGTGTCATAGACATTCTGCCGGGCCACAAATGAGAGGGCATATCCGGTTAAATGCTCTTCTGATGGTGCCTGTGCTTGTCTGGATGTCAGCCACCCTTGTGACTCCGTCAGGGCCTGAATGGAGATGTGTGATTCTTCCAAGGACCCAACGAGCAGGTGGGAGAGCGTCGTCCTTCACGACGACCAAGGTGCCTTCCGTCAGCTGTCCTGATGACTTCTTCCATTTTATCCTGATCTGTAGCTGAGAAATATATTCTTTGTAAAATCGTTTCCAAAAGTGTTGACGCAGGAGCTCTATGCGTTTGTATCTGGGTAAATGCATTGGATTGCAGTCAGCCAGTGGTGGTTGAGGTAGTACAGATGAAGATCGACCAATTAAGAAATGGAATGGAGTGAGGGCAGTAAAATCAGACGGGTCTGAAGAGAGAGGCGTTAGAGGCCTTGAATTTAAAATGCCTTCAATTTGAGATAATACTGTGTACATCTCTTCATATGTGAGATGAGCTATGCCTAAGACTCGCCTTAGGTGATGTTTTGTTGATTTGACTGTGCTTTCCCACAGCCCACCAAAATGTGGAGAGTGTGGGGGAATAAAGTGAAAGGTCATGCCTTGTTCCGCTGCACTTTCACAAATTGAGTTTCGATTCTGTGCTAAGAAACCTGTGATAACATTTGACGCTCCTACAAAGTTAGTGCCATTGTCTGAATATACATGGGTAGGTTTCCCTCTACGGCTGATGAATCTATTTAGTGAAGCTAAATACGATTCCTTTGTCAAATCGGTAACCAACTCCAAGTGTACAGCTTTGACCGCGAGGCATACAAATATACATATGTATGATTTTATTAATTGACTACCACGCCCCTTACGGTTACTGATCATGATTGGTCCGGCGTAATCTACCCCGACATTACTGAACGTGAAATCTGAATGCATGCGAGGCTCAGGTAAGTTACCCATGATTGGTGCGACTGTTTTACCCTGAAATCGTCTACATGTGATGCAGGATTGTACTGTTTTTCTGGCCAGGTTGCGACCACTGATGGGCCAGTATGTTTCACGTACATGGGCGAGCAGAAGTTGTGGACCAGCATGGAGAAGGGTTTTGTGGTAAGTAGAGAAAATAAGTTTGCAAATGTGATGATTGGCATGTAAGAGCATTGGAAACTTTTTATCATACTTGAATCGCGAATTAGCGAGCCTGCCGCCCACGCGGATGATTCCGCTGGTGCTATCAAAAAACGGATGTAATGAACTTAATTTGTTTTTTATTTGTAAAGTTCTATTTGTTGAAAGTAATTCATATTCATTGTGAAATGAATTTAATTGTGAAATTTTTACTAAATTTAATTTGGCTTGATTTAGCTCCTTTGTTGTTAATGAAATAAAGTTGTTTGAAGCTGAATTACTTTTCAGTGTTTTATTTCTACAATTGTTTATGAATCTTAATATGTATGCGGTTATGCGTGTTAATTTTGTGAAATTAGAGTAATTAAAGGTGAATGAATTGTTGTCTATCTGTGAGTAACACTGGTTAGTGTTTTTGTGGTTCTGGGGTTTCGTTTCTGGCAGGTCAGAGTAACTGCTGATTTGCCCAGGTGGTGGTGGCCAGTTGCTATCATCATCCCTGAGAAAGTCTGGCCCCGAAAACCACACGTCTGAATGTATGAGGACTGATGCTGAGACACCGCGAGATATGAGGTCTGCAGGGTTCTGTTTTGTAGGTACATATCGCCATGTATGTCGATGTGTAGTGGTTTGTATTTCGTTAATTCTATGACTTACGAATGCATTTAGTTTGTGTGGTGACAACTTTATCCATGATAGAACAATCATTGAGTCACTCCAAAAGTAACAGTCTGAGATAATGTGTGAATTACGGAGAGAGTTAATGACCTTCTTGTAAAGGCGAACAGCTGTGAGTGCTGCACAAAGTTCTAACCGTGGAATTGTTAGTGTTTTTAGTGGGGCTACTCTACATTTAGCTGTTAGTAGTTGTACATAAACCTCACCATTTTTAGTGTGTGTGCTCATGTATACACAGGTGCCATAGGCATTCTGAGAAGCGTCACAGAATATGTGTAGTTGTATATGTTTAGGTGAATCATAGAAAACTCGTCTTGGTATGATTAATTGTTTCAAAAGTGATAGTGACTGTACAAACTTTATCCATTGTATTTTTATGTCATTAGGGACACTGTTATCCCACTGCAAGTTTAGTGACCATATTTTTTGCATTATTATTTTTGCTTCTAAGACTAAGGGACTTATGAGGCCTAAAGGGTCAAATATTTGACCAATGATGGACAATATTTTTCTTTTAGTAATATTGTCATTGACTGAGTATTCTATGTGTGTTGAGTATGTGATTGTATCTTGGGTAGGGTTCCAATAAATACCTAATGTTTTTGATGTATCTTTTGTACCTAAATTGATGTTGCTGTGTAGTGAGTCTGGTGATAGGTTTGCTTTCTGTAAAATATCTAGATTGTTAGACTGCCACTTTCTGAGAGGAAATTGTGCTGATTTTAGAGCTGTATTTACTGAAATTGCTATGTCTATCAAACGCGATTTCTTATCAGATCCTGATAATAGATCATCACAGTAGAAGTCGTGTATGATTATCTCTGACACTTCCTTGTCATGTTGGCAGTCCACTCCCACCTGTCTGATGCAACGTGTGGCGAGGTAGGGTGCTGAGGCTGTCCCATATGTTACTGTGTTTAATGTGTATGTATCCAGTGACTTTGACTCATCAAAACGAAATACTATTTGTTGTAATGGTCGTTGTTCTTTTATAATTTCAATTTGCCGGTACATTTTTTCTATATCGGCTGATATTATGTATTTATGCTGTCTGAATCTTATGAGAATTGAAATTAAATCATCTTGTACTACTGGTCCTATTGTTTGTATATCATTGAAGGAAATTTTGTTAGATGTTCGTGCCGATGCATCAAAGACCGCTCTGAATTTTGTAGTAGTGCTGGTGTCACGTAGAATGCCATGATGTGGTATGTAATATGATGGTGTCTGAATGTTTCTGTTTGTGTTTTTTGTCATGTGACCTAGGTCAAGATATTCTTGCATGAAAGTTAAATATTGTTGTTTGTATGAGGGGTCTGATTTGAAACGTTTTTCTATATTTAGAAAACGATTCTTTGCCTGATTGTATGACTGGCCTAAACAGTCTGGTGATTGTTTAAGAGGTATGGTAACCACAAATCTGCCATCATCATTGCGAGTTGTGGTGGATGTAAATATATCTTCACATGACTGTTGAGTAGTCTGAGATATATCTGAAGGAGTAGAAATGTTTTCTATTTCCCAAAATCTGGTTATGTTTTCTGATATCTGATTAACAAAGAATGTTGAGTTCTGATTGCTGTTTTGAGTCTGAGCATCTGAGATGCAGCCTGATATCAACCAGCCTAACTCTGTTTCTTGTAGGACGGGTTGCTGTTTACCTAATGGTACTTTTCCAGTACCCATGACTTGCCAGAATACATCTGCACCCAGCAACAAGTCAACAGGAGCTGGAATGTTAAAGTCTGGGTCTGCTAGTTGTATGCAACTAGGTATTTGAATAGCATCTCTGTGTATGTATGTCTGTGGTATTGAATTGGAGATCTGATTGATTACATGACACAATGTGTTTGTGCTGTAATTATTGTTATGTGCTGATTGAATCTGAATGTTGGTATTTTCTGTAATGTTTATGCACTGATTGTTGATACCCATGACAGTGGTGTCAATAGTGTGGATGGGCAAGTCTAGTTTTGAACACAGGTGCCTAGTAATGTAACTTGAGGTGCTGCCATTATCTAGTAGTGCCCGTGCTGGGTGTGGCTTTCCCTCTTTGTCCATTATGTTGATTTGAGCGGTTGATAGTAAAACTGTTTTGCTCTGCGTGTGACTGGTGTATGTATTTGATGATGATTTTGGTGTCTGTAAGTGTAAAAGTGTGTTATGCTTCTGGTTACAGTACTTACATGCTCCTCCTCGGCATGACTTGGTTTCATGCCCAGGGTGTAAACAGTTAGAACAGACTTTTAATTTTTCAACCTCTTTAATTCTCTGTTCGATGGGCATTTGTCTGAATTTTTCACAAGAAAATAATAGATGATTCTGTTTGCAAATGGGACATGTAGGTTGTTTTTGTGTGTGATGTTTTGTGTGTAACTTTGGGTTTTGTCCACCTTGAATATCTGATTTGCTGGTGTTATTTGTCTTTGTTTCTTCTAAAGTTTCTAATAAATCTGCACGATTTTTCAGAAACTTATTCAGGCACTCAAGTGTGGGCATGTTTGTGAGTGTGTTTTTATGTTCTTCCCAATATCTCAATGTCCTAGAGTCCAATTTACTGGCTACCAAATATATTATTAATGTATCCCAATAGTCTGTTTTTTCACCTAGCGTGGCTAATGCTCTGAGATTTTTCTGTACTGTATCAGATAATTGCCTCAAAGACACCGAAGAATCTTTTTGAATGTGATTTATGTTGAATAATGCATGAATATGATTGCCTATGAGTTGTCGTTTATTGTCATAGCGTTCACACAAAAGCTTCCATGCTACCTCGAAGTTGTCACCAGTCATTTCTATGGACTTGATAACTAATGATGCACTGCCTGATAGCGAGGAACGTAAGTAGTGAAACTTTTGTATGTTGTCTAGTGTTTGGTGTCTGTTGATAAGTGACTGAAATGTTTCCCTGTACTCGAGCCAATCATGATAGTCGCCCGAGAAGTGTGGCAAGTCAATGGTAGGTAACTTAATAAATGATTTGGTCACACCTGAATGATCCTTGTCTGACCCTGGATTGATTACCGGTTTGTCGTTCAACTGAATCAGCTCACATGCTTGTGCCAATAGTAACTGGTAGGTGTTCTCGAACTGTTCGCTTACTGGATCTGGTTCATCAGCGAGTTCTGAAATGTCCATTTTTAATTCTATTAATGTTTGTATGTCATGAAATTTCTCATGAATTTGTTTGAGTTCTGAAATTCTGTTTTTTAATTCTATTAGTTGAACATTTGTTAATGATGGATTGGTCTGAATGTGATGAATGTGTTTTTTAAATGAAGTTAATTTTCTCTTTATGATGCCACGTTGTTTCACTAAATCTGCGTCAGCAGCTTTAGCTTCAGTAGCCATGTCTGAGAAGAAATATGAGAGGCACTAAACGTAGGTAATAAGAGAAAAAAATTGCAAGTAGGTGAATGTTATCACAAGTGTTCGAGCAAAGGATTGTGCAATACTCAAATTAGCGTGCAGTGCAGAGATTGGCGAAGCTGGGCCGTGCAAAGCGAGGGGGGCAAGAGAGCGAACACATGGCAGGCGAAGACACGTGCACGCGGCGAGTGACCATGTGGTGACCACACCCCGCGATGACGGCAGCGGTTTGCGCTGCACAGCCACACTGCAAGCGATTGCGATGCTGTGAAATGATATTGGTGGTATTAGTATAATGAAAAGGTTAGACAGTTTTTATGAGCAGGGATGATTAAAAAATTGTGAATGAAGTTATGAGTATTTCTGAATAATTAAGTGATTAAAATGGAATGGGGCCTGATTGTTCTGAGTAGGTAAATTAGTTCGTCTGATTGTGAATTGCTGATGCAATTTGAGAAAAGTGGAAGTAAAGGTAGTGAAAAGTTAATTGGTCTGTATTATCTGACTGATGCTGAATAGGCTGCGATGCAAGGAGAACGCCATGGCTGTGATGTGATGATCTCGCTGCACGTGGCTTTTTCGAAATTCACGCGACACGTGGCTGTCGATCACGAAGTCCAATCTTCAATCGATCATTGCGTCGCGCTGATGAAGTCTGCTGCAGTCTGCTGTGATGTGATGACCACGTTGCGCTTGCACGTGTTGCACGCCGCTGTTCTGAATTCTGTTGTTTCTGTAATGGCGGCGGCGACCGGGACGCGGCGCGTGTAATACTATTTCGACATTGGGTGCACTATATCCGGCGATAGGACCATGTTAAGGCCATAGGATAGTAAATAATAAATTCTAATAACTTTAGTAGTGGACTGTAATGATTTAAAAATACTAGGTTCTATAAAACAATGCACCCGACCGACAACTTAGTGCGCGCGCGTCGACGTGTGTTGCTGCGCCCCCTGTCCGTTGTGTTCTGTCTTGGCGTCCCGGTCGCCGCCGCGCCGAGCCAGCGCCCGCGCTAGAGATGCGACCCTCACTGCTAGTGACGGTCGTTGTGTGTCATAGACATATTTCTTACTCGTTACCATGGCGACGAGTGGTGACTGGGTTTATAATTGACTTCAACTCCATACTGTAAATAAGTGTTATCTGTTCAGTCTGTATCTCTGATGTCTGTGGATATAAAACATAAGAAACAATAATTGCCTCGACAATCACTGAGAGCTAACTTATCATATTAATAGGGGGTAGACGACATAACCGCCCCCGCTGGCCGGGGGGGGGGGTATCCGAAGGGATTTCCGCACGGAAAAAAAAGGGTGTAGATTTGAAGGTATCCTCGTTTGGGCACGGCAGGCGTAAATGGGTTAATGTGCAACAGTTTACCAACAACGCCGAGTTACTTATTTTATCTATGTGCGAGGATTTGACAATATATCTATATTGTGATACCACGAATATTCGCGTTGTACTGTAGGATCCCGGGCTTCCCAGACCTCACTTATTTTTACAAGGATAAAATGTATGGGATAAGTTAGTGTAGGTATGTACCTTAAGTGTATGCATATTTGCTAGCCATTTTTTCAATATCAGTAGGTTCAATTCCAGGCTAGGAGTGTTCATTAAAAAAATCAATGATGCAATTTTAGTTTTTATCACAATCAGGCCCAAGACTCCTTTGATCATTTTTCGTTATTCCTCATAGTTTCGGATTTCACCATCCACGCCCTCTGGAAAATTCACACCGTACCTATAGTGTAAATGTATTTTAATACAATATGGGAAAAAAAATTTAAGCCGTTTAAAAGTCTAGAGAATAAAGAGGATAGTACAGTCAACGACAAAAGTAACTCAACAAATTCCAATTATTGATCACCTTAGCTCCTAAAATGGTTAATTTTTATAATATGTATATATACATATACATAGCCTAGTGGCGTACGTAACGGACTGCTGAGACGAGGTCACGAGTTCGATCCCCAGTCGGCACGGGCACACACCTCTGACTTTTCGTAGTTATGTGTGCAATTACTAAATGTTAATTATCGCTCGGTAAATAATGTGCCCGGTAGATGGCAATAGGCTCGCCTCCTATTACATTGGGACCTTAACATAACTGGCGAATCGTAGGTGTGTAATACACCTCTGCGTACCCCTTCGGGGATACAGGCGTGAAGTTATGTTATGATGTGTATATATTATATTTATTTAGAATTATATTTGATGTTTTGTCAGTTATTTTATGAACGCATAAAGTAATTAATAAAGCATGAAATATAATTACTTTGTACTCTGGGGATTTGAAACTAACTTTACGTCAGTTATTCAGTCTACTTATTCCAAATAAAAACAGAATTGTAAATATTTTGGTGCGAAACAGCTTTATGGTGGCCATTCTAACCACAGAACTCCTATTAATTGTGGGTCACCATTCTATATCAGACGGTATCCAACACTCCATAAGAATACAGAGCCAGCTAACACGCCCGCCCCTTCACCGTTTCTCCACAGAGCCCAATGCTAATCAAATAGATACGCGGGTCTCGAAACATGGGTCACTACCGCCTCGGCACAACGTTAGTCAGAAGCAGCACTTCACTTTGTGAACTATATAATAAAACGGTATTTAATTTACATTTAATCAATTTACTTTGTATTCTATGTTTGGTATGCAACCAAGAATACTTATCTATCTATCTATCTGTGGTTATTATACATGAATAAACAATCAATATTTTAATGACCTGCTACTGAAAATGTAGTCTGTAAAACTTCATTTAAAGTAACAATCTTAGTTTGGCATTAGAATAATATTATGTAATCTGTGGTTTGGCTGACGTATCACTCTCACACGGTGCAAACAATTCCATCAAGATCCAAGCAGTACGGCGCCTCTTGTCTTTGCCATACCATAAAGACTTGGAATTCTTTACCAGCACACGTGTTTTCCTCTTCCTACAGTCCCGGGTCCTTTAAGCGGGGCGTGAAAGGGCATCTGACGAGGCCGTCAAGCCGAGGGCCACCATTATAGCATCATCGGTGTCTGTAATGGTGACTCCGATTCCTACGAATTTAGCTTTAGGTTACCATATGATGAGGGGAAGTCACTTTTTTTTTTTTTTATACCACTAAGGTGGCAGACAAGCACACGGCTCACCTGATGGGAAGCGGTTACCGCGGCCTATGGACGTGTGTAACACCAGTGGCGTCACACTCGCGCTGCCGACCCTGTAAAGGAAAGGGGATGGGAAAGGAGTTTGCGAGGGGATGGGAAAGGAGTTTGGGAGGGGATGGGAAAGGAGTTTGGGCTCCGGCACTCTCACTCACCAAACGGAACGCAACAGTTCAAATACTGTTACTTGGCGTCGATATTCTCTGACAGGGTGGTGCTTCCCCGGTCGAGTCGGCCCATTCATGCAACGGCCAAAATGACTGTTGCTTGACTACCACCTACACTGTCATATTGACATGTCCTAAATAAATAAAAGATAAGTTTTAAAAGTTTTGTGTTTTAACCAACATTATGGGCAAATTTAATTATAACACAGCGTGGCGTCCTACGCAAAATTTTCGCGCAGTTCGTAATATATGGAGTAAACAATACACTATACAACTATAATATAACTACGTATGTAAACGTTAGTCATAAAATTCGCCGATCTAAGAGGGTCCGCAATATCTCACAAAACGGTTCGATGAACTGGCTCTATTGACTTAGGACGGTTTACGCTGTGTGATCAAGTCTTATCCCATAATCTCAGCCAATAATAACAAGACAGATATATTTTATTATATGTGTCTGACTTGATTATGTGGGTGTACTTATGGAGTTCGTAAAATTGTACTAGTAAGAGTCAATATCCATCGAATAGATACATAAATATAGTCACACCTTTTACCCGTCAGGGTAGGCATCGACACCCGAGCGGGCTATGTCGAAACCGGAGAAGGCTCGGGGTTACCCAGGGTACGAGGGAAATGCCTTATGGGCCTACAACCCGGCGTCTGAAGACCCGAGATGGCATGCGGTTTTAGTCGGTTCAAATCCGACATAACAACCCCCGCTGGCCGGCAGGGGAGGGGACCCCTCAGGGGATTTCGGCACGAAAAAAAAGTGTAGGCAGGGACAATTTCATTTCACTTGCTACAATCTTGACATACGCCTTTCACCTCTTCTTCTTTGCCTGACCTTTTTTAAAACATCTTCGATGTGATTGATATACGTACGCCTAGGCTGATCTTTACCGATTTGCCTATTCACCCTCACCTCATGAATTTGTTTCGTCAGTCGTTTGTCCTCTATTCTCTCTACGTATCCAATCATCTTTGCATCTAAGCCTCTCTTTCTCGATTGTGGTTACTATAAAGATATAGTGGTAGAAGACTACCGTTCCTTAACGGTTTATTAACATCATTCCAGTTATACTTCTCAGATTTCACATTTCCACAGCATTTTTGGGTTTCAATAAGACACGTCTTTTTTTAGGGATTCCAACACCATATTTTGCGACCCCACAAAATAGTTTATACTAACTTGATATCCTAAAAATAAAATTGTGTTATCTTACTTTTGCATCGTAAATTAGTATATAAACGTAAAATTTTAATGAACTATCAAAAAAGATATAAAAGAAGGAAAAATGCATGGAAAAAGCAATAAGTAGATTATAGATACTTCCTTCCACATACGTGTTTTTTTTCCTTTCAATATGGTGAATGACATAACAACGAAGTTCAAAAAAATATGCCTACACATACTGGAAAGGTTACGACTTACATCTTATACTAGTTGGCCCTCCACAGCTTCACCCGTAGCTGATTGTAAACCCCGTTGCATTCCTTTAATCTATATGTGCCTGTTATATTAATTTTCATATAATGTACGGAAATCTAGTTTTTTTAATATTTTGGCTCTTAGCCTTCTCACCGCCAGCTCTAGTTCTACCCAAGTGACCTCGGGCACGTCGTCGTCATCCACGTCGGGCGCCATGGGCGACCGAGGCGGAGTCATCTGCGGTGGAACATGTTCCACCGCCCGCGCTGCAACAACTCCTTCGAGCAGCTCCGGCTGGAGACACCGGGTTAACGGCGGAGCCTTGGGGCGCAGCTTGCTCCTCGCTTGGGGCGCAGCTTGCCCCTCGCCTTGGGGCGCAGCTTTGTCCGGTTGTTGAGATTATTGGAATTTTTTCTTCCCTTTCTCTTGTCTATTCGCCTCCTCTTCACCCCTATGCCATCTGTAATGCAATGCACAAGTCACGCCTATGGGGTTCGGAGCCCACGGTAAGTATCTGGTGAGCCGTGTGACTGTTTGCTATCTTAATTAATTGTAACAATCTTCAGAATCAACAATACCACAGATATACAAGCTAATCCATACGTTGACTTAAAGAATATCTAGCAGAAACCTTAATAAAAAAGTAGAAAGACGCTATAAAACCATAAAATGTAAAATAGTCTCGCAACATAGTCTTTTCACTGCAAAACAGTTTTGGGATACCAAGTCAGATATTAATGTTAGTATCTATGGAAGCAGCTATACAAAAGTTTGTAATACATTATTTCCTAATTATGAGGATTTCAACAGTGAAAATTCGTTAAATTAAACTGGGTTCTCATGTTGCTTAAAGATATAAAAGTCATTAAGTGAAGTGAAAACCTTTAATTTTAATTAATGTTAGATCCTATTATTATTAAAATCCGCTCTTAATTATTATTAATTAAACCTTAAAATTTTTAGTGACGTATCATCATTGAACTTATTCATTTCCAAAATTACTAGTCAATTGACAACATAACACATTGAAATAAAATAACTTTTCACGGGTTCTATCGCGGTTTCTTTGATGTCAGTTTATTTACACTGAATCCGACATTTCGGTTATTTGTCAGCAGCCTTGGTCACGGGGAGACCGAAGATGGTCATCTTATAGTTTGAAGTCTAAGTTATTTTAAAGTACCCGAACTATGTTGAATTCTTGGTGTTGCTATTTACGCAGCACCCGTCAAAAAATAGTTATATTTCAATATCTCATGTTCAATTATCACTTGCCCCTTTAGTTAACGTTAATTAATTTAATTTCTTCTGGAAAGAGGAGGCATAATTTTAACATACATATATTATGTATCTTACTGCAGAATCTTATGTCGGAGATGTTCTCTTTTGCGATCTAAATATAGAGGTTATGTCGGGCTTGAATCACACGCCCTCTCGTGTCTTCAGATTGGTGTAAAGTGGCCTAGAACGCATTTTCCTCGCACACTGACTGACCCGGGGCCATCTCCGGTTTCGAGATGGGCCCCTCGGGTTTGGGACTTGCCCCGGAAAAATTGGAGGGCGCGCAACGCACCGCCGCCCCGGCCTGCTTCTGCTAGGATGACAGGCGGCTCCACCTGTCATCCCCTGGCCTGCGCTCATGAAGGACGGAGGTCGCTTAGTGACCTCCGACGTGGACCGCTCTGTGGATAGGGAAAAACATGAGTCTCTTCCGGGCTCACCCCGCAGCTTCCCTCTCGAGCATTACATGCTCGCAGATGGAGGCAGTGGTAGCCCACACGCAGACGCTTCACAACGTTACTGTGAGCAAGACATCAGTGTCTCACGTTCTCGCTCAGGCGAGAGGACACCCACTCGGAGACCAGCCACGAAGGTCCGCCTCGGCGTCTCCCGCGCTGGGCATGCCGCCAGCTTGAGCAGCCCCGAGTCCTCGATTGCATCACAGTGTATTACAGTACTCACACGTTGGTTCTTTCCTGATCTGACACAGGGAATCCCCGAAGCACCCCTTCCCAGAGATCACCTGCGTCAGCCGGTACGAGGGGCTCCGGTGTCACCAGTCTCTAGCCAGTCTTCCATAATGGGTCATACTACTGCTATTACGCCGTATCCTACGCTTGGTCACCCAAGTCGTTCCTTCCACTCCACCATGAGGACCTAGTGGAGCTGGGACTGCATGGCCTCATTTTCTCGAGACTCAGGGTCCCGTCCCCGCTCCTGCGCCTCCTTTCGCCACTGATATAGTTGCGAAAGGGCTCGAGCCTGCCGGTCGAATGACTGAGTTCCGAAAAGGAGACTTACCGCTTCGAAGCAGATCGTATGCTACCCCCTGAAAAGAATAGACCCTGGGTCGTCTACGGCTTTAAGTTGGTCCCCTCGGGATACTGTGCCTGTACTGGCAATTAAGATAATTAAAAATTTGAGACATTCACAAATTAAATTCAGCTTATAAGGTAACCAACATAACTTGATTCCATGTCGAAATCAGGTGAACTAGTCGTGAGCAATATCTTACAAGTACAAATTTGGATGAAAATACGTTTGTTCATTCAAAAGCCAGTAAGATATTGCTTTTAGGGATTAGGCCGCCATTTGTACATATTATGTTAATTGTGTTTGCCACTTATTCATGCATATTTTGATTGGTGTACAACAAAGTTTATGTCTGTTTCCATTCTATTCTGTTCTACTTTTTTTTAGCTTATCCGATAGCTACGTACTCTTTCCATTGGGAGGCGCCTAAGCGTATCGGACTACCGTCTCTTCAGTAATATTAACTATTTCGTTAAATTTGATATTAGTAAGAGTGTTGTGATCTAATCAAGCCATTCGTGCTAGCAAAAGAATAGTTGGCAAATCCATTTTCGTATCATCCAAAATGTTGTATTATTAGTAGTATTATTGAAGCGTTCTAGAACCAATGTTACAAGCTATGTTTAGCTTGGGTCTAGCTGGTGCTGTGTAATATGTCCTAGAAATACTAAATAGTCCTGATAAGTACCTATACACCTCTGACCAAATGGCAAGTCAATTTGGAACAAGATTCTCGTTGGATTGGTATTAGGACTGGCATGACAATAATCTTATTAAATATTGGTTACTGGTGGCGAAAATCTTCACTTGTTTGGTGAAATTATTAATCCTCTCCATATAATATGTATTAAGATAGGCACACTACCAAAAATAATCTCAGTAACCGTATGCTAGCGTAGCAATTTGGTAACCTAGGTTTTAGTGTTTGCACAGTCGCAACCGGTTTTGCTTAACACATTCCAAGTTACAAACCATTGTAGCTTTAAAATGTTATATAAAATAATAAGCTAAGATATAAATATGTTAAATTGGTCCTCTGAAGATCACAAAAATAATCGTACATCAATTTATTTATTCATTATTTAAATACTAGCTGTTGCCCGCGGCTCCGCCCGGGTAGGATAAAAGTAGCCTTTGTTTTTCCGGACTATAATCTATCCCTGTGCCAAATTTCAGCCAGATCCGTTCAGCCGTTTTTGCGTGAAAAAGCAACAAAGATACATACATACATACTCACAAACTTTCGTGTTTATAATATTAGTAGAATAAAGATCGTTTGTAAATTTGTTATTGTTCAGTAATTTCTGAGGGTGACTGTACCTTTTTTTTTTTTTTTCGTGCGGAAATCCCCTCGGATACCCGCCCCCGCCAGCCAGCGGGGGCGGTTATGTCGGGCTTGAACCGACTAAAACCGCACGCAGTCTCGGGTCTGCAGACGCCGGGGTGTAAGGTTGCCCATAGAGCATATCCCTCGCACCCCGACTGACCCTGGGCCATCTCCGGTTTCGAGATGGCCCCCTCGGGTTTGGGAACCACGGTGTCCCCGTCTTGAGGGTGACTGTACCTTTATTAACGTAAGCAGCAGACCAAAAAATGTAGTTTTCTTTTATTTCCAGACCCGAAACTGTGTCGTACGATACACATTGATATGACCTCTCCTTGTCTTTCCTATAGACTTACAGAGGTATATTACAACGTCTTTTTCAGTTTATACGTCTACCTTTTACGCATTTATAAGCGCAATAGGCGACCATTTAATGGTAATTGATTTTACCACATAATTCAATCGAATGAGTATTAAACAAGCAAGTTCTATTTATATTCAACGGATCCTATCTTAGTCTCCTAGTATACCGATATAGTGATTTATAGTATCTTCACACAAAAAAATGTAACTATGTTTTAAGTGAGGTACCAGGCAGAGCTCACTGCAATTCTCCATTACGCGTTAGCTACATTCATAGGTAACTTACATTAGGCTCGGTGCTGTTAGGCGTTAAATTGCTATGATTGGCTGTCACCTCCAAGATTTGAGTATCAGAACAGGTGGGAGCTTATAGCAGAGAAAAAGTCCGAGAAAAAACAGATGGATCCTAAAGAAAAAACAGCAGAGATGTTTTTAGTAAGTCTATTCATAGGTACTGTTGATTGATGGCACTTGGTGGAAAAGTTCAAATGATTAATTATTTAAATTTGTTTTTAGTAAGTAACTACAAGATATTGAGATAATCTGACAAAATATGAAAAATAATATTGTAGATTCAAAATATATCAAACGGATTAAGTTTTGTGATAATGCTAATTTTTGTTACTCAATCATAGCCTACTTTTCATACCAAGAAATAGGTTTGACAGAGTCACGGGAACGGGATCAGTACTCAACGCGGGCAAAGCCGTGGGCAACTGTCTAAAATAAATCACTACATATTATAAAACAAAGTCCTCCGCCACGTCTGTCTGTCTGTCTGTTTGTGATAAACTCAAAAACTACTGCACCTATTTTCGTGCTGTTTTCACTAATGCATAAAGTGGTTCTCGAAGAAGGTTTTAGTATATAATTTGTCATATTTTTGTATACATTGGCTAAAATATAATGATATTTATTGGAGGCGTGAAAAAAACAATAAGCCGTCTGGGCGATTTCAAAGAAAATGTTATCTAAAATCATGTGTCGTGCAATTGTGTATCTTATATAGGTTGTAGTGGTGGAATAGGGTGTCATGCGTAGCGGGAACGGGATCAGGATTATACGTGGGTGAAACCGCGGGCAATAGACTATATAGCGTTCACTGCTGCCTATTCACAATAATAAACCAACAAAGAGGATCCTAAAATTGTACTAACAAATAAACCGCAACTGAAGTTTATTCATTACTGTTTCAAACTCTAAAAGTCACTAGTTATATCGTACCTACTCATTGAAATTTAACAACTATTGCATGTCATAACTTATGCATTTGTTTATTTCAAGCATGTAGCAACTTTGAATGAACAGGTATAGGAAACAGGCATAAAAAATCTGTACAGGATGTTGTTACGCCCATATTTTGCACGCAAATATTTTTTGCACCTATTACCGTCTATGCAATAATTACCTAACTTTATAAACGCAATAGTTTTGTTTTAAAAATTGAAACAGTTAAAACTTAAAAGTGTAAACAGGTCTCTTATATACGAATTGGCTTGTTTCACTGTGCGTAAGGACGTGAAAAGAGATTATAATTTAGTTAATAGTTATTTCGGAGTGGTCATGGCGTGTAGCACAGTCCTTGGTTATTTATTATTACATATTATTTAAATTGTGAATATTGGTGCGTAAGGACGTGAAAAGAGATTATAATTTAGTTAATAGTTTATTTATAGCAACTTAAAAAGTATTGAAATATTTATATTTAATATGTAAGAGTAATAAATAAAAACTCTACGACATTCTACACAGCGCATTCTAGACCCAAAGTAAGCATACCTAAACTAGCTCGTATTATGTGTTCTACCTTTTTAACTTGTAAATACATATATTATACATTAGCTGTGGTCCGCGTCTTCACCCGTGGCATATTTCACCCCCGCGGCACCTATTTATCCCACACTTGCCAGTACTTTATTAGTTATACAATAACGCATGGCTATATTTTGTCCGATTTGTTGAATTTTATGATCACTGCTCCGCTCTCCTAGGTGGTAGCGTGATAATATATAGCCTATAACCTTCCTCGATAAATGAGCTTTCAAACACCAACATATTATTTTCATTCTGAACCAGTAGTTCCTGTGACAAGCGCGTTCAACCAATCAAACTCTTCAGCTCTATAATACTACCAAGTCCAGACATAAGTTTTGTTACAAATGAAAATGCATTTTTTTTTAAATGAAGTAATGTAATATTATTAAAATGTTTACCTACATATTTATTAAAGTCTTAGCAAAAAATAAAAATATATTTTATTCGAAATAGCCACCTTTGGCTTTTATACAGGCCTTTAATCTGTTTGGCCACGAATCTATGGATTTACGCACTGTTTCCAAGGGAAATTTTGCCACTGCTTGCTCCAAAGATTTTTTAAGAGACTCAATGTCACCGTGTCCCTTAGAGCAGGCCATGTCCTCTAAAACTGACCATAATTTGTAGTCTAAAGGGTTGAGGTCTGGGCTAGATGAGGGCCAGTCTTCAGCTCTTATAAAGTCCGGAACGTTGGTTTCTAGCCAGGCTTGGGTAGTTCGTGCCTTGTGACCAGGAGCAGAGTCCTGCTGGAAAGTCCACGATATATTTTTAAAATATTGCTGAGAGTTTTCACAACATGATCCAAGACAGTATCTTGATACACTTTGGCTGCAGTTTCACTCCTTTTTCACAAAAATGTAGCTTTGTGACTCCGTGATAAGACACGCACCACAAAACCATCACTGACGCAGGATGATGACCACGTTGTACCTTTCCGACCACTTGAGCAGCTTCCTTAGAACTGTGAGCGTACACTTTATCATTTTGCATATTGTAGTGTTCTTCAATCGTGAAAATTGTTTTATCGGTAAAGAGGATATTTCTGTGCCTTTCACCTGCGTATCGCGACAGAAGGCGCTTTGATCGATCCACTCTCTTTAATCGTAAAGATTGATTTAGGGCATGTCCTGTATATCGACGATAAGCATCGAGCTTTAGGTCAGGACAGAGTCCTAGCGGGAATCTTCATTTCGCGCGATAAGATATTTTGCTTCCTTATGGGGTTTCGACGAATTCTGGCATTCATAGCCTTTGAAGTTCTAACAACACGCGGCCGCCCCGATCTTTTCTGGTCTTCGACAGACGAAGTGTTGTTGTATCTATTGATAGTACGATATACGAACATACGGCGGATACCAAGTTTTTGAAGTGTCTGGAATATGACCGACGCGACGGCTCCATACCCACTTTGTGCAAGGCCATCACTGCGATCCTATTTTCTTTAACACCCCATTCCATATTGTAATCTAGTGGGGCGGAAATCACACAGTGATTGTCAAACTTCGGGCCAAACTTAGATATTTTTAGGGACAATTTGTACGGTAGGTACCCGAAACCTTGAACGTACAAACCCTAAAATCTAATCAGTTCTTCCCATTAACCAAACAAGATGATTGGCGAAAGAATTTTTTAAATCGGATAAGTGGTTCTTGAGGTATTGCGTAAACAGACATCCAGACATCCAGACATCCAGACCAACAGACAGACCGACACAAAAATTTTTTTTGGTTAATTAGACTTAGAATCATGTGAAACGTCGAGAAAAGTGTTAAAAAGTGGGTGTAAGATTTTGATTTTTTTTGCGTGATTTTAAGACTTCCACCTTTTAAGGTGTCCACCTGGTTGGTGGCCCGAAGTAATTCGATAATGAACACGAAAAAATAAGTGAAATGGCGTGAAATCGAAAGAAGTTTTTAAAATAATATACGTGTTCTAAATTCAAAATAATTAAAAAGTTGAAAAAGAAAGAAAAGTTTTGTATTTTGTATTTATGGCCAGACTAGTAATAAAATAAAATAAAATATAGATAGAAATACCTAAACCAATGGATATTTGCACTGAGCGGGAATCAAACACGCGCCCCCTGACGTAACATTCGAATGCATTACAGCTACCCCGAGAATTCATGAAACATTTTAGAACCATTGCGAACACCTAACCTTTGTATAATGTACATGTTGTATTCTTCTTGGCAACGCCGAAAACAATGGATTTAAAGTCAAATCGCAGTCACATACAGAACGCAAAAAGTACGAGTATAAATTCATAAATAATTGGATTCCGTAAACACAGAAAGTAATTTGCTGAAAGTTGATCAACTTCTTACTTGAGACCCTCACCTTTGATCAATATGTTTCCAACTTGGAAGATTAAGCAACATTTAATCGCGCATTGAATGGCAGGTGTTGTTTATGGCTAAAGTTTCGAGTTGCTACAGAGCGTCGTCATGGAAACAGTCGACGCCACTACATATTCAACTCTCGGTTCTGCAGACACGTGAATAACGCCTTTTTTTTCCAAATATTTCCACTGTACCGACACAGGTACCTAATACGTCATCCTTCAAAACACTAACAGAACTTATCTAAACATTAACGAAATGGAAAATGGCATTACTACTTACAAAGAAATACTTAGTTTAGGTAGAGCAAACTGAGAGGCACCATTGCAGCATTATTTGTATCAGCTGTTCTGGTGACCCATATTCCTAATATTTCTCCTTTAGCTTACCATCTGGCGAGGTGAAATCATATTGACTTGCTGTACATAGCTGTTAAAAACCACAACAAAAAGGTTTTTAAAGAAAGAAATATTATACCAACTAAGATGAAATTAAAATCCATACTAATATTATAAATGCGAAAGAAAAGTAGTAAAGTGTCTGTCTGTCTATCTGTTTGTCTGTCTGTCTATCTGTTTGTCTGTCTGTTACGCTTTTACGCCTAAACCACTAATTCAATTTTGATGAAATTTGGTATAGAGATAGACTGACACACACAGAGATTCCGACGTTTCGGTTGCTTTTCAGGTCGGGTAATAAAATAACATCAAATAAATCGCGATAGAATCCGTTAAAAATAGTTTTATTTCAATGTATGACATTCGCGCAAACTTCCGACAATATCATAATAATATAATAATTATTAATATAATAATTCATTATAACTTGCATCAAGTTAATCGAAAGAATAAGTCTTCAGAGTTTGCTAAATAACGTGAGCGTGAATCATACTCACGTTCAGTTTGAATTTCTTCTCATTTCATGTTCAGTGAAATGGTGTGTTCTCTCGGCATATTTGGTCATCAAATGAATTCACTACCAGTGTATTCCTCGCGCAGGATTTTATAACATTATTGTAATCGATTTGAAGTCGGCAAACTGTTATTCAATATTTTAATTGTTGCAATTGTTGATTTCTGCTTTCGGTTTGAAGTTAATCCTATGCTAATCTACTATCATATCAATATTATGAATGTGAAAGTTTGTGAAGAGGTTTGAATTTTTGTTAATTAATCATGCTCGAACGGCTTAACAGATCCTTTACATGCTGAATTTTGACCAATTTATGAGAGTGTGCTCAGCGTCCCTTTGTCTTTTAATTGGTGAATTGGTATTTTCCCTCCTCACTACTATTAGTATCTTTATTTTTTAAATACCACGTTCATACACAATAATATTAACTCCACGACGGGGACCGTATACCATTGAGCCAGTTAGCTTGTAGCTATGGCATAACCTGTTTGAAACGTCAGGTAATTCAGACGTATGATAATACGTATGTTTATAAGTACACAGATAAAATAGGTATACCTATTCTGTGGTAACGTTAATTCCCATTAACATCACCGCAAACTTTGTAGAACCAGAAAAGAAAAAGGATTTTTTTTAACTTGTTTTGATTTTGAATTACTCAAAGCAGAAAAATATATTAAACGACATAAATATTCTTTGTTAATTATTAAGACGATAGGTAAGAAGTTGGCTTGATAAAAAGTTATAAAGTCTTCCAAGATATTTTTCCATTAAATAGTTAGAAGGACAAGTTAAGTATTTCATAAGTAGATACGACGCGCTATATAGGCCAAATTAATGTCAGCAGGTAGCGATTGAAAACGTTTAGTAGTCCCATAGGTCGCATTATTTTACGCCGTAATGTATTATCGTATGGCAGCTCAATTTCATACTGCTTTTCCTTTTACGGCAATAGTTTTAGTCATATATCATTTTGGCGATAACTGAAGGTTGAATGTGGGAAATCATGTTTCGTTTGTCAAGGTCGTAAACTATGGTAGTAAAATATTATTGGTACAGATTTTCGGTAAAATAAAAATGTTACACGTTACTCAGATTAAACCAGATTAGAAAGTGGTACAGTAGAAACATCGCTCAAACCTGGAGTCATGTTTTAAGGTTATTTTACCCCTGGATAGCCTGTCTTGTGTATCTGTATCAGTGTGCACAGAGATTTCTGCGATGGTCTATGTTTGGTAATGCCTGATTTTAAGGCAGTACTATTATTTAAGTAATTTTAAGTGGCTGTTATATTTTAGTTTTTGTAGTTTTTATTCCTTTCTAATTACGATCACATGCAATAGTAGTCATTCTGCGTTATCTACACTAATTGTATTGAACATTTATAATAATAGAAGGATAAACACGTGTACGAATTATACACACTTTTATACAGACTTACACTTAATGTGTAGCCATTCATTAAAAATCCCTGGATTCATTCAAACCTCTTTCAAGCGAAGCAGGAACTCTCAGGCGATTCAGAAATGTAGCAACATGAGAATTAAGTACAACGCGACAATGAAGGTGGCGGATGCATGCGCTCGGCTTGAGGTTGGGACTCGCAGTGCCGTAGTGATGTGAGTCGTTGTGTATGGCACTATCGCAGCTGGCGGGTACCCGCTGCATGCACCCTACGCCCTGTGGCTTCCCCGCAGAGCTCCCGAAAATAACTTTCTACCTAGGGGTAGTTTAACCCTCTTAGGGATGGAATTTCGGCAAATCCTTACGTATCGGATGCCTACGTCATAGAAAGAACACACCCTGCAAATTTCAGGTCTCTATATACGATCACTGGTTTAGGCTGTGCGTTGATCCATCAGTCATTCGGGATGAAGCATTTTATATGGTATGGATAGAATCTTCAGCTTAGACGTTAGCAGGATTTATGTAATTATGTGCAGATATTAGTCCAATATATTAAAAAAAGTGTCTCTTATTTAATATTTTTAGAACTTTGACTGCTTTGATTAACTGAAATCCTACGGTTAATTAAAATTATATTGGAAAAGACAAAAATTAATTTATTTTCCTTATCATTGAAGTCCGGAAGGTAGAATGTATCGTAATTAAAGGTAAATTGGATCATTTTCGACGAACAACTCGACTCGTAGATACGTTCTATATTGATATTCAATGTTGAAATTCGAACAGAGTTTATAAATGGTTATCGAAGCGCTAATAGGACATGTTTTTGGATGAGTTTTGCCAATGAGTAATTACAATATATAAATCTATACCATTATGAAATTGTAAATTACTTGTGTTTATACATTGAAGATATTAAAAAAAAAACTTGGTGTACGCGAACGTAGCCGGAGCAATGATTCCGAAGCAGCTCGGCTACCAGCCCCCTCACTAAGGAGGAAACAAATGCGAAAAATCCGACTACGAGTAGGTGGTTTTGAAACCGTAGCCCCACTAGTCGCTTTCGCGCTCGGAAACCGCGTTACGAGGCGCCGATATCATCGTAAGTCAACGATATTAACTTAAGTCTAAAAAATCGCGTAGTGGAAACGTACGTGAAACTTAATCATTAATTTATCAACCGTGTCTAGTAAAATCCAATGCCAAACTAGGCCCGCAAAATCGGCACAAACAATTATTACTAGATTAGTTAAAGGGATCCGACCAACTTATTGAAAATCCAAATTTCCCTTATAGAATGAATAGGGAAAAATATAAATATCAGTTAAAATAAGTTCCAGGAGCCGACTGGACATTAATCAGAAACACGAATGCACAATTTGGACCAATTTTAGGTTGGGGGTCTACCAGACCCCACTTGCAAAAATCAATAAAAATGTTCAAGATAGGCTTCAAAACGTTGGTTAGAGCTCCCCAAGGTATTAACATAAATTTATAAATATTAGTTTGTTAATTAATTTGAGCCCCCTCAAGTGACTCGCTCTTGATCAAAAATTCACAATATGGGGAAATGTTAAGTCAGTTATATAGATCTCGAACAACAATATTTGGACGGAAATATTATCGTAATTAAATCCCACAAAGTCCCAAAAACAATTAATTAAAATAGGCACTCAAATCAAAACAATAATGCAAATTCAAAGAATAAATTCCCACCGCAAGCGATCAGGCAACATTTGACTTTTAGGCAAGATTAATCAAGTATTTAATATGAAATATTAATTTATTTTACAAAGAGGGTAAATCAATATTGGACGACCCGCTACGTCCCAATGTGTACAATTATTGCAACCGAAATCAATCAATCAATCAATCGAGATAAAGATCGATCGATGTCAAACAAAATACCACGATTACACATGCAAGCAAATAAGTAAAATATCAAGAAAATGCAATATATATAAGTAGGTTGTCAATTAACCTTTTTCATGACGGTCCCCGTATTAGGAACAAATGGCCCAGTGATAATATACCTAATCTAAAGTCTAATGTATGTTGAGAATGTATTATACAATAGATTACAAAAATTATAAAAGATTTCACTTCCCTTTGGTCGTGTGCTCCACCGCTGCAATGGTTCAAAGCCCAACGAACGCGATGGGCGTATTCACTTTATTTTACAAAGAGATAACTATCTCGATAAATTTTTTTCACCAATTAATCAACATCCAACAAACAAAATCAAACAATGGTTTTTAAAGCCATGGCAAAGCCAATCAAAAACTTGTGCGGGCACTGGATCTACCAACGTGCCAACCTCAAGAACTCTTTAAAACGACTCCGCGCGATGCACTGGCGGCACGCCCACTTCGTCCAGTACAGACGTCGTTAGGCCAGTGTACCGCGGTGAAATAACAAAATATAAATACTTAACGATTAAAACCTAAGCACTTGGGTTAAGTTAAATGAATGATTCTGAACATATAAATGTTTTTTGTCTGTTTTTCTATTTGTTCGCGATGGACGCAAAAAGTACTGAACGAATTTTGATTTGGTTTATACTATCAGAAAGGTCTTGTCAGACTTAAAATCTACCGCATGTTTGCTTGCAATTGGTTAAGTAGAACCGGAGATATGACCAAAGTAAATTACCAATATCCGCGCGTACAGAGAGGTATCAGCAAGTATACTATAAAAAACTGTATAGTGGAGACATTGATGAGTTAATCATTATTATGCAATACTTTATGTAACTCATTAGCCATTCTTTTCGATAGTTGACATTATTATGATAATATGCAGATTTATATAAGGTAATCATAAAACTAATATACTTATTATATAAAAATTAATGTTCAGGTTTAAAACTTAATTAAGTACAACGCAACGCAATCTTACTGAGAAACTTATAACCCCCTCTTTGTGAAGGTATTTTGTTCCTAACACAAAATGTGTAGGTAAGTAACCAATACATAGTAATTACAGCTACAGGTTTGTTTCTTCCAGATTTTCTGGTATCAGGATAGATTTACAGTTCTCTAGGGAAATCAGGAGAAAAATAGACAGCACTTAGTCCTTCTGGAGAAAATGTTACTTTTATTCGACATTATTTTTACTGTTCGATTTTAATTTAAATCACGATAAATAATGAATGAATTATAGTTTGATGAGGTGATAACTACCCCAGTTTCATGTTACTCTGTTTCTCGACGTAATCCTCAGATTAATAGTGAAAACACAATACCCTCTTACTGTGTTTAGTTGGTTTTAGATTTCGGTTAACTGTCTCTGTAATTGTTTTTTTTTTCAGAGCATATATTTGGTCCACTTCGTGAACGCACCACAGACGGTGTTTTTCATAACATGGTGCATATCTTTCAAAAGAAGTTTCCGTATCCAAGGCTTGATGGATGGATGTTTGTTATTTAATTACGCCAAAACAGCTAAACGAGTCTAGACAAAATTAACAACAAACTAAACTAACTTATTAAGAACGGAAAAGCAAACATTCCATAAGTTAAACATTCTTAGGTCAAACGTTTATTCGGTCAAATCTAAGAAAGTGAAAAATTATGTTGCAATCTGTTAATAGGTATGGGTTATGATAAAACGTACGAAACCGTTTTTGAAATTGTATATTTTATTCTTTACGATGAATTGAGAAAAATAAAGCATTAAACATTAGCAGTGCTCAACTAAGGATACTCTTATCTGTAGACCTCTTTTACAGCTGTTTTATTACCTACTCTCTCGTTCTCAATATTGCGTCAAAACTTTGTCTTACACATACCAGCCAATTTCAAACTAAAGTACCATAAGGAAAGTTTGCAACTACGTTTACACAAACGAATCCTAGAATTTACAACGAGGACTCATGTGGCAGTTACAATCACCAACACGCTAATCCGCATTTTCTCCAAGAATATTATTTATTGTTCATTGCCAAAGTTCGTCTTGTGCAAAAAAGTTCAAATGCGGATTCCCCCGTCAGAGACGCAATGTATTAAATTAAAGCAATTTATAAGTGTTACCCTCGTGTTGCCCGCAGTGCGACGAAGGGTGTACTTGTTAGGGGGAAAACTTAAAGCATTACACTAAAATGTTGTAGTATCGAATATCAAAAAATAAGTTCAATCAGCGTCTCAGCGCTTGTAGTCACATTTTATGGCATAAACAAGTTTTGACGACTAAGATAAGATTGAAAGTGTCACTTTTATTAGACCTGTTATCTTTAAGATAATTATGTCAGTTGTTTCGCATTGTTCTGAAGCTAATTGCACGTCATGAACATTTTAAATTCATTTTCCTACTGTAACAGAAAACGAAGAGCGAAAAAGAGCAATACTTTAAAGATTATTCTACGATATGCTTGCTTATACCATGCTTTCTAGATTTAAAGTAAGCATAGTTTAACTAGCTTGTGTTATGGGTTCCAGAATGCAGATAAACATACTAATCTTTTTTTTGTAATAACATACATATTAAACATAGACACCCAGACCAATGCAAATAGACATATTCATGCATACCAATATTTACAGTGAGCGGGAATCGATCCCGTGCTTCCTGTCATAGCAGTCGAATGTACTACCGCTATGCTACAGAGGCCGTAAATTTACCGGAAGACGTTTAGCAGGTACTTGATGCTTGGTAGTATAGAATGAATACCATAAACTTAACTTAGACTTTAGGTAAATGGTAATACTAATTTTGATTCATCTTTGTCGTACCGAGGAATACATACTCAAACTTGAATTGATAATAAATCAACGTGAGTCAGCAGAAAAGCTATAAAGCAGCTGGCTTGTACGTTGAGTCACTGCATGGCGCCGTCTAGGCGACTGCTTCCAATGCAAGAATGCCCAACGTCACCCCAAACCAACAAAATTTGACCCTCACTATTACTCGAAACTAACAACACTCAACGCGAAAATGAAACTCACGGAACTTTATGAAAGCTCTGCATATAATGGACATCTCTGTTTATTTTTATCTCCTGCATGCGTTGGGGGTAACTTTTCAGGGAAATCTTTATGGTATAGTAAAATAAAATTATTATAGCCAAGACTACGGTTTTGCGAACATTTTCGGAAAAGTTAAAAAAGTTCTAAGAGACAGTATGAGAAATTCTAAGAGCTTATGATATGCTTTGATATAAGACAACTTTAGAGTATAAAATGAGTAAATAAATAATAGTGAAAGAGAGAATTATGCATTTTAATATTTTGAATTTATGTGGTATTTTATTTGTATGTGAATAAATCAAGCAATAGCAGCCATGCACAACCCAATTTCTTGTTTTTTATAGCCTCAGTTTTATATTTAAATATTGAACGCACTTTTTTAAGCCTAACAGTTTTTTTACACTAACATAATTCGAAAAAGTGGCACTCTGTTTAATGTAAGTGATATTAGCGGTATTTCAGACTCAAGGCATTCGCATCTAATACCTTTGAATTATAATAAAAAAGCATTGTCTAAACGTTTATAGGTAAGTCATTTATGAATAATTTCATTTATTTTCATGGTAATCAGTTCCAATTTGTTTGGTTTTGTTTTTTGTTTTTTTTTTGTTAGTTTTATTGTTTGGTTTGGTTATGGTAATCGTTTTGTTTGTGACGTAGATACGATGTAGAAAAGTTGTTAGCAGCTTTAGAAGATGGGAATATTTCGGACGATGGATTGGAAAATGAGAACGACAATTAGGATTACTTTTATAGCAATACCAGGGAAATCATAAAAGACTAGCTAGGAGAAGATGCTGAAGAATCTTAAAATACAGAAGATACCGCAGATGTAAGTCCAGATAGAACCCCACCTTTGATCCAAGACGTTCCTGAGTCTTCCTGTCAAGGTCAAGTACACTTTGCTACCTTTCATAAATGAAATCTTATTTGGAACCAAGTCTATTCTATGACGATACTAAAATACTTCACCAAACCGCCACAATTGATCCTGCAATAGGTGGACCTCGATACACCATATATCTGCTTTCTTCACTATTTTACACCTGAATTTATTAAAAAAATTACTGCTGAAACAAATTTTTACGCAATTCAAACAATTCCTTTTAACTCCTTCTTAGTAACAGATTGTGACTTTAAAGAATTCATTGGTGTTCTGCTGTTCATGTCCGTTCAACATTTTCTCAGTGTTCGTGAAAACTTTGGATTTGACCCAATAAAAACTGCGATGCCAGTGAACTGGTTTAAGCCAATAAGAAGCTTTTTGCATTTCAATAACAATGAGAAACTTCTGCCAGAAGAAGATCTTGAACATGACGCTTACATTAAATCAGACCAGTTATAGATTAACTTAACAACACTTTTTCGTTAATTCTTGTAGACAAGCGGCTGTCCATAGATGAACAGATGTGTTCTACATATAGATTTAAATCGAAAAAAGAGAACATTACCACGTACTACATTATTGCGTATGAAATACCGTAAAACAGTAAGCTTTGGGGTAAGAAATCCTTTTTTTCATCGGCTAAGTGTATTTGTATTTGTATTATGTATGTGTTTGTATATTAGTAAGTTTTTTTTGTGTAATTAAATATATCCAATAATGAATATTTCTTTTTTTCTTTATTTCTACATTTAAGGGTTATCAAAATAAAGAGCTTTAAAGGATGAATTCAAAAATATACATATCATAACTAAAAAGTAACACAATAAATTTAATTGTATTAATATCCAATCTGAATATTGTCATCAACTGAGCTACTTAAAGCAATTTTATGTACCAATTTATATACTTAACTACATTGAGGTAACGAGCCATCGGGGTGGGAGTCCTCTCGCTCGGCAGCATGATTGCGGCAATGGTGCGGAGCGCGAGCGCGTGGGCCGCCGCCACCTCCTTCTGCGAGCATGTGATGCTCGCGAAGGAGATGGCGGAGCGCGCCCGGGAGAGGTTCAGAACCCTCCCGGCCCGCCGAGCCCGCAACACGCTCGCCTCGCGTCGCAGGCGACTCAGGCGCCGGAGGTCGCTTAACGACCTCCGTCCTCCATGAGCGCAGGCCTGGGGGTGGCAGGTGAGGCCGCCTGTCACCCCAGCAGAAGCAGGCCGGGACGGTGGGGCGACTAGCGCCCCTCCCCCAAACCGGGGCAAGACGGGGACACCGTGGTTCCCAAACCCGAGGGGGCCATCTCGAAACCGGAGATGGCCCAGGGTCAGTTGGGGTGCGAGGGATATGCTCTATGGGCAACCTTACACCCCGGCGTCTGCAGACCCAAGACGGCGTGCGGTTTTAGTCGGTTCGAGCCCAACATAACCGCCCCCGCTGGCCGGCGGGGGGGTATCCGAGGGGAAAAAAAAAAAAGGTACATGAAAATATAATCGTAAAAATATTAATACATAGTATGTAACTTCTCTTTACATTGAGTACACGTGAAGGCATGTTTGTTATAATTATAAGGTATAGATATATAGCTAAGCTAATAACAACTCTGCTTATTTTACTTAATTGTAAAGTAACTATGTAACATATATCGCTAATATTAGGTAATCTATCATTATTTGATATTCCTAAGAAATATTGAGAACTACATTCGAAACAGAATTTCATATATTATATAAAACTAGTAATAATATATATGGGAGGTCAGCATTTTCATTAACATATCTTGTGCAAATATCCTGACTCAAAGTAAACAAAAATGAAAATGCGAAATACGGCTACATCCAGTAAGTTTCGTATATTATATAATTATTTCATAAATCTGACTTGGTACTAAATGATTTAAAAGCTATTTGCATTACTATTTATTACATACTATATGTATATATATTTTTTTACTTAAACTTTTGGTGTACTATGAATAGGTACTACTATGTACTACGAATTACCGTTTAATCATACAAAGTGAAAATTGGCAATAATAATAGAGTCATTTTCGGTGCCTTCAAAGAGCCCTAAAAAGAGTCATCTCCCGTTTAACCCCGGATGCAGGAAATGGAAGGCGAAGATATACTGTTAACCGCACTTTTCTCACCAACGACAGTATTGACCTAAATTAGATTCGGTGATACAGCGAATTTTACATTATATAATTTTGATTTGTTTTATTTATTTGCCATGCGTACCTTTTTTTTTTCGTGCGGAAATTCCTTCGGATAGCCCCCCCCCCCACAGGCCAGCGGGGGCGGTTATGTCGGGCTTGAACCGACTACAACCGCACGCCGTCTCGGGTCTTAAGACGACAGGCTGTAAAGTTGCCCATAGAGCATATCCCTCGCACCCCGACTGACCCTGGGCCATCTCCGGTTTCGAGATGGCCCCCTTGGGTTTGGGAACCACGGTGTCCCCGTCTTGCCCCGGTTTGGGGGAGGGGTGCTAGTCGCCCCACCGTCCCGGCCTGCTTCAGCTGGGGTGACAGGCGGCCTTACCTGCCACCCCCAGGCCTGCGCTCATGGAGGACGGAGGTCGTTAAGCGACCTAGCGCATGAGTCGCCTGCGACGCGCGGCGAGCATGTTGCGGGCTCTGCGGGCCGGGAGAGTTCTAAATTAGAATTATAGATTATAATTAGCATTAGAATTAGCATTAGATGCTCGCAGAAGCAGGTGGCGGTAGCCCACGCGCTCGCGCTCCGCACCATTGCCGCAATCATGCTGCCGAGCGAGAAAACTCCCACCCCTTGCCATACATACCTGAAACGTTTTTGTCAAAATCTTAAACTCGAAGTAGAGCGTTCTCTCTATTGCACAGCTCATTGGTATCTTATTAGAGTAGTTAATACCAAAGTTTAGTTTTAATATTTTGGAAACATAAATGATTTTCATTACTCTATAAGGGAATCAAACAGCCAGTGCAATGTACGGCAAAGAGAACGACGTACAAAACCGAAGTAAGGCGACCATAGCCTGAATCTCACTCTTCTTTCCGACGACGTGCCATATAAAAGCCATAAAAAAGGGTACTAAACGCACTTTTATTTTTTTATATTTACTTTCTGCGTAGATATAATCTTCTACATGTACCCGCGGTAACTACAACGTACAGGCAAAGCTAATACCTAGTAAGAGCATGCCGTACATTTAACGCAACGTGCCTGGATGTCGAATTCGATGTTTTCAATACTAGCGTTAGTACACTCAAAAAGGCCATGTGCGACGCCTTCTTCAGTGGGTGTTGATTTTTGTTTTTCTTTTTCTTGTGTACTTTTTTTTTTGTTGTTTACCGACATAAATTATTTTCCAATTAGTTATTCATGTATAAGTGAAAACTTGCAATTGGCCTTGTCTATTTTACTTTTCCTTGATTATTTTTGGATCTAGCTGTAAGTTTTCGAAAATTATAAAAAAAAAAAGAAAAAAAAAGTTTTTTGCAATAACTGTCAACATCATGTCACAATTAAATGTACCAAATGGGTTAGGTCGAAGATTCTGATCTTTAGATCGAAATTTGAAGATCTCAGTGCAAATATTTGTATGCATGAATATGAATATTTGCATTGGTCTGGATGTTTCTAGGATTACACCTAGAAACATCCAGACCAATGCAAATATTCATATTCATATATGTCATATATCATCCGCATTCTAGAACCCATTACATAAGGTAGTTAAGCTATGCTTACTTTGGGTCTAGATAGCACTGTGTAGAATGTCCTATATTATTTTTTATCTATATAAGGGCATAAAAGAATGTAATATCTGAAAATGTGCCGTCGAGGCGGCATGTCTCCTAGCCGGGGCCCTCCATGGCACCTGGAAGCAAGAGCCCTTGCGCCATTGTACCATGGCGCAAGAGGCGCTGGAGCGGGGCCATAGGCCGGAGCCCCTAGAAATCAAGGCTCAGGGGTCCCAGCTCCGCCAGGAACTCATGGAGACATGGAGGGCGCGATTTGTGCAACCCAGGTGGGGGGGAACCCACCATTGTGGCGGTGAGGCCGGTCATGAAGGAGAGATTGGAGACGCACCACGGTGACCTCTCCTACCGGATGTGCCAGATAATTACCGGACATGGGTGCTTCGGTAAGTATCTGTTGCGCATCCATCGGGAGACAACTGCACTGCGGGGATCCTGGCGAAGACACGGCGCTCCACACGTTGGTGGAGTGCCCAGGGTGGGCGAGTCAACGCCGGGATCTCGTCGCGGTCCTGGGCGTGGACGTTCTCTCGCTGGAGAACTTTGTGAGAGCTACGGTCTCCGACGTGTTCAAGGGGCACGCCACTACCTCTTTCTTTGAGCAGGTACTGCGCGCGAAAGAGACGGCGGAGAGGGAGCGGGAAAGAACCCTGCCCCCGAGTTCCGCAATCTGCGGCGAGGACGCCGCAGACTCGTCTACACCCGGGACTACCGACCTCCATGATCGGGGCCTGAGGACGGCAGTTGGCCGACTCGCCGTCCTTACAGAAGCAGGCCAAGACGGAGGCAAGTCGTGTATGTCCTGTCCTAAACACGCCTGCCAACTCACCGTCGCGGGATAAAACATGACCTAACCAGGCGAGGCCGCGGTGGCGGCCAAAGTCCGCCGGTAACCCTGGGATTATCCTTTCGAGGGCTTACTCAGGGTGCCCGGCAATGGACACTTGGGGAGGACACTGTGTGGTTTTAGTCGGTCCGATTCCGACACGCCCACCCCATCGTTGGCACTGATGGGATGAAGCCCGTGGGGGATTCCACACGTTAAAAAAAAGACATCTGAAAATGTAAGGTGTAAAGTGACTTAAAGTGACGAGTAATACTAATACTATCACATTCTTTACTGACTGAACGCTGTATATGCTAAATTAGGCTGAAGTATATTCACATTAACCAGCCTTCAAAAAGGGACTTTAAAACTTTGAACCGGACACTAAATTAAGACCAGATTTTATTGTCCCTTGTCGACGCAGTTGTACCCAACCCGTGCAAAAACTTTTAATTCATTACTTTCTTCAATTTCCAACTCTTTTTGTTCTAAGAACTGACCCTTTCGTAATAAATAATTATTCCCATGTTTCGGATGACTTTTAAAAATAAGAACTCGGCTATAGGTAGTAAAATTATTGGCGGTACAGTGGCAGTGAATGCGACGTTCATGAGGTTTCAGATTCAAAATACTATTGAGTAGCAGTAAAGGGTTTAAAAACAAGGCAGTTGCTCTTTCAATGTTGAGCTGGGGGTGCCCAAATTTTCTTTTTCTGATCCGTATGACCATGGACCACATTTGGCGCCAAAATTCAGGTTTTGCAAATTGTAGTTTTTGAGAAATCAGCTTTAGATTTTTTTGTTCGATGATTATTCCTCCGTGTCTTGTCTGATTTTCAGTTTTCTTTTTTTAATCGGTATTTATGGTTATAGGCTACGTTTTGGCGCCAAAACTTAGATTTTATTTAGTGTGGTTTTTGAGAAATCAGCTTTTGAATTTTCTGTTCGGTAATTATTCCTCCGTGGTACTTCATAATTAAAATTTGTATAGCATAATATGTCCGTCACATCACTATCATCTATGATTATGCTAAAATTCATTAAAATCGGTCGAAGGGCCTAGGCGCTAGAGGGACACAAACGAAATACATCGAGTGGAGTAAAAGGAGCTTTCGCTCGACTTCGTCTCACTCTCAGCTCAATAATTGACCAGATGACGTTGGTAGACCTGTTGACCCTGGTCTATCGTAAATCTGTTTTAATCATAAAAACATATTCGTAGCCTCTTTAGCCGGGGGAAGACCCTATTCATGTCCTTTATCGGTCAAGAGGTTGACTTATGGTTTATATCATACTGTGGTGAGTCTGTTGAAGTTTAAAAAAAACTAGCGTTTTATTTCTGTCACAGGGCCGAATAGCCTACGTTATTATCTGTTGATATAAAGTTAGGAGCTTGTTAAACGACCGCCTGTATGAGACCGCGGCAACCATCTCAGAAAGAGTTAGAAGCAACAACCCTATCTACCAAAAAGTACCTACCTCTTAGGTATTTTAATGCTATCTCTTCAAGTAACAATATTTTGGTAATTGCGATTTTATTTATACCGAAAACAGAACGAAAGTACCAAAAACTGGAAAATTCCAAATACAATCGTAAACTTAAAACATAAAGTTGAACGTTCTACAAATTCTTCTACTGTATAATTTAAGTGGCAAAAGTAAAGACAGCTGAAATAAGGAATCCAAAATACTCGTATATCCAACTTAGTGCAAAGTAACAGAGTAAAAAAGTAAATACACTTTCAAACAACAGACAAAACAACTTTACGCAAATATAAACGTCATTGGAGACTTAAAACTTTTAAGATTTTAAGATTCACCCTATTTGCAAGAAAAATAACAGAATCAGGATATAAGAATCCCAGGAGCGTGCTCCGAATAAGATTCCATCAAGATAATTGAATAGATGAAGCAGATACAAAACAGATGACAACAATGAAAAAGTCTGTTCAATATCTAACCTCTGTTGAGGGATGCAATGTATAAACGACACATTTTAATACGCATAGTTGATTTTGCTTCAATTTAGCTTAAATTACCAATTGCTTAATTTCTTTACACTACTATTTTCGTAAAACATTCAAACTTGTTAGTTTGAAAAAGAGGCCCTCGTACAGATAGCTGCTATCGATAGAGATAATAACAATAATTGGATACTTTCCTATATATAAAATAAATTATTTATCTGAGTTTGTTAAATAAAGAATATAGTAAATGAGCGGTAAATAATTACAATACGTCCGTTGATATTTTTTCGTTTCGATTTATTTTAATCATCATAATTCACTACATGTCGCTGATTAAGAATTAGATTAGATATAGATTGTATTGGGGGTTCTAGATGGTATTTTATATGCTTTAATTTGCTGTTATAAACACTAAAGTAATGGCGTTTAAATTCAAGTATGTGATAGTTCATACTTATTCTATGTCCACTATTCACTATAATGAAGTCTAATCCTGACTAGTGATTTATACATGTAGATTTAAATGAGATTTAATCAGATCAAATATATGCAATATAATATATATATATATATCAAATACAGCGGCGATAGTCCAGTGGCATACGTAACGGACTGCTGAGACGAGGTCTCGAGTTCGATCCCAAGTCGCCCTGGACACGCACCTCTGACTTTTCGTAGTTATGTGTGCATTAATAAATGTTAATTATCGCACGCTTAATAATGTGTCCGGTAGATGGCAATAGGCTCGCCCCCTATTATATTGGGACCTTAACATAACTGGCGAATCGTGGGTGTGTAATACACCTCTGCCTACCCCTTCGGGGATACAGGCGTGAAGTTATGTTATGTTATGCAAATATATGCTAATATACTAATAATGTATACTATCTATACTAATATTATAAAGAGAGAGGCGGAATTTTGTGAGTTTTTTTTGTGTTTATGGTAATCTTCGGAACTACTGCACTTATTAGAAAAAATCTTTCACCATTTGAAAGGTAAATTATCAAAATGAACATAGGCCATTTATTATGTGTTAGTTATGAAGGTTTAAGTCAAAAAAACTCCTATAAATAGAAGCGAAGCGAGGGCGGATTTCCGGTATCTAATAAATTGCATAAATATGTATTATGGTAAAATAAACTATTTTATTTAAGACTAGATTTTTTTCGGGCTACACGATGATAGTCTATTTAAAAAAAACCTTTGACACTCTGTGCTACATCCAATAGCTGATTACGTTCTTGGTACAAAAAAAACGGTCAAGTGCAATTCGGACTCCCCATGAAGGGTTCCGTAACAGCAAGTAAACTTTTATATTTGAGTTGATCGAATGAAATTGAAATGATCGGTTCACAGAATACATCTACTTACCTAGTTTCAACAGCATAGCTCTTATAGTTTCGGAAGAAAAGTGGCTGTGACATACGGACGGATAGACAGACATGACGAATCCGTTCCGTTTTTTGACATTTGGCTACGGAACCCTAAAAATACAGAGCGTTTACTTAACAATAGCCTGATTTCAGAAATATTTTTATGTTTTTATTTTATGCACTACTGTACCGTTTAATCCGATTGTGTTTTAGATTTTTCCATTTATACACTTGCGCGACGGCTATAGGCAATCGAGTTAAGGATTTATATTTCCGAAAATTGCCCATGCAATGCCGGTATTGGTAATTTAGTTCTAAATAAATGAAATAAATATGAACTAGATACGTTAAAGTGTATTTTTGAGAAGCAAAGGTAATAAAACGTGTCATAATATTCAGCAACTCAATACCTTTTTAAGATTACATAATTATCACTGTGAAGTAAAATTATTTGAAAAAACACTAATTTAGATTATATATACTGATCTCAATATGGTTCATGAGGATGTAACATATACACTTATATAACATATTATACCAAAGTCCAACTTCATATACCCCTGACAAACATAAACATCTTCTTCAAGATCTTATATGTATTATAGAATATATGACTTCAATGAGACCAAAAGTTTGCAAGCAACCCAGCCCGAATTGTTTACAAAGGACTTTGCCCTAAACAACTAGGCAAGGAATTTCGTAAAAGGTTTAGTATACGCTTTACTTAAGGCTGCCAAATAGCTTGGCTTATAAGAAAACATTATTTACATAAACTCAAGGAATAAAATTTTTATTTACATTGAGATATTTTTTTCAAGAAAACGCCCTCTATTGCCCCTGCAATATTTAAAAACATGTTATGGTCTTGTAGGTATGTTGTAGAATACAGCGCAAGTAATTGTGCCCAAACCCACATCCTTCTACTTGCTTCAGATTTTTTTTATCAGTCAAACATTCCTATTTCAACTGTTATCACTAATTTTCTTTTCACGACACATTTTTCATGTTTTAATTTAAGCGGCACTATACTTAAGTTTTATTTCTACTCTTGCATCTCTACTGCAGTAATAAAAATTTCATTCTTCTCCTGCTACAGCCAAGGTTTGTTAGCACATATTAATATCTAACTGTGGGAATGGGACTAACACAGTGTTATGAGCAGCCATCCGTGCGTTTATGGACTTGAGATGAAGGTCAATAACGACGTGTGCCTGCCTTGTTACCTGACTGCGCCAGAAGGAGGGTTATGTTTTTCGAGAGTACCTTTTTTTTTTCTTCGTGCGGAAATTCCTTCGGATACCCCCCGCCGGGCAGCGGGGGTGGTTATGTCGGGCTTTAACCGACTAAAACCGCACGCCGTCTCGGGTCTTAATACGCCGGGGTGTAAGGTTGCCCATAGTGTAAGGTTGCACAATGTATGTATAATTTTTTGGCACGCTCTGCGGCCTGAACGGATCGATGGGTTTTAGCTCGAGAGGTATCGTTACAATAGTATTTACTGTGAGAGTGACACTATCAAAATAAAATAAAAACAAAATGGCGTATTTTAGGCGATAAAATGTATGTTGTTAAAAAAATATTTTCACTCAAACTTATCGAGTAGGATATCAAAATGAAGAGCTATATATCATAACTAAAAAGTATACCATAATTTTTTTATTAGAAAACATCAAAAACCCCGAATGCCCTAAAAAGACCGAAACAAGTTTAATAGCAGGCGGGCCCATTTGCAAATGATAAACCAAAAGAAATTTAATGTGTCCCAACTGCTGTTAAACTTGTTTCGGTCTTCGCCAGTTTATGTACACTACCAAGATATATAAACTCCATTCAGTTTTGAAACATTTGTCTATAGCTAATTCAATATAGCTTAATCACTGTGACAGATGGCTACGAAACCGAAGAAGTAACTTTGAACAAGCGTCCATGTCTACAATTATATAGGTTTTTTGTATCACCTATATTTTCACTCTCTATGCGCCAGTTTATCGCAATTGAACACATACATACATTATACATAATATAGTCACGCCCCTTTACCATTGGGGTACGCAGAGACAACATCTTTCCACTTGCTACGATCCTGGCATACGCCTTTGGCTTCTTCTACTTTCATAATTGTTTTCATACATGCACGCCGGTTACACGGGTACTTCTGACCTGGCCTTTCCTCAAAACGTCCTCGATCTGATTGGCATACGTACGCTAGGTCGACCTTTACCGGGTTGCCCAGTAGCCCTCGCCTCATAAATCTGTTTCGTTAATCTCCTTTCATTCATCCTCTCTACATGACCGAACCATCTAAGTATCCCTTTCTCTATCTTGGTCACTACATCTTCTGCCATACTACAACGTTCCCTTATCACACTGTTCCTCACTCGGTCCATCAGGGTCACTCCAGCTATACTTCTCAGACTTCTCATTTCAACAGCATTCAGCTTACTTTCATGTTCCTTCTGCCACACCCAACATTCACTACTATACATAAGTGTGGGGACGAGTACTCCTCTATGTACAGCCAGTCGTGCCCCTTTAGATACTTTCTGGCTGCTCATAAAATTATGCAGGACCCCATTCACTTGATTTCCAGCCAAAACTCTTCATTCAATATCACAGTCATATACTTTCCATCCCTCGTAAACTTTGAACCTAAGTATACAAACTCTTTCACTTGTTCTTCTGTTTCTCCTTCAATCAGAATTCTACAATTTGTCATGTTTTCTTCTCTTTCAAAAATCATCACTTTCGTTTTACTTACATTTATTTTCATTCCTTTGCTTCTTAAGGCCCCATGCATAATATTAACCATCGCCTGCAACTCCTGTTCCTATGATGCCAATATTACTTGATCATCAGCGTACAGGAGGCATTTGATGGTCAAATCATTCATTCTTAATCCATACGCACTCTCTTTCAGGTCTTTCAAGCAAACGTCTATAAATAAGTTAAACAGTCCCGGCGATTTTTTCAAAATAAAATATATATTTTTTTAATTTACACTATTATTAATTTATATTTATTGAATTTTATAACACTATTCTTAATTTAAATTTATTAAAACTTATTTTAAATTTTTTTAGTTCGGTTTTCTATAAAAAGCGTGTTTTTTAGTTTTTTTTTAATTATTATTTATTTCCTACTTTTTAGTTTTGTTTATTCATAAATAAATTAACACGCTGCTATTGCCACCTATTTCAGAGTTTATAATGTGACATTATTCGCTACTACGTGATATAAAGTTCACGGGATAGATAGCGCTGTTATCAAATATTTACAGAGATGTCAGTAAATATTTCGCGAATTCATTAGTTTAAATTATTTTGCAAATTGAAAAATGGAATAATTTTATCAAATTAGTGTATTGTCATTGGTCCTCGATAAATCTACAAAGTTTGAACGAAATCTGGCCGTTTAAAGTGGGTCAAAATCGCGCCTAAAGACGTCGGTTACAAACAAACATACAGGTGAAGCTAATAAAAAGCGTATAAAAATGAAGAGTTTTATCTATAAAAATATAGACTCCGTCGCAGCACTAGTGATAACAGTCACAGAGATCAAGCTATATTGAAAGGAATATAACGTATCCTGGTGTGCTACTTTTATTAAATTTTTCGTGTCAATCAAATCCTTCCACTAATCAACAACATAATATAGAATATACAAAATAGTCTGGTCATAAATACGATTCTAAAAAAAACAATCAATAACTTCGCATTTGAATTTAGAACGTATCATTCTCATTAAACCAGCGTATCTGTGAAATGGCTAAAACTGGAACTACGGTAGTCACTGTGAAATGTCATTTGATTTTCAGTTAAGTGCTCCGTTCATTTTATTGCGATATTTCTTACTTTTAAGCTTGAAACATGCTAAAAGCTATCTAAAAAATAAAAAAAAAAAATAAAAAAAAGTTAACGTGTTCTGTACTCAGAGTGCAATGAAAAATAGTTGACCCGCTGGCAGGTGGTGGACGTGTGAGACAGTGACGTTTTATTGTAACCTACCCATTGCTTTTGTGTAGTGTGTAAAAACTACTGAACTAAACTGATTGTCAATAAAACTGTTTTGCTCAGAAAAACTCGAATGAGTTTATGTAGCTTCATAAGATTTTTGTAGTGAATAACAATTTACATTATTATTCAATGTTCGCACTCCGTACCATTGCCGCAATCATGCTGCCGAGCGATAGGACTCCCACCACGATGGCTGCCACGAGGTGACGCCTCGGCACCTCCCACGACGCGACGGGCAGTCTACCACTGTGTACAGCCCCGAGTCCTCGCTTGCGTCACAATGATGGTACTCAGACGTTGGCTCCTTCCTGATCCGATGCAGGGGGTCCCCGAAGCTCCCCTTACCGGAGATCACCTGAGCAGTCGGTACGAGAGGCTTCCGTGTCGCCTCTCTAGCCAATCCCCCATGGTGGGCCTTACCGCCGCTATTGCCGCGTGCCCTGCGCTTGGTCGCCCAAGTCGCCACTCCACCACGATGTCCTGATGGAGCTTGGACTGCACGGCATTGATTCCTTGAGGCTCAGGGTCCTGTCCCTGCTCCCGCGCCTCCTTTCGCCACTGGTACAGTTGCATAGGGCTCTTGCCTCCAGGTCCCATGGTGGAGTTTTGGCAAGGAGACTCGCCGCCCTCGAAGGAGATCCTGCGGTACACCCGGATGACCCGGTTGGCCATCACCTGCTGCGGAGCGCGCAGCATCCGCACACTTTTGGCCTTCAGAGCCTTCGCCCATTTTGGGCACCCATATAGGGCCATGGACCACACGATCCCCCCGTAGAGCCTCTTGCAGGAGTCATCGGGCCCTCTCATGTTGTGTAGCAGCCGCGCCAGAGCGATAGCTGTGCCCTTTAATTTGGGGGCCAGACTTCGGATCTCCGAAGTCCCATCGGCCGTCGAGCACGAGCCCCAAATATTACAATTTGGAGCTAGATGCCGATATGATTGCCTCCCACGATGAGACTGATCGCTCAGGTGGCTTGCTCCGAGCCCATGAAAGAACAGGGCCACCCCTCATCGTACCTGGTGCAAAGATGCACATTACGCTGGCTACATTGCCCCGTTGAATAGCGATGGCCAACCTGTGCCAGATACGAGAATACAGGATAGAGAAAAAAAAGAAATTTTCATGAGGGTAAATTAATGAAAGGTTGATTTAACTAAATAGACTTGGTCTTAGATTTACTACATAATACAAATATTTTATAATCATATATATTTTAGTCAAATTTAAGGCACACTTTGCTCTATTGAAATATTAACACTTATGGGCCCAGTCACCTTTATCAATATTTAAAAGGGTCAGTGGTCCTTAGTCCCCGTCCCATAGTGAGCGGAATGACCCCTAACCCCCTCAAATATTGTAACATATTACATATAGTGCTGTTTTAATGAGACAACAAGTAAAAAGATCTAAATATGTCCGCTACTTCATTGGATGTTTGTAAGGTGTACGTTATCGAAGTTTTACATAAAAAATAATTTCTGCCACTGGGCCCATTATTGTTGGGTTAATTCGTTCGACGTCCATCCACGCATGAATTTAAAAATGTACGTGGCAACAGCCATATGCCTCTTTATCTCCAATTTATTGTATAAAAAAAATACAATTTTATAGGCATCTGTAACAAACAATAAGTCCCTCAGAAGATTGGTATGTACTCGTTAAGTTCGAAATTATTCTCAAGTAAACCAGAAGATTGGCGAGTACTCTGCAATTTCCTTCTTACTTCTTAGCTAGTCACTGAACGACCTTAATCTTTACCTAATACAGTTCACTCTTTTTATTCGCATTGCAATCATAATTATCTTACTTAAACATTTTTGATCACTTGAGCCGCATTTACATAATTACCTTAACACATAGCTTAGACAAAAAAAATAGGCTTTAAAATATATAAATTAGCGTTATTTAGATGGGAAATACAAAAATTATCTAAAATGTATTACGTTACGTGAAGTAGTACATAGCTTTCTCATACAATTACAATTTAACACGTATTAAAATAAATAATTAAGATAAATTAAAGATAATAATGATACACGACATAAAGATTTCCATGTACAAAATATCTTTCTGGCGCAGGCTTTACTCTCGGGTTTTCTTTTTCATAACACTTAGGTTGTAGACAAGCACACGGCGTACCTGATGGAAAGCGGTTACCGTGGCTTATGGACGTGTGCAACGCCAGGGGTGTCACACTCATACTGCCGACCCTGTAGAAACCTTCTATTGCCCTTCTTGAAGAACCCCATATTGTAGTAGCTTGGGAAAACCACAAGGCTGGGAGGTCGGATGATAGTCGCCACCTACCATAAAAACCATAAAAGAGGAGGAAAAGGAGTAAGCGTACCCTTTTTTTTTTTTTTTTTTTATCGTGCGGAAATCCCTTCGGATACCCCCCCGCCGGCCAGCGGGGGCGGTTATGTCGGGCTTGCACCGACTAAAACCGCACGCCGTCTCGGGTCTTCAGACGCCGGGGTGTAAGGTTACCCATAGAGCATATCCCTCGCACCCCAGCTGACCCTGGGCCATCTCACCACTAACAGCATCGCTCATCCTGTCTCCTCTGAAAGCAGAGGAGTACGGAGAGCGATGTGTTCCCGCCACGTTTGGTATTGGCCGACGATCAATGCCAACCCTATGAAGGGGTGAAGGGGAAGCCATTGACCGCCGCCCAGGGTGTACCGGCCGCTCCGATTCCGTTCCCCCCGGACTGCAGCGGGATCGGAATCGGAGCGACACTCGAGGAGGTTACCCAACACACACCCCGGAGTAAGCGTACCCTTTTTTTTTTTTTCGTGCGGTACTCTGGGCGTAAGCCTTCAATGCAACCGAAAACCCCGCTAAGATAATGATGATATGAACAAAATATAGTACTTAATACAAGCAATCAAAACTCATATTATATGATGACATAACATAACGAAACGTTGAGTAATAAGCATATTATTATGTTTCGTTTGATGGCCTGTAGTTGTTCAGCACAATAATATTAGGAAATATTAGCTAAGAACTTATGTTTTGAAAAAAAAAACAGCCTTATTGTATTCCAGGGTAGACTTCTAGTATTCCATAAAGATTTAACCGCTATTTTTCCAAGTTAGACCACTCTATCACGATATTTTTGAAGGCATGATGCCCATATAGAATTTAATTGGTATTTATGATGTCAGTAAGAGTATTATGTGCTATCTAAATAACTTTATTAGCGTCGTTTCTCCCTCTCCATCAAAACCTATAATTCATGAAAACGAAGTACTCAGCCGTTAATTTTATTTGAGATCGTCATTTTAAATCTCGCTCCAACGCACCACGTATCAAAACATCAAAGTTAAATTGAATAATCCAGGACTTCATAAAAAGAACGACATCGTTATGTAAATACATTTACGATTTATATAAGCAACGGAAATCTGTGAAGTAGTAAAAAAACCATTCAAAAAGGCTCGTAAAGGCCTACAAATTGATTCTCTTCTTGTTTATGTGTTTCATTTGGTCTTGGTTATGGAAGGTTGGCAGAATTAAACACCTTTCATAATAAGTTAATATCTGGGTGGACGGAGCTTTGCCCTGAACCTAGCTAGATCGATTTATATCCCCCAAAACCCCCTGTATACCAAATTTCATGAACATCGTTGTAGGCGTTTCCGGGATTCAGATTAAATATATATTATGTTTATACAAGAATTGCTCGTTTGAAGGTGTCACATATACGTATATTAATTTTTATTTGTTAACAAATAAAACATGAACGAAGTATAATGCCATTTGATGTATATTATGTTTAAGTATGTAACGCTAGCCTCATGTTATTTACATAATCCAATGGTGTCTACGGGGTGTTACATGGTATGATACCATTTGAAGTATTACCAAAGTGTTCTTGTGATACTAGCCTCATTTTACTCATCATCATCTAAACGTCCCAATTCTATTCGACGCCTTCACCTCGGAACCCAGGATTTGTTTGCCTGCTTTTCCTTCCCACTTCGGATGATCTTGTGATCTTGTGCAACCATGGTGGTGGGACCAGTGTCACGCATGTCATCTCTTAGGACGTGAAACCAGCAGCAGTCTTCTTGGGTCTCTCCCTCCTACAGGGGCCCGGCAGAAATGGCATAGCCAGGCAATTGGTACACTTGTACTGCCGCAAAACATGGCCATAGCAGCGAAGGCGACATCGAGTATTATTCACTAGAGGTGATAGGGTCAGCCAGAGACTACACAAAAACTTTCTGAAGCACTGTAAATAATAATTAATAGTTTGGTTTGTAAAACGAGTATTGTAGCGTACGTATATTAGGTATGTATAATAGATAGTTTGATTTGTAGGACACGTATTGTTTATACAATACATGTTATACATAGGCAGGCGATGTTAGCGGTAATCTGCGGAAAATTGGGTTGTACTTGAATGTCAATTATATGAGTCATGTAGACTATCCAAATCAATCAGATTAAGCGGGACATGATACTGTGATATCAACACGATAGAAAAATCGACCCAAGTGCGAGTCGGACTCGCGCACGAAGGGTTCCGTACCATCTATTATAAAAACGGAAAAATATCACATTTGTTGTATGGGAGCTCCCCTAAAATAGTTGTTTTATTTTAATTTCGTTATTTAATTTTACAATGAATATGTAAGTTAATATTCTGTGGATATTTCAACCTGTTACCGTTATCAATATCGAGCAAAACGAGCAAAAACACGTTTTTTGTATTGGAGCCTCCTTAAATATTTATTTTATTCTGTTTTTTAATATTTGTTGTTATAACGGCAACAGAAATACATCATCGGTGAAAATTTCAACTGTCTAACTGTCACGGTTCGTGACAGACGAATAGACGGACGGACAGCGGAGTCTTAGTAATAGGGTCCCGTTTTACCCTTTGAGTACGGAACCCTAAAAACTAGTTATTTTGTACCTACATAACATTAAATTATCTTATCTCCTCTGAAAGTGATGCACAAATGCAAATCAACACATTGTATTTGACATACAATGTGCGATCTAGTAATGTTGGGAAAACGATTATTTCAGGTAAGATCGTTTTTAGATAAAAATAATATCTTTTCTTACTATACGATATTGTGCACCACATGAGGTTGCGCATCTCTAACTTAAGATAAAGGAGCTCAAAGTGTAATATCCTTTTAGGCCCCTGAATTTTTTAAGTTAGAGCTCTAAAATGAGCTTATGAGTACCGACTGCAATGACGACTCACTACGAACTGCAAATAAAAATGTATATGACTTCCAGAATTTCAAAATTATACTCAAATAAGAGGGATATACGCGCATTTCACGTGCACGAAGTCACGAAGACAACTAGTTCGTAATAAACAGCGTGAGCGTATATTCATGTCTCATAAATGAATCTCATTATTTAATAGTGAATAGCATTGGTAACAGATTCTTTGAAGAAAAATTACATTGTAGTGAGTTTGACAAAGGTGACTATTTGTAAATGGAAGTAGTCAGAAGTATTGGGTTCAGACAGGTAAGGCCTTTGGGCATTTGCCCAAAGGCCCAAAGGAAAGGCAAACTCGACTGTAACTTGGTTATTTCTGTTTCAAATATTTCTATTTATGAAATGATTCGTATCATATTGATGATAGTGGTTAGAAAATATAAAAAAGAGACTAACACTAAAATATACACAAAGCTTTTTTTTTCGCCCGGAAATTCCGTCGGATACGCTCCTGCCAGTCACTGGGGGAGGTTATGTCGAATCGACTAAAACCGCACACCGTCTCAGGTCTTCAGATGCTGGGATGTATTGTGACCCAAAAGGCATTTCCCTCGCAACTCGGTTTCAAGAAATAATTACACACCTTCTTTTTTTTTTTTTTTTTTCGTGCGGAAATCCCTTCGGATACCCCCCCGCGTGCCAGCAGGGGCGGTTATGTCGGGCTTGAACCGACTAAAACCGCACGCCGTCTCGGGTCTACAGACGCCGGGGTGTAAGGTTGCCCATAGAGCATATCCCTCGCACCCCGACTGACCCTGGGCCATCTCCGGTTTCGAGATGGCCCCCTCGGGTTTGGGAACCACGGTGTCCCCGTCTTGCCCCGGTTTGGGGGAGGGGCGCTAGTCGCCCCACCGTCCCGGCCTGCTTCTGCTGGGGTGACAGGTGGCCTCACCCGCCACCCCCAGGCCTGCGCTCATGGAGGACGGAGGTCGTTAAGCGACCTCCGGCGCCTGAGTTGCCTGCGACGCGCGGCGAGCAAGTTGCGGGCTCGGCGGACCGGGAGAGTTCTAAGTCTCTCCCGGGCGCGCTCCGCCACCTCCTTCGCGAGCATTACATGCTCGCAGAAGGAGGCGGCGGCGGCCCACGCGCTCGCACTCCGCACCATTGCCGCAATCATGCTGCCGAGCGAGAGGACTCCCACCCCGATGGCTGCCACGAGGTCACGCCTCGGCGCCTCCCACGCCGGGCAGTCCGCCAGCGTGTGCAGCCCTGAGTCCTCGCTCGCGTCGCAGTGATGACACTCAGGCGTGGGCTCCTTCCTGATCCGATGCAGGTGGTCCCCGAAGCACCCCTTCCCTGAGATCACCTGCGTCAGTCGGTAGGAGAGGCTTCCGTGTCGCCTCTCCAGCCAATCCTCCATGATGGGCCTTACCGCCGCTATTGCGGCGTGCCCTGCGCTTGGTTGCCCAAGTCGTTCCTTCCACTCCACCACGATGGCCTGGCGGAGCTGGGACTGCACTCGGGGTTCCATCCCTGCTCCCGCGCCTCCTTTCGCCACTGGTACAGTTGCGAAAGGGCTCTCGCTTCCAGGTCCCATGGCGGAGTTCCGGCAAGGAGACTCGCCGCCTCGAAGGAGATCGTGCGGTACCCTCGGATGACCCTGATGGCCAGAACTCGCTGCGGAGCGCGCAGCATCCGCACAGTTCTGGTCCTCAGGGCCTCCGCCCATATTGGGCACCCATACAGGGCCATGGACCGCACGATCCCCGCGTAGAGTCTCCTGCAGGAGTCATCGGGCCCCCTCATGTTGGGCAACAGCCGAGCCAGAGCAAGAGCTGTGGCCTTCAATTTGGGGGCCAGACTTCGGATGTGCTCTCCGAAGTCCCATCGGCCGTCGAGCACGAGCCCCAAATATTTCATTTGGGGCTTGATGCCGATGCGATTTCCTCCCACGATGAGACTGGATCCCTCGGGTGGCTTGCTCCGAGGCCCATGGAAGAACAGGGCCTCGGTTTTGTGCAGGGCCACCTCGAGACCCAGCCGCCGGATCCGCCTAACGACTTGGGCAACCGTGGTCGTGGCCTTTCGGGTCGCTTCGCGGTACGTCGCCCCGCACGCCGTCACGAGCGTGTCGTCCGCGTAGCACGTGACGGCGGCACCGCCTACGAGCTCACCGCGAAGCACCCAGTCGTATCCGATGTTCCACAGGAGCGGCCCCAGGACCGATCCCTGTGGAACACCGCACGACATTTCACGCCGACCGAGACCGGTCACGGTTGGGTAGATGACGGCTCTCTCCGTCAAATACGCCCCGACTATGCGGCGGAGGTAGAGAGGCACTTCGTGATACACGAGCGCCTCCCTAATGCAACTCCAGGGCAAGGTGTTGAACGCGTTGGCGATGTCCAGGGCCACCGCCAACATCACCTCACCCCGGGCTACTGCATCCTCCGCCAGAGCCCTCACGCGCATGATGGCATCCACGGTGGAGCGCCTCTGGCGGAAGCCATATTGGCCATCCGCCAGGTCCGGCCCCACTCTTGAGAGGTGCTCGACGAGGCGCTTTGCAATTACTCTTTCAAAGAGCTTGCACACCTCGTCGAGCAACACTATGGGCCGGTAGGCGGACGGCGAGTCCGCCGGGCGCCCCTCCTTTCGGATGAGGACCAGTTTCCCCGTCTTCCACAATTTCGGAAACTGGCCCCGCTCCAAACATGCGCTGAGAAGCCCTCTCAGTCGGGGCTCGAGAGCGTCTTCGACTAGAGCTAGGACCCACGCTCGGCCTGGAATGCCGTCGGGTCCCGGGGCGGTGTGTTTGGCTCTTAGCCTTCTCACCGCCAGCTCTAGTTCTACCCAAGTGACCTCGGGCACGTCGTCGTCTTCCACGTCGGGCGCCATGCGCAACCGAGGCGGAGTCATCCGCGGTGGAACATGTTCCACCGCCCGCGCTGGGAACAGGGAGCCAACAACTCCTCCGAGCAGATCCGGCTGGAGACACCGGGTTAACGGCGGGGCCTTGGGGCGCAGCCTGCCCCTCACCATCCGGTAGGGCCGCCCCCAAGGGTCCCGCTCCAGCGTCTCCAGCAGCTCGCGGAAGGCGTCCCGTTTGGAACGCCTTATCTCCGCTCGGAGGGCTCGTCTGGCCTCCCTGTATCCCTCGTACAACTCCGCCTCTCGGGCCTCCGCATCTGCGGGGCGGCGACGCCTCCTACGGAATCGGGCCCACCGGCGGTGCGTGATCACGCAGCCCCGTCTGAGCTGCGCGATCTCCGACGACCACCAGTAGACCCGACCCCTCGGACTATAGGGCGGAGCCCTAGGCATCGCCGCGTCACAGACACGGGTCATGGCCTCCCGGAACCACTCCGCCTCATCGTCTATGCTGACAGGCCTGTCCGGCGCAGGGGCCCAGGCCTGTACGATGGCGGCTTCCAGGAGGAGCTCCCGATCAAGTCGCTTAAGCGCCCAACGTGGCTCGGGTGGAGCCGGTGCAGCCGGCGCGTCGCTCGCAGGGGGGGACACGTCAAACCGAATGTATCGGTGATCCGAACTTGTGTCCTCCCCCAAAACGACGCGCCAGCCCTGAACACGTCGCGCCAACGAGGGGCTCGCGAACGATAGGTCCACGATGGAGCTACCCCTCGAGGTCACGAACGTGTCCACGGCTCCCCGATTTAGGAGGACTAGGCCGAGTCGTGCGGCCCAGTCCACCAGTGCCCTGCCTCTATGCCCCGTCGCGCCCCTTTCGTGTCGGGAACCCCAGGCATACGACCAGGCGTTGAAGTCCCCGAGCACAAGGACCGGACGGGGCTGGCAGGCATTGACGACGACGGCCAGCTGACGGAGCCACTGCTCATATGCAGCTTGGTCTCGGTTCGGCGTGATATAAGCGGCCACGACCGCTATATCCCCAACCGCCGCCGCCACGCAGCCGGGTCCCCTTGCAACGACGGCAAGAGGGGGGCTGCCGGCGGCAGGGTTGTGCACCAGTGCCGCCGACCCATCCAGCGCGGTTTCCCAGGCAGGCCCGAGGAACCGGTGGGTGTATGGGTCGGCGACAGCGGCGACATTTATGGCCCACTGGGCCATGCTCTGGCGCAGAAGGTCCTGAGCATGGGCACCGTGGCCAACGTTCACCTGCAGGATGCGGAGTTGAGGATCCATTATGGAACCCCCATCTCCGCATCCCGCTGCGAACTAGGGGCGGAAGGCCGGCCTCCCGGCTTCGGCTCCCCTCCGGCGCAGGCCTTGCTGCCAACCCTATGGTCAGCCGGCTTGCCCCCCGCTGCACATCTGAAGCAGTGCAACGGGGCGCTACACGTGCCGGCCTTATGACCGGGCTGGCCACAGCGGAAGCAGCGGTCACCCGCCGTTACCTCCGCCGTGCAGTGCACCCCCACATGGCCCACCGACAGGCACCTGAAGCACCTGGCCGGTCGGGCCTGCAGGAGCCGTGCCTGCGCCCTCAGGAAGCCTCCCACCAGGAGGCTCCGCCCGTCTGCGACCTTTTGGGCCGCCGCGATAGGGCAGCCGACAACTGCTGCCCCCTGTCCACCGCGGCCGAAGCGTATAGCTCCGGCCTTAATTGTGTCCGGGGAGCAGTCCCCGGCCTCCGCCACGGCGAGCCTGAGCTCTTCTGCCGTGACGGAGTCGTCCAGGCCCGTAATGCGCACTTCTGCGCATTTAATGGGCCTGGACACCCGGACGTCGGCTGCGTCCAGCGACTCCCTCAGCCGAGCCGCTAGGGCGTCGGCCTTGGGGCCACTGGCAGCGCCGGGGACCTCGAGAAGCCGGGCTCCCGTCCGTGTGCTCTTGCACCGGACACCCGGGATCTCGAGGGCCTTCAAATCGACGTTGGCCTTAACTTTGGCCAACACCTCGGCATACCCCATGCCCCTACCCGCTGCCTCCGCCGTCAGGGTGACGACGACGGCCGTGGTACGAGGGGCACGGAGCTTCCCCGGCGCTGTCTTCGCGGCAGCCGCGGCCTTCCTGGCCTTCTTGGCGGCCTTTTTGGCGGCCTTCTGCCTCTTTTTGTTGGCTCCAGCCACCTCCCAGCCCCCTTCCAGTGGGGTGGAGGTAGTCGGAGCCACGGCTGGGGCTGGGGCCAGGGCTGGGGACGTCTTCCCCTTGCCCTTCCCCTTGCCTTTGCCCTTGCCCTTCCCCTGAGCGGGAGGGGGCTGAGGAGCCGGCTCCGGCAGGGTCGCACCTGCAGCCGGGCGGGTGGGGCCCTTCTTCGCTGCAGCCGAGTAGCCGGCCACCGGCGGCGCCAGAGGCGGACGGCGGATGGAGTCCATTAAGGCCTCCATCCGACACATCATGCGCTCCTCCAGCGCCTCCATATACGGGAGCCAGGACTCCGCCGGTGGCTCGCTGGACCGCGTCGTTCCCAGCGACCACGCCGGCCGCGTCGGCTGTGCCAGGTGCTGCGCTGGTAGCGCCGGCTGTGCCGGTTGCGCCAACCGGGACGACCTCGTCACCCGCACCGGCTGCGCGGGTTGTGCTGGCGGCACTAGCTGCGCAGAGCTCGCTACCACCCTCTGCAGCTCCTTGAGAGCGGCAGAGAGCCGAGCTGTCTCCCGACGGGACTCAGCCAGCTCCGCCGCGAGGGCCTCATTTTCGGAGGCGATGCCGAACACGATGTTCAGCGTCTCCTCCTGTTTTGGGTCCGGGGACCCTTGGGACGATGCAGCCACTCTCTGGAGACTCTCCAAGAGTGACTGTGTCCTCCTGCCCAGCTCCGGTGCCGCAGAGGTGGAAGGCCTCGGCGGCGACTTGGCTGCGGCTTTCCCAGTGTTCGAGGGGGCTCGGATGGATTGGCCAGCCCTCGTGCCACCTCGCGCCCCTCGGCGGCCTGCGGCCACCTTGGACGCCGGCTTTGAGGCTTCGTCGCTACTGGAGGAGGAGGTCGTCCCGGTGAGGGTAAAATCCTCGTCCGAAACGTCCTCCCCCGCCCGAGCCTTTGCGCGCCTCCTGCGCTTGCGGGTCCGCGGCACGCCCAGACCCGCCGGGCTACTCGCCCTGCTTCTCTCGTTGGCGGTGTCGAATTTCTCCGACACCGCCGAGGTGTTTAGCGCTACCTCCGCGCTTGATTGCTGCGCGATCTCCGCGCAGACTTTGTCATTTTCGTCGTCCTTTGTCCTTGCCATTTTCGTTGTGGTTAATCGATCCTTTTTAATATTTTGAATATTTATGCCATAAAGCCATAGTATATCCCACGAGTGTGGGGGAAAGGTGGTCCATCCAGGCGGTGCCCCCTGCACCTGGATAAGCCTATATACTATGGAGGTCGGCTGGTATCCATAGGTTTTTACGACTTGGCTGTCGGGTGTTATAGACTTTTCCTTGTCGTGGGCCGGCCAATAAAGGCAAGCCCTCCGGTCAGCAAGTTCACGGCGTACCCTTCTGGAGCCACCAGTCAGGTCGTTGCTGATCACCTGCCGATTACGGAACGCGAGAGGATGGCTAGTCCTCTCTCACCGGCGGCGGCACAAGTGCTCGTCGGCCCCTGCGTTGGCAGTGGGCCAACCCGCCCCTGGATCCCGCAGGACCCTATGGTGGCCTCAGCCACAAACACCATCGCTCATCCTGTCTCCTCTGAAAGCAGAGGAGTACGGAGAGCGATGTGTTCACGCCACGTTGGGTATTCGCCGACGATCAATGCCAACCCCATGAAGAGGAAGCCATTGACCGCCGCCCAGGGTGTACCGGCCGCTCCGGTTCCATTCCCCCCGGACTGCAGCGGGATCGGAATCGAAACGACACTCGAGGAGGTTACCCAACACACACCCCCATAATTACACACCTCATTTTAAAATAATTCGCTGAATGGTAAGTTAACTTTAAGGGTATTTTGGAATAATTAGGCATTATGTAATGGTCAAATATTATTTTAGTGAAGTAATATTTGAGTAAATAAAATATAAAGAAAAAATATATAAACTATATATAAATAAAAACTGTATAACTATAAAGGAAAAGTATATAAACTTGATATAAATCAGCAAATTACCTTTGCTGTATTTTAGAAAATGAAATATTCAATGTTATGAATAATATCATTTGAATTTCAACAAGTCAAATTTATTTAGCACTATTACTGCCTACAAAAAAATAGAAAGTTCTAAGAAGTCGTTATGGGACCCAAAAGTCCACTTGTATTCAAGTTGGTGCTAAGTCGCACCTGGCTTAAGGATTTACTCACAATGTTGGTTGCTAGGAGTTTTTGAGTCCTCGTATTTATGGTATCTGTTGACTGCGGGCGTCAAGTATCATTATCTAGAAGTAATGTTTATCCTTTTTCTCTCGTTTTATATTTTACTTTTTAGGTAGAAAACAAACTCGTGTCCCATCTGATAATAACTGGCATGTGAATGCTTATAAAACCAGAAGTGTCGTACATGATTACATATTCCGATCATTTATTCACTGGTGGTAGAAATTTGATGACACAAATTTGTCACAAAATTCGGCCGGGTGGGTACCACCGTGCACGACTACGACAAACCCTCCATAGTAATTCAATTTCGGTTTGATAGCGTTCAGGGGTCAGCAAGTGCATAGCCTGGCAGGACTAGTGGGACCGGTGGGTGTCACGCGGTGCTGCGACGACAATCCTCTTTTGATGAGGCCGTCAAGCTGAGTGCCACCATTGTTAACATAGTACGTGTATGTAATGGTGACCCTCTTTCCTGAGACTTTACCTTCAGCTTACCATCAGGCGAGGTGAAGTCAAATTGACGTGTCCCTAAAATAAAAAATAAAAAATTTAGATAGATATAGTTTGAGACAAATTGTGTCAAGATTTTAAGTTACAAAAATCTTTGTTTTTGTAGAACGACGAACGTTCGACTCCATGCCGGTGATGATGATAAGTTGGAAGTGAAGTCTTAAGAATAAAAGCCACCATTATAAGATGCCAACAATGCTACGGTAATGGTCTGCAGCTTGACGAATTTTGGCAGAATTATAGGAAGGAGGAAATACGTGTTTTAGTAAACTAGGTCTGCAAGGCGAATCGCTGCTTGCAATGTTGAGCTGAGTGAGACATCGTGAATCAGATTTTGAAAATTTTGAACAGTGATCATTCCTCCGTGGCAAGTCCGATTTTGAAAATTCTTTTTGAAAGATTTAGATCGGAAAAAGAGAACATCTAGGACGGGACTTGAACCCGCGACCAGTCCCTTACAGGGGAAATACTCTGACCAACTGAGCCACCTAGACACGTCCCAGATATTCGAAATTCTCCGATACATTAATACCTACGTCTTAAGGCGAGGTCGCGGGTTCAAGTCCCGTCCTAGATGTTCTCTTTTTCCGATCTAAATATTTTGAAAAAAGTAAGCATACAAAATGCTTAATAATTTAATTGAATTCTTTTTGAAAGTCACAACTCTGGACATGCTTTCTGAGCGTGTAAAGTTTGGTCACAGTGTCTCGAGCGGTTATTATGTAATTCCATCTGGAATTTTTTTAACGGTGATCATTCCTCTGTGGTAGCATTATTTTTTTCAAAATATATCCATAAACCTTCCTCTGATTGACCTCTTTAATCATGCCAAATTTGGTTCTGATTGGATTAGTAGTTTAGGAGGAGACCTGTGACAAAGAAAATCCTGAAGTCTAGTATGAGGAGCTTTCGCTCGACTTCGTCTCACTCAGCTCAACAACTATTAGTCTTTATTTTATGGGAAAATACGCTACGGACTCATGATATCACCGAATGACACAACTGGTCGTGTCCAGGGTATTTTTCAATCCCCCTAGCGAATTATGCGGCGTAGCAGGTGCCGAGGCTGGCCCTCGTCTCAGCCCTCGGGAGTGGGAGTCCTCGCGCTTGCCGTCTTGCTCACGGCGATAGTGCAAAGTGAGAGCGCGTGGGCTACGGCTGCCTCTTTCTTACAGAAAGTAATGCTCGAAAAGTATACTGAATGTACAAACATTGATGCAAAATTAATTCAGGTAGTGAATAAAGCTGTGACGTCCACCACTTTTGTTATGTAAACTAGTATTCAGTTACGTATGATATGAATGGGCGCAATAGGGTGTTTGACTACTGCTAAAAATATTTCAGTATTATGTATTACAACATAAAAAGCAGATTGCATCAATATTTTTTTGAGAACTGTTTTATTTACGATAAAAATCGATATTAAAGTTTGATTTAAACAAGTTGAATTCCTGAGACCAGCTCAGCCGAATACAAGGGATTTTCGATGTTGCGATTTTTTTTTTGCGATTTTTTGCGATTTTTTGCGTTTTTTTTTATCTTGCAATGGTTCAACCCAGCACGAATTATTACCGAAAACAGCAACTCGATAGCTCATCTCCTTCATACCCAAAACTGTGAAAGAAAATTGGCAACGACGACGACAACTCGATAGCAATAGGGCTTTTCTAAAGAAAATCCCTAAAAAGTACGCGCCCTAACGGATCCCGTGACATGTGACGTCCCACCAAAGTAAACAGTAAGCGACTTAAAGCACGTTTATATAATTATTGAAATTAGTTGCAAAAATAATGGTTTATTTTGAGATATATAAGATAAAAGTGAAACATTATTAGTAATGAATAATTGAACCAGTCGATTAACACTAGGAAATGCAGACAGCCTGTATTGAAAAACTCTGTTTACTTATGTGTGACGTCACAGAGCGTTTATAAGCACGTGATCAAGTCTCAAAAAAGTGAGATTTTAATCTTGATTTTTTAACAATAAGGAAACTTATTTTATATTGAAAATTAATAAAATATGTTTTTTACGGTACATTTTATTAGGATGACAACAATTCGTACAATATTTTAAACATAGTCAAAATGCCTATTCGTAATGTATCGGTAACAATATACAAATAATGATATCAGTTATCGTTTGATATGATCGCATGTTAAAGAATTGTTTAAATTATATTAGATTGACAGTCAAGCAATTTATTCGTATAAAACTGTATTTTATCAAGCTATAATATTCAGTAGATATTGTATTTATTGATTTAATGCGTTTAGTATTTAACTTATGGTTCAAATGCGCAATTTATTGTGTGAATTTTCAAAATGATATATGTTACAAGTAATCAATATAAATATTCTGAATCAAATTTAATTCTTTTTATAATTACAATCCTTAAGGAAGTTTAAATAGTTATAACTAGTCAAAATGTATTGTGAAAGTAATTATAAAAACGATTAAATTACGTAAAAGAGTTTAGTTCTGTATGAGCAATAGTGTAATAATAAACTAAGTGATATTAAGTGAGTTTTCATTGTGTTATAGACTCTGACCTTGAGAACCCTGGCGTATTGTCCGATACAATACTATGATGTATATTAATATATTCAATTCAATATACAATTATTAAGGTTTCGTCTGTGTTGATTACAGTTTTATTTTCTGTTATTAAAATAAAACTAATCAAAACTGTAGAAATTTGATAACACAAATTTGTCACTAAATTCGGCCGGGTGGGTACCACCGTGCACGATTACGAAAACCCCTCCATAGTAATCCAATTTCGGTTTGATTGCGTTCAGGGGTCAGCAAGTGCATAGCCGGGCAGGGGGATTGTGGTCGAAGCACTAGTGGGACCGGTGGGTGTCACGCGGTGCTGCGACGACAATCCTCTTCTGATGAGGCCGTCAAGCTGAGTGCCACCATTGTTAACATGGTACGTGTATGTAATGGTGACCCTCTTTCCTGAGACTTTACCTTCAGCTCACCATCAGGCGAGGTGAAGTCAAATTGACGTGTCCTAAATATAAAAAAAAAATATAAAAAATTAGCTAAGTAAGTTTACTACACTTATTTTTATAAATAAAATGTAATAATCATACCTTACTCGTTTTTATTCTCAGTACAGTTTTTCTGTCTTTTATTTTAATTTTGTGAAGAGAAAAGAAAAAACCGGCCAAGTGCGAGTCAGACTCGCCCATGAAGGGTTCCGTAGCAGCAAGTAAAATGTTTATATTTGAATTGATTGAATGAAAGGTAAATTGCGGTTTACGATTTATGACGTATTAAAAAAAAACTACTTACTAGATCTCGTTACTATTTTCGGTGGAAGTTTACATGGTAATGTACATCATAAAATTTTTTTAGTTTCATCATTATCTTATTTTAGAAGTTATAGGGGGGGGGGGGACAATTTTTACCACTTTGGAAGTGTCTCTCGCGCAAACTATTCAGTTTAGAAAAAAATATATTAGAAACCTCAGTATCATTTTTGAAAACCTACCTAACCTAACTACGTATGGGTTTGATGAAAGATTTTTTTTTGAATTTCCGTTCTAAGTAGGGGTACCCCCAAAATCTATTTTTGTGTGAAAAACTTAATGCGGTGCACAGAATACATTTACTTACCAAGTTTGAACACCATAGTTTTTATAGTTTCGGAAAAAAGTGGCTGTGACATACGGACGGACAGACAGACAGACATGACGAATCTATAAGGGTTCCGTTTTTTGCCATTTGGCAACGGAACCCTAAAAATTATACGTCGTTACCAGTTTTACTTAGAGTTTATAAAGTTTCGTTTCATATCTCACCTCACCGTTAAGCCTGAAGAAAAATTCATTGTTCTAATGTCTTACCTAGATACTGGATACGATTAGGAACTAGAGATTGCCTTAACAAGAAAACTTTTGTTGAAAAGTAATTTCACCTGGCCTTGCTCACAAATAATGACCTAACTGCTTTTAATAGATATTGAAATCTATTTATATTTGCATGATATTATATTATATCAGGATACTTTTCTCTTTATAAGGGAGCAGTGATTATCAAAAGATTCTTAGAACTTGACCGTTTCTGGGTGTCCAAATATAATAGAAGAATAAACTAAACACTAAAAAATATGTTGATGACTTTGAGATTTATTTTATTATTAAAGAGCAGCGTGGAGTACCTCCTTCTGCGAGCATGTAATGCTCGAGAAGGAGATGGCGGAGCGCGCCCGGGAGAGATTTAGAACTTTCACGGCCCGCCGAGCCCGCAACATGCTCGCCGTGCGACGACGCAGGCGACTCATGCACGAAAAAAAAGGGTACTTGCTGATTATTTTTGTAAGCATGCCATGCTTTTTTAACAAAACCTTTCACTCAGGACCACTCTTTCATAAAAAGCGACCTTACTTATGAAACGCCGAACGCAAAAAGTATCTTGAGGCCGATTCGAACCACGGTCCAAATAAATCGTATTATGAATCGCCTTAACTGTAATTAGACCGTTAATTTAACTTTTTAAATTATTATATAAGTACATTACTAGCTGTTGCCCGCGGCTTCACATATTCCGCGTGGAATTCTGATCAGTCTCGATACCCACGGGACCCTATTCCACCACCACAACCTGTATAAGATACTAATACAATATACCACCACGCTACAATTCCACCATATATCATTTTGTTATATCTCAAAGGGTTTAGACAGCGTTTTCTTTGAAAGCTTCCAGACGGCTTATTTTTTTCCGATAGCAACTTATACCTTTATAATTTAGTCAATGTAAAGAAAAACTTGCCAAATGATATATTAAAACCTTCCTCGAGAACCAATCCATTAATGAAAACAGCATACCACAGCAGTGCAGTAGTTTTTGAGATTATCGCGAACAGATGGCGCGGCGGATTAATTTGTAATATGTGGTGCATTTTAGTTTCATAATTGAGTATTCTAATTGAGGTTTATCTTGAGTGGTATGACACTCAGGTAATCACAGGAATAGTTAAACCGTCTTGGAACCCGCATTGATATCAATCAGAAGTTAATTGAAGAAGTTGTTGCAATTATAATCAATCCACTACGACGGTAAAAATACAGTCCATGAAAAATTGCTCAGTTGAAGGCAATAGACTCCCACAATTGCCTATTCCTTTCGTTCGGAGTCACCTTTATTATATATACATGGCACGATTGGAACTTGATCTAAAATATGCAAATGAATTGTTCAGAGAGTACATAATGAAATTGTTTGTGGTATATTGTAGTAGTGGTATCATGTGGCCGGGTCCCGAATTGTTAGACGGGTTTACTACGCACTATGTCAATCTCTATTGACGTATTGTATATCGACATGGGGAGGTGCGTCTAAAACAGTACTCCTTGAATTGGAAAGAGCACAGAGAGCTGTCCTTAAAGTGAGTACTTTCCGTGAGTTTACTTTTCCTACCACTGAACTTTATAGAAATTGCGAAGTCTTAACAGTAAGCCAATTATTTATATACGAAACGGTCCTTTTGCAGCATGCTGCGTCTCCTTATGTAAATATCACAAGAAGGCGTAGGGACAGGATATGTGTTACGAACAAGGCAAATATCAGCCATTCCCAAAAATGTAATTATTTTTTAGCCCCTACTTTATACAACAAAGTAAATAGATTGCTTCCCATATATCATTTGTCCTTGGGGCTGACGTATCGGGAGACAGAGAGCCTGATTGTTTTTAGTATTTAACTAAATGACAGATACGCATTTACCACACGTCTACGCACTCTACAGGCACACACAAACATACACTCTCACACACACACACATACACTCACACATACACACACACACACACACATGACATCTCACACTTGAACAGTTTTTAGTAGTGTTATTTTTATTTCTTTACTTTTATTATTTATTTAATTACTATTAAATTGTAATCTTTAGTTGTGTCCAAAGCATAATTACTGGTCACATACCGTCTCGCTTATGGTTGTTAGTGAAGTATAAGTTTAAGCTGAAAACTGGTATCTTTAATACAGGCTACTACGTATCCTAGCTAAGGTACCAGTTGTGAACTCAATTGTTATGTAACAAAAACCAATACCTGTACTGCGACACTATCTCATATTATATTGTAAGATGTTTTTGCTTGCGTGAATAAAGATTATTATATTATTATATATATTATATATTCAATGCCATTCAATTTGTTATTTGTCTACGACCTGCCTGACGAGTAACCGTACTCGTAAAATTATTTACGTTCGTCCTCTTCCTGGCCAACGAAGTGTAGGTAATTTCATATTGAAATAATTTATCACTTATACTGTTACTACTACTATATATATTGAATTAAACCTGACCGGTTTCGCCTCACGGCTATCTTAAAGGTCAAAAAATGCCGTGAGGCGAAACCAGTCAGGTTTTCACCCAGATATTTAACTCTATAAATGACACCATAAAGGTAAATATGATAAAATAATGAGATAGAGATGGAAATAAGAGATAGATCCTGATTTATTTTATTTATCTGGATAATAATTAGGATTGAATTGGCGTAAGTGAAGAATTTCAAACATGTAATAATATTATGATAAAATATTCTACTGAAATTAAATACTTAGTTTGGAATAGATATGTAATGCGGATTATGTACATTATAACACTATATTTAGCTATTGAAAAAGTTCAACTCTTATCACGGTTAAATAGAAAAGAACGAAAGTTAAGATACGGTTTATTTATTGCATTGGGGTAATTCTACAGGGGCTTCAGATTGTAAAAATAATGTTATTAGAGATAGCCAGTGTAACTCCACACGTAAGTTGTGAGAGAAAAATCTTATCCATGTACAAGAGTCGGCTATCTTTAAATAAACAACGATTTAATATTCAGGACGCTGCATATTTCTGTTAAAACAAAATTATATTTCCAAAGTATTCCATGAAGTAAACTGAAAATATTTAGTTTTTTACAATATTTTACAGAATCATAAGACAAATTGTGTGATGCCAAATTCATCAAAAAACTATTTCTAATTTCAATAAACATATCTAATGGTGGTTTTTGTTAGTATGAAATGCTTGATTTTGTTATTTTATGAAAAGAGGATTTGATCTCATGCAATTTTCACTCTTATTATCTCTTTTTCATTTGATTTTAACAATAGATTGGTAATATTGACAGTAATTTTATATAATGTTCGGATTAATCAAAACGTCGCGCGTCGGTTATACAAAAGGTAGGAAATATACCTATTACCAGACTATGGGTTATTTAAAAATTGCCAGTTTTTGAGAGATGGTTGTAAGAAGGACATCATAAAAAGGTTTTCTGACTGAAAAAGTGTTGATAATTCCTTAGAAATAGCTCTTTCTTGGTGTTATACGAGAATGCGTTGTTAATCCCCTAGAAATAGAAATAGCTTTTTCTTAGTAGTACGCTATTTATGTATAATTTGTTTTTAAAGTAAACCGTAAAACACGAAATTTAGATGAAGTAAATGGTCCACCGCACAAGTTTTGGACTAGTTTTCAACGATGAATTCTTAATTCTAAATAAAAAAACGTTAATGATAGGTATTTATGTAAATAACTAAATTGAATAATGCAACTGTTCAAATATTTTTAAAGTCATCTTTTTCATAATAAGTTTTATAATTTTTTATAATAAGTTGCTGTAGGGGCAAAAATCTAGTCTAGCAGTGGAGCTAAGCTATTAAGCCTATGCAGGTTATGAAGTCATACACGTTAAGAAAATAACTCACAATATGAAACACTTATTCTTACTTTCACAACCAAATGTAAAAGCAAAACTCATTCCAATACGCGTCGCGTCATATCAATAGTTTTGTATTAGGTATAGATGTCTGGGGTGTGTGTTGGGTAACCTCCTCGAGTGTCGCTCCGTTTCCGATCCGGTACACCCTGGGCGGCGGTCAATGGCTTCCCCTTCACCCCTTCATAGGGTTGGCATTGATCGTCGGCCAATACCCAACGTGGCGGGAACACATCGCTCTCCGTACTCCTCTGCTTTCAGAGGAGACAGGATGAGCGATGCTGTTAGTGGTGAGATGGCCCAGGGTCAGCCGGGGTGCGAGGGATATGCTCTATGGGTAACCTTACACCCCGGCGTCTGAAGACCCGAGACGGCGTGCGGTTTTAGTCGGTGCAAGCCCGACATAACCGCCCCCGCTGGCCGGCGGGGGGGTATCCGAAGGGATTTCCGCACGAAAAAAAAAAAAAAAAAAAAGGTATAGATGTCTAATAACATGACCAATGAAAAAAAAACCTAACATTTCAGTCAATCAATTAGTTTATAGTAGTCCACTGTTGCACACAGAATACTCAATGGACCCGATCCTCCGAATAATGTTTGCGGGAGCACAATAATATGCAATTAAATTTCAAATGTAGTAAATATCGAGTTCAAGCTCACTCCACATCTTTAGGAAGAAATTATTATGCCACAGAGCTGGGGACGATACTTTGGCGTGAATTATCACGACTTTTGATACGGAACAAAGAACGTTTTGTACAAACAAAACTACGATCGTATACAATTTAATGCAACAAAATTGCATCGTTGCAGTAAATATAATTGTCAATTTCTATTTTGAACTTACAATGAAAAGAAATGTCCGTTCTCTGTCACTGGGCTGAGCACAAACTTTTCTTTTTATTGTAAGTTTTTCAACATTATTTTCTTTTGTCACCGCCACTACAATATAAAAAGCTGCGTCTCAATAGCATTTTAAATTTAATAGCGGGGAATGGTTGAATTAATGTTACATTGGTGACATTTTAAATATTTAATGTGCAATAATATTGATTTTTATTGGTTTTTTTTTGACAGGAAATTATCTGTACAAATACAGAAAATAGGTTCCCGCCCATCATTACATAGAATCGATTACTTAAAAAAAAACAATATGAGGGTGGTGTTATTTTGCCAATATAGCAAAGTTAGTATATAAAAGTAAAAATATATTCACTAGTATCTGTTTAATGGAATATGAAATAGCCCAGTCACGATAACCTTAACCTACCATGTTAATATATTGCAGTTACAGGCCGTTCGTGACCTAAGCACAACTCAGATAATGTACTACTATAGGGTCGAAAGACAAGAGCCAATAGGTTACATATATAACCTTGACATCAAACTATATAACTCCCTCGGGGATCGTTACCGCAATAATGACGCAATTTCAGACAAGTCGCACTAAGCTTTGTAAACAAGTCATTATGAGGATATTGAATCGTTGTTCGTAGATTTTTAGAGAGTGGCGTAAAATAATTGTCTTTTTTGTCGCTTTTGACAGTCTTTTGTCAGTTTAGCGCAGTGGTATTATTTTCAGGTCGAGTGTTAGTGATCACAAGCACCATATTATTTGTAAATTCAATGTCACTAGTGTAAATAATATTTTTTTATCCTTGACATTCTATTGTTTGACAGCTATCTATCTATTTAGTGATGATAATATGGTCTACGATGGTACACACTTGTCAAGAAGTAAACTATTCACTTGAGACTTGAATATTTCCAGAGCTTCTTGACCCGTCTGTCAATCGTCTCGAGCGGTATTTCACTGATCCGTCACAGAGATGTGAGCAATACTCCAAAATATATAGTTGATTTCAGCTCACGGCATTCTTAAAGGTTTTTTTTTTAATGGAAATCGTAAAGAGCTGAAGTTTTTAAACTATCCACCAGTGTTTAAATAAATAAGAATACGAATAAAAATGATTTACGAAGAGACCAGCAGGTGATAGATAATATTCTTTATACAAACGTCATACCAAAAAGCATAAGCATAATGCATTATGGTAACAATACTTGTATTTGAAATTGCTATTCAATTCCTTCACCAGGTATTTTCATATATAAACGAAATGTTAGAGAATAGTGATATGTTTTACATTTAACAATGAATTGACGTGTCAATTTATTAGTTATGAATATATATTACAAAAATTATATTGTTGTTATTAACCGTATACATGAACCCCGATACTGAGAATTGTAATTGGACTATTGTGTACACAGAAACATACTTAAAAACATAAATATAGAGTCCATTTTGCCCCACCCGTTTAGAGGCCAGGCCTCTTTTATTTTCAACAAGACATCATCAAAGCTTATTTAGCTATAGAGATATCTGACTTGCTGTAAGTTTATTACCTTCTTGTTATTAGTCGTAAAGCTGAGGATTATTGATGATTTTTCTTTCATCTATTAAGAAATATTTCAGAGAACAGAGACAGAGACGGCCCCTGTGGCGTAGCGGAAGTGCTACGACAGGGGGCGCGGGTTTGATTCCCGCACAGTACAAATATTTGTAGCCATATACGTATATTTGCATTGGTGTTTCTATGTATAATATGTATGTACTTACAAAAACAAGTATATAAGTATGTTTATTCGCATTCTGGAACCGTCTAGGTAGCGTCGTGTAGAATGTTGTAGAGAATTTATTTATTTATTAAGATATAATATTATAATTTAATAGAGAATAATATAAGATAACCCTTTATTTATTTGGACAGCTATTATTATTTCGCAGTTGGCTGTGAGAAACGCAATATTAACAGTTATAGCTCACAAAGAATTGCGACATAAAGAAGTGGTTAGCTTTACTTCCTCAGTCGTTCGAACGAAAGTTTAAGCTATCAACATTTCCACCAAACTCTTAATATGCCATCTTCCGCTGACTAAAAAGTGGTAACTTCGAAACGTGAATCGCCTCGGCACGAGACTTCCGCTAGAATGTTCAATCTGCTAGCACTCATTTTACAGTCGTTAGTTCTTGAGAATATCTCGTGTTCAGTTGAAATAGATGTATCCCCTAACCGTTAGAAAAAGGTATACAAATATACCTTTTTCTAACGGTTAGGGGTTTACTTCTTATAAATTACCTAATATTAACCGTGGGTTTAGGCGCAGAATTAACTATTCTGCTATTGAATAGAATCGTATCTAGATCCCTAGAGAAAGATATTAAAAAAGAAAAAATAGTATACAATAGTCGTAGTATAATATGAAAATAGTTTCCTACTGGTATAGGGAGCAAACTATCGGTGTTTAGGGCTCCAGAAAAAGTAAACACTCACAATGCATGCCGTTCATGGAAGAACTGCCTTATGCATCAAACCCTCGACCCAACTGCGTAACGAGAGCCAATTGATATGTTGGCTGAGCTCTTGGCAATGAGTCCTTGACCATCTTCAGTTATCATTTTTTGGTCATATCACTGGTTCTACTTAACCAATTACAATCAATCATACGGCAGATTTTAAGTCTGACCCAGACCTTTCTAATAAAAAGAAACCGCATCAAAATCCGTCCAGTGGTGTTAGCGACCATCGCGAACAAACAGATAAACAGACAAGAATTCCTAAAATATTTGTGTTCACAATTGTTCATTAAATAAAACCCAAGGTTCAAATCTCTTACGTAAAAACATAACAGAGTATAGAAGACAGATAGACGGATGGACAATAAAGTGGTCCGTTTCATCCCTGTAGTATACCCAGTTATTATTAATGTCCAATTTACTTTATGGTATAAACTTTAAGATTTCATATCACAGCAGAACTATTATACTAATCACAGGACACTATAGAATCAAGTGTATACTATGTTCATCATGTTAGATACGAGCATTAGAGAAAAAACAACTGAAAAAGTTTGTCCAGAAAGACACATTACTGTATGTCACTGGAGAGTCGTAGTGATATCCAAACTGCGACACTACTTGCGACTGTAGCAAACTTCTTGTTATCCCTTGGTACAAGATAATCATATATTTTTCTTGGAAATGCTCAGACTATTCGTGTTCTCAGACTATTCATGTTATTCACTTTATGACGTAGTAAGTAGTTATTGGTTAACTTTTCTAGAGAATTGGTTCGAGTGTTATGTTTCTTTATTCCTATTTAATTATTTATTTCATAAAGAGTTTAATGTGACTTCTGTCATGTTTAGATCTGAAACCGTTTAAGCATTCCATTTTGTATATAAGAACCCAGCATCACATATGTAAGCAAATAATTTCAAGTGATGATTAACATTCATAAGCTATAAATCAAGCCAGGACACATTATTGATAGGCCTCTGTTGAGTTTGTAATTAGTCAGAATTTCTCGAGTAGGTAAAACAGCATATCCTCAATATATCTATAACAATATCTCATTAATTCAATTAAATTTTTAAGCATTTTGTATGCTTACTTTTTTCTAAAGATTTAGATCGGATTTAGATCGAACGTCGCCATAAGACGTATTAATGTATCGGAGAATTTACAATATCTGGGACGTGTCTAGGTGGCTCAGTTGGTCAGAGCATTCCCCCTGTAAGGGTCTGGTCGCGGGTTCAAGTCCCGTCCTAGATGTTCTCTTTTTCCGATCTAAATATTTAGAATATCTCATTAAATTTTTCTTGAACTGAATCTTAATCATATTTAATTTAATGTTGATTGAATTCAATTTGGAAAGAAACACTTTTCTTGTAAAGAAAAATTTTGCCAGTTTTCAAGTAAATTATGTTGCCTTATAGATAAATAATCCTCACAATAATTTTAAAAATATTTTACTAGTTATAAATAACACAAACGACAATTATCAAATACAATTACAGTACCCAGCGTGTATGTTGGCCCCACGGAGTAAGGAAAAATAAGATAGGTTGGCACGTAAGGAAGAAGAGTGATATTCTGGCTTGCTTCAGTTTTTTTTAAGCTTTCTCTCTATCGCACATTTGCCTAACTGCTTGATTATAAAGGTATCACACTATAAGTTATATAGACAGAGATAGTGCTCTACAAAACGTCAAACGATTAAGTCTAAACGTTAGATCTAAGTCAATCTTAACTGGACTTTCTCTCTTCTTCCCGACGTGCCTACCCAAGCGCTCGGTACAGTAGATCGAGTTGATGTTGACATGCGATGTTTATTAATGATAGACATACAATTATTTAAACGAAATATTATTATTATATACAATACGAGTATTTTAAGTTTTATTTATTATTTGATGAAAGGTTAAGCTTCTTTCGTTTTTAACTATACTTTATTTAGGTTTATAAAGTAAGACAGCTAGATTTAAATATAACCAGGTTAGATTATTAAAATATTTTCTAAATATCATGTCGGCCAGGATACCGTGGTGCTAAAGAGCTGTCATTTAAGCTAAATTATACCACAAAAGCGCAATTTATAAGTCGTCAGTTAAAGTATAAAAGTATTGGAATCAAGTGTTCAAACGAGTTAATTTATTTTATAAATTCAAAGAATTAGAAGAAAACCAAACAAGCGAATATGTGCCTTATTCTTTACTCCATGGAAACGCTTTTAAGCCGAGGTAAAGTTACAGTTGTGTTTGTGAATATAGTAATGAGTGTAGCCAACCTTCAGCGATAAATACATGTATTTTAATAAGGACCGTTAAAGAATTAGTGTTAAGCAACGATTGCCGTTGATTGTACACGTTATGTCTTCTTAATATCTTTTTTTTTTATTTAATTCACAAGCATAAAAAGGACAACTTAAAAAGAATAAAGGGATAAAATATAAAACTAAAAATAACCAAGATCCTGAAACAGTTATTGTCACTGACAGCTATAATTATAATGTGTTTCACCCACACATGCACATACATACACACACACACACACACACAACCTACACACCCACATACACACACACAGATACACACACAAACACACACACACACACTGTGAGGCTGTGAGGATGTAGTATGTACGTGTGAGAGAGTGTGTGTGTATGTATGTGTGTTGGTGCGTACATGTGTATATTTTTATCTGGCGATACGGGGTACATATTTAAACGACCCTTACTAGGATAATTTCAATTTCGTCATATATAAGAGTCTCCAACCATTGCGTGGTATTTTCTTTGCAGTCACGGAGTTGCATCGGTAAGATATTTAATTTTAAATTTATTATAAATGTATTTCGATTGTGTAATATACTGGTGAGTGGCAAATTCAATGTATACCATTGGAGAAAAGGCCGCCGGAACAAGCTAGCAGGTATGCATACACTCAAGGTACATACCTGCACAACATTGTTCCATACATTTTATCCTTGTAAATATAAGTGAGTTCTGCTGAGCCTGGAATCTTACTTCAAAAGTATTATGATCAGTGATTTACCACGAAACATTACAATACAAAGGCTTTTGATACTGACGGTGTAATTACTCAAAGTGCCCATTACGTTATAATTTTACTACTCAGTTTGGAGGTTTTATCAGAGGTAAATTAGCAATTTCGCACATTAACGGGCACTTAGTGGTAGAATTTATTGAGGGAAGATAAAGGATAACGAGTTAAAGCTTATATTTTCAAGCTGTATACAGAACTAAAGACTAATCCAGCTCTGTATTGTATCGAAAAATAATAAGTAAAAGTTAGGTGTATTCATCAAGATAATTATGATATTATTAAGATATATAATATATGTATCTAAAACAAAATCCGGGTTCAATTTGATTCATTGCCCAATGACTTTCTATCAGAGGACGATTTTCTATCAGAAGAGTCGATTAAAATAATATAATTAATACATTTTTAACTAGAATTCGGCTCACTATTTCACTTGTTTGTATAAAGAGCTCAGACAGCTTTGATATAAAAAGGATTATACCATTATAATAGTTATTACAGCGAGGTATAACGATGTTATCCTCGTCGGGTGTACTGTACACTAAGTGTTTTGGTGCCAAGCCAACCTCACCTGTAAACCGGTACACTTGCTGATTGACGGACGAGGCCCTGACGCAGGTCTTACTCTCAGGGTTTGGAGGGTAGACAACAGCCACTTCCATAAAAGCCATATAAACCGAACCAAAAGGAGGAGTAGAAGATGAAGGCGATAATGGCGATGATCGTAGATGGAGATGTCGTAGACTTTACGCTACGGCGTAGCAGGAAAACGTGGCATATTCATAATTCATTATATTCTACAAGCTGACAAGGCAAACTTCGTTCCGCCCTAGAATCGAGTCATGTTGGTAACCTTATCAATTTATTTCGTGGATGTCTCCCTGCACCCCGGTATTAAAAACCTGAATCGGCGTGAGGTCTGGGTCGGTTTGATCCGACATAACCACCCCCGCTAGCTGGGGGGGGGGGTCGTAACCGTGGTAAATTCGGCAAAAAAACAAAATGGCACAGTATAGGCGGAGGCAAATCTGAAAAATCAAAGACCATTAAAATTAGTCCACTCGTTCTTGAGTTTATTTCGGTCATCACAAAACTTTGTTTTATATATTATATAGATTTACAAAATCTGCAGTCAAGATATTCTTAAGTTGCGTTTCTGCTCTGAATAAGGATCTCCGAGGCATTGTTGTCAGCGTAAAACCTTTTGCTATTAATGAAACTACTTGGACCAAAATTATCCAACTAGTTACATCAATGTAACTCCAATGTAACTAACTGAAACAGACCTAATGCATGCTCTTTACAAAAATATTTTTTCATGTTTCAAGAGACTGAAGTGGATAGCGTTCATTAGGCTAACGCACCCAATTGATTTGAGTATTTTTGTATTAGTTTAAAGATACTTTATTGTTTCTCGAAAATATTCTCTATTTTGTTAACTTTGAGAAACCTCCTGTTGTCATCCATAACTCTGTCCACGTGAAATACTGATCCCGTTTTCGCGACCCATACCTACTCGCGGACCTACTTCCGGGATAAAAATGCCTATGTGCTATTCCCGCCTGTAAGTTTAATAATCTATGTGTCCAATTTTATCCAGATCCATTTGGTTACTTTTGCTTTTACAAACAACCATCTATCTCAAACAAACTTACACGTTTATAATATTAATAGGATTACATATGCAAAACAGCCCATGAAAAAAAAAACCATGAATCATTAGGGTTCAAAAGATAAACGGTTGGTTTGAAAGCCGCATTTCATGTACTCAACGTTTATCTACGGGCTCTCCGGTATTTAGAAAGCAATAAAACCTCACTTCAGTAAATATCCCTTAAAATATGCTCACTTTTCAACACCGACCGCTAGCAAAACAAACAACCTCAAAATTGTAATAAAATTATCCTTTTGAAGTGCGGTTGCTTTTTTTATTAACTTTTGAAGTGAATATCAGAATACTTTGTACGTTAGAAGTGTATATCAGAATATATAATGTATGTTTTTCTATGTCCTTTGTTTATTTGTTTGTTAGTTCTTTACCCTGTAACTCCACGGCATATCGTAAAAGTATAACTCAAGGGATGTAGTTAGTGGGTGAAATGATTGAAGGAAATTGCACGAAAATGTACAAATAAAAAATAAAAAACTGGTAAATTTCGAGTCAGACTGAGGGGTCCGTACAAAGATGGATCGAGGGCCATACTTAATGTTATCGTTGGAAAACTGGAGTTATCTACTAATATAGCTTGCAGAATAAACAAACTGAAATGACAATGAAAGGCCACATCTACCGTAAGACCAAGCCGCAATGGAGTCCTAGAGTGGAAAACCGAATTAGAAAACAAATGGTGGCACGCCTCTAGCTCTTCTTCTTAGTCGCTATCTTCATTGCTGAAGGTCGTGTCCAGTAGTAGCAGTCTCTTCGACAACCCGATGCACTAAATTTCTCCATCTGGTTCTATCCGCGGCGGTCTTGATAGCTTCTGGTATTGGCAGGCCAGTAAGTTTCTTGACTGCGTCCGACCAACGAGTAGGTGAGCGACCGCGTGGTCTTTTCCCTTCAACCTGTCCAACTACCATCAGCTTTTCCAAGCTATCAGGGTTTGCACGAGCCATGTGGCCGAAATATCGTAGTATCCGTTGGAAACATATAGTGGACAGCCTTGTTGTTATGCCAAGTTCCTTGAGTATAGACACATTGGTTCGGTATGCGGTCCAAAGGAATGCGTAGCATCCGTCTCCAACACCACATCTCAAAAGCATCAATCCGTGCTCTCTCCGTTTTCCTCATGGTCCAGGATTCAGCGCCATAAAAGAAGATTGAGAACACCAATGTGCGTACCAGCCTCACTTTAGTTCTGCGAGATATGTTGCGATCTTTCCATACCTTATTGAGTTTAGACATTGCTGATTTCGACATTTGAATTCTCCGAGCGATCTCTTTCCCGCTGTCACCGTCACTGCTCAGAAGAGAGCCAAGATATATAAACTGATTTACAAATTCAAGATCATTGAGCTCATGGGAGCGAATCAGTGTACCAGGTCTGTCTACTACCAACACTTTGGTCTTTACCTTGTTTATACTGAGGCCGACTGATTCACTCTCTTTTTCCGCTCTAGATAACAATTCAGCCAGTTCTTGCTCTGATGATGCAAAGAGAGTAGTGTCGTCTGCATATCTCAAGTTGCTGACCTTTTTGCCGCCAACTGAGATTCCACCTTCCCAACCGTCTAAGGCTCGTCTCATAATGTACTCTCCGTATATGTTAAAGAGGATCGGAGAGAGAATACATCCTTGCCTAACACCTTTTCTAGGCTTGAAGGGCTGTGACAAGGTACTGTTTACCTTTACAACCATGTTGCTATCTTGGTAGAGGTTTGCAATGAGACTGGTGATGTGTCTGGGTACTCCCATTTCTATTAATATTTTCCATAAATATTCCCAGCTGACACAGTCGAACGCTTTCGAGTAGTCGACGAAGCACATCAGCATTGGAATGTTGAACTCGTGACACTTTTCGATGATCTGTCTGACATTCACAATCTGTTCCCGTGTGCCTCGGCCTTTCACAAGAAAGATGAACTAGCTACATGAACCAATTATATGAAAAAGATAGCTGGGGTAGTCTGGATGTCAAGGCAGAGGATAGGGTGTTATGGTGCAGGCCTAAGTCCAGCAATAGACTAAAATTGAATAATTTAAATAAGTTTTCAAGGGCATTTTTGTGCGATGCGGGTAGCTATATATTTATAGTTTTCGGACATTTCCCTTTAAGCTACTTGTGCTATAAGACCATAATATTTTGCTAAATTGCATGATTAGCTTAGATAGATAAGATTAGATAGCTCAACAGTAAGTCGTTTGAATTCCCTTGCAATTTTCTAAGTATGCTGATCTTTTAATTGCGTTGTCTTCAGCCCCGGATACATCCGGGCGCCACGCTAAGATGAAGATAATGCATGTACAAGATTAGCTAACTAATAATTTGTTTCCTGTTGAAAATGTTTAGTGTTACTCTTTAAGTGATTAGAAAGATTTTACCTGCAAGTCATGGAATAGGGCAAGCATAGTGGCGTTATTTTTTATTCATGATGATCTAACATCCATTGCTGTGGCATAATAAAATTATGAAAACCAAAGCCTTTAACTTCACCGATGTATGACCTATTCTCGGCGGCTTTCTTTCTTGTTCTCTTCAGATAGCTCAAGTTTTTACTTACTTTAAGATGTCAGAATGATTCAGAATTTTAAGGCCCTGTCTGGACGTAAGCTTCCATAATTATGCTTATTTTTTGTTTCTAAGATTATTTCTCCCTCTCTCTAAGATTACTGATGCTAGACAGTTGTTTTTTTTTTATATATGCAGCTAATTATCTACTGTTCACGCACATCCAAAAACATTTTGGATAAATAGAGCAGTTTCTTGTTAAAAAAATTGCAAAGAAACACTCTTTGAAATAAATTTTTCGTTTCAATTATCTCAATATTTTTAGAGATGACATATATATTTTTTGTTACAAATATAAAGAAAATTTAATCAGCTAGTGGAATATCTACAAATTAACATCCTCAAATCCGTCATATTTTTTAAATGATTTATTTATCCGTTTGCCGCCAAACAAATCAAACAGATAAATAAATCATTTAAAAAATATGACGGATTTATATTTATTGAGATAATTGAAACGAAAAATGTATTTCAAAGAGTGTTTCTTTGCAATTTTTGGAACAAGAAGCTGCTCTATTTATCCAAAATGTTTTTGGATGTGCGTAAACAGTAGATAATTAGCTGCATATATTAAAAAAATCAACTGTCTAGCATCAGTAATCTTAGAGAGAGAGAGAAATAATCTTAGAAACAAAAAATAAGCATTATTATGGTAGCTTGCGTCCAGACAGGGCCTTAAACGAAATCTAATTCAAATTGCATATATATTTATATTTCACTCCACGGCCAAGCTGTAAGTTATTAATCGATAACGGAATCAAGAGCTCTTTTTTTATGAAAGCATAGTAAAGCAAAAACGTTATAGTAAAACGTCCTACAAAACATCTCAGCTGTATACGATTTTATTTTTGAAGTCACTCAAAGATATATCAGGTATTTACTTAACACGCATTGTTTATACATACTTAGCATATTTATATTGATGAAGTTATTTTCTTATTTGAATTTACGCACCTCTCTTTGTAAAGTTAGATGCTTCGAAAATAGAAGCTCAAGAAATTTCAGCTTCCAACCAACACTTCCATAACAGTTAATATAAAATGCGTGATTGTGTGTGCCAAAATACGTGCTCCGGGAAGGCGTATAAACGAGGTTTGTACGCGAGATACCCTATTCAAAAACCTATATTAATTTAAAGCAGATCTCATTATACCCCTACGAAATTAAATTGGAGGCGTGTGATCATTCGTGCGACCGGCTCCAACCGTGTGTCGGTTTTACTCGTAATGAGATGGAGTTTGCTTTACACTCTGCCCCATTTTTTTGTGTTCTCTTTAAATACGGAGTTTACTTAAACGCAATCAAAAAAAGAGTTTCACACGTTATCTTTATTTGACATGAAAATTTGCTTTGCTTCTGTAACTTTTTTGAATTCAACAAATTGAATTAATTAAATTCAAGACTTATAAAAATACTATATTTAGGCTAGAAGGTCTACTAACACAAACTTTTTGTAAAGTTGTGTTCAGTTTTAGGTTCTTAGTATTTTTTAGGTATACAAAAGTTGGGGTGTGTGTTGGGTAACCTCCTCGAGTGTCGCTCCGATTCCGATCCCGCTGCAGTCCGGGGGGAACGGAATCGGAGCGGCCGGTACACCCTGGGCGGCGGTCAATGGCTTCCCCTTCACCCCTTCATAGGGTTGGCATTGATCGTCGGCCAATACCCAACGTGGCGGGAACACATCGCTCTCCGTACTCCTCTGCTTTCAGAGGAGACAGGATGAGCGATGCTGTTAGTGGTGAGATGGCCCAGGGTCAGCCGGGGTGCGAGGGATATGCTCTATGGGTAACCTTACACCCCGGCGTCTGAAGACCCGAGACGGCGTGCGGTTTTAGTCGGTGCAAGCCCGACATAACCGCCCCCGCTGGCCGGCGGGGGGGTATCCGAAGGGATTTCCGCACGATAAAAAAAAAAAAAAAGGTATACAAAAGTTTGTAAAACACAGCAAGTGTTGCAGCACTTGCAAGTGTTCTAATTTGCATATTGAACTCTCAAATTTTTTAAATATCTTGTTACAATAAATATAATAGCTATTAAAATGAAACTATTTTTAACAGATTTTATCGCGATTTATTTGGTGTTATCTTTACATTGAGTCCGACGACGTTTTGGTTGCTATTCAGCATGATACTGTGAGCTCAAAATGCGTAAATAGTAACATCAGCAATGCAACATAGTTCGTTTACTTTGTGATTACTTACACTTCAAACTATAAGATAACCACCATTTTCAGTCTCCCCGTGACCATGGCTGCTCAAAAGCAACCAAACCATTGGGTCCAAAGTAAATAATAAAATAACAAAAAATATATCGCAGTAGAATCCGTTGTAAATAGTTTTATTTCAATGTGTGATATTAGTGTAAATTTTCGACAAGATCACACGGAAATCACTGTATTAATAAGCCCACGCCAATCTCCGTTCGTGTTCTGCAACGGCCGTACGGCTCCGTTTGGACCCGACGCATGCCGATGGAGCCGGCTATCTGCCACGGAGTCCATCCGTAACCGATGAGACCCGTCCGGAGTCATTTAGCCATCACGGAATGTGAATGTGACGGAAATAATATGAACATTAATTTCTGTTTACACTTCTTAATTTCCTTTTCTGCTTTGTAAAATGCTTTCTGGTTCAGCCAGATGCAAGCCGGTTGGTTTGAATTGTACCTAATACGCTTTTAATAGCTGCGTGTGTCTGTTTGTACGTAATGGAATCTATAAACTTGATGTTCTAGTTTTTTACCGTTATTTATTTTATATAAACACGCCTTTAAATACCCTAAGTGGTAGACACTCGATATATTGTGTATTAACATCCATATTACACCTACTATATTTCCATAATAATACAAATATATTGTATACTGTTAACTGGGCAACTAGGTAAAAAAATTTTTTTTTTCTAAATGCAAAACGTTTATGACTTTGGAATCCAATTTATAATAATAATAGCAATTCCCAACTGATAGTATTATTAAAGATGACCGAAACCTTTAGTAACTCTACCAGGATCGAATTTGGTGTGGACAAATGTACGGTCATGCATGTAAAAAGAGGTGAGATTGTGGAATCTGATGGGTTTGAGTTCCAAGATTCCATAAAACTCAGGTCTCTCTCTGCAATCGACACCTATAAATACCTGGGTATGTCGCAGGTGTTAGGCATTACAGAAGCTAGCATGAAGCAATCGTTACAGGAGCATTTCTTTGGCCGCTTGAAAAAAAGTTCTAAAAGTCTTTTGTTAGGCGGTAATAAGGTGCGCGCCTATAACGGTTGGGTCATGTCGGTTTTATTGTACTCCTTCGGCATACTCAAGTGGACTCAGACCCAATTAGACACCCTGAATAGGAAAGTCCGTACGCTTCTTACTGCATACCGAATGCATCATCCGCGTTCATCTGTGATGAGGTTGTACATACCGCGAAAATGCGGCGGACGTGGCTTTTTAAATGCCAAAACCCTCCATAACCGTGAGGTGTGCAACCTCAGGAAATACTTCCTACACAATGAAGCTGATTAGCGTAAGCTAAAGAGAACTGGCGCAAGCCTGTGGTATTAAGTATTAATGACCGTATGGATGTATGGAAGAGCAAGGAGTTGCATGGACGTTTCTATCGGGCTCTCCAATCTCCATCGGTCTGATATAGATTTACCAGCATCTGTGTCTTGGCTACGCTTCGGTGATCTATTTGGGGAAACTGAAGGTTTTGTTTTTGCAATTATGAACGAAGTTGTGATGACAAATAACTACCGGACGTATATTCTAAAGGATGGTACGGTTGACATATGTCGGACGTGCCACCGTCCCGGAGAATCCCTTAGACATATAATTTCTGGTTGTTCTCGTCTTGCCAATGGAGAGTATTTGCATAGACATAACCAAGTAGCCAGGATTGTTCATCAACAGCTTTCTCTAAAGTACAACCTTGTGGAATCAGAGGTACCGTACTATAGGTATGTGCTCGGATCGATCTGTCATCACTGACAGGACTATTGTAGCTAATAAATCTGATATAGTGTTGATAGATCGATCCAAGCGCCGCGCAATAATTATCGATATCACCATTCCACATGATGAGAATCTTGTGAAAGCCGAAAAAGAAAAAGAAATAATATATTTGGATTTGGCTCACGAGGTTGTCGACATGTGGAGTGTGGATTCGGAAATTATTGTTCCAATAGTTGTATCGGTTCACGGACTAATTGCCAAGAGCCTCGATCAACATCTCAAGAGGAAAATATAATTTATATTTATTTAAAGTTTAATAAAGGAAATAATAATAATAAATAAAATATTATAGGACATATTACACAGCGCCATCTAGACCAAACTAAGGTCATATGGGTCAAGAGCATGTCGTATGCGGATAAACAAAAGATACTTTTTACTTTGCAAATAAATACATATTATATATAGAAACACCCAGACCAATGCAAATACACATATTTGCAATGAGTGGGATTCGAACCCGCGACCAATGACTTAGTCGTATGCTCTACCTTTATGCCACATTGCATTCCATTCCATTCCAATTTCAATTGTAGTATTTTTGAATTAAGTGGGGAGAAGTGTGAAACCCCTTAATTAGTGGCTTTACCAATGCTCTGGCCAAGTATTGGGCCGACAAGATTTAAAATGAAGCCAGAATATCACACAAAAATAAGAGGACTAGTACGAGGGAGAGGAATGTATAAATCTTTGATTGTTTGTTTGTTTGCATACTACCGTAACTACTGGACTGATTTCAAAAAATCTATCACCATTAGAATGCCAGATTATCCCTTAGTAAATATGCAATTTTTATCAGTTTATCGTGATATTCCTACGGGATCAGGACTTACACGGGTAGAATCACGCAGCGATGCTAGTACCAAATAAACGACAAAATACATTACAATCATATTAAAATTATTTGAAATTCTGTTTTTTGTTCCCCTGTTTTGTTAAATAGAACTTTAAACGGACCAGCATTCATATTATTCAATGAAATGTAAAATGTGAGACGCTTGTCTGAATGCGATATAATCTCAATAAAAGAAACGAGGCCTTCGTTGATTGACATCACAGTTGAACGCCCACGCCTTCGGGGAAACGATTTTCAATGATTCCAGTGTTTTTAGTGATCCTTTTTCTTTTTTTAGCGTGTGGAAACCCCCTGGGCTTCACCCCTTCGGTGCCGACGATAGGGTAGGCGTGTCGGAATCGGACCGACTAAAACCACACGGTGTCCTCTCCAAGTATCCATTGTCGGGTACCCCGGGTAAGCCCTCGAAAGGATAACCCGAGGGTTACCGGTTGACTTTGGCCGCCACCACGGCCTCACCTGGTAGGGTCGGGTTTTATCCTGCGTCGGGGAGTTGGCAGGCGTGTGTAGGACACACATGACACGCCTCCGCCACGGTTGCAGTTATCCTGGTATACGCCTTTAGATTCTTCTACTTTTATAATTGGTTTCTATACATTCATAGCTTAGTTAAATTTGTTACGTTCACCATTTTACTTCATATTATACTAGTCCTACTTCCTACTATGTAATATTATAAATGTGAAAGTTTTTTATTTTTGAAAATATTAGTAAGCGTAATAACTAATTCCTCCAGCTAAGCCTAATTGCTTGTGTTAGAAGTGGGTTCACGTCAGTCGATGATCGTACGGTCGACTCCTTATCCACTACGCTTTTTAGTTTAGTTTGTCAAGATGTTTGGATGTTTCTATGTTTCGTACTCAATCACGCTCTAACGCTGAATGAATCTGGCTAAAATTTGGTACAGGGGTAGATTATAGTCTGAAATAATACGAAGGCTTTATATTCCTGGAATAGGCTCTCATGTGTAGCAAGAACCAAGAACAGGATCCGAATTCCACGTGGGCGGGCATCAGCTAGTTAAATAATAAAAATGTTATATTCACAAAAATTATTATTATTTCTGTTATAAGCACCATCTCGTTGTATCCTGGATACATAGATCTTTTATATGTGAAGTGGGATCACGAGTTGCAAAGCTCTTCTAATGATACTTAAGCCAAGTAAACCTTGACTTTACGATCAATATTTTCCTTAAAACAACGGTTGAAATTTTCACCGCAAGGTTCTGTAGATATGCTACGAACTAAATAGAACTTACTATATCACGCCGATAGTATTACCTAGGACTGGTTCATCTCTCCTTCGAAAGGGTGCTATCACACCATCTATTTTTTCTTTGGAAGAATGTTGTTTTTTCTCCATTTTATCTTTCTGAAAAGCGTACACAGGGACAAAAAATGTGACAGTAGCCAACTCTTGTTTCTTGCGACCTTTTTTTTCATTTATTTGTTTATATAAATGTACAAAGTGGTAAATTCTATGTCCCCAAAAACCGAGTTGATGGTTTGACTGGGGATCTAGTCGTCGTACAATTTGTCTCATTTGTATAACTAACACTATAACATTTACATTTGGTATGACATAACTATTATCATCGTCTGACTAGACGATAATAATAGTTATAAATATAAACATTTACTAGAAAGTCATATAGGTCAATAAATACCTGTATCCCATATTTCCAAACATTTTTTTTACTTTACTAGCTTGATTTTCCGAAGTTAACGCATTTGTAAATAGTAATAAGGAGTACATAGTCTGACTTTATTTCTAGGCTGTTAGTCTGTGTCTCTGATAAATCTTATCTTTATGAAACGATTTAAATGTATTTTGTTTGCAGGTTGTCCTAGAACGTATGAATAAATATTTCTTTGTAGTATCTCAAATTTAAACCTATGTTCACAAAGTAAATAAATGTGAATTTTACTCGTACCACCAATAAAATGACAAATATAAAAAAACAGCCTTTAATTGCTATTTAAGTTTAGACTAATGATTTTGTATTATTTTACGTCAAAATTGGTGAATAAGTGAAATTATCAATCACATCATTTTTATTCAATAATTTACTGTTAAGAAAGTAGATAAAAATTATGGTCTTATACTTATTAAGTTATATTCACATTCTACGATGACTAATTATGGAATTTAAATATATTATTGGTTCTTATATTGACTGCGGAACCTTAAAATCTTAAAAACAAAGAAGTCAATATGGTTCTTTTCTAAGTTCTTCAAACATCAAAGTATAGAATTTTTTGCAACTTTCTCTCACATTTTGTCAAGATATTGCGGCTCTCAGACAATTTATTTTTTCAATTCAAAATTAGAATCAACATATTTGATGGAATCGTATTTTTTTATGTCACTTGTTTGAATGAAAGCCGAGTAAAATGTTTTAATTTATGCTGGTAAATAGGTCAAGTGTAAATCAGAGACGTTACAATGTAAAACATATTTTGTTGTAATGTTCAATCACGTAAAATTCTGAGATGAAGATAATGGTAGGTGGACTACTAAATCGTTTCTAAAATTAGTACCTACTTACTACCAAATTGCAATGGCAAAACTATTACCAGTTTATAATAAAAGTTAAGTTAATGTAAATTCACTATACCATAAAGTCTATAAAGTAAGGGCTACCGCAGATTAGAGATAAGACAGTCTCAAGACAGACTTGTCATGTAGACAGCCACGTAAATCTGGTAGGTATTTGACAGCTTTGGTTCAGAAACATTTTTGTTTGATTTTCGTATGTTTCTACAGAGCAATAGTCTGTGTTGAGTCTATCTAGTCTCTATTGAACGCTCAGCCTAATAGTTTCAGCATAGTTTACGAAGCAGTATTTTTTTAAAGTAAAAGACAATAAATGTCAAAACTTACAGTCAACGATATTGCGATCAAAAATAGCTAGGATTAACTAGTTGTAGGGAGGAAAAACTTCTGGTTTCATATATTTGTATTCATTGCTTCAATTAAGCTAAATGTCCATTACTAATTAACTATTCCATTACTATATACGTAGCTAGTACACCCTGATGAACTCGGAGCAATGTGACTATAGGAAATGGTGTAAACTTTTAGTCGTATTTATAGTCTCACCGTGCCCTCAAATGGTCACTCTGATGAGTTCACGTCTAGTTTACTTTGACTTTGATATGCCACGGTTCAAATCACATAGTCTGTATCCAGATACTAAGTTTGTCTGGGTATTAGGAATTGCTAAGTAATGGAAAGCTAATTGATTTCCCATTTAACACAGAGTTAGTTTCGCATTGCTATAAAATGATTACTGTTGAATAATCTTTCATTGATAGTTGTATACTTAGGTTTGAGAGGGAGGTAGGGAGGGAGGAAAAGGGAAGGAGTATGATGACGATTAAAAAATACACACGTAATTGTCCAAGTTTTCACTTCTGTCGGTACCTCCCGGAGTATCACTGTTTTTCAATTTCTCCGTAATTTCTTTTGTAGCTTTTTGTCTTATTCTCAATTTTCAAAAAAGAAAATAAACACCTCGCAAGAAAGAAACACTGGCCATTATCGAAGCATACGGAGATTTTATTAATCGATTTATCAGCGACCGGACCGTACATTTAGTTTCCACCTTCATGTTGCAAAAAATATAATATAGTTGATATCGAATCTGTGCAAATGGGATATCGTTAGTTTCAAATTGTTCCCGAAATTGTCGCTGGGGTTGTAATGCACGCTGTCATGTTATAGCTCGTTACGATAATATCTACAGTTCCTTTCGTCTGCTTTTTTTTCTAAGTAGATAGCGAACTAGCATATGGCTAAACGACAAAGGTATCGCATGTCAAGGACAAGACAAGAGTAGAAGTAGAAAAATAATAAGAATGGAAGGTTGATAAAACCTCCTGCAACGTCCCAAATATATATCAACATCATAATCTTAGCGGTGATCCGGGCCTTCGCCTCGGTGCCTGGAGTCTGACTTCCTCCTATATCCATTTTTATTTGGCATTTTTGGATATGACCTTATTTCTGATGAAGGGCGCTACTTCATCAGAAAGCCCGCGCCAGAGGTATATATTTCTCAAATAATTTTTATTCATTTAACTTTTTCACATGCACCTCATCGAAATCATCTAAGATAACGTATACCTTCTTTTACTTCGGGCCACCAATCAGGTGGACACCGAAGTCTTAAAATCACTCAAAAAAAATCAAAATCTTACACCCACTTTTTATCACTTTTCTCGACGTTTCACATGATTCTAAGTCTAATTAAGCAAAAAAACTTTTTGTGTCGGTCTGTCTGTTGGTCTGGATGTCTGGATGTCTGGATGTCTGGATGTCTGTTTACGCAATAACTCAAGAACCACTTATCCGATTTAAAAAATTCTTTCGCCAATCATCTTGTTTGGTTAATGGGAAGAACTGATTAGATTTTGGGGTTTGTACGTTCTAGGTTTCGGGTACCTTTTTTTTTTTTTTTTTTTTTTTCGTGCGGAAATCCCCTCGGATACCCCCCCGCCGGCCAGCGGGGGCGGTTATGTCGGGCTCGAACCGACTAAAACCGCACGCCGTCTTGGGTCTGCAGACGCCGGGGTGTAAGGTTGCCCATAGAGCATATCCCTCGCACCCCGACTGACCCTGGGCCATCTCCGGTTTCGAGATGGCCCCCTCGGGTTTGGGAACCACGGTGTCCCCGTCTTGCCCCGGTTTGGGGGAGGGGCGCTATTCGCCCCACCGTCCCGGCCTGCTTCTGCTGGGGTGCCAGGCGGCCTCACCTGCCACCCCCAGGCCTGCGCTCATGGAGGACGGAGGTCGTTAAGCGCCCTCCGGCGCCTGAGTCGCCTGCGACGCGAGGCGAGCGTGTTGCGGGCTCGGCGGGCCGGGAGGGTTCTGAACCTCTCCCGGGCGCGCTCCGCCATCTCCTTCGCGAGCATCACATGCTCGCAGAAGGAGGCGGCGGCGGCCCACGCGCTCGCGCTCCGCACCATTGCCGCAATCATGCTGCCGAGCGAGAGGACTCCCACCCCGATGGCTGCCACGAGGTCACGCCTCGGCACCTCCCACGCCGGACAGTCCGCCAGCGTGTGCAGCCCTGAGTCCTCGCTCGCGTCACAGTGATGACACTCAGGCGTTGGCTCCTTCCTGATCCGATGCAGGTGGTCCCCGAAGCACCCCTTACCGGAGATCACCTGCGTCAGTCGGTACGAGAGGCTTCCGTGTCGCCTCTCTAGCTAATCCTCCATGATGGGCCTTACCGCCGCTATTGCGGCGTGCCCTGCGCTTGGTCGCCCAAGTCGTTCCTTCCACTCCACCACGATGGCCTGGCGGAGCTGGGACTGCATGGCCTCGATTTCTCGATGCTCGGGGTTCAGTCCCTGCTCCCGCGCCTCCTTTCGCCACTGGTACAGTTGCGAAAGGGCTCTCGCCTCCAGGTCCCATGGCGGAGTTCCGGCAAGGAGACTCGCCGCCTCGAAGGAGATCGTGCGGTACCCGCGGATGACCCTGATGGCCATCACTCGCTGCGGAGCGCGCAGCATCCGCACACTTCCGGCCTTCAGGGCCTCCGCCCATATTGGGCACCCATACAAGGCCATGGACCGCACGATCCCCGCGTAGAGTCTCCTACAGGAGTCATCGGGCCCCTTCATGTTGGGCAGCAGCCGCGCCAGAGCGAGAGCTGTGCCCTTCAGTTTGGGGGCCAGACTTCGGATGTGCTCTCCGAAGTCCCATCGGCCGTCGAGCACGAGCCCCAAATATTTCATTTGGGGCTTGATGCCGATGCGATTACCTCCCACGATGAGACTGGGTCCCTCAGGTGGCTTGCTCCGAGGCCCATGAAAGAACAGGGCCTCGGTTTTATGCAGAGCCACCTCGAGACCCAGCCGCCGGATCCGCTCCACGACTTGGGCAACCGCGGTCGTGGCCTTCAGGGTCGCTTCGCGGTATGTCGCTCCGCACGCCGTCACGAGCGTGTCGTCCGCGTAACACGTGACGGCGGCACCGTCTGCGAGCTCACCGCGAAGCACCCAGTCGTATCCGATGTTCCACAGGAGCGGCCCCAGGACCGATCCCTGTGGAACACCGCACGACATCTCACGCCGGCCGAGACCGGTCACGGTTGGGTAGAAGACGGCTCTCTCCGTCAAATACGCCCCGACTATGCGGCGGAGGTAGAGAGGCACTTCGTGATACACGAGCGCCTCCCTAATGCAACTCCAGGGCAAGGTGTTGAACGCGTTGGCGATGTCCAGGGACACCGCCAACATCACCTCACCCCGGGCTACTGCATCCTCCGCCAGAGCCCTCACGCGCATGATGGCATCCACGGTGGAGCGCCTCTGGCGGAAGCCATATTGGCCATCCGCCAGGTCCGGCCCCACTCTTGAGAGGTGCTCGACGAGGCGCTTCGCAATTACTCTTTCAAAGAGCTTGCACACCTCGTCGAGCAACACTATGGGCCGGTAGGCGGACGGTGAGTCCGCCGGGCGCCCCTCCTTTCGGATGAGGACCAGTTTCCCCGTCTTCCACAATTTCGGAAACTGGCCCCGCTCCAAACATGCGCTGAGAAGCCCTCTCAGTCGGGGCTCGAGAGCGTCGTCGACTAGAGCTAGGACCCACGCTCGGCCTGGAATGCCGTCGGGTCCCGGGGCGGTGCGTTTGGCTCTCAGCCTTCTCACCGCCAGCTCTAGTTCTACCCAAGTGACCTCGGGCACGTCGTCGTCATCCACGTCGGGCACCATTGGCAACCGAGGCGGAGTCATCTGCGGTGGAACATGTTCCACCGCCCGCGCTGGGAACAGGGAGCTAACAACTCCTCCGAGCAGCTCCGGCTGGAGACACTGGGTCAACGGCGGGGCCTTGGGTGCAGTTTTCCCCTTACCATTAGGTAGGGCCGCCCCCAAGGGTCCCGCTCCAACGTCTCCAGCAGTTCGCAGCGGGCCTCCTTTTTGGCCCGCCTTATCTCTGCTCGGAGGGCACCTCTGGCCTCCCTGTCTCCCTGGTACAAATCCGCCTCTCGGGCCTCCGCATCTGCGGGGCGGCGACGCCTCCGGTTTCGGGTACCTACCATACAAATTGTCCCTAAAAAATCATTTTTTTGTGTTTTTGACGTCGAAGACGTTTGATTTGATTTCATTTAGAGATAGGATTAGTGGTTATGTGGGAGGGATACGACTACTTATTATTAAAAACAATTTTGAATAAAAATACTGCAACAAAAATATCTAAGTTTGGCCCGAAGTTTGACAATCACTGTGTGATTTCCGCCCCACTAGATTTTTTATACCACTCAGCTGGCAGACAAGCTCACAGCCCACTTGGTGGGAAGCGGTTACCGCGGCCTATGGAACATAAAATTACTGAAAAAATAGGATCATCGTTGAAATAGTAATTTGTGAGATCATTAAGAAATGAAATCCAAAAGTGAAGCTAAATATGTTTTATTAGCATTTGAGTCATTTTATTATTATTAAGATATGAAGTTGGTTATATTTTTATAAATAATGTTAAAATGGACTGTGTTAATTGAATTAAAAATAATTTTAGCAAACTATACCGTTACGGTATTTAGTGATTTTTTTATGTATAATTTTATTATGTATAATTTTCGTGTATATAACCTTGGCCCATAGACAAAGTGACATTATATTAGCGATAACTCCAATGGAAACGTTCAGTAATGTATAGGATTAACATAATCATTAATTTGCGATGCATTCTAAAAAAAAAATATACATATTGTCTCTCTGATTTGTTTAAATGCCATGTAAGTGTACAATAAAGAATAAATAAATAAATAAAAAAAAAAATACTGAAATTTAAGTGAGTCTTGGTAACTCGAAATAAAAGATTCATTATATTATCGAAATATAACGTGATCCATTAATAACGAATAGATATGGATTCGCTCCGAAGCGATTCCACTAATAGAATATCATCTTGCCTACAGGCCCTGTTTACAAAATAGATCACGATATAAACCGCTAGAATTAATCTTATTTCAATGTGTAGCCTGTCGATAGTATCAAATAATAATACAATTTAATCCAACATTAAACTATGTATTTAATGTTATGTGTTGTGTATATTAGTCGTAGCGTCTTACTTGCCGATATAGTTTATAAACACATTACATCATTGTAATTACAGGCTTTTGGAATAATACCCTTGCTTTACTTTGGACAATAATGCATAACAGCTGCAACAGCAAATTGTTCAACAGTTTTATATTTTAAATTCCACACAAAATAAAAATTTCAGTATATTTTGATTAGTGTGCAATTATCTATCTATCTATCCAAATAAATATGTAAACAATTCAATGAATGATAGATTCTAGAAGCATATGTATATAAATCTGTAGTAACGACTGTATAGTTGTTTAAATTACTTCTGTATTACTACTATAAAAATTCTTTGAAGCACAGATTTGGACTACTGCTCATGGACTTTCTTAGAATGGTGTTAATTAAAATAGTATAATTAAAGATTTACAAAATTGTAAAACTGCATATTTTAACTCTTAAAAGTAATCATTTAAATAAAACATTTATAAGTAAATCTCGTATAATATTTCAAGAACTACTTTAGTCATCATAATCAGCGAACTCATTGTCTATGTTATTCAAAAGGGTTGAGTTTGGCGGCAACCATTCACAGCTCGTGAATTGAGATGAGCAAACCTGAAACAAAAGAAAGCATAAGCATTGTACCTTATCGTTTTAATTAATTAATGACAGGAATTTTTTCATGGTCTGTAAGCATTCTATTGTAGGAAAATATCAGAAACAGAAAGCCCTTAACAGCAAAGTAAATAGACCCTAATTTGAAAAAAGATTTCCTTCCCTGGTAATATCAAGCTTCAATGGACCTACGAATAATACAGATCTCTTATAGTCTAGGTGGCAAATTCAATCGTGCTTTTAAAGTAGGCTGGAAAGGAGATATTATTTTTCCAATATGGCAGCGCGAGTGGCAAATATCCTACAAGGTAACAAAGTTGAAATTCAGAATGAACTAATCGATATCTATAAAATCACCAATTCTCAAAACTCCCGGAATACTCGTTCCGGATGGATGCTCGTTCTAGTTAGTAGTAGTGTTAGATCCGTACTCATGAAACCTGTCACTTTATATTTAAATAGCACTTTTTAGCAGGAAGTTCTTGGGAGTATTGGGCCTCACCAAGTCTTTTGCGACCAAGTCAACCTTACCTGCATACTGGTACACCTGCTGATTAACGGATGCCTGGTCGATGTGGGCTTTATTCTCGGGGTTCTTATTCTTTATTCAGAGGGCAGACGCTCCCATAACAGCCGTATAGGCCAAAATAAAAAAATAAGCCAAAAGTCAAAAAGATCAAGAGAAGCCTCATATGCGACCGGGAACAATGCTAAGATCATGGATGGAGTGACGTCCACTCCATGGGCGATGAGATGGACGTTCTAGGAAGCACAAATTTCTTTTTCCTTGCCTGGCGTGTCATCGTCGTAGTGATTGCCCAGTTGTGTCCAAAATTAGCACTTTGTAGCTCGAGGTCTGTTTATTGTTTTTGATTGGTATGTCGCCTTTTCCGTAAGCGACTGCCGTCTAACCCCCCAACCCTGAGACGGAAACCTTTGCTAGATCCTCATCCGATATTCAGCAGGCGCACCGACTAGCAGGTGAGGTTAACTTGGCCTAAAACTTGAGGTTAAAATTTATACTATTCAAGTTCTTTCGATTTTATAGTAAACTACACTAAATTTGATAAAATTGACTATGACTGACAACCTCTATGGCGAAACAGTAGAGCATTCGACTGCTAAGTCAGAGGTCGCGGGTTCGATTCCCGCTCATTGGCAATATTATATTTGCATTGGTCTGGGTGTTTCTATGTATAATATGTATTTATTTACAATAAAAAGTATCTAAGCATGTTTATCCGCTTCTAGAACCCATATGACAAGCACTGCTTAGTTTGAGTCTAGTTGGCGTTTTTTTTTAACGTGCGGAAATCCCTTCGGATACCCTCCCGCCGGCCAGCGGGGGCGGTTATTTCGTGCATCGCCTAAAACCGCACGGTGTTGTGTAATATGTCCTAGAATATTTCTTTATATTTATTTATTTATTTCAGTGGTATTTATATAGTGGTACTTAAATCCTGTAATGTTATATACAAAATATTCCTTACCATTGCAAAATATAAAAACACATTTTGATTAATTATTTCTCCGACAATCTCAATATGCCTAGATTAAATTGTTCGTTTAAATCATGAAGCCGGCTTAATGAAATTGTGTCTAGTTCCTCACTGATGCGTTGTGATTATTATTAAAGATGAAATATGGCCTTGGTGACTGAAACCCAACATGTATTTTATATAATATAACATTATAATAATGACAATTAATTCTTCATTGGCTCATAATACTTTCTCGTACGTAGGAATGTCGTTTGTCGTGTATTAAAGAACTGAAATATTTCACCCACACACTTGTTTCCTTCTTCCTACAATCCCGTGTAATTTTAGCGAGACGTGAAAAAGCATATGTCGAAGCCGTCAAGGTAGGGACCACCATTCTAGGAAGAATCGCCCCTGAAACCCTCATTGGAGTCGTTTCCGAGATTCAAATTATATCTAGACACGCGGCAGCGTGTCCAGCCGAGTTCGAAGAAAAAGGATGATGCAGCAGCCATGGGTTAGCCAGCATATTTACACGAACCATATCAAGCCACTTCTGACTCCTTCACAACTCGAGAACTATTTAATCTACATAATATATAAAATTTGTCACATTTATTTAAGGCCATTAGATTTTCTAGAATCCAAGATTTCATAAATGTTGCTCTAATAGTTATCAATATATTAACGTTTAAAAACCGGTATTTTTATGACTGATGAACTAACTTGTAGATCAAAAACCTAACCAACTTCCAGATGACCTAGAAACTTGATATTTGGCATCAAGGTAGACTTTGAGGTATATACAAAGTGAAAATCCTACGTAACCCAGAATCTATTCTAGGGATTAAAAGCCTGGCGGTCCAGCCGAGAGCTCTTGGGCCGCCGCGGGAGGCGCCTAAATCGGGGCCAAAGTCGGCGCCTAAATCGGAACCTAAGCCGGCAGCGCCCAAGCAAGTGCCTGAGCCAGCGACGTCATCTGCCCCGAGCGTGACACAGTTGCTGGCGGCGATTGAGAGACGGCTTGGCGTGCTCGAGGACCGAGGGAACCGCCCTCCGCTGGCGCGGTCCGCAGTCTATGCGGCTGCCGCCAGCGGAAGTCCCGGTCCCAAGACGGGGACCGCCGTCCCTCCGACCCCAACGCCTCCTAAGGCTAATGGGAAGGGAAAGGGGAAAAAGCGTGGCACCCCCGCCCCCGCTGCAGCCGCCGCTCCCGTTGCACCCGAATGTCCTTCTAGAGGGGAGGGATGGGTGGTAGCGGGAGCCGCCAAAAAGGCAAAAAAAGCCGCCAAGAAGGCGGCTAAGAAGGCGGCCATAGCCGCTGCGGCGAAGGCTCCGCGCCCCACGCTCCACAGCCGTCGTCCTGACGGTGACGACGGAGGGTGTGGAGAAGGGCGTGTGGTACGCCCAGGTCCTGAGGCCGGTGAAAGCCTCTTTGGACCTGAAGGCCCTCGAGATTGAGGGTGGGCTCCGGTGCAAGACGACTTGCACCGGAGCTCGCCTCCTTGAGGTCTCGGGTGCCACCAGCGGCCCCAAAGCTGACGCCCTAGCGGCCAAGCTGAGGGAGTCGCTGGACACGGAAACCGTCCGCGTCACCAGACCCAACAAATGCGCAGGTTTGCGCATTTCGGGTCTGGATGATGCGGCCACGACGGAGGAGGTTATCTCCGCCGTCGTGGAGGCGGGGGCTACCCCCGGGATCAGGTGAGAGCTGGAGAAATCCGATTCAGCTCCACCGGTCACGGCACGGCAGTCGTCAACTGCCCCGTCGCAGCGGCACAGAAGATTGCGGACGAAAGGAGCCTCCTCGTTGGGGGCTTCCTTAAGGCGCGGGTACAACTCCTGCAGCCCCGCGAGACCAGGTGCTTCAGGTGCCTGGCAGTGGGGCATGTGGGAGTGCAGTGCACAGCGGGAGACACCGTGGGAGACCGGTGCTTCCGCTGTAGTCAGCCCGGGCATAAGGCCAGCACCTGCGATGCTCCGCCGCGCTGCTACAAATGCGTAGCGGAGGGCAAAGCGGCGGAGCACCGGGCGGACAGCCGATCCTGCGCCGCCTCGAGGCCAAAGCCCCGTTCGTCCGCAACGGGTAGTGGAGGTGCCGCTCAGGAGCGGCCACATTCCCGGCGGGATGCGGAGATGGACGTCCATTAAGGGACACACCAATCCGCATCCTGCAGGTGAACATAAACCACTGCACCGGTGCTCAGGATATTCTGTACCAGAGCATCGTGGAGTGGTCTATCAATGTGGTCGTGGTCGCTGAGCCGTACTGGGTCCACCCCGGAAGCCCGGTGGATCTGGACGGCGTAGCGACCGTTTTCGGGGGTTCCGCCGCGGACACCTCGCACCTAACACTCATTGCAAGGGGCAGAGGCTGTGTCGCGGCGGACTATGAGGGCTTGGCTGTCGTGGCCGTCTACTTCTCGCTAAGCCTTGACCAGTATGAGCTTGAGCTATGGCTCGCTGAACTGGACATCGTTCGCGCTGCGTGCTGTCCTCGCCCTGTATTGGTCTCTGGCTTGGGGCTCCCGGGAAACCAATGCCAAGGGGCGAGTTCTGGAGGACTGGGCCAACACCCGTGGCCATGAGGTCCTCAACCGGGGGAGTGTCGCCACCTGGGAGCGGCGGGGGCTCAGTTCGGTCGTGGATGTTGCATTCGCGACCCCTGCTCTCGCCCGCCGCGTCCAGGGTTGGCGCGTGGTGGAGGAGGAGGAGACGTCGTCCGACCATAAGTAAATTCGGTTCAACGTCTCCCCTCCACCTAACCTGCCGCCGACTATAGCGAACCCCCCGGATCCACGTTGGGCGCTCAGACGCCTGGATCGGGAGGCTCTCCTGGAGGCATCCATAGTGCAGGCCTGGATTCCGTCACCGGCCAGGCTTGCCGATGTTGACGCAGAGGCGGAATGGTTCAGGAGAGCCATGTCGCATAAGCCCGGCCCGGCAAAGAAACAGGTGTACTGGTGGTCGGCGGAGATCGCACAGCTGCGAGCAGCGTGCGTGACCGCTCGCCGCCAGTACACCAGGTTTCGCCGGAGGCGTCGCCGCCCAGACGATGCGGCAGTTCGAGAGGCGGAGCTATACGAGGCGAACAAGGGGGCCGAGAGGACCCTCCAGGTAGCTATAAAGCAGGCCAAACGGCAGGCCCGCGAAGAGCTGCTGGAGTCTCTGGAGCAGAACCCATGGGGGCGCCCTTACCTTGCATCAGGGGCAAAATCCGCCCAAGGGCGCCCCTACTGACCCAGAGCCTCCAGCCAGAGCGGCTGGAGGGGATCCTGGGCTCCCTGTTCCCAGTGAGAGCGGAGGAGCATGTACCTCCGCGTATGGCTCCGCCTCAGGCGTCTGACGCTGATAATAGCGAGAGCGATGTGCCCGAAGTCAGGGAGAGTGAGCTAGGGGTAGCAGTGCTCCGGCTGAAAGCTCGGAAATGCACTGCCCCCGGACCCGACGGCATTCCAGGCCGAGCATGGGTCCTGGCCCTTGAGGAACTAGGGCCTCGACTGGTGGCGCTCTTTAGCGCATGCCTTGAAAGGGGCCAGTTTCTAAAGGCTTGGAAGACGGCGAAACTGGTCCTTATCCGGAAGGCGGGGCGGCCGGCGGATCAGCCATCCGGTTACCGGCCGATCGTGTTGCTCGACGAGGTGTGCAAGCTCTTTGAGCGGATTATTGCAGAGCGCCTCGTCGAGCATCTCACGAACGTGGGGCCAGATCTGGCGGATAACCAGTTCGGTTTCCGCCGGGGGCGCTCCACCGTGGAAGCGATCATGCGCGTTAGGCGCCTGGCGGAGGAAGTAGTCTCGCGGGGTGGGGTGGTGGTGACGGTGTCTCTTGACATCGCTAACGCCTTCAACACCCTACCCTGGAGCTGCGTTAGGGAGGCTCTCGCGTATCACGGAGTGCCTCCTTACCTCCGCCGCATTGTCGAGGCATACCTATCTGAGAGGGCCATAGTTTACCCGAGCTGGCAAGGGCCAGGGCGGCGAGAAGTGTCGTGCGGTGTACCGCAGGGGTCGGTCCTAGGGCCACTCATGTGGAACATCGGATACGACTGGGTGCTGCGCGGTGCGTTGCTCGAGGGTGTCAGCATAGTTTGTTATGCTGAGGACACCCTCGTGATGGCACGGGGAGCAACGTACCGAAGTGCGGCACTAAAGGCCACGGCAGGGGTTGCTCAAGTCGTGGGTCGAATACGGCGGCTGGGACTCGAGGTGGCTCTACACAAATCCGAGGCTATGTGTTTTCACGGGCCTCGGAGGGGGCCACCTGCGGGAACCAGTATAATCGTAGGGGGCGTAAGCATCGGCATCGAGCCCACGATGAAGTACCTTGGGCTCGTACTCGATAGCCGATGGGACTTCGGACCTCATCTCCGAAGTCTGGTCCCGAAACTGAGGGGGGCTGCGGCCGCACTATCGCGGCTGATGCCCAACGTTAAGGGACCCAACGCCCCCACTAGGAGACTGTACCTGGGGATCTTGCGGAGCATGGCCCTATACGGGGCCCCCGTATGGGCGGAGACTCTGGCGGCCCGCAACGTGGCTGTTCTAAACAGCCCGTTAAAGGCGATGGCCGTCAGAGTCATCAGGGGGTATCGCACGATCTCCGTCGAGGCGTCATGTCTCCTAGCCGGGACCCCTCCATGGGACCTGGAAGTGAGAGCCCTTGCGCTTCTGTACCAGTGGCGCAAGGAGGCGTTGGAGAGGGGCCATAGGCTGGAGTCCCGAGAAATCAGGGCTCAGCGGTCCCTGCTCCGCCAGGAACTCATGGAGACATGGAGGGTGCGACTTGAGCACCCAAGGTGGGGGGAATCCACCATTGCGGCGGTGAGACCGATCATGAAGGAGTGGTTGGAGAGGGACCATGGGGACCTCTCCTACCGGATGTGCCAGATGGTTACCGGACACGGGTGTTTCGGTAAGTATCTGTAGCGCATCCACCGGGATACAACGCCGCAGTGCCAGCACTGCGAGGATCCTGGCGAAGACACGGCGCTCCACACGTTGGTGGAGTGCCCTGCATGGGCGAGTCAACGCCGGGATCTCGTTGCGGTCCTGGGCGTGGACGTTCTCTCGTTGGAGACCATGGTGAGGGCCATGGTCTCCGACGGGAGCAAGTGGCACGCCGCCACCTCTTTCTGCGAGCAGGTAATGCTCGCGAAAGAGACGGCAGAGAGGGAGCGGGAGAGAACCCTGCCCCTCGAGTTTCGCAGTCTGCAGACTCATCTACGCCCGGGACTACCGACCTCCGTGATCGGGGCCTGAGGACGGCAGTTGGCCGACTCGCCGTCCTTACAGAAGCAGGCCGTGGTGGAGGCGTGTTGTGTGTGCCTTACACACGCCTGCCAACTCACCGAAGCGGGTTAGAACCCGACCCCACCAGGCGAGGCCGCGGTGGCGGCCAAAGTCCCCTAACCCTGGGGTTATCCTTTCGAGGGCTTACCCGGGGTGCCCGGCAACGTACACTTGGGGAGGACACCGTGCGGTTTTAGTCGATACACGACATAACCACCCCCGCTGGCCGGCGGGGGGGTATCCGAAGGGATTTCCGCACGTAAAAAAAAAAGGGATTAAAAGCCTATGTGTTATTCTAGATTATTATCTAACCCCCGTAAGTACCAAATTTCAGCCATATTTGTTCTGCCTATTGAGTGTAATTGAGTAACAATCATCCGAATATCTTCACAAACTTTCGGATTTATAATATTAAGCAGGATTAGTATTAGCAATGTGATTACAAATTTAAGTATGAAAGTAAGTGAATACGTACTGTTCGCGTATCCGTAACGTGGACTGAGTTAAAACCTTACACAGAGTAAATGTTATAAATCTCTATCCAATTAAATCAAGGTGGCATGAAAGTCCTGTAGTAAAATATAACCACCTACGCACGTTATACCTCCCCCAATCCACCCCCGACTTGACCAAATTAAAAATAAACAGAACACGTGTAAGAAAAAATGCAGATATTGAATGGACAATACACTCTATACTCAAGAACATATGGCAAATAGCACATAAAAGAAAACTTTAGAAAGTAACTGTGGGAAAATAGAGTAATCTCATAAAAAAAAACTTTATAAAAAGTAATGACAGTAATAGTAAAGATATCAGTGGAATATAAAATGCATCAAAGGCACCTTTTGAGAACTGAGTAAAATAAAATTTATTAGTATTTTCTCAGAACCATTATTTTGATTTCGAACGTACCAATATTAAAATGGGTTCATAGGTATTACCGATAACGAAAGAATGCAGTTTATAATTACACTGCTACAGTATTTGAAGAGGTGTACGGCATTCAATAACACATAAATGTCACGTTCTTCACTGAAAAGCTTTTACCTGAATGTAGAGTAGAAGTGACCGTCCACGGACTTGAATGACGGCACCAGAAGTAGGTTTCGGAGGCTGTGATCAATTACTTTAGTAGAAATGATACATTGCTTTGATGTCACATATTCACTCTATAAGATAGTTTAACCATTCACTGTTCAGAGACTAAAGCTCGTTTAAATATTACTATTTTTTTATATTAAGATAGTTTAAAAAAATAGTAAACCAAAAGGTGAGGTCGAACAGGTGAGCAAAAGAATAAACAAACTTTTATCTGTTACGATAGTTAGATAATTTGAAGAAATTCATAATTGTATATTTTAAAGCTTATGACTTTATTATAAGGTGGTTATCAAAAACACTATAATAGAGATTGTGACAGTGATACAAAAAAAATTTATCATTATTCACGATTATTATAGATTATGATACGTAAATATTGATTCTACGTGACGGTCTGATGTTTATTTAACCCGGCGATCGCACAGTTAGGACTATGTGACCCACGCCATTTTCAAATAAGCTTATCTCTCAAAATGTTTGTGCAACGTTGCCATACTTCTCAGTAGCTACTAGTTGAACGCAACAATGAGCCCCTTGGTTGAACTACTTTGCCGGTCATATTCTTCAAAATCTGATTTATATTATTTAGGTACTTACTCGACTACGGCAACCATAAATTTTCGAATTAGGGTATAATGTTCCAACTATGTTTTATAAAAATGTCATTAAAAATTGTAATTTGTATTAAGTGGTTTTAAGACACTTAAAATCTATTAAACAATATTCGTTATTTTCAATTATAACAATATTTTTAATTTCTTATAGGTATTGAAATTTTTTATACGGTTCTCTCAGACCCAACCCTGTAATCGTTGTGGATAAAAGGATACATTAAACGCTGAAACAATCTTAAATAGAGAATTTTTTTATTTAGGTAACTTAGGATTGTATTAGGCGCAACCCTTGAAATATCCTGCTTTTCATTAAAAATGTATGACATTTAAAAACTCAACCCCAAATCTAATTACCATCAGTGTCTATTTAACCTTTTTTAGTAAATTGATAGACATTGGTAAAAAAAATGTTGTTTGAACGGTTTATTTAATATATTTTCGGTTTGTAGATTCAATAACCCATATTATACATTTAATTTTGTTCACGAAAGAACAAATCTAAATAGTTTTATAGGACTTAGAAAAATGTCCCTAGACTTACACCTAATTGCCATTCGATGATGTTCTCGAACCGATATTTTCGTAATTACGCGCCATTGTGTACTAGACTACCCCCTTTTTAGGGTTCTGTAGCCAAATGGCAAAAAACGGATCCCTTATAGATTCGTCATGTCTATCTGTCTGTCCGTCCGTATGTCACAGCTACTTTTTTCCGAATTTATAAGAACTATGCTGTCGAAACTTGGTAAGTAGATGGATACATCTACTTACCAAGTCACAGGATATGTGAACCGCAAAAATAGAAGAAAAAAAAACATTTTGGGGGTTCCCCATACTTAGAACTGAAACTCAAAAATTTTTTTTTCATCAAACCCATACGTGTGTATGGATATGTCTCCAAAACTGATATTGAGGTTTCTAATATTTTTTTTGTAAACTGGATAGTTTGCGCGAGAGACAAGAAAATGTGTCCCCCCCCCCCCTGTAACTTCTAAAATAGGAGAATGATAAATCAATAAAAAATATATGATGTACATTACCATGCAAACTTCCACCGAAAATTTGTTTTGAACGAGATCTAGTAAGTAGTTTTTTCTTAATATGTCATAAATCGTAAACCGCAATTTACCTTTCATTCAATCAACTCAAGTATGAAAATTGAAAAATAACATTATTATGTTACTTGCTGCTACGGAACCTTTCATGGGCGAGTCCGACTCGCACTTGGCCGCTTTTTTATTTTAACTTGTGGAAACCCCCAAGTGCTTAAATAATAAATAATAATAAATAAATATTCTACGACATTCTACACAGCGTTTCTAGACCCAAAGTAAGCATAGTTTAACTAGCTTGTATTATGGGTTCCAGAATGCGAATAAACATACTTATGTACTTTTTTTGTTGTAAATACATACATACTATACATAGAAACACCCAGACCAATGCAAATAGACATATTCATGCATACAAAATTTTGCACTCAGCGGGAATCGAACCCGTGCCCCCTGTCATAGCAGTCGAATGCGCTACCACTACGCCACAGAGGCCGTCGCGTCATTCGATTCGTCGATGCCAACGATGGGTGGGCGTGTTGGAATCGGACTGACTAAAACCACACGGTGTCCTCCCTAAGTGTCCATTGCTGGGCACCCCGGATAAGCCCTCGAAAGGATAACCCCAGGGTTACAGGGGACGGCGAGTCGGCAAACTGCCGTCCTAAGGCCCGGATCTTGGAGGTCGGTAGTCCCGAGCGTTGTAGAGTCTGCTGCGTCCTTGAATTGCCTGCTCGCCGAAAGAGGCGGCAGCTTGCCACTTGCTCCCGTTGGAGACCATGGCTCTCACAATGGCCTACAGCGAGAGAACGTCCACGCCTGGGACCGCAAAGAGATCCCGGCGTTGACTCACCCACGCTAGGATCCTCGCAGTGCCAACACTGCACAGAATCACTGTTTCCCGGTGGATGCACCACAGATACTTACCGAAGCACCCGTATTCGTTAATCATTTGGGACATCCGGTAGGAGAAGTCACCGTGGTGCCTCTCAAACCACTCCTCCAACACCGGCCTCACTGCCACGATGGTGGATTCCCACACCTTGGATGCTCAAGTTGCACCATTCATGTCTCCATGAGCCCTTATTTCTCGGGGTTCCAGCCTATGGCCCGGCTCCAGCGCCTCCTTGCGCCATTGGTACAATGAAGCAGGGGCCCTCGCTTCCAGGTCCCGTGCCACCTCGACGGAGATCGTGCGATATCCCCTTATGACTCTGATGGCCATCGCATTTAATGGACTGTTTAGAACAGCCACGTTGCGGGCCGCCAGTCGTCCCGTACAGGGCCATGCTTCGCACGATCCCCAGGTACAGTCTCCTAGTGGGGGCGTTGGGGCTAGACTACCACTAATGTTTTCACAGACAGTCCCCACTCTACTGCCGTTCCAGAAGCACGAGTGTAAGAGCAATTTTGGCTTCATAATTTAAAGTTCTCCAGCTCGAAAAATTAAATGGTTCACAATTTTTCTAAATACTATTCGCGTTTAGAAAGGTAATTATAATTATTATGTTATTTTATATAATGATTTGCTAGGTATGTAAAGACCCGAGATGGCATGCGGTTTTAGTCAGTTCAAGCCCGACATAACCACCCCCGATGGCCGGCGGCCGGGTATCCGAAGGGATTTCCGCATGAAAAAAGAAGAAAAAAAATGGTATATGTTAGTCATTCTATACGCTGTTAAACTTGAAAGTCTTTACTTATATAAAATAACACATTTAAAAAAATTGAAAATTCTGTTACCAATCTTCTAATTACCATTAATTACCAGTCGTTTTACATCAAATAGTAGTTAGAAAAAGGAACGGTAATTATAATTAAATTTTAGTGATAATAATTATAATTAATCTATGAATTCCAATCGTACCTACTATACATGTCTAACATAGAAATGTATATGGTGATTATAACATACTTTGGAAACTGGATTCGTACTCTTTTTCGAAGATAGCATAACCATGTTTATATATTACAATATTTGTTTTTTTTTGTACGGAGCTGTGAACTCGCAAGCGAACACATACATGGGTGAGAGTGAATGAGTGTGATAGCTTAGTTAGGTATAGCGTAACAGCAAAGAGAGAGGGGGAGGCAGATCGTCTTGCATTAAAAAAATCAAGTTTGTTAAGTGTAGGTTACTGATTGCTCGGTAAAAGGCTGATTTGTCTAACTTTTGTTTTATTCCTAGTTACCATTTTACTTTATCTCACTACCATAGCTTGAGATCTAATTACTGTATTTGTGAAATCTCATTACGGTTCTACGATAATAAAAAAATATTAACATCACTAAGGACAAAGAGTACTTACTGTGCCTTCGTGGTATTAGGATATATTATAGATTAGAATTAGATGTAGAATTATTATTATATAGATATTAGGCGCATTTTTTTATTTTTTCAAAACTTCATATTTGCACCAAATGAAATATTCACCCTTGTAACATATTTCGACTATGCTGACGCCGGATTAAGACGTAAGAACCTTAAGACGTAAGACCCTTAACTAGTGTTCCACGTCGAGCAAAAAACAAACCATTGAATCTATTGATGTGGAAGACACCATGATATTCATTTTGCCATATCTTAAAATATCGTCCAATACCTGTGTGTTATAAAGAAAACCTCAAAGTTATGAGTTATGAAATCGAGTAATATAAACTGATGACAACCTAAGTGGTGCAACGGTACTTGAAGTCCCAAGTTCGATTTCCAGGTTAGTTTTCCATTTTTGCTTCTTGGCGATTTCGCTTTTTTGGAAGAGAGAAGGGGCTTAATTCCCGTAAGAAATAGTGACAAAATTTTACGATGCTGATGCGGCAAGCTAAAGACGGCTGGCGTTATGGCGCTCATTAGGGGAGTCCTATGTCCAGCTGTGGACTAAAAGAGGTTGATTATTATGATGATGATGTTGATGATCATGATAGTGACAAGGCAATTATCATTTTCCCCATAGTTTTTCATTTATCCTAGTTCCTACAAATATTTATACTTTATTTTATAATAGCTCAACTACGGCGACAAATACGGCGGGCAATTACAGGCAGAATTTAGTGATACAGTGAATTTTTTTATTTATAATATATTTTGTATTTTATTCAATCAACCGTTTGACTGCACTCCACTACACATTCCAGATGCTGACCATCCTAAAATAGGGCATCTTAACGACCTATTATATGTAATGTAACATTGTATGCCAGTGTAGCACTTTGAAAGAGAGAATGTTTAAATGGCGAAAATTTGAACAATTTACATTTGAAGTATAGAGAATATTTCTCTGGTATATGAATCCAACTTTTATCTGATATTGACTGTATGCTAATATAGAACTGTGAAGTGGAAAAGTGGTGTACGCTTTCAATGGTTACATTTCGTTCGTGGAAAAGACAAATTGGTTGAAAGGTTGCTCTATGCGTTTGTGTAATTGGGTCAGTTTGATTAAAGGTCAGAGTATATAAAGTATAGGTAAATGTTGGCAAAGATGAATACATACGTATACATTTTTGTGGCAAAGGGCCAATAAGAAGAGATGACGGCTTCGCGTGAATTTCATACAAGGTGACTAAAGGATCTGACAAGGAACAGTAAACATACACTTCATGAATAGTATACGGTTGAAGGTAATAGGCTTGCTTGGAGATATACACCGTTATTTTAAAGTAGTTTTGAAGCTAGTACGAGGTAGGGTATATAGGCCCTCATCAAGATCCCCGGGGTCAAGTCAACCTCACCTGTATACCTGCTGATTAACAAACGACGCTACGCTCTGGCGCAGGTTTTCCTCTTGGGGTTTGGAGGTTAGACAATAGCCACATAAGCCAAATATAAAGGAGGAGAAGAAGTAAGTGAACTCCGTCTCCGATGTGAATCCTTGGATGCAACCGGGTACGGCACCAAGATGTTTATTATTAAAATATTATTTTAATTAACATAACAAAACATAACATAACTTCACGCCTGTATCCCCGAAGGGGTAGGCAGAGGTGTATTACACACCCACGATTCGCCAGTTATGTTTAGGTCCCAATGTAATAGGGGGCAAGCCTATTGCCATCTACCGGGCACATTATTATTATTATTTTAATTAAAACAAGATTTTTATTTAAAACTGACAGATTAAATAAAATTACCAACATTTCAATTGATAATGAAAAGGCAGTCTGCATGAAGCAGCGCTGAATGATTGTTTATAGTATCAGTGTTTTCATGCCAGTAAGGTGTTGTGTTCATCTGGCGACACTACCCAGTGTTAAATATAGATGTTGTTAGCTTAAGTGTATTATTTGTGCCTGAAGCTGCTGCTTTCTTCGATGGTCAATGTATTCTTTGTATGTAAAGTTTTCTTGATATTAAAAATGAATATCGATACGCATATTGTGTAACATGTAGATGCCTTTATACAATATGTAAAAATTTCAATATAACACATTAACCGTCAACACAATGAAAATGCACTCGTCTGCATTCATTTTCATTGCATATTTGATTACATTATTGGTCTGTACTTATTTAGATTACCTACCTACTTAATACTCATATCAAGTTATAAGATATCTTTGGATTCAGAGATATATTAACAGTTATATCAGAGTTTATGTATTATCAAGAATCATTTAACTTATAATCCCGGAAATCTAATTATTAACCCGTTGCTTAGGACCAAGATTTAACTTGACTTAAGGATGTAATCAGATTCACTTAACAATGAGACTGAACGTACTATACATTGAATTATTTGATAGCATTTTATGCTTTCATGAGTAACATGCGACCATAATAATAGAATTCATATATTTATTCTGTGTTCATAGTTTAGTTTAGTGTATATATTCTGTGTTCATAGTTTCTAAATTAAGCAAATATGCATAAAAATATAGCGCCACGCCTCTTTCCGAAAAGATTGGCAAAGACTATGATTATTTATCTTCCCACTTGTTATGAGCCTGAGATATACCTTTAGTTTTTTCTACGTTCATAATAAGTTTCATACATGTTTGCTGACTGCGGGTTGTTTTGGCCTGGCCTTTCTTCAAATTGTCTTCGATCTGATTGATATCCGTACGCCTAGGTCGACCCTCGTCTCATAAATTGATTCATCTATCTTTTCCGTTTATCCTTCAAATGATTTTGATATAAAGAGATTATTTCTGTAGATGGTCACAGCAAATTTAATGTCCTTGCAAATCTCATAGTATCCTTTTTGCTACTTATCGTAAATATTCTCACTGGAATACTGTTCTCAAGATATCAGATTTTTTTAAAGGATCATGATCATCATCATCAACCTATTCTAGTCCACTGCTGGACCCCTAGGTCCAGCAGTGGACAGACTGGGCGCTATGGCGCTCATTGTGGGAGACCTATCTCCCACAATGAGCGCCATAGCGCCCTGTCTTCAGCTTGTCGTTTTAAAGGATGCAGGGCACAAATGTATGGTCTCTGGTACTGGCTCCAATCGAAATAAATGATACATCGTTGGAAAGGCATTTTTATGTAGAATAAGAATATCTATGACGCTAGTCTCTATTCAGTGTCTGATCGTAGTAAAGCTAAAGCTAATTTTTTATCACTTTCCTTCAAAATATGTCATTCGTGACCTTTTATCCATTTTAGCATAGAGTTATAATACAATAAAACTAAACCAATGTAAGTTTTATTGTTTACTAGCTGATGACCGCGGCATGTAGTCTGGCCTGTATACATGCACGCAAAAGTCACTTCCTGAATTCCGTATTCAGTAAGGCTGTCTACACACCAAAGCCACCTGAGTCCGGCGGCTTAATCCGCTGGGTAAGGCCTACGGCTTCATCTTGGAACAAGTTTGCTTGTGGCACAAGTTTATGTAGCCGTACGATTGCTGGCTTTGGTGTGTAGAGATCTTTCTGTCCTTCAATGCAGCTCCTCTACATGTTTCAAAGATATGTAAGCCGTTGTCTAATGATTATAAGTATCTATAGGTTCAATATCCAAATTGTAGGTACCTATATATTGTAATGTTGGCTATATGCTTGATTAACCGGTTGTATTGTTTGTCTACAGGCTTGGTGTTGTTCTTGACAGTGAATTGTTAAATGACTACTGACAGACTGACAGACTGGTTTCTTGTCAGCTTCTTGTCAGATAAACTATTATCTTCCTCAACCATCCTAACGAGTGATTCGTAGCTCAAATATAACTACATCATAACAATGTTAAAGCCTTGTTAATTGTAAATTACTTAGGTGAAAATGAATATACATTTATGAATATACATAACTATATACACATAAACGTGTAGTCTATTACTGTAGTGGCTGCTTACTTGCACACAGGATTAACGGTAGTAGTAATAAAAATTTTGCTTCATTGTAATGATATATCACATCTGATTTTAAAAATACTTACTATAGTTTTGCTGTTGTGATTTTACTATTATCGTAAACTATTATAGTAAAAATCTGCTAAAGAATCATCGAAATTGATCAAGCTGAATCTAAGATACGACTTTTAAACTTTACTTCGAGCTAAAAATCCAGTGTCTGTTTCAAAATGGACAAATATACGGGTTTGGTCGTCATAGAATTTTTTTCTTCACTTGAGAAGAGCTATCCAACGATGTATGACTCATATTGATTGGACTCAGTACCAAAACGCCCATCATCCTACAGCTGCTTGACTGGGAAATGTATTGATAAAGTAATAATGAGTTGCCCAAAATGCTGTGACCATCTACATGTTAGATATCTGACTATAACAACGTATCTATAACATTTAAATCTATGACCTTTTTCTCTATTTTTATAGGTGCCTATGACACTCCGAGGCGGGCCCTCGTGACAGCCCTCGGCGTGGGAGTACTCTCGCTCTGCGTCTTGCTCACAGCGATAGTGCGGAGTGCAAGCGCGTTGGCCACCAAAATGTCCTAAACTTAATGCTCGAGGAAGGAGGCTCCGTCTTCTATGAACGCAGGCGTGGGGGTGACAGGTGGAGCCGCCTGTCACCCGAGCAGAAACAAGCTAGGGCGATGGTGCGTTGCGCCCCCCACTCCTCTTTCCGGGGGCGAGACGGGGTCACCGTGGTTCCCAATACCCGAGGGCCCAATACCCATCTCAAAACCGGAGACGTCCCTGGGTCAGCCAGAGTGCGTGGGAAATGTCTAATGGGCCACCTTATACCCCGGCGTCTGAAGACTCGAGACGGCGTGCGGTTTTAGTCGGTCCGAATCCGACATATCCACCCCCACTCGCCGGCAGGGGGTAATCGGGGGGATTTCCGCCTGAAAAAAAATGTCTGTGACACATCCAATTTGGGAACTTGGCGGGGCAGTCCCTTCCTCAAGAACTGATGGATGCTTGGATGCTTTTGCGGTATACAGAACGCATCCGCTGCAGGTCACTTTATTCCCAAATTACACGCATAGGTACAAGCGTGTTCCCTTAGTAATACACTTAGTAAATAGCAATATAATTAAGTTTGCAGTCTGCATAATTATTCATGTGTGAAGTAAGTACCTACATAATATAATTGGCCTTTCATTTGATGATACGCTTAAAACGATATTATGTGCAGATAAATAGGGATCAAATTTTATTAAATAATTTGTCGTAAGGAAGCAGTATTAAACCGGTTAATATAAATTTAACTGTTAAGTTGTATCATAAAATTGTTGTGTCAAGAGTATGATCCAAGTATATAATTTGTTACACTAAGTCAACACATAATTATGTCACTCAGTTTTACTACGTAATACAGAAGCGCTGTTACATGTTTTCAGTGACTCTACGTCTATATAGGTAATTTGAGTTATTCCTAAAACGTTTTGGATTTTCTTCAAGGCAAGCATGTTTTATCGTAGACCACACATCAATACTTAACAACAGCTAAGATAAATGTCAAACGTGATACTATTAATGATAAAAAAATACATTTAAACTCAGAAATACTTTTGGACATATTCTTATTTTATTTAACGTTATTTAAATTTTACTTGACACACAGAATCAACACGGTTTACACATTAAAACATCTTTGATATCCGGCAACATTCGTTTCGGGTTCCCTACACATCCAAAAAAATGATTGTCTACTACAAGGATTAAGGGTGCACCGTTATGTGCGATAGTAATAAAAGAGATAGTATTCATTATTTTTATACTTTAGTACTAAACCAATATCATTGTAGCATGATTCATTAAACTTAAGACTTCTATAGACTTAAGTACAAAATACTTTCACTAATATTGTTGACATCTATTTCAACTTGTGAAATTCATGAAGTCCTAAAATTTAATGCTCTTAAAATATATTATTTCTAACTAAAGTATTTAAAAGATATACTATGTGTTATATAAAAACCGGTCAAGTGCGAGTAGGAATCTTACCCTGAGGGTTACATACGCCATTGGATTGTGGGAACAACTTAACGTTGCTGTACAGCCTTTAGTTTTGACAGACGGACATATAGATTTTTTTGTGATGTTGGTAAATACATTTTACGGTTTTTGGACTTTTGATTTTACTTGTGCTATAAACTTTGTATTATATTATTATAAATACAAAAGCCGCGGTAGCCTAGTGGTATGGGTAATGGACTGCTGAGACGAGGTGTCGGGTTCGATCCCAGGTTTTACCATGGCACACACCAATGACTTTTCGATGCTTTTCGAAGTTATGTGTGTATTTATCGCAGGTTTATAAGTGCCCGGTTAATGGCAATAGGCTCGCCACCTATTGCATTGGGACCTAAACATAAACTGGCGAAATGTGGGTGCTAGCACCTCTGCGTACCCCTTCGGGGATATAGACGTGAGTTTATGTTATGTTTATGTAAATACAAATTTATATTCTGTATAAACTTTTGATTGTGTTGACATAGAAGTTTAATTTTATCACAACTTCAAGACGTTACAAACTTGAGTATTTCACACTAATTTCAACTTGATACCTCCCCTCCACGCGTTCCTGAGAAAAAGGATAATAGGCAGATACAGATATTTTTTATCGGTTTTCAAATTTTTTCCCATTTCTTGTGCTATTAAGAGCTAGAATCATGAAATTTGGCAGGAAACACTGCCAAATTTCATGATTCAAGCTCAACGGAAAGAACTCTATAGATTTTGATACCCTTGTATTTGGTGAAATTTGTTACATAATCGGCTGTACCTTTTGATTACATAAACCTAGAAGTTTGATTTCTTGAGAGCTTCAAGGCGTTGTAGTCTTGAGTATTTGGTATGAATTTCAACTTGATAGCTTTAGGCGATCCTGAGAAAAAGATTTTGATAGACAGATAGACAGACAGATAGAGAATGAAGTGATCCTATAAGAGTTCTGTTTTTCATTTTCAAACCCTGAAAATAAAAAAAACTTATTCACTCTGTATGAAAATTTTGGGTGTGTTTTAACAACTTTATTACCAAACTTTCGTTAAAATATCCCAGTTAGGAATCGTATAAAACAGGTTTATTTCGAGGAGCACTCTCAAGCCTATTTGTATGCAATAAAAAGTGCGCCAGCGAGCAAAGTCGTTCTTTCAGAGACAAAGGAGGGTTTTATTGGTGATTTACCGATGTTTTTCATATGTATATATAGACTTTATTTTATTAGACAAGTTTGAAATTTACGCGTTAATTTCATTACCGGTTTTGTATAAAATGTCAATAAAACCGTTGTTTTATATTATTTCTGTATTACGGAGTAAATAAAGATGTTAAAATATTTAACTAGTGACTGTGTATAAAATGCTGGATTAACCGTCTAAAACTAACTATGCGGTGGTGTAAAATGTTATACTAAGTACTTTAGAGAAATTTGTATAAAACATCAACGCTAGTCTACCTTCAGAACTTCATAGTTTTGTGCATCACACTAATCGTACCTAGGTATTTCACGTTTGGCTATTGTCGACTGAGCTCTGTTGTTTGTTGAGATGGTTAATTTACATCGTTATATTATGCAAAATGTTAAATATAATATATAAAAAATATTCTAGAAGATTCTAAACAGCGCTATCTAGACACAAAGCATAGATTAACTAGCTTGTGTTATGGGTTAACCCAACTAGACGCGTACTGAAACTCAAATGTTTCTGAAATACTGACTTAATAATAAATATATAATATTTTAGTAATTGCAAATTTAGCAGGTCTAAATCAGACATATATCAGATTGTTAAAATTGTTGATACCACGAATACAAATTTATTAGTGTCTGAATCTGTTAATACGCATACGAACCGACGGATAGTGTGTATAGTGGTGGTTATTGGTGTCAGTAGGATATTGTGTTAGTAATGACCGACATAAACTCAAGAAAAATCTAAAAAATCAAAGATCAGGAAAATCCGTACACCCCGGATCGATTTTCCTGATCTTCGATTTTTTAGATTTTTCTCCGCCTATACTGTGAAATTTTGTAGTGTTTTTTTGCGGAAATCGCCACCGTCACCCCTCCGCCGGCTAGCTGGGTTGGTTATGTCGAGAACCTCACGCCGTCTCGGGTATTTACTGCCGGGGTGAAAGGTTACATTCACGAAATAAATTCAGCTGATAAGGTAACCAACATAACTTGATTCTAAGGCGGAACGAAGTTATTTTTTCTAGACCCAAACTAAGCAGAGCTTGTCATATGGGTTCTAGAATGCGGATAAACATACTTAAATACTTTCTTTTTGTAAATAAATACATATTATACATACAAACACTCAGACCAATGCAAATATACATATTTGCATTGAGCGGGAATCGAACCGCGACCTCTGACTTAGCAGTCAAACGCACTACCGCTACGCCACAAAGGTTGTCAAGGTAGTAAAAGTTTTATGCTGATTCTAATGAAAATTGTCAGCCTTACCTTACAACGGCAATCTTCAGCGGCAACAAAACGAAAGATCTCTGTGCCTGGAACCACTCCTTCGTCACAATGGCGTAAGCGGGCAGTCAATGGAAGACGAGTCCCGTAAGCGCACACAGGGTGGTGAGACTTCTTAAAAGGGAACTCCCAGTCTGAAATCTAAAAGACAGCTGGTAAACTTTAAAGCTATTACAGAATTCCTACTGGCTCCATGATATTAGTATTCTATTGATAGTATGATGCTGGGCAAAATGTTAATTATGTTTTTTGCTCGGAATTTCTCAGTAGCAGCAATATGTCTAAAACATTAGGATCGGCTAAATATGGGTGATAATAAATATACCTATATCTTCTCTTTGGTAATATAAAATAATTACTACTAAATTTCAAAAACTTGTGGAAATTATACTTTTAAAATAAAAAGAAGAAAATAAATGTTTAACTATTTATTTAGACGCATCATTTCACCCACTCACGCAGTTACAAGACCTTTAAACTATAGCAAGTTTAAACGAGTATTTTAGTGTGTGAGAGTTACTAATAAAAATGTTTGCAGGTAGTCCAGAAATCATGTAAACTTTTTAATTTTAAAATGTCTTCATGCTTCTACTGAAGGACCTGATAAATCCTTCGATAAATATTTGCTATGAAAAATAACTTACCTACCATATACCAGATTATTCGTACACAATAAACAACTAACGTTTGACTTCCGGCAAACCGTTTACCATATTATGGATTCAAGCGGTCCCAAGTTGCTATCATATATTGAAGACAGCGTAGCAACTTGGGACCACACTTCTAGTGAAATACGGTTCCGAAACAGAAGGGTACGAGGCACTGATATTGTACTTCATGTAACTAACAAACAATTCTAGAAAATAGAAGTTTCTATTATGACACCAATCAGTGTCGCGCACTATTTAAAAATCAGAATTAGCATTAATTAATTAATCTCCAAGTAAAACTCATGAATTACATCAAATGTGTTACGAGAGGATTAATGCAAGGATAATATAATATTATCCTTGCATTAATCCTCTCATAGTTTGGTTGACAGTTTGACCTTTTTTTTAGCGTGTGGAAACCCCCTCGGGCTTCACCCCATCGGTGCCGACGATGGGGTGGGCGTGTCGGAATCGGACCGACTAAAACCACACGGTGTCCTCCCCAAGTGTCCGTTTCCGGGCACCCCGGGTATGCCCTCGAAAGGATAACCCGTAATGCGCGCGAAAGAGACGGCCGAGAAGGAGCGGGAGAGAACGCTGCCCCCCGAGCTCCGCAGTCTGCGGCGAGGACGCCTCAGACTCGTTTACGCCTGGGACTATCGACAGTTTGACCCTAACTAAAATCTAACACAACATAATAAGCAGAGGCTGTAAGTTGATCATCTCTAGTTTTTTTACCACTTTATCTTCAAAAACACGTCTAGTATATCATTTCAACGGTTTTGAAAACATTTTCATTATTGCAAGTACAAGAATTCATTACTAAACACGCAGCCGAATGAACTTGTCTTATAACAAACATTCATCACGTGAACATTCTGAATGATTATAAATTTTACGCAGTATAAATGAAAACATCAGCCCCTCGTGGAATATATATGAGCGTGGGTTTATGTCACTGTGTTCCCGTTGGCAAGAGCACCAATGATTTTTAGCCAAAAACTTTTGGCTCCGACTTCATCATATATTTTGGTAGTTTTGCTTAAGCGTTGTATCTCATGAAAAATGAAGAGAGTTATGTGAAGAAAAGTCCTTTAGTTTGATTGCATTGTCATAGACCCTTTCGCAAGAAAACTTTTAAGTTAAGCAACTGTACCTACTTATGTTACGTACATTTAATTCGCTATTTTATAGGCTATATAACGTGCCAGTAATATACATTAGTATAAATATGTATGAGAATTCGATAACTCGAAAGAATTTCTAAAGAACGTTTTCTTTAGAAGTTGTGTTCTTATATTTATAATTTGAGATACGAGTTAAGTATGTACTATTCTTGTTATAGTGTATTTATATTACACGAAAATAAACTAAATTTACTATCAAATCTCAATATTTTTTAAGAAATTACTAATAATTTAAAATTTCAGTGAGTGCATTTTTATTAGTTATGTGTTTACTTTCATTTATAAGCCTTGTTACATATATATTCATTTAGGGTGTTCTACTTAAAATTTCCATATTAACAATAAACATTTAAAATAAGTAGGTAATTGTTATTCGTGAGAAGCACCTCGTTTTCTTATTCGATTACTCAAGAACTTTACAATTATATTGGTGAATGGATAGGTTATTATCTATGTATTTATACTATTGCATTCGAGTAGAAATAGAAAAGAAGATGCGGGCGGATAGGTGATGCGATGTGGTTGAACAAAACCTAGTACGGCGTGTAAAAGCATGAGGCACAGCTAGTTTTTGAGCCGTAAACGTTACAATAATGTAATAGGTATCGTTTAAATTATAGCAACCGCACTCCTCACCAGAAATTCCAATAATAAATTATAATTATTAATGAATAATGAACAACTCCATAGTGATGTCAAATTAACAAATGCAAATACAACGATATCAGTTTCAATTCCTTCATTTGCATGGCTCCCTGAACCTCTGTTCGATAAAATAATGTATATAAAGTATCCAATTAAAAGTATTTTTAATTCGTCATTAATATTCAATCAAATCAAGAGAATCAATATGCCGTGTGCATTGTCAACTTGTTTTGGACGTTATATGCGTGTTAAATGAATATTGTTAATAGTTTATAATTAATTCTCGAATCACGAAGATACGTGATACGAGTCTAAATCAAAACGAATTCATTATTGAAAATTTGAAGAAAACGTGAACTAAGGTAGATAGAGATAAGGTAGATTTAGACTAAAGCTTACTGTTCCTTGATTTTCATTTAAAATCTAAAACTAGAGCTCACAAAACTATTTTCCCATCCCCTCCCAAACTCCTTTCCCATCCCCTTTCCTTTACAGGGTCGGCAGCGCGAGTGTGACGCCACTGGTGTTGCACACGTCCATAGGCCGCGGTAACCGCTTCCCATCAGGTGGGCCGTGTGCTTGTCTGCCACCTTAGTGGTATAAAAAAAAAACTAAACTAAAATCTCTAAATTAAAATTTCGATTTATCTCGTTCTGCTTATTACAGAACTTAGCCTAGTGGTATGGGTAATGGACTGCTGAGACGAGGTCTCGGGTTCGATCCCAGGTTTTACCATGGCACACACCAATGACTTTTCGATGCTTTTCGAAGTTATGTGTGTATTTATAGCAGGCTTATAAGTGCCCGGTTAATGGCAATAGGCTCGCCACCTATTACATTGGGACCTAAACATAAACTGGCGAAATGTGGGTGCTAGCACCTCTGCCTACCCCTTCGGGGATATAGGCGTGAGTTTATGTTATGTTATGTTATGCTTTTTATTATCTAAAGTTGGAGTTACCCGATCCAATATGCGTCTGAAGACTCTCTTTTTTTATGCTACATTATAAAGCGTAAGTTCGAATGTGTATATGGAGTAACCTCTGTGATGGCTCAGCTAAATGCCAACTTGAAGAACTTGAGTTGATTGTGAAAAGGGCTAAGAAGTTCATCAACAACGATGCGCTAGTTAAGACAAGGCTTCATAGCCTAGAACATCGACGCAGAGTTGCTAGCCTTTCGGTGTTTTATTGTATACACTTCAGGGAGTGTGCATTGGAGTTGTATTCCTTCAAGAACCTTCCATTTATCGAATGATCAGACGTATTTTAAAATATACTAGCTAACCCAGCAAACTTCGTTCCACCTTAGATGATTCTATTATCTTATGTTGGTTACCTTATCAGTTGAATTTATTTCGTGAATGCCTCATATATGCACAGTATCCCGAAGCCAGGGTCAGCCTGGGTGCGAGGGAATTGCTTTACACCCCGTGTTATATATGTAATAGGTTATTAGAGACCCGAGACGGCGCGGCGTATGGTTTTATATATAGTCCGACATAACTCCACTGGCCGACGGCGACGGTGGGATAACCGTGGGTAGGTCCGCAAAGAAAATCAAATAAGGCACACTATAGGCGGAAACAAATCTAAAAAATCAAAATACATGAAAATCGATCCACCCGTTCTCGAGTTGTCTGAGGTCATCGCTAACACAAAACACGACTTCCTACATCTGATTTTCGTATGATATTTCTGTACGTATTGCAATAGTTTATTATTATTGTTGAGCATCTTTTTTAATTTGAATTGGGAATGGTCAAAACTCGTACCGGTACTCGAACCTATGATAGTTTCGTTCCTTGAGATTACTCTGTCCAAATGCTACGTAAGTACAGTTCAGGTTGAAACTACTACAGAAGTCTTAAGTTTCGTAAAAAATATCTGGATCCAACAATGAATAGAACAATGAAATTAATAAATTGAATATTCGTAGCAAATATTGTTTCTGGTGCAAAGTGATTAATACCGCACAGAACTAGGTATCTTAATATAATGAAAATCATAGCACAACCCTAAAGCAAACTAAATTATTAATTCCCCGGCCAGACCAAATAGTATTTGTTCATTTCACCCAATGCAAACGCGGTCAATGAATAATAAGGTAGGATAAAAGATACTGTGCCATACACTTCAAGTTTATGTGCTTACTACGTGATGGAGATGTTTTAATTTAAAGCCAGTTCTATCACTAGATATGATAGTAGACATTTTTTTCCGTTTTGCAAAACGAATAACTAAAGCTGAAGGCGTATGAGATTAGGTGTATGACAAGTAGAGGTTACAAAAATAATTGTTCATTGTATTTTTGGAAGTCAGCTTTAGGTTCTAAAAAAATATTGTATCCAATTTGTAAGTATATGACATCGAGATGACAATACGTTAATTTGACGCCATCAAACTGATCAGGCGTTGGAATCGAGATGTGTAGATAGAAGACCAGTTGTAAAAAATACATAGCATGGTGTGAACAATGAATCGTTCCTTATTATTACACAAAAGGGTGTATGAATGACAGCGCAATTTTGCCTTCCATTACCTATGAGCGGTCGAACTTAATTACTATCTATAATATATATTAACAAAAGTTTGCGTGTTCTGACTTTAATCGCTATTGTCAAAGGAAATTCAAATGTGTATTATCATGCGCGTTCATATTAAGTATACAATTGAAAAGAAAAATAAATTTAACTATATGCTCGCTTCATATTAAAACTGTTTAGGTCATAATATGGTTGTCAGATATATTATTATTTAGGAATTCCTAAATGGATTTAAAACTATTTTTAACAGATTCTATCGCGATTTATTTGATGTTATTTTATTTTACATTGATCCTGATGTTAAGTTTGAAATCGCGATACAATCCGTTAAAATAGTTTTATTTCAATGTGTGACGTTCGCGTTAACTTCCGACAATTCCTAAATTGTTAAGAATACATAATTTTCGAATATTTCTTAGCTTTTGATACGATAGTACGCTCTTTTTACGTAAACTTTCCAGTTACACTGATTGTCAAGGGTAACTCTTGGAAATGCATTTTCACTATTTGGCGCCATTTCTTGATTGAGTTTGCTATTTGTATTTTTTGTACCCTTACCGTAGTTGTAGTGTTTGTGTATTACTATTTTTGTTTTCGACAAATTCATAGTGACTTCTACCACATACAGATATTATGAATTGTTTCCTTCAAAGTTATTTCATGGTTATTATTACTGTTTTTATCTTGAGAAACTAAAACCAATATATCGTCTGCAAATAACACATACTTATGATTTCTGGTCTCGAGATATTATTTATACAGAGTTGGAATAGAAGTGGGTCTAGGACACTACCCTGTGGAGCACCGACTCTAACATACTCATATGTACAGCTATAGGAGCTTGACTTGTTCATCATTCACACGCATTATCTCTATTCATTGCTTGCTACTCAAATACCTGCACAACCATTCCAAAGTTCTTCAGCTTATTACGTAGAACTCACATTTGTTCAAAAGTATCTTATAAACGGTATAGTCAAAAACGCTGAACTAGAAGTTAAAGAATTTAGTAGAGACAGCTTTTATTTATATAAGGACTCAGTTACATTTAGTATGAGAGAGAAAGTAGCTAGAGTGGTGGATGTATAATTTTAAAGCCTTTTTACTCTTTCGTGATTATATTGTGTTAATTCAAAAAGTTTGTAATCTTGCGTACATTAAATTCTCAAAAACTTTTGAAAATATTGTGATTGTGATGAAAACATTGATAAAAAGACTTGTTTCGCGCTAAAAACATCATCTTTTGCTGTTTTCTATTTGCAATATTTGATTTTAAATTAGCTTCTTCATAATTATTAGTACACATTCTATTCATGTCATCAATAGTTGTTTATTTCCATTAAAATATTATCTTAATAAAGAACCAACAGGTGGAAAAAATAAGGGTCTGGCTGGCGTTCAAATCTTATATAAACAACATGGCTGTTATCTTCGTGATCGCTTCGATTAATTTTCAATTACAATCATATCAAATATCTTCCGGTCGAATATCAATTTCCTCTTTTGTTCAAAAACTTTCTCATTGTAATCTTTTTCAAATATCGTTTGTTTTGAAAATATTGACTGTTTTCTTACACATTTTTAGGGATTTTTGTGCTTCGCCTTAAGAAATCAATTTAAGTATTGTAAGGAAATTAATACATATACCGAACGAAAAATAATAAAAAAATACTGTTTCGTCTTATTACTTGCACCCTTTCAATATGTCATATTATGTATGACAAGGATGGAATCTCTTAAGTAAATGAATTTACCAATTTTAAATAAAACTATTTTTAGATACAACTATTAAAGAATTCTATCGTGATAATATATGAATTACTTTATATATATATATTTACAGTGATGAAACAACATTTCTTATTTGTTCACATTCATTTATTTCTAAAGACTAGTTTCTATATAATAATACAATTCCATATAGCAAGAATCGGTAAATGCTCTCTCTTTTAAATATTATACGTAAATAATCATAATTTTCCTAGCATTGAGGAAGGCTGCGAAACGATTCAGTACCTCATGGTACAAGTAATATGTATCAATTAATCATTTAATATTATAAGTAAATGATTCTTTCTGCAAGAGAGACTCTTAATGTCCATCATTATTATAAGCAGAGGATAAACTTTTTCATTTCTGAAGCGTGGCTTCTAAATCATAGTTACGTTAGTTTACGCTCGGTTGCCGGGAAATGAGATCAGACAAAAGTCATGATTTCCGTTGACTTCCCCTTTCATTAGACCGTGGTTACACTACTATCTCTTTCACACATAGTTTAAACGGTACCACATTGGAACGCATAAAATTTAATGTCATAATTTAGTATGGCATACTTTCATTTCTCCTAACGATAAAGCATAACATAAAGCAAAGCATATTTATATTAAAGCACAATATTTATAAACGCATAATGATAATCAACATAAAATATTTGAGGATGTTAAAAAGAACTTGACGGGTTGTTAAAAAAAAATAACCATGAAGGTTAAGGCGGGAGCTTCGCTTCGCTTCTGCTTAACCTTCTAACCTAATCCATCGGAGTCGGACTGCTCTGAGTCAGGATGTTAACCCTAAGGCTGGTATCAACAGTCATTAATATCACATCCTTGTGTTGCTCTTACCAAAAACATATGCGTTTTACATGGTGGTGGGTACTAATTTTATTTTTAGCGAAGGTATCACACAAATATTTAGGATGTTAAAACAAACTTGACGGAGCTCAGCTCGGCGGGGCTCCTATTTCAGTGTAGTTAAAAAAATGAAATGCGGATGCTGGTTTTAACAGTCATTAATAAGATATTAAACAAAAATCGAATGAATATTAAAAAAAAAACTGTTACGCCAGCCGATCTTAACCCTTTTGGCTGGCGATCCGATGTTTATACTTTGGGTTCCATTCTAGCAAATATTTTTTTTAATGCTCAACAACCATGCAATTCAAGTAAAGCTCTCATACCACCCGGCTGCATTCATATCGCTGCATGCATAAATTCACATACAGAATGTCAGCGATTCTGATACTCTCAACATTTTTTGGGAATCCTTGCGTCCTAACCCAATACTGCCTGTGACCCGGATTTGGGTCGAAACCCAGGGTAAGAGACACTTGATTATGCTAATAAAAAATATTATGCTTTATAAGTTAATCCAATTTAAAATTAGGCCAAAATATATTAGTCTAAATGATAGTCATGCTTAATAGTAAGAGTACCTATGCTATAATATCGTTATGCCTAAGTATTTTAATGCCTTTAAATTTTATGCCAAACCTGTTATGCTAAAGTAATTGGGACAAAAAAGCTATGCGGTCAAAGGGGTTCCCAGTATATACAGGTCTGTTAGCACATGCTCTAGTATCTCTTGCTTAAATCTGTTTTTAAACAGAACTAGCTGATGCCCGCATCACTGCCTGCGCAGTGTGCTTGGTTTTTGATCATATCTCTGGTTCTACTCATCCAACAATCAAACATAGGACAGATTTTAAGTCCGAACAAGACCTTTCTTATAAAAAAAACCGCAACAAAATCTGTCCAGTAGTTTTTGCTTCCATCGCGAATAAACAGACAAGAATTTCAAAAAAAAATACTCGTGCTCAGAATCTTTCATTTAACATAATTCAAGTTTTTTTTAGAAAGGTCTTGGTTAAACTTAAAATATGCCGTATTTTAGATTGCAATTATTTAGGTAGAACCGGAGATATGACCACAAAACGATAAGCAACCTCTGTGCGGGCGGAGCCGCGGGCATCAGCTAGTTACTTTATAAGTATAATACGTATTCTGTACAAACAACTAGATGGTTATCTAAACTTTTGTTCCGCCAAAATGAATAAAGTTGTAGCTTTGCAACCTTCTCCAGAAAATGTTTAAATGAACACAGTTTTGTTTTAATACAGTATGCAGCAATATAGTACGAGTAAAAGATAAGATACTCTGCAGTAGTTGCAAGATTAAAGATTACTTACATCAAAGATAAGTAAATCATTAAATTGTTTTCAGCTGACTTGTTTTTGAGATAATATTAATCTAGTAGTACTGCAATATACAGTTTATGAGCTAAAGCGCGTTGTAATGAATATTATACTTCGTATCTCTCCCGAAAATGATTACAGTTTACATGCAGCAGTACGCCAGTTCATGCTGTCCAATCACAATATAAAAATAGAAATATTTAGTTCTATTTTCAAAAATAAAAGTTGTTTTATTGACTCCCTCCCCTACCACAGCGCGCCCCGCCAACGCCATATTGGATGGTGCTTGCGTTCGCCATTACGCGATTTTATGTCGTCCAAATAACAACAAAAATTAGCTTCTAGTTAAAATAAGTGTAACTACGCGCCATCATGGGCAATAGGAAACGTTCCAGCAGGGACGATAGTGATAACGTCGAAAAACTTCTCAAGAAAGTAAAAAGTCTCGTTAGGAAACGGAGAAAAATTTCTCCATCGTCATCGGAGGCAGAGGCACAGGCAGAGGGTTCCCCTGTACACTCACAACAAAACTTAACAAGTGATCTAGAATTTCAAGGTAAATATTTTAAAATCCTATTCTTTCGTAAAAAGATAGTTCAGATTTTTTCACAAACACCGTCCCAAAGAAATTAAGGTTGCAATATTTCGATATTTTACCATCAAAAATGTAATCCCTATGTACATACAACGTGTTTGAATACCTCAAGAAGCACTTCGAAACATACCGACTGTTATATCGTCAATACCCAGGTGTCATAAAATGATCTGAAATTCATTGGGTTACCCCGGCTTATCGCGTGTGGGTAACATGACAGCCAAATAAAATGCAACCTGTGTAAGTATCTATAGCGCGTGTAGGCGCTCAAGTTAAATTAACAATGTATTTCATTACGATATCACTATCAGTGTATGATTAATATTGTCATAAAATGATCTAATATTCATTGGGTTACCCCGGCTTATCGCGTGTGTGTACTATGACAGCCAAATAAAATGCAACCTGCGTAAGTATCCATAGCGCGTGTACGAGCTCGAGTTAAATTAACAATGTATTTGATTACGATATCACTATCAGTGTATGATTAATATTGTCATAAAATGATCTAATATTCATTGGGTTACCCCGGCTTATCGCGTGTGGGTACTATGACATCCAAAAATACAATCTCAACGTACACTAAAAAATGTACTGACTTCGATTTCCCTATGTATGGATGAAATTAATATTCTTATGAAATTCATTATGGTCCTCGGCGTTTATCGTGTGTGGGTACCTACTATAACAGTCCATAAGTGTAACCTCGACGAAGTACATTGTGGGTGAAACACAGAATACCCAACGTTTCATCGTGTGGGCGCAAAATCTACCATAACCACATACCTACACCATATAGTAAGGTATATTGCGATATGACGTCTCGACACACTGGGGCTTTAAACGCACGGGGGGTACCGCGGGCACCAGTCGCCGAGCCGCGAGTGTACCCCAGACAAGCTCGGCGCGCACCGCGGCCGCCGCCGCGCTACTCACGCCGGGCGCCAGCGACGACGCACCCGCGGACCACTTATTACTCAACTCGACGTCGTGATGAATGGTGTAAAATTACCAATGACAAAATTATCTTATCGTGGATAAAGAGATATCGGACACCATTTATCTCCGAACCTTTTCAGGCAAACACATATACAAATAGACCTTTCCCGTCTTCTGATACAAAAATTATCGATATGTGTATACATGATTTATTACAATCAGGTGTCATTTCACAGTGTACTCCATGCGAAAAACAATTCATTTCCCCCATTTTTACCGTATCAAAACCAAATGGAAAACATCGTTTTATCCTCAACCTAAAAAATCTCAATAAATTCATTTACGTTCAACATTTCAAAATGGAAAATTATCGAACAGCTGTAAAGCTGATTTATCAAAACAACTACATGGCGACAGTAGATATCAAGGACGCGTATTTTTTGGTCTCAATCTCAGAAAGTGACAGAAAATACCTTCGCTTTACATGGAATTCGAAATTATCTCAATATAATGTTCTCCCATTTGGCCTTTGTACGGCACCTTATGTATTTACAAAATTACTAAAACCTGTGCTACAACATTTACGCTTATTGGGCCACTAATCAGTCAATTATATAGATGATTTTCTGTGTATTGGTAATTCATTCAACAATTGCAAGAATAACGTCGATACAACCAGAGCTTTACTACTAAGCTAGGTTTCTTATTAAATGATGATAAATGTGAAACGTGCCCAAAAAGGAAATGCTTATTTCTAGGCTTTATATTTAACACATAAAATATGTGTTTGACCCTGCCTGACGAAAAGAAAAGCCGTATAAAATTATTGTCTAACAGAATGCTAAATACAAAAAAGTGAACGAAGTGAAATAAGGGAACTCGCCCGATTTCTAGGTGTTTTGATGTCGGCATGCCCCGCTGTTAAATATGGTTGGGTATACACAAAACTGTTAGAAATAGAAAAGTGGTTGGCACTTAACTCTTTGAATAATTTTAATAAGAATATGACTATACCCAATATTCTGAAAAATGACATTATATGGTGGATAGACCATATTGACTCATCGTCTTGTTAATTTCAAACAAAAGACTATAGCGTTGAAATATTCAGTGACGCCTCAAACACAGGTTGGGGCGTAGTTTGTAACGACCAGACCGCTCATGAACACTGGAACCACGATCAACGATCTTCACACATAAATAGTCTCGAACTCTTAGCAGCCTTTTACGGTGTTAAGATATTTGCGTTACATGTTAAAAATTGCAATATTTTACTTAAAATAGACAATACTACAGCAATAGCATAAATATTAATAAAATGGGTGGTATGCAATTCACCCACTTGAACAATATTGCACGTGACATATGGCAATGGTGTGAAGCACGTAATATACATCTATTTGCATCATATATTCAGTCCAAGAGCAATCGAATCGCAGACCTTGAATCCCGTCAGGCTTGCAATTTAGATACCGAATGGGAACTAGCAGACTACGCATTCTCACAAATAACGCGGGTTTTTGGTACCCCAGAATTTGACTTATTTGCAAGTATTCATAACCACAAATGCCATAGATATGCCTCATGGAAACTAGATTCCAACTCTGAAACCGTTGATGCCTTCACTATCAATTGGGAACATCTAAAATTCTATGCCTTTCCACCGTTTAGTATCATTGCAAAAGTCTTACATAAGATCAAACATGACAAGGTAGAGGGAATAGTAGTGGCACCATACTGGCCCACACCCTGTCTGGTTAAATTTATTTAATTCAGAAGTATTATACTTCGAACTAACGGGTATTACCCAGCCCATCTCTTGATATAATGATGGCCTCATTTTCTCAAAATACACTAAATCAGTATAACACTTCTTTAAACTCAGGGTGGCTATTCTGTAAAGACAACGGGCTAGACTATTGCGATTCAAGCACTACACAATTAATCGAATACCTGACAATAAAGTTTAATGCCGGTGCTAGCTACACTCAAAACTCACCGCCCCGGCTTGTCAATATTACTAGGGCAAGAAGTTACTTGTAATGATTACATAAAACGTTCTTCAAAGGTATATACCGTATAAGACTACCAGCACCAAAGTATAATTCTACATGGAATCCTAATGTGGTCCTAAATTATCTATCAACGCTCCTTAATGAAAAAATTACATTAAAAGACTTGTCACAAAAAACTATTACTTTATTAGCGTTAGCATCCGCACAAAGAATACAGACTTTAAGCTTAATAAAATTAAAAAATATAGCTTTACATTCTGAAAAAATTGTTATCAAACTTGAAGATTTAATAAAAACCTCACGACCCGGCAGTTATTAACCATTAATTACATTACCATACATCATAGAAACCCCTGCAACGTGCCCAGCGTTAGCTATTAAACACTATATCGATGCTACTTCTGGCTTATGACGTCAAGAGGAATGCCTTTTTATTAGCTATCAAAAATCACACAAAAGAGTAGAAAAAAAGTGGCATAGACATAAATACGTATAGCGCTCATAGCACTAGACATGCCTCGACGGTGGCTGCGTACAGAGCAGGCGTCAACCTGGAAATTATAAGCAAAGCGGCAGGTTGGACTGAATCTTCCCATGTATTTTTAAAATATTATAATAAAAACGTATCCAATCAAGCAGAAACCGAATTTGTAGACGCATTATTTAGATGAGTAACTAAGTACAATTGTATATGAGGAGCTGCTTAATAAGTGTTGATTATGAAAATAAAACATTATACCTATTAAGTTCATAAATCACTTCAATGCTTATTCACTCTTTTTTGTTTCCTTTTTTTGATGCTCTAAAGATCTGCATGTAAACTGTAATCATCTTCGGGAGAGATACGAAGTATAATTAAGAATCAAACGAACTTACCTAGTAAAGTTTGATATCTAATTATACGAGTCTCTTGACCGAAGATGATTACACTCCCTAAGGGGTTTTAGGGAGGAGAGACCTATCAAAAAAACTGAAGAATGACGATCGCAAGCACTATTCAATATAGCGTTGGCGGGCGCGCTGTGGTAGGGGAGGAGTCAATAAACACTTTTATTTTTGAAAATAGAACTAAATATTTCTATTTTTATAACTTTAAAAGTGTGATTAGACAGCATGAACTGGCGTACTACTGCATGTAAACTGTAATCATCTTCGGTCAAGAGACTCGTATAATTAGATATCAAACTTTACTAGCTAAGTTCGTTTGATTCTTAATTATTGAAAGATGAAATAAATACGGGTCGGTGTTGGAGTTGGCATGTAGAATTTGAATGAAGTCGGTACAAGACTACTTATTATAGCAGTCTTTAAGGGAAGCATAGCATAATATTTGCACACTTTAGAATTGTTGGAATTACTTAGAAGCTAGTTTTATATCCGCTTTAATACAAAAATACAAAAAGTAAACCAGAACTATTATGCTTACCTCGTTAGAATCACATCTACCACCACACGCAGGCACCTTTACAGTGTCCCAACAGCGAAGACCGTTGTCGTCCATCTGTTCTGCTCTTGCAAGGTAGACTCGAAGTTTGCAGGTTGAATGACTACGAGATGTTGTCATCACGCATAGTAGCAAAATAGGTAGTAAATATTGTATTGACATGATCTGTAAAATATTTTTTATCCGTTAATAGATTTGATGGTCAGTAATACTAAAGTTTTGAAGGGAAGCTGGCTGAGAATTTGAAACTAAATTTAATTATAATATATGTTCAGTCACGATTTTTGTATTATAATTACGAAAACATCTTTAGTTCTCATTTATGTCACAATAATTCAAAACATTGTTTTTAGATTACTCCGCCACATTAATTCAATGAGATTTTGCAGAAATTATTATACCAACTTATCCAATTAGATTCGTCTGGAATTCAAGTTTCCAATGGACCACGGCCAATCAGCCCGGAAGCAGTATATTCTACAATTAGATTTAGTTCAGATTTTTTTTCCGACCTAGTATGCTAACTGTTTCATTAGATTTAGTTCTTCACCTAAAAATAGTATTTAAAAATGATTTTATCATCATTCATAGTTTCCTTATGTTCGCAAGAATTACGGTAGATGGCTCCAGCTACCCTAAGTCGCATAATATATCTGAGAATTTCGAATATCTAGGACCTGTCCTGGTAGCTCAGTTGGTGAAAGTATTCCCCATGTAAGGGACTGGTCACAGCTTCGAGTCCCGTCCTGGATGTTCACTTTTTGTGAACTAAATCTGAATGTGACTCGGTGCAAAGGCGGGCGCTGAGTATCGTCAATGATCCCGTACTTTCAGGCAGTGTGGAACCTCTCAGCGATACAAAAGCCTTTGCCTCTTTGTGCGTGTTCTACCACCTATATAATGGTATTTGTTCAGAAGAATGGTTCGATATGATGCCCACGGCCACATTCTATCATCGCACCGCTCGCCACAGACAAGAAATTCAAAAAGTGTTTCTTGGGCCTCGGTCGGAATCGATCTCAGTTTTGACGAAATTAACGACCACTCATTAGACGAACGCGCCACCAAGGTTGTTAAGTACAGTGTGAAATTAGCGCTTATATATTAGTTGTCTTACGATCAGGTCACGTGTTTACTGGCGCGAGTTTAACCTTTCTTAAGTATTACAAAAAAAGTGCACAAGGCCGCTAAAGAAGTTTTCACTTCAAAAAAAAATTGGAAAGTTAGCATACTAATTGCTTTAAAATGTTATAGTATGAATACATAATTAAAATAAATCATAGTAATTAATAAACTACTGTTTTTATTAAGTCAGTAGTTACATATATAATAAACACCAATTTGTTAAGTGACATATTTGATATTATGGTAATCCTAGATCCATTGATACATCTGTCAAGTAATATTCAACAGTATCTTACCCAAATCAGTCATTTTAATCTATAAAGCCTTTGTATAACTCAACTCAAAAGACTACGAATTAATATTCGATCGAGACTTAGCAGCCACTTAGCAAATAGTTAAGATCTTCTTAATCTATTGTTCAGTATTCCCATTTAATGCAAAACCAAAATTAAGAAAATATTGTTATTTAAGTAACTTTGGAATTTCAAAAAATATTAATAGTTGTACATCACTGCTAAAGTAACTTTCACAAAAATAAGCTTTATAAAATAATGTAAAATCACTTAATCAAGCTAGTTAAACGCTTTTAAATAAGAGCCAAAGATAACCAAAAGAAGTTTGTATTAAAAAGAAGTCTTAGCTTAGCTCATTTCAATTCAAAATAAAGAACACTCACCCAGAGTAAAAGTTTACTTAACAAGACGCGTACTCGTTAGTTGAAGGGTTATTTAAAACTGAATAATTTTCGTTAGCGCTCGACTCTCTTTGTAAGCAGCTTTTCCTTCCCACTTAACATTATGATCCTCCATTCCGGTTGTTTCACTATATACGGTCAACGTCAGCCTATAAAAAGCCCGTTTTGCCATCGTATGCAAATTGTAAATTTTACAGTTGTAGTAAATAGCCCGTAACCGATAAAAATGTTGTAGACCATGCTGAAGTTCTCCCTACAGTTGCAGACAACATTTATTTCTAGATATTGCTGTTAATCTAATAATCTTTAATAATTATAAGCTTTTTTCACAATATCTGCTCTCTCTGATTGTATGTAATGATCATCATGATTTTGTAATTGTCTCGTTTAGTTTTGCGCATTATTACTTTTATCTGTAATTAAATTGTAGTAGAGGTTTATTCTCCAGATGACTTAAGTCACAAAAGCACTCCCATCTACCTCTTGGTGGATTATGATCTGTGAACTGGTCAAATGATAGAATACCGATATGTCTTACTGATGTCGGGATATACCCTTGGTTAATTATATTTTAAACGGTTATAATTGCTTACTGCACATTAGAGAGAAATAGTGTATGCGACTAGAGTTAGACCAAGGAGAGCTTTTATTCAGTGTCCCAGCATTATTCTATTCTATTCGATATACGACATTCTACACAGCGCTTTCTAGACCGAAAGTCAGCATAGGTTAACTAGTTTGTGTTATGAATTCCAGAATTCAGATAAATATACTTTTTTTTTTAATACGTTTTTTTTTGTAAATACATACACATTATACATAGAAACACCCAGACCAATTACGAACAAGATTATTAACTATATATTTAATAAATTCTTCTTTTGTCGTATCGAGGGTATATCATTCATCAAATACATTCAAAACTATATACTGAGCCACTTATCGGGGCTTATAATATATGCTATGACACACTTGCATGGATCAATCGCAGGAATGACAGGATCAAACATATTTTTACCTACTTTGTTCTCGTGTGCAAGCATCACACAATTTTACGATGCTGCTTATTGCGCAACATTGCGCAACATTGCGCTTTGTTGTAAAGATCTTAGTTTCAGATAAATAAAAACAACTAATCGGTATAAGTGATTAGCTCATTACTAAACACTACACATGTTAACATCAATAATTACTGATGACTAACTTCAAACATATTCGTATTTTTTTGTTTGGAAGTGGGAGCGAGAGGCATACCAGCAAAATCTCTCTATAACCTACTTGAATATCTAGGCCTATCGAGAGCTACAATAAGGTCATTACTAGGACGAATGTCTAAAAGCGGCTCTAGTATGTTCGCATCAAATTTGGTTAGGCAGGGAGGGGAACTTGGGTAGTGAAGGTGAGTGTTGATGTACATCAACAAAAGGGGCCCCTTCTAAACCTGCACTTGGGTCGCAAGTCCCAAGGACTGTCCTGAGTTCCCAACTCAGCAACGCGATGGACCCGGCACCCGCACGGAGAATCCATGAATTGCTAAGAATATCGGTCGTTTAGTTCAGGAGTTACGATGGACACCTTCCAAGTGAATCATCAGACCAGCTTCATTTGTCTCTCTCTCTTGACCTTGACCCATATATTAGCGCACTGTCAACGAAAATACGCAAGTATGCCAAATTTGAGTTCAATCTAAAGTCAGGAAGAGGTTCTAATTGGCGTTTCAAGATTTGACCCATACTAACAAACTCAAAAACTAACGAACTAACAGAGCAAGTTAAATAAAAAGAAGTAAAAATAATACCGTATAAAAAAGAAGACTTGTCCGTCACGGGGTTCTCGGCGAATAAGAAATAAACGTGGAGAAAAATATTGTAAGTAACAAAAAGCGATGAAGGAATATTAAGTACAATAAATAAAATAAAAAAATCAAAAACACGACTGTCCTAAAAAGACCGAAACAAGTTTGATAGCGATTCGTTTTTTAATTAATAATTTTATTGTATACTGTTAAGTTATAATATAGGTATATATTTTTGAAAGCACCCTTTAAAGCTCTTCATTTTGATACCATACTCGATAAGTTTGAGTGATTTTTTTTATCAACATACATTTTAGCGCCAAAAATCCTCCGTTTTTTAATTTTATTTTGATATACCCAGTAGCATTCTCCCAGTACATAAGAATCTCACGAAACCGCTCAAGCTAAAATCTATGATACCGTTCAGGCTGCAGAGCGTGCCAAATAATTATATATACATACTATACCTACTCTTGAAAAACATAACCCTCCTTCTAGCGCAGTCATATAAAAAGATACGTACACCACAAACTGATCTTATAGTTGTTTTGGAACTGAACAATAAAAACCAACCTATTTTACTGACTGTGATAGAAAACGATAGAAATAAAAAAACGACATAGCTACAATGGGGGTGTGCCAATATAGATATCTATATATATATATAAAGCAAAGTCGTCTTAGTGATGACCGCTCCGAACTCGAGAAAGGGTGGACCGATTTTCATGGTTTTTAATTTATTTGGATTCGTCTTCGCGTCATGAAGGACTATTTCTATTAAAATATCTGAAAGGTTAAAAACTCGAATTGTAATGTATACAAAAATACAGAGAGCCAATGCCAACAATTTGACATTGCTTTGACAATTATCCAACCCAACGTTATAGACAAGATTATATCAGAGCTTTGTATCACAAACGATTTTTGTTAAAAAAAAATCGGTTGTCTGTAAAGTCGGTTTACTGACGATAGTTGAACGTGACAACGTCATAAGAAAATACTGATGGAATGGTTGCATTTTTCGAAAGAAAATTTTAATTTTATTTGTTTAATCACTAAGATCGGTTATAATAATTCACTGCACTTCATACTTGACGAAAACATGTAAAAATAATATTGTATTGCGGCTGTCCACGCGGATGCATCGCTTACTCAAGTAGGAGAGAGACAGATGTCAAACGCTGCCGAACGCGGAGGCCGATTGTGCCTCTTTGTCGCTCGTTCCGCGCTCTCGCTTGCACTTCAAGCCTTAAATGGAACGCCTCATTTCTTCGTGCGTGCAGCCGGCTCATCGAATTATAAGACGTTGTCACGTCAATAACTCTTTGTTTAATTCACGTTTTACTTAGTTTTAATACAGTATAAAAATAGACACTATTGGAAATGTTCAAATATTTTTTTTAAATAACATTAAATATACATTAAATTAGAACACCGCCATTGTTCGCGCACTTTGGATGACGTCACGCAGTTGTCGTAACAAGGTGAAAATTGTACATTGAATATTTTTCCAAAAAATAATTAATTTGTGTTCTAGGAGCGATACTGATGCAGAAAATGTGATCTTTAGAATTTTTGTTTTATCGGTTTGTCTGCTTTTAATTCGGTACTTGACAGTTTTCGGGAAAAAATTCTAATATTTACGTAGGTTTATTAAATATCTCATACATTCAAAAAAGCCTTTTTCATAGAGGAAACAAATATTTTTTGCAATAATTTTGAATTCGCGATAAAACGTCGGTCACGTGGCATTTGCGGATTGTGACGTCATATTTCAATAAACAAAGCAAAGTTAAACGACGCTCTAACTCGTGTGCTTATTTTGAGTGGAAATTTCAAATTTTTTACAAGTTTTTCTGTAAAAATGACAAGCTATAAGACGTCTGCCGTGTCTGTGTAGAAGTACGACAATTAAATATCCTAACAAATAGTTTATACACGTTCCTAAATGTTATAAACGTCGAAATCAGTGGTTACAGTTAGCACGCCGAGACCCACAGTCTACATCTAATAAATCTGCGATTTTCTTTTGTGAAGACCATTTCGATGTAAGTATTTAGTAGAAATAAATTTAAAAGAAATAAATTTATTATTTATAAATAAATAAATGGCAATAAGGTAATAAGAAGATGGCTCCTCACTTCTTCTATGAGTCCACATTAAGACAGCCACTGCATGTTTGCAGCAACCTTTAGAGGCAGGGCAGTCAGCACACTGTACACTTTGTACTACTCCTTCCTTTTCATCGATGAGCATGGACACTGAGTATGGCTGTTGACGAACCTTATGTTCAGGAGAAATTTTGCATTTTATCACATACAAATTTTCCTTCCAATTTAGCTGGACATACCCTATAGCGTCTTCACCTCTCGTGAAGATCTGAAATTATAAACATAACCTATATGTAATTTTATACATTTTATAAAATTTTGACTATTTGAGCTAGGTAATAATTATATTAAATGTCTTTTACAAATATATAAATTATATATTATTACTTTGATATTTCGGTACTTACACAGAAGTTTTTGCATTCCGAAACTCGGCAGAGCAAAACTCAGGATTACACGCAAAAAAAATTGCGATCATTAATTAATCAACTTTAGGCAAATTTGCACTATCAGCATTTATTTAGCCTGACACCATTTCGTGTAACCTCTCTCGAAATATTATAATGTTTATTTTCTCAGAAAATTATGGACGATTATACGTATCACGTTGAGTTTATTGAAATGTGACGTCACACGATGCTCAATCATGGCCGCCCGCGTTTCAGTCCTTGTCATCCACAACACAGTTTTATTTTCCAAAAATAAATTATTTACCATTTATTTTAATGTAAAGTACCTATTGTATAATTATTTATACCTAATATGCTAGCTTAAACAACATATTCCATATTTTATTGTTACACCTGTCAAATAGCCAAATCCGAGCATCACTTGAAAACCGCTGAACAGATATGGCTAAATAAAATAACTTAATACTTATGTCTTAGTATCGAGACCGCAGAAATAAACATACCTTGTTCTATTCCGAACTTAGTGCGTACGAAGTCGTGGGCAACGGCTAGCTTACTATAATACGCATAATTTTTATTCTACATACATTCTTTAAAGCTGGACTGCAGAGAACAATTATAGAGAATGTAATAAATGTCCTGGTGGCTGGAATATTTGGAACGGGGAACAGAATGATAGGATTGCATATGCCAAGTCAGTGGTTATCGTGCCGAGGGCTGCGTGGCTAGAGGCGAGCCTAGTTGTTAGCGTCGTGGTTATAAGTTAGGTTAGGTTATGCCCTGGGACCAGGCGATCCCAGAATTAGGCTAACCTAACCCAGACGTGCCGGGCTCAGTCTGGGTGGACCACATATTTTCATAGCTCCTCGTGGGAATGCTACGGATATTTATAACTTCCGAAATGATGGCGACGTGGATCGCAACCCGTCACGTCGTTCGTCGTCGTCGTCCCGTCGTTACCAGAGGGGGCGAAAAGTGGGCTACGGACAACCACTTTGCTACACTGAATGTTCGAGGAAACATGAATGATAAAATTGAGGAAGTATGTGAATGTGACAAAGCGGAAAGGTTTTGACATCCCCACGCATGGACAGTACACAGACTATTTATTGGTCAGGAGAGGCGGAATCCTGCAGAGCCAGCAAGGGGGTTGGTGTACTACTTTCCGCCAGAATGAATGAATGTATGACTGATTTTGAATGTGTGAGCCCAAGACTCCTCTGGGTGAGGTTAAAGGTTGGCCTTACTTGCATTTTCGTTGTAGGGATATATGCTCCACAAGATGCGGCGTGGCACCGGTCCTCAAGACCCCAGAGTGAGAGGCAGATCTTTTGGGTTAGTATATAAGATGTCCTAAGTAAATGTAATCAAAATGAAAGAATTGTAATGCTTGGTGATTTCAATAGTTGGGTAGGAGTGAAATATGATGGAAATGAGAGTGTGGTGGGAAAGTTTGGCGATGAAAGAGTGAATAAAAACGGTATAAGTCTGCTAAAAGTATGTTTGGAAATTAACCTGGTGATAACAAACACGATGTTCGACCACAAAAAGATTCATTTCTATACTAGAGAAGAAAGAAAAGTATGTTTGACTTTGTAATTGTGGAAGTACGATTGAGAAAGAAAGTGCTAGATACCCGGGCTTATCGCGGTGTTGGAATTGACACAGACCACTTCCTGGTGATCAGCCCAATTAGGGGCCTATTTAAGCGGTGGCGGCATCGTGTGTTTAAGTCTATTAGTGTATTAGAGCGCATAAAAGTTGATAATTTGCAAGAGAAAGGTATAAAAGAGGAGTTTATGAGTAAATTGAGGAAGAAGTTTCACAATTTGAACGAAATAAGCGAGATTGAAGAATTCTGGAAGTTGTTTAAGGAAGGACTTGTGGAAGTTGCTGTTGAAACGTGTGGTGTATGCAGGATAAGAAAAGGGTGTAAACTAAAGACTGTATGTGTAGAAGTCCGTAAGGCTGTGTCTGAGAAGAAGAAAGCTTGGATGAAATGGTTGGCGGTACGAGCCAATCAGAGTGCCGAAAGCAACGGATGAAGAGGTAAAATTGGCAAGGGATGATTATAAGAGGTACAAAACTGTGGTAAAAGAGGTTGTAAAAAGAAAGAAAGAGAGTGACAGAGATGAGTTTAATAGAAATTTATCTGACAACTTCCAGCAGAACAGAAAGTTCTTGTAAAAGGCGATAAAACATCCAGAGGTACAAAACGACTTCGCAACTGGACAAAGTTAGAAACCAGGACGAAAGTTTCCTGCGAGGAGAAGAATGCGTGCTACAGAGATGAAAGGAATATTGTAGAAAGAAGATGTGCCGGCATAAGTTCTTCCCCGGGACTTGAGAGAAGTAGGTGATGAGAATGATATCAGTATGAAAGAGATTGTGGAAGCGTTGAACAGCGTGAAATTGGGCAAGGCTGCAGGGTGTTTTAGGATTACGGCCGAGATGCTGAGAGCTGGACAAGGCGTGGTAGCTAGTCAGCTGTACCAACGTTTTAACCTTTGCTGGAAGAGCGGCTGTGTACCAAGAGACTGGTGCAAAGCTATCATCGTACTACTGTATAAAGGAAAAGGGTTACAGCAAGACTGTAAGAATTACCGAGGTATTAGCTTACTCAGCATCGTCCGCAAACTGTATGCAAAAGTCTTGATGAAAAGAGTGATGAATGAAACTGATGAAAAGTTGTGGGGTGTACAAGCGAGATTTAGGAAAGGATGCATGGATTCAGTCTTTTCCCTACGAAGTGTCGCTGAAAATAAATGTAAGTAAGACGAAAGTGATGATTTTTGAAAAAGAAGAAAACATGACAAATTGTAGAATTCTCATTGAAGGAGAAAAGGTAGAACAAGTGAAAGAGTTTGTATACTTAGGTTCAAAGTTTACGAGGGATGGTAAGTATGACTGTGATATTGAGAGAAGAGTTTTGGATACAAATTAAGTGAATGGAGCCCTGCATAATTTCATGAGCCAGAAAGTATCTAAAGAGGCACGACTGGCTGTACATAGAGGAGTACTCGTCCCCACACTTATGTATGGTAGGGAATTTTGGGTGTGGCAGAAGGAACATGAAAGTAAGCTGAATGCTGTTGAAATGCGAAGTCTGAGAAGTATAGCTGGAGTGACCCTGATGGACCGAGTGAGAAACAGCGTGATAAGGGAACGTTGTGGCAGAACCGAGATAGAGAAAGGGATGCTTAGATGGTTCGGTCATGTAGAGAGGATGAATGAAAGGAGATTAACGAAACAGATTTATGAGACGAGGGCTACTGGGCAACCAAGTAAAGGTCGACCTAGGCGTACGTATGCCAATCAGATCGAGGACACAACATAAGACACCAAGATGTTTATTATTAAAATATTATTTTAATTAAAATAACATAACATAACATAACTTCACGCCTGTATCCCCGAAAGGGTAGGCAGAGGTGTATTACAGACCCAAGATTCGCCAGTTATGTTAAGGTCCCAATGTAATAGGGGGCGAGTCTATTGCCATCTACCGGGCACATTGTTAAGCGAGCGATAATTAACATTTATTATTACGTTCTGTTATACGGGATTCTGAACTTCACTTTTTAAAAAAAGGAAACACTTCAACTGAGGAGAACTAGAACTTTTATTTTGAATATGGGATCAATTTCGGGATCCTTAGGCAACCGCGCGAATCGAAGGAAGAAAACAGACTGACGAGTCTCTGCGTCGCTGGGCAGAGCCAGTGACTGGAGAGATGAGAGTCAGCATAAAAGCTGTTGGACAGCACTATCGCTATCATAGTGTGGATATAACACCTCCCCCTTTAAGAAGAGACTTTGGGGTTGAATTTAGACAAAGTCTCTGTTAGATCCTAATCCTAAGAGGAGCAACAGATGTAACTGTATCTTCGTCAGTGTCCTGTCTGTCAGTCATGGTTATGGTTTCTGGAATAGGTTGAGGTGATAATCCACTATGGTTTAGCTTTAATTGGAAAAGTCGGTTGCTGCCGGATTTACAAAACTTTTTAAAAATTAAATAGCTTACAAATAACAATATAAGAATTACAATAATAATTAGTGTAATCGAATAATGTGTCCCGTATTTGACAATATGTGGGGGTTGTATGCTTTTTAAATCGTTAAAAAGGGACTGTAATTTTATTTTATTTTCTTTGTTAAGATCATCTAGGTCTATCCCGTTCAAATGTATAGGGGGCACATCATTCGCTAGATCATTAAGTTTTACTGTATTACAACAAGAGTCATTAATTAAGTTAAAGTCTGGTATGTGGTTAATAGGCGAAGTTATGTTCAAAACATGTTTTGGTATTAATGTAGTACTTTTACAATATCCAATACAACCGTTAGGGATGTATAATATACCAGTACCTAGTATAGTAGTCTCATACAGGTTAGAATTTAGACAATCGATAGAAATTTTGTTAGTGTCTGATTGTATATAAATCCATTTGTTATTCATTAATGGCTTCCAAATGTCCAGTTTTCCGAAAAGAGTTTTCGCTTCACACTGTGGTGGTTTTTGCCTGATCACTTTCGCTAGTAATTCACTTTCACAGGTAAGTTTCGCATCGGTAGAGTATACATTTTCTATATCGCAAATGTAGTTTCCGGGTCTTATAACCTTGCACTGTTCTAGATCATTTAAAACACAGTAGTGAGATTTGTCTTTGGTCATTGCTATGTATCTGGAATTCGGAATAATTAAACTGAAAGAGTTCGACTCCTTGACGTTATGTGGAGTTGGAAGAGCAATATTGTGAAACAATACATATTCCTTGATGTTAACCAATGGTACTTGTAAGACAAACATTAATTTCCGACTTATGTAGTAACATGCTAACTTAGAAATACTTAAAATAAAGTGTACAGAATTAATATCTAATGTTACAGGAAGCTCGAGGTCACTTGATAAGTATCTGTAGTTATTGGCAAGCTCTCTGTGAAGTTGTGCTGGTGTTATAATTGAAGGGTGTAGCAGATTTTGGCCACTGAATAGGATGGCATTAACAATATCCTCTAATTGAAAAGATAAGGTGAGGATAGAGGTCTCTAGAGCATTTAAAATTTCATTGACATTAGCGAATACTTGAAGTCCGTTTGTAATTTCAGAGATATTTCTTATGTTAAGAGAGAGGTTGTCAATAGCTTCGTTTAATTTAGCTTCATTGTTCATAATTTTAGACAAGGTGCTGTTAAAACATCTGATCACCGAACTTGTGATCAGAATGTTCTCTTTCATCAGTGAAGTCAACCGTTCTTCGTTATATTGTATGGAATTAATAGCTTCATCGTATTTAAACGCGTCGTTCTCGTCTAGGGTTCCAAAAATTTGTTTTAAAACCGTTCCTATACCTCCAATCCATGCGCCGCGTTTGCCTCGACTATCTACTAGGTGTGAAATAGATTCAAATTCCTTGTTCATATCTTCGAAACGAGCTGTCAATGGTTGTAACACATTATGACATTCTGCATTAATTTGTATGATCCGTGTTTGTTCACATAAATGTTTTGTGGTATTTAAAGCAAGTTCAATGTTCTGTATGTGTGGTTCGAAGTGTGAGATATCAACTGGTATCAGGATTTTTAGTTGTGCGTTATTAATTTTAAGTTTACCTAGGTAGTCAAAATAGAGGCCAGAACTGGTGGTGATCGGCTGGACGAAATCTTGTGGGGATTTACCTCGAACTGAACTGTAATTAATAACTAGTGTTAACGTTAGGGTAAGTATTAACCTAAGTTGCTTCTCTAAACTAAACTTTATTACTATTAAGTTTATTTTACGGCCCTGCACTAACGTCAGCGGGTTTCACTTGATCGAAGTGATGTGTGACGTGACGTCGGTTGATGAGTAAGGTAAGTGTGTTATTACCATTTATTTTCACTATCTTATAAGGCCCTTTCCAAACGGGGGAGAGCGCTTTACGCATTCTCAAATGGTTTTTAATGTAGACGTAATCGCCTACTTTATAGCTGATGGGACGAGTACGGGTATCGTAGTATCTTTTGGAAGATTCTTTAGAGTTCCTTATGAATTCGAGAGCTTTCTCTTTTGAGTATTTTAGTCTGTTTTGCAACATGCGGACATAATCAGGGTATGTCACACCGGGAGGTTCATTGTAAACGGAATTCGGGATAAATGGTTTAATCCCAAACGTCAACTCGTATGGTGTATAGTGGGTGGTCGAGTGTGTGGTTGTGTTGTATACGAGCATGGCTGTGTAAACGTATCGAGGCCAGTTCGTTTGTTCTTCGTTAATATAGGACTTGAGATATTCTTTGAGCGTCGAGTGACTTCGCTCTAAAGCTCCTTGCGTTTGTGGATGGTATGGGGAAGACCAGAGGTTTTTTATTTTCAGAAACTCGCAGGTTTTTTTAAAGAGTTCGGCTGTGAAGTTGGTGCCTTGGTCTGTGAGAATTGTTTTAGGGATGCCAAAGATGGATATGTAATGGAGTAGACATTCGGATGTTTCTTCTGCTGTTGTGCTGCGAATAGGATATGCGGAAGAGAATTTAGTAAGATCGTCTTGTATAGTTAGGATATATTTTAGCTTCGCAGGTCCTGCTTCGGGAAGAGGACCGACGACATCGATGGATATCCTTTGAAAGGGTTCAGTTGATGTGCTAGTAATCTGCATTGGTGCACGGTTTACTTTTCTAAGTGCTTTATTCTCCTGACAAGATTTACATTGTTTTACATAAGATTCTATATCACCACGCATTCCTTTCCAATAAAATAGTTCCTTTATTCTATTGTACATTCGGTTGGAACCGAGATGACCCGCGATGGGAAGGTCATGATTGTCGGAAAGTATTTTCTTGATTTCAGTGGGAGTTGGATACAGGATGTTGTTATGATAAATGTTAATTTTAATGTTGGTGTTGTGAAAGAGGTATGAAAGGATGTTGTAAATTCTAACAAACGAATGTTTTTCGAAAGGGTTCCTCAGGTCTGATATGCCTACTTCGTCAGTGTTTTCAAGAAGCAATTGGTTCTTAGCTGTCCTTAGTGTGACAAAGATTTCTGGGTAAGATGCTTCGTCGAAATGATGCACCTTAGTGTATAATAAATAAATTATTTTGTTATTACGTTCTATCCTTTCGAAGGAAAAGAGCTCCTTTTCGGAGTCGAGTACTTGGGTATTTACTTCAGGGTCACTCAGAATGTCCTGGATATAAGGGTTGGATTCATCTAAGTCGATGGACGTAGGTACTAAGATGATTTTTAATGAACTTTTCATCAGGCTTCCGTTATGTTCTTCTACAGGCGTGTTAAAGGTTTGGGTTTTGTCTGCTACTGCTCTCAAGAATGAACTATAATCGTCGTTGGTTGGATTCGTGTGAGAGCTTGTCGACGGTTGGGAAAGCAGCTCAGTTTGGTTATCAATTATTTGTGGTTGTTCGAGTGAATTGGTTTGTTCTGGTAGGGGTTGATCGAATTGGGTGTCAGGGATATTGGATGACGAGTCTACATCGGGTAGTGGTACGAGATCTTCTGTGTTGATATCGGTGTTTTCCGGGTCCGAATGGAGTAGAGGTAAGTCATCCAGGTTAAAAGAGGGAGGAGAAAGTATTAAGTCTTCTAGGTCACTATCCAACTCTAGAGTGGGTTCTGTAGTTTCAGGTTGTACCGGATTAACGGGAAATCTAGACAGGGCGTCAGCGTTGGCGTTGATTTTACCCTTTTTGTATTGAATGTCGTATTCAAACTCTTCTAGTTTCAACCGCCAACGAATTAGGCGGGATCCCGGATCTTTACAGTTAAACAGCCATTGTAACGGTTTGTGGTCTGTGAGGATTTTGAAACGGTAGCCATACAGGTAAGGTCTGAAAGTTTTTGTACCAAAAACTATTGCAAGACATTCCTTTTCAGTGACACTATAATTGCATTCCGCTTTGTTTAGCGTCCGTGAAGCGTATGCGATTGGGCGATCTTGTCCAACTGGGCCTTGGGATAATATTGCTGATATTGCGTAATTAGAGGCGTCGCAGGTTAAGAGGAATGGCTGGGTAAAGTCTGGATAGGCTAGGATCGGGGCACTGACAAGTTTAGTTTTTAGAGATTCGAAAGCAAGTTGTTGCTCGTTTTGCCATTTAAAGGGGGTATCCTTCTTCAGTAAGGATGTGAGAGGTTTGGCCAATTTGGCGAAGTCAGAGATAAACCTTCTATAATAGGAAACGAGGCCCAAAAACGATTTAACGTCTTTAGGTGAGCCTGGAGTGGGGAAGTTGGTTACGGCTTTGGTTTTATCGGGATTGGGTTTCACTCCGTTCTCGCCGATGATGTGTCCGAGATAGGCGACTTCCTTACGGAGAAACTCACACTTTTCTGGTTGTAACTTTAAATTAAATTGACGGAGTCTTTCGAATACAGCTTTTAAATTACTTATTTGGGAAGTCAGGTCTTGGGAGTATATAACGATGTCATCCAGGTACACGAAGCATCGTGTCCCCTGGAGGCCAGAGAGACAGTTGTTCATTAGTTTCTGGAACGTGCTAGGTGCATTCTTAAGTCCAAATGGCATTCTATTGAAATGGAAATGGCCTTGAGGCACAGAGAATGCCGTCTTAGGGGCGTCCTCTGGGGATATCAGGATTTGGTGGAACCCGGAAGTGAGATCTAGTGTAGAAAAATATTTACTTTTTCCTAACTGGTCGAGAATTTCTGATATTTGAGGGATAGGGTAGGTTTCCCCTATAGTAATATCATTTAGTTTGCGATAGTCAATTACTATTCGCCATTTACGTTTCCCTTCGGAGTCTGCTTTCTTAGGAACTATCCATATTGGCGAGCTCCAAGGTGAAATGGAAGGTTCTATGATGTTTTGGTCGAGCATTTTGCCGATTTGTGTCTCGACTTCTCTTTTGTGACATTCGGGGAACCTATATGATTTGGTGTGTATAGGAGTGTCGGTTGTGGTCTTGATTTGGTGCTTGATAGTAGGGGTATAGGTTAGTTGATCGTTGGGTAAATGGAAAATATCTGAATATTGGCAACAAAGGTCTAAAAGGATTTCGGATTCTTCTTGATTCAAGTGGTCTAGTCTCAACATTTCTATCACCTCGCTAGTTCGCGAAAATGTGGTACTAGAGTTATTGACCGATCGGTATGAGTCAGAGTACAGAGGAGTCATGCTCAGATTCAAATTGGATTTAATAGTTACAGGAGATTCGGAGATGTTGGCAACAGTGAGGTTAACGCGATTGTTAGCCTTGACCTTGACAATACAGTTGGAAATTAGTAAGTTGTCTGAAAGGCATTGGTCTGTGATGACTCCTTCCTTGAGGTTAGTTTTCTGAACCGAACATTCAATGACGGTTTCTGTACGAGGCGGAATGATATAGAAAGGCTCGGAGAAACTCAACTTAATTTCTAAGTCTTGTATTTTTAGGATATCGTGAGTGTAGTCGATTTTGCAGCGGAACTGGGTTAGGAAGTCGGTGCCTATTATACCATCATAAGGCAAGCTAATATCTTTAACCACGTGAAATTTATATATAGTGAATTTATTTCCGCCTAGGTTTAACTTAAGCTGGAAGTGGCCTTCCGTTGATGTAGGTTCATCACCAGGGTCTATACCTTTTAGTTTAATTGGTTCTTTAGTTAGGGTTGGAGTTTTAAGGATGCTAGATTTTTTTAGAAGACATATGGCAGAGCCGGAGTCCACTAGTAGGGATAGAGGAGTGTCTGATACTTGGGATTGTAACGAGACGTGAGGTAACAACCTTTTTGTTGTGTCAAGGTTAATTTCATAAACTGCTTTAGTTTTAGTTGGAGCAGAGGAATTTGAATTATTGTAGGCACTTACTTGGGGCTGGTTACCCGTGTGGTCCCATGAATTGGAAGTGGAATGGGCGCTTGTTTGGGGCTGGTTACCCGTGCGGTCCCATGAATTGGAAGTGGAATGGGCGCTTATTTGGGGCTGGTTACCCGTGTGATCCCATGAATTAGAAGTGGAATGGGCGCTTGTTTGGGGCTGGTTACCCGTGTGGTCCCATGAAATGGAAGTGGAATAGGCACTTGTTTGGGGCTGGTTACCCGTGTTGTCCCATGAAATGGAAGTGGAATAGGCACTTGTTTGGGGCTGGTTACCCGTGTGGTCCCATGAATTTGAAGTGGTATGGGCGCTTGTTTGGGGCTGGTTACCCATGTGGTTCCATGAATTTGAAGTGGAATGGGCGCTTGTTTGGGGCTGGTTACCCGTGTGGTCCCATGAATTGGAAATGGAATGGGCGTCGGCTTTAGGGGCTGGTCTCGTGCGACACCGAGTCGAGACTTTTACAAGTTTAAATTATCAGATGTGAATTCGGCAGTGTCTGGATCAGCGGGTTCAACTGGTTCTTCGATGCAATTCACCCGGTTAAACGGTCTCGTTGCGTTTGGGTTGGTTACTGGGTTTTGTTGGATTTTGAAGCGGTTGTTATTGTACTCTCGTTTCTTACACACAGAGATATCGTGTCCTGGCGTTTTGCAGTAACGACAGGTAACGGTAGGCGAACTTTGAGAAACAGCGTTTGATCTTTGGGGCCAATGTGAAGGTGCATCGGATTTGGGTGTAATAGGTTTGAGTTTATTAAATTTCGGGTCCGTTTGTGGACGTTTATATAGTGTTTGTAGTATGCGTTCTTCTGAGACGGCGAGGTTAATGGCTTCGTTCAGGGTTTTTGGGGATCTACATCTTACGATGTTCGAGATTCGGGGTTGTAACCCCATTAAGAAATGATGGAGGGAGAGGTCCTCCATAGCTGCGGTACGACCGGCTAGTTCTTTGACTTTGGTATTGGATAGTGAAATTTCTGTGAGGAGTTGTGACAGGTAAGTCTCTACGCGTAACGCGTATTGGCTTACATTTTCTTGCGGACCCTGTTTGCTCTCCTGAAGGTCCGTTAGGAGGTGGGAATAGTGTTTTCTTTCGCTAAACTGCGTCTTTAAAAATTCTTTAAGCTGGACCCAAGAGGTGAACTCTTTAATTGAGCAAGCAACTTCCGCCCTTCCATTCAACTGGCTGAGGATGTATTTAAAAAGTATTGGTTTTTGACTTTCGGACGCGAGGTCGTATGCGTTATCGCAATTCACCAAGAATGAATTAAGTGTTTCTCGTTGGCCGTCATAAGATTTGATGAATTTGAACAAGGTACTTAATCCGATGTCGGCCATTGCAAGGGCTGCCGTGGTTTTCCTAGTAGCGCGGGGAGATAAGAGGGGTGACTTCACCGGTTCCTTATCACTAGGGACCTCTTCGCTGTCTGGAATATTTATTTGTAACTTACTGTCTTCTTCCTTTGACAGTTTTGGCATAGTAAAATACAAAATACAAACACAATTCCTTTTTTTTTTAGAGTGATACGAGAAGTAAAATGAACATTGGTTAATAATGAAAACGGCGATGCAACAATACAATTGAAATACAAAATATAAGTTGAGAAACAGTGGTATCAATTCTAGTGTAAACAATGACCAAAGACTCACGCTAGTGTGTGGGCGACGGATACAAGTGCGACGATCAGGAGCATTCCGATTGATAAGGTGATGCAACTGCACGCTGGGAAGAGACGAATATTATCTCGTAGATTATACTCGGTGAATTTGATTGTTTCAGGATGCAGGATAACTTGATGAATGAACACGGAGTATGATGGGTATCTCGTTGGGAAGTACCCCTAGGGTTTTCTTACAGGTTCTTGCAGGATGGTTGGCGAGTTCGCGATGATCACGGATTCGAATTCACGTAAGTATTTCAAGATATCGCTAAAACACTAGTTGCACATAAACACTCGTGTTTTATTAAGATGTTAGGGTTTCGACACTGAGATTATTTTCGAAGTGGATACGGTGTGAGTCTGCTTAGCGGTTGCCGGCACTGGAGATTTTCGGATCCCACCGCTGCCACCAAAATGTTATACGGGATTCTGAACTTCACTTTTTAAAAAAAGGAAACACTTCAACTGAGGAGAACTAGAACTTTTATTTTGAATATGGGATCAATTTCGGGATCCGGCAACCGCGCGAATCGAAGGAAGAAAACAGACTGACGAGTCTCTGCGTCGCTGGGCAGAGCCAGTGACTGGAGAGATGAGAGTCAGCATAAAAGCTGTTGGACAGCACTATCGCTATCATAGTGTGGATATAACAGTTCGATCCAGTAGACCGAGGACGTTTTGAGGAAAGGCCAGGTCAGAAGTACCCGTAACCGGCGTGCATGTATGAAAGTAGCCAAAGGCGTATGCCAGAATCGTAGCAAGTGGAAAGATGTTGTCTCTGTCTACCCCAAAGGGAAAGAGGCGTGACTATATGTATGTATGTAATTTTTATTCAATGCAAACACTAAAACACTTCCTGCCTGTAGGTGCATATAGGTAGTAGTATTTTCGAGAAACCAGATAGTGCCCTTTCTATTACAACACCTACAAAATAATGCTGTAAATGGTATAAAGCGATGAAGTATCTCCAAAATTGCGATTACATTATTACGAAAACCTCTAATTGCTTGAAAATTCAAATTGAAAAACCATTAGATGTAGTCGAATAATCACTTTAAAAAACATTGTAAATCTGTTCTACCAAATTTGGTTCCCACGTTTTACTCGATGAAATTCGTTGGGTAAAATAGGATAAATCAATTTAGTTTGAATTGAACTTGGTAAATTTATACCTATAGTTGGAATCCTTAAGTGAAATCAGCTCTAAGACTGAATATCACAGTAAAAATTGGTTCAACTAAACTGGGAATTAGAGTTTAATTCAAGGCAATTAATTGTACTAAAACGTGGCAACGCAGTTTAATTTAAATTGATCTCAGTTTCTATCATTGGTGAAATGCTTAGAGCGCATTAATAGTTTCACACATTACTTGCTCATGTCGGTGTTTAATGTAATACAATTATTCTGTACGTGTGTTTATCATCCAACTCCTCTTAAACAGGTGGACCGATTTGGATGGAATTTTGTGTGTATATTTCAATGGGTGCCTGTTTTTTTTTGTTTTTGATGCTTTGAAAACACAATTTATCACGGTAGGTGATGCTGCTGTCGATATGTCACTAAATTTGATTTATGTGATGCTAATTTTCAGGGCAGGACAACGTCTATCGGGGTGGATAGTGGATTCGGCAGTGCCGTGTCCGTTATCCGCTATGTTCATAGAATTATGAAAATAGTGATATATATTAATTATAATTTGAAAAATCGATAAATATCGGATACGTGCTAATATTTTAGTTCAAGGCATATAACAATTACCATCGAAGCTTTGCAGGTGCTGACAGGTGAGGCTTGACTTCGAGGTGGAAACATGTTTGCGTCCCAAAAAACGGTACAACGAATATAACAATGGTAGTTTGCAGGGCGGTACACAATGCGGATATTATATCAACGAAGGTTAATGTCCCCACGTTGAGGCATTTAGTCATACAGATTGGAATAGAATATAGTCCGCTTGTTCTTGAGTTGGTTGTGCTTTCGTTGTAGTCACTTTGCTTACTTTTGGTCTGTTGTTGCTAATTAGGTAGTGTATTCTTTCGATATTAGCTCCTCCAATATACTTTTGATTAAATTTGTTAATTAGAAATACATAATTATATTATTATTAGAGTGATACTCGATAATTGTGTCGGTTCCGACTGTCGATGCGCATACATTAATCTCGATAGTGGTAATTTGGCTGGGTATGTAACGCCAAAACGATACCATAACCTTTAAGCATGCTTTATGTTATTTTCATATAAAATATACTACAAAATATTAATTTTAATTTCATAACTCATTATAATTTAATACATTAGCAAGAAATGTTAGGATAACAACTTCGAATCACGATATTTAATTGATAAAAATTAAATACACAGTTACGTATTCACACAAAGTGAATACCAATTAAACCTGAATTGAAAATAACTAAAGCAATTAACTGATTGAACTTTCTATTCAACTAGTAAGTGTATTTTATAGTCAGTAACTTTGTAATGTAACTTTATGAAGAGAGTGTATTGTTACATGTTCTTTACAGTGAAACTGTTTCCATGTCGAGAGTACGAGTACTTTCAAAATGAAAGATGTTAATGAAAAATGTTAATGAAAAGTTAACCTCACCTGCAAGCCATACCGGCTTTATCATACAGGAGAGGTTAACTTTTGCCTGTTGATTGATGGAAGAGGCACTACCGCAGGCTTTCCTCTCGGGATTGGGAGCTCAAACGGTAGTCGTTTCTATAAAAGTTCCATAAGCCTAATCAAAAGGAGGAGAAGGAGTAACTGGATCCCAGGCTTCAAGGTGAAAGCAGATATAACCAGGAACAATGCTACGATAATGATCAAGAGATCCCAAAAAGGTAGGGGCTTTGCACTGAAAGAAAATCCTGTATGAAGCGTTTGTATAGAATACAATAACTGTTAACTGTGGCCCATAAACGCTTAAAACCAAAGTACACGGTTTGTGTACATAGGTCGCACATCGTCACGATCAGTCATACCGCGAACTTGTTTGCTGAATTATTCATATCTAATATGAAGAAATCTGACAAAAAAAGATGGAGTTTAAAAAATAAACTTTCTCAAATAACAACTTATTTTAATGTTAAATTCAAAAAGTATTTTGAAGGTGTAATAATTTCTGAAAAATCAAATACCTCTAAGTGACTCTGCAATCCACTTTGTCACCTTTCACATTCAATTGTATTAATATTTTACTTTTTCAAGACTTAATAATAAAAATTCAGCACCTTAACCTTTCTTAATGCCAGAATTATTATAATAAATACAACGTTTATAAGACAAAGTCCCAGGATACTTCGGCACAGACCCAAGACAAAGGCCTTAGTCCAGACCAAGTAAAAAGGAACGAGATGAAATATATGGGCCAAATGGTACGTACCTACACTGTTTACCTTGGCAATAGCATCATTAAGGATCACGAAAATATGTTTTATTACCACTGTAATAAAACATAATGTTACCCTCTACTAATATAACATTATTTTATTTGTTCTCTATAAGAAAAATATAAAAAATCTAGAGTATAACCAGGTACAACCTCCTTGATTTCCACACGCTAAAAAACCGGGTATAACATTTTTTAATATCGATAATAATATGGGACCTAAACATAACTGGTGAATCTTGGGTGTGTAATACACCTCTGCCTACCCCTGCGGGGATAGAGGCGTGAAATTATGTTTATGTTTTGTTAACAGGCATTTATCTGAAATTCATTAAGCCCTCCTGTAAAATGTACTTGTAAGTTTTCTAAGCGGATCTTATCAAGCTATATTTCAATTCCAAAACTATTTTCATCCATAGTTTCGTGACCACCGCTTTTATAAAAGCTGTTAAGAAAATTACTGGCCCGACGTCAAGATTTGGTAATTGAAACGCAGCTTGTTAATAATAACAAGCTGCGTTATATATAATATGCCGTTATATTTTATGACAAGGAAACCCGCGACAGCTATTTAATCCGACAGCAATCCGACTCTAAAATCCAGATATATGAAACCAAAATAAGGCTAAAACATCGTTGAGTTGCGTAGCGGTATTGGGTAATATTCTGTGAAACTGCTCAATATCTTATCTTGTATAAATAAACAGATAAACTTGATATATTATACAAATAATTATATCCTAGGTATATTAAAGTGCAAAATGTATACTGGCTTTGAACACTAAAATGGCCACACAGACGGAAAGCGACGACTAGATTGCGGGCACGTTAAACATAAAAATACTTTGAACAAAGACGTAGCGGGGAGTCGGTCCCGTCGACAGGCAAGAAAGATGGCAATAGACGTACTTAAGTCACGTGTATAATTGATTTTATAATTTATTCCGTGCACTAGAAATTTTCTTACACTAGTAACGTGTAATATTTTGAATAGAACGCAATAAAACAAAAACGCTAAACAATACTCATATAATTTGGAAAAATTCCATATAGGTTTCTTACATAATTTTCTTTCGTAAAGTAAATAAGCATATTGTTTCAATTAAATTTTTAAGCATTTTGTATGCTTACTTTTTTTCTAAAGATTTAGATCGGAAAAAGAGAACATCTAGGACAGGACTAGGTGGCTCAGTTGGTCAGAGCATTCCCCCTGTAAGGGACTGGTCACGGGTTCAAGTCCTGTCCTAGATGTTCTCTTTTTCCGATCTAAATCTTTAGAAAAAAAGCATATTGCTGTTTATTCATATATCTTAATAGCTATGTAAAGTTAATACAAATTCTTTAGTAATACTTGGGTTTGTATGAAAGGGTTAATGACAGTAAAAGAGGCTGTAGGAAGGAAGTGAGTAAGGATAGCGGCCGAAAGCGGGCTAATATCTCTGCCTATTCCGGAGGGAAAAGGCGTCAGTATATGTATATGAAAATAATTACTATCTTCTGGTGAGTGTTCGACGAGTCTACAACTAAACTATTACTTTCATTCACACAAAGGATGAAAATAAGACATTTATTACCATAGTTATTAAATTATCATTAGAATTTCTTTTTCTATTCCTACTTTAATAGGTTCTCACGTATAAAATATACCTGTGATATTTTTCGTAGTTCGTATCAAACTTTGACCCCTGAAACTTTCGAAGTAGCTTTGTGGAGCTCGTTAATTTGATTCCATGCCAATCCAGCTTAAGTAACAAACTTCGGGAGATCTATTTTCCATTGACAATCTGATGAGAAATACTTAACTGAAAATGTATACATAGTTGTCCAGTCAACAAACTAATATTGCTTGTTCGAAAGATTTACTACGATAGAATTTTCTAGATGTAATATCTTGAAAGTTTTGTAAAACATTTCTGGGAAGTTTTATAGTTAGCTCTTATCTTATTTTACGCTGGACATAATAGTTGATGATTGTTTGAACATAATAAGTTATTCATAATTTTTCTTGTATTTGTATTTTTGCTTGAAAGGATCGATGGTTGTTTGACACTATTGTTAAGCGTGGCTTTTAACAATTTAAGTGTCACCATAAACCTATTATGTTCCAAGGATAATAATGAAAATAATTAATCAGTAGAGCATGGTAGCGAAGCGCCACAAAGTAAGCGTGCCTATTATGCATGAAGCTCTTCCGTTCATTGATTGGGTTGAGTGTTATTATATTTTCTGTTAGGAAAGTTTCAGAGGCGCATGGTAAACGAAAAAAAAGCTCCCTTTTTTAAATGGGACCAAAAACATAGCAATATGAGGTTTAACGGTTTAACACATCTACCAAAGGGGTAAGAGTTTTTTTACAACCAAGGCATAATTAGTATCTCATCATTTGCATACTATTTTAACAAATATTTAAAGGGCTGCGGTTCTAAGTTTAGAAACTCTGATATTATTCTTATCCACTCTGTAAAACATACTTATTTACCTCTATTTCATTATTTTGTTCATTCTTTTAATAGAAGCAGTTATCGGTTTTTACACTTTCGGGTTTATACTTTTATCGACATCTAAGGTCGTATTTCACCAGTAAAAAATGCATTCAAGTTCAGCTAATCTGGGTTTAGTACGACTTGATCGTGGTTTTAATCCACTGGTTAGTATATGTGAAATTCCCTAAAGTCCTGAAAACTAAGAAAAACATGAATATATTTCTTCTTTCCATTTATTAAATTAAGGTCTCAGAAAATTATGATCCAGACTATTTACTGTTATAAACTTAGGCAAGGCTACTAGACTGGCACCAAGCCAAACCAGTGTTGGCTTGACTAATGGCATCGACACATATGATTTCTGGGGTGTAACCAGCGGGCCAATTCTCGTAATACGAGATTCTCGTATCTCGAGACTAAATTGAGATTTAATTGTGAACATCTATTTATTACGAGTATTGGCCCTCAGTTCTACTTTTGATTATTTTCATACAATAGACTCATCTAAGACGACGTCTCATCTTGGGCTGAGATTGCTATTTTCTTATTTTGTCATATACCAGAAGTTTTACTGCCATCACATACAACCCATATAATTTTGGTGTACAATCAAGAATCATCTATCCCTGCTTAAATACAGTTGATGTACGAAAATCGATAATCAAGTTAATTTCACTCACACTACACTTCAAATAAAAACCCGATTAATAATTCAGCGTCCTTGGTGACCCAGGCACTTAGGCTCTAGCGTCTCGAGTACCTACTGTTTGTATTAATAATTCTGCATCAATATATTGATGCTGTCAGAATCTCACGCTGATTAATCCATTAGAAAGACAAGACTATTAATTTTTGAAAAAACTGATTGTATGTAATGTTGTTTATGTAATTTTAGGGTTCCGTACCTCAAAAGGAAAAAACGGAACCCTTATAGGATCACTTCGTTGTCCGTCCGTCCGTCCGTCCGTCTGTCAAGACCGTTTTTCTCAGGAACACGTGAAGGTGTCAAACTGAAATTTATGTCTAATACTCAGGTCTACTGTCCCTTGGAGCTGTGAAAAAATCAAACTTCTAAGCCAAAGCAATCAAAAGATACGGCCGTTTATGCCGCAAATTTCTTCAAATTTTCGAAACTCGCACGGGAATCAAAACCTACAGGGTACTTCCCGTGAACTTAGAATCTTGAAATTTGGTACGAAGTAACGTCTAGATAAGAGAAGAAGAAAGAAGTACAGATAAAGGAAAAATTGCGAAAACTGTAAATTTTTAGTTACATCATATTATAAAAAATGCTATAATGTTATAAATTTCATTTTGCAATAAAAATACCATAACTATGACTCGATTGTCGTGATGGGTGAACTTTTACTTATATACCTACAGGTATGTACGGAACCCTCGGTGTGCGAGTCCGACTCGCACTTGGCCGGTTTTTTAATTAAAGTAAGGATAGAAGCAGGTTGCGAACTATTGTCTACCTACCATGGAGAGAAAAAGGCGTGAGTATACGTATGTCTGTATATTGTATGTATCTATTCTAGAACCCATAGTGCAATTTGTGCTCAGTTTGGTTGTAGAAAGTGGTGTGTAGTATATACTGGAATAATGTTATTAAGGCGTTACAGACTTCATTATTTGATATGAATTTCAACTTGATACCTTTTTTTTTTTTTTCGTGCGGAAATCCCTTCGGATACCCCCCCGCCGGCCAGCGGGGGCGGTTATGTCAGTAAAAAAAGAAGAAAAGAAGTCTTGTGAAATAGACAGACAGATGGTAAATGAGGTGACCGTATAAAAGTGTAAGTATTGAGGTAAGTAATTGAATAAAATCATACAGTAATAAGATCAGTTTATTTATTTTTTTAAATTTATTTACGCAAATACGTTCCTAATAGACATATTTTTGTCCTTTCACTCGACGTAGTGATAGGCTATTTACTTCAAAGCTTTTGTAAACCTTTGAAGGTGTTGCAGGACTTAACCTTTTACGTTTATGGAAAAAACGTATCTTGATTTTATTGCAGGAATACTTATATATTTTTTAAAGAAATTTAAAACCATGCTGACCAAGTTAGATTCTAATGGATCCAAGTGGCTTTGTGTTAAGCGTTTTCATTTTGTTGCTAAAATCGTAATATAATTATTTTGATCCTCATCGATTGAGTCATAAAAGTACAGGGTGTATTTTTTTCGGATCGGTAAGCGAGTTTGCGAAACACCTTTCTGGTGCGGGTTAAAATATTCCACCGTGTATATACATACGAGTTGTCTATGACACACAACGCCCGTCACTAGCAGTGAGGGTCGCATCTCTAGCGCGGGCGCTGGCTCGGCGCGGCGGCGACCGGGACGCCAAGACAGAACAGAACAGACAGGGGGCGCAGCAACACACGTCACCGCGCGCACTAAGTTGTCGGTCGGGTGCATTGTTTTATAGAACTTATATCATTTTCAAATCATTACAGTCCACTACTAAAGTTATTAGTATTTATTATTTACCATCCTATGGCCTTAACATGGTCCTTCGAGCCGGCAGGGCAGCTGACGGAAGGCACCTTGGTCGTCGTGAAGGACGACGCACTCCCACCTGCTCGTTGGGTCCTTGGAAGAATCACACATCTCCATCTAGGCCCTGACGGAGTCACAAGGGTAGCTGACATCCAGACAAGCACAGGCACCATCAGAAGAGCATTTAATCGGATATGCCCTCTCATTTGTGGCCCGGCAGAATTTCTATGACACACAACGCCCGTCACTAGCAGTGAGGGTCGCATCTCTAGCGCGGGCGCTGGCTCGGCGCGGCGGCGACCGGGACGCCAAGACAGAACAGAACGGACAGGGGGCGCAGCAACAAACTTCGACGCGCGCGCACTAAGTTGTCGGTCGGGTGCATTGTTTTATAGAACTTATATCATTTTTAAATCATTACAGTCCACTACTAAAGTTATTAGTATTTATTATTTACCATCCTATGGCCTTAACACGAGTATATCTCATTTTATTGGTTATGAGCACTGCAGCAATTTTTATTTAAGGATACATAAAATAATTATATTAACTAATAATATTAAATAAATCTTATAATATCAGAGTTATTAAAATATGCATGAAAACAATATTTGAAAAATAATGTTTTGTAATGATTCTATACTTTGTTCAAATTTTATTAATATCATATGCCCATTATGTTAAAAATATAAATAAAAATAAACTCGAAGGTGTTTTATTAATTCTGTTTTTTTTTAATATTAAAGGGATATTAAACAAATTAATATATCTCGCAATGAAAAAGAACCACTTATTTTCGCACACACACCTATTTTTTGGCAATTCTCCCCACCTAATTAAGGTGCGAACCTATTACCGTTATCGTGTACTTTTTTAGGACTTAGAGTCCATAAAATTAGTTTGGAATGGTGTATAGGCTACTTTTTATCCTAGTTTTGTTTTTATCCATTTTTATATATTTATTGTAACGTGGAGTATTTTTTCTCTGGCACAGCATAAGTCTGGGGCGTAAGGAAGTGTATTTATAGTAAATACACTTCCTTCTTCATCTGCCTGCCTTGTGCCTACGTAGTACCTTTTCTTTTTTTTTTGCGTGCGGAAATCCCTTCGCCGGCCAGCGGGGGTGGTTATGTTGGGCTTGAACCGACTAAAACCGCACGCCGTCTCGGGTCTTCAGATGCCGGTGTGTAAGGTGATCTACCCAAGATCTTATAAAAAGAAACATTGATTTTGTTTCTTCTTATATTTTAGCTGAATGAGAACAGTAGGTACATTATAGTTACTGAACCATATTGGCCAACAGAAGAAAGGTAGTATAGTCCATTGAAATGTTACATTTTTTAGTCGCCACCCTAGTCCCACGGCCGCCATCTTGAAAATAGGGGTTGAAATGGTTTTTACGATATATCTCTTAAACTATTTATCTGATAAAAAAAATTGTTACCATTTTTTGTTGCAAATTAAATTAATTCTGTACAACTTTGGTCCAGTAACTTTTTGTCGTAGAACTATAAATAAAACGGCGACGGTGAGTCGGCCATCTGCCGTTCTCAGGCCCCGATCATGGAGGTCGGCAGTCCCGGGCGTAGACGAGTCTGAGGCGTCCTCGCCGCAGACTGCGGTACTCGGGGGGCAGGGTTCTCTTCCGCTCCCTCTCTGCCGTCTCTTTCGCGCGCATTACCTGCTCGCAGAAAGAGGCGGTGGCGTGCCACTTGCTCCCGTCGGAGACCATGGCCCTCACCATGGTCTCCAACGAGAGAACGTCCACGCCCAGGATCGCAACGAGATCCCAGCGTTCACTCGCCCACGCAGGGCACTCCACCAACGTGTGGAGCGCCGTGTCTTCGCCAGGATCTTCGCAGTGCTGTCACTGCGGCGTTGTCTCCCGGTGGATGCGCCATAGATATTTACCGAAGCACCCGTGTCCGGTAAATATCTGGCACATCCAGTAGGAAAGGTCACCGTGGTGCCTCTCCAACCACTCCTTCATGATCGGCCTCACCGCCGCAATGGTGGATTCCCCCCACCATCGATGCTCAAGTCGCACCCTCCATGTCTCCATGAGTTCCCGGCGGAGCTGGGACCACTGAGCCCTGATTTCTCTGGGCTCCGGCCTATGGCTCCGCTCCAGCGCCTCCAGCGCCATTGGTACAACAACGCAAGGGCTCTCGCTTCCAGGACCCATGGAGGGGTTTCAGCTAGGAGACATGCCACCTCGATGGAGATCGTGCGATACCCCCTGATGCCTCTGACGGCCATCGCTTTTAACGGGCTGTTTAGAACAGCCACATTACGGGCCGCCAGAGTCTCCGTCCATACCCATAGCTTTTTTTTTTTTTTTTTTTTTTTTTAATAATACAAAAGGTAAATACATTTTACAATCTGTTTCATACCAGTAAACCGGAAGGGTTTGTATAGGTACTCACATTCGTACACATATATAAATAAAATAGGTACAATAAGTAGGTCTGTAATGGAATCACAAATGTTATAATATATTAGCTAAGAGTCTCATGCAGAGTATATTGAACATTATGTTTTTACAGGTAAGCATCAGTTCGCTACGAGACCGGCCGTTTGATAATAATGTATTAATTTGTAGTTCGAGTGTGCAGGTATCTTCGCTGCACCGTTAAGTAGGTAACTGTAACCGTTTTGTGTCAACAACACGAAGTTGGAGTTAACAATATTATACAGGCTGTTTGAAGTTGTAATAGTGATTTTTATATTTTACTTTGTAATTTTTCGAATTTATTTGTCGCAAGTAATCGTGATTAATTTCGTTCATTAACTTTGGAACTAAATATTCTATTGTCCGCCGTCCGTAGTAGTTTTTGAATCTAGGTACCTCTAACTTGTTCTTGGTAATATTTCTTGTGGTAATTTTATGTGATATAGGTACTTGAACGTCATTGCTATTGCGTTGCTCAATTAGCATATTCATTTTGAATTTCGTCTGAACGGGGAGTATGTTGCAGTATTTAAATAATCCTAATGGGTTGTCTTTGTATTTATGCCGTATTTGGTCGGGTACTATCAGTTTTAGAAATCTAACTTGTAGGTTAAGAATCCTATCAATGTGTGTTTTAAAAGTCCTACCATAGCTAGTGATGCCATTTGATATTATTGACTCTGCTAGGGCACTGTACATATTACGCAAGATACTATACGGTATTTTTGACTTGACAATATAAAATTTGGCCAAGATAGCTCGTAGTTTTTCACAAACTGAGTCTATGTGATAGCTCCAGTTAAAACGGTTATCTACCACAAGTCCCAGATAAGTGTGATATGTGACTTGATCGATCGTGCCACATGCACATGAGGTTCTACACGCAGCTTTATGTAGACAATCGTCACTGTGTGCAATTATTTGAAATGTATTTGCGGCTTTTATATGGCTTGAATGAACGTGTACAATTTTAGTTTTATTGGCATTTAAAACCAGACCAGCGTCGTGAGACCACTCACAAATTCGGGTGAAGTCTTGTTGTAGCCATTGCGCTGCTACGTTTATGTCCTTGTCAGCAACTAAGAGGCAAGTGTCATCGGCATACTGGTATATAGAACATTGATTGACTACGTGCTCCATGTCGTTGACGTAAGCAAGGTAATGTAAAGGTCCTAAGACTGAGCCTTGAGCCGTCCCTTCAGTTACATCAAAAGGATCACTAACAGTATCACCAATTTTAACGATGCATTGTCGGTTTTCCAAATAGTTTTTGCACCAAGATAGGAGTGGTCCTCGAATACCAGAGTTATCTAATTTTGTTAAAAGCGTGTTGTGCCTGAGCGTATCAAACGCTTTACTAAAGTCTATGAATAGTAGAATTATATGTTGTTTATCGTCTAAGTACTTGTTGACTTCGTTAGTAAATTTAGACAATAACTGCGTTGTAGATTTGTTTGGTTGGAAACCGTATTGGGATATAGACAAGACTTCGTTTTTAGAGTAAAAGTCGTGTATTTGGTTGCATATGTGTTTTTCTATAACCTTATCTATCACTGGAAGTATAGTAATAGTATAAGTAAGTCTATAGAGGCCTTTTGATGACCTGTAAGTGAGTTAAGTATTTGCCATAGTTTCCTAACATTTGTTTTGTTTGCATTGATTTCTTCCTTATAGTAATTGTTTCGTGATGTTTCTATTAATTTCCGAGTTTTATTTCTAAATTTATTATATTTTAGTCGTAGTTCGTTGTTAGTATTATCGTTTTTCCATTCTATTTATAACAGGTCTCTTTTTTTGCACATATTGATTATTTTACTATTTATCCAAGGTTGTTTATTTCTCTTACTATTTTCATTAATATTCTTTTCGTAAATAGATTCTTTGTAACATGTATTTAGTTTGTCTTTGATACAATTATAAATTTTATTCGGACACTCTGTATCATATATTTCACTCCAATCTATATTATTAAGTAACGAATGTAGCTTTTTATTGTTAATTTGTTGTATTCTTTTTTTACCATCCTGTATATGTGAGCGGTCAAACCCAACGCACGAGAGAGACACTAAACGGTGGTCCGCCAAAACAGTTCCGAGTGCAGCCGAGTATAGGTCTAACGAGCGCGTTCTTACGAATATGTGATCGATGCAACTACGGGTCGTTTTATTGTTACGCGTTTCTATTCTTGTGTAGTCAGATATCACGCTAGTTAGACCACACTCAGCTAAGCTACTAACGTAATAATCTCGAATGCTGTCGCATGTTTTCAAATCTATGTTTATGTCAGCTATCAAGAATGTGTCTGATAATTTGACCGGGTGGCTAGATAGTAGTCTTTTTGTTTCCTTTATGAATAGATGCTTACTTTCACATGGTGGCCTATAAAGTGCACAGATATTTGCGGTGTAGTTGAAGTTAGTGGTAATTTGACCGATGATGGATTCGCAGTGTATAGAACAGTGATCAATTGGTGTAAATACATGAGTGTTTCGAACGTAAATTATTATTCCACCTCCTTTTCTATTACTACGCAACTTACTGTGCATTCTATAGCCATTTATGTTGTACATAGAAACAATATTATAGCTTATGTTCACCTCTGTTAGGATAACAACATCAAGTGACATTTTAGAAGAATTGATTAGTTGGAGAATATTACTAAAGTTTTTCTTCATTGATCTAATATTAATGTGAATGATCTTTAGTTTGATTTTATATATTGACGGTAGAAACTTAAGAAAATCGTTAATATTTATACAGTCGAAAATTTCAAGGTGGTCTAGATGTATGACGTTTGTGCCTGTTTCATAAAGGAAATCTACTATCGATGAGTCGTGGTCCTATTGCCTCCTGTGAGCGTTTTTTGTACCAACTTTTCGACGTCGTCTTCAGACCTAATCACTTGGGCCTTATCCTTGTCTTCTCTACGGATTAATACCTTTCCATCCTGGAACCAGACATATTTATAGTGTTGTTTTAAGTGTTGTTGAGCTTTCCATAGTAGTGACTTATTAGCCTTGGACAGGGCACGCCGTACATTAATTTTTGAGCTAGCCGTCTCCATATTGGCATTTGGGATAAAAAAAAATACGGTTATAGTCTCTTTTTTGGAGGCTTTCACCCAGCTGCTTGCATGTTCGACTTGTTTGAGTTCCAGTTGTATGTGCCCGTCATTCTCATTATACCCTTCCAGGCGTCTAACGTTCACAACCTGGGATTTTTGCATATTGAGGGTTTCGGCTAGCTGGCTAGATATTGCTTCAAGGTTTTCATCTTGTATTTTAGGGATGCCTACCACCTCAATTATGTTATCAAGACGGTGTTGTTCAATGTCACGCAGTTTTATTTTCAGGGAACTAATCTCGAGATCAAGATGAGTTTTTTCATTAGAAAGGTGGGTACACTTTTTTTTCTAATTGGTGTATGCTCTTGTTTTGCTCATCGACAGTTTTTGTGAGTTCATCTATTTTCGAGCTGCAGAAGTTTAGAGATAGCTCTATCGGTCGCAGCTCCTTCTTCAGAATCTTCTTCATTTCTATAGTTATTTCTCTCAAAAACTTCTCCGAATTGACAGTATAGTTCTTCACGCTTCCGCTACTTGTCGCATTGTCTTCTTCTTCATCTTCTTCTTCGGGAATTATGAAGGATGACCGTCTGAGAGACGAGTCCCTATTACACTCACCACAGGTCCACTCCAGGCTGTCGCTATTACGGATCGCTGATAGTGCTTTCGCAGTGAGTCCGGAGCAGGCCTGACTTGCATGAACTATTTTTCCACATGATCTACACTCTAGCCCTGGTGATTTCTTGGTAATTGATTTCACACAGTTATCGCACTTGTTCATTTTTAAACTTTTTATTATTTTTTAAGTATCGTAGGTATGCACACGCGACGAATGTATGAAGTTGAAGAAGATAATTATGTTCGGTCGGAGATGTGGACCGAAGTCCCATCGGCTATCGAGTACGAGCCCAAGGGAGCACTTCATCGTGGGCTCGATGCCGATGCCCACGCCCCCTACTGTTATGTTGGTTCCCGCAGGTGCCGGGTTAGGGCGTGCTATAAACATTCGACGAGTTAGTAAAAACTTGATTAAGTATTCACTCAATCAACATTTAACTGAATTATCGAAATTATTAATAATATTTAAGAAATGCTTTTAGAATAGCCTTATATAACCGTTTGTGTTGTAGCCATAATTTCACCGTTTTGAGCTGGGATATGAATATGTTCGCGTTGTGCATTCCCTGCACACCTTATAATGCAGTGATTTTAAATTAAGATATATTTTTCTTGGCTTATGATAAAGCTTTAACTTCAGCTTATGTTCAACTGCAATTTCTCTTGCAGTTGAACAGGTCTAATAATCGTAAAAAAAACCGGGCAAGTGCCAGTCGGACTCGCACATCGAGGGTTCCGTACATTTTATAGACCTGAGTATTTGATATGAATTTCAATTTTATACCTTCACGCGTTCGTGAGAAAAGAAGTAGTAACTTTAAAATTTTCAAAAATATTTTTTATTTACGGTTTTCCGCAATTTTTCCTTTATCTGTACTATAAGACGTTACTTCGTACCAAATTTCAAGATTCTAAGTTCACGGGAAGTAACCTGTAGGTTTTGATTCCCGTGCGAGTTTCGAAAATTTGCGGAAATTTGCGGCATAAACGGCTGTATCTTGGCTTAGAAGTTTGATTTCTCCACAGCTCCAAGCGACAGTAGACCTGAGTATTAGATATAAATTTCAGTTTGATACCTCCACGTGTTCCTGAGAAAAACGGTCTTGACAGACGGATGTACGGACGGACGGACGGACAACGAAGTGATCCTATGAGGGTTCCGTTTTTTCCTTTTGAGGTACGGAACCCTAAAAAGCGTGTTCATCACATCAGGATGAGATAAATAAGTCCACATTAATAATTGTTAAAGTTATAAGGAAGTCCGGCCATGTTATAAAAAAAAGCGGCCAAGTGCGAGTCGGACTCGTCCATTAAGGGTTCCGTAGCAGCAAGTAACATAATAATGTTTCTTTTTAAATTTTTATATTTGAGTTGATTGAATTAAAGGTAAATTGCGGTTTACGATTTATGACGTATTAAAAAAAACTACTGACTAGATTTCGTTGAAACCAATTTTCGGTGGAAGTTTACATCATATCATAATCATGTAATGTACATCATATATTTTTTTTAGTTTTATCATTTTGTTATTTTAGAAGTTACAGGGGGTAGAAGTTACAGGGACACACATTTTACCACTTTAGAAGTGTCTCTCGCGCAAACTATTTAGTTTATAAAAAAATGATATTAGAAACCTCAATATAATTTTTGAAGACCTATCCATAGATACCACACACGTATGGGTTTGACGAAAAAAAATTTTTTGAATTTCAGTTCTAAGTATGGGGACCCCCAAAATTTATTGTTTTTTTTCTATTTTTGTGTGAAAATCTTAATGCGGTTCACAGAATACATCTACTTACCAAGTTCTCAACAGCATAGTTCTTATAGTTTCGGAAAAAAGTGGCTGTGACATACGGACGGCCAGACAGACAGACAGACATGACGAATCTATAAGGGTTCCGTTTTTTGCCATTTGGCAACGGAACCCTAAAAAACGAAAGTAGTAATAAAGTAGTATACTGGTGGTAGAAATTTGATGACACAAATTTGTCACAAAATTCGGCCGGGTGGGTACCACCGTGCACGATTGTGAAAAACCCTCCATAGTAATCAAATTTCGGTTTGATTGCGTTCAGGGGTCAGCAAGTGCATAGTCGGGCAGGGGGATTGTGGTCGCAGCAGTAGTGGGACCGGTGGGTGTCACGCGGTGCTGCGACGACAATCCTCTTCTGATGAGGCCGTCAAGCTGAGTGCCACCATTGTTAACATGGTACGTGTATGTAATGGTGACCCTCTTTCCTGAGACTTTACCTTCAGCTTACCATTAGGCAAGGTGAAGTCAAATTGACGTGTCCTAAATATAAAAAAAAAAAAATAGTACGAGCGGCTGGTGTATGCCAGGATCGTACTAACTGGAAAATTGATGGCTCTGTCGCAAATGGGAAGGAGGCGTGACTTTATAGTAATTTTTATTTACCACTTTAACTAAGAAGAGTATTTGCAAGTAGGTGTATGACGTATTAAGCTGGATTCAGACAAGATTCTTTGCTATTTAGGGGATGCTTTCGTCAGTAAGCTACTGCTGCTAAACTTGTCTAATGTGTATATTTACGTAGAACTGGCGAATCATGGGTGTGTTATACACCTCTGCCTACCCCTTCGGGGATACAGGCGTGAAGTTATGTTATGTTATGTAAATATACACATTAAACAAGAAACAACACATTTCATAAAGCCTCAATAATTCTATTCTATTTCTCTTTGTATTTCGTATTCAAAGCATACAATGCATTTCACCAAAAAGTAATAACTGCAATTTTATTCTTTTTCAGTATCGCGTGCAAACAATTTGATTATTTAACATTCCATACCATGAAATATATTCAAAATTACCGATCTAAATCTTTAGAAAAAAGTAAGCATACAAAATGCTTAAAAAAAAAAAAAATAATTGAATTAATTAGGCGGAGTCATCAAAAACAATGTTTAAAAATGACTTAGTTATTCATTGTTTCCGTAGTTCGCAAGAATTACGGTAGATGGCTCCAACGTCGCCTTAAGACGTATTAATGTATCGGAGAATTTCGAATATCTGGGACGTGTCTAGGTGGCTCAGTTGGTCAGAGCATTCCCCCTGTAAGGGACTGGTCGCGGGTTCGAGTCCCGTCCTAGATGTTCTCTTGTTCCGATCTAAATCTTAACAAAATTACCTAGTTAATTCGTACAACAACTCGTATATTATTATTATATCGAGGTAATGGTAAGACTGGAACGATTTTATTGGCAACTCTTACAAAAGTTAAAGATATTTCACAGTATACGCGATTTTAAGTTAGGGATATTAAAGCTACAAACTTGCTCAAAATTTTGTATTACTGATTACTGATAAGTTAATAACTGCCATGCCATTAATTTCACCACAAAACCCAGAGAAGAGGTGGCAAAGGACAAACATTTAAGTAGGTAGCTTTTAGGATTCCGTTGCCAAATGGCAAAAAACGGAACCCTTATAGATTCGTCATGTCTGTCTGTCTGTCTGTCCGTCCGTATGTCACACCCACTTTTTTCCGAAACTGTGAGAGCTATACTGTTGGAACTTGGTAAGTAGATGTATTCTGTGAACCACATTAAGATTTTCACACAAAATTAGATAAAAGAAACAATAAATTTTGGGGGTTTCCCCATACTTAGAACTGAAACTCAAAAAGATTTTTTCTTCAACTCATACGTGTGTGGTATCTATGGATAGGTCTTTAAAAATGATATTGAGGTTTCTAATATCTTTTTTTTTTTAAACTGAATAGTTTGCGCGAGAGACACATCCAAAGTGGTAAAATGTGTGTGTCCTGTAACTTCTAAAATAAGAGAATGATGAAACTTTAAAAAAATATATGATGTACATTCCCATGTTAACTTCCACCGAAAATTGGTTTGAACGAGATCTAGTAAGTAGTTTTTTTTAATACGTCATAAATCGTAAACTGCAATTTACCTTTCATTCAATCAACTCAAATATAAAAATTAAAACAGAAAACATTATTATGTTACTTGCTGCTACGGTACCCTTGATAGGCGAGTCCGACTCGCACTGGGCCGCTTTTTTATTTAAAACTAGCTGTCCCCCGCGGCTTCGTCCGTGGCATACTTCGCCCCGTGGCACCTATTTATCCCAAACATGCCTGTAATTTTTTTGTGCAATTTTTTAATTTTTTCTCTCCTTAAAAACAATCCTTAGACTTCAACAAACATTAAAAAAAAAGAATTGGTCAAATTGGTCAAGGCGTTGTTGAGTTATGCGCTTACCAACACATTTTGCGATTCATTTTTATATATATAGATAGAAGATAAGAAATGACGAGATACGGACGGTGTGGAATAGTGAAATGTATAAAATAATATAAATAGGTGTAGAATTAGACATACTAGTATTCACCAATAGGAGGGAATTACCAGACAGTTTTTTTTTTTATAATGGACACGTCAATATGATTTCATCTTACCTGATGGTTAGCTCAAGGTAAAGTCAGATAAGGCTTGATACTAGGTTACTGGGTACTATTAAGTAAGATCAACTGATTCCACAGCTCAACTACTCGTAAATTAGACTTATAAACAAATTCAAACTTGTAATATTACAACCTTTTTAACATTTTAGTTTAGTTATTGATATAATTTATATCCACATTATGGAATGGGCCTTTTCCAAAATGAATTTGCAATAAAAGCTGATACAAATAATATTATATTTTGCCTAATATATAATACATAAAAAACATCTAAGCTAAGAGACATCACGTGTCTCGTGTAACATCGTCACGTATTTTTATGTTTCTGTAATTTTGTATTACTTTTATTATCGCTTTTTCATGTAACGTGGTTCGAACAGGACTACGTGATACTAAAACCTTTTCTTTGCGTTCATTTTTTGTATTGCATTTTTTTTATTGATTTGTTTTTAATATGATAATGAAGTTTTGAAATGAATGATACATAAGTTTCTTTCAACAAAAAAGTTGCAGTCTGGTCAAGACAATAGTTTAACCATTTAGTTACACCAACTGTCGTCTTTAAAGGAAATTAACTGATGAATATCGAGTTTAGTATTTTTTCCTTATAGCCCGGAATAACTGTTTCTGTTTCCTTTTAGTCGGGATTACGGATTTAGAAGTCCACTGCTCTGAAAGAATCTAGAGACTGCAAAATGATCACTCACTTGCCATTTCACTGCTCCTCTCCTAACCAGATAAATACACCTCAAAACCCGAATGCCTCAAAATCTTAGTGCACGACTTCCTAAAATTATATGCGAAAGATTTAAAATCCAAGTACTTTCTTATACATTTATTAATACCTACTCATCATCCTCATAGCGATTCCCCAGTTGCGTTCAAAGTTTATATGGCTTTTCCAGGAGCGATTGCCGTCTGACCTCCCAATCCTGAAAGAATAATTTGCCCGGTAGATGGCAATAGGCTCGCCACCCTATTACATTGGGACCTTAACATAACTGGCGAATCGTGGGTGTGTAAGACACCTCTGCCTACCCCTTCGGGGATACAGCGTGAAGTTATGTTATGTTATGTTTGAAAGCCTCCACTAGAGCCTCGTCCGTTGTTTAGCAGGTCCACAGCCTTGCAGGTGTGGTTGTCTTGAGCCTCAAGGACGTTGGTAGAGCCCTGGCCACCCTTTCGCGCGCATTACCTGCTCGCAGAAAGAGGCGGTGGCGTGCCACTTGCTCCCGTCGGAGACCACGGCCCTCACCATGGTCTCCAACGAGAGAACGTCCACGCCCTGGACCGCAACGAGATCCCGGCGTTCACTCGCCCACGCAGGGCACTATACCAACGTGTGGAGCGCCGTGTCTTCGCCAGGATCCTCGCAGTGCTGGCACTGCGGCGTTGTCTCCCGGTGGATGCGCCATAGATATTTACCGAAGCACCCGTGTCCGGTAAATATCTGGCACATCCAGTAGGAAAGGTGACCGTGGTGCCTCTCCAACCACTCCTTCATGATCGGCCTCACCGCCGCAATGGTGGATTCCCCCCACCTTCGATGCTCAAGTCGCACCCTCCATGTCTCCATGAGTTACCGGCGAAGCTTGGACCGCTGAGCCCTGATTTCTCGGGGCTCCGGCCTATGATCCGCTACAGCGCCTCCTTGCGCCATTGGTACAACAACGCAAGGGCTCTTCCAGGTCCCATGGAGGGGTCCCAGCTAGGACACCTCTGCCTACCCCTTCGGGGATACAGCGTGAAGTTATGTTATGTTATGTTTGAAAGCCTCCACTAGAGCCTCGTCCGTTGTTTAGCAGGTCCACAGCCTTGCAGGTGTGGTTGGCTTGTGCCTCAAGGACGTTGGTAGAGCCCTGGCCACCGTTTATACATATTACACTATTACCAGAACATTATTAACCTAGGCTGAATTAATGAAATTTTGAAGCATATAGTGTGTTAAACTTCCTATAAAAATAAATTCCTACCTGGATGACTGGTTGATTTTTACCATTTAGTCGGTAAAAATGAACCATTTTTATATCTTTTATCTTTATATCTGCTAATTTTAATCACCTCCTTTCAGCAACTTGAATCCTTTGCGTAAATCTGTTTGCGTAGTTTACTGATTGGCAAACAGCAATGGTATGAAAGCCTAGCTCAAAATAAAATAAAAATTAAATAATAATTTGGTCAGAGCATTCACCCTGTAAGGGACTGGTCGCGGGTTCAAGTCCCGTCCTAGATGTTCTCTTTTTCCGATCTAAATCTTTAGAAAAAATTAAGCATACAAAATGCTTAAAAAATTTAATTGGAATAATAACAATAATTAATTTACTGGTGGTAGAAATTTGATGACACAAATTTGTCACAAAACCCTCCATAGTAATCCAATTTCGGTTTGATTGCGTTCAGGGGTCAGCAAGTGCATAGCCGGTCAGGGGGATTGTGGTCGCAGCACTAGTGGGACCGGTGGGTGTCACGCGGTGCTGCGACGACAATCCTCTTTTGATGACATGGTACGTGTATGTAATGGTGACCCTCTTTCCTGAGACTTTACCTTCAGCTTACCACCAGGCGAGGTGAAATTAAATTGACGTGTCCTAAATATATATTTTTTTTTTTATATCGGTATAATAATTTTTGATACAATATCATAACTTTTATTTGTATCTTATTTTAAAGAAGAAAAACCTATAGCTATTATCAGCTAATGTTAATCTTTAGAAAGTATATTCTAAATTGATGACAAACTCATCGAGATCGTATTATGACAACGAGTAAATATTTGAGGTAGATCATAGCAGCACAAAACCTATTAATGCAAAAAGAAGACAGAATAATTAATAACAATTGGCAAAGATAGTCTCTCAAAGAGGTCATGGAAAATATAAATATACCATACAGAATATAAAGAGATGACATAGAAACATACATATAAAGTGTCATTCTACTAGTGGAATCGCCCGGAAGCGAACCTTCAAAAGTCCGAAATGTATGGGAGTGACTTTATTTATTACAAGTGACATGTCGACAAATAATGTCACTCCCATTAATTTCGGATTGTTGAAGATTTGCGAAGAAGCGATTCCACTAGTAGAATGTCACGTTGTCTAGGCCTCCTGGTTGCTGATGGTTAAACTAAACTTTAGTTATAGATTTAAGCAGTTAAGCTAAATAGCTTGTGTTACGAGTGGGTTCACGTTAGTAGTGTAATGGTCAGAATTCGAACTCGGGTCTTTTCGATTATAAGGCCAACTCTTTAAGCTGCCGAGGCATAATCAATTACTCACTTACATATGTACAAAAACTGTACTGCACGTCTTGAAAAAAACCCAACGTTGAAGTCTCAAAAAATATTTTTAGGCAATATTTATGCAGTTTCATCTACTTATTTAGTCCTATTTTATTCACATTTTATAAGACATAAATAATATCTGAATGGGCTGTTCTTTTTTCGACGTTTTTTGAAAATGAAATGTAGCTATACCGATTTATCGCCCACGAAACTCCCTTTTTTTCGGGCCGAAATCCCCTCGGATATCCCCCCGCCCGCCAGCGGGGGAAATTATGTCGGGCTCGAACAGACTAAAACCGCACGCTGTCTCAGGTCTTTAGACACCGGGGTGTACGGTGCCCCGAGCCCCCGAAACCCCCTGTGTACTAAATTTCATGAAAATCGTTGGAGCCGTTTCCGAGATTCAAATTTCATATATACTTATATACATATGTATATATAAAAACATATATATACAAGAATTGCTCGTTTAAAGGTATTAGATATAGGGTGTATGGGGCCCTACCAAGACCTTCAGTGCCATTCCAACCTCACCTGCCGATTCACGGGTGAGGCTCTGGTGAATGTTTTACTCTCGGGGTTAGTAAGTCATTCGGCAGTCGCCCCCAGTAAAGCAGCAAGCAGCCTAAACTAAATAAAAGTGAAGTAAGAGTTAGCGGACCCTGGGCTCCGAGGTAAACTCCTCAGGTGCAACCGTGAACCACGCTAAAATAATGATGAGTTTTAATTTTACGACCTCTGTGGCGTAGCGTAGATTCCCGCTCAGTGCAATTATTTGTATGCATGAATATGTCTATTTGCATTGGTCTCAGTGTTTCTATGTAGAAGAAAATGTATATAAGTATGTTTATCCGCATTCTAGAACCCATAAAACAAGCTAGTTAAGCTATACTTACTTTAGGTCTAGATAGCGCTGTGTAGCATGTCGTAGAATATAGAATAGAATAATTATTAGACATAAATAATCTTGCTAATGATTAATGATAAAATGTGAAAGTTGTGTAGATTGTTGTTCCTGTGCGCATACAGTTGAACATAACAAAGTCATGCGTAGATGGCTGATAACCATGGTAACGGGTCACTGTAACCGATCTCGACCGGCTCGTATGATATTAGGTAAAGAAAACCGGCCATGCGCGAGTCGAATTAGCCATATAAACCTGAACTATGAAAGTACCAAAAAATGACCTAAGGAAAAGACAATCTGAATTGACGAAATATCTTATAACTGCTGTCTCCAAGTCTCCATGCATCGATATAGGTGGCAGTCAGTGTACTAACTGCAAATAAGTTTCTACTACCAGTGCTTCCTACTAGTTATGATTTATGGTGTCGAAACGTGCACACTGATGGTGGGGTTAGTTGACAACTCAAAGTCGCACAGCGGGCTATGGGGTAAACTATTCTTCAATATACAGTTGCCTTTAATACCATCATAATAGCAAGTTCCTTCAAGATATAATTATATTACTTTACAAAGACCGTAATTTCAAAGAATTTAATTTTGCTACGATAAGGATTTATATTGTCATACTAGCTTATGCCAGATTAGATTATTTGTCATATCTCCGGTTCCACTGTACGAATTGCAATCAAACATGTGGCAGATTTTAAGTCTGACCAATCGAAAAAACCGCAACAAAATCCGTTCAACAGTTTTTGCGTCCATCGCGAACAAACAGACAAACAGACAAGAATTTTATAATTTATATTTTTGTATTCAGAAACCTTAATTTAATAATTTTGTTTTTTTAAATATTTCACGGTACAGACACAATTAATTTACAAATTTAAAATTGTAACAGATATTCTTTTAGCGTAGTGTGTTATAGAAATACGAATAAAGAACTACCTATTATCATTTACCACGACACTCAGAGCTCCACACTCGTGTCAATACATAATCCGAATAGGGTGCAAATACTTCACCATTTAAGTTACTGAAGGTTTAATTGAACACTATGTTTGTTGTACGCTTTCCCTCTTGCCGCATTACAGAAGAAACAAACTACAAAAGACATATCAACAATAGTTTCCCTTCTTGTACAAATAGTTCTGAATACTTCTCGACAGTTTCTATTACTGAAGAAGAATGAACATACACATATTATTATAGTTACATCAGAAAAAGTACGGTAGATTTACCGCTAGCAAAATACTGATTCATTGGGAACAATTTTTGTGCAGCCGTCAGTGTGTAATTTCGAGACTTTTGTTAAACTTTCCGTAACTATTAGTATTTTTAGATTCGATATGATAATTTTAAACAGTTTTATTTATTATGAAACTGTTTGAAATTATCATATTGAAAAATAAATACTGTTTAAAATTATTAACTTTAAATATTTTTGTCTTTTTTAATTTTTTTTTAATTTTAATTTTTTTTAAACAATATTTATATATGACAGATATATACAGATATAATGAATATACCTTGGCCAATTCTCGTAAAAATACCGCCCAGTTTCGGTGTAATCTTGACATAATCTCAGTTCAGTCGCATGACAATCTATTTGAAAATCTGAGGACCCTTTTTTTATCAAAAACCACCGCCTTGTGTTCCGGGATTTGCCTTCAGGATCCGGTGGGATGTGGGAGTACCAGGGTGGTGAAACACCACGCGTCATATCCAAGGTCTGGAGTGAATCTCGGAGTTCAGATCCCGAAATCCGAATTCTGTTGTTTGGAATCCGGAAACTAAATCCCGGAATCTAGAAACTGGGTTTCGTATCCAAGACTCCGGATCCTGGAGTCTGGATCCCGGAGTCCGAGTACCCGTGTCTGGATTCTGGTTTCTGGACCGCGGAGTACAGTTAATTTGTTACCTGTTTATTTTCATGACAACTAGTTTGTACATACTTTATTGAGGTTTTATTACATTAAAATTAATAATTACGCTTTACTGTGTTACTGTGCAATTAATAACATTTTTAAATGCGTCCTTAAGTTCTGTTACCTTTTGAAGTTCGACTAAAGTTCAAATGACTTTAGTAAAACATTTATAACATGCGATTATGATCAAACGAGTGAATTAGTTCATTTAAAAAGATTTAAGAAAATTAATGCATGGTTCGCGTTTCTAGGTTTCAGATACCTCAAAAAGAGAAAAGAAACCCTTTTAGAATCACTTCATCGTCGTTTGATTGTTAAGACCGTTTTCTTAATTTATTATAATAATAAATAATATATAATATAATAATAAATTGATCTAATCGCAAGGTTTACAACCCCGGTGTTGCATAAATTTATACAATCTATACGTATAGGCTACGGTATATGTATCAATTAGCCTATTGCATACCACTGCTGGTTATAAGGCTTCTCCTAATGCACGCCATAGCACCCGATCCTCCGCCTCGCGCATCCAGTCTAACCCAGCTACCTTTTTCAGGTCGTCCATCCATCTTGCTAGGGAACGTCCTACCTTTCGATTACCGACTCGCGGTCTCCACTCTAGGACTCGTATATGTATAGGCTAGTAATCCATTGCTCTCAGGCTACCTTTATCCTTAATCTAATTCACATACAATTACAACACAATGAAGGTGAACCTTAGGATATAACTCGCAACACTATAACACAAGAAAGCTATTCTTAAAGGAATTATGTAATTGGTTTTATGTGCAAGTAGATCCGTATCATACAACATTTTGTTCTAAATCTATTAGGTCCATTAGCCAGGGTTTTTTCACTAAAGTAATATATTGTTCAAAGGTTCTAATCATGCGATCGCGTGCTCGTTGGAGGGTTGGCGAAGTAAAATGACCGTTGCCCGCTGAGCAATTAGCCAAGTTTGATTGAATGGAATAAGTGCCACTGAGCACTTGTTTTTGTTGCCGTTGCGGCCTTCGGTGACTCTTCTTTACGATAGCATAATGAAAGCGTATAAATGTAGCTCACGTAGGTTCTATCGTATCTGACGCCTCATACTAATGCATCAGATTTTTGATTGATAGGTCAATAGCGTTTTGGCTAAGGTTTTATTTTACGATCGAAATTTGCCAGGCTTCAATTCCATCCAGTACATTTATAAGTAGCACGCTGTTAATTAATATGACTCTTATGTTGATTTTAGATTAATAGAACGGAAGTAATATAATAAATATATTATGTACAACTAGTAGTCCAGTCAAATCAGACCAAAAAATAGGAGTGAAGGTACTATAGTTTTCACCCAGCTCAAAATTGGTGGGATTGTTCAAAACACTATAATAATTTAAATCTAAAAAATCCTCATTGATCCGATACCTGAAAAAAAATTTAGTCAGGGTTCGTAAACGGGTTTGAAACGGTAAGTTTTATTATAAAATTAGTTTTGACAAAGTGTTGTAGATCAGATAAAGGTCTAAAGGCTGAAGGTGTCTAAAGGCTAAGTTAAATTTTGTATAATGTTACATGTGACGCCATCTGTTATGATCTATCAGAATTAATTTAGAACCATAAGTTGAACACAGATGGCGTTGTATTGGAATCCATCATTCCTAGATTGCGGTGTTAAGAGTGTCCGCAACTAGTTTATAAGCAAATTTTTGTAATTAATCAATTTGTCTATTAAACAGACTTGGAGAGTACCTTCAAGTGGGAAACCTGTTTATTTTTGTTTGAATTCCCCTTAGCCACTTAGTTTCCCGGGGTTATCCATTGTCCTTTCAGACGAATTATTTGGCAAGGTACTTTCAGGTGTTACATTGTAGCATTGTAATTGTGAGAATTACAAAGGGAGTAATTCTCACATCAACCTGGTATTCCTCGTTTACGACAATTGGGATCCGTAGCAGGAGGTGCGGAAAAGAAACACGGCAATACAAACAGTACCAAGACGGAGGGAGGAGCTCTCTGTTCTGGATACAGACGATGGACTGTCGTAAGGATACCTGTCAAGGAATTGAGTGATTGTGAAGATCAAACCGTGAGTACTGTTGTCAATATTTATCAAGCAAAAGTGAACCTTATTTCCATAGTCAAACTAACTTCAAAAAGCAGTGAATTCTAGTTTCAAAAGTGATCAGCATTAACTGAGTAGTAAAAAGTAACATTAATTTCAACGTTAAAGTAAAGAACTTGGACACTTGTGATATTCAGTTATCTAATGGACTTAGACAAATATCTTGTGTGCATGCATAGACTTAGTTATTTTTAAGGCAAGAACTGTTCAGACGGGGAATCCATGCCCGATTTTGCATAGAATTTAAAGTTAAAAATACTTAGAAAATTTCGTGTTTGTTTACATATGTTTTTTTGAAAATGAGAATTCTTTTAAAGTTGAAGCTATTGTTTTGAATTTATTTACGATTTTTTTATCATATAACATGGCTTTGTTAACATCACTAGTTACATTGCAAGATAATATTTATAGTGGATTGTCAAGGGCAAAACTTAATCATAAAAAATCACCTAAAGATCGGCTCACAACACAGTCTATTGAGACCAGACTACAAAATGTTGTAGACTTATGGTCTCAATATAATGCCAATCATGTAACAATAGTTAAGGATAGTAAAAGCGAAGAGTTGTTGTCTTCGCCGTATACTACTAAGGAATCATATATTATTATACGACTGAAGAATTATACATTGGGTTAAAATGTGAACTAAAATCTGCTTTAGATAAAATTAAGGAAAGTATTGCATCTCGGATACTGAGTTCGTCGCCGATGAATAAGTCAGAAAATAAAATCTTTTCAATCAAGCTACCGCATACGACAATTCCCACATTTTCGGGAAAATATACTAATGGCCAACGTTTAGGGATTTGTTTATTTCGGCCATTCATAAAAATGACACTATTGATAAGGTACAAAAGCTTCTCTATTTAAAAACTTATTTATCCGTTGAAGCTGAACAGCTGTTAAGAAATATTCCTATTGCTGACTCAAATTATGAAAGAGCTTGGAAAATTCCAAGCTCTATATAAAATGTTGATGTAGAAATGATGTTAATACTGGTATCACGATAAAATAATAAAAAATACCTATCGCATTGTATACTCAGAAGATTATTAAGTCAAAGAAATATTACAAGTGAATCAGCTATTGGTTAAAAAGATTTAATGGATACTACTACAGATTGTTTGGAGGCTTTGGGTAACTTGGGAGTTAATCATACACATACTTAGTAATATTGAGTGTGATGACCTACCTACATTTAAACAATTCAGGGAGTTCTTGACAAGTAAATACAGAGCATTTGAATTTTTAGATACAAAGCCAATTAGAAAACAAAATGATCAGATTAATAAAACTAAGGCATTTCACATTGCTACCTTGTCGTGTATCCTCAAATTGTAAGGACGCCCATAAAATAAAATAAAATATATGTCCTTGGTGGGTGGAATGTCTATAGGCTTAGTTAAATTTTGTATAATGTTACATCTGACGCCACCTGTTATGATCTATCAGTATTAATTTAGTACCATAAGTTGAACACAGATGGCGTTGTATTGTTGTCCATCATTCCTAGATTGCGGTGTTAAGAGTCTCCGCAACTAGTTTATAAGCACATTTTTGTAATTAATCAATTTGTCTATTAAACAGACTTAAAGAGTACTTCCAAGTGGAAAACCTGTTTATATTTGTTTGATTTCCCCAACCACTTAGTTTCCCGGGGTTAGCCAAAACGTCTAGATACTTTTTTCCTAAGAGCCACCGTTTCTGAGATACAAAGAATCAAAAAGTTAGATTCTATTACAATAAATAACTTTTTCTTCAATTCTTCAATATCACAAATCCTTCCAGAAGTCAGTTCGATCCCGTATTAGGTTCCTATAAGTTACAAATTAAATACTTCAATTTTAGATTTATTTGCTTCTACCATTGCGAATAGTTACATTCTTGCTTGCTTCATGACTACTGCAACTGTACAACCATCACATGAATTTAAATAATTCTGCCGTAGGTATACACTGTTATTTATAACATATAGAAAATTCACAACGATAGATGAAAATAATAAATAAAATAAAAAACAAATTAAAAAAATGGCAGTACATGATATTGAATTCATAATTTAGTAAGCTAGCGTCTACACGTACATATTGGTTTCTATAAGACTAGGTCACATGAATTCTTAATAAGAATGGACAATATGTACATAATAAAACATGTTTCTTGACGCATTAGCACAAACAAAGGGAAAACCCCGCAACTGTACCAAATGTTCAGATTTATGCAAACCTAGGTTGTTAAACCAAAAAGAATTTATAGGAAGCGAAGTTATGAGATTTCTGTTATTGGAAGGAGTTGATTGAACTATCAGTGTAATGTTCTATGTTGAAGTGACACCCATTTTTTGCAGTCAAAACCTTCCAAAAGTCAGTTTGATTCCGCATTACCTTGCACGTTCTTAAAAGTTACAAATTAATCCACTTTAATTGTAGATTTACTTGCTTCTACCATTGCAAATACGAGTGGTTTCATTCTTGCTTGCTACATGAGTGCTGCAACTGTAAAACCATTAAATGAATTTTAGTAATTCTGCCGTGGGTATAAACTGTTATTTAATACATACAATTTATAAAAATTCACAATGATAGATGAAGATAATGAATAAAAATACAAATTCTAACAAAATTGTATATCATGAACCACTAAAGCTTAAAACTAATAAACGACATCTCGAAAACTTGTCGGGGAAATACGGGGACACCGTGGTTCCCAAACCCGAGAGGGCCATCTCGAAACCGGAGATGGCCCAGGGTCAGTCGGGGTGCGAGGGATATGCTCTATGGGCAACCTTACACCCCGGCATTTGTAGACCCGAGACGGCGTGTGGTTTTAGTTGGTTCAAGCCCGCCATAACCGCCCCCGCTGGCTGGCGGAGGGGTATCCGAAGGGATTTCCGCACGGAAAAAAAAAGGTACGCAGCGCGATATAGATATGGCAGTGCACGACATTGAATTCATAATTTAGGTAGCAAGCGTCTACACGTAAATATTGGTTTCTATACAAGTAGGACACCTGAATTCTTGATAAGAATGTACAACATGTACATAATATAACATGTTTCGCAACGCATGTCTTATTAGCGCAAACAAAGGGAAAACCACGCAACTGTACCGAATATTCAGATTTATGCAAACCTAGTTTGTTTAACAAAAACGAATTTATAGGGAGTGGAAGCGAAGTTAGAAGATTTCCGTTATTGGAAGGAGGGAGGTTCGAGTTGATTGAACCATCAGTGTAATATCCTGTGTTGAAGTGACACCCATTTTTCGAAGTCGTTGAGAAACGGTCAACAACAAATCGATTACCGTTACACGTCTATCATGAGTTCCTTCAGTTTACAAATAGTAAAGTGCTAAATGATAACTAAATATGGAAACGGTCTTATTGTCATAGGTGTGTACTTTCTTTTTTTTGTTTAAATATCTCTGACTTAAGGAATATTTTTAAGGGTTCCGTTGCCAAACGACAAGAAACGGAACCCTTATAGATTCGTCATGTCTGTCTGTCTGTCCCTCCGTATGTCACAGCCACTTTTTTCCGCAACTATAAGAACTATGCTGTTGAAACTTGGTAAGTTGATATATTCCGTGAACCACATTAGGATTTCACACAAAATAGAAAAAATACATTAAATTTTTGGGGCTCCCCATACTTAGAAAACATAGTGCAGGAGTTTTTCACAGTCCAAAATTCGACTTCCTCTAAGTAAACTTCGTAAACTGGCGTAAACTTCGGAACTACTGCACTTATTGGAAAAACTCTTTTACCATTTAAAATGTACATTATCCCCGATGGTACATGTAAACTTCCACTGAAAATTGGTTTGAACGAGATCTAGTAAGTAGATTTTTTTAATAGTCATAAATCGTAAACCGCAATTTACCTTTCATTCAATCAACTCAAATATAAAAATTTAAAAAAGCATTATTATGTTATTTTCTGCTACGGAAGCCTTCATGGGCGAGTCCGACTCGCACTTGGCCGCTTTTTTTTAAACTGAATAGTTTGTGCGAGAGAAACTTCCAAAGTGGTAAAATGTGTCCCCCCCCCCCCGTAACTTCTAAAATAAGAGAATGATAAAACTAAAAAATATATATGATGTACATTAAATACCATGCATACTTCCACCGAAAATTGGTTTGAACGAGTTTAGTAAGTAGTTTTTTTTAATGCGTCATAAATCGTAAACCGCAATTTACCTTTTATTCAATCAACTCAAATATATAATTTTAAAAAAAAACATTATATTGCTTGCTGCTACGGAACCCTTAGTGGGCTATTTCGACTCGCACTTGACCGGATTTTTTATTAATTCGTAGCCAAAAAAATGATTACGTATTCACGAATGTTTGTATAGACAATACCTGTTAATTACTTTTTAAATTATTGAAATCGGACATTCCATTCAAAAGATATTACGAAATTAAAAATACGAAATAGTTCACTAGTCGCGATAACAGACATCTACACAGGCAGTGCCGCGGGCAACAGCAAAAATAAATTCATATTATACTCAGCGATGAAAAGATAATTTAGGAACATATTCAATTACCATTATTAAATTTAATGACATGTCCATATTAATGTCGTCCAAAAGGATATTAAATACTTCAATATCAAATGAAAGAATATTACACGCCATTAGTCCACAAAGTTTCAATTATCATTGGTTATTTTATTTTATTACATTTGATCCCATGCCTACCTTTTAATGTACCTAAATGATCTTGGGAGATTGAAATTATCGCCAATCTGTGTGTGATCTATATTTGAGCCAAGTACCTAGATAAAGTTTTTTTTTGGAATAACAACACAACTAATTTACCTGATTCCGATATTAAGCTCATTCATAATAATTTCCTTACACATAAACTACAGTTGTTAAAATAACAATTTTCATAACTTCGTTACTGTGTTAAGTTTTTTCAACAATTATATTATTAGAATTTTCCACGATTCAGTTGTGTGTGTGCGAGTTAATAATTACGAAAGTTTGAAAACCCCAAATTATATACTTAAGAATAAAAATCAAACACTATTAAGTATTCCTCTTTCTATCTGTGATCGTTTCTAGGGCTTTGTTAAGAAAAAGGCCGGGTTAGATAAGTTTTTGTCCTGCCATCCGTTTTACGCGGCCTGCGGAGGAATTCAAGAACTTGACATCTTTGAAAGATAATTATTGTTTATACGGGACTTAATCGGGTTAATAAATATATAATGGTATATATTTACCTCGACCATACTCGCGACCATGGGCGCAACATCGCGTCCGAAACGTCGAGGTAAATATATACCATTATATATTTATTAACGCGATTAAGTCCCGTATAAACAATAATTATGTGTGAAAATCGTGTAAGTTTAAATCAATATATCGTAAACCGGTACGGGCCGGATTTTGCTAGAGTCCTACTCGCGACCATGGGCGCAACATCGCGTCCGAAACGTCGAGGTAAATATATACCATTATATATTTATTAACGCGATTAAGTCCCGTATAAACAATAATTATGTGTGAAAATCGTGTAAGTTTAAATCAATATATCTTTGAAAGAAACAAAAAACAAAACCAAAAAAACCAGCTTGAAAATCCAATGACTTGAGCTTGAATGTCTAAGAAAGGCTACGCGAAAAATAATGCCTCGGGATCCATATTTCTTCTATTGAGGAATGCTGTCGTAACGATATTTGGAACGGCATCTGTTATATGAAGATCTTTCTATTTATCATCGTGTACCTAATATGTATGTGTTCTTGTCGTATCAAGGATTATACGTATAATTGATCATGATGTCAATTTTTAGCCTTCGGAGTATTACTATCTCAAGAAAGTACCCACCGGGGACCGTGAATGATACAAAATATATACTCCTTCCGAAACAATGCACATACGCCAATATTTTACTTTTAAATTGGATTAATCCCGCCATCATTCCCACTACTGTCTAGTAATCCACGAAAACACCGAGTAATGACACTCGGGAAGTTCCAGGGAAAGCGAAACTGTCTTACGCCAAGGAATAACCGAATCTGTATGAAAATTTTCAATTGCATTTTGTTGGGAACTACTTTATTACCAACTTGTCGTGAATTCTAAGTCAACTTTTCACTGAAAACAAGTACCTCAAAGTTGTAATTTGAGTTTTGAATACAGAAATACTTCAACCGGAGCTGTATCAGGAAAACATATAGATAATATTGATCAGAATTTCGTACATTATGATAACCTTGTGATTTTGTACGTTATAGTGATGCGAAACCCATAAATTTTCTTTCAAGGCCAATTCTCATAATATTAAACTATCACAGAATGAGAAGTGATTGAATTGAGATAAAATTATGAATTGAGTGAAAATAGGAATTCTGCTCATAAAAAACACAATCGTATTGTTTAGTCTAATCTCAATATAATCTCAGGTGAGTCACATGACGATCATATAAAAACGTCAAAGTTGTCATAAAAAGAGGGAAGAAAATACGAATTACGTTTAATTCGTATTATGATATCAATTATAAAGTCTAGCACAAAACCGATTTGCGCTTTTTTCATACTTCGGTCAATATTCGATTATTATCACGTTACATTCAATGTTGGATGTTGAAAACTTGTTTCGAGAATACCTTTTATGACATTTGTGAGATCGAGATTAGATCGAAATTAAATTTGGACCATATTTTTATTACGTGCATTTATTACCTTCTGGTCTTTTACGGTGATTTTGCTCTCTCAACCGCCGTATAACGCTTTTTTTTACGTGCGGTAATCCCTTCGGATACCCCCCCGCTTGGCAGCGGGGGTGGTTATGTCTTGTCTCGACTAAAACCGCACGGTGACCTCCCCAAGTGTCCGTTGCCGGGTACCCCGGGTAAGCCCTCAAAAGGATAACCCCAGGGTTGCCGGCGGACTTTGGCCGCCACCGCGGCATCGCCTGGTGGGGTCGGGTTTTATCCCGCTTCGGTGAGTTGGCAGGCGTGTGTAGGGCACACACGACACGCCTCCGCCACAGCCTGCTTTTGTAAGGACGGCGAGTCGGCCAACTGCCGTCCTCAGGCCCCGATCAAGGAGGTCAGTAGTCCCGGGCGTAGATGAGTCTGCGGCGAGTACGCCGCAGACTCATCTACGCCCGGGAAACTCGGGGGGCAGGGTTCTCTCCCGCTACCTCTCCGCCGTCTCTTTCGCGCACATTACCTGCTCGCAGAAACAGGTGGCGGCGTGCCACTTGGTCCCGTCGGAGACCACAGCCCTCACCATGGTCTCCAACGAGAGAACGTCCACGCCCAGGACCGTAACGAGATCCCGGCGTTGACTCGCCCACGCAGGGCACTCCACTAACGTGTGGAGCGCCGTGTTTTCGTCAGGATCCTCGCAGTGCTGGCACTGCGGCGTTGTCTCCCGGTGGATGTGCCACAGATACTTACCGAAACACCCGTGTCCGGTAACCATCTGGCACATCCGGTCGCCGTATAACGCTCAGATAATTTACTTTATTTTCTAGTCCCACCTTCTGGCACGGAATTCGAGTGCATAACACCGCGTCGTATCGCGAACTGTAATCAAATTGAATTCAGTTGAAGATGTTGATGGCTGGCCAGAGTGATTTAAATGCATATTACCTTACGTGCGTGTGTTTTTTACTGAAGTAGATTCATTGTAAACCTTATATATTATTATATTTCAGTGCATCGGTACACCACCGTGGAAGCGATCATGCGCGTTAGGCGCCTGGCGGAGGAAGTAGTCTCACGGGGTGGGGTGGTGGTGGCGGTGTCTCTCGACATCGCCAACGCCTTCAACACCCTACCCTGGAGCTGCGTTAGGGAGGCGCTCGTGTATCACGGAGTGCCTCCTTACCTCCGCCGCATTGTCGAGGCATACCTATCCGAGAGGGCCATAGTTTACCCGAGCTGGCTAGGGCCAGGGCGGCGAGAAGTGTCGTGCGGTGTTCCGCAGGGGTCGGTCCTAGGGCCACTCCTGTGGAACATCGGATACGACTGGGTGCTGCGCGGTACGTTGCTCGAGGGTGTCAGAATAGTCTGCTATGCTGACGACACCCTCGTTATGGCGCGGGGAGCAACGTACCGAAGCGCGGCACTAAAGGCCACGGCAGGGGTTGCTCAAGTCGTGGGTCGAATACGGCGGCTGGGACTCGAGGTGGCTCTCCACAAATCCGAGGCTATGTGTTTTCACGGGCCTCGGAGGGGGCCACCTGTGGGAACCAGCATAACCGTAGGGGGCGTGAGCATCGGCATCGAGCCCACGATGAAGTACCTTGGGCTCGTACTCGATAGCCGATGGGACTTCGGACCTCATCTCCGAAGTCTGGTCCCGAAACTGAGGGGGGCTGCGGCTGCGCTATCGCGGCTGATGCCCAACGTTAAGGGACCCAACGCCCCCACTAGGAGACTGTACCTGGGGATCGTGCGAAGTATGGCCCTATACGGGGCCCCCGTATGGGCGGAGACTCTGGTGGCCCGCAACGTGGCTGTATTAAACAGCCCGTTAAAAGCGATGGCCGTCAGAGTCATCAGGGGGTATCGCACGATCTCCATCGAGGCGGCATGTCTCCTAGCCGGGACCCCTCCATGGGACCTGGAAGCGAGAGCCCTTGCGCTGCTGTACCAGTGACGCAAGGAGGCGCTGGAGCGGGGCCATAGGCCGGAGCCCCGAGAAATCAGGGCTCAGCGGTCCCAGCTCCACCGGGAACTCATGGAGAGATGGAAGGTGCGACTTGAGCACCCAAGGTGGGGGGAATCCATCATTGCGGCGGCGAGACCGATCATGAAGGAGTGGTTGGAGAGGGACCATGGGGACCTCTCCTACCGGATGTGCCAGATGGTTACCGGACATGGGTGTTTCGGTAAGTATCTGTGGCGCATCCACCGGGAGACAACGCCGCAGTGCCAGCACTGCGAGGATCCTGGCGAAGACACGGCGCTCCACACATTGGTGGAATGCCCTGCGTGGGCGAGTCAACGCCGGGATCTCGTTGCGGTCCTGGGCGTGGACGTTCTCTCGTTGGAGACCATGGTGAGGGCCGTGGTCTCCGACGGGAGCAAGTGGCACGCCGCCGCCTCTTTCTGCGAGCAGGTAATGCGCGCGAAAGAGACGGCGGAGAGGGAGCGGGAGAGAACCCTGCCCCCCGAGTTTCGCAGTCTGCGGCGAGAACGCCGCAGACTCATCTACGCCCGGGACTACCGACCTCCATGATCGGGGCCTGAGGACGGCAGTTGGCCGACTCGCCGTCCTTACAGAAGCAGGCCGTGGCGGAGGCGTGTCGTGTGTGCCCTACACTCGCCTGCCAACTCACCGAAGCGGGATAAAACCCGACCCCACCAGGCGAGGCCGCGGTGGCGGCCAAAGTCCGCCGGCAACCCTGGGGTTATCCTTTGGAGGGCTTACCCGGGGTGCCCAGCAACGGACACTTGGGGAGGACACCGTGCGGTTTTAGTCGAGACACGACAGAACCACCCCGGGGGGGTATCCGAAGGGATTTCCGCACGTAAAAAAAAAAAAAAAAAAAGTGCATCGGTACAAAAAAAAACATTTACAATGCAACATTTAACTCCGATGCTACACTTTATTTGTTGTGAAAATCACAAACACACTTGATATGAACTGACAAAATGACTCATTGGAAATAAACTAAATAACAAGCGACGCTCACAGTCGGCTTTAATTTAGAGGAATGTATTGCTAACTTAACAACAAAAGTAATTTCAACAATTAGTTAAGTGGGTTTCATGAATACATACTACTTACTAAAAAAATGTTAACTTTGAACGGAAATTGATCTGGTAGCACAAATAGTCCAAACAGTAACTTCAAATTCTACAGCGTACTCTTTGTTAATGATTGTTTTGTGCACATTTTAGGAAGAACACACCGTTGAATGCTAATGAAGCAGCGACTCAGCTTTACCGGATCCAAAGTACTTTGAACCTCATTAATCATTGACAAAGGAAAATTGACCTTTCCTAGATTGCTATTCAAAAATGGAAGCTGTTATCACCACAAGCGCAGTGCGTATTGAATAGAAAGTAACTCTTAAATGTAATAGGTCCCGTATTGTCCCGCTCGGTGAACTTAGTGAAAAGTAGTTTCGATAGAAGAGATGGGTCGAAATTAATTGCAGTGCCTAGTTTCAACATAACAAAAGTTAAAAGTGCTGTTAACCTTATTTTTATACGTGTAAAATAATCATTTTTTTGTTTTGTGGAAAGCTCTCTATAAACGGTCACAATCGCTGAAATTTCGCTCAAGTGTCGGGGACTTTTCTTCAAGAGCTCTGGCCATTCTTCGAATATTTAATAAATACATACAACACTCTCGAGATGTGTAAGAACAGAAACAAATGGTAGGCTGTTGTCTTTGTCTATCCGAAGTAAGAAATGCGTCTAATTTTGTATCTACTTAAGCATGTATACTTACACAATTCTCTTCGCCTTCCCATTACAGAGTTATTAAAAAGCAAATGAAATCTGAGTATTTTCTACGTTATTATCGAATATAAATTCCATAATAACGTAGGGATACAAAAAACTCAGATTTGTAATTTCATAATAATCTTGTGTATTTCTTGTTATCAAGAAATACACAAGATTATTATGAATTTACACAAGAATTTATTAATAGTTATGAAATATCAAATAGGAACTAACAAATCTTATTATTTACTTTACTTAATACTTTGCTTACTTGGTATCATTGTATTCGTTCCACTTACCATTTCATTACAAATGCATTAATCTGGCCTTACTTTGAAGCCTTAAAAGCTAACATTTTAATACATTAATATTATTAAGGTTACCTACGTTACCATGTTAATTCAAAGTCCTAAAGCATGAATTACCATTTTCAAAATACAATTCCTTTTCAAAATACAATTACCAAGAACCTAAAATAAACCTTTCCGGTAAGTAATTAAGTTCATTTTTCAACCAAAGAATTGCATGTTTAATTTACACGAACTATAAGATCTATATTGAGTTTAATTTGTAGAGACAAGCACAAAGCCGATATCCCGTGAAGTTGGGTTATTCTCGTTTGTACTTAGCGATGTAGCACAGATTTAAGTAACGGTAACAAGCCCCTTTGGCATTCTTTATTAACATTTGACTAACTTAATTACATTTTCTGTTAGAAGTTTCGTGTTTTGTGATCTGTGGCTCATTTAAAATTTCAAAACATTTCTTGTTGATACTGTCGGAAGCTTACGCGAATATCACACATTGAAATAAAACTATTTTTGACGGATTCTATCACGATTATTTGATGTTATTTTATTATATACATTGAACCCGACGTTTCAGTTGCTTTTCAGCAGCCATGGTCACGGGGAGACTGACGATGGGGGTTGTCTTATAGCTTGGAGTGTAAGTTATCTCCAAGTACTCCATGCTATGCTGAATTGTTGGTGTTACTATTTACTCAGAATGGGCTTAGGGTGACATGAAGTCTTGTAGTATATTGATTTTGATTGGAATTAATTAAGTAAGGTGTTGTATACTCGTTGCATAGAGTAATTAAAATATACTTGTTGCGAATACATATGTAGCCCTACCTAACTTTAACAAACAACAATAAAGGAATTTAGCTATCTACACTACTTATAACAGTAAGTACCTATCTGTTTCAGATTATCTGTCATTTTAAGTGTCTAATTACTTTATTATATTCGATTACTTGCAGCAATATTATTATATTGTACGTCGCGATGTGGACATATGCTATAATGAAGTTATGAAAATAGAATGTATTTTGTGCCTATTTAGTTTAGTCTTAATAAACTGCCCTGGCATCGTATATAGTTTAGAGAAATCACAAAAAATATCTGTAAGAAAACATTAAAAACTCGGCCAAGGGCGTGTTGTACCATCTAATAGGTAATCTGTGGTATCGGGTCACAACTTAACGACAATACAGTTAGCATTGAGGTATAATATAAACAATGACTTTTAGATAATGTTGTGGATCTAATATTATAAGAATATATACGAATTATGTTCCTTTATACTATACAGATGGTAATCATAGGTCACGTAGACAAACAATAGACAAACTGAGAATTTTAGTCAACTTCAAGAACAAAACCGGACATCCATTAAAAAACTGTTCTTTTATTTAAATTTTACTTATTTGTAAAGATTGTATACATTTATGATGGATTAAAACTACATAATCATATTCTTATAAAGTTGATTCAGTTTTTCATTCAGTGATTCATTGTTACATTTTTTGGTTTGCGTGGAAATGAAGGTTTTTCATGTTAAACTTACATTATTTATTTGCCTGGATTATAAGGACATTGTTAATCAAAAGGTCACTTAACAAAAAGTAAATTAAGTTACTTCGTACTTTTAGCTTTATACTGTTACTATGTTAACGTGTACTATTGTAGTGACGTATTCTTTAACTAGGTCTGCAAGGCGAATCGCTGCTTGCAATGTTGAGCTGAGTGAGACATCGTGAATCAGATTTTGAAAATTTTGAACAGTGATCATTCCTCCGTGGCAAGTCCGATTTTGAAAATTCTTTTTGAAAGTCACAACTCTGGACATGCTTTCTGAGCGTGTAAAGTTTGGTCACAGTGTCTCGAGCGGTTATTATGTAAGTCCATCTGGATTTTTTTTTACGGTGATCATTCCTCTGTGGTAGCATCATTTTTTTCAAAATATATCCATAAACCTTACTCTGATTGACCTCTTTAATCATGCCAAATTTGGTTCTGATTGGATTAGTAGTTTAGGAAGAGACCCGTGACAAAGAAAATTCTTAAGTCTGGTATGAGGAGCTTTCGCTCGACTTCGTCTCACTCAGCTCAATGAACTAATATAAATAGAAAAAATCGGAATTGCTTTTTAACACATATAAATTCACCTTCAATCTTGACTATATTTACTTTTTAAACCGACTGCTAAGTCAGAGGACGCGGGTTCGATATCCTCTCAGTGCAGTTTTTTTACGTAGATACATACATAAAAGTATAGCGGCGGGATAGTTGCGGCGGTAAGCCCATCATGGAGGACTGATTAGAGAGGTAACACGGCGAGGGCCCTTGTGGCCCGGAGTGGGAGTCCTTTCGCTCGCCGTCTTGCTCATCTAAATCTATATGATTGATTGAAGTTGAAAATTTAACACTTTTTAGGGTTCCGTACCTCAAAAGTAAAAAACGGAACCCTTATCACTTCGTTGTCCGTCCGTCCGTCCGTCCGTTCGTCTGTGAAGACCGTTTTTCTCAGGAATGCGTGGAGGTATCGAACTGAAATTTATATCTAATACTCAGTTCTACTGTCCCTTGGAAAAAATCAAACTTCTAAGCCAAAGCAATTAAAAGATACAGCCGTTTATGACGCAAATTTCCGCAAATTTTCGAAACTCGCATGGGAATCAAAACCTACAGGGTACTTCCCGTGAACTCAGAATCTTGAAATTTGGTACGAAGTAACGTCTTATAGTACAGATAAAGGAAAAATTGCGAAAACTGTAAATTTTTAGTTACATCATATAATAAAAAATATTTTTGAAAATTTTAAAGTTACTATTTCTTTTCTCATGAACCCGTAGAGGTATTAAATTGAAATTCATATCAAATACTCAGGTCTAAAATCAGTTTTGTACGGAACCCTCGGTGCGCGAGTCCGACTCGCACTTGGCCGGGTTTTTTTTTAAAGTTGTTCAAATTCAAAAGGTCACGCCATAATTTGAAAACGACTTTACCGATGTTAGTCATCTTTTTACTTTTCTAATACTTTGTCGAAGGTTTCTACGAAATGAATAATAAAAAAGGAAAATTGGATAGACAATTTAAGAAAACTAAACGACAGTTTCACTACTCCCGATATTTCTACATTATACACACGGTAGTGTATAAGTACTAGAATTTACTGAAATATTAATATCTCTTTATTCCACATGCACTAAGCTAAGCCCAAATACATGGTACCAATATATACTATGGTGAATATGAAAATAACGAAAACATTATTACTATGTTTACGAGAACAAGAGACTACGAGCAATTGCTAAGTTTGTGTGGCGTGTGATAGTGTCTATAAATGCACAGGTATTTATGAAGCCGTTAATATTCTAACATCTAAGTGATACTAACATGCATCGTAGCACTTCACAGTTATATAACATGGTATACAACTACAGTATCTAACTCAAATACTAGAGTAGAAACACTAATATTATTCTGGTTCAGTAATGCAAATAGACGGGTTTGTGTCGAGAAATACGTACTGCTAAAGAGTGGAAAACCTGAGTTAACCTATTATCAATAAAATAACATAAAAGATAAAGAAAATACTATTCTCAGACTTGTATATAGCTTTTTAGGGTTCCGTAGCCAAATGCTAAAAAATGGAACTCTTATAGATTTGTCATTGTCTGTCTGGCCGTCCGGCCACTTTTTTCCGAAACTATAAGGACTATGCTGTTGAAACTTGGTAAGTAGATGTATTCTGTGAACTGCATTAAGATTTTCACACAAAAATAGAAAAAAAGAACAATAAACTTTGGGGGTTCCTCATACTTAAAACGGAAACATAAATTTCATCAAACCCATACGTGTATCTATGGATAGGTCTTCAAAAATGATATTGAGGTATCTAATATAATTTTTTTCCAGGCTGAATAGTTTGCGCGAGAGACACTTCCAAAGTCGTAAAATGTGTCTGTATGTAACTTCTAAAATAAGAAAATGATAAAACTAAAAATATATATGATGTACATTACCATGTAAACTTCCACGGAAAATTGGTTTGAACGAGATCTGGTAAGTAGTTTTTTTAATAAATATGGTTGGTAAATCGTAAACCGCAATTTACCTTTCATTCAATCAACTCAAATATAAAAAATTTACTTGCTGCTACGGAACCCTTCATGGATGAGTCCGACTCGCACTTGGACGGTTTTTTTTTACGTGTGGAAACTCCCACTGGCTTCACCCCATCGATGCCACCACTGTAAGGTCATCAGTTATGACATCCGAAGTTGACTGTATTACCTACTCTTTGGCTCACAGTGTGTTTTTGTTCGCATTTAATCTCCAATATTTCATTAGTGTATCACCTCACAATTTAAAAAAAAAACGACGGGTTGCTCTTCGGGAGTGCCGGCAGAAGTGAAAACATGAATATTAACGCTGTGAATTTTTGATATTTTAAAATGGTTAGGGAATAATTTTGAACGAATTGCTTTAAATTATCAAGTACTTTTTTTTTTTTTTTTTTACGTGCGGAAATCCCTTCGGATACCCCCCCGCTGGCCAGCGGGGGTGGTTATGTCGTGTCTCGACTAAAACCGCACGGTGTCCTCCCCAAGTGTCCGTTGCCGGGCACCCCGGGTAAGCCCTCGAAAGGATAACCCCAGGGTTGCCGGCGGACTTTGGCCGCCAACGCGGCCTCGCCTAGTGGGGTCGGGTTTTATCCCGCTTCGGTGAGTTGGCAGGCGTGTGTAGGGCACACACGACACGCCTCCGCCACGGCCTGCTTCTGTAAGGACGGCGAGTCGGCCAACTGCCGTCCTCAGGCCCCGATCATGGAGGTCGGTAGTCCCGGGCGTAGATGAGTCTGCGGCGTCCTCGCCGCACACTGCGAAACTCGGGGGGCAGGGTTCTTTCCCGCTCCCTCTCCGCCGTCTCTTTCGCGCGCATTACCTGCTCGCAGAAAGAGGCGGCGGCGTGCCACTTGCTCCCGTCGGAGACCACGGCCCTCACCATGGTCTCCAACGAGAGAACGTCCACGCCCAGGACCGCAACGAGATCCCGGCGTTGACTCGCCGACGCAGGGCACTTCACCAACGTGTGGAGCGCCGTGTCTTCGCCAGGATCCTCGCAGTGCTGGCACTGCGGCGTTGTCTCCCGGTGGATGCGCCACAGATACTTACCGAAACACCCATGTCCGGTAACCATCTGACACATCCGGTAGGAGAGGTCCCCTTGGTCCCTCTCCAACCACTCCTTCATGATCGGTCTCACCGCCGCAATGGTGGATTCCCCCCACCTTGGGTGCTCAAGTCGCACCCTCCATGTCTCCATGAGTTCCCGGTGGAGCTCGGACCGCTGAGCCCTGATTTCTCGGGGCTCCGGCCTATGGCCCCGCTCCAGCGCCTCCTTGCGCCACTGGTACAGCAGCGCAAGGGCTCTCGCTTCCAGGTCCCATGGAGGGGTCCCGGCTAGGAGACATTCCGCCTCGACGGAGATCGTGCGATACCCCCTGATGACTCTGACGGCCATCGCTTTTAACGGGCTGTTTAATACAGCCACGTTGCGGGCCGCCAGAGTCTCCGCCCATACTGGGGCCCCGTACAGGGCCATGCTTCGCACGATCCCCAGGTACAGTCTCCTAGCGGGGGCGTTGGGTCCCTTAACGTTGGGCATCAGCCGCGATAGCGCGGCCGCAGCCCCCCTCAGTTTCGGGACCAGACTTCGGAGATGAGGTCCGAAGTCCCATCGGCTATCGAGTACGAGCCCAAGGTACTTCATCATGGGCTCGATGCCGATGCTTACGCCCCCTACGGTTATGCTGGTTCCCGCAGGTGGCCCCTTCCGAGGCCCGTGAAAACACATAGCCTCGGATTTGTGGAGAGCCACCTCGAGTCCCAGCCGCCGTATTCGACCCACGACTTGAGCAACCCCTGCCGTGGCCTTCAGTGCCGCGCTTCGGTACGTTGCTCCCCGCGCCATAACGAGGGTGTCGTCAGCATAGCACACTATGCTGACACCCTCGAGCAACGTACCGCGCAGCACCCAGTCGTATCCGATGTTCCACAGGAGTGGCCCTAGGACCGACCCCTGCGGAACACCGCACGACACTTCTCGTCGCCCTGGCCCTAGCCAGCTCGGGTAAACTATGGCCCTCTCGGAGAGGTATGCCTCGACAATGCGGCGGAGGTAAGGAGGCACTCCGTGATACGCGAGCGCCTCCGTAACGCAGCTCCAGGGTAGGGTGTTGAAGGCGTTGGCGATGTCGAGAGACACCGCCACCACCACCCCACCCCGCGAGACTACTTCCTCCGCCAGGCGCCTAACGCGCATAATCGCTTCCACGGTGGAGCGCCCCCGGCGGAAACCGAACTGGTTGTCCGAATTATCAAGTACTATCATTTATGTGGTAACATACAATATTCATTTATTGCGCTATCGTACACAAAAATTTAACACTTCAGAACTATTACAATTATTTTACATTAAAAAGTTTATCTCTTAGAGAAATCAACTTCCATCAATAATTTCAACGACTTTTTCACCATCATTATTACCAGAACCATCATCACCAATGTATGTGTAATGTCACTCATTTTCTATCGCTACTTCTTCGTCACTTTTTTCATTAATAGATGCACTTTGTTTAATTTCCATTTTATATCAATAGATTTATGGCACAAAATAGAATAAATATTACAAAAAGTTATATGATGACAAAAGTGTTTCTTGGGCATCGGTCGGAATCGATCTCAGTTTTGACGAAGTCAACGACCACTCATTAGACAAACGCGCCACCAGGTTGTTAAGTACAGTGTGAAATTAGCGCTCCTATATTTGTTGTCTTACGATCAAGTCACGTGTTTACTGATGCGAGTTTAACCTTTTTTACCCATTACAAAAAAGTGCACAACGCCACTAAAGAAATGTTCACTACAAAAAAAGAAATAATTTTCCATAATCATAGTCAGTCGCAGAGCAGTCGCCGCCGAGGAGAGTTCTCCGCATTCGTCGGCTCCCGAACCTGTAACAATGAAGATGTCGACCGCAGTGATCGACGAAACGTTTGCAACACAAGTTTCCAATGAATCACGGCCAAACAGCCCTGAAGCAATATATTCTACATGCAACGCCGGCCGTGACACTCTAAAGATTTATAGAAATAATTTTCATTTCTTTATTTAAAACATAAATGTAGGATTTAAAATTTCATTGCTTTGTCACTTCCCGACCACTTTTGCCAGCAACATTTAAGCACTCGGGGTCTTGATTCAGACAGGTGCTTAATTCAGAACTTTGCCTACAAGCTATAACTTCATAGTATCCTTTGTTAACCTTCCGAGGTGAACTGAAGTGTTCATGGCTTTACACAGAGAGGGTCTCAACTTACTGTTATCACAATTTGTATTGCAGTACCATTCAATTTTGGATCATAAAAGGAGTTTGTTGTTTTTGTTGTTGAAAGCGTCGTCGGTAGCTTAGTGGCTTTACGATCGAGAGGTCCCAGGTTCAAATCTTGGCCATTACACTACCGACTCGAACCTATTTCTAATACATACAATTTAGAATAACTTGGTTAAGGGGTAAATAATTACATCCTTTATATTTGGTATAAATTTTTTATCATATGACTTTACTTATTAATCAACATAATATCATCACCAATTATGTGTTCATATTATGTGGCAATCTAGGAGGCCAAGTATGACTCACGCCACATTCTATTATTCGACAGGTTGTTCCCTCTCTGGCAGCTATCTCATTCGACGTGCTGATTATACATATTTAATAATGAGGCGACCAGAATATCCTCCACATTCTTCTCCCAAAGCGAAAAAGTTGAAAAGTACAACAAGTAATGTTATGAAAATTAAAATAATATAAAATTATAATAGCAAAGTCAATAGTTAAATTGGTTTTGAAAAGTTGTTAGCTGGTTTTGTGATTATTAAAGTTGTACAGATAGCATATCGCAATTTGTTTATTTTCTTTTTCATTTCTGGGTTCTCTCACCTGAACGCCGAGGTAACTTTTGGATCTTGTTGTACAAAAACAAAATATGAAAGTTTTCATTTGTCAATTTTATGTCATACTAGCATAGCCACGCGTTTTGACAAGCGTAATTCCTGATCCCGTGGAAATATCGGGATAAAAAGTAACATATGTTATTTAGGGAAAATGTACTAATACACATTACTTGTATGCTCAGCTTCAACCCTTGAACCAGTATTTATTTGATATTTGAATTGTATTTTTTGTATTAAAATAGAAATGATAAAAATAAACCTAAAACCAAAAGTTTCATCAGACTAAAATAAATATTCAGATATATCTTAATTTTTGTAAAATAAATGTATATCCAAACATAGTCATGGTACAGTAGTATTATAGTACAATATATTTTTACATAGATCAATCATTGTAAACTAGTGATAGATAATAGAGATTGTTATATTACATAATCTAACCAGATTAAATAAGGTTTGGCCCAATAAAGTACGAAATATTTCCATTCTTTCAAATGTATAAATCGACACCAGCAATTTTGTAGTCCAACGTTAAAATGTAATAACTTCTAAATTTATATATGAAGATTATGTATTGATTTTTTTATGGAGTTATTAATTATCGAGCGATGGCAAAAAGTAGGTTTACTTAGCGTTGTGTGTCATTTAAAATTTTAATTTTTGGGATTTTTTACACGAATTTATCAGTACATTATGTAAAACGCCGCAACAATCTAAATATTCTTGGTATGGATATTCACTGCAAACGGAACAACAAAAAGAGCTTCATCAGAACAACCTCGCATAAACTCGGAGTCCTGAAAAAGGTGAGACGGTTTTTCATGCCGGAAAAGCGGTGTCTTCTATACAAGACACAAATCGCGCGCGTATTATGATATGATTACTGCTCTCATCTCTGGTATGGCTCTGCACAGTGCTCACTAGATGCTCTCGACAGGTTGCAGTGACGTACTGTCCGCATTATTGGGAGTTCTGAGTTTACCAACACCCTTAAGCCTTCGCAGTTGCGAGGAGATATCGTCTCTTTGGCAGTATTTTACCGCCTCTACCATGGCGAGTGTTCCGATGAGCTGTTCCAATTGGTTCCACCCTCTCCTTCACTATACAGGACAGCATGTGACAACATTATCGGTTTCTATAATGATGACCCCCATTCCTGAAACTTTACTTCTGCTTCTGTTTACTTGGCACTAAAACGCAAAATGGCGGCCGAATTTAGAGTTAGCTTAATGTTAGTTACTGGTGTCGAAATAAAGGCAAAGGTTCAGTTAGCTGGAGCAGCAAAAGGGGTTGACTAATTAAATAATTGTGAAGTCTAATTTTTCAGTTTGTTTGAAATAAGGTGCACAATTATACAAAAGATTTTATTTTTAATTTATTTAGAATTTTTAATTGATTTGAATCCCAAAATACCCGGTTGATGGCAATAGGTTGGTTCTCTTTTAAGTGACGCTAAAAATATGACTGACGAAACGTGAGCGTGTAATAGACTTTTGTATATGTCATCGTTGTGATTATAACTTAGTGTAATTTATTGTCTGTAGGTATACATATTTGTTTGTTTGATGAGTAACCATTGTTCACATAATTTCCAAACCAAGATTATTCGAGTTGTAAAGTAAATTGAATTAACAATATTCCGTTCAATCGGCAAGGTGCGGTTTGCTAAGTTTGTCAGCATAAGCCTTAACGAACCATATTGTTTTTCTGTACGCAAAACGATTGCAAATTAGGAGAAGGCCCTTTGGTGAAACTACCGCCAGTCAAACTCAATTTAACTTTAGTTAACAATGTTTCACAAAGGACAGGAATGCTTAAAGATATTAATTTAGGTAATAATACGTCTAGAAAATTTAAATATTTTTATTCTTTATCGGCATTGTTTCTGTTATATTTTTATAAACATTGCTGTATTTTCAAATCATATAACGTATTCATTATAAATTAGCTGTTGCCCGAGGCTCTGTCCGCGAGGAGGTCGGTTATCTTTTTTTAGTCATATCTCTGATTCTACTTAACCAATTGCAATCAAACATACGGCACATTTTAAGTCAGACTAAGACCTTTTTGAAAGAAAAAATTGCATCAAAATCCATTTAGTAGTTGTTACGTCCATCGCGAACTAACAGACAAACAGACAAGGAAAAAAAAATTATAATAATGTGTTCAGTATCGTTCATTTAGCTTATGCTAGTATTTAGCCCAAGTATTTTTTTAAATAACTTCAGTTTACAGACACAACTAATTTATAATTATATAATAGTATAAATACATAATTGTAATGAATTAATAGACATCGCTGTATTTTACTAATAGTGCAGGTGCAGATAATGTAGGTCTTTGAAGTATTTACCCAAAGTAAGCATAGCTTTACTAGTATGTGTTATGGGTTCTGGAATGTGATTAAACACACTTAGATACATTTTTAGGCTTCCGTTCCTCAAAGGGTAAAAAGTAACCCTTATAAGATCACTCTCTTGTACGTCTGTCTGTCACTGTCACTACCAATTTTTTCAGTAACTTGTGGACGTAGCAAGTTGAAATTTATACCAGGCTAGCTGTTGCCCGCGACTTCATCCACTTGACATTCGGAATAGATCAAGGTATGTTTACTTCTGCAGTTTCGAGCCCAATATGTATTAGGTTACCTATTTCATCCTCGTATTTTTAATCATTTATCATGAAGATGATGTTTACATGTAACATCGAAATAAATTCTACCCGGTGCCCTAATATAATAGCGCGATGATATATATTATCAGCGGTTGAGTTTCTTATTAACTATATTTTATATGTAGGTAACACTATAGTTTTGAGATTTCATATTTTACAGCTCATCACCTTTTAGCTATAGCGTCCGAACGTTGATTTATCCCTGCTGCTCCTATCACACTTATAATAGCGTGATGATGTATAGCGCAGTCTATGACCATACACTAGAAGAATATTCACGCAAAATTTCAGCTGAATCTGTTCAGCGGTTGTCAAGTGATGCTCGGACATCGATAATAGGAGGAGACAAACAGATAAAGAGACAATAATTCTAAAAATTGCAATTTTTGCCATCGGTATTTTCATTTTTCATTTTTCAATGTACATTTTTCACTTCGTTAATATTTTTTTATATGTACAGATAATGAGCTTTATAGTTTCTATTAGGTGTATAAACAAGTTGAATTCCTGAGACGAGCTCAGCCGAATACTAGTGTTTTTTTTTTTTATATCTTGCAATGGTTCACCCCAGCACGAATCTATTACCGAAAACAGCAACTCATTAGCTCATCTCCTTCATACCCAAAACCGTGACAGAAAATTGGCAACGACGATGTCGACGACGACAACTCGACAGCAATAGGGCTTTTCTAAAGAAAATCCCTAAAAACACAATTAAAGATATGGGTAAATTTAGATTCCCGCGAAAACTTGTAAGTACCAAAATTTTCCTTAATTGTCTAAAAAAAACTACCTATTTTATTTGTAATTGTTCGTTCGTTTTGATAGATAATGGTACGGAGCCCTTTGTGCGCGAGTCTGACTCGCACTTGACTGTTTTTTTTTATTAGATACATACATATTGTACAAAGGAACACCCAAACCCATGCAAATGTTCATATTTATGCATACAAATATTTGCACTTGGCGAGAATTGAACTCACAGTCGTCACTACGCCATAAATCATAATAAGAAAATTCATATTTTAGAGCTTTTGTTTTATTATTCTACAGACATTATAACCCTTAAGCTTATATTATAAAAAGCCGTTTGCGATATTTTAGTTCATTTCACTCCATTTCATAAAACATACACGACCCAAATTAAATTTTTATCTCTTAGTGGTATGCATGATGGAGAAAACGATAATTATCAAATTATGTTGGTTCATTGTGGAACAACAGAATGACAGATTAAACCCTTTGCAGGCCCTGTATTTATGAAGGCCTACAAAGTTATTTACGACAGTGACTCCGCATTATTTCGCGATCACAAACCGTCAAGCCTAAAGTAACTAGGCCAAGGAATTTGTCGCAAATACGTCCCTAAAACTTAAAAGTATGTGGCATGTGACAGAAATTTGCTGTGCAATGTAAATTGTGAATTTCAATACTTACTGAATAAACCCACTATGTTTAAGTTGCGTTTCTTCAGCAGAGTGCAGTTGAGGCTAAACGTATGAATCAAGGCTATAAAGGTAGAAAAGTAACTCAAGGAAGTGTGGAATGGAGAATAATTCCATTCCAACCACTCAAACCCACTAAAGTTGTGCTTTATTTGGGTGTGTCAAGACCGTTAATTGAAACGAATACTTTGAACACTAGAAACAAGAGTTGTCTTAATTTACGGAAGATAATGAAACCCGTAAGCTATCAGTTACGTATTTAATAGAGTTAGATAGGCCTACAATAACTATTAATTACTAACCCAGCTGTCTCCACTATCTACTTTTGAGAGACATTGTATGTGACATTACATTTCAGTATTATTAAAAAAACTATCGCATCTTAAACAAATTTAAATCACAAATAAAGGCAATTTATCTCACATGTGTATATGTGAATATACACGCATATGTATGAGTTAGTAACGTTAAAATATGATCGATATTTTTCATTTCTTGATTCTCCTCATTGCTATCTACATTTGCCAATGCGTTCGTAACCAAACAACACACAATCAATAGCAAACAGGCTTAGGCCTAGAATCGATAAACGTGCCCATAAAGGTTGTGTGTTTTGTTGGCTGAAGACAGACAAATTGAAAAAACCGTGATGGACTGGATGCAGAACTTTCGAAATTGTTTCGAGTTTTAAAATTTGTTGTAAATCAGGCAATCTACTGCTTTTTAGTGCTTTTCAGCCTATATATTTTAGTACCCTAAACCGACGAGCATGCATGAAGAATGTTATGAGAGTGAATGAGGCGAGAGAAGTGTGTCAGGATCGTGGCAAATGGAGATCCGTGATCTCTGCCTACCCCTGTGGGAAACAAGCGTGATTTTATGTATGTATTTTTTATATGTGAAAATTTATGAAACAATTTTTGTAACTAAAAATGATTGGAATTGCAAATTAACGATACAATAAAATGTATCTTTGGTGAAATAAACACACGATTTATGATTGGTAATGCAAATCGTATGTTGAGATACGTTGCACTGAATTCTTATATCTGTACCTGGACAAATATTATTAATACTTATCAGTTATATCTACAAAATATGTAGATTTTACATAATATTTTCGAAGATTCGGTTTGGGTGGTTATAAAATGGTGGTGAGTATAAAAGTATTTGAAGTAACATGCTACACTATTTTATATAAAAGAAACACAGCAGAAACAGCAATGTTAAACTTTCTGTTTAAGAAGCAGTGGAGTACGGAAGCTACCGTATTTATTACTGTACCATCTCTTAAAGACTGTACACTATTGTTTTAGTTTTCTGAGATATTATACAATAAACCATTTCAGTTTTTATTTGTTTTATAAAGCTTTGGCGTGGTTGAAATTAGGCACAAGCTGTATAATAACACATAGTCTTATGATGCTATCGAATTTTTAACACGCTTTTATTATATACTAGCTGGCCCTCCCCGGCTCCCCTTTAACCCATGTATGCCCATAATTGAGCTGAGTGAGACGAAGTCGAGCGAAAGCTCCTCATACCAGACTTCAGGATTTTCTTTGTCACAGGTCTCCTCCTAAACTACTAATCCAATCAGAACCAAATTTGGCATGATTAAAGAGGTCAATCAGAGGAAGGTTTATGGATATATTTTGATAAAATTAATGCTACCACAGAGGAATGATCACCGTTAAAAAAATTCCAGATGGAATTACATAATAACCGCTCGAGACACTGTGACCAAACTTTACACGCTCAGAAAGCATGTCCAGAGTTGTGACTTTCAAAAAGAATTTTCAAAATCGGACTTGCCATGGAGGAATGATCACTGTTCAAAATTTTCAAAATCTGATTCCACTCAGCTCAACATTGCAAGCAGCGATTCGCCTTGCAGACCTAGTGTATTAGTTTCATATATTATATGAGAATCGGCGGGATTTGTTGACATTTAGGATTATTGCTCCACTCGCTTGGGTAATAGCGTGATGATATATAGCGTATGACACTCAAATATAATGAGGTTTTCTATTGCCAAATAAAGAGTTTCAAAATTGGTTCTGTAGATCAAGAGATTACCACCTACAACCTTACAAACTTTACCTCTTCATAATATTAGTATATTAGAGTACTTGTATAACATCGGTAGAAAGATATTATTTGAATTACGTTATATATTTTTTGTTTCCAAGTAATAAGGGTCGAACTTATTGTTGTATGCGGATACATTTACATACTTACCCACTGCCGATGTGGGGCTTTAAGATATCATAAGGTTTTGATTTGCTGAGATTACAATTATAAGGAGAGAGAGAGAGAGACAAAAACCTAGTGTTAACTGTAGCCGGAGAGCAAAAGTTGTTATTGAACACATGTCTTGGTTGTTAGCCTCTAGTAAATATTAAGCACATCATCAAAAATAGTAAAATAAGATAGGGATATTGGTCGTTTATGTTGAAAAGAGCTTGACTGTATATTCCTTCTCACCCATGTATAGGTAGGTACCAAATTACACTAACATTAGAAATAAGAATTAACGGCATTATTACTGATAATTACACGTTTTTCAGTTAGCTTTTGCACTTAGCCTATGTTAATTAATACTAGGTATAGCTCTAGGGGTCCTCAATAGCCAATTGTCTATGTTATTCAGTCACCTTGGATATACTTAATAATTTAATTTGATATACTTACTAGCTGATGCTCGTACCTTTTGGTCATATTTAGCCAATTACAATCAAATATGGCAGATTTTAAGTCTGACCAAGACCTTTCTGTTAAAAAAGCCGCATCAAAATCCGTTGCCGTCAGAATTTGAGAAGCTACATTTGTCGTTGACTGTAGCTATTCATAGCTATTCACCTTAGTCTAGTACTATGCCACCAACGTTGCTCAGGACATAGCTTGTAAATAAATAAGCATATAAATCTATACACATACAATTATTTATCCCGACTGACTAACTTATTGACATCAACGCAGAGCCTAAACCGCTGGAGCTACGAACTGGCAAATTCGAATGATATATGAAAGTGAAAGTGGACGGATGAAAAGATTTTTGGAAAATACACCGCTAAGATGATAAAGTAAGGGTCTGGTTTTGGTTGGGCCCCAAGAATTTTGGTATCATACACCCCACCATTTTCTAAGACTGCGCAGGCCATATTATATGAGTAAATACGAGTTATTGTTTGAGTATTTAATGTGCTAACATTTTCTTGTAAAGCCCTTTATTCATTATGTTTCAAGAATTAATTCAGAATATGTGTATATTATTAGACTTTAGACTCTTGCGTAAACAAATTCATTAGTAAAGTACTTCAATGTCAAATATAATTGCCAATTAAAGTTAAAATTATTAAAATGCTAGATAAATTAATGCATTTATATTAAAACTAAAGAGAAATATATACGTCGAGTATCATATTTGAACTGTAATTGAACAGGTATAACGAAAAAAGGTCATTTAGACGGCGCTACGCTATACCTACTAATTATACTATAGTTTTTATTACCAATGCATTCGGTAAAGGGCAGGTTGTACTTCAAATATAACGGGTTATTAACATACTTGTTGTGGGAATCGTACGCGTGCTGTAAAACTCCCTTACCGCTAACGGAGATGTATGATTTCACTAAACTTGGTATAAGGATAAGACAGTATAAATACAACAAAAACTATATAGCAACATAAAGTTAGATTGGTTAGTAAAATCATTGAATACTGTTACTCTAACAATAAGACAATGGCTGCTAATTAAAGTTGCCAGAAACCCACTTGCCAGTACTTAGAGTAACTGAACTTCCAGAATCTCTCTTATATTTTTCAATTGGCCTGAATGAAACTGCTGCTCGGCTTTATGTCCCGAGATGAAGTGTTATTATCAAAAGGAAGTATAATAGTTTAAATACAAACAGTCTGACTAGTTCCTAGCTTATTCTACATTATCCATTTCAATTTTGCGTTCCGCCCGCGTACTTCTATAGTATTGGTATCTAGTTATTCTTGGATCATTATATACCTGATGGGGGGGTGTCCCGTCCCTTCCTTTTGCTGATTTCCGACCTCCACACAAGGACTCGCTTGCTCCAACAGACATCGGTCCTTCGGAAGATGTAACCAGCTCACTGCCGCTTTAGGTAGGTTACGTAGGTAACTTTGGTTCTTTGTCGGATGAACTCATTACGAATTTTAATCCTGCAAGGAAACATGCTTGGAGTTTCCATAGCTCGCTCCATAACCCACCGTGTAACTTTTGTAGACTAGCAGTGCCATATTCGGCGCTATAAGTCATAACAAACAGGATGTACTGGCCGAAGACCCTCGTTTTAAGAAATTACGTTAAGGTGGCAGAGAGATATGATACAAGAAAAGTTTTTACAGGGCCAACTATCCTCACATAACAACGTACATTTTAAACCCCTTTTTTTTCAAATGTGTGACAAAAAATTTGCATGCATTTTCAGTAAATGTGAATTTACTGAAAATAATTATAAGCTCTTATTTAGGTTCACCTGTCCCGATATTTGTCATCAAATCTTGCAAAGTAAATTTGAACCACTTCTGATTGAGCTGAAATTTTGTGCACGTGTGTAAATTGCGTGACAATGCAATATTATGATGACAAAGTGCTGATCTGATGATGGAACTGAAAGGTGGCCATATGAACTTCGTAATGAAACGACACAACATCATCGAGTTTGGGCTCGTTTGAAACGCCTTGAAGAGTAGTTTGTCTTACAATAGTAACCAGGGTCTGATGATGGAGCTGGAAGGCGGTCAAAGTAACTCTGTAATAAAACGACACAACCATATTGAGTTTCGGGTCGTTTGATTTTAAATTTTTAGTTTTTTTTATTGACAAGAACTTAATATACCTAAGCTTATTTGTTAAAAGTTATTTTTTTAATTTTACTTATTTGTGACCCAATAATAGTAGATTATTTAAACTCCATATACCACATACAATAAAATGTAATTTTATTCAACTGCGAATGACGATAACGTAAACTACGGACTCCAGAAAAGCTCAAAACTACAAAAACAAGAAACTTTATTGCAAAAACATTGCGAAAAACCTCGTCTAAAGTAGTGTTCGTACCTTTTTCGAACTCCATAATCCTAATCTGTTCTTGCTCCACACTCATTGGTTAAAGAAGGTCGCCAGCTGTGTTACTCCGTGTAGTTTATTATGTTCTCTTAGTACATAATTATATTCGCAACTCGATACTACTAACTAAGAACAAACTATTCTGATAGTAGTTAAATGACTTAGTGTCGGTAACTCAATTTTAACTGTTCCTTGGTAGTTTGTACACAAAAGTATTATATATTTGATTATTTGACTGCATAGCGTAGGATACCTATATCGTCACCTTGCCTTGTTCTTGCATTTCAGTGTAGTAATTTCAAATTACACATGGGATAACTTATAAATAATAAATAAATATTCTAGGTAAGACATTCTACACAGCGCATTCTAGACCCAAAGTAAGCATAGGTTAACTAGCTTGTGTTATGGGTTTCAGACTGCGGATAAACATACTTAATATACTTATATTCATTTTTTTTGTAAAAACATACATATTATATATAGAAACACCCAGTACCCCCTGTCGTAGCAGTCGAATGCACTACCGCTACGCCACAGAGGCCCTTCACTCATACAGAACTTCACTCATACATGATACACAGTGGTGAATTTTAAATCTATTCTAACCAGCGAGGCAGAATATAGTTTACCAGGTATCTTTCCATACTCCTTACTCTCATTAAGAATTTCTTAAAAGAAAATCCCTATGTGACCAGAGAATTGAACCCGTGACAGTCCAAAGTGAAACGAAATAGCGTTGCTTAAGGTTTAAAAGTGTAAAGAACACTTGCATTGCAAATATCGACACTTCTAGATATCCCTAGATGACGTCCTAATATACTTTTGGAAATACAAACTCTTAGTTTTTAATAAAACTAAGGGTTAGTTATTCCAAGTCTCAATAAAACCACTTTATTTCATCAGTCTGAAGAGTCTAAAGCCTAAATTGAATTATTATAATAGAATTATAATAATTGAAAATAAATGGTTTTATCTGTTAGAAAATCGAATCATCTGTTTCCAATACACGATTCTGTTTAAGACGGCTAAGGGTTAGCGCAGATTGGAGTCAAGACAGTCTTAAGACAGACTGGGATGGTAAAACGTGTGCACAAGTCCGGTCGTCAGGTTACCAAGTCCCGCGTGCACGTTTTGGTTCCAAGACTGTTTATCTTTTCCTGGGACTTCCCGAGTGTCATTACTCGGTGTGTTCGTGGCTCACTACTGTTGATCCTGGTGTACAGGATTTACAGAAGTGGGAATGAGAATGAGATGAGTTCCAAAAAAAGCTATATTGCTCTGCAGAATGTCCTAGAATATATATTTATTTATTACTAGCTGATGCCCATTATCGTTTTTTTGGTCATGCCAGAATTCTGTTCATTTAATATAATCCAATTTTATTTTTAAATAACTCCTCTAACACAACTAATTTACAATATTCAAATAGTATAGATTTGTACGACGGTGTAGAAGATCTCTTAGACACTTTTTCATTACTTCAGCTTTTGTAACATTTCATTCAAAGACATAATTCAGTTATGTCGCCACTTAAATACATTCACTCAGTAATGAAACAATGCTTGTGTATCTATATGCTCCATCTCCCTCAGCGCGGAGAGCCATGGTCGGCTGACCGCATCCTGGCTGGCACAATGCGGCTGGCTGCAAGTGCGTTGTGAGCCTTACAATGTCTTGTCTCTAATGAGCCATCAGCAGAAGCATATTATAGTATTGAATGTTGATATAACAAATTTATATTTTTAAACAAGAAACCACTAAGTGAACGTAATTCAACCAAAAATAACGACATTAATCAAAATACCCCTTACGCAGCTTGACCGGGTTCTAAATTTGGCCTGTTTCAGGACATGTTAAATGTCTTCGAGTGTAGTCCTCGTGTGACAGTCCTGGCACTACGGTCTTAATTAGTTCCCGAATAGTTGGTGATGTAACGATTACATTAGTAAATATAAAGAATTAATTGTTATTTAGAAGTAATGGTAGTTAGCGCCATCTGTGTGACCCGGCCACACTAAGGTGGTTGCAATCGATGTGGCAGTCTGTAATAAGGCCCCGTCAGAGGGCGTATGTTATGCGGTCGAATTTCATTCATTGTTATTCATTGTTATGGAATATTCCAGTTCGAAGTTCATCACCTGTATTATTCTCAAAAGGTCTAGAAATATTTGTGTATAAAAGAGTGATCGCAGTGACACGATTTATATTTGTTGTTTAAGAGGTCATTAGTCCTCTACTCTGAGAATTTATTGTCTGAAGTACTTGCTGTGAATTGCAAATCATCTGCAATTTTAAGGTTATAATTTATGTGTGTGTGCTCCCAGATTTGATCTGATAAGTTGTTCTTTTAATTGCCGTTAATCTATTCGCATAATGGAGATCTGTTATTGATAAATGCTGTGTATATTTAAACAGGGTCGTTAGTTTTGGGAGAAACCCCTTATACAATTAAAAAGGAAAGATAATCTGAGGTGTCAATCGTGCTGTCGTGGAGGCCTAGGCCTTGGGCAAGCTGTTCAATAGGGAGGCTCCGGAATCAGCTTTGCCGGAACCCAACCACTGACAGTCGCAAGATTACTTGAACTGGAAAAGCTCATGTATCCATTCCTATAATTATTATTGCATATATTTAACTGTGCCAATAATTGGGTGATGCTGCCTTTTGGGGAGGATTGTTATATGTGTTGAAAATTGTTATATGTGTATGTAAATGTCACTGTAGATCTTCTAAACTAACTTCTTCTATTTCTATATATGTCTATATTTCATGTGTAATACTTCTGTGTAACCCTCTGTGACTCTGTGTTTTCTGTGTATGCAAATATATGTATGTACAACTGTGAGTTGAGTTTCATTGGAGATCAGCTGACCTGTGCACCACCTAGAACCTCTGTTAAAGGCGCCCTGGGATTAAGACACTCTGTAGCTCACCTGGACTAGCCGGTGAATAACACTAGCCAGAAATAGTGTTACAGTGATTTGAAATCCTTCCGTATTACCGTAGGGGTACACCAAGGATCTACCCTTAGTCCATTTCTGTTCGGTGTAGTATTAGGTGGTTTGTCGGACAGTATCTGAAACTCACATAAGTAGCCTCCGTAGTAGCTTATGCACACTCAAATTTGAAATTTAATGCTTATGATGAATTACAAAAAGAAAATATGAGTAAGAAATTACAATTAATTTGAGGGTTGCCTTTGTCCGACAGTAGCCTGTAATATACTATTTTTTTTTTTGATTTTTAATTTAAATTGTTATTGATTGACTAATTGTACATTAATTACAATTTAAATTTAAATTACTCTTGATATAATCTTCGAGTTTCTTCTTCCAGAATGTCCTAATCCTATATTCACCACGTAAGATGATTTTTAACAGTGTGCTAAAATTTATTGATCGGTTTATTATTAAGCGTAGCGAGCCGAAGGCGAGCGAAGCGTCTTTAGTTTCAAAGATGCATTTCAAACAAATGATACTCCTCCGAGACCGTTTGACCGATCTCGACCAAATTTGCCACGGTGATCAAGTAGACATTACTGAGTGTCGTAAGGGGTCGAATGTCCAGATCGGTCTTACCATCGAGGAATAATCAACGAAAAACCAAATCAATGGAAAAAGTCGACCGGTCACGTTGACCTATTGTTGGATAGGCAAATCTCGCTACGCTTAAGTTTGGGTTGATTGCCAAGCTGGCAACCGTCCTAGTTTTTATCTGTCCCTGTTTTCCTTATAAAATACATTTCGCGCAATAACGTAGCATATGGATATTGCAATTATGATAATAAATTGTAAATAGAAACAGCCGACAAACGCCATAACTCAGTAGTAAGACTTCCGCCTCCTTTGACGATGTCGTAGCACGGTGTAACTGACAAAGATAAATATATGCGCATAAATATAAATTTCACTTCTGTCCTATTTTAACTTTAAGATTCTTTCGTAAGGTTTCATTCCTAAAAACGACAAAAATGAGCCCTTATAGGATCCATTTTTTTTTAGCGTGTGGAAACCCCCACGGGCTTCACCCCATCGGTGCCGACAAAGGGGTGGGCGTGTCGGAATCGGACCGACTAAAACCACACGGTGTCCTTCCCAAGTGTCCATTGCCGGGCACCCCGGGTAAGCCCTCGATAGGATAACCCCAGAGTTACCGGCGGACTTTGGCCGCCACCGCGTTCTCGCCTGGTGGGGTCGGGTTTTATCCCGCCCACTAAATATATACGTTAAGTGCATTTTATGAAATAGGTAATTTTCATTGGCATAAATAAAACCTGCAGAAAGTAGAGAAGTAGTTATTAGACCACTATTATACCCTAAAACGGGTAATAAAGGAACCTCTTTTCGGCTGTTAAGTACAATGGAGGTAATTGGCCTAATTGCTACTCTATTGTGCCCGGTGATTTGGGACTCGAATCATGTTGAAATAAATTCACCTAATTTCTTTTCGGTGAAGTTCTATATATATTGTATGTTAATAAGTAAGGTTAAAGGGACTAAAAGTGAAAAATAATTAAATTACATATTTAATTCAAAAGACAAAAACGCTCATAAGACTTTCCTGTTGAAGTAGGTGTCAAATCCATGGAGTAGAAACCACATGTAGTGCGTCACTACGGTTACACATTCAATTAAATGGCACGGGGAGACATATGATGTGGCAGACTACGCGAGTTGACCTATCCTAGAATTCTACCTAATAGTTCTAATACCTCTTTGGTTGGGTACCGACTTCAACATGAAAGGTAACCACTAAGCTTATTGAGATCGTGTGCCTACTTCAAACCCAGGACTCACAACATACCTAAGGAGTGCATATTAAAAAAAAAACAAAATTATCTACATCTATCTATCTATACTATTATAAAATTGTTAGTTACTCGTGTCTGTACATTGGAGATATTTAAAAAATATCAGTTATGTTAAATTAAGGATTCTGAACACAATACTATTTTGTTTGGAATTTTAGTCTGTTTGTCTAACGCAAGACTACTGAATGGATTTTCTATTCTACTAACGACTTAAATGTGCCATATGTTTGATTTCAATTATTTAGTAGAACCAAAAATCGATCACCGACGTCCGCGTGGGCGGAGCCGCGGGCATCAGTTAAATGAAAGATTCTGAACATGAAAATATGCGTGTTGCACACGCGCATCGGCCGCGGTAACCGATTCCCATCAGCTGGGCCGTGAGCTCGCCTGCCACCTGAGTGGTATAAAAAAAAATACTGAAATCCGCGCGGGCGGAGCCGCGGGCATCAGCTAGTACGTCACAAACACAAATTTACAAACATAAATTATATTTTTGTGTTTGTGTAAGTGGACGTATACTTTTTAAGGTGTATAAAATTCATAGCAAGTTGGCAAAAACAGTAATTGCACTTAAACCTTGCGACCAACAAGGAGGCTTCATTAGAACTAAATGTTAGCACTGAAATTTCTTAAAACTAGCGCTACTATTTAATACATTTAAACGAGTAAATCTTGTATATGTATATCTATATTTATAAAACAAAATCGTGTTAGTGATGAGCGGAATAAACTCAAGAACGGGTGGACATTTCCATGACATTGTCTGCTTTTTTTCGGTTACCCAGGTAGTAATAATAATGTGTACATTTTAGTATTTAATATGTCTTCCCGCATATGAACCCGACTAACTAAACCTACTCCAGCCAAGCAAAATTACTTCTTAAAGTGCTACCTTATGCTGTTACGTCTGCAAAATTTTATACTTATATGGTAGTCACAATTAAATTTGTAAAGTTCCATTTGCACACTGATTCGTTCCATTTACGTAAAATGGCCCATCATTTGCATCCAATGTGATTTAACGATATTTAATAGATTATAATTGAACTAATTGTGACAAATGCTTCTTGTTTTTAGTTTCAGAGCAGTAGTATCAATGGTGTGTGTGTATTATAGATTCTTAAAAACTATGGTTTCATAATAACTGTTGGAAGCGTCGTCGGTAGCAAAATGTAAGGCTAACCGCACGCACTGAATAACATTGACAGTGTTTATTTTATTGTCAATATTATTGCTTGTGTGTGGGGTGTACCTTTTTTTAACGTGTGGAAACCCCCACGGGGTTCACCCCATCGCATCGGTACCAACGACGGAATGGGCGTGTCGGAATCGGACTGACTAAAACCACATGGTGTCCTCCCCAAGTGTCCATTGCCGGGCAGCCCGGGTAAGCCCGCGAAAGGATAACCCCAGGGTTACCAGCAGACTTTGGCTGCCACCGCGGCCTCGCCTGGTGGGGTCGGGTTTTGTACCGCGACGGTGCGCTGGCAGGCGTGTGTAGGACACACCCCTTCAATTTAGAAACCAGACTTCGGAGATGTGGTTCGAAGTCCCATCGGCTATCGAGTACGAGCCCCAGTAACTTCATCGACGCCCCCTACGGTTATGCTGGTTCCCGCAGGCGGCGCCTTCCGAGGCCCATGAAAACACATAGCCTCGGATTTGTGAAGAGCCAGCTCGAGTCGCAGCCATCGTACTCGACACATGACTTCACCAACACCTGGCGTGGCCTTTAGCGGTGTTCCTTACGGTTTCAATTTCACTTTCATTTGGGTTGCGGTCTCATTAAAACGCCCGACGCCAACTCACCGCCGCGCCGTGCGCCGATTTACGGTCTTTCTTTCGTCTAGATATATGACATGCACGTTTAATTAAATTATGTTTTATTATTTTCATCGAAGATGAAATAAAATTGTATGTACTTTGTTATTGCTAAAAAAAAATTATAAAAGTATCTAGATTCACAACTTCACATGTCACAAGTTTCGGCTTTCAGCCGACTCGCCTGTCTACCGCGTATTACCTTAATCCATCAAAACATACGTGTCTTGAGAGTAAGATTACGCTAAGGCATTAGGAGTATACGCATTCACATAATGCTTAAGTTTTTTTTAAGTATCCATGAACAATAAAATATATAAATAAATAATCTACGACATACTAAACAGTGCATTCTAGACCCCAAAGTAAGCATAGTTTAACTAGCTTGTGTTATGGGTTCTAGAATGCGGATGAAAATACATATACAGGGCGTCCCAAACTTATGGGACATGAAGGGGAAGTACCTTAAATATCGTAGATAGTGTATTTTGCTGAAAGAAGACTTTCATGTTCCATAATTTTGGGACGCCCGGTAGGTATACTTTCTTTTTATAAATACATACATATTATACATAGAAACACCTAATGCAAATAGACATATTCATGCATACAAATATTTGTACTGAGCGGGAATCGAACCCGCATCCCCTGTCGTAGTCGAATGCACTACTGCTACGCCACAGAAGCTATCAATAAAACTTCAAGTTTAAAGAAAAACCTTTATAGATATATCATCAAAACAAGACCTACTTAAATCGAATAACAATTAATCAGTCGCTAAATCATAAAACTAAAATATAGATGATATAAAACATCTATCTAATTTTCAGACAAACAATTTAAATAGACATTCTGCAGTCTCCCTCCTCCCTCCTTCTATATGCTTATTAAACTTTTTAGAGTTGTCATGTCAAATATAATAGTTTGAGATTTAAATTTGAACCCGTTTACATAAACTTAACAACCCACCACCCATCAGGCTGTCAGAACCATGACTGTAGGACTCATGGTTCTGACAATTTCGATAAAATCTGCAATGTTTCTGACCCGTTATTTGAAGTACATTAGTATTCGGCATTCGTTTTTTTTCTGAAGCTTATTTTGTGTGATTGTTTTAATAAAAAAGTGAATTTAGGACGAGGACGCTACGCACGTCGGCTAGTGACAAATTCTGTATGTATCGGGATGCTTACTAATATGGAATGTAATAGAAAATGTGGTTTAGTAGAAATATTTTGGTGATATTAACGTTTTTGAAATATTAATAATCATATTACGTAGTTCTAGTAAACAATGACAGAAAAATACAGAAGTATTTAGTAGTAGTTAGTGTTAATACATAATGGACGTAGCTTATCATGTAAACTGAAGGGGCTTCGAAGTGTAAGACTCTGTTATCAGAAAGCCTTGGGATATTAGGAGAAACTAATGGGTTAACAGAAACTCTGCATTTACTGAACAAAGTATACAATACTGTACTACCGGTCCACGATTGGTTTGACGAGCGCTATGCAAATTGTTCATTTCTAAAGTTCTTATTACATAACATAACATAACTTCACGCCTGCATCCCTGAAGGGGTAGGCAGAGACGTGTATTACACACCCACGATTCGCCAGTTATGTCAAGGTCCCAATGTAATAGGGGGCGAGCCTATTGCCATCTACCGGGCACATTATTAAGCGAGCGATAATTAACATTATTAATGCACACATAACTACAAAAAGTCAGAGGTGTGTGCCTGGGGCGACTGGGGATCGAACTTTAGACCTCGTCTCAGCAGTCCGTTATGTACGCCACTGGGCTATCGCCGCTTTTTAGTTCTTATTATTACTTATTATTCTATTTAGTCGTGTGCATTTATGTGTAAAATAACATTGCTAACATACGATTTTGTTTGCAAGATCAAATTGTATTATTGTTAATAGCTTATTTAACGTCATAGTCACCACCTGAGCATTTACCGTGAATAGACTAGCTATCAGCATCAGTAGTTTGGTAGTTAAGGAGTCGGCCTTACGATAGCGAGGTCTCGGATTAGAATTCTGGCCATTACACTACCGACGTGAACTCACATCTAACACACGCAATTTAATGAGAGGAATGGGCGAGGAATGGACGACCTGTGTATTCTAAACAAGATTGTAAACGGCTTGCTTGATTGTAACCTTGTCAACTATATAAACTTTATAGCTACTCGGTCCGTGCGCATTCCACAACTATTTGTTATACCGTTAAGCAAAAACAATGTTTCTCAAAACAACCCACTTCACAGAATGTGTGGTCAGTATAATACAGTTTGTACTCAACTGGACATATTTTCCGATAGTTTCACTTCTTTTAAAAAACAACTTATGTGAAATATTTTTCTTTTTTTTGTCAAGTATTTGTTCATTAAGTTAATGTACCTTTTTTTTTTTTTATCGTGCGGAAATCCCTTCGGATACCCCCCGCGTGCCAGCGGGGGCGGTTATGTCGGGCTTGAACCGACTAAAACCGCACGCCGTCTCGGGTCTACAGACGCCGGGGTGTAAGGTTGCCCATAGAGCATATCCCTCGCACCCCGACTGACCCTGGGCCATCTCCGGTTTCGAGATGGCCCCCTCGGGTTTGGGAACCACGGTGTCCCCGTCTTGCCCCGGTTTGGGGGAGGGGCGCTAGTCGCCCCACCGTCCCGGCCTGCTTCTGCTGGGGTGACAGGTGGCCTCACCCGCCACCCCCAGGCCTGCGCTCATGGAGGACGGAGGTCGTTCTGACTCTGTACCTAATAAATAAAAATAAAATAAAATAAAATAAATTTAGCTGGAGAAGGTAACCGAAATATTATAATTTTGGTTACACGTACTCTTTAAAAAAATTGCTATAGTTTTTGATATTAAGTAAAGATTGCCAGGCTATGAGTTTTACCCATAATACAGGTCCAAGTGTATGGAAGAATGGACCCAATAAAAGCCTCATCTCTCTCTATAAATATTAAAACATCACTGACGAGTCACGAGCTAGACGCGTCGGTTTTTAAAACCGCGGTATTATAAAATAATGTCAGCATGTCTCTTTATAAAAAAAAAAAGTTGCTACGTTAATAATAAAAGCATGCTAAGTCTGGTAGGAATATTCAAATTGATGGTAAGATTTCTTTGATTCAATCTTATCTTATACCACTCAGGGTGCAGACAAGGTCACGGCCCACCTGATGGGAAGGGGTTACCGCTTAAACTTATTAAGTTGCATATGGGTTAGGATATTTTGTGGTAGCCGAAGTCTCAGTAAAAATATTAGTATTAGTAGTAGTGTATATATAAGTATTAGTTGGTGATATTCCAAATACATATTTAGAAACACTTGAATCTTGTAATTTTAGTTTAGTTTTTTAGTTTAGTTTTAAAACTCATATTATAGCTACTAGCAAACCTGACGGTGCTATATTTTACTAGAACTTGCTACAAATTAGTACCAATTTTATCAACAATACCCGTGGCATCTCACCAATTCAAAGTGATACCTGTGGTTTTGTCAGCATCCTCTACGCTACGGTGATATAAAGTGAGTATCTGTACTACCTATCTGTAATACATATCTTTAAAGTGGGCAGTCTGTAAAGTGCCTCTTAGTATTAGGAGACGGTAAAGGTCAAAACAACAATTTAACCCAATGCGTATAAATAAAATAAACGAGTTAAGTGCTTAGAGCTCTCTACAAGGATTTATTAGGGGATTTTTCTGAACCCTTACTTACGGAAGTAATATCTCAATTGAGCCGTATGTAATGGTATTAGTTATAACATTAAAATTTATTTATCATTTTTTACCATCTTTTTATTATATCCTCAAATAAAAAAATGGGTTTAGATATTAAATTGTAGATCCTATTGGTTGGTTTGGAATATTCTAGAAAACTAGTGAAGTCTAGATGTTATTTGGAATATTATACAAAAGTTCTTACGGTTTACAGATTGCCCACAACTTTTTCCTTCACGCTAGCAGGATGACCAGGCGAGGCGACCTATTGAACCCAGTGACCCACCTTTACACCTACCTTAATCTACAGGACTTTTCCATCACAGCACAACTAGACACATTCACTGTTAGTCACTGTTTTCATGTATTATTTTCAGTTTAGCAATTTTAAGAATACACGACTTGAAATTTTGTGACGGGATTAATTTACAACGCATTCAAGAAAACCTCATCTTACTCAAGTTATATTGGTTGATCTGATTAAAATTTCTAATAGACTATTTCTATAAATTCCCTAAACTTTTTACGACATTTCATTCCACATTACATAATATTCTACTTAAATATCCCTAAATACTTATTAAAAAAGCGGCCAATTGCGAGTTGGACTCGCCCATGAAGGATTCCGTAGCAGCAAGTAACATAATAATGTATATTTTTAATTTTTATATTTGAGTTGATTGAATGAAAGGTAAATTGCGGATTACGATTAATGAGGTATTAAAAAAAAACTACTTACTAGATCTCGTTCAAACTAATTTTTGGTGGCAGTTTACATGTACATCATATTTTTTTTTTTTTATCATTCCCTTATTTTAGAAGTTACAGGGGGAGGGGGGACACATTTTACCACTTTTTGCCATTTGGCTACGGAACCCTAAGAACGTTAGACTACATTTTGTAGTTTTAAAATAGTTTGGTATGGCTTTGAAGGCCTTACCAAAATTGGTTTAGACATCGCCCACATTCCTTTCTCTTGACTAACTCGAATTACAAAATCCAGTTTCCGTTGAACATATTTTCTGTAATTACTGAATTAAATAAACTGGACTAATAGGACTATAATATACATCTCTAATTTGTTTTAATGCAAGTCTACTACATAATTTCATCTGATTTAGTATTTACTGTTTATCATGGATTATCAAATTCATATCAATATAATTTGTTACTTCTCAGTCGATGCACTCTTTACAGAGCGGTCGTGGTCAACTGCTAGTACTATCCGGTACAGATAATTTGTTACACAAACATGGTAATTGTGTCTTGGTAATTATATCTGATAGTCTTTTTTAATTGGTATGTATTTTCATGTTGTGATAAGTGTCTGGCGTATACATATTGAGCATCAAATTGGTGCAGTAAATAAGTAACAGTAAGATTAATCTGTGTCCGAGTTTACTACAAAAACAACAGAAATTAGGATTCGTAAACGAACATCATTGGTCACTGTTTCACAAATTTTGAACATTATTGTCCATTTATATTCTAGAAGTAGGTGTATTCGCTTAACTAAATCTAAATTTATTCGTTTTGGCTTCTGACGCGTGGTTGCATGCAAAGAGGTAAAAATGATTGTGTTTTCGCCATGGCTTCAATAATCTATAATAAGTTACCTAAAAGAATAAAAAAATCAAGCGTGACCATTTTTTAAACAAGCACTAAAAAGCTACTGAACGATAAACGCTATTATAATGTAAAGGACTTTCTTCAAGATATTTTTTTTTTTATTGACAGTACATAATCAATCAATCAATCAATCAATCAATTTATTTCGATCAACATTTGGATCATACACTATCATTACATTAAAAATATAATACATAATGAATAATAATACAACACAACACACAATCTCAATTAATAACATATGTCAGAAAAATAAAAAATAAAAAATTAAATGATAAATCAATGTCAGCATAGTTGAATAAATGTAATTATGATAATATTCAAATAAGATTAAAATAAAATAATTAATGGTTAAAATTTGCATTGAAATAAATAATAAGATTTGTAAATAATAAGATCGATGATATGTTGGTGTTGTGACTATTTATTTTATAGTCACTACATTAATCATACAGCAATGGTTAATGTAATGACAGTCGAACCTCTCAGCCATCATCCTCAGGATGGTGTTGGAGCTGGCGCGGACCCTGCGCACCAAGGATGTGCACCGTTTCCGCATCGTCGCATAGAAGCAATCAATGCGTGATTCAGCGAACATCCCCGACGCACTGCAGTACCGCGGCAGCCCCAACAACACCCTGTAGGCATTGTTGTATTGAATTCGTAGGGCGCTGTACTGCCTTTGAGTATAGTTAGCCCACAGTGCGCTCGAATAGAATGAGGTGCAATACGCTCTGAAAAGAGTGTTCTTAACCTCCGCCGAGCATCGTGCGAACCTGCGCGCTATCATGTTCGCTCTAACAGACAACGCCCTACGTTCCCGCTCCATGTCTGTATCATCTTTCAGGTCAGAGGTTACCAGATGACCAAGGTATTTGAAGGTGTCAACCCTTTTTAGCGGTATATTGTCTAATTTTATGCTAGGGATACTATCTGGACACTTACCTCTGGCCCGAAAAACCATACACTCACTTTTCTTAGTGTTATAGACCAGGCCATGACTGAGAGCATAATCCTCACAAATACCGAGCAGCTTAGTCAGACCACAAACCGAGGCGCTCAGCAGCACCATGTCGTCCGCATAGCTAATGTTGTTCACACAAACTCCACCAACGTGACATCCGACATGGATGCTGCTCAGCCTCTCGATGAGTGCGTTTACATAAAGGTTGAAGAGCATTGGCGAGGTCAGCCCCCCTTGCCTCACCCCGCACTCCAACGTGTATGGTTCAGACAGCGTCCCCGACCACCGAACTACGTTGATCTGGTTCCCGTACCAATATTGGAGAATACGAATACATTCGCTTGGCAGGGATGTGTCGCTAAGTTTATCCCAGAGGATATCATAGGAAACCAGGTCAAACGCCTTCGAAAGGTCGAGGAAGCAAGCATAGACAGGTGTTTTACGATCAGTATAGTACTTAACAGTCTGCTTCAAACACAGAATGGCTGTTTCAGTAGAGAGTCCCGATTTGAAACCGAATTGATTGTCATGTATCTCGAGACAGCCACTCATCAGAGTGTTAAGCAGACTGTCAAGAACCTTAGACATAATTGTAGCCAGAGAGATGGGTCTATAGTTGTTATTGTCGCTTATATCACCAGTTTTATTTTTCACGATCGGTATCACCACGGTCCGCATCATAGCTGGAGGTAGATATGAATGTCCTAGACATAGGGAATAGAACATAGCCAGAACCCTCGGAAGATGGATGCCAGCATATTTAAGATGCTCGATACTCAAGTCATCGTGGCCAGGAGACTTGCCTCGCATCATGCCAGAGATAACCTTTCCAACATCTTTGGCTGTAAACCTTACTCTAAGCTTCTGCCCGCTAGTCACACCCACAGGTCCCGACCGTGATGGCCCCAAAGGTGAATTTACCATGAAATGTCTTTTAAACATTTCAGCGATCTTTTTTGAATCAGTCATGCCACCAACACTCACCGGCAAGCCCGGCCTTTTGTTTACTTTATTAGTAGACTTCCAAAAACTATGAAAATCATGTTTGGCGTGATGCGTTGCTAGAATGTCCATTTTAAGTTGATCACTGTTATTTTGACACCACTTTAACCGGCTTTTAAAGATTTTCCGGCTTTCTTGCATCTCACTCCAAATACGACCCGACCCTGGTCTGCCATACCATATCCATGACTGGAACTTAGACCTGGCGTCCCGGTGAGCAGCACTGACATGTCTGTTCCAACCTACCACAGGTTTCTTCTTAGGTATCCTACTACTACCAGAGTAACTGTCATTAGCTGCTCGGCGTAAGATTTGTACAATATCGTTATACATTTTGTCAATAATATACTTATGTTCCACACTATCGCAAGTGTAATCACAGCAGTTTCTTAGATCACTCGGGAAATCTATTAATTTCAATCGTTCATTACATAACACATTATATAGTGCGATTTGTTCAGATGTTCTCTGACCCCAGCGTATTTTATTACACGGTTCGATATTATTACATGCTATTTTCGGTTTAATACTATTTAAATTACAACGTATAAACAAAGGAAAGTGATCCGACCATATGACATCGTACTTAATTTCTACATTAACAACAGTTTGCATAGCCGACTCCGAAGCTAGACAGTGGTCTAGCCAACGTCTAGACCCGTTCGCGTCACTTATAAAGCTATACGTACCAGACGAGAGTCCAAGTAATTCAACATCAGTACATATCCACTCAGCCTCTGCACAAAAGACTTCCAACTCGTTAAAAAATAACTGACCCGGATGTGCGTTAAAATCCCCGAGTAAATAAACCGTCTCAGTATGCTCATTATTGATAATAGCACTTACCAAGCTTAGACAATCCGTAAATTCCGGTAGATTCACGTGACAATCAGTAGGCATATAAATACTGAATACTAAAAACGACCTTTGTCCTAATTCTACTTTAATGGCACAGACGCGAGCGTTGTCACACTGCACTATAGACACGTTCTGTAGGACGCTCTTCTTCCACAATATCGCCACTCCACCATACGGCCGGCCTACAAGCATACCCGCCGTCGTATCCACAGCTGAAGTCCCCACATAGCCATAGTCATTATCAATTTCACTTAGAAAATGTATATCACTAGGTAGTAGCCATGTTTCTTGCAAAGCTATTATATCAGAGGTATGACATAATTGCTTGACATAGTCTACAGATCGCTTAACATTTTTACAATTGAAGCTAACCAATGTGTACAGGTTATCTTTATCCATCAAGAACATTCTTAGACCGGATCCGACGCGGCGGCGTCTCGGCGTTCGTTATTTTGTGCTTGAAATTTACAAATCGCCTGAATATGACTCCTTGAGGCCATAAACCGCTATCGAGGAATAGTGACGACTTGCTTTCCGATATAAAGAATTTATAGGCCTTATATTCCCTTTCATACTTAAAAGATATCTTTTCTAACGAGATAATTTCCTTCGTTTTATTGTACACGTAATCTGTTATATCCTTTTCTGTGGTATCTTTATGTATTCTCGTAATGAAAATCGGTGTATTTCTATCCGCTGCTCTAAATTTTCCCTCATTGTCTCGACATATTCCCGCCGAACCAATATAACGATATCTCATAGGTTTCTTATGATAATTCACTACCTGCCAGTCGTTATGACTGTTATCATCATGAAAGTTACGCTTGGATTTTGTTTTTACGTTATTTACAGTATCAGTCGACTCGGCTTCATTCTTAGTATTATTCTGGTTTGCATTAGAATGCGGCGATGACGTCCTGGTCACCGTCTTATCACTCGATGCAGACCTAGATGGTATTGCGTCATTAGTACCGGTATCGGCGACCGGTTTTGCACTAGCCGACCGTTGAGAAACAGCTGATACCTTGCGTTGATTATTCTCAACTACCCTCAAAATATCTCTAAATTGTATTTGAGTATCTGCGTTTTCCTGTTGCTCACACAAGTTACTATTACTTTTTTCCAGTGATAGATGATCAATATGTGAAAGACCTGCAGGTCCACTATCTAACATCCAGGCGCCTCGTCGTTTGTTTACGTTTTCTGAGTTCGGTGGCAAAGAATCGTATTTCATTTGCAATAATTCTGTTTTTAATTGCTCGAACTGACTGTGTGAAACATATGTAGACTTGATATTCTTCAATTCTTCCTGAACTAGGAGTAAATCCTTAAGCAGTTTCGTGCAGTCTAGGTGATCAAACAACACCGGAGGGAGACGTTCTAGTTCCCTGGCGACATAGATCGGAAACAGATCCGGTTCCTTCGATTTAAAAACCTGCACTATATCAGCTAGGTCTCGTTCCTCCTTGCCCTTATTCCTACGTTTGACATTTATCCCAGGCACAGATTCGAACAACAATAATTTAGATTTTTCAATTTCTTCTTTAGAGAATGAAGATGTACAAATTCGAACTAAGGTATCCTCATCTATCACTGACACCTTATTCTGTATATACGCTAGCATTTCATCAATCACGATATTACAAGATGCACACTTTACTACGTTCGCCATAACGATTCACTACGATACGCGATGCACGTCGTTCCGTTATAGAGTAATACGTCCACACTGGGGGGATGCGCGGACGTGACTGATAATGGTTTAGTCGTATAACTAATTTGAAGAACGAGAGACTTGACGAAAAGAGAATTTGTCATAAACTGTAATTTGACCATAAGAGAACTTGTCATAAAGTGTAATTTGACCATAAGTGAACTTGACAGTGCAATGACTAGACGAACTGTGATTTTGACGTATGAAATTTAACCCATTTTTTTGACATGACCTGACATGTGACATTTACTAATATTTTGATCATTATTTTTGATTCGTAAATATAGTTAATATTTACATTACAATAACATTTTCAACAACCATCATCATCATCATATATGAGCCGTAGTGAAGTGTGTAAGTGAGTAAAGTCCTTAACAACGACCAGCATATTAGGTACGGTTCTTTATAATACCTAGCGTCGACTTATAAGTGCTGACTATTATGTTTTACCTTACTTGTACGTTTATATTACATTAGTACAGTGAATAAATCACACTCATTCGTAAAGGTTGTTTCCTTTAATTCCGCATCGGGACCCCAACAATTCATGGCGACCCTGCCAAAAACTTGGTCTGCCAAGGGGCTCTCTTTAATAATACCTACGCGCTATAACTGAACGATGTGTCGATCGTCAGTCGAGAAGGAAGAGGTGATCTTGAGCCAAAATGCAGCTGGCGGCCAGAACGACGCTACTCTAAAGGACATTGGTGGCCACGTGGAGCGGCTGAGTACAGTGACTATCGTCATACTAGCCATCATAGCTATTCTGGGCATGTATGGTATCATCAAGCTGTACCGGAACTGCCATCGCCAATGGATACAGGAGGAGATTGGCCTCAGCACCTTCCAGCGTATACGGACATCAGTGAGAGGACGAGCAGAAAACAGGTCCAACAATGAATCGTAAGTGTTTCGTGACCCACAACGTGTTCTCATCGAGTCTCCACGTCAATATTTTGCTACTGCAGTAGTGTAAAAGTGTATCATTTCATTACGCCAATTAGTTAAGTTGTCAAGAATCGTGCATATAGACTCATCGAACATGATACCGCGCGCCTAAAGTGCAACGCAGCACAAACCCAGTGGTGATGTTTCGCAATAATTTTATTTGATACCTAATTACATATCATTGTTTTACGTAGAATAAGTGAATATTGGAATATTTTATATGATGTTAACTTTAAAATATGATTAAAAGTATCATAGAGTGTCTAAATAACTTGATAGAAATACGAAAATATTTGATAAAGAAGGGCAAAGCTAGATATAAAGGCACAATAATTGACAATAAATTAGCCGAATCAAAAGCTATTTTTGATAAATGTTGTGAAATATTTTTATTGTTAAAAGAAAGTCAAGGACCTTCTTTACCACCAGCAATAGATGTTTTTAAAGACGTAAGAAGGGTATACGACGAGATTAATAATTTGTGTATTTTACCGACAATAGAGTCTACCAATATGGAGTTTGATCTTAAAGTGGCGTGTAGTCTGATTCCAGTTATGGACGGCAAGCAGGAGACAACCAAGCGGCTTATAGACTCCACCGAGATGTATGCAGCCATGTTAGATGACAAAGGTAAGGCATTGCTAATTACCTTTATTTTAAAAAGCCGGTTATCAGAGAGTGCCAAATTACGGATGTCTGGCACATTTGCAACAGTCGAACATTTAATCACTAATTTGAAAAAACACCTCATACCGAAAGGGTCATTTATTTCCATTCAGGCGAAACTACAACACCTTCAACAAGGTTCAATGTCCATCGATAGCTTCGGCACCGAATTGGAAAAAATGTTCACCGAACTGACTATCACCCAAGCAGATGGTAATCCGTCTATGTTTGAAGGTTTAAAACAGCTTAATGAAAAGTACGCCATAAAACGGTTTTCAGATGGTCTTCGCAGCTCAAAATTGGGCACCATAATAGCAGCTCGAAATTACAGCAGCTTAACGGATGCCATCCAAGCAGCCAAGGACGAGGAAATAGCACTGAATCCTTCACCATCAGGTAACATCTTGCATTTTACTAACCATGGACGAGGTTCAGGTTTTGTGAGGCAGTCGCGAGGTCATTTTTACCAGCGACGTAATAACTTTAATTCTCGCGGACGATATTATAACAATCACAATCGTGGTAAACAGTCTGTCAATCAAAATACTCGGGAACCGACGCGGAATTCTCGTAATAATTATTCGTCCCCTAATTACGTATCTCCAAATTATAGAGGTCGCGTACAAGGTCACAGGAATTTTAGGAACCGTGATAGAGAGGTTTACTCTGTGGAACAATCAAATAACACGGAACCTTCTACTACTGAAACTAGTGACAATAAAGATTCACGCGCTAACCAGTTTTTTCGTTCTCAACGATTATATTTTTGCATTTCATGGTGGTGCAAAGTATGTTATTTTTTTAGTTAATAATATTAAATACTATTGGCTTGTTGATACGGGTGCATCCCTATCAGTTATTAAAAAGGAAGCATTGCCTCTGAATGTCGATATTCGTAATGATGATACTATAATCAATGGAATAGGTGGCCAGCGCCTTTCCCAAGGTTCTGTTAGTTTACCTTTAAGGCATAACAATGAGATTTTTTGCCATAATTTTATTGTTTTTGACTCGCTACCATTGAAAGCGGACGGAATTTTAGGAGTGGATTTTTTAAATACATACTATGCCAATATAGATCTAAAAACAAATATTTTAACTTTAAGTATTAAGGGAGAACGATTTTATTTAAATTGCATTGATAATTGTGATAGGGTTAAACAAGAGTTTACTATCCCAGCACGATCAGAGTCTATACATTATATAATAATAAATGAAACGATTAATTCTGATGTAATCATATGTGGTAAACAGTTAGGCAATGATTTATTTTTAGCAAATAGTATAGAAGTCCATTGCTGAACATGGGTTCCCCATTGACTTCCATTTCGACCGGTCTGTAGCGGCCTGCATAAACCGAGTCCCTGCGCTCTTAACCAGGTAATCCGTCCACCTTGCGGGAGGCCTAATTGTTTTTAATACTCTGACATTATTAATTCTCTGACATTAAATTTGCGCTAAAATGTTATGAATCTTGTAATTGTATTTGTCATAATATTTTAAATTGACATTCTACACAGCACTTTTTAGACCTAAAGTAAGCACAGTTTAACTAGTTTGTGTTATGGGTTCCAGAACGCGGATAAACATACTTATATACTTTTTTTTGGGAATCTATACATATGATACTTAGAAACACCCAGACCAATGGAAATAGATATATTCATGCATACAAATATTTGCACTGAGCGGGAATCGAACCCGCGCCCCCTGTCACAGCAGTCGAATGCACTACCGCTACGTCGCAAAGGCCCTTTTTTTTTTTTTTTCGTGCGGAAATCCCCTCGGATACCCCCCCGCCGGCCAGCGGGGGCGGTTATGTCGGGCTTGCACCGACTAAAACCGCACGCCGTCTCGGGTCTTAAGACGCCGGGGTGTAAGGTTACCCATGGAGCATATCCCTCGCACCCCGACTGACCCTGGGCCATCTCCGGTTTCGAGATGGCCCCCTTACTTGCTCTCCACTGTGCCATCTGCTAGTCAGAGGGACACGTGGAAAGCTTCCGAACAGCCCTCAACAGGGCCGTCCTCACCTCGGTCGGAGTTGGCCGTAGGCGGCAGCGTCTCTCCCACCCTAGAAGAGAGGCGCTGCCGTCTCCGTTGCCCAGGGTGCACCGCGTGGAGGTCCCCAACCAAGCACCCCACGTCGCAAAGGCCCTCAAACATTAAATTTGCGGTAAAATGTTATGAATCTTGTAATTGTAATGTTTAGTTAACCTAGATAACCCTTTATTTTTTTTTCTGTGCGGAAGACCCATTTGTCATCACAGATATTTATAATATTTTAATATGCTGTTACTTACGGTCCTAAAGTTATGACAAAAATTATAGAAAAGTTCAAAAATACCGGAGAAAGCTGGAAAATGGGTAGTATTAAAACACCAGGTAGGATGATGGACTACTATACCATATTCTACGGAGTAAAATAGGATAGGATATAGAAATAAAAAATATGTAGAATGAAATGACTAATATTCCTCTAATTACTTAATATCCTTAATATTCTAAAAAGCCTTTTTAACGATTCTTTGAAATGTATGGTATTCACCTCCAGTTTGCCAGGCATTGTGAGTAGAGTTATCCAAACAAAGACATTATGAGTGGAAAAAACCACTTTTTGCAACGAATAGAGTTTCGGTAAAGACTAATTTTCTGATCAGATCTATTTTTATTTATTTTATATATTATAATATATATATAGGTATATATATTTATTTATTATTATTTTATTACGGAAGGTTCATATATTTTCTTTTGCTGTTGAGAATAACGTTTTACTTTATACAGACTCTCAACGGAATGTTCATTAGATAAAACAGTTTCTATCGTTCTATCGTTCTAGGGGCTACTATTATTCACCTTAATTTTATCGTTCTCCTTCATAATATCCTCATCATCTGAAGAAGACTCACTGTAAACGATCTCAGCCTCGGTTCTTAGCTGCTAACCTGGAAGATAATGCAAGTTCACAATATTTTCGTCACCCGAATCCTCATCCGTTACGTTGGAATTAGGATTTTCGGGTGTTAAAATAGCGATACCACTAGGTAAAGACGTATCGCGTAAGCGATGGAAAATAACGTCACCATCCTATCTGGACAATACTGCCGCTATTAAACACAATTTACACTGTAAAATATTTATATATTTGATCATTACAACTGCACTTAAACTAACTTCGATTAACATTAAATAAGATTCCCGCAGAAAATCAATTGAAAAATCATTTTTCAAATATAAAATTCAGGGTATGTATATATTCATTTGAGCAGTGCTGTAACGTCTGGTTTCTGGGTTATGAATAAATTTTATAACCATGATAATTTGAACACAACAACAATTTGAACACATTTAGTAGTGGTAGAGTCAAGCAACAGTCATTTTGGCCGTTGCATGAATGGGCCGACTCGACCGGGGAAGCACCACCCTCTCACAGAATATCGACGCCAAGTAACAGTATTTGAACTGTTGCGTTCCGTTTGGTGAGTGAGAGTGCCGGAGCCCAAACTCCTTTCCCATCCCCTCCCAAACTCCTCTCCCATCCGGTAACCGCTTCCCATCAGGTGTGCTTGTCTGCCACCTTAGTGGTATAAAAAAAAAAAAAACTCGTAGAGGATATAATACGGCGAACCTATGCATGTTGTATGTAAGTTTTATAATTTTATGCAAATAAAATGATTTGATTTGATTTATAATATTAAATATAGTATGATAGTAGAATTAGTAGGAAGTAGAATAGTAGTATTAACAGGACTAAGTTAAACACATTTTCTTTAATGTAACCTCTAAAAGCCACATTATCGAATTAACATTTTTCAAGACCAAACTAAAAAGAGACAAACGGTTATCGCATGGCATGGGTCAACGCGTCATTAGCTTCATTCGCACAAACAAATATTTCTATGGAAAAATGTCTGTGGCTTAAGCGAATGTCAGCTTTTAATAAAGGTCGACTGTAAATTGAATCGAACTTGCAATTTGTGACGTAGCAGTTGAACATTCTAGTGCCACGCAACGCTACGCCACGCCATGCTACGTAGTATAAGATCATGCCAATCACCATATTATAGATTACGTGATTGCTTTTTTGTGAAATACGGCAGTAGATGAAATACACTGGGATAATGTCTACGGATTATAATGAAAATGAAAACATTCAATTAATTCTTACAGCCAATTTGTAATAATTGATCACCAAAACGTTCTACAAGTACTAATATAATATCATTCTCCTTTGAAGACATTAATAAATAAATAATATTGATTGTAATGAATGTTCATCTTTCTGTTTTTTTTAAATACCTAATTTAAATAGTGGATGAAACACGATAGCTTCAATCTACACCTCTCAGTAATTTATTCGTATCGTATCAGGAAATAATACATAATGTTACAATAATTGACACGAACGAATTAACAAACGAAAATTAACGAATATTTCGCATACGTACATACATAGCAATGTAGCAATTATTTCGGATGGCAAAAACCGTAATCGAGACCGTAACGTCTTAGTTAATCTTAAAGAATGGAAGAAAAAGCCATATAAAGTATCAGAAGGTTGTTAATTATTATTTACAGGTAGATTCATTTTAGGAAAAGTGTAAAATGGAACCAGTGCCTAGGACTTTGTACAGAAAAATGTATTCAACGACTGGCGACGACTGTTTCCTTTATTTTGGTTTGGTTTGTTTAGTTCAGAAAAGTATATTTTTAGCGTAAAACAACAATAAAGAATCAAACAAATTTCAAGTACAATTTAGACGATCCTAAATTCTAGTTTTAAAAGTTGTATGAAGGGGCAAAACACATGTAGGTTAAAACAGTATAATATTTTAACGGTGCAATTCTTTGTCTCTGATAAAAAATATAATGACCTGTACCACCACATAATTGAATTTCATAGGAATTTCTTACATAATAATCTCGATGATCTAAGTGCATAACTCTTAAAAAAATATTAGAATGGTACAAGATAAAAGTGAAACGGTCAGGACATTGGAAGTTAGCAAATCTTCACAAGACTCAATCCTTAAAAAAAGTATAAACTCTTCTAATAAATATTGCGCTGCTTCGTCAAACTTTGAGAGGATAGCAAGAAATTGATACTGTAATATTTTTCATCCATCTCGATTCTTGAGTGCCTCCTTTTGTTATAAGGCTTCGAAGAATAAGGAAATTCTCAATTGGACACGTATCTATGTAATTTTATTGCAATTGCTCTATATTCATAGGATAATAATGTATTAGGGCTTCCAAACAAATATACAAAATTTTATAGATGTGTGCTGTATGTATTTCACGTATTGCTATTATATTGCTGTTAAATAAAAATCTTTAAAATCTGTTGCTAGCTTGCGGACTTTTTCACAGTTTGAGCATACGCAGAATGAAGTTTCTTTCATACGTCGCTGTGCGCACCGTTGCCAGTTGCAAGTTGTGTGATAGAGTGTGGCCGCAGCCGGTACAGCGGCCCCGGCAGCAGTACTCCAAGTGAGGCTGGACTTGCGACTTATAAAGAAGGTGTCTTTGCCCCGCAGTGAAGTACTGCTTCGCCCTGTTGAGCACTCCGAGTTTTTTGGATGCCAACTTGACCTTGTCTTCCAAATGACTGCGGTACTGGACATCACTGGAGATATCAACACGGAGAATCCCGATACTTTAGAAGATGGTGAGGGGAGTATCCAGGAATTGTGGCGCTTCAATGAATGGGGTTTTCTTAGCAGCGAATGCACATACTTGTATCTTAGTAGAGTTGAATTGCGCTAGGTTTAGTCTTCCCCAATCGGATACTCTTAGAGAGTAGTCTTGATTTCAAACGTTGTTCGAACGTCATCTTTGACATCTCAAAAATAACGCTTCCTATTGGCTAGCGTAAAATGCATAGACCAGAGTCATAGGAAGCAGCAGGGGAGTTTCGCGAAGACAGGTTTAGAGTTGATTACCTGTAATATTAAGTTACCAAAACGTACTCGTGAACTGAAATTTAATTAATTGATACATGATTTTTTACAGGTTAATGAGACAAAGCTAAATTTAGGTTGAGTATTTTACGAGGATTCAAGTAATGCGCAATTCTTTTGATTCTAAAATATGTTCGTTGGACAAAATTAGTTTGTGTTTTTAAAGACGGCCTCTGTGGCGGAGCGGTAGTGCATTCGACTGCTACGACAGGGGGCGCGGGTTCGATTCCCGCTCAGTGCATATATTTGTATGCATGAATATATCTATTTGCATTGGTCTGGGTGTTTCTATGTATAATATGTATGTATTTACAAAAAAAAAAGTATATAAGTATGTTTATCCGCATTCTGGAACTCATAACACAAGCTAGCTAAACTATGCTTACTTTGGGTCTAGAAAGTGCTGAGTAGAATGTCGTAGATAATAAAAAAAATAAAAAATAGCAACCTAACCTAACAATGTCAACGACACAACCATGTGAAGTAACAAGCGTTACTACAACTCACTACATTAACTCAGTTAACTAATTAATCTTATACATGTACTATTATGTTACAAAATATGATGAATTTGACCCTAGACAAATAATTGTACTCCAGGATCTCTGGTCCAATTTTACAAGTGATTACTATCAAGCTATCAAGCTGGAATACTACTTTGGGGGAATGCAGCTGATTTAGAAACTATATTTATACTACAAAAGAGGGCAGTTCGTGCCATTTATTGTTTAGGCAAGAGAGATTCTCTTAGGGAACGATTTAAAAAGACTAATATTTTAACTGTAGCTTCCCAATATATATTCGAAAACATACTGTATGTCAGGATAAATATAAACAATTTTACAAAAGTAAGTGACATTACAGACAGAAATCTGCGTAATAAAAATAAACTGATCCTTCCATATTATCGGTTTAGCAAAGTTAGTGATTCATTTAGGGGGGAAGGTACACGCTTTTATAACAAATTGCCTGAATCGGTCCTTGGTATGCCTGATAATAAATTTAAAACCTTTGTTAAGACCACCTTATGTAAAAAAGCATATAGGACAGATGATTACCTTATAAACAAAAATGTCTGGTTTGAGCATGGTGCAGGCTCCTCCTAAAATGCTAAAATGTTACAACTACAGCATAATATTGTAGTGGGCACGCGACCTTTTTACCATATTTTAACTTTTTTCAATTATTTGAACGATTAACTTGGGTTAAATTTTATTATAACGTTTTTTTTTATATACCTTTATTTATCTTGACACGAGACAAAAATGTACCTTCGTCCATATTAATTAGTCTTAAGAAATCACTATTATAAGCTGACGTCTCGAAAATGCCGCAGTTTTGTTGAGCCTTTTGAGTTGTGTGAGTGTGAGTGAGTTGAGTTTGTTGCGCCGTTTCTTCTCAACCAGCGCCTAGGAAGCGGTGGTAAACTTAGTATTAAGCAGTTATTGACGTCAAAAAGATGTAATTACGTTGCACTATTTTGAAAAATAAAGATTTTGACTTTGACTATGACTTTGCTAATTTTCCGCGAGGAGCTTCATTTTGACGAGACCTCCCCCCCCCCAACTTTTCTCACACAAAAATTCCTGATTGTGGTAGCTAACAGGTTTAGCTGGGATAAAATATTTCGATTTGACGATTCTCAAAAATGTATTAGTAACTGTGAGGTTTTTTTATTATTAATTAAAAATATTAACGTTATTGAAAAATATATTTGTCCTACAAAATGTATGGTCTCTTAGAGTCCACTCCCTTAAACATTTATCCATAATTACTAACTAGCGTATATTTTTACTGTTGCTTAGTTAATATTTATATGATTTAACACCCTTATTGTCCTACAATTTGCGTAGTACATTATCGCGGTCCTACCCTCAAAAGTTGTTGTTGAGTCTAAATAAAATAGAATAAAAATAATAGTTAATAAAAATATAAGTTTCCTATTGAAAAATTCTCAATTATCCCTGTTAGCAGCTACTAACAGGGATAATTCTTAGTAGCTACTAACAGGGAAAGTCTTCGTCCGACCTGCTACACCACTACCCATGGGAGAGGTAACGGACGCGGAGATTGCGTCCACGGCTGGGACTGACAGCGAGTCAGCTCCCAGCCGAACACGTAAGAGGCCTCGCTCGCGTGGACCCGCTCTAGACCGGAGCTAAAGCTCCTCCGGACAGGGGTCGGTCTCCTCGAGCGAGGATGAGGCCGGCAAAAGTACTGGCCACTTCGGCGGGAAGAGTGCCGGTGCACGTCCCTTCACTCCGCAGTCGCAGGGACCAAGGTATCTCCGCTGCGAGGGAGCTCTTATCGGCGCTGGCCCGACATATTTTATCCCGGTATATGTCTAGGTATATAAATATGTCGGTTTGTTGATTGCATTGTTTACTGTGTATTAGATATATTATTATTTAATCTGAGGTCTTAGGCATCTACGTATTTATCGACTATAAACATCCATTTTGATTTTTTCAGTCGACCACGTGTTTCTCTTTCGAAAATTTTATTCTGTGGTGCCAAATAATTAAAGAGAGCATTGTAAAAACTCTACTTACCATCAAATGAGTCTTATGAAGATTTTTATTGCAAGAAAAAATACAATTTTAATTAATTAAAGAGAGCTTTGTGAAAACTCTACTTACCAACAAGTAAATCTCATGAAGATTTTATTTCTATGTAATAACACATTTTTTGTACTTAGTTTACTAAAATAGTTACTAATAAATTAAAGTTATTTAACGGCACCAAATTCAGAGGGGTTCTTAAACCAAATTCCGATGTGTTTAGAAAACGGCGCTTTAAAATCAATTAACCAGATCTTTTTGTCTGCAAGATACGACATTGAATTAGTTATTTATCTGTTCATGTTTTTAAGAGGAAAGGAGTCCTCTGGTGATCACATTTTAAAATAATCGGTCAGGTTTGAGGCTAGGAGCTGACTCGAACATGCACTTCATACATTTTAAAACTTGTGCACATGAGCACTATGATTTGCTAAATAGATTTACACTGTGTGAGTATGTGTTTAGGTTGAAATATTGGTAGGATTATTTTTTACGAAAAGCACTTAATCTATATAATTTCTATGATACATTCAGGAGAAAATAATGTCTGAAAATACCGCAGCAGCAACAGTAAAAAAGACAGCTAGTTCGTAATCATCTTTTGATGATCTGGTAATCGATAAATGTTGAAGGGAGGGAACGCTTTGATCAAACCATACATGTTTTTTTCAATAACGTGAATATTTTTTTAAGGTTTGATAAAAAGACTTAACGTTAGTTCATCCCTGCTAAACCCGAATCGAAAATTTTCGTTTAACAAAATTTGGGAGTCTCATCAAAATGAAATGGAAAGTTGGACTAGGGCTCCTGGACTATTACTGTTAATTATATCTATTGCTTTGGCTCCTCACAACATAATTGTACTGGCATAATTAATTTGTCTGTTACGAAGTCTTAAATATATTAAGTGTTGAAATTTATTTCGTAACTATATCTCTATCATAGTTTTTTTCCTATTTTTTTGTAAACGTTTGTTGAAATATTAAGTGGAAATATCAGGATGACAACGTAATGGAGTCAAAATAGATGTTGACTTACATCGCTTACTCTGATCAAACTGGCGCAAACGTGTGGTGTGTGATGATACCACATGTACCCAACGTCATCCAGCGCTAATCCGTCTTGGAAGAAGCCAGCTTAAGGAAGAAACTTAAGTACGCTCATTTGGAGCCGCTGTACGACTTCGTTGGAAACCCTGGGGACCTGAGGCCAAAAATCTTGTAAAGACATCGAAGAAAGGCTCATAGAGACGACTGCTGACTCTCGATTGTTCCTTATGCAGAGGCTGGCCATCGCAATTCAGCGTGAAAATGCGGAGATCTTGATGTGCACTTTTGCACTGGCAACTATTAGAGGCATGTTTATTATTAGTACAGGTTGACTGTGTTGTGATTTGCACAAAGTATGTTATTATGTATCTTAATTATACAAAATTGGACGGTCTCTGTGGCGTAGCGGTAGTACATTCGACTGCTACGACAGGGGGCGCGGGTTCGATTCCCGCTCAGTGCAAATATTTGTATGCATGAATATGTCTATTTGCATTGGTCTGGGTGTTTCTATGTATAATATGTATGTATTTACAAAAAAAGTTTATAAGTATGTTTATCCGCATTCTGGAACCCATGTCACAAGCTAGTTAAACTATGCTTACTTTGGGTCTAGAAAGCGCTGTGTAGAATGTCGTAGAATATATACAAAATACTACCTGTAGCCCGCGGCTTCGCCCGCGTGAAATTCTGTTCCCATTCTTCCCGCTTCCCATAGAAGCCTAGTCCAGACTCCAGTAATTAAATATATTTTTTCCCAGAATTTGTTCTTCCAGACTATTATCTTATAATCTATCCCTGTACCAAATTTCATCCACATCCGTTCAGTCGTTAGAACCAAACATCTTCACAAACTGTAATATTTATAATATTAGTAGAATGTCAGTTAACACGAATTAGATAAATAAGTGAATTTATCAGCTGCCACCAAACTACTTTCAGAAATAATACATCGGCCTTGTCTGAAGTTTTTTTCAACAAGGCCTTCACAAATTTATAGCTCTCTATATTTACAGCTTGGCTTCAACTAGTGATTTATAATGCCCTTTTAGAAAATATATGACCAGAAAAAAGAAGTGGGATTTTAATTCTTATTCGATACACATAATATAATTTCTTGAGTAAGTTGTTTATGTGATTAGCTCCTTAGACTACCTTGTTTGTAACATGATATAAACTTGGAAACGCAAACATGAGTTTGCGTTTCCGAGAATCTATATATATAATATAATATAAGTATAAAATAAGTTCCTCTAATATAACAATGTCGTGTTAGTGATGACTGGGATAAACTCAAAAACGGGTGGACCTTTTTAAGTTTGTCTCGGTCTATATATATTATGTGCCTTCTTGTCGTTTTTTTTTTCGAAAACTGCAACGGGTACTCCGCCGCCGGCCAGCGTGGGTAGTTATGTCGGACTCGAACCGACCAAAACCTCACGCTGCCTCAGGTCTTTAATGCCGGGGTGCAAGGAGACATTCATGAAATAAATTCAGCTGATAACGTAACCACCATTACTTAATTCTAAAGCGGAACGAAGTTTGACGGGTCAGCTAGTAACTTCATATAATATGACTAACATCTTAGTAATTCGAACGCTTACAGTATCATCATAATATATCCGAATCAATGTAATTGTACTGTCATATTGCACCTATGCTAGTTCATTAGATAGATAGATTCAAATCTGACAGTTTTAAATTACACGAGAAAATTGGGAATGCATGTCTTCTGAACTCTAGTATACTAATGTTAATTTGTGATAAATTACACTTGAGTACAGAGTACATATTGATGATGGGGGAATCGAGACTATAAATAAATGATATTACTAGGAATTCAGTGCAGGGTGCGACTGAAATAAATTGAGCTGAGCGAGCAGGACTCTTACTTGAAAAATAAGGCATCTTACTACGGTCGCGCGCATAGCTAAGCATATAAGCATAGCTTTTCGATGATTATTCCTCAATGGTACATTGTATTTGAACAGTTGACCCCTCTAAACACTCAGCGGTGTCTACACTATCACCATGGCAAATATGGTCAAGATCGGTATTGTGGTTCCGGAGGAGTACAGTCTCGACCAAACGGCTCACGTCAAAACCAAAAAGTATATTATTTGTAGATTTACTTGCTAAACTAAATCCTTAAATTTATATTAATATTAGATTGCTTATACAATACTTACCTTTTATCAGCAGAAAACTTCAATGACCTTCAAATAAAGACATTGTACAGATAGGGGGAATACAGCGTCCCCTTCCCCAAATTGAGATAAGAAAAGAAATCCAAGATTTTAACATACCAGGGAGCGATATCAAAAAAGGTGCGAGACATAAAATACTTTACCTACTTTTTACGAAAGCAGTGACTGGAACGTGGCTCGTGGCCTTAACATTAAGACTAAAATGCCCGGTATACGTCCGATTCAAGACATTACTGTCCCATTTCAATGTCACTGAAAGATCTTATGGTTGTAACATAAAGATTACGTCACTTTAACTGTTAAAGAACAGGTAGATACCAAATATACCTATATAGACTACTGTTGAATTCTACATCTATAATTTAGTAACTACAGGAAAAATGGAAAAAATAATATACCTGTTGATAATTATTTTTTCCTTCTAATACTATTAATTCCTACGTTTATTGCTTTGTTTTCGCTTTTATGGGAGCAACTTGTGTGGTTACAATTTAGACCAGACCTTTACAGAGGAATCATCAAAACATGTCAAAAGTTTTTAATGTGATAACTGACATACGCAATGTGGCATACAATTATTAATACAGTCTCGCTATGTTGTCGTCTTTCGTGACTTGTTTCTACATTTTGTTTTGAGCCCAGTACTCTTACATGCGATCTCAGTGCCACTTCAACTTTTATAAAATATAATGATAAACGAAATACGATCCAGTTCTAATTGAGTTGCAAAAGTAACATATTACATACATTTATTAAATACAATTTTATGATCAACTGCACATTCTTCAGCGATTACGAAAATTCTGTTTAAACAGTTCTACAAATTGTAAAGAGGTGCCACTTAAAATTGAAAGGAGTTTGGGAGGGCATGGGAAAGGAGTTTGGTCTCCGGCACTCTCACTCACCAAACGGAACGCAACAGTTCAAATACTGTTACTTGGCGTCGATATTCTGTGAGAGGGTGGTGCTTCCCCGGTCGAGTCGGCCCATTCATGCAACGGCCAAAATGACTGTTGCTTGACGCTACCACTTCAACAACTTCAACTCTTAGCTGGTATCGCCAGAAAGGGTAACGTAAATGGTATGGGGGTCAAAAGTGACCCCATATACCATTACATATTATTACAAAATTTTATGTATATAATAATAATTTAATTATTCAGAAAAATACCGGTTATGAAGTGAACATTCATAAAAATTTTAGCTTATTTTGACAAGAGATCACATGTTTTATTTAAAAAAGTCGTGAATACCTTTTTTTTCTAAGGCTACTAATTAAAAACGTAAAAACATGCAGAACATTTTTAAATCATTTTTGCATATAGTCAGTATAACAACAATCGGGTAAAATTATCTTGAAATCATACGTAAGAAACAAAAGGACGTAGAGAAACAGATCTGCACATAAAAATTCATTTGCTTTATTTTCTTTTCATATTATTTCCGTCAATTGACTGCAACCCGCTGGATGGTGAGAAGCTAGGGTGAAGTCCAGAAGATATGGGCCACCATCCCAGATGCTGACGATCCTAAAATGGTAGCCCCTACCTTGACAGCCTCAAAAGATGCTTTTTCACGCCCCGCTTGAACAACCCGGGATTGTAAGAAGTAGGAAACACGTGCGCGGGCAGAGCATTGCCGCTCTTTATCGTGCGACAAAGAAAGGAAGCACCGAACCGCTGAGTTCGGGACTGTATGTATAAATCATCATCAAACCTAACATTTAGTACAAGTGACCGATATGGCAGTATGCACTTTTCGTCTCCATTAAATTCAGCAGCGTTTTTCTTCCCCTTTGCTGCTTGAAATCGAAGAATCAGTATCCCCGACTACAACACTATCTTCAGAAAAGCTACAAGCTACTTCCTCATAATCGCTGATAATTTCTTAGTCACAGACAGCTGTGATTGTAGCATCAAGCACGATTTTAGAGCCAGATTCTTGGTCTACGTCTTCCCAAAGCTATTTCGCCGTCTAGTAAAAAACCCGCTATCGCGATAATTTTTAACTGACTTGAAAAAGGAGGAGGTTCTGAAAACGGATGTTTATATTTTTGACATAACTCTTTGACGGATTTCATAAATTATTTTTTTGTCAGAATCGAAATTTCGTAAAATCTGATGAAAAGTTTCGGAGATAGATAACGGAACTCGATAAACGATAGCAAATCAACCGCGATTACTGCTATATCATTGTGTGCAATGTTTAAATAATCAGATAATATAACATTACGCCTTTATGGTACAAGGGTATGCAGATATGTTTAACACATCAATTTAACAAAAAAACGTTTCTGTTGAAGACGGTGCCAAGCCAAATAGGTCCATGCGATGAAATCATTGACGAGACCCCCACGCGTAGACCCATAGATATGCTTTGACATCATAGATATCGCGATTGATATTGAAATGTTGATGCTGACGTTGTGTTTGTGTGGCACCGGTTTCAACAGACAAGTCTCAAGCACATTTTTGTCTTTTGAATTAAATCTGTACTTTAGTTATTTTTCACTTTTCTGTACTTTTTGATTTTGAAGTCGGTTTAAGTTTTTTATTAAATTTGTACTTGTCCCAATAAAATATACAAACTAACTCGTACAATAAAAGTACACTTTCAGTACCGGGGTCAATTTTAAGCCCAGTAATGTATATACCTCCGTTTCTAATAGCAGTTAAGTGACAAGCTTTCGTCACTCGACACACCAGGCGACTAAATGAGATTACTTTGCTGCGCAAGAGTGACCTACGCTTAGACTGCAGAGTTGTGACGAAAAATATGAGCTCTTGGGGTTAATTTTGATCCCGATACGAATTAAGAGTTAGATATAACACAAACTTTCAATATCACAGACATCGCATTGGATTGGAATAACACATAGGCTAATTTTTATCCCTGGAATAGGGTTCCATGGGTTGCGGGACTGACATCAAAATTCCACACGGGTGGAGCCATGGGCATCAGCTAGTAGAATAATATTTAAAAAGTCATTATGATTTACCATAATAGTTATAATAATACAAAAATGCAGGAGAGTATACGGCTGTGATGACAACGGCTACAGATAGGCTGCCAATTATAAAATAGAATGTCCCTTTGTATCTAGGATGCGTATAATTTTAATGTCTGGAATGCTAGAGACATTTGATATGCTGACCTCATACCGCGTCACTGAGCCAACCAAACACATCTTACCACTAGCGCTAATTTGAATAGATGAATGGATGTTTGTTACTCTATCACGCTAGAACGGCTCAACGGATCTTGATGAAGTGGCAACTATAGCTAGTAATAATAAAAGTAGAGGGAATTCTTAAAACTTGTGCTTTAGTGGTGGTTATGTGGTCCAATGGACGGGCGAAATTAGCTTATGATTCATAAGATTTCGGTATTTTAGCAAGGAGTGTACAATAAAGTACTAATACAGAAATATGATATATAATATGATATATATGATAATATGATATCATATTATTATATGTTAGCATGCAAAATTACGTTATGTAAAACGCGTGCAAAAATTTTGAACGAGAACGAAGTATGTTCAATTTAATTCATTTGTGAATAATCTGAAGAAATATATAATATTGAAGTGTCTGTTTGTAACGTTAAAATAATAGCTTTTTTATAAATGCATATGAGTGTATGCATCTTTTTTTTCGTGCGGAAATCCCTTCCGAAATACTCCGCCGGCCAGCAGGGTGGTTATGTCGGACTTGAACCGACTAAAACCGCACGCTGTCTCGGGTCTTCAAACAACGGGATGTAAGGTGGCCCGAAGGCATTTCCCTCCCTGAGTGTATGCACCTACGATACTTATGGCAAAAACGAACAATTAATTTTTTTTATGTTTGTCTTTCTATCAGTTTGTTTCGGGTAAACTTTGAATATATTGAGCTGATTTTCACAAGATTTTTACTGTGGATAGCTTTTATTCGCTTTTCAATTCAAATAAGAGGTTGTGAATTATTGCATATGAATGCATGAAGCAACTAATAATATCCAGCACTTAAAAAACTTTACCTACATCAGTGAAATAAAACTATTTTTAACGGATTCTATCGCGATTTATTTGATATTATTGTTTTATTTCATTCTGTGATATTCGCCTAAACTTGCGACAGTATTATACATGAATGATTAAAATGCGAAGAAACTGTACATTTTACAGTTTTTTTTCCAAAAGCCATACATCTACCTACTCACTCACAAACCTCTAAGCCTGCTCATGTTCGTGAGCATACTCAAAATAAACAAATTACTCAGATATTATAATACCGTCGTTATACAAATACTCGAACATTGTAACAATAAGTCTTTTTGACATTTTGTATTTACACATAATATATTATATTTCTTTTAGTTTAATTACGTATTATATTAAAACACGCAGTAACATAAAATAATAAGTACACGCTACGAAAGCTTCTTACCCACATTTCAGTAAAACATTCAGGGTTTAATGTGTATGAATAACTCAAATTCGTTGTATTCTGTAGCATTTTGTGCTCTCAAATGGGCCAACTAAGACTCAAATAGGTTGACTTAATAATTACTTTGCTTTGTTTAGTTAATGAAGAAAAAGCTTCATGATTTTTGGTTGCACCTATTCAAAGTTCTATTGTTGCCAACTATATTGAATGCTAATTGCAAAACACTCTTTAAAAGAAAGATACCAGCTAGCAACCGTTGTACAAATTTATTTATTTCTTTGACTATCGTACGCTTCGATAAATAAATCGTCAAGGATTAATGTTATAAAAGCTTTTACTAAAATAATTAATAGCCATTTAATGATAAAGAAACCAGTATTTAAAGCAGGATTCTGGCATTTATAAAGCTTCGGTTAAGCTTTTAATTTCACTGTTTCTGTTAATTACCATGTCCGTTCAAACGCACTCTATCAAAGAATAAATTTAAAACGATATTTTGGTATATTGAAATAAATAGTTGTTGTATAAGTATTTTTTACAATATGCAGAGGACAAATAAATATATTTCATGATCTGTTTATCATATTATGAAAGATCTAAAAGTTATAGTGTTTAATAAATTAGAATTTATTAAGATGCTTTTGTCATTGACTGTGTATCTAGGCACCTATATGTTAGTTTTCACATAACTACTTCACCTATAATTAGCAATAGCAATAGTTGATGTTTATTTCTAAATCATCCTGTGTTCTACTAGTTAAATATTTTATTCAGTTTGACGAAATTAATAATTATTACAATAACTTAAACTGTTTATGTACAACTACTTATAAATAAAGATAATTAAACCTAAAAAAATTAAACCAAAGAATTCCTCCGTATCATCACCGACTGGTAAAGAAGACTGGCAGCATTGCCACGTTGAATGGTAATGCTAATTCTTTGTGCAAGATAAAGTCCAGCCATCTGGTCACGTGTAGCGTCGATAAGCCGGTTTTCAAATTTTTGTAGACCAAACACGCTCTTGGACCCCATGACCCCAGCGTCTCAACCCCAAACGGCTGAAAAACATAATCACCTACTAGGTTGGAATATTTATGCCGTTTGAGGCTTTCCGCAAATTCAAATACCATTATTACTACTAAATACAACTGTATTATTTAGCTCGTCAATGAAACATAACGCAGAATTTACAGAATAAGTTGAATCTATGAATTTTATTGTGTTATTATAATGTTGGTCCGCGGTATGAGGTGTTTCCTTACATTTAAGAATACATTTATGCGTATTTTCAAAACGCGAATCACTCTCGAATGTTAAAGACGAGAATTCTTGTCAATCCAAGTACTTTTCCACGTTTAGACAGTCGACAAGTATCATCACTACAACAACATCTGTTATTTATGAGAAAATGAAAAGTTCAGGGAATGATATTCTTATACTGAGAGAAATGGGAATGAAGTCTCGACAGGCGGTGTCTCATTTGTATGAGAGTTTAGAAGGGTATTCACACATCTTCATGAAGACGTCAATCTAATTATACCATAGTTGAATAAATCGCGAAATATAGAATGACATAAGTATTAATAGCGTGAAGAAGGAAAGGTGTAAATAACTCAACCATATTTTGCGTTTATTATTATTATGAAGGATTGATACCAATAATAAAAAACCGGCCAAATATGAGTCGGACTCGCCCATGAAGGGTTCCGTAGCAGCAAGTAACATAATATAAAAGTTCTCGTAGTTCGTTCAAGCCACGCCCCGCGCGAGTTATTATTATTATTTACTTAGGCACCTATTACAGATTTATTATTAGAAAATAATGGTTCACGGTTTATGCTTAAGGTTTATGTTTATGAAATTAAATGTTTTTTATATTTTTTTAAATTTGAGTTGATTGAATGAAAGGTAAATTGCGCTTTACGATGTATGACGTATTAAAATAAAGCTTACTAGATCTCGTTCAAACCAATTTTCGGTGGAAGTTTACATGGTAATGTGCATCATATTTTTTTTTTAGTTTTATCATTCTCTTATTTTAGAAGTTACAGGGGGGAGGGGACGACACACATTTTACCACTTTGGAAGTGTCTCTCGCACAAACTATTCAGTTTAGAAAAGAAAGATATTAGAAACCTCAATATCATTTTTGAAGACCTTATCCATAGATGCCCCCCCCCACTTATGGGTTTGATGAAAGTATGGGGAACCCCTAAAATTTATTGATTTTTTTTCTATTTTTGTGTGAAAGTCTTAATGCAGTTTAAAATAAACTGATGTTACACGTGGTATTTTTATTCATTTTACGTACTACACTTACTTAATTAGTGCATAACAAGGATTAATTCTATATCAATGGTTAATTTTCATAATCTATTCTTGAATATATAAATATATATATATATATATATATATACATATATATAATATAATAACTGAAATTATAAATAATATATAATATAGACTTAATTCCTTTAAACACGAATATGTATCATGTTCCTGAACATAATGAAAATCATAAATTTCTCAAATTGATGTATAATGAAATTGTTGAACTGTACTTTGTTGTACTTATTTTCTTACTAATATTGAAAATACGTATCATTTTAACTCAGCGAAATGTTTAAATTCTTTGATAATATGGTATAAAGGTATACAAATGAGACCATGAAAAAGAATTCCAAAAGTCTATGAAATCAATCAATAGGCTGTAACCATCAACCACATAGAGAAGCGGGTTGCTACTCCGGGTAGGCAAGACCATAGTTTCCGTTTTTTGGGCTATATAAAAGCGCTTAAACATTATACCGCAGCGGTAGTGGCAGCCCCTGTTGGATTTGAATGTAGTCTTACATAAGACGCCGCAGTGGCGGCCGCGGTCAGTCGATGTACTGTCCCAGTAGAAGGCACGGCGAAAAATGCTGCTGCTGCGGCATAATGTATAAACGCTCTTACACCGTATCCATAACATCTATTACATAAGGGTACCCTGTTAAAGCTACAAATTTATAATGGTTGTGCACGAGTAAAATATATAAAACTGTAAAATAATTATACTCATGTATTTCTGGGCTTCGCTTCCGTTAATTTTTTTGCAGAGGCGTGCAATTTGTATACAGGAACATTTGTCAGTGTACAGTCGAATGTGACGTCATTTTTTATGGTGGCGAAACATTTAACATGCTTCAATGAACTAATTCATTGTGTTTCTTAGGGTACGTATTAACTGGGCAGAAAATCTGTTGAATGCTGTCAAATATTAAATGAGTAATTTGAGTACAATTAATAAGTTGAAATGAACAAAAGGAAGTTCACCTAATGCTATTACATAACACAATTTATATTGCAATATTACATTTGACAACCTGTTTCTTAAAATGGTATTAATAATTCTTATACATTCATAGTGTTGGGGTTTGCAGTATTTGTCAGAATGTAGTAAATTTTCAAGAGATATTTATTATGACACGTACAAAAAAGAAAGCCCAAGGCCTTCTTTAACTTTACCTGTCTGCAAGCATTCCATTCGCTTATATACTTCAAGTATTTATTATACGAATAGCACATAGATAGGCTTTTTATATTGGGAATAGATTCCTATAGATTGTAGGAACGGGATCAGTTTTCCGCGTACTTTCTAATGTATTCTTGCTACAATTTATTTTGTGACTCGAAGTGCATAAAGTATTCTTACATTCAGTATGGATACATCGTTTATATTCTCCCCGCATTTATTTCCCCGTTATTGACACACAGCGAACGCACCTTCAGTTAACGCTGTTAAAATATCCAGCCCTGTGAGAAATTTTTCTTATTGTACATAACTCAAACTATTTATAGCTATTTACTTTTTTCACTTATGTTATATACATATACTTATATAAGTGTTAGCAACAAATTTAATTTGGTGTATTTTTATAACATGTAAATAAGTAATAACTTGAAGGTTATCAAAAATCCCATTTAAATTTTCGGGGTATGTACCAACTGTATGTATATTGATCCAATCAATACAATTCTGCGGAGCAGCACAGGTAAAACTCTTACCATTGAATTTCTTTGAAAAAGACTAATAATGTTACATGTTAATCTTGTTACATGAGTTTTGGTGAAAAAACATGTATGATAAAACAGAAGTGTGATATTGACGGTTTAAACAAGACACGTGTGGTTCGGCACCGCAACTTATGAATAATTTCCACTCCGTTCTTAAACATGCTACCGCCACTTCATCGCTCTTACATCGTGTCTCTCACGTATAAAATATATAATGAATGTACCTAATATATGGATATTCTGAATAAGTATACATAGATATGCCTACATCTTATCATATTGTATACTTACAAACTGTGAGGTATGAGATGAGATCCGATTCTCAGCACTCCATGGATTCACCGTGCGGTCGCCGGGTCCATAGCGTGGTACAGAGAGGAACACCATGACGGCGACTGGGACTTGCGACCCAGATGTAGGTTTAGGGTGGCCACCTTGTGATGCATCAGCGCTCACCTCCACCGTCAGTAGTGTTCCCCCCCCCCTACCTATCCAAATTTGGTAAGATCCTAACAATGCCGCTTTTGATATACGTTTTAGTAAAGAGGTTACTGAAGAGGCTCTTGGCAATCCGAGGTCTTTAAGTAAGTTGTACAGGGATTTAGCTGGGATTCCCCTTGCTCCTACTTCTACGGCGTAGAGTTTAACCACGTAGCCGTTTTTGGTTAACTCGTTAGTCAAATCAAAGTATTTGTTTGTCTTTATAGCGTGGTCTTTAGGTATATTAGTTTCCCACGGTACTGTGAGTTCTACAAGCACTGCACGCTTATGCGATCGTGAAAAAAGGAATATGTCGGGTCTGGATGATGAGGCACAGACATCCTCCGGTATCCTATAGTGCTTCTCATACGTGTCTACGAGTATTGTCCAGTCAACGGCAGCTATATATATGGATATATGGATGAATGTATAGATTTATATATGGCGAAGCATGAAGGTTATGCCTTTAACCGCTTTTTCATTTTTTATTACTTACGTGTGGAAACCCCTTCGGGCTTCACCCCATGGGTGTCAACAATGGAATGGGTGTGTCGGAAACGGACCGACTAAAACCACACGGTGTGCTCCCCAAGTGACGAAAGAATAACCCCAGGGTTACCGGCAGATTCTGTCCGCCTTCGCGGTCTCACCCATGGTGTCGGGTTTAATCCCGCGACGGTGAGTTGGCAGGCGTGTGTAAGACACACAAGAGACGCCTCCGTCTTGGACTGGTTCTGTAAGGACAGCAAGTCGGCCAACTGCTGTTCTCAGGCCCTGATCATGGAGGTCGGTAGTCCCGGGCGTAGACCCCTAATATTGTCTTGATATATTATGTAGAATACATAATATATCAAGACACGCGTGTTCTAAATGATTAATATGAACTACCCATAAGAACTTCTTATGGTAATTCAATTAAATTTTTAAGCATTTTGTATGCTTACTTTTTTCTAAAGATTTAGATCGGAAAAAGAGAACATCTAGGACGAGACTTGAACCCGCGACCAGTCCCTTACAGGGGGAATGCCCTGACCAACTGAGCCACCTATCTTTAGAAAAAAGTAAGCATACAAAATGCTTAAAAATTTAATTGAATTAATTAGGCGGTGTCATCAAAAAACAATGTTTAAAAATGACTGTAAAGTTATTCATTGTTTCCGTAGTTCGCAAGAATTACGGTAGATGGCTCCAACGTCGCCTTAAGACGTATTAATGTATCGGAGAATTTCGAATATCTGGGATGTGTCTAGGTGGCTCAGTTGGTCAGAGCATTCCCCCTGTAGGGGACTGGTCGCGGGTTCAAGTCCCGTCCTAGATGTTCTCTTTTTCCGATCTAAATCTTCTTATGGTAAGTTCATATTGATCATTTAGTCATTAGATAGTAGATCATTCAGAAACTTATTTGCTATACTTATTTTAAAAAAAACATTGCAATTATTCTTACCTGATGTTAGCATGTTTAAATATGCTCTAAACATGGTACGTATCATGAAGGTTTGGGCTATTAGTCTTATTAGATTCTAAATTAGCAGTTCCTTTATAGAGTAGGTCAGTTTGATTTACCCACGTCCTTTTTTCTATACCAGTTGGTATTGAAAAAAGTTCTAAAAGTATTTGGCAAAAAAGTTCTACGTGACTTAAAAAATGTAATTGAACAACAACAACATAAACTCACGTCTATGTGCCCGAAGGGGTAGGCAGAGGTGCTAGCACCCACATTTCGCCAGTTTATGTTTAGGTCCCAATGTAATAGGTGGCGAGCCTATTGCCATTAACCGGGCACTTATAAACCTGCGATGAATACACACATAAATTCGAAAAGCATCGAAAAGTCATTGGTGTGTGCCATGGTAAAACCTGGGATCGAACCCGGGACCTCGTCTTAGCAGTCCATTACCCCTACCACTAGGCTAATCTAGGCTAATTGAATCCTAATATTATATTGTTTTGAAACTTAAACAGGTAGGTATAGTAAAAAAAAACTATATTGAATTTTTTACTTTGGGTTTTCTGAAGGTATATACACTTTGAAACATTTCTTTACTTATTTTAAAATGAGTTTCTTTTCCCATTACAATTACAAGTATGCATGAATTAAAACTCAACAACTTCGGCAAAAGCTGCCCGACTAACGTGACCAGGTTAGAACTATATATTATTAAAATAAATGAGTTGGCTGTATTTGTAATTATCCAATTACGTAACTACTTTAAAGCTAATTTACATTCCCTACAATTTGCTTATGCCAGTATGACTCGATACTTTTAGACTTCTGAATATTTGTAGTTTGCTACAAATAAACTATGCCGAATGAAGTCTGTAGAAGTAACTAAATGAAAGAAAAGTAAAAATCAAGAAAGCTTTTAAAAGAACAATTTAGAATTTATTGATTTTAAAGCTATAGTATAATTCTACTTATGATGTAACTGCCTTTCTATTTAAAGAGATTCTGGCATAAACTAATCCATGAATAATCTTTTTTTTTTAGTTTCTCATTTCTCATATTCATAACGATATTATATAAACAAGTTATACATGAATGAAGTGTTAAAACACTTACATCATAACTACATCTCGTAAAACATATTTAATATCTACTAGCTGTGCCCGCGACTTCGTCTGCGTGGATTTCGATTATCAGGGTTTTAGTTCTTTGCGCCAATCTTATTTTTTTTTCTTAAATAACAGTAGCCTATGTAAGTATTATAATATTACTTATCTGCCAGTGAAAATCCCGTCAGGAGCTCAGCCATTCCAGAGTAAATCCGATTTTATTCACAATACAAAAACACAGGGTTTTCATTATCTTACGCGGAACCCTTTTTTTTTTTTTTTTTTTATCGTGCGGAAATCCCTTCGGATACCCCCCCGCCGGCCAGCGGGGGCGGTTATGTCGGGCTTGCACCGACCAAAACCGCACGCCGTCTCGGGTCTTCAGACGCCGGGGTGTAAGGTTACCCATAGAGCATATCCCTAATAATTTTTTAATTGATAACGGCAGCTCGTATACGGTGTTTTTTCTTTCCCTGTTACACGATATTTTATGTTATACCCAAGCCTTGCTACGCGACAGACAACGCTTTTGAAGGGATTCAGTTTAGCTTGTGTAAAAGTGTGGCAGCTAACATACAAATGATTTCGAATAAATAGCAGACACTCTAATCCTACTAATATTATAAAAGTTTGTAAGGATGTATGGATGTTTGTTACTCTTTTACGCGAAAATGTCTGAACGGATCTGGCTAAAATTTGATACAGAGATAGATTAGCGTCTGGCATAACATACAGGCTATTTATTCCTGGGATAAGTCTCCATAGGAAGTGGGAATATTCACAGAATTCCACGCGGGCGAAGCCGCGGGTAAAAGCTAGTCTATCATAATAAAATTACATTCTAGTAGCACCATTATTCATTAACATTACCATAATTTTAGATACAAAACATTTAATTATATCGCTAGGCCTACACTGAGCTCTATTCAAATCCGTCTGTAGCCGGATTCCACGGCCTCTGACTCATGCAAAATGTATGTGAAATCCGAAGAATCTCAGCACACGTATACGAATACGTAGAAATAACAATAAACATATTATTATGAAAACCTTTATTGTTGGGTTTGTTATGTAAAACAAAGGCCATTTTCTGTATTATATTAAACGTTGTGGTTTTAACCCCAGTGACGCGCCGTGGGGAGCGCTTGCGTCTATAGAAATTGTATTATGATATTCGCTACAAATTTATTGTATAACTAGCTATGCCCGTGACTTTGTCCGCGTGGCTTTAGATTTTTAGGGTTTTAGTTTTTTGCGCGGAACCCAATTTTTTTTCTAAAATAAAAGTAAATCTATGTTACGTATAACAATATTACCTATCTGCCAGTGAAAGTCCCGTCAAAATCGGCCTAGCTGCTCCAGAGTAAATCAGATTTTATTTACAATTTTGTCGGTATTAATTTTTTTGAGTGGATCCCTAATATTTTTTCTTAAATTAAAGTAGCATATGTTACGCCTTGTAACATTAACTATCCAGTAAAAGTCCCGTCACAATTGGCCCAGCCGTTCCAGAGATTACCTCTTTCAAACAGATAGAAAGACAGACAGACAAAAATTTAAATAAATTGTTTCATTTTTATAAGTATCGTAATTTCGTATAGCAATCATTAAAAATCTGTTGAACAGACACTTCACTGTTATTTATTTGTTTAGATGAATAATTAATCATCACTAACTTTTTGTTATATTCTACACTGGTGGTAGAAATTTGATGACACAAATTTGTCACAAAATTCGGCCGGGTAAGCCTCTCGTACCGACGGGAAGGGGTGCTTCGGGGACCACCTGCATCGGATCAGGAAGGAGCCAACGCCTGAGTGTCATCACTGCGACGCGAGCGAGGACTCAGGGCTGCACACGCTGGCGGACTGCCCGGCGTGGGAGGCGCCGAGGCGTGACCTCGTGGCAGCCATCGGGGTGGGAGTCCTCTCGCTCGGCAGCATGATTGCAGCAATGGTGCGGAGCGCGAGCGCGTGGGCCGCCGCCGCCTCCTTCTGCGAGCATGTAATGCTCGCGAAGGAGGTGGCGGAGCGCGCCCGGGAGAGACTTAGAACTCTCCCGGTCCGCCGAGCCCGCAACTTGCTCGCCGCTCGTCGCAGGCGACTCAGGCGCCGGAGGTCGCTTAACGACCTCCGTCCTCCATGAGCGCAGGCCTCGGGGTGGCGGGTGAGGCCACCTGTCACCCCAGCAGAAGCAGGCCGGGACGGTGAGGCGACTAGCGCCCCTCCCCCAAACCGGGGCAAGACGGGGACACCGTGGTTCCCAAACCCGAGGGGGTCATCTCGAAACCGGAGATGGCCCAGGGTCAGTCGGGGTGCGAGGGATATGCTCTATGGGCAACCTTACACCCCGGCGTCTGTAGACCCGAGACGGCGTGCGGTTTTAGTCGGTTCAAGCCCGACATAACCGCCCCCGCTGGCACGCGGGGGGGTATCAGAAGGGATTTCCGCACGATAAAAAAAAAAAAAAGGTACCACCGTGCACGATTGCGAATAACCCTCCATAGTAATCCAATTACGGTTTGATTACGTTTAGGGATCAGCAAGTGCATAGCCGGGCAGGGGGATTGTGGTCGCAGCACTAGTGGGACCGGTGGGTGTCACGCGGTGCTGCGACGGCAATCCTCTTCTGATGAGGCCGCCAAGCTGAGTGCCACCATTGTTGACATGGTTCGTGTATGTAATGGTGACCCTCTTTCCTGAGACTTTACCTTTAGCTTACCATCAGGCGAGGTGAAGTCAAATTGACGTGTCCAAAATATAAAAAAAAAACGTATGGCGTTTAATGGTGAAGGTTATGATGATTAAAATTAGATCTTATACAAAATTTACAATCTACTTATTTTAGGAGATACTAGCTGATGCCCACGACTCCGACCGCGCCAAGGTCGGTTTTCGTTTTTTAGTCATATCTCTGGTTATACTTAACCAAAAGCGGTGATAGCCCGGTGGCATACGTAACGGACTGCTGAGACGAGGTCTCGAGTTCGATCCCCAGTCGCCCCGGGCACACACCTCTAACTTTTCGTAGTTATGTGTGCATTAATAAGTGTTAATTATCGCTCGCTTAATAATCGCGTCACGTGCCGCTGATCGCTGGTGGTGTTTTTTTAATTTTTTTTTTTTTTGTATTAAATAGGTACATATTTTGTCGATACCAAGTCATCTCACCAAATTCAGATACCTAATTTTGTGACACCTTATATATACTAATGTATTGAATATTATAGTTATTTATTACTAATGGGACAATGTTGCCAGCCTTTTGTTTTTTTTTTCCGTGCGGTAATCCCTTCGGATACCCCCCCGCCGGCCAGCGTTTTTGGATACGTTGCCAGTTGATGTAGATAGGAAGGAATTCTTTGACGCCTAAACTTTATACGTCATAACTGTACATACTCCCTCCCCCTTTTGTATAATTAAATATTTTAGTCTATAATGTTCGTTAGAAAATTAATTTCTATTACTTAAATGTATTTTTATTTTGTGCATTACATGAAGTTTAAAAGTGTCATTTATTACTAAAATACTCAAATTTATCAGAAATTTTCAATTTCGGTCAAATCCACGATATGCATATTTTATTGCACATATAAAATCCGCATCTGTTGACTTATCGTATAAAACAAGAGGTCAGGCGTACTATCTTCTTTTACGGCAATATAAAATACTTTCGTGAGTGCCTATATACAAATTGACATTTTTATCAGGAACTCTGATAAACATTTTATATCATTTTCAAGTAGCAATGTTAATTTTTAGTAGAAATTCATTTTTTATAGATCTACTGCTGCAGGATTTCCCTAATTCGGTAAAATATCCACCCTAGAAAAACTGCAGCCAACTTGAATCTTATTCATGTTGTATTATCACACAGTTATCGGCTATCGGCCATGTAAATAGGTATTCCTTTACATACACCTTCACATGTAAATGTGTATATCTATATCCTTGGATATGTGTATGTAGTGTTGGTGTTGTAACTGTTTATAGGTCACAAACTTAAGTAAGCCATTGCTTGTAGAATAAGTGATAATGACGACCTCTGTGACGTACCCGAACGAACGCACTTTACCGTTCGATTGCTAAGCCAGAGGTCGTGGGTTCGATTCCCTCTCAGTGCAAATATATATATTTGCATTGGTCTAGGTGTTTCTATGTATAATATGTATTTATTTACAAAAAAAAAGTATTTAATTATGTTTATCCGCATTCTAGAACCCATATGGCAAGCTCTGCTTAGTTTGGGTCTAGATGGAGTTGTGTACTTTGCAGTACAATATTTTATTTATTTATTTATTATTAATGACTAACTATCAAGTGATTTAGCATTGTCTTATAGAAGTTTATACTCTGATATTTTATACAAATTAGTGTTAAATAAAGCCAATGAAGCTACCTGTTTTACTACTTAAATATTTTATTTTCTTGGGTTAATGGTTAAGGGTGATAGTTTTAAATGTGCAAAATATGAAATAGATACAACTTAGTTAAGTATCTTGAAAACTTTTTTTGGTTGTTGAGTCTATAAATAATAAATATACCTACTTACTACCTGCAAGTATATTTTTACCTGTAAGTAACTAATTTACATAATAAATAAATATAATATTTATTATGTAAATTAGTAGTGCGCCTATCATACAATCCCACACCTTTTCGGAAAACACCACTTTTATATGGAGTTTTATGACACTCAAACCCTCCTATGTACCACATTACTACGGCCATAATGCGAGGGTTGTTAGAGTTGGACCGTATCCTTACCTTGGGACCATGCAAACGCGCAAACTCTATGTTCAATGTCCATCATCACGATAAATATTGCATTAAATGGCTGTACTTAAATGTAGTGGCCACACATGAATTATCAACTTCAATGCCCATTTTTCTTGTTTTAACATCTAACCGCATTGTAAATACCATTGGCACATTATTACGCGAATTTTTGCCTACACATACATTAAACATCCATTATCGCGATAATTAACGGCTTTTCCCGTTAGTGTGGCCCCAGCATTATGAAAGCCTACTAAACAACAAGTGTTTGAAGTGACAATCCAACGCAAAGTTCTAGATAATGTTAAAAAATACTAGAAACATTAAATTGATTTGTTAGTTCTCATAAATATAAGATTCATATTCAATTAAATCTGAGCAAAAATTGCCTGTCATATAACATGGTATACAATACAAGTTCCAAATTATCTGTACTAATTAAAACATTAATGTGAAGATCTCAGGGCCTCAATTATATTTAAATTGTGAGTTTCTTGTTGGAGAATGTTATCTAACACAGTAAATTAGTAGGATAATTACACCGGTAAAATTTGATTGTAATGTATTACGTAATCTTGTTAAATCGAGTTTGTAATGGTATATGCGAATTATTGCTTAGGTAAGATAGTGAAGACACATGTAATATAATATACATAAAAGATCAATAGTTTTTATTTTTTATTTTTACCACTAAGGTGGCAGACAAGCACACGGCCCACCTGATGGGAAGCGGTTACCGCGGCCTATGGACGTGTGCAACACCAGTGGCGTCACACTCGCGCTGCCGACCCTGTAAAGGAAGGGGGATGGGAAAGGAGGAAAGGAGTAATACTGTGTTAGTTGGCGTCGATATTCTGTGAGAGGGTGGTGCTTCCCCAGTCGAGTCGGCCCATTCATGCAACGGCCAAAATGACTGTTGCTTGACTCTACCACTCTTATCGACATAGTTATGGAGTATTGACAAGCACTGTCAGTTTGTTGGGCGCAAATGTTTATAAATATTGGATAAACCTATCTGAGACTAGGACCTACCGTTATATTAATAATTAAGAATTCAACAAAAATATTTAGCGGACCAAGACACATAAAAGAGGTATTAAAAATTGAGATATACCTTTTTTTTTTTTTTTTTTTTTTTATCGTGCGGAAATCCCTTCGGATACCCCCCCGCCAGCCACCGGGGGCGGTTATGTCGGGCTTGCACCGACTAAAACCGCACGCCGTCTCGGGTCTTCAGACGCCGGGGTGTAAGGTTACCCATAGAGCATATCCCTCGCACCCCGGCTGACCCTGGGCCATCTCACCACTAACAGCATCGCTCATCCTGTCTCCTCTGAAAGCAGAGGAGTACGGAGAGCGATGTGTTCCCGCCACGTTGGGTATTGGCCGACGATCAATGCCAACCCTATGAAGGGGTGAAGGGGAAGCCATTGACCGCCGCCCAGGGTGTACCGGCCGCTCCGATTCCGTTCCCCCCGGACTGCAGCGGGATCGGAATCGGAGCGACACTCGAGGAGGTTACCCAACACACACCCCAAATTGAGATATACCTGTAATATATATATACAATCCAACGCAAAGTTCTAGATAATGTTAAAAAATACTAGAAACATTAAATTGATTTGTTAGTTCTCATAAATATAAGATTCATATTCAATTAAATCTGAGCAAAAATTGCCTGTCATATAACATGGTATACAATACAAGTTCCAAATTATCTGTACTAATTAAAACATTAATGTGAAGATCTCAGGGCCTCAATTATATTTAAATTGTGAGTTTCTTGTTGGAGAATGTTATCTAACACAGTAAATTAGTAGGATAATTACACCGGTAAAATTTGATTGTAATGTATTACGTAATCTTGTTAAATCGAGTTTGTAATGGTATATGCGAATTATTGCTTAGGTAAGATAGTGAAGACACATGTAATATAATATACATAAAAGATCAATAGTTTTTATTTTTTATTTTTACCACTAAGGTGGCAGACAAGCACACGGCCCACCTGATGGGAAGCGGTTACCGCGGCCTATGGACGTGTGCAACACCAGTGGCGTCACACTCGCGCTGCCGACCCTGTAAAGGAAGGGGGATGGGAAAGGAGGAAAGGAGTAATACTGTGTTAGTTGGCGTCGATATTCTGTGAGAGGGTGGTGCTTCCCCGGTCGAGTCGGCCCATTCATGCAACGGCCAAAATGACTGTTGCTTGACTCTACCACTCTTATCGACATAGTTATGGAGTATTGACAAGCACTGTCAGTTTGTTGGGCGCAAATGTTTATAAATATTGGATAAACCTATCTGAGACTAGGACCTACCGTTATATTAATAATTAAGAATTCAACAAAAATATTTAGCGGACCAAGACACATAAAAGAGGTATTAAAAATTGAGATATACCTTTTTTTTTTTTTTTTTTTTTTTATCGTGCGGAAATCCCTTCGGATACCCCCCCGCCAGCCACCGGGGGCGGTTATGTCGGGCTTGCACCGACTAAAACCGCACGCCGTCTCGGGTCTTCAGACGCCGGGGTGTAAGGTTACCCATAGAGCATATCCCTCGCACCCCGGCTGACCCTGGGCCATCTCACCACTAACAGCATCGCTCATCCTGTCTCCTCTGAAAGCAGAGGAGTACGGAGAGCGATGTGTTCCCGCCACGTTGGGTATTGGCCGACGATCAATGCCAACCCTATGAAGGGGTGAAGGGGAAGCCATTGACCGCCGCCCAGGGTGTACCGGCCGCTCCGATTCCGTTCCCCCCGGACTGCAGCGGGATCGGAATCGGAGCGACACTCGAGGAGGTTACCCAACACACACCCCAAATTGAGATATACCTGTAATATACTGAAAAATATGTATAGATTCAGTAAAAAGACAAGAGTCCTTGTAATACTTTGTTATCTATATTTCTGTTCATATTATGTGCTACTGGTATCAATTGAACTATAAGAAGTCGGTGCTTCTTAATAAAATAATTGGGTATTGTCAAGTTCAAAAACAATAATCTAGAATAATATCAATAATTTATTGTTTGCAATATTATAGCAGTCATAACAAGTAGGAATTTTCAATATCGTCCGCCTTTATTCACAAAGCAGGTTGGGTGCTATTGTTTCTTTGGCGTTTGAGTATTTCTCAATAATACCTCCTAACAATATATCGAACTAAAGCCGGAACTAATGCTACGCTTGTTATTAGCTGTCAACTTGTCTACCAAGTCGAGATTTTGGTCCTAATAAACCTCTACACTATTTCCTCTAGAATGTTCGGAAGTTTTGCAAATATTTCTTTAAACTTCTAATTAAGCACACTGCACACGGCTTACCTGTTATTAAGCAATTATCGGTGCTTATAAGCGATTGCAATAAACATGTTACTAGAACACAAAGCTGAATGTAAGCTTTAATTTTTTTCTGTAAAGTTGAATAACTTTTATAGTCAGTTGGCGGTGGTCAAACTAAGGGGCTAAGGGGGCCACTATTGTAGCATTATTTGCATCTGCAATGGCTCATTCCTGAGATGACCCCTTTAGCTTACTATTAGGCGAAGTGAGTCGATGACGCGATCTATATAAAAAAACATATATTTTGGATCAGGGAAACTCGGAAGCTCAGCAGAAAATACACCTTTAACAACTGTTATATTACTATACCGACATGTCTACATAGATTTTGCCCCCTTTCGGATATGAATTAGCCAAATGCGATGTATTAACACATTTTGTAACAATAAAATACTGTTAGAGGTGTAATTGTAGTTAGCGCGATCTGTTGACACAGTCGCACAGTCGCAACTACTGTGCTTTGCAACACTTATGCATCGATGTGGCTGACTTTAGTCTAGTTTCGGCAAATCCCCGTCAGATGGCGTGAGTTATGCGTTGTGCCCATTATTTATTTGTCAATTCATTCTCATAGAAATTTCGAGTTAGGTATCCGCTTAGGAACGATTCTAGCAAGATCCAGAATTAATTTAATATATAAGAATGTTCGCTGTGGCCCTAAGATTCATTGTTATTTTGTTGTGTGAGAAGTCACTAAGAGTGTCCCTATTATTATCGTGTATATTTAATTACCTTGACGCTCGAAAAGTGAAGTTGGCTTTTGTGTTTGTGCGAAGATTTGATCTGGGTCGTTAGGTCTTGGAAAGAACCTGTAAAAACAAGTCAGACAGCAGTGACTCTGAGATTGTCAGTAGCTGAGGCCTGGATAAGTAGATATTGGGAATGCAGATCTCAAGTGAAGCTCCGGGATCTGTTCTGCAGGTGCACGACCACTGGGGGCCCCGCGGAAACTCGAGATCCATAAGGTCAAGCTATCTTTTATTGTAATTGTGATTTTATTGCATTACTGCTACCCGGCGCTAGGCTGGTGTATAATATTATTGAGCTGTGCCACTCCTGACTGGCCCCTGATGACAATCACCCCTGTGTACTGAAGTGATTACATATCTACATATGAGTGTACCTGTACCTGTGTTCTGTTGTATCCTGCTGTGTAACTTATTCTATATCTGTCTGTGTGCTGTGACCTTTCACTACTCTCAAGCCTATTTCTTTGTACCTTAACTTATATATATTATATACTGTATCTGTGTGTCTCAGTTTCCTATGAATATATATTTGTATTCTCTTTATATAGTATCTTCCAAATATATGTATGCCAACTTGTGAGTGTTTTTTATTGGAGATCAGCTGACCCATGCACCACCTAGAACCTCTCTGACAAGGCGCCCTGGGATTAAGAACTCCGTTGCCCACCTGGTCCAGCCGGTGTGTAACCCTAAAAAGAAAAAAGGTTACAATTTATAACAATGTTTTCTAGGTCCATCTTGACCACTCGGAGTATTGATACTAATCGTCACCGCCTCAGCCGGTTTAGATGCACCTGATGTACACTTACGCCATCTTGATTTGTTTTATTGATTCGTAGATAACATTTTTTCCTTTTAGCGCCGCATATGTATGTGTGGAACTCGGGGGGCAGGGTTCTCTGCCGCTTCCTCTCCGCCGCCTCTTTCACGCGCATTACCTGCTCGCAGAAAGAGATGGCGGCGTGCTACTTGCTCCCGTCGGTGACCATGGCTCTTACCATTGTCTCTAGCGAGAGAACGTCCACGTCCAGGACCGCAACGAGATCCCGGCGTTGACTCGTCCACGCTGAGCACTCCACCAATGTGTGGAGCACCGTGTTTTCGTCGGGATACTCGCAATGCTGGCACTGTGGCGTTGTCTCCCGGTGGATGCGCCACAGATACTTACCGAAGCACCCGTGTCCGGTAAATATCTGTGACTTCCGGTAGGAGAGGTCACCGTGTTACCTCTCCACCACCGCCTCCATGACCGGCCTAAACGCCGCAATCACAGCATATGTCCATCGGAGATAATGTACTTTTCAAATTGTGAAATATTTTTTCCGATAAGTGCAGTGGTATATAATCGTATTAACAAAATTGGGCCTCTCTTTATAATATTTATAATATAATCAATAATAAAATTGAGCTGCTGTGAGTAGTTGAATTTGTTTAATGATATTATTCATGCTCAATAAAGTTCATTCAAGGATGCAACAAACAATAAAAACAGAAGCCTCATCCTTAGCATATCACACACAGTGAAGTGTAATTGTACCATTATTATGTAGATTGAGTAACTGGACTGAACTCAATATATATTATTAAGATAAAAATTTAAGCTGTAAGCCGTTTTATTACCCTAAACTACACAGTCTACTGTGTACAAAATAATTTTGAGTAGATAATCACTTTACAAGTTGAATTAAGTTAACAATCCTTTATAAACTTATGTTCTACCCACTAATCCTGATGATACTTATAATTGATTATCTACCGAAGACTACACTTTGTACGCAGTAGACTGTGTAGAGTAAGATAAAAACCAGCTTATAACTTAATTCTTATCTTAGTAATGGTAGTGAATATAATAATAACGTCCACTAACTAGAGTGAACTCGTCAAAGTAAGAAAGATAAGCAATCGTTCTTATCTGTGACTAGACAGGATTGTGGGTTGAACCGAGCAGTGGTTAGTGTCAGACCATGTTCAATGATCCATCAGAATACAGATACAAGAGATCTGTCCAGCTCCTTCGGGCCAGACTATAAAACATACAAGACAGCAGCAGTAAAACTACATACATATAATTACGTATAAAATGATGAAATTATAGATGTAGATCGGAAAAAGAGAACATCTAGGACGGGACTTGAACCCGCGACCAGTCCCTTAAAGGGGGAACGCTCTGACCAGCTGAGCCACCTAGACAATGTGTCCAGATAATGTGTCTAGGTGGCTCAGCTAGTCAGAGCGTTCCCCCTTAGGGAGTGGTCGCGGGTGCAAGGCCCGTACTAGATGTTCTCTTTTTCCGATCTAAATCTATAGGAAAAGTATGCATACAAATTGCTTAAAAAAATTAATTGAATGATAAAATTACTTAATATGAGTTTAGGACGATTGCAGAAGAAAAAATCTTTTGTAAGAACAAGCTTAGAAAACCCCGTTGTACTAAAACTTGAATTTGATGCTGATTTCAAAAGCTTGTAGCGCGCAAGCTTTTAAAAACAGCACAACCCTTGCATGAAATTACTTTTTAAGTTTTAGAACAACGGGCTATTTAACTAAAAGCTTGTTTTAAAGTAGTGTTATTACTTATTTCAACTTTTCGTAGGTACCTAATGTTATGTAGCGCCGGAGTACTTGGCAAGATCAGACAAAGGAGCTCAACACAGTCTATCTTGTTTAGTTTCAGACCACTTACCGTCTCCATCTTCAGACCTTGGATATCATATAACACTAGAGTGTTTACCAAGACAAAACAAATGAGCCCAAACTCGATTGGTTTCGCTTATTTAAGTTCAGGTGTTCCTATGGCCACCTTTCTATTCCATCATAAAATCCTGAATATCATGTGATACCAGAGAGTTTGTCAAAACATAACAAATGAGCTCAAACTCGATAGGTTTATCGTGTTTGGCTTAGGAGTTCTTATTGCCATCTTTCTACTCTATCATCAAACCCGGAATAACTTGTCACATCATAGAGTTTTCAAGACAAAACGAATGAGTCCGAACTCGGCAGGTTTGTTTTGTATAATTTAGGAGTTCCTATGACCACCTTCCCACTCCATCCATGAATACCATGTCCCATCAGAGAGTTCGTCAAAACGAAACGAATGAGCCCAAACTCGATAAGGCCACCTTCCTACTCCGAACATCATCAGAACAGCTCCATGGCTCCATATTAATGTGTTGTCATCCAAACTAAACGTGTATGTAAAACTTCGTCTTAATCAATTGAGGAGAACTGCCTCAAAATTCAGTTGGAAGATTATTTATATACATAAATAAAAGATAATGATTTTTATTCCAAGACATTCTACACAGCGCTTTCTAGCTTGTGTTATGGGTTCCATAATGCGGATAAACATACTTATATACTCTTTTTTCTGTAAATACATTCATATTATACATAGAAACACCTAGACCAATACAAATAGACATATACATGCACACAAATATTTGCATCGAGCGGGAATCGAACTCGCACCCCTGTCGTAGCAGTGGAATGAATGCATTACCGCTACGGCACAGAGGCCGTCAAATATAACATACATACAACGCAAGTTTAATTAAAAAACACCTTGACGCGGACGTATTTGCGATATCAACTAGCTTATGAATAATATTATATATTGCAAATAACTTTTATACGAGGCTATATAGCACGTCAGCCTTAATTTGGCACCTTCATAGAAAGTTACAATTCAGGTTTCGTAAATTCTAACAGGGTCCATGAAGGTAAGTATCTTATAAAAAGTTATGAAAGCCTCTGAAAAAGGAATTTCAACATGCCGTATCATAAGTATATGGTAACATAAAAGCCTTGTAAATATTTCAAAGCCAAAGTTAGTACACCACCTATCTCTGGACTCATTCCTACACATCGACAAAGTTCACCACACTCAATAACATGCGAATATAAAGTGGGTCGTCGGAATTGATTGAAAAAACTTTTATAGTAGCATACGCCGCGGGCACTACATACCTTCCAAAAATTATGGCTCATCTAAAACTTTTGGTACATTCACGTATTTGCCTATGTCTATCGGTGATATTGATATCACCACTGAGCGTCTAGTTTGAGCCTTTGCATTTCCCGTTTTCGAATGAAAAAACCGATAATTTGTATTGTATTTGATTAGCGCCACCAAGCGGCAAAATTATGAAACATTTTTTCCGAGAAATAGCTTCATCGTGACAGTCTTGGCGATTGTGATTGATTGATTCAAAATTTTAGCGAGTGCGAGTTGCATGACAAAAGTCGTGATGTAAAACAAGTTGTCAATTAGTCAGTGTTATCATTGTCACATCCATTTTCAATTATATCGTAATAGTAGAGAAAGCTATAGCAGAATTAGATTCGAATACGATTTTATTACTTAAAATGTGTCTGTATTATTAAAAAATTCTGTGTTTTCACATGGAGCATATTTGCGGCCGTTAGGCATGGAATGATTACAAACATTTATTAAATTAAAAATAAATTAATAACATTAAAAAAACCGTTGCTATACTTCCTAGAAATAAACGCTATACGACTTTTTAATGAGAAAAAAACGACTAAAAGGTTGGTATTCGGGGCATTCACCAAACCAACTTAAAAAAATTGTAGTCGCAATACTCGTAATCATATATTATCGCAACTCACGGTGACTAAACGTGTCCCGAAGGTTTTATTTCACTGTAACCCACACTCGCATGCTCTTCGTTTTTAATTTGATTGATCGATTTACTAAACTCAGGGACAACTACACTCCTAATATTTTTGTGCAACTCACACTAGGCACTCTGATTTGTAAAGAAGGAAAATTCAAACTTAATCGTATGTGAGTTTAATAGTTGTTATATGAAAAAGTAGAAAGAAAGAAAGAAAGGAAAATCTATTTATTTTGGTGCAACACAAATCACAGAACTTGATTACAAAAAAAAAAAACAACAAATACATTGCACCAAAAAAGGAGCCAGTTCAGCATAATACCTGGCGCTGGTTTTCAACTGACTCCTATTGTAGAGGACATCCGGCAAACATATAGGTACAAGTAAGTACAGGTCAAAATGACAGTAGAGGAAGCTTGTGAAATATGTAAGGACAGACGGAGATGGCGGTCTGTTGTCTCTGCCAACCCCGGAGAGAAAACGGTGTGAGTATATGTATGTATGTATTTAAATTTCTTATACCTAGTGCTAATTATAAGAACCAGATGAGGTTTATTGTAGTGAGTAGGTAAAAATGTATTAAATAAGTGTTATATTTACACAAATATTAATTTTGCCCAGTCAAAAAATATACGCAATTTTATTACAGCATTCTCATTAGTAGATGATAAAGTGACAAATGATGGTAATGAAGAGAAATGAAAGAACATTTAATATGGAAATATGTGGATGAATGCACGCAATGTGGGGTTTTATGTAAACATTAGGCACCCGTGGTATCTAATGTCTACATTTTAGGCCACAAATACTTGCAACACATAATAACTGTAAAATATTATGGGTTCTCAGATCCTGTAATGAAACAGTAAACAATGGTTTACAATACAATATAAAAAGTTAAAAGACATTTAACCTTTGTATACTATATTATTTATTTTGTGCCTTTGTACACCCGCATATACTCGCAAACAGGCCTGTCAGACTGATGTATATCTTCAGTTTGATAGGCCTTGCCTGCCGACTTGCCATGTTTTTTATAATAGCCAATGCTGATGTTTTAAGCACATCAATGACTTGAATGACAAGGAATTCAAGTCATTGATGTGCGAGATTTTCTTATGCTATTTTATTAAGCACACTAGTAATTAAAGTTAGGCTTGACTAATTTGCTTGTGTTAGGAGTGGGTTCACGTCAGTGGCATACTGGGTATAGCACTTTGGGCCACAAAACACCCTTGCTCGAGTATAGGTTTAAGGAACCATCCACTCATTTTTCACTCACAATTCGCTATTTCCAAAGACTATAAATTATTACATTGTGTACAGTTTATATAAAAACTATTGTCCGATCAATAATAAGTGTCTCATAACGAAATATGAAATACCCATTATCTCCCCAAAATCTAAGAATGTGATAACAGCAGATGTCCAAAAATATTTAGCGGTGGCTCACAAATGAATCAATCTGAGTCTGAAAGGCTTGTTTAATTAAAGTTGATCACAATTATTTTATTGGTCTTCTTCTTCGATTCAATGGCTACTATCTTTTTTAAATTTTGTCGGCCCAAAACTAAGCCACAGCTACAACGTTTTCCGACCTTAGTAGAAAAAGTAGTTTAGCCTTCTAACGTTGTGAGGTCCCATATCAACAAGCTGGATACACATGGGTTTGGCTTAACTATTAGAAAAAGTTTCTTTGCTATTTTAGATTGAACATCTTCATCCGTAAATCGCAACAGAAAATCTTGGCTAAAATGAAATGTTTAGATAAAGTGGTACATATACATAAGTTTAGTTAACAGTGATATTAATCGTTTGTTAGATTAATAGTTTCATAAGATCTGTTGTATTCAATGTATGTTGTACTTACTTACTTTTTTATTCGATTGTAGGATGAAATTTTGTATGAAAATACAATACCCAATCAATTTAGTATAATTTTATTGCGTCATCACTACGCAGCTGTAGTAACATTCGGTAAGTTTGCCCATACTAGAAATATTGTTTACTACATCATTAAAACTAATCTTATTAAATTAAGTCACTTGTACTTTTCCACAATATTCATTTATTAAACCTGACCGATTTCGCCTCACCGCATGTGGCATGTGGCAAAGTACAAGTGACTTTTCATACTGTGTGGTAAGTTCCACCAAGTGCCATCAGTCGACAGTATAAATAATAAAAAGCTATTGTTTGCATCACTACGTATCTAATACCTTCAAACAAGCAATTCTTGTATATACAAAATGAATTTTTCAACTGGGCGTGGATGGCCAAACCCGAAACTATGAGGAATAGCGAAAAATGCCCAAAGGAGTCCCGAGCCCGATTTTGATGAAAACCAAAACTACATCATTGGAATACTAAATAAACACAATTCTCATAGGCACCAATCGATTTCAGGAAGTAATAACATACGGCTAACTCATGGAAAGGTCTAATTTTTAACAAAATTCTTGATATTTTTATTTAATTATCTATCTATTGTTCAAAATAATGGCTATTATTCTCAATACATAGCTGATATCTACGTCTCAAGGATTGTACTGCATTCAACATTATTTGTCATTACATTTTGAATACGATATTACTTGTATTTGTATATCTATCATCATCATCATCATCATCATCATCAACCTATTCTAGTCCACTGCTGGACATAGGTCTCCCCTAATGAGCGCCATAGCGCCCTGTCTTCAGCTTGCCGCATCCAGCATCTGCCCGCAGTCTATACATATAATAAAAGCGTAATAAGGTGAAAACTGTACATTGAATATTTTTCCAAAAAAATAATTGATGTGTGTTCTAGGAGTCAATTTTTGTCGGTGAATTCTATATTTTTTTTATATTTAGGACACGTCAATTTGACTTCACCTCACCTGATGGTAAGCTGAAGGTAAAGTCTCAGGAAAGAGGGTCACCATTACATACAAGTAACATGTTAACAATCGTGGCACTCAGCTTGACGGCCTCATCAGAAGAGAATTGTCTACGCAGCACCATGTGACACCCACCGGTCCCACTAGTGCTGCGACCACAATCCCCCTGCCCGGTTATGCACTTGCTGACCCCTGAACGCAATCAAACCGAAATTGAATTACTATGGAGGGTTTTTCGCAATCGTGCACGGTGGTACCTACCCGGCCGAATTTTGTGACACATTTGTGTCATCAAAATCGCGATTTATTTGATGTTATTTTATTATATACATTGAACCCGACGTTTTATTTAGCCATGACCATGTGGAGACTGCTGAAATGCAACCGAAATGTCGGGTTCAATGTAAATAATAAAATAATATCAAATAAATCGCGATAGAAACCGTTAAAAAAAATTGTCTTATTTCAATGTATGACATTCGCGTAAACTTCCGACAGTATCAAGTAGTCATCATTGAGATGTATCTTACCAAGATCTTGGCAGCCGAAGCAAACCTCACGTGCTAGGTATGCCTGCTGTGGAGTGCGACTGGTTGGATCACCTCCAAGTTTGGTGCACCCTGGGCAACGTGGGCGATGACGCATCATTGATTGCTCCTCTGGAGTAGCTGGCATCAACGTCAACGGCCAAGAGTCTGACCAACCGGCCCTTTTCAGGGCCAGCTGACCCCATTGCACGAGGGGGTCGGGGTATGGCGGGCATGCAAGGCCCGCGGGGAGGGGTGGTCGCTCCAGGTACCCCTCTGCTCTTATCAGAGGGGACACTGCAAATGGCCCAGGGTCAGTCGGAGTGCGAGGGATATGCTCTATGGGTAACCTTACACCCCGGCGTCTGTATACCCGAGACGGCGTGCGGTTTTAGTCGGTTAAAGCCCGACATAACCGCCCCCGCTGGCCGGCGGGGGGGTTACCGAAGGGATTTCCGCACAAAAAAAAATCCTTCAGGCTCCAATTTGCAAGCACTGGATGCAAGCGGCAAGTCCGTTCTTCTGCCTCTCCCACACCAACTTGTCTTTATTTGGTTGATTTAACAGCAGAGCTTGGTCCATTAATCTGAGTGCACCTGCTTGCAAGTGAGTTATCCGGGGCCCGCTTACTCTTTCTCCTCTTTTCGATTTGGCGTATCTTGGCTTTTATGGGAGTGACGTGACTGCCTTCTAACCTCCAAACCTCAAGAGGAAAGCCTGCGCCAGAGTCTTGTTCGTTCAACAGCAGGCGTACTTTTTTTTTTTTTGGAGCTCCGATGAAATGGGAATGTTTAATATATAAATAAGCCACACTTACGAATGTATACATCACAAACATATACACGTGACTTAACTAGCCTCTTGTAGTTTCATAGTTCAAAAACATTGTACGAAATGGAAATGTATGTTATACCAGCCATAAAGTATATGATGTAGAACTGCAATGTAAATACATAAATGTAGATCTCTGGAGTATACCTGTCTACATATTCTGAGTTGTTTCAGTTTGAAGTTAAGGTTTATTTTAAACATAGCATACAACTAGTTACGTATTTGTAGAAACTCCTGATTTCAGCAGGTTTTTATAATCAGAAAGACTTCGTCTTTTAGTTAGTATTTATAGTTTGACAGCCAGAACAACCACAGTATAACAACTATTTACGGTTAATAAATTGGTACTGAAGATTGTCGCAAAGGTTTATTGTATTGATCTATTATCCATATTATTCTGAAGAGTAGGCAAATTTATTTACTGTTACACCACAGTCGAACTTTTTTGTGGTAGTACTTGCTACCAATATAAATTATCTCGGGATGCAGGTAAAGGTTAACTCCAATTCCCTCAACATCATGACATTGCAACTGGTAAGTATTCAAATAATATAAATATAGTAATATAAATTTAGATTTGTAATTTTATACTTCGAAATGCTGGATTATGATTCAATCTTTTGTAATTTTTTATTTGAGAATACACATATTACTTTGCATATCAAAATTTTAGCTGCAAAGTAAATGCATAATTTTGAAGCTTATATTATACAATTACAGTCACGCATTTTTCCCATTGGCGTAGGTAGAGCAGGGGCCACATATTTCCACTGATTACGATTCTGACATACGCGTTTCACTTCTTCTACTGTCATAAATGTTTTCATGACTGATTACACCGATGATGCAAGTATAACTTAATCATCGCCTTGTAGGAGGTGCTTAACATGCAGTCTTTCCATTTTTATTTCATACATAGTATTAAGAGACGTCCACTTTATACATGGTTAGTACGTTCCACAATTCATTCCTGTTCACCTTATTATATGCCTTTTCTGAGCAAAAAGCTTTTTGATTTTTGGCCTGATATTTTCTTCGCCCAGGATGTACCGGCCGCTCCGATTTCGTTCCCCTCGGACTGCGGCGGGATCGGAATCAGAACGACACGCGAGGAGGTTACCCGACACACACCCCTTGATTTTTGGCCTGATATTGTGCCGTAAAGCAGGACAAAGAAAAGATTTATATATATATATATGTTTATTCCATTCCCTTGACTATGTATATTATATGTACACATGTTTTTGCAAATAAATATTATCTTATCTTATCTTTCAATCCTACTTGCACATCTCAAAAATCTTATTATCAGTCATGGTAACAACCCTATCAATCAAAATTCTGCATATAATTTTCTAACTACATTTAGAATGCTGATGCCGTGAAAATTGTGATATTCCTGCTGCGAGCCGATTGGGATAACAACAGATTTTCAGTCTTCCGGGACTTGCCTTATTTCCAATAACTTCTATAGCTACAGTACAGTACGGATCTTTTGAGATCAAGTCTCATAGAACCTCGTTTTCAAACCCATAATCCATGCAGAAATCCCCTCTGATACCCACGCCTCCCCCCGCCGGCCAACGGTTTAGTAGTAAGTTTATGTCGGACTCTCACTCATAGCACGCCGTATCGGGTCTTCAGATGCCGGAGTGTAAGGTGGTCTTAACACCAGCACTCCCTCGCACCCGACTAACCCAGGGCCATCTCCGGTTTCGAGATGGCCTCTCGGGTGTGGGAACCACGGTGCCGAAGACGAGAGTCTTGGCTCCAGTAAAAGGCGGTGTGCAACGCACCCGCCCCGACCAGATATAGATAGATAAAGTTAATTAGTAAGATACATCTCGAACCCGTAGCAGTGTGACACCGAAAATTGTTCTACTAAGTTAGCTGTCTGGAAATGTCCTAATTTGATTAAAATTATCATTCACATCAATTCGTTCAATTTGGTGACGTACTAGCCATTTTCTGAAGTTATAACCTTTCCAATATTTTTAATTTGAATTAATAATAAAAAGTTGTCATAGTTATCCACTCATCATCATGTCAGCGTTTCGTTCCGATTGCATCCAAGGCCCTCTCAGAGCCCAGGGTTTGCTTTCCTGCTATTCCTTTTTCCACTTCGCATGATCTTTGCCATCCATGGTAGTGAAACCATTGGCACGCATGTCATCCCTTACAATGTTGAACCAGTACTTCTTGGGTCTCCCTCTCCTACCGGGGCCTGGCGGAGGTGCCATGGCCAGACGTTTTTTACCCACGTAGTCAGGTGGCTGCCGCAAAACGTAGCCACACCAGCAAAGGGACACTCCTGCATTTTATCTGCAATGTCACCGATATGGAGGCTGCTGTAAATGCGGGAGTTCCTTAGCCCATCTTTACGCGTGACTCCGCTCATCCATCGCATCCATTGACATGTAGTTCCTCCCTATGTTTATCTAGAAATGGCCACGCATCACGGCTTTGCAGAAGGACTGGCTAAATAATGGTATTATAGACCTGGGCCTGGACCTAACTGGCTTTTTGGGATCACAGATGCCACTTGGCCCATGCAGCGGCAATGCGTATCTTGACGTCACACTCGATGTCACCAGTCGCGTGAAGTACACAGACCAAGTACGTAACTTGGCCCGTGCGCTCAACTAAGTCATTGGCTATGTGGACGAGTGTAGGATCTGTTGAGTTCAACGCCAAGTAATCCGTTTTTTCCACATTAAGCTTCAGGCTGCGCCTCCTTCCACGTCTTCACATAAGGCACCAATCTGCTCCTGTTCGTGTCCCCCAGCGTCATATCGTCAGCATATGAGAGCAAACACGAAGGTTGCTCATGTGAACTTTATATCTGATGCAATCTGACAGAAACTGAAACGGACTAAGGACGGATTCCTGATTTACCCCGACTGTGATGGGGAAGGGTTTCAACAGCAGTCCGAACCACGGAACGATCCTTAGTGCAAAAATATTATCGAAGGAGAAGTGGCTGAGGCGAAACTTACATTAATAGTCCCAGAGTGCACACTCTTGTCGAATACGGGAGTGGGACATTACCTTTATACCGTGGTAGTTGCCAAACTCCTGTACCATTGTTCGTGATCGTCCCGCTAAGAAGTACACGGTTGAAGAGGTTAATAATGATTGGTGATATATAAAAAAAACCCATTCTATCGGGATCCATCGCTTTCCAGGCCACGATGGGGACTTCATCGGCCCCGACAGCTCACCAATTCTTCATGCGGAGAAGAGCACTCTGGACTTCTCCAAGCGTTATCGGTGGAACTAATCTATGATTTGGAATGAGCTCCGGTTCCCCAGGGTCTAAACTGGCCCACTATAAGCTTTTGCCCGTCAGACGATTCTAACTTGTCAAATAGCGGTTGTAAGTGGTCCTGTTTGGCTCTGGCTACAGCTCTCTTAGTAGCGCGCTTAACATCCCTAAACGCGTAGTGGTCTTCAGGAGACTTGGACGCTTGCCACTTTTTAAAGAGGGCTTTCTTAACATCCTTTCTGAGTCTCCTTCGTCAGAACGACTGTATCGTTACACCACCAAGTATCCTTGTCACCCTAGCGCCCACTGTTAGAAATGCCGAGCACTACCCTCGCTGATTCGAGGATCTGGGTAGCGCGCTCCGTGTCTGTAGTGTCATAGTTATGTACAATGCAAATGTTTTTGAGCTACGCTTAGACATCTTGATTTTTTAATAATTTAACCGTTTATTTTGAAAGTTATAAAAATATAGTTCACAAATGTAACAATAGAAAACTTGCTTAAAAGATAAAAGTCTGATACTATAGGTCCACAAAAAAATGGTGAGGCACTCCAAACAAACGACCATTACGAGCAAAAGTCCCAAAACAAATAAAAAGCTTCAATCTTGATCTAGCCTAATTTGTAATTTTTAGAAGTTAAATGCTTGTAGAATAATTTTCTAACTAATTTTGGAAGTTAGCGCGTGTCGGAGGCCTTTTCGGTTGGCAAGTGATTCTCAACAACTTCGTTTAGTGACGTCTCATTGCTTAATTAAGACTTTTTAAGTTATTAATTTCGTAAGAATAAATTGGAACTTAATGTTTTCCATTGAACCGAATCTGATCATAATAACTAAACTTTTAAATCTAATTAAATCCACATAATTCAAGTCTATTTACAAAATTATGAAAGTTAAGTGCATCTGCACTACGCTTATTTTGGAATGACGTTAGTAGTTGTTTCAAACAACTATCCCTTTATTTGATTGGTATGTATTACGTGACCAGTGGGTCTTAGTGAAGTCTAATTAGGAAGGTATGGGTCCAACAGTGGGACGCCAGACCTACAATAAAGCCGCCAAGTGCGAGTCGGACTCGCCTATGAAGGGTTCCCTAGCAGCAAGTGACATAATAATGTTTTTCATTTAATTTTTATATTTGATTTGATTGAATGATATTATGTAAATTGCGGTTTACGATTTATGACGTATTAAAAAAACTACTTACTAGAACCCCTTCCAACCAATTTTCGGTGAAAGTTTACATGGTAATGTACATCACATGTTTTTTTTAGTTTTATCGTTCTCTTATTTTTACATCTGATCGAAGTGATTCTCGCACAAATTATTCAGTTTAGAAAAAAATGATATTAGAAACCTCAATATCATTTTTGAAGACCTATTCATGGATATGGACCTATCCACGTATGGGTTTGATGAAAAAGAAACCCCTAAAATTTATTCTTTTTTTTCTATTATTGTGTGAAAATCTTAATGCGGTTGACAGACTACATCTACTTACCAAGTTTCTACAGCATAATTCTTATAGTTTCGGACAAAGTTGCTGTGACAAGCGGACGGACAGACAGACAGACATGATGAATCTATAAGGGTTCCGTTTTTTGCCACGTTTTTTGGCTACGGAACCCTAAAAATGGTAGTGCCATTGGCTGTCCGTAACTTATTATAAGGGATCAACTGGGACAAACATATTGGAAGGGACTCCTACGCTTAAGCGACTTTACGGCATATTTTACACCTCAAGTTCAACGCCACAGAATTAAAAAGTGGCGAAAGTATAACTGAATGACATTATTTGTTACACGTGACATGTCGACAAATAATGTCTCTCCCAAACATTTCGGACTTTTGAGGGTTCACTGTGTCTACAGGCCCTGAATCCCAAAAAGGGGTTCGCTCGAACCCAGATGTCGTAACCATCAACACTAATAGTTGTGAGCCCAGTTATGTGCAAAGTGTTGCAAAAACTAACAATCGGCAATATGGCCTCAGGCCTAAGCAGTCAACAGGAGGTTTTGTACCGTACGTTACACTGATTTTTTGATATGAAGATCATCAGAACTCTTGATAGTCTGACACAGTTCACATCACTCCAAGCTCTGGAAGCTTGAAAAAAGTGAACTCCTTCACTTGCCTCCTCGATTATGTAACTAGCTTGTCAAATTCTAGCATGAGCGAATCGGCAGTGGCGCTTTGATACAGTATGCTCTCCGCCAAAAAATTGAGCAATGTGCAGACACACACGACTTACATCTGATCGTATCTGACACCAATAAATTATTAATTAATGAAGAATACTCCTTGAAATATTTTCTGTGCTATCAGCACATTTTCATTGCTTGTTGAACATCTTGAACTCGCTGCTTTGCCCATGGATAAATGGGCAAAGCTGCGAGTTCAACATGTTTAAAGTAAAATCTTAAAGATATCTCAAACTTTTGAAGTACGTGTAATAACATTTAATTAGCCTTCATTCAAAGTCTTAGCAAACAAGCTGAAAAGTGTTTTACGGTGCTAATTATCGTAAGACTAACCGCAGTTCAGCAAATTGGAGTTAAACTTTTCACTCGTTCCCCGAGTTGGTTTGAGCTTCAAGCAAAAACTAAAATAAATATATTTTCAAACTACCTAAACTAGGTATGGAACAGAAAATGGAATTCTGAACGAATTTACTGGCTTGTATTTTCCCGTCAAACTTTCAAATAGCAGTAAAGCTAAATAACATGGATTACTTTTGGTTTACAGGACAGTGAAAAATGCTAATTTATTTTTAGAAGTTACAGGGCGGGAACATTTTACCAATTTGGAAGTGTCTCTCGTGCAAACTATTCAGTTTATAAAAAAATGATATTAGAAACCCCAATATCATTTTTGAAGACCTATCCATAGATAGATCTAAACTGAATTCTAAAATAAGAGAATGATAAAACTAAAAAAAATAATGTGATGTACATTACAATTTTTAATACGTCATAAATCTTAAACCGCAATTTACCTCTCATTCAATCAACTCAAATATAAAAATTTTACTTGCTGCTACGGAACCCTTCATGGGCGAGGGCGACTCGATCTAGGCCGGTTTTTTATACCTGGAATGGGCATTTCAAGGATAAAATACCAAAATCCAGTCAAGTTTCAGCCGATTGAGGATAATTGCGTAACAAATATCAACATCCAAACATCGTCAAAAGCTTTTACATTTATTGTTTAAGCAGGATTTTATTATTTAGTAGAGAAGTTCTTTTTTCGTGCGGAAATACCCCCCGATATCCCCCCGTCGGCCAGGAAGGTTGGTTATGTCGGATTCGAACAACTAAAATCGCACTCCGTCTCGTGTCTTCTGACGCCGAGATGTAAGGCATTTCCATGGCACCCCGGCTGACCCAGGGCCATCTCCGCCATAGCAGAGAAGTCCTAAGTTTTATTTTTCTTATAAAATTTTCTTTTTCTTTGATCAGGCATAACTGATATTCGACTGAATACATAAGCGGCAGATTTAGCGTATAGTGGTTTAGAAATTGATTGCGGATTCAATTTAGTTTAGTAAAAAAACTTGTAATGTGGGATCAAAAAAACCTGTTCACTTCCTTCTTTTCCAATGGTTCACAAGGTTCTAAATTACCTTAGTAAGAGTGTTTTAGTGTCACTACGTTGTATAAATGTATAACATATCAAAAAAATCCATTCGAACATGAATAGACTTAACTTATTGGTATGAGTAAGCTTTTTTTAATTTGCGCAAACACAACATGAAACTTCTGAAAAGACAGATAATACATTGATGGGTGCTAAGGTGAACTTTTAAAAGTAAAAAATACTACTTTTAGGGAAAGTATTTACTGACCAAGAGTTAAAATATTCCATAACTCGCCTAAAATCAGTTGTTATTTTTATGAATTAGACAGATGATATTGCAAAGTTCAATCATTATTATTGATTAATTTATTGATTCCACTTCAAGCCATTTCAACTGAATTAATATTTTACAGGAATTACAGGCTGATTCCAGGAATGGCAATTCTTAATAGATTAAGGTCCCAGGTCAGCTGCTACAGATTTAACCGGGTAAAGTGGGGTTACCTAGATACGGAGGGTGGTAGCTGTGACTGTGGTGTACAAATAATAAACCACCTACTGTCATGCCCACTGAGCCCCAACATCTACGCAGTCGGATCGTTTGCGGAGGTGGACCGACTTGTAGGTGAAGTTAGCTAGGCTCATCAAGACCCTGGTCCACCGAGCTAAGAGCATCTGTGAGCCCCAACACCTTAAAAACGAGTTACGCCACCTGGACTCGGCCTTCCAAGCCAATGGATTCTCTGCCCGGGAGATACGAAGAGCTCTTCATCCGAGGAAATCTTCTCTTACGAACCAGGATGAGGAGAAACCTGCCCCTCTAGGGAAGGCCTTTTTGCCATACATTTATGGTACAACGGATCGTATCGGGAGACTGCTAGAACATTAAGCCTATTTTCAAGCCCAGGACGCAGTTACGCAATCTTCACCGTTTGGTCAAGGACCCTCGTGACCCACTATCTTCGGCTGGAGTTTACCGAATCCCCTGCTCGTGTGGCTTGGTATACGTGGGCACTACTCAAAGAAGCGTCAAGACCCGCCTTTCAGAACATGAATGAAATTGCCGCCTCGGCCACTTCGACAAGTCAGCGGTTGCGGAACACACCCAGGAGGCTGGTAATCATACCATCAAATTTCAGAACACGAAGGTTCTAGCCACCACTTCACAATTCTTCCCACGGCTATGTCGAGAAGCCATCGAAATATTCAAGCATCCCAATAATTTTAATAGAAAAAACGAAGATTTTCATCTCCAAAAAGATTGGTACCCAGCACTGAGAGCCGCGCGTCAAATTCAAACATGACGAAGCCGCCACCATCCCCGGTATCCCCCTTGCTTAGCCTCGACCAATCAGTATCGAGCGCATCGGTTGCGCAGCTCTCAACCAATCAGGAGCGATCACGTTGTTTGCCCCCTCCCATTGCGCCTATAAATACGCCAGTGACTCGGGCCTTTATATCAGTCGCACCGAGTTCGCCGCCGAGGAAGGTTCTCCGCACTCGACGGCGTCCCGACGTGTACCACTGAAGATGTCGACCGCAGTGATCGACGAAACGTCTGGAATACAAGTTTCCGATGGACCACGGCCAAACAGCCCGGAAGCAGTATATTTTACATGCAACGCCGGCCGTGAAAGCCTTAAGATTTATATTTCTGGCTTGTTTTTTTTTCTATTTCAGCATTGAAATATTACTTTTTCATATTGTTAAGTCTGTTTTAATTAAATACAGAGAACATATTAATAACGCCACAAATTTCATTGTTAAAGCGCTAGTACATTGTACGAGTATTACAACCCAGCTTCATCTACGATCATTGTTTGAAACGAAGGTAGATTAATTTAGCCTAGGATTTGTGTCAACAATGAATTAGATTTAGATATTCATCTAACCAGATTAGTAAATAAATAATTCATCTTCAAACTGATTTTAGCCAAATGGCAACTATTTGAGTTCTTTGGAGTAAAACAGCTCTGCTTAAAATTACCACTAAGATGATGCATTAATAAATTATATTTTTATTCATTTAGGACCTAGGTAAACTAATATATACTTCTATACTAATATAATACCTAGATAAGCAATTAGAGTGAGGCCCAAAATTCACCTTATCCACAGTTATGAATAGGCTTATCCATATGATTGGATGATTTGATATCACAAAACTACATTGATGCTACGGTTCAGCCGTTACCAATCCTCCAAACGCCACTATTATTAATTTCTGTAGAATATTATTTAGTTGAAATGGATTGAAGTGGAATCAATAGATTAATAACTTCACTTTGACAGCTATACACATTTTCAAATCTCACAGAGAATCTACAATCAACACATTGAATCAGTTTACCTATCATTATGCAAATCCACAATCGTAATTAGCTATGGCATGACTATTATGAGGTGCTGCTAAGCAAATTCCTTGATGGTACAGAGGGACTTTACGTATACCATGCAAAGAGACTACGCTGACTGCAAAATCCTTTCAGTATGGTACCCTAGAATCATTCCTTAAGATACATGGCTGTATACCCCATATTAGCCTAGTAAAGATACAAATATCATATCAGGACGAGATCATAATACCTACTATGTTCGCTGAGCACCAAAATCATGTGTTGAGTACGTATATATTTATATAAAAAAGAACTTGACATATTGATACCTTTTTTTTTCGTGCGGAAATCCCCTCGGATACCCCCCCCCCGGGCAACGGGGGCGGTAATGTCGGGCTTGAACCGACTAAAACCGCACGCCGTCTCGGGTCTACAGACACCGGGGTATAAGGTTGCCCATAGAGTATATGCCTCGCACCCCGACTGACCCTGGGCCATCTCCGGTTTCGAAATGGCCCCCTCGGGTTTGTGAACCACAGTGTCCCCGTCTTGCCCGCCCTGCTCCTGCTGGGGTGACAGGTGGCCTCAACTGCCACCTCCAGGCCTGCGCTCATGGAGGACGAAGGTCGTTAAGCGCATCTTTTAATACCTTTTTTTTTTCGTGCGGAAATCCCTTCGGATACCCCCCCGCCAGCCAGCGGGGGCGGTTATGTCGGGCTTGAACCGACTAAAACCGCACGCCGTCTGGGGTCTACAGAAAACTTAAAACACCACTGACTTTTCGTAGTTATGTGTATATTAAAAGTGTTAAATACCGCTCGCTTAGTAATGTGCCCGGTAGATGGCAATAGGCTCGCCCCCTATTACATTGGGACCTAAACATAACTGGCGAATCGTGGGTGTGTAATACACCTCTGCCTACCCCTTCGGGGATACAGGCGTGAAGTTATGTTATGTTATGCTAAAACTTAAATTACTCTACTCAATGGTATTAAAAAAAAATTAAATTGCGTTTGATTCTATGTTTTTTTACATGTTACTTCAAAAGAAGATTCAATACAATACTAAAGAGGTGAGGTCAGGACATGGATTACTTCTTTTCTGAGCAGTATTCGGAAGCTTGTATCACCAAGTTATTCAATGTGTCTTAATTAGTTGTGTTTTGAGTGGACGGATTATAGAAAAGATTATTGCAACATATAAAAAGTGGGTTATTCAACTAAAACTTTAATAAAACGTGTCACTAAAACCTTAACTTATACTACATTATTAAGTACCTTTACTTTCCTTCAATCAACTAATCTATTTCAAGTGCAGTTTCTGGGTGACGTAACAAATATCTAATTATATCAAACAAAAATAATTCATCAAAGATACACATCGGGTACTTCGCTCTGCACTGTGTAGGGAACATTTTCCCATGTTCGTATGCTTCTTTGAAGACTACATGAGCAGACCTATTTTCTTCACTGGGTTTCAACCTGTAACAAAAGCAGTGTTTAAAAAGTTTAAATGACAGACTATGAAAGAGTTTATATATTAGGATGAAACTTAAAACTTTGTTTAGTATAAACTAAACAAATAAAACCAAATTTCAAACATAAAAAGCTACGTACAAATCAGTTGTATATTGGATCCAAAAGATTCTACACAACAGCCCCGAAAGTACATGTAAATTAGGATATAAACTTATTTATTCTTTCTTAAATTACGAGACTTTACGAGGCGTTCGTCAATAAACACGGCCGTAAATGCACAACAGGTCAAATAAATAAAAACATCAGTTATAAACGTAACTATATTAACGATATTTTGTCTTTCTAGGTCATAATAATATAACTGAGGCTACTAAGCTAATAAGCAGTAAGGCAATTTTTGTTGGTGATTTCTAGAAACTGTACTTGGAACAGTTCTCATTTTATTTATCGTAGGTAATATCTTTTCGTGTATCATAGATTAAAGCTAGGCTTAAGTTTAAACATTTTTTTTTTTGAGAATATCTGTCGATAGATTTTTCAATCGCCAAGTCGAATTCAAGTAGCCATTCGCAGTATAGGAGAGTATTTTCATCGAATTTTACCTGGTTGCAGTCCTATTAAATTAATCTAGACCTTAAATGTTCCCATGAAGTATTTTGATCCCCACTTTAAAAAATATCGACGAGAATAATTTATTTTTTAGGTATTTTAATTGTTCTCTCGGCAGCATGATTGCGGCAATGGTGCGGAGCGCGCCCGGGAGAGGTTTAGAACTCTCCCGGCCCGCCGAGATCGCAACATGCTCGCCGCGCGTCGCAGGCGACTCAGGCGCCGGAGATCGCTTAACAACCTCCGTCCTCCATGAGTCCGAGGCAGGCCTGGGGAGGCAGGTGAGGTCACCCCAGCAGAAGCAGGCCGGGACGGTGGGGCCGGGGCAAGACGGGGACACCGTGGTTCCCAAACCCGAGGGGGCCATCTCGAAACCGGAGATGGCCCAGGGTCAGTCGGGGTGCGAGGGATATGCTCTGTGGGCAACCTTACACCCCGGCGTCTGAAGACCCGAGACGGCGTGCGGTTTTAGTCGGTACAAGCCCGACATAATCGCCCCCGCTGGACAGCGGGGGGGTATCCGAAGGGATTTCCGCATGAAAAAAAAGGTATTTTAATTGTTTTCCTAGCTGTATTTTATTTCAAAATGTATTAATGCTATTCAGAATAGCTTAAAAAGTTAAGGACGGTCTACTAAAAACTTTTTCATGTAGGTAACTATAAGGGTACATGCCATGACTGACCCGTCTCAAAAATTCACCCGATATAACAGGAATAAGATATCATCATCAACATCATCATCATTTCAGCGTTGTGTTTCGATTGTGTCCGAGGCCTACACCTCGACGCTTAACGAGCTCCGTCCTCCATGAGCGCAGGCCTGGGGGTGGCAGGTGAGGCCGCCTGTCACCCCAGCAGAAGCAGGCCGGGACGGTGGGGCGACTAGCGCCCCTTCCCCAAACCGGGGCATGACGGGGACACCGTGGTTCCCAAACCCGAGGGGATTACCGCACGAAAAAAAAAAAAAAAAAAGGCCTACACCGGGGTCCGCTTTGCTGCTTTTCCTTCTATATGCACTTCGCACGATCTTGGGCATCCATGGTAGTGAGAACAGGAATAAGATAATATTCGAGTCGGTTAATTTGAACGGCTTATTGTATCGGTCGCACAACTTTGTCAAATGCACGTAGTATCAATATTTGCTTGCTTTGATTAAATTCTGTTTCACAGTGGAATTGTTTGGTTAAAGCATCAACACTGGATTGTTTATACGAGTAGTATTGGTATAAAGTTTTATTATTATTATTATAAGTGTAAAACACTTTGTGTGTTTCGAAGTGGCTGCTTTAAAGCATCGGTTGCTTGGTGGTTAAGGAGTCGGCCTTACGATCGAGAGGTCCCGGGTTCGAATTCTGGCCATTACACTACCGTTGAAAACCCACTCCTAATACAAGCAATTTAGCTTAGCTGGAGAGGTTAGCGGGAATACCAGTAATGTAGATTACGAGTACTCTTTGAAAAAAGAACTATGCGAGTGGATTTTAAGGGATTTTAAGTTACCATACTTAAATAATATTATAATGTATGAATAATATATAAATATATAAACATAACATATAAACGTTCAAGATTAAACTCCGATTTTCGGGAAAGAAAACAGCAGCGAATTAGAATAAAATTGTATCTACGTGTGAGTTTATGCACGTTGAGCTTATGTAAACTTATGTTTACATAAGCTCAAGTCAACGACACGTGAAAAGAATATCAATTAAAAACTGCAAGCTACCTGCGACGGGTGTCGCCGCCAACCGACGCATTACTTTGTGTTGCGGTCGCTCATCCTTCAGGCACTTGTCCTACCCGAACATTGAGGTTATTACTTTCAAAACTTCGGTGGTGTAATAGGTACATAAGACAGACATATATTACGTTTTACAGAATAATAGGGTATTATCCCTGAGTAACATATGCTACTTATATTCTGATATTGCCACGGAATCAGGACTTACGCGGGGAAACCGTGAATAATAACCTACAAATATTTATAAACGCGAATTAATCTAAGGATGTATGGATGTATGTTACTCTTTTACGCAATAACATCTGTATGGATCTGGTTGAAATTGGTACAAGAATATATTGTGGTCTGGAATAACACATAGGCTACTTTTATTCCTTGGAATACGTTTCCATGGAAAGCGGGAACATCATCAGAATTAACAAGCCGCGGGTAACAGCTAGAAAGTAATTCCATTAATTTTTTAAGCAATTAGAATGCTTACTTTTCATATAAATTTATATCGGGAAAAGAGAACATCTAGGACGGGACTTGAACCCGTGACCAGTCCCTTACAGGGGGAATGCTCTAACCAACTGACCCACCTAGACACGTCCCAGATATTCAAAATTCTTCGATATATTATATACGTTTTAAGGCGACGTGGGAGCCATCTACCGTAATTCTTGCGAACTACGGCAACTATGAATGACTTTACAATCATTTTTAAACATTGTTTTTTGATTACTCCGCCACATTAATTCAATAAAAAATTTAAGCAAGTATGCATAGTATTTCAATTCATTTCATTTCAAAATACTTTTTTTTAAATATATATTTAGGAGACGTCAATATGACTTCACCTCGCCTGATGGTAAGCTGAAGGTCAAGTCTCAGGAAAGAGGGTCACCATTACATACACGTACCATGTTAACAATGGTGGCACTCAGCTTGACGGCCTCATCAGAAGAGGATTGTGGTCGCAGCACCGCGTGACACCCGGCTGTCCCACTAGTGCTGCGACCACAATCCCCCTGCCCGGCTATGCACTTGCTGACCCCTGAACGCAATCAAACCGAAATTGGATTACTATGGAGGGTTTTTCGCAATCGTGCACGGTGTTACCTACCCGGCTGAATTTTATGACAAATTTGTGTCAAAAAATGAATTCAATTGTGTTTTTCTTTTGTGTTCGTGTGTGTGTTTGTGTTCAAACTTGTGTTTTTAAGGTAAACAGTAAACAATATTTCTATTAACACCCTCTTGAAAATAGATTCTTCGAAACTAGGTGAAATTATTTAGTTGATGCTATTCAGTTTGCACAATCAGCTAGCGAAATACAAAATTTATTTAGCACTGTCGATAATCAGGTTTATTATGATAAAATACTTTATATTACAAAATTGTAATATATAGTATATAAAGTAAAGGGGGGGGGGGGTCGCTCCATTCCATTCTGCTCTTATCAGAGGGGACATAGCGAATGGCCCAGGGTCAGTCGGAGTGCGAGGGATATACTCTATGAGTAACCTTACACCCCGGCGTCTTTAGACCCGAGACGGCGTGCGGTTTTAGTCGGTTCAAGCCCGACATAACCGCCCCCGCTGCCCGGCAGGGGGGTATCCGAAGGGATTTCCGCACAAAAAAAAAGGCATCATCTAGTAATAATATAAACAAAAATTGACAATGTCCTTCAAAATGGACAAGCATTTTCAATTTTGTATGAAAATATTATGCACGTTCAAAGGAATTCTTATTTCAAACTATGTATAAAGAGGTAAAGTTTCAAGTTATATATAAACATTACCAAAGGAATATCTGTATCCGAGTACGGTCCTGGAGGAGGACCCTACCGGGCAGTAAGCTATGTACGTAAAAAGCGCACAAAGATACGAATAAACCTTTGTATAAGGAAGTCACTGATATATTAGGAGTGCACACAAAGGGCACTGCATCAAAAGCTTGGGACAACTGCTCGACTTGATTTTATTAAAAGGGCTCTCTATTGTTTACTATATCAGCTGCTTTTATATTTAACTATGTGGTGTCCGCGGCTCCGCTCGCGCAGAGGACGATTATCCGGTTCTACTAAATGATTTGAAATCAAACATACAGCAGACTTCAAGTCTGACCAAGACCTTTTTAATTGAAAAAAACTGAATCCGTCCATAGCGTCTTAGCGTCCATCGCGAACAAAAAGATAAACGGACAAAGAATCCAAAAAAAATAAAATTTTGTTTTCAGAATCGTTCATTTAACATAACCTAAGTATTTTTTTAAATATCTCCAACGTGCACACACAACTAATTTTAAATTTTATAATAGTATAGAACTGAAAATTAGTTGTGTCGCTATGCTAGTGTATGTTGTGTTGTGCTAGCTATTCGCCTTCGCTTAGCTGCGGATTGTTGATGTTGATGTTCGAATTGTTGATGAGATTTTTGTTAACTTAAACCATCGTAATTTACACACAATATATAGCCTACGGGAATAATGTACCTTTCGAGTAGGGAAATTGTTTTTTCAAATAGTGCAGTGGTGACTGTGACCAAGAATATAGTTGACAAAATGTGGGTATATAATTAATACATCTCTGCCTATCCATACGTATTAGTTGACCTCTTACTTTGATGGACAGAACTAATTGTAAATAAAATATATTGTTTCACATTTTCTTAGCCTTTTTGCCGAAGGTACTGTACGTATGTACCGTACTGTGTAAGTAGTTCAGTTTCATTTCGTTAGATGGCGCTGATTAGCTGCGACAAATTAGAAGAATCAGATGATTTTACCGTCAGAATCATATTTTGTTTTCATTTTTGTCAATATTCCGGTTAGTCTATTAAAAAGTAGTAGGTATAGTTATTATGGTTTTATAATGAAACCATGATAAAATTTTGTAGTCGGTTAACCAAAATATGAAGTGAAACTAATCTTAACAAAATACACGACTCCTTTTAATTGTTATTTAACGTAGTAATGCTGCCTGTCTAGATAACTTTGTTTATATTGCTTAGTTAATTATACCATTAGTTAAATTAAATACTATTCATTTCAATATTGACAACAGGACTAATCAATTTTACTAACGTTAGGAATAATAATGAATTAACCGCCAGTAGAGTTACCTTTAACTTAAATTTATATAAATCGTGGCTTTATCATAACAATATACGTCGCTCATTTGAATCTTAAAATAATACCTTCATGAAAATATCAATCTAATTTGAAGTCCTTATACAGTGTGCTTAATTTACTGTAGACATAAGTACATTTTATTCTGTCTGGGCATGCACTTAACTCAATTGCTAAACCAATTAATTAACCGTAACGATAGAATTTCATAACAAGATAAGTTTTGTATTGTTGAGATATAGGTTATGCGTCTATTTGAGACGTGCTATGTTATTGTGATATTCAAATACCATTTTATAGAGTAAGATTCCAGCCTAACCAGACATAACTTCTTATTTTAACAAAAGTAAAATGTATGGGGTAAATTATTAGGGTACGTATGTAGGTACCTTGGATGTATGCATACCTGCTAGCTTGTCACGGTGGCCATTTGTCAATAATTATGTAATAAAGGTAGGTAAAATTAGTACGCAGTTCACTAAAATTTGCATTCATTATTCATTATGAATATTGCTAGCAACGTTTCTTGGAACTGGAAACCTAAGGAAATATCTCATTTTGAACAAAATACCTACCTACTATTAGCACCTAACCAAACGAATCTTTAGCACTTGATAACTGACAAATGGCGTGATGTCTGGTGTGTCAGGGATCTTGGATCATTAGTCCACCTAGGATAATTATATACAATGATATTTTTATAGACCTTTGCCTTTGTATTAAAATTAGGATATAATACAATATGTTAGATTTAACATGTTACACCATGCATTGTAAATGCCCATCAGTAAAGTTTATTAACCCATTAGTAAAGTTATTTTTAAACAAAGTTATTTTCTTTTACCTATTTGCATAATAATAAAACCGCTCAAAGTAACTACGAAGTAATAGCGAAAGATTTTCTGAACTTAGAACTAGTTTTAAGAATACATACATGCATAAAGGTAGGCAGAGATAACGTTTTTACACTTGTTACAGTCCTTTTTTTTTAGCGTATGGAATCCCCCACGGGTTTCATCCCATCGGTGCCGACGATGGGGTGGGCGTTTCGGAATCGGAACGACTAAAACCACACGGCGTCCTTCCCAGGTGTCCATTGCCGGGCACCCCGGGTAAGCCCTCGAAAGGATAACCCCAGGGTTACCGGCGGACATTGGCCGCCATCGCGGCCTCACCTGGTGACATACGCATTTCGCTTCTTCTACTATCATAATTGTTTTTATTTTGCTGCGGGTACTCTTGACCTGGCCTTTCTGTAAAACGTCTTCGATCTGATTAACATACGTACGCCTAGGTTGACCTTTACCGGGTTGCCCGTTCACCCTCGCCTCATAAGTCTGTTTCGTCAATCTGCTTTCATCCATCCTCTATACGTGACTGAACCCCTTTCTCTATCTTTGTCTATATATATATCTTCAACTATACCATAACGTTCCCTAATCACGCCGTTCCTCATTCGGTCCATCAATGTCACTACAGCTATACTTCTCAGACTTCTCATTTCCACAGCACTCAGTTTACTTTCATGCTCCTTCTGTCACACCCAACGTTCATTACCTTACATATGTGTGGGGATGAGTACTCCTCTATATACAGAAAGACGTGCCTCTTTAGATACGTTCTAGTTGCTCATAAAGTTATGCATCGCTCCGTTCATTTAATTTCCTGCAAAAACTCTTCGTTTAATATCACTGTCAGACTTTCCATCTCTTGTAAAATTAGAACCTTTTTTCTCTCTGTCTCCTTCAATCAAGACTTTGCAATTTGTCATACTTTCTTCTCTTTCAAAAATCATCACTCTCGTCTTACTTATATTCACTTTAATTCCTTTGCTTTTTAGGGTACCATGCATAATACTGACAATCGCCCGCAGCTCCTCCTCCGATGATGCTAGTTTATCTTTAGTCATCAGCGTACAGGAGGCATTTGACGGTCAGGTCATTCATTCTTAATCAATACGCACTTTCTGGCAGATTATTGAGGTAATCAAATAAATAGATTAAACAGCCCTGGCGACGCTACTCTTCACTGTTTAGCACCTTTTTCGATGTCAAACCAGTAAAGACGGAAAAATAGTTCAAAATTGGGAAAAATCACCGGTTAGTTAGATTTATGTACAAGCCAACCTTTTGTGGTTCTAAATAACATCCCATTCCAAACCTATCCCAATAACAACATCCCATTGATGCATGCACCGTTTAACCCCGTACGCAGGGTCAAAGGTCAAGATAAATGATTTTTGGCAAAATCTCGTTTTATCGTAAAAACACGTAAGACGATCAGTATTAGAGTTAACGGGATATTTACCATGTGGATATTGTTTTGAGTAAACCCTGAAGATGCAAAAAAACAAAATTTACGAGTAGATAATGTAAGCGTCGTGGGTCGTGAACGTGATCGAGTTCGAGAGTATAGTGAAAACAGTGGTAATGTTACAAGTCACAAACGATTATGAAAGGATAGATTGATAAAACTACTCTTAAAACTTACCTTTAATTGCTGGCGGTTTGTTACTCTTTAGTTCGTCCGTGATCATGGCGCTTGCAATAGTGCCGAAATATTAAGCACATAAAACAACACATGGTAAATATCTCATTAACTTTAACACTAATGTTAATGACCATGATAGTTTGACATTAAGATATATTTAACATAGTGATTATGATTATATTCTGTTGAGAATATACCTCCGGGTTGATGCTACGTTACATCTTAATTCACCAGTGTAACAACACCTTTACATATTTTTATGTGCACGACTCAACCTGTGATGAAAGAAAAACAACAGTGAAGTTATATTAAATCTGAAAAGACATTTCTCTTCATAAGGGAAGGGTATAAATTATGTGTGACGTAGTGAGATATCAAGTTCTGGTGAATGAAAAATTGAGGAATAAACATAATTCTTTAGAACTAAGACCACAGTTTTTTTTTGAGGAAGATTTTCTTTTTTAATGAACATAATAGCAGAGTGATCTACTTTTAGCGTCTCGCAGTAGCAATTAAGTTCAATCCCTGACATGATTCTCTGAATTTTTAATGGTCATTTATTTGAGAGCCGCCAACAGACAGTTCAGTTTGGAGACCTCTGTCAAACGGTAAGAAGATAAAAGTAGTCTAGCCCACTTTTGACCTTTTCAAGAAAGGCATTAGAAGGTTTTTATAGGGTGGGCAGTGCGAGTATGATGCCCCTCGCGTCGTCCATAGGCTGCGGTTATCGCTTCCCATCAGGTGAGCCATGTGCTTGTCTGCCTCCTAAGTGGTATAAAAAAAGAGGAGTGGTGGCATAGTTGTTCACAGTGGGGGTGTGGGTGTCTTCACTTTGTGGGGAAAGCACTCGGACTAGTTCGGGTAGAAAAGGTGAACCACTCGTCGGCTCGCCAAATGGTTATGTAAATACTACGTGCGAAAGATAGGTGTCTAGGGTTAAGATTCCATTGCATAATGATACCTTATCTCTCGAGTCTGTCTGAACATTAATGAAATTCACATCACATATTCTGTTGATGTGGTGGGTGGCGAATAATTCCTGAAGATTTATCACGTTTTCCATTATGCTTCTGTGTGAAGTTGAAATTCTGTTAGAAGTTTTACTCGTGTCACACCAATAAAGTTATAAAAAGTTATAACCTAAAGTTTATAAGAATACATGTACCTAACTGTATTTTAATAAATTTAGCTAAGAAATGAGAGATGACTTGAATAGTTACTCACAATAAGCTGAATATTGAAATTTACTCTGAATAAAAATAATATAAAATGTCAACATTGAGTAACTAATTCATTGATTTAGATTTTGCGGCGATAGCCCAGTGGCGTACGTAACGGACTGCTGAGACGAGGTTTCGAGTTCGATCCCCAGTCGCCCCGGGCACACAACTCTGTTTTCGTAGTTATGTGTGCATTAATAAATGTTAATTATCGCTCGCTTCATAATGTGCCCGGTAGATGGCAATAGGCTCGCCCCCTATTACATTGGGACCTTAACATAACTGGCGAATCGTGGGTGTGTAATACACCTCTGCCTACCCCTTCGGGGATCCAGGCGTGAAGTTGTGTTATGTTGACACCGATAGATAATAGACACCCCTTATGTCCAACATCGAGCAAGAAATCCTCGATGATGTCGTTGCTCATTAACTTTGAAGCTGTACAACTATGACCTTACAAGCTAACCTACCCGATTGATTTAATGATACAAATTAGTAAGCAACCCATTAGATGCCATGGGCATCCGCTTTATAGTAAGCCTTGATGCAGTCCATAGTCTATATTTTCTACACTGCAGTTATGTCACCCACCTTCGAGTTCTACCGGATGTGCCAGATGGTTACGGACACGGGTGTTTCGGTAAGTATCTGTGGTGCATCCACCGGGAGACAACGCCGCTGTGCCAGCACTGCGAGGATCCTGGCGAAGACACGGCGCTCCACACGTTGGTAGAGTGCCCTGCGTGGGCGAGTCAACGCCGGGATCTCGTTGCGGTCCTGGACGTGGACGTTCTCTCGTTGGAGACCATGGTGAGGGCCGTGGTCTCCGACGGGAGCAAGTGGTACGCCACCGCCTCTTTCTGCGAGCAGGTTATGCACGCGAAAGAGACGGCGGAGAGGGAGCGGGAGAGAACCCTGCCCCACGAGTTCCGCAGCCTGCGGCGAGGACGCCGCCGCCGCAGACTTGTCTACGCCCGGGACTACCGACCTCCATGATCGGGGTCTGAGGACGGCAGTTGGCCGACTTGCCATCCTTACAGAAGCAAGCCGTGGTGGAGGTGTGTCGTGTGTGTGTCCTACACGCGCCTGCCTACTCACCGACGCGGGATAAAACCCGACCCCACCAGGCGAGGCTGCGCTGGCGGCCAAGGTCCGAAGGTAACCCTGGGGTTATCCTTTCGAGGGCTTACCCGGGGTGCCCGGCAATGGACACTTGGGCAGGACACCGTGCGGTTTTAGTCGATGTACGACATAACCACCCCCGCTACCCGGCGGGGGGTATCCGAAGGGATTTCCGCACATTAAAAAAAAACCCACCTTCGAGTTTGAAAGAATTACCTATGCATTCCCAGTAGGAGCGGATAGTGGAGGTTCTACAGCACAACCTTTATTGTAATATGTACATATAGAGTATGGTTCCTAACACTTTGGGAGGGAAATATGTACGACAAATGACAATCCACAAATGTGCAAGGCAAAAAAAAGGCTTGCTATCTTAGTGATAAAAACCGTTCTAAAATTACAAGTGATGATGAAGTGATGATGTTCACGACAAACGCTTTAGGAATATAAGTTTACTAGCCAGTGGCTACGCTCGTGTGATATTATGCATATATTATACATTTAAATCTCTTGAATCACTCTATCTATTAAAAAAAAACCGCATCAAATCCGTTGCGTAGCTTTAAAGCATCTAAGCATACATAGGGACAAACAGATGGGAAAAGCGACTTTGTTTTATAGTATGTAGTGAAGAGAATTCAAACCACCAAGAAAGTAACTTTCCTTTTGTTATATAATATGCGAATGCAACAGAAAGTCAAACAAGTTTGTATATCTTTCTGCAATATTACGTAGCGTTGGTGGCACATGGCATTGACAAACTCAAGTCAAGGAATAAAACTCGACTGTTGGAAACATTTTCTGTGGCAGTTATTTGTCGTTTCGGTGAAGAGTTTTATGAAGTAGGAGACGAGACTGTAGGAAGGGTAGTAATTTTTTTTTTTACTTGGGCTAGGTCTTTTAAATGTGCACCAAACAATAAAATAAATTCTCTCTGGTTTTTATTTCTCAATATGATATTTACAAAGTTCTGTAAATCGTTTTGCTACATTATGTCAATGTTGTGACCAGTGGATAATTAAACTGAATTAAAATTTACATATACCATGATGATGTCATCGGGCTCATAGTAAAATAAATATTTATATAGTTGCTTTTTATTTTATTTATTATACAGTAGTTTTTAAGAATTTTGGTTACAAGTTCAACGCCATCATCATCATCATCATCAACCTATGCTAGTCCACTGCTGGACAATTTTAATTCAATTTAATTATCCACTGGCCACAACATTGACATAGTTCTACGCCATGAATAGGCGCTCGGGTAACTCATTATTATTAATACAGAATAGAAACGTAAATATCTATGTGTGTATATTTCTAATATAAATGTATCTTTATTAGTCCCATATGTATTTTAATCACATTCGTCCGATTGTGACGAAACTATGAGAGAAAAATGGTATAGCATTGAATGCCAGTTATATCGTCTACAATGTTAACATTGGGATCTCAATTGAAATTGATTTTATTTAAAACTAGCTGTGCCCGTGATTTCGTCCGCATGGATTTAGATTTTTAGGGCTTTAGTTCCATTTTTTTTTTATATTTAGGACACGTCAATTTGACTTCATCTCGCCTGATGGTAAGCTGAAGGAAAAGTCTCAGGTAAGAGGGTCACCATTACATTCACGTACCATGTTAACAATGGTGGCACTCAGCTTGACGGCCTCATCAGAAGAGGATTATCGTCGCAGCACCGCGTGACACCCACCGGTCCCACTAGTGCTGCGACCACAATCCCCCTGCCCGGCTATGCACTTGCTGACCCCTGAACGCAATCAAACCGAAATTGGATTACTATGGAGGGTTTTTCGTAATTCCTATTTTTTCCAAAATAAAAGTAGCCTATATTATACCTTGTAACATTATCTACCAGTAAAAGTCCCATCAAAATCCGCCCAGCCGTTCCAGAGTAAAGCAAATTTTATTCACAATTTTATGCGTTTTTTTTTTGCGCAGAACCCTTATTATTTTTCTGAAATTAAAGTAGCCTATGTTGCGCCTTGTAACATTACCTATCTTTCAGTGAAATTCACGTCAAAATCAGCCAAACTGATCCAGAGAAAAGAAGTTTTAAACAGGAAGAAGTTATAACTATCATGTGCAATCATTAAAACTCTATTATTTTAATATTACAAACAGAAACTTCCATTTTATTCATTTGTATAGAAGAAGATAACTTACATAAGCATATAGATGAAGCCCTGCCGCACCTCATTGTTTGCGGGTCGCGCCCCCAATTCACAATACAAGTATCTTCCACATTGTATCGGGTCGTACAGCAATATCCTTTTCCATCTTACAGCCGGTTTCTGTGGAGTTGAGAACTTGTTATGAGACATTTAAAGTGAAATGAATGTTCTGCATAATAGATATAGTTTAAATTGAACTACAGTTGTGTTTGCATACATACGTACATAACATAACTTCACGCCTGTATCCCCGAAGGGGTAGGCAGAGGTGTATTTACACACCCACGATTCGCCAGTTATGTTAAGGTCCCAATGTAATAGGGGGCGAGCCTATTGCCATCTACCGGGCACATTATTCGGCGAGCGATAATTAACATTTATTAATGCACCATAACTACGAAAAGTCAGAAGTGTGTGCCCGGGGCGACTGGGGATCGAACTCGAGACCTCGTCTCAGCAGTACGTTAACTACGCCACTGGGCTACTGCCGCAGTTGTTTTTGTGTGTAGATAATTATGTTAGTGTTCTTGAAAAATGTAACTGATCAAACTTGCTGTGTTGCTTGAAGATAGTGTAAGAAATAATATTCATTCTGATTCTTTAAGTCTGCTTAAAGTTATAATTTAGATTCAATTAATTTTTTAAGCATTTTGTATGCTTACTTTTCCTTATTGATTTAGATCGGAAAAAGAGAACATCTAGGACGGGACTTGAACCCGCGACCAGTCGCTTACAGGGGGAACGCTCTGACCAGCTGAGCCACCTAGACACGTCCCAGATATTCGAAATTCTCCGATATATTGTATACGTCTTAAGGCGACGTTGGAGCCATCTACCGTAATTCTTGCAAACTACGGAAACAATGAATTTATATCTTTTTCCGATCTAAATCTATAAGAAAAAGTAAGCATACAAAATGCTTAAAAATTTAATTGAATTAATTAGGCGGAGTCATCAAAAACAATGTATAAAAATGACTGTAAAGTTATTGATTATTTCCGTAGTTTGCAAACGAAGAATTTCGAATATCTGGTACGTGTCTAGGTGGCTCAACTGGTCAGAGCGTACCCCTATAAGGGACCGGTCGCGGGTTCAAGTCCCGTCCTAGATGTTCTCTTTTTCCGATCTAAATCTATTATAATTTTGAATATTTTTTATCAGAGTTGTTCCCGGTTGAATCTGAGACTTTCATCTTGCAGCCAGGAGTTCATTTACTCGTTCTCCGTCTTTTGATTAGTCCCAAGACGCCTGTGCCAGAGTATCGTTTGTCAATCAACAGGTATGCCCGGAATTCAGATGGCTTGTACCCCAAAGATCTTGGTGGCCCGAATTATATTGGTTGCTTCTGTTTGTCAAAAGCAACGTTAAGTTTGTCCCTTAACCCAGTTGGATACAGCTACGGAACCCTAGTGCACGAGTCCGATTCATACTTGACCGGTTAGCAAGCAATACAAAATACAGTTAGTATTCTAGGGTTAAAATTTTACATCAATATTACTACTTCTCAACAGCACGTACTACATTACTCTAATTAAAACGCTTCTTCGAGTAAAACAAATAGAGTGAAAACGTTTGTTAAGCCCAGAACCCCTAAACGCTCGTTTGCAAATAGCTGATAATTTATTTAAAGCTGACGAATAAAACAAAGATGCTAATATTCGGACGCCAGTGGAAAACTTGACAAAGGGCCTTCTGACGAAGAATAGAGTTTCCATATATTAACACAGCCTTGCTGACAGTTAGGTTCACAAATAAATAATAAATAAATATTCTACGACATTCTACACAGCGCTTTCTAGACCCAAAGTAAGCATAGTTTAACTAGCTTGTGTTATGGGTTCCAGAATGCGGATAAACATACTTATATACATTTTTTTTTGTAAATATATACATATTATATATAGAAACACCCAGACCAATGCAAATAGACATATTCATGCATACAAATATTTGCACTGAGCAGGAATCGAACCCACGCCCCCTGACGTAGCAGTCGAATGCACTACCGCTACGCCACAGAGGATAAGACAGAGGACAGAGGAGTAAGGATCATTTATTTCCATTCGGTTGTGAATAGTATGGTAAGTAATTTAGTTTTCGTAAAAATTCTTAATGTTTTTTTTAAGTTTATGATTATGAGCTTGATCTAAAATACTAGTTAGTTAATAAAAACTATTCAAGTGCGAGTCGCAAACGCGCGTGAAGGGTTCCGTACCATCTATACTAATATTATAAAGAGTAAAAATTTGATTGTTTGTTTGTTTGCATTAAATATACTCCGAAACTACTGGACCGATTTCAATAACTCTTTCACCATTAGAATGCTACATTATTCCTGGGTAACATAGGCTACGTTTTATCCCGATATTCCCTGGATCAGGACTTACGTGGCTGAAAACGCACGGTGTTTTTGCCGTTTTTTTAGAAATAAAAACGGCAAAAAAATCATGTCTGTTGTATGGAGCCCACTTAAATATTAATTTTATTTTAATTTAATTCTTTAATTTCAAAGTGAATATATAACTATTATAAACTATATTTTGTGAATATGTTAAGTGTCTACCTATTGCTGTTATTAATATCGAGCATAAACGAGTAAACAAATCACGTCGGTGGTATGGGAGCCCCCTTAAATATTTATTTAATTATATTTTTAGTATTTGTTGTTATAGCGGCAACAGAACTACATCATCTGTGAAAAATTTTAACTGTCTAATATCATTGTTCATGAGATACAGCCTGGTGCCAGATGGACGACAGCGGAGTCTTAGTAATAGGGTACGGAACCCTAAAAAGCATTCATACATTTTTTGTTGAATATTTTACATTCTAGAAAAAAAAGCAGAGTATTTTCAGTAGCTCTCACCTTAAAATAATTGTTACTTTTGACCATAGACCAATAATATTGTTCTATGCTTTTGACATATATGTTCTTCTAAAGATTTAGATGGGAAAAAGAGAACATCTAGGAAATCGAATATCTGGGACATGTCTAGGTGGCTCAGTTGGTCAGAGCATTCTCCCTGTAAGGGACTGGTCGCGGGTTCAAGTCCCGTTCTAGATGTTCTCTTTTTCCGATCTAAATCTTTAGAAAAAAGTAAGCATAGAAAATGCTTAAAAATTTAATTGAAATATATGTTCTTTTTAACCAACGAAAAAACGGAGGAGGTTCTCAAGTCGACGCGTATATTTTTTTTATGTATGACCACGCATAAATTTTTACGAAGTAGTCCGATAATTTGATAATTCTTTTTTTATGGGAAAGAGTATAAGAAGAAGAAGAAGAAGTCGGTCAGAGCATATAAATTTGAAAAATAAAATCCAACCCCAATGGTAGGAAAACAGGGGATGATTGATTCACTCACTGATTGTAAGTCGGGTTGTGAGGGATATGCTCTATGGGCAACCTTACAGCCCGGCGTGTTAAGACCCGTGACGGCGTGCGGTTTTAGTCGTTTCAAGCCCGACATAACCGCCTCCGCTGGCCGGCGGGGAGTTATCCGAAGGGATATTCGCACGAAAAAAAAGGTACTATACTGCAAATAAAACGTTTCTTAATGTCCGATAAGTCATCAATTTCTGTAGGTATTGCAGCTACTGACATTTTATTCCAATAGGCCCAGAAGTAATTTAAATCGGTGCCAAACAATCAATGTCCAAAGATCACTAAATTACCTTAAATTTAACGAAATAATCAAATCTAATTAACAATGCAACATGAAATCTCCAGCGATAAACATTAACACGACCACTCGTAACGACGTGTGCTCACGTGTGTGCCCGTTTGGGTTTTGTCTCGCTGACATTAACTTCGTGAACGCTCGGCATTTTCCGGCGAAAGGGCTTGTCGTGCCACGCCGCCGCCGCGCATTGCGCTTTACGTAATTAATCAATTACATAGCTTATTTGGCGCCGACTCAAAATTACTTAGCTATACTTACATTAGTTTAAGAACTTAGTTATTAAAGTTAATTAATAACTCAACTATTTACAAAAAGATATACTTAGATATAGTTTCATTACTTTAAGAAGTTAGTTATTAAGGTTAAATAAAAAAGGTTTTTTATTACGGTTAAATTTTTTGTTAAAAACTTTTTAATCACACATAGAATCGATGTGTAGGTTTCATTATAATTGCATTTCTTCCTACCGTCCATGCAAGAATTCAGCTTACCGAGAATTTTGTCGAAATTTCATCTGTTTTTTGTCTTTATTCCCCGAATCACCGAATCCCATCACAATTATTGTATTCCTATTTTAAATACTCTTGTATGTTATGATATTTATATTATCTATTCTAATATACATTTTCAAATTTTGTTCCCTATTTGTTCCTATTGAGTAATTTTGTCGTACTGTTGCAATACGATAGGTTAGTTAATGTTCTCTTTTTAATTTATCTTCTATAATTTCCTTTATATTTTACTTACAGGTGTTTGTAGGTATTTTCTGTAACTGTTTGCCGAACCCTCAAACGGTATGTGCTACCTGTTTCGCGTGTATCTGTTTCCGTAACGTAAATTTTCGAGATTAAATACACTAATAATGACGTTGTTATTGAATTTGCTTAAATTTTCGATAAAATAATGCACCATTATAAAAATCGTGATAGGACTAAATAATTCTTGACATTACATAATCTTACATAACGTAATACCTATAATATAAACCACTACCCGAACACAAAGATAAATTTTATTGCTCTAAACCGCAGTGAAAGCGCACTAGACTTTTCCTTATGCACTCAATCTATTTCTATACTATTTTTAAATTGTAAATTAGTTGTGTATGTACATTGGAGATATTTAACAATAATTACGTTATTTCCTGTTATATTTATATTATGGTTACGTTCAATAAACGACTCTGAACACAATTGTTTTTTTTTTTGTAATTCTTGTCTGTCTGTTATTTGTTTGTATGTTTGTTCACGATAGACGCAAATAGTACTGAAAGCATTTGATGTTGTTTTTTGAATTAGGAAGGATTCAGTCAGATTTAAAATCGGCCGTATGTTTCATTGCAATTGGTTAAGTAGAACTGGGGATATGACAAAAAACAATAACCGACGTATATTATATATTAATAAATACAATATTCAAATTTGTTAGGTTAGGTTAGGTTATGCGGCAACTGAAAAAAAAAATAATAAAAATACTCCATATTGGTATAAGTTAGTGTACTATATATTATGGATATATATATAATGTCTTATAGTTTGCATTTTTTTTTCATTTCATTATCCATTAATTTATTTAAATAGCTATTTGTTAGTACATGAGTCTTTTCCATCTCATTTAGAAACTTCAGTTGACCTATTAGTCGAAAACATTTCGTCATTTCGTAATTAGATCGCAACTCCATATGAGTACAGTTTTATGAATATTTATATTGCTATGTCCACAGAGCTAGATTTGATGATATAAAGCTTTGTCGCACGATAACGTCATCTGTTAGATTAATGACAACTAGCAAGATGATAAAATCATTAGTTGCCTACAACTCGATAGCAGATGGCGATATAGGTGATTGTGTGGCCTCGGATATAAGCAGGATCAACGCTAGGATGATGATGAGTCAACAATTGAATTACAGTTTTTTTACGCCATTTTTTATAACAATTTACAACAAGTAATAACGCGATTAGCCGATAAAGTATCACATTTTAGTAGTAGGTTAGTTGGTTAGTCCAACTAACCAAAGATTATAATGTGATCCTTTTGCAATATTGTTAAATGTTGGAAGTTTATCCGTATAAACTGCCGAACTCCCAACATTTGTGTGTAGCTTCTCATTTAAATTGTAGCGGAAATTAATGACATCAGAATTCAAAACGCTTAGTACCACAGCGGTTGATTCATAATTTGATTAACCAAAATTGCAATGGAAAGGTAATAGGGTAAGAATACAGGAAAATAAGGAAAACTATATGTATTCTTCCTTGTCGTATTATTTAATAAACTGTCGTCGGTTTCTAATCTGACCTGGGTGAATTATATCGGTCTTGATCTCCGTAATACAATTATGTTTAAGGGAATTACTGCTATCATAGTATGGATATCTTTGAATTGTCTAATATTTCGATTGAGTCGAAGCTGATCACTTTTAGACCTACGCATATATGATGCTGCTTGATTATGTTTACAGCAATTAACGAGGCTGCGGTCAAAGGCTGAGCCAACTGATTGAAACAACGGCCTGCTTCATTCCTGGAATCATTATTAGGTATGACATACGAATCGATCTACTAAAACTTAACATCTATAACGATACTCTATATTTACGCTCTTAAGGTTAAGGTCGTTAGAGCTAGCTCTGACTGCTATATTCATTATCCGAGGCACTGAGGGATTTAGTAAATTGGTACATCCAAAAACTAGTCTATGATACAACTAGAGGACTAAATAATACATCAAACATAGAGGCCCTGTACAATAGACCTCTCTAGATTGTTTCGTACATAGTTCCACCTGTATGTATTACACTCACGGTTTGTCAACTATTTTGCTAGGATCCATTACATAAGTTACAAGGTTATTGTTGTCTGTTGCATACATTTCCAATAGACACGATAACCCAATAATGTTTTGTTTTGAGGGAACAGTCTCGTGGAATTCTGGACTAAACGCATACTTATACGTGACGAGATGATATGAGATTTACTAATACCTAGGATATTATGTAGTTATAGATATTCGTCATTAAGACTTTATCTAGGTATAACTACATAATTTTATGACCTGGCTGTGTTTTATAAGACCTTTTCTCCAAAGAGTTCACCGAACGACATTTGAGGCACCATAAAACTTAAACTTCTTTAAGGTTGCTTATCACGTAGTTATCTAGAAACAACTCTACCGCTCCTTACCGCGAGATATATAATCTCATAACTGATTAACGTGAATGATGAATTCGGTTTGCGCTAAGCAGTAAATGCACTCTTCCATTCAGCATATCCAACTGAATTTAGGTTCACCAAAGTATGTCAAATTTTGTGTTGGTGTTTAAACCGGCACATATCCTTACTCCTTTGGTGCACTGAGATGAAAGTACGTGAATTGTTATTGTAATTGGTTTCTTACTGATCAAAAAAAGTATTCAGTACATTTTTAGTGTCTATTACAATGTGAATATTACTTACACATTATTTTTATTATTACTATTAATGTGTAATTCAAGTAAGTTTCGATATTATTGTATATTTTTATATAGAGTATAGAGGCCGAAGGATGCTAGACGGTATAATGTTATATAACATATATTTGAATAATATAATATATTCATGTTTATTATCAATCTCTCTCTCTCAATCATATCTCCCTCGTGATTAAAATATTAAATTAAATGTCTATGATGCAATAAGTAATAATAATACAACATTAATTGATCCAGTGATAACTCTTGCTGCGCTAACCTCTTTGTCGAGGTTATCTTAGATTAAAACATGGAGTTCTTTCAAAAAAGGCATTATAATAAGGTTTAAAATTTCACAAAACTATACGAAAAATGCGATTACTATTAAGTAGTACTTCTCCACTTCAGCTTCATTCATATAAGAAAAAGCGCCTACCAATACAAATCAAAACAGTGATATTTTAAATCTAAGTGTCTTGATTATGATGAATCATTAATATGACATTTTAAAACTTACAGTGTAATTCTGTGAACTAGTGTCTCTCTTGAACAGCATACGCAATAGTCTGGAACCTGCCGTGAGAGCCTGGAAATCCTTCACCAGTAAATGAAGGCCGTATAACACGCCAATCAGTAACCCCAATAGGATTAGTAGCCTGGAATATTGAAGAGGAAGTATTAGTCATTAAAAAAGCTACATCAAACAGGTATTCATAGACAGAGGTTTCACATATTTTGTAACCAGATCGATCATGTGCTGAGCAGTTGACCATCTTGCCTATGAATCTATTAGTTTCCCAGATGACTTATGGTTTAGGAGTATTTTAAAACAGTATACAGAGGCCTTATAAGGTCTCAACGTTCTATACTACATCAGTTATTAACCTTCGCATTTAATAAAGCAGAATTGCTGTAAACCAATAAATATTCCAATTCTCTGAAATATTTCATTGGAAACGCTTGAATCTAAAGACTTCGATATTATAAGCATAGCGTAAGGTAACTTATAACAGAATTGTCTCATTTTTAGATTTATTATATTGTATAAAAATATATTTCCGTGGCAATTTCTTTTTAGAATATTTATTACGCAGATGGCTCCATATAAAGACATTTTTTCCATATTACTGTATGTAAGTACCTACTGTACGTATATGAAGTACTACATCCTTTTTTTTCGCGCGGAAGTCCCCTCGGATACCCCCGCGCCTACCAGCGGGGGCGGTTATGTCGGGCTTGAACCGACTAAAACCGCACGCTGTCTCGGGTCTACAGACGCCGGTGGTATAAGGTTGCCTATAAAGCATTTCCCCTGGCACCCCCACTGACCCTGGGCCATCTCCGGTTTCGAGATGTCCCCCTCGGGTTTGGGAACCACGGTGTCCTCGTCTTGCCCCGGTTTGGGGGGGTTTGGGGTTTGCATGTGTTCCAGCGAAATTCCTGCAAACTTGCGTGAACTAATGAGAAATCCTTGCTGGTACCGTCAGAGACAGAAAGCGTCCGTCTACCCGTATCCAGCAAGTATCATTGTATCACGGAGATTATTTAAACGTCCTGCGTACTAAAAATAAACTTATGAAACTAGATGAAAAAAAAAACATCTGACAACGATTTGACGATGAGTTATTTTTCTAAAAATAAATTTACAAGCCGTAAGTCTTTGTGGCGGAAAAATGTTACATGAGCAAATGTTACATAAATTTTATTGTCGTTTTATAATACCTGCTCAACTTTGATAGTCTACGTATTTAGTGTTTATAAATCATCAAAACAGCACTAACAGTTTTGAATTTCGTACCCACTTCCAGTGAACGGTAGAGAACTTACACCGAAAGTTAATTAATTATTATCTAAATGTTTCTGTAAACAAAGCTTGACATAAAATACAAAACAATTCCGCTCGAAATTCTAATATCCGGTGTTTAGCAGTAAATTATAATGGACGCCAATAATTGATTCAGTAACACAATCCGATCAATAATCACCTGTTATGTTCTACTGTGGAATAATAATTATTTTCGTCTAAATTCATTACCTTTATAATTTAATTTACATAAAAAAATAACTTGTCGACGAAAATATATATAGGATTCTTACATTTCTGAGCAGAACAGTGTGCAAACCTATATTATGTATAATAATAATGTCCATAAACTATTGATGTTCAGTGGATAATTCACATTCTTAGTAATTAACCATCAGTATAAAAGTGGCAGAAATGATGCGGTTCAGAGTAATTAATATCACCCTTTATTATAACTATACTTAGGTTAGTATTAAGTCCTTAATTGGTTTAAACCGATTTTTTTATTATATCAAGAATTAAGGACGCTCGTCAATATTCTCAGGATTAAATATCAATTCATTATTATCTTATAATTATTTAATTATCAATAAATATCCATTCATTATTATCTTATAATTATTTAATTATAAGTTAATAATGAATTGATATTTTTTATTATTATTTTTGTCAGTCAAATTGTTTCCACATTTAATACATAAATAAATTAAACTAAAATAAATATTTTAGTTTAGTTATTTGACTGACAGTTAGTGTCAATATTTTTGCTGAAAGCACGAAGATAATATTGTTTAACATTGTTGTGATGGAACTGAACATTGTTGAAGTACTACTTTCAAAGAACCGTACTAACTAATGAAATCAAATGAGAGGAATTGTATCATAGATGTATTTGATCCCTTTTGTTTTATTAAGTGTTAGTCAGACTTGTGTATTCTATTTAAAATACCCATTATAAAGAGATAACATTCAGAAATAAATATTTTATCAAGATAAAGTCAGTTATTACCTACTCATAATAGTGTGTAACACAGTTTTCACTTATAGACGAGAAAATAATATAGCAGTAGGTTCACAAAATTAAAGCTCTTAATCAATGCAATTTAATGTTGTATCAAACTTTGTGTGCATGGCAAATTGATAACTATATGATATTTCTTCGAAGTTCAAGAGATATTATACAAAAAGTTGAAATTATAACGTCGAGTGAAGTATCCATTATTTATATTAAACACTCACACACAAATAATAACAAACTACATTTTTATATAGTTTCACAAACTATATTCTTTAGTATTACGTTATGAGAGTGAACCTAATGCTATGAACCAGGTAATTTTTTTTTGTATCCTATTTTATTTCGAATAGAAGATAGACCTATAAATACCTTGGCTGCTTTGTTTTGTCTTTGAAATATATACGAGTGGGATTACAAAAATAACAATGTTACAAAAACAATTATTATGTCTTCTTTCAAGCTGTGTAAAATTAGTTAGACTAAATATATATTTAACAAAAACAAACTATACGTTTAAAATATAAATGACTAATAGAAAGGTAACAAGAAGATTACACTGAGTGGCATAATCTTTGCAAAAAAATACAGGCATTATTATAATAAATAACATCTTACTTATATCCCATTTTACAATGCACACACACACACACAAATATAAACACGACGTATAACAAACACAGAACGCAATGAAATACCTGGGCATTCCTTCCACCGCTGATTAAATTCGAAAATACCATTTCTGCGTATAGACATGGTACTTAACGAGATTTTGGTTACTCTGCCATGTTGGGTACATCTAATTGCAGTAGTAAGTGCAGTACAGCAAGGAACTCTTAAATTGGAACGTGCTATGTGAGCAGTTTGCGGAGAGGAAAGTGTTCGTGTTTTACTGCCTCAACAAGTTTGTTATTTCATTTCCTCTAAAGATTATTTATTGTTGTGTAGAAGGTCCAAAGCTTTTAAGAAAAACAAGTATTTAAGTGAAAATAGTGTGGAAGCTTATTATAATATATGATTAAGGTTTAGTAAGATAGAAAAACAAAAAAAAACATTTTTTTTTTAAATTCGGATTAGGTCTTTATAAATTTAATTTGAGCAATTCTAGTAAACCTATTCGAATAATATGACTTGTTTCAGGTAGACCTGATAGCAGTACCTTTTTTTTTTTCGTGCTGAAATCCCTTCGGATACCCCCCCCCCCCGCCGGCCAGCGGAGGCAGTTATGTCAGGCTTGAACCGACTAAAACCGCACGCCGTCTCGGGTCTTAATACGCCGGGGTGTAAGGTTACCCATAGAGCATATCCCTCGCACCCCGACTGGCCCTGGGCCATCTCCGGTTTCGAGATGGCCCCCTCGGGTTTGGAAACCACGGTGTCCCCGTCTTGCCCCGGTTTGGGGGAGGGGCGCTAGTCACCCCACCGTCCCGGCCTGCGTCTGCTGGGGTGACAGGCGGCCTCACCTGCCACCCCCAGGCCTGCGCTCATGGAGGACGGAGGTCGTTAAGCGACCACCGGCGTCTGAGTCTCCTGCGACGCGAGGCAAGCATGTTGCGGGCTCGGCGGGCCGGGAGAGTTCTGAACCTCTCCCGGGCGCGCTCCGCCATCTCCTTCGCGAGCATTACATGCTCGCAGAAGGAGGTGATGGCGGCCCACGCGCTCGCGCTTCGCACCATTGCCGCAATCATGCTGCCGAGCGAGAGGAATACCACCCCGATGGCTGCCACGAGGTCACGCCTCAGTGCCTCCCACGCCGGGCAGTCCGCCAGCGTGCGCAGCCCTGAGTCCTCGCTAGCGGCGCAGTGATGACACTCAGGCGCTGGCTCCTTCCTGATCCGATGCAGGTGGTCCCGAAGCACCCCTTCCCGGACACCACCTGCGTCAGTCGGTACGAGAGGCTCCGTGTCGCCTCTCTAGCCAATCCTCCATGATGGGCCTTACCGCCGCTATTGCGGCGTGCCCTGCGCTTGGTCGCCCAAGTCGTTCCTTCCACTCCACCACGATGGCCTGGTGGAGCTGGGACTGCACGGCCTTGATTTCTCGAGGCTCGGAGATGCGTCCCTGCTCCCGCACCTCCTTTCGCCACTGGTACAGTTGCGAAAGGGCTCTCGCCTCCAGGTCCCATGGCGGAGTTCCGGCAAGGAGACTCGCCGCCTCGAAGGAGATCGTGCGGTACCCGCGGATGATACTGATGGCCATTACCCGCTGCGGAGCGCGCAGCATCCGCACACTTCCGGCCTTCAGGGCCTCCGCCCATATTTAGCACCCATACAGGGCCATGGACCGCACGATCCTCGCGTAGAGTCTCCTGCAGGAGTCATCGGGCCCCCTCATGTTGGGCAGCAGCCGCGCCAGACCGAGAGCTGTGCCCTTCAGTTTGGGGGCCAGACTTCGGATGTGCTCTCCGAAGTCCCATCGGCCGTCGAGCTGAGCCCCAAATATTTCATTTGGGGCTTGATGCCGATACGATTACCTCCCATGATGAGACTGGATCCCTCAGGTGGCTTGCTCCGAGGCCCATGAAAGAAGGCCACCGGTGCCACTCCACGACTTGGGCAACCACGGTCGTGGCCTTCAGGGTCGCTTCGCGGTACGTCGCTCCGCACGTCGTCACGAGCGTGTCGTCCGCGTAGCTAGGCTGAGTCCTTCGGCCGAGTCCTCCAGTGCCCTGCCTCTATCCCCCGCCGGGCCCCTATCGTGACGAGAACCCCACGCTAACGACCAGGCGTTGAAGTCCCCGAGTACAAGGAACGGGCGGGGGTGGCAGGCATTGACGACGACTGCCAGCTGACTGAGCCATTGCTCATAAGCAACTATGTCTCGGCTCGGCGTGAAGTAAGCAGTCACGACCGCTATTTCCCCAACCACCGCCGCCACGCAGCCAGGTCCCCTTGCAACGACGGCAAGGGGGGGGGCTGCCGGCGGCGGGATTGTGCACCAGTGCCGCCGTCCCATCCAGCGCGGTTTCCCAGGTAGGCCCGAGGAACCGGTGGGTGTATGGGTCGGCGACAGAATTTTTTTACATTACATTTATTTACATTACATTTATGGCCCACTGTGCCATGCTCTGGAGCAGAAGGTCCTGAGCATGGGCACCGTGGCCAACGTTCACCTGCAGGATGCGGAGTTGAGGATCCATTATGGAACATTATGGCTCCGCCGATTGCGCCCGCTGCACCGTTTGAGCCAGGCTCGCCATCCCCCTCTTGAGCTCCTCGACGACTGCAGCTAGTCGAGCCGTCTCCCGATGGGACTCGGCCAGCTGCGCCGCCAGGCCCTCATTCTCGGCGGCGATGTCGAGCACAATGCGCAACATCGCCTCCTGCTCAGGGTTTGGGGACCCTCGGAAGGACGCGGTCACCTTCTGGAGTCTCTCCATGAGTGACCGCGTCCTCCCGCACGGTTCCGACACCGTCGAGGTGGAAGGTCTCGGCGGTGATTTTTCCGGCGGAGGGGGCTCGGGTGGATTGCCCAGCCCTCACGCTCGCTCATCCTGTCTCCACTGAAAGCAGAGGAGTACGGAGAGTGATGTGTTCCCGCCACGTTGGGTATTAGCCGACGATCAATGCCAACCCCATGAAGGGGAAGCCATTGACCACCGCCCAGGGTGTACCGGCCGCTCCGATTCCGTTCCCCCCGGACTGCAGCGGGATCGGAATCAGAACGACACTCGAGGAGGTTACCCAACACACACCCCCCTGGTAGCAGTACCTTATATTAGATAAAATATCAGTATATTTACTTTCTCAACAACTAACTCTATCAGGACAAGGGCAGTTATTTTGTTAAATTTGCAAGGTTGGCAATGAGATATGACTAGTACAGCAAACTTTTATAATGCGTTAACTGCATCGACTTATAGGACAAGAAGGCGTGCAGTTTACTTTAGGTAAATAAAATAAAATAAGTAAAATAAGATGAGACTGCTAATGATTTTTAGCACTACCATTACCTAGTAAATAAGGTCACTTAGGTCCCATTCGTTTCAATTCAGAAATCTTTGAATTTCTTTGATATTATGTGTACTCACTTTTTCAAAGTATGTCGACAGTGAAAAGGTGAAATCACTTAACCGGAACTTTGGTCGAAAATGAGTTGTATATATCACGAGAATCAGCAATTTTTTTCTGTATCGATCTGTCTAGTTTTCATATAAATCCGAGTACTTTTTTGGCGCTTTAACGAACCAAGTTTATTTATGCTTTTTTGTACATTTATACCGCTGAACCGACGCTTATTCGTATATTTAGTGTTTCGTGTTTGTCGAATTTGAACTTAAATTCACTATTAGCTATTTTCACTATTCGAATAGAATAGACTAGAAATAAACTTTATTTTACACCAATCAGAGTATGCATAGTTACTTGGAATACACAGTCAACATAATATACAAATGACGGCCTTATCGCTAAAAGCAATTTCTTACAAGTAACCTTTGGATGTACACGAATTGAAACATTTATGGGTAGTTATTGGTGTGGTTTATAGGAAAGGAAAAAATATAACAAAATGAAAGATAAAATAAATAAATAAAAATATTCATATAAAATAATAGTATTGATGATGATGATGATATAAAATAAATATCAATGTCGACTTATAGGGTATATACATATACATGCATAATATACGATACACAATAAGAAACTAAGACGCCAGGTAGTGATCTTTGACCATCTTTTTAAAGGTGGCCAGACACTGGGCGCGCCTGATGGATAAAGGCAGTGCATTCCACAAGCGTACTGCCTGTACAGTAAAAGATTTATCATAGAAGTTTGTGGAATGCTTGCCAATTCCAATGATACTGATGACCTCAAGGACCTTGAATGTGTGTCTTTGAGAAACACAAAACGTTCTTTTAGGTAACTAGTAACGAAGGGATTAAAAGAATACTGTAAATCATGGAAAGAATATGAGCATTCCGGCGAAGTCTAATTGGGAGCCACTTGAGCAAGTTGCGAAACTCGGAAACGTGATCAAATTTGCGGAGACCAAATATAAATCTAATACAAACATTTTGAAGGCCTTTCAAGTTTATCCAGTTGCTCCTCAGTGAGATCAAGATTCCTGACATCGGCATAATCAAGTAGAGGAAGAAAAAGAGATTCTGCAAGAGCAATTTTAGTGGCCGTTGGCAAAAAGTTTGGTTTGGTCCCCGCCGACGCAAACAACTTGCGGCTGACTTCATTCATTTGGGGTCCCCAGGAAAGTATGTCATAGGTGAATTTGTCTAAGATTTTTGATAAATAAGGTAATATGGAAATGGGACGATACTCAGAAGGGGATGGTGATTTGGACTTTTAGGGTAAGGAATAATTTGTGCCTGTTTCCAAGCTTCTGGATATACGCTATTAGTTAAGGAGTAATTTAGAACATGTCAAATTATAGAGAGAATCTCTTCTAGTATTGGTTGAACCATGTTTCGACTTATGCAGTCACTGCCAACAGCATTGGAGTTTATTGACATTATACATTCTTTAATACCACAAGCAGATAGTTGATGAAAAACGAACGGTGAGTAGTCAGGTGTTGGTAGTGATGAAATATATTGCAAGGTATTATTTTTGTTAGTCTGATCACATTTAGACGAAGCTGAGAGATGTTGATTTAATAAATCAATATCAATTTTTTTAGGAATGGAATCTTGCCTTGACTGTCCAACTGTCAACTGTTCTGAGAAATTTCCACACTTTAGCTGGGTCTCCGTTCTCTACCGACTTATGGATATATTGGCGTTGTGCTTTTCTACATGCCTTACTGCAGTGATTTCGTATTGCAACATATTTGTTACGATTGCTAGGTATTACCTTTATCTATACTTATAATAAATCTGTAGCAGGTCTTATTTTGCACAATGAAGATATTTTGGAAATTTCTTATGGAGGGCAGGCTACATTCGATACTGAAGCCGAAAATAGATATTTTTTATTTTTGTCAATCTGTCGGATTCAAACGAAACTTGGCATGTTTAGATTTCATATGGTGAAGAAGGTTCTTAGATAGTTTTTATCCCAAATTTCTGGCCAGTTCCCTTCCTTCTTCCAGAGGAGATGACATTCAGAATGTGAAATTAGCTGTAATTGATTATTACGCGGGAATAGCTAATTGCGATATTGTTTATTTATTTTTAGGGTTCCGTACCTCAAAAGGAAAAAACGGAACCCTTATAGGATCACTTCGTTGTCCGTCCGTCTGTCAAGAACGTTTTTCTCAGGAACGCGTGGAGGTATCAAACTGAAATTTATATCTAATACTCAGGTCTATTGTCTCTTGGAGCTGTGAAAAAATTAGACTTCTAAGCCAAAGCAATCAAAACATACAGCCGTTTATGCCGCAAATTTTCGAAACTCGCACGGGAATCAATACCTACAGGGTACTTCCCGTGAACTTAGAATCTTGAAATTTGGTACGAAGTAACGTCTTATAGTACAGATAAAGGAAAATATACGAAAACCGTAAATTTTTAGTTACATCATATAATAAAAAATACTTTTGAAAATTTTAAAGTTACTTCTTCTTTTCTCATGAATGCGTATAGGTATTCATATCTAATACTCAGGTCTATAATAATATTTAGGTGAACTTTTACTTATACACCTACAGGCTTGTACGGAACCCTCGGTGTGCGAGTCCGACTCGCACTTGGCCGGTTTTTTTTATTAGAAAGAAGTTGATATAAAGGTTGTAGCATAGATTGCGGCAATGGTGCGGAGCGCGAGCGCTTGGGCCGCCGCCACCTCCTTCTGCGAGCATGTAATGCTCGCGAAGGAGATGGCGGAGCGCGCCCGGGAGAGATTTAGAACTCTCCCGGCCCGCCGAGCCCGCAACTTGCTCGCCGCGCGTCGCAGGCGACTCAGGCGCCGGAGGTCGCTTAACGACCTCCGTCCTCCATGAGCGCAGGCCTGGGGGTGGCAGGTGAGGCCGCCTGTCACCCCAGCAGAAGCAGGCCGGGACGGTGGGGTGACTAGTGCCCCTCCCCCAAACCGGGGCAAGACGGGGACACCGTGGTTCCCAAACCCGAGGGGGCCATCTCGAAACTGGAGATGGCCCAGGGTCAGTCGGGGTGCGAGGGATATGCTCTATGGGCAACCTTACACCCTGGCGTTTTAAGACCCGAGACGGCGTGCGGTTTTAGTAGGTTGTAGCATAGAAAATTCAGAGCTACCCGTTTAATGGTTCACAAATTACTGACATCACTATCCCTAGCCAAGGGGTCCATTTTAAACCTTGATTGTTTTGTGTGAACCTACCAATAATACGGGGTGGGCGACATATGGACATTTAACATGAGTTTCGTCTTGTCCATGTTGATTTTCAGGACCCCCGGTGAGACACTCTGTTGAGGCCTCCGAGCATAGTGCTGAGCTCCTCTAAAGACTTCGCCATGATTGCAATGTTGTCGACAAAGCGAAGGTAAGTGATGTATTCGCCATTGATATTGATGCTGAATTCTTTCCAATTCAGAAGCTTGGAGGCGTCTTCCATTGCATTGGTAAAGAATTTCGGCGAGATGACATCGCCCTGCCTAACTGCCCTCTGCAACGGAATAGCCTCTATGCTCTGATCCTGTACTCGGACCGATATGGTGGCGTTTTTATACAAGCACTTCAGTACTTCGATACACCGATAGTCAATGTGGCACCTCTGAAGAGACTGCAGAACCGCCTAAGTCTCGATCGAATCGAAGGCTTTCTCATAGTCCACGAATGCCAAGCATAGTGGCAAATTATACTCCTCGGTCTTCTGTATAATCTGCCGCAGCGAATGGATGTGGTCTATGGTACTATAGCCTTTACGGAAACCGGCTTGTTTGAGAGGCTGGAAGTCATCAAACCTGCGTGCGAGACTATTCATGATCACCCTCGAAAACAGCTTTTAAACATGGCTCAGAAGCGAGATGGGCCTGCAGTTCTTCAGTAAGGTTTTATCACCTTTCTTGAAGAAGAGAACCACCACGCTTCTGTTCCAAGCTTCGGGCGTAGTACCTTCGTGCAGAACGGCCTTAAATAGCCTCTGTAGAGACTTCAGTATCGGTGTTCCACCCGCACTCATAAGCTCCGATGTAATTCCGTCCTCACCCGCCGCCCTGTTGCTCTTGAGCTGTTTGAGGGCCATCCTAATCTCATACAGACTGATGTCCGGAATATCTTCTGTGCAGTGTCGGGTTAATTTGGCTCTTGGATCTTTATCCATATCATCAACAGGCTTAGCTACTGAGGTATATAACTGTAGGTAAAACCTTTCGATCTCCCTCAATACCTCTGACTTAGTAGACGCTACACTGCCGTCTTCCGTCTTCAGCTTCGTCAACTGGCTCTGCCCAATAGACAAGTCTCTTGCGAACACTTTAGAGCCCTTATTTTGCTCTATGTTATCTTTAATATGGTAGTATTAAGAATGTGAGTGAAAGTCCCGTCAAAATTGGCCCAGCCATTCTAGAGATTACCTAATTTAAACAGACAGAAAGACATACAAAAAAAGTTAAAACAAATGGTTTTTATTGTAAGTATCATGTATACATTCATATATGCATTTATTTAAAAGCTGTTATTTTAGCGTTACTAACAGACGCTTCACTTTCATTTAGATGTATAGATGTATTAGGTTCCTACTGTACAAACTGTATATTACATTATTGATATAGGTAATGTCATTTTATCTAGTTTCACATGGTGTAATTTGAACATGTCCTATAATTCATATTTGAACTAATATTCAATTTAGTATAATACTCAGTTAGTACACGTTACGGATTATATCCAGAGTTTACAAGTAACGTTACATATAATTTAAAAACGTTATAAATCGTATCTCCAGTGGTTCCGGAGTTACGACGGTTAAATCCTAGATAGAACTCCATGCAGACGAAGTCGCGGGCACGGCTATTTTCCAATAAAATAACTCATTGGTGATTTTTGATTTCTTTTATCTTACTGTTAATGGCAATCAACGATTTTAAATTATTTTTAAATAAAGTTTTAAGGGATATTAGTAATTTAAGAATTTAATTTAAGTTAGCAATAACGTCTATTAGGCATTATCCTCTGTGTGTTATTGCAATGTATTGATTGTTTAGTGATTTTTACTTGACCAAATATTTTGAATAGATCCAGTTATTTTCGCTTATCCGGCGCCGACATAGAAATAAAGGCACTACATAACTTATGAATAAAAGGATAATTTGAGAAGATTTTTTAAGAATACTCTTTTTTCATGTTTATGCTCCGCATAAAAAACGAGATAATAGTTTTTATAATAAAAAAAAACTTTAAACGTCGTTTTTGTAAAGGTATGAAAATGGCGGTTAATTTTCATAACATTACAAAAACGACGTTTGAAGCTTTTTTATTTCATCTTTTCATTGTCGATGTAATTAGTACCAACATCTGGTACTGGCGTTTAGCTTGGTGCGACAACTTCAACATTTCTCATTTCAAGTTCAATATTACATAATGTTGTTTGATATTTCTGTCAATATTTTTAACAATAGTGTCACAAACCTTTTAAACTGCTGTTCTACTAGCAATAATGTCTAAAATTGTTTATCCAGAAGCTAGTAAAATATGGCATAAGTTTTAAACCAGCAAACTTATCTTTCAGTATCGGGAATAAAAAGTTTTTCAATCCGTTTGCTAAAGTTACTCGATAGAGTCGGTCTGTTCAAAATTTGATATAATAAATAAATCAGTTACGCGGTAGGTATATTATTATTACTCTTATAAAGGTCTTTAATTTAGTAACTATGCCACTATTATTTAATTATTTAACATAATTATGTAATATCTGGGTGACGCTTTCTTTTAATTTTTTGCCTGGACAAACTTTCTGAAATTATATGGTATTCATGGTCTGATGATAAAGTAAGAATGTGGCCATAGGAACTTCTAAGCTAAACAAGCTAAACCTATCGAGTTTGGGCTCATTTGTTTTGTATTGATAAACATTCTTGTGTTACATGATATTCAAGGTCTAATGATGGAATAGAAAGGTAGCCATAGGAGCTCCTAAGCTAATGTAATGTCCGACCTCGTTCGAACACTACAGTTAATTCCCTGGCCATCATGCGTCATATAAAATAGGAGAATAGGAAAAAACAATTGGCTGGGCGGACAAGTTGGTGACAGCGGGTGACCGGGGGCTCCGGCCTCGACCCGCCGTATGTAGAGAGTTCCAAGCAAAGTGATCGTAGGCTCAATCTCTGAGCAGAATCCGCGGCCCTCTTCTGTTCGCATATTAAAGTCAAATAAATTCGCGTAAAATCCTCTCAAACTCGATATAGAAGTTTTATGCGAAAAATAAATGCTATTTAAAATGTAATTACTTGTGTTTATCATTTAATAAACACGAGGAGTTGTGACGCCAGACCCCAGACGTCACACTAAACAGGATATACCTATCGAGTTTGGACTCATTTTTAGGGTTCCGTTGCCAAATAGCAAAAAACGAAACCCTTTTGACGAATCTCGTCATGTCTGTCTGTCTGTCCGTCCGTATATCACAGCCACTATTTTCGGAAACTATAAGAACTATGCTGTGAAACTTGGTAAGTAGATGTATTCTGTGAACCGCATTTAGATTTTCACACAAAAATAGTAAAAAGCAATAAATTTTGGGGGTTCCCCATACTTAGATCTGAAACTCAAAAATTTTTTTTCATCAAACCCATACGTACCCATCTATTAAAAATGATACTGAGGTTTCTCATGTCATTTTTTTCTAAACTGAATAGTTTGCGCCAGAGACACTTCCAAAGTGGTAAAATGTAACTTCTAAAATAAGAGAAAGATAAAACTAAAAAATAATATATTATGTACATTACCATGAGAACTTACACCAAAAATTGGTTTGAACGAGATCTATTAAGTAGTTTTTTTTAAAACGACTTAAATCGTAAACCGCAATTTACCTTTCATTCAGTCAACTCAAATATAAAAAATTTACTTGCTGCTACGGAAACCTTCATGGGCGAGTTCGACTCGCACTTGGCCGGTTTTTTACTTGATAAACTCTCTGATATGAATAATATACTAATAATAAACTCTCTGTGTTATTCAGAGTCTGATGATAGAGTTGGGAGGTGGTCATATAATATCCTAAACTACACAAGATAAATCTATGGAGTTTGGGCTTATTTGTTCTGTGTTGACAAACTCTGGCATTGCACGGTATTCAGGATCTGATGATGGATTAGGGAGGTGCTCATAGAGACTTCTAAACACGATACAAGCTTTTATAATCGGCACAACATTTTCATAAATTATTTCGTTACAGTACAATTGATATTTTCAATAAAAGCTTGTATTGAAAAAAATATATTAAGGTATGGTTAGTTAGTTAGGTTTGTGAATTATTACGCTAATAAGTGCATTTTTGCTTAGAGGCTAGTATCCGACTACTATATCGGTATACAAGCCACCACCTGATAGTAAGCAGTTACCGGTACCTCTAAATTCCCCAAACATTAGAACCACTATGCCACCCTCCTCAAATCGACCATTCTTTGAGCAAAGCTCTATAAGAGTGAAGCTCTCTCTTACACGACTCATGTATTCCGGTTGTTTACTAACTCCTCTTAAACCACTCAACTGATTTCGATCAAATTTGGCATATATACACAACATATGAGTATGAAGGTTAGGTAAGAAAAATTAAAAGTACCGCAGAGGATTAATCACCGGAAAAAATAATTAAAAGCTGATTTCTCAATAAACATAAAATTCTCATTCACACGATCAGTATTAAATTAAGTAACTCGTTCATACACACCAGACAAAAAAAGAAAAATGATAATCGGACTAGCCATTGAGGAATTATCACCGTTAGAAAAAGTCCTGGTGAAAATGCTTTGCTCAATTTTTGCAACAGCATAATGAATTGCAGACCCAGTATTATTGACCACTAGACATAGAAATCTACGAAACATAAAATTTCAGTTATGCAAAAATATATTTACAGTTAGTGTACATATTTACTGAACTATATTTTCATATTCATTATATCAATTCAGTTATTAAGACTTCTAACATAAACAGATTGGAATGAAGTTCACACAACTAACATAATAAGAAAACGTCAAAGTAATATAACGCTTTCGCTTTTGTATATTTACATTTCTCTGTAGTCCTTTTGTTACAGTAATAATGGTATGACACAAGAAAGGAGACCACACGTTAATCTTCTTCAACGAAGTTATGGAAGCGAAAACCGCATCAAAATATATTATTATTGTTTTCGAAATTAACTTGTGTATAAATAAGAAACATTTGTGCGCCAATTCAAATTATTATATACATTGTTTATAAATAAATAATAATAAATAAATACATATTCTGCTCCATTTTACACAGCGCTATCTAGATCCAAAGTAAGCATAGTTTAACTAGCTTGTGCTATGGGTTCCAGATACGGATAAACATACTTATATACTTTTTTTTTGTAAATACATACATATTATACCTAGAAACACCCAGACCAATGCAAATAGATATATTCATGCAAACAAATATTTGCACTGAGTGGGAATCGAACCCCCTGTCGTAGCAGTCGATTGCACTACCGCCACACCACAGAGGCCGTCGAACTGTTACTGTTTACTGTCGTGTGTTTACTTTAGGTGAAAAAATTACTTTCACGTGAATGTGTAGTACAGTAACTGTTATTATGTATTTGTATTATATAATGGAAACACGCGTGAACAAAGAGAGGATTACTTTTTTAATTGCTACGTGGTTCCTGGTGTAGTAAAATAGAGAGGCCAACCCATCCTTCAAAGCTTCATGTTAACAGATTGGTCTGATATTTGGTATACACCTTTTCACGCTAATCCGAGTGTAAAGTTAATTACTGTCTGTGGGGCCGCAACCCTTGTCCCGCAGCCACCATTTTGTACAAGCGCGAATGGATTTTACACTATATCAGGCAAACTTTTACCTCAGAAAATTTGTAGATTTTTTTTTGTTGCAAACTAAATTCTCCTGAAATCCAAAATAATGCAGTCTCCTATTTTTGCAGGTGAAGCCCAAACATTTCAATAAACTATTTACGTCCTGTTACAGACGAGTGTGATTTTTGTAATCGTAACCCATTTTTAACTATCTATGACATTTGTAAGTTTAACACAGCGTACTTTGACTACTGTGTACCGTTGTATAACACGATCTATTAAATAATTAGAAGATAATATACCTATGTTACTAAAATAATAATAAATAAAGCTATAAGTATGGATGGTACAAAATTATATCTAGATATTTTAAGAATAAATGTATGCACAGTACATAATTATATTATACTTTAAATTTACTTTTAATTTACCAAAAATCCTAACCAGTTTTAATAAATATAAAATGAAAATTTCGTTCGTATACGCCTTTAAAATTAATATAATTCTGTAGAGTTTTAATCATTATAATGAGACTCTGAATGTATTAATTATAAATTTGTTCGCTTTAGAAAACTCATTATTTGATTTATACAACCAAATTACTTCGTGATTTTGAATATGTACCTAGAGTACAAATTAGCCTTGAGACAAAATTTGAACTAATACCCATGTGTTCTTATTCCTAGAATCATCAATCACAACCCACGAGATAATTTAGTCTGACTTTCAGGTATTCTTTGCTATTCTATCTAATAAAACAGGAAAAAAAAACAGCGTGACTTCAGGTGTGGGAGTCACACAGGGTTTTTTTCATGTTTTGTTTCCTTTTTGCCCCACTTTGTTTTTACTAACAGCAATCATTTTTACACCATTTTACATCGACTTTTTCTTATGTAAGTAACTAGAGTATTACTTTGTTCAAGTGTATGTTTAATTGTCTTATTAATAGTGATTCGGCACATAATTTCTGTTTATCTGTGGTAGTAATAAAGTATGTTATTGCCCGCAAATACCCAAAAACTAAATTACAAATTTATACTTGGATTCATTCATACACAATACGATTATTATCATTAATTACAATTAACATTAATTAAAATTAATTGAAAGAACTATTAAAGGTTCTGTTCGTGGACAAATGGACTGAGGGCGAAGCCCAGTAAGTGTCACTGTCTGTGTCTGGGTAGACGGGACACCAAATTTACCTCCTAAGACCCGGGACTCTTCATAGGGGGTAAACCAGTTTCCTGGTCGAATCGGTGCCATTTAATTTCTTGGGAGAAAGATAGACTAAAAAGGACACACACCATCCTTAGATAAAGTTGTCGATATGTTTATAAATGACCTACATAAGATAGATCAGCTACCACTGAACAATATCAAAAAAGCTTGGAAATATGACAACTACTTGAAATCACGACTGACTTCGCCTTCTTCTCTGGTATATGATTTCGGCAAAACCTTACTAGCGAAAATAGATGCAACTGTCATAAAATCACTAAAATCGTGGCTTGGACTAGCGCATTCTGCTGATCCCTCCACTCTATTGATCCCTCCGCTCTATTTAGGGATCAAAATAATTTTGGGATGAAATTAAAGAAACCATCGGAGCTCTATAAACACCTTAGAGTTACCAAAGCCCACATCTTAGGTAAATCCCAAGATGACACAGTCTGGGCACTCCCGAAAGATAATAACGAGTCCGAGATTGAATCTAGGCTCGTATTCCATATACGATTTATGATCCCAGTCGAACAGAGTGGGGTTAGGTGTAAGACAGCCAGAAAGGGACCAGAATATACTTAGATCCTTTCTAAAACAAGACGAAAATGATAAATATCGAGTGCACGCGATGAATTTGGAAATCCAAAATGAATGGTTGACAATAGGAGAGTTCTGCATACCGATGGCCTTAAAGTGGCGCACCTTAATTTACGAGTGGTCGCCGGCCCTGTTAAAATTCTATCTTAATGCCTTTCAGATTACCCTCCCAGACCAGAGTAATCTAGTAAAGTGTGGGGGAAGGCCACAGAAAAACAATGTTATACTTGTGGCGAGGCAATAGGGACGGCTAGGCACATATTAGTAGGATATAGGGTGCTTCTCGATAGAGGCCAATACTCACGCCGCCATGATAAGGTGCTTATCATCATATGTGAAGCAATGAGCCTGGCAGTAGATAGAGCCCAAAAAAGATTGACTACTAACAGACGTCATATCAACTTTGTGTCTGAAGGTTCATCCATAAAATCCAGGAACAAACCTTATTCAATCCTAGATACTGCCCCAGATTGGACTCTCCTAATCGACACGTATGAAAAGCACTATAAAATTCCGGAGAATGTTTTGGTTTCGTCATCTAGACCTGACATATTTCTTTACTCGAGAACGATAAAATATGTGGTCCTTGTGGAACTTACTGGGAAACAAATATACCGACGGACCACACAATAAAGAAAATTAAATACTATGATCTCACAAACGAATGAACCAAAAACGGTTACGTGGTGAATTTGTATGCAGTGGAAGTGGGAGCGAGAGGCATACCAGCAAAATCTCTCTATAACCTACTTAAAGATCAAGGCCTATCGAGAGCTACAAAAAGCTCATTACTGGGACGAATGTCTAAAGCGGCACTTGTAGGTTCGCATTAAATTTGGTTAGGCAGGGAGGGGAATTTGGGTAGTGAAGTTGAGTGTTGATGTACATCAACAAAAGGGGTCCCTTCTAAACCTACACTTGGGTCGCAAGTCCCGAGTTCCCAACTCAGCAACGCGATGGACCCGCACGGAGAATCCATGGATTGCTAAGAATATCGGTCTCTGAGATATAACGTAGTAGTAAAAGCAATACAAAATATTTCATTTTAAATATTTGCACATACGCACTCACCCACAGCTCCGAGCTACCAATAGGTGACCTATCGGAAAGGCTTGGAGACAAAATTAGAACTTTCAAAATAGTTCCACCAATTTCAGATGTTTGCTGCTTTGTTCAATAGTAACAGTGAATATGACTTGCTTTTACAAATATAAAATTTCTCAGTACTTAGCAAATATTTACAATAAGCCATGGATTATTGTTGGGTTAGTAGTCAGCCTTCCCCAGCCAGCCGTCTTCAGATAATTTGTGAGTTCTGTATCTCAAAAGGTAAAAAAGGTCCGTCTGTCTGTCTATCCGTGTGTCACCAACAATTTTCTCAGGAGCTCGTGAACCTAGTAAGTTGAAATTTATACCAGACTAACATATCTATACCAGATCAAGTTCCAGAGTCAACACGATAAAAAGATATGAGCAAATTAAGATTTTCGCGAAAACTTGTAAGTACCAAAATTTACCTTAATTTTCATTTATTTTCATTTTTTTCGGAAATTACCCTCTACTTGTGCTGTAAGATCTTGTTTTTAACAAAAATTATAAATTTTACAGGGTCCTACCCTATAGGTTTTGGTTCGAAAATCTTAATGGTAGTTCCCGTTAACCTAGATTGGAATCACGAAATTTGACAAAAAGCAAGTAATCACAGCACAAAATAAAATCCAAAAAACTAAAAAGTTAAAAATTGGAAGTAGTCGTTCGTTTTTTTAGATAATGGTAGGGAACCCTTCGTGAGCGAGTCCAACTCGCACTAAGCTGGTTTTTGAATAGTATTTTTTCTCCTGAGAAATCAATAAGTAACAAAATAAAACTCTAGTGCCTTAGTTTTAGAACTTCTCATTCGATGGTAAGCCTGATGGTAAATAATAACCGGTATCTAGACACGTTAACTACATTAGAAATGTTACTCACATGACATGTAACCGACCCTGCTCACCATTAGAAACATAATACTGAGTAAGTATAATTGTTTAACTACAGTTTTCTTTAGGGTGAGAGTGTTTCCTCAGTAATCTGATTCCAAATTCTATCGTCATTTTTCGGCTTTACTTCCGCTACTTTTTACCCGACTGTGTGAGTCGGGACTTATAGTTGAGCAGAATCGCGCCGTTCTAGATTTTAATAAGTCCTGATTATGATGTCAGTGTGCTCTGCATTAGAATTTATTATAAAATAAAAATAATATATAATATATAAATAATATAATAATATATATATAAAATAAAAAGAATATATGGAGTTGGGGGGGGGGGTAGGAGGAGAGGAGAAGAGTGTATAAAATATTGTCATGTATATATAATGCACACTGTATAGCTTATTAAATACTGCCTACCTAAAAATCAGGCTTCTATTGTTATAAATTACTTTCGAAATTACTTACGTTAAATGTAATATAAATATTCATAGTACGCCGGTAACCCTGAGGTCATCCTTTCGAGGGCTTACCCAGGGTGCCCGGCAATGGACACTTGGGGAGGACACCGTGAGGTTTTAGTCGGTCCGATTCCGACACGCCCACCCCATCGTCGGCACCGATGGGGTGAAGCCCGTGGGGGTTTCCAAACGTATAAAACAAAAAGTGTCAATAAAGTTCCCGACCGGGAGTGGGCTCTGCGGCCCAACTTAGCTCGAACTCAAATTTCAGATGATTTGCCTACAAAAAAAGTTGCTCTGAAACGCAAAATGACTTCTAAGGTTAACAATGAACGCGGGTGTGGCACAAAAAGAAAAAAATAGATTTCTTGAAAAAAAGTATTAAAATCCCACCTGTTAAAAAGGGGGCCAAGTTCCTATCGGCTAATTTTTCGCCCAAAAAAGGGTTGAAATCCAATCCAATGCCAAGTTTAGATGCACTTTAACATCGATCATAATCATCTTCATCAACAGCAAGATCCACTGGTAAACATTTGCCATTCCCAAGACTCGCCACCACACCCAGGCCTCCACCTTCCGCATCCAGCCACTACCCGCCACCGTATTCACGTCAACGGTCCATCTGGCCGAAATTCACATTACCATACACCCAACTTAAAATATGGTATAGTTGTGAAAATACGTAGGTACTTGGTTAAACATATCTAAAATTATAATACTTCTAAATTTGAACTTGGCAGGTTTTCGTGCTGTACGTAGCACTTGATTAATTGTATAATTACATTAAATTAACCTGCCAAGTTTTAACACTAATTTCTGTTAGTGTTACTCACCGGCCAGTCCAGGTGAGCAACAGAGTATCTTAATCCCAGGGCGCCTTTTCTCAGAGTTCTAGGTGGAGCTGTACATACATATATTTGTACACACAGAAACACAGAGACAGAGGGTTATACAGCAGTTTTACACATGAAAAATAGACATAGATAGAAACAGAAGTTAGTTTAGAAGATTTGTAGACATTTACACATACAGTTAACAGTTTTCAACACATGAAACACTCTTCTCCACAAGGCAGCATCACCAACTTATTGACACAGTTCAAAAATATGCAATAATAATTTATGGCAATTGATACATGACCTTATTCCGTTATAGTTGTCGGTTGACCGTCAGTGGTAGGGTTCCGGCAAAGCTGATTCCGGAGCCTCTCTTTTGATCAGCTCGCCCAAGGTCTCGGCCTCCACGACAGCCCAATCGACACCTCAGAGTATCTGTTCTCGCTTTAAATTGTATATGGGGTTTCTCCCAAAACTAACGACCCTGTTCAAATATACACAGCATTTATCAACAAGACATCTCAATTATGCTAACAGATTAACAGCAATCAAGAAGGACAACTTACCAGATCAAATCTGGGACCTCACACACACAAATTATAACCTTCAAATTCAATATGACTTTCGAATCACTGTAAGTACTTCGAACAAAATCTCAGAGTAGAGGACCAATTACCTCTTAAACAACAAATAAATAATACTGTCACTGCGGTCACTCTTATATACCCAAATATTTCTAGATCTTTTGAGAACAATACCGGTGATGAACTTCGAACTCGAATATTCTATTACCAAAAAACTAACCTTGAATGAAATTCGACCGCATAACTTACTACCACTACCGACCGCCGCACCGATTGCAACTTTTGTTGCGCAGCCGGGTCAGACAGATGGCGCTAACCACAATTAATTCTAAATAACAATTAATTGTCTATATTTTTCGATGGTAATCGTTACAAAGTTCAAATTTACAAGTACCTACGTATTTTCACAACTATGCCATATTTTAAGTTGGGTTATGGTAAAGTGAATTTCGGCCAGATGGACTGTTGACGTGAATATGGTGGCGGGAAGTGGCTAGATGCGGAAGGCGGAGGACTGGGTGTGGTGGCGAGAATTGGGAATGACAAATGTTTACCAGTGGATCAGGCTGTTGATGAAGATGATTATGATCGATTTTAAAGTGCATCTAAACTTGGCATTGGATTGGATTTCAACCCTTTGCAAGAAATTCCTTGATGGTTATTATATAGTGGAATGGTAGTTTATATCGATAAGTTTGCTGTATTTCATTATTTTGAATTAATCATCAAAAAACTTGATGATTAATTCGAACCCACAAACAATTTAATAACTAACCCACTGGTTTGAACTGAAGTATATCAAACCTAGTATATCAACCAAGTGGTCTATCAAACCAATCGAATTGAAATCGCAGCAACGATCAAAATCCTTTTGCAATAAACGACTTAAAGCCATTGATGCTCAGCTATCCATTCATAATTATATTCCAGTGATTAGACGAATAGCATAGCATTAATTGAATGAATTAAATTTTATATTGTCGGAAGTTTACGCGAATGTCACACATTGAAATAAAACTACTTTTTAACGGATTCTATCGCGATTTATTTGACGTTATTTTATAATTTACATTACTACAAACTAAATATATTGTAGTAATATAATTTACTAGAATATATTTGCATGCATGTATACTTGAAGAAATGAGTATAATCATTTTATTATATTGGTGCGCTAAATTGTCGCCATTTTAAATGATCCCTTCTTAAAGATAATAGGCTGGATGATGCGGGTAGCAGTAACGGCCAGATGAAGATTAAAGGTGGTAACGAATGGACAGCAATATTTCTCTCTCCCATGGAATTTGTTCAGAAGGAAATTGTTGGTCTATGTTGGCAAATAGTAGTTTCTTTTTAACACCATTTAAGAGAAAACAATGCTTATTTTAGGAGACTAATAATAAAAATAGAGGTCATGCAAATACAAATGTAACATTATGTGAAGAGAAATCTGAAATGTCTGAAAGTAATAACTCGGAAACTCATGAAGTTAACATAACTATAATACCTGTCTTTTCAGTCAGAGCTTGCGAAGGAAATTTTAACGATATTAATGGGTCCTTATAGTATTGTATATAATTTTATGCTCTGTGTCAATTCATTGCTTCGTAATTAATAAGGAATTTCAGCAACTGTCTCCTACGGCTACCTTGTGTGAAATAAATCTATTATGCTTCCATGGATTTGGTTGCTTGCTCCTGACAGAAACTGTTGCTTTGATCAAGTCCATAACGTTGTAGAGAAATACTAGCTCATGAGTACCCGCAGCCGACGAGCATTTATGAACACAATAAAATTACTTATTGTATGCCATTCAGACTCGTAGCAAGTGAAAAGAGGCGTGACATTAAAATATAATATATATATATATATATATATATATATATTATACATTATATAATATATTATAAGGAAGTAAGGGGGAGATCGGAAATAACGTCTTACTGGCCATAAATGTCATCCTCACCTGCACGCGCCGCATGGCGACGGCGACCAATCGGTTTCCGTGGTGCTCCCTGCTAGACAACAGACGAGGCTCTGGCGACCGAGCAATAGCGGGATAACTATACCCCCATCCGGGCAACTGGTTGGAAGAGGCTGCAGCAGCCTTAGGGCCTAAATGTGGATGTTAATCAGGCAACACATGGAAAAAATGCTACTGATCAATTCAAATCATCCAGACAAACTTACCGCATTGGGACATGGAACGTACGCGGCCTAAATACACCTGGCAAACTCCAGATTGTAGAAAACGAAATGGGAAGAAAAGAAGTCACTATCTTGGGACTCAGCGAAACACATTGGAGAAAATCTGGGTATTTTACAACGCAACAGAGGAACAAGGTGTATTTTTCTGGACCGGAAAATGACAGTTCCAGAGGTGTAGCATTTATTGTACCGCTGAAAGTTGACAAATATGTGACCGGTTACAAAGCAATTAACGATCGCATTATTACCATAAAAATCAACATGGTTCCCTGTAAACTCAACATAATACAGGTGTATGCACCTACTGCACAGTCTACTGAAGATGATATAGAAAGTTTCTATAGCTCCCTAACAAAGACCCTTGCAGAAATACCAAGGCGAGAAATAACCGTTATTTTAGGTGATTTTAACGCCAAGATCGGCAAAACAGAGAGCGATGAACATCTTCGCAGAATAGTTGGAAGATATGGCATTGGCAACAGAAATGACAGAGGCGAACGAATGCTTCAATTCTGTAGTGAAGAAAATCTCACGATCACCAACACTTGCTTTAAACAACATATACGTCGCTTATATACTTGGATTTCTATTGACGACGGTTTCAGAAACCAAATAGATTATATCCTTGTGCAGAATCGGTGGAGATCTTCTGTAATGAGTACGACGACATATCCGGGGGCTGACTGTGGCACTGATCACCAACTATTAGTTACAACATTCCGGCTGCGACTAAAGAAAACCCAGAAAAAAGCAATACCCATGCCGGATATGCGTCATGTCGATATTCATAAGTTTAGAAAATCTATCGAACATAGAATATATACCAACCCACGCTGCGAAGCCGTTGATCAAGAAACCGCTTGGAAAACGTTGCAAAAGGTTATTATAGAGACTGCTAAAGAGAACATGCTACCAAGACCCATCATGCAGCCTTTCATTTCATCTGAAACAGCTGACCTTATCACTCAAAGAAGAGAACTAAAGGGAAAAGGAATAACCTTGCACGTTGACAAACAGCTCTACTCGAAGCTCATTAAAGAAATTCAGAAAAGATGCCGAAAATACTATGTCGAATATATTAACAACATTTGTGCTGAGCTCGAAAATAACTCTGCTAGAAACGAATCAAGAGACCTATTCCGTAAAGTCGGTGAATTAACTAAATCTCGTTGTACAAAGTCCTGCGCAATTGCAGATGAATCGAACAACATCCGCAATGAAAAAAGTCAGGTACTAGAATGATGGAAACGGTATTGTTCGAAACTATATGACACTGGAGAACCTCTACAAAACAGTATACAGGCAGATGCAACACCTCAGGAACCAGAGATACTTCAGTCGGAGGTAGAATATGCGATTAAGTGTCTCAAAGATAGAAAATCACCGGGAAAAGACGGAATTCCCGCAGAACTATTAAAAAATCTAAATTCAAAAGGTATACCAAGTATTAAATATCTGCAATTCCATCTGGAAATCTAAAATATGGCCTGTAGAGTGGACCGAGTCGCTGTTTGTACCAATACATAAAAAAGGGTCTACCAAAGATTGTAATAATTATCGAACTCTGGCTCTTATCCCACATGTTAGCAAAATTCTTCTATACGTCATCAATCATAGACTGAAACACTTTCTTGATTGGCAAATACCAGAAGAGCAAGCAGGATTTGTTAAAGGCAAAGGCACTAGAGAGCAAACATTAAACGTACGCCAGATAGTTGAGAAAAGCCGTGAATTTAACAACACTGTAGTGATATGTTTTATAGACTACACAAAAGCCTTCGATTGTGTACAGCGGAGCAAATTATGGGAGGTGTTTAGAGAAATGGGCACGCCTCAACACTTGATCGATCTTATCCGAAATCTTTACACCAATAACCGCTCTTTTCAAAATAGACTCGGAATACTCAAAGGTATTTAACACCAAAAAAGGCGTAAGACAAGGATGCATACTCTCACCCCTCCTTTTCAATATCTATGGAGAATATATAATCCGAAAGACTCTTGAGGGCTGGGACAAATGCTTTGCTGTCGGTGGGAAACGTATTTCTAATCTACGGTTTGCCGATGACACAGTGCTCCTAGCTACATCTATGATCGACATGAATGAACTTCTGAATAGACTGGAGGTAGAGAGTAACAAATTAGGATTGTCAATAGGCAAAAAACAAAGCTGATGGTGGTAGATCGGGCTGGCAAACTACAAGATGTTCATAATATCCAGAACGTCTCGAAGGTGGAAAGCTTGATCTATTTGGGATCCAACATTAATAGCGAAGGTAGCTGTGTCCCTGAAATTAAACGCAGGATAGCTTTGGCCAAAGATGCAATGACACGTCTCCATAACATCTGGAAAAATAGAGGCATAAGCTATAAAACTAAAGCCCGATTAGTGAGAGCTATTTCCTATTTTTCTTTATGGAGTCGAGACATGGACAATCAAAGCAAGAGAGAGAGAGAATAGATGCATACGAAATGTGGTGCTGGAGGCGAATGTTAAGAATTCCATGGACGGCCAAGCGCACAAACGTGACCATTCTCTCCCAACTCAATATAAAAACCCGACTGTGCCTACAACGCGTACTCACGTATTTCGGCCACATAATGCGCAGGGGGGATAACAATCTGGAAAAACTTGTCATTGTTGGCAATACTGACGGCAAAAGAGCACGGGGTCGATCGCCAACACGATGGTCACACCAAGTGAAAGAAGTCATTCCCTCGAGCAAATTCTATCAAGCGGTGAGAACTACCATGGATAGGAACAAATGGAGACAAATTGTGCGATCGAAGAGCTCCAGTGACCACGATCCTCAGTAATGAGGGACCGATTGAAGAAGAAGAATATATTATATATATATATATATATATATATATATATATATATATATATAATCTATGGTGTTATTTTCTTGTCGGCCTTGATTTTCTTATTTTAGTTTGGTTTTTAAAACCATTTTATCCACTGTGTATCCACTTTGAACAAAAGTAATTTTCACGATTACAAATTAGGTAATTCAAGGGTTCATTTAGTGTATGATGTTAGCTTACAGGTCTTTATTTATTAAAATAATTTAAAACAAATTTGAAACTTATTTTTTTCCAGGTAATAAACGTGAATGTGGCTTCAGACTGTCAAAATTATTGTTACTTCTTAACCTAAACGAATTAAATATTTGAATTTGACTATACCTTGTATCCTATAGATTAATATAATGTAACTGTAAATAAAACGGTTTAAAAGCGGACGGAGGGCAAAGTGATTCTTAATCAAATTTGTTACCTAAACAATATAGGATTCATGACAGTTGTCTTATGAGTTAGGGTGAATAAACAATTCTTTAATGTACCATTGTATGTTAATGGTGCACGCTATGAAATAATAAATTTGCAAGCGACAACAATTTAACATATACGATTTGGAAAACAAAAGTACTACAGTAAAATGTAAGATTATAATAATATAGTTAAAGAATTCAAATTACGAAACCTACATAATAAAAAAACGTATTTTTAATTGTGTTGTTTTCTTGATCAAATTAAGTAAAACATCTGTGGCCTACTGCTAAGAGTGGACTTCACAAAGATAAGTATCGAGATCAATTGAAACTAAGTTACGTTATCATGTTTTAGCGGTGGTATGGGGCCACACTAAGATCTGCGGGGTCCAAGCCAAACCTCACATGCTAACCGGTACACCCGCTTTCTAGCAATGGCTTTCCTCTCAGGGTTGCTCGCATCGCAGAAGGCAATCACTCCCGTTAAAGTTGAAATAAATCAAACTATTGGAAGGAGGAGTAAGAGAGCGGAACTCCGGGCTTCAAAGTGCAGGTTTTGAAAGCAATCAGTGGACCAATTCTCGTAATAAAAGATATTCAAAATTCTGTCTCAATCTAGTCTCGATCTCCCAAATGTCAGAAAGGTGTTCTCATAATAAAATTTCGAATATTTAAAAAAAAATATGCTAAGCGAATAACTTTTTTGACATTTGGGAGATCGACATAAGATCGAGACTAGATTGAGACTGAATTTTGAACATCTTTTTATTACGAAAATTGGCCCTCAGATTTGGCGCTTGGATGAAGAGAAAAGAGCGCCATTATTTTGATACTGCAGTTTTTCCTAGCACCTCCAATTACTTTTCTTTGGAGTCCTTAGTTACTTTACTCTTACATACCAATTCTCGCTTATTTACTGCTCGCACTTTCATTTCGCATACTTTTTCTTTCTATCTTTCAACCTTTCTCAGTGTGTTACAGGGGATACCTGCAATTCCTGCTAATCTACTAGAATTTTTTAATTTTATTTCTTTTATTTTTCTTTTGGGTAATAATATACACTTGAGTTTTTTATTTATCTTTTACATATCTCTCATTTTGGCAGTTTACTTCATTCTACGGTAATACTAATGATATTTTTCTTACAATAATAGTAAATAATACAGGAGTAATGATGCACACTTTTCTCTATATTTATCTTACATTTTTATCTTTTGTGCCAACTATTACCTTACTTTTTTTTCTTTTTCTTATATATCTATATTTCTTAGAAAACCTTACTGTACTTATTACTACCATAATATTTTTACTTAAATACACATTTATGATATACAAAATAAATTTATGTTATTATGTATCATATTTATTTAGCCTACCTATTTCTGTAATTCACAATTTCAACTATTTGAATACAGTATTTTAAAAACTTATATTTTTCCTTGCTGGCCATAGTTTTATTCAATGTTGTTGTTGTTATTCTCTCATTGATCTCATGCCTGATCCTGTCGAAACAGGGCACTCCGTTAGCAAATGAGGAACCGTTTGCTCTATTTCCGGGTCACAGGTACACGAAGGACTCTCCTTGCAATTGAACCGCGTCAAGTACTCGGAGAACCCACCGTGCCCAGTCAGCAATTGCGTTATTTTCCCTACAATCCTGTACGCATCCAACGCATTCGGGAAGAAGAGCTTTGTTATTGAGGCTGTCTCTCCAGAAACGTACCTCCGATTCCATTCCTCAAGCGAGTCCAAACGGATTGTTCGTTTGACGAAGAAAATCGGACAACTATCGTAGTCCGGCGCCCGCCTCAATCTCAAAGCCTTTGTCAGCTGGTCGGCCCTCTAGTTCCCCTCCAACCCCACGTGTGCTTTGATCCAGTATAAAATCACAGATTTATTCTAGTGAAATATTGATCTTAAATTTTCTCTCGTTTCGACAGCTAGGGGGTGGAAACAATCGGAATTCGCGATCGTCTGGAGTGCTGCGGTCGAGTCACTGTAGATCCCAAACGCAGTCACCTTATGCCTTTAGATTCTCCTGGGGTTTCCAAAAATTTGCTGATGGCTTCTAAACTTGCTTAGCGTCTCAGCACTGGATTGTAGGGTATAGCCACACAAACTTGGTAAAAGCGTCTATCATGGTAAGTATATAGTTGTATAACTTTTTGGTTTCAGCTAACGGTCCCACATGATCCAAATGCATTGTATCTAAAGGGACATTTTCCTTTTAAATAGGGTTCAAGAATCCCTCCTGTTTTCCTTCTTTCCTGGTAGTAAGTAAACATGGTATGCATGAAATTACAAAATCTTCTATCTTCTTATCCAAATCTTTAATATAATAATTTTGACAATAATTATTTCATTTTCTTTCTAGAGAAATGACCTTTCCCATGAACCTTCATTATTTCTTTCTGCATAGTTTTGGGAATCACCAACAATTTCTTTGGTACTTTATATAATACGCCTCTATCAATTACATATTCCATATTAATTAAGGAGGTGCTCCAGGAAAAGTCTTATACTTCTCCTGGAGCACCTCCTTAATTACTCTGAGACCATCGTCCTGATCTTGGGCTACCCTAATATGCTGGTACATGGGAGTTATAGTTATAGCTACATATGGATTCCGGCTGAGGGCATCTGCATGTTTCATCTTTTCATCTGCCCTATGCTCAACCTCGAAGTTATAGTCATTCAACATAAGAACCCATCTGGCAACCTTTGCACTGAGTTCTTTTCTCATTAAGGTTTGCTAAAAAGCTAATTGCCGTACAAGTAATGTCGGAACTGTTTTATATCTTCAATTATCGCCAGAGCATCTAATTCATAACTCGAATACCTTTGTTGCACTTCGGTAGTCTTATGACTCATATATTGAACTGGATGAAGACCACTATCAGGGTGATACTGCATTAAAACAGCAGCTACACTTGATGCATCGGTATGTAATTCAATATTTAAATTATTATCAAATAATTTGAGCACTGGAGCAGATGCTAACCCCTCCTTAAGTGCCGAAAAAGCCTCTTGTTACAGGAGTAACAAGAGGCAAGAGGATTTTGTGTTCGGCAAGGATGCCGAACACAAAATCTACATTATCTTTCAACAAATCATTGAGTGGACTTGCTATGACAGCAAAGTGCTCTATGTACTTCCTAAAGTAAGAAGTTAACCCAAGAAAACTTTTAAATTGCTTACTTGTCTTTGGTTCTGGAAACTTAAGCACCACATCCGTCTTTTCTGGCGTCGGTTGTACCTCACCACTCTTTATGATGTGGCCCAAGTCCTCGATTTCAGTTTGTATCAGCTTGGCCTTCTTCCAATTGATTCTAAGCTCGTATTGTTCGGCTAGCTCCAGAACCTCTTTCAGTCTCAGAAGCCTGTATTTCACTGTCAGCCGGAATAATAATACCATCATAGTTTTTTGGGCTATCAAATCCCTGAAAATAGTGTGTACAAATCTCGTGATGCGTGACAAATGAGGTGTATGGAATTGACTCCTCACTGCCCTTAAATGAAAAAACCCATTCTTCAGGTCCAATACACTAAAGATTTTTGCCTGAGATAGCTTATTTATCATATCGTCGATAACCGGTAGAGGATATTCATCTTTCACAATTTTGGCATTGAGTTGCCGATAATCAACACATACACGGGTTGCGCCATTTTTCTTCTTCACCAATACCAGCGGGCTAGAGTATTCTGAAAAACTTACCCTTATTATTCCGTATTTCAACCTTTCGTCAATTTGAATCTCTACAGTACCCTGCTCAACTAGTGACAATCTTCCAGGTCGCTGTGCTACAGGAGTATCATGCTTCAAAACTATTTTTAGCTCCAAAGGAGCCTCTTTAACCTGAACTGGGTGATGCCTGTATCCACCGATCTGCTTCCCGCTTCACAAGTGGGTCATTGACATGTTCAAGCAAAGATTCAACTCCACCTGTAATGCAATTTACGTTAACTAACCAATCACCCTCGTCATAAAGATCGACAAACTTCCTTCGTTCATAAGCACAGTCACACCCTTTTTTTTTTTTTTTTTAACGTGCGGAAATCCCGTCGTCTCCCGATGGATGCGCCACAGATACTTACCGAAACACCATAGTGTCCGGTAACCATCTGGCACATCCGGTAGGAGAGGTCCCCATGGTCCCTCTCCAACCACTACTTCATGATCGGTCTCACCGCCGCAATGGTGGATTCCCCCCACCTGGGGTGCTCAAGTCGCACCCTCCATGTCTCCATGAGTTCCTGACGGAGCAGGGACCGCTGAGCCCTGATTTCTCGGGGCTCTGGCCTATGGCCCTGCTCCAGCGCCTCCTTGCGCCACTGGTACAGCAGCGCAAGGGCTCTCGCTTCCAGGTCCCATGGAGGGGTCGCGGCTAGGAGACATGCCGCGTCGACGGAGATCGTGCGATACCCCCTGATGGCCATCGCTTTTAACGGGCTGTTTAGTACAGCCACGTTGCGGGCCGCCAGAGTCTCTGCCCATACTGGGGCCCCGTACAGGGCCATGCTTCGCACGATCCCCAGGTACAGTCTCCTAGTGGGGGCGTTGGGTCCCTTAACATTAGGCATCAGCCGTGATAGCTCGGCCGCAGCCCCCCTAAGTTTCGGGACCAGACTTCGGAGATGAGGTCCGAAGTCCCATCGGCTATCGAGTACGAGCACAAGGTACTTCATCGTGGGCTCGATGCCGATGCTTACGCCCCCTACGGTTATGCTGGTTCCCGCAGGTGGCCCCCTCCGAGGCCCGTGAAAACACATAGCCTCGGATTTGTGGAGAGCCACCTCGAGTCCCAGCCGCCGTATTCGACCCACGACTTGAGCAACCCCTGCCGTGGCCTTTAGTGCCGCGCTTCGGTGCGTTGCTCCCCGCGCCATAACGAGGGTGTCGTCAGCATAACATGTTATGCTGACACCCTCAAGCAACGAACCGCGCAGCACCCAGTCGTATCCGATGTTCCACAGGAGTGGCCCTAGGACCGACCCCTGCGGAACCCCGCACGACACTTCTTGCCGCCCTGGCCCAACAGTCACACCCTTTAAAAACTCATGACCTATAATTATTTTATAAGGCATACAGTCTCTAGGAATAATGTGTATCGTTACACCGTTATAACTTTGTCCATCCACGTTAATCGTCGTCGTTATTCGTCCTAAAGATCGCACTTGTGAACGTCCAAGACCCTTCAATGTTAAACCGTCAACATTGTCCACCTTGAATAATCTACCGCACAGTTTATCAGAGATCAAGTTCACATCACTGCCCGAGTCTATCAAGGCACTAGAATGATGATTTTCTGCCACTATCACCGTTTTCACAGGTTTATCGCTCTTGTTATCGCTTTCACAGTTTAGGTTTACCATCTGCTGATTTGACACAACTGACATTGAAGTTCTAATGACATTTCCGTTGCTGTCATGGCCGCCTTCACACTCGCATCCGGTAGCCGGTGCCATCTTCTCAGCCGTTCCAAACATGGCCGACCGCGGCTTTACCGACGCGTCACGGCTGCCACCCGCACGGACTTGTTCTTGCCCTGTATTGGACGACGGCTTTACCGACTTAAAATCTCCGCCAATCTGTGAACATTTTGCACCAATGTGGTCATACCTATTGCACCGGAAACAGTTGATGCCGTTCGGACATTGCGCCGACACATGATTGGTTTTTCCACAATTGTAGCCATGCCGCGTGGATGCACCCGGAGATGATGATGCTTCTTTTTTTTCAGGTATTCCGGTCGCGCTATCCTCCTCGTATCCGCCTTCATCTTCTCATACATGACTAGCTTTTCCTTGAGCACACTGTATTGAGTTACTGTTGGCTCTTTTACCATACTCTTTCATGATCAACAAGTACTGGTAGTAGCTCTCATCTCTTCGTTTCTTTCTTGATGCCATCATCTCGTGCATTTCTTTCGAATTGAGTGCCTCGGGAAATTCTTAATTTTTCGTATGTTTAAAATACCTTTTCAGATTTGAGCCATAAGCCCGCCGTGTCACAGAGAGATCTGCGCGCAATAACCAGTTCCTGCTGCGCAGTCCATCCGACGTCCACCTGTCGTCTTCGTAGTTGGATACGTCACGCCCGGTCACGTTCAAATTTTTTTTCATCGTAAAATCTCTTGATCGTCTTTACTTCTTTTCGTCTGACGATATCCTGGACGAGCCCCCAAAGTTTGTGTGATATCGGTCTTTCCAAAAAAAGAACAACATACTTTTCTGTAATTGTATATACTCTCTGTAATCTTTTCCGTTGTCCTAATCAAATCCTCACATTCCGTCCTGTCAAACTCTAATTGACATATCCCAGCCTTCATTCATGTATCTCCTTCACTCAATTAATGCCTTTCATCTAGCTCACTCTTACGTTTCGTTCCCACAAATATATAATATATGTGTGTGTGTGTGTATATGTGTATGTGTGTGTGTTTGTGTGTGTTCGTGGTTGCGCGTGTGTGTATGTGTGTGGGTGAGGGTGAGCCTGTGTATATGCGAAGGTGGGCGTAAGTGTGATGTGTAGATATATGTGTATGTGTGTATGAATGTGTGAGTGTGTTGCGTGTGTTAGAGCGCAGTACAATCTTGCTGAATGGATGAGTAGCCAGATAACTGGCTAGCAAGAAGAGTCACTATCTATGTCAATATTTATCATAATTAATAAATGTAGAGACAGCAAGTGCTCTATGCTAGGTCGCGCGTAGCCCTACTACTATGTCTAGCGTTTCTTGTTGCCACTAGTCAATCTTAACTAAATAAACCTGCCCTTAACGCATTATTTACAAACTTAAACATAACATAACATAACTTCACGCTTGTATCCCCGAAGGGGTAGGCAGAGATGTATTAAACATAAACGATATACTTTAGTCGTTATGGCGATGAGCTACCCCAGGTATTTCATTGGGTACAGCTTGTCGAGCCCTTTCCAGCGATACCAAACACGGGGTAACAGCCTCAACTGGTTTGGAGATAGCTTGGGTTCAATGTTCCGTTGTGGCTAGCAGTAGCGGGTATGGTCAGCAGCAATAACGAAACGTAGTAGTATTAAATTCACCACGATCCAATATATTTCTTATATGGCAATAATTTTCAGTTGTCGGATTCAAATTCGTTACAGCATCAAATAGATACTTGATGCTGTCATATGATCCTGACAGTGTCGATCATTCTTGAGTCGAGGGTATTCGACGTCAAATAAGTGGGTGACACCGTTCTCGAGTACTATGTGGGTATAAAAATCAGACTTATCTTTGATGATTTCTAATACTTGCAGATGAAGCGAGGCGTAAATAACAATAACACAAGTTCCTCGTTTGATAAACTTCTTTTAATAGAAACTTTTAACTGGGTATATGTAGGATTTCTATTATTTAATACAAAGCGCAAAATTAGAGAACCCACTGCATAGTGGCAGGGTTGCCAGTCCTCATATGCACTCTTTGGTAATGTTACCATTAGAGTAATTTACGAAAATAACTACCGAAGAATACCAAACATATAACTGCCGCACTACTGAATAATCCGTATGTCGTGCAAGTCTTAATTAACATAAAAATTACAAATAGAGTATACACAGACTTTGAAATGAATAACAATAGTATTAAAATAAGACAACTATTCACGCCTGGTTCAAAATGGAAATATTATTTTATGTAAAGAATAAACTCATAGCACTCGGCGCATTGCCAAATTAGCAAGATGATCATTTATACGGCTGAGTTGTAGTAATAACATACATGTCACACATAACTGCTAAGAGATGCCGTTGCAGTTGTATGTGTGACAAGATGGAATACGACTATTAAATTAATGTTGTTGTGGGTATTGTCAAAAGATTTTTTTGAAATGGTATCAGCTTAATAATTTAGTTTTTCAGCGATCATGCCCAAAAGAAGCGCCTATGTTTTACGCCTTAGTCGCGGCAGTCCCAATACCATAATCGGAACGCTGGCTGGTGGTAGGGACTCTTTCTATATGAAATCTGTTAAAATTGACTGAATCTGATTTCTGAATGAGCGTAAGCTAGAACTGAAAGGCTTTTCATGTGGAAAAACAATTGAACTGTTTTATTGTTTTACATTTTAATTGTATATTTTTAAATAAAAAATCTAAAAAGAAGAAGAAATAATTTGTGTGTATAATATTAGTGTCTTTAGTTATACTTATATCTTACAAAATTACAGTGTCGGTACTACGTGCGGGGACTTTGTACCTAGCTGACTTTAAAACGACTCAGGTCAATATTGTCTAACACATTATAATAGAGAGAAATGCGTCAGTAGTTTATATTGAGTCTGATTTAGCTACATTAACCCTCTAGTTAGACTTCTTGGCCTTGACAGATTATTATGGGTATGGTTCGTAGATGAAGAGTAATAATTTATTCAAACTTGCTCTCAAGGGTAACGAAAGCTATTTATTTTTATTAGGTTCCTTATTATTTGGTTGAAGCATAGTCCAGTAATACACTGTCGCCTGACGGTCAATAAAGTAATTCTCACAATTAAAAGTGTATTAATGGGTATGAGTCAAAAATGTTTTCAAAGTCCATCGTAGAAGTACAATTCTTACATCTCTCTTATTGATGTGAAATAGAAGAGTGCTTCATTATGGCTTATGAGAGTGCCTTTTTCGTAATTCTTTTCCCTCCCTCTTTCTGTCTTTTTTTTTCATGCGGGTCTTGCCCCTGGAATAAAGGGGGGAGAATCCTGGCGTGCCGAAGGAGGCGGCGGAGGTCCACGTGCTCGCACCATCGCTGTGAGCAAGACGCCGAGCGAGAGGTCTACAACTCCGAGGACTGTAATGAGGGCCCGCCTCGGCACCTTCCACACCGGGTATTTCGCCAGCGTATGCAGCCCCGATTCCTCGCATGCATGACAGTAATTTCCTCTTTCTGTCTGCAAGTGATAATGCACTAATGGGAAGAATCATAGACTGCGAAGACCACTTGCCGTCAAGTACATTAATTTGCTGGTTTACTACTTTAATGATATGGAATGTAGAATAAGGATCTGCATTACAGACACTGATAATGCTGTCGTCAGGCTAAGGGCCACCCCCATAGCCTGACGGCCTTTAACAGATGCTTTGTACCGCCTTGCTTAAAGGATCCGGGACTGTAGGAAGAAGGAAATAAGTATTTCGAGAATGTAATAAAAGTTGGAAGATAATTTCGAGTTACACAAACTCTTTGGGAAATCAGTCTTTACTAAAATGAAAGGACAGTTCAACGTTACTTATCACGTGATAATTTTCAGGAGTGTAGCGGTGAATGCTCTGCAATAGTTATGTTATCTCTCTTATACAATTCTTAGTAATGTATGTTATATCTTATATAATTAATAAGAATTGACGCAATATAGTAATCAACGTAGTTACACTGTTTTCAGATAATTTTAGAACAAAATCTGTGGGATAAACTTCAAGACAACTTTGAGATTGTATCACAAAAATAAAACTCTTGAACCTAAGATACAAAATTACAGCTAAGAGGAAACCAGAAATATGTAGAAACTAGTCATAATGTTAATTATAACATGAATGTTTTGATGATATATTCCAGCAGTCCATGGTGAGGCTGCAAGGCTGCTCCTAGGATATACCCGGGGTCCTCTGCAATGAACTCCTATGATGCAGCACCGTGTGATTTTAATCGGTTCGATTCTAACATAGACACATTACCGCTAGTCCCTGTGAGGTAGTCTCGAAGGGGTTCCCATACGTAATAAAGACGGATCTCTGAAGTGGCTTAATACATATCCTTGTGAAAAGTCGGTATGGAGAAACTTTGACGGTTCTGACTACGTACATGCATCATTTTTCAGGTCTCAAAACATTCTTGACATTAGTAGTTTTTATTTTGGGACTTACGAAATACTTACTTGTTTGTACATGTTTTTGTTCCGTTATTTGAATACGTGTGCAAACTATTTAAAATGATCTTAGATTGTTACAATCATATTTGCAGAGTTTTAGTATAAAAAGCAATATGGTATTCATGCTTGCAGATGTTAGTTAATTAGATGATAAAAAATGTGTTAAGAAAACATTGCTATCTGTCATTTATTTCGGTACTCGCGCGAAACTTTATTGCAACGTCAGGGCTATAAGTGTCAAATAAAATTGATATGTTCAGTACCATAATTTAAAATGCTTAGCTATTGGTTTCAATATTATATTAAATATCTACGAAATCTGAATTACTAACCTCGTATTTTAAACTAAAAAAAAAAAAAATAAGTTGGATGCTTGTGCACATTCATTGGATGTCAGGTGCTAGTTGTAGGACTACTACTGTAGTATCCATAGTTAGCAATAATTTACGCCAACAATTTAAAAGATCTTGATAGAGTGGTAATGAACGAATTGACTGTGTAAATTAAATGGTACTTAGTAATAAGCTCTCTAGTGTACTTGCATGTGGCATGACTTTTGAGAGGTATTTGGACTCGATACTGTATAATTCTTAACTTTTCAGTAAACTGTAAACTTTTGTGTGTAGAAACTGGAATAACGTTATCAATCTTTGAATTTATTGGTACTTTGATACATTAATGTAGTATAACTTGTTAGGGCACGTCGCAATAGCGACGGTAAGGCCCATCATGGAGGATTGGCTAGAGAGGCGAAACGGAATCCTCTCGTACCGACTGACGCAGGTGATCTCCGGGAAGGGGTGCTTCGGGGACCACCTGCATCGGATCAGGAAGGAGTCAACGCCTGAGTGTCATCACTGTGACGCGAGCGAGGACTCAGGGCTGCACACGCTGGCGGACTGCCCGGCGTGGGAGGCGCCGAGGCGTGACCTCGTGGCAGCCATCGGGGTGGGAGTCCTCTCACTCGGCAGCATGATTGCGGCAATGGTGCGGAGCGCGAGCGCGTGGGCCGTCGCCACCTCCTTCTGCGAGCATGTGATGCTCGCAAACCCGAGGGGGCCATCTCGAAACCGGAGATGGCCCAGGGTCAGTCGGGGTGCGAGGGATATGCTCTATGGGCAACCTTACAACCCGGCGTCTGTAGACCCAAGACGGCGTGCGGTTTTAGTCGGTTCAAGCCCGACATAACGGGGGGTATCCTTCGGGGGATTTCCGCACGAAAAAAAAAAGGTACCTACTTGTTTTATTACTATTTTTTTTTATTCACAAACTTGTGTAATGTTCAGATAACCACGGATAAGGAGATAAGGATAAGGAATAAGAAAAGGAGATAAAGATAAGGAAATAGAATCGAATTGACAGAAATCTTTAGCGTTTCAGTCCCGTTACTTAATTTTATGATTTTTATGAATTTCTTTATGAGTAAAACTATAAAATAAGTATGGATTAAGAGCTAACTGTGTGTATAGGACCCCATTTCTAACTTCGGGGCCGAAGCAACTTCAACTACCAGCTGATATCCCTGTTGAGTGATGGAAGAAGCTCCTTCCTCTGGGGTCGAGAGGCACTGAGGATGATGAGTCAAAGAAATTTATTACCCATGGGGTACGCCCTTACCTTGCGGTCAGGGGAAAAATCTGCCCAAGGGTGCCCCTACTGACCCAGAGCCTCCAGCCAGAGAGGCTGGAGGGGATCCTGGGCTCCCTGTTCCCAGCGAGAGCGGAGGAGCATGTACCTCCGCGTATGGCTCCGCCTCAGGCGCCTGACGCTGATAATAGTGAGACTGATGTGCCCGAAGTCAGGTAGAGTGAACTAGGGGTAGCAGTGCTCCGGCTTTAAGCTCAGAAATCGACATCGCCAACGCCTTCAACACCCTACCCTGGAGCTGCGTTAGGGAGGGTCTCGCGTATCACGGAGTGCCTCCTTACCTCCACCGCATTGTCGAGGCATACCTATCCGAGAGGGCCGTAGTTTACTCGAGCTGGCTAGGGCCAGGGCGGCGATAAGTGTCGTGCGGTGTTCCACAGGGGTCGGTCCTAGGGCCACTCCTGTGGAACATCGGATACGACTGGGTGCTGCGCGGTGCGTTGCTCGAGGGTGTCAGCATAATTTGTTATGCTGACGACACCCTCGTTATGGCGCGGAGAGTAACGTACCGAAGCGCGGCACTAAAAGCCACGGCAGGGATTGCTCAAGTCATGGGTCGATTACGGCGGCTGGGACTCGAGGTGGCTCTCTACAAATCCGAGGCTATGTGTTTTCACGGGCCTCAGAGGGGACCACCTGCGGGGACCAGCATAACCATAGGGGGCGTAAGCATCGGCATCGAGCTCACGATGAAGTACCTTGGGCTCGTACTCGATAACCGACTTCGGACCACATCTCCGAAGTCTGGTCCCGTGAGGTAGCGGGAGAGAACCCTGCACCCCGAGTTCCGCAGTCTGCGGCGAGGATGCTGCAGACTCGTCTACACCCAGGACTACCGACCTCCATGATCGGGGCCTAAAGACGGCAGTTGGCCGACTCGCCGTCCTTACAGAAGCAGGCCGTGGCGGGGGCGTGTCGTGTATGTCCTACACACGCCTGCCAACTCACTGACGCGGGATAAAACCCGACTCCACCAGGCGAGGCCGCGCTCACGGCCAAGGTCCGCCGGTAACCCTGGGGTTATCCTTTCGAGGGCTTACCCGGGGTGCCCGGCAATGAACACTTGGGGAGGACACCGTGTGGTTTTAGTCGGTCCGATTCCGACACGGCCACCTCATCGTCGGCACCGATGGGGTGAAGCCCGTGAGGGTTTCTACACGTATAAAAAAAATAAAAAAAAAGGTATTAGAAATTTGGTATTCAATTGGAATATTTCAATTGATATTTCTTTCAATTGGATCATTATTTGGAACAACTACAATCGCTTTCACCTTCATTTAAGTCTTCGTGTCATTTATCTCCAATTTAAAAAAAGATTCCACAAAGTCTACAATTAAAAAGTCTTATCAAAACAGGCAGGAACATGTGCACTGCTCCTCAAATCGCCGAACCAGTCAGTAACACGGCGTCTTCCGTGCCCCTCTTACGCCGCGCCGCACGCTCTTAATTATTGTATCCAAATGTGCGTCATCGTATAAATAATTAATCAATAAACCAGTTTCACATATTCATTAAGAGTATTTCAAACAGCTGTTTAAAATAGTAGACGTATTATTTTACGGATTACATCTTGATTACATATGCTGGGCGACAGAAACTTCTACTAACGTGTTACTAAAAACGCGTAAAAAATAATTTTCTAAGAAAATGGAAGGGGAGTCGGAAGGAAAGAAAGGGACAACTTACATGCAATGGATAGCTGCAATAACAGGTAATTTTAAAAGAGTGAAAGTATTTGTCCACTGTTAGTCAGGGATATTATCATGTTATTGTAAAAAACAAGTCTGCTATGTGTTTATAACTCAACTGTAGGATATATTAGTGGGGGAAAATCGCAAATACTGATTCCAGTTAAATATTCGTAAGCATGAATCTATAGTTCATGCTATGGTTTTATCATACCTGTTACTTAAATATACATTTTAATACAGTCTGCAAAATATTCAACATAATGGTTTTATAAAATTTGTAAAACAGTTTGGCGATGATTTTTAGCAGTTCTTTATGAATGTAGTGTTTTGGGATCATACCTTTTTATTATTTTATGTATTTTTCTTATCTATATATATACACGTATAATACCTGCTCCATTATGCTTTATTGCATAGGTATTATCGTATTTTACAAGTGGAACTCGAAAAAGCCGAGTTTCGTCTCAGCAGGATTCTAAAAATAATTACCTATTCCTGGCCAGTCCACTGACGATGACGCTTGTTTTACATATTTTGTACTGCTGTGATGATTTGACAATAGTGAACGTAGGGTTACATTTCACTAACGCAGTCTAAACATACATACATACACATAGTTACGCCTCTTTCCCACTGGGGTAGGTAGATACAACATCTTTTCACTTGCTACGATCTTAGCATAATTATGCCTTTTGCTTCTTCCACTTTCATTATTGTTTTCATACATGCACGCCGATTACGGGTACTTCTGACCTGGCCTTTCTTCGAAACGTCGATCTGATTGGCGTACGTTCGCCTAGGTCGACCTTTACCGGGTTGCCCAGTAGCCCTCGCCTCATAAATCTGTTTCGTTGATCACCTTTCATCCATCCTCTCTACATGACAGAACCATCTGAGCATCCCTTTCTCTATCTTGGTACCTACATCTTCTGCCATACCACAACGTTCCCTTATCACGCTGTTCCTCACTCGGTCCATCATGTTCACTCCAACTATACTTCTCAGACTTCTCATTTCAACAGCATTCGGCTTACTTTCATGTTCCTTCTGCCACACCCAACATTCACTACCATACATAAGTGTGGGGACGATGTCCATGTACAGCCAGTCGTGCCTCTTTAGATACCTTCCGGCTGATCATAAAATTATGCAGGGCTCCATTTACTTGATTTCCAGCCAAAACTCTTCGCTCAATATCGCAGTCATCCATTCCATCCCTCGTAAACTTTGAACCCAAATATATAAACTCTTTCACTGGTTCTACTGTTTCTCCTTCAATCAGAATTCTACATTTTGTCATGTTTTCTTCTCTTTCACCGCGGTAGCCTAGTGGTATGGGTAAAGGACTGCTGAGACGAAGTCTCGGGTTCGATCCCAGGTTTTACCATGGCACACACCAATGACTTTTCGATGCTTTTCGAAGTTATGTGTGTATTTATCGCAGGTTTATAAGTGCCCGGTTAATGGCAATAGGCTCGCTACCTATAACATTGGGACCTAAACATAAACTGGCGAAATGTGGGTGCTAGCACCTCTGCCTACCCCTTCGGGGATATTGGCGTGAGTTCTTCTCTTTCAAAAATCATCACTTTCTCCTTACTTACATTTACTTTCATTCCTTTGTTTGTTAAGGCCCCATGCATAATATTAACTATCACCTGCAACTCCTGCTCCGATGATGCCAATATTAGTTGATTATAAGCGTACAGGAGGCATTTGACGGTTAAGTCATTCATTCTTAATCCATACGCACTCTCTTTGAGTTTCTTTTAAGCAATCGTCTATAAATAAGTAAAACAGTCCCGGCAATGCCACATATCCCTGTCTAACACCTTTTTCGATGTTAAACCAGTCTGTGCAAGCGCCGTTTATTCTGACACAAGCACTGGAACCCTCATAGAGAGATCTCAGTGCTCGTATCAAGCTGCCGCTCACTCCATTCATAGACAATGTTGACCACAATTCATTCCTCACCACTCTATCATAAGCCTTTTCGAAATCTACGAAAGCGCAATAGACTTTTTGGTTGTCAGTAAAAAAAATCTCGGCTACACTTCGTAGAGAAAAGACCTGACGCAGTCTTAAAAAATGCAGAAACGCTGAATATACCAATGGACCATTCCCAGCTGAAACACATATATAATATTTATATATGTAAAGAAATCCTAGAAATTATTTCTAGGATTCCTTAATATTTGAATTATGGTACGCTTGGCAAATGACATTGTGCATTGACTTCGCTGAGTCAATAGGTGACATGACATCACGTAATGGTGGTTAAAATATTATAAAAATAATTTAGTTTTGCTTTCAATCGGCAAATAAATTTTCAATGTTGTTTCTTTGTCTTACAGGTAATGTTTATAACTTTGTGTAAATGTAACTAGTGTTTTCTGTCTGAATATAAAATTATAATCTTTGTCTTACAGAGCAACACAATAGTTTGATTTGTCATCACTAAAATAAAACTAAAATAAAAATTAGACTTATTGTCTTATAAAACGACATTACTGTGAACAGATATGGAAAAGTTACGATTCACATTTACATTGTTGGTAGCATCTGATGGTGAAAACAATATAATTTGTATAGCCTCAATCGAGACGCCTGATGGACATGTTTTCGATATCCCTGATGATTTAAACATGTAAACAAACATACTGTTATAACAACTACGGACGTTTTTCCAAAATTAAGAATTCTCTAAAGAAAAGACATCAAACATGGAAACTATGGATTCCCTTATCTCATGAAGGTGAGAATTTACAATTTGGTGGCCAAAATCTACATGAAATTACCCACGAAATAAAGCTTTCTGACAATAATACTAGTATAGGCACCGAAAATAAAAATCTAGGAAAAATAGCAGAAAAATTTTTACTTGAAAAGTTTTCAGGTAAAACATCAAACGTTAACCAATGGGTCAATGATTTTGAGATTGAATGTACACGTTTTCAGATATTAAAGGATGCAGATATAATTGAGACTTTAAAATATTTACTTGAAAAACAGTGTCTACATTGGTATACTAGAATGATAATAAAACATACAGTGAAAGTGGAATGGGTAACATGGAAGACAATGTGAAACATACGGAAATTAGGGTTGGTCACAGGTTAAATATATACTTTTACATTTAAATATCAAGGAAGATCATTACGGGAATATGCTACAAAAAAAGAAAGATTGTTACTAGAGATAAATAGAAATATTGACACACAGACTTTGATTCACCTTATTGTTATGGGTCTACTAGATTATATAATGTACAAAATGGATAAGGAAGCAACAGCATCGACTGCGAATCTTTATAATGTAATTGGTAAACATGAACAAACTATCAATAACAATTATTATGATAAATTCAAGAGAGATAGTTTGATAATAAAGTAAGGGTTGATAAAAAGAAACCTTGCAAAAATTGTGAAAAACTATATAAAGGTAGCCGTTTTCATCCTGTAGAAAAATGCTGGTATAATAAATAAAACAAGGATTATGAAAACAAGAAAAACTATAATAGGAATGTAAATAATACTGTATTAGATGTTGAATTGAGTCAAAAAACTAATAATTACACCATTAATTAAAGTAAAACTAACACTAGAAGGAAAATTAGACATATTAGGCATTTATGATTCCTGTTCTAATGTTTCCATGATAAATTCAAGATTAATAAGATTAAAGGGAAAAGTAAAGAATATACACAAGAATACAAATTACTAACAATTAATACAATAAAAATTAAGATTTGTAATATAGATAAGAGAATTGATGTTTATATTGTAAATGGAAAAGATTTCCAATACGCTTTTTTAATTGGACTTGATACTATAAAGGAGTTCAGTTTGATTCAAATGAAAATTTGAAAATTGAACAAAAACGTGAAGAAAATTTTACAGATGAAAAAAATAACTTTACATATTTTAATGAACACTTAAGAGAAAAAGAATTTACAATGTGTCTGAGTCATTTGAATAGTCAAAAAAAAATGTGATAAATAAACTTGTTGATAGATATAAATCAAGCTTTGCAAAGGATAAATATTATATTGGAACAGTTAAGGATTACGAAGCACGCATTGATCTTACCGTGGATAAGTACTGCAGTAAAAGACCTTACAGATGTTCAATAGAGGATAAGTTGGAGATAGAACAGCAAATAAGAAAATTACTTGAAAGAAATCTTATTGAAGAATCATGACGACCTCTGTGGCGTAGCGGTAGTGCGTTTGACTGCTAAGTCAGAGGTTGCGGGTTCGATTCCCGCTCAGTGCAAATATGTATATTTGCATTGGTCTGGGTGTTTCTATGTATAATATGTATTTATTTACAAAAAAAAAGTATTTAAGTATGTTTATCCGCATTCTAGAACCCATATGACAAGCTCTGCTTAGTTTGGGTCTAGATGGCGTTGTGTAATTTGTCCTAGAATATTTATTTATTATTAATTATTTATTATTATTATTATACAGTCCATTTTCAACACCAGTAGCTTTTAAAAAAACAGACAATAGAAGGACAAGGTTGTGTATCGATTTTAGAGATTTAAACAAAGTGGTGGTGCCTCAAGCTCAACCATTTCCCTTGATTGATGACTTAGTAAGAAAAACCAGAAACTGTAAGTACTTTTCAACATTAGATATAAATTCTGCATTCTGGTCCATTCCTTTGCGTATTGAGGATAGAAAGAAAACTGCTTTTGTTACCTAAGAGGGCCACTACCAATGGAAGTGTCTACCCTTTGGTTTGAAGACTTCTCCAGCTATATTTCAAAGGATACTAAGTAGCATACTGAGAAAATATAAGGTAACAGATTTTGCTGTTAATTTCATTTATGATATAGGGAGATTGTGGTCGCAGCACTAGTGGGACCGGTGGGTGTCACGCGGTGCTGCGAGGACAACCCTCATTTGATGAGGCCGTCAAACTGCAAGCCACCATTGTTAACATTGTACGTGTATGTAATGGTGACCCTCTTTCCTGAGACTTTACCTTCAGCTTATTATCAGGCGAGGTGAAGTCAAATTGACGTGTCCTAAATATAAAAAAAACCAACACCGAAGAATCAGAAAAATATTAGACAACTTCTAGAAAAAATAAATTTATATCGTGAGTACATACCAAACGGTACCATCATTTTAGAACCATTATATAATTTACTGAGGAAGCACCAGAAATTCACATGGTCAATCGACTGCCAAGAAGCTTTTGAGAAAATTCAACGCCTACTATGCAAACAACCAATATTAGAAATTTTTGATCAAAACTTACCCATAAACATATATACAGATGCATCATTGAAAGGTATTGGAGCATTGTTAAAGCAAATTCAACCAGACGGAAAAGAAAAACCTGTAGCATATTTCTCAAAAAAATTAAATGATGTCCAAAAGAGGAAAAAGGCTATATATTTAGAATGCCTAGCTATTAAAGAGGCTATAAGATATTGGCAGTACTGGCTGATAAAATTTAAATATAAAATCTAGAACGGACGAGGACTTAGGAGATTTATCCTATTACCTCTGACAATATATGACTTCGCAATAAAATATGCACCAGTAAAAATAATTTAGAAGCAGATTGTTTAAGCAGAAACCCAGTTTTAGAGGCTAATAATGATGTACATGAACAATTGAAGATAATAAATTTAATAACATTGAATGACATACTAACAGATCAAGAGAAAAATGAGGATATTCAAAATATAAGAATAAGTTAATATATAAAACAATATATATTATAAGAGTGTAAAAAAAGCGGCCAAGTGCGAGTCGGACTCGCTCATTAAGGGTTCCGTAGTAGCCAGTAACATGATAATGTTCTTTTTTAAATTTATATATTTGAGTTGTTTGAATGAAAGGTAAATTGCGGTTTACGATTTATGAATTTTCGTTGGAAGTTTACATGGTAATGTATATCATATATATTTTAGTTTTATCATTCTCTTATTTTAGAAGTTAAAGGGGGGGGGGGGACACATTTTACGACTTTGGAAGTGTCTCTCGCGCAAACTATTCAGTTTAGAAAAAAATGATATTAGAAACCTCAGTATCATTTTTGAAGACCTATCCATAGATACCTCACATGTGGGGGTTTGATGAAAAAAAAAATTTTCAGTTTCAGTTCTAAGTATGGGGTATATATACCCCCAAAATTTATTTTTTTTTTTCTATTTTTGTGTGAAAATCTTAATGCGGTTCACAGAATACATCTAATTACCAAGTTTCAACAGCATAGTTCTTATAGCTTCGGAAAAAAGTGGCTGTGACATACGGACGGACAGACAGACAGAAATAACGAATCTATAAGGGTTCCGTTTTTTACCATTTGGCAACGGAACCCTAAATACAAGAAAAAATAATATTGTCAAAGGAATTCAGTGTAAAATTTGTAAAAATTATACATGAAAATATGTGTCACATAGCAATAAAACAAAAGCAGAACAAAATAGAAAAATTTTATACATCAAATAATTTAACTATAATATAACTGATATATGCAAAAAGTGTGAAATATGTATAAAAAAATAAGACAAAAGGACAGGTTAAGTATGGCTTAATGTCACACTTAGGCCCTGCCACAAAACACTCAATGGACACAATTGGCGGGTTTGGTGGTTCCCGATCCACAAAAAGATACTTACACCTTTTGGCCGACCATTTCACTCGATATGCTTATATAATAACATCAAAGACACAAAGTACGAGGGACTTTATAAAACTTATGAATACTGTACCAAATTGTAATGAAATTGGCATGGTTCTCACCGACCAATATCCTGGAATCAACTCAAAAAAATTTAAAGATTTTTAAATGAGAGATCAATCTCACTAATTTTCACTGCAGTAAATTCGCCGTTTTCTAATGGACTTAACGAAAGGCTAAACCAAACACTTATAAATAAAATACGGTGCAAGATGAATGAGAACCTAAATACTAAAGAATGGACGACTATTATTGCTCACAATTGTTTTTTTTTTATTTTATTCTTTATTGGATAAACAAACAACATCACAATAAAAAGGCTTAAGATAGTTGAGCGATAACATAATAATTGTGACATCCACAGCGTTTACCACAAGTATGATAAATACATAATTATCTTAAAGGTTAAGAGTAATACATCTGTTTGACGGTGGTAGTGTTAAATTACGTTAGATTAGATTAGGTTAGATTAGAGTAGGTTACATTAGATTAGATTAGATTAAGTTAGATTAGATTAGTGACTGAAAGACCTCACGACCCGAGGGCTGCCCTCATGTTATGAAGCCTCTCAATCACCAATCTTCTATAGATACTGGAACTATTTGCATTTATATCAAATTCGCTGAAATTATTGTTATATGAGTTAAGTATGCGATGAAGAGGTGCGCGCACGCCTGCGTTAGTACGCGGGGTGCGGATGAAAAATAGTGGCACTCCATAGCTGATTTGATTGACAATGTCAACACAGTCGTACCGGTTGTGGCAAATATCATATAAGAACATTGCTAGTAGTTGCTTTCTCCTTGACTTCAAATCTAAAAGATTATATGTTTCCAATAACCTGGGATAAGATTGGCGGCTGTGATAGCACTTATAATGCATACAGCGCAAGAATTTTTTTTGTACTCTTTCAAGGGCATTACAGTATTTCTCGTACAGCGGGTCCCAAATACAAACAGCGTATTCCAATTGTGAGCGGATTAAGGTCTTATAAAGATGCAGATGTGTAACTGGACGAGTGAAATCATTACTGGCTCGCAAAACAAAGCCGTACATCCTGTAAGCTTTACTGCAAATATTATCTACATGTGCATCCAGTGTCAGTTTGGCATCCAGTGTCAAAATCCACCTAAATCGCAAATATGTTGTACTCTGTCGAGATAGTGACCACCTATTGTATAGCTATATGTACTGAACGAGCGTTTTCTAGTAAATAATAAAATTGTGTGGATAGATATAATAACACGGAACACTCAATAACAGGCTTTGTACCAAAGATACCTATTGGCTGTTACTGATGTTTCACGCATACCAGATAACTTAAATTAAAGCACAAATCAGATAACCAGATTAGAGACAGGAAATTCGCATTAGAAAAAACAATAATTAAGTCACATGAATAAAATAAAATGTTAATTGATAAAAATATAACAATTCATAATTTTAAAACAGGGGATATGGTATGTGTTGAAAATGGTCACAAACTAAATAGAAGAAAATTAAATGAGTTAAGGATTGGTCCATTCAAAATCGAAGAAAAACTATCACAATCAATTATACAAGATCGATATCGGTCACAAAAAGACAGAGTCAAGTCTATTTCATTTTACGAAACTTATTCCTGTTTTGTACCAGAAGTAATTGAAGATTAGAAAGAAGAAAAATAAATTGAATGAAACTTCATGAAAAATTTCAAACCCTAGGGGGGGGGGGGGGGAGATGTAAAGAAATTCTAGAAATAATAAATAAATAAATAAATAAATATTTTATGACATTCCACACAGCGCTTTCTAGACCCAAAGTAAGCAGAGTTCAACTAGCTTGTGTAATGTCTAGGATTCCTTCATATTTGAATTATGGAGTGCTTGGCAAATGTCATTGTGCGTTGACTTCGCTAAATGTAATTTTTTATAAATTATAATATTATAAAAATAATTTAGTTTGGCTTTCAATCGACAAATAAACTTTCAATGTCGTTTCTTTGTCTTACAGGTAATGTTTATAACTTTGTGTAAATGTAACTAGTGTCTTCTTTCTGAATATAAAATTATTATGTTAAGGTCCCAATGTAATAGGGGGCGAGCCTATTGTCATCTACCGGGCACATTGTTAAGCGAGCGATAATTAACATTTATTAATACACACATAACTACGAAAAGTCATAGGTGTGTGCCCGGGGCGACTGGGGATCGAACTCGAGACCTCGTCTCAGCAGTCCGTTACGTGCCACCGGGCTATCGCCGCTCTACATATATATATATATATATATAAGGTGTCACAAAATTAGCGACCAGCGTCACGTGTGCTCGTCGCGTCATGTGACACTGGTCGCTGGTGGTGTTTTATTTTTTACAATTAAATTATATTAAAAAAAATTAAAAATTATTTTTTTTACAATTAAAAAAATATATATTTTTATTTTACCCGATATAATTTTTTTTTCTTTCAAAATATTTTGTCGATACCAAGTCATCTCACCAAATTCAGAGACCTAATTTTGTGACACCTTATAGATATATATAAATAAATATTATCATATGTATATATAGTATATATAGTATCATACATCACAGTACTGATCTTACGTCCTTTCATTTCGCATTAGTATAACGTCCACTACTTTTAGGTCATTTTTATAAACTATGACAGCGAATATTGGTCCATTAAATTATTCCAAAAATCATGTACAACTTATTTTTTTAAATATTTACGATATGTTGATATACAAATATTCGTATATTGCCAGACAGAGGGAAACCCATAAGGACTCCTATCCACATTATCACTCATCAGAACTCTTTTGATATACATGATTTTTAATTCATTCTACTGCGTATTGCAATTCCTTTTTAGAATGCGACGTTGCCATTCTTATTACCTATTATATCATGCACGATGCATCACGGACCAGCGGTTGTGGAAATAATCCCTGAAACTGCACAGTACACTTCGCGGCTCTGAAGGTTCTTGGCATTAAAAATGCCTCGACCTCCTCACTTCGAGGATATGGCTTACCCAGTCATGCTATACTATAGACTATTTATAATAAGCAATATTAAAAATATTGATGTAAATTAAACAAATATTGGGATCAAATTAAAAGCTTATGAAACATACATTCTTATGTAGGTATTGAAGATATGGACGTCATCATATCAGCCGTAGGAAGTCCACTGCAACATAGGCCTCCCCCATTGACTCCATTTTGACCGGTCTGTAGCGGCCTGCACCCACCGAGTCCCTGCGCTCTTTACCAGGTCGTATGTAGGCCTACCTACGCTGCGCTTGCCGTCACGTGGTCTCCACTCAAGGACCTTTCTACCCCAACGGCCATCGGTTCTCCGAGCTATGTGCCCTGCCCACTGCTACTTCAGCTTGCTGACTCGCTCTGCTATGTTGATAACTCTGGTTCGTCTACGGATCTCCTCATTTCTGATTCGATCTCGTAGAGAAACCCCAAGCATAGCCCGTTCCATAACTCGCTGTGTGACCCCGAGCTTCCTTATGAGGCCCATAGTGAGAGACCACGTCTCGGCACCGTAGGTCATCACTGGTAACACGCACTGATTAAAGACCTTTGTCTTCAATGAATGCGGTAATTTGGACGAGAAGACGCTGTGCAGTTTCCCGAACGCTGCCCAACCGAGTTGGATTCGTCGATTGACCTTCTCGAAGTTGGATTTGCCTAGTTGGACGGTTTTTCCCAGATAGACATATTCATCAACCACTTCGAGAGCTGAGCCACCCAATAATACGGGAGTGGGCGCACATGGACATTTGACATGACTTTTGTCTTGTCCATGTTCATTTTCAGGCCCACCCGCTGGGACACTATTGAGGCCTCCGAGCATAGTGCTGAGCTCCTCTAGAGACTTTGCCATGACTACGATGGCGTCGGCAAAGCGAAGGTGAGTGATGTATTCGCCATTGATATTGATGCCGAATTCTTTCCAATCCAAAAGCTTGAAGGCGTCTTCCATTGCATTGGTAAAGAGTTTCGGCGAGATGACATCACCATGCCTAACTCCCCGCAACGGAATAGCCTCTGTGCTCTGATCCTGTACTCGGACCGACATGGTGGCGTTTTTATACAAGCACTTCAGCACTTCGATATACTGATAGTCAATGTGGCACCTCTGAAGAGACTGCAGCACCGCCCAAGTCTCGATCGAATCAAAGGCTTTCTCATAGTCCACGAACGCCAAGCATAGTGGCAAATTATACTCCTCGGTCTTCTGTATAATCTACCGCAGCGTATGGTACTATAGCTTTTACAGAAACCGGCTTGTTCCGGGAGGCTGGAAGTCATCAAACCTGCGTGCGAGACGATTCGTGATCACCTTCGAAAACAGCTTGTAAACATGGCTCAGAAGCGAGATGGGCCTGTAGTTCTTCAGTAAGGTTTTATCACCTTTCTTGAAGAAGAGAACCACCACGCTTCTGTTCCACGCTTCGGGCGCAGTACCCTCGAGAAGGACGGCATTAAAAAACCTCTGTAGAGCTTTCAGTATCGGTGTTCCACCCGCACTCAGAAGCTCCGATGTAATTCCGTCCTCACCCGCCGCCTTGTTGCTCTTGAGCTGTTTGAGGGCCATCCTAATCTCATACAGGCTGTTGTTCGGAATATCTTCTGTGTAGTGTCGGGTTAATTTGGCTCTTGGATCTTTATCCAAATCATCAACAGGCTTAGCTACTGAGGTATATAACTGTCCGTAAAACCTTTCGATCTCCCTCAATACCTCTGACTTAGTAGACGCTACACTGCCGTCTTCCGTCTTCAGCTTCGTCAACTGGCTCTGCCCAATAGACAAGTCTCTTGCGAACACTTTAGAGCCCTTATTTTGTTCTATCGTATCTTTAATATGGTTGGTATTAAAGACACGGACATCGTGTCGCAAGGACTTAGAGATCCGTCTATTGAGCTGCCGATATGCTTCAGCGTCCTCGGAAGTCTGTAACGTCAATGAGCGTCGTTCTGCCATAAGGTCGTGGGTGTGATCTGATAGTTTTTGTGGTCTATCTTTCCGGCGTGGTCTGAAGAAGACTTCCCCTACCTTGTAGACAGTTTCTACCAACCTGTTGTTGACCTCGTCCACAGAAACGCAATCCTCCATGCCAGAGAAGCGCTTTGCGAGCTCGAGTGGAAAGCTCTCGGAGTCTTGTATATGGGCTGCAGTAGGTCGGAGTGTGGACTTCGTTAGTCGAGACGTTTCCAGTTGGACATCGATATTCAATGTGCCTTTAACCATTCTATGATCACTTCCGGTTTTCACCCTGTGGATCACGGAGACATCATTGAATATTCGTCTCTTTGTAGACATCATGAAGTCGATCTCATTCCTCGTGGAACCATCGGGACTCATCCAGGTCCATTTCCTATGAGGTGGCTTCTTGAAGAAGGAGTTCATCATTAAGAGTTCCTCCTTCTCCAGAAAGTCGGCCAACCTCTGGCCCTTGGGATTTCTCCGTCCACATCCAAATTGCCCCACTCTCAACTCGTCATCACCCCTAAAAAAAAAATCCCCCATAACAACGGTGAAGTATTTTTTGGAAGTATGTATGATGATGTCCTCATACATAACTTCCACTTCGTCGGCCGGGTGCGCTGAGGTCGGTGCGTAAACCTGTATGACCTTCAACGAGTACCTCTTTGATACTCTGAGTATCAGGTACGCAACTCTGCTCGACACACTCGTGATACATACCACGTTGTTTACAAGGGATCCGTGAATGAGGAACCCGACACCACCCTGGGACTGTTGGTCGCCCTCCCGGCGGTAGAACAAGTTGCCAGACTTTAGGTTGTCGTGTCCTCGCCCACTCTTCGGACCTCCGATAAACCCACTATGTCCCAATGCAGCTTGTTCATCTCCTCTTCCAGCTTAATGATCTTCTCGTCTGTCCTTAATGTGCGCGTATTATATGTCACCACCGACAACCTACATCGGTATTCCGTTGAGCACCTGCCTGCGGTCGTTTGACGGTAGCACCTCGACCGGAGATTTTTAGCACCCCTGACTCCAGTGCTCGACCGACACCCGTCCACGTCAGTCTTGCAGCTGGAGCCGCCGGGCACTAGAGGCCATGCTCCTCTGTCCATCGTTATATTGGGGGGGTTTGGACCATAACCCGCCACGCTGGTCCAGTGCGTGTTGGCGGGTTGCCAGAGCCTTCTCCGTTAATCAGCAGAGTGCACCGCGGGTAGGCCAGGTTGGCTTGGGTCCCGAAGGATGTTAGTAGGGACTCCTTACACTCAGTATGGACGTCAAATAATACAAAATGTTGATATTTTAGGGTAATCTGGCGTCCGTATAAGGGTAATACGGACGCCAAATAACGTACGTTACACATATTTTTAGTAATATAGCGTCCACATTTAAAACTCTAATAATTTCAATAAAGTTCAAAATAAATGAAAGTTCACAAAATTTAACAAAAATGACCTCTTACGGAAAGAACTTAAGTAAGATCCTTATTTATACACAATATCATGTTGCACACAATTTAATCAAATGTTACAATAATCTGGCGTCCGTATTATGAAAATATGTGTGTTTTCATAATACAGACGCCAGATTACCCAAAAATATTCACACTAACTGTTATTTGACGTTCATATATTGCCGGTAGGTATCGAAGATATGGACGTCAAATAATACTTTAGGGTAATCTGGCGTCCGTATAAGGGTAAACAGTTTCGAAAAGGTAACAAGGTACTACAATTCACCTAGAAACGCGGTCCCGCTTTTTATCAAAGAGCATCGAACACGCAAATCTGAGCTCACTAATGATGCGACGCCCGTATACCAGGTGAAATAGCTAAATACTATGATTTATCTGAAACATAAACAATGCGCACCGTACGGCAACGTCGCATCTCCAAAATTTGTACGGACGTCACACACGGCTATCAATGAAAGTATCCCAAAATTGACAACAGCGCTATTCATTTTGCAACGAAAATCAACGGAACTACGTAAATATTCAGTATAGCAAGATTGGAAGAAAAATGACGTCCATTTTTTTTTTCATATTTGGTCATTTCGATAGTTACCGTCGCCAGTGCGCCTAGTCTCCTATTTGACGTCCGTTATATGGACGTCGTAAGCAGGTGGACGCCATATTAGATGCAGAAATGGCCATAGCGGACGTACAATAATTAACAGGATGTATATATATATATATATATACATCACAGTACTGATCTTACGTCCTTTCATTTCGCATTAGTATAACGTCCACTACTTTTAGTTCATTTTTATAAACTATGACAGCGAATATTGGTCCATTAAATTATTCCAAAAATCATGTACAACTTATTTTTTTAAATATTTACGATATGTGGATATACAAATATTCGTATATTGCCAGACAGAGGGAAACCCAAAAGGACTCCTATCCACATTACCACTCATCAGAACTCTTTTGAAATACATGATTTTTAATTCATTCTACTGCGTATTGCAATTCCTTTTTAGAATGCGACGTTGCCATTCTTATTACCTATTATATCATGCACGATGCATCACGGACCAGCGGTTGTGGAAATAATCCCTGAAACTGCACAGTACACTTCGCGGTTCTGAAGGTTCTTGGCATTAAAAATGCCTCGACCTCCTCACTTCGAGGATATGGCTTACCCAGTCATGCTATACTATAGACGATTTATAATAAGCAATATTAAAAATATTGATGTAAATTAAACAAATATTGGGATCAAATTAAAAGCTTATGAGACATACATTCTTATGTAGGTATTGAAGATATGGACGTCATCATATCAGCCGTAGGAAGTCCACTGCAACATAGGCCTCCCCCATTGACTCCATTTTGACCGGTCTGTAGCGGCCTGCACCCACCGAGTCCCTGCGCTCTTTACCAGGTCGTATGTACACCTTGCGGGAGGCCTACCTACGCTGCGCTTGCCGTCACGTGGTCTCCACTCAAGGACCTTTCTACCCCAACGGCCATCGGTTCTCCGAGCTATGTGCCCTGCCTACTGCTACTTCAGCTTGCTGACTCGCTCTGCTACGTTGGTAACTCTGGTTCGTCTACGGATCTCCTCATTTCTGATTCGATCTCGTAGAGAAACCCCAAGCATAGCCCATTCCATAGCTCGCTGTGTAACCCGAGCTTCCTTATGAGGCCCATAGTGAGAGACCACGTCTCGGCACCGTAGGTCATCACTGGTAACACGCACTGATTAAAGACCTTTGTCTTCAATGAATGCGGTAATTTGGACGAGAAGACGCTGCGCAGTTTCCCGAACGCAGCCCAACCGAGTTGGATTCGTCGATTGACCTTCTCGAAGTTGGATTTGCCTAGTTGGACGGTTTGTCCCAGATAGACATATTCATCAACAACTTCGAGAGCTGAGCCTCCCAATAATACGGGAGTGGGCGACACATGGACATTTGACATGACTTTCGTCTTGTCCATGTTCATTTTCAGGCCCACCCGCTGGGACACTCTGTTGAGGCCACCGAGCATAGTGCTGAGCTCCTCTAGAGATTTTGCCATGACTAGGATGGCGTCGGCAAAGCGAAGGTGAGTGATGTATTCGACATTGATATTGATGCCGAATTCTTTCCAATCCAGACGCTTGAAGGCGTCTTCCATTGCATTGGTAAAGAGTTTCGGTGAGATGACATCACCCTGCCTAACTCCCCGCAACGGAATAGCCTCTGTGCTCTGATCCTGTACTCGGACCGACATGGTGGCATTTTTATACAAGCACTTCAGCACTTCGATATACTGATAGTCAATGTGGCACCTCTGAAGAGACTGCAGCACCGCCCAAGTCTCGATCGAATCAAAGGCTTTCTCATAGTCCACGAACGCCAAGCATAGTGGCAAATTATACTCCTCGGTCTTCTGTATAATCTGCCGCAGCGTATGGTACTATAGCTTTTACGGAAACCGGCTTGTTCCGGGAGGCTGGAAGTCATCAAATCTGCGTGCGAGACGATTCGTGATCACCCTCGAAACAGTTTGTAAACATGGCTCAGAAGCGAGATGGGCCTGTAGTTCCTCAGTAAGGTTTTATCACCTTTCTTGAAGAAGAGAATCACCACGCTTCTGTTCCACGCTTCGGGCGGAGTACCCTCAAGAAGGACGGCATTAAAGAGCCTCTGTAGAGCTTTCAGTATCGGTGTTCCACCCGCACTCAGAAGCTCCGATGTAATTCCGTCCCCACCCGCCGCCTTGTTGCTCTTGAGCTGTTTGAGGGCCATCCTAATCTCATACAGGCTGTTGTCCGGAATATCTTCTGTGTAGTGTCGGGTTAATTTGGCTCTTGGATCTTTATCCAAATCATCAACAGGCTTAGCTACTGAGGTATATAACTGTCCGTAGAACCTTTCGATCTCCCTAAATACCTCTGACTTAGTAGACGCTACACTGCCGTCTTCCGTCTTCAGCTTCGTCAACTGGCTCTGCCCAATAGACAAGTCTCTTGCGAACACTTTAGAGCCCTTATTTTGCTCTATCGTATCTTTAAAATGGTTGGTATTAAAGACACGGACATCGTGTCGCAAGGACTTAGAGATCCGTCTATTGAGCTGCCGATATGCTTCAGCGTCCTCGGAAGTCTGCAACGTCAATAAGCGTCGTTCTGCCATAAGGTCGTGGGTGTGATCTGATAGTTTTTGAGGTCTATCTTTCCGGCGTGTTCTGAAGAAGACTTCCCCTACCTTGTAGACAGTTTCTACCAACCTGTTGTTGACCTCGTCCACAGAAACGCAATCCTCCAGGCCAGAGAAGCGGTTTGCGAGCTCAAGTGGAAAGCTCTCGGGGTCTTGTACATGGGCTGCAGTAGGTCGGAGTGTGGACTTCATTAGTCGAAACGTTTCCAGTTGGACATCGATATTCAATGTGCCTTTAACCATTCTATGATCACTTCCGGTTTTCACCCTGTGGATCACGGAGACATCATTGAATATTCGTCTCTTTGTAGACATCATGAAGTCGATCTCATTCCTCGTGGAACCATCGGGACTCATCCAGGTCCATTTCCTATGAGGTGGCTTCTTGAAGAAGGAGTTCATCATAAAGAGTTCCTCCTTCTCCAGAAAGTCGGCTAACCTCTGGCCCCTGGGATTTCTCCGCCCACATCCAAATTGCCCCACTCTCAACTCGTCATCGGGGTGATGACGAGTTGAGTCGAGTCGAGTCCTACCCAGTTTTGCATTAAAATCCCCCATAACAACGGTGAAGTATTTTTGGAAGTATGTATGATGATGTCCTCATACATAACTTCCACTTCGTCGGCCGGGTGCGCTGAGGTCGGTGCGTAAACCTGTATGACCTTCAACGAGTACCTCTTTGATACTCTGAGTATCAGATTTCCGCACGAAAAAAAAAAAAAAAGGTACGCAACTCTGCTCGACACACTCGTGATACATACCACGTTGTTTACAAGGGATCCGTGAATGAGGAACCCGACACCACCCTGGGACTGTTGGTTGCCCTCCCGGTGGTAGAACAAGTTGCCAGACTTTAAGGTTGTCGTGTCCTCGCCCACTCTTCGGACCTCCGATAAACCCACTATGTCCCAATGCAGCTTCTTCATCTCCTTTTCCAGCTCAATGATCTTCTTGTCTGTCCTTAATGTGCGCGTATTATATGTCACCAGCGACAACCTACGTCGGTATTCCGTTGAGCACTTACCTGCGGTCGTTTGACGGTAGCACCTCGACCGGAGATTTTTAGCACCCCTGACTCCAGTGCTCGACCGACACCCGTCCACGTCAGTCTTGCAGCTGGAGCCGCCGGGCACTAGAGGCCATGCTCCTCTGTCCATCGTTATATTGGGGGGGTTTGGACCATAACCCGCCACGCTGGTCCAGTGCGTGTTGGCGGGTTTCCAGAGCCTTCTCCGTTAATCAGCAGAGTGCACCGCGGGCAGGCCAGGTTGGCTTGGGTCCCGAAGGATGTTAGTAGGGACTCCTTACACTCAGTATGGACGTCAAATAATAAAAAATGTTGATATTTTAGGGTAATCTGGCGTCCGTATAAGGGTAATACGGACGCCAAATAACGTACGTTACACATATTTTTAGTTATATAGCGTCCATATTTAAAACTAATAATTTCAATAAAGTTCAAAATAAATGAAACTTCACAAAATTTAACAAAAATGACCTCTTACGAAAAGAACTTAAGTAAGATCCTTATTTATACACAATATCATGTTGCACACAATTTAATCAAATGTTAGAATAATCTGGCGTCCGTATTATGAAAATATGTGTGTTTTCATAATACAGACGCCAGATTACCCAAAATATTCACACTAACTATTATTTGACGTCCATATATTGCCGATATCACGTAGGTATCGAAGATATGGACGTCAAATAATACTAATAATAATACTTTAGGGTAATCTGGCGACCTCCATGATCTGGGCCTGAGGACGGCAGTTGGCCGACTCGCCGTCCTTACAGAAGCAGGCCGTGGCGGAGGCGTGTCGTGTGTGCCCTACACACGCCTGCCAACTCACCGAAGCGGGATAAAACCCGACCCCACCAGGCGAGGCCGCGGTGGCGGCCAAAGTCCACCGGCAACCCTGGGGTTATCCTTTCGAGGGCTTACCCGGGGTGCCCGGCAACGGACACTTGGGGAGGACACCGTGCGGTTTTAGTCGAGACATGACATAACCATGTATCCGAAGGGATTTCCGCACGTAAAAAAAAAAAAGAAAAAAAAAGGGTAATCTGGCGTCCGTATAAGGGTACACAGTTTCGAAAAGGTAACAAGGTACTACAATTCACCTAGAAACGCGGTCCCGCTTTTTATCAAAGAGCATCGAACACGCAAATCTGAGCTCACTAATGATGCGACGCCCGTATACCAGGTGAAATAGCTAAATACTATGATTTATCTGAAACATAAACAATGCGCACCGTACGGCAACGTCGCATCTCCAAAATTTGTGCGGACGTCAAACACGGCTTTCAATGAAAGTATTCCAAAATTGACAACAGCGCTATTCATTTTGCAACGAAAATCAACGGAACTACGTAAATATTCAGTGTGGCAAGATTGGAAGAACAATGGCGTCCAATTTTTTTTTCATATTTGATCATTTCGATAGTTACCGTCGCCAGTCCGCCTAGTCTCCTATTTGACGTCCGTTATATGGACGTCGAAAGCAGGTGGACGCCATATTAGATGCAGAAATGGCCATAGTGGACGTACAATAAGTAACAGGATATATATATATAAATTATATCATCTATATAAATATATATATACATAAATAAACAAAAGGTTAGGCAGCGTTTTCGTTTAAAGGTCCCAGACCGCCCGGCTTATTTTTTTCCGACACTTTTTTTTTTACGTGCGGAAATCCCTTCGGATACCCGCCGCCGGCAAGCGGGGGTGGTTATGTCGTGAATCGACTAAAACCGCACGGTGTCCTCCCCAAGTGTCCGTTGCCGGGCACCCCGGGTAAGCCCTCGAAAAGATAACCCCAAGGTTGCCTATGTATACAAAAACTTGACAAATTATATACTAAAACCTAACTCGAGAACCACTCTATCCTTTGTTGAAAACAGCATGAAAATTTGCGCAAAAACTACTTTTCAGTTTATCGCAAACAGACGGACAGACAGACAAATGTGGCGGAAGACTTTGTTTTATAAGATGTAGTGATTCCCGATTTGTGTATAGTGTCCAATTTTGAGTTTGTCTCACATTAATGTTACTAATATTGAGTTGAACCAAGATCTAGAAAATTATAATGAGTGGTTGCCTGGTTTTTATTGGTCTTCGTGAAATTTTATTTAAAATTGTTTTTTTTTTTAAGAATACTATACTAGTAAACGTTATTGCTAGTAGGTATTCCCGTTAACCGCTCCATCTAAGCTATATTGCTTGGGTTAGGAATGGGTTCATGTCTGCAGTGTAATAACCAGGATTCACACTCGGGACCTCTCGATCGTTATGTCGACTCCGGGTATCTATGCTATCCTATTGGTTTTTCTCTTTTTTTACAGCTAACGCCACACTTCTCATACACGGCATGCAATCAAGTTGGATATCACCGACGTCAAAATTACTACAATCGCCAGAATCACCATCAGGTCGGCCGTTAACTAATAATGAAATTGCATGGGTAGCAAGTACCATTTCTTTATCAGCATGTTTTGGAGTATCGCTATTTGCGTACCTTGTTGATATAATTGGCAGAAAGAAATCTATTTTAATTATGACTGTTTTTCAAGCGGTAAGTCCCATATTAAGAAACGTTATTGTAAAATTGATAAATTTTCATAGAATTAAAATGATAACAAAGCAAATTATATTTATATTGTGAACAGATCATATATTTTAGCGAACTCTCTAGATAGTGGATGAGAAATGAATGTCATATAATTAATGGTTTCCTTACATCATAATAGCATCAAAAAACTTCAATCAGATATACATCCTTCCCTAACGGTAGTTAAAATAACAGTGTATCTAAAGTTTAAATACGTGCACGTAACGGTTATTAACCTTGGCATATTTTTGCCCGAGTGCAGTTCAAGGACGCGTAAATTTTGGTTAAAAGCCGTCGGACCGATTTGGCGATATGAGTTCTCTTCAGATCATATCGTGCTTTAAAAAAGTACGATATTAATTCATTTTAGCAGTGCTGTGATTGAAATAATCACAGCACTGCGGCGATAGCCCAGTGGTGGACGTAACGGACTGTTTTCGAGTTCGATCCCCAGTCGCCCCGGGTATACATACATCTCTGACTTTCGTAGTTATGTGTGCATTAATAAATGTTAATTATCGCTCGCTAAATAATGTGCCCGGTAGATGGCAATAGGCTCGCCCCCTATTACATTGGGACCTTAACATAACTGGCGAATCGTGGGTGTGTAATACACCTCTGCCTACCCCTTGGGGAAACAGGCGTGAAGTTATGTTATGTTATTGAAATTGCATAGCGCTCTGAAATTTAAGTAATTAAATCGACATGTAATTTAGTTACAAGCTCTATATTTTGTCAGTATTTATAAAGTAAAGGTAAAGTAGAGTTGACCTGCGTGGATCTTTATTAAAGGCACACCACTGAAACAATAATTTTTGAAATGTTAAGCAACTAAATAAGAGCTGTTACCGTTTTATGAATTTGTTTTTTATTTATTTGGAAAAAATATAATTGAACTATTAAGACTATCTTCAAATGCATTAATGATAAAAATCTAATTTGCACTATCATCTTGCTGCAGAAGTTTTATATTATGAATACTTCAGTATCACAATCACAAAATATTAATTGTTCTACACTCATCAAAATATCAAAAACCAATGATTTTTCTGTTACAGCTATGTTGGATTATCAATATATGTTCATCAAGTACCACTAGCTTATTAATAGGAAGATTCTTTGCTGGACTGGCAGGAGGAGGCTGTTACAACGTAGTTCCTATGTATGTTAGAGAAATTAGTCAAGACAACATAAGAGGGATACTAGGATCATTTATTGTCTTGCTACAGAACATTGGCATTTTGTTCATGTTTGCTATTGGCTTCTACATGGACTATTATGTGGTACTATATATCTCTGCGTGTATACCAGTAGTAACAGTAGTAATGATGCTGTTTGCCCCAGAAGCTCCGGCGTTTTTAGTCAAAAAAGGACAGGTTGATGTAAGTTGTATGTTTCACTTTTTTAAGTTACCGCGTTTAGTCGTACCGCGCGAAACAGTACATTGTTACCCTAGGGGTGAAAGTAACTTATTTAGTCCCGAGACGAGGTTTGGCGCCCGAACGAAGTGAGGGCGCCAATACCTCGAGGGACTAAATAAGTCTTTAACCCGAAGTAAACACTGTGCTTTTCACAAGGAAAGTAAAAATAAAAACATGAATTAGCTAAAGAAAAATTAGGTACAAATCTCTGCTATATGGAAGTATAAACAAAACCTTCAAATCGAAAAACAAATGAAGATCGAATTGCCGCTTTTCCGCCTATTTTATTTGTTTTTTTTTCTGTGGTCGGCCAGCTCTTCAGCCATTATTTTTCATTTTTATCATTGAAAATCGGTAAATATTTTGCCCAAATCTATGTTATTTTAAGGAAATTGTTGAAACTAAACTAAAGTGAAGTTATTTAAAAAATAAAATGTAATGAAAAATAAATTATTTTTCAGTATTGAATATACCTTATTATCTCTATAATATATATGTCGAATCTCTATAATATATATGTGAATGTATAATCTGCCATATTACATTACGACTAGCCGTTATCAAAAACAGGGTCGTTATGAAATGCGGCGGTTCAACAATGAGCCGGATTGTCATTGCAATACGTTATTCAATAAGGCGGGCCACGTTTAGCCGCATCGTACTACTACTTAGATTGTAGGGTAACCATACTCACAAAATAAAACAATGTTTAAAATGAAAATCAATTTTAATAATAAGAAAAAGTTAACAGATTTCTCCTTACGATATTCCTTACTAATCAAAAATTATGGTCGTAGTTACTTTGTACTAAATTAAATAGTTAGCTAGAGACATTTTTATCCTTGAAATTATAAATCACAAGGGACAACCTAAAAATACTTATTTATACAGCCTAAAAATAATTAAACTTTTCCAAAAATTAGGTATATAATTTATAATAAATAGGCACTTTGTGACTTGGCATAGAAATCATCATCATCATCATCATCAACCTATTCTAGTCCACTGCTGGACATAGGTCTCCCCTAATGAGCGCCATACTTTCCTACGCCCTGTCTTCAGCTTGCCGCATCCAGCATCTGCCCGCAGTCTTTCGCAGATCGTCATCCCACCTGGCCGGAGGGCGTCCTACACTACGTTTGGCGAGTCGCGGTCTCCACTCAAGAACACGTTTAACCCAGTGGGTGTCGGTTCTTCGCGAGATATGGCCAGCCCACTGCCAATTCAGCTTGCTTATTCTTTGAGCTATGTCGATAACCTTGGTTCTCTGTCGGATGTATTCGTTACGAATCCTATCCTTCAGAGAAACTCTGAGCATAGCTCTTTCCATAGCTCGCTGAGCGAGTTTGAATTGGAGGACCAGCCCTACGGTGAGTGTCCACGTCTCAGCTCCGTAGGTCATTACGGGTAGGACGCACTGATTGAACACTTTCGTTTTCAAACACTGCGGTATGGATGACGAGAAGACCTGACGTAGTTTCCCAAACGCTGCCCAGCCTAGCTGGATCCTCCTCTTGGCCTCTCCTGTGTGGTGCCGGCCTAGAAGAGAATAGCACCAACCCAACTCTTCCCGTGGGTGTCGTAAGAGGCGACTAAGGGACATATCTATTTTAAAATATGATCCAGCAGTAATTATGAATGGGCAAAGAATTACCAGAGTTGAGGAAGCCACAAATCTGGGTCTCACAGTGGATCCAGGGTTGCGGTTTGAGGGGCATATAAACAAAATTGTGAAAAACTGTTTTTATAGACTGAAGGTTCTATATAATATTCGTGACTATTTAAGTGTAACACTGAGAGGGCAGCTAGTGGACAGTCTCATACTGTCTAACTTTAATTATTGTGACATAGTTTATGGGCCATGTCTACTAGCAAGAACTAAAAACTTAATACAGAGAACGCAAAATGCATGTGCTCGATATTGTTTTAAAATACCAAGACGCCAACATGTAACACCGTATTTGAATGTACATTACATATTAAAAATGGAGGCAAGGAGAAAGTTACATTTGGCTAGCTTATTATTTGGTCTAATAAATAGCAAAAGGCCTACCTATCTGTATGAGAAAATTAGTTGGCGTCAGAATCATTATAGTTACTCAATCAGGGCTGAGACAAACACAATATCTGTACCAAAGCATAGGACAACAGCATTCCGAGGTTGCCTTAAATATGCTGCAATGCGAATTTGGAATGATTTGCCACCGCCAGTTAGGAACTTAAAATCTCAATACAATTTTAAAATTATGTTCAAAACATTCATTTTAGTCAATCAAAAGGCATGTACTAAAGCATAATATTCTCTGCCACACTAATACTACTTGTAGACAACTTTAAAAATACATCTCAATACCTAAATGTATTGACACCTCAGTTACATATCAATCCGGATTCGCACATCGGCAGTGCGGGCGGCTCGGGGGGTTTCCTGTGCTTGATAGTTTCAGCCTATGGACTGGCTGCACGTACCTGCATGTGTAAACCTGTAATGTGTTTGATAGTTTACTTTCTTTATATGTTCGTTGTAATAAGTACATCCTTATTAAATTACTTATCCTGCCGTGAATTGTGAATATTCTTGTTGTTAATTTATGGTACAGGGGATAGGGCGATTGCCTGGCGGCGTCAGACGTCATCTGAGGTTGGCACTGAAAATCAGTGCTGAGATGGATGTTATTATCCATCTCAGTGTATGCTGAGTGTCCATGCCTATTTGCAAACACAGCGTACATGGTATAATTTTATTGTAAAATGTATAAGGGCAGTCGAGAAAAGGAAAGCACATGTTACGATTTGCCACGTATAATTAATATTTAAATGGCGTTCGGGCGTTTGTGTTGTGATACGTCAATGTCGAGTGTCACAGACGTCATTTACGTCACTATATTTATATTCTGTGTTGTAAGTTTTAAAAATAATTTTTCGTGCCCATAGATTTAAATTGATGAATGGTTGTAATGTGCGTTGTGCTTTGTTTATTAAACGTGTTTTCTTTCTTTTCTTTCGTTCTTTCTATATCCGGGGGCGGGCAGCAGCGCCCCCGCAGAACAACCCCTCCAACAAACTGCGATCCCCAACCCGCCTGCCCAGCGTCGGGATTATGGACATTACCCCCAAATGAAGGAAACAGCCAAAAGATGGCCCCCAGTTCCCGGCCGCCTCGCTATCCCTGGTCATGGTAGCGGCCATGGTAACGGCGGGGCAGGGGGTGCCAAGAATCCCCGGGCTACAATAGGCTACCAAACCCTTCACAAACTGACCCTGGCTATGTATAACGGACGCACTCTGAGGCTTGACCATCATCTAGCGCAGTTGTAAGTGGAGTTAGAGAACATTAAATGGCATGTTTTCGGTTTATGCGAAGTCCGTAAAGAGGGAGAGGACTCCGTAACCCTTGACTCGGGCCATCTTCTCTACTTTCGCGAGGGTGATAAAACATCCCAGGGTGGCATAGGTTTCCTCGTCAATAGGGCCCTCTCTAACAACGTTCAAGAAATCTCCAGCGTGTCGAACAGGGTAGCATACCTTTTTTTTTTTTTTTTTCGTGCGGAAATCCCTTCGGATACCGCCCGGAGCGGGGGGTCTCCAGCGGGGGCGGTTATGTCGGGCTTGAACCGACTAAAACCGCACGCCGTCTCGGGTCTTAAGACGCCCCGTGATCCTTCGGCTATCCAAGCGGTATAGCATGAAGGTAATTCAGGTCTACGCATCGACCTCGGCACACTCGGATGATGAAGTGGAGGATATGTATGAAGACATATCCAAAGCCTTGCACAACACCACTAAGGCTCACTTCAACGTTGTTATGGAGGACTTTAACGGCAAGGTGGGTACCCAGTCTGGGTACGAATCCCGTATAGGCCCGCATGGTTATGGAGTTAGGAATCACAGGGGGCAAATGGTTGTCAACTTCCTTGAGAAAGAGGGACTATTTTTAATGAATTCCTTCTTTAAGAAACAGCCTCAAAGGAAGTGGACATGGCAAAGCCCCGATGCTGTGACAAAAAATGAGATCGACTTCATCATGATGGATAGCAAGCACATATTCAGAGATGTCTCAGTGATCAACAGGTTTAATACCGGATCTGATCACCGACTGCTCCGAGGCTCTCTGAATATCAACCTAAAGCTTGAAAGAAACTGTCTGATGATGTCCACGCTCCGACCTAACCCAACCCAAATCATGGCGGGCACCGAGAAGTTCCAGCAGCTTCTCGGGGAAAGATTTGTTGCCTTGGAACCCACTGATGATGCTAACGAGACCCTACACAATCTGGTCGAAACGCTGAGAGACGAGGGCATCAAGTTCTGCAAAAAACAGCGTACTGGCAGTAAGTCCAAAACTCTCTGATGAGACTCTGAGGCTGATGGCAAGAAGACGGGAAACCACCCAAGCGACTTCGCCAGACAGGTCACACCTAAACAAGGAAATTGCGAAGATGGTACGGCGCGACCTTCGGAGCTTCAATACACGCCTCATTGAAGAGACGATAGAGCGAAACCGAGGGTCCAAAATTTATTCACTCAGCAGCTTGGAAGGAGCCATTTGACGAAGCTCATAACGTTTGACGGGAGGACCGTCTTGTCGAAGCCGGAGATCTCCGCTGAGATAGAGGATTTCTATGGCCGTTTGTATACTGCACATGCTCCGCGTCCCCGACGAGACGACCATGATTCCAGAGCCACCCCCCTGACACGCCACTTTACCGACGAACTGCCTGATATCAGTCAAGACGAGATCGTGTTAGCTCTGAAGCAGCTTATTAATGGAAAAGCCCCCGATGAGGACGGAATTACTTCAGAGCTTCTGAAGGCAGGAGGAGCTCTTGTCATACAGGAGCTACAGAAGCTCTTTAATGCCGTCCTTAACAGTGGGAGAACTCCTAAGGCGTGGAGCGGGAGTTTGGTTGTTCCTTTTTTTAGGAGGGTGATAAGACCCTCCTTAAAAACTACAGACCCATCACACTCCTGAGTCACGTCTATAAGCTATTTTCACGAGTGGTCACGAATCGTCTCGCCAGGAGACTGGACGAGTTCCAGCCACCGGAACAGGCTGGGTTCCGCGGAGGATATGGCACCATAGACCACATTCACACAGTGAGGCAGATTATACAGAAGTCCGAAGAGTATAATCAGCCCCTGTGTCTCGCTTTTGTGGACTATGAAAAGGCATTTGACTCCGTCGAAACTTGGGCTGTTCTGGAATCCTTACAGCGATGTCAAGTAGATTATCGTTAAGTCGAGGTGCCTTTACGAAGCCGCCACTATGAGTGTTCAAGTACAGGGTCAGCAGTCTAAACCCATCCAATTGCGCAGAGTAATGAGACAGGGGGATGTCATATCCCCGAAACTGTTCACGAGCGTATTGGAAGATATGTTTAAGACGCTGGAGTGGAAAGGTAAGGGCATAAATATAAACGGCGACTACATCTCACACCTGCGATTCGCTGATGACATAGTCTTAATGGCGGAGTCACTAGAGGAGCTAACCCACATGCTGGACGGGCTAGCTTCAGCCGCGCGACGCATCGGTCTTGGCATGAATTTGGATAAAACCAAAGTCTTGATCAATGGCCACATTGATCCAGGATCGGTCGTCGTGGATGGCCACCTTCTTGAAATTGTTTCTGAGTACACTTACCTCGGGCAGACTGTGCAGTTGGGTAGAAACAATTTTGAGAAGGAGGCCAAGAGGAGGCATAGAAATACTAAAGTGAAATTTAATAAAGTAGTTATTTATGGAGATCTCAGATAAAACTCGTAAAACAAATAACATAATTATCATAGTCAAGAGATATCACGGTACGTTATTGATATAATTACATACACAAATATTATTTGTTAACACATGTTAAGCTAAAGTGACATTTACATTCACAAAGAGTTTTTTTCTTGAAGCATGTACATCTATTAGTACAGCTTGATTGATATTTCACTGGCTTACAAGAACACTTCTGAAACCCTTGCCCACCGAACAGTTATACAATCCGACTGCGATATGTAGACTATTCCCTTAAAAAAGGGACAGACCACATTTTAAGTTGATATTAATGTTGTTTATTAGATTATGTTAGATAGTTTTGCTCAGTGCCTTTGTTGCACCTAATCTTGAGATGTTATCGTGGCTACGACCTAATGGGCCGATTTGTGCTGTATGTCAATACAGTATGCGTCCCCATAAGGATATTTAAAATTTAGCACCGGGTTAGATTATAGTCTGGAATAACACATACCTAGGCTACTTTTTATTCCTGGAATAGATACCCATGGGTTGCGGAACGGGATCCGAATTACATGCGGGTGGAACCGCGGGCAACAGCTAGTATACTATAAATGTGAAAGTTTGTAAAAATGTAGATGTTTGTTACTCAATTGTACTCAAACGACTAAACGAAGCTGGTTGAAATTCAATACAAGGATTGATTTATTGTCTTAATTCTTTATAAATATCTGACTTCATTGCTAAACATACTTGTCCAAGTTATTTGCGGAATAAAACCTACAATGTAACGTATAAAATTATTTTCAGCAAGCAGTAGCAACGTTAGCTACCCTTCGAGGATTGAATAGCAGTGACAAAATTATACAACAAGAAATAGACTACATGAAAATCGAAGAGAATGTTTACAAATCATTGCCGAAGATTTCCTACTTAGATATTTGTAAGTAACACCAATAAGCTAGCTAATCTTGGAAGCCTTAGATGTTACATTCTACGTTTTTTTTTTCAAAGCTGGTGCTATTGAATTACACAGTGCCTTTTTTTTTTGTGCGGAAATCCCTTCGGATACCCCATCCGCCGGCCAGCGGGGGCGGTTATGTTGGGCTTGAACGGACTAAAACCGCACGCCATCTCGGGTCTACAGACCTACAGGGTGTAAGGTTGCCCATAGAGCATATCCCTCGCACCCCGACTGACCCTGGGCTATCTCCGGTGTCGAGACGGCCCCTTCGGGTTTGGGAACCACGGTGTCCCCGTCTTGTCCCGGTTTGGGGGAGGGGCGCTAGTCGGCCTGCTTCTGCTGGGGTGACAGGCGGCCTCACCTGCCACCCCCAGGCCTGCGCTCATGGAGGACGGAGGTCGTTAAGCGAGTTCTAAATCTCTCCCGAGCGCGCTCCGCCATCTCCTTCGCGAGCATTACATGCTCGCAGAAGGAGGTGGCCCACGCGCTCGCGCTCCGCACTATTGCCGCAATCGTGCTGCCGAGCGAGACCGACTCCTACCCCGATGGCTGCCACGAGGTCACGCCTCGGCGCCTCCCACACCGGGCAGTCCGCCAGCGTGTGCAGCCCTGAGTCCTCGCTCGCGTCGCAGTAATGACACTCAGGCGTTGGCTCCTTCCTGATCCGATGCAGGTGGTCCCCGAAGCACCCCTTCCCGGAGATCACCTGCGTCAGTCGGTACGAGAGGCTTCCGTTTCGCCACTCTAGCCAATCCTCCATGATGTGCCTTTTTTTTTTTCGTGCGGAAATCCCTTCGGATACCCCCCCTCCGGCCAGCGGGGGCGGTTATGTTGGGCTTGAACCGACTAAAACCGCACGCCATCTCGGGTCTACAGACGCTGGGGTGTAAGGTTGCCCATGCTATTCCTCGCACCCCGACTGACGCTGGGCCATCTCCGATTTCTAGATGGCCCCCTTGGGTTTGGGAACCACGGTGTCCCCGTATTGCCCCGGTTTGGGGGAGGGGCGCTAGTCGCCCCACCGTCCCGGCCTGCTTCTGCTGGGGTGACAAGCGGCCTCACCCGCCACCCCCAGGTCTGCGCTCATGAAGAACGGAGGTCGTTAAGTGACCTCCGGCGCCTGAGTCGCCTGCGACGCGCGGCGAGCAAGTTGCGGGCTCGGCGGGCCGGGAGAGTTCTAAATCTCTCCCGGGACCTCCATGAAGTGCCTTTTTTTTTTTTTTTTTCGTGCGGAAATCCCCTCGGATACCCCCCCGCCGGCCAGCGGGGGCGGTTATGTCGGGCTTGAACCGACTAAAACCGCACGCCTTCTTGGGTCTGCAGACGCCGGGGTGTAAGGTTGCCCATAGAGCATATCCCTCGCACCCCGACTGACCCTGGGCCATCTCCGGTTTCGAGATGGCCCCCTCGGGTTTGGGAACCACAGTGTCCCCGTCTTGCCCCGTTTTGGGGGAGGGGCGCTAGTCGCCCCACCGTCCCGGCCTGCTTCTGCTGGGGTGCCAGGCGGCCTCACCTGCCACCCCAGGCCTGCGCTCATGGAGGACGGAGGTCGTTAAGCGCCCTCCGGCGCCTATCGCAAAAAAAAATCTCACATAATTGGTTAAGGGAAAAAGTTGCTTTTGGCAAACTGTGTTAGCAATTATGTAAACTAGAATTAATCGAAGTGTCTATAGACTGTTCATATCTGCCCAAGATAGCCGTGAACGAATCCTAGGGTAGGTACCACACAAGCGGCTATTCTACTTGTTCCACGAAGTCATCTCATATAAAAATGGGACGATTATATTGGAAAAAGATTATTTGTCAGGAGTATTGATAAATAAAATCTCATTAAGCAGTATTATTCATCATCATTATACAGAAAAACAGAAAAGGTATTATGATGATGATATTTCTGATATTAATGGTTTTTAACTACTAACATTTTATAAAGAATCAATATCAAATAAAGCAAAATTGCAAATTATCTAGTAGGTAGCAGAACCAAAGCAAGAATAAGTCTTTTAAACTTATTATTATTATTATATTTCAGGGCAAAATAAAGCATGGCGTCGTGGCTGTTATTTAAATATGATGTTAATGACAACTCGTGCTCTCAGCGGCACCTTCGCTCTCATTACATTTACGCCTGCCATTTTGTCGGCTTCGGGCGTAACTGTTAACGCAGAAATTCAAGCTCTTAGCTTTCCCGCTGTAACGATTGTTGCATCAGTTGTCTCTATGAGTTGTGTGGAAAAATTTGGTCGCAAGGTAAAATCTCTTTGGAAATTTTAAATTAGAGGTACTTACAGTTAAAATTAAAACATCAATGTCTAAATAGGGTTATGCTAGAAACCCTCCTTGTGGTGTAGCTTGGGCAACAGATACTCGTATTTTGATTTGTTGGAGGCATCACTACTTTTACCCAATTAATATAAGCGGAAATGGCTTGCGTTTCTGATTACTTGGTCTTTCCGCATGTTTATCTGATTGAAGGAAAGTGAGTGATTTAATCATATCAGGACACAGATTACCAGAAAAAAAAGTACTGTTACTGTATTAGATAAACAATAACACATGATAATAATATATATTAAGGCGATATGAGAGCGAGGGCTAAGTTTGATTTAAATATAGAAAAGAAGCTAAAAAAAGCCAAAAATAAAATAGTAATAATAGTAATAGTAATAAATAAAATATTTGGACCTGGCCAATGAGATTGTCGACATGTGGGATGTGGACTCAGCTATTATTGTACCGATAGTTGTGTCAGCACATGGACTCATCGCCAAGAGCCTCGATCAACACCTTATGAGGCTCTCGTTAGGCAGTTGGCTCAAAGGCCTTATGCAGAAGGCCGTTCTGCTAGGCACGGCACGCGTACTGAGGAAGTTCCTCTCCCTGGAGCCGTAACCACCGGCAGCTTGGTCCCTGTACCCGATGCCGGTGGAGCACTGTTTTTATATTTTTAAATATATTTGTATTTTTTTATATATATATATTTAAAAATGTAATTATATGTATTTAAAAGTTAATAAAGAGGAATTATAATATAATTATTACAAATAGCCTATCTAGGAAAACAGTTAGTGACCCACCTTGTTGCTGTTTAGATAACGACCAAATATGGTTAAAAACTGTGTACAATGCATTTTTCCTGTCTACCTTTCTTTCTTTTATAAATTAAGAAAAAAAATGCTTTCGGAAATATATTTTTTAGAAATGGTCTCGAAATTGCGGCGCTTCCTTCTCCGCTGTGCACGATGCATCACAGTCCTTATTACGAATGATTTTTTTTGATACTTTGACTATGTATGTAATTTGTGATTTTGCTTTTTTGATGATATTGGTATGGTAGGGACTCCTAGCATCAAAATACTGTTACGATGATTGATTTATTTCCATTTCAGCCCATCACGATTTCGACATTCGTGGTAGCAACATTATCTTTATGCATATTAGCTACAACGATGCTGCTACAGACGTATGAAAAGTCGTCCCCGATATGGATTCCAGCTGCGGCAATCATTATCTACATGTGCGCGTACGCTGGTGGTATCTCTCCGATGCCATATATTATTATGGCAGAGATGTTTAATTTTCAAGTAAGTATCTTCAAATATTACTGGTGTTCAAAATTTTCTAATTGGATTTTTTTTAAATAAGCAAATAAATATTCTACAACACCCAAACCTCTAACAATAAAATTTATGTCCATTAAACAATTGTATCCATCTATATAATCCTACTGTACAGTCCAGCTGTTATGTGTCCAATTATTAAAATAAATTTATATTCGCCCTTTTTCTTTCAGATTCGAGCAAAGGTAATGGGCATTTTCGTAACATGTGGGTGGTTCCTTTGCTTCATTCAGCTGGTGGCTTTCACAGCTATTTCTAAAATACTCGGGGCTCACAATGTTTTTTACTGTTACGCGGCAATCAACCTCTTAGGAGTCGTTGTCAGTGTACTAGCCTTGATGGAGACAAAAGGAAAAACTGTTGAAGAAATAGAAATGGATTTGATTGGACAAAGAAAGTGATTTGAAATAAATTCCATGATTACATTTTCGTTTATTTTTGTTTGGAGTTACACGGTGTGAAACGTTATGGATCGAAATTGCAACTTCATTAGTATAAAGACATGATTGTTTCGTCATCCTCTGAGCCTTTTCCCAACTCAGTTGGGCTCAGCTTTCAGTCTACTACGAAACGGCTTTTTAGGGTTCCGTAGCCAAATGGCAAAAAACAGAACCCTTATAGATTTGTCATGTCTGTCTGTCTGTCCGTCCGTATGTCACAGCCACTTTTTTCCGAAACTATAAGAAATATGCTGTTGAAACTTGGTAAGTAGATATATTCTGTGAACCGCATTAAGCTTTTTACACAAAAATAGAAAAAAAATACAATAAATTAAATTTAGTGGGTTCCCGAGCGCGTGGGCCGCCGCCACCTCCTTCTGCGAGCATGTAATGCTCGCGAAGGAGAGTGCGGAGCGCGCCCGGGAGAGATTTAGAACTCTCCCGGCCCGCCGAGCCCGCAACTTGCTCGCCGCGCGTCGCAGGCGACTCAGGTGCCGGAGGTCGCTTAACGACCTCCGTCCTCCATGAGCGTAGGCCTGGGGGTGGCAGGTGAGGCCGCCTGTCACCCCAGCAGAAGCAGGCCGGGACGGTGGGGCGGCTAGCGCCCCTCCCCCAAACCGGGGCAAAACGGGGTAACGCCGCATACGTCATGTGGTAACGACGCTACGTCATGTTTTTTCGTGCGTGCAGCCGGCTCCATCGATTTATAAAACGTTGTTACGTCAATAAGCAATGGGGGAGGCCTATGTTCAGCAGTGGACTTCCTACGGCTGATATGATGATGATGATTATGAAAATGAAATTATTTCACACTAAAACTATAGTAAACTATTAAATAAAATTATATTGTTACGACTCATGAATTTTTTTTTAATAGAGTGACATATTAGAAGTAGAACAACCAAATTCAAACTCATACTATTACTTTTAAACTGTGCGATGATTACAAAGGTTTTACCTACAACACGGTCCCTTAATCACGAACATTTAAGGAAACTAAAGACTACAACATACAATTAAGAAACTAGTTTAAAATAATTTACACTTGAGTAAAAAAAATATCATTTAAGAAAACATAGAAGTATAAAAGATACAAATAAAAAACTGCTCAATATATAGGCACAATCATAATACCTAAATGTCAAGCAAGACCTAGACCTTTTACACAACGCAAATGTTTTATGCGACATAAAACCTTGGTTAAAACATCTGCACACATGTTTTCCGAATTAAGTAAGAAACATTAATTGTATTGTTGTCTATTAGCTCGCGTATAAAATGATAACGGACATCAATATGTTTAGTCCTATTATGATATACAGGATTATTAGCTAACTTAAGGGTGCTTTGATTATCATTATATAAAGTAATACAACCCAAGTTCCCACAAATTTCACCTACAAAACGCTGCAAATAGACAGCTTCCTTAGCGGCGGCAGATAGAGCCATATGCTCGACCTCAGTAGTGAATAACGCAACAGTTGACTGTTTCCTGCTCTCCCATGAGACGGGTCCATTCGACAACTTATATCCCGTATACGACTTTCTGTCTTAGCCATTTGCTCAGTCAGCATCGACAAAACCAGAAAGAAGACTATCACCAGAAGCCTTTTTAAACGTAAGTCCATAGTCAATGGTACCTTTTTTTTTTTTTTTTTTTTTTTTATACCTACGCCTCTGCAAACATGCGGAGCCTTTATTTTACTAATATAATAAAAATGCTTCCTATTTTTAAAACCTAGTCTAATCATCTTTCATTCCAGTTCTCTTTGTCATTCCAGTTCTATCATTTATCCTTCTCGTACTTTCATTCGTCCTTTCATTCTCTGCGGGGAGTTGTGTACCTATTCTAAAACGTATCTTGTAGTTTTTATTTATTATCAATCTACATTTTTTCCTTACAATCTATCTTAGTCTATTACAGTCTATTTTCTTACTGGCTAACATTTGCGTCTTATTTTTTTTTTTTTTTTTTTTATACTATAGCGGTAAGACCTTTATTACAATTTGACTACTTAAATATTATTTGTGTACAAACTTAACTATTTTATAACATTTGATGCTAAACATCATTATATTTACATTATAATGTGTTAACATTTGTATAGGATTAGACTCCAAATTTTAATAAAATAAAAATGCAGCGATTGGAGTTGTACTGTGTATAATGCTTTCTTTAGCTCAGATCAAAGGCAAGTGAAAAAGATTAACAAATTAATTAATTAATCTACCTACGATGTGGCAGCGCCGCACTAGAAATAATTACACTTAATGCAAAGCAAGGTTGCTATCTCTAAACATTCAGGCACTTGTCCTGAACATGCCCCCGGACGTTGGAAGCAACGCTTTCAACCACCAAATGAAGTATCCACGGGTAATGGGCAAATTCGGTTAAAGGCTCTTCGTAGAACTCCAGCAGATGTCCGAATGTCAGCAACGCGAGCGACGCCATCAGATCCGGGATGCAGTGCAACGATTCTCCCAAGCCGCCACTTGAGAGGAGGTAGATGATCATCTTTGATGACTACCAACGTGTCCAGCTTCAATTCCTCCTTGGAGGAACGCCACTTCGTTCTCTGCTGCAGTTCAGCGACGTACTCCTTACTCCACCGAGTCCAAAAATGTTGGCGAAGCTGCTCGATGCGCTGAAACCGTGTCAATTGGCTAACGGAGTAGTCCTGATAATTTGACTGTGGAATGGAAGTCAACGGACGACCCACCAGAAAGTGTCCTGGAGTGAGCGGTGTATAGTCGGCTGGATCGGATGACAGCGGTGTTAAGGGGCGAGAATTTAGCACCGCCTCGATTTGGGTTAACGTGGTGTTAAGTTCTTCATACGTTAAATGACAAGTACCCAGCACTCGTTGTAAATGATATTTGGCCGACTTCACACCCGCTTCCCAGATTCCACCAAAATGAGGTGCATATGCCGGAATAAAATGGAATTTAATACCATCATTAGAAACCTTTTCCGCTAAATAATCACAATGAGACTTAAGGAATTTCGACAGTTCGTTGTATGCTCCCACAAATGAAGTACCGTTATCGGAATATATGTTGATGGGTTTACCTCGTCGCGAAATAAAGCGATACAGTGCTAATAAATATTTGTTGCTAGATAAGTCACTCACTAACTCTAAATGGACTGCCTTAGTGGCAAAGCAAACGAATATGGATATATACACTTTTACCAACCTACTTCCGCGGCCTTGCCGAGTAGCACACATTACCGGGCCAGCATAATCTACCCCACAGTTTTCAAAGGGGTATCCACCTGGAAGGAGCCGCTGCTGCGGTAGGTTTCCCATTATGGGAGTAACCACCCTACCTTTGAGACGATGGCAACGTATGCATTTGTGATAGCAGGCCTTTGCGAGGTTCCTGCCACCTATCGGCCAATATGACTCCCTAATCGCAGCAAGTAGTAACTGTGGGCCTGCATGCAACAACCTTTTGTGTTCGAAATCAAATAACAACTTCGTAAATACATGAGTGGACTGTAATAATATCGGATGTTTTTTATTATACGAGAAGTTAGAGTTATCTAAGCGTCCTCCTACACGAATAATATTATTCTGATCTAAATAAATGTTAAATTTTAGAAGGGCGCTTTTCGCAGGTAAATTTTGTTTTTTAACTAATAAACTATACTCAGGAAATGATTGCATTTGAGATTTAACAATTATAATATTTAAAGCATCTTGCAACTCATCTTGACCCAAGAATGTACTGCTTACAGGCAATTTCCTACAACGCTTAACAAATCGAAGTACATAAGCCATGCAACGCACAAGTTTTAAATAATTAGAAAAACGATTAAAAAGTCGTTCCGTCATAAAACATGAGTTGCTACCACTGTCTAGCACTGCCCGCACCATATATTCACGCTTGTTATTATCACAAACTTTTACTAAAGCGGTGGACAATAACACGTCGTATTGTTTAGTAGGTTTGCTATCCCCGCACTCCCCGCCAGACGATGCAATGCTTGCGGATAGCGCGACGTTATTCTCACCGGTGATGGCAGACTGCGAATACGTTGACGGACACGATACGAAATCATTACCTGAAGAGTTTAGATTATTGGAATTAAGTGTAGTATTTTTGGAATCTGTGTGTACCAATATGTTGTGCCTGCGCTTACACAACCTACAACCTGATTTCTTACATTGGTTGGCAAAATGTCCTACGTGAAAACAATTATAGCACACTTTGAAGCTAGGTAACAACTTAAGCCGGGCATCAACATCTAATGCAAGGAACTGTGGACAGTTAGTTAAGTTATGACTATCCTTACATTTCGGACACGGTTTAGGTGAAGATTCGGAACTATTTTTTGTGACATTGCTATTGTGACAAGTGAGAGAACTTTGAGTGGTAACCAGTGACTTATTTGTTGCACTTGATTTAACAATTTGAAGTTGACTAGCACGAGAGGCGTGACGTCGCTCCAACTCCCATGACTCAACTAAATTAGCTCGCGTAGCGTTCTAGAAATAAGTCTAACGTTATTCTGCTGTCTTTGCCTAATCGACTTTTGTGCTCCTTAAACTCACGAGAAGTTCTGTGATCTAACTTTTGAGTTATGATGTAAATCAACAAACTATCCCAGTGCTTAACAGGCTCACCTAAGGATTCTAAGGCCCGTACATTTTTATTTATTTCATCGATTAGGCCAGTTAAAGAAGAAGAACATTCCTTAGTAATAGTTTGAATATTACATAACGCTGCTATATGATTTTGTATTAATAAATCTTTGTTGTTAAATCGGTCACAAAGTAACTGCCACGCCACTGAGTAATTCCTAGCAGAAAACACAATCGACTGTATGACGGCAGCAGCGGTTCCTTCCAGGGATGCTCTCAAATAATGAAATTTATTAATTTCATCAATGCTATCATTTGAATGAATGAGGCTGGTAAAAGTGTCGTGAAATCCCAACCAATTATTATATGATCCATTGAACTTGGGTAGCGCAATAGTAGGTAGTTTAACAGGCTGATTGTTACAGACACTGGTGGTTTTTACACTATTGAACACTGAATCACTATCTTTGTTATACTCGTTCACCATTTCCTGTGCCCTAGCCAAGGATTGATGAAAAAGCGACTCAAATTCAGAACGATTTAAAAACTGACTAGTGGGATCATCAACAATACATTCCAGACGAAACTGTACCTCATTGTAATTGTCGTACATTGACTCGATCTTGCCTATGCGCTGCCGTAACTCTGTGACGTCAGGGCTGCTCAACTTTTTGTCATTAAGCGTATCAAGGTATCTAATGAAGACTGTTAAAATACCCTTATAAGCTCCTCGCTTCCTAATTAATAAATCTTGTTCCTCGGTCATGCTGGGTAGCGAGTATTAATCGACCTGGAATTTATATAATAAATAAATTAATTAATAGCAAAATAAATTAAGTAATTATACACAAACACGATTGAAATAAGTAACTAAGTTCTAAGACAATATCTAACATTCATAGAATATTCTATCAAGTACCTACCTACTACCTACTTATTTGTAGATAACGACTTTGCAACAGATTTTACGGGATTATCAGGCTAAATACAATAAATAATGTAGCACAAACTGACTACTATACTAATATAAGTATAAAATATTGTAATTGTGGCCAAATAAATGTGACTATGACACTAATCCGATTTTTTCTGTTCACAATGACTATGCGGAATTGATACTTAATACAATAATTAAACACAGGTAAAACTCTTTACTAACCTTGGATTATCCTTAATGAAGGCTAATTAATACCTGATTGAGTGCTGGGAGACGATATTCTAATATTATAATATTTTACAACTTATTTCTATTATTTACAGTAGCCATAATTTTATTGCCATATTCAATAGTTTGCTCCGTGTGTTCACTAATCAGTGTTTTTAAGTTGTCGTTGTCGACTTTTACGCCAGTTACGATTTCCAGATCGAGCCTGTCAGCAGAGTGAATGGGGCAGTCCGTCAGGAGGTGAGCTATGGATTCCGAAGTACCCGGCTCACAGGCGCACGATGGGTCCGCCTTGCACTTGAAACGAGCCAAGTATTCGGCGAACCCACCGTGCCCGGTGAGGAATTGGGTAGTTGGGCCCTTGATGGTAATTCTCCTGACGACCTTGTGTGCCTGTATTGCGCAGGGGAAAAATAATTTTGTGGTCGAGGCAGTTGTGCTCTCCTGATAGCGCCTATTCCATTCGTCAAGGGAGCCCCGGCGTAGGACTCCCTTGACGAATGAGACAGGGCATTGGTCATATTCAGGGGCTTTTTTGAGCTTCAGGGCTGCCTCCCTAGCGAGCCAATCCGCCCTCTCATTCCCCTCAAGGCCTGCGTGGGCCTTGATCCAGTAGAGAGAGACGCTCTTGCCTCGCTGTTTACAGCGGCCAAGAGCGTCCCTGGTCTCTACTGCCAGGGGGTGGAAAGAGTGCGGATTGACTACACTAAGGAGCGCGGCCCTGCTATCACTGAAGAGGCCGAACGCGGCGACGTCATGCCGCTCTACCTCGCATACCGCTTTACGCAGCGCCAGGAGTTCCGCCTGGTAGACGGTGCAGTAATCTGAGAGAGCAAACTTGAGGGCCCTTGTCTCGGACTGGCTGTTCCATATAGAGACAGCAGCCCCGACACGGCCCTCAATTTTGCTCCCGTCAGTGAATATCCGCAGATCGTGGGATTTGACTCTGCTAAGTTGTTCCTCGTCTACCACGCTGTCAAACTCCAAGCGTGTACGCTCCGCGGGATGCGGGGCAGCCGAAATGGGGGCCAACCGCTCGACCTCCCTGTCACCTAGCCATGGCTGGGACACTCCTCTCTTGGCCTCATACAGTGAGGCCACCTCCCGAACTCGGAGGTCCAGAGGGAGTATTCCAGCCAGCAGCAGTACGGAGTTCAGAGAGGCCGTGCGGTAGGCCTTTTTTTTTTTTTTTTTTTTACGTGCGGAAATCCCTTCGGATACCCCCCCGCTGGCCAGCGGGGGTGGTTATGTCGTGTCTCGACTAAAACCGCACGGTGTCCTCCCCAAGTGTCCGTTGCCGGGCACCCCGGGTAAGCCCTCGAAAGGATAACCCCAGGGTTGCCGGCGGACTTTGGCCGCCACTGCGGCCTCGCCTGGTGGGGTCGGGTTTTATCCCGCTTCGGTGAGTTGGCAGGCGTGTGTAGGGCACACACGACACGCCTCCGCCACGGCCTGCTTCTGTAAGGACGGCGAGTCGGCCAACTGCCGTCCTCAGGCCCCGATCATGGAGGTCGGTAGTCCCGGGCGTAGATGAGTCTGCGGCGTCCTCGCCGCAGACTGCGAAACTCGGGGGGCAGGGTTCTTTCCCGCTCCCTCTCCGCCGTCTCTTTCGCGCGCATTACCTGCTCGCAGAAAGAGGCGGCGGCGTGCCACTTGCTCCCGTCGGAGACCACGGCCCTCACCATGGTCTCCAACGAGAGAACGTCCACGCCCAGGACCGCAACGAGATCCCGGCGTTGACTCGCCCACGCAGGGCACTCCACCAACGTGTGGAGCGCCGTGTCTTCGCCAGGATCCTCGCAGTGCTGGCACTGCGGCGTTGTCTCCCGGTGGATGCGCCACAGATACTTACCGAAACACCCGTGTCCGGTAACCATCTGGCACATCCGGTAGGAGAGGTCCCCATGGTCCCTCTCCAACCACTCCTTCATGATCGGTCTCACCGCCGCAATGGTGGATTCCCCCCACCTTGGGTGCTCAAGTCGCACCCTCCATGTCTCCATGAGTTCCTGGCGGAGCAGGGACCGCTGAGCCCTGATTTCTCGGGGCTGCGGCCTATGGCCCCGCTCCAGCGCCTCCTTGCGCCACTGGTACAGCAGCGCAAGGGCTCTCGCTTCCAGGTCCCATGGAGGGGTCCCAGCTAGGAGACATGCCGCCTCGACGGAGATCGTGCGATACCCCCTGATGACTCTGACGGCCATCGCCTTTAACGGGCTGTTAAGAACAGCCACGTTGCGGGCCGCCAGAGTCTCCGCCCATACGGGGGCCCCGTATAGGGCCATGCTTCGCACGATCCCCAGGTACAGTCTCCTAGTGGGGGCGTTGGGTCCCTTAACGTTGGGCATCAGCCGCGATAGCGCGGCCGCAGCCCCCCTCAGTTTCGGGACCAGACTTCGGAGATGAGGTCCGAAGTCCCATCGGCTATCGAGTACGAGCCCAAGGTACTTCATCGTGGGCTCGATGCCGATGCTTACGCCCCCTACGGTTATGCCGGTTCCCGCAGGTGGCCCCCTACGAGGCCCGTGAAAACACATAGCCTCGGATTTATGGAGAGCCACCTCAAGTCCCAGCCGCCGTATTCGACCCACGACTTGAGCAACCCCTGCCGTGGCCTTCAGTGCCGCGCTTCGGTACGTTGCTCCCCGCGCCATAACGAGGGTGTCGTCAGCATAGCACACTATGCTGACACCCTCGAGCAACGTACCGCGCAGCACCCAGTCGTATCCGATGTTCCACAGGAGTGGCCCTAGGACCGACCCCTGCGGAACACCGCACGACACTTCTCGCCGCCCTGGCCCTAGCCAGCTCGGGTAAACTATGGCCCTCTCGGATAGGTATGCCTCGACAATGCGGCGGAGGTAAGGAGGCACTCCGTGATACGCGAGCGCCTCCCTAACGCAGCTCCAGGGTAGGGTGTTGAAGGCGTTGGCGATGTCAAGAGACACCGCCACCACCACCCCACCCCGCGAGACTACTTCCTCCGCCAGGCGCCTAACGCGCATGATCGCTTCCACGGTGGAGCGCCCCCGGCGGAAACCGAACTGGTTGTCCGCCAGATCTGGCCCCACGTTCGTGAGATGCTCGACGAGGCGCTCTGCAATAATCCGCTCAAAGAGCTTGCACACCTCGTCGAGGAACACGATCGGCCGGTAACCGGATGGCTGGTCCGCCGGCCGCCCCGCCTTCCGGATAAGGACCAGTTTCCCCGTCTTCCAAGCCTTTGGAAACTGGCCCCTTTCGAGGCATGCGCTAAAGAGCGCCACCAGTCGAGGCCCTAGTTCCTCCAGGGCCAGGACCCATGCTCGGCCTGGAATGCCGTCGGGTCCGGGGGCAGTGCATTTCCGGGCTTTAAGCCGGAGCACTGCTACCCCCAGTTCACTCTCCCTGACTTCGGGCACATCGCTCTCGCTATTATCAGCGTCAGGCGCCTGAGGCGGAGCCATACGCGGAGGGACATGCTCCTCCGCTCTCGTAGGGAACAAGGAGCCCAGTATCCCCTCCAGCCGCTCCGGCTGGAGGCTCTGGGTCAGTAGGGGCGCCCTTGGGCGGATTTTGCCCCTGACCGCAAGGTAAGGACGCCCCCATGGGTTCTGCTCCAGAGACTCCAGCAGCTCTTCGCGGGCCCGCCGTTTGGCCTGCTTTATGGCTTCCTGGAGGGTCCTCTTGGCCCCCTTGTACGCCTCATACAGCTCCGCCTCTCGGGCTGCCGCATCGTCTGTGCGGCGACGCCTCCGGCGAAACTTGGTGTACTGGCGGCGAGCGGTCACGCACGCTGCTCGCAGCTGTGCGAGCTCCGCTGACCACCAGTACACCTGTTTCTTTGCCGGGCCGGGCTTAACCCTAGGCATCGCCGCATCACAGATATGCGACATGGCTCTCCTGAACCATTCCGCCTCTGCGTCGACATCGGCAGGCCTGGCCAGTGACGGGATCCAGGCCTGCACTATTGATGCCTCCAGGAGAGCCTCCCGATCCAGGCGTCTGAGCGCCCAACGTGGATCCAGGGGATTCGCGATTGTCGGCGGCAGGTTAGTTGGAGGGGAGACGTTGAACCGAATATACTTATGGTCGGAATCCGTCTCCTCCTCCTCCACCACGCGCCAACCCTGGACGCGGCGGGAGAGAGCAGGGGTCGCGAATGCAACATCCACGACCGAACTGAGCCCCCGCCGCTCCCAGGTGGCGACACTCCCCCGGTTGAGGACCTCTAGACCACGGGTGTTGGCCCAGTCCTCCAGTACTCGCCCCTTGTCATTGGTTTCCCGGGAGCCCCAGGCCTGAGACCAGGAGTTGAAGTCTCCCAGGACCAAGACAGGACGAGGACGGCACGCAGCGAGAACAATGTCCAGTTCAGCGAGCCTTAGCTCAAGCTCGTACTGGTCAAGGCTTGGCGAGAAGTAGACGGCCACGACAGCCAAGCCCTCATAGTCCGCCGCGACACAGCCTCTGCACCTTGCAATGAGTGCAAGGCGCGAGGTGTCCGCGGCGGACCCCCCGAAGACGGTCGCTACGCCGTCCAGGTCCACCGGGCTTCCGCGGTGGACCCAGTACGGCTCAGCGACCACGACCACATTGATAGACCACTCCACGATGCTCTGGTACAGAAGATCCTGAGCACCGGTGCAGTGGTTTATGTTCGCCTGCAGGATGCGGATTGGTGTGTCCATTAATGGACGTCCATCTCCGCATCCCGCCGCGAATGTGGCCGCTCTTGAGCGGCACCCCCGCTACCCGTTGCGGACGAACGGGGCTTGGGCCTCGAGGCGGCGCAGGTTCTGCTGTCCGCCCGGTGCTCCGCCGCTTTGCCCTCCGCTACGCATTTGTAGCAGCGTGGCGGAGCAGCACAAGCACTGGCCTTGTGCCCGGGCTAACTGCAGCGGAAGCACCGATCCCCCACGGTGTCTCCCGCTGTGCACTGCACTCCCACATGCCCCACGGCCAGGCACCTGAAGCACCTGGTCTCGCGGGGCTGCAGGAGTTGCACCCGCGCCTTTAGGAAGCCCCCAACGAGGAGGCTCCGTTCGTCCGCAATTTTCTGCGCCGCTGCGACGGGGCAGTTGACGACTGCCGTGCCGTGACCGGTGGAGCTGAAGCGGATTTCTCCAGCTCTCACCTGATCACGGGGGCAGCCGCCCGCCTCCACGACGACGGAGATGACTTCCTCCGTCGTGGCCGCGTCATCCAGACCCGAAATGCGCAAACCTGCGCATTTGTTGGGTCTGGTGACGCGGACGGCTTCGGTATCCAGCGACTCCCTCAGCTTGGCCGCTAGGGCGTCGGCTTTGGGGCCGCTGGTGGCGCCGGAGACCTCGAGGAGGCGAGCTCCGGTGCGAGTTGTTTTGCACCGGAGCCCCCCCTCAATCTCGAGGGCCTTGAGGTCCACTGAGGCTTTCACCTGCCTCAGGACCTGGGCGTACCCCATGCCCTTCTCCACACGACGACGACGACGACGGCAGTGGAACGTGGGGCGCGGAGCCTCTTCGGCGCCTTCGCCGCAGCGGCTTTTGCCGCCTTCTTAGCCGCCTTTTTGGCGGCTTTCTTCGCCTTTTTGGCGGCTCCCGCTACCACCCATTCCTCCCCTCTGGAGGAACGCTCGGGTGCAGCGGGAGCGGCGGTTAAGGCGGGGGCGGGGGTGCCGCGATTCTTCCCCTTCCCTTGTGGCGTTGGGGCCACTGGGGCGGCGGGGCCGGGCTTACCACTGACAGCAGCCGCGAAAGACGCCGTCCGTACCAGACTGGGACGGTAAGCCCGGTCCTCCAAAACGCCGAGTCGCCTCTCGATGGCCGCCAAGAGCTGCACCACACTAGGCGCAGGCTCAGGCGGCGGATTGGGCGCCGGCCTAGGCGCTGTTTTCGGCGCCGGCTTAGGTGCCGACTTTGGCGCCGGCTTTGGCGCCGACGTAGGCGCCCCCCCTGACGGCGCAAGAGCCCTAGGGTGGTCCACCACCTCCTGGGCTCTTGGGGCCTTTTGGGCCTCCGGGGATCCCCTGATCATCTGGGTCAGTTGACTGACCTCCTCCCGGAGGACCCGCTGTTGCTCCAAGGAGTTGGCGAGCTCAGCTTCCAGGCTTGTGACCCGGGCCCTGAGCTTCGCCTCCTCCTCGGAGACGCTCCTACCAAGTACCTCCTCCAGCGCCGTCCTGGCGACGGCGACGTTTTCCGCCACCGTCTTCTTCTTGCCCGACACATTTTTGGACCCTTTTAAGGTGTCCGTTATGCGGGCAAGTGCTGCGAGGAGTTCCCTCGCCGCGGGGACGCCTTGGTCCCTGCCACTGGGTAGTGGAGGGACGTGAATCGGCTGCTTCGACGTTCTGGCCGCCGCGGTGGCCAATATTTTGGCCGGCCTATCGTCCTCGCTCGAGGAGACCGTCCGTTGCCCGGAGCTTCTGCTCCAGTCAAAGGACGGTCCACCCGAGCGAGGCCGCTTACGTCGGAGACCCTCCTCGGTCTCCATTCGGCTGGATACTGACTCGTTGTCAGTACCCGCCGTTGACGCCGCAGACGCAACGTCTGCGTCCGTTTCCCCGCCTACAGGTAGCGGAGTAGCGGGTCTGGTGAAGACAGCCTTAACCGACCGCGGGTGAGGCCGCCGCCTCGCCTCCTCTTCACCCCCAGCTACCTCCGCTCCTTCCTCTCGGATACCATTGTGCGCGCCTTGGTCGTCGTTTCTAAAATCGTCCGGTTTGTTTTTATTTGAGTTACAATTTTCCATGTCAAATCCCACGAGTATGGGGGAAAGATGGTCCATCCAGGCGGAGCCCCCTGCACCTGGATAAGCCTATATACTATGGAGGTCGGCTGGTATCCATAGGTTTTGACGACTTCGCTGTCGGGTGTTATAGACTTTTCCTTGTCGTGGGCCGGCCAATAAAGGCAAGCCCTCCGGTCGGCATGTTCACAGCGTACCCTTCTGGAGCCACCAGTCAGGTCGTTGCTGATCACGTGCCGATTACGGAACGCGAGAGGATGGCTAGTCCTCTCTCACCGGCGGCGGCACAAGTGCCCGTCGGCCCCTGCGTCAGCAGTGGGCCAACCCGCCCCTGGATCCCCCAGGACCCTACGGTGGCCTCCACCACTAACAGCATCGCTCATCCTGTCTCCTCTGAAAGCAGAGGAGTACGGAGAGCGATGTGTTCCCGCCACGTTGGGTATTGGCCGACGATCAATGCCAACCCCATGAAGGGGAAGCCATTGACCGCCGCCCAGGGTGTACCGGCCACTCCGATTCCGTTCCCCCCGGACTCCAGCGGGGTCGGAATCGGAATGACACTCGAGGAGGTTACCCAACACACACCCCCGTGCGGTAGGCCTTTGTAATTTTTTGGGCGAACACACGCTGAACCGCGTTCAACCTCTTCTTGATGTACTCTTTCCCGGCTGCCTCTGACCATGCGCAAGCTGCATAAAGTATGATAGGCTCTATTACTGCAGTGTAGATGGTCCGGATCACCTCGGGGTGAAGCCCCCAGGAGATCCGTGCAATCCGTGCCAGCATCTTATATATATTGACTGCCTTCTTGCATACGTTTTTTACGTGGCTGTTGAATGTTAGCTTCGCATCGATTGTGAGACCTAAAACTTTGATCTCTTGAGACAGGCCAATGTTACCTTTCAAATATTGTAAAATACGCTTAGCAGCTTTCCAGTGAGTATACGAGTGCGAATTATTAAATTGACTCAAATAACTCACAGCAAAAGAAATATCAGGTCTAGTATTGACCGATAAATACATAAGGCAACATATTAAGTTTTGATAAGGAACATTATTAATAGTCTCCTCATCAAGTGTATTTACATACACTTGATGAGGAGACTTACCAGGTTTAATGGGTGTTGCTACACTTTTGCAATCTTCCATATCAAAACGCCTAAGAGTCTCCAAAATATAACGCTTTTGATTGACTCTAATTTCACCTTTCTCTTCATCTGAAGTAATATGTAAACCTAGACAATAACATAAACTGCCTAAGTTCTTAACTCCGAAATATTTAGTTAAGCCTTTACGTAAACGTTCTACCTCCATAATATTATTATGAAAAATAATTAAATCGTCGACGTATACCGCAAGAATACTTTAAACATTATCATTTCGAAAAATATATACACAAGATTCAGATTTTAAGTTTTTATAACCTAAATCAATAAGTACGCGATGTAGCTTCTTATTCCAAGCTCTCGCAGCTTGTTTTAAACCATTTAGCAACTTATTCAGCTTGCATACTTTGAATTCCGACCCCTTGACTGCGAAACCCTCGGGTTATGTCATAAAGACACTTTCATCTAATTCCCCGTGAAGAAAAGCAGTATCTATATCAAGATTGTGCATTTTTATGTTCATATCAGCGGCTAAAGCAAAAAGTGATCTCAAAGATGAATTACGGACAACGGGGGAAAAAGGTTCCTCGTAATCAACACCGTAGCATTGACGAAAACCTTTCGCCACTAAACGAGCTTTATATCTACCTATTCTACCTTCAGAATCTCGTTTAATCTTAAATATCCACTTACACGGTATATCTTTTTGACCATTATTATCTACAAGAGTCCAAGTGGCATTACTCATAAGCGATTTATACTCATCCTTCATGGCAGCTATCCACATCTGTTTATCTGGCCTACTGATAGCATCTGAATACGATAAAGGTTCATCAGAAAAATCGTTTTCAACGTCTACAAAATTACAATAATTTACTTGTTTCCGTTTTCTCAACGAATACCTCTCAGACTCAGCACTAGTTGAAGGTTCAATACGATTGGGAACAGCAGATGGTTGCTCCACATCACCTATTACTGCATCTTCATACTCATGCTCACTAGAGTGTTCGTCGGAGTTAGGTTCGTCATCACGGCTATCAATAACCATTCTCCCCTCCGTGATCGGAACTGACTGATCTGACACCTGTAAATTATCAGACGTTAAAATGATGTTCTAACTATTCAATTCATCATTAACTGCAGTATTAGACAAACAGTCTTCTAAAAATACTACATCTCGACCCTTAACAACTTTTCTAATATTAGTAGGTTCTCTAAACCTCTACGAATGATTGTCAGGACCAAAGCCTACAAAGATATAAGGTTTAGCTTTTGGATCGAGCTTTCTACGTTCACAATCCGGAACATGTACATAAGCACGACAACCGAAAACACATAAATGCTTTAAATCAGGTTTAGTATTAAACCATTTTTCATACGGTGTAGAATTATTTAAGAACCTATGAGGACATCTATTTTTAAGATAAACGGCAGTGCGGATGGCCTCTTCCCAAAATGTCTTATGAAGACCAGACTCCTGAAGCATACACCTAGCTTTCTCTACTATAGAGTTCGTTCCGCGACTCCATTTGAGGAAGGACAATGAGGCACTGTAGTCTCATGAACTATACCTTGACTCTTCAGATAAGATGTAAACTCAGAGTTCACATACTCAGTCCCATTATCTGTTCTCAAACGTTTAATTTTTAGACCAGTTTGCCTTTCTAATTCAGTCTGAAATTTTAGATTTTACGAAATAACAAAATACAACTCTTGTTAAATCATCCACAAAAATAAGTAAATACTTGTTACCTTCTAACGAAGTAGTACTAAAAGGACCACAAAGATCAGAGTGAATCAATTCTAATTTGATTGAACTCTTCTTATATTTAATTGGTTTGAAGGGTTTTCGGAACTGTTTCCCTTCAACACAAGGTATACAGGCATCGTTGTTAATACTAGTATAATTAACACCAATAGCTTTACCTTTACGCAGTTCTTCTAGTCCAATTCGACATAGATGACCCAATCTGCGATGCCATAAGTCCAGAGAAGGCGCGGAGGAAACAAGAACATTTTCATTCTGCTGTTTCACCTCATAGTTATCTAACCTGTATAAACCATTACAAAAAGTCGCGTGGCCTAACTCATGCCCTGAAATTTTGACTTGATTGTGCTTATACAAAGAACAGCCCTTCTTATTAAAAACAACAGTAATTCCCTTATCAACAACTTTCTTGACAGATATCAAATTGGTGCTAAGGCTAGGTACATACAATACATCCTTAATAGATTTTATAGTAGACCTATTATTGCCCTGTAATAAAATTTCACCAACACCTGAGCATAACTTTCTATCGTTGTCAGCTAATATAATCTCCTTGTAATTATTTGTATTACGATAATTCGATAACCAGTCTTTATGACATGTGAGATGGGTAGAAGCTCCAGAATCAATGTAAAAATCCTCTTTATTCAAAGATGCGCTACATTCTAAAGCAAACAAAAGAGTTAAAGCATTTTTTGGCTTAGACTCCCCTTTCTTCGACTTTTTATTCTTCCTTAGAGGACATTGAGGGCGCTTGTGCCCGGGCTGGTTACAGTCATAACAAATGATCTTCTTCACCGAAGCGAAACCACTATTTTTGCTTGTAGAAGCCGTCGACGTCATCGCCGACTCTTTAGGCGCACGTTTTTCACTCTCATTCAACAGTTTGGACTTGACGAGATAAGTAGATATTTCTACATTCGAATTCTCTATAGCCATCACTAACGGATCAAAATCCTGTGTTAATCCACCTAGTAATCCATAGCAGCAACAGACGTATCATCGATTTGTTTACCGATGTCAGTAAGATCTTGAGCAGTACTGAGCACAGCAGTTATATATTCCTCAATAGATGGAAAATCCGAAAGATGGTATCTATATAACTTACGCTCTAGGCTTAGTTTCCTGCCAATACCTTTGTCATCGTAAACTCGGGATAAGGATTCCCAAACCTCACGTGCTAGTGCAGCTACGAACATGAGTAATAGCTCCGCCATCAAGAGTGAGACATATCTTGGTCATGGCTTTCATATCTTTAAATTTTCGTATTTCCTCTGAAGTGGTATCGGTAGACGGGTAACCGACGATGGAGTACCATAGTTCCTCATGCATAAGAAGCATCTTGGTTTTGAACTTCCATTGTGGATAGTCACTTCTACTATTAAGTGGACGAATACTACTAATAGTCATACCTCACGCAGGTGTGTTCATGGCTTTATCTCCATGAGACATGTCACAAATCCGAAAATCGATATTTTTACCAATAAACAATACTACGAATTATTGTCGTCTAAATAATATCAAAAAAACAAGGTAACAACAGTTTCTACGTGAAAATGCCCATAACCTATAGTAAACTATTAAATAAAATTATATTGTTACGCCTCATGAATTTTTTTTTAATAGAGTGACATATTAGAAGTAGAACAACCAAATTCAAACTCATACTATTACTTTTAAAATGTGCAATGATTACAAAGAAGGTTTTACCTACAACAAAAACTTTGCCCTTTTGGTAGCTTTTATTTAGCTCCACCTGTCCTGATGTTCGTCATCAAATCTTGCAATTTAAATTTGATCCACTTCCTGGTACCGATTCAGTTGAAATTTTGCATATATGTAAATTGCGTGACAATGCAATACTACGATGAAATGGTGCTGATCTGATGATGGACTTAGTAGGTGGCCATAGGAACTTCGCAATGGAACAACACAACCTCTTCAAGTTTGCGCTCGTTTAAGCGTCTTGACGAGAAGTTTGCCTTTTAATGGTAACCAGGGTCTGATGATGGAGCTGGAAGGTAGTCATAGAAACTATGTAATAAAACGACGCAACCCCATCGAGTATTGTATCGAGAGGCTCGTATGATTTTGAATTTTTAGTTCGTTTTATTAACAAAAACATAATAAAAGCTCATTTTTTAAAGTTTATTACTTAATTTTACTTGTTACAAGCTTTTATTTAACTTTGTTAGTTTTTTGGTTTTCACAAGCTTTCATTTTATGGGTGAAATCTTGATCGTCCATTAAGAACCAAATAAAATTATTAACAAGAATATTTTGAAATCAACACTACCCTTTTTTTTTGGGTTTTTTTACGTGCGGAAATCCCTTCGTATACCCCCCCGCCGGCCAGCGGGGGTGGTTATGTCGTGTATCAACTAAAACCGCATGGTGTCCTCCTCAAGTGTCCGTTACCGGGCACGCCGGGTAAGCCCTCGAAAGGATAACCCCAGGGTTGCCAACGTGCATAAAATAAAATTACGTGCATGAATATTATCTAATTTCAGAATCTTTCTCCTTGTCACATTTTATTTATTTCAATTAATTAACAAAACCACATTCTCAACACAGTCGAAGGTATTTTGAATATCCGTCCTCTATTTCGCCGTGACAATCCTCAGGGCAAAAATAGGAGCCATGGTCCCGTAACCGGGGCTTAAGCCATTTTACCATTCTGGTAGAGTACATTCTTCAGCCATTCACCTCTCAAGGTACTCGTCATTGTGTGATGAGTAGACGTGGTGTGACATAGTAGTGTTTAGCCTTTAGAGTACACATAAGCAAGCTTATGTAAACTCTAAGGTTTAATATAATAATTTTGACAAATTAATTCTTTCATTTTCTTTCTAGAGAAATGACCATTCCCATGAACCTTCCTGATTTCTTTCTCCATTTATTAGTCTGTTTTGGGAATCACCAACAATTTCTTTGATTCTTTATGTATTACGCCTCCATCAATTACATAATCTCTATAAGACTTTTCCTGGAGCCCCTCCTTAATTACTCTGAGACCATCGTCCTGATCTTGAGCTTGCCTAATATGCTGGTGCATGGAAGTTATAGTAGCTACATATGGATTCCGGCTGAGGGCATCTGTATGTTTCATCTTTTATCGCGCCCTATGCTCAACCTCGAAGTCATAGTCATTCAACACAAGAACCCATCTGGCAACCTTTGCACTGAGTTCTTTTTTCAAAAAGGTTTGCTGAAAAGCTTATTGCCGTACAAGTACTGTCGGAACTGTTTTATACCTTCATTTATCGCCAGAGCCTCTAATTCATAACTCGAATACCTTTTTTTTTTTTTTTTCGTGCGGAAATCCCTTCGGATACCCCCCCGCCGGCCAGCGGGGGCGGTTGTGTCGGGCTTGAACCGACTAAAACCGCACGCCCACTCTTTATGATGTGGCCCAAGTACTCGATTTCAGTTTGCATCAGCATGGCCTTCTTCCAATTGATTCTAAGCCCGTATTGTTCGGCTAGCTCCAGAACCTCTTTCAGTCACTGAAGCCTGTATTTCACTGTCAGCTGGAATAATAATGTCATCAATGAATATCATCATAGTTTTTTGGGCTATCAAACCCCTGAAAATAGTGTGTACAAATCTCGTGATGATGCGTGACAAATGCGGTGTATGGAATTGACTCCTCACTGACCGTTTAATGAAAAAACCCATTCTTCATGCCTGAGATAGCTTAATAATCATATCGTCGATAACCGGTAGAGGATATTCATCTTTCTCAATTTTGGCATTGAGTTGCCGATAATCAACACATACACGGGTTGCACCATCTTTCTTCTTCACCAATATCAGCGGGCTAGAGTATTCTGAAAAACATACCCTTATTATTCCGTCTTTCAACCATTTGTCAATTTGATTCTCTACAATACCCTGCTCAACTAGTCTCAATCTTCTGGGTCGCTGTGCTACAGGAGAATCATGCTTCAAAACTATTTTTAGCTCCAAAGGAGCCCCCCTTAACCTGAACTGGGTGATAAGCCTGTATGCACCGATCTGCTTCCCGCTTCACAAGTGGGTCATAGACATGTTCAAGCAAAGATTCAACTACAGCTGTAATGCAATTTACGTCAACTAACCAATCACCCTCGTCCTTAAATATCGACAAACTGCCTTCGTTCATAAGCACAGTCACATCCTTTAAAAACTCATGACCTATAATTATTTCATCGGGGTGCCCGGCAACGGACACTTGGGGAGGACACCGTGCGGTTTTAGTCGAGACACGACATAACCACCCCCGCTGGCTAGCAGGGGGGTATCCGAAGGGATTTCCGCAAGTAAAAAAAAAAAAAAAAAGACCGTTATAACTTTGTCCATCCACGTTAATCGTCGTCGTTATGCGTCCTAAAGATCGCACTTGTGTACGTCCAAGACCTGTCAATGTTAAACCGTCAACATTGAGGTCCACCTTGAATAATTTACCGCACAGTTCAGCAGAGATGAAGTTCACATCACTGCCCGAGTCTATTAAGGCACTAGAATTATGATTTTCTGCCACTATCACCGATTTCACAGGTTTATCGCTCTTATTATCGCTTTCAAAGTTTAGGTTTACCATCTGCTGGTTTGACACAACTGACATTGAAGTTCTAATGACATTTTCGTCGCTGTCATGGCCGCCTTCACACTCGCATCCGGTAGCCGGTGCCATCTTCTCAGCCGTTGGCCGTACGCTGCTTTACCGACGCGTCACGGCTGCCACCCGCACGGACTTGTTCTTGCCCTGTATTGGACGACGGCTTTATCGATTTAAAATCACCGCCAATCTGTGAACATTTTGTTCTTTTTTTTTTTCGTGCGGAAATCCCTTCGGATACAGCGGGGGCGGTTATGTCGGGCTTGAACCGACTAAAACCGCATGCCGTCTCCGGTCTACAGACGCCGGGGTGTAAGGTTGCCCATAGAGCATATCCCTCGATTGCACCGGAAGCACTTGAGGCCGTTCGGACATTGCGCCGACACATGATTGGTTTCTTCGCAATTGTAGCAATGCCGCGTGGATGCACCCGGGGATGATGATGCTTCTTTTTTTCAGGTATACCGGTCGCGCTATCCTGCTCGTATCCGCCTTCATCTCATACATGACTAACTTTTCCTTGAGCACACTGTATTGAGTTACTGTTGGCTCTTTTACCATACTCTTTCATGATCAACAAGTACTGGTAGTAGCTCTAATCTCTTCGTTTCTTTCTTGATGCCATCATCTCGTGCTTTTCTTTCGAATTGAGTGCCTCGGAAAATTCCTTTTGCAAGGCATTTTTTAATTCTTCGTATGTTCGAAATACCTTTTCGGATTTGAACCATAAGCCCGCCGTGCCACAAAGAGATCTGCGCGCAATAACCAGTTCCTGCTGCGCAGTCCATCCGAATATTACAGCGTTATCTTCGATATCCTGAGCCCATTTTGCTGATGAATGCGATTTATCTTCACCGCTAAACTGAGCAATACTACCTTCGTAAAAATTGTTAAAAATGGCCGTCGCCTGCGAAGACCACGTGCCGGCCTCACCTTTTCGAATGGTAACGTCGTCTTCTGGCATCGTCGTATAGGAATTACAACGGTGTAGGTACTAAGTCGTCTTTGTCTTTCGAGCGTGAAATAATCCACCATCGTCTTCGTAGTTGGATACGCCACGCCACGCCACGCCACGCCCAGTCACGTTCAAATTTTTTTTTCATCGTAAAATATCTTGATCGTCTTTACTTCTTTTCGTCTGACGATATCGCGGATGAGCGTCCAAAGTTTGTGTGATATCGGTCTTCACAAAAAAAAGCACCAAACTTTTCTGTAATTGTATATTCTCTCTGTAATCTTTTCCGTTGTCCTAATCAAATCCTCACATTCCGTTCTGTCAAACTCTAATTGACATATCAATTAATGCCTTTCGGATGAAAGGCATTAATTTTAATTGCTCACTCTTACGTTTCGTTCCCACATATATATAAAATATTTGTGTGTGTGTGTGTGTATGTGTGTGTGTGTGTGTGTGTTTGTATGTGTGTTGGTGAGGGTGAGCCTGTGTATATGCGAAGGTGGGCGTTAGTGTGATGTGTAGATATATTTGTATGTGTGTATGAATATGTGAGTGTGTTGCGTGTGTTAGAGCGCAGTACGATCTTGCTGAATGAATCAGTAGCCAGATAACTGGCCAGCAAGAAGAGTCACTATCTATATCAATATTTATCCTAATTAATAAAATGTAGAGGCAGCAAGTGCTCTACGCTAGGTCGCGCGTAGCTCTACTACTATGTCTAGCGTTTCTTGTTGCCACTAGTCAATCTTAACTAACTAAGCCTGCCCTTAACCCATTATTTACAAACTTAAACATAACATAACTTCACGCCTGTATCCCCGAAGGGGTAGGCAGAGGTGTATTAAACTTAAACGATATACTTTATGATATTGCCGGAAGTTTACGCGAATGTCACACATTGAAATAAAACTATTTTTAACGGATTCTATCGCGGTTTATTTGATGTTATTTTATATTATATGCTTTATATATATTTTGTTATTGGATCGTATTCAGAGAAACACTTCTTTCCACAGGATAAACATAGTACTTTATTTATTAGAAATTACAACAATAACTTTTACTTAGTGCAAGCCATGACAGGGGAGAGAAGACAGAGTTGCCAACTTACATGATATAAAAGTATACCAGCGTATAACATACTAATATTCTAACACGCCTCCTTACATTTATATTTTCACATCTAGTTATTTTACCAAATTCTTACTAGGCAACAGTCTGTTATCTTTTACTTAAACATAATATGTACTTATTCTTATAACTTCTATAATATTTATTTACTTATACTAGTACCTAGCTTACACACTCATTCCTTTGAAAACAGTATTTATCATTTTTTTTATATATTATCTTAAATATTAACAAAAATTAAATCAAAGTTATTTTTTTTTTTTTTAACAAACTTAAAATTTCTTATTTATTTATTCACTTTCTTATTTATCTACTAACTTATCTTTCTTATTTATTTAAGTTTAATATACTTATGCAATTTCATTCTAGTTTTAACATTTCTCTAAACTTAAGAAATTTTAATTTTCCCAAAGGTTTGGTAAGTATATCTGCAATATTTGAATCTGAGTTTATCTTTACAATTTCAATAACTTTATTTTTATAGTTTTCATGTACATAATGATATTGTACTTCTATATGTTTAGAGTTTTTAGTGAAGTTCCCATATTTAGCTATAGCAAGAGCTCCTGAGTTATCTTCATACATCTTAATAGGTTTACATATTTTAATGAACATATCACTAATGACATTTTTCAAGAAATTTATCTCAGTTACAGCCTCAGATAATGCAACATATTCTGCAAAGGTAGATGATTTATTTACACAAGTTTGTTTTCTAGATTTCCAATAAATTGGATTTCCAAACAATTCAATAACAAAACCTGTAGTTGACTTCCTATCTGTACTATCTCCTGCCCAATAGGCATCTACATAACAAATTACAATATTATCAGTATTAAGACTCTGTTGGTAAGTTAGTTTTAAATCTTTTGTTAGATACAAATATTTTAGAACTCTCAAAGCATATTTAAAATGTGTTTCATCATAACAATTCTGAAATCTGCTTAAATAATTCACACTGTAAGTTATGTCTGGTCTAGTACCATGACTGATATTGAAGAGTGCACCTATCAAGTTTCTATATTTAACATCTTCATTTATATCACATTTACTCAGTTTCAAGTTAGGTTCCATAGGTGTCTTATACAATTTTGCATTTTTAATATTATATTTTTCAGCTAGAGACATTATGTAGTTTTTCTGACACAATGTTAAGATATTTGTAGAGTTATCATAATTATATTCAATATTAATACCAATGTAGCTTTTTACTTTATTTAAATCCTTCATTTTAAATTTAGTATGCAATTGTGTCTTTATATTATTAATAATGTTAATATCTCTACAACAAATTAATAAATCGTCAACAAATAAAAGTATATAAACTGTTACATTGTTCTCTCTTTTTACATAAAGACAATAATCATACTTACTTCTATCAAAACCAAGATTCTTAATAAAATCGTTAAAACACTCATACCAAGCTCTAGGGCTTTCTTTTAATCCATACAAAGCTTTATTTAACTTGTAAACTTTATTAGAAAAATCATTATAACCTTCTGGTTGTTTTACATAAACTTCTGATACTACTTTACCATTCAAAAAAGCTGTTTCCACATCCATCTGATGAATGTGTAGACTGAACTGACAAAAATAAGATAACAACAATTTTAATGTTTGCATTTTGGCAACAGGTGAGTATGTATCATCAATATTATCCCTTTGCTGAAAACCTTTAACTACAAACGAGCTTTAAAAATGTTACCTGGTTTTCTTTTGTAAACCCACTTCACATCTAGAATCTCTTTGCCCTCTGGTCTACTCACAAGGTTCCATGTATTTTTTTTAACTAGGCTGCTCATCTCACAGTCCATTGCATCTTTCCATTGATTGGCCTCATCACATTGCAATGCCTCCTGAAATGTACCTGGAATCGTAGCATTACAAAAATTTGCACAAATACAGTAATATCCGAATTCTTCATCAAATCTGATTGGACGTCTGATTGGTCTCTTTGCTCTTCCTTGATCTTTATCATCATTCATCGAGTTTTCATCAAAACTTGGTTTTATTAATTGAGTCTTTTCCCGTAAGTTATTTTCTATTATTTCCTTTTCTTCTTCGTGTCTTTCTTCCTCTGAATCTGTATCTTCATTGTTAGTCATAAACTTGACATCTTCTTCTATAATATCAACATGTCTGGCAACTATTATTCTATCATTTAGCGGTACTATGTAGCCAACTTCAACATATCCAAGTAATATTCCTAATTCTGCCTTTTTATCCCATTTTGATCTTCTTTTTGCTTCTGGTATTCTCACGTAAATTTTACTTCCATATAATTTCAATTGTTCTATTGATGGTTTCTTATTGAAGAATATTTCATAGAGTGTTTTCCTTACTATAGTATTTGCCAAACTTCTATTTTTTAAATAAGCTGCTGTTTTAATTACTTCTGGCCAATAGCATTTATTTACTCTTGCTTCTGCTAGTAGACATCTAGCCATATCCATTATAGTCCTGTTATATCTCTCTGCAGTTCCGTTTAACTCATGTACATATGCCGGGCATGCCTTTATCATTATTCCCTTTTCTCTTGCAAAACTATACATCTTACTGTTCATATATTCTTTACCATTGTCACATCTTACTTTTTTTACCATTTTTCCAGTTAAATTTTGAACTGTATTTACATATTCTATAAAACAATCTGCAACTTGCTCTTTAGACTTGGTGCAATAAACTTTTGTTAATTTGCTGTAATCATCTATGAAGGTCAGAAAGTATTTTTCACCACCATATCCTGTTGTATTATGTGGTCCATTTACATCTGTATGCACAATCTCTAAAATATCTTCAGCTCTTCTTCTATTGTTTTTAAAAGGTAAGTTATGCATCTTGTTCTCTATACATATAGCACACTTCATATACTCTGTTTCAATTTCTTTAGGTATTCCTTCCAGTAACTGTTCCTTACATAAAATTTCTAGATATTTGAAATTTACATGTCCAAGTGTACGGTGTAATTTCTCCTTTACTGTCAATTTATTTTCACTTATATTTGCTTGTACTTTACTTTGTGTGTCTATGTAGCTGATCAATTTATATAGGCTCTCTTCCTTTTGAGCTATTGCTATTACTTTTCTATTTGAATCATAAATTTTTGCCCATTGTCCTTTTGATATTACTGTGTTTTTATTATCTGTGATCCTTGCATAACTCAATAAATTTGCCTTCATATCTTTTACAAAGAATACATTTCTTACTGTTATATACGATTTGGAGCCATATACAAGAAAATGCATTTTGATGTCACCAACCTTTGTGGCTTCCAGCATCCGTCCATCGCCAACTTTCACTTGTACTGGTTTCTTCAATATGACTGCCTTTCCAAAATACTCGTCGCTGTTGATTATGTGGTCTGTGCATCCACTGTCTAATAACCATGTAATTTGGTTCTTATTTTCACTCACACTTGATGTCATGTTACTTTGAATAACTGAAGTTTGGAAAACATTTTGTTCATTCTGTGTATTTGATGCACTATGATCAGTGTTTCTACCTCGACCACGATTATTAAATCCACGACCACGTCCCCGATGAGTTGAATGACCTCTTCCTCTATTATTATAATTTGTATTTCTATTTTGCTGTCCTCGATTGTACCAACAGTTGCGTTTCACATGACCTGGTTTTCCACAAATGAAACATAAAGAGTTAGAGGCTGACTTTGTTTCTATCTTAAAGGCATTGGATTTGCCTGGAACTTCTGAGTTTTCTTGTGATTTTTGTGCCAAATATTTTATTTTAATTTTATTTGTTAGATATTCCACAGTTCTTTCCTCTTTTGGCAACACATCCAATAAGTATCCAATGTGACTGTATTCACTGGGCAGTGCTCGTAACATATAGTTCAGCTTCTCATTTTCTGATATAGTGGCACCTGCCTGTTTAAGCTCGTTTACTGATCTTTCAAAATCATCAAAAAAGGAGTCTAGTTCTTGATAGCTTTTCAACTTTAGATTTTCAAGATTGTTTCGGTAAACTATTTGCAAAGACGTTTAGCCTTTTATGTACATAGAATCAAATTTACAAATTATATCGTATGCCGTTTCACACTCTGATATATATTCTAATTGCTTATTCGTTATTGCCCCGTAAATGTAGTTAGTTGCTTGCACATCTCTGTCTGTCCATTTTTCTTTGTCATCGGTGCTTAAGATTTTTCACGTAATAACATCTTGACACTTTTTGTATTGCAGAAATTTTGTTAGTCTTATTTTCCAATTTGCGTATTCTTTTCCGTCAAAAATGGGAATAACAATTTGTTGATTACGCTCCATTTTATATTTTCAGGCGCCCATTCGGTATTTTACCCAAACCTTTTTTTAATCCTGCGATAGTTTAACAATCTTGTTATATATTTGATAAACCACGCTCTGCTACCATATTTTGTTATTGGATCGTATTCAGAGAAACACTTATTTCCACAGGATAAACATATTACTTTATATATTAGAAATTACAACAATAACTTTTACTTAGTGCAAGCCATGACAGGGGAGAGAAGACAGAGTTGCCAACTTACAAAATATAAAAATATACCAGCGCATAACATACTAATATTCTAACAATATACTTTAGTCGCTGTGGCGACGTTCGTAGTAAAAAAATAAAAAAAACTGTTATATGTTGATTTTCGTAGAGCTACCCCAGGTATTTCATTGGGGGTACAGTTTGTCGAGCCCTTTCCAGTGATACCAAATACGGGGTAACAGCCTCAACTGGTTTGGAGATAGCTTGGGTTCAATGTTCCGTTGTGGCTGGCAGCAGCGGGTATGGTAAGCAGCAATAACGAAACGTAGTAGTATTAAATTCACCACGATCCAAAATATTTCAGTTGTCGAATTCAAATTCGTTACGTCAGTTGAAATTGACACTTATCAAATAGATACTTGATGCTGTCAAATGATCCTGACAGTGTCAATCATTCTTGAGTGGAGGGTCTTCGACGTTAAATAATTGGGTGACACCGTTCTTGAGTACCATGTGGAAATAAAGTTCAGACTTATCTTTGATGATTTCTGATACTTGCAGATGAAGCGAGGCGTAAATAACAATAACACAAGTTCCTCGTTTGGTAAACTTCTTTTAACTTTTAACTGGGTATATGTAGGATTTCTATATTTAATACAAAGCGCAAAATTAGAGTACTGTAGCGTCCGGGGCTTGGACGCCACAATACCTCGTGTAGATAATAAGACAAACACTGAGGAAGAAGTTTAAATGGGCATTTATTATATCATCAAAGCTTCCTAAATCGGGTTTAGGGAGGTTTTTACGCGTATACTTTTATTTTACTGCGAACTAGGGAATCGCGAATTCCGCTCAAGGACTGAGCCTAAATATTTATTGCACTAATATCTTCTCTTCGGCCGGCGGACCCGGGCGGCGCGTCTAGTCGCCCGCTGTCAGCCGCCCAGCCGAATTCAGCTCCACGCCGCAATTGTTTTTTCTTCCCTAAGCTAATTTGAAACCCAAAGTATTTATTTTTAAACTCTGACACATGACGGCCAGGAAACGAACCGTAGTGTGTGGGATGAGGTCCGAACACTACAGCAGCTACGCCCAAGGCCTCATGTGACAGCCTGACTCCCTAGACATTCTAAATCTGGGACACAAAAAAAAAAAATTATGCGAATTGTCCCTTACAATGGGAATAACGAAGCAATCTTTGTAATAATTAGTAAACGATAGTAGAATTTCAAATTATAGCAATTAAACTGTAATAAATACTGAAAAACACGAACAAAGAAAAATTGCTTCATTCTTGGCCAGGCAAAAAACCCAGGTTAAAAGAAACCTGACCACAATCAGCCTCATCAAAGAAAAGTTATTGGTATCACTTGCCGATACATTTTAAGGTTTGCCCTGAAAGGACTTAGTAACACAGTACTTTTAAGACCTACCTAACTAAAAAGAAAGATGACATAAAATTATTTATGTCGCCTACACATTACTAAATTATTTTTTTAAAACAACATTAAAGAGAAAGAACTTACTCTATAAAGAAAAGTCTGATCGAAAACTAACTTTCAATCATCGTCGGCGCTTATGTCCAGAACGATTTGACTCTCTTACAAAGTTTAGATCATAACTCTCAATATTGTACAAAAAATAATTGTCTAACTCCTACGCTAGAACATCACGAACATAAAAAACAAAACAAATCTATTTATCTTCAGCAGCGCAGCAATATGAAATAAACAGAGAACACATATTAATAATAAAATACTACTAGTTACTAGTTACGCTAGTACGTAATGCGGTTTTAGTCGGTTCAAGACAACACGTTATTCACTACGTGAATTATAATTCTACTAAGACTTATAGTCCTTATTGGCCCTATTGACCCGCAGGCAACTATCAATGCTCTTGAAACATTCTGGAACAAGCCACCATCATAGCCATCTTCTCGTTGAGCACATAATATTACATAAAAGCACATAAAAGCAAAATAGACAACGATACTGATAAATGCGTCGCTCCAATTGTCGCACGACGTCTTTCTTCAAACGGTACGGGATCGATCCATCCACTGCCAACTGCAAAATGTTGGCGTTTCCGACTTCTGCGGAAACTAGCGCTTCACCAGCTGTAGCAACCACTAGCTCCTGTGGCAACCAGCACCTCTACCAGTTGTATGGAAACCGGCGTTCCTCCACACCAATTGTAGCTGTAGCAACCACCAGCTGTATGGACCGCAGCGACTCCACCAGTTGTAGCTGTAGCAACCACCAGCTGTATGGACCGCAGCGCCTCCACCAGTTGTAGCGTCCGGAGCTTGGACGCCACAATACCTCGTGTAGATAATAAGACAAACACTGAGGAAGAAGTTTAAATGGGCATTTATTATATCATCAAAGCTTCCTAAATCGGGTTTAGGGAGGTTTTTACGCGTATACTTTTATTTTACTGCGAACTAGGGAATCGCGAATTCCGCTCAAGGACTGAGCCTTAATATTTATTGCACTAATATCTTCTCTTCGGCCGGCGGACCCGGGCGGCGCGTCTAGTCGCCCGCTGTCAGCCGCCCAGCCGAATTCAGCTCCACGCCGCAATTGTTTTTTCTTCCCTAAGCTAATTTGAAACACAAAGTATTTATTTTTAAACTCTGACACATGACGGCCAGGAAACGAACCGTAGTGTGTGGGACGAGGTCCGAACACTACAGTACCCACTGCATAGTGGCAGGGTTGCCAGTCCTCTTATGCACTCTTTGGTAATGTTACCAATAGAGTAATTTACGAGAATAACTACCGAAGAATACCAAACATATAACTGCCGCACTACTGAATAATCCGTATGTCGTGCAAGTCTTAATTAACATAGATATTACAAACCGAGTATACACAGACTTGTGATTTTGAGACTTGTGATTGAATGAATAACAATAGTATTAAAATAAGACAACTACTCACGCCTGGTTCAAAATGGAAATATCATTTTATGTAAAGAACTAGCTGACCCGGCAGACTTCGTACTGCCTCAATCGATAACAACTTCCATATTTATTCACCTTTTAAACCTTCTCTGGACCTCCACAAATAATTCAAGACCAAAATATTAGCCAAATCGGTCCTGCCGTTCTCGAGTTTTAGCGAGACTAACGAACAGCAATTCATTTTTATATATAAAGATAAACTCATAGCACTCGGCGCATTGCCAATTAGCAAGATGATCATTTATACGGCTGAGTTGTAGTAATAACATACATGTCACACATAACTGCTAAGAGATACCGTTGCAGTTGTATGTGTGACAAGATTGACTACGACGATTGAATTGGTGTTATTGTGGGTATTGTCAAAAGATACGATTTTAGATTGACATGGTCATTTACATTAAAATTAGAATTATAAACGGGATATTTACCATGTTTAGTATCTTTTTCGAGAATCCGATATTTCGGCACTGTTACAAGTACTTGTAACAGTACTTGTAACAGTGCCGAAATATCGGATTCTCTAAAAAGATACTAAACATGGTAAATATCCCGTTTATAATTCTAATTTTAATTGTCAAAGATTTTTTTGAAATGGTATCAGCTTAATAATTTAGTTTTTCAGCGATCATGCGCAAGCACTCGCGGCAGTCCCAATACCATAATCGGAACGCTGGCTGGTGGTAGGGACTCTTGACATTTTCTTTTCACGAAAAATTTATATGAAATCCGTTAAATTTTACTGAATCTGATTTCTGAATGAGCGTAAGCTAGGACTGAAAGCCTTTTCATATGGAAAAACAATTGAATTGTTTTATTGTTTTACATTTTAATTGTATATTTTTAAATAAAGAATCTAAAAAGAAGAAGAAATAATATGTGTGTATAATATTAGTGTCTTTAGTTATACTTCTATCTTACAAAATTACAGTGTCGGTACTACGTGCGGAGACTTTGTACCTAGCTGACTTTAAAACGACTTAGGTCAATATTGTCTAACACATCATAATAGAGAGAAATGCGTCAGTAGTTTATATAGAGTCTGATTTAGGTACATTAACGCTCTAGTTAGACTTCTTGGCCTTGACAGATTATTATGGGTATGGTTCGTAGATGAAGAGTAATAATTTATTCAAACTTGCTCTCAAGGGTAACGAAATATATATATTGTTTGTGTTATTGACTTGAATTTCTATTTAATTTGCAATAAAAAGCCTTAGGTAAAGAGAACAACATTTATCTCAACCATGAAAAAAAGTAACACACCATAAGTTAAAAAGTAGGTACATTAGTATAAGTTTATAATAGAAAACACTGCATTTAAAAACTGGTAACGCCATCTACGTGGTAAAGGCGTAAACATTCCGCTCACCAAGAACCTTGTTCTTCACCTACGCCGCCCACCATGCATGGCGCAGGACATCCGTGGACTTCAGGTTGACTTGGGCAACAAAACTATCTTGGATAAAGGACGTTTTAACGTAGTCTCCTTGCATTTCAAATGTACCACACGGATTTCGCCGTCAGGCCCTGCATGCAAATGAGTGATACGAGCCATTAGCCATTTAGCGGGGGGTAACTGATCGTTCCTTACAATAACTACATCGCCAATCTCCGGGGTAGCCGTCTTTGTTTGCCATTTATGTATTTGTTGGACGGTATGTAAATATTCATTTGACCAGCGCCTCCAGAAGCTGGCCATCATACGCTGGAGTAATTTCCAGCGATTGAGTGGGCTGATAGATTCTTGATCGTCATATTTTTCTGGGATAGTTATCAATGCTTCTCCAAACAAAAAGTGTGAGGGAGTGAGTGGCGCTAAATCACCTGGATGGTCTGTCAACTACCCAAGGGCCTCGAATTTAGGCAGGCCTCAATTTGACAAAGTAAAGTGCTCATTTCTTCAAATGTTAGAGTAGAACTGCCTATTGTTTTTGTCAGATGTGTTTTCACGGACTTGATACCCGCTTCCCAAAGACCACCAAAGTTAGGTGCCTTAGGTGGAATGAAATGCCACTTCGTGACATCATGACATAGCAATTCTACCACTTGTTTAAGTACTCCCTGCATACTTGCATTCAGCATAAGCGATAGTTCTTTAGCCGCGCCGACAAAGTTGAGGCCGTTGTCGCTCCACAGATCAGTACATTGACCACATCTTGCCACAAATCTTCGGAAAGCAGCTAGGAAGTCTTGAGTGGTTAGATCGCTAACCACTTCAAGGTGTATGGCCCGAGTTACCATACAAACAAAAAGACAGATACATCCCTTATAGGACCTTTGTCCTCTTCCCTTTGATGTACGTAATTGAATAGGTCCAGCAAAATCGACACCGCTTGCTTTGAAAGGTCTGTTGGGAGTGACACGTTCTTTTGGTAACTGATCAATTAGAGGTTGAACAGTGGCGGCTCTATACCTGGTAATAATAAATAATAATAAGCCTTTATTTATTTCACAGCAATAAAGTTACATTGTCAATCAAAAACAAACTTATTCATTTTTTATTTTTGAATAGTTTTTATTTTTATTTTTTTTATTACTGTGAATCCCTTCTCGGGTGAAGGCCTCCTCCATTCCCCTCCAAGCTTCGCGGTCTCTTCCCTTCCATATCCACCCAGGTCCTGCTACCTGGATAATGTCGTCGGTCCATCGTTGGATAGGCCGATCAACATTCCTTTTTCCATCTGGCCCTTTCCACTTTGTTGTTTTCACAGTCCATCTTTCATCATTCATTCGCGCGACGTGTCCTGCCCATTGCCATTTCATTTTTAAAGCGTGTTTGAGTGCATCAGTTACTTTTGTTCTACTTCCCAAGCCGGCTGGTCACCGTGGGGGATTAGACCAATACCCTCTACCCTCTATACCTGGTACATACGATAAATTCTCTAAAGCATCTTTTTGCCAACGGTTTTAGTCCAATAATCCAGTAGCGCGAGCGAAGATAATTGATTATGCCTGTTAACCCACTATATAACAATCTTATATGTGCATCTTTGACTAGCAACAAGGCAATGTGTGTATTATTTGATATAATAATGGGATGTTTGTATTCCTGTGGTATGTTAGCGGCTTGCAAGCGTCCTCCTACTTGCAATATTCCAGTGCTGGCAATATAAGGATTCAGTGAGATCAATTTGCTTCTTTTATTTATCTTTCCCTTTTCCTTTAAATTCTTGATTTCTTCTCTAAAGTATTTTTGTTGTGTAATCTTTACGCAAGTGTCTAATGTTTCCTTTAATTCACTACAAGTTAGGTACGTTGCATTGCTTTCTCTTGTTTCCTCTTTCCCCTTTAAACGAAAAAATCTTCGACAATATGTAAGTACTCTTGTCATTTTGGATAGTGTTGAAAACCTTTCAAGAATAGAAACCTCTTCTTCTTCATAATGAAATGTTGCCACTTGTACCTTTTTCTCTTCCAAATGTGTGTCTAATATTGTTTCTCTACTTCTAATAGTTTCTATGGTACTCAGCCATTGTGGTCCTGTAGGCCTTGTGAAGGTAATTCCGATGGGTCTATCCCGCGCGAGGCGATATCGACAGGGTTATCTGATGATACAACGTGACTCCATCTACCAGGTTCTAATTGGTTTTGTATTTCGGTTACACGATTCGCCACAAATGTTTGCCATCGTATAGATGGGTACTGAATCCATGCCAAAACTACCATTGAATCGGTATAAGCATAGATACGATCGGTAGGTATTTTCAAGATGTGAGCTGCTTCTGAAAGTAATTTAGCAAATATCACCGCCGCACATAATTCTAGACGAGGAATCGATATTTGTTTTAATGGTGCCACCTTGGTTTTGCTTTACTAACAGGGAAACGTAAACATGGTTGTCTTGGATCACACGTATATAGGTTACTGCAGCGTAGGCAGTGGTGGAAGCATCTGCAAACCCATGAAGTTCAACATGATCATTGTTCGGGTGAGCTTATGTCCATCGTTGAATTTCCACTTTTTCAAGTGCTGGTATTTGGTTTCGAAACGATAACCATTCCTCTAATACATTTCTTGGTAGTTCATCATCCCAGTCAGCTGCTGATAACCATAATTTTTGTAAAAACATCTTGGCCTTAACAATGGTTGGCGCTAACCAACCAAAAGGGTCAAATAGTTGAGCTACTTCGCCTAAGACCTAGTGATTGGAAATTTGATGTCGGACTGGTTAATCGAAAATTTGAATTTATCGTGGACTCGATCCCAGGATAAGCCAAGTGTTTTTATAACGGCGTCACGTTTTATTTCAAATGGTTGAATATAACGTTTATTATGGGCAATATTTTCTAAAAAAGGATCTGGATTGCTGGACCACTTTTGCAGTTCAAAGCCAGCACTACCCAATAATTGAGAAACTTGTTTATATATTTCTAGTATTTGACACTGGTCTGGCGCGCCCGCAAGAATATCATCCATATAACAGCAATTCTTCACAATTTCAGCCGCCAATGGATATGATGATTCGTCTTCTGCAACTTGAAGTAAAGTACGAACCGCAAGAAAGGGAGCGGCAGAAGTGCCAAATGTAACCGTCAGTAATTTATACGACTTATGGTGATCATTAGGATCATCTCTCCATAAAATTCTTTGGTAATCTATATGTTTGTCCGTCACTAAAATTTGTCGATACATTTTTACAATATCGCTCACTAATACAAATTTGTGTTGTCTCCATTCCATGATCAGGGTGCGTAAATTCTTTTGTAAAGTAGGTCCCACCAATAGGGTATCATTTAAAGAATATCCCTTAGACCCCTTTGCTGAAGCGTCAAACACGGTTCGCACTTTGGTGGTATCTTTATCGACTCTTATTACGGCATGATGTGGTAAATAAACTACATCTGTTGTTTCTTCTTCAGCTAATTTCATATGTTGAAGAGTTAAATATTCTTGCATGACCCTTGTATATTCTACCTTTAATTCGGGTTCCCTTTCAAATTTCCTTTCTAATTGTAATAGGCGCGAGACTGCTACTTCTTTTGTTTTACCAATTTTCTCAATGGGCGATTCCTTGTCATTTATAAAGGGTAAGTTCACTTGATATCTGCCTGATTCTGTCCTTATAGTTGTTTTTTTGTAAATTTCTTCACATTTTTCTTCTTCTTTAGACAACTTCCTTTTGCAACAAGTTGTTTCATTTTCAATTTCCCAAAATTTTTTTTACGGATCACTCTCATTTAGATTTGTATGCATGTTAATTTTACGGTTTTCGGTTTCAGATTTCAAAGTCCGTATCCCGCCAGACAATATCCAGCCCAGGTGAGTATTTTGCGCTATGAAACCTAGTGGATTCTTCAGTAATCCATCTTTTATGATTACAGCGAATACATCAGCTCCTAATAAAATATGGATCTTGTGTGGATTGTTATATTCGGGGTCGGCAAGGTCTCCAGTTTGAATTTCTGGCCAATTTTGTGATTTTATTGGTTGTGAAGGTAAATAATTTGTAATTTTCTTCAATACGTAGGCCTTGACAGGTATATTAAATATATTGATTTAAACTTACACGATTTTCACACATAATTATTGTTTATACGGGACTTAATCGCGTTAATAAATATATAATGGTATATATTTACCTCGACGTTTCGGACGCGATGGGTAGCCCAGTGGCACCGGTCATGGCTAATATCTGGATGGAACATTTCGAAGCCAGCTTAGATCTGCAACCATGGGCAGTGAAGTTCTGGAAGAGATATGTGGACGATGTTTTCTGCATTCTTAAAGGCGGCAAGCAGGAGGTCGAGCAGTTACTGGGACATCTGAATTCAATTCATCCTAAAATCAAGTTCACGTATGAATTGGAATCGGACAGAAGCTTACCTTTCCTGGATGTGAGGGTGACATGTCGGACTGATGGATCCCTAACGCACACAGTCTACAGGAAACCAACGCACACCGACAGGTATCTGAACGCTCTATCTCACCACCACCCTCGCCATCTACAGTCTGTCGTGAATTCACTGCTGAACAGAGCACGGGACCTTTGTGACGTGGAATTCTTGGAGAGCGAGCTGTCCCACGTACAAAGGGTCCTTAGGTGGAACGGCTACAAGGTGAACGGCCGAAAATCCAGACGGAAAGGGAAGGAAAGACATCCGGACGCTCAAAGACAACCAGCGTTCATGCCGTACGTGAAAGGGGTAACGGATAAAGTTGGGACAGTACTAGAAAAGTACTCCATAAAAACCATTTTTACGCCGTTTTCCAAGATCGGTGGGCATGTAAGGTCACCCAAGGACGTAATTCCTTTTCAATCACCGGGCGTGTACAAGATTGATTGCAGTTGCGGGAGTTCGTACATTGGACAAACGAAGCGTACAATAGCTGAAAGAGTCAAAGAACATATCGCAGCTGTGAAAACTCGTCAGGTGAACAAGTCTGCCATAGCCGAACATTTACTAGAATCAGGACCAAACCACTGGATTGAGCTCCATAATCCCAAAATCCTCTCCCGTGAACGTCACTACTACAGTAGAATTGTACGTGAAGCGGTGGAAATCAGAAAACATAAAAATTTCAACCGGGGGGACGGTTTTAAGCTTTCATCTTCGTGGAATCCAGTCATCAGTAAATGTACATCACATAAAAATATGCGTTCAGAATCCGCTGATATCGTGAGTGTTGTGTGTCGGACAAATGATCGAAACGATGGTCACCCTATGAATATATCAGACCAAGTGCGGGTAGTTCGAAATACTCGCACGACTCGCAGGCGGTGATGCTCCAATTCTTCAGTCCTACTCGCGACCATGGGCGCAACATCGCGTCCGAAACGTCGAGGTAAATATATACCATTATATATTTATTAACGCGATTAAGTCCCGTATAAACAATAATTATAGGTATATTAAAGCTTGCATTGCATCTTGAGTTGAATTGAACTTCAACCATATACTTGGTGTGAATTGGATTTCCTGCACTTAACCCGGAGACCCATCCGCAGATTTTTTCTAGTTTCAGACCCAATTCCTGAACAAGTTCTTCGGTGACAAATGAGGCTTGTGAGCCTTGATCAATGAGTGCACGGTAGACATATGTTGTTTTATTTCTTGAGACCATATTCACCAGTGCCGTCGCCAAAAGAATTTGGCCAAATTGATTTATGTGATGTGTTGTTGTAAGTTCTGGTTGTTTCCCTTGCCCTGGTTCCTGATTTGCGCTGTTATCCGAGTGGAGCAGGGAGTGATGTTTTTTGTGACAGATATGACAAGTTGTGTTTCGGAGGCACTTGGCTACCAAGTGGTTTGGAGCCAGACAATTAAAACACAAGTTGTTGGTTTGTACAAATTCGTATCTCTGATTAAGTGCTTGGTTTGCAAATTTCTTGCACTGGTACAGATAATGTTCCTCCTTACAATATGCACAGACTGTTGAGCTCGGTAGTGACGAAGTGTTGTGGAATTTCTTGACTTTGGACACCTTAGTGGAGTCTTCACTCATCTCTATCGATCTAAATCTAGCATATAAAAAAATCTTCAACTGTTTGAACGTTGTTAAGTCGTCATTAAGTGAGGTTTCTTGTTCCCATAATCTCTTACTCTCTGCATCTAGTTTGTCCACAGTCATAAAAGATATAATAGCCTCCCAGGAATCAGTTGGCAAACCAAGGTTATTTAAAGTGCTCAAACACTCCACTGTCGAATCTAACAACTGTTTGATACTAAGTGCCGATTCTGTATGTAATAGTTTTATCCCAAAAAGCCTTTTAAAAACACTCTTGGCGATGTATCGCTTGTTATTGTAACGTTCGTGTAGAATGTCCCACGCTAAAGTATAGTTTTGACTCGTAATTTGCATGCTTCGTAATAATATTTCTGCTTCGCCATGTAAACTTAATTTTAAATAGTGTAATTTCTGCACATCGTCTAATTCCCCATTGTTGTGAACGACTGATATGAACAAATCTTTAAATGATAACCAGTCTGTATAACTTCCCGAAAAGGTAGGTAGCTGAATAGTAGGTAATTTAATTTCCGTCTTCGATGACTTTTCTGCTGGCCTAGGGAGTGGAGTACATGACTGAATTTTGGCTTTCAAATCACCTTTATAACCCATATAAATCTCTTCGCATTCATTGTACATATCATCTGAAAAATATGATTGTGCTGCCCGTTCCTCTATAGCTACATCCGATATAAGATGTTCATGCGAGGTCTTAAAACTGTTCCAAGCCCTTTCTAAATTTTCCAAACGAGTTTCTAAGTAAGTTACAGTTATTCTATCTTTCGGAGCCTTTTTGTAATTAATTTGAGCCTTTTGGATTTGCTCAAATCGTTCTTCCTGAAGTTGTAGGACTTGTTGCATATTCGCCATAATAACCCAAGCTATTTTTTCTACGTGCCTAATGTAACTTGAAATATCCCTATATTAGGTATGGAATAAAATGTTCACAGTGTTCGTACAGAAAAGTTCAAAGTCCGCCTCTAAATGTATGAAATGTTCAAAGTTTGTTATAATAACTACACTTATTGTGTGTGTATGTGTTACTTATTAGTATAACTCACGGTTACCAAGTCCCAAAGTTCAACGCACAAACACTAAAACAATAGTTCAGCACTTATGTTTTAAATAATAATTTTTTAGTGGAATGCACTCGCGACGATAATATACAGGTATCTTATATATATTCGGCTACGCTATTGAAACGCACTCGCGACGATATAATCTGCTGGTATTAGGTATATTTGGCTACGAAGGACCAATTTGTTTGTGTTATTGACTTGAATTTCGATTTAATTTGCAAGAAAAAGCCTTAGGTAAAGAGAACAACATTTATCTCAACCATGAAAAAAAGTAACACACCATAAGTTAAAAAGTAGGTACATTAGTATAAGTTTATAATAGAAAACACTGCATTTAAAAACTGGTAACGCCATCTATGTGGTGAAGGCGTAAACATATATTATTATTACTTATTATTTGGTTGAAGCATAGTCCAGACTGTTGCGTGACGGTCAATAAAGTGATTCTCACAATTAAAAGTGTATTAAAAAAATCCGTTCCCGCAGGGGGAACGCACAGGTAGATTTCGTTAAGCAATTAATATTATTTTATATAGAGAACTACGGACTTTAAACAGTTTAATTTTTTTTTCTCGAAAACGGTAACTTTTAACGAAAAACATTTCAGACATTTATTTTAGACTTAAAAATGGCCTATCGATTAAAAATGTTTCCGACGGCAAGAATGTTCACCGGTTAGAAGTTATGATTTTTTTCCCGAAAAATTTTGGTTTTTCCCCCCTCCACTTTTAGTCAAAGTTTTAATCTTATAGCTTTATAATTAAAAGTTGTTGGTATTCATGTATACTATGGGATAAAATTAGAACGGTTCGAATATCTTTCATGGACCGTGAAATTTTGAGGAAAAACTGATTTCACAAAAAGTGAGGCCCTACCGTCCCCTTGGACCGGATTCCACCCGTTCACGAACTTAAACTAAGTTTACACCCAAGCAATTTTTGACCACAGTTTGAAAGCGATCGGGGCAAAAATGCGACCGTGAGAGTGCCGCAAATTTTGGGAAGTGGAACCATACATACATATATATATACATATAAACTTTTTGACCAGTGGTCATTTCGGGCTCAGGGGGTCATAACTAGACCTCCTATGAAGAATTTTTTTTTTAATTCGACAGTAGTCAAGAAACCAATAGGTAGATCGATTTCATCGAAATCTACCTAAAAAAGAATTTCAAAGTCGATCGGGGAAGTACAATTCTTACATCTCTCTTATTGATGTGAAATAGAAGAATGCTTCATTATGGCTTATGAGAGTGCCTTTTTTGTAATTATTTTCCCTCCTACTTTCTGTCTTTTTTTTAAATACGGAATTCCCCCCTGGTGACCCTTGCCGGCCAGCGAGGGTGGTTATGTCGGATTGGAACCGACTAAAACTACACCCCGTCTCGAGTCTTCAGACACCGGCGTGAAAGGTGGCCCATAAGGCATTTCCTTCGCACCCCGGCTGACCCAGGGCCATCTCCGGTTTCGAAATGTCCCTCTCGAGCTTGGGAACAGCGGTGTCCCCATCTTGCCCCTGGAATAAAGGCGGGAGAAGCCTGGCGCGCCGAAGGAGGCGGCGGAGTTCCACGTACTCGCACTATCGCTGTGAGCAAGACGCCGAGCGAGAGGACTACAACTCCGAGGGCTGCACCTTCCACACCGGGTATTTCGCCAGCGTATGCAGCCCCGAGTCCTCGCTTGCATGACAGTGATTCCCTCTTTCTGTCTGCAAGTGATAATCCACTAATGGGAAGAATCATAGACTGCGAAGACCACTTGCCGTCAAGTACATCAATTTGCTGGTTTATTACTTAAATGATATGGAATGTGGAATACGGATCTGCATTACAGACACTGATAATGCTGCCGTCAGGCTAAGGGCCACCCCCTTAGCATGATGTCCATGATGAGGCTGCAAGGCTGCTCCTAGGATCCTCTGCAATGCCTATGATGCAGCACCGTGTGATTTTAATCGGTTCGATTCCAACATAGAAACATTACCGCTAGTCCCTGTGAGATGGTCTTGAGAGGGTTCCCATACGTAATAAAGAAGGATCTCTGAAGTGGCTTAATACATGTCCTTGTGAAAAGTCAGTATGGAGAAATTTTGAACGTTCTGACTACGTACATGCATCATTTTTCAGGCCTCAAAACATTCTTGATATTAGTAGGTTTTATTTTGTGACTTACGAAATACTTACTTGTCTTGTACATGTTTTTGTTCCGTTATTTGAATACGTGTGCAAACTATTTTAAATGATCTTAGATTGTTACAAACATATTTACAGAGTTTTAGTATAAAAAACAATATGGTATTCATGCTTGCAGATGTTAGTTAATTAGATGATAAAAAATGTGTTAAGAAAACATTGCTATCTGCCATTTATTTCGGTACTCGCCCAAAACTTTATTGCAAGGTCAGGGCTATAAGTGTCAAATAAAATTGATATGTTCAGTACCATACTTTAAAATGCTTAGCTATTGGTTTCAATATTTAAATTAAGTATCTACCAAATCTAAAATAGTAACCTCGTATTTTAAACTAAAAAAAATAAAATAAGTTTGATGCTTTTGCACATTTCGAATAAATACTACGGTCAGGTGCTAATTGTAGGACTACTATTGTAGTATTCATAGTTAGCAATAATTTACACCAACAATTTAAAAGATCTTGATAGAGCGGTAATGAACGAATTGACTGTGTAAATTAAATGGTACTTAGTAATAAGCTCTCTAGTGTACTTGCATGTGGCGTGACTTTTGAGAGGCATTTAGTCTCGATACTGTATAATTCTTAATTTTTCAGTAAACAGTGATCTATTGTGTGTAGAAACTGGAATAACGTTATCAATCTTTGAATTTATTGGTACTTTGATTTATTAATGTATATTATATAGGTACCTACTTGTTTTATTACTTTTTTTAAATCACATACTTGTGTAATGTTCAAATAACCATGGGATTCCACTACAACATTTTGCAAGGAAATATAATCGAATAGACAGAAATTTTAAATTTTATGATTTTTATGAATTATTATGAGTAGAACTTAAAAAGAAGTTTGGATAAAGAGCTAACTGTGTGTATAGACCCCATTTAGAACTTCGGGGCCGAGGCAACCTCAACTTCCAGCTGATATACCTGCTGATTGATGGAAGAAGCTCCTTCCTCTGGGGTTGAGAGGCACTGAAGATGATGAGTCAAAGAAATTTATGAGGTATTAGAAATTTGGTATTCGATTGGAATAGATCATCATTTGGAACCACTACAATCCCTATCCTCTTCATTTAAGTCTTCGTGTCATTTATCTCGAGTTTAAAAAAAGATTCAATAAAGTCTACAATTAAAAAGTCCCATCAAAATAGGCAAGAACATGTGCACTGCTATTCGAATCGCCGAACCAGTCAGTAACACGGCGTCTTCCGTGCCCCTCTTACGGCGCACGCTCTTAATTATTACGTCCAAATGTACGTCATCGTATAAATAATTAATCAATAAACTAGTTTCACATATTCATTAAGAGTATTTTAAACAGCTGCTTAAAATAGTAGAAGTATTATTTTACGGATTACAGCTTGATTACATGTGATGGGAAACCAAATCTTCGACTAATGTGTTAGTGAATACATCGTTTTATAAAAAGTTGAATAAAAACGCGTAAAAAATAATTTTCCAAGAAAATGCAAGGGGAGTCGGAAGCAAAGAAAGGCACAACTTACATGCAATGGATAGCTGCATTATCAGGTAATTTTTGAACTATTTTGACAATTATAAAGTAACGAGGCCAAAGACATTAACAATATTCCATGCTTATGCAATATTGTACCAAAATATAAGCTCATAACCTATTAAGGATTTACTATTTATTGGACCAAAATATAGTTATGCAACCGCTACATTTGTATAATCATTATACCTATTAGGTATGCAATGAAACAGATAACAACACGTTAAATAAAAGAACTGTTCAGACAACCTAAAAATCAGCCAATCAGTTTAGTTTTTTATTAGACGCCGCAGACTCATCTACGCCCGGGACTACCGACCTCCATGATCGGGGCCTGAGAACGGCAGTTGGTCGACTCGGCGTCCTTACAGAAGCAGGCCGTGGCGGAGGCGTATCGTGTATGCCCTACACACGCCTGCCAACTCACCGAAGCGGGATAAAACCCGACCCCACCAGGCGAGGCCGCGGTGGCGGCCAAAGTCCGCCGGTAACCCTGGGGTTATCCTTTCGAGGGCTTACCCGGGGTGCCCGACAACGGACACTTGGGGAGGACACCGTGCGGTTTTAGTCGAGACACGACATAACCACCCCCGCTGGCCGGCGGGGGGGTATCCGAAGGGTCGGCTACCGTCATGCCATGCATCCATAGGTGATACCAAACCCTGCGCTTTGTCAAACTCTGCTGTGGCGTCTGTCTCCTCTTTTTTTCACGCCTTCACTTCCTATTAAGATAATTATGGCAGCGCAAATGAGAAATGAAGTACATAACACAGCGGCATACTCTTCTCCCACCAACACATCACTTTTTGAGGTGGAGTTCACGAATATTCGTGGACTCCATACAAACCTCCAAGCCGTCCACCATCACCTTGAGACGGTACGGCCGGCACTGTTTTTTCTCACCGAGACGCAAATACGCCGCCCTGAAGATACGTCTTACTTACTCTACCCTGGCTATATGGTAGAGGAAAATTTCCTTGCAAAAGCCGGGGTGTGCGTGTATATCAGGGCGGATGTTTGTTGTCGCCGCTTGCGCTGCCTAGAGGACCCATCCTTTTCTGTCCTCTGGCTACACGTGGATCATGGCTCTTCTAGCCGGGTTTACGTGTGCCTATACCGCTCCCATCACGGGGATACCGAGACAACTCGACTCTTCGACCACCTGAGTCAGGCGGCAGATGTTGCGCAGGAGCGGTTTCCGACCGCCGAAATGGTATTTTTGGGAGACTTCAACGCCCACCACGATGCGGGACGGGCCGCCCACGCATTCGCACTGACGCATGACTTGACTCAACTGGTACAACAGATCACCCGGATACCAGACATATCAAGTCAAGAGCCCTCTTTGCTAGACCTTCTACTGACGACTCACCCAGCCCAGTACAGAGTTTCGGTACGAGCTCCACTGGGTTCCTCCGACCACTGTCTGGTCTGCGCCAACGTGCCAGTTACTGCACCTCCACAACCTATGGTGATAAAGCGACGGCTATGGCATTACTCGTCAGCGGATTGGGACGGCATGCGAGACTATTTCGCATCCGTCCCGTGGACTAAGCGCTGCTTTGATGGAAAGGACCCATCGGATTGTGCTTCTGCCGTCGCTGGTGAAATCAGCTTGGGTATGGAATATTATATTCCACACACTGAGGTCACCAGCGCCCGCAGAACTCGGCCTTGGTTTGGGCGCGAGTGCGCTGATGCTGTTCAACGGAAACGGTCGGTGTACCGCGCGTGGACTAGGGCACGAGTCGAGTGCGATCCGAATGCAAGGCACCTCAAGGCGGCGTATAACAGGGCCACTAAGGACTGCAAGAGGGCATACGTCAGAGCGGATGCCCAGCGCATAGCACGGCTAGGTCAGCAACTCATGTCACATCCCGCGGGTAGCCGTGGGTACTGGCGACTGGCCAAAGCCGTGCAATCCAACTTCTGCCAGCCTTCGCTGCCCCCGTTGCGTTACCCTGACGGTTCACTGGCTCACGAGCCGCAAGAGCAAGCAGATATGCTGGTTAACCTCTTTGCGGCTAACTCCCGAATCGACGACTTTGGCTTGCAGCCGCCAACACCTGTCACTTGTGACCACTCAATGCCTGATATTCGTATCAGGCAATGCGACGTCCGCGCTGCACTACAGTCACTCGACGTCCGGAAAGCCAGTGGCCCTGATGGTATACCAGCGGTAGTTCTTAAAAAATGCGCAGCGGAGTTAGCTCCAACGCTGACGCGACTGTACCGCCTGTCTTATTCCTCGGGATTGGTCCCGGGGGCTTGGAAAGAGGCAAACGTACAACCGGTCAAAAAAGGAGATCGGTCCGATCCGGGCAACTATCGACCCATAGCTGTCACCTCAGTTCTCAGCAAGGTGTTTGAACACATTATTAACGCACAGCTCATGCGTTACCTAGAAGATCACTCCATAATTAACGACCGGCAATATTGTTTTAGGCCAAAACGGTCAACGGGTGATCTTCTGGCGTACGTCACACATCTCTGGGGTGAGGCTATGGACAAGCATGGCGAGTCACTGGCTATCAGCCTTGACATCGCCAAAGCTTTCGATAGGGTCTGGCACAGTTCGCTTCTTGCCAAGCTCCCGACCTACGGTCTGCCATCTCGACTGTGCAGCTGGGTTGCCAGTTTTCTGCATGAGCGCAGCATCCGAGTCCTTTGTGACGGCCGGGCTTCTGAGTTCATGCAGGTTAATGCTGGTGTGCCTCAGGGGTCCGTCTTATCGCCCACTCTCTTTCTTGTGCATATCAATGATATGCTGTCCGTGGGCAGCATACATTGCTATGCAGATGACAGTACTTTGCATGGGCGTTATCTCGGACATTCAGCGGCCAAGCAGACTGACATAGAGGAGAGAAGACGGCAACTTGTCATTGAGCTCGATCAGAACCTAGACCACATTTCCCAATGGGGATCCGAGAACCTGGTCGAGTTCAATGCCAAGAAAACACAGGCATGCGCGTTTACAGCAAAGGTATCTCCTTTCCTTCCCCTCCCAACTCTTCGGAACACACCACTGCCACTGCAGGACAGTATCAACATGCTCGGTATGAATGTTCGCTGCAAACTTAATAATAAAAATTACATTGAGAGCGTTATTAAAACAGCTTCTCGTAAACTCGGAGTGCTGAACAGGGTGAGGCGGTTTTTCACGCCGGGGCAGCGGTGTCTTTTATATAAGACTCAAATTCGTCCCTGCGTGGAATACTGTTCTCACCTGTGGGATGGCCCCGCTCAGTACTTACTAGACGCTCTCGATAGATTGCAGCGACGGGCAGTCCGGATCATTGATAGTCCTGAGGTCACCAGTTCTCTAGAATCTCTGCAGCTGCGTAGAGATATAGCCTCCTTGGCAGTATTCTATCGCATATACCATGGTGAATGTTCCGATGAGTTATTCCAATTGATTCCTCCTTCTCCCTTCTTGTCCCGAACAACACGTGCAGGACTTAGGTGTCATCCCATACAGTGCAATCGATACCATCGCGAACCAAGCGGTTTGGTGACTCCTTTTTTTGTCGGACCATAAAGCACTGGAACTCTTTACCCACTCACGTGTTCCCTTCTACCTACAATCCTGGGCTCTTTAAGCGGGGCGTGAAAAAACATCTGTTGAGGCCGTCTAGGTAGGGGCCACCATTCTAGGGGCAATCTCACGAAATGGTGGCCACTACTTTTTGGACTTTACCTCAGCTTACCATCAGGCGGGGTACAGTCAATTGGACGGACTAAATAAAAAAAAACACCTGTTACTTAAATATACATTTTAATACAGTCTGCAAAATATTCAACATAGTGGTTTTATAATATTTGTAAAAATAATTTTAGCAGTTCTTTAAGACTGTAGTGTTTTGGGATCATACCTTTTTATTATTTTATGTATTTTCCTCATCTCGGTTATACCTGCTCCTTTATGGTTTATTGTATAGGTATTATCGTATTTTACACAGAAGTGGAACTTGAAAAAGCTGAGTTTCGTCTCAGCAGGATTCTAAAAATAATTACCTATTCCTGGCCAGGCCACTGACGATTACGCTTTTTTTGCATATTTTGTACTGCTGTTATGAATTGACAGTAGTAAACGTAGCGTTAGATTTCACTAACGCAGTCTAAAACATTGCACAAATCGCTGAATATACCAATGCATCATTCCCAGGCATTGAAAACCTGTTTTTATTCTTATGAATACTGTTGACCGCGGCTTTACCCGCATGGAATTCTGATACCGTTCTCACTACACATGAAACTCTATTCCATTACCATAACCTATAAGATAAACAATTTCAGTATTATTTAATCAAAAGGTTTAAGCAGCGTTTTCGTTTAAAGGCCCCAGACCTCCCGGCTTATTTTTTTCCTACACCTCTAACAAGTATCATTTGTTTTCAGCCAATGTATACAAAAACTTGACAAATTATATACTAAACCCTTCCTCGAGAACCACTCTATCCTTTGTTGGAAACAGCATGAAAATTGGTGCAAAACTACTTTTTGAGTTTATCGCAAACAAACGGACAGACCGACAAATGCGGTGGAAGACTTTGTTTTATAATATGTAGTGATTTCCGATTTGTGTATATTGTCCAATTTTGAATTTGTCTAACATTAATGTTACTAATATTGAGTTGAACTAATATCTAGAAAACCTACAATGAGTGGTTGCCTGGTTTACATTGGTCTTCGTGTAATTTTATTTAAAAAAGTTTTTTTAAGAATACTAGTAACCATTATTACTAGTATTCCCGTTAACTGCTCCGTCTAAGCTATATTGCTTGGGTTAGGAATGAGTCCATGTCGGTAGTGTAATGACCAGGATTCAAACTCGGGGCCTCTCGATCGTAAGGTCGACTCCCGCAATGCTATTAGATTGCTTTTTTCTCTTTTTTACAGCTAACGCCACACTTCTCGTGCATGGCATGCAATCAAGTTGGATATCACCGACGTCAAAATTACTACAATCGCCAGAATCGCCATCAGGTCGGCCGTTAACTAATAATGAAATTGCATGGGTAGCAAGTACCATTTCTCTATCAGCATGTTTTGGAGTATCGCTATTTGCGTACCTTGTTGATATAATTGGCAGAAAGAAATCTATTTTAATTATGACCGTTTTTCAAGCGGTAAGTACCATATTAATAAACGTTATTGTAAAATTGATAAATTTTCATAAAATTAAAACTATAAGAAAGCAAATTATATTTAAATTGTAAGTGGACATACTATATATTTTAGCGAACTCTGTAGATAGTGGGTGAGAAATGAATGTAATAAAAAGAGATATAATTAATAGTTTTCTTACATCATAATAGCATCAAAAAACGTCAATCAGATATACATACTTCCCTAACGATAGTTAAAATAACAGTCTATCTAAATTTTAAATACGTGCACGTAACGTTTATTAACCTTGGCATATTTTTGCCCGACTGCAGTTCAAGGACGCGTAAATATAGGTTAAAAGCCGTCGGACCGATTTGGCGATATGAGTTCTTTTCAGGTCATATCGTCATTTAAAAAAGTACGTTATTAATTCATTTGAGCAGTGCTGTGATTGCATAGCGTTCTGAAATTTGAGTAATTAAATCGACATATAATTTAGTTACAAGCTCTATATTTTGTCAGTATTTATAAAGTAAAGGTAAAGTAGAGTTGACCTGCGTGGACCTTTATTAAAGGCACACCACTGAAACAATATTTTTTGAAATGTTAAGTAACTAATTAAGAGCTGTTACCGGTTTATGAATTTGTTATTTATTTGGAAAAAATATAATTGAACTATTAAGACTATCTTAAATGCATTACTGATTAGAATCTAATTTGCACTATCACCTTGTTACAGAAGTTTTATATTATAAATGCTTCAGTGTCACAATGATACAACAATAATTGTTCCACACTCATCAAATATCAAAAAATAATGATTTATGTGTTACAGCTATGTTGGATTATCAATATATGTTCATCGAGTACTACTAGCTTATTAATAGGAAGATTCTTTGCTGGACTGTCAGCAGGAGCCTGTTACAACGTAGTTCCTATGTATGTTAGAGAAATTAGTCAAGACAATATAAGAGGGATACTTGGATCCTTTATAGTCTTGCTACAGAACATTGGCATTTTGTTCATGTTTGCTATTGGCTTCTACTTGGAATATTATGTGGTGCTATATATCTCCGCGTGTATACCAGTAGTAACATTAGTAATGATGCTGTTTGCCCCAGAAGCTCCGGCGTTTTTAGTCAAAAAAGGACTGGTTGATGTAAGTTGTAAGTTTTGCTTATTCGTTCTTTAAGTTACCGCGTTTAGTCGTACCACGCGGAAAATAAATTAATGTTAGTATCGAAAATACCTTATTATTTCTATAATATATATGTCACAGTCGGATTGTATAATCTGCCTATTACATTACGGCTAGCCGTTATCAAAAACAGGGCCATTTTGAAATGCGGCGGTTCAACGGTTAGCCGGATTGTCATTGCAACACGTTCTTCAATGAGGTGGGCCATGTTTAGCCGCATCGTACTACTACTTACATTGTGGGGTGACCATACTCACAAAATGAAACAATGTTTAAAATGAAAATCAATTTTAATGATCAGAAAAAGTTAACAGATTTCTCCTTACCATATTCCTTACTAATCAAAAATTATTATCATAATTCCTTAAAATTATAAATCACAAGGGACAGCCATCTAAAAATACTTATTACAATTAAACTTTTCCTACTATAATAAATAGACACTTTGTGACTGGTATAGAAAATACTAAAGTCAAATTTAATAAAGTAGGTAGTTATTTATGGAGATGTCAGACAAAACTATTAAAACAAATAATATAATTATCATAGTCAAGAGATATCACGGTACGTTGTTGATAAAATTACATACACAATTATTATTTGTTAACACATGTTAAGCTAGAGTGACATTTAAATCCACAAAGAGTTTTTTTCTTGAAGCATGCACATCTATTAGTACAGCATCGATTCAGTCACGGGTAACAGCATATATGCTAAAATGTGAAAGTTTGTGAAAATGTTTGGATGTTTGTTACTCAATTGCACTCAAATGACTAAACGAAGCTGGTTGAAATTTAATACAAGGATTGATTTATAGTCCTAATTCTTTATCAATATCTGGCTTCATTGCCATACATCCTTGTCCAAGGTATTTGCGGAATAAAACCTACAATGTAACGTATAAAATTTTTTTCAGCAAGCGGCAGCAACATTAGCTACCCTTCGAGGATTGAATAGCAATGACAAAATTATACAAAAAGAAATAGACTACATGAAAAATGAAGAGAATGTTTATAAATCATTACCGAAGATTTCCTACTTAGATATTTGTAAGTAACACCAATAAGCTAGCTAATCTTGGAAGCCTATGTTGCATTCTACATTATTTTTTCAAAGCTGGTGCTATTAAATTACACAGTGCCATCGCAAAAAAAAAATTGCACATCATTGGATTAAGGGAAAAAGTTGCTTTTGGCAAACTGTGTTAAACTGGTATTAATCAAAGTATCTATAGACTGTTCATATGAAGCCCTGCCGAAGATGGCTACAAATGAATCCTAGAGTAGGTACCACACAAGCGGCTATTCTACTTGTTCCACGAAGCCATCTCATATAAACAAAATGTGGCGATTATATGGAAAAAGATTATTTGTCAGAAGTATTGATAAATAAAATCTCTATTAAGCAGTATTTATACGGAAAAAGAAAAAAGGTATTATGATGATGATATTTCCGATATTAATGGTTTTTAACTACTTACATTTTGAAAAGAATCAAAAAAGAGTAGTCTAGTAGTTAGCAGAACCAAAATAAGATTAAGTCTTTTAAACTTATTATTATTATATTTCAGGGCAAAATAAAGCATGGCGTCGTGGCTGTTATTTAAATATGATGTTAATCACCACTCGTGCTCTCAGCGGCACCTTCGCTCTCATTGCATTTACGCCTGCCATCTTGTCGGCTTCGGGCGTAACTGTTAACGCAAACATTCAAGCTCTAAGCTTTCCAGCCGTAACGATCGTTGCATCAATTGTCTCTATGAGTTGTGTGGAAAAATTTGGTCGCAAGGTAAAATCTCTTTGGAAATTTTAAATTAGAGGTACTTACAGTTGCGCCATGGGACCTGGAGGCGAGAGCCCTTTCGCAACTGTACCAGTGGCGAAAGGAGGCGCGGGAGCAGGGACGTAACCCCGAGCCTATATTTTTTTTTTTTCGTGCGGTAAGCCTCTGTGGCGTAGCGGTAGTGCATGTGACTGCTACGACATGGGGCGCGGGTTCGATTCCCGCTCAGTGCAAATATTTGTATGCATGAATATGTCTATTTGCATTGGTCTGGGTGTTTCTATGTATAATATGTACTTATGTATTTACAAAAAAAAAGTATATAAGTATGTTTATCCGCATTCTGGAACCCATAACACAAGCTAGATAAACTATGCTTAATTTGGGTCTAGAAAGCGCAGTGTAGAATGTCGTAGAATATTTATTTATTTATTATCCCTTCGGATACCCCCCGCCGGCCAGCGGGGGTGGTTATGTCGGGCTTGTACCAACTAAAACCGCACGCCGTCTCGGGTCTTAAGATGCCGAAGTGTAAGGTTGCCCATAGAGCATGCGAGCGAGCATGTTGCGGGCTCGGCGGGCCGCACTTCGCCATCTCCTTCGCGAGCATTAAATGCTCGCAGAAGGAGGTGGCGGTGGCCCACGCGCTCGCGCTCTGCATTATTGCCGCAATCATGCTGCCGAGCCAGAGGACCCCCACCCCGACGTGTGCCACAAGGTCACGCCTCGGCGTCTCCCACGTCAGGCAGTCCGCCAGCGTGTGCAGCCCAGAGTACTCGCTCGTGTCGCAGTGATGACACTCAGGCGTTGGCTCCTTCCTGATCCGATGCAGGTGGCCCCCGAAGCACCCCTTACCGGAGATCACCTGCGTCAGTCGGTACGAGAGGCTTCCGTGTCACCTCTCTAGCCAATCCCCCATGATGAGCCTTACCGCCGCTATTGTGGTGTGCCGTAATATGGACATACCAACGAAGTAGAAAATTCATACAGATTTTCCTTCATTTTCTCACACAAATTTGCTGTTGACACACATTCATTAGTCTGAGAGATCTAGACGACATAAAGTGAATAAATGATAAATAAAACTGTTGGCACGACATAACCTCCCCCACTGTCCGGTGGTTCAGTAAGCGGTTTTGCGTATAATTTATTACTTATTATTTTGTCTCAATTAGTAAGTTCAAGTTTTTAATTGTCGGCAGCATTTTTAGTTTTTTGAATCAAAAAAAGTAAAATATCTATGAATACAACAAAAAAAACAAAATAAATAAAAAACTAAGGGTCTACGTAACGTCTTATCAAAAAAAGAAGACAAAAAACGAAAGGGTAATAGATTAATTTTTTTTTGTACCAGTACCTATTTGGCCAGTAACTGTATCAAATGCTTTGGCAAGGTCTAACTTATTAAAACTTATAGCGTCCATAGATTTTTGGAGTTTGCTGCCTGTTTGTAGACCTGCTTTTACAATTTCACTTCTTTTCAATAACTCGCTTTTATGGTTCCTCAGTTATTTATTGCAATAGTTTCAATACGTAGGAAAAGATTCACTGCCTGTTAAATTTTATTGTGCAGTATGTCTTGATGTTAATACGCCGAAATAAACTAGAAATAGTCCAAGGCTTTCTGGTTCATCTTCGGTTTGGAAGCTTAATAATATAAACAGATGACCAAGATTATAAATAGGTACTATCCTCGGCTACTGTAGACCCGAGACGGCGTGCGGTTTTAGTCAGTTCTAGCCCGACATCACCGCCCCTGCTGGCCGGCGGGGGGGAATCAGAAGGGATTTCCGCACGAAAAAAAAAAGGTACTATTGAGTCTGTGGCGATACCATATATACCCAGCGCCATCTAGCGACAACAAGTTAAACTACTTCAATACTACTATGTCACTACCAATCCTGAATCGCGAAAGTGAAGTTCGCGCGCTGGTATAATATATATACAACATCCCAACGACAACCTTTGGTCCGCGGCCCGCCAGGCGTGATCACCTTGCCTGGTCGGAGGATCTTCCCTTTGTGTTGAAGGAATATCACACTCCGTTCCACCACAAGTCGATCAGTTGTTTAATTAACAGAGTCATAGTTTCCCCTACTATATGACGATCCTGTCTCATGTAAACATCGCGAAAATCCAAGTATCTAGGCCAGTGTCTAACTGGTCTTAATAATAATCAGTACGAAATAGTAGATTATTAACCAAGGGGATAAAGCAGTGTCTTCTGTCACGGGTGACGATTTAAATCACGAGCGCAACGAAGGACTCGAGGTTTACTCCCGAGCGTAGCGAGGGTGTTAAAAACTTAAATCACGAGCGAAGCGAGGGATTTAAGTCCTGAGTGTAGCGAGGGATTTAAGTTCACCCAAGACTAAGACAGCTTTATCACCGAGGAAAATACTCTACTTTTCGTACCATTTGCGAAAACAATATTTACTATCAAACTTTTTCTATTTTATCACATAAAATACTGGCAGGTCACAAATAAAGAATTAAAACTTCTAATTTAAATTTCGCTCTCGAAAACCAATCAATCAATGTTTTTTTTAAACTGTTGGTTTATTAATTAAAATATGAATCGCGCGCGTAATTTTTTTAAAGGCAGCATTCCATTTGCAAACAGCCTTTGCCCGCGAACGCCGCATATGATTCGAAGCGTGCAAATGGTCTAATGTATGTATAATGCTTTATATAAAAACTCAATGGTGTAAACACAGATGTAGTTCAGTACAAATTTCGGTAAGTATTCCAAATTTAAATCACATTCTCCCCCTAGAGGTGAATAAAATTCAGTACAATTTTCTTTCCCTGTTTTAACTGATAAAAAATGACTATTGTTATGTTCGCTTTTTGTGGCATAGAATGTCACTTTTCTGAGCAAATGGTACGAAAAGAATATTATTTCACATTTGATTTAGTTTTAAACTTAGGAAAGAATAACAGAACCGCATTGTGGTCGGTTAGTGCAGACTGTGCCATCTAGGGTTGAGGCGGGTAGTTAATCTTCTTTACGATAACTGTTTAGTATTGAATGAGACGAAATTTACAATACAACACTTTAATAGTAATGAAATGCACTGTTTCTCCTTATTACAGGCCACTTGTAGCCTATCTAGGAAAACAGTTAGTGACCCACCTTGTTGCTGTTTAGATAACCACCAAATATGTTTAAAAAACTGTGTATAATGGATTTTTCCTTTCTACCTTTCTTTCTTTTATAAATTAAAAAAAAAAAATATACGGAAATATTTTTTTTAGAATTGGTCTCGAAATTGCGGCGCTTCCTTCTCTGCTGTGCACGATGCATCACAGTCCTTATTACGAACGATTTTTTTTGATCCTTTGACTATGTATGTAATTTGTGATTTTGCTATTTTGATGATATTGGTATGGTAGGGTGACTCCTAGCATCAAAATACTGTTACGATAATTGATTTGTTTCCATTTCAGCCCATCATGATTTCGACATTCGTGGTAGCAACATTATCTTTATGCATATTAGCTACAACGATGCTGCTACAGACGTATGAAAAGTCGTCCCCGATATGGATTCCAGCTGCGGCAATCATTATCTACATGTGCGCGTACGCTGGTGGTATCTCTCCGATGCCATATATTATTATGGCAGAGATGTTTAATTTTCAAGTAAGTATCTTCAAATATTACTGGTGTTCAAAATTTTCTAATTGGATTTTTTTTAAACAAGCAAATAAATATTCTACAACACCCAAACCTCTAACAATAAAATTTATGTCCATTAAACAATTGTATCCATCCATATAATCCTACTGTACAGTCCAGCTGTTGTGTGTCCAATTATTAAAATAAATTTAAACTCGCCCTTTTTTCTTTCAGATTCGAGCCAAGGTAATGGGCATTTTCGTAACATGTGGGTGGTTCCTTTGCTTCATTCAGCTGGTGGCTTTCACAGCTATTTCTAAAATACTCGGGGCTCACAATGTTTTTTACTGTTACGCGGCAATCAACCTCTTAGGAGTCGTTGTAAGTGTACTAGCCTTGAAGGAGACAAAAGGAAAAACTGTTGAAGAAATAGAAATGGATTTGATTGGACAAAGAAAGTGATTTGAAATAAATTCCATGATTACATTTTCGTTTATTTTTGTTTGGAGTTACACGGTGTGAAACGTTATGGATTGAAATTACAACTTCATTAGTATTAAGACATGATTGTTTCGTCACCCTCTGGGCCTTTTCCCAACTCAGTTGGGCTCAGCTTTCAGTCTACTACGAAGCGGCTTTTTAGGGTTCCGTAGCCAAATGGCAAAAAACAGAACCCTTATAGATTTGTCATGTCTGTCTGTCTGTCCGTCCGTATGTCACAGCCACTTTTTACCGAAACTAAAAGAAATATGCTTTTGAAACTTGGTAAGTAGATGTATTCTGTGAACCGCATTAAGATTTTTACACAAAAATAGAAAAAAAAACAACAAATTTAGTGGGTTCCCCATATTTTTTTAACTGAAACTCAAAAAATGTTTTTCATCAAACCCATACGTGTGGGGTATCAATGGATAGGTCTTCAAAAATGATATTGAGATTTCTAATATCTTGCGACCGCCATGGTTATTTAAATTTATAATTAGGGTAGCAGAAATAAGAAATAAATAATGCTATTCTAAATATCTGTAATAAGATATCTTTTGAGTTCCTTGCGTACCAAGAAAAATCGAAGTCAGGATTTATGTGATTGTCAGTATTAAAATTCATACCTGAAGCTTTATAAATGCTTAATTTGGAATATGGTAGAAATATTTTTACTAAAGAGCTACCAAAATCTTAGGTACCCTTTTTTTTTTTTTTTTTTTTTATCGTGCGGAAATCCCTTCGGATACCCCCCCGCCGGCCAGCGGGGGCGGTTATGTCGGGCTTGCACCGACTAAAACCGCACACCGTCTCGGGTCTTCAGACGCCGGGGTGTAAGGTTACCCATAGAGCATATCCCTCGCACCCCGGCTGACCCTGGGCCATCTCACCACTAACAGCATCGCTCATCCTGTCTCCTCTGAAAGCAGAGGAGTACAGAGAGCGATGTGTTCCCGCCACGTTGGGTATTGGCCGACGATCAATGCCAACCCTATGAAGGGGTGAAGGGGAAGCCATTGACCGCCGCCCAGGGTGTACCGGCCGGTCAATGGCTTCCCCTTCACCCCGGGTATCCGAAGGGATTTCCGCACGATAAAAAAAAAAAAAAAAAGGTGCCCTGGAAAATATTGTACTACTTTATATTGACCGTAGCACTGATATAAACCAACTAATGTAGAAGTTACTAATATTAAAATTAGTAATAATAATATGTAATATAATACCTTTCCATTTTTCTTCAAATAGGTAATCTTATTTAATTGTAATAAGTAATAATATAATACTTTTTTTTCTTTTTTTGTCGGTCTGTATGTTACTAGAACATCACATAAAAATACTGAATGGACTTTTATGGAACTTAGCATAGTGATAACTTATATTTACGGGACTAATGTGCAAATATTTTCATCCCAGCCAGATTCAAATATCAATTCAAATTCAAATATCCATGCAGGCTTGATATGTGAGAAGTAAGAGTTTTAAAATTAGGTACCCCATGTAGGTACCTAATTAAATAAAGAACAGAAATATGTGACTTGCTCCAGAAATTTAATAAGTATGTTGATTACATAAATTATCATAATGTTCATGTAAATGTCAAAACGGATGACATTATTGAAAGTTGATAGTCGAATGCTAGGAGTGTACTACGTGAGTTCGACAAAAGGAAGTGCGATTAACGATTGTGTGACAAAACTGTACTGCGACTCACCATAGTTCGAATGCACGCTAGTGCGACACACTGTAGGTCGACATTACTCTAGTGCGACAATCGTTTGTGTTGTACTAGATGGCGTTAAAAGTCAACAGAACACATTTTTTTGCAAATGTAAAGGGGGTTTTCATTATTTTTTTCATGTTATTTGTGTTATTTATCAGCGCGGCCGCTGCCGCGGCACGCTCACTACGCTCGCTCGCCTCGTGCTTGTTGTGGTCTCAATTGTAACCTAACCTAACCCTGACGATTTCAGTGATGTAAGAAAACCACTAAGAGTATGTAAATTCGTATTCAATCAAATCAAACCATTGTACTCCCGGTAATGCGACAATGATTTGTCGCACTACCGATACCGTAGTGTCGAACTACTGTCGCACAATCGTTTGTCGCACTTCCATTTATCGAACTCACGTAGTACACCCAATGCTAGTAGTAGCGTCCGCCAGTAGACGCACTGCACTGCACAAAACCGGGTCGTATCAACAGATAAAACAAAATTATTCTAATCGTGTAGAATGGCGATATTGTTATCTTAGAGTAAATTTCCTAAATCATTAGGTTAAACAGGTTATCACGTGAGTGTATTGGAGCTCTGTACATCCGTATACTTGATAGCCCCAACGTGATAGGCAGACGTGTCATTGTTATTCAGTCGCACGTGATGACTCGCCTCATCAGCATCATCATCCCAGCTTTAGTACCAATTGCATCAAAAGCTTGCAGGTTGAAGCCCAAGGACAACTCTCCTATTATTTCTCTTGTTTTGGTTTAATTTGGCTTAACCCCGAGAGGAAAGTTGCACCAGGGCGTCGTTGGTCAGGTCAGGTCAGGTTGGCTTAGGATAAGGATTAAGGATACCCAAAATTCTGTAAAAAAAAAAATCGGTTGTCTGTAAAGTCGGTTTACTGACGATAGTTGAACGTGACAACGTCATAAGAACGCGAGGTAACGCCACATACGTCATGTGGTAACGCCGCATACGTCGGTAACGCTGCATACGTCATGTGGTAACGCCGCATACGTCATGTTTTTTCGTGCGTGCAGCCAGCTCCATCGATTTATAAGACGTTGTCACGTCAATAAGTAATGGGGGAGGCCTATGTTCAGCAGTGGACTTCCTACGGCTGATATGATGATGATTATGAAAATGAAATTATTTCACACTAAACCTTTGCCCTTTTTGTAGCTTTTATTTAGCTCCACCTGTCCTGATGCTCATCATCAAATCTTGCAATTTAATAATAATAATAATCATTTATTATCAGATAAAAATCCATAATTTGTTAGCAGGTTGACTTATAAACTATGTTAGTAATTACGGTAATACAATTAATAAATTAAATTAAATTAAATAGGAATCAATGCAATAAAATTAATATAAATTAACATTTTATAAATTTAACACATTCACACAAATATAGATTAACACATAAAATAAAATAAATTACACATTTTTTAGAGATCATTATATTACTATTTTACACACATTATTATACACACGGACCAAACTCTCCCTTCTCGGCCAGTCAGTACACATCTAATCGACCAAGATACGCATCCATCTTTCCTGGATAGGGCAATCTAACCGTGTAGCAATCATCTTCAGAATACTGTTGCCACTCTCTCTTACACGTCCACGTATAGAGGCGACTTTCTCTCGCATAATTGCATGAAAGCCGTCAACATGTGCCTCTGCAAACATGCGTGACGCGCTGCAGTCTGGTGGAAGTCGCAACAGCATTCTGAGAATGTTGTAATACAACACTCGCAGTGCATCGGCTGCCCGGCGGTATGGCTTAGCCAGAGGCCGCCGGAGTAAAAAGCCTGGCAGTATGCCTTAAACAATGTTATTTTTACTTCGAGCACCGCGTAAAACCTTCTAGCTAGCATATTCCCCCGAACAGCCAATGACCTGCGCTCCCGCTCCAGATCGGCATCATCACTCAGTTTTTCCGTAACTACGTGCCCGAGATATTTAAAACTGGTCACTACCCTCAGAGTTTCACCGTTAATCTTAATAGGCGGAACATGAGCTGGTGCGCTTGTTTTACTTTTTAAAACAAGTACTTCACTTTTTTTTGTATCTCAGCCCATGCTCCACCGCATAAGCCTCACAGATTGCCGTCAACTTACGAATCGCGCCCACCGTCGGACCCAACAGCACCATATCGTCTGCGTAGCTCCCGAGAGCTTTCCAGCTCATCTCACCTGGTTACGTTGGTTATCATACCAATATTTAAAAATACGTATTACTTCCATCGGTGCACCCGCGCCCTTCAGCTTGCCCCACAACTTGTCATATATGACCGTGTCAAAAGCTTTTGACTGATCTAGAAAGCACGCGTACACCGAGGTTTTCCTGTCAGTATAGTACCTGTCAGCCTGCTTAAGACACACTATTGCCGTTTCAGTAGACAGCCCAGCTCTAAAGCCAAACTGTGCGTCATGCAATTTAATATAGTTTTGAAGTATGTCATTAAGCAGGCCGTCAAGAACCTTTGCTGTAACAGTTGCAAGTGAGATGGGCCGATAGTTGTCCACATCAGTCACACAAGTCTCCCCTTCTGTTTTTCGCAATTGGTATCACTACCGTCCTGGTAAGGTCTGAAGGCAGATAGCCATGACACACACATAGATTATAAAACATAGCTAGCACGCGCGGCAGATGAACACCAGCATATTTAAAATGTTCGATGCTCAGGCCGTCATGCCCCGGAGATTTACCCCTGCGCATGCCTCCGATTACCTGCTTGGCAGTTACGTAATTTGATCCACTTCCCGGTTATCGATTCAGTTGAAATTTTGCATGTGTAAATTGCGTGACAATGCAATATTACGATGAAATGGTGCTGATCTGATGATGGACTTAGTAGGTGGCCATAGGAACTTCGCAATGGAATAACACAACCTCTTCAAGTTTGCGCTCGTTTGAAGCGTCTTGACGAGAAGTTTGCCTTTAATGGTAACCAGGGTCTGATGATGGAGATGGATGAAAAGACGATAATAAGGGAGGTCCTACATAATTGTGACTAAGACTTTGATAAAATGGAAGAAGACCTCTAACTGGATACCGCAAAACAAAATGTAACCAAAGAAATGTCATCAGTGAAAAATATTTATGACGAAACGTGGCAACAAATGCCTTCTACTTCAACCTGTATAGTTAGACCTTATAGTTCCTTGAAGGATATCCTTTACCAACATTGCAAAAAGTCCTAAATGTAGTGAATTATCAGTACCAGAAATGGTTACAAAAGACTTTCCGATAGCTGAGTACGAATTATGCAAAGACGATAAAATGCTTGTATTCTCATCACTATTTTCAAAAAGGATGATGAAAACTGATGGCGACCAAGGAAGGGTATTCTTTGGCGATGGAACATTTAAACGTGTATCCAAACCTTATTATCAATTATTTTCTATTCACGTAGATGTTGACAGTACGAAAGAAAGGACTAACATATTTCCCGTACTTTACCGTACTGTACTGTACCCTGTTACCTGTACCGTACTGTACCCTGTTACCCAATAAAACTGAAAACACGTATATAGCTTTATTTACTGTTGTACGTGATGTGCTTGGAGTGCAATTTTTTTTTTAAATGTGACTACGAGTTGGGTCTTATCAATGCATTTCGAATGGTGTATCCAAATTCAAAAATTACTGTCTGTCATTAAATTTTGGTGATAATTGTACTTCTGAAAACAAACGACAATATTGTCTATACGCTATCTGGGCCAATGGCTATTTAGTCCAAATGAGATCTAGTCCATACACGATGTAGTCATATCGAGATTTAGTCCTATAGCGAACTAGTCATATTTACTAACCAGGACTTATCGACAAGTAGTCCTACAGCTTCTAACGCCTTCAAACACGTGGTCAATTTCAGTGATAAAAAGCCTATGTGTTATTCCATACTATAATCTATCCCTGTACGAAATTTCAGCCAGATCCATTCAGATGTTACAGGGTAATTAAGTAACAAAAATCCAAACATCTTCACAAACTTTCACATTTATAATATTAGTAGGAATAGTAGGAAAGTACATTTTAAGTAAAGTCATTGGTACCTTAATGGGATATTGGACTAAAACCCTCCTTGTAGTGCAGCCTGCGTAACGGATATTTTAATTTACTGGAGGCATCATTACTTTTAGTGCAATATTGGCGTCAATAGCCTACGTTTTGGATAACTCGGTCTCCCCGCCTTTCTCTCTGAATACCATCACAATAGAGAAACAAGGAAAACAGGTGGTTTATTCACCTTGAAGTTCTTCGTTACGGTAACTATAATAAGGGATCACAGTCTGTCAGTCTGAAGAAAACTCTATAAATAAATCACCCCAAACTGGGTAGCAAGTTTCGTTGTTTATGAAGTACATTAGTTTAAAAAAGTTAAATTTGGTCTGTCATTCAATTCGACCAAGTTGAAAGTCTAACTGATAACGGGCGGGAATGGTGGCTCAGTATACTTTTTTTTTTTTTACTTATTCCATTTCCATTTCCATTTATTTATTTCGTGAACACAGGTTAATATAGATGTTTACAGGGTGCTTTGGTACATACGAGGGTCAAACTGAAAGTTCTTAGAAAATCAAAAACTGATTACATTAGCCAGTTATTAGTTTTATTACTTATATCTTTTCAAAATATTGTCCATTCACGTCAATACACCGCTGCATGCGAAGGAACCACTGGGAAAAGCACTTTGCCCACTCGTCCTTAGGGGTCTCTTCAATGGCATCGCGATACGCAGGCACCGCTTCTTCAGCATTCATAAACCGCTTTCCTTTAAGTTTTTCTTTAATTTATGGAAATAAATAAAAATCACAAGGCGCGAGGTCGGGGCTATACGGCGGGTGACCCAGTAATTCAACGTTTGATGTCGCCAAATAGTCGATCGTTCGCTTGGCGGTGTGCGACGAGGCGTTGTCGTGGTGAAGGAGGATCCTACTGCGAGGTCGTTTCTCTCGAACTTTTTCCAAGACAAGTGGCAAACAATTGGTAGTGTACCATTCTGCAGAAACTGTTTTTTGATCCTCTAACACAATTGTTACGAAATGACCTATCCTTCCAAAGAACGAGGCCACCATTTTTTTTCCCGCACTTCGATCTCTCTTCACTTTAGTTGGCAACTCCTCGAAAGGAAACACCCACTGAGCAGATTGTCTTTTGATTTCAGGATCATAACAGTAAATCCAGCTTTCGTCACCTGTTAGTATGTCGAACACAGCATTAGAGTCACCTCCGTTAAATCTTTCAATCATTTTACGGCACCAATCCACACGATGGAGTTTTTGAGCCTCAGTCAAATTATGAGGTATCCACCAGGCGCAAAGCTTCCTGACCGCTAAATGTTCGTGGAGGATTTTGTGCACTTGACTCATACCGATGCCTAAGCTTGTCCGAATCTGCTGATAGGTCACTCTTTTGTCAGTCTCTATCATACGCCGCACAACACAGATGTTATTTTCAGTCGTCGCCGTAGAAGGCCGTCCCTCACGTAAATCATCAGTGAGATTAGTGCGACCACGTTTAAACTCATTAAACCAGTTGTAAACAGTCGCACGAGATGGGGCTTCATCGTGAAAGGCCAATCGTAGTCTATCATAACTTTCTTGTTGACTTAAATGACATCGAAAGTCATAAAAAATCATTGCACGAAAATTTTCTCGTGTTAAATTCATGTTAACGTGACACAGACAATTTTCAATTTGCCGCCAAATCGTAAAACAAATGATAAATGAATGAAATATATACTCAGTAATATTGGCAAAGAGTTCTATTTTCAAATTTTAGAATTATTTTTTTATTATATTGTTTATAAGTGGCCAGTTCTAAGAACTTTCAGTTTGACCCTCGTACTATGATCCGCCGATTGGCATACAAAATAACATGCATATATTAAGTTTATTACAATTTACATTTATTACACATTAAATTTATTATTATTTATATTATTTTATTATTTATATTTACATTTATATATATAGTCAGACAGTTCTTATTTTATGACCAACCACTATCCAAATTTTGGGGATTCAATCAATTCGTATCATAATTTAGAGAATTCACCATAGAATAGAGAGATCACCGCGGTAGCCTAGTGGTATGGGTAAAGGACTGCTGAGACGAGGTCTCGGGTTAATGGCAATAGGCTCGCCACCTATTACATTGGGACCTAAACATAAACTGGCGAAATGTGGGTGCTAGCACCTCTGCCTACCCCTTCGGGGATATAGGCGTGAGTTTATGAGATGATGATGAGATGAGATGAATTTAGAGAATTTAATTTAACGTGAATTTCAAATGTAAAATTTCTTCAAAATAGGGCAGATATAGATAATTTATTAATGTCAATTTTAGGATAGTTATTGATTAGATTCTTAGATGTCAATTAATTAGTAATAATGTCAAGAATGCATTATAATAATATAAATTATATCAATATGCACAAAGTTACGAATGATAGTTTTAAGTACAATGTAAATTCTATTCAAATTTAAAATGGATGTAACCTATTTACTTATTTTATAGACTGGTCAGATAGATACTCCTCAACAGAATAATAAGCCTTTTCATTCAATAGGCTATTTAATGGCGATTTTAATTGATATAGAGGTACAGTCACCCTAACAATATTTTTTTGCACAATTACTCTGCTTTGTAGTTAATATTATTATAATGAATCGTATTATATGATTTTTTTAATTTGACAGTATTATTACCAAATGAACACAATATGCCTAACATTATTAATACATAGAGGATTTGAAGGCCGTTTTATTGCACATTAGTTTATCTGAAACTTTGCAGAATGGTTAATTTCCATATTAATTTACGGTGACGTGACTTATAATAATCGTACCTTTTATCCCTATTCAGTACGGAAAAGTTGGACAACTGTACAGTCGTTTATGTTTCTTGAAGTTTTCATAGTGATGTTCTGACTGTACCACAGAATAAAACATTACTTAACTTCGAACGATTATTCTCACCGATGCAACTTTTTTTTTCGATCTTAAATATATTGTACTCTCGTCTCGTGTTTCATGAAATCATGACATGAAAGGCATGGTTTAAAACTCTTGAAGATTTACTGTTTTCATGTTATGGGGATGTTATGTAGGGTGAATATGAACTGCAGTAAGTTGAGCGGTGACCTTTGCTCTTATTATGCACAATATTTGAAGTAGAATTGAAAACATTTTTCATGTACGAGTAGTTTCAATTTTTATATTTGAATTCTGAAAATAATCTATCAATAAATATTATCAGAATTGCCAAAGTGCATATTTCTGTTTTTCGTATGCTTAAGTTATGCTTTTACGCCTTTGCTAGTAGTAGCAAAGGCGTAAAAGCATAACTTAAGCATACATAAGTTTTCATTTCATTTCAGTGAAACATAAATCGATGATCAATGTAGATTGATCATCGATTTATGTTTCACTGAAAACAAAACTGAATCCACAATAGAATACGGCACCTATATGTGATTTGAACTTATAATTCTTCTTATACAATAGCAATAATAATTAATTCTCGTCTTTACATTCTATTCACTCTTCAAGACAGTGTTTGACTCTTAATGTTATTTCTTGTTTAATTTTAATGCAGCATTTGACAGCATTCAAACATAAACTGAAATAAAGGCATACCGACATCTACATCTACACTTCTACATCTACACTAATATTAAAGAGGAAAGATTTGTATTTTTGTATGTAACGAATAAAGTTAAAAACTACTGGACTGATTTCAAAAATTCTAAACATACATTATATTTATTACTAGAAAAAGTTAAAGATCCTTAAAAATCCCTACTAACACCAGCGTAAGGTGTGAAAAAATTGTCAATAAATGTCTTTCATCGCACTGCGGAAAATGAAAATGAATGAGAACATGTCAATTGAAAACTTCGAGAGACCATAAGTCCAACTATTGTAGTTATGTCACTTTAACTACTTTTTTTTTTACATTTTGAAAGATTATAGAAATGCCGATCAAAAGCAGATCATGCATATCCATACCTTTGTATTAATTCTTATCCAAATAAATGATTTCTTATTCAAGACTGTTATAATACCTATTGGTTACTTTTTGAATTATTGAAATCGGACAATCTATTCAAAAGATATTGGGAAATTAAAAATACTAAATAGTTCTATAGTCGCAATAACCGAAATCTATGCGGACGGACTGAACCAGTTCGTGTAGCTACAAAGTATAAAATTTATACAATTTTTTCTTCATTTTCCCACACAAAATTTTCTGTTGACTGATTCATTCATTAGAGGAAATCTTGACGACTTAAAGACAAATAAAATAGGCAAAAAATGACAAAATAGGATGCCTGAGATGAGAGTAGAGAATTTATCTTTCCAAGAGGTACGAGTGTAATTGGGGTGTGTGTTGGGTAACCTCCTCGAGTGTCGCTCCGATTCCGATCCCGCTTCAGTCCGGGGGGAACGGAATCGGAGCGGCCGGTACACCCTGGGCGGCGGTCAATGGCTTCCCCTTCACCCCTTCATAGGGTTGGCATTGATCGTCGGCCAATACCCAACGTGGCGGGAACACATCGCTCTCCGTACTCCTCTGCTTTCAGAGGAGACAGGATGAGCGATGCTGTTAGTGGTGAGATGGCCCAGGGTCAGCCGGGGTGCGAGGGATATGCTCTATGGGTAACCTTACACCCCGGCGTCTGAAGACCCGAGACGGCGTGCGGTTTTAGTCGGTGCAAGCCCGACATAACCGCCCCGCTGGCCGGCGGGGGGGCATCCGAAGGGATTTCCGCACGATAAAAAAAAAAAAAAAAGGTACGAGTGTAATTTGATGACTGTAATTTGACAGTTCATACAGTAAATGAATAATTATCACTCCACACGGTATAGCCTGTTACTACGATCAAATGTTACTACTAACATTGGCTATAGTAAAAAACATTGTCTGCAGCATTTTACCGTCTCGAGCGCGACGTCTGCTTGTTGTTTTTGTTTAGTAGATCGGCTTTTCCTGGAGCGACTGCCGTCTGACTTCCTAACCCTGAAAGGAAAGCCTTGCAGGTGAAGTTGGCTTCGGAGTCAAGGATGTTGGTAGAGCCCTGTACGCCCCAGTTGATGTGAGCCGCGCGATGTTAGACTGATTTTATATACATGATTTCTGAATAGATTTTACGTGTTTATATAAATAGTTACTACATTACGTGGTATTTTCTATATCTTAAATGTTTCTTATATATTACATACCATTAGACAATAATTGGTTAGTTTCTATAGCAACATTATCTCTATGCATATTAGCTACAACGATGCTGCTACAGACGTATGGAAAGTAGTCTTCAACATAAATAAATAAATATTGTACGACATTCTTACACAGCACTTTTTAGACTCCAAGCAAGCATAGTTTAACTAGCCTGTGCTATGGGTTCCAGAATGTGGATGAACATACTTATGTACTTTCTTTTGTAAATACATACTTAAAGAAACACCCAGACCACTGCAAATGGAGATATTCATGCATACAAATATTTGCACTGAGGGGGCAACGAACCCGCGCCCCCTATCGTAGCAGTCGAATGCATTACAGCTACGCCACAGAGGCCTTCATTCCAGACATGGATTCCAGCTAGGGCATTTATCATCTATATATGCGCTTATGCCGGTAATATATCATCGATGCTATATATTGTTATGGCAGAAATGTTTAATTTTGAAGTATGTTCAGTATTGCAGGTATCTAAAAAAAGATGGGATGTTGCTATAGAGCGGGAGAAGCTACAAAATACGCTTCAAAATATGAGACGCTTGTTATCGCTTTCGTGTACAAAGAAAAAGATATCAAGTATAGTACAGGTCCATAGCAGGTGGAGATTTGTTGTTTCTGCCTACCCCAATGGGAAAGAGGCGTGACTATATGTAGGTATGTATTTGGCTTACTGAGCGGGACTTAAAATGACTCGCGCGTGAAAAAAGATGTCAGTCAATAACGTGGCTTTGCACAAGCTAGTTACTGCGGAACCTGCCTCATCGGCCAACACATTCCCTCTCTGTAAATATTGTTGATGTTGTAAGCATAACTCGAGCATAGTGTTCAAAATCGGATGAAATATCCTTTAGATTCAGTTCGAAAAAGTGATTATTCAGAACGGAACTTAAACCCGCGACCAGTATCTTACAGGAATGTTCTGACCAACTGAGCTTCCTCGATACGTCCTAGATGTTTAAATCTCTCTCTCAATCTCTCTGATCAGTAAGGAAATTACAGACAACGGATAGAAACGGCGATTCGTTCGTGGGGAAACTATTTAAATACCGTTGATTTCCGAGTATGACAATCAAAAATCCATTGTTTTCAATTATATTATTATGTGGATACAAAAAAGTTGATTCATATTTTCATATTTCTGCGAAATGCAATACCTACATTGTTTTGCTAATAAATAGTTAAAAAGTGATATCTAGTGTACTTATATCTAGAATGCAGACCTTGCAGTTATGTAGACTAAGATGAAATTATGCCGTCTTTAAATGTTTTAAGCTTGTATACTTACTTTTTAGTAACATAAAGAAAGTATTTGTTTCGACATTTAATTTTTTACTTAGATTTCAAGATGAACTTTCTTTTAATGAGAATTTTGAAGTACTAGTCTTATTTTTATGATACAGCCCTTTTTTTTTTATATCGTGCGGAAATCCCTTCGGATACCCCCCCGCGTGCCAGCGGGGGCGGTTATGGCGGGCTTGAACCGACTAAAACCGCACGCCGTCTCGGGTCTACAGACGCCGGGGTGTAAGGTTGCCCATAGAGCATATCCCTCGCACCCCGACTGACCCTGGGCCATCTCCGGTTTCGAGATGGCCCCCTCGGGTTTGGGAACCACGGTGTCCCCGTCTTGCCCCGGTTTGGGGGGAGGGGCGCTAGTCGCCCCACCGTCCCGGCCTGCTTCTGCTGGGGTGACAGGTGGCCTCACCCGCCACCCCCAGGCCTGCGCTCATGGAGGACGGAGGTCGTTAAGCGACCTCCGGCGCCTGAGTCGCCTGCGACGCGCGGCGAGCAAGTTGCGGGCTCGGCGGACCGGGAGAGTTCTAAGTCTCTCCCGGGCGCGCTCCGCCACCTCCTTCGCGAGCATTACATGCTCGCAGAAGGAGGTGACGGCGGCCCACGCGCTCGCGCTCCGCACCATTGCCGCAATCATGCTGCCGAGCGAGAGGACTCCCACCCCGATGGCTGCCACGAGGTCACGCCTCGGCGCCTCCCACGCCGGGCTTATGATACAGCCCCAAGGCTATAAACATCTATGCATGGATCTACATCCTCGTCTATAGAAGTCGTAACATAAAAGTTTTAACGTTTATATAAAGTGTACAGAGTGAAAATATCACGTGCCTATAAAAGAATATGACCATGTTAATGACAATGTTTGTGCCAAATACATAATAAGAGCTCCTCTACTAACACAAAGTATTTGCGAATACTAAACGATATTCCGATACCGAAGTAATTTATACAAAGTGAGTATTCTAACCCAAAATACTTCTACATTTTCAAGAGATGTGAAGGTTAATGTGGTTATCGACAAAATTTACGACTTTGATTTTATACTATAGACTATACGTTAACCACATTCTAATGTTCAACAAATTGGTTTATCGTAAATAAGGGTATAATCACTTTACCTGTGGATAGTGATTATTTTGACATTAAAAATAAATTGATTATGGTCCGAAGGTACTACATGCTAAAGTCTTTAAAATTACTAAACACGTTTTGATTTTTCATTTCTTCTTTCCCTTCACGTGAGCGTGTAGTGTAATTTTAATTATTAAGCTGATTATAATAAATAACTGCAAGAATTCTAGGTATTAACAATTATGACGAAAACAGTTACGGGAAATTGAAACTCTGTTAGCTATCACAGGATATCAATTTATCATATAATTTTTTCTTAATACACATAACCCCATATACATGACATCGCACTCGTACTCACACATAATGCAACAAAAACTAAACTGGAACACTAACTGTAACATTACTTTATTAAGCCTAAAAAAGCACGCTTTAATAGGAGACTACATTAAATAGCAAAAATAATTATTAATAACGTTGAGATTTCTTTATTGTTAAAAAAACGGCCAAGTGCGAGTCAGACACGCCCATGCAGGGTTCCGTAGCAGCAAGTAACATTAAACAGAGAGAGGAATCTCCTCACACTACGTGCCGAGTTGAGGAGCACTGCCTCCTGCATCAAGCCCTTGACCCAATTGCCTAACGCATGCCTCTTGAGATGTTGATCGAGGCTCTTGGCAATCATTCCGTGAACCGATACAACTATCGGAACAATAACTGTCGAATCCACACTCCACATGTCGACAACTTCGTGAGCCAAATCCAAATATTTTATTTCTTTTTCTTTTTCGGCTTTCACAAGATTCTCGTCATGTGGAATAGTGATATCGAAAATCATTGCTCGGCGCTCTGATCGATCTATCGATCTATCAACACTATATCAGGTTTATTGGCTACAATAGTCCTGTCAGTGATGATAGATTGATCCTAGTACAACGTGATATCCCCATTTTCAAGAACTGCTTCGAGCATATACCTAAAGTACTGTACTACTGATTCCACAAGGTTGTAATTTAGAGCAGGCTGTTGATGAAATCCTGGCTACTTGGTCATGTCTATGCAAATACTCGCCGTTGGCAAGACGTAAACAACCAGAACTTATATGTCTAAGGGATTCTCCGGGACGGTGGCACGCCCGACATATGTCAACCGTACCATCCTTTAAAATATACCTCCGATAGTTATTCGTCATCACAACTTCGTCCATAATTGCAAAAACAAAACCTTTGGTTTCCCCAAATAGGTCGTTGAAGCGTAGCCAAGACACAGATGCTGGTAAATCCATATCAGGCCCATGGAGAGCCCAATAGAAACGTCCATGCAACTCTTTGGTCTTCCATACATCCATATGGTCATTAATACTTAGTCTTACAGGTTTGCGCTAGTTCTCTTTAGCCAAAGCTAGTTGGGTAAGTCCGTTATCCACCATTACTACATCACGATGCATATCAGCTTCATTGTGTAGGAAGTATTCTTTGCTCACCTCACGGTTATGGAGGGATTTGGCATTTAAAAAGCTACGTCCCACGCATTTCCGCGGTATGTACAAACTCATCACAGTTGAACGCGGATGATGCATTCGGTATGCAGTAAGAAGCTATAACTAGACCCCCTGGATAATAGGGTCCGTATCTCTCCTATCTAGGGTGTCTAGTTCGATCTGAGTCCATCTGAGTATGCCGAAGGAGTACATTGAAGCCGGTATGACCCAACCGTTATAGGCGCGCACCTTATTACCGCGTCACAAAAGACTTTTAAGAACTTTTTTCATATGGTCAAAGAAACGCTCCTGTAACGATTGCTTCATGCTAGCTTCTGTAATGCCTAATGCCTGCGACATACTCAGGTATTTATAGGTGTTGATTGCAGAGAGAGACCTGAGTTTTGTGGAATCTGAGAGCTCAACCCCACCAGATTCCACAATCTCACCTCTTTTTACATGCATGACCGCACATTTGTCCACACCAAATTCCATCCTGATAAAGTTACTATTTATTTATTATTAAATGTAAATTTTCAGCTTCTTTAGAAGGGTGCAAGGGAGTTCTATATGGTCAAAGAAACGCTCCTGTAACGATTGCTTCATGCTAGCTTCTGTAATGCCTAATGCCTGCGACATACTCAGGTATTTATAGGTGTTGATTGCAGAGAGAGACCTGAGTTTTGTGGAATCTGCGAGCTCAACCCCATCAGATTCCACAATCTCACCTCTTTTTACATGCATGACCGCACATTTGTCCACACCAAATTCCATCCTGATAAAGTTACCATTTATTTATTATTAAATGTAAATTTTCAGCTTCTTTAGAAGGGTGCAAGGGTGTTTTGTATGCAAGGGTGAAGTCTATTTTGACTGAACTACATGTGACATAGTTTACCTAGGTTGGAAATCGGGGTAGGGTACGCCGTAGTAAAGGTGGTAAGACCCATCATGGAGAACTGGCTAGAGAGGTGACATGGAAGCCTCTCGCACCGGATGACGCAGGTGATCTCTACGAAGGGGACCTTCGGGGACCACTTATGTCGGATCAAGAAAGAGGCAGGAAGGAAGCGTACGGTTATAGTCGGTACCCCAGGGAATTCCACCACGGAAAAAATCCTATGCCAAGAATTCAACTTCTTTCAGTGAGTTGCTACATACACATTTGGGAAAACTCGACCATAAAGAGGAAAAATTCCTCAGACAACTTTTTAATGGGACGGCTGAGTTAAGATAAAAATTCTGTACTGCCCAAATATTCAAATATGTAGGTGTGGGTACCATTAAATGTAATTTATGGGCCTGACTTAGGTCACTTTTTATTATCATTTATTAAAACGGTGAGTCCATTATCCTTTATTTATTTAAGTACCGAAGTTATTTTTTTATTCTCTATTAGTGGAATGCTTGTATGGAGTAAATGTATACTAGGAATTCAGTGCAGGGTGCGACTGAAATAAATTGAGCTGAGCGAGCAGGACTCTTACTTGAAAAATAAGGCATCTTACTACGACCGCGCGCATAGCTAAGGCCGTGCGCTCGTGAAACTGTTTTTCGATGATTATTCCTCAATGGTACATTGTTTTTGAACAGTTGACCCCTCTAAACACTCAGCGGTGTCTACGCTATCAAGATCGGTTTTGTGGTTCCCGAGGAGAACAGTCTCGACCAAACGGCTTAGCCACGTATAAGAGCTTTGCTTCGCTCAGTTTAAAAAATCTAGTGTTTGTTATTCAACTCATCCGAAACGGCCTGAACGCTTCTTATAAAATTTTTGTATACCTGTATTTGGTAGGTCACAGAATAGATCGTTCAACCTATTTTTAGGGTTCCGTACCTCAAAAGGAAAAAACGGAACCCTTATAGGATCACTTCGTTGTCCGTCCTACAGACGGACTGTCAAGACCGTTTTCTCAGGAACTCGTAGAGGTATCAAATTGAAATTTATATCTAATACTCAGGTACAGTAGACCTGAAGCTTGACCTTGGAGCTGTGAAAAAAATCAAACTTCCAAGCCAAAGCAATCAAAAGATACAGCCGTTTATGCCGCAAATTTCCGCAAATTTTCGAAACTCGCACGGGAATCAAAACCTAAAGGGTGACCCGTGAACTTAGAATTTTGAAATTTGGTACGAAGTAACGTCTTATAGTACAGATAAAGGAAAAATTGCGAAAACCGTAAATTTTTAGTTAAATCATATAATAAATCGCATTTATCGCAGGTTTATAAGTGCCCGTTTAATGGCAATAGGCTCGCCACCTATTACATTGGGACCTAAACATAAACTGGCGAAATGTGGGTGCTAGCACCTCTGCCTACCCCTTCGGGGATATAGGCGTGAGTTTATGTTATGTTATGTTTAAAAAATATTTTTGAAAATTTTAAAGTTACTACTACCATAACTATGATTCGATTGTCGTGATGGGTGAACTTTTACTTATATACCTACAGGTTTGTACGGAACCCTCGGTGTGCGAGTCCGAGTCGCACTTGGCCGGTTTTTTTTATTCCCCTACACCCAATCGGGAAGTAAAAGTATAAAAAGTTCACATTAAAAGTCGCGGGCACAGCTAGTTTATAATGAAAATGATTATCTCATCTTACTTTTATATGCCTGGTTTCCCGTCTTCTTATTCTATCTTTTTATCTCTTACTAGCTGACCCGGCAGACTTCGTACTGCCTCAATCGATGACAAACCTTTTAAACCTTCTCTGGACCTCCACAAATAATTCAAGACCAACATTAGCCAAATCGGTCCAGCCGTTCTCGAGTTTTAGCGAGACTAACGAACAGCAATTCATTTTTATATATAAGAGAAGAAGAAGATACGCGGCATAGCCGTTTCTTGGTGGCTGAACTCCTCCGTAACCACTCGCGCGATCTTGACTAAATTTACCACGGTGATAGTGTGGATACTGAGGAGTGTTTTGAAGCGAGATGGTTCATGTCCGATGTACCATTAAGGAATAATCACCGAAAAACAGTTTCACGAGCGCGCGGCCTTAGCTAAGCGCATGACCGTAGTCGGATATCTTATTTTCAAGTAAGAGACCTGCTCGCTCAGCTCAATTTATTTTAGTCGCACCTTGCACTGAATTCCTAGTTCTATTTTTCTTCTTTTATTTTATGCTCTGCTCTTCTTAATAAATCATAATGAAGCTTTCGATGTTTGGAAAATCGAAATAAAGAGCTTTAAGGCTAAATATTTTGTTTTAAAACATAGATTAAGTATTGTAAGTATTATTGAACAAAGAATGGGATTCCATACTAATTGCATGGAAAAAAGGATATTATTTATCAAAATCATTTGGCTTAGAACTCAACTCGGACAAATGTGAAATGTTTATCATTTGCAAATCGACTCTCGACTATAGAAAAATTAAATTATTTGGCTCTCAACATTATAATACTAGAAAAAGCTTCACTTCGTCTCCTTGGGCCCCTGGTCTTGGAAAATGAATATCATAGCAATATGATATTTATAGTTAATTGTGCATATTTTAAGTCTCTTTTTAATTTATTCATTTAATCATATGTATTTAGTAATAAATTAATATTCTTAACATTTTTAATCAATCGCTGATATAGTTAAAAAGCAGTACGGAAATATCCTGCTTTTAAAAATATTTTTCAGTAGCAAGTAATTTTATTACGAGTGGGAATAGGTCTTTACCTATGAAATTGCCGAAATTTTCTTACAAATTCATGAGTTCGTTATTCTTGTAATTTAATAGCTATTTCCATTATTTATATTTTGTTTGAAAGTTGATTTCAAGATTTTACAACAATGTATTATATTTTGTTTTTATTGGCCGCTTGATAAATTAATTCGATCTTCAAAAACAGTACTTCCTAAATGCTATCCATTTTGATGACAAATTTCGTGTTACTTAACAGCTGTCACTTTTCAAAAATGTAATAAAAGCTGCTGTTTGTTAGCTTAATGTTGTCTCATTCATACACAAAAAAAATATAAAATTTGGATTTGTCATTCCTAAAAAAAATGCAAAAATGTTAGTACTGAAAATTGGGTTTCCTCCAATTTCTTCAAGAAAAACGGCAATTTCATATATAACCACCTAATACAATGGATACACCCGAGAGGGCCATCTCGAAACCGGAGTTGGCCCAGGGTCAGTCGGGGTGCAAGGGAAATGCTTATGGGTCATCTTACACCCCGAAGTCTGAAGACCCGAGACAGCCAGCGGTTTTAGTCGGTTCAAAAGTCGGTTAGTCGGGGGTATCCGAGGGTATTTCCGCACGAAAAAAACGAAAGGTACAATGTCTACAGTTTTTGTCAGCAAGTGAATATTTTAACTGTCACCATTGTTATGTTTACTAATAAACGAGCTCTTTAGAATTAAAATTGTGTCACGGGTAGAGGTACGTGAGGCAAAGAGTAGAAAACGAGTTAACGAATTTTGGCGCTTATCTGTCTATACAGATAGCGCATAGCGTGAATTTCTGTAGTGTAGTATAGTGTAGTGTATGATAGGTACAAAACGTTGCTCGGTAGTCAACGGTAACGGCAAATTAATTTTTTTGCTCCGTACTTTTTTTTTAAAGAATATTAGTAACCAAAATTACTAATATTCCCCCTAACCCCTCTAGCTAAGCTTAATGGGTTGGGTTAGGAGTGGGTTGACGTCGGTAGTGTAATGGCCAGGATTCGAACCCTCTCGATTGTAGGGTCGACTCCTTAACCACTAAGCTACCGACGCTTCAGTTCAGCGTTAGTCTGGTAGTATACCTATACACGACCAGGCTCTCACTGAACCCAAAACTCACCACTCTTTGGCGAATATAATATACTAGTTGCTCATCGCCTAATAGTGTTGACTCGTTCGAAAAAAGATTGTGTTTACATAATTTTATCTGATACACGTTTTACGGTTATAGGCCGCCTTCGACATGATACTCATCAAGGATATAAGGTTTGCGTAATTGACCAGTTTTCTCTTGTAATCTTACTAATATTTTACTGGCATGAGAGAATAATATAACATACATGTTTTCTGCATTTTATTACGTAAAGAGATTACTTAATAATCTACAATTTGTATAAGGTAGATATGCTATCTCAATATTATCGCGATGTCAAAAGTCTAGAAACCGGAGATGGCCCAGGGTCATTGGGGTGCGAGGGAAATTCTTTATGGGTAATCTTACACCCCGGTGTCTGAAGACCCGAGACGTCATGCGGTTTTAGTCGGCCACTGGCCGGCGGGGGGATAACCGAAGGTATTTCCGCACGAAAAAAAAAGAAGGGTACTGCGTTGTATGACCTCCACTGTAGAACTCGTGTGCAACCTTAGGGCCTTCGGCAGATGTAGTCAGCCCATTGTCATTTCAGTTTGCTGCAAGTTATATTGGTAAATCCAGTTTGCTAAAAGGATCATTAGGTTTGTAGGGTGTGTGTTAGGTAACCTCCTCGCTAGTCGTTCAGATTATATGAGTGGTAGAGTCAAGCAACAGTCATTTTGACCGTTGCATGAATGGGCCGACTCGACCGGGGAAGCACCACCCTCTCACAGAATATCGACGCCAAGTAACAGTATTTGAACTGTTGCGTTCCGTTTGGTGAGTGAGAGTGCCGGAGCTCAAACTCCTTTCCCATCCCCTCCCAACTCCTTTCCCATCCCCTCCCAAGCTCCTTTCCCATCCCCTTTCCTTTACAGGGTAGGCAGCGCGAGTGTAACGCCACTGGTGTTGCACACGTCCATAGGCCGCGGTAACCGCTTCCCATCAGGTGGGCCGTGTGCTTGTATGTCACCTTAGTGGTATGAAAAAAAAAAAATTACGGTCCCCTTGCTCTCCAGTAGGAACGGAATCGGAGCGGCCAGTGTACCCTAGCCGGCGGCGGTCACACGTTTCCCCTTGATGGGGTTGACATTGATCGCCGGCTAGTACCCGACTTGGAGGGAATACATCGCTCTCCGTAGTCCTCTACTTATAGAGGAGGCCGCTGTTGGGTCCTGTGGGATCCAGAGTCTTGTTGGCCCAATAATAATAATAATTTTTATTTCCAAAAAGCATGATACTTGATTTATACCTTATAATAAATTCTTAACATTCTTACATTCTTAATTCTTATGCATACGTACGCAGAGTATATAGCATCTAATTGCAGCTTCTGTCACTGAGCAAGGCTAGTAGCCTGTATTTCAGTGAGCAGTTGCAACCACCCTGAAGACATGCTGAGTAGTTTAGAAAAATACTTAAGCAAAGGTGTTCGAAAATTACATTTTAAATCAAAATAAATACATATTAATCAATAAAAATTAATTCTAACACATTACAATTTACATCTTATAACTCAGGTAACTCAAATTATTATAAAAAGCAAAAGATAAGGATTAAGTGTATGTGTGTGGATTTGTCTGTATGTGCATTTGTGTGTATGTGTGTGAAGGTGTGTGTTTTGTGTGTGTGCAATGTTAACACATAGGCCGACGGGCACTTGTGCTATCGCCACTGAGGGAGGACTAGCCACCTTCTCGCTTCCGTAACCAGTAAGTGATCGCTTCCCCACAATCTAACTGGTGGCTTTGGCTTGCCTTAATTGGCCGACAAACGACAAGGAAAAGTGTATAACATCCAACAGCGAAGTTGTAAAAACCTATTGATACCAGCCGACCTCCATGGTATATAGGCTTATCCAGGTGTAGGGGGCTCCGTCTGGTCTTTCCTCCATACTCCTGGGACATGTTATGAGCACAAAAGATAATAATCAACCCAAACCGGACAGGTCAAAATATGACTTAAGCACAAATATAGGACGTGAAATTGACGGAGCGGCGGTAGTGGGGGGAGAAGAGAGGGTGAGGCCGCAGTCTCACTCGCGGTCGATTAAGGCCGCCTTCAGCAGACCCGTTACTCCGCTACCAATAGGCGGACAAACAGCCACGGAGGCCGCGTCGACGGCTGGGAATGATAGTGAGCCAGCTCCCCGCCAAATGAAGGCTGAAAGTTTCCAAAGGAAGAGGCCACGCCCGGGTGGATCGTTCTGAGTCGGAGTAGAAGTTCCTCAAGACAACGGGCGGTTTCCTTGAGCGAAGACAATAGGCCAGCGTAGTTGCTGGCCACAACGGCGGAAATACATTACTACCCAGTGGCAGGGACCCTGGAGCCGGGTAGATGGTGGCGCCAAACTCGGAGCGCCTGACCCGGCACCCAAGCCGGCAGCTAAGCTGGTGTCTGAGCCTGTGCCGAAATTGAGGCCCCAACGCCTCACGGGAGGACAAGAAATAACGTTACGCTCGCCCCCACTACAACCGCCACTCCCGCTGTACCTGACCATTTCACCAAAGGAGAAGGATGGGAATTAGCGGGAGCCATGAAAAAGGCTAAAACCACCAAAAAGGCGGCTAAGAAGGCAGCCAAAGGCACCGAATAGGCTCTCCGCCCCACATGTCACTGCTGTCGTTCTGACTAGCGTGGTGTACGTGGTCCTGAGGCAGGTGAAAGCCTCTGTGGACCCAATGGCGCGCGCGCCCGCATTTTTGTAGTAAGTTTATGTATTTGCCTATGTAGGCCATTTTCATAATCTCCACTGTAGCTCCTGAGATACTGAAATAATTATAATGAATGAGGTGTCAATCGATTCAGTACCATGCTCTGTGCAATAGGCTACATTTTATACGAATAACATCGACATAATGATTGTCAGACCCAAAAATGTAGAGCTTCAATAAAAACATTTTTGGCTGTCGTATCGAATGTGATATCAAATGAAAGGAGAGAAATTCCCGAGTTCAAAAATATAAATATATTGTAATATTATGAAACATACCAAGATATACAAATCCAATTTAAAATACTACTAGCGCCATCTATCGGTGAGAGCTAGACCTATATTTTATAGTTCATAAAAAAAAACTCTTTTATGTCTATATAACCTTACCGTAGTCTGGTCATAGTTTTTTAAACTTCATACTAGTTACTAAGAGATTACGGCACATGATTAAAGTATCTTTTTTATTTTTAGTCTCGAGTGTAGCAAATGTTAACTAAACAAAAGTGTGCGCAGTAGGCGTTAAAGAGACTCAACTTCAATTTCTCAATTCAGAAAACGGCCATGTTATATTACTTTAGAAAATTGCAACCCCATAAACATTTTAAAATTAGTGATGACATTGTCTAAAGCTAATAATATTCTTCACTGATAATATTCTTCACTCAATTCATATTTATCTACAATAATGAAGCACAACGATGTCAACTTTGTCGTAGACTTGCCAATTCTAGTAGATTTAGTGTATGCCATTTTAGCATCAAGAGGTAGGTATGATAATTTTATTTCACAATTAGAATAAGGAATTCTTCGGTAACAGTCTACTTCCTACTAATATTATAATGTGAAAGCTTGTTATGATGTTTGGTTGTTTGTTACTCAATCACGCTTTAATGGCTGAACGGATTTGGTGGAAATTCGATACAGGGATAGACTATAGTCTAGAATAACACATCGATAGATAGAAAACACTTTATTTGTACACCATTTACAAAATAAACAGCACATTTATTAACAAGGTTATTGCAATGTAGCTAGGACGGCCTTAGCCTAAACACGATTTCTTTCAGAAAACCTTGGGATGAACTGGAATATTTTCACAATCAGGGGGGTAATAGTTGGTGTAACATGAGGAGTTAGCTAGTTAGTAGTTTATAATAATATTTTTAATACATATAAACCTACGTTTGCAAAAAATAGTCTACTTTTTATTCCGGGAATAGTTTCCCTAAGGTAGCGGGAACTGGTACAGAACCGCGGGCAACAGCTATTTATTACTTATTTAATTTGGCCTGCGAATCCTACTTTTAATATTATAAACGGGAAAGTTTGTGAATATGGATGTATGGATGTTTCTTACCTACTCTTTCAAACCCAATTTCAAAAATTCAGAGTGCCATGTGTGAATTTTTGTTAAACCGTTTAGGTTTACTAATCTACTATAACCTCATTACTTCAAACTTTTGCGAAAACACATTACAAACAACTTCTACCTTTAATATATTTAATTTTACTAAATTAGTATAAAACTAAGTTCATAATATAAGTTGACACAATTAGTTATATTGCCCTCTAGCGTGTAATTGTAAAACATCTATGCTGGTGAGAGGATTACAACGTGTAACAGTTTCAAAATTTACACTAGATGTCACTGTAACAAGAATCCCAGGAATCTCTGGATTTGAATTTCATAGTTTTAGGTTAACGATGCAGCGATAGATGTCACTAAAGAATATTATTGCAATGGGACGCCAGCGGGAGCTAGCTTGTTATAAAATTATTATTATCATGCAGCTAAGGCAACAAACTGTCATTTGTTATTGGTTTCTTAGACAGCAAAAACAAATGAACACAGAGTACAGGGGGTAGGTACCTGATATTGGGCGTATACATACCTTTTTTTTTTGGAGAAGGGGCGCTAGTCGCCCCACCGTCCCAGCCTACTTCTGCTGGGGTGACAGGTGGCCTCACCTGCCACCCCCAGGCCTGCGCTCATGGAGGACGGAGGTCGTTAAGCGACCTGAGTCGCCTGCGACGCGCGGCGAGTATGTTGCGGGCACGGTGGGCCGGGAGAGTTCTAAACCTCTCCCGGGCGCGCTCCGCCATCTCCTTCTCGAGCATTACATGCTCGCAGAAGGAGGTGGCGGCGGCCCACCCGCTCGCGCTCCGCACCATTGCCGCAATCATGCTGCCGAGCAAGAGGACTCCCACCCCGATGGCTGCCACGAGTTCACGCCTCGAGGGTGTACACATACCTTTTTTTTTTCTTTTTTTTCGTGCGGAAATCCCCTCGGATACCCCCCCGCCAGCCAGCGGGGGCGGTTATGTCGGGCTTGAACCGACTAAAACCGCACGCCATCTCGGGTCTGCAGACACATACCTTTTTATTTTTTATTTTTTCGTGCGGAAATCCCTTCGGATACCGCCCCCGCTGGAGAGCGGGGGGTCTCCAGCGGGGGCGGTTATGTCGGGCTTGAACCGACTAAAACCGCACGCCGTCTCGGGTCTTAAGACGCCGGGGTGTAAGGTTACCCATAGAGCATATCCCTCGCACCCCGACTGACCCTGGGCCATCTCCGGTTTCGAGATGGCTCCCTTACTTGCTCTCCACTGTGCCATCTGCTAATCAGAGGGACACGTGAAAAGCTTCCGAACAGCCCTCAACAGGGCCGTCCTCGCCTCGGTCGGAGTTGGCCGTCTCTCCCGCCCCATACCTATACACAACAAAATTATATTATATGCACACCTAACCATAACACCTGGGTAGGTAAGTCGTCGTTTGGATTCCAATGCGTTACAAAATGCGATACCAATTGATCCTTATTTTAGCGTTATCATCATCATTCTCTTACTTATGGTCACAGTTGCTTTCGAAGTTTTTGCCTCGGTACCTGGAGTCCATTTTTCATTTTATAATTGGCTTATCTTAACTTGGCTTATTAAAGGAAAAAATGCCGTCTAACCACCCAACTTCGAAAGAAAAGCCTGTATTCGAACCTCGTCTGTTGATTGTTTTTATTTAATGGAGTAATAAATGAAACATATTACATACCTATATATATCATTATTATAAGTTAGATATCGGTATCTAATAAATAATAAGCAACCTAATAATGCATCTTACTTATCTTACAGCCTTTATAGTATACAGTCTACTCGGCTTCGATAATTGAATTCTCTCGGTCTGTGGCGTAACGTATCTGTGGCGTAAACTACATCTGTGGCGGCATGTATTTTGTAGATAAGTGGAGTTTCACTATTACAACATAATATGTGTATAAAAAGGTACCTACTATAAGGCTTGAATCAGGTTGGGATTTTTTATTTTACAAGTTTTTATTTACCTTGCTATAGATAGAGCAAGGTAAATAAAAACTAATGATAGTGCGGGTTAAACTTTGCAACTGCATTTTGACGCAGTTATCCTCAACCGATTGAGATGAAATTTTGCATAGGTACACGTTGAGTTTGAATCACAATTAATATGGTACCATGGAGATGGTCTGATGATGGAGTAGGCAGGCAGGCATAGGAACTCCTAAATTTTACAAGATAACCCTATCGAGTTAGGACTTATTTGTTTTGTCTTGACAAACTCTCTGATGTGACATGGTATTCAGAGTCTGATGATGCAGTAGGAAGGTAGACATAGGAATTTCACTAAACGAGATAAGCCTATCGAGTATGGACTCATTTGTTTTGGCTTGACAAAGTCTATGATGTGACGTAGTATTCAGGCTCTGATTATGGAGTAGGAAGGTGGCCAATGGAACTCCTAAACTAAACCAAATGAACCTATCGAGTTTGGGTTCATTTGTATTGTCTTCGCAAATAGCCTGATGCTACATGATATCCAGGGTCTAAAGTTGGAGACTATAGGTGGTAAAAGGAACTTCTGAACTAAATAAAATAAGCCCATCATGTTGATTTTTCCTGTTATGCACTTACTAGAAAGTTGAAATTTCATAATTGAGCTGGGAGTGAGACAAAGTCGACCGAAACTAATCGACCAATTTTGACCAAACTTGGCATGTAAATACAACTTGATGCTCGGAAGGCTTAGAAAAAATAAAATTGAAATTAGAACATGCCATGGAGGAATAATCACCCTTAAAAAATTTCAAAATCAGTTTTTTCCAAAATTATGAATTTTATTTCTTTTGTCACCAATTTTAACATTACTTTATATCTATCCATTTAACATATAAAAAGCAATGTTTGTTTGTTTGTATTTTATGCGCTGCTGTACCGTTTATCCGATTGCTATGAAACTTGTTAAAATCATTCCTTGAATTTGTGCATATAGGGGTCCAAGCTAACCTCACCTGCTGCTTGATGGACGAGGCTCTGGTGTAGGTTTTAGTCCTATCGTTGGGAGGTCAGAGGGCAGGCCACTCGCATCAAAGCCGTATAATCCAAATGAAGAATGCCGAAGTGAAAGCCTTGGAATCAACAGGGAACAACGCCAAGATGATGATGATGAATAAATAAGAAATTGGTAAGTACAATACCTTTTTTTTTTTTCGTGCGGAAATCCAGTACCTTTTTTTTTTTTTTTTTATCGTGCGGAAATCCCTTCGGATACCCCCCCGCCGGCCAGCGGGGGCGGTTATGTCGGGCTTGCACCGACTAAAACCGCACGCCGTCTCGGGTCTTCAGACGCCGGGGTGTAAGGTTACCCATAGAGCATATCCCTCGCACCCCGGCTGACCCTGGGCCATCTCACCACTAACAGCATCGCTCATCCTGTCTCCTCTGAAAGCAGAGGAGTACGGAGAACGATGTGTTCCCGCCACGTTGGGTATTGGCCGACGATCAATGGCAACCCTATGAAGGGGTGAAGGGGAAGCCATTGACCGCCACCCAGGGTGTACCGGCCGCTCCGATTCCGTTCCCCCCGGACTGCAGCGGGATCGGAATCGGAGCGACACTCGAGGAGGTTACCCAACACACACCCCGAAATCCAGTACCTACCAACCTAATAAAAAGCTACATAGTTAGGTAATTCTCATATGTAATTAAACTTTAAATATGTATGGTTATATAATGTATGTATATTTTATTACTTCGGGCCACCAACCAGGTGGACACCGAAGTCCTAAAATCACGCAAAAAAAATCAAAATCTTACACCCACTTTTTATCACTTTTCTCGACGTTTCACATGATTCTAATTCTAATGAAGCAAAAAAAATGTTTGTGTCGGTCTGTCTGTTGGTCTGGATGTCTGTTTACGCAATAACTCAAGAACCACTTATCCGATTTAAAAAATTCTTTCGCCAATCATCTTGTTTGGTTCATGGGAAGAACTGATTAGATTTTGGGGTTTATACGTTCAAGGTTTCGGGTACCTACCATACAAATTTTCCCTAAAAAACTTTTACTTTTCGTTTTTGATTCGTTCACGATTCGTTCTTGATAAAGTTTTTGTAAAGTTAGTGATGCTTAATAAAGTAACGAAAATGAGTCGTCTGTGATGGTCTTCGGAACTCATTAGGCACGTATTTTCACTAGTTTTCAACATAGTGAGCACACTCGACCATGAATTATAACGAAAATCATTTTTAACATCGTTTGTAATATCACTCAATCACTCGGTTGATTTATCTTGTTTATTTCAATTAAATTTTTAAGCATTTTGTGTGCTTACTTTTTTCTAAAGATTTAGATCGGAAAAAGAGAACATCTAGGACGGGACTACTTCTTGCAAACTACGGAAACAATGAATAACTTTACAGTCATTTTTAAATTATTATTTTTTTATTTTGATTATTAATGTATCGGAGAATTTCGAATATCTGGGACGTGTCTAGGTGGCTCAGTTGGTCAGAGCATTCCCCCTGTAAGGGACTGGTCGCGGGTTCAAGTCCCGTCCTAGATGTTCTCTTATCTTGTTTAGTTCAGGAGTTCCAATGGACGCCTTCCAACACTATCATCAAACTAGCGTCATTACTATGACGCTCCATATATCGCATTGTCACCGAAGATATGCAAGTTTGAGTCTAATCGAACGTCAGGACACAAGGAACAAACCCACAAACTAATAAAGCAAGTTAAATAAAAGCTTGTAAAAAGTGTTCCTGTGATCTGCTGTGTTACGAGAACTGACTTTAAACCTTTTTTACTTAAATTAAACGGATCTTAGTGCAATGCAATATTGAAACAATTTACATATTCGTCTCTCTTTCTTGTTTTCCCATTTCGTTCTCAAATTTCGTAATGAAAACATATTATAGTCCTTGACATGCATACTCAGATCCTTAGAATACCCATATTTAGTTAACTATGTTTTTTGGTCCCATTATATATTTTTTTTTATTCTTTTTGTACATACGAGAAAATTATAGTAACATAAATAAAATTTAAAAAAGATCTACAGAGGCGAGCTTAACTCAAAATGAGTTCTCTCCCAGAAAACCTTTGAGTAATAGAGGAAGAATAATTTAAGAAAAGGTGTGAAGTGTACATTACCTACAAGAAAAAAAGAGAAACATGCTAGTACTACAATACTTGTAATAAAAATCAATACATAGGTATATACACACATACATACATGTATAAAGTCAAAGTCAAAGTCTTTATTTTTCAAAATAGTGCAACGTAATTACATCTTTTTGACGTCAAAATCTGCTTAAAACTAAGTTTACCAACCAAGTATACATAGATAGATACATACATAATAATAATATATTTTTATTTCGGACTTGATTCATATTTGTTCGTATTACAAAAACTTACAGACTATGTTAACTTATAATACTTATAACACATTTATAAATTCACAAAAATAAATTTACAAACAAAAACACAAAACATCTTAATATCTATTTCTTTAGTTGTTGGTGCTGGTACACAGTCGTCTCATTATTGAGACACTTCTCTTGCAAATCAGAGAGGCAAAGCTATCTACATTTGCCTCAGCAAACATGCCTGATGCACTGCAATACCTTGGCAAACCCATCAGCATGTTAGTTAGTTAGTTAGTTTACCTGGGCTGTTCCGCACTTAGCCTCCTGATTGGGCCATTGTGCGTAGCATCTTACCTCTCACTCCAACCAACCCAGATCTTCCCAAAAAGCCAGCAGCCTTTTCAGGTTTCCACATGCTTCCCGGAGAGACGCTGGTGACTGGAGGAATTTCGCCCGTTGTTCGGCCACGCTCATGCACTCTGTAAGCACATGATGTGGCGTTTCTTCTGCCCCCATGCAGCCTCTGCACAGGGGGCTGTCCGTCACACCTATTGTAAATAGATGCTTGTTTAGAGGACAGTGACCGGTCAAGATGCCTATGACCTTGCGGATCTGGTCCCTTTTTAATCTAATGAAGTTTCGGCTAAACGTTTTTGATGCTACCGGAACTGCATTCTTTGTTTGCCTGCATCCTTCAATGTTTGTCCATTCTTTTTGATGGGTTTCTTCCGTATTTTTCCGCAGCCAAGTTTTGACCTGTGCTTGAGGTATAGGTAGTATTGGTTCCGGTCCATATACTGTTGCCCCTGATCCTCTCTTGGCCAATTCATCGGCTGCGTCGTTGCCGAGGGAGTTGCTGTGTCCCTTGATCCATTGCAGCGTGACCTTGTTTGTGTTTGCAATGGATTGGAGTGTATTGTGACATTCCAATATGAGGACAGAGGTTATGGTGTTGCTTTTCAGAGCTTGGAGTACGGATGCACTGTCTGATATGATCTTTATATCTAGATCTTTGACGTCTCTGGCGGCAATCGTCTCCGCTGCTCTCGTTATGCCAATACATTCAGCTTGGAATATTGTACTTAGCTTGTCCAGGGTGGTTGTTATTTTGATGTTTAGGTCATTCGAGAAGACACCTGCTCCGGTACCATATGTGGTTTTAGAGCCGTCTGTGTATATCCTAACTTCTTTGACGCCAGAGCTGTCTCTTTTTTCTTCAGTAAGTTGAATATGATAATTCCTTTCGAAGACGTAGTGACATGGTATTCTGTCTACGGGCGCCTCAAGAAGTGGTATCTTCTTTAGGATTCTCTGTAGAATTTTTGAATGCTTTGTTCCAGTATTCTCTTTCCAGAGCCCATTACTTTTCAGTCTTAAGGCTGCTGCCTTGGCCTCCTCCTGTATGATTAGATGCAGCGGTCTCAGGTTTAGGAGGTGCTCTAGTGCGGCTGATGGAGTGGTTCTCATGCATCCAGTGGCTGCTGTACTCGCTAGGCGTTGTAGACTCTGGAGCTTTTCTTTCACAGTGATCAGTTCTGTTCTGGGCCACCATACAACTGATCCATAGGTTAGAGAAGGCCTGATAATTGCCGTATACAGCCAAAGTGTTATCTTTGTGTTAAGACCCCAGTTCTTACCAACGAGTCTTCTGCATTGCCAAAAAGCTATGCAGGCCTTTTTCATTTTAGCATTTATGTGGCTAGTCCAATTCAACTTATTGTCAAGTATGATGCCCAGATATTTAACTTGAGTTGTTAGGGCTAGTTTGGTATTAAATAGTTTTGGTAGTTGTAGTTCTGGTAACTTTCTTTTGTTGGTGAAAAGGATAAGTTCTGTTTTTTTCGGGTTTACTGATAATCGGTGTTCTTCGCACCATTCTTCCACAATCTGAAGGGCTGAGCGCATGACTTTGCATAGCACGTTCTCAGCCGTTCCGCTTATTAGTATTGCAAGATCATCCGCATACCCGATGGTGGTGTATCTTCTCTCATTTAGTCTCTTTAGAAGACTGTCTACTACTATGTTCCATAAGAGTGGTGATAGGACGCCTCCCTGGGGGCATCCTCTGACTACCTTTGCTCTTGTGATGGTGTTACTCATCACTATCTGGACTGCTCTTTTGCTTATCAGCTGAGTGATCCAGTCCCTTATGGCTGGTTCTACCTTACGCTTCCGTAAGGCTTCGTTAATGCTGCTGTGTACCGTTTTGTCGAAAGCCCCTTCTATATCTATGAAAGTAGCTAGTGTTGAGGCTTTGTTTGTGATAGCCGATTCTATCATGTGCACTACCGTGTGTAGTGCAGACTCTGTTGATCTACCTTTCCTGTATGCGTGTTGCTGAGGATGTAGTGGGTTGTCTTTTAGTGTTCCATCCCTTAGGTATCGATCTACTAGTCTCTCCAGCGTTTTAAGGAGGAATGATGTGAGACTAATGGGCCTGAATGATTTGGGATGTGTGTAGTCCTCCTTACCTGGTTTTGGTAGGAAGACTACTTTTGCCTCTCTCCATAATCTGGGTATGTATTTGAAGGCAATGCAGGCCCTGTAGATTGGAAGTAGATATTTTGCTATTCTTGTCAGTTGCCATTGTAGTAGTGCAGGGAATATTCCATCCAGCCCTGCAGACTTAAAGGGTTTGAAGGTTTTTATGGCCCACTCTATTTTGTCTGCAGTTACTACCTTGTTTGCGATTTCCCATTCTTGGGTTGTTGGTACACTATAGTGTTCTGGTGGCCAGTCAATGGAATCGATGGATGGTGTGACTTGACAGCCAGGGAAGTGTGTTTCCAGCAGTACTGCGCTGGTTTCATTTTCCGTATTAGTGTAAGTGCCGTCTTCTCTCTTAAGTGAGCCCATGAGGTTGAGTTCACCTTTGGCCAGGACTTTCCTTACTCTTGCGGCTTGGTTTGTCGAGTTTATGCTACTACAGAAACTCTGCCAGGCCTCAGTTCTACGATACCTGATGCGTTTCTTGTAGTATTTTTGTGCATTTTTGTATTTGTCCCAGTCCTCAGGGGTTCTGGTGTTTTTTGCTCGGTTGTAGAGCTTTCTCAGGCCTCCACGTAGTCGCTCGAGTTCTGGCCCCCACCAGGAGCTCTTTTCTGGACCTTTGGGTGTTACAACAGGACACGCTGGCTCGTAGCTTTCCAGCAGAGCTGCAGTGATAGAATGTACGTTGTGTTCTATATTATCTGTACTAAGTGTTGTGTCGGGTAGTTGTGAATCACTTAGTGCCTTGTTTAGTGAATTTGTGTACCGTGCTATATCTGTTTTGCGGGGGTTACGATATGGAACAGGGTCTGCTAGTTTACATTGAATTTGAAAGCAGATTCGGCGATGGTCCGCAAAGGATGGTTCCTTTGACACATGCCAACCCTTAATGAGGTTTGCTGCCGAGTGTGTTGCCAATGTGATATCTACTATGGTCTGACACCATGAGGTTACGAAAGTAGGTTCCGTACCTATATTTATAATGTTTAGGTTGGTTTGGAATAAGTATTCGGTTAGTAACTCACCTCTCTTGTTCGCGTCCTTACTTCCCCACAGAGGATGGTGAGCATTGCAGTCTGCGCCGATGATTAAATCCCAGGTGTGAGCCTCGCAGTGTTGTACCAGGTCGGCTAGCTCCTTTGGAGGTGGTTCGCCTTCGCCCGGCATATACACTGAAGCTAGTACTAGGATGGTTGCATTATCTGAGTGGATTTTCACAGCAGTGAGATCTCTAGAACAGAATTGGTTAAGTAAAGTGGTGCTTATAGCGTTAGGTACGAAGATGCAGGTTCTCGGTTTTTCAACCATCGTATCTCGTATTAACTTACCGCCTATGTTATTTAGACCGCAGATGTAGTTCTTATTTATCCAGGGCTCCTGGATTAGGGCTACGGTCTTTTTGCTTACCTCCAGCACTCTGCGTAGAGTGACCGTTGCTGCTTGTTTGTGCTGGAGGTTTGTTTGGATGATGTTTATTGGATCAGGGGCTGTTAAGGACGTCATTATCATCATCGCTGATGTGTCCTTCCTGTTTCAGCGGCGAGCTACTTTCCAGCTCGCTCTTACTCTTTCGAGGAGCCTCTTTTTTTTGCTCTTGAGCTGTAGCTGCCGCTGTTGCTTCCCCGGCCTGCGCTTCTTCTTGGGAGAAGAAGCGAATATACCCACTTCCCGACATGTGGGCAACTCGGCGGTCTCTCCTGGTTATCGCCTCTTTCTGGTCCTCGGGAATTCCCAGAATTAAGTGAACCACCTTCTCTTTGGAGTTCGGGTCGGTGGTTTGGTCGTCCACTGTCATGTCGTAACACTGCCAGGTATCTACTTTGTACCAAGGGTTTTGGGCCCAAAGCACTCTGCGCAGTGTTACGGCTTCGGTGATGCGGGTGTGGAGAAGAAGCCCTGCTTTCAGTCGCTTCTTCATGTCGGACTGCTTTATGACGGCCAAGGTGGTTTCGGGTATCGGGGACGTTATGCTTCTTACAGCTTTTTCAAGCCACGTAAGAGCATTGTCGTCTTCACACCACATCGCCAGCACGCCTTCCAATAGGAAGGGTCGTCCGCGGAAAGATGGAGCTTGCGCACCCGAAATCGTTGACGACAACACCGACTGCAGGATGCTGTCGTCAATGGCCTCCCTAAGCTGGTCTGCCTGGGTTTTGGTGAGGTCCCTCGGCGGAACGGTAGTGACCGCTACTCGCAGATGCGACTGACTGGCGTCCGCGTAGCTTACCGTCCGCTTGGTGCGCGGGTCAGTTTTCGCGCGTTTGGCTTCCCCTCTGGGGGACCGGGTATCATCCAGACGAGCGCGCTTCGAAGAAACTCGCTCGTTCTGGACGGGCCCTACCCCCTTTTGTTCCTTTTCAGGAAAATTGGGAGCCGTCGCAGCGTTCCGTTGACCTCGGGCACCTCTGGGTTTCCTCCTGTGTTTCTTACTCAGTGGTGGTGGAGCGGCTGTGGCTACTGCCGTCCCCTTTGAGGTTGATGGTGTGGGTTCGCGCTGCGTTTCCGCTGCTGCGGCACCCAACCCTGTCGTCGTTTTTTTAGGTTGCAAGACCTCCCTTCTCGCGCGCCTGTTGGGGCGACTGCGTTCTGTTCGGCCGAGCCCTTTTTCGGTAGTGGCCGCCTTCGGCTGAGCATCCCTTTTGCAAGGGCGCTTGTGGCCGACAACGGTCCATTGTATGACGCTCGTGGCGTCAGATTTTGGGGTAGCCTCCGAGAGGCTGGACAGGTCCAGGCTTGCGCCCGGTCCTGAACACAGGGTGCCCCCCCCAGAATACGAGGGGCAGACTGAGCTGGTAGGCTCAGTGAGGGATTCTCCGCAAGCGGTACCCTCCTGGGGTAGTTTTTCTTTGTCCTGTGTCGACATGTTTTTTTTTTTTTTAGGAGCAGAGGCTTACTCACACTACCTGCCCTAGGTGCGTGTGGTACAGTTTTCTGGGGCAATTTAGTGCCCCACGGCAATGTCTACCGGGGTGTGGTTTTAGGCCGCCACGGTTCGGCACATTTATATAATATATCTGATGAATAGATACATATATATAATAGATATATAAAGAAAAAATAAATTAAAGGAGAGATACATATATAAGTTGTTATAATATATAAATAAACCATTACATAAATAAACAATTTCATGCGCCTGGAGGTTTCTGTTACGTCTATTTCTTGGGAATTAGACCAATAACGGGACGACAACCTCGGGAAGGATAGTCCACCAGACTTGCTTTGAGGATCTACACGACCTGCGCTCTCCCTCAAGACCACGTCCCCCTACCCCTCAGAAGGATGGGTAGGGTAGGTCCATGCTAAGGTTTCGGGTAATAGTACCATCACAGAAACATTAGCATGTCCCCGTCCCATCAGCATTCTGCACGCATTATCATACTGGACTCTAAGATCACTATAAGTCCTACTCCTGAACGCAACCCACAGGTTACACGTATACAGTTACTGACAGAACGATTTAAACAATGCCATTTTGACCTGTTCTGTACATCGTGAAGTCTGCGAATTATCATATTGGCCCGGATAGCCAGTGCCCTACGTTCCCGCTCGATGTCAACATTATCCTTAAACTCGTCAGTAATCCAGTGTGCCAAGTGTTTTTAAAGGTGAACCACACAGTGAAACATGAGGCACATTTATATTGTGACAGACACTTGATTTATTTGTATATGTTTTTTTATTAAATATATATTGTATTCAGCTGGCCACTTTTACATAAGTTGTATGTTTACTTTTGGTTTTTTATACACTGTTTGTGCAAAGCCATCTAGTAGATATGACGAACACTAAATTTGGAGTAAGCTAATATAGAGTTCCAGTAAGAGTAATTTGTAGTTAAGGATACTAGAGGGCAGATTTTGTGTTCAGAAGGGAAGCAGGGTTAAAATATTCAGCAGGACATCGTTGTGCATTTTACGATTTTTTTAGATTTTACTTATTTTAAATACAATTAACAATTATTAATTTAAATTTTAAACCTAATTTTCAATTCAATTGCAATTTATTTATTTATCACAGATATATCACGTGACCATTACCTTCAGCACCAAAAAATAAATTTGGTTTTTCGTGCAGGGTGACCCTTTGATAGCTAAATTAATTAAAAATAAAATATCCTGTTCCAGTCTAACACCAGCAATTACTGTATCAAATTTGTCTTGGCGAGCTGAGCAGTCCTACATCTTATTAAAAAACTGAACGACGACAACAGTTTTTCCGTTACAGTGGATAAAATACGGCACAGTAGTCTGTGATAGCTTATGGGCTCCTTTTTATCCGGGAAATAGGTACCTGTGGGTTGCGAGTGTACATTCGTAATGCCGTGCTGTCGTCACTACTTCATTACATTACTTTGCTACTCCAGACATAAACACTCAACTTAATTTCGGTTTCGTATATTATTTATGATGTTGATTGCAGCAATAATAAGGCCTTTATTATTCTTATTAAACCGAAAAGGGTTATAGTCTATAGGCAAATATTTACAAAGCAAGAAACTATTTTTTTTGCAGCAATATCTTAATAAAGTATTTCTTAAACAAAGCAGCTCAAGAGTGTGCTGTTTTTTATTAAGTTGTTATTAAGTGTTTGAATATAGTAAGAGAGTAAGTTGGCAAAATAAACAGGTTTGAACTTTTATGAGATCATAACAAATTGCTAAAAAATGGTAGTATACTGGGTGTATTTTTGAAACGGGGCAGTAAGGGCAAGTACCTTAACCGTTGTAGTTACAGCAAAACGTTCTTAGGGGACCTTCCCTAACTTTTTGAGATATTTCGAACTGCATTCACAGATGTTACAAAAATCTTACAGTTGGCAAAAAAAAGGCAAAAAGTCCAATTTTTTTTTGTGCCAATCGATTCTATTCCATGTGGGGATCAAAAGACTATACGAGTATAGGACCATTTTAGCTTTGAGTACTAGAAAACAGAAAATTAAAATTAAGAATCTAGGCTAAAATGTCTTCTAATCGTGAAAAATATGACTTATTAGAAGCCTATTTTGTCAATAATCGAAATGTATCCGTTGCGGCATGTGCCAACAAGAAAGGTTATTACAAATCTTTTGAAAAACCTGGAATTGCAGGGTTCTTTCAAAAGTAAGCGGCAGCCTCGTGTGGACATAGACACGGAGATTGCGATTCTGAATTATGTCGAAGCATATCCAGATGTATCGTCCAGGCATGTCTTGTTGTCCCTTGTGACAAGGATATGGAAAAAATACGGCTATAAGTGCTATCGATATGGGCGCATAGTTCAAGTGTTACATCCGGGTGATAATGTTCGTAGGCTTACTTTTTGCAGATGTCTAAGAGGAAAAATAAACCGAGATCATGAATTTTTGAATTACATACTGTGGTCTGACGAAACAGTTTTTTCCAATAACGGTATGTACAACCGAAAATATCACCACTATTGGTCCAAATAAAATCCACCATGAGTTACAGCAAGTCATAATCAGGTTCGTTTCTCATTCAACTGTTGGTGTGGTATAATGTTCAATCGAGTCATAATGATGGAATTTGATGAAGGGAATCTGAATTCTGCCATGTATAATGACGTCATTTTACAACATCTTGAAAACGAGTTGGACGAATGGCCCCTGTCGGAATTGCGAAAAGTTCATTTTCAACATGATGGTGCTCCGCCACATAACAGCCATATTTCACGTTCCAATTTGAGCCGCCTATTCGGTATACAGTGGATAGGTACACATGGTGCAACACAGTGGCCACCTCGTAGCCCCGATCTAACGCCACTCGATTTTTTTTTATGGGGCTTTGTTTTTTTTTTGGTGTGGAGTGTGGGTTATTGGCCGACAGGCCTCTACAACCTTACGCGAACAGTGTGGCGAGCGCATAGGACTCTCAGTCAAAATTGATTTTAAGCAACACGCCTCAGGGTCCCCAGTTGGGGCGGCCTCGGTTTAGGCTGCTACTGGATTAATACTGGGGCGACCTAGGCCCAGATTTACGAACAAAGCGCAGCACGTGTTCCGCCCTCGTCGGCGAAGACGGAACTGCGGTTCATTTTGTCTAGCTCCGCGAGCTGTGTAGGCTCTTCGTTGAGCGAGTGTTATTGCATCATCGGGCTCTACGAGAGCGTGTCTAGGTCTCCGCGTGCATGAAATTTAACTCGGTGTGTAATTTACAGCCTCAACCACTAGAGGGTTGGGGTGAGTCGGGGCAGAGTCAAAGTAGCTAAGGGAGCACTGTTCCACCATCAGGCAGTACATAAGTACTGCCTGATGGTCGGCATTTCTAGGTCGGTGTGAAGTTCAACATTACGCATAAACCACGGTGCTCCCGTAGCTCGGTGCTACTATTTTGTAGCGTTTGTAGCCTATGGATCCTTTTTTCACTAACGTGAGCGAAAACCGGACATCCATATGTCATGATTGGCCTAACACAACTAGTGTAAAGTCTGACTTTATTCCTAAGTGATAACCTAGAACGAGAGTTCACTAAACTATGTAGTCTACCTAATACGAAGGCGGCTCGATCGCGGACCGCTTTGAGGTGAGCTCTAAAGCTGAGGTGATCGTCGAGAATGATACCTAAATATTTGGCTTGCCTAGCCCAAGGGATCGGCTTGCCAAACATCCTAATCTGTGTGAGTCCCTCTAAGGGATACAGGTCGCGCCTCCTCCTGTGGATCAGCACGGCCTGATTCTTATCCGGATTAACCTCTATCCTCCATTTCCGAAACCATGCCCCTAGGGTGTCGGCCGCGGATTGGAGTTTTCTAGCTACTATGTTGGGATTAAGTCCCGAGTGGTAGATGGCTGTGTCGTCTGCGAAAAGTGCTGTCTTGACTTGCCCGTGCAAAGGTATGTCTGACGTGAATAATGTGAACAAGATAGGTGAGAGTACCGACCCCTGCGGTACACCGCCGCGAATGGGGTGAGAATCCGAGAGGGTCCCATCCACTCGGTAGCGATAGCTTCTGTTCGACAAGTAGTCCCGTATGATGAGTACGAGCCTGTGGAACAGCTTTCAAATGAGGCCGTTGTGCCATCGAGGTGTATAAGACGGCGTACACCAGTGTTCAAGAGCTCAAGGATACATTAACGACCATTTTACGTAATATTCATCCCAGAACATTATTAGCCGTCATTCGTTCAGTGCAAAAAAGGATAAACTTATGTATTCGTGAAAGTGGAAGTCATTTTGAGTAATTTATTTCGTAAACTAATTTCTTACATGTTTAAATGTTTTTTTTTTTACTTACAAAGTTCAAAATTTTACCTGACCTATGAGTTTCGAGTTGATTTATCGTATTTCCGTACGAAATGTATGGGAAAGTTTTTGGCGGTTTATGTCTTTCCTAGTACTCGAAGCTAAAATATTCCCATAGAGTCTTTTGATCCCCAAATGAAATAGAATCGAATGGCACAAAACATATTTTTTTGGACTTTTGCATTTTTTTGCTAACTAAGATTTTTGCAAAATCTGTGAATGCAGTTCAAAATATCTCAAAAAGTTAGGGAAGGTCTCGCAAGAACGTTTTGCTGTACCTACAACGGTTAAGGTACTTGCCCTTACTGCCCCGTTTCAAAAATACTCCCTGTATAAGGCCCAAAGAATCAGTTGAAGGTTTTTTCCTCGGGGTAGGAGATGGCAATCACTCGCATAAAAGCCAAAACAAACCAAATAAAGAAGGAACGGGAGAACATACCCCGGGCTCCACATTGCATACTTTGGACTAGAATTGGTGCTCGGATGGAGAAGTTAATAAAAAAAAAAACAATATAACAAAGGTATCTCCTTAAAAGGTTCTTACACTAATAGACTGACGTAACTCTTACATAAAGGCTATTATCCTAATATACCAGTTCTAATCATACTTGCATTCTACCATACGTAGTTTCAAAAGCATTATCTACAGCTATTAATAAAAAAATGCTTTTAAATAAAGTTCACAATGACGCAAGTGACAATACGGTTTTTTTTTAGCGTGTGGAAACCCCCACGAGCTTCACCCATTCGGTGCCGACGATGGGGTGGGCGTGTCGGAATCGGACCGACTAAAACCACACGTTGTCCTTTCCAAGTTTCCATTGCCGGGCACCCCGGGTAAGCCCTCGAAAGGATAACTAACCCCAGGGGACTCGAAAGGATAACCCCAGGAAGTGACAATACGCTAAAATAATTATAGCACAATGATTGAAATATTCATTGTTCATTCGTATAACCAGGGCGGGAGTGTTTAAAACTGGGCCGCTCGTAAACCGCCTGTCTGCATACCGTAGTGTATTGCACAGATGCCGTATCTAACTACTGCGAGCATTATTACATTTCTACATATCAAAGTCATATTCATGTGTATTTCTGTATATTGATTGCTATTTACATTGAATAAGTATCGTTATGTTAAAACATCGTAAGTATTGTTGTGATATTTTATAATACATCTATATACTAACGCTTTTTGCCATTAGGGTAGGCAGAGACATCATGTTTTCACTTGTTACGGTCCTGCAACACTTCCTAAATAATACGTATAATACGTTCTTTTACATGCATCCCGTTTTTTTCACATTGACCTGACCTTTTCTATCTAGGTGACAGCGATATATTAGACATGTGGGTGGCTAACAGGAAGCACGAATTAGGATATATCTACTTTTTCGGTCAGTTTTCGCTATACCTACAATCTTTCTCCCAAAAATTAATCAAATTAAAGTTGGTGTTACACAAAACAAATCATAATGAAGTTGACTGCAGTTCTGAAGATCGTTAAAGAATAGTAAATGTATTTAGACCACTGAAAGATTTACTTTTCTAGCAAAGTTTAACCACTCTATTGCATGAATTATTACCGAAAACATATTGAGTGAAATGTAGGAATCTACACATCTGGTTGCTCCTTGAGATATATAAGGCATAAGTATATAAAAAGAATATTATGTTACGAAATCCAATTATATTTGATACTAATCTTATATCGGAAGAAACCAACTTCCAGCACGGGCCTTCAGTCCACAGCCCGCGTTAACTTGTTCAATTTATTAAAAAAAAATAACAAAACTCCCAAAACTTCCGAAACAGACCGTCCTGAACTTTGATTTATAGTGCGTTACAATATTTATAAAAAATAAATTAAACATTTTAAAAACCCCCGGCATAGCTAAGAACAGTTCCGACTAATTCACCTTTCGAAAAAAAAAACTCTAAATCGGTTCATCCATTTAGGAGCTAGGATACCATAGATAGAGACACATACAGACATGTAAAACTTAACACCCCGTCGTATTTACGTCGGGTTTAAAAAGAGAAGCCATAATTATTCAAACATTAATGCTTGTTTTAAAGTGATCTACAAGATCTAACTCCAAAATATTACTCGTATAAAGAAGATATATCGCAAAACTACTCATGTTAGTACATTGAACATTTTTGCAGTTTGTACCTTTTTTTCTGCAGAAATCCCCTAGGTTATCGCCCCTCCTGGGCAGCGGGGGGGGTTATGTCAGACTTGAACCGACTGAAACCGCACGCCATCTCAGGTCTTTAGACGCCGGGGTAAGGTGGGCCCATAAGGCATTTCCCTCGCACCCCGACTGACCCTGGGACACCTCCGGTTTCGAGACGGCCCCCTCGGGTGCCGTTTGTACTTAAGCATATGTGAGTTCCTACAGATATAATTGAAATTTCAAAGAGTTTGTACAAGTAATACGCCATAATAAGAAACAATACACAATTAATTTATTCACTTTGTGCCTGAGCGGTTTGAAGTAGGTTATCTCAGTAATTTTGTGTAGTGAATTATACATTTATAAAGTGGAAATCTGAGTAGTTATACCTTAGGGCGGGCAAGAATCTGATTCGTTTTCAAAATTTGAAGGTATAAGAAATAAACAATTATTGGGAACGATGATACCGTTGTTTAGATGACGACAACTTTCAGCAGTAAAACTGAAATTATGCTATGTTGCTTACATATTATTATATGATAAAATCCCTAGTTTATAGTTAGTCGATGACCTTTTTGGGGTGATGATAGCTCGTTTGACTGCCACATCACTACAGAAGTTTCTGTATCTCATTTCAGTCCTTAACTAATAATAGTACATAAACAGTTGATCACTTAACTCTTGAGGACAGATTAAGTAATTCTCTTGACAGTGACACACTAAGACAACCCACATTTCCATAAGCTATTTCAGTGATATCTACCAACTCTAGGTCTGTAAAGTGCGACATAGCTTTGTATATCAGTGTAGCGTTCCGAATGCGGGTAAGGTTGTCGAAGTTCTGCTAAATTTCCATGAAAATTTTCACTTCTGCAAGCCTTGTTATAAGTTTATCAGTAGGAGTGGCATTAATGTTAGCTGGTATCACTAGTCATGTCTTTGAATTAACGTGGTTAAGACTTATGTAGTAAATAAACTTTATTTCAATGATTAATTGCGGTCAAGTAGAAGAAGTCCCTTGTTAGAGGGCGTACTATGCCCAATACAACGAAGGCTCAACAAAAGATGCTCTTCTCCGTGCTCCAAAGTTTGGCTTTTTCGTATTTGAATGCGACTGGGATTGGTGTTAGAATGAAGAAGAAGAATGGGTAAGGGTCATGACCATTCTTGTTTTTCGTGCTTAAATCCTCTCAAATACCATCCCACCGGCCAGTGGGGGCGGTTATATCGGGCTTGAACCGACTAAAACTGCACGCCGTCTCGGGTCTTCAGACGCTGGGGTGTAAGGTTGCCTATAAAGCATTTCCCTCGCAACCCGAAACATATGACGTACCTTTTTTTTTTTTTTTTTCTTATCCTGCGGAAATCCCTTCGGATACCCCCCCGCCGGCCAACGGGGGCGGTTATGTCGGGCTTGCACCAACTAAAACCGCACGCCGTCTCGAGTCTTCAGACGCCGGGGTGTAAGGTTACCCATAGAGCATATCCCTCGCACCCCGGCTGACCCTGGGCCATCTCACCACTAACAGCATCGCTCATCCTGTTGTCTCCTCTGAAAGCAGAGGAGTACGGAGAGCGATGTGTTCCCGCCACGTTGGGTATTCGCCGACGATCAATGCCAACCCTATGAAGGGGTGAAGGGGAAGCCATTGACCGCCACCCAGGGTGTATCGGCCGCTCCGATTCCGTCCCCCCCGGACTGCAGCGGGATCGGAATCGGAGCGACACTCGAGGAGGTTACCCAACACACACCCCACATATGACGTACCTCGTAGCAGTTATATAAAAAGCTTGTTATAAGGGTCGGCAGCGCAAGTGTGACGCCCCTGGTGTAGCACACGTCCATAGGCCACGATGACCACTTTCCATCAGGTGAGTCGTGTGCTTGTACGCCACCTAAGTGGTATGAAAAAATTCTGTAGCAAGTACACAATTTTTTTCTGATGATAATAATCCTTCCCTCGCAACATGTCTAGTCGTCTGAAGAAAATAAAATATCAGTGAGGAACTAAGAGGGGTGTTAATCGTCTCGAAGCTTATGCGAAAACAATGTTGCTCAACACATTAATTTTATTGCCACTATCTTCGTGAAGTTCATTCCAATTTTATAGGTTAGCACTCATCGAAGAAATGTTTCCAATTAGACAGACTTTATTGTCTTCACGGATAAGTGGGAAAAGCACAGTCGTAAAGGTGTAAATATTAGTTTGAGTGTATGTGTGTATGCGGATATGTTACTGTAAAAACCCGAACTACATAAAAATCCTATAGGTAAACCCTAACATTTGCCGGTAAATCGTAGGATTTACCAACATGAGTTGGTAAATGTTATATTGTTTTTATACAAATCAATTCATGCGCTTCGCCGGCCGCTGCCAATTTAATTGATATATTGATTTGATATTTTGCTAGTCAAGTAAAGCGTCCAGTACACAATGGCCTATGATGGAACACGACAAGCCATCGCCATTGTGTACAGAGGGTCATAGTATACAGTGGCGCACGATTGGCGATCGTGGCGGATAATCAAGACGTTGTTGGATTATGACACACTTCAAAGGAATGGTGGTGTAGCAATGAGCTATGCACCATTGTGTGAACACCTACGTGATGTTGACCTACAGTTGTGCATTGCAGAGTATGGCCCATCACTGGCCACTGTGTACAGGAGACATAATAAAATTGAATAGTGTATTGCCTTCCAACTAACAATTAACTTTCATTCCTAATTCTTAGTAAACATTGTCATTGATAATTAAAGAATTTTTGTCTAATGTGATGTTCACTCATTCAAATTTAATATTAATAAATAAAATTCAACATTTATGAGGTACTAAAGTGAAACAATAAAAAAAAAACTTAAACCTATAAGCCTTGCCCGGTTTTAAACTAAAATCTAGGTTTTTAAACTTGACTTGCATACTTAATCATCCAATGAAGAATCGATTTATCCCAAAGCCATCCGAAATCCTCGCATTTGAAAGTCTACTGAAAGTCGTCGCCCTCCGGCCGCAGATGGCTTTTAAAGCTTGAAAACAATCGTTAAGATGTTTGGATTAATAGGTCCGAGCTGTAGTTTCGGCGTTAGAGCTCAAATAGCGACCCACTTGTTAACAGTCTAACAGTTTCCAAGCTTATTTTGGAAGTCAATACCGTTTCCAATTTATACGAATTAACTCTAAAACTAAGGAGGCACTAATTCAATACATGTAGTTTCGATTGCAATACCTTTTTTTTTTTTTTTTTTTTTTTATCGTGCGGAAATCCCTTCGGATACCCCCCCGCCGGCCAGCGGGGGCGGTTATGTCGGGCTTGCACCGACTAAAACCGCACGCCGTCTCGGGTCTTCAGACGCCGGGGTGTAAGGTTACCCATAGAGCATATCCCTCGCACCCCGGCTGACCCTCGCACCACTAACAGCATCGCTCATCCTGTCTCCTCTGAAAGCAGAGGAGTACGGAGAGCGATGTGTTCCCGCCACGTTGGGTATTGGCCGACGATCAATGCCAACCCTATGAAGGGGTGAAGGGGAAGCCATTGACCGCCGCCCAGGGTGTACCGGCCGCTCCGATTCCGTTCCCCCCGGACTGCAGCGGGATCGGAATCGGAGCGACACTCGAGGAGGTTACCCAACACACACCCCTCGATTGCAATACCTAATGTGTTTGCAACAACTGATAAGTTATAAAGCGAAGCGACAACTTTGTACTCGTTTAAGTTCGAAATGCATTTCAGAACATTCTCATTAGGAATTTGAATTGCTACCAACGCAATGGGCTATTAAGTAGATTTATGTAATTTCAAGTTTTTGTTAAGTTTTTTTTGCTGAAAAGCTTTTTTAAAACGAAATTCAAAACATATTTTTATTCTCTTCTCCTATCTTTGCTGTTGATATAGCACATTTTTGTAAACACTTTAATAATCATTCATTACACATTCAACTTTGTACAATATAGATTAGTGTTGTTGCACAAAATAAATTGAATAAACTATTTAATAATATACTATTTAATTAATTATATAAACTATTTAACTATAAAAATCCGTTCCCGCAGGGGGAACGCACAGGTAGATTTCGTGAAGCAATTAATATTATTCTATTAACATGTTTAATTTTTTTTCTCGAAAACGGTAACTTTTAGCGAAAAACTTTTCAGACATTTATTTTAGACTTAAAAATGGCCTATCGATTAAAAATGTTTCCGACTGCAAGAATGTTCACCGGTTAGAAGTTATGATTTTTTTCCCGAAAAATTTTGGTTTTTCCCCCCTCCACTTTTAGTTAAAGTTTTAATCTTATAGGTTTATAATTAAAAGTTGTTGGTATTCATGGTATTCATATACTATGGGATAAAATTAGAACGGTTCGAACATCTTTCATGGAACGTGAAATTTTGAGGAAAAACTGATTTCACAAAAAGTGAGGCCCTACCGTCCCCTTAGGCCGGATTCCACCCGTTCACGAACTTAAACTAAGTTTACACCCAAGCAATTTTTGACCGCAGTTTGAGAGCGATCGGGGCAATAATGCGACCGTGAGAGTGCCGCAAATTTTGGGAAGTGGAACCATACATACATATATATATATAAAATTTTTGACCAGTGGTCATTTCGGACTCAGGGGGGTCATAACTAGACCTCCTATGAAGAATTTTTTTTAAAATTCGACAGTAGTCAAGAAACCAATAGGTAGATCGATTTCATCGAAATCTACCTAAAAATTAAACCGACTTCAATAACCAAAAAACGCACTGAAAAGTGCTGTAAAATAACTGAATCCTACTAATATTATAAACACGAAATTTTGTAAGTATGGATGGATGGATTAATTAAAAAAACTTTAATTAAAACTTTAATTCATGATCTTACACAACATATAGGTATAATGAGCATTCATAAATTTTGAAACATTACAAGTATGATATGGATATAGTATAAACAAATACCAAATTGGAATGCATAACATCTGGTACAAATAACCTAGTACTTGTGCAGATCATATGTAGCCTTGAATACTTAAAAGCAGCCTTAATAAAGTACACAAATCCTTTAAATAAAATATATTTTTTGGTAATTTTAAATAAAATCATTTTTAGAACCACTGGGAGCATCATACATACATTAATTATTAATACTTGATCTACAGTTGATACATCTAAGCTCTTAAAAATCGTTAACCCAAAATCCATAGACTATTGTTGCCAGAACACTTCTTAAACAAATATAAAATTAACAAGCAATGTACATAAATATCATTATATTATATTATCATTTACTGTTCTTCCTCTCGGAGTTCCACTTTTACTTTGGAGAAATCAAAGTCTTCTCCTGTGCCACTCTTGTAAATCTTAATCACATCTAAACAGGTAGTTTCAAAGTGTGTGGTAGCATCATAAGATTCAGATACAAAGACTTGGCTCTGAGTGCCATCATCAATAGGTTCATAGTAGTCTGTCACAGAAACAAACTTCTGCCGTATAGAGCCAAGTAGGTCCAAACCTGGCTTAATTTCACCTTCAGGGTCCTTAGTTTCAACGGTAGTAGACACCATGGCTATAAACCAACCCTTGGCAGCCACCTGGTGTGTATAGGACACCACAGATATGTAGATATCGGAATGCCTACCCACTTGCTTTTGTGGAATGATAATTTGAGTAGATAAAGCATCTTTTGTATTAGCTATTGGATGATCCAATAAACAGATGCAACGGATAACCTGGCCCTTCTTGCGGACACGGTCTGGCACATAGCTGGGGTCACAGTACACTTGCTTACACTTAGCTACCTCATTGCCTGAGCGTACACCAACCACCTTTCCACCTTCTCCCAAAACAATTTCATCAATGGGTTTATCCAGCATGTAAGTGCCTCCATAGATAGCAGAGAGACGAGCGAAGCCTTGAGGCAATTCACCTAAACCATACATTGGATATAAGTAGGGTGACTTCCCATATCTGGCAAGGGAGTCAGAGTACAGTTTTATACGATGGATAGTTTGAATAGCAGGCTGCTGGAGGTAATTATCATTGAGGTAAAGGGCCAGTGCATGACCAGTGAAATCCTGGGTGTTCTTATCTAGACCAAATTTGTCATAGAGAGACTGCATGTTGGCTGTACTGGGATCAAAGTCTTTCCAGGTTTTGGCATCATGGATGTTTGTTACTCTTTCACGCAAAAACGGCTGAAGGGATCTGAGTGAAATTTGGCACAGGAATAGATTATAGTCCGGAATAACACATAGGCTTTTTATCCTAGGAATAGGTAGGTACATAGGAAAGGGTTGCGGGAACGGGATCAGAATTCTACGCGGGCGGGGCTGCGGACAACAGCTAGTTCTAATGATAAAAAAACACGTAAGAATTTTTTGTGGAAGTCGGTGCCAATCCATATTGGTATTAGTTAGGCAAATAGGGTAATACACTTCCGCTGCAACATGAGTATCCCCGTCACCAAACGATAAAATGTATAAGCGTGAGTGAAGTCTCCACGTCTCCAGCAAAATACAATCGATCACGTGCGGGTATACTGTGTGTTCAATACGGGTACACGACCATATTGAATTTGTAATGCTTTATAACGTTGTGTTTCGGACTTGGTACCGAATTCAACAGAAAAGATTAACGTATTTTTAATCACTAGAATAAATCTGTAATTCAGTCATTTTATACTTTTCAGTGCTATTTGATTTTTCAAGTCGGATTAATTTGTTTTTATTAAAATAGTTTATTATTTTTCCTTTTTTAGTGAATGTAATTCAACATCTTAAGTTTATTCCCGGCTGTATCCCAGGCTGTCACCTCGAAATCCGGGGAGCGTTTACTCCTTCTCCTCCTTTTAATTTGGCTTATACGGCTGTTATGCAAGTGACTGCTGTCTGACCTCCCAATTCCGACAGAAAAATCTGCACAAGAGCCTTCACTGGCAATCAGTAGGAGTACCAGCTTGCAGGCGTGGTTTACTATCTAGCTAAGTGCTTTCTAGCGCAGGACTTCGTGCTTTGTTACAAGTATCCAAAGCCCACTGTCCACTGTCCGCTATCCGCTTACCACTGTTCGTTGTCCGCTGTTCGCTGTCCGCTGTCCGCTGTTCGCTGTCCGTTGTCCGCTGTCCGCTGTCCGCTGTCCGCTGTCCGCTGTCCGCTGTCCGCTGTCCGCTGTCCGCTTTCCGCTGTCCGCTATCCGCTGTCCGCTGTCCGCTGTCCGCTGTCCGCTGTCCGCTGTCCGCTGTCCGCTGTCCGCTGTCCGCTGTCCGCTGTCCGCTGTCCGCTGTCCGCTGTCCGCTGTCCGCTGTCCGCTGTCCGCTGTCCGCTGTCCGCTGTCCGCTGTATGCTGTCCGCTGTCCGCTGTCCGCTGTCCGCTGTCCGCTGTCCACTCCCAAACTAATGTTTTTTTTTCACACAATGGCGTTAATTCTGTTGCTCATTTCACTAAACTAAACTATCTCTAAAACTTTCATTTCATTGGAATTTCGAAATTTTATTCTATGTGCCGTCGGATTCAATCTTGACTTTTGTTTAAAAAGGTAGTCCAGTTTATAGAATTTTGTAACAGCTGAATCGGCACCATTAAATATGGCCTTTCAAAATATGTCATGTTCGATCACACACCTAGGTACTTATTATACCTCGATAGATTCACATTTTCTATTTGATTTTGAAGAGTTTCTTGCTGCATCGCCGAAGTTCTAAGTACAATACTAATGAAATTTATATGGGACCAACTTGTAGTTAAACCAAACCTAGTGCAGAATAATTTTTAAAATCCGTAAATAAACGACGGAATATATATATATAGAATATATATCTATACATAAAAAAATAGACACAGACGAACATAGAACCTCCTCCTTTTTGAAGTCGGTTAAAAACTAACATCTTTGCAGATACGAAAAAATGTACTGACATCACACATAGCTGTTTTCAATCCCACGTAATTGAAAGCGATTCTACAATCGGTTTTTCATCATAAAATTGAGATCATTTGTAAACAAATATGAGTATACTGGTATTTGCGATTTGCGATTTGTGAGATATAATAATAAATAATAATAAAATCATTTAAGTATTTCAGGCCATTTAGACCAATATAGATTACATTACTTTTTCATATTCAATATAGTTAGTAGCATTATGAAAATAATCAGGTAATATTAATTACATTCTCACATACAATATTATAATCATAATATTAGCTGGAATATTGAAGGCTATATACGAAGAACAGGTTAGCTTCATTTATAGCCCTCAATATTACATTGTCAGATTCGTGCACCCGTTCTATAAAGGAGGCCCTCGTTTTTCTGATCACTGCATAGAAATCATCTACTCTGTTTTCCGCGAATATACCGGACGCACTGCACCTCCACGGCAGCCCCAGCATGCACCGAAAAGCGTTGTTGTACTGAACTTGTATTTAGTCCATTGAAAAGTTACATTTGGGGTTGCGTTTTTCAGAGGACGCAATTTAATTTTTTTGATGTGTAGGGGGATCAGTGTAAAGCTAAAACCAAGTTTGTGGGGTCACTACCCTTGTCCCACGGCCGCCATCTTGAAAATAGGGGTAGAAATGATTTTTACGTAATATCTTACCTAGAAATGCAAAACGAATGGTTGACCCTAGGTGAATTTTGTATTCCCATAGCCTTAAAATGGCGTACCATGTCACCGGCCTTACTTAAATTTTACCTAAATGCATTCTAGTTGACCCTCCCCGACCAAAGCAATCTGGTCAGATGGGGAAAAGCCACAGATAAAACATGTAACTCATGTGGTGAAGCAACTGGTACGGCTAGGCACTTACTAGTGGGTTGTAAAACGCTATTAGACCGGGGTCATTACTCGCGCCGTCATGATAAGGTATTAGAAATCATACGTGAGGCTGTAAGTTTGGCGGTAGCTAGAGCGAAAAAAGGATTAACCACAAACCAAAGAAATGACATTGCGTTTGTAAAGGAAGGCTGCTCAAAGAAATCACCTCAGAAGCCATATTCAATTTTGATAGCTGCCGTTGACTGGACAATACTCGTAGACACGTATGAGAAGCACTATAGGATACCGGAGGATGTCTGTGCCTCATCATCCAGACCCGACATATTCCTTTTTTCACGATCGCATAAGCGTGCAGTGCTTGTAGAACTCACAGTACCGTGGGAAACTAATATACCTAAAGACCACGCTATAAAGACAAACAAATACTTTGATTTGACTAACGAGTTAACCAAAAACGGCTACGTGGTTAAACTCTATGCCGTAGAAGTAGGAGCAAGGGGAATTCCAGCTAAATCCCTGTACAACTTACTTAAAGACTTTGGATTGCCAAGAGCTTCAGTAAGCTCTTTATTAAAACGTATATCAAAAGCGGCATTGTTAGGATCTTACCAAATTTGGATAGGTTAGGGGGGGAACACTACTGACGGTGGAGGTGAGCGCTGATGCATCACAAGGTGGCCACCCTAAACCTACATCTGGGTCGCAAGTCCCAGTCGCCGTCATGGTGTTCCTCTCTGTACCACGCTATGGACCCGGCGACCGCACGATGAATCCATGGAGTGCTGAGAATCGGATCTCTGATAAAAAAAAAACATTTTTTGTTTCAAATTAAAATCTCTACATCTTTGGTCCAGTAACTTTTTGTCGTAGAACTATAAATAAAAAAGTTATAAGCGAAAATGTTCAGAAACGTTTTTTTATCTCTTTATACGGTGGTAATAAAGATGATAATTCTCTTGGCAGCCTAAGATACAAACAATTCGCCAAGGCAGTGACAAAAAGCACATTTAACTTATCTTCACTTCCTCCAACACAATACACAGCTCGCTTTCATACTTCCGAGTCTACCATCAGGTCCACTCGTGGCTTGGTAATAAGACTGGGGCTGGAAAAAAATGTGGAAAATTATTGATGCCAGTGCAGAGCTCTAAACCTCCAGCACCCCCCGAGCTTCTAAAATTGATCTTTTGCAAATGCAAAGGAAACTGTGGAGCGATGTGTGGATGTCGAAAAGCAGGGCTGAAATGTTCTGCAGTGTGCTTCCATTGTTCTGGAGAGACTTGCAGCAACGTAATGGGGCTCTCAGAATTAATAAATGAAAATGACTTTGATGATGAACCGCCCACATTAACACCCCTTCCTTCTCCAGTTCTCCCACTGATATTTAATTCAAAAAGCCGATCAGATGCTGAGCTACAGCCTGGTCCATCGAAAAGACCGAGGACGGAGAAGTTCAAATTTAGAAAATCACCGTGGATTACGCCTATACCACGTAAAAAAAAAGTGCCTCCAGACTCTTCCTCGTGGGTGGTGGGGAAAAGAGTCAATAATTAATTATTAATAATATTACAAAATGAATAATTTAAAAAATTATAATAACAAAATAAAAAAAGCAAAGTTACTGGACCAAAGTTATAGAGAATTTAATTTGCAACAAAAAGTATTGACAATTTTTATTTATCAGAGAAATAGTTTAAGAGATATATCGTAAAAACCATTTCAACCCCTATTTTCAAGATGGCGGCCGTGGGACAAGGGTGGCGACCCCACAAACTTGGTTTTAGCTTTACACTGACCCCCCCTACGCATCAAAAGAATAAAATTGCGTCCTCTAAAAAACGCAAGGTTAGGCCTAAAAAATGTAACATTTCAAAGGACTCATTGAGTTATACGGACGTTGTGTATAGTTGCGCCAGAGCTGGCATGTATACAGCGCTCGGCAGTACGCATTAAACAGAGTGATTTTTGCTTGTTTTGAACATCTAGCGAAACGCCTAGCAAGCATATTACTCTTCGCTGCTATTCCTCTGCGCTGTCTCTCCATGTCCCCATCGTCCTTAAGTTTATCTGTTATGATATGCCCCAGGTATTTAACACTCCCCACCACTCTTAGCCGGGAATTGTCATGTTTAAACACCACAATCTCAGTTTTTTTTTGCTTTATAAACCAACCTGTGCCTCCGTGCATACTCCTCACACATCTCCAGCAACTTTTGTAACCCTTTGACAGAGGGGCTGAGCAGCACCATGTCATCAGCGTAGCTAAGGTTATTTAAATATACATTGTCAATGGAACAGCCTACATTCGCACTGCTCAGCTCCTCCAACAAATCATTCATATATAGATTAAAGAGATGGAGGGAGATGTTATCCCTCCCTGTCTTACACCGGATTTCAGTGAGTACATCTCAGACAAGGTTTCACTTCATTTTAGAACGTTCGATTGGCCCTCTTACCAAAATCTCAGAATACGAATTATTTCATGAGGTATACCTTGCTGTTTCATTTTTTCCCATAACATTTCATAATTTATACTATCAAATGCGCGACTTAAGTCCAGAAAGCAAGCATATACATTTGTTTTTCTGTCTAAATAATATTTTACAGTTTCCTTTAAAGAGAAAATAGCAGCGTCAGTCGAAAGATTGTTACGAAAACCAAATTGTGAGTTATGCAGGTTTATATATTTAAATATTTGGGGCTGTATCAGTCTTTCAAATATTTTTGACAAAACAGTAGCTAGTGATATTGGTCTATAGTTTGAAATATCAGATATGTCACTTTTTTATTTTTTATTAATGGTATAACAACAGTTTTCATAAAGTTTAATGGTAAATACCCATGCGTTATGCATTTATTATACAATATAGACAATATCCCCTCTAACTGGGGACCCGCTCTAATAATATGTTCCAGTGTCAAGCCGTCGTGCCCGGACGACTTACCTCGTTTCATTTTCATAATGCATTCATGCACCATATCAGGTGTTATCATAAGCGCGGCCGGCACGGGCGCTGCCGGCGCACGACGGCTCGCACTGTTACTGTGACTATAAATGCGAGCGCCTCCTTCCACTTATATACCCATGCGTTACGTAATACCCATGCGTTATGCATTTATTATACAATATAGGCAATATCTCCTCTAACTGGGGACCCGCTCTAATAATATGTTCCAGTGTCAAGCCGTCGTGCCCCGACGACTTACCTCGTTTCATTTTCATAATGCATTCGTGCACCATATCAGGTGTTATCATAAGTGCGGCCGGCACGGGCGCTGCGGGCGCACGACGGCTCGCACTGTTACTGTGACTATAAATGCGAGCGCCTCCTTCCACTTCTTGCCTAAACTACGCCGCAAACGCCTCTGCGATTTGTTTAGGATTGTCAATATTATTTACAATAGCTCTGCTCGGTTTATGCGTTAAACTGTTAGTTGACTTCCAGAATCCCTTAAAATCACCAGATGCTCTTTGCTCCGCAATCCGATCCATTTTTAATTGATCTTGGTGCTGTTGAGACCTTGTTAATTTATTTCTAAATTGTTTACGACATATACACATGTTTTCGTATATAGGACCGTGCGTGGGCCTACCGTGTGTTGACCAAATATGATCCGCCGCGCGAGCACTTGCGTGAAGTATGTAATGTAATGCTACCATTGTTAACATGGTACGTGTATGTAATGGTGACCCTCTTTCCAGAGACTTTACCTTCAGCTTACCATCAGGCGAGGTGAAGTCAAATTGACGTGTCCTAAATATAAATAAAAAAACGTTACACTCACAATTTATTTTCGGATTTTTGAAATATATGTATACAATACAATTATTATATCGTAAGATGTCAGACGCAGGCATTTTGGAAAACGGTTTGTGCCCGATAACTACGTCGTATGATGAAGGCAGCCATGTCTATAGACGATACCCAGTGGCGAGATAAACTTCCTTAGCAAAACTCGTAAATATAACAGACACAGTTTGTTTTCTATCTATATATTATGTTGCGGTAATTTCAGATATCAGTACTGATACGGTTCACGTAGATCACATTGAATTAATAAATATCTTATAAATATTTATGGATACCTACTTAGTGATAGCAAAAGAGAAACCCGATTCCTTCGCAAACATGGACTTAACGGAACAGAACTGAAAATTAGAAAAAAAATCTGTTCAAGACTGTCAGCAATGGCCAAAATGAATGGAATGGAATGGAATTAAATCCTATATTTTTAGGGTTCCGTTTTCGTCATGTCTGTCTGTCTGTCCGTCCGTATGTCACAGCCACTTTTTTTCCGAAACTATAAGAAGTATGCTGTTGCAACTAGGTAAGTAGATGTATTCTGTAAACCGCATTAAGTTATTCGCACAAAAATAGAAAAAAAAACAATAAACCATAGTTAGAACTGAAACCTCGAAATTTTTTTTCCCACCCGTTTTCCAAACCCACACGTTTGTGGTATCTATGGATATGTCTTTAAAAAGGATATTGAGGTTTCTAATATCATTTTTTTCTAAACTGAATAGTTTGCGCGAGAGACACTTCCAATGTGTTAAAATGTACCCCCCCCCCCCACACTGTAACTTCTAAAATAAGATAATGATAAAACTAAAAAAAATATATGATGTACATTACCATGTAAACTTCCAACGAAAATTGTTTTGAACGCGATCTAGTAAGTAGGTTTTTTTAATACGTCATAAATCGTAAACCGCAATTTACCTTTCATTCAATCAACTCAAATATAAAAATTAAAAAAAAAACATTATTAGGTTACTTGCTGCTACGGAACCCTTCATGGGCGAGTCCGACTCGCACTTGGCAGCTTTTTTGTGGTAGGTATAAGGTAAGTTTTAAAAATTCATTTCCACTTAATCTAACCTTCCCAAATAATCCTAACTAAGGTCTACGTAGATTACGAATAATAAGGTTATAAAGAAATGGAGCCTCTCAGTAGTATATGCATTGCAATAAAAATTAAAACCAATAACGGTATCATTATGGTCAAAACATAAACTCGATGAGATCCAACGGTCAGATACACTCGAATAACATACATATGAAAACCTTTGACCCCTACCAAATGACACAAATGCGTACTCCAAACAACAATGCGGTTTAGATTGGCGTCCCAAAATTAGCTAACCGGAAAATAATAATCCCTTTAAGTCTGAATTACTGTGTTTGACCCTTTTGAATTGAATTGAATTTAAAAACAACAATGAATTTGTTGGTTTAGTTTTAGATTTTATGTGGCATAATATTTCAAAATATCATTTTTGTGTCTTAGGGTTTCGTACTCTACCGTCAAAAAATAAGTTATTTTTTAATCTTTTTGTTTAACACTCGATAGGAAAAAAAATTGAAGGCGGTCAATGGTTATTAGACTCATCACTGCTGTTGTTGTTCTTATTACAACCACAATAACAGTGAATACTCTGACCAACTGAGATACCTGGACACTTCCTAGATATTCAAATTCTCCGATATATTATACATTTCTGGGCGACGCTGGAGCCATCTACCGTAATTCTTGCGAACTACGGAAACAATTAATGATTTTACAAGCATTTTATTTAAAATACTCCGGCACATTAATTCAATGAAATTTTTGAAGCAAATTCAGTTACTGTTATACCTATGGTGGTCAACTGGACCGAACAGAGTCGTGTCAGCTCCAGTATTTCAAACCGTGGGCCATGGTACATCCATGGCACATCCATGGTACATCCATGGCCATAATCCTCAGGTGGGCCGTGAACTTTTTGGCTATTTTAAAAGTATAATATACAGCCAGTTATGATAATGAAAAATACAAGATACAAATAACTTTTCTTGTATTCACCATTGACACAACACAACAAAATGAAATTCTGTCTCTAAAGACACCATTTCTACCTTCCTTTTGTAAACCTAAAATATATCTTTCTTTGTTAGATTGTGAATAGACAGACACAGAGATCAAGATGTTTCTAAACATAATATAATATTGGCTATTTGTGGAACAGAAATATTGGTTTATCTTGCGAAGACGAAATAGTGGCGGTAAGGAGCAAAGTCGAAGATTTCATGTTATGTAATGTATTAGGCTGTGTTGTGGGAAAAAATATATGATATTTAGTGCGAATAAAAAGATCCAAACTTTCTCATGTTATCATAAGAACTTATGCTGTGTAGCTCGCAGTAAGTTACATTAAGATTTTATAAGTGTTATCAAAAGTTTATAAGATTTTTTTAACAGCCAGAGACCTAGACTGCCAATTTGATTGCCATCAGCAGTTGCCATCATTAGACAGACTTTATTGTCTAAAATACAAAACGTAGCTTCCTCAAAGGGAGGGGCATTTTTCTCGACTTAATATTTACCAACATTTCCAATTCTTGGTTTGACAACGTTATAAGTTGAGTTGACGGTAGTGATCGGAAAAGAGAACATCTAGGACGGGACTTGAACCCGCGACCAGTCCCTTACAGGGGGAATGCTCTGACCAACTGAGCCACCTAGACACGTCCCAGATATTCGAAATTCTCCGATATATCATATACGTCTTATACGTCTTGTACGTCTTATACGTCTTGGGTTCAAGTCCCGTCCTAGATGTTCTCTTTTTCCGATCTTAATCTTTAGAAAAAAGTAAGCATACAAAAACTAGTATTCTAAAATTGGATTGAACATTCAATAGCACATAAATAATAGCATAAATACAATAGCATAAATCTTTCTCTTTGAATACAAATAATAGTTATCATCCATTCCCGAAATATTCTAAATATACATAAGATTTGTGTGGATTTGTGTATTTGAAATTATATAAACAAATAGTAGTAAGAAGGAATTTAGAACGTGTATAACGTTTATAATAAAAGTGATTCTTACTTCCTGTGAAGGTTTTGATTAAAATAATATAATTGTCGACCGTTGAACGAATTAGATTCAGCTAGGGCTGTAGTTACAGGGAGATTATTATATTGTAATATAATAATCTCAAATCTGAATCCTTTTCTTTATCTATTTTGGGTAAGATACAACCTCATACAACAAAATTATACAATAACCGTAAAGTACACAGCATGTCATCTATCAAAAATCTTTTGTTTACGTACAAAAGCCTAATATTTTCTTTTCACAGAAGACTCGGTAATCTTCATTGTTTGTCCAGATTCTCTGTTACAGTCAGACAGTATAATGCGACTTTATGAGTGTTCCGGTAAATCCTCGGACATTGATTAGGGTCCATAAACGTCTTTGCCCTATGTCAGTAGTGTTTAGGTCCTAATACTGTGACTGGACTACTTTTACCTGCATACTAAAATGAATCAATCTGAGATATATATATTATGCTCAATTATTTCGGTGGGTTTTTTTATTTAGTTATTGATTCATTTTTGAAGTTATACTTCTTTTTACGCGTGGTGCGTTAGGGAAAAATGATGAGAGTATTTTTTTACAATGCGCGCGCATTCCTTCTCAAAAAATCAACACCATGAAGTTAGCTAGTAAACCGACACCTTGAAGTTAGCAAGTCAAAATTTTACTTTGTGTACGTTTGTAGAATTTGAGGTTAGTTGACGGTATGTAACAATTGTTTACATAAAATAAAATATTTTTTACATTATTATTTCTACAAACGTAGGAAAACGCCAAATTTAAAATTTTTTGAAAGATTTTTATCTTGTTACGCCTAATAAGTATAACTTCTTACGTGCGTACATAAGTACACACACACTTTTATTTTCGTTGGGCAATACCCCATTATCTTCATAAGGTAATTCTCTCGTAAACCCTAGTTCACATAGATTTCCTACTGGGTCATATCACTGGAGAAACAAGCTCCCAAAATAGTCATGACATGACAAGGTTAATACTGCACAATAGCTATTTTAAAGTGCGTATTAACGTTACACGGTGTAATATGTTACAAAGCGCAATTAAACATTGATATTTGAACACGGTGTACCGACAAACTCGATGTGAATGTTACGCCCTGTAACACTGGTAAGATCAGTACGCAGCCTAAAATGTGATTGTTCTATTCGTATTCATTTTATAAGTTAGAATTGTAATTTTAATGTAATCTAAATTCTTTTAAGTTAGTACATATTTTCGTATCCATATGGACGTAAATTATATTTAAAATTATATATTACATTTAATTATGTATAATTTATTACTGAAAAATTGTCGTTACCTTCAGATATTCTTGTGCTAGCGAATTGCCCACCATCTATACTATCATAAAATTGTAAATTAGTTATGTCTGTACATTGAAAATATTAAAAAAATATATATTTGGGTTATGTTAAATGAACGATTCTGAAAACGAATGTATATTTTTTGTCTGTTTGTTTGCGATGGACACAAAACCTACTGAATGGATTTTGATGCTGTTTTTTCAATTAGAAAGGTCTTGGTTAGAATTAAAATCTGATTGCAATTCCTTAGGTAGAACTGGATATATGACCAAAAAACATAACTGACATCCGCGCGGGCGGAGCCGCGGGCATCAGCTAGTTAAATATGTAAGTGAATGTTGTCGAAGATCGCAACAAGTTTTGGTTGGAACGAGCAAGAAGCTTAATGCTAATGGGACAAACTTGGCACAGGTACGGCACAAGTAAAGACTGTTACACACACAGTGACAAGTTGAAAACAGCTAACTGTCAGCAATGAAAGTAACTCAAAGTAACTGAACACATCAAACTAACGGAGCACTTTAGCTCAACCTTTAATCAAATATAGAGTTCATAAGTCTTAGTTGTTGTATTTATTATTTTATTTATTTATTATACACTTTATTGTACACCAGGTAAACACAATATAGATTGGCTAGAGAGGCGACACGGAAGCCTCTCGTACCGACTGACGCAGGTGATCTCCGGGAAGGGGAGCTTCGGGGACCACCTGCATCGGATCGGGAAGGAGACAACGCCTGAGTGCCATCACTGCGACGCGAGCGAGGACTCGGGACTGCAAACGCTGGCGGACTGCCCGGCGTGGGAGGCGCCGAGGCGTGGACCCGTGGCAGCCAGCGGGGTGGGAGTCCTCTCGCTCGGCAGCATGATTGCGGCAATGTTGCGAAGCGCGAGCGCGTGGGCCGCCGCCCACGCCATCATCACTTCACGAGCTCCGTTCTCCATGAGCGCAGGCCTCGGGGTGACAGTTAAGACCGTCTGTCACCCCAGCAGAAGCAGGCCGGGAAGGCGGGGTGACTAGTGCCCCTCCCCCAAACCGGGGCAAGACGGGGACACCGTGGTTCCCAAACCCGAGGGGGCCATCTCGAAACTAGATATGGCCCAGGTTCAGTCGGGGTGCGAGGGATATGCTCTATGGGCAACCTTACACCCCGGCGTCTTAAGACCCGATACGGCGTGTGGTTTCATCCGACTCATCTACGCCCGGGACTACCGACCTCCATGATCGGGGCCTGAGGACGGCATTTGGCCGACTCGCCGTCCTTACAGAAACAGGCCGTGGCGGAGGCGTGTCGTGTGTGCCCTACACACGCCTGCCAACTCACCGACGCGGGATAAAACCCGACCCCACCAGGCGAGGCTGCGGTGGCGGCCAAAGTCTGCCGGTAACCCTGGGGTTATCCTTTCGAGGGCTTACCCGGGGTGCCCGGCAACGGACACTTGGGGAGGACACCGTGCGGTTTTAGTCGGTTCAAGCTCGACATAACCGCCCCCGCTGACTGGCGGGAGGGGGGGGGGTATCCGAAGGGACTTTGCTTGAATTAAAAAACTCATATAAATCGAAGCGAAGCAAGTGGGGGCTACAAGTTATTTATACAAAAGTTTAAGTGTTAGTGGCTTTTGTCAATGTGATAATGTTAAGCACGTATTATTATTAAAATATAACGATAAGATCAACGATTAAGCGTACTGATAAAAGTATATTGTCTAACAATACAATGTATAAATCAGGAGTAAAACCACACCTATTAAATATTTTTGAAATCTGCATCAGTACTGCCAAACACTCTACTTGTAAACGGTTACCCACCAATAAAAAATATACAATATATATTTTACTTAATATTTTTTATTCTGCTTGCGCACTGTGAACGAACTCTAACAGATAAAAAAGTTATAATAAATGTTAAATCTTAACCTGTGTAAGTTCAGCAGGTAGAACAAAAATCTCGTAACTTAGTTAACAAACGAGGGATTCTTGACTGCCCTTAATCGCTTTTTGCGATACCCCGGAGATCTCATTATCAACGGTATTTTGTCCTAACTATTTCGTCGTGTCGATTTATTTCTTTTTTAAATAACTTTGTTGAAAAAACCTCTTTGAAGCTGATCATGTAAGTTATTACTTGTCTAATTTTCATAGGAGAATTGAATTAAGTTAAGCTTACTTTTTTAAGTATAGTAAATGAGGTAATCTAAATAATATCAGAGAACATACATGGTTCGATCAGGAATCTGAAAATATAAAGAACTAGCTTTTGCTCGCGGCTCCGACCGTGTGGATGGCGATCATCGTAACCAAATATAGCCTATGTCCTTTCCTAAGCTTGAATCTATCTCTGTACCAAATTTCATCTAAATCGGCTCAGTGGTTTAGGCGTGAAAGCGTAACAGACAGAGTTACTTTCTCATTTATAATATTATAATGCACATTGTAAAAATATTGGATATCACGGTATTTTGAAGATTTTTATCATCTAGGAAATAGAGTCTCGTAATTTGAAAATATAAGAATCATAGTGCCACTGTGCAAGGCATCGGATTGGTAGTAAAAGCCAAAATTGGAAATGGCATAAGGCCATTACTTGTTTTAGGCAGAGCGCACGCAATATCTGCCAATACCTTCCAATGGATTTAAGGTTCACATTTTTTCGATTTTCTATTTGTATTGTTTGAATGTAACGTTATGAATTGATACTTTATGATTTCTTGTATGTTTGGTAGACAATATCATCATCAATCATTACAAAACACCAACATGTCTTAGGCTATTCTCGTTTATGCTTTTCTTTTTCATTTGTTCCTATTTATATCAGAACATAATTTTTAGAGCAAATAAATTTAAATGGAAAACGCTAACATGAGGGTCTAACATCCGTGAGTTTTGGAGTTTCAACTGTTAATATCTGTAATTCTTTCCTCTCTAATTATTGTTCGGCTGTTGAGAGAATGCCTTCTTGACATTTTGTCATTTAGTCATAGCTACCGATGTGTACTAATAACGGCCGGTTTCAATAATCCATCTATGAATACCAGCAGTTAAAATAGCTACCATTAGTATTTACTAAAACCGCACGCCGTCTCGGGGTAGCTATCAGGATATTTTTCTGTTTCAATAAACAAAGATAAACAGAAAATGACTTTGATAATATTGAAACCGCAGTTACACATAGATTAATGTTGATATATTGCCCTGTACACCTGAACTTAGAATATATTGATTTAAACTTACACGATTTTCACACATAATTATTGTTTATACGGGACTTAATCGCGTTAATAAATATATAATGGTATATATTTACCTCGACGTTTCGGACGCGATGTTGCGCCCATGGTCGCGAGTAGGAACTGGTCGCGAGTAGTCCTGAACTTAGAATGTCTTTGTCTTAATTACACTAAAATAATTTATTGTTCCACAATAACCTAAAGATTATTAATTTCGATTATTTGATTTCTTCATCAAAAATCTCTGGCCATTAACTAATATTCAATACGTCGTAAAGGTTTTATATTCAGGCATCACAACATTTTAAAGAAGATCTAAATATAAGTGTATTCAATTCTGGTAGCTACTTATAAAATAAATTGCTCTGGCGCTGTCGCGTCGTCATCACACCGCTGCGATAAAAAGTTAGAGGTGTATTTCACTGTCATTTTCGTATAAAGAGAACATTATTTGCATACATAGACTTGAATGAAAGTTCTTTACCGAGATATAACTTGGCTCGTTGTTTTAAGAAAAAGTTTACTGCAGAAAAGTACGTAACGTAAGATTTTAGAGATTTTTCTTTTTCACTGAGATACTATTATTAAAACAGTTGATGTACTCGTGAAGTTATAATAATAATAATGTTTCGTTTTATTATTTGTGTATATAAAGTTATTGTTATATCTATCTATATATATTTATAAAACAAAGTCTTGCTAGTAATGACCACTTATAACTCGAGAACAGGTAGATCGATTTTCATGATCTTTGATTTTTTAGATTTGTATGCGCCTATACTACGCCATTTTCAAGGGTGTGGCGTAGCGGTAGTGCATTCGACTGTTACTACATGTGGCGGGCGGGTTCGATTCCCGCTCATGCGTTTGTATGTATGAATGTCTATTTGCATTGGTCTGCGTGTTTGTATATATAATACGTATTTATTTATAAAAAAAGTATATAAGTATGTTTATCTGCATTCTAGAACCCATAACACAAGCTAGTCAAACTGCTTACTTTGGGTCTAGAGAGCGCTGTGTAGAATATCGTACGGAAATCCCTACGCTTACCCGACCACCAAATAGTATACCGAATATAATTCCCTCGCACCCCGGCTGACCCTGGACCATCTTAGGCTTTGAGATGGCTCCTTTGGGATACTGTGCAAATGTGAGAGATTCACGAAATAAATTCAGGATTCATGATTCATGATAAGATAACCATCATAACACTAAGGAGGAATGAAGTTTGCCGGGTCAGCTAGTTAGTATAATAAATGACTCCCACTGATTATGTGTAACCTGTACCCACCTAGATTTTTAAGACTAGGAATTTTAAGGTTCCTTATTAAGTTTTTTGTTTTTTATATTTAGGACACGTCAATTCGACTTCACCTCGGCTGATGGTAAGCTGAAGGTAAAGTCTCAGGAAAGGGTCACCATTACATACACGTAATATGTTAATAATGGTGGCACTCAGCTTGACGGCCTCATCAGAAGAGGATTGTCGTCGCAGTACCGCGTGACACCCACCGGTCCCACTAGTGCTGCGACCACAATCCCCCTGCCCGGCTATGCACTAACTGACCCCAACGCAATCAAACCGAAATTGGATTACTATGGAGGGTTTTTCGCAATCGTGCACAGTGGTACCCACCCGGCCGAATTTTGTGACAAAATTTGTGTCATCAAATTTCTACCACCAGTGAATGTGAATGTGAGTGAATATTGTTAAACATCAGTATAGTTCTTTCTCTAAAACACCAAAGCCCATTTTTTTTTGTTTTTTTAGAGAAAATACATAATTAAAATATAACATAATTTCACGCCTATATCCCCGAAGGGGTAGGCAGAGGTGCTAGCACCTACGTTTCGCCAGTTTATGTTTTAGGTCCCAATGTAATAGGTGGCGAGCCTATTGCCATTAACCGGGCACTTATAAAACCTGCGATAAATACACACATAACTTCGAAAAGCATCGAAAAGTCATTGGTGTGTGCCATGGTAATACCTGGGATCGAACCCGAGACTTCGTCTCAGCAGTCCTTTACCCATACCACTAGGCTACCGCGGTTTTTAATAAATTTATTAATTTAAATTTAAAATTAAATTAAATTTATTACATATTTAATAAATTTTAAATTTATTAAATAATCAATTTAATTTATAACTTGAAAATTAGGAAAATCATGTCTAAAAGGTCGTATGACAATTAAAGATTAATAAATAGAACATGTTCTGTACTGTACAAACACTTCCCCAAGAAAGATTCCTAAATGACTTACATTCACTACGTAATGTTAAGAGTTTCAACGAACCAAGGATATTCAATTAAATTTTTAAGTATTTTGTATGCTTACTTTTTCAAAAAAAAAATTAATATTTTTAATTGTATTTTATCAAAAAATGAAATAAAAAATGTCATCACAAAACAATGTTTAAAAATGACTGTAAAGTTATTCATTGTTTCCGTAGTTCGCAAGAATTCGATACGTGTAGTAGATGTAGATGGCTCCAGCGTCGCCTTAAGACGTATATAATATATCGGAGAATTTCGAATATCTGGGACGTGTCTAGATAGTTTTGCTGGTCAGAGCATTCTCCCTGTAAGGGACTGGTCGCGGGTACAAGTCCCGTTCTAGATATTCTCTTTTTCCGATCTTAATCTTTAGAACCAAGGATACTGCCTACGAATCGTTGGTTTGAAATATCTAGTACATTAAAATTCTAAAGTAAAGATTGTAGAGCACTATTTAATATTACTGATAAGACTTCAGAAGCCACTAAAACGTGCCTTTAAAAATGATTGAATACTGATTATTTATCTGGATACACCGAAAAAACCTTCTAACTGGTTCTTTAAGCATTATAATATTATTCTACATTTTATTTTTATTTTACACAGCGCTATGTAGACCCAAAGTAAGCATAGATAAACTTGCTTGAAATGCGGATAAACATACTTATATACTTTTATTTTGTAAATAAATACTATACTATAGAGAGATCCGATTCTCAGCACTCCATGGATTCACCGTGCGGTCGCCGGGTCCATAGCGTGGTACAGAGAGGAACACCATGACGGCGACTGGGACTTGCGACCCAGATGTAGGTTTAGGGTGGCCACCTTGTGATGCATCAGCGCTCACCTCCACCGTCAGTAGTGTTTACCCCCCCCCCCCCCCCCTACCTATCCAAATTTGGTAAGATCCTAACAATGCCGCTTTTGATATACGTTTTAATAAAGAGGTTACTGAAGCTCTTGGCAATCCGAGGTCTTTAAGTAAGTTGTACAGGGATTTAGCTGGAATTCCCCTTGCTCCTACTTCTACGGCATAGAGTTTAACCACGTAGCCGTTTTTGGTTAACTCGTTAGTCAAATCAAAGTATTTGTTTGTCTTTATAGCGTGGTCTTTAGGTATATTAGTTTCCCACGGTACTGTGAGTTCTACAAGCACTGCACGCTTATGCGATCGTGAAAAAAGGAATATGTCGGGTCTGGATGATGAGGCACAGACATCCTCCGGTATCCTATAGTGCTTCTCATACGTGTCTACGAGTATTGTCCAGTCAACGGCAGCTATCAAAATTGAATAAGGCTTTTGAAGTGACTTCTTTGAGCAGCCTTCCTTTACAAACGCAATGTCATTTCTTTGGTTTGTGGTTAATCCTTTTTTCGCTCTAGCTACCGCCAAACTTACAGCCTCACGTATGATTTCTAATACCTTATCATGACGGCGCGAGTAATGACCCCGGTCTAATAGCGTTTTACACTGTAATCCGTTCACAGAACACTTAGCTATTTCACTTTTCCTGGTCGACCACGTGTCGGGTCGAGCCAGAAACGCACTTTTTGCGTCCTGGAGGTCACACTCGTAAAGACCGCGAGCTGCGCGATATGTCGGCAGATGGGCGCCGGCGAGACGCAACTTTTGATGCGCGGTTTGTAATAATCGGGCCAGAAAATCCCACTTTTTCAAATTAAAAACGCCGGAGCGACGTTAGAAATGATCCGGTTGTCGCGATAGGTGGTGGGCGACTGTGCTAGTGCTATTCCTCGAGTACTTAAACGGGTCCTTATCGAACTCTACTTCATGTTTTGCTTTATTAAAATTATTGTTTTCATTTATTATTTGAACAGAAATTCCTTGAATTAATTTCAGTATAAAGCTGGCCAGCAGTTGATGACTAAGTTGATTATCGCCCATAGCTTTAGCAAACCGTAGTCGTTTGATAAGATCCCGCTTTTTCTTTCTCATTTTAATTTTGAACGCGTTTTCTCGGTTTTTTCGCGCGTAAGGTAATGATGGTGGGTAATGCTCATGTAGGTATGAGTAAATGCTAACCTGGAAAGATTCTACTGTTTAAATCCTGCTTTGTTCCGGGATGCTCTAACAGGATGGCTAAGTTTTGGTCGTGGGCTTTCCAGGTGGTCGACTTTAAAGAGGGAATGCTAAGACGGGCCCGGATGTTTATGGGCTCCTGGTTTGTGTCACACTCTGGCTCACCTTGGGATATATGAGGGTCAACTCTATCCGTGGCAATAGTTGAAGAACTTACAGACGGCTGTCTTGCTCCAACACCATCGTGTGATTTTAAGTGCTTCAGAAACAAGGCTCTCTTCTTGTATACTTTCCCGCACGTTGCACATGTTAAGTCCGTATTCTCGCCATTGTCGTTTGTTTTATCCACCGGTGGACAATTCTTTCGCCCCCCCTCTCGGATTGTCCTGGAGGTATTTTTCTTTATTGGACTTTTAGCGATACATTCTAGGGCAGGGCTTGCTAGGCCCTTGCCCGCGGCTGTCTTTCCAGCAGTCCATTGTCTTTCCAATTGTCATCTGTCTTTCCAGCGTCAACTGTCTTTCCAGTAATCATCCCGTCTCTCCGGGCTGTCAGATTTTAAAGAGATCCGATTCTCAGCACTCCATGGAGCCGGGGCGGTCGCCGGGTCCATAGCGTGGTACAGAGAGGAACACCATGACGGCGACTGGGACTTGCGACCCAGATGTAGGTTTAGAGTGGCCACCTTGTGATGCATCAGCGCTCACCTCCACCGTCAGTAGTGTTCCCCCCCCTACCTATCCAAATTTGGTAAGATCCTAACAATGCCGCTTTTGATATACGTTTTAATAAAGAGCTTACTGAAGGTCTTGGCAATCCGAGGTCTTTAAGTAAGTTGTACAGGGATTTAGCTGGAATTCCTCTTGCTCCTACTTCTACGGCATAGAGTTTAACCACGTAGCCGTTTTTGGTTAACTCGTTAGTCAAATCAAAGTATTTGTTTGTCTTTATAGCGTAGTCTTTAGGTATATTAGTTTCCCACGGTACTGTGAGTTCTACAAGCACTGCACGCTTATGCGATCGTGAAAAAAGGAATATGTGGGGTCTGGATGATGAGGCACAGACCAAGACCAATGCAAATATAATATAAATATTTACACTGAGCGGTAATCGAACCCGCGACCTCTGAACTTAGCAGTCCAACGGTGTCGACCGCAGTAATCGACGAAACGTTTGAAACACAAGTTTCATATGGACCACGGCCAAACAGCCCGCAAGCAGTATATTCTACATGCAACACCGGCCGTGAAAGCCTAAAGATTTATAAAATCTATATCTATACTTATAACCCACGTTGGGCGCCATTAGTTATTAGAAGTTGATTGATAGGTAGATAGTAAGTTACAAGTTAATTAAAGTTATTTAAAGGTTTGATATAAGGTTATATAGTAAATTAAACATGAGAATAGTTTTACCTTTCAAATATTATAAAAGTATTATTAATTATAAGTGGTCTCAGGGATGAGTATGCACAGCGAAAATTTATATAGTTAAGGTCTGAAGAAGAAGGTGATAGAAGGAGGTGGAAGGACGAACCGCGGCAGCCAGGAATCTGCACTTAGCTCAACAGCGTGTATCCGCCCGGCGTGTCGCGCTGGCACCGACCGCTGCGTGACTTGTCTCGGTGGATCTGAAAGGAGAAGGCAAAGATTTTAGTATGTGAAGACATACTGCTAGTGCAGGCGGGCATACCGAAGGCGTAAGAAAGGTGACAAGCTTCCCCAGGCACGTGATGCTTATGGTCATTATTGCAAAAGCAGGCAGGTCACTTCTCTGCAAGCAGCAGGAACAGATGCACAGAAACATAGATTACAAGGAAGGATTGTTCACCATGCGGTCACTGACCGCGTGGCCCGCACAGGTTATTGTCCTTTTGATACGCGTGAAGAGGGAAATCATGCCTTGCGTATAAGCTACACAATTAAAACAAATAGATACTGCTCACGTAAAAAGCGGCATCCCAATTAGAAAACTTTGCCACGACTACAGAGGTGTAGTGTGGCATGATAACATTCTATATAATTCCAATACATGGATGAATGGTGGCAAGCCTCGTTCACGTAAAAAACGAGGCTATGCCTGGAGTAGCTTAGCATAGCAGTGGGAACCTGACGTGGCACCATTGGTGAAGATGAAGAGGCCACGGGGAATATCCCTGGCGGGCCATAGGTACCACGTCACCTTCCAACACTAATGAGCACTCTGCAATAAAAATGATTAGCACACATAATGTATAAATTGTAAAATTCTCACCAACGGCTCGGTACCAGAGCTAGAATGTGCTTGTGGTAGCGATGCAGAAAATTAGGGGCTCGCAAAACCGCTGCACTCTCATTTATGACGTTGGCTGCCAGAAGCTACTTGGTGGGAGTTCATAGATAATATGCCACAGCCGATAGAGTTGACCACAGCTAACCATAGACAGAGTCGATGAAAGAATACAAATAATATTAGTAGACTATGAATCGATATCAACTAAGGAATAGACTACATATTCCACCAATATCCTTAAAAGAACAATGTGCATTGTTATATAAAATTCTAGAGAGTTCAACTCTGTACATTTAATATATTTACAAAATAACAATTGGGGAAGTATTGGTGATTGATATTAAGGGCTAAAAATGCAATCAGTAAATTTTTGTGTGTCTGTCTGTCTGTTTATCTGTCTATCGGTCTATCTGTATATGCACGCATGGATCAAAAACTATTGAAACGATTTTGATCAAACTTGGTACGATTATAGTTCTTACCCCTGGACAGGTTATAGGATATTTTTCATAAAAAATATTTATTGGTAAGCCAGGTAATAATATATAGTTCCCAATATTCTAAATATACCAAAATATCAAAAATATCGCATTAAACATTATTGTATCTTCACAAAATTCTTATGACTCAAAAGTAGACTTTAATATCTAACTAATAATTGTTTTAATCGGTTTATAAAAACATTTCTGAAAAACAGGATATGCATCCAGTAGTTCTAGCAAAATATCATCAAAATTGAAATCTATATAGATAAAACAAAAACGGGTTACGGGTGTTACCCTTTATAACTCAAGAACGGGTGGACCGATTTTTATGATATGTGTGTATGCATCTATATATGATATTTTGTGCTATTTTTGCGGAAATCCCCAAGGTTAGCCAACGGGTGTGGTCATGTCGGACACCAAACGACCAAATGCGCACGCTGTCTCAGGTCTCAAATACCGGGGTGTAAGGTGACCCAATAAGCCAATTCCCTCGCATCCTGGCTGGCCCTGGGCTATCCTATCTACGGGCTTTAAGATGGCCCCCTCGGGACACTGTACGTATAGTAGCAATTATAATATTATTAAATATATGACACGAGACATTCACGAAATAAATTCCGTTGATAAGGTAACCAACAAAGCTTGATTCTAAGGCGGAACGAAGTTGCCAGGTCAGCTGGTATATAAATAAAGTATTTACCTTTATAACAAACCAACTACATTACATAGTGATCATAAATGCTACACAAGTTCTCTCACCTTGTTGAATGTAAATATAAGAGACGTGGAGTCCCTGAATTTTAAATTGACGGGGCCTCGCAATTAATTCCCAGTTGCAATCTGGGTTTGAATGTCTCAAATGTAGTATGGGGACTATAATTGAACGGGTTTTAGCTCGACGGACTCCTTAATTTAAGGGGAGACTGTAGCTTACATTCCGGGCTGATGAGGTATTCTTATGCAGAATGAAGGTATGCTCCTAAATTCATAGCTTTTCATTCATAAGATTGTAAAAAAACTCATCTTGGTTTCAATAACAAGATGTTTTTGTACAGTATTTTCGTGAGTACACATCATATCACTTAATAAGCGTCGGTAGTTTAGTGGTTAAGGAGTCGACCTTACGATCGAGAGGTCCCGGGTTCGAATCCTGGCCATTACACTACCGACGTGAACCCACTCCTAACACAAGCAATTTAGCTTAGCTGGAGGGGTTAGGGGGAATATTCGTAACTTCGGTTACTAATATTCTTTAAAAATAATATATATATATATATATACGTGACAAAGTAATCATGTTATGTATGGTCGTCCTAAAACCAGATTCTTTTTCATTTACATTTACCTACTTAGTAACCTATTATTTCATTGTATGAATCGCACAATAAATCACATTGTTGCCTCATTATTACTAAATATTGATTACCCGCGTATCGTCTCAAGCTTTGTACGGACTAAGCGTTTCACTGTACGTGTAATCTAGGTATGTTAATACGCGTACAGGTGTAGTAGAAAGTTTTTTAACACTTTGTGATATACATAACAAAAATACTAGATATAAAAACAATCTTGTAGTTTGTGATAGTCGATTCCACACGATCATTCATTCTTTTTTTCTTTTCTTTAAGTTATGTTATGTTATAGTATTCGCATCTACAACAAGCTCCCTGATTAAATAAAGGATCCACCTCTTCATCAAATTAAAGTTCAAATTAAAACTAAACATTGCCAAAAAGTCTCTTATAAAATTCAAGAATATTTAGACGACAAACAAGCTTGGCTATGAACTTTTTACTCTCTTAATTTGCTACTCAAAAAAACATTGTAATAAGATTAAGTCAACATGTTTGAAAATAGACCAAAAAAGAAACAGCTCGCTAAGTTCCTTGCCGGAGTCTTCTCAGGACACAGCTGCGTTCCGAACCGGTGGTGGTCCATTTGATAAACATTATTCTAATTTAAATTTTGACTTTGACTACGCGTACACGTATATATGCGCACAGGGCACAATGCATTGTTGGATTATGAATGATTCAAGGGTGAGCTAGCCAGTACCAGCCATAGAGAGACTGGTGACGACTTGTCGCGAGGTGGGAGTCGACAGGTGTTCTCAAATTGTATACGCGTACTGTATGTATGGACTATCATTCCTGAATACGTGTAACCGACTACGCGTACCTACATTGGAACGTAAGTGTTCCAATGTACGACGCGTAGTCGGTTCGTAGTCGGTGCGTAGACGTACAAGGCTTTTGTATAACGATCAAGCAGTGGCACCTTGTATAATATATACATTTAAGTTTTTTGTTAACGATGAGGAATATAATATACCCATACCTATTATACCTAAGTGGTAGTTTTTTTTTTTCATTTTTACCTAAGAACTATATATTTTAATGTATGATTGGATGATATATCATAAAATGATATTATGGTGATGAATATACGATAGAAACCTACCGCAATTACTATGATATTTATCATTCCATTATCTACAAACATTGCACAGAGAAAACACGAATGTTTGTCAACTATAGACAGCTACGTCGGCTTACTCTAATATTTATATTCAAAGGGTATTTTCTTGCATTACAAAGGGTTTCAATTTTATTTGTAACTCCCCAGGGTACTCACATAAAATCTGTCGAGATTTGACGCAGCGCTGACTAGATGAAAATGGAGGTATAACGATTTTGCTTCGGCTTTGTCTTTTTTATATTATAAAATCTAGTACTTGGGCTGATAAAAATGTATTCTATTGGCAATTTCCCATACCTTAAATTAACTGAAAAGCCAAGTTAAAATACTTGTTCTCAATAATCGTACGGGATTCAATCTATGTAAGTGTATTACGCTAATTAGATTTTGCTAATCGAGTTGTGAGTACAAACAATGGCAGGCAACGGTGACATTAAACAGTTAGGGCTACTGAGAACAAATCCGAAACCCTTTCGGCCGGTCGCTGCATGAAAACAATTAATATGATTTATGAGAGAAATAAAAACCCTTGGGGCCATTTAGCAGCATTTTTGCTTTAGCAATAGTCGACTTTCGTAATAAAATTTGATTTATAATATATTAAATTTCACAAGGAAACCGAGGCAAAATTGTCGGTAAACATTGTCAGCATGATCTTATGGAATACATCAATGAACTGAAATCTGTGTCACTAGAAGGTTTCCATGTGTAGTATCCTGTAAAACTACCAACCATAACTGGTAACGAGTCAATAAAATATGTCTCTTATTATTAATTTACTAACCCTCAAATTATCCACTTCGATTTATCGACCCATAGCCGTCACCTCAGTGATGTGCAAGGTTTTTGAGCACATCATTAACAAACAGCTGATGCGCTATTTAGATGATCACTCCATAATTAATAATCGGTAATATGGCTTCAGACCGAAACGGTCAAAAGGTGATCTTCTGGTGTACGTTAACCATCTGTGGGGCGAGGCTATGGACAAGCATGGCGAGTCATTGGCTATCAGTCTTGACAACGCCATAGCTTTCGATAGAGTCTGGCACATGTCGCTTCTTTCCAAACTACCTACCTTCAGTCTGCCTCTTTGATTGTGCAGCTGGGTTGATAGCTTCATTCGGAGTTCTTGCAGGTAAATGCTGGCGTGCCGCAGTAATCCGTTTTGTCTCCCACTCTCTTTCTTCTGCATATCAATAACATGCTGTCACCCGGGAGTATTCATTGCTATGCAGATGATCACGGTCACCCTACGGCCAAGCAGGCTGACATCGAGGAAAAAAGACAGCTTCTCCTCAGTGAGCTTGACCGGGTCTTGAATCATCTTTCCTAATGGGGCTTTGAGAACATAGTCGATTTCAATACATTTTGGCATTGCAATTCTTCAATTCAATTGAAAACGTAGGCATGTGGTGTCTGTTTTCCTTCCCCTCCCTACTCTTAGTGACACACCACTACCACTCCAGGACAACCTAAATATACTCGGTATGGATGTTCGCTGCAAACTGAACAACAAAAACTACATCGAGAGGAGTTCTGAGGTCACCAACACCCTCGAGCCCTTGCAGTTGCGTAGAGATATAGCCTCTTTGGCAGTATTTTACCGCTTCTACCATGGGGAGTGTTCCAATGAGCTCTTCCAATTAGTCCCATCCTCTCCTTTCCTATACAGAACAACACGTGCATGACTAAGGAATCACCCTCACACGGTGCAAATAATTCCATCAAGAACCAAGCGCTTCAGTACCTCTTTTCTTTTTCGCACCATAAAGACGTGGATTTTTTTACCAGTGTACGTGTTTCCTTCTTCCTACAGTCCCAGGTCCTTTAATCGGAGCGTGAAGAAGCATCTGATGAGGCTGTCTAGCTGAGGACTACCATTGTAGCATCATCGGTGTCTGTAATTCTGACCCCCATTCCGGAGACGTTACCTTTAGCTAACCACCAGGCGAGGTAAAGTCATATTGACGTGTCCTAGATTTAAAAAAATACCACAACATCATCTGAATAGGAAAATCCATAAAAATTAAAATACATAGGACTGGTTCCACTATTTAGGAGCGACAATGCTCTACACATTTACTAACATACGTAAATCATGTACACAAGATATACACACACAGGTCTAAATTTAATATGGGAGAAACTTGAAATAGCTTGATAAACTTGCACATGATAGAGACGATATGAGGGGAAAATTGAAATTTCTGTAGTCTCAATAGTAGTTTATCTTGACTTTAGCAAGGATGACTTCCGAAACAAGTGAAAATGAATTGATTTTAAATAACCCTTCATAATATCGATTGACCCGAATGCTCTTTTTATCATGTAAATAATTTAATGTAATAAAAAAGGCTTCTACTCCTTTACTAGAGCTAAGTGGAGCTGTTCCTTTCAAGAGAAGTGGGTAATTTATATTTATAAGCAAAATAAGGAAACTCGTAAGTACCTGTATTATATGCAGAAGAAATTTGCCCAAGTAAATTCAAACAAGGGGAACGTAAAGGTATTAAGTTTCCAAAATATAACTGAGTTAAATGTATTTGTGATCTAATACCATAATTAAAAATCAATAACACTTAATTTTTAGTCATATTACGAGGGCTACCTATATTTTTATTATTTGTTTAATTTATATAATCTACAATATAATAATAATAATAATTCATTTTATTTCGATATATGGGTACACAGTTGTTACAATTTATGCATTAGATTCACCATATTTCAGCTAAATTGACATGCAATATTCTCATATTAAAAAGAATTGACAGCAAAATGGGAATTTAATAATTAATTACTTATTTATCCTATTATTATATAAATATACTATATAATAATACTATTATACTCATTATAACCATAGCCTCCTTTATAATAACATTGCATATGTTTACAAACTCATGATCGTCTAACGTTTGAGCTACAGAAGATAATGTACCTTTGGTTACACATTTTCACTTACTTTTCGATACTTGTTAATAAATCTATTGAAGTGATGTTCGTCGTATCAAAAATTCAAACTATAATGATTTCTTCACTACGACTTCGAAACCTACATCTTCCCTAAATTTTTACCAAATCTCTATTGTTCCAAGTATTACGGAATCGTCACAATAATAAATTTTTACTTAAAAAGTATATAACTTTTGACCCCCGACGAAAAACGAAGACACTTATAATCAATTAATTGAAATCGAGGTAGATTTTTGAAATAAATAAAAATAAATTAAAAATTAATATACATTGGACTTATTACACTATTTAGGAGCGACAATGCTCTACACATTTACTAACATACGTGAATTATGTACAAAAGATACACACACACACATGCCTAAATTAAATATGGTAGATGAATACAAACAGAAGACAGACACTTAAAGTCTATTAATTGAAATCGAGGTAGATTTTTCAAAAAAGGAATCAATAAAATTTTCGCCTACAATCCTCGTATAATGTAGATAAAGGAATTCTTCAAAGGTCACGCGACTCGTTGACCTTTATTAGCGCGGCGGAACGTGTGAGCGGTATTTATGGCCTACTGAATTTAATGTGGCAGCTGACATTTAAAAAAAATCTAAGTATATTTTGGCTGTAAACAGGCCGTTGGATATCTGCTATTAAGCTTTATATCTTAAGTGGAATTAAAATAAATGAACTAAATTTGATTTCTTTGTCTTTTTTTTATTTTTCTTTTCATTTCATTTTTATTTTCATTCAGATCGCAAGAATTACAGCGACGCCCAGAGACGTACATAAGATAATATATCGGAGAATTTCGAATATCTGGGGCGTGTCTAGGTAGCTCAGTCAGAGTATTCCCCCTGTAAGGGATTGGTTGCGGGTTCAAATCCCGTCCTAGATGTTCTCTTTTTCCGATCTAAATCAATAGGAAAAGTTTGCATACTAATTGCTTAAAAATTTATTAATTCTTTATTGTACACAAAAAATGAAAAAGATATAAATGTTTTACAATTAAAATAAATTATGTACAAAGGCGAGCTTAACTCTAAAAGAGTTCTCTACCAGCAAACCTTTGAGCAGTAGAGGTAGAAAAAAGAAAATAACAGAGGGAAGCAAAGTGTACAAATAAAAAAAGTATACATAAATTTCATTTTAAATTTCATTGATATTATAATAGTTATATTCCATTGCTATATTGGCCATCCATAAATACACACACACACACAAATACACAATACTAGTGGTATTTTATTTTTGTACTCTACACAAAGATATGCCTATTTTTTACAAATTTTATTTGCTTGGTCAGTTAGTTTGTTAGTATGTATTGGTCAAATCTTAGAAGCCCAATTAAAAAACACTTTCTGACGTTCAATTAGACTCAAATTTGGTATACTTACGTGACGATTTCGGTGACAATGCAATAATATGGCACCAATGAGCTGGTCTGATAATGGAGGTGGAAGGTGTCCATAGGAACTCCTAAACTATTATGATAAACCCATCGAGTTTGGTCTCATTGGTTTGATCTTGGCAAATATTCTGATGCTATATGATATCCAGAGTCTGAAGATGGAGACGGTAGGTAATTATATAAACATATGAAGTAAACTAGATGAACCCATCATGTTTGGGCTCATTTGAATTGTCTTGGTAAGCATTAACTTTATGAAAGGGTTGTGCGGATTCCACCGGGAGACAACGCCGCAGTGCCAGCACTGCGAGGATCCTGGCGAAGACACGGCGCTCCACACTTTGGTGGAGTGCCCTGCGTGGGCGAGTCAACGCCGGGATCTCGTTGCGGTCCTGGGCGTGGACGTTCTCTCGTTGGAGACCATGGTGAGGGCCGTGGTCTCCGACGGGAGCAAGTGGCACGCCGCCGCCTCTTTCTGCGAGCAGGTTATGCGCGCGAAAGAGACGGCGGAGAGGGAGCGGGAAAGAACCCTGCCCCCCGAGTTTCGCAGTCTGCGGCGAGGACGCCGCAGACTCATCTACGCCCGGGACTACCGACCTCCATGATCGGGGCCTGAGGACGGCAGTTGGCCGACTCGCCGTCCTTACAGAAGCAGGCCGTGGCGGAGGCGTGTCGCGTGTGCCCTACACACGCCTGCCAACTCACCGAAGCGGGATAAAACCCGACCCCACCAGGCGAGGCCGCGGTGGCGGCCAAAGTCCGCCGGCAACCCTGGGGTTATCCTTTCGAGGGCTTACCCGGGGTGCCCGGCAACGGACACTTGGGGAGGACACCGTGCGGTTTTAGTCGAGACACGACATAACCACCCCCGCTGGCCAGCGGGGGGGTATCCGAAGGGATTTCCGCACGTAAAAAAAAAAAAAAAAAAAAAAAAAAAAAGGGTTGTGCGGATTTCGAAACTATTGTCGCGCAAGTTTTTCCTCTGTTTATCGTCCCTTAGAATAGAATAAACTGAACTAGAATTAACTGCGAAAATTTTATGTATGTAATAGCATACTCTTTCAGTTATTTCATCATCATAAGTTGTTTATCATCCGACTTTAAAGGAAATGTGTTTACTCTCAGTGAAAATACATAAATTAAAGATACAATAATACATACAAGTAACGATTTAAGCCACAGACCATTCCCTGTTGAATATAGGCCTCTCCTCTCTATCTTCAACCTACAAAAGATTTTAACTCTAACTACCAGGCTTTATGTCCATTCGCTCAATGACCTCCGTCTTCCATGAGCGCAGGCCTGGGAGTGACCGGTGGAGCCACCTATTACAGTAGTAGAAGCAAGCCGGGCTGGTAGCGTGTTGCCCCCCCCCCCCTCTTTTTCCGGGGGCAAGACGGGGACGCCATGGTTCGCAAAACCGAGAGGGCTATCTCGAAACCGGAGATGGCCCTAAGTCAGTCGGGGTGCGCGGGAATTGCCTTATGGGCACCACACCATACCCCGGCGTCTGAAGACATGAGAAGGCGTGCCGTTTCCGTCGGTTTAAAAAATTTTTCGGTTCGGTTTTAAACATTAATAGACTATAGAAACCACTAACCATCAGGCGGGTCGTATGGTAACTTCTGTATGTACTCGTTTATATACATTATGAATCTACTGTGGTTTACATGGCTACAACGGCTGATGAAGACATCTATATAATTAGCAAACTGTGGGCTTATAATAACATACTATGACCCATTCACGTAGCTGAGTAATTCAATCAATATTCCATTATCGTTAGTGGCTGAAGGCTTTAGTTAAATGGCTCGATAACAATTAGCTATTAAGTTGTAACAGTGTAGCATCAAACGTTGTGAAAATAGGAAATTAAGAAATGATAGTAAAATTACTTTGGGCTACCAACCAGGTGGACACCGAAGTCTTAAAATCACGCAAAAAAAAAAAAACAAAATCTTACACCCACTTTTTATCACTTTTCTCGACGTTTCACATGATTCTAAGTCTAATTAGCAAAAAAAAAAAATTTGTGTCGGTCTGTCTGTTGATCTGGATGTCTGGATGTCTGTTTACGCAATAACTCAAGAACCACAAATCCGATTTAAAAAATTATTTCGCCAATCATCTTGTTTGGTTAATGGGAAGAACTGATTAGGTTTTGGGGTTTGTACGTTCAAGGTTTCGGGTACCTACTATACAAATTGTCTCTAAAACTAAGTTTGGCCCGAAGTTTGACAATCACTGTGTGATTTCCGCCCCACTAGTTTTTGTATAATGAAACTGTTGATCTTTTGCTACTTATTTTTAAATTACGTTTTAAAAAAATCTTATTTAAAAACCAAAATACCCGACTGCGCTAAAACGACCGAAACAAATTTGAGAGCAGGCGAACCTATTAATTTCCTTTCGGTTTATGATTTGTAAAAGTAGTTACTGTTACCCATTCCGATATATATCAATAAACGCCTTCAAAGATAATCGTAGGGCTGGTCCGTAACAATGTTCGGGCGTCACGTAGCGACAAACAAACGCCCAATATTGTATGCAAATATTGTGCCTGCTGTAACACCTGGGCAGGGTACTGATTGAATGAAATACATGTATATACACACATACTCACGACTTAGGCAGGGCTAACAGCTAAAACGATGCTCGTTATAGTTAAACTAGGTATGATAAAGAATCATAAGAGCCTATATTACATTAAGAGTATAACATTTCGAGACATCACAAACAGCGCTTTTTACACTTTTACTTAACACTAATCATTTGTTTTTACAGTTTTTTGAATATTTCAACCTGTTGGCATTACTCATATCGAGCAAAAAAGAGCAAAAAAATCACGTTTGTTGTAAGACACTCTTAAATATTTATTTTATTCTGTTTTTTAGGGTTCCGTTGCCAAATGGCAAAAAAACGGAACCCTTATAGATTCGTCATGTCTGTCTGTCTGTCCGTCCGTATGTCACAGCCAATTTTTTCCGGGTTCCGTTTTTTGCCAAATGGCAAAAAACGGAACCCTAACAACAAATCTTACATAATCTGACATTTTAGTAGGTTTTTGGTACAATGAAACAAAAATAGGTAGTAAATCAGAGCCGTCATAATTTCAGTAAGACGACCGCCTTCCAGCAGCGCACCTGAGCTGTTAAATTGTTTTGTTTTTGCATAAATTGATGTCTATATATGTGTAAAGATAACTTTGTAGCCCTTTTCAGCATATTACGAGCACGGTATTTTGGCATAAATCAATGTTATAAGAAGATGCAGTGTATGCCGCCACTAGTACATATAAATAACCGGAATTCACAAATTTGAGCTCAGTATTTTGGAGCAAAAGCTTCAAGTCAACACTTGAAGATTGTGCCACGTATTAATTTATTTGACAATGGTATACAATATATGGTACAAAAAATTGCATGTGATATTCGTCATCTGATTATTTTTGATCTATCAAAGTTTCTCTTGATATTTTTGGATATATATTGTGCAGGGTTATTGAAACAAAGACATTCCTACAGTAACTTAATGTTTAGGATTATAGGATGATAGAGATCTTATCCAATGTATATCTATGTATTGACATTAGAATTTCATTGTAACATTATTATTATTATTTTCGACATTTTCTGACATAATATTTAAAACAATGTACCTTTTTTTTTTTTTTTTTTTTTATCGTGTGAATTGTTGTTTTTTTTTTGTTAATGGGTGTAAAAATAATAAGTAAACATTTTTACGCCGCCACAAAAACGGCTAAACATGTTGGACATGATTATGACTAACCAACTTGCATGCACATGTATTGTATGTATCACATGTTTAAACAAATAAATATTTTGATTTCATTTGATTTGATTTCCAATCTGTCAGTTTCATTATGTTGTTTCACCATTGCCTTTACTTTTAGAAAAAAATCTCTATTACTTTGCTATCTGCAGAAAAAAGCTTAACATTGATCTCGAAACCGGAGATGGCCCAGGGTCAGTCGGGGTGCGAGGGATATGCTCTATGGGCAACCTTACACCCCGGCATCTGTAGACCCGAGACGGCGTGCGGTTTTAGTCGGTTTAGGTACGGACATTATTTGGTTGGTTGGTTGACAAGTTTGGTGCACCCTGGGCAACGTGGGCGATGACGCATCATTGATTGCTCCTCTGGAGTAGCTGGCGTCAACGTCAACGGCCAAGAGTCTGACCAACCGGCCCTTTTCAGGGCCAGCTGACCCCATTGCACGAGGGGGTCGGGGTATGGCGGGCCTTCAAGGCCCGCGGCGGTGGTCGCTCCAGGTACCCCTCTGCTGTTATCAGAGGGGACACTGCGAATGGCACAGGGTCAGTCGGGGTGCGAGGGATATGCTCTATGGGTAACCTTACACCCCGGCGTCTGTAGACCCGAGACGACGTGCGGTTTTAGTCGGTTATAACTGCCCCCGCTGGCCGGCGGGGGGGTATCCGAAGGGATTTCCGCACATATAAAAAAAAAAAAAGTACGGACATTATTAGACATTTTGTATATGATCTCTTAAATTATTATTTTTGAAATCTTGCATGCAAGTAAGCCATTATGTAAAAAAAACGGCAGCTTGTCACTGAATTTGACCAGATCCTGAATTTATTTACTCAATGGGACTCCGAAAACTTGATCGAGTTCACTGCCAAGAAGAGACAGGTATTTTAAATAAAAATACTATTGTAAATACTATTGTATTTTCTATTTTTCTCTTCCTACTCTTTAATAATATAATAATATATATTTGGAATACATCACTACCACTACAAGACATTATTGATGTACTTCGTATGTACGTTCGCTGCGACTAAACAAAACTTACATTGCGAGCCTCATCAAAGAGAATCACTTAAAGACTTGTTGCTTTTACTAAATAAATACTCTTGATTCTAATTCGCACCAGTAAATATTTATTGCTTCTATTAATGAGATTGCAACATAGTCTACAAAGGTACATGTATAGTAAAAGAAAACAACTCTTGTCAACCATCGTAGGGCTTAGTTATCCACATTTAAACGCAACTAAAGCAGAGCTAATACAGGGCATTATTAGATCCTTGAGAGATACTACGCAAAATAAATTTTAATTAAAGAAAACCCACCGCTTATGAAAAGCCTAAGAAATGAATGTAGGTGATTTAGTTTATTTTCTAATGTACACTTACGAACGGATTTCGTTTGGAACATTAGAATAGTTAAATGAAGGGTTTTGTTTGAAGATACCAGTAGGTAAATGATCAATATGTACACTACTAAGGAGGTGAACAACTATCAAATACTATATATAATAATGTACGAAAAACTTAAATGTTTTCTTGTCAGTCTGTTCGTGACATCTCAGGGTTGATTACGGTTATATCCAGGGATTGCAATTCAGTGCCAGGGGTTTTGTGTTCTGAGGAATGGAAGTAACGACTTGGGCAACCAAGCGCAGGGCACGCCACGATTGTGGTGGTAAGACCCGTCATGGAGAATTGGCTGGAGAGGCGCCACGGAAGCCTCTCCTACTGGCTGACGCAGGTACTCAACGGACATGGCTGTTTCGGTGAGTTCCTGCATCGTATAGGCCGGGAGCCGACGCCCCAGTGTCACCATTGCCGGGGCTGCTCCGTGGATACACAGTACACTGCTCCACACACTGGCAGAGTACCCGAGAGTGGATGGTGCGGCGTCGTGTATTTGAAGCAGCCGTCGGAACGGGAAGCCTCACGCTACAGTCCCTGGTGCTGGCCATGGTCGGCAGCGAGAGTGTGTGAAACGCTGACGCCTTCTTCTGCGAGGCAGTAATGCGCGCATAAGAGGCTGCAGAAAAGGTACGGGAGAGGTCTAGCACTCTCCCGTGTCGTCAAAGGCGCACCGGGCGGCGGAGATCGCAGAACGAGCTCCGTCCTCCATGAGCGCGGGCCTGGGGGTGACGGTCGGGGCTAGCCGTCACCCTAGCAGAAGCAGGCCCAGGGGGGGATTTAGATCCCTAACATCACGTCGGGGTCGCCACTACTGGCGGCTACTCTGGGATATCCTTTCTAGGGCACACCAGGTTCCCCGGCCACACAGGCCGATGTGACTAAACACCGTGCGGTTTTAGTGGGTTCGACTCCAATACGCCCAACTCATCGTTAGGTCTGATGAGGTGAAGCCCAAAGAGGGTTTCCGCACGTATAATAAAAAAACTACTCCGGTTACGGCTTGTTGATGGCATTTTATTACTAGTTATATAGTATTCAAATATAGTTATTTAATGACAAGTGTATCATTATTATGTAGTTGGCTTGAGACTTTTCATTGTATAGAAAAATACTACCTGAATGATTGATATTCTGGGTAGTTTACGTGAATATTTTTTATTTGAATAACTAAATGATTATTTATAATAGCAAAAAACTAAGAAGGTGTACAACCAATGTCACTTAAAAACCTAATGTTATAGAAATACTGATGTTTACATATCTAACTTAGGATTAAAACGCCTCTTTACGCATATTTTACAGAACTAATACTAAACTTCATTCACCGCCTAGCGGAAGGAAGATGAATTATAAATATATACCTAGATAGAATAATATATTAGTAATGTGTTAGTAGAATTTACCCCGAAGTACCCAGCTCGTCGTTATTATAATATTGCATTACACAAGATAAGAAAAAAATTACAGCTAGATACATTACAAATTGCTACATTAAACATGGTAGTAATTCATTTTGAATTTATCCACATTTGTTTACTAAAACTGACCGGTTTCGCCTCACGGTATTTTCAAAAGTTATTATAATAACTACTGAGTATTACGTCATAGAAAGTCCCACAAAGTACCGTCAGTCAACAGTATAAATAGTATGTAGCAATTCCTAATTTATGTAAGTAGTATTGTGTGTGAATTTTAGGTAGATTTCGATGAAATCGACCTACCTATTGTTTCTTGACTACTGTCGAATTTAAAAAAAATTCTTTATAGGAGGTCTAGTTATGACCCCCTGATTCCGAAATGACCACTGGTCAAAAAGTTTATATATATATATATATGTAGGATGTTTAATTGTGAACGCATCAAATACGTTAAAATATTGAAAGGTGTATGAACGCAGCGATGAGTGAATGAGAGAGTATGTGTGTGAAAGGGAAGGGGAGAAAAAGATTTTACTAAGTAAGATGAACGTTAGTAATTAAGAAGTGAAGAAGTTTTAATAAATAAAAAGCAGTTTCAAGCAGTCAAAAGCCTTTATTTTGGTCTACCGCATACCCCCACATATATATATATGTATGTATGGTTTCACTTCCCAAAATTTGCGGCACTCTCACGGTCGCAGTTTTGCCCAGATCGCTTCCAAACTGCGGTCAAAAATTGCTTGGGTGTAAACTTAGTTTAAGTTCGTGAACGGGTGGATTCCGGCCTAAGGGGACGGTAGGGCCTCACTTTTTGTGAAATCAGTTTTTCCTCAAAATTTCAGGTTCCATGAAAGATATTCGAACCGTTCTAATTTTATCCCATAGTATACATGAATACCAACAACTTTTAATTATAAACCTATAAGATTAAAACTTTAACAATTCGGGAAAAAAATCATAACTTCTAACCGGTGAACATTCTTGCCGTCGGAAACATTATTAGTCGATAGGCCATTTTTAAGTCTAAAATAAATGTCTGAAAAGTTTTTCGCTAAAAGTTACCGTTTTCGAGAAAAAAAAATTAAACATGTTAAAAAATAATATTAATTGCTTCACGAAATCTACCTGTGCGTTCCCCCTGCGGGAACGGATTATTTGTGTTTGAATTCATTTTCAAATTATAGAACTAATATTTCAATTTCGTATGATTTTGTATCTCATTCTAATTCTTTATTCTAAGCAGTATAATGTAGTGTTTACGTGGCAAGGGATTATAAAAAATACTATACCATTACGACTAATAATATATTTTTATTGCTTTCTCAATGTTGCTTTATTTTCACTTTGCCTTCCCTAAGATGACACAAATGTACCGGAAACAAAGTAAAAGATTGTACAGTTTCATCCTCTAGTTTATTGGGGGTCGCCCCTTGGTCTTATCTCATTCGACTGAATATCATTTTCTCGAAAAAGTATCCGGTATCATGCATTTCTCGGTATCTTTTGCGTTTTCAATAAAACATGTATATTGTATATTTTAAGAATGCATGTGATTCTGATTCCCTTCGAAGTGTATTTTTTGAGGAAAGACTAAAGAATTAGATAAGTAAAAAAGTTTATAATATAATAATTGAGCAGCATATTTCCAAATTCTGAACCAAAACTTAACATTATGATAAATACCTTTTTTTTCTTTTTTTCGTGCGGAAATCCCTTCGGGTACCCCCCCCCCCCGCCCGGCGGGGATGGTTATGTCGGGCTAAAATCGCATTATGATAAATACCTATGTGACAAGTTTACTGAAACTATTACTAGTAACCTTTCAAACCTCAGCTTAACGTGGTAACTTCTCATGGGGTAATCGTAATATAGTATTGATAAAATATAAATTAAAGCACCAAAGACATAAGGCACGATGAAGTGTATTTTTACTTAGCACATAAACTTCACATCACTGGTAGATTAGTAATAACTCATGCTGCCATTTACTTATAGTTTGTTTAGGTGCAGTTCGAACCACGATCACAATTGCATTAAAAGAAGTTTCATTAGCTAACTTTGCTAGTGTTCTGTAATGAGTGAAGTTCTTTTTATCTCGAATTGCAGTACTAATCTAGCGCTCTGCAAATTGGTTAATGGAAAGCCCGCTACTTTATTGCGACATAAATGTTTAATGTTTCAAGTTAAATTTAGTAGTGGTTTGAACTGGGATACTTTAAAGTTTAACGTAGATGTGACGGAAATTTATTTCGTGTTATATCATATTATGTTAGTATAAGCATGATGTAGATTGGAACTGTTATACGTCAGTGCGTTACTCGTGTTAGTGGTACGGTACGTTCAAATTTTGTGACGTAACTGTTATCATTAGATTACAGCTACGTCACAAAATATATTTTTATATATCACTATCACTATTATTACCACTATTATAATCATTATCATTTATATAATCACTATTATTTTTATTTATATATTAATATAAAAACCTCGTGTCACTGTCTTAGTTATCGAATTCCTGCGAAACAGCTTGACCGATTCTTATGAATTTTTGTATACATTTGGTAGGTCTAAGAATAGGTCGTGGTCTATTTTTATACCCCGTACCAAGCTGTAAGTAACAGCTGGTAATATACTTAATTTATAACATATTTCCACGTCACCCTCCGACTTGCTCAGACTCTTCTGTATACTAAATTAATTATCTTTTATTTTCCTAAGTAATTTTCTAATGGCTTACAAATAACGTAACACTTATTATACAAGCATCAAAAGTGTTACAGACGCAGATTAAATGAAATATATTATACAGATGAAATAAAGATTCATGATATATGAATGTCTCAGTATATTACTTCAACTAGCAAACTTTCAACGACAAATCGATCGAAACTTAGTCTTTTGCTCGGAACTTTTGCCAACGGAAATCTCTTCCCTTACTCCGGTACAGCTATATCTAATTCCATACTATAATCACCCTTATATTATCGTGATCTTTAAATAAAATGTGAAATAGTGTGAATTATGTTTCATTTTCTCTCGAATAAATGGTAATGTATAGAAAAAAAAACAGGTCCGAAACTTTTGAAATCGATGGGCTTGCATGAAAGGTTTAATTTAATTTCAGTACAGAACAGGATAGAAATAAATATATGATAATAATTACCTCTGTATTAGGAAGTTGTTGATATGTTACTGGACTTCAATGGCTGCTGCGAATTTCGTAACGGACAAATATAATATTATTTTTAATAAATCTCACGTTAACGAATTCTCGGCTTATGCCGAGAATTCTTCGTCGTTCTTCGAGATTAAAATTAACATATTCTGTTCCTATTAAAATTATTCCTACGTACAAATTGGGCGTCTTATTATCTACATAGATTTAATGTTAGTTTCAAATTGATCCATTTTGAACTGATCGCCAATGAATCATCAATATATTGAATTATAACAGTGTTAGCGTCAAATATAGCCAAACTTGAGGGTATAATATGTTGGTGACAATAAGTGCCTAGTCTATTGTAACGCACTACATGCCACTTTCGATAAAATTCATTTGTTCAAAAACACATTCACATGACAACTCAATATAAGCTGAATCTCTATCCATTTCTGTGTAATTTGTTATATTTTAAGTTACTCTACCGGACTCATTGTGTTTTACAAGATTCATGTTAATAAATCACTACAAGCATCGTTGTGGTTTTACTCAATCCACTGATGATTTCTAAAAATAGACTTATCGTGTACCTATATTATGCTCTTTATAAAAATTATCTTGCCTATCGTGAAGTAGTTAGAAAACACTGTATTTATGTACCTTTTTTCATGCGGAAATCCCCACGGATACCACTCGCCAGTCAGTGGGGGTGGTTATATCAGAATCGAGCCGACCAAAACCGCACGCCATCTCAAGTCTCTAATGCCAGGGTGTAAGATGGCCCAATAAGGCCATTCCCTCCAACCCCAGCTGACCCTGGGCCATCTACGGCTTTGAGATGGCCCCTTCGAGTATGGGAACCATGGAGTCCTACGCGTGACGCGCGCCCCTGTCTGCTTCTGCTTGGGTGACCTGCGCATGTTGCGGGCTCGGCGGAGAGTTCTACATCTCCCCCGGGCCCGTTTTGTCGCCTCCTTCTGGAGCATTACTTGCTCGAAGAAGGCTTTAGCGGCCCACTCACTAGCGCTCCGCATCATGACTGCAATCATGGTGCCGAGCAAGAGACCCAATTGCTGTCACCACACCGGGGACTCTGCCAGTGTGTGTAGCCCCGAGTCCTCGCTCGAGTCGCAGTGATGGCACGCAGACATTGGCTCCTTCTTGATCCGAAGCCTTGCTGGACCTCTCGTATAGGTACCTAATTTAGAGATTATAACAGGAATTGCAATTGTTATATCAAGAAGAATCATGATACAAAGAATGGGATAGGATCGAGTATATTATAATTTAACGTACAAGAAAATTAACTGTAAGAAATATCAAAATAAAGTAAACAATTCACGAAACTCATCAGTATTCTTTGTCAACGATTCTTAAAATTGGAGGGTATTTTTATTTAAAGATGTAAGGAAATGACGAGACCTTTTTCGTTGAATTTCTTTAAAGGGCGAAAAAGCTCTTCTTTACGAAAATTAACATATTTAATTTAATAACCCTGCTGACTGGCTTTGTATTATCATTGAAGATAAAAATAGGAAGCTTTACTCAGAAACTGTAATTTTCATCAGGAAACTCATTTTACATTTACACAATACATAATTTCTCAATAATAAAAGAAATAGTGCGCGGTGGTCTACTTGTTAACATAAGTCTAGTGTTTTCTTTGACGTTTTGTAAGTATTTAATGGGTTTGAGTTTGAATTTGAGTAACTCAAAATTTTATCTTTGATAGTTTAAAGATCACTGAACTGGAACTTCACACGCAGTGCTGCCGACGACATTCTGGACGCGTGTAACCACCGTTTTCATAGAAATTTCAAAAACAAACACGACTGGAACAGACCGTCATTAAGAGCTAACATTGCTTGAAGTTCTATGTTAGCCAAACTTTGAATCAAACCAAACTTTTAAAGGAAACTAGTTTGAAATAGTTGTAGGTATCTAAGCTAGCTAGCTAGGCACGCAATTTACAGAAAATTGTTACTGCAGTCATAATTGTCTTCTTGTCTATCTTTATTAGGTATATTTACCAAACAGTGACATTACATAATTTCCGAAGGATAAGGTACATCTGGGCTATTAATAGATAGATTCACGTGTGCATTTATTTATAAAAAGAAGTATTAGATTATATAAGCTTGTATTTTGAAACGTTCTCTATGAATTTTCAACTCCTAATTCACCCTCTTAGATGTGTCACCTTAGGAGTGTCATTTCCGAAAATGCATAGGTACCAACATAAAATGCATCGACTGCCAAAATTTTGAGTATGTAGCCCCAGTGGCTTAGGATCTGCCTTTTGAATCACTCAGTCACTCAATCTGGACAAGCAATTATATTTGTATAGATTAGTGAAAATATCAAATAAAATAAGTACGTTCTTACATCACCAATAGAAGAGATAAATTACACAAAGTATCAATCAGTTTTGTTATCTTCTTCTTCTCTTATATATAAAAATGAATTGCTGTTCGTTAGTCTCGCTAAAACTCGAGAACGGCTGGACCGATTTGGCTAATTTTGGTCTTGAATTATTTGTGGAGGTCCAGAGAAGGTTTAAAAGGTAAATAAATATGGAAGTTGTTATCGATTGAAGCAGTACGAAGTCTGCCGGGTCAGCTAGTAAGATAATAAATTGACTCTCAACCAAGTATAAACATTCTCATCGTAATGATATTACTGACCATTTTTCAATAAATATAAAATGATCATGCACTATTGGAAATGGCATTCAGCGATCCAAAAGTATTGAAATATTATAAGCCAAAATGTAGAATATAAAAATAAAAGTCAGTTGATTTCGTTAAATTGATATCATTCTCGTAGGCACGTGCAATTACGCTGTTGACTGACGACCGGAGGCCAACCAGCCGTATCGATTCACGCAGCATGCTACGCTTACTGAATTGTGATGACTGTTAACAGGTTGACTCGTAATATTCAGATACATTTTTCCACTCAATCGCTTTAGCCCGCAGTGATCTTTTTTCTAAAATAAAAATAGAAAGCGTATGATAAAATGATTTTTCAATTGAAAGTAATTTTTGTTTTTCTTGGTTAAAGGTGATCTTTTAACATTATATTTATGAAAAGACATTTCTACGCGTCCATACATCATTCGCCCTATAAACGACAGAAATGGAAAATGCTTGTTATATTTGGAATAATTTATAAAATATTTTTACATTGTATTTAAAAGACGGACAAGCTTGTAAAGTGTAGAATTGCCAAAAAATATATCAGATTCGTAAGTATTTGTTATACATTTTAATTACTTTGAAGCTTTAAATATTTTTTATAATTCAAATACATTATATTCTATACATGAGTTCAATGAATAAAAAAATACAACACATTTTTTCTCATTGTTCCTTTGCTTGCTTGTTGTGCCTGGAGTAGACCTTGAGGAAGATGGCATTGAATAGTGTACAGCTGCACAATTAGCTCTTTGCTAGCAAGGATAGCATTATAATGAGAGGTATGGATCTGTGTGTTGGGTAACCTCCTCGAGTGTCGCTCCGATTCCGATCCCGCTGCAGTCCGGGGGGAACGGAATCGGAGCGGCCGGTACACCCTGGGCGGCGGTCAATGGCTTCCCCTTCATAGGGTTGGCATTGATCGTCGGCCAATACCCAACGAGGCGGGAACACATCGCTCTCCGTACTCCTCTGCTTTCAGAGGAGACAGGATGAGCGATGCTGTTAGTGGTGAGATGGCCCAGGGTCAGTCGGGGTGCGAGGGATATGCTCTATGGGTAACCTTACACCCCGGCGTCTGAAGACCCGAGACGGCGTGCGGTTTTAGTCGGTGCAAGCCCGACATAACCGCCCCCGCTGGCCGGCGGGGGGGGTATCCGAAGGGATTTCCACACGAAAAAAAAAAAAAAAAAGGTGCCAGCCTTTCTATAATTATTAGTTAGTTATTTGAACGAGTACGAGGTTTCGACGTCCTATGAGTATAAAACTTGTACCAACATTGCATATGGTTGAAGTATGAGTAGTCTCTTGGGCCAAAGATGAACATGTAGTGCCGTATTAATCAATGACATTCATTATTATTTGAAAAATTGACTTCGAAATTGGCCAATGTTCTAATGTAAAACTTTTAGTTATGTACCTATTTTATATAAATAATATGCGATAGTCATTTTCATGACGATTCTATAGTTGTTTCTAATTTAGAATTCTATGTGATAGCTTCAATTATGTAACCAGCACAATAGGGTATTTGACTACTGCAAAAAAAAAAATTGTTCTATGTTATGTATTACAACATAAAATGCAGATTACATAAATATTTTTTTGAGAACTGTTTTATTTACGATAAAAATCGATATTAAAGTTTGATTTAAAAAAAGTACGCGCCATAACGCATTTTTTTATATGGCGCGGATCCCGTGAAAGTGACGTCACACCAAAGTAAACCGTAAGCGACTTAATGCAGACAGCCTGTATTAAAAACTCTGTTTACTTATGTGTGACGTCATCAGAGTCGCAACCATAGCGTTTATAAGCACGTGATCAAATCTCAAAAAAAGTGAAAATTTTATTCATGATTTTTTAACAAAAAAGAAACTTATTTTATATTGATAATTATTAAAATATGTTTTTTACGGTTTTATTAGGATGTATTTTATTAGGATGTCAACAATTCGTACAATATTTTAAATATAGTCAAAATGCCTATTGAATTATATTACTTAGTAATCCATTTATTTCAAGTTGATATGGATTGAGTTGCGCGTCCTTAGTCCTTATTGATATTTTTTTTAAATGTCGGCGAATAAATATCTTTACAGTACTCAATGATTAATGTAGATTAAGACTAGATGCTTGTCCGTTGGATACAAACATTTGCCTCTAATTCATTAAAATAGATAAATAATTATGGTACGTCGATCTCCTATTAGGTTAAATATGAAACTAAACGATGAATAAAATAATAAAAATATAACTTTTATCCATTGAATTTTCGATTATGATCAACATTTGAAATTGAATATTCAAAAGTAATCACTTCTAAGTTTTTACATGCGCATCGATTGTGGTTAACTAAATTGCTTTATACCGTGTCAGTTCGCCGTTCCATCGCATATTAACCAAAGCATCAACTATCTTTTAAATATTGTTTATGCTCCGCAGCAAATACATCTAGCAAATTATGAACGGCAATGCCAATTATTTTAAATTAACCTATTAAGGTTATCCTTAAATATGTTAATTTAAAATAATCGAAATAACTACATTACTTCCCTGAGACTTTAGCTTATCATCAGGTGAGGTAAAGTCATATTGACGTATCCATAATAAAAAAAATAGAGATTAATATTTGTGGCCTTTTTTTGCGTAAATCCCCCGTATACCCACCTCCCCTCCGCCAGCCAACGGTCAAGTTATGTCGAATTCGAACCGACTAAAACCGCACACCGTGTCGGGTCTTCAGACGGCTGTAAGGTGGGCTCATAAGACATTTCCCTCGCACCCCGGCAGACACAGGGCCATCTCCGGTTTCGAGATGGTACCCTCGGGTTTGGGAACCACGGTGTCCCCTTCTCACTCCCGGAAAGAGGGGAGGGGCGCGCAACGTGCCACCGCCTTGACCTGCTTCTGCAAGTGTGACAGGTGGCTCCATCTGTCACCCCCAGTACAGCGCTTATGGAGGACAGAGGTCGTTCAGCGACCTCCGACACCTGCTTCACCTCAGTGCCTCGCAGGCTCTGAGGATCGGAAGAGACTCAGGTCCCCCTCCACCACCTCCTTCGCGAGCATTATTTGCTTGGCGAAGGAGGCGGCGAAAGCCCACTCATTCACACTCCACACACATTATCGCTGTGAGCAAGACGCAGAGTGAGAGGACTCCCACTCCGAGGGCTGCCACGAGGGCCCGCCTCAGCACTAAACATAACATATTCATGAGCGTAGCGATTCATGCGAGCGTGAGTGATTCATTATTGCTCTTGATATAAACGCTACATTTATTGAACAGACTTCGTTATCATTTGTGATGTTGATTGTACTATTAAGATACTCTTGAACTATTTTGTACTTTAGATTTCTTTGAATTGGAATATGTAACAACTTTGTGGTTATAACAACAATTAAAACAATCCTACATTTTTCTCGTATTGTGTAGCACATGATCTTTTAGAAACCTTAAGTATAGAATCCAAAAAAGATACGAAAGAAAAGGCTTCATCAGATTATTACACGGTACCAGATGAAAAACATAAATACAGATGTGTAGTCATTAAGATTCTGTCACTAATAGACTGACAGGATACGATGTACTAAGTGTGTAGATTTCCGGCCTATGCATCACGGCTGAATACTGTAACAGTCATAAGCCAGTTAGTGTCTGAGTCAGCTATAGGTCATAATGTGCCTCTTATGATAGGCCGGAATTTTGTAACGTAATGCTACAGTTAGAGATATGGGTAAAGAGTCTGACAATAAAGACTCACACCAGTGTTTTCTATTACCCAAATTATAATAAAGCAGTTTACAAATATCACACCACAATACATTATTATTATTGAAAAGGCTACGATGTAGGTATATGCCTAAATATAGTACAGTAAGACCATTATTTTCAAAAATGAACGGGCAGAATATGAAGAATTTGTGCTGTCTTAGTATTTTTTTTTTGCAAGATTACTTTTATATCATGTCTGGGGGTTTAACCACGATGTGCTAATAGTTCTTCATATTTTTGAAAATGTGTTTGTATCCATTGAAGAACTGAATCAAAGGGTTTTTTAAATTATTATACTTCAGTGGTTAAGCAGTTTAAAACTATGCAGTAAAAATGTATATAGTAATTTTTGTACTAATGCAATTATAGCCGAATGATTAACATTCTCAATTTTCATTCGTTTATCGTTGTAAATGTTTAAAACTGGGCCGCTTGAAACTCGACTGTCCACATACCATAGTGTATTGCACAGTTGCCGTATCCGCTTACTGTGAGCTTTATTAAATTTTTACACATCAACGTCAGTCATGTGTACTCATGTAGATAGATAGCATAGCAATTTCCATTGAATATGTTAATAGTATACAGAATAAATACAGTATCACCATGTAAAATCATTGTAATACCGCATTGGCCTTGAAGGAATTGAAAGGCTGCCACTTGCCGTCTGGCAGAAAATGAGAATTTTCGACTACGTTGTTTTTTTTTATACCACTCAGGTGGCAGACAAGCTCACGACCCATCTGATTGGAAGCGGTTACAGTGGCCTATGGACGTGTGCAACACCAGGGGCGTCACACTCGCGCTGCCGACCCTGTAAAAACCTTCTAATGCCCGTCTTGAAGAACCCCATATTGTGGTCGCTTGGGAAAACCACAGCAGGGAGATCATTCCACAGCCTGAGGGTGCGCGGAATAAAGTGCCTATCATATCTAACTGTACTCACCATTTCCGGTCGCAACGTGTGAGGTTGAATTTCCTGTCTGTGGCGAGCGGTGCGCTGATAGAAGGTGGCCGTGGGCATCATATCGTACACTTCTTGATGATGATATTATGATAATGATATGAAAATTATATTAAGTTATTTTTAGGGTTCCGCACCTCAAAAGGAAGGAATTCTTATAGGATCACTTCGTTATCCGTCTGTCTGTCTGTCTGTCTATCTGTCAAGACCTTTTTCTCAGAAACGCGTTCAGGTATCAAGTTGATAAGTCTGAACGTCTTGAAAATGAGAAAAAATTAAAATGTAACGTAAACGTAATCAAAATATGCTACCGTTTATGCAGCGATGTACCGTTGACGGCCTCTGTGGCGTAGCGGCAGTTCATTCGACTGCTACGCCAGGGGGCGCGGGTTCGATTCCCGCTCAGTGCAAATATTTGTATGCATGAATATGTCTATTTGCATTGGTCTGGGTGTATCTAGGTATAATATGTATGTATTTACAAAAATGATATAGGTATGTTTATCCGGATTCTAGAACCCATAACACAAGCTAGTTGAACTATGCTTACTTTGGGTCTTGAAAGCGCTGTGTAGAATGTCGTAGAATTTTTGTTATTATTATTTAATATATTTAGACAATCACAAGGGAAACAAAACGTTTAGGGTACTTCCGGTTTAACTACACGTCTTGAAGAACCCCATATTGTGGTCGCTTGGGAAAACCACAGCAGGGAGATCATTCCACAGCCTGAGGGTGCGCGGAATAAAGTGCCTATCATATCTAACTGTACTCACCATTTATCCTAGCAAAGTAGGAACTCAAATTATCATTTTTCTAGAAAAATGATAATTTGAGTTCGAAAACTGTAAATATGTAGTTACCCACATCAAAGAAAAAATCTACAGCAAAGTTAAGTTCGCCCCGCAGTCCACTTTTGTACGGAACTTTTTTTAGTACGGCATATTTTTTATTTTTTTATTTTATCCGATATTTTTTTTTGTTTCAAATACATATTTTGTCGATACCAAGTCATCTCACCAAATTCAGAGTCCTCATTTTGTGACACCTTATATATTCTATTAAAATAGTGGTTGCGTTTATTTCTTTTCAGGGCATCTGATTTAATCTCAGTGACATGTACGTGATATCATATTTAAAAATTAATATGAAAAAAATATTTATGCAGCTTAAATATAGCAAAAACATAAAATGCACGCTATTTTGTCGCCAACACAAAGTTAAGTAGGTAGTACAATTTGCATTCTATATTTCCTCGTTAAGCAAATTTGCAAAGATATGAAAAACATTTCTCCTGTTTGCTGCAACTTTTGATATAATATCGAAGATATTGTTGTAATATATATTTCAAAAATTATTCTGGCGTCTGTAAATGCATTTTATCTTTCAATTTACTGTATTATAGCCATTTTTTATCTCTGCATAAAAATGAGATCCTATTTATTCACTTTTACATAGGTTTGGTCCGCGAAATTTCTCGATCAATATTCCTACTTTGCTAGGATGGTGGTTTCAACTACTCACAATTGAATTGATTTTTACAATAAAATAATTTTTTAAAAGGAACGATGATTTTGGATCTCCTTATACTGTTCTAGATATTTAAATAATAGATTTTTTACAAAATCAAACAATACAGGTGTAATAACAATACAGTAGCAATAATATATCGCTGAGGTTTATGGTAAATACTACAAGTCTACTGACACTGAAAATAATGCAAATCGATTCATCTAATTACATAAATTAAATACTACACACAGTTATAAAATATTACTGACAAGTGTCAGTAATATTTTATAACTAGCCCTTATTTATAATAGCCCGAAACAAGTGCGGTGCAAGTGCACTTGCACCGCACTTGTTTCGGGCTTGGCACCGACTTCAACAGATAAGTCTAACGTGATTTTTTTCATTTTCAGAATTAAATGTAAAATTTATTATTTTACACTTCACTCTCCTCTTCACTCCATTCCACTCTTCACTCACCACTTCCTCACTGATGTATCTAATGTTGGAATCTATAACGTTACATTACAGGCGAATGCTCGTGTTGAGGTAGCACCTTAAAACAAATCTTTAATTTGACACTTTTCACACAATGGCGTTAATTCCATTGCTCATCTAGATGAACTAAACTATCTGTAAAACGATAGTTTAGTTCAACGAGATGAGCAACAGAATTAATGCCACCGTGTGAAAAGTGTGGTGGAGTGCCCAGCGTGAGCAAGTTAAAGCCGGGATCTCGTTACGGTCCTGGGCGTGGACGTTCTCTCGCTGGAGACCATGATGAGAACCATGGTCTCCGACGGGAACAAATGCTACGCCACCACCTCTTTCTGCGAGCAGGTAATGAACGCGAAAGAGGCGACGGAGAGGGAGCGTGAAATCACCCTGCCCCCTGAGTTCCACCGTCTGCGGCGAGGACGCCTTAGACTTGTCTACGCCCGGGACTACCGACCTCCATGAAAGGAGCCTGAGAAGAAGCTACAGAAGCAGGCCAAGACGTTTCGTGTGTGTCCTATATACGCCTGCCAACTCACCGTCACGGGAACAAACCTTACCCCTTCCTAAGCGAGGCCGCAATGGCAGCCAAAGTTATCTTCGTCGAAGGCGTTCCCGAGGTGCCCGGGACACTCGGTGAGGATACCGTGTGGTTTTAGTCAGGCAGACTGCGACACGCCCATCTCATAGTTGGCACCGATGGGGTGAAGCCCGTGGGGGTTTCCACACGTGAAACTATTTAATTTGAATTTCGAAATATTGTTATATGTGCCGTCGAATTATATCTAGACTTTATTAAAAAAGTAGTCTAGTTTATAAAGTTTTGTAATAGCACAATCAGCATCAATATATGTATTCCAAACAAAAGACATTTGACGTCATGTTCGATCATACACCTACTATATGATATTTTCACATTTTCTATCTAATTTTGAGAAGTTTCTTGCTGCATCTCCAGAGTTCTGAATCCAATAGTAATGAAAACATTATGGGACTAACTTGGAGTTAAACCAAACCCAATTCAAAAAGAATTTTTAAAATCGTTTTAAATAAAGGGCGGAAATATCGATGGACATACATAAAAAAAAATAGATACAGGTGAACATGTTCTATGTTCTCCTCCAATTGTGGCAGTCGCTTAAAAATACACTGTATGTATTACGTAAAAGCTCTTATTGGAGTAATTATAATATGACTTTCAGGTTATCAATACATCTTTATTTCACACCTTTTTTTTCGTGCGGAAATATCTTTATGTCATACCTAACCCATTTTGCATACCAAGCAATGTCTATCTTGTGTAATGAATTTGTCAAGCAATATTTCTAGTGTCTATTGAACTAAACCAACAATAGGTTGATTGATTGAATTGATTTTGTACATTTCAATCCCGAATGAATACAAACCAGACACAATAGGATATTATCGAGAGGCGATTAGGAAATCGATACAGAATTATGTTCGTGGAGAGCCATCTCAAATGATGTATGGACTGCGTTCCGGATGTAAACGTCCTCGTTTATGAGAGTTATGTATTGGTTAATTTTGGAAAGTTACGTAAATAATGATGAAAAATAAAAATATTCTGGGACAAACTACACCGCGCTATCTAGACCCGAACTAAGCATAGCCTATAATATGGGTTCTAGAACTTAATACTTTTGTTTTGTAAATATCTATATTGTTTTTATACATAGAAACACCCAAACAAATTCATAAACGTATTTTGACTGAACGGGAATCGAACCTGTGTCCTCCGGTGTAGCAGTCGACCGCACTACCGCTACGCCACAGAGGTCGTTGTTATTAATTTTACATCATAAAAGTATTATTGGTTTAAATCATAACAGTTAGTACGTAATAAAGATCGACCTAGATCCAAGTTAGAAACTTTTCATTGTTGATAGTACTTATAAAACTTTTTATAACGTCAATATTAATAAAAATCAAAAGTTAATAGGGATAAAATTCCGTCTTAATACAAATTTTCTGTTTTTTTGAGAGTTTATAAAAAGTTGGGTAATAGATAAGTGAGGTAGTCAGCATGACTTGTGCATATAAAGTCCTGCATGAGCAATTTATTGCTATAGGACTCTGGTATTTTTTTTTTAAGTTTATTTACTTTTTTTATAAGCAATTATAAAGGTCAATATATAAACATCAATAGGTGGGCAATTAAATAGGTAAACTGTAGTAAACTAAAACTAAACAAAACACATACATACGTCGTAAAATTCACCCGCATCATCACAGACTGGTAAGGTTTCTAGAAGGCTGTACTTAAAATAGATAAATTTCATTGAATTGTAATAAACTACTAAGTATTATGTGTTGTATTTAGATATGAGAAACCTGATGTCTTCTGAAAAGTTCTCAAGGTATAAAATTTTAAATGTTTTTTTTTTGGTGAAGAATGAAAGAAAATTATTATAATAGTAGAGCTTTTGGTAAAGTGTTTTCTACTCTAATCTCTTAAGTCATTTTATTAATTATCTAGAGCAATTACTTTTACTTTTAAATGTATTTTTTTTCGTTTTTCCTTCGAGATCTTAACGAAGCTGTAAAAACTTTTTGCATGTGCTCCACGGGAACCAGTTATCTGGGGCTAAGGCTAAAATTAGCCTTAAAGCCTGGCAGGGATCTTTTATCCCCAGGAACCACGACCGTCTATCATTAACACTTTATAATATTCAAAGACTATATTACCTACCTTCGTTCTTAACAACGACACAACGACACAACTTAGCCTTTTACGAAAATTTTCTTTTACGAAAGAAAATAGTAAATTTTATAACTGTTGCCATAATTGAAGACAAGTCTCTCTGAGTCTTATTAATGAAACTTTATCACAACCCACACATTTCGTCTCTTATCTAGTCGAAAGATAGACTGTAATGATACGTTCTCTTGTACTGCTATTTAATTATATTTTATTATGCTCTTACTAGAAGTTGACTGAGGCACCATATATGTGAGTGTACCATATATATTAGTATATATAAGTATATTTATATCTAACTGTCATTAACAAATATTCTAACTGTCATATATATATATATATATATATATATATATATAGATAAGCGGCGATAGCCCAGTGGTGTACGTAACGAACTGCTGAGACGAGGTCTCGAGTTCGATCCCCACTCGCCCCGGGCACACACCTCTGACTTTTCGTAGTTATGTGTGCATTAAAAATGTTGATTATCGCTCGCTTAGTAATATACCCGGTAGACGGCAATAGGCTCGCCCCGTATTACGTTGGGACCTAAACATAACTGGCGAATCGTGGGTGTGCAATACACCTCTGCCTACCCCTTCAGGGATACAGGCGTTAAGTTATGTTATGTTATATTATTATGATAAGGTGGTTTGGGCACTTGGAACGAATGAGTACTGAGCGATTGACACACCAAGTGATGTAAGTGGGCAGGCAAGCCGGGTCGACCTCGTAGAACATACACTGATCAAATTAATGAGGTATTGAAAAAAGGGCAGGTCAAAAGTACTCGAAATCGGCCGGCTTGCATTAAAGGTTTTAATGACAGTAAAGGAAGCTCGTGAAGTATGTTAGAACAGAAACAGATGGTGGGTGTCTCTACCTACCCCGGAGGGAGAAAGGCGTGAGTATATGTATGTATGTATGTATATATATTAGTATGTAACTCTCACTTATTTATGCTGATTTATTAGCATAAATAATCTAGATGATAGTCAAATATTCTAACTGTCATTGCGTATTGCTTTACATAATAATCATATTACTTTCGCAATGATAATATTCACCGAGCATTTTTCTAATAGGTATAACCTTTTAATTTACATTCATTTTAAACCAAACCCGTACATAGTCATATAAATTCATATACATAACATGCGTATCCAATTTCATATAAAAAGTGACTGATGGCAGTTAGTATTAGATATATGTCATAAGGTTTTGAGTAGACCTCAATATCATTAATCTCACCTTATCGTGGATTTAAAGCGGGCGGTATAATCAGATACACGTTATACCTACGTGCTTTTAATCAGCATGTGTACCCATGTTACGAGAGGTGAACTGTTCATTCACGATTGGTTTAAGTGAACAAAAGTTAGGACTTAGGATAGTACCGCAGAGGAAGCTTATCAAAGGAAGCTTTTTACCTGGCTGCGCCAGCGAGGGTAATGTTTTTCGCGCGTAGGTATGTATGTATGTACGCTTAACGACCTCCGTCCTCCATGAGCGCAGGCCTGGGGGTGGCGGGTGAGGCCACCTGTCACCCCAGCAGAAGCAGGCCGGGACGGTGGGGCGACTAGCGCCCCTCCCCCAAACCGGGGCAAGACGGGGACACCGTGGTTCCCAAACCCGAGGGGGCCATCTCGAAACCGGAGATGGCCCAGGGTCAGTCGGGGTGCGAGGGATATGCTCTATGGGCAACCTTACACCCCGGCGTCTGCAGACCCGAGACGGTGTGCGGTTTTAGTCGGTTCAAGCCCGACATAACCGCCCCTGCTGGCACGCGGGGGGGTATCCGAAGGGATTTCCGCACGATAAAAAAAAAAAAAAGGTATGTATGTATGTATGGCTAGCCAGGTTTCGATGAATGAGGTGTCAAATGAAAGGTATTCATCTTCTAGGGTACATAAAAGTAGAAGAAAAACTATAGGCTGGATTTTTAGCGCTAGAATATGTTGTAAAAAAAATATTTTTGCTCAAACCTGTTGAGTTGGGTATCAAGATGAAGGAAATTAAAAGAAAATAATAAAAAGATGTATAAGTATGTCATAACCAAAAAGGGTAAGGGGTTTAAAATAAATGATAAAAAAATAATCAGACTGCCACTGAGAATATTGAAACCATTTTGATAGCAGGCGGGACCCAATAATTTTCTTACGGTTTATGATTTGCAATTGGGTACCGCCTGCTAGCAAACTTGACTCAGTATTTTCAGCGGCAGTCGGCTTTTTTATTTTTTAATCATTTATTTTATTACAGATTTGTATTGGCGGACTAGTTTTGTCGCTAATGATCACCAACAATCTCGGATGATCATCAACGTACCAATAGCTTGCGATAAAGTTGTTCATTCACTCAAACCTAAAACAGACAAAAATAAAATATAGTATAAATATTGAGACCAAATGACCTCAAGGTAACCGTACTTAACAATTTAATAACCAAAGTGAGTCTTAAAAACAAAATAAAATTCGACAACGATACAACCTAAGTAGCTCAAATGTAGAGTATAAATAGTCCTTCCTGCCTTCGCAAACATGTGCCCCTCGGGTCTTTTGACCGATGACAGCTTAATCAGTTTACGCCCGGACGTTGCTCGGCGTCGCCCTCCTCATCGCACCCTCAATAAGTAGCTGCCTGAAAGAGTTTAACATTCAAACAAAATGTGTTGAAATCAAACATCAATATATCAACCATCACCTTGAAATTTAATTTTTCCTAATTTATAATCGCATTGCATACCAAAAACAGTCATAAATTGTGAATTACCGCTTGCAAAAACGTTATAGTTAATTTAAAGAGCTTTATAGTTATAAGGTTTTCTATTGAATAATATTAAACATAATGATATAAAAAAATTCTTTAATCAGTTACGGTATGAATGTATAAAATTTTAAAACAATCTGTAACCCTTTCTTGCAGCCTTTATAGCACCGCGAAGATTGCGTAGTTTAAATGTAACTTCAGAGCATAACCTAAATGAACAAATTTAATAAATTTTTACTTTTCACTTTACGTGGAAAGGATGTTTCTGATTCTAAAGTAATACTTTTTTTTTGTAATGATTGAAATAAATTAAAATGTCTAGTGACATTGAATACCTTATTATGAAATTAATTGTTGAAAAAAAATATTGTTAAATTGAACTTGTTCTGAGAATTGGAACAAAGTTCAAAACTTACTATCGATATTTGAGGATCCCTTTTTTCATAAGAACCGAGAGTATGCCTCCTTCAACCTTAATACGTTTATAAGCACTCTTAATCTTTATTGGATTAGAAGCTTCTACAGTCTCTATATTCATAGAGATATGTTCTATCTATATTCATATTTAAAAATTGATACGTTGTTGTAATGTTAAAAAAAAAACAGGGTGTAAGTATTAATTTTAGATCAACATTTTTGATAATAAATTGATTGGCTTTGTTATATTCTTACTCTTTATAGCACGGTCTTCTAACTGATCTAATTACCGTGTTTTTTTACCACGTTTTTCTTAGTTTCACTTCGTGTCTGTGTTTCTGTGTTTCTTTCCGTCTGAAGCCAAAAATTGACACTTAATTTTCGACCACTTCTGATCACCCTAAAGCTCTGAATTTTTTTATGTACGCTAATAACAGCGCACATTTTCATATTTAATCATCAGAAATAGTCAGTAGTTAATTAAAAACTACAATTAAAAAAACTTTTTAAAAACCACGTTTTCAACACTAAAAAACGTGGGGCGGGCGCTTTAATCCTTTAATGTATCGTTTTCCTTAGATATTCAATAATTTAAAAATTTCAAAGCGCCCGCCCCACGTTTTAGTAATGATAGCCTAAAATATCTTAATATATAAACAAATATGAACCCATCCTCGCTCCGCTTTATATAACTTTTTATACTCAGGTTTCAGTTAACTAATTTCGTATTAATTTTTGTTATTTAGCGTAAATATGATAGATTATAGATACATAATAATACTTTCTCCCAACAAAAAATTTGCGTAGTTAATTTGGAGTTCCATATACTGATAGGCAACACGACATCAAAATTACGACTAACAAGAACCGTTTTAATGAGTTTCTCAGTGGAACGACTATCATTAAACCTCGATAACCAGAGTTGGCACTTCAGCTCACTAACGACCTAATGAATAGTTACACAATACTTCTTAACAGTATATCAATATTTTTATGTACATTATAAGCAGCTCTTGTTAATTTTGATATTAATACTACATTTTTCAAAATAAGTACACATTTCGTTATTGCACCGTTATTATAATTGGCTTGCAAAACAATTAACTTGAAACCGCAATTCATATTTGAAAATATGAAATGCAGTTCCTACATTCATGAATAGAAATATGTTATTCAAGGTTCCTAGATATAGTTTTATCAAATAGCAGACGTGCCATCGAAACGCTACCCCACATAGTGGCATGCATCAGCGATTTATTCAAATATTAAACCTGTAACATTGATAGTTAAATTTAAGGTAGATTAGAAGTTACAAGTTAATTAAAGGTTTGATATGAGCTATATTAAATTAAACATGAGAATAGTTCCACCTTTCATATATTAATTATAATTATAAGTGGTCTCAAGGGTGAGTACGCATAGATTCAATTAAAATATTGAAGTTGAAGAAGGAGTTAAAAGAAGGGATGTGAAGACGACCCGCGGCAGCCAGGAATCTGCACTTAGCTCAGGTCCCCTGCCCGGCGTGTCGCGCTGGCACCTACCGCTGCGTGACTCGCTGGGCGGATCTACGGATCAGTACCAGAGCTATGTACTTGTGGAAGCGATGCAGAATTATAACGTTGGCTGAAAGAAGCGACTTGGTGGGAGTTCATAGATAATATGCCAGGGCCGATAGAGTTGACCACAGCTAACCATAGACAGAGTCGATGAAAGAATACAGATAATATTAGTAGACTATGAATCGATATCAACTAAGGAATCGACTACATATTCCACCAATATCATTAAAAGTACAATGTGCATTGTTACAATACCCCGTCCCATCAGGAAGAATTTCTGTTATTTAGAAATTCGATACTGTGCTCAGAACTACAATCAATCTACGCTTACCTTCTATACTTTCATACATGCATCATCATTCAAACAAGCGGTTACCATTAAAGAATATGGTAGACGCATCCTTTTAGACAGAGTTTCCAACATAACTGCCGTTGGAGACTCAACATAGACCAATTGAAGGTGTTAGGCACCGAAGAATCAGAATACAACTGTTCCAACTAGAAGAGAACATGAGCAAAATTTCCACTATGTAATTTCAACTAATAAAAGAAGATAAGGTTAAGTTTTTGTATTAAGGCTTATTTTAGATGTATACCCCGCATCTACTGAAGGCTTATTTTACGAGTCGTAAGCCGCTCGAAAACAATGGTAAATCCATCAATAACACCCGGATACTGGTTGAGTTCCCAGATCCAAGCAGAAAAAAATTGTATTAAGGCTTATTTAAGATGTATACATCCGCATCTACCGCATCTACTGAAGGCTTATTTTACGAGTCGTAAGCCGCTCGAAAAACAATGGAAAAACCATTATAACAACTCCCAGATACTGGTTGAATTCCCAGATCTAAGATGAATTCCACGGTCGATGGTTAATGGCCCTCGCCGCAGACAATCCGTTGATTGAATCACCAACGAACAAAAACAACTATTGTACAAGTACAATAATCGAGAAGACATAAGTCTTTCAATAACCTGGTTAAAAACCAATGGTTTAATAGAAGAAAATACAAGTTGAAATTACACAGTAGCAACAGGGTACTAGGAATTGCAACACTAATTAAATTTCCACATAAATATTCATATGTGACGAGATAAGTTTAAAATATTTAAGTTTAGCTTACCATGATACAACAATTTAACCTCGAAACAACGTAATTGTCATTCAGTGTTGACGGATGACAGTTCGAATTCAATACAATACTACGTTTCGTTCCATAAAAGAAGTTACGATAAGGTATGTTATTATGCTATGGTTAAGCATGTTATTATAATTATAACGGAACGTGATCAAGTCTGACAGACAGACAGTGTCACTTGTCAATGACGCTGGTGTTGACACCAGCGTCATTGACAAGTGACACAAGTGAGGTTATTAAATAATTAAGTTTATAACAATGGTATGTAACATACAAAATATAGATAAAATATCCGGAATTACTGTATAACCATGCATAATATGCATATACAAAAAAATAAGCGACCAGCTCATCATGTAAAGTGGGAATGTATGTAAGTTTTTGTAACTACAACAGAATTTTACACAATTTAGTTATTGATGTGATTTAAATGATTAAACTTTATTTTTAGGCAAACAATGACCAGACAACTTAGTGCACTCTTTTATTATAAAGAGGTGAAGTTTTATTGGTAATAAATACTACAACAAGAGGTTTATCACAAGTATGAACATACAATCGCTTATATGCCATCTGTGTACAACCAGAAGGAAATTTATGTAACTTAACAAAACAACTGAAGACAATTAATCTCCTACAACAATATAACAATGGAGTCTAAGGTTTCACAGATCTGGAATCATTCCAAACTTCATTTTTAACAACAAAATAACAAATTTATTTTTCAGTTTTAAAGGTTTGTAAGTGGTTTATACAGGTAATGTATCAAAATTGTGAAATAAACTATAACACAACACACTATTACTTTTAATTATTGTTCTTTGTAATTTATAAGTTTATTATCTTTTATGTGCCAGTCACCCAGCGGTTTACCTGACATATCAACAAGTTCATAGACCAAAGGAGATTTTTTTCTTAGTATTTTACATTTAACAAAGTTGGGAGCTAATTTTTTAGTAAAGTACTTATCCTTATCACTGAGATAGAATGTTCTTTTCCAAACTATATCACCTACATTAAATTCAACATTCTTTCTGCGTAGGTTGTAAGATTGACAGTTCCTACTGTGTGCATTTATCAAGGAAGCCTGGACCTTATCAAAATAGACGATAGATAGCCAAGGTTTTCGGCATAAGACTCACGTGGTTCAAAGATAAGGGAGTCGTCAAACTTATCGCCATAGAAGGAACCACAAGTAATAAGTTCACGACCATGTACTAAAAATGAAGGTGTGAAACCAGTGACCTCATTAACAGAACTGTTTATAGCAAATTGTATTTTAGGAATTAGAATATCCCAAATTCTATGGTCGCTTTCAATAAAGGTTGTTAAAGACTGTATAACAGTACGGTTATAGCGCTCAACAGTATTAGACTGTGGGCAGTAAAGAGGGGTATAGTGTAACTTAGGTATTTTATATGTGGCTAAAAAGTTTTTGAGTGTAACGCTAACAAATTGTTTGCCCTTGTCCTATACAATGGTAGATGGAATACCATGTACCAGGAACACATTTTCTTCCAAAATTCTGGAAATGACCTCAGCGGTAGCCTTCTTTATGGGAAAAAGTAAACAATACTTGGAGAAACAATATGTGACAACAAAAATGTATGTATTTTGCTTCCTAGTTATTGGTAAGGGACCAACCAAATCTACACTGATTACCTGAAAGGGTCGGTGACAAAACTTAGGTTTACCCATATGGCCTAAGGTTGCATGATTTTGCTGCTTATGAGCTATGCAAGCATCGCAGGAGTTGACAAATTTAACCACATCAGAATATAGGCCAGGCCAGTAGTAGTTAAGGACTAGACGCTTATAGGTCTTAAATATACCCAAGTGACCAGCAGTAGGTTGGGAATGATTTTCTGCTATTATATTGGAACGGTCTTCCAGAGGAATGACTTCCTTCCACTCAAAATCGCGTGTCAGCGGATTTAAACTCTTTTTAAAACGATATAATTTGTTGTTAGTGACCTGATAATCCATAAAGGATGCTGGAGCTGACTCACAACCACTGAACATTTTAAGATACCAAGTATCTGAAGTATTAGGTACAAAATTAGAATTAGTTGAGTTTGAATTGTTAGTTATTATTGATACGGGGATAGAACGAGAAAGAAAATCGGGAACGACAGTATCGGAACTACGACGGTGTTTAATTTCAAAATTAAAACCAGATAACCTCACACCCCAGCGGGCTAGACGGCCAGTTGGATTATTTAAGTTTAAGAACCATTTCAGGGAAGCATGATCTGTATAAATGACAAATTTTTGACCATTTTCTATGTAGCATCGCCAGTGTTCAACAGCTGATAAAACTGCGAGAGCCTCGCGCTCGGTAGCACTATAGTTACGCTCTTGAGGGTTTAGGGACTTACTCATGTAGGCGATTACTCGTTCTTCACCATTCAAATTCTGTATCAGCACTGCGCCAATACCAGTGTTGCTAGCGTCGGTGTGTATTTCGAAAGGTTTTGAGAAATCTGGACAAGAGAGTACTGAGGCAAAGACCAAACAACCTTTAAGCTTTAGAAAAGCATCCTGAGCTTCCTATCCCAAAGGAAGGGCGGAGCCTTCTTTCCTTGAGAAGTTAACTTATGCAACGGAGAGGCTAAGGCACTGAAATTAGGAATAAATCTGCGATACCACGAAGCTGCACCTAGGAAACGACGAACTTCTTTCCTATTAGTAGGTGAAGGATAGTTTTTTATAGCTTCCACTTTCTCGGGATCAGCATGTAGACCCTCTGCATCCACAACGTAGCCTAAATATTTAAGTTTTTCTCTAAAAAACTGACACTTTTTAAAATTAATAGTTAAGTTAGCATCTTTTAATTTTTTTAATATTAGCAAAAGAAGAGATATGGTGGCTAAAGGAAGATGATATACAGACTATGTCGTTGACAAAAACAAAAACTCTGTTCTCAAATTCTGGACCACAAAACAGTTGATCAACCAAACGTTTCTGCGTACTCAGGCTTCCTGTAAGACCGAAGGCCATAGTTTTAAAACAGAAGGTACCTCGGGTGGGAATATAAAAAGCAGTCTTACAACGATCCTCTTTCTTGATAGGTGTTTGCCAAAAGCTTTTAGATAAATCTAGACTAGATAAATATCTAGCATCTCTTAAGTTGTCCAGAATTTCTGAAATATAAGGTAAGTTATATGCATCCTTCCTAGTGAATGAATTTAATTTTCTACTATCAAGACAAAATCTCAGCTCGCCATTTTTTTTGGGAGTCAGCAGAACAGGGGACGACCAAGGACTTTCAGTTGGTTCAACTACATCTTCCCTCAACATTTCGTCCAGCTGTTTGACAAGAATACGTTGTTTTTCAGGAGACATCCTATAGTAGCGTTGACGAACAGGAGCAGCGTCACCAGTGTCGATAGTATGCTCTATCAAGGTAGTACGACCTAGACCACGTTCCTCATAAGAGATGTCATGGAACTGGGCAACAATGTTATCTGCTGTAACTCTCTGTTCAGAAGTAAGATGATCATACGACTGTAGGTGTTCCGTATGAACGGCAGAAAGTTCTCCCAACCGGGGATCAGATTTGTCCAGCAACAAAATAGAATCTAAATGTTTGGGAAAAAGACCAAACGACCTCCAAAAATCTATACCAAGAATTAAAGAATTAGTAATTTGGGGTACAATGTGAACATTTAAAGTATTTATTTCATCCTGAAAGGAGATAGCTAAGGGAATAAAACCCAATGATTGTATTTTTTCACCACCTGCGGTAACTAAGTTTAAAGTTTGATTGTTAAGTTGAACTGAAGGGTCCAAAATTTTTTTATGATAATTATTACCTAGAATTGTACCGCAAGAGCCAGTATCTAGCAAACCAGGTACATAAGTGCCTGCAATAGATACAGAAACATACGGAGAGTAACCAATATTAGTTTTTCTGCAGACTGTAGAAACTTTGTTAAATTGAGAAAATTTTGTAACAAAAGATAGCCAGTTTTCCCAGTCCAGCCTATCAAAATTAGAGCTTCTACAATCCGAGTGACTTAGTTTTTTGAATTGTTACAAACAGGACACTCAGGTACACGGTAACCTTTCTTACCACATCTAAAACATACAATGAAAGTTTTGGTACATTTGCTTAGAAGATGGGAGTTGGTTTTACAACGCGGGCAACTAAATTTGTGACCACTAGGTTTTTGATCGACCGCACTAACCTGTACTTCTGTACTATTATTTGTATCATTGTTAGGTGAATTTTCAATGCTATTAGAGCTATGAACTGGTTGTTTATTGAAACTAGGTTTGCTATGAAATTTATCCCATTTATAATATTTATGTTTACTAAAAGAATTACTATTAAAGTTTGTTTAGACCTAGACTGTTTAGTATAAGCAAATTCAGGGGCCAAGGTTACTGAAGTTTTTCTAGGAGGTTCATGGAATTGCTGAAGCCTAGACTGAATATTTTCGAAATTTTTACAAATCTTCTGCAGAATGGATATGTCTGTAATGCCAGCAGAAGAAGCAAGAGTACTAGCATAACAGGGTCGGATATTATGTAAAAGAATTTCTAATTTGTCTTCTTCGATTAATGGTTTGTCTAACCGAGAGAACATACCATGCATGATGGAAATATAAATAGTTATGTTTTCCAATTCTCCCTGTGTACGCAATCTAATTTCTGACATTAATCCATAGTCATAATCAGAAATGCTGAAATCCTGTTTCAACAGTTCAGCTATATCAGACCAAGTCTCAACCTTCGAGCTAATACATCTGAACCAATGAAGAGCATCATCAGTAAAAATCTCATAAGCAAAAGTGATCAACTTATCTTGAGGAATAGAGCGACTAAAAATGTATTCGTCAACCTTTTGTATAAAAGCACGAACACAAGTCTTTCCAGAATACTTTAATTTGGAAAGCTCTGAGTAAACTTTCCTTTCACTCATGTCATTGACTGGAGTCAATGGCACTTGATCTAAATGAACAGAAGTTACACTGGTATTTTTAATTTCTCTCCCCTTTATTGATAACAATTCCTTGTATTGAGACTGGAAACTAGACATACAAGTTTGAAACAACTTGTCAATGTCTGGCAGTGTGTGGTCAACCCTATTAAGCCTATGGTATATATGGTTGAGTAATGTTTTAGTACGGGCCAATAAGTTCCTGTCGATACCACCTTTTAAAGTTTTAAGACTTACGTCTGCTTTAGATATAGAATCAGAAATACCTCTGAGATCATCGGCTGGTTCGAGGTGAGATGTTAAGATATCCTCTGGAGGATATAGTGGAGCTAATTTGGCTATTTGTTTTCTGAGCTCAACTACTGATTCAGAGCTAGTACTTCCTCGAACGGCCACTTCATATTGAAGCTCGGCTTTTTGTAGTGAGAGGAACTTAATGGTATACGCAGACATAATGAGGTGGAGAATTACAATTTACACACAGTGCACAAGAATATAATAGAATTTTATTGGCTTACCAGTGGTAATAAAAGTAAAATAAAGAAACAGTAACAATTGTAACTCCCTTATGGCTTGAAAGTTAAAGCCTTAAGGATTATAAATCCCAGTAGTACTAATACTGGTCTAATGCTATAAGCACTAGCAAAATAATAAGTGCTAAAAGTGAAGACACTTAATTTCTCAAGAACTACAACATTTAAATATTGTTGTACTAAGTTATGCAACGTTTAACCACTGGTAAGTCCATAAAAGTAATTAAAAATTAAAAATTAATACTCACGGACCGTCCTTCACATTAAAAACTGTAAAAAAACCGGTTATTGGGCGCCATTTGTAACATTGATAGTTAAATTTAAGGTAGATTAGAAGTTACAAGTTAATTAAAGGTTTGATATGAGGTTATAGTAAATTAAACATGAGAATAGTTTCACCTTTCATATATTAATTATAATTATAAGTGGTCTCAAGGGTGAGTACGCATAGATTCAATTAAAATATTGAAGTTGAAGAAGGAGTTAAAAGAAGGGATGTGAAGACGACCCGCGGCAGCCAGGAATCTGCACTTAGCTCAGGTCCCCTGCCCGGCGTGTCGCGCTGGCACCTACCGCTGCGTGACTCGCTCGGCGGATCAACGGCTCAGTACCAGAGCTATGTGATTGTATAAGCGATGCAGAAAATTAGGGGCTCGCAAAACCGCTGCACTGTCATTTATAACGTTGGCTGAAAGAAGCGACTTGGTGGGAGTTCATAGATAATATGCCACAGCCGATAGAGTTGACCACAGCTAACCATAGACAGAGTCGATGAAAGAATACAGATAATATTAGTAGACTATGAATCGATATCAACTAAGGAATCGACTACATATTCCACCAATATCATTAAAAGTACAATGTGCATTGTTACAAACCATTGAATCTAACTTTGACGGAATAATTTTAACCTAAAATTATTAATTAATGTGCAATTAATGGTTCGTATTTATTGAGATTTTGAAACTGTAACAAAATAAACGACACATATACTTTTGTTGTTAGCTAACTGTTGACCACAGCTTCGCCTACGTGGCATTCTGAACCCGATCCGCCACCCATAGGAATCCATTCAGAGATAAAAAGTGGCTATGTGTTATTCCTGATGATAATCTACTCTTGTACTAAATTCCAGACAGATTCCGGTTCAGTCGTTACAGCGTAATTGAGTCACAAACATCAAAACATCTTCACAAACTTTCACATTTATAATATTAGTAGGCTAGGATAGGAAGTAGGATAGGATTGGATGGTGGTGGCATATTAAGACATTACGTTACTTATCTATACATCTATACTCTATACATATAAATAAAATTGGAGTGTCTGTTTGTAATATTGAAATTACCGTTTTTTACTACATGAATACTACGGTACATACACCAAAATATTTTTTTTAGAATTTTTGTCTGTCTGTCTGTCTGCCTGTCTGTCTACTTGTTCCGTCTAATCTCTGAAATGGCTGGACCGATTTTGACGGGACTTTCCCTGTCAGAAAGAAAATGTTACAAGGCGTAACATAAGATACTTTAATTTTAGAAAAAAAAATAGGGATCCGCGCAAAAGAACCAAAACCATAAAAATCAAAATCCACACGGACGAAGTCGCGGGCACAGCTAGTAATAAATAATCTTAAGGTCAGACCTACACTTAGTAATAGAAGAATAATATTGTGTCGTTTACCTCTAGTTTTGTGTAAGGTATCAATTATCTCGGTGAACGCCCTCCGTCCTCCATGTTATTTATGTATTATTTACACATCACTACATATTATAAAACCAAGTAAAACCAACTCCGCCTCGTCTGTCTGTTCGCGATAAACTCAAAAACTACTACACAGATTTTCATACTGTTTTCACCAATGGATAGAGTGGTTCTCGAGAAAGGTTTTAGTGTATTGGCTCCAATATAATGATATTTGCTGGAGGTGTCGGAAAAAAAACCACATGGAAGCTTTCAACGAAAACGCGGTCTAAACCCTTTGAGATATAACAAAATCATGTATGGTGGAATTGTGTATCTTATATGGGTTATGGTGCTGGAAAAGGGTATCATGGGTAGCGGGAACGTGATCAGAATTCCACTCGCGTGAAGCCGCGGGCAACAGCTAATGAAGTGTAAATTAAATTATTATATGAAATTATTATTGTTTTGATTTTTAAAATTAAGTCCCTTAGTTCGAGCTAGTGAAAACATTTTTGTCGTGCTACAAATTCCAGTAGCTACCATAGAATCTCACTTCATCCAGAGGTAGGTAACCGTTCTAATTTATATTATACGTCACTCGGAGACGCGAGTTAAAACGAATTATGTTACCGTTCACCTAATGTAATGAGAACGCTTGATAATTACGCGTGGGTATCAAAGACAACGCTTCATTAATGGAATATACGTTCAGAATATATTAAAAGAAGTTGTGAGTGAAAGGCAAATGACTTCATTTAGAATTGATTATTTGACTTATTAATTATAAGTGCAACAGTTGTTCTAATAAGGAAAAAACATTTTTTTTCTGTAACTTGTATATATTTTTGCTATTCTGTATGAAATACACTAGGGTTACCATAAGAATAAGCCCTGTAGAGTGGGGTCAGAACTACACCGCTTCTTTAGGTTTTTCTGCGAAAAAAAAAGGATGACAGCTTAAACTGCACGACTTCACGTACACTGTACATATAGATGTAAATAGTTGTAGATGTCTGGATTTAAATGAGACAACATAGAATATCACAACAATAGTCTGGTCAAGTAGGAGTCGGACAAAACTTAATTGAGGGCCATACTTAATGTTGCTTTTTTTTATACCACTAAGGTGGCAGACAAGCACACTGATGGGAAGCGGTTACCGCGGCCTATGGATGTGTGCAACACCAGTAGCGTCACACTCGCGCTGCCGACCCTGTAAAGGAAAGGGAATGGGAAAGGAGTTTGGCAGGGGATGGCAAAGGAGTTAGGGAGGGGATGGGAAAGGATTTTGGGCTCCGGCACTCTCACTCACCAAACGGAACACCGAAAGGTCGAGTCGGCCCATTCATGCAACGGCCAAAATGACTGTTGCTTGACTCTACCACCTACTTACTTATTAAGTCACCAATATAGCTCGAAGAAAAAGTAAACTGAAATGATATTCCGCTGGCCACGTGGTTATAGAACCATACTTATTAGTATTTATTATCAATCCTGTAATTCATTATGATGAGCTTGCAGTGGTTATCTGAACTACTTTTCCCTTAAAACATCTGTAATAACATAATTTTTCGGCGCATACAAACTCACTGCAAATTTTGACATCGTACTATAAATATTTTTGTATAATATCATGGTACTTGTATGTTTCCTGTGATAATATTTATTCTTCGATTTATAAGATTATTTAGAACTAGCTGTGCCGCGACTTTCTCCGTGTGGATTTCGATTTTTAGGGTTTTAGTTCTATTTTTTTCGCTAAAATTAAATTATCTATTGTTCCGCCTTGTAACATCACATAACTGTTAATGAAATTCCCATCAAAATCGGTCCAGCCGTTCCAGAGTAAATCATATTTTATTCACAATTTTGTGGGATTATTTTTTTGAGCGAATGCCTAATTTTTTTTTATTAAAGTAGTCTCTGTAACGCCAGAAAAATTCCAGATGGAATTACATAATAACCGCTCGAGACACTGTGACCAAACTTTACACGCTCACAAAGCATGTCCAGAGTTGTGACTTTCAAAAAGAATTTTCAAAATCGGACTTGCCACGGAGGAATGATCACTGTTCAAAATTTTCAAAATCTGATTCACGATGTCTCACTCAGCTCAACATTGCAAGCAGCGATTCGCCTTGCAGACCTAGTATTTATTTGTATAGAAAATGTGATATTGTTGTTCCAAAATACCTACATTTCAAATCCACCCTTACCTGTATATCAACGTAGAAACAAAACAATGTGACGGCTCAGGTGTGCTGCCGGAAAGCGGCCGCGTATCCGAAATATGACAGCTCTGATTTACTACCTGCCTTTGTGTAGTACTGATCAGGTTATATGAAGAGAGATTTTTACGAGAGAGAGAGAGTGAGAAGAAAGATGAGCGTAAAGCAATACATAGCCATGGTAGACCTATGTGTAGTATATTTTATATATAAGTATATATTATAATATATGTAGGTATACATTATTTGTTTGTATGTATAGTATATAAGATATATATATAATATAATTTAGGTATTAATATTTATGTGTATTATGCACCTTTATTTTTTACTTGCCGAAATACCTTCTGATACTCGCCCCCCCGCCGGACAGCGGGGGCGGTTATGTCGGGCTTGAACCGACTAAAACCGCACGCGGTCTTGGGTCGTTTTTGTTACTGAAAAAATGTAAGAGTCCTAAAATGTGAATTATATTTATAACTTCAAGTAACTACAAAAAAGTAAATTCACAAAGGTAAACTTAGTTACAAAAGGTCTTTGAGGAGAGGACAATTTCATGACTTATTCGAGAGCAAAATACGACGTAGAAATTGTTCAAGGTTCATAATTAGTGTTACAAACGTGAAGAGACCAGGGGAAGTAGTGACATCACCGTCAGTCTAATTCTGCATTCCTTATAATTAGTATTTAATTAAGTTATATAGATTTCAGATTATTGTTTTAAAAGTTAATTTCTGATTAGTCATTAATAATTGATTAAGTGCTAAATTGAATAACGATGTATCGAGACATATATTTTTTTGAGTGGGTATCATTGTACGCGGTTATAAAAACACGATGTACAATCATTTGAGCTCAGTTCGCTGTAAGACGCTGAATAAACAACAACTGTATTGACGCTGCCTATTATTCCAAATATACATCTTCGCCCAATCTCGGCCTATTCCTCTTCGTTACACTTCAGAAGTGGGATAGAACAAAATAAGAATGCCACCATACTCCAGCAGTTCGAGGAAATGAATATCCAGCGAGACTTCAGCTAATACGACCAGTGAAGACGAAAATGTAAGCAATTTTTTTTTCTCTGAGTACCTACCACCATAGCATTTTAGTTCAACCAAGAAAGAGGGCACACATTTGGACGCTGAAATCATCCCTAAGTTTGATCCTGAACTTCTGCTTTTCTATGCACAAATGTAAAAGGTTGGTTACGCAAAATCGAGTAGCTAGGAGCCTCTACGAAGTTAGTGTGACAATATTTTTTCCATACAAATTCGTCTTCGTGGCGTAGCACGGGAATAACATAACGATCTGGATGATTACGGCACCTCGTGAACTAATTGGAAAGATAGGTTAACAAAAGCATTTCCCCGTTCCACTTATTTGTTGACCGCCTACGAGAAAATGATAAAACGAAAAAAAATCCAAGGATTTTATCATCTTTTGAAAATTCTATGAAGGTAGAATAATAATAATCTCTTTATACATTTACACATCAAAAACATTGGGAGCAAAATCGACCTGGCAGTAAGGGACAGCAGCAGCCGCCCGCGCCGAGGACCTGCTACAACTGGCGGGATGGCCCAGCCGCTGCCACCTGATGCTATGCAGCCGGTACTTCGCAGCCCGCTTCCAGAGCTGCGTAGTATACTACTTCTTTGCATCACGAATCACGGAGGCCCCAGCACACGCTACTGGTACGGAATGTATAGTTCACTACTATTTGCATTCTAAAAACTCTATCCGCATTGTTTGTAAAATTTGTTTCGATTAATAATCGAGTGTTGGCTGATAATTACGAATACGAGAGGTCTACCTAGTTTATACTAGAGATTTAGAAATTACGGCTGTAAGTTAACCTACATACATACAAAACCTATTCTCACATATTTATTACCCGAGTTGGGCATAGAAAATTATCCAGATCCATCATCTGCTTCTGTTCTGAACACACTTCCGAGTTTAAACTAGTCAAACGCTTCGAGGTTTACATACACTGTCACTAAGCAAAGTACGATTTAAACTTCAAACCGACGAATGTTAACCTAAACAATATAAATAGTTATTTGACAACCATCCATCCAAAAGTGAACCAGGTACTTAGGTACCAACTTCTCAAGCGTTAAGTTCTTAGTTTGCATCTGACTACTAGCCGTTGCCCGCGGTTCCGCCCGCGTAGATGTCGATGATCGCGACCAACGAACTTTGTCGTATACTTAATAAAACTAAAAACTATTAACTTTAAAAATGTAAAAAAGTAGTTATACTGACATAACTACAATACGAGTAGTTGGACATAAGGTCTCGCGAAGTTTTTTGTAAATATTGATATGTTCTATAATATTGTAGAACATTGCTCTATCATCAATACTTACCGCAGCGCATGCGATGAAAGATTTTAGACAAATATTTTTATACCTTCGAGTTGATTTTAGTAGGGATTTCTAAGGACCTCTCAACGGTAAACGAATTTTTGAAATCGGTCCAATAGTTTTTATGTTTATTCGTTACATACAACCATCCAAAATACAAATATTCTCTCTTAATAATATTAGTGTAGATGTAAAAGTGCCACTATTAACAAGAGGAGCTGTTGTTGCGATGCTTGTATTTACACAGAACACTATACACCATTGAATACTTTGCTAGTTACGAGAGCAATCCTTTATTATTTTATTCATCAAACTGTTTAAACACAAAAATCGTACCAACTACGAGTGATAAACATAGGCAATACGGATTAGTACACGGTAGATACGATAGTTAAATGTTAAAGTACCTATCCTGACAAGAAAACAAAAATTTGCTACATTTGCGAATATGGATTTTTGTGAAATAGATGAGTGTAATACGCGTCGTTAGACATAAATGTTTTCAGTTATAGAAATACGTAGTAGAAATTACGAGACTCGCAAATGCTCGGTTGTGAAGAGTTATAGAGATAGAGATTATATATAGAGATAGAGTTTTCAAATTGATTGGCAGATTTTAGTTCAACATTACATACTTGCAAGATGAACACAACACAACAAGGGATGACTAATACAAGTATTGTAAATATTGCATTGAATGGCAAGGTGTGCTGTGCTACTCTAAAACTTTCCAAATAGAATTTGTGAAAAATATTACGATCAAGTAGTCCTGTTCACGTTAAGAAATGTGAATAATCTGTCAAAGGAATGATTAATAATAATTTTTGTTATTAGAATATTGTGATTACGACCACTAAATGTCTTATGACTAGGAATAGATCTACAATAATCTATGGATTTGCCCGATTTGTTCACATTTTTGTTACTGTTCCGCTCTTCTAGGTAGTAACGCGATGAGATATAGCCTATAACCAAACAGAATGTAAGAATTTCTCAATTCGTACCAGTAGTTCCCGAGATTCGCGCGTCAAAACAAACAAACAAACTCTTCAGCTTTATAATATTAGTATAGATAATGAGGACCCTAAATTATCAATCATTAATCTATCGATCTATTACAACGGGTGAATGAAAAGTCCGTAATGGATTAAAACATATTTCAAGCAACCAGTCTTCTAAAATTTTATGTATCTTAAAGCTTTAACTTCACTGGGTACCTGCAGTCGCCCCCAGAAGTTGCTGAATACTAAAAAAAACTACAAACGATCTTCACATTGCAAGAAATCAATAAATAATTGATATTTTTTTTTTTTTTAATGTACAGAGGACATAATGATAACAAGTAACTGTGCTATGAGTATTGGTCAGTCAGGACAACTGCATAACCTATATCATAATGAAATGGCTGTGAGACTAAGTCTATTTATTTCATTCATGTATTAAAGCATATTAACAGCGTAAACACCAACAGTGTCAACACCAATATTGTCAGCACCAACATTATCTAGTTACAATGGAAATATGGCATGTGCTACACCAATTACAAATATGCACATCATTGACTGATTGTCTTGCAGAAGTAATAGAATAGATCATTATTAACCAATGTAAGTAGATCATACGTTGCATGTTAAGTTTGAAAAATCATTCAAATCAAAATCAAATTAAGATTGATAGAATAACAGAATAATAAAATTGTACGAAATACATTAGAAGTCGGATTAGAATAACAAAAACAAAGTCTGTAGTGGATAGCTAAAAGGGGACGGCTGTGTGATCAAGTCCATATAAATAGGACGGCTGTGTGATCAAGTCCATATAAATAGGACGGCTGTGTGATCAAGTCCATATAAATAGGACGGCTGTGTGATCAAGTCCATATAAATAGGACGGCTGTGTGATCAAGTCCATATAAATAGGACGGCTGTTTGATCAATTCCATATAAATAAGGACGGCTGTGTGATCAAGTCGATATAAATGAGGGCTGTGTGATCGAGTATATATAAATAAGGACGGCTTTAAGATCAAGTCCATATAAATGAGGACGGCTTTGTGATCAAGTCCATATATATGAAGACGGCTATGTGATCAAGTCTATATGAATAAGGACAGCTGTGTGATCAAGTCCATATAAATGAAAGACAGCTGTGTGATGCTATATAAATAGGATGGCTGTGTGATAAAGGTCCTAATTTAATATCAACGAAGTAAGAGACTTCAATAGTAAATTTACAAGAATAATAATAATATGAACATCAAAGAATATGGTTACATATTGGTGGTAGATGACATTAAATCGTATCCTCATATTCGCCATTGCTGGCATGTGAGACTATATGCAGAGATATTACATTTTTAAAATGAATAAACAAATTAACACAATTCTTCAAACAAAATAAAAAATGTCAAAATGAAAGGAAAATGTCGATAAATATTATCAATGTTATTATTAATTATCAACTGTATGTTCATCATGTCTGAGTTATTTGCATTATTTGCTATCATAATAATGACATCTCTAGATGTTCCTGGACACTGTAGAAACACATGTCTTTCAACCAGCTAAGTTTCTGCAGAAAATATTTACAGGCAGATCTTTCATGTAATTTGGTAATTTATTAAAAATTTGATGGTCATTGGATATCAGCTTCTCGTATATTGCTCCGTTTCTATCGAAGGTATTAACAGTCGACCAGGATAACGTGTATTGAACTTATAGTGGTCTTCACATGTTTTAAATAAATATTTATGACCTTTAACGAAGTTGCAACACTCAAACATGTACATAGATGGGGCTGTTAGCAGGTTTAACTGTTTAAATAATACACAAATATATATAATTATGTAAGGCTGTGTGATACTGTAGTCTAGATCTATTTGAAACAACGTTAAAAAGTATCCTTGATACATAACAAGACATATAATACATCTATTCCACAAGGCTGTGTGATGGTGCAGTCCAAATCTGTGTGAGACGTATTTACAAATATACGTGATACATGACAAGAAACATAAATATAACATCAATTATACTATAAAGCTGTGTGATACTGTGTATAGATCTATGTGAAACGACGTTAATTTATGTGATATATATTGAAAGGAATATCAATTTAACATGTAGGTATTCTAGCTGTACATAATCTAACTATTTTACTTAGCGGTATGGTACGGTATTCTAGATCTATGTGAACCCAAAACATAACCATATGATATTATGGTACATAAGAAATTAAACAAATATAAATTATATTGTGATACAACAAAAGATAACAAAGAAAGATACAACAAAGCTGTGTGATACAACAAACTACATGAACACTTAAATATGTTTACCCTACTGAGTGTATCTACTAAACTATGACGGTTTACATCTGTGTATAACAGTAATATGGTGATTATCCGTAGTCTAGAAAGATCATTATACTTAGGTACCTACATAAAGCTGAAGGAGTATATCATATATGTGTGCATATACTTGGCTGCCTAGTGTCCAAAAAATTTGTATCGAAGAACATTTTAGGATTTTAAGTTTTTAAGGGCATAAACTGCGTGATATTTTTATTATTTCAGTTCCAAAAAAAAATGACGACGACCAGAGACGGAACGATCGCCGTGAGACACGGCGTATGCAGGATGGCCGAGTGTTACAAACGTGAAGAGACCAGGGGAAGTAGTGACATCACCGTCAGTCTAATTCTGCATTCCTTATAATTAGTATTTAATTAAGTTATATAGATTTCAGATTATTGTTTTAAAAGTTAATTTCTGATTAGTCATTAATAATTGATTAAGTGCTAAATTGAATAACGATGTATCGAGACATATATTTTTTTGAGTGGGTATCATTGTACGCGGTTATAAAAACACGATGTACAATCATTTGAGCTCAGTTCGCTGTAAGACGCTGAATAAACAACAACTGTATTGACGCTGCCTATTATTCCAAATATACATCTTCGCCCAATCTCGGCCTATTCCTCTTCGTTACATTAGTTAAATTATGTGCTTACTCCGTAAACTCTTCATGTCAGATTTAGATATTCTTGAACCGTACAATTCAACACAAAGATACATAAACTGCGTTTATTGCTCTTTTAAAATACCTATGTAGGCATATTGAATACCTACCTATACTAATCTATACCAAGCTACATAATTCAATTTATATTGGTAGGTGCAGTATTAATTTGCTGTTATATCCCCAGAGAGAGAGGTGGGTAGTAGGTAGGGGTGTATTTAGACAGAGGTGTATCAACATTCATATTTTGCCAGCTATATTTTCAGTCATACGTAATAGGGACGAACCCACCACGGCCACCACGGTCAATCCGACACTGCAAACACGGACTGTATATTTTATGTCAGATGGAGACTTGGAGATGGAGAAATTAACTTAAATTTGTACTTAAAATTATAATACAAATTAGTTACAGTTTAGATCTCTTATCTGAAATTCGTTCATTTACGAGTGATTTAAGTAGTAAGTAAGTAAACACTATGACCAAGCACAAATTAGATTTAATAGCATCGTTCCGAAGCAAATCGGCATGCTTACATTATAATTATATTTTTTTTTTTGCCAAAGTTTTACTCTTATAAAACCTTTATGTATTTGTGACTCGATTCTCTACCTCGACTGTGTTGTATATATTTGAATACAGAAAACGGAATGGTTACATAGGGCTTACAAACATAAGACTACTTAGAAATTTCCTTTTTCACGTAAAATAAATAAATTGCGTAGAAAAGGAAATAAATAAACTGAATGGGTGTCTTTACATTCGCTTTTTCACAAGCTCCCCTCGTTTTAGTTTAGAAGTAGTAGGAGATAATTATAACTTAACTTCATTTTCTTTATATGGCCTAAATTATTTATTTAGTTCCAAAAACAATTTAGATAAAAAAAAATGTTAAGTACCAGCATCTTCTTTAGATAATGAATACTGGCGCTCCTTACCTTTGACGCGATGCAAGTAAACAAGGGTTTTCGATCAGTTCATCCTGCTATTTATGACTTGAGGTGCCGAAACGTGAATACTGACGGTCTCTTCAGCGCAAACATTACGAATCACAGAAGTTAAAAGTCTATGAAGGATATAATTTGAAATAAAGAACCAAAGCTACCAACATAAACTCGTGGAATAAGCAAGCTGAAATGACAATGGGTTGGCCACACCTACCGGAGAACTAACGGTCGTTGGAGCTAACGAGTCCTAAAGTGGAGACCGTGAATCGGTTTGTAGAAGGTAGGACGCCCAGCCAGATGGACTGACGATCTGGAAATGGTGGCTGATAGACTAAAAATGAAAGGCGGAGAATCAAGTACTAAGGCGCATGCTGGGAGAGGCGTATGTCCAGCAGTTGACTGCAGTTAATTAGGCTAATTAGTTGTTGCCTTTACTAGGCATTTATAAACAACTAGCTGTACCCCGCGGCTTCGCCCGTGGTATACTTTCCCCCTTGAGGCACCTATTTGTCCCATACATGCCTGTAATTTATTAGTTCAACAATAATGTATGGAAATGACCCGATTTGTTGACATTTATGCTTACTGCGCCGATCTCCTAGATAATAAAAATATTTTTTCAATTCAAACCAGTAGCTCCTAAGAACGCGCTAGCGTTCAAAAAAACAAACAAACAAACTCTTCAGCTTTATAATATTAGTATAGATAGGATTATCATTATCAAGGTATCGATGATCCCGATCCCAGTTTTATCCGAGGCTTTCGGCTCGGAGCCGGGAGTCCTCCTTCCTACTTTTACCGGCTTTGAACAAATATTTATATATTTCAATGACAAATTTATTCCCGTAAATGCTTAGTAATATATCCATCCACTATTAAATGACAACGTTATTACAGATTTAAAGAAAATACTAGAATAGGTTTTAAAATATGTCCTTATTTTTCAGCTTTAGCTCGAAATTTGCTTTTTCACTTAACCGCTTTTTAGTTTGAGGACCACAGATTAGCTTACATGTCATTCCTTAAGACATCAAGCATGCATTTCTTGACTCCATTCCTCTTATCGGGGTCCGGAGGAAATGGCATGGCAGACATTTGTTACCCATATAAACAATAGGATTACTGAAGATTACGATATCCTGGTGCGAACTTGATGACGTCTAAAAGGGAGCAGTTTCAATACTACAGTTAATAATACCAAAAAAACTAATCTACACTAGCTTCTTCTGTTATATTCTCTTATTTATTGAGATTAGTAGTTGTTACTGAGTTCGAGTGATTATAACCGTGCAGTTGCCTAGAAAATAATAATTACGTAGTGTTGACTGTTTGTAGTTGGTCTACTTTATACAGAGTAGGTAAGGGATACTCTTTGAGCGAAGGATATGCTCTATGGGCAACCTTACACCCGGGACCCGGGTCTTGAACTCCAAGATGGCGTGCGGTTTTAGTCGGTTTAAGCCCGACATAACCACCCCCGCTGGCCGGCGGGGGGTATCCGAAGGGATTACCGCACGCAAAAAAAAAGGTACTACCAGCTACTACGAGGAATATGCTTTATGGGCAACCTTACACCCTAGCGTCTGAAGACCCGAGACGGTGTGCGGTTTTAATCGGTTCAAGCCTGACATTACCGCCTGCTTGCCGGCGGGGGGGTTCCCAAGGGGATTTAGGCACAAAAAAAAAAGAAAGGCCAGCTACATTACATTGCTTAAACACAATGTTTGCACATTTTCATTATTGCATAATATTCTATTCCCTTCTTGTATTCACGTAATATAACGTATTTATTTTACCACAAACAAATTGATTGTACCACAGTGTTTACATATTTCATCTTTACATACTATATAATACAGATATAGAATCCACAAAGACTTAAAATAAATTACTGTAGATAATATTTCTTTGTCCCCGAGGGCGATCCCTTACATGGCCCTAAACCAATAGTAGTCGCTGAACGATTCTACACATATTCCAGTACATTGTGTATTATATTTATTGACATGAGTCCGTTACATTATTTTAAAGCGAACAAATATTTCAATTATCTTTTTTGCCAAACTGAATGAGTACAGTAGGTAAACTGCGATATACCTATTAATATCATTTTTAAACTTTGAACACAGCCCTTGGTGTATTCAAGTTTGTCGTTATAACTATAACCCCACTGTTGCAAGTGTACATGGTCATACAAACAATAATCATAATGAATGTGGCCTATTAGCTAAATTAAAACCTATTTTTTTTCTTCACGTGACTCCAATTTCAAATGGGAACACTTTACAGCCTGGTTCCTTTTTACTTTTGAATTATTTTTATTTTTAATCGAAAACTGAAACCTCAATGAAAACATTTGATATTCTTACAACTGCGGAAAATTTACAAATAAGCAAGTGAAGCATAAAATCTTTATTATAATTTTATTTTTTGCCATACATAATGGACACTTGGGGAGGACACCGTGTGGTTTTAGTCGGTCCGATTCCGACACGCCCACCACATCGTCGGCACCGATGGGGTGAAGACCGTGGGGGTCTCCACACGCTAAAAAAAATACTATGAACTGAATAAATACAATTCTCAAGTGTAAATTTCCAAAACTGATTGCACAAAATACAGTAGGTATATTAAATATTTATAAGGACAAAATGATAACATCTATTTCACCAGTGTTTCAGGTTCATGCGGTGACCTGTTGAACTGGTGACGTGCCAGCCCCTACGTTTGGCGTTCGGCCAAACTCCAGCTATTTTACATAATTCTTCGAAGCCTGATAGCACACGTTTTAAACCTATTACCGGATTGATGACCCTTTTCAAGTTTACCTTCCTTAAATTAAGATCAATAGCAAAGAATAATTTGAAATTCTAAAAGGTTTGAACAATAACGCTTTAATGGGTTAATATAAAAAGGATATTTATGTATTTTATATGTTTTCTTATAAACCTATTGTTTTGTATAAATTTATAACTGAAAACATTAACATCAACATAATCATAATAATTTTCGGTAAATGGCTCCAACCTCGCCCTATGATGTATGTAGAAGAATTTCGGCTATTAAGGACGTGTCCAGATGCCTCAGTTCGTTTGACTTTTCCCCCTGGAAAGGAACTGGTTGCGGGTTCAAGTCCCATTCTGGACTTTGACTTACTCCGATTAAAATTATATAAAGTAAGTAAAATTGTATAGAGTAAATAATTAATTGTTGTGAAACTTCATTCAACTATTGTTTTATAGTCTACTATCAGTTCAAAGTTCATTTAATGTCATAAGCCACAATCTGATAATCTCAATAACAATTTAGTGAATAACGATGATAATGACACAATCACCTCAGCTCGAAAAGATGCTCATTTCAGCCACAACCGTTCATTATTCAGCCGTTTGAGCATAGGTAATTGAGTAACAAACATCTTCACAAACTTGCACATTTAAAAGAATAGTAGGAAGTAGGATTCACATACACACATATACCTTTTTCCTCTGGGGTGAGCAGAGATTATATTTAAATGTATAAATATGGTTTTAATCAAATAAGTAAGGATATTAACATTATTTACGTATTATTTTACTTCACATAGAATCATCGCAAATAAGTTTTAGAAAATCTTTTTCGGAAGATCCGGTATATTTACAATATACAGGGTAATCCTTTTTTCATTTTGAAGAAATCTCACGGGTATGTACAAGGACTTACCAAAGTTCATCACGATCGGATGAATGAAACAGGTGATGGACAAGTAAACAAATAAACCTCAATTTATTATATAAACTAATCATGAATATTATATATCCTGAGTTTAATTGTTTCCTTTCGGTCTTTCCCTATTATGATTTACTCCTCCTTGGTAATATTTAATGGAACTCCATTAAACATTAACATCTGGGTTATTAGATTAATGTAGCGTTAAGCTGTAATTAATGTTTTAATACTAATTTTATTTAATATTATACATTTTCTTCTCTCGATCAAAGAGCCGGGAATAACTTACTGTTCGTTTTGCCTGTCGGACATGTAGCTTCTATATCGTTTATTTTTTATTCTTGCTTAGTCTTTTACTTTATTTAACGTTCTTTTACGAGACCACATGCCTCATGGAAAGGGTGACCCTCTTGCTATCAACTAGGCACATTTTCTTAATTTTCTACAGATGTTGAGAATTGGTTAGCAGGGAATCCAAGAGAACTGCTCAATTCGTGCCTTTTTTTTAACATGTGAAAACCCCCACGGACTTCACCCCATCGGTGCCAACGATGGGGTGGGCGTGTCAGAATCGGAATGACTAAAACCACATGATGTCCTCCCCAAGCGTCCATTGCCGGGCACGCCGGGTAAGCCCTCGAAATTCTCTCTCAATTCGGGCCTAGGCTAGTAACTATTCGGTATTCTATGCCTTGATTTGACACCGACACAGTTTAAAACTTATAAAAGAAGGAGATATTTCACGAATATAATGGTATTTGGTTAAATCAAACCTAACCTTGGTTTGATTTAAGGGCAGGTTTGGTAAGGACGAAAGTTAACGATTTGGTAAGAATAGGCCAGACAGGGTAGAAATGTAATAAGTATCTAGTTCATATAAATATGACAATGTGTAAACACATAAAAAAAATCTCAAACGTAATAATATAAATAAAATACAAACTGCAACTGTCGCACAATAAGTTGACAAAGAGGAAATTGAATGTCGTATGTCGCAACAGTGACAATGAATGGGCTGGCCGGCGGCGCCGAGCGGAACATTACCATTGACAGCCTCACTGCCACCACGAAACAGGAAAACTATTTCTAATTGTGTTCCATGCTTGAGTTTAAAAATAAACGAACAGTTTAAATTACATGCCAGTTTGTAAATGTGATACTTAAAGATATATGAATAGATTTGGTTATGGTAATATTAGAAACAAGCTGTTGCCCGCGATGTCGTCCGCGTTAAATTCGGAATAGATCAAGGTATGTTTACTTGTGCTGTGTCGAACCCCACATGGTTATTTCATTGCTTTAAGCCTTGTGACTGACTTATCAAATCAGAGCTAAACTACCAATGTAAGAACTACAAAATCAGGACAGGCTTCTTCTATAACCAGGCAAGCGCTATAAAAAGATTTTGAGAAATTTCAGCTTAAATGAATGAAAAACCCTCGACCTAAACATAATCAAACACGTTAAGAGTATTCGTCATCAGTTAAGAGTATTTGTTACATATAGGTGTTGATTAGAATCCATTACATCGAAGTAAATTCTACCAGATTCTTTAATATATATGATATTAAATTATCAAATGTCTCATCATCAACCTATTCTAGTCCACTGCTGGACATAGATCTCCCCTAATGAGCGCCATAGCGCCCTGTCTTCAGCTTGCCGCATCCAGCATCTGCCCGCAGTCTTTCGCAGATCGTCATCCCACCTGGCCGGAGGGCGTCCTACACTACGTTTGCCGAGTCGCGGTCTCCACTCAAGAACACGTTTACCCCAGCGGTTGTCGGTTCTTCGCGAGATATGGCCGGCCCACTGCCACTTCAGCTTGCTTATTCTTTGAGCTATGTCGATAACCGTGGTTCTCTGTCGGATGTATTCGTTACGAATCCTATCCTTCAGAGAAACTCCGAGCATAGCTCTTTCCATAGCTCGCTGAGCGACTTTGAACTGGTGGACCAGCCCTACCGTGAGTGTCCACGTCTCAGCTCGTAGGTCATTACGGGTAGGACGCACTGATTGAAAACTTTCGTTTTCAAACACTGCGGTATGGATGACGAGAAAACCCGACGTAGTTTCCCAAACGCTGCCCAGCCTAGCTGGATCCTCCTATTGGCCTCCTTCTCAAAATTGTTTTTACCCAACTGCACAATCTGTCCGAGGTAAGTGTACTCAGAAACAATTTCAAGAAGGTGGCCATCCACGACGACCGGTCCTGGATCAATGTGGCCATTGATCAAGACTTTGGTTTTATCCAAATTCATGCCAAGACCGATGCGTCGCGAGGCTGAAGCTAGGCCGTCCAGCATCTGGGTTAGCTCCTCTAGCGACTCCGCCATTAAGACTACGTCATTAGCGAATCGCAGGTGTGAGATGTAGTCGCCGTTTATATTTATGCCCTTACCTTTCCAGTCCATCGTTTCTAATCAACTATCTTTTATAGATATATAATATAAACATTCGTCGCGCCAAAGTTTATGTTGGGTCAAAATGGACCTCAGAGGGTTTTCGAAAAGTGGACTGTATTTTTTTTTTTAAGTAATTGAACTTGGTGCTTGTAACTAATGAAGAACGGGAAACGATGAGAAAAAGGAGCAGTACTCACAGATTCGTCGCCCGTCAGATATCCTGTAGGAGGTCCTAGGGTAGGAGTCCGCAAGCAGCCGGCACGAAATGCCAGGCCATCTCTTGTAATAGTTCTCACACCAAGTTTATTGTTATGGCACGATCACTAAACTGTTCCTAGAAAGATCTCAATTATTTCACTAAGAATATGGTAAATTCCTTAATTTTAGGGATGCTCAGTGCATCGATTGAGCGCACGTGTCGGTTGGTACGATTTTTGCAACTAACTCCTCCTCCGTCGAGAGGGCGCTACTAGCGCCGGCAGTGTTGCAAGTACTGCATTAGGGTAATAGGGAGTGGGAAAAGGAATAGCACCGAACATAAATTAATATACATGAATTGGGCCAAACCAAACATAATAAATATATTTGAATATTTTTATTACCAAACATATACAAGCAAAAACCAAACCGGCCACCACCTATATTACTAGAGCGTGTGTGCGATACAATATGATTTTAATTTCAGTAAATATATGAACAATTTTTAGTAAAACTAAATAATATGCACGAGATATTGTCATTGTATACATTGTTAGTTGGAAAAAGAATACATGGTTCTTACCACATATTACCTAATAGTTGGTTTCTTACTCTAAGGCCTAAAATTATGTTAAAATTACGACTTTAACATGTATTTTATATTCCTCACGTTGATAGCATCTCGTATGAAATAGATAAATAAAATCTGTTATATTTTATTTTTACAAAAGAATCAAAACTCTTTTTTCTTGTTTCAATAATCTCGTCCTAAATTCCAAGTTTTAGGTAGATTTCGATGAAATCGATCTACCTATTAGTTTCTTGACTAATGTCGAATTTTAAAAGAAATTCTTCATAGGAGGTCTAGTTATGACCCCCTGAGTCCGAAATGACTACTGGTCAAAAAGTTTATATATGTATATATATGTATGTATGGTTGCTGTGGGAAATATTTTTAATCGATAGGCCATTTTTAAGTCTAAAATTTAAAATTTAAATTTAGGCTAAAAGTTACCGTTTTCGAGAAAAAAAAATAAACTGTTTAAAGTCCGTAGTTCTCTATTTAAAATAATATTAATTGCTTCACGAAATCTACCTGTGCGTTCCCCCTGCGGGAACGGATTTTTTAAAGTCTCTCAGTCTCAGTCTATAACATTCAGGTGCTTTGTCTATTTCAATCTCGAAAATTTACTTCTAAAACCATTTAGAATGCCCAAGTAAAATGAACGGCAAAAGCCATGATAAGCAGTGACGTAGTAATTAAATTAGAAGACGTTCGTCTCGTGATGGGGTTCTGTAGGGTCATTACAGGCCTACATTTCATAATGATGGGCGGCCTCGGGTGAAGGTAATTTATTTTCATTAATTAATTACTATAGTGCTTAGTTAAAGGGGAAAGGCTCATGACAATTACTATTTGATGCGATGTGGGTGTATGTGATTTTTATGTAATACTTTCATTTTCAAAAGTCGAAACTGTTAAATCGATTACCTTGCGCAAATGGATATAATACATTAGTTAAGGTTTTTTTTTATATTTAGGACACGTCAATTTGACTTCAGCTCGCCTGATGGTAAGCTAAAGGTAAAGTCTCAGAAAAGAGGGTCACCATTACATACACGTACCATGTTAACAATGGTGGCACTCAGCTTGACGGCCTCATCATAAGAGGATTGTCGTCGCAGCACCGCGTGACACCCACCGGTCCCACTAGTGCTGCGACCACAATCCCCCTGCCCGGCTATGCACTTGCTGACCCCTGAACGCAATCAAACCGAAATTGGATTACTATGGAGGGTTTTTCGCAATCGTGCACGGTGGTACAAATTTGTGTTAGCATATTATTAAAAATTTTAAATTCTAGAACCTAACAGCATTATTCGTATATCTCAAAGTGTTAAATAATAAGGATGAAACACAATTGCACAACTGACTGTTTGTTATATCACAAACCTATGAAGGCTACATTCCTCCTTTGATCCTAGTTAATATTATTTGATTTACCTGTAATAGGCATATGTCCAGGAATCGGCCAGTCAATAGTTTTGTATTCGACGCAAGTACTATTTGCGTAAACCCAGAATTAAATTCAGATCTTTGAAATTCTAAGGGTATACTTAAGCTAAAGATTCTCACTGTCATGGATACTGAAGACCACCGAGGCGGTAACTTTGGATCCGATCGGGATTATTGATAATATACAATATCAAATACGAGAAAATAAAGTTTATCAAACGATTATTAAGATAATTCAATTCCATTTTAAAACAAGAAATATTCGAAAAAACTATATTTAAAAATGATTCCACATACCTACTTATCCTTCATTGATTCTTAGGAATTCCGGGACCTAGTTTATTTAGTTCCCATAACTCTTGACACGTATACCTACAAGAATTTCCGTAAATCTGCGACCGTCTAAAATGGTAACTTTTTCAATTTAGATACAGGTATTTTTAATCATTTTTAATCATTTTTATATTGTGTGTACGATGATATGCAAATGTATCTGGTAGATACATGGCTTTATTAGACAAAATAAAATATTTTTAGACAAAATATATCCACAGAAGATGCAGTCACTGCTATGAGCTCACTAGTAGCAGAACGTCTTGACAATGGCTACAAATGCCTGACTGTCTTCCTGGATCTCAAAAAAGCATTTGATACTGTCTCTGCACCAAACCTTGTAAAAAAACTGGAAAAGGTCGGAATCAGAAGTACCGCCTTGAATCTGTTTAAGGACTATCTTGCAGATAGGAGACAAAGGACCAAAGTGGGAATATTTCTAAGTGACGATGCGGAGGTATCATATGGCGTGCCCCAAGGAAGCGTACCAGGCCCTACTCTCTTTTTATTATATGTTAACGAACTCTGTAATTTGAAAATTAACAATGCCAAAGTATTTTGTTACGCTGATGATACGGCTGTAGTTTTTTACGAAAAGTCTTGGCAAGATGTTAAACGTAGTGCTGAAGCAGGTATGAAATGTATTGCTGGGTGGTTAAATACTAACTTACTCACATTAAACACATCAAAAACCAAATACATATGCTTCAGTATCTATAATAGCACACAACCAAAAAAAGATTTTAAAATTACAATACACTCGTGTGACGATGCAAATGGTAGAAACTGTAACTGTCCAAGTATTGATAAGGTCACAGAAATCAAATATTTAGGTGTAATAATTGACCAAAAATTAACCTGGCATCCTCACCTAGAACAAGTTACGACTAGGGTTCGTAAATTAAGCTGGATTTTTAAGACACTAAGACATGTGGTGCCACGAAACAAAAGTGACAATGTTGACCCATCAAAAAGTATTTTAACTCAAATATATATAGCCCTAGTGCAATCTGTCCTGGTCTATTGCATTCCTGTATGGGGAGGTGCGAGGAAGACAAAGTTTATACAAGTGTAAAGGGCGCAACGAGCCTTGTTAAAAATAATGTATTTAAAAAAAATTAGGTACCCAACAGAAAAACTTTACCAAATCAGCGATGTACTCTCTGTCCGAAAATTATATATTACTCATATAATATTAAAAAAGCATAAGACTTTAACTTACGACGTGAACATAATTAAATCCAAAAGAAGATCATATAATATAGCCCAAGTACCAAAAACCAGAACTAACTTTGCTTCCATACAATTTATGAAAAGATCAGCTCAATTGTATAATAGACTAAATAAAGAGTTACAGGTATATACAAAACAGTACTATGAATGTAAAAAGCATATAATCAATTTTGTAAAACCACTTACATACGATGATACGGAAACACTTTTACAACTTACTACTTAACAAATTCAGACAATCAGACGACACACACAAACACACTCTCACAACACATCAAACACACCCTCTCATATACACACACACACACCCTCACTCATAAACCCTCAGAGCGCTATATTGTTTGTGTATATTTTAAAATAAAAAATGCATGAAAAATAGTTAATAAGTTTAATTAGTTTTTTCATGCTAGCTTACATAGTATTGTGTTAATATTATAAGTTATGTAATGGAAGAACGGAGGCTCCTAACACAGGCACCAGATGCGTAAAAGGAGCTTCCAAATACTACCTTTGTAAACCATGCTTTTGACACAATAAATTGAAATTGAAATTTAAAATTTATTTGCTAGTCTTGTTTAGTTTCTTCTAACTCACGGTGAATCTTTTTCGATCCTCTGTAGGTCAAACCGATAAGACAACATATTTTTTTTTAATATTAGATAAACTCTTGTTTTGATTTACATAGCTGTACATTAAATATAATTTTAAATAATTTTTGGTAAGGGTTGTCTAAGTAAAAACACATTGGCCAAATAAACATTACGTGTTTTGACCATAAAATCAAATGTTTAAGGCTAATTATTTTAGGCTTGAATCCCGAAAAAATAGAATCAAGAGCTTATGGCAACATTTATTATGCTAATTGTGTAGCAGGATTTCCATTATGAATAGATTTCTACTTATAACAATTAATTCCATTTTAAATATTACAAAACGAATTTATTCATCATCAAATAAATGTTATCACTTATCAGTAATTAGTTTATTTCGTAAACATAGGTAGTTTATAGGAGCGTAAAAAGGAGGAAGTTAAAATACTTCTCTATGCTCCGGCTATAAGCATATGAAAGATACATTTAAATGGTCATATTATTTGAAAGAAATTAAGATAAAAAAAAACGGTTAACTAAGCAAAAAACACATCAACCAAATAAACAGTAAGCGTTTTAACAATAAAATCGGTCGGGGGTTCGATTCCCGCTCAGTGTAAATATATGTAATTAATTTACACTGAGCGGAAATCGAACCTAAAGCGTGGCGGTCGAACGCTCTACATCATATAGTTCGTACATATATTATCATTATATACCTACCTAGTTCTTAATTCGTCTCTATAACATATATAAAATTAAATTAAATTAATTCGAAATATATAGTTACAAAACTATAGTGGTAGGTTGAACTTGACGGCGTAACTTTACAATGTTATTGAAAGTTCATTTATTTAGCAGCGAAAACCTTGTGTCTTCTCAAGGGTGTCTTTCACCTTCGTAAGTAAACTTATAAATAACATAACATAACATAAACTCACGCCTATATCCCCGAAGGGGCCAAGGTGCTAGCACCCACATTTCGCCAGTTTATGTTTAGGTCCCAATGTAATAGGTGGCGAGCCTATTGCCATTAACCGGGCACTTATAAACCTACGATAAATACACACATAACTTCGAAAAGCATCGAAAAGTCATTGGTATGTGCCATGGTAAAACCTGGGATCGAGCCCGAGACCTCGTCTCAGCAGTCCATTACCCATACCACTAGGCTACCGCGGTAAACTTATAATCCATAAAAAAGTACCTAACTAGGCATATATCAGATATCTTCAGCTGTAAGTCACACATTATTGTGTTAACATTTTATCGTACTATTTGGCAGTGTATTACGACTTACGATGCTCATCCTTATTCCAGATCTCACACTGTAATTTATCACTCCGTCCTTATTTTGTTGGAAAAGTCAATTGGAAAGTTCACCAGATAATGTAGAGATATTTTCAGTCTATTGTTCAAGACAGTTGAACGCTTTCATTGAAAGAGATAGTTGTTGATATTGCTCTGAGTACTTCCAACGATAAACTTCAGAAGAGAAATAGAGATCAACTTTGTTCTACGTTATCGTTAAAGTTTCACGAATGAGTAGCGATTTATAGATGATATTATATTATATTTATTAGAGTGATTTCAAAATATTTGGTAAAAAGGTTTCTCTGTCAGTCACTATTTGTACCTATATCATTCAAATTACATATGTTTTCTATGCTCAGGCCCATATTTATATACGTTTACCTGACTCTGAAGTACTACTAAGAATGAAAACTAAATATAGACTGGTAGATTAATTTACAGAAATGAAATCCATTACAATAGATTGACTTCCGTGAGTAGTTTTCATAATTGCTTAAGGTTTACGATTGTAATTGTGTATTTTAGGAAGTAAATAGTTCATTTCCACAGGTTCTGGATTGGTTTATAACTACGAGTTTAATCAAATTCTCAAATCAAAATAAAAACAATGTATTAAGTTCAGCGTGAAAAACGTCAAGCAATACGATACAAATAGAATTTTAAAATAATGTATCTTTACTGTAGTTGAATCAATTGTGTTTTTAGGAATAATTAAGACAGAAAAGTACCGTGGGGTCCTCAAATTGCAAGGACAGCTGCTTGATTTTTGCAATCAATAAAGTTGGACAGCCGATTGATGTAGGGATTATTTTGTCATGTCATGACATACGTATTCAGCTGCGTAAGTAGCAGTAATTTGATATATAAACAATTGTTAAATGTTTGTAAGGATGATTTCATTGCAGGTATAAAAAATGTTCTCTATTATATTACTTATACTCGTATTTTTGTTCCAAATCGTTTCATCTTATCTCAAGCATTTTGGGTATTTGTTTATAATACTCCAGTAAAGGATAGATATTGTTAAAGGTTGGCTTATTGAATATCTGCGATTGAACTAGGGAGAAGGCCTATTTTATCACAAGACACAGATTACAAACATAAATCATCCCTTCACTTGGCAACTTTGAATGGATCCTGGTACTACTTATGAGTCGTTATCCGATCATTTATGGCCTTGCTGCTTTGTCTGTTTTATTAGCTGCTGACTCCGACCAGTGGATTGAATAATAAACCTATTGCCGTCCACCAGACACTTTTCTCAATTTTGTGTACTGCTGGATCCATAGTAAGTGATGGGGTAACTGTTGGATTCTAATTCGTTAGAAACCACGTACCTATTTTTCGTACTCAAATCCCCACGGATACCCCTTCGCCGGCTAGTGGAGGTGGTTATGTAAGTCTCGAACTGACTAAATTGCACGCTGCGATTCGGGTCTCATTGCCAGGTGTAAGATGACCCAATAAGGTAATTCCCTCGCACCCGACTGACCCTAATTATGAAACTGGTATAAAAATAACTAATATCATAACATTAAATAAATTCATCGAATGTTTCATAAATAATAATAAACTAGTTAGACTTGGATTCCAAGGAATTTATAAATAAGATTGAATAAAATTAAATAAGATTACTCCACTACATTTGATCCGTAGGCCTAAATGTAAAGGGATTCAAAGGGATGTAAATAAATTGTGCCATGTGCTAAAAGTTTTCGTATAACGGATGAAAGGAAATCTTGTAGAATATTCTCGATGTAAAAGTTACGTAAATTTGATTTTAAATTAAAGATATCGGTGATCAAACACGAAAATAGGAAAGAGTAATAACTCAAATATAAATGAAGACGTACAAACGTAAGACGTAACACCCTTTCATGTGCAAAACTTTCAAACCCAGCGTTACTCCTTGCAGTATGTAAAAATCAATGATATCAAATGGATTTAAATATTATAACTAAGTACTACAATAGTATAGAAGTACCTAGCTATAAATATAATATTAGCACCACATCGAACTGGGCTTCTTCTTCGTCGGCGTTTCCAATAATAACAAAAAAGCAATTCTGTTCTATCTTGAAAAGATGGCCGCTTGAATGACTTCGCTTATCGTCATATCTCATTCAAAACAGATACAAAGTACATTTTCTATTACTTATGCTTGGTTTTTTATCAAACATGTACTTGCAATCAAAATGTTTTATGTTGTTTGTCAATATGTGTGCTATTTTAATCGCTTGATTTGTCCAGTAGTTATATTATTTACTCGTTAACCATTTTTTCTATGAAAATCATTAAATACAGTACTATTTTTCTAACTAAAACTGAAAATGAAAATAAATATATATTGGTGATTCCCCTTCTATTTTTAATATTTGAGTTGATTGAATGGAAGGTAAATTGCGGTTTACGATTTATGATGTATTAAAAAAAACTACTCACTAGATCTCGTTCAAACCAATTATCGTTGGAAGTTTACATGGTAATGTACATCATACCTTTTTGTAGGTTTTATCATTCTCTTATTTTAGAAGTTAAAACTATGCAGTTTAGAAAAAAATTATATTAGAAACCTTAATATCATTTTGAAGACCTCTACATAGATACCACACCACACACTGAAACTAAATTTTTTTTTCTTCAAACATAGTTTGAAGAAAAAAAAATTTAGTTTCAGTTCTAAGTATTTACCCCCAAAATTTATTGTCTTTTTTCTATTTTTGTGTGAAATTCTTAATGCAGTTCACAGAATACATCTACCTACCAAGTTTCAACAGCATAGATCTTATAGTTTCGGAAAAAAGTGGCTAAAGACATGACGAATCTATAAGGGTTCCGTTTTTTGCCATTCGGCAACGGAACCCTAAAAACAATGACAACAAAGTTGACAAATAATGGTACATATCCGATTGTCCGTATTCTTTTGTCCTGAGTGAGTACTGATTTTCCATATTCGTGTAAAAAACAATGGGTTTTCAAGTTTATATCTAACTATAATTTAACTTGATTCCTGGGTAGTCATATTGTATACAAAGTTTAATAAAAATATTTGCCATTGTAACCTTTTTCGAATTAAATAGTTCTGGACCTAGAAATGTATGCTCTTCTCCTTTGTTCACCTTTTTAATCGAGTATTATGAAGTGTATGGTAAAAATGTAAAAATTCTTTTTTTTTAATCTATAAGCATTAAATCGGTGATGATAAATGTCCTTGCGGGAACCACATGAAGGAAGCGTGAGCGGAGCGACTCAGCACCTTGCAATCCAAAATATTGTGGTTTTTGATCTCATTCAGTATAAACGTAGGGTTACAGATTAGTTGGCGGTACCTCACTAAACAGATGTATAAAAAAATAGTTTCATAAATAGTCTGTCTACAAGAAAAAATTATTACCTTAAAAATAATATTATTTCACTTTTGCTGCAGCGCCCGTTTGTCCTTACCTCCATGTTAATAATATAATTATGTAATAAAAAGCCAATAGTATACTTCATCGTTGCAAGCAATTACGAACAATCTAGTATGCAAACATATGTTTCTTGTATTAAAATACCTCCAATATCAGTAGATATCAAAACTATAGTTGGTTCTCCAAAGTTCAATTTGGAAGTTAAAATGACATTCCTTTCAGAATCTGCTCGCTGTAATTAAAATTTCTAGGTAATATTTCATTTCAATTTATTATTCAAACCCAGTTTAATGAAAGTAACTTTCTTTAGTGTCAAAGTTTTGAAGCAGATAGCCATTAAAACCAGTTTTCCTAATAATATGACATGCACTAAAAGTTTCATTTGATGTAAAAAGGTTTTCAAATAACATTAAATTTTATCAGACATGACTTTGTCAATAGGATTCATTACATTTTGTTTATAAAATTATGGAGATCTTAATTTCAGGTAAGCTCTACTGCTAGGATAGAATTCCCATCCGTTATTGAATTAGCTTTGTGTTGTACAGTGAGTAGAAACTCCAAGAAGAAAGTTTTTCGTTTTTGCGAAGAAATTAGCTATTTTATATGCTGATTTTTACCGTTCGATTTTTTTGTGATTTTTATAATTGTTCTAGTTTATTGCTGATACAATGGACGTACATGATATCAAACTGTATACTGAAATATGTATTAACATTCTTCATATTACATGACGTGCATATTAATTTAACTAGTTTTGGATGGCAATGACAGATGGTTGCTCGACAAGGGCCAATACCAATGTGCACCATAGTGCCGATCCTCCGCCTTTCGCATCCATTGCTACTTCTGATTGCTTATTCTGCGAGCTATGCCAGTAACTTAAGTTCTTTGTCGAATGATCTTATTACGAGTTGTATCCTACGAAGAAACTCCAAGGATAGCTTGCTCGCTAACCTTTAAGTGCAGTAACTTCTTTTAAACACGCTAGTAACCTCCCTGATGCTGCAAACGTCTCTTGTGAACTATATCTACGCAGTATACGTGCTTGTATATAATTTTGATAAGAACCTTTTTACAATCTTCATTAAATAATTGCACCCTTGTAATTTTATATTTATTAGAAAAACCTTTTAAACCTCCGGCGGACAAATCCCACTAATTATCCCAATTCGTATCTAGTATAACGGGATACACAATCTTGAAAGGGTTAAGTATGTACCACGATTTCAAACGAGATAAGGAGTGGTTTAGGGTTGTTTCTCGGAGTCCTTATTAACCAGATCTGGCTTTTGACCTATAATTTGCAGTTTGGGCTAAACTTTTGGGTTTTATTAAATGATATAGACTATTAGGTCTCACAGAGTAATACAAATTTTGGAAAAAAGTTACTGTAGTTTTTACAAAAAAATTATTGCTCAAACTGTCGCAGAAAAGTCAGTATTTTAAGGTTAATTGCAAGTAATGTTACAATGTTTTCGTTGAATTAAACGAGCCACATCAAGCTTACTGTAGCCACCATCGTTGTAATTAACTAAACAAAGTCGTATCGTAACATTCGTAACAATGAAAAAGCTTAAATAACGTACATTGTATATTACGTTTATTTTATTCATGTTGATATAAATTTAGATGAATTTATAATATATTTTGTCTCTCATACTAAATATTGTCAATTTTTTTTAGAAAATAATGTTTGAAGTGTGAAACTCCTAAATTTAATAACTTAAAAATATTTCTCCTGAACAGTCTCTAAGTCATTGCAATACCTTTCAAAATTTATATCCACCGGAACTTGAGCCAACGAACAAAAACGATTATTACACAGTTATATTGTTCAGCCAACATCTCGCTTGTAGAACTTTTACGTTCAAGTTGAAGGTATTATTTTTCTATACGTAGTGAATTGAAAAATCGAAGTTCACAGAGTTTTATATTGAAATAGTTAAACGTTAGCACTTTCACTTGAATCTTATTCTAGTTGTGAAGTTAGACTAGGATTTGGTCAGAATAATAAGAGACTTCTCAACAGTTTTTTTAAAACGAATTTTAAAGAAACTGTTAAGAAAAAAATATAGATCACCGTTGCCAATAATATGAGTTTTTAGTTATTAATAGCAGGCCTGTTAGAGAGATCACCTGTCATATTTCTAACGTTGGGAACAACTATTATTTTTATCATATCACCCGGAAAATAACTATAACTCAAGCAGCATTTCATTCATTCATTTAAATTCATTAAAAGGTGAAAATGAATTAGTGGGATATACTCAAATATAAATTAAAGAGCTTTAAAAGACAAAGATTCGTAGGTTTATTAGCTTAGTCATATAAACAAACAACCAAAAGCCTATCTACCAGATATGGATACGTGGAAAGAATGTAAATTAATCGTTAACACGTACGACAGGAAAACATTATGCATTATGAGGAAATCCGCACCCTTAATCATGAGCGTGTTTAAATGATAAATGGAAGGGATAGGGCGGGCCGCCATGTTCGGGATGTAACCTTCATGTGTAATGGAAATATTAAATATCAATCTTTTGATAATAAATTTTGTGGAAGACATTCTATACATACAAGAACGTTAATTTAGGCAAACGTATGTGAGTGGAGTCAAATTGACTATTTACTGACTTCATAGTGGGTTGTTAGAAACATCACAATTTAATCAACTTTCGTAAGCGGCAACCGGATACTTAGTTTAAATTTAAATACAGTAACTAAAGGAGATGCTCTAATGGCAGTAGGAGATAATGTTCTATAAACATTTACTTGTACTATTTTTAGGGTTTGTAAAGTGACACGCCTATACTTTTAACGTTGCAAGCAATTATAGAACTCAATAATCGCGTACACACAGAAGAATATTCATAAGAAAGCAAAGAAGCAACTTTTTTTTTCGTGCGGAAATCCCTTCGGATACCCCCCCGCCGGCTAGCGGGGGTGGTTATGTCGGGCTTGAACCGACTAAAACCGCACGCTGTCTCGGGTCTACAGACACCGGGGTGTAAGGTTGCCAATAGAGCATATCCCTCGCATCCCGACTGACCCTGAGCCATCTCTGGTTTCGAGATGGCCCCCTCGGGTTTGGGAACCACGGTGTCCCAGTCTTGCCCCGGTTTGGGGAAGGGGCGCTAGTCGCCCCACCGGCCCGGCCTGCTTCTGCTTGGGTGACAGGTGACTCTACCTGTCACCCCCAGGCCTGCGCTTATGGAGGACGAAGGTCGTTGAGCGACCTCCGACTTCTGAGTCACGGGCTCTGCAGATCGGGAGAGACCTGAGTGTCTCCCGCGCCCGCTAGGCCGCCTCCTTCATGAGCATTACTTGCTCGCAGAAGGAGGCAGCGGCAGCACACGCACTCGCGCTGCGCACCATCGCTGTAAGCAAGATGCCAGCGAGGGGACACCCACTCCGAGGGCTGCTAAGAGGGCCGGCCTCGGCACCTCCCACGATTATTACTTGCAGCCAAATACTTGAATATGCCTCTGACGAGCGCAAATAAAAAAAACTGAGAAAGTTTTAATCGAATTTTATATGGACGGTTAATGCTTGGTAGTAATTCGAACTACAAAAGTACAATAAATATTTTTACTATTATATTTATAAAGGTTTCTACGCAAATATATTCATCTATGAGAATATAGGATTATTACTAATAAATAAGTCACCATGAAAATCCCATCCACATTTACAATCAAGCTTCATTAAGGTGAATGTTTGTGCAGTTGAATTTGTCATACGCACTTGTTTGGGCGATAAGGCTTCAACATTGTTAGGTGCACTATAAAATATGGTTGCTACTTTACTAGCTTACTGATATATTTTTAGAGGAGATAGGTCACATACATGTAAATTTATTTTATAATTCATTTATCTCAAACACTCCTAAAATATTTGAAAGTAAAAGCTTAAAAAATAAAACCTTACTGGTGGTAGAAATTTGATGACACAAATTCACAAATTACACAATTCGTCCGGGTGGGTACCACCGTGCACGGTTGCGAAAAACCCTCTATAGTAATCCAATATCGGTTTGATTGCGTTCAGGGGTCAGCTAGTGCATAGCCGGGCAGGGGAATTGTGGTCGCAGCACTACTGGGACCGGTGGGTGTCACGCGGTGCTGCGACGACAATACTCTTCTGATGAGGCCGTCAAGCTGAGTGCCACCATTGTTAACATGGTACGTGTATGAAATGGTGATCCTCTTTCCTGAGACTTTACCTTCAACTTATCATCAGACGAGGTGAAGTCAAATTGACGTATCCTATGTATGTATGGTACGACGTTATTAATATTGACGTTATTAGTGGTGGTTGGGAGACCTATCACCCGATTTTTCAAGTCACAGAGGATAATGTACTCGTTTCCTAGGGTAAACTTCCTAACCCAAGAATGAAACTAAGTTTGCTTTTATCCAAAAGATGATGTCACCGGAGTAGAACACAATTACGAGATATAAAAAAGTTGAACATTAAGGTAAATTTTGTTACTTACTTGTTACATGTTACAAGTTTTCACGAAAATCCAAATTGGACCATATATTTTTGTCATGTTGACTCAGGATCTTGATTTTATACCTAAAAGGAACTATAGACATCAGTATCTAGTATAAAATTTATGCCATAAGTTGCTAGATCCACCCGTTTCTGAGAAAATCGGTGGTGACAGACGGACAAGAGAGTAATCTTATACTACTAGAGTAAATTCTTGATTTTAGGGTACCTTGAGTTCCTTTTGAGGTACGGTACCCTTAAAGCAAGAATTAACTCTAGTTGTAGAATCATATTACTTATCGTGCCAGCCCTGAACGTCATTACCCGGACACATATCTGGGTCGGCGTCATGCTCGCGTCATGCTCGAGTATGTTCACAATAGATCGGAAAATGTGTGTCGTTACTACGTACGTCATTCGTAGGTATATTAATAAAGTGAAGCCTATGTGTGTTAGAACAATCAATGTTATTGGTAATGGCAGCTTTAACTGATTTGGATGATGTACTGATTTGTTTTACGTTTTGTTTGTATTTTCAATCTTTTTGTGTTTGTATAATACTTTGCATTAAAGCCATTGTTTTTCTCTAATTGTACACCCAGAGAGAGAAGTACAAATATTTTTAGGAAAGGTCTTTGCTCAGACGGTGGGACAAAATATAATAAATTAAAAAAAAATTGTGTGCGTGTACTAGTGTACACAGGTAAGAAGTGAAACTTCTTTATGACCTTATTTTCCGATAAAGATCCACTATATGCAACTTTACAGATATTGGTTAAATAAAGTTAAATTAAATAAAGTTTAACAAAAGGCTTTTATTATCATAGACATGAATAGAAATAATACAAATATTTCATTTTACCTTATTACTACTAAGATTATTACAGCATTTCATTAAAGTACAAAACATACGTATTAGTTAATAATAACTAGTTTTAATGGAATTATAATTATACATTGACCGATAGTTACAATCAAAAACTGAGGTTAACCTTAAATAACTTGAAAAAAAAAATACCATAATCACACCCACGTGTTAGAAAAAGACATATAATTACTTACTTTTTTCTTAAATTCACTTGAATTAGGATTAAAATAAACCCTTTGATTTTGCTGATCACTGTCAGTCGAATAAATCAATTGTTTTTAAAAGATGGCACGTATCGAAAAAATGTAATGCGTAACCGAAACATGTGACGGTAATTTTTTTTCCAACGCCGATAAAGAAGTTTCACTTCAAAAATTGTGCACCTAGTGTCTAAGAAAAAGTGTGTGCTAGATCTGGTCCGTCTACCTTGTCTCGTAAAACGCAAGTAGTTGGAAAAGCATGGCGTGCGGTTTTAGTCGGTTCAAGCCCAACATAACCGCCCCCGCTGGCTGGCAGGGGGGGGGGGGTATCTGAAGGGATTTCCGCACGAAAAAAAAAAAGGTAGCCTGACTATTATGGCTCTACCTTAACATAATATACAACAATTATGTAACGACTTGGCACCCAAGAACCTAGCTATTTTATCGCATTTATTTATTGAAAAATGAATAGTAAAATAACTTTGAAAGTTTTCAGCAAATATCTGCACGTGACTGCTAGCTAGGAACTAAGCCCTACCTATCTGTTGATAGGTATGGCTTAGTTAGACATATTTTGTCGATACCAAATCATCTCACCAAATTCAGAGACCTAATTTTGTGACACCTTATATAATCATATTTATTTATAATATTAACATACTTTATTACACTATTTTTTTCACATACACACCATTACACACGTCATTAACACTGACGGTGGGGCGTCCGCGTCTTACTAACCAGTTGGGCTCCAAACCAGCACCAGGTTTCTATCTGGTACATGCTGAACTAGGCACCCATTTGGTGCATTTGTGTGCCACATTACTATTGAGTTCCAGTTATTTTATGTTAAGTATTTAAAGATCTCATATAATATTATGTATTTAGTTTGTGGCCTATTTGCACGATAAATGTTTCTTTCTTTCTTTCAGAAGTTCCCTAATTATAATATTCCTGGATTAAAATCTAATCTAAATCCCTAAGGTCACATATTATTCAAACATGAGTACCACCGCTATATGTATGGCGAGCGATCGTTCCATATTTAAATTAAAAATTATAAGCTAGAATGATCAAAAGCAGTAAGCCGTAGTCGTAATATGTTACCCATATCATCCCGAGGGCATTCCTACATAGATTTCATATTTGCATCCCAGTGCTTATAAAGGACGGCATTGTAAACACTTGTAGAGATATGATATTAGTAGGTTTACGAGGTACTTTGAATAGAATTGCGGTCGTATTATATTGGCATTCATAGTATTGAGGAAAATAAGGCCGGTTTTTTTTTCGAATTTGTTTATTACATACGTAAATATACTTATACTCCGCCTTTTTCCCTCCGGGGTAGGTAGAGACAATAGCCCGCCATCTGCTTCTGGTCCTAACATACTTCACGAGCTTCCTCTACTGTCATTAAACATTTCATGGAAGCCCGCCAGTTTCGAGTGCTTTTGACCTACCTTTTTTTCAATACTTTATTAATTTGATTAGTTTATTTTCTGCAGGGCCGAACCAGACTTGCCTGCTCACTTACATACTTGGTGTGTCGCTATGTATTCGCTCACTACTGACTCGTTCTAAGTATCAAAACTACCTTAGCATGCCCTTTTCTATGCTCGTTACAACATTTGCTTTCAGGCCATACCGTTCTCGTATATCTGTATTCCTCTTTCTATCGACCAATCTTACTACACACATACTGCTCAATGACCGCATCTCAACTGCATTCACTCTATCATAATTTTTATTTTATTATTTACATACTCATCTTTCACTACCGTATATTATTATAAATGTGTGGACTAGCACTCCGTTATGAACCTCCAGTCGTGCCTTTTTAAGCACTGAGTGACCACTCATGAAGGAATGTAGCGCACCGTTCACACAATTTCCCGTGGTTCATTACTCATAATGTATATTGTAAATCCCACCAAAAACATACCTGTTAAAAAGGGGGCCAAGTTCATATCGGTTAATTGTTCACCTAAAAAAGGGTTGAAATCCAATCCAATGCCAAGTTTAGATGCACTTTAAAATCGATCATAATCATCTTCATCAACAGCCTGATCCCCTGGTAAACATTTGCCATTCCCAAGACTCGCCACCACACCCAGTCCTCCGCCTTCCGCTTCCAGCCACTACCCGCCACTGTATTCACGTCAACGGTCCATCTGGCTGAAATTCACTTTACCATACACCCCCAACTTAAAATATGGTATATTTGTGAAAATACGTAGGTACTTGGTTAATAATATCTAAAATCATAATACTTTTAAATGGCAGGTTAATTTAACTATATAAATAATAAATTTAATTTTACAATAAATCAAGTGTTACGCACAGCACGAAAACCTCCCAAGTTCCAATTTAGAAGTATTATAATTTTAGATATTTTTAGCCAAGTACTTTTTTTTTTATTCATGCGGAAAACGTATTTTCACTACTATACCATATTTTAATTTTTGTTTACCGGTCAGTGAGTCAGTCAGTGCCAAAATTAGCTTTGTTCACAGGGTCATATTTCAGGATCTACTGAAGCTATATCTATGAAATTTGGCATACTGCTTTAGTACTAGTATATGATTACGTAGGTACAATTTTATTTCTGTACTTCCAATAGGCACTGAGCTACAGGGGGGTCAAAAGTGGGTCGAAACGGTTCGTGTAAGTAGTGCACGTCTTGCGCGCGGCCTGTTGCTGGAACTTGGCCTGCGCACTACCGTGCGCTTAGAATGTGGTAAGAACATAATTTTACCGCTTCGAAAACATCTAAATAAATATTGTTAACTCAATCATTGTTCCTCTCCACTACTCTCTATGAGTAACAAAGTAAATAAACTAAATAGGAATATAAGAGTATCTTCACTACACTCATAAAGCGGCGGCAACGAGCACTAACGCTTCTCACTCGTAACTTTTTCTTTGTAAGCGTGAAAATATACAACATTCATGTCCCAATGGTTTTTCATAACTCACTCATGTACCAAGGACTGTAATAACGCTTTTTAAGTAAAAATGTAGAATAAAAACGAGGTTGTCTTGTTGATTAATTTTGGTATAAACTCAATACAATGTTCATCTTTAGAAATTTCTTGGATATACTGTTCAAACCGTAAAATCTCGAACTCAGATCTTGAATATTTATATGTAAAGATTTCCTATACAAAATATTTTCTATCAATATAAAGATTTTCTATTATAAGTAAAGATTTCCTAATTTTATTGCTGAAATAGCTAATGAGCAAATAAAGTACATATTTCTGGGAAATATGTCCTACAACATATATACACATAGCGCCAACTCAACCCCAACTAAGTACAGCTGTAGCGGTCGGACGTCAACAATATGACCCTCTTGGGCCACTTGAATAATTATTCCAGTTCGAGATTAAAGATAAATAGGAAGAATGAAGTAGAATCAAGACGTTCTATTGCAGCACGACAATAATGATTGTTTAGCCCGTAAAATATATTTGCCCGTAGAAAAAGGCGTTTTATTGAAGCACTAGATAGGATAGCAGTGTTATATTTGATAAAAAAAAATTAACACTGGTTCATCTAAAAAGGCAGCATCCGTAAAAGATTCTTTTGACTTCGTGCCTTTTTTTTTTTTTTTAACGTGCGGAAATCCCTTCGGATACCCCCCCGCCAAAATTAGCTTTGTTCACAGGGTCATATTTCAGGATCTACTGAAGCTATATCTATGAAATTTGGCATACTGCTTTAGTACTAGTATATGATTACGTAGGTACAATTTTATTTCTGTACTTCCAATAGGCACTGAGCTACAGGGGGGTCAAAAGTGGGTCGAAACGGTTCGTGTAAGTAGTGCACGTCTTGCGCGCGGCCTGTTGCTGGAACTTGGCCTGCGCACTACCGTGCGCTTAGAATGTGGTAAGAACATAATTTTACCGCTTCGAAAACATCTAAATAAATATTGTTAACTCAATCATTGTTCCTCTCCACTACTCTCTATGAGTAACAAAGTAAATAAACTAAATAGGAATATAAGAGTATCTTCACTACACTCATAAAGCGGCGGCAACGAGCACTAACGCTTCTCACTCGTAACTTTTTCTTTGTAAGCGTGAAAATATACAACATTCATGTCCCAATGGTTTTTCATAACTCACTCATGTACCAAGGACTGTAATAACGCTTTTTAAGTAAAAATGTAGAATAAAAACGAGGTTGTCTTGTTGATTAATTTTGGTATAAACTCAATACAATGTTCATCTTTAGAAATTTCTTGGATATACTGTTCAAACCGTAAAATCTCGAACTCAGATCTTGAATATTTATATGTAAAGATTTCCTATACAAAATATTTTCTATCAATATAAAGATTTTCTATTATAAGTAAAGATTTCCTAATTTTATTGCTGAAATAGCTAATGAGCAAATAAAGTACATATTTCTGGGAAATATGTCCTACAACATATATACACATAGCGCCAACTCAACCCCAACTAAGTACAGCTGTAGCGGTCGGACGTCAACAATATGACCCTCTTGGGCCACTTGAATAATTATTCCAGTTCGAGATTAAAGATAAATAGGAAGAATGAAGTAGAATCAAGACGTTCTATTGCAGCACGACAATAATGATTGTTTAGCCCGTAAAATATATTTGCCCGTAGAAAAAGGCGTTTTATTGAAGCACTAGATAGGATAGCAGTGTTATATTTGATAAAAAAAAATTAACACTGGTTCATCTAAAAAGGCAGCATCCGTAAAAGATTCTTTTGACTTCGTGCCTTTTTTTTTTTTTTTAACGTGCGGAAATCCCTTCGGATACCCCCCCGCCGGCCAGCGGGGGTGGTTATGTCGTGTCTCGACTAAAACCGCACGGTGTCCTCTCCAAGTGTCCGTTGCCGGGCACCCCGGGTAAGCCCTCGAAAGGATAACCCCAGGGTTGCCGGCGGACTTTGGCTGCCACCACGGCCTCGCCTGGTGGGGTCGGGTTTTATCCCGCTTCGGTGAGTTGGCAGGCGTGTGTAGGGCACACACGACACGCCTCCGCCACGGCCTGCTTCTGTAAGGACGGCGAGTCGGCCAACTGCCGTCCTCAGGCCCCGATCATGGAGGTCGGTAGTCCCGGGCGTAGATGAGTCTGCGGCGTCCTCGCCGCAGACTGCGAAACTCGGGGGGCAGGGTTCTCTCCCGCTCCCTCTCCGCCGTCTCTTTCGCGCGCATTACCTGCTCGCAGAAAGAAGCAGCGGCGTGCCACTTGCTCCCGTCGGAGACCACGGCCTAGCCAAGTTCTTATCAAATTTTCTTCAGAGTGAGCAACAGTGCTGTAAAAATCATCCCCTTCTTCATTATTGCTGCTTTCACTCATACTAATATTATCCTTTCCGTTTGCTTCCCTTTCTTGAATCTGAGCATCTTCAACTTTTGCTTCCATAAGCTTCCTGACTGTTGAGAGTTTACTGATATCATACTTTTGCAGCCACAGTAGTCGAAACTTTAGGTAAAAGGCTGCAGCTAGTGTGCATACTTCCACATATTAGTCGTGTATCATATCGTTCACCATTCGATTTGCTGACAGTCGCCGACCATATGAGCGTAAATAACAGCATGTAAACAAAAGTATAATATATAGAACTAAACTAAACGGCATGTCAATCCAACGGAAGTTAACAAGAGCATTAACATTTTTTGAAGTTAACTTAAAAGCTAATCCGTTCATCAGATTGTTAACTTTAATTAATTAACGATTAACGGATTAAACAATTTTAGGCTCACTTTTGATAATAATCATAATAATTTATTGAAACAATCCGTAACACTGGTAGATTTGTGTCTCCTGAGATACAGGTCTCTCTCTCAGAATCTCTTTCTCCTGAACTAGATTAGTTCAGGAGAAAGAGATTGTTCTCTTTCTCCTGAACTAGATTGTTAACCTGTATCTCAGGAGACAGTGCTTTCCCACATTACAGGTTAAACATTGTGGATTCAATTACATACAATTAAAAGTAAACAAAAAGAATAGAGAAAAATTAGACTACACTTCTTCAAATATGCAAGCGAAATAGCGAAGTAAGTTTCTAAACATTACATTTTTAGTTTAATATTCGGCGTATGTGTGATATTACTAGATAGGTATGTCTATTGTTCATGTCACCGATCAGGTCTACATACTTTGTGGGGGAGTCATTCCCTTTCAGCAACCACCATGAACCGTAAGAAATATAACTAAATAATACCTATCTTTCTGCATCGTTTAAGTAATATTCGTCGTCAATTTATTTGAATTTATTCAGGACTATAAAAAGGTATGGATCTCGTCATGCTTATATTTTTTAAATAATATAAACTTTATGCATAACAATGAACAAAAAAACCAAAAATCTCGTAATCGAGAAATTATGAACGCATAGTAACTTAAGTTCAACAGAAAAGGTAAAGCTAAAAAAGTGTTTATTTTTAAAAGATTTTGTACTCGAAACAAATATAGATACTGAAAATACTTTGAAATCACATTCGCGTCAGCATGACGTCAGCGGTTATGCAGCTGGTCGAGTGTAAACACAGCGTGCCGTCGCATAAATAATCTTAGCTTAAGCTCTGAATATAAGCTATCAGTAGTAGTGGGATGACGTGAATAGGTTTCATTTGTTAAGGTATTGTAACATTGAAAGTGTTTTAATGTAATGTAAAAGAGTGATTAAAATTGGTAAGGTTAATGTAAGTTAATGTGACTACGAGGAGTCTGTAAAAATGATTTAAGTAATTAAGTTGCCTATAAGGTCTAGCTATCGAACAGGAGATTAATAAAAATATTGTTTTACATAGAATACAATCTGTATATATTGTAAATAGATATCAGTTACAAAAAAAAGTTGAGTCTCACGGAAGTGAGTAAATGATAATTCTGCCGTATTGTTGAGTTGGTCCGGTGCCAGTATGGTAGAGTACTAATCTGATGGCACGGTGGAAGGTGAGCTGGTGCGCGTGCCCAGGGCTCCTGGAATTATACCTCGGGCACCATAATGCTGTCGCGAAACCCACGCAAAGAACCCTGAAAATGAAAGCATTCGGGTCAGTTCGTTAATAGAAGATAATGTCCTAGTAGGAGCCTCTCCAGACAGCGTGCAGCGTAGCTATAAGCTAAATAAAGGAATAATAAAAGAAGGAGAAGGAGGCAGGCGTTGCATTGTAACCATTCGCCGAAGTCACAACCTTTAACCGTAGTGGTGATTAGGCGTGTGGCATAAAACACTAAAATAAAACATAAAAAGCAAACAAACAAACCAGTAATTAGGCCATGCAGTAACGCTGGCAATAAGCTGGATCACTGGGAAGTTCACACCTGTGGGAAGAAGATAGTATGTAGATCTCAAATCTTACCCAGACATGTGCAACCAAAGCCCATGCACCGAGGCACTAGGTAACCTTCATCGTGCGGTTGACGCAAGTAAGGGACCTGTCGAGTGAATGATAGCTGGAGCCTCAGCATAGCGATATAGAAATATTGCTTCGATTCTATTCGACCAATGAAAACGCTGAAAAAACGTGTCAAGGTGAAATACCTTTTATTTATTTTTGTGCGGAAATCCCTTCGGATACCCCCCCGCCGGCAGCGGGGGCGGTTATGTCGGGCTTGAACCGACTAAAACCGCACGCCGTCTCGGGTCTACAGACGCCAGGGTGTAAGGTTACCCATAGAGCATATAACTCGCACTCCGACTGACCCTGGGCCATTCGCAGTGTCCGCTCTGATAACAGCAGAGGGGTACCTGAAGCGACCACGCCCCCCCATGGGCCTTGGAATCCCGCCATACCCCGACCCCCTCGTGCAATGGGGTCAGCTGGCCCTGAAAAGGGCCGGTTGGTCAGACTCTTGGCCGTTGACGTTGACGCCAGCTACTCCAGAGGAGCATTCAATGATGCGTCATCGCCCACGTTGCCCAGGGTGCACCAAACTTGGAGGTGATCCAACCAGTCGCACCCCTCAAGTTGATATACCTATTGGTTGTTAATTGAGCGATTTCATTGGTCGAAGAGAAGCGACTACCAACCTCCATAATTGGGGCCTGATGACGGCAGTCGACCAACTTGCCGTCCTTACAGAAGTAGGCCAGGACGGAGGCGTGTCGGGTGTGTTCTACACACGCCTGCTAACTTACCGAAGCGAGATCAAACCCGACCCCAAAGGCGAGGCCGCGATGGGGCCAAAGTCCGCTGGTAACCCAATTGGGAAGGTCACCGTGTGGTTTTAGTCGTTTCTATTCCGACATACTCACCTCATCGTTGGCACCGATGGAGTGAAATCCGTGGGGTTTTCACAAAAAAAAACATAATAATATTACACCAAAACCTAACCTAAACTGAAGAGAGAACGAGATTTCACTGCACAAAATCCGTGTATAGAGTTTATTACGCTGACTGCGAATAACCACATTCTCGCGAGGCAAGTCCCACGAGCCTGATGGTATTGCATATTTATGCAGTGGCAATATTCAAACGTCTTGTGAATACGTAAGTGTTAATGAGCAAACTGCCTGGAAGCTTGTTACTGCTATCCACGAAACAAAAGACAATTGTAAAGTGATCCTGTATTTATGCCTTTTTTTTTTTCGTGCGGAAATCCCCTTGGATACCCCCCCGCTGGCCAGCGGGGGCCTGTATTTATACCTTCAGTAGTAAAAATATTAACAGAAAAGGACTTATTGTAATTATTGATTCATCATCCTTAATCACATTTCAAACTGTAAGTATGAAATTTGTAATGTTGTCGTGATGGAATAGTGAAATATTTTTTGGCGATAGATATTTGGAAATGTCTGAAGTTGTGATTAAATATATTTTTAATTAGTTCTTGAAAGAGACTGGCAATATCGCGTTTATGGTTTAATGACCCGGACACTCATTAAAATATTGTCAAATTATTGTACAATAGAAATCTCTTGTTATAGACATACATAATTTCCTGATAATTGAAAATGCCAAAAATATAACATTGAAGGCGGTAAAGTTCCGAAATATAAATATCAACTTAGATAACTCCTAATTTCTACAGAATATAGCAAATTGATGATTAGTGCGAATAAGTACTATCTGAGTCTATATTTTGTTTAATACACTTGTTGCAGCATTAGCGATAAAACTCATGAGAATGGAAAAGACTGTTGAGTATGATAGAGTGACGATTGAAATGGTAAGGGATTAGTAGCAGGTTTGTTGCACCACCTATTTAAGCTTTGTAGGAGAAATGGTAAAGTCCCGAAACACTGGACAAAGGAGCGCATAACGGACTAAAATAATTTAGTAGCGTCCATTTACCTATTATTCGAAAATGAGGTGTATTATATATATATATGAATTAATTAATGTATAAATATATGTATGAATTAAATGAAAAATAAAAATCATAATTGCATCTTCAATAAAACATTGGCACAAAGCCAATGAATATCACAATAAGCGGTATTCATAATACAGAGTGAAGCAATTTTTCTTTCGTCATTCCTCTTACTAAAGATTTGTACCCTTAATTTTGAAGAGGGCTTTTGTTTGATTAAACGAAGCCAAGCACGCATTTCGGACCCTTTTCTCGGGCCGGACGTTCGAGAAACAACAATTTTTTCTTTATATTTCAAACGTTTCCATCAAGCCAAGTGGTAGGGCAGACACCTGTACCTTGAAAATCTCAACTTTGTACTGATATAACGACACCTCGCAAAATGTCAAGTTTAAACAAGTCTGCTCTTGTTTAAATAAAGCTCAATTACGCAAAAGTGGAGTGTGACTTGGTAGCTATCGCGAAAAAATGGTTACTCTGGAAATTGAAGTGATGTTATAAAAAAAGTCAATTTAGTAAAATACCTACCTAAGCGATATTTTGAACATTTTTCTTCTCTACTTAGTCTCGTGTAAAGTTAAGATAGTATGTTGATCATCATAATGATGCACATTCATACTCTGATGCATAATCCACAAAGTGAATGATCCTGCTACAATAGCAGTGGAGACATAAAGAAAAAATCGTACCATTTTTCCAATACTTATTCATTTCATGCAAATAATCTCTCTTCTTTATAATTGGTGTTTAAGTTGTAACATGTAGGAATTCGTTAACCAGTAATTGTAATAACTGGCGATTAAAAAAGAGTGATCATGAGTTTTTATTACCTGATTCTTTTCTCACAGGCTTTACCTATTGCCTTGGCAATCTGGCTGAATATTTCAATGTTAATATAATTGCTTTTGACGGTCATAAGTGTTACTTTGTAATCAATTGTTCTTTTTATTTGAACATAAAATAATCTGCAATTTTAAGTATCAGCATAATTTTTCACTCGTCACCTCACTTACACCAATTTCAAAATTACCACCATCTTAGATTTAAAACCGGTTTCCATTTTCGTAATGAGCCAGAAAACCCTAAAAAATTACACTTTTAGAACTCACCCGGACCGCCGAGCCCGCAACGTGCTCGCCGCCCGTCGCAGGCGACTCAGGCGCCGGAGGTCGCTTAACGACCTCCGTCCTCCATGAGCGCAGGTCTGGGGGTGGCAGGTGAGGCCACCTGTCACCCCAGCAGAAGCAGGCCGGGACGGTGGGGCGACTAGCGCCCCTCCCCCAAACCGGGGCAACACGGAGACACCGTGGTTCCCAAACCCGAGGGGGCCATCTCGAAACCGGAGATGGCCCAGGGTCAGTCGGGGTGCGAGGGATATGCTCTATGGGCAACCTTACACCCCGGCGTCTGTAGACCCGAAACGGAGTGCGGTTTTAGTCGGTTCAAGCCCGACATAACCTCCCCCGCTGGCACGCGGGGGGGTATCCGAAGGGATTTCCGCACGAAAAAAAAAAAAAGGTACTTACCTATCCCGCGAGCGCGTGGGCCACCGTCACCTCCTTCTGCGAGTATGTAATGCTCGCGAAGGAGATGGCGGAGCGCGCCCGGGAGAGGTTTAGAACCCTCCCGGCCCGCCGAGCCCACAACATGGTAGCCGCGCGTCGCAGGCGACTCAGGCGCCGGAGGTCGCTTAACGACCTCCGTCCTCCGTGAGCGCAGGCCTGGGGGTGGCAGGTGAGGCCGCCTGTCACCACAGCAGAAGCAGGCCGGGACGGTGGGGTGACTAGCGCCCCTCCCCCAAACCGGGGCAAACGGGGACACCGTGGTTCCCAAACCCGAGGGGGCCATCTCGAAATCGGAGATGGCCCAGGGTCAGTCGGAGTGCGAAGGATATGCTCTATGGGCAACCTTACACCCCGGCGTCTGAAGACCCGAGACGGCGTGCGGTTTTAGTCATCTCAAGCCCGACATAACCACCCCCGCTAGCGGGCGGGGGGTATCCGAAGGGATTTCCGCACGAAAAAAAAAGGTACTTACCTATCCCGAAATTGTGGAAGACGGGGAAACTGGTCCTCATCCGAAAGGCGGGGCGCCCGGCGGACTCGCCGTCCGCCTACCGGCCCATAGTGTTGCTCGACGAGGTGTTCAAACTCTTTGGAAGAGTAATTGCGAAGCGACTCGTCGAGCACCTCTCAAGATTGGACCTGACGGATGGCCACCGTGGATGCCATCATGCGCGTGAGGGCTCTGGCGGAGGATGCAGTAGCCCGGGGTGAGGTGATGTTGGCGGTGTCCCTGGACATTCTGGGCGGGGGGGGGGATAGGTACTTACCTATTCCCCCCCAAACCGGGGCAAGACGGGGATACCGTGGTTCCCAAACTCGAGCGGGCCATCACAAAACCGGTGATGGCCCAGGGTCAGTTGGGGTACGAGGGAAATGCCCTATGGGCAACCTTACACCCTGGTGTCTGAAGACCCGAGACGGCGTGCGGTTTTAGTCGGTTCATCCCGACATAACCCTATTATCCGAGGGAATTTCCGCATGGAAAAAAAGAAAAAACGTACTTACCTATTGCGACTCAGACGCTGGAGGTCGCTTAACGACCTCCGTCCTAAATGAGCGCAGGCCTGGGAATGGCAGGTGAGGCCGCCTGACACCCCAGCAGAAGCAGGCCGGGACGGCGGGGTGACTAGCACCTCCCCCCCTCCCTCAAATCGGGGCAAGACGAGGACACCGCGGTTCCGAAACCCGCGCGCCGGCTGGCGGGCATCTGACGGGATTTCCGCACGAAAAAAAAGGCACCTATTTTACGGATTTACAGGAAAGTTTTCAGGTTTAAGTATGTACAGTTGCCCTCTCTCTAGTTACTCAAAAGTAGCTGAACACTAATAATGTTACAAACCATTTTTTCATTGAAACAAATTGATGTATATTTATTTTTAGGGTTCCGTTGCCAATGGCAAAAAACGGAACCCTTATAGATTCGTCATGTCTGTCTGTCTGTCCGTCCGTATGTCACAGACAGTTTTTTCCGAAACTATAAGAACTATGCTATTGAAACTTGGTATGTAGATGTATTCTGTGAATCGCATTAAAACCGCATTTTCACACAAAAATAGAAAAAAAAACAATAAATTTTGGGGGCTAGAACTAGACAAATAAAGTTAGAACTGATACTCAAAATTTTTTTTTTCATCAAACTCATACATGTTTGGTATCTATGGATAGGTCTTCAAAAATGATATTGAGGTCTCTAATATCATTTTTCTCTAAACTGAATAGTTTGCGCGAGAGACACTTCCAAAGTGGTAAAATGTGCCCCCGTAACTTCTAAAATAAGAGAATGATAAAACTTAAAAAAATATATGATGTACTTTATCATGTATACTTCCACTGGAAATTGGTTTGAACGAGATCTAGTAAATAGTTTTTTTTTAATATCGTAAACCGCAATTTACCTTTCATTCAATCAACTCAAATATAAAATTAAAAAAAAAGCATTATTATGTTACTTGCTGCTACGGAACCCTTCATGGGCGAGTCCGACTTGCACTGGGCCGCTTTTTTTAATCTTAGAGGACAAATTTAACATTTTGTAATTATTTATAATTATTTTATGAAAAGTTTTAGAGTTAGGTGGTCGGGTAAGTTGAAATGTGTTATGCTAATACCGATGGCGACTGTAATCCTACTAATATTACAAATGAGAAAGATTGTGAAGATATTTAAACATGTGGATGTTTGTATGTTTGTTACTTAATCACGCTTTAACAACTGAATGGATCTGAATGAAATTTGATACAGAGATAGACAAAAGTCTGGAATAACATATAAGATTTTATCCCTGGAAAATGTTCCCATGGCAAGCGGACACGGGATCAGAATTTTACTCTCGGGAAGCCGCGGGGAGCAGCTAATATATTACATAACTACGTAAAAATCAAGAAAGACCAAAAGTAATAACCACTGGTCTATTGAGTCACACTGTAAGTTTGTTTACTTCTTCAGAGGGGTAATAGAAAAAAAAACAAAATCAGTTTCAAATTTTCTAGTAGATGCTATATGTTAAACTTATAATTAAATAGTTTCCTCTCAATTTGATATTGTAACCGACAACAAGGGTCGATGCGTGTCAGTTAATTTATACATCCGATTTAGACGTCAGATTTCCATTGAGTACTGACAGCTGAACTAATCGCCTATTACCTAAAGGTTAGATGGGTGTCGATCTACCCAAACTGATTAATATTCGATAAAATCTGTCTATTATGTAGCCTAAGGGAAATTGCTGTCAGTTAAACTGTATTTTCATAATCATTTGTTATAGTAATTAATTTAGTTTTAACCCTAGACTACTAACCTTATTTTTGAACTGCTTAATACTAACGATCACCTGGGAGGTTACTTCAAAAATTATACAATATTATACAAAGATTTTTTTTAATTTAAAATTAATCTATTTTAACTTAATAACTAGTTATCTTTCTTTCCTTTGAATTGGATACCACAGTTCTCCTAAATATTTTAATTCAGTCTCAAAATCATCCCTAAGTCGAACATTACCCTCATTTAGACAGCCTTTAGAATAATATAATCGAAAAAAAAATTCTTTATACCACTCAGGTGGCATACAAGGTGCAATTTTTAATACTTTTTTCTAAATTAAGTATTAAATTTATTGTATCATATTAAAATAGAAATTCTAAGAATGAAGTATTTGGTTTTAGTGTAAATTAAAATCAGGCGTTTTTTATGACATTCACATCAGTGTGGAGACTGATTTTGCAACAAAAAACATGTAATCGAGTTTGTAGAGTTGTTGTAGGTTTTTGAGGTGTTCGATTATGTATGACAGCTGTCCGGAGCAATATTTTGAAGATCGTCTTCTAGTAAGCACGAAGGTAAAAAAGTACGAACGGTACTCTTCAACTTCTCGTACATCTTCAGTTATACTGACTGAATCTTTGTTTTCTTAATTATTCGTTATCTGGTTTTCGTTAAGAATCATCTACGAAACAAAATCGTTTTTACTTATTGTAACAAATAAATAAAGGTATAACTAAAAAATATTTAAAAATGTTAAATCAAAAAACTTACCTCTTTTTGTTAGTAGTATACTAACAAAAAGAGGTCAGTAACTGGATAACAGAGTTTTCACGGCTGTAAGTAAGATCGCTCTCCACTTTATCGCAGGGTGCATTGTACGAATATTGGCGCGAAAGAACGTTGCGATACATGAGCGTAATTAAAAAATATTCCCAAAAAACCAACCACGCGCGGCCTCTCAGGCGACTCTACTCTAGGGTTAAGTTAATTGTTTACTAATGAATTATAAGACTTATTTTATAGCTCTGAAGCTGCGGCTTCGTTGAATAAAATTTAAGTGGCAATTGTTTTTACTTACAAATTGTCTTAACAAAGAATTTCATATTCAAAGCAATTTTAATACACATGCTTTTTTTAGCTATAATATGGCATTGGGTGCTATAGTGCACATTGGAAGAGGCCTATGTAAAGCAGTAGATTGCGATAGTAACCTATTGATTTGATAAAAACTGGCCTGATGTTATTCTTGCCTTTCGTTTGTTATTAATATTTTAGCATAGCATTGTTTAAAATCCAAATACATTAAAGTTACAACTACAAGAAATGAGATGCTGAAAATTCGTTGGCATGAGTTCAGTGTAAAAGGTAACAAACGAAACGGTTGGCATGTATAACATGACAAAGTGCTTTGACTAAACCGGGCACTGACTTCAGCCCGAGGGATTACAGCAACATTTTAAGAAAAATATTTTCAGCTAGCACTTTCTTATATTTATTTTTTTATACCACTCAGGTGGCAGACAAGCTCACGGCCCACCTGATGGGAAGCGGTTACCGCGGCCTATGGACGTGTGTAACAATATTTTATTTGTTAAGTAAAATAAAAGTTGTATCTATAATATTGAATCAGTGATGGCTAATGTGTATGGCCATCAATTATTCAATATTATCTTATCTTATACGTGGCTAAGCCGTTTGGTGGAGACTGTACTCCTCCGTAACCACAATACCGATCTTGACCAAATTTGCCATGGTGATAGTGTAGACACCGCTGAGTGTTTAGAGGGGTTGATGTTCAAATAAAATGTACCATTGAGGAATAATCATCGAAAAACAGTTTCGCGAGCGCGCGGCCTTAGCTATGCGCGCGACCGTAGTAAGATGCCTTATTTTTCAAGTAAGAGACCTGCTCGCTCAGCTCAATCGTTATCGTTATTTTTAATTTAAATATTCAGTACTAAAGTCACTGGTTATCATTATAAAAAAAAATTGTGAAATCGATGTGACTAAGGAAAATAGGGATTCATTTTTCTATATATAAATAATAATATTGCAAAATTAATCACTCTTCGTTTAGCTATTATGTAGCCGTGACTACACATACATTAAGGATGAATCTTAACACAGAATACGACAAAGCTAATTTCTTTTAACCCATCGCATTATCGCAAGAACATTCATGATTAATGATAGCCGATAGTCGTGCCAAATTGATTTTAAGCTGAACGATGTTTACATGTATGCGTTATTTTACAAGCCACATTTTTTTTGAGAACTGTCTGGAAGGATTGGAAATTTCAAAGGTCTTCATTCATCATCCTCCTGCCTTTATCTCATGTTTATTTGGGGTCCGTGCAACATGCGTGCATTTTCCATTGATCTCTACTGGCAGCCTAGTCATCTCAACATTTACTCCCTTCTGTGCTATATCATCTTTCACACAGTCAATCCATCTCCTCTTAGGTCTTCTTCTCCCGTAACAGACATTACATTTCACAACCAGTACAAACGATTTCCAAAGTCCTTCAACGAAAGGTGAAATTAAAAAAGTTACGTCAATTTTTTGACTTCTTATATTTTTATAGTTTTTTTTTAGAAAAAACAAGCATCCTCTGAGCAATAATTAAGAACAGTCGATGATTGCCGCCGTCCATAACGTAGATAAATAATTTAAAACATTTCTGAGGAACAAAAACAAATACAGCGAGTGGAACTACTCTTGCTTATTTTCTGAAGTATAAAATTAAATAATTCTATACTATAGTATCAGGCCTGGCTGATGTTTTGTTATTTAACCGATTGTAGTACCAGATACCGGGTTCAATTTTAAGTTTAAACAAAAAACACACACACGACATTGGTTGAGTTTGCTTCATCAAATTCGGTTCAGATCTTTAGGAGTTCAATATGAGTAAGTTTATTTATTTTCGGATAACAAAAATGATCCATTGTGTTAGTACATAAACTTATATCTAGTGTGAGTTTGCACATTAAATTTGATTAATTTATTCATTCCTCGTGGTTTTAAGAACGAATTCAGACGAAAACAGACCTAACTGTTCTTCCTCCTCACAAGAAATTTATAAATAGGAGAGTTAATACTCTCCGCCACTGTCTTTAAGATGCTGTTGTCACTATCCCGTACCCTGCGTAATAGTGATGCAATTTTTTTTTCGAGTGACGGCGTGGAAGCCTTCCGTTCTGTTTTGAACGAACATTTCTGAATTTTCACATTATTTTAATATAAGTAAATAATATAATATTTTTCTGTTATATTCATAACCTAAACTTTTCAGATATGTGTAATGGTGTGTAATTGAATAGGTATATTGACTACTTCTTGCAAATGTGTTTTAAATGGAGCTGTGACTCAATGTACTAATATTATGTCGTGTCTTCTAGTTTAAAAAAGCTCTATGTTTGCATTATTGGCTCATTACATGCGACAGATACGTCAGATTTGTGCATATTATGTAAATATAATGTGTTTGTGGCAGTGAATTTTTGATAACAGTGAATGATTTTATGCAACAATCTGCCATGAATTTTGAACACATGTTTATAATGGAACGTACTGGATTAGCATGTTCAAAAGTGTTTTACTTTTGAGTATTAGGAGAAACTGAAAAATAATCACATTTTTTGCCACTCACTTTCGAAATGAAAATTTCAATAAATAAAATTTAAATTTAGAGTTATGTTAAACGACCTCCGTGGCGTAGCGATAGAGCTTCCGACTGCCACGTCAGAGGTCGTGGGTTTAATTCCCACTCAGTGCCAATATTTGTATCATCACGAAGTGTATATATACTAAGAAAGTACGTAGGTACTAGTTAGCTCTCGCAAAAAAAAATCGAAAAAAGTGGTAAAAAGTTATCTATTTGCACAGTGTTATATACCAAAATGTGCGTATTTGCAAGACATCCTTAAACGAAAAAACTAAAAATTCAGAAGTGATAGTGTTCGTGAGTTATTGACGATTTTCGTTTTGAAAATTCCGTTTTTTATTCAAATCATCTTGTGTCGGTGCAGTCGTAGACAAAGGACTCGTATATCTAAGAACCACTAAGTGCGATCGTTAACAAAAATCGTAATAAACTTGTACGATTCCTGTTGCCAATTTCATCATAACTCGTTAAGGAGTGCTGGTCTCGAGGCATAAATGTACTTTTACACTTGAGAGCGCACAGTTACCGGGTTCGAGCCCACACCGGCCCGAATTTCAGTATTTGTGATTTTAAATATTTCTAAACTAATATTATATTTTCTGCGAGTCACAAAAACCAAAGCGTGCTCTAGTGACAAATAGCTGAACTCGTCACTAATTGAGGTAACACTTGCATACAAGATCGAAAACCCAAAAGCACCATCTATACGAGTTATAGGAAGCTACTCCACGGCATGATGTCGTCTAGTCAATCAACGAGTCAATGCAGTGCAACACCAGAGGGCAACAAGGAACTAAAATCTATGCGCCCTACTAAGAGGCAGGCGCTGTCTTCTCCTGACGATGTTTTGAAAACACATTTGGCCGACCTTGTCAAGCAGTTTGGCGCAAAAATGAAATCAATTCTAGATACAGAGCTTCGGCTAGTAAAGGATGCGCTCCAAGAAGTAAGGCAAGCCATGCAATTTGTGAATGAGCAGTTCGAGGACATCATTAGGGAGCACAAAGCAGGCCAGATAAATGTAAAACAATTGCAGGAACAAAATACATTAAAGCAATCTTCCATCACTGACTTGAGATCGCGCGTCAACCAGTTGGAGCAAAATGCTCGGGGCAAAAATATCGAGATACAATGTGTCCCCGAAAGAAAAGAAGAAATCCTCATTTCAGTCGTGAAGGAGCTGGGGAAAACGGTTTCATGTGAAATAAAGGATGACAACATCATGCGCATAACTAGGGCTGCCAAAATTAATACCGAAAACACGCGGCCCCGGTCTATTATTGTTGAGCTTAACAGCTTCTCTAAGCGCGATCAATTTTTGGCCGCAACCATATGTTACAATAGAAGCAATCCAACGAACAAACTCAACAGCTCGCATGTGGGATGCAAAGGCGCCAAACTACCAATTTACGTTACGGAGCACTTATCTCCTTTAAACAAGTCGTTACACGCAGCGGCAAGACAAGTGGCAAAGGAAAGGGGCTACAAGTTCGTTTGGGTCAGAAACGGTCGTATTTTTGTTCGAAAGAGTGAGCAGGACAGGTATATTGTGGTGAAGGACAGAGATGTCTTGGACAATTTAAAGTAGGACTCTTCTGTGTACTTGTTCTTGTTTTTCATTTCTCTTTTTATATATCTATGCATGATTTTCTGTGTTAACATTATAAAATTCAAACATTTAAAAGTTTATTACCAGAATACTCGTGGTCTACGAACCAAGACACATTTGTTTTACCGGAACTTAGTCACCAGCAATTATGATATTCTTGTAATAACTTGGATTAACTCTACATTCTTTAGCACTGAATTGTTTGACGACCGCTATATAGTGTACAGACGTGATAGAGAAACATCGGGTTTTCATAGCGAAAAGAACGGTGGGGTGTTAGTTGCTGTTGCAAAACACCTAACGAGTAGGCGTATGAGCAATTGGGAGACTAGTTGTGAGGACCTCTGGGTTCTAATAAACATTCCTCATTCCAATTCAATTAGACAGTTGGCAGTCTGCGGAGTCTATCTACCCTCTCCTATCACTCGTTTGATCTTAGAACGTTTTATACAAAACTGTAACTCACTACTAGACCGTTATGATTGCCACTCTTGCATTCTGGGCGATTTTAACCTCAGTTGTATTGACTGGAACAGACCCTCAAACGAGCAGACTACATTGGGTCAGACCTTGATAGACTTTACGTATTTTTCCAACCTTAAGCAGCTCAATACAATACCCAACGTTATGCAAAGAATGTTGGATCTCGTGCTTTCGGATATGCCTTCTTGTAAAGTATCAGCGGCTTGCGGTGCACTTTCAAAAGTTGACCCCTTACATCCACCACTCGACATCGATATTACTATTATGGACAATAAAGAGCTTGATAGTAACACTAATAATCGTAGGTTAAATTACCACAAAGCTAACTACGAGGCTATCAGGGATGCCCTGTCAGTGATTGTTTGGGACATCGAATTGGCACAATGTTTAGACGTCAACGTCATGGTAAATAAATTCTATGCAATACTCAAGGAAATAATTAACAAACACGTACCTCCCAAAAAGTCTGAGAAACGTAAATACCCGCCATGGTTTAATAAAAACCTCATTTCCATGTTGAAGGAAAAAAATAGGATACATTCCCGCCACAAAAAGTATCGGAACCCATTGGATAAAATAGAGTTTAAATTATTAAGTCAAAGGTGTTCAAAGGTGGCGGAGGAGTGTTATAACCAATACATAGATAGTGTAGAACACAAAATATGTCACAACTCCAAATATTTTTGGTCATTTGTGAAGGCCAAAAGAGATGAAATCACTTTTTACCCAAGCACTATGACTGATGGAACTTCTGTTAGCTCAGATGGTGAGGGAATGTGTAACTTGTTTGCATCTCTGTTCTCTCAGGTCTATAAAAATGCAACCTCCAATAATAATTTCAACATATCGGAAGAATTAAGGCTTATCGATCATGATAGCTCTTGTTTTGCCACTCTGGATGTGGACCGAGCTTTGATAGTGAAAAAATTGAAGGGGCTAGATGTAGCGAAGGGTGCAGGTCCGGATGGTATCCCACCAGTCTTCTTCAGAAACTGTGCGTCTCTTTTGACAGTACCACTGCATTTAATCTTTAAGACGTCAATTTCCTCTGGTATTTTCCCACATGAATGGAAGTTTGCGAAAGTCGTTCCCATTCATAAATCGGGCAATAAATATGACGTAAACAACTATCGCCCAATTTCAATCATCTCCACGGTGGCAAAAGTGTTTGAATCCATTGTTTGCCCTTACATCCAAAAATATTTTACCCGATACTTGTCTCCCCATCAACACGAATTTGTTAAAGCGAGGTCAACTTCCACGAATTTAGTCACATTTGTGGAGGACTTGGCTGAAGCAATTGACCAACATCAGCAGACGGACGTCATTTATACAGACTTCAGCAAGGCCTTTGATAAAGTGCCGCACAGTGTATTGATCAAAAAATTGTCAGTGTATGGCTTTTCTGGCAGGGTTATTAATTGGATTCACTCATACTTGGATAATGGCTCATTCTATGTCGTGGTCAATGGCTTCAGGTCGGATTTGTCCCCCGCCTCTTCTGGTGTACCCCAGGGTTCGCACCTTGGGCCTATCCTCTTTAATATATTCATTAACGACCTACCGAACTGCCATAGACCATATAAACCAGTGGTGCAGAAACAACCAGATGCATCTTAACACTGGAAAATGTTTCCACATAAAGTTAACACGCAAACGCAACGTCATTGAGTCAAGCTATACAATAGAGGGCAATCATATACGAGAAATAGATAGCATAAGGGATCTAGGCATACTTTTAGATAAGAAACTCACTTTTCGGCCTCATATTGAACAAATAATAAAGAAATCATCAAAGATGTTGGGGTTTGTTATAAGAAATGGCAAAGTATTTCGCAGGCCGCAAACAAAAATATTACTGTATAATACTCTGGTGCGCAGTATATTTGAATACTGCCCCACTGTTTGGAGACCGCATTATGCAAGTCATATCTTGAGACTGGAAAGGATTCAGAAGCGATTTTTATGGCACTTGGCATTTGGTGCTGGCGTTTCAAAGAAGCTTAAATCATACAATGAAAGACTCACTTATTTCAAAATGCCATCGCTAGAAAAGAGAAGATCGCTTCTGGATCTGAGTTTTGTGTACAAACTTTTGCATAATCAATTGGACTGTTCCGCGCTTTTAGGATATTTAAAGTTTAATGCCCCCAGTCGTATTCCCCGCAAAGCATTGGCACTTATGGCCCAACCATTTCGAAGAACGGTTTTAGGTTACAATTCTCCAATCCCAAGATTGTCTAGGGCTGTTAATAGGTACTGTACGGACTCTGTGGATATACTTAACAATAAGCTACACGAATTTCGCAAAATCGTCCTTGAAAACCTACCTAACTGATATGTTTGTTTAATATATTATCTTATCTTCATCTTATCGAACAATATTTTCTCATTTTTTAAATTAATCACACACGATCAGAGTACTTTATTTATATTAACCATTTATATACGCTGTAAAGACATATTAAAAATGTTGCTTCTGTCACTTTTATATAAACAATCAATGTTATGTACTTCCATAGGTATTATTATTGTTGTTTTAATTTAATGCATGCTGTATTCACCTTTAATTAGTTATGCAATTAGCTGTAAACCTCAAGAATGTGAAGTTATAATGAAACTGTATTATTATACATAACTGTTGGTGAATCTAATAAATAAATAAATAAATAAATGAATTTGTCTATTTGCATTGTTCTGGGTGTTTCTATGTATAATATGTATGAGTTTATGAAAAAAATAATTAGGTTTGTTTATTCGCAGTTAAGAACATAACAAAATTTAGTTAAGCTATGCTTACATTGGGTCTAGATAGCGTTGTGTAAAATGTCCTAGAAAATTTATTTATTTACAAAATTGGCGAAAAGCTGACGAAGAAAATATTAATGAGCTACTTGAGAACGTAGTTATTAGTAAAGAGAATAATCCGCAAGGCTATTGAAATATAAGAATTTTAATAGAGAAGATCGTTAGAATGTACTGCTAGCTTAGGATTCAATCATAATTTTAATTAAACTCAACACAAAACAAAATAAAACCAGACCATACGACACTTTGAGCATATTCAGCGTAAATAGTAATAACACCAACAAATCAATCTAGTTTGGGTACTTTGCGATAACTTACACTTCAAACCGTGAGACAACCAGTAGTGAGTTATTGGGCATTCTGTCCCACCTCTGTTCCCTCGGGCTGTGCCCTCGGTCACTACGGTGAGACAGAATGCCCAATAACTCACTACAGAATGTTTAATAACTTGCGTCTGTTATATGGTTACGCACCAACCATACTCTAACTGATCGGCTGGAAGCCCCATTAATTACTTACATGACATTGTTTTTATTTTGGGTCTTCCTTTTAATCCTCTGAAGGACGGAGTGCACTACATGACTGGTAGCTCGATGCAAATGGCAGATATTGTGAGAACAGAATATGAGACATTCTTAGCGTGTGGGAACGATGTAACGATGTGTGTGTGTAACAGGTGTGCAAACTGCTGACTTAACGCTAGTCATAGCTTTGTATAAAGGTACGCTATAAACTAGATAATTTCCTGGGTACGTCGGCCAGTTAAAAATAATGAAATACTTACCATGTACTAATGGTTAGCTTATATTGGTTATGTAAAGCTTGATCTGTCGTCGTTTATACCTACATAAACGATTACAAAGGATTTTTAATAGAATACCGTTAACCATACCTTGTATCAAATTTAAGAAACTGAGCATCATATTATATCATTCTCTCGGTGCACCTTTCTCTCATGGAACACAAAATGTTAATACTTATAAACATTTCAATTATTAAAAGAATAGACACATTGTTAGATCTCATTCAAACCAAGTGCAAATATTTACACCATGTGGGAATCGAAACCGCTACCTCCAAATCAGTAGTCGATCCACATTACCGCTTGACCACAGACATTTTTTATCGCTGAGTAAGTAAACTAACAGATACCTTGTTTCCACACACACACATACAAACCGTGCAAAGCAATTTGAAACTTCTATAATTGTGACGCAAATTACATTACAATGTGATAAAATTATATACCGCTATAAACTAGATAATTTCCTGGGTACGTCTACCAGTTAAAAATAATTAAATACTTACCATGTACTAATGGTTAGCTTATATTGGTTATGTAAAGCTTGATCTGTCGTTTATACCTACATGTTTTTTTACATATAATCACGCCTTTATCCTCGAAGGGTTAGGCAAGGTACCTACATAAAACTGTCAAATTTTACTTGTGCATAATGTATGAGTTTATTATTATTTCATAAATACTTTTCATGTACTTATACATAATTATATTCTTACCATATACATCAACATATACTTATCAACAACCATCAACGAATGTCCACGAATCAACGAACATACATAAATTATAATTACATTTTATAGGTATCATACATAAATCATAACATTCGTCGGAATTAATCGGAATTAGCTTTGACGGTGTTGGTAAAGACATGGTTTTGTATTTCAATTGTAATAACAAAAGTGTAATTAAACGAAATGAGTTTTCAATCACTTTGATTTAAATAGTCATAAGTAACATAAATTAATTATACACCTCTATAGATAAGAAGTTAAGTTTCATTTTGTTGGGAGGCGGTAATTGCTGAATTGATCCTTTTTATGTATAAAACCCATCAATTTTTCTAACAAATTACATTCGCTCCAGTACCTTCCAGTGATCTTCCCCAGCAGTAAAATGTGAGTAAGTGCTATTAAATTAATTATTATTTAGTTAATAATTAACCAGCTGAGATGCTTGGATTAAAATCCTGCCGGCTGATAATTATTAATTATTATTTAGTTAATAATTATGCAGCTGAGATGCTTGGAATAAAATCCTGCCGGCTGATAATTATTAATTATTATTTAGTTAATTATTATCCAGCTGAGTTGCTTGGAAATTTTCCTGCCGGTTGATAATTATTAACGCCTATTCAGAAAACCTTGGGAATATATTTGTTTATAATTTGATTGTATTTTAACAGGTTTGACTCAGAGTACGAGAACGCATCCATAGTGTCTGCAGCTGCAGCAGCACCGAAAAGGAAGTCGAAGGGGTCGTCGAATCCGAGCACAAGTGGTAAACGTAAGCTCACCAAAAGCTTACGGGACTCATCGCCTCCAGACTCATTACAAACCATCATCGGTCAAAAACGGAGTTCGTCTGAGAGGTATGTGTTTGTAATTAATCGTAGTTAATAATATTTTAACATTTTTATTAGTCCTTATTACATTTAAATATATTATCAATAATGTAAAATTGTTAAACTAACTTTAAGATCTTCACTAATATTTTTTATACGTAGCAATTTTGACGATTATTCAAATCAAGAGTACTTATTTAGAATTTTAAATTGTTAATTAATTTTAAAACTACTTTCAGAATAAGTATAATTAATTATTTAGTTTACCTGAGATGTTGTATTCAATCAATCAAGAACTTATGTTAGTCACAATAACAGGTTTTATTTAGTGTAATACCATATTGAAGTTTATAAATTCATAATTATTTTACGTTTTTATAGGAAGAAGAGACCAGATATCTTCAACATACTGAAGTCTGAGGAAGCCAACTGCGTGGATAATCGACGCAGCCCTGTAACGTCGAGCTTCACGAGCCGTGTCTCCACGGGAACATCTCGTCGCACTGCCAAAACTAGCGGCGAGTATTTTGTAGATCTGAAACTCTACAAAACAGTCGACTACGCGTCTCATGAGCCCCAGCTTCGATACAAGACAGCGCTTGTAACGGTGAAGTTGCAGTGTGACGAGGCCTCATCGTCTTGGGAGGCTCTACAGGGCTTCCTAGGACAGGCTTTCTCTGACTTTAAGGAGTCGGAGCCTGTTCATTACAGTGAGAACATTTTTATAAAATAGTTTTCTAGTGTAAATATAATTTGCTTTTAATTTTTTTCTACTGTTAGAAGTATATTTTTAGTAATAATATGTAGTGTGTTTTGATATTATAATTTTTATAACTCTAAACATAAGACAGTGTGTTGTGCAGATTTTTCATTTTATTTTTCCATTAGTACCTAAGTGGTGTAGGTATTATAAATAAGTAATAATGCCTTTTTGTGCAGCGTGTAACACATCTGTACCTAGTAAATTATGGGTAGGTCACATGCGAAGTAATTCACATAAAAAAAGTAGTCATACAACAAAACATAGCGAAGGTGTAGAAATAGTGAGTTCTGCATTACGTAATCGCATAATAACATTTAAATTATTACCAATTCATGACCTTCAGCTAGCATCAGTGGATACATTTTTTTATGATATTCGTAATAAGTTAAAATCCCTTTTAAATGAATATGTTAAAAAACATACATGTCTTAAAATTAATTTCGAGCTATTTGGTATGTTCCTAAAGTTTATAGACAATTCTCAAGAAGTAAAATCATTTGGAACCAAAAATAAAATATTGTACAGTAATTTTGATTTTGAAAAATTATATTCTGAAACGGTTAGCTATTTAAAAGCAAGTATTGAAGAATTTGAGGGTCGCGACAGTGGATGGACTTTTTTAAACAACTTGTACGTTGAGGTCAACCTCAATAAATACCAACCACTTAGTGGTTCTAGTTATATTCGTTTACCCAAATCTATTCAGGCAAAGAAAGCGTGTATAAATATATTAAACAAAGATGAGTATTGTTTTTTATGGTGCGTAACTGCAGCATTATATCCAGCTAAGAAACACCCTGAAAGAACTTCATCTTATCCTAACTTTAGAGAATTATTTGATATAAGGGGAATGACTTTTCCTGTATCGTTTCGCGATATTAAAATTTTCGAGAACAATAACCCGAATATAAAGTTTATAATATATGGTCTAAAAAAATATAAAACTTTTGTAGGTCCTTTATATAAGTCGGACATTAACGAAAAATATAGCGGTAAAACTATACACTTACTATTTCTCGAAAATAACTACACTTCTCACTATTGTTTGATTAAAGATCCTTCTAGGCTCTTCAGAAGTCAAGTCACATCTCATCATAGCAGACTGTGTTTGTGTGAGTTATGTTTGATATTTTTCAATACTTCTGAAGAACTTAATAACCATTCATGTGGAGGTGTTGTTACTATTCTTCCTGATAAGGGTTCGCTAATTAAATTTAAGAACTTTGATCGTAAACAAAACGTGCCTTTTTGTATTTATGCAGATTTTGAGTCAATGTTAGAAACTAATCCTGAGGCCAACTGTTCCAGTGGGAACACAAATATTTTGCACCGTCATGTACCGGTTGCTTTCGGTTATTATGTAGTTTGTTCCGATAACCCTAATTATAATCGGTACGTATCATATCGGGGACCTGATTGCGATAAGCAGTTTGTCAACTCAATATTTAAAGATGTGCAAAAAATATTTGAAATCATGAGTACTACAGTCCCAATGAAATTTTCAACCGAAGATAGATTTGATTTTGACAATGCAACTCATTGTCACATTTGTCAAAATTTAGTTTTTTCCGACAAAGTGCGTGACCATTGTCACCTAACTGGTCGTTATCGCGGCGCTGCACATTCATTTTGTAATTTGCAGTATAAGCGCCCTTCGTTTGTGCCCATATTCTTTCATAACTTAGCTGGATATGACTGTCATTTATTTATAAAAGCTTTAGGTGAGGTTCCAGGTGATATAAAGATAATACCTAAAACTAAAGAAAATTATATCTCATTTACAAAGTTTGTACTAGTTGCAAATAACCAGTTTTTTCAACTTCGCTTTGTTGACTCTTTTAAGTTTTTGGGAACAAGCTTAGACAAATTAGCAGATACCTTAAAACCAGAAATGTTTAAATATTTACGAAATCACTTTCCATCTCAGAATGAATTTCAGTTACTTACTCGCAAAGGTATTTATCCATATGAATATATGAACTCATGGGAACGGTACAGTGAAAAATCACTACCTCCAAAGAAATGCTTCTATAGTTTCCTAAACGATCAAGATATTTCACAAGATTATTATCAACATGCATGTGCAATTTGGTCAACATTTAAAATCAAAGATTTGGGAAGTTATACAGATTTATATTTGAAAACTGACGTGCTTTTGTTGGCAGATATATTTGAAAATTTTAGACAAACTTGTAAGCTTCACTATCAGTTAGACCCAGCTTTTTATTTAACTGCACCGGGCTTATCTTTTGATGCAATGTTATTAAAAACAGGCATTCATTTGGAACTTATTGATGACTTGTCCATGGTACGCATGTTACAGAATGGTATTAGGGGAGGTGTATGCCTCTGCTCTCATAGATATGCTAAAGCAAATAACGCATACTTATCTGATTATGTACCTTCTGAGCCTGATTCCTACATCGCTTATATTGATTGTAATAACTTGTATGGATACAGTATGTGTCAATATTTACCACTGTCTAATTTCAAGTTTCTTGATCAACAAGAGATTAATAAATTAGATATAACTACAATAGCACCTAATGCAGAATATGGTTACACACTAGAAGTGGATTTAGAATATCCTAAGCATTTGCATAACTTACACAATGATTTACCATTTTGTTCCGAGAAGTGTATTCCACCAGGTGGAAAAACTTCCAAATTAGTTCCTAATTTATATGATAAATTTAAGTATGTTATACATTACGTTCACTTACAAACTTGCTTAAAACATGGATTGATTTTAAAGAAAATTCATCGTGTGATTAGTTTTCGACAAAGCCCATATTTAAAACAATATATTGATTTAAACACTACACTAAGACAAAAAAGTTCATCTGTATTTGAACAGGATTTTTTTAAACTTTTGAACAACAGTGTCTTTGGTAAAACCTTAGAAAATAATGAGAAGAGAGTTAATGTTCATTTAGTTACTCAGTGGCAGGACAGTAAAAATGTTACTAAAAAGAGGAAATGTGCACAAAAACTTATTGCTCGTCCAAATTTCAATAGTGCAACGGTTTTCCCAAAGAATTTGGTTGCTGTGCAATTAAATCCTGATGAAATAGTTTTAGATAAACCAATATATATTGGTTTTACAGTACTAGAACTATCGAAAAGCCACATGTATGACTTTCATTACTCTGTTATACAACCTTTTTACAAAAATCGCGTACAGATGTGTTACACGGACACTGATAGCTTTGTATATCATATACGAACACATGATTTTTATGCGGACATAAAAAAACATTTTTTGTCTTACTTTGACACCAGTAACTTTAGTACAAATAATCAATACAAGTTGTCTATACAGAATAAAAAAGTTCCTGGGTTATTTAAGGACGAAATGGGGGGTAAAATCATAAATGAATTTGTGGGACTTCGCTCAAAGTTATATTGTATTAAAACGGAGGATAGCACCATTAAAAAAGCAAAGGGTATTAAAAAAATATTGTTCGTGACTTTAATGTTGTTGATTACAAAACCACACTTCACGAAGGTAATGTTGTTCATAAAACGAATAAATAAATCAATAAAACATGAGTTGTTTACATGTGCTGTAAAAAAAATAGCACTGTCTGGTAATGATGACAAAAGAGTAATTTCTAAAGATAAAATTGCCACTCGTGCGTGGGGGCACAAAAGTATTTTTAATTTTTAACATAGTTAATAGACTTAAGCTAATTAGGTATATTTAAATTTCTTTGTTAGAAATGTGAAATAAACTAATTAAGAATAATTTCGTTTTGTTTTAATTTTATCATAAAATATCTAATGACTATTTTTAAAGCAGACCTAATTCATCATTCACATTACAACATGTTTGAAATTCATAAGAATTTCACAACTATTAAGTAGGTACATAACATTATGCACGTGCAAATTATTGAATGGTTGAATTTCAAGTTCTAACTTGATCATCATACCAATACGTCATCATTCACGTTACAACATGTTTGAAATTCATAAGAATTTCACAACTATTAAGTAGGTACATAACAATAACATTATGCACGTGCAAATTATTGAATGGTTGAATTTCAAGTTCTAACTTGATCATCATACCAATACGTCATCATTCACGTTACAACATGTTTGAAATTCATAAGAATTTCACAACTATTAAGTAGGTACATAACAATAACATTATGCACGTGCAAATTATTGAATGGTTGAATTTCAAGTTCTAACTTGTTCATCATACCAATAAATACTTTATGTCAGCATAATTTGTTATATCAACTGCGTTAGCAAAAATATTACTACCTAGTTCATTCTTTATTAAACAGTCAAGACGAGCATATCTAACAACATGGTAGGTATTTTATAACTTTCAATCTATTGAAATTTCAATCTATTTAAAAAATATTAGTTATGATTTATTACTAATGTTTTAAATAATTTTCAGAATACCAACAACAAATTTTCAACAGAAGAGAGCTCTCCTGAATATCTTCCAGACCTGCAAGATCAGTTCGACTTGGACAACGCAATGAATAGACCTTGGATAACACCCAATGAAGAAATAACAAGAAACAAAAAGAAAACTAATCGAAAAAGATCAACTACAAGCAAACGCAGTGCATCGAATTCCTATATTATTAACAGTGAAAGAAGAAAAGGACGACGTTTAATAAAAATTAAGATCAAGGAACTCAGTGAGTCAAGAGACGACGAAGATGAAGTTAAGGAGATTATCACTGCACAGTATATTGTTCACGATACGGTAGATGATATATCGGATCAAGCTGAGAAATTAATACACAATATTTCTAAAAAAATATGTGGCTACTCATATCATATTTTTTAATTAGGTAATAATTCATTAGTGTAACTAGTAGATAAAGTGATGACATATTTAGATTTTATAAAAATTTTATTTACTGTGAAAATATGTGTTGAAAAAATTATTAATATTAAAAATGTGTGTTAAAAAATAAAAAACCATAGGTAATAATTGTGTGGCTACTCATATCATGTTTTTTAATTAGGTAAACATTCATTAATGTAACTAGTAGATAAAGTGATGACATAATTAGATTTTATTAAAATTTTATTTACTGTGAGAATATGTGTTAAAAATTATAAATATTAAAAAAGTGTATTTAATAAATATAAAGCCATAGGTAATAATTGTGGGGCTACTCATATCATGTTTTTTAATTAGGTAATAATTCATTAATGTAACTAGTAGATAAAGTGATGACATATTTAAATTTTATTTACTGTGAAAATGTGTTAAAATATTATAAATATTAAAAATGTGTGTTAAAAAATAAAAAACCATTTACTTTAAAAAATTGTTTTATTTATTAAAACTGCGTATAGGTTGACTTTCTTGCTCTATTACATAATTCTTTATACATAAAACATTTTTAAGTGCACATTGTTTAATATGATTAATACAATTAAAACTGGTTTCATTATTTGAATATTTGTTATGCAACAGTGATAAATTTGGACATTTGTCTTCACCAAGATCTATACAAATACAATTCATACATAGATCTTGAATCCACTTAACTTTTTCTAAGCCCTTCACAAGAATTTCTTTATTTTCTAGATAAGGAACAATTATACGTCGAAATTCTCTATAGTCGATATAACCTTCATTCCAGTAAATCCCTCTGTTTCTCTCCAACCACGTAACTTGTTTTTTTTCATTCGTAGTTAAGTATTTAAATAAGTATGGGGGCTTTATTAAGAACGTTTGGGTATAAACACGGGTGGCCAGAGCTAATTCCTTGACTATAAAGTTATTACAAGTGTCTTTAAACCCCTGGACATCCACTATAATTGTATTCGGGTTCATGATAATTTTCTCACAGTGCTGCTTAATGGTTTATACTGAATTATACAGTCGTTCAATATAAGACAATATGCCGAAGTTTGATCTGGGATATCAATATCACTTTCAATTTCCACTCTTACGTCCACAACAGGACCTGACTTAAGATTATCTGGCTGTCTAGAACAGTCTATGACGAATAACGGAGCAACGTTTTTAAATTGTTCCTCACTTAATAAAGGCTCAGCGCGACGCCCATAATAAGACTGTTGAAATTTAGCATATTGTTCATATATTAAAGCAATTCGATTATTCGAGAAACTTGTATTTATATTTTCATATGGGAAGTAGGTGGAGTTAAGGTATACCTTAACATCACGAATCTCACAATGATCAAACTGAGACATATCAAGTCTAGCATTATTTTTTCTATTTGTCTGTAAACCAATAACGACAAATCTTGGTTTCTCTATTTGTGAAGATGTTTTTATTGACCAAGTATGTTTGGTGGTTTTAGGCAACATTGGATATTCATACAAATCCCAATTCCTGAATATCATCTGAAGTGGTCGATCTTTTTCTAACAATTTTAGAATGTTTATTTTTTCTTTATCAGATACTTTAACATGCGGTACACGCCATATTATTTTGTTTATGATAATATCTTCTACAATTTCACCAGAGTTGAGTTTTAATGCGTTCAGATTGGTATTACTTCGTAATAAGATTAGTTCATGTTTACTGTTTATTACTACTTTCTTAAAATCTTCTGCGAAACCAAGAATGTTGCGAAGTGGTATAGAAGCAGAAAAGCTACCTCCATTAGTACTTTTTATTCCGCCGATATTCCAACCCCAAGCATTAGATGTTTTAGCTTCGCTCTCATTCATTGATATAAATGATTTCATCGTGCTAGTTATACCAGCATTTTTTATTTTATCTATCTCCACTCCATTTATCTCATACCTTATATCTTGAAACAAGTAAAGTAAACTATTGTTTGTGAAATGAACGCTACTGACTCTCTCTTTCGAATTGTCAGCCTTGTTTACAATAACAGTTCCTTCCAAAAATAAAGAGCTTTCTGATGGTAATATATACAAGTCTTGCTGATTAATAGGTATCCTGATTTCATCGCTTCTATTAAAACTTGTTACGTAAGGCTTGTAAGAGTGAATTTCAATTCCTTCCACAGAGTTGTCGTAGGCTGGAGCGGATAAAACATCTAGGATATTCATTTTAACAAACCAATCGCCTTAAGAAATGCTTTATTGTTTTTATTCAACTTTATTCTCCTTTTACGTCGAGCTCTTACTTGATTGAGAGTTTGAGCAGAACTGCTATTTTGAATTGGAAGAAACATATTATATTTATTATAGTCAATCATTTTTTCTTTTGAGGTGTAGATACAACTGTACTTCTTCACCTCGCAAATTTATTAAGTTATTATTTATATCCAAAAGTCTGATCTGTATGCAGTTGATGTTGGTTTGGTTGATTGGAAAGTAAATTGCGTTTTTTGGTATTTCTATAATTCTGTATCCAGGTGGGACATTAAGTGCGAATTCATGTAGAATGTGACTGGATTGTCCGTTTATATAGGAACCGCTAACTATATCACATTCAACTCTTATCACGGTTGTAGGCAAAATGTTGACTGGAAAGTCTGATACATGATATTTATTGGCTTCCAAAACTTGTTTTTTAAACCCCAACAAACCTCCGAACGAACAATCTTTAGTAAAATCTATAGTTGATGTACAAAATAACATAGTTTTTAAGGTGTTGTTATTGCAGTGGAGTTTTATGGATGCATCCTTTACTTCAGATTTTAAATAATCACTGATATCTTGCAACTCATAAGTACCTTCAGGTATTTCAATAACATTATTTGAACCATAGTATAACTTATTATTTGTTTTATCAATATTTGGAATAGAATTATATGTGGATAAATGTAATAATGCACATTCATACTCTCCGATTAATTGTAACGTATTTGGATAGAAGGTAGTTAATACCGATGAGTTTCCAGTTATAGATAAGGTGAGTGTCATCTTGCAAATGACTAAAATTAAAGAACAGAATAAAATTTATAGTATTTATTCCAAAAAGATTGTAGATATTCTAAACACAAATGTCCACAAATTAGTGTGTCAAATTTTTGATATCTTGTATAGTTATAATTAATATTGCAGTTCTTAAAATATCGCATCAATTCGATTGGTGGTCTTAAATCACCAAAACTATCAAAATATTCACAATAATTATTTACCTTAACATAAGCTACCCAATGTGTTCCATCGTTTTCTGAATTATCTAGGTTAACTATACCACATTCAATTCGTTTGGGGATTTTTGGTAACTGATCCTTCATGTAAACTCCTCGAAAATAAGGAATACCATATGCGTAATTTTGAATATCAATATTAGTTAAGGCACGATTAGGTAGCTTATTATTTAGTTTTTTGACGATTTTATAAACAATCCTTTGCCTTTTTTGTGTGGTTTAATGTATAAACCGTTACCTAATGCTATAGCTTCCATAGTCTTATTATGACGTTCAGATTCTTGTAATTTTTTTTGACCTTCTCTATAATCATTCACTGTTTTTGCAATACCCGCTGCACCACCAGCCAAAGCTCCTAAAGCTGATAAACCAGCAAAAATCGGGATTAAAGGTAGAATGCCTCCTGTTTTGGGTAAAGGTGGTACTCGTAGTTTTGGAGCGCACGAAACAATTTTTTTAGCAGCCATATAAGCTGCATGTATTAAAGATTTACCATCTTTGGGTAAGCGTTTCTTGATTTTTCTTTTAATTTTTGTAACGAAATTATGAAATGTCTTAACACCAGTACCAGATTTGAGTTTAGTTTTCATAACTTTACTCACTACCCACGAACTAAGCTTTTCTCCTTTACTAGCATCTTTTGCTTTCATTCTTTGTTTGGCCATATTTAAAAGTTGTAAATCGGCTTTGTGACGATTAGACAAGTCTGTATAGTTTTCGTATGCAATGTCGTGATACATACAAGCTTCGTCTAGCTTATTTACACCTTTGTCACCACGCAGTAAACGTTTTGAAAGTTTTGTTCCAGGTCCGCAATAATTATAGCCAGGTAAGTGCAGTTCAAATGGCAAATGATTAATAACACTATTGAGTAGTCCACCACCTTGCATAGCTCAAAATATAATGAACAAAATGTTGTAATTAATAACTATTATGTATATTTATTCTACTATTGCAGTCTTATCAATCCAACTATTCTCTTTATTACTTAAGCCCAACCATTTTACGAACAGTTTATTTCCTTTCCTTCGTAAAACTTTTTCTATCAAATAGACACCTGGACAAGATGACTTTTGAAGTTCGTATTTGTAAAAGGTTCCTAATATAACTTGTTTGTGTTGATCTTCGATGTGATATGTTTCTGGTACAGTGTTATTGATATTTTTATAGTAAATAGTTCCGTTGACCAATTAGGTGTATAACCTTTCTCAAATAGTTGTTTGTATTTACTAATTCTAACTCTATCACCAATCATAAACTTGGGCTTATGTTTATAGGATACCGTTTTCATTTAGATCTTAATATTATTTTTAACATCTGCTTCATTCAATTTATTGACATCAACGGGTGCTAATTTAATAGTGCTATGTTTTGTGTTGTTATATGTCTTTACAACACTCTGCAAACCAAAATCCATCCATTTATAGTGCCCGCTGAGACTAAAGTACTTATACAATTTATTTTTAATAGTTTTGATAACGCGTTCTACAATTGAAGCCTTTTTCGTTGAAAACGTTGAGTAGTGATTAATGTTATAGTTCTTTATAAGTTTTTGAAATGATGAATTATAGAACTCGGTACCCAAATCAGTTTGGAGATGAGCTGGTATCCGATGGTTAGTCGACATCAATTTCTCGAATGCGTTAGAAACATCATGCTTATTTTTAGTTTTTAGTGGTTCTATCCACACGTACTTTGAGAAGCAATCAATAACTATTAAAATATAGTTATAACCTTTATTAAATCTTTTCAAGTTTTGCATGTCGATTAAATCAGCTTGCCACAAATCATCAATGCCTTTTAAAATTACAGATCGACGAGGATAATTTTTTCGTGCATCTTTATGTATTTCATTAACAACTTGTTGTTTTGTCATTTTGAGGAACTTTCAAGCTTATACTTTTGATCTAATACAAATTTAACTGCGTTTTCAACTATCTCATCAACTGCTTTTCGACTATAAAATTTTCTTTCCAAGTGAACCACTGCCTCAGATACTATTGTTTTTAAAGCTTTCTCCAGCTCGTTCTGAACATCGTACACCAAAGTATTTTGCAATTTTTGTAAGTCGGTTATTAGTTTAGTTCTCAATTCATCTACATATGCTATGTTTACTGCATCATCTGCATCTTGAGGAGGTTTGACCCCTGTTAGCTTCGATGTCTTCAAATCGTAATCACCATTTTCAGATTTTAGCAATGCATTATCATAAAATTCAAGCAATTCTGATATACGTAATCGCTTATGAATATAATGACCAAATTTGTCCACATTCATATTTAAGATGTATTGTGTTGAACGGTGTACAATAAAATGATACACATTTCTTATTAGTAAATCTATTTAATGATTTTGCTTTCACGTAGTTCTTCAACGATAGATATTATTTCATTATCTAGTCCTGTGTTGCCAGCATCTCGAGAAGCAATTAATAACTTTAATCTATCAACCAATTCATTTGGATCATCCCAATATACAAAATCTGTGTTCTTTTTCCACATTTTTGTTAACGGTAATCCTTTTCCTACTTTCGGTTCACAGCTTGGACTTTTACTTTGTTGATCGAAAAGAGGTTTAATAACTTGCATATATTTTTGTCCTTTATTACTTTTAATTGGTTTTCTTGAATCAAAATCTCGACGATGTGCATTTGTTACAAGTAACATCGACTTATAATTTTGCATGTCATAGTCTGTAACAAAGCTCAGATCAACGTCTTTTTTTAAGAGCAACTGTCGCAAGCCAGGTGTGCATTTGTATTTGTGTCCGGCTACAGTAATAACGTCATCACCAATTGTTATACTAGAGGAACCTAACATTAACTTTCCACGTTCATTTCTTACACCAAATGGCACATCCGCTAATATTTCTGAAGATAATGACCAAGATGATACATCATGAACTGGATTAGTATCGACTAATGACTGAAATGAAGAGTCGGCTTCTGATTCATCACTGGTATCATTTGTTTCTTCTATATCTTGATCTTTCTGTAAGTCGTAGTTGGAAATTTGATCATGAAATTCTCCTTTTTCTTTATTTTTTGTTAGAGCTAGTTGGTTATTGGTGTTGGCTATTAAATTAAGAGATTCTGTAACAGGCTTAAAAACTGTATCAAGCACTTGTCTGTTATTATCTTCAAAATCCTTCATGTTACGTATTTTTTTCTTTACAGCTTGTGTTGCATCTACAATTTGTTTTTTCAATGATTTTTCCATTATGTAAAATAGATGGTAATCCAATAAGAGCTGATTAAAGAATAACAAGAAACTGAAAGCAGTCTATTTAAATATTCAAAGTTTATCTAATTCTACAAAAGTGTCAAACTTTTTTCTATAGCACCCGTTGTTTTTAGGACAGTCTTTATTAATCACAACATAGTCATAAGGCTCTTTCCATATTTGAGAACACATGTTACGAAATTCCAACCACGTCATGTCAGTGTTAACATGTTCTTCATAAACATGTTTCAAATTAATTTCGTCTTGCTTAAAAAGCACAATTAAGTTAGCGTTATCTCTTATTAGTTGTTTAGGTATTTTGCTATATGTTTGATTTAAATAAAAACTGTCAATCAATTTATGTCTTCCCATGGCAAAATAATCACGCATATTAGTTTGATTTTCACATGCTACATCGTCAAAAATAATCACTGAATTAGGTTTTGCATCTGAAACTTTCATAACGTCATCATTTGCCTGATATTTCTGAAAACTGATTCCTGGTACTCCTCGTAAAACCTTTTCTAAAAATATGTACTTTGGTTGATATAGAGTTTTAGAATATACATAAACGTTTTGAAATGTCAATCCATTTTCGTGCAAAAGGAGACCAATTAACAAATTGGTTTTTCCACAATTTGATGGTCCGCAAATGATGCAACGTACTGTATTCGGCAATAATTTTCCATGGCGTAACTTGATTTTTGGTAAATCATTACAGATTATACTAATCTGTAACGATTGTGCTTGTTTAATGAATTTCATGTTTGATGCAATGCTGACGGACTGGTTATGAACAGATGTAATTATGACATTATGTATTTATAACCGTAAATAGTTATACCAAACTGCTTACAGACAACGTAAGACTGTACTGTTTATGAAATAACTCTATCGCTAACTAACAGGGCATCTTACTTCACAATTAATTTCAGGAAACTTGTTATTGAGCATTCTGTCTCACCGTAGTGACCGAGGGCACAGCCCGAGGGAACAGAGTTGGTGGTTGGTGCGTAACCATATAACAGACGCAAGTTATTAAACATTCTGTAGTGAGTTATTGGGCATTCTGTCTCACCGTAGTGACCGAGGGCACAGCCCGAGGGAACAGAGGTGGGACAGAATGCCCAATAACTCACTACTACAACCACCATTTTCAATCTCCCCATGACTATGGCTGCTGAAAAACAACCAAATGTCGGGATCAGTGTAAATAATAAAATAATACCAAATAAATCACGATGGAATCCGTTAAAAATGGTTTTACTTCAACATTTATTTAGTTCATAAATTCTATAATACTTATATTATAAATCTTACGTTTTTATGTATTGGGGTCAGATATGAAATAGGGTGTCCATGGTACTAACGTTATTGAATATAGTTTTAGTTCAAAATAGTGATAATACTTTGATAAATTTGGCCCATGTGATATTAAGCACATGCGATGGCTTATGAGTACTTGCAATCGCAGACTGAAAATGAATGAGAAAATGAGTCTTCATGAAAAAAAAAGTTAGAGGACACATTCGTGTTTTTCACTAACTTAAAGAATAAGCATTCTACTACTGACAGTCAAATACATGCTTTCAAGAAAGTACCGGGAGTTGATCATTTAGAAACTCCGCTTGTCCGATCTTCATAGAGCATTTTTTCACTAAGTGAGCATAATGATGTCCAGTATGTCCACGCGCTGTTTTAGTGTTACTGGTCATTTAGTTTATTTAATGTACGCCGTTTAGTAATTTCATCCTAAGTGTCAAGTGTTTCCTTCCTAAATTTGACTTCTTCTCGGTACTCTTTTGATAGAGTGGTTTGGGTCATGAAAGAATTGCTGCTCCAGTCGACTCGAAATTTTATAGATACCTGGCCCTCCCAGGCTTCATCCGTGGCGCATTTCGAACCCCCTTTACACCCCTTTAACCCATAAACAATATGCACATAAGTTATTTGTTTTCTGCTGGATTTGTTGTCATTTATGATTACTGCTCCGCTCTCTTGAGCAGTAATGTGATGATATATAGCGTATGAAAATAATGTGGCTTTCTATTGTGAAAGAAATTTCAAATTCAATTCAGTAGATCCAGAGATTACCCCCTACAAACTCACAAATTCACAACATTACAATCTCAAAAACTTTACATCTTTATAATATTAGTATAGATTTACCAGCACTACTATAATATTGCCTACCTACACATTCCTAGACCATACTTAAGCTTCAGATTAATTCAATGTTTAAAATGATTATAAATGTAACAACATTATTGATAAAAAAATAATTTAAAAAAGTATACAATTTAGATATTGAAATAACATTCATCTAAACTCTCTTTACACAGTATATTCATATCCAAAAATATTACACACGGAACCTGGTTACCACATATGGGGAACAGCGTTTAACAACGTCGTTGAACCTCGTATCTCGAATACATTTCGGTCGTCACTCGTTTATGAGTGGCCATTAGATCGTTTGAACTTAGCGAAATTCTTTTCGTTGTTTATTATTTGTATATCATTGATATCGACCTGTTTTTTGAGCTTCACTAGCATGTGTGGATTTTTAAAGTGTGTAGTGTATTACAACGGACAAGAGCATTACTCCATACACTGCTGGGTATTAATTCAGTCAAAGTACTTTTATTTAAAAGAGGATAGTACATAGTACTATTAGTCAAATAGAATAAGTAAACCACAAGAAGGAGAAGGAGTGGACTCAGGGCTCCGAGGGTAAAAAGCCGCCCCCGCCGCCCAGCGGGGGTGGTTGTGTTGGATTTGACCGACTAAAACTACACGCCGCTGGGGTCTTCAAACGCCGAAGAAGTAAATATTTATCTTATATTATATAAAATTCTCGTGTCACAATGTTAGTTACCATACTCCTCCGAAACGGCTTGACCGATTTTTATGAAATTTTATATGCATATTCAGTAGGTTTAAGAATCGGCTGCTATTTATTCTTCATACCCCTAAGTGATAAGGGTTGTCCCACCCCTAACATTTTTACTAAATTTTTTGAAGAAAATTTTTTGTTCTTATTTTTTTATAATATTGCATTAAAATATACATACAAACCAAAATTTTCACCGTTCTATCACCAAACCACTATTTTTTAATAGTCATTAGTAATTTATTAATTTTTCATCCCGCTCGATAACTGATCAATTATCACTTACTAAGTTATCCCCGCCATTTGAGCCTAACATTTAATTGAACCTTTTATGACCATTGTATGTCTTGCTCAGCAGAGGCGAATATGGCACCACCCAACGATTGTCAATGTCAATGTTGCTGATGTTTTTAATAAATGATCGTCCGCGATTAGCGGGATTTCTTCAACGATATATTGGATATCCGTCGACATTTGTGCTCGTACCGTTAATGAAATCTATAGGGAAATTTTTGATACATTTTCCATGTGCCATGCAACGCGATGAACGTTTAATAGTACCGCATGGGCCACGAAATCTGTTTTCTGTAACAATATCAAACAGCAATTGGTCAGTAGTCGGATCTGGAATTTCCGCAGAAATTATGTTATCGATTTTGTCGATTAACTAAACCTAAATATGTGCATGAGGTAATCCTCGCTTTTGCCACTCAACCGAATACAGCCAGCAACGTGTGGGAACGTATACATGTAATTTGGTAATGAAACTTATTAAAGACTTCAACTTTTGTTTGAACACACGTGCTGTAATGTCATGACGATGTATTGCATTTTGGACAGGCAATAGCAAAGATATCATTACTGAGATTTCTGGCCATTTTTGATTACATGTGAACGTGATAAATATCACACGGTCGACCATATTCGCGCACGAAAGTCAGTGCATCCTGTATATATTCTTGCATATATGACCGATACAAACCCTTCCGGTTTACTGGTATGAAACAGATTTTAAAACGTATTTACCTTCTGTATTATTAAATAAAAAAAAATGAAAAAAATATGACTGAGTTACCAATATCGGCAGCGTCGGCGTTGTTGACAAACGTAAAGTGAATGGGCAACAGTATCCAACTTATAAAGATGTAAGCCTTGCACTCGGCTTGCTGGAAGCCGACAACCAGTGGGAATGTATGCTTGCTGAGTCAGCATTGAACTGTACAGCAATATATATTTGTCTACTATTCGCTACAGTGTTGACTACATATTTCCAAGCCCGAGCAGAGATGTTGTGGGATAATTACAAAGCTTCAATGACTGATGGTATATTGCTTCAACATCGTACACAGTGCAACGATCTAACGATAATATTCAGTGACGCTATGTACAATGAAACATTGATTGCTATTGAGCATCTTTGCCTTATCATTGCCAACTTACCACTCAGTCATTTCGGTATGAATTCGTCAAATCTAACTGCATCTGATTTATTACACAACACTGAAATGAATCGTGAACTGCAGTACATCACTAGAAATGGTGGCAATTGCTACTCGCAATGTCCCACTAATGAATGAGGAACAAAGAACCACTTACGATCTCATTATGCTCGCAGATTCAGCGGGACAAGGTGGGTTGTTCTTTTTGCCACTGCATAATTTACAATTCAAGGTTGGATCTCCGATTATTTTGCTTCGTAATTTAAACCCGTCACGGCTGTGCAACGGTACTTGATTAGTCATTCAAAAATGATTAAAAAACTTAATCGAAGCCAGTATTTTAAATGGCAAGTTCCGAGGTGAAAATATATTATTTCGACGAATCCCTATTATACCTACAGATGTGCCAATTCAATTTGAACGTATTCAGTTTCCGATTAGATTGGCATTTGCATAACATAACATAACATAACATAACTTCACACCTGTATCCCCGAAGGGATGATTATCAATAAGTCCCAAAGTTCAAACGATGTGGCACACCATGTTTTTCACACGGACAATTATATGTAGCATGCTCTGTAATGGGTAAACCATCCAGTTTGTTTGTGTTAGCTAATTTCCAGGTGGTAGAAATTTGATGACACAAATTTGTCACAAAATTGGGCCGGGTGGGTACCACCGTGCACGATTGCGAAAAACCCTCCATAGTAATCCAATTTCGGTTTGATTGGGTTCAGGGGTCAGCAAGTGCATAGCCGGGCAGGGGGATTGTGGTTGCAGCACTAGTGGGACCGGTGGGTGTCACGCGGTGCTGCGACGGCAATCCTCTTCTGATGAGGCCGTCAAGCTGAGTGCCACCTTTGTTAACATGGTACGTGTATGTAATGGTGACCCTCTTTCCTGAGACTTTACCTTCAGCTTGCCATCAGGCGAGGTGAATTCAAATTGAAGTGTCCTAAATATAAAAAAAAAGCTAAAAATGGACTAACAAAAAATATTGTTCACGCTATAGCATTAAGAGATTGATATTGTTTGTTAGTGTTACTGTCGTAATTAATTTATATGTAACTTATTGTAAATGTGAAACGATGTTGTATATGAGTGAAAGAGGCATGGAGCGCTGTGAACGATGAGGGAATATAAAAATAACAAAACACCAAACAATAATTTATTAAATTAATTATAATTTATTTTGTTTTGGTGTCTTGTTATTTTTACAACATCCTTACGCACTTACAATAATTTAATCTTTTTTTTCTACACTTGAAATTCCCTAGAAATAATGTATATATGGCAAAACAACGTGTGCTGGGTCAGCTAGTGTACTTAGGTATATATTTATTTTACTTATTTATTACGTTTATCCGCAGGGTCTAGATGACACTTTTAAATATCCTAGAATATTTAAAGATTTAATTATCTTTTTTTAAATTCTTTGAAACGCTAAACTGAATATTGTATGAAACTGCTAGTAGCCCGTATCGTGTCGCTGATATTGAAAAAAAACAATAAATATTTAAGGGGGCTCCCATACAAGAAAAGTGATTTTTTTACCGTTTTTGGTTCGATACTAATAACGGCTACAGGCAGACGCTTGAAGTATTCATGAAATATTTACTTGTATATATTCACTTCCAAAATGAATAATTAAATTGATATAAAATAAATTAAGGGGGCCCTCAGTTGTATGTATAAAGTATGGAGCCGATCATGCGCGAGTCCGATTCACACTAGGCCGGTTTTATTATTAATTTCTGTTTAATAATAATCTTGTCGAATGCTAATAGCCGTAAAAATATAATTAACAAAACAAGTTTGGTTTCTAAGAACTTATTGTGAATTTCAAGTACGTATATTTTCCGTTGCTGAGCACGTTCAATGCCCAATAGAAAACTTTCAACCACTTTTGTACCCTTATCGCCAGACACCTTCGTTAAGTTTGTAAATTGTATGACAGGTGCCATCTTCTCCGCTGCCTTCGTTTTAGCATAATAAGTTTGAGGATATATTCAGGATACACAGTTCTTTTTATCAATTTTGGTTTCACGGGAGTGTTTTTCCAAGCTGCCTGTTGTATATTTACGATAAATTTACTAACTTCTAGGTCTAATTGTTCAGCGGTTTTCAGCTGAACTCTTAATTCTATATTATTGTCTAGGTCTAGTCTAAAACTATCCCAGTCTGTATACTTATTGACTAATATCGGATGTTTCTCATTATATAGTATGCGTCTACTTAATGTTAATAATATAGTGGAATGGTCAGAGTTCATGTCATGACTCTTCAATAGTAAAATCACTCCTAGATATATTTTTACAGATGAAGAAATCGATCAGGTCTTGAATCCTATCAGGATCTGTGGGCCAGTAGGTTGGTTTACCAGTAGATAAACTTTCACAGTTTAACTCCTGAATGGCTCTGTATTGTTCCCGACCTTTGGTATTAATAAGTCTAGATGCCCAGTTCTTGTGCTTAGCGTTGAAATCACCGCCCACATTATTGTTTGATAGTCTTCAATATCATCTACTATTATAGGTGGAGGGGGTGGAACCTTCTTAGTTCTAACGTTTTTGGTAAGTAATGAGTCGGCCTTTTGGGGTTCTTCCTTTTCTTTCTCCTTTTAACCCGTATCCTTGGCCAGATCTTCTTCATCTGTGCAGTATTCCGAGCATTGGGTGGAACTATCTATAGGAGTAGCTTTGGATTTACTCGTCTTGTTTTCTCTTTCATAAGTGAGACTCATAATTTGTTTCTGCAGTTCATCAATTTGAGCCTGCAAATTTTTAATAATTTGACGAAGATTAGCATTTTCTGCTTTTTCTTCACTGTACGCTTTAAACAGTAAGTGTTCATTCTCCGTTTTGAGCTTGATTGGACTTGATGTCATTTTTAATGCTAACGAGAGCTTCGCCTTAATAATAATTAATAATAATAATAATAATAATAATTTATTGTCAATAAGCTAAATACAGTTTGCCCATCTTTATCAACTATATAACTGAACTAGTTATGTAAACACATTTTTTAGAGACAGAGTGAACGTCAGTGCCCGTGCTAGTATTAACTGTGTTACAGACACTGGCGCCTTCCCCGAACAGATTCATACTATTTTACTATTAATAAATTGAGAACGTGTTATCTGTACCTACATATATTATTATAATAATAATATTATATTTATCATTTACCTTGCACAGAGACGGTTGCGTCATCGCGGCGAGCGTTCGGCCGAAGCGCGATGTTTTGCGACGTTGACACTTTACACTAATCGTATTAATCAGAACACGCGCAACGCGACTATTCTGAACGGTAGACGAAACGGATATGATTAATATACCTAAAGTTAATTTCAGATAATTTGTATAATGCTTTTTTCATATAGGTAACGTTAATTTTACTTTTTTTTTCATGCGGAAATTCCTTCGTGTTACCCCCACCGGCCTGCGGGGGCGCTTATGTCGGGCTTGCACCGACTAAAACCGCACGCCATCTCGGGTCTTCAGACGATGGGGTGTAAGGTTAACGTTAATTTGACCTAATTTTCATATTTAGTAAAGCCAAAATTCTGTAAAATCAATAAGTAAATATGAGGATATCGTACTGTTATAACCTCATTTATTTTATCCCAAATGATTCACCAATAATAGATGGGATTTGGAGCTCAATGCGGCGCGTGGCGGCGGCGCGGCGACCCGCTCGCTTTCTCGCGTTAGTGGTCACTGATCCAACATAACCGAACTCTGTTGATTCAATAACAGATTTTTGCAAAAATATACAAAACAAACTAGGCGTTTCTGAATTATATTTATTTTTGTACAACGAAATGTAAAAAAAAAAATCTAGCATGTCAGACTTCTGAGATACGAAGGTTTATGTTTTTTATTACGTGTATCATTCTCTTTTGTACATACCCGGGTGATTCAAGAGTCATACTTTTATACGTAAACGTCAGCTAGTCTGTAAACGACATCCGAACCCATTTCATTTTGTTTTTGGCACAATTGCTTAACTAATCGTGGTATTCCTATTACAAAACCTTTGCAAGAAGCATATTTACATAATAATTAAGCCTATTTACATAATTATGAAGCCTATTTACATAATTATGAACATCCGGTGTCAAATAAAAATTATAATAGGGTTCCTTATTTGGTTTGTACTTACTATAGATTGGTCCTTAGCTGCTAGTATTCAGATAAAAATAGATCACTGGGAACCAATGATATGGAGAGAGTTAACTAACGACATAACCGATTGTTACTTTTGTTACTTCGGGTCACCAACCAGGTGGACACCGAAGTCTTAAAATCACGCAAAAGAAATCAAAATCTTACACCCACTTTTTATCACTTTTCTCGACGTTTCACATGATTCTAAGTCTAATCTGTCTGTTGGTCTGGATGTCTGGATGTCTGGATGTCTGTTTACGCAATAACTCAAGAACCACTTATCCGATTTAAAAAATTCTTTCGCCAATCATCATTGTTTGGTTAATGGGAAGAACTGATTAGATTTTGAGGTTTGTACGTTCAAGGTTTCGGGTACCTACCATACAAATTGTCCCTAAAAATATCTTAGTTTGGCCCGAAGTTTGACAATCACTGTGTGGTTTCCGCCCCACTAGATTCAATAGTAGTTTTTGGTTTTAACCCAAAAAATAAGGATGCTTTAAAATATGCAGACATTCCATCAGCGACTAAGCCAGATCTTCATACAGAAGACTTACCGGGTCCTACACCGACTAAACTCATTTATTTACATCGAATAGTGTTACAATGCAACACAAGGACAAGGACCAATCAGGCTCAGATAGCATTGTCGATGATGAGTCCTATTTCTGAGACTGGACTTAATATAGAAATGTTTGTGGGTCCTTAAATATTCAATCAGGAAAATATTTAACGATACAATATTTGAGAGTCCTTTAACCCAAATAGAAAAAATAGTATGGGAATCTTTTAAAAATATCCGTTAGAAATTTGTTGAGGTAATAAAAAAGTAACAATTATGATGAGATTATTGAAAACGTATGACGGCACATGGGTTAAAAAGTTTTTGTGAATTTTGTGATGATAAGAATGATGAATATGGTGAACGATTACGTTAAGATTAATTAAGCAAAATTATCAAATTTTTTGGGACCAAAGTATGCCAGGTGACTATCGTTGATCTGTTGAGAGAGATATAAACGTTTTTTTTTTATAAAAGACAGTCAAAGTTATCCGTTTTTAATTAATTATTGTTTGTTTGGATATAGTTTCTTGTAAAAACTTTCTTAGTGAAGGGAAGTATTCTATTCTTGCTTTTACACCCTTTTAGGTGTTGTGTCTATATCATAGTAACATGAGTTTTTATTGCCTTATGGCAACAGTACTTGAAGTGTTGTATTTCTGCTGTTGAATAGTGTTAATTTCTATAGTGAGGGATAAATCTGCTACGTGTATTTGTCAGTTATAGTACGAGTGCTTATGAGCACTGATAAGCGATTATCACCAGGTGAAAAATACTTCTCACGATGACAAATTATGTGAAAAAAGATCGTTACTTTCATATTTATGTCCTAAAGCATCACACGATACATGGTTACCTACTACATATAAAGGTATTGCGTTTAACAACGTCGTTGAGTCTCGTATCTTGAATACATTTCGGTCGTCACTCGTTTAACGGTGGCCATTAGATCTTTTCAACTTAAGTCAAATTCGTTTTGATAAAGGATCAATTTGAACAAAGTAAAGTTAGTAAGGACAGATACCGGATGAATCTTTGAACGTGTATGGATTTGTAAAGTAAGAAGTATTGCTAGGATATTATTATGACAGTGTGCGAGGTTGTAAAATTTGATAGATTTCGTCGGAATATATATACGGATCTCTTTTCAACCTTTTATATTTTATCTTTATCACCCCCTGTTGTAGCAGTAGAATGTAATGGACTGCAATGACGGGGGGCGCGCGTTCGATTCCCGCTCAGTGCGAATATTTGTATGCATGCATATGTCTATATACAATGGTATGGGTGTTACTATGTATAATATGTATGTATTTACAAAAAAAAAATGTAGGTATGTATATCAGGGTTGGCATTGATCGTCGGCCAATACCCAACGTGGCGGGAACACATCGCTCTCCGTACTCCTCTGCTTTCAGAGGAGACAGGATGAGCGATGCTGTTAGTGGTGAGATGGCCCAGGGTCAGCCGGGGTGCGAGGGATATGCTCTATGGGTAACCTTACACCCCGGCGTCTGAAGACCCGAGATGGCGTGCGGTTTTAGTCGGTGCAAGCCCGACATAACCGCCCCCGCTGGCCGGCGGGGAGGTATCCGAAGGGATTTCCGCACGATAAAAAAAAAACAAAAAAAAAAAAAAAAGGTATGTATATCCGCATTCTGGAATATCACAAGCTAGTTAAACTATGCTTACTTTGAATCTTGAAAGCGCTGTCTCCCAATCGTGTTTACCTCTGCCTTATAAGTTTGCAGTTAACGACGTATCATATTATAATATACCTAATATACCCATACCATACATTATTCGTATACTTTAACTAATTTTCTACTTTAACAGCGTTTCTGCTTACCGGGTGAATCGGTTATACATTAGGGAGCTTTATCGATAAAAAGCGCATGAGTTACGAGCTCAGTCAACCAACATACTGAGGTATATTGCCAGACTTATCTTCATGTCACGGTGTGAAGAGGCTTAAAAACTTTATAAGTAGCTATTATCAAGCTTTTATTTAAAGTATAGCTAAATACCCTTGAATGAAGATCAAGTTATTGTAAAATTTGTGGTTTTAAGTTTTTTAGAACTGGTAAACTGACTGACTGACTGACTTTATTTTCTTGTAGTACACGTGGATGTCCTTTTTAGAAAATCAACATGCAATAAATCAATTTCCTAGAATCAGTATGGTCAGAGATCAAATTTAAGTCACTATTAAAATAATCTCTGTCTCTATTCAAATACGAAATGTGGTGGACAATTTAGGCAGACTGATTTAAAAAGTGTCTTGTAATGATCGTGACTATGTATGATGAGAGTTGCGCAGATATAGCCAGGCTGTAAGTGTATACTTATATATAGCTATATAGAGTCCTCACTTGCCCATAGAGAAATCAGCTTTGTATAAAGTATTGTTAAACACTAATATCATCACACGATCTCAGTATCTATTGCAAAATTTGATAAACGAGTACCAAAAATCTCTAATCGATCACTATAGCATCGGAAGGATCGACACTAGGCACTAACATTCAGTAAACCCATGATGAAACAAAAATGCCAACGTAAATGTAAACCAGTGCAAGCATAAAGCTTCAGACAGTACCAGAATGTGAGCGAATATTCTTGAGGCAGTATCGTTACTGAAGGCCACAATACTGGCAAAGATTCCTGTTGAATAACGATGCGTATTCTGACGAGAATTAACAACAAATATATCTTAACGATTTAGATACCTCCTACAAGTAAATGAAAACATGGGAAAGTTGAAGAAATAATAAACATAAAAGGCAGTACAAGAAAAATATGTATACCCGTATTCAGGAAGAAATAAAGAAGAATAATGTTCTCCCTAGTATCCGATAAACATGGAGTGGATTTATATATTTTCTTTTTCTCCATAATAAAGTTTATTGACGAATGAGGCGGGATATTATTGTAGGCACGCGTCGAATTATGAACAGCAAGTTGGTATAAGGTCTATGAATAATTCATTGATTCAACGATCGATATGCTGTGGTACTCAACAGTAATCTTGTTCTTTCATATTAATTCCTGAAAATCCGATTATACTTTTGAAAATTGAGTAGACTTTGAATACTGGTTTTATGTTTAACAAAGATTAATATTTTGTTGAATAAGTTAAAACTGAATGGTTCGCATAACGTTTGAAACGAAATCGACTATTGCAAATACTTTCTGCAAACCTGTAAATATAACTACCGGCCGACCTTGGCCGCCAGCGCGGCCTCGCCTGGTGGGGTCGGGTTTTATCCCGCGTCGGTGAGTAGGCAGGCGTGTGTAGGACACACACGACAAGCCTCCGCCACGGCCTGCTTCTGTAAGGACGGCGAGTCGGCCAACTGCCGTCCTCAGGCCCCGATCATGGAGGTCGGTAGTCCCGGGCGTAGATGAGTCTGCGGCGTCCTCGCCGCTCGATGATGCTCGACGAGGCGCTCTGCAATAATCCGCTAAAAGAGCTTGCTAACCTCGTCGAGCAACGCGATCGGCCGGTAACCCGATGGTTGATCCGCCGGCCACCCCGCCTTCCGGATAAGGACCAGTATCCCCGTCTTCCACGCCTTTGGAAACTGGCCCCTTTCGAGGCATGCGCTAAAGAGCGCCACGAGTCGAGGCCCTAGGTTCTCAAGGGCCAGGACCCATGCTCAGCCTGGAATGCCGTCGGATCCGGGGGCTGTGCATTTCCGGGCTTTAAGGCGGAGCACTGCTACCGCCAGTTCACCCTCCCTGACTTCGGGCACATCGCTCTCGCTATTATCAGCGTCAGGCGCCTGAGGCGGAGCCATACGCGGAGGGACATGCTCCTCCGCTCTCGCTGGGAACCAGGAGCCCAGTATCCCCTCCAGCCGCTCCGGCTGGAGACTCTGGGTCGGTAGGGGTGCCCTTGGGCGGATTTTGCCCCTGACCGCAAGGTAAGGGCGCCCCCATGGGTTCTGCTCCAGAGACTCCAGCAGCTCTTCGCGGGCCCGCAGTTTGGCCTGCTTAATGGCTACCTGGAGGGTCCTCTTGGCCCCCTTGTACGCCTCATATAGCTCCGCCTCTCGGGCTGCCGCATCGTCTGGGCGGAGACGCCTCCGACGAAACCTGGTGTACCGGCGGCGAGCGGTCACACATGCTGCTCGCAGCTGTGCGATCTCCGCTGACCACCAGTACACCTGTTTCTTTGCCGGGCTGGGCTTAACCCTAGGCATCGCCGCATTGCAGATATGCGACATGGCTCTCCTGAACCATTCGGCCTCTGCGTCGACATCGGCAGGCCTGGCCGGTGACGGAATCCAGGCCTGCACTATGGATGCCTCCAGGAGAGCCTCCCGATCCAGGCGTCTGAGCGCCCAACGTGGATCCGGGGGTTTCGCTATAGTCGGCGGTAGGTTAGGTGGAGGGGAGACGTTGAACCGAATGTACCTGTGGTCCGACGACGTCTCCTCCTCCTCCACCACGCGCCAACCCTGGACGCGGTGGGCAAGAGCAGGGGTCGCGAATGCAACATCCACGAACTAAGCCTCCACCGCTCCCAGGTGGCGACCCTCCCCCGGTTGAGGATCTCTAGGTCACGGGTGTTGGCCCAGTCGTCCAGAACTCGCCCCTTGGCATTGGTTTCCCGGGATATCCAAGCCAGAGACCAGGCGTTGAAGTCTCCCAGGACCAAGACAGGGCGAGGACGGCACGCAGCGAGAACGATGTCCAGTCCTGCGAGTCTTAGCTCAAGCTCATACTGGTCAAGGCTTGGCGAGAAATAGACGGCCACGACAGCCAAACCCACATAGTCCGCCGCGACACAGCCTCGGCCCCTTGCAATGACTGCAAGGCGCGAGGTGTCCGCGGCGGAACCCCTGAAGACGGTCGCTACGCCGTCCAGGTCCACCGGGCTTCCGGGGTGGACCCAGTATGGCTCAGCGACCACGACCACATTGATAGACCACTCCACGATGCTCTGGTACAGAAGATCCTGAGCACCGGTGCAGTGGTTTATGTTCACCTGCAGGATGCGGATTGGTGTGTCCATTAATAGACGTCCATCTCCGCATCCCGCCGCGAATGTGGCCTGACTTGAGCGGCACCCCCACTACCCGTTGCGGACGAACGAGGCTTTGGCCTCGAGGCGGCGCAGGTACGGCTGTCCGCCCGGTGTTCCGCCGCTTTACCCTCTGCTACGCACTTGTAGCAGCGCGGCGGAGCATCACAGGCACTGGCCTTGTGACCGGGCTGACTGCAGCGGAAGCACCGATCCCCCACGGTGTCTCCCGCTGTGCACTGCACTCCCATATGCCCCACGGCCAGGCACCTGAAGCACCTGGTCTCGCGGCGCTGCAGGAGTTGCACCCGCGCCTTTACGAAGCCCCCAACGAGGAGGCTCCGTTCGTCTGCAATTTTCTGCGCCGCTGCGACGGGGCAGTTGACGACTGCCGTGCCGTGACCGGTGGAGCTGAAGCGGATTTCTCCAGCTCTCACCTGATCCCGGGGGCAGCCGCCCACCTCCACGACGGCGGAGATAACCTCATCCGTCGTGGCCGCATCATCCAGACCTGAAATGCGCAAACCTGCGCATTTGTTGGGTCTGGTGACGCGGACGGCTTCCGTGTCCAGCGATTCCCTCAGCTTGGCCGCTAGGGCGTCTGCTTTGGAGCCGCTGGTGGCGCCGTAGACCTCGAGAAGGCGAGCTGCGGTGCGAGTCGTCTTGCACCGGAGCCCACCCTCATTCTCGAGGGCCTTGAGGCCCACAGAGGCTTTCACCTGCCTCAGGACCTGGGGGTACCCCACGCCCTTCTCCACACCCTCCGTCGTCACCATCAGGACGACGGCAGTGGAACGTGGGGCGCGGAGCCTCTTCGGCGCCTTCGCCGCAGCGGCTTTGGCCGCCTTTTTGGCGGCTTTTTTCGCCTTCTTGGCGGCTCCCGCTACCACCCATGTAACGGGTGCAACGGGAGCAACGGCTGCAGCGGAGACGAGGAGACGGAGTCGCAGGCGACTCAGGCGCCGGAGGTCGCTTAAAGACCTCCGTCCTCCATGAGCGCAGGCCTGGGGGTGGCAGGTGAGGCCGCCTGTCACCCCAGCAGAAACAGGCCGGGACGGTTGAGCGACCAGCGCCCGTCCCCCAAACCGGGGCAAGACAGGGACACCGTGGTTCCCAAACCAGAGGAGGGCATCTCGTAACCGGAGATGGCCCAGGGTCAGTCGGGGTGCGAGGGATATGCACTACGGGCAACATTACACCCCGGCGTCTGTAGACCCGAGACGGCGTGCGGTTTTAGTTGGTTCAAGCCTGACATTACCGCCCCCGCTGGCCGGCGGGGGGGTATCCGAAGGGATTTCCGCATGAAAAAAGAAAAAGGTATTACATACCGAACATTACGAACTTTTTTTCACTATTTTTTTATCACTTTAACTATTTTTTCGACCCAGATATCGAAACAAGGATATATTCAATGCTAAGATCCCTTTTCTCAAACTTCTGCCATGGGATTAACGAGGTAACTTAGTTGCATTCTACATTGTAAAAAAAAATGTTCATTATCGCTCGCTTAGTAATGTGCCCAGTAGATGGCAATAGGCTCGCCCCCTATTGCATTGGGACTTAAACATAACTGGCGAATCGTGGGTGTGTAATACACCTCTGCTTGCCCTTTCGGGTATACAGGCGTGAAATGATGTGTGTCTACATTGTAAATTAAATAGAAATAGGAAGTGGGCCTACCGCCCACGCGTCGTCGATATCACAGCCGTCGAAATGTTGCGGTACAAAATGGCCGTCGACCTTGACGGCCATTTTGTACCGCCCCATTGATAATAATCGATGCCGGCGCGGCGTAAGAATTAATGAAACGCTGTTTTTGACAGTTAAATAGCTGCCGCCTAAAAAAATTCCAATCGACGGCCATTCCGACGCGTCGCTTTGAAGTGTCATTTCATTGCGGCACCTCATGAGCTGTCGTTTTGAATATTATTATCTTTGAAAATAATTTTGGTCTTTCCAATTTTAGCTTGCTTTTTTTAATTATTCTGCTTTCTAGCGACTAATTAAAACACTCTGTAATTTTTACCTTACTTACTTAAACGTTTTTGCTGTGTTGTTTGTTATTTTCGTATGTTTCAGAAGGAAGGAATAAGCGAAGGAGTTGGAGGACGAAATTCCATCGTCGGCAGTCGCCCCCATAAAAGCCATAGTAGCCCAGTGTTAGGTACAATAGGAGGGCAGAACCCACTCGTCGGCAGTCGCACCCATAAAAGCCATAGTAGCCCAGTGTTAGATGCAATCGGCATCGTAATCAACCGTCGAAATCGAGTTCAAGTCGACGACACTTGGGCGGTAGGCCCCCAGTTGTGTAGTATTAGTAATATTCTGTGGAAACTCCAATATTTCGGATTAATATCGAGTTGGATGATTCCCAAGTTAATGATAGGCTACAGCCAAGCTATATTCATGTAATTGTTGTCTGATCTATGAGAACATTTTCTAACTAGGATGATATTTTATAAATGAAAAATTACACACACCACAAGAAACAAGGAAACCTAGTGTTTCTTTTTGTTCTTTGATGGTATAATTCTTTTATTCTGATAATATTCTAGTTTCTGATATTTTTCAACTTTAAATTTATAATAATTTATCTATATTTTATAATCATCCAGGTACTATAATTTGTCGTCACTGCAGAAAAATGTTAAAGACATACTTACTTTAATATTACCTTATGTACCCACTTTGTGAAACATTTTATCGTTTAAACATTTCATTGTTTAAGAGTTAGAACTGCTAGCGTAACATTTATAGAGGATGACAGCCCTTTGTGTCTTATTAAAGTCTTATGCAGTTATTCATGCCATAAATGTTTGCAGATTTTATCGTGGCTCCTTTAATAGAACTTTCTCGATGATGTAAAAGTTTTATAAATTATGAGTTAAGAGCTGAAAGGTTTTAACATCTGAAAGGTTGTTTCATCTGAAATTATACTTTGCGGCTTGTTATTATAAGTTGGTGTAGTTAAAAATCTTTGCACCAAATTGTAAGTTTATTATTACAGGTATTACATTTTTTATTACTATAATATATGTTTTGAACTTTATTTTGATCATTTGGAAATATTGTAATGACTTCATTATACATATATACTCACGCCTTACTCTCTCTGAGGTAGGCAAAGACAACAGTCCAACATCTGCTTCTGAGCTTACACACTTCACGAGCTTCATCTACTGTCATTAAACCTTTCATGAAGCCCGCCGGTTTCAATACATCATCCATTTTATCAGTGTATATTCAACGAGATCGTCGGCAGCTTACCTGTCCATTTAGGTACCCATATTTGGTGTGCTATTCGCTCAGTACTCATTTGTTCTAATACCCGACCTTAGCATACCTCTTTAAATATTCTCGTTATAAAATTCTCTTTCGGCCATACGACTCTAGAAGAATAACTAAATATACGATATAGTATTATATCGTAGATTGATTTCATCGGGTGCTATGGCGTACAATGAGAGAGGCCTATGTCCAGCAGTGGACTGTAAATTGCTAATTGATTGATTGTATTTATTTATTCGTCTTCATATGAGCCAGCCTTAACCCATAAAAAAGATTTCATCTGAACTGCGTTTACTCTACTTTCATGATTGTTTCTACCATACGCCACTTTTACTTCCATAAGTGTATATACTCTTTTTGGAAGAAGACTTTAATACATTATTGTGTGATCAGAAATATTTCCAGATAAGCGCCTAAAGGGTCCTGATGTAACGGGAAATAGCCCTTAAGACTATCTTCGTCACTAGCTTGGCTGTAATCGTCTAAACCTAATTAAACATAAAACTAAACTGTGAGATTAAATTCCTAACCGATTTATTTTAAATAATGTACGCCAAGATTATTCTCCTCACTAAATTAATTTAACCTACGATTTATATTATATATTATCTAATGTTCTAATCTTTTGAGTTTTGCTAAAATAAAATGAACTCTATCTGCATAAAATCTAGTTTCTATATACGATATTGATTTAAATGTCAAGTTATCATTTACGGTCGTAGATTGTATCTACCAGGTAACTGAGGTTTTCTGGATCCAGATTATATGATAATGGCCTGTATTTTTTTATATTTCATATGTTTTGTCGTGAGCTCATATATATTTTTGGTTGGGTTGATATTAAATCAACATATTTTCTCCTCCTCTCTCTCAAGAGTAATTTAATTCTGTTATCAGTACCTCCACTAACGCTAAACGTATAATAGTATTCTTCTCTTTTTAATTTTTAGTATTCACTAATTAATACCATTACAAGTTTAACCGACCCGTCGTAAATCGCCTCACATATCTAGGTTTGCCTGCATTCCAATGTAGGTTTCGTTCGAGACTGGTATAAATACTGATTTAACATGAGTTTATCTGTTTTAGCTTGTAAATATAATTTATGGATTTCAGGCAGACCCCAGAAATGCTACACACTGTTAACTTGCTCAAACTGAAAACCCAAATGGTACCAGGAGCTAAAATTGTATTTAAATTATCTATTAAGTGAGCTGATTGTAACACATATATTTATTTATTGCTGTATTCGACTAAAATACTCCCTCTCGTTAGAAAACTGTGTGCAAATAATTATATTTCAGATGTCTCTGAATGAACCTACTAAAACCACACGCCGTCTCTTATGTGTTCTTTGCACTTTACAAGTCGAATATTAATTGAGTTCACTAACGACCATCTCTTTGTATTACTGATACTATTTCCACGTGTTACTCGATATATTGCAAATGTTAGATGAATAATCAGCCACTTAGATAATTTACTCTAATATATTACTCGTCAACTTCTGCCCACTCAAATCAATGTTCTATAACTGATAACGGAATAATTATTTATACTTGCTCTAATTCTCGAATGATGTATTCAGCCGTGTTATAATGCACTTATTTATTTGATTACAGTGCCTAGATAAAATGTTATAATGATAATGATATTTCACGTAATCATTCAAATCACTTCCAAACGTAATTTTATATAAATTCAGACCACAGTTCTTTATCTTGCTTTTCAAACCAATATACTATAAAATAGTAGAAATTTACCAGAAACCTTCAATTATATTATTTAGTAATATATTTAAAGTTATATAACAAACTATCACGATTTATTCAGACAATGTTCTGGAACTATTTTCGATATATCTATTTTTAATTATTGAATAACGTATTTATCCACAACTTTACTATAAAATTCACGGTTACTTTAATTAAAACACAATGGATTTGCTGTTGGATTGATTAAGTTATTTATAATAATTATCGTGTAAACAAAGATTTAACGCGATATAATTTACGTAACACTTCACTTCGGTTAGTTATCACTTAAATAAACGTATTAAGTATGATGTTACCTACGAGTCCTATTAATCCGCCTCGACAGATTAACCTAAATAATTCTAGACTCAAATGGCCCTAATGTTTACCTTCGGTCTACTATCCCGTACCAAAGATAGCAGGTGTGTTTGATTTGACATGTGTGTTTGCGTGCGAATTGTGTGTAGGGGAGTAACAATGCGAACTAAACTAAGGAAAAGGAATGGAATAGCTTGCGAAAACCCCTAAAACTATTCCACGGATCCTAGATTATAGGAAATAGGTGTTTGAAACGCTTCCGAAATCAGACTCAATCCCAGAATTTAAGGCTTGTTACCTAAAAGTTCTTTTTTTGCCACGTTTCAGGAATTTGGGTTTTATTGAGAAAGGTATTTATAAAATATAGGAATCTTTAGATATTCAATCCAAAGAGCGTTATCATTTGTCACTGTCTAGTATGCACAACTCGTCAAAAGAATCACCATTTATATTAGCATAACACAGCCAACAAAATTACCAACTATTTTAACAGAGCGTGTGCACTTCAACCAGCTACAATGAAAAACTGTCTCGTGTCCCCGTTTGAAATCAGTTTTTATATTCCACTGACTTCCCGCTTGCTGCGTCCAAATGACGTCACACGCCGCTTCGTCACTTGGGTATCAGGTAGTATTTTTTATGAGAAATGACCCACGCATTGGATCTTTAGCCAAACATTATAACTTTTTGTATTTAAAATAGCGTGCCAATATTATTTTAAAACAAACATCTTAACTAGTTCAAATTAAGCATATTTTAATTATATACACACCATTAACCTTAAATTACTAGCATTCCATGCAACATGCTACGTTTAATATTTAACTCCCAATCTAGGTAATATACACTCATTGTCATTCAAAGCATAGCGACATTCAATCGTGCAAAATTTGGTAAACGCGTCCGTTTACTAACCAACAGTCTCGTATCAAAGCTTGACAAAGAAATCAAATTACATCTTATTTGGTTCTTAAACCCTTTATTAATTATTTTAATACGCATTAACCAATGAGATAATTTAGACGTCCATAGAGTTCATTTTGCAATAATTAACACGTGTCAATATTCCTTTATTTCAAATACGTCGTGAAGACGAATAATTTTTTATGTTGTATGAATGGTATTTGTATTGTTAACAGATGTGAGGTAAAAATTCTCAGCGTTGTTTCGCCATCGTGGCGATATAAATAATACCATTTCAGTCGCCTCCTCAGACTTCAAATTAAGTTGATTCGCTTAGAAACAGACTTCTTTTGAAGATCTGCTTCTAGAATTAGTTCCCAGATGCATTCCTGCGACTCAATCTCTTTACTCTTTATATAGTATCACGCTAAATTAATAGTGTTGTAACTTCCTTTTATTTTATTAGTTTTGGGTTCCATGAGGGTATAACAATTGGTAGATGTAATGTAACTCGTTCTGTAAGATTTCGCAATGTAAATAATCTTTTAACATTACTATAGGTATCCTGCATAGAATATATGTATTTATAACCGGATCTACCTGCATCTAATAGACCTGTTAAATTCACGCCTCCTTAATTGTCGTTTATTTTTTTGCAATTTTAAATATCTATGTGAGTCCTTTTCGCAGTCTAAATGTCAGCGCCTTTAAATAATATTTGAATGATTTATTATTTTTTATAACACAATTATTGTCATTTGATTTCGATAAACATATCGGAACGTTTCTGCCTTATAAGTCATTAATCGGACAAACTCCTTTACTCCTACAGCTGGTTTTATTGGAACTATTTGTTTTTTTTTTAATGAATAAATGTTTTAACAAAACCGAAATTTTTAACTTTGGAGCCCACATATTCCACCTTAACTTAATGACTACATTTTTTACTTAGTACTAGAATTAGTTTCCGTATTATTCTCGCTATTATTTGTGTTTTGATCTTTCGTTTCCGGTCTAAATTCAATTGGTTTAACGCCTCCCCGTATATTAGAGTATCTACCGTTTGCTACACCTTGACCCAGCCTGTTATAATTCCTATAAAAATAACCCCGTGTATTATTGCCTCGTTCGCGATTCGTGGAATTATATCCTATTATATTTACATTTGCACCGCGTGGTCTTTCATATCTATTTACTGTCGAACTCTGTGACTGTGAATTACCGAGCCTATCTACATTTATATTTCTTTCCAGATGTCTTAAAAATTCAACTGCTTCTCTGATTGTCATAGGTTGTTGTCTACTAAAGTATGCTACTTGTATATGTTCAGGATACTGCCTAAAAATGGTATTTATCTTTTCTGCATCCGTAAAAGGCAATGATAAAGCATAAACTTTATCCAACTGCTCCGCGAAATATTTCTCCATACTCCCGTTCTGTTTATTATATTTTGAATAAATCTAGACTTTACTACTTCCTGTTCTGCCTGGCTCCAAAATACATTCTGGAAATCCGATTCAAAATCACTAAACGACTTCCAATAATCTCTATAAATATTCATACGAATTTTAGCTTCCCCTGATAATGATTCTATTGCTAAACTTAATGTTCGTTCTGTATTTAGGTCTTGTCCCGTCATAGATAAATAATCTTTTAGATCCCTCAAGAAACTCATTGGATTATGCATCCTATTACCATCAAATGTAGGTAATTTTTGTTTTACCTGTACAATTACCGTTTGACGTGTTGTCTCACTACTAATATTGTTCGTTTCCGAGCTAGTCAATGGTACTATTGGAGAACCTGAACTATGACCACTATCACTTTCAATTCGCTCGTTTTCCAATCTCGTAAGTCTATTTAATATTTCAGATAACAATTGATTAGTCTGATTTGCACTATTCATGTTATTAGTACCGCTAGTCCCTCTACGACTATTACGCATGTTCTTTCCGCTCATGGTTTGTTATTAAAATATATTATTTCCCACGTGAAAATAAATACTCTCAATTTTGTATTGGTTATTTGTTGTTAGAATTGCTCTTAAGTATTCACTTAGATACGTTATCCGACTATATTTTTCGAGTAGAAGTTAAGTATTTGAAATTTATCGTTTTGAATATTTTTCGAGTGTTCAAAGAATATTCATAAGATTAAATAACACCAAGTGTGTGTGTTAAGTGCGCCTAACCTTTTTGAGTTCGTTTATTATCTTATCCTAATAAACTGTCAAACCTTTTTGAAATTAATGATTTTCAAACTTCTAATATTGCTAAGTGTCTTGTTTTCACAAGTGCGTTTTTAAGTTTTACGAATGTCAGTTTCGTACGTGATAAACGGTCCTATTTTAAGACCCCTTGAAATGTCCAAATGTATCGAGTTATTGTATTTTTTCCGTTTTGTTAACTATGTCTATGAGAATCGTAAGGCAAAAAAAATATTGTTACGAGTTTACACGTGCGTCAACAAAAGTTTTAGTTTGCTTAAATATAGACAAAGACTGACCCAAGTTTTGCCTATGTTTATGATATCCGTAAAATTTTCGGTGTATTGTGTATTGGACCCTTTTTAGAAAGTCTTACTATTTTAGTAATTGCCTACGTTGTGTAATATTTTTTTTTTTTTTAAACAAATAAATAATAGATTTTAAACAATGAATACGCGTTTTGTACTCTTTTAAAAGTCTATTTCTGTGAGTGTCGGACGTAATAAATAAAAATTTGATATTCTGCGTGGTATGTTTTGTAGTAATTTATAAGTTGGTTCTTTTCTCGTTGTATTAAAATTTAATACTAGACAAGAATTCTGGTCACCGGGCATCAAAAACTGTAACGGGAAATAGCCCTTAAGACTATCTTCGTCACTAGCTTGGCTGTAATCGTCTAAACCTAATTAAACATAAAACTAAACTGTGAGATTAAATTCCTAACCGATTTATTTTAAATAATGTACGCCAAGATTATTCTCCTCACTAAATTAATTTAACCTACGATTTATATTATATATTATCTAATGTTCTAATCTTTTGAGTTTTGCTAAAATAAAATGAACTCTATCTGCATAAAATCTAGTTTCTATATACGAAATTGATTTAAATGTCAAGTTATCATTTACGGTCGTAGATTGTATCTACCAGGTAACTGAGGTTTTCTGGATCCAGATTATATGATAATGGCCTGTATTTTTTTATATTTCATATGTTTTGTCGTGAGCTCATATATATTTTTGGTTGGGTTGATATTAAATCAACATATTTTCTCCTCCTCTCTCTCAAGAGTAATTTAATTCTGTTATCAGTACCTCCACTAACGCTAAACGTATAATAGTATTCTTCTCTTTTTAATTTTTAGTATTCACTAATTAATACCATTACAAGTTTAACCGACCCGTCGTAAATCGCCTCACATATCTAGGTTTGCCTGCATTCCAATGTAGGTTTCGTTCGAGACTGGTATAAATACTGATTTAACATGAGTTTATCTGTTTTAGCTTGTAAATATAATTTATGGATTTCAGGCAGACCCCAGAAATGCTACACACTGTTAACTTGCTCAAACTGAAAACCCAAATGGTACCAGGAGCTAAAATTGTATTTAAATTATCTATTAAGTGAGCTGATTGTAACACATATATTTATTTATTGCTGTATTCGACTAAAATACTCCCTCTCGTTAGAAAACTGTGTGCAAATAATTATATTTCAGATGTCTCTGAATGAACCTACTAAAACCACACGCCGTCTCTTATGTGTTCTTTGCACTTTACAAGTCGAATATTAATTGAGTTCACTAACGACCATCTCTTTGTATTACTGATACTATTTCCACGTGTTACTCGATATATTGCAAATGTTAGATGAATAATCAGCCACTTAGATAATTTACTCTAATATATTACTCGTCAACTTCTGCCCACTCAAATCAATGTTCTATAACTGATAACGGAATAATTATTTATACTTGCTCTAATTCTCGAATGATGTATTCAGCCGTGTTATAATGCACTTATTTATTTGATTACAGTGCCTAGATAAAATGTTATAATGATAATGATATTTCACGTAATCATTCAAATCACTTCCAAACGTAATTTTATATAAATTCAGACCACAGTTCTTTATCTTGCTTTTCAAACCAATATACTATAAAATAGTAGAAATTTACCAGAAACCTTCAATTATATTATTTAGTAATATATTTAAAGTTATATAACAAACTATCACGATTTATTCAGACAATGTTCTGGAACTATTTTCGATATATCTATTTTTAATTATTGAATAACGTATTTATCCACAACTTTACTATAAAATTCACGGTTACTTTAATTAAAACACAATGGATTTGCTGTTGGATTGATTAAGTTATTTATAATAAATATCGTGTAAACAAAGATTTAACGCGATATAATTTACGTAACACTTCACTTCGGTTAGTTATCACTTAAATAAACGTATTAAGTATGATGTTACCTACGAGTCCTATTAATCCGCCTCGACAGATTAACCTAAATAATTCTAGACTCAAATGGCCCTAATGTTTACCTTCGGTCTACTATCCCGTACCAAAGATAGCAGGTGTGTTTGATTTGACATGTGTGTTTGCGTGCGAATTGTGTGTAGGGGAGTAACAATGCGAACTAAACTAAGGAAAAGGAATGGAATAGCTTGCGAAAACCCCTAAAACTATTCCACGGATCCTAGATTATAGGAAATAGGTGTTTGAAACGCTTCCGAAATCAGACTCAATCCCAGAATTTAAGGCTTGTTACCTAAAAGTTCTTTTTTTGCCACGTTTCAGGAATTTGGGTTTTATTGAGAAAGGTATTTATAAAATATAGGAATCTTTAGATATTCAATCCAAAGAGCGTTATCATTTGTCACTGTCTAGTATGCACAACTCGTCAAAAGAATCACCAATTATATTAGCATAACACAGCCAACAAAATTACCAACTATTTTAACAGAGCGTGTGCACTTCAACCAGCTACAATGAAAAACTGTCTCGTGTCCCCGTTTGAAATCAGTTTTTATATTCCACTGACTTCCCGCTTGCTGCGTCCAAATGACGTCACACGCCGCTTCGTCACTTGGGTATCAGGTAGTATTTTTTATGAGAAATGACCCACGCATTGGATCTTTAGCCAAACATTATAACTTTTTGTATTTAAAATAGCGTGCCAATATTATTTTAAAACAAACATCTTAACTAGTTCAAATTAAGCATATTTTAATTATATACACACCATTAACCTTAAATTACTAGCATTCCATGCAACATGCTACGTTTAATATTTAACTCCCAATCTAGGTAATATACACTCATTGTCATTCAAAGCATAGCGACATTCAATCGTGCAAAATTTGGTAAACGCGTCCGTTTACTAACCAACAGTCTCGTATCAAAGCTTGACAAAGAAATCAAATTACATCTTATTTGGTTCTTAAACCCTTTATTAATTATTTTAATACGCATTAACCAATGAGATAATTTAGACATCCATAGAGTTCATTTTGCAATAATTAACACGTGTCAATATTCCTTTATTTCAAATACGTCGTGAAGACGAATAATTTTTTATGTTGTATGAATGGTATTTGTATTGTTAACAGATGTGAGGTAAAAATTCTCAGCGTTGTTTCGCCATCGTGGCGATATAAATAATACCATTTCACTGATTGCACAAAAATGGCTTTGCAACGCACCGGGCGGCGGCATATGAAATCAAAACACACAAATGCGTATAACGCATACAGTATAAAATAATAATAATAATAACGTTTGTGGCACCTTCCCGGTGAATCTCTCAGACTCGTGACCTCCGGTTGTTCAATGCTTGCTAACACTGAGTATCTGCACAGACACAACCAAGCAGCCAGGATACTTCATCAAGAGCTTGCCCTTAAATACGGCCTCATCGAACAGAGGCTGCCCTACTACAAGTACGTACCGGAAGCCGTACTCGAAAACGACCGCGCCAAGCTCTACTGGAACCGGTCCATCATCACGGATAGGACTATTCTAGCGAATAGGCCTGATATCGTGCTGATGGACCGGGCACAGTCACGGGTATTTCTTGTGGACATCACTATCCCCTATGACGAGAATCTCGTCCGCGCCGAAGCAGATAAAAAGACCAAATATCTGGACCTGGCGCACGAGGTTACCGACATGTGGAGGGTGGGGTCCACAGAAATAGTCCCAGTTGTGATCTCAGCGAATGGTTTGATCCCAAAGAGCCTCTCAGTCCATCTTGAGAGGCTCGGGATCGGTGGGAAGTCGGTGGTGGCCAAGATGCAGAAAGCGGTCTTGCTCGACAATGCCCGAATAGTCCGGCGGTTCCTCTGCCAATCGCCCTAACGCCCCGGCCGACTGTTGCCCACCTCGCCGGGGTTATCTTGCCGCCTCTCCCAAACTAGGGGGGAGGCGTGAATTACTTTGATGGGAATAATAATAATAATAAATCTCTTTATTGTATGTACACAAGAATAAGCATGCAGAACATAAGCTGGAACAGTTTTGAGGTATATACAATTGGCGGCCTTATCGCACAGGGCAATCTCTTACAGGCAACCATTGGATGGAGAAAAAACAGTAATAAAAGATATAGGGCAGTTTCTGGTGTACATAATTATGTTATTTCCATATAAGCTCAGACATTTAAATATGAACTTACAAATACATAAACTTATCATTATATATATAATTTATACTAAAAACAGTACCTATTTCTAGGTACATATTATATACAATATTCATACATAAAAAATACAGTACACACCACTCAACACCACTCAGTACTCAAGTGGAGGTAAGAAAACCCATAAACAACAATAATACAATAATTGTTATCATATACTCAATCCAACCAAACTAACATACAAACAGCCCTTTAGATATAAGACTTATATATTAGACACAAGAATGGCTCATTTAAAATCCATTACTTTCATCAATTATAGTTATATCGGAGTTGTAATTTAAATAAATAGTTCCCAGGACGGCACTTACTTGACTTGGATCGATGCAGCTGCCGGCATAATCACCGTTTTCTATTCAGTAATATTTATCACTTTTGTTAATAATAGCATACACAAATACTATTTAATTTTTGTACGTGCGTCCTTAACATAAATTGTTTTCCTTTTTCTGTATCACTCTTGGCTTCTACAGGTACAACGTGTGAATGAAACCTCTCTGATGTTGCAGTAGTTCAATTATGACACCTAATATTTGTTCATTTTTAGGCCGCCTGTCATCCCAGCAGAATTAGGCCGGGACGGTGGGGCGACTAGCGCCTCTCCCCCAAACCGGGGAAAACGGGGACACCGTGGTTTCCAAACCCGAGGGGGCCATCTCGAAACCGGAGATGGCCCAGGGTCAGTCGGGGTGCGAGGGATATGCTCTATGGGCAACCTTACATCCCGGTGTCTATAGACCCAAGACGGCGTGCGGTTTTAGTCGGTTCAAGCCGGATATAATCGCCGCCGCTGCCCGGCGGGAGCGTATACGAGGGGATTTCCGCACGAAAAAAAAAGGTACTATACAAGAAGGTTAAAAAAATTGACCTTGAATGACAACAACGTATGTTTTGCATCCCTTCCTTTGGGTTGACCATGTTTTGTTGTAAGGTTGGGATACATATTTTAGTTAACATCTTTGATCATGAAAATAAATTATATCTAAGTTTTCATTATCCTACTAATATTATTGTTGTGATTACAATGAAACGACCGAGTACCGAACAACAACTGATTTATTATATGAGAACTTATACCTACCCTCATTCCGATATATGTATAGATATCACAACATCTTCCCCATAAAAAACAAAGGTTAACAAATACAATTCACATGGCCACATCTTGTTTGTACAAAATAATAATTTCTTACCGGTAAACTTTCATGCACACTCTTACTGTTTTTTTTTTTTTTTTTTTTTTATCAATTATATTTCTTGGTTGGCCATACGTTCCCGAGCAACTTCTTTAGCTCTGCGGACTAGTGGTGCGTGCGAGGCGGCAGAACTCATAGGAGTTACTACAGGCTCTTCGACAATTGGTGACATGGCTTCGTTATCTTTAAAATCTGCACCCTCACAAGCATCACTAAATTGATCATCATTATATTCCTCTTTACAAGTAGCTTGATATACATTTTCACAGGGTATACATTTGATAAGGTGGCGTCGATTGCGCCTATATCTAGCCCCAATTTTATTTTGTATAATATAAGATCGAGGAGTGGTCGCATGGCCGACCACTGTGGCCCTACTTCTCCTCTTGCCATTGACAAAAATGACCGTGTCACCCTTCTTTAAATTAGGTAATACTTTACTGTTTTGATCATAAATAAACTTAGATCTAATTTGTTTATCGAGCATAGTTTTATATTTTACTGGGTCTACAGGTTGAGGCTTTAAAAGTGTAGGATGGACTGGTAATTGGCATCGCAGTCTACGACCCATAAGTAACTGAGCAGGAGAGCTCAAACCGTCCCTCGGGGTATTGCGAAAATTAAGAAGAGCTAAGTTAAAATCTCCTTTCCCTCTAATTGATTTCATTAATAATGATTTAATTGTCTGCACAGCTCTCTCGCTTTTCCCATTTGCTTGAGCATAGTTTGGTGATGACGTCACGTGGTCAAACCCCCATTGCTCTGCGAAGCTCTTGAACTCGCGACTACTGTATTGTGTTCCATTGTCACTTATCAGAATATTTGGGACCCCGTGGCGAGAGAACACCTCTTTAATGCTTTCAATTACCATGTTAGAGGATTTTTTTTTTTTTTTTTTTTTTTTTTCTCTTATGTTGTTTACTGTGTCATAGCGATCTGTTTGTTAACAATGAGCTATTCCTTTGGCTGATCTTGATCAGGAATGTCTGTCATCTACTGGATAGTGCCCAACGGCACTTTCTCCATTTATTGGTCAACTCTAAATCTAGTTTCCAGGTCATGAACAGCGTGTCGTCTCAATCTGGTGAATTTTACACTCCCTGTGCCTGCAAGCTGTGCTGCCAATTCGTTGACATGTACTGATAATCTTTTTTGATATTTCATACTGTGTGTAGCAATCTCTTCCTTGATGGTGTTGATGTTCAGGTCCATATGTATATATTTATTGCTTATGAAATATGGTATATTAAATATGGTTCTCAATATTTTGTTTTGAAACCTCTGAAGGATTTCTATGTTGCTGTTGCTGGCAGTGCCCCAGAGTTGAATCCCATATGTCCATATTGGTTTCAAGATTATTTTATAGATGGCCATTTTGCTTGCAGGGGAAAGCTGTGATTTTGGACCGAGCAACCAGTACATGTTCCTCAGTTTCGCATCCAATTGTTTACGCTTGGACCAAATATGTTTTCGCCATGTCAATCGGCGATCTAGATGTATGCCAAGATATTTAGCATCTTCAGCTAGGGGTATATCTTCACCATAAAGAGTGACTGGTGGACAAGTTAGTCTTCTGAGAGTGAATGTTACGTGTTTTGATTTGCTTTGGTTCACCTTGATTCGCCATTTGTTAAACCACTTTTCTATCTCACTTAAATGCGCTTGTAAGTTGGTTGAAGCTATATCAGGATCCACATCAGCAGCCAAGATTGCCGTATCATCTGCGTATGTTGCAGTTGTTATGTTACCAGTTGTTGGTATGTCCGCAGTAAAGATAAGGTACAATACCGGTCCAAGTATACTACCTTGCGGGACTCCTGACATAATTTGATGCATTCGTGACCTTTCACTGTTATATTTAACTTCATAGCATCTCTTGTCCAGGTATGACCTAATAATTGTAAAGAAAGCATGTGGTAACATTTTTTTTACTTTAAACATAAGGCCATCGTGCCAGACTTTATCAAAAGCCTGTCCAATGTCAAGAAACACGGCTGAGCAATATTGCTTGCATTCAAATGTGCGGCCAATGACATCCACAAGGCGATGCACTTGTTCTATAGTTCCGTGATTTGCTCTGAACCCGAACTGGTGCGTAGGAAGTGCATCTCCAAGGTATTTTTGCATCCTATTGAGCAGTATTTTCTCTAATAGTTTGCCTGTAACAGACAAAAGGCTAATTGGTCTATAAGAGCTCACTTCCTGTGGGGCTTTAGCGGGTTTAAGTAACATTTTTACTTGTGCGATCTTCCACTGACTGGGGAAGAAATCAAGTCTAAGACATGCATTGAAAATTGCGACAAGTAGCAATATCCCTTTTATAGGAAGGTTTTTTAATAGTACCGCATCAATTTGGTCATTTCCAGGCGATTTTTAAAGGAAATAGAGTTTAATTTGCAGACTTCAATATAATTGGAATAATAGTCTACGATTATCAAAAAATATTTCTTTTTATATTCAAAGATATCTGAGCCCACTTTGTTCCACGGTAATCTAGGAATTTCAATAGGTATCATTGGTTCCTTAGCAGGGACGTTTGAAAACTCCTGACAGGTTTTACATCGCTTCACATGAAGTTCTATGTCACGAGACATATGAGGCCAAAACATCACTTGTCTTGCTCGACGCTTGCACCGATCTATGCCCAGGTGGCCCTCATGAATAATACTTAACATTTGAGAACGCAAGCTTTTTGGTATAACAACTAAATCATTCCTAAATATAACATTATCTACAACAAATAACTCATCTTTAAAAGACCAGTAATCTCTACTCTCATTGCTTACATCATACTTATTAGTAGGCCAACCTGAGTTTATATAATCTAAAAGCGCGCTTAACTCTAAATCTCTTTTTGTTTCTTTTTTTATTAAAGTTAATTTGTTATTTGACATAGGCACATTATTGACCACCATTTGTACCTGATGAAGAACACTAGCGCTTACTTCTTCACTATACAAATCGGGAAGCGGCGCACGACTCAACATGTCTGGGATTTTTAGGTACTTGCCTGGGACATAATTCACTATTAAGTCATATCCCTGTATTCTCAACATCATGCGCTGTAGCCGTGCTGGAACTGACATGAGAGGCTTTTTAAAAATACTCTCTAAGGGTTTATGGTCAGAATCTACAACGACACCCCTCTGGCCGTAAATGTACTGGTGAAACCGTTCACACCCAAAGACTATGGCCGGAAGCTCCTTTTCGATTTGAGCGTACCTTTTCTGCGCATCGGTGAGAGTGCGCGACGCGAATTCTACGGGGCGGCCGTCCTGCAGCAATACAGCGCCCACCGCGAACGCAGAAGCATCCACCGCGAGGCGCACGGGCCGCGCCGGATTGTACAGGGCCAGTACCCCCGCCCCCGTTACACATTCTTTTAGCCTACCAAACGCCGCGCGCTCGCTTTCCTCCCAACGCCACTCGTTATCTTTCTTTAGCAATCTCGTTAAAGGAATAGCTATTTCCGAATAATTTGGAATAAATTTGGATAAATAATTTACAGCCCCTAAGAACCTCTCCAGGTCTTTTCTGTCAGACGGAATGGCCATCTCGTTTATCGCTTTTATTTTCTCAGAATCCGGTCTCATTCCATTCTTATCAAACACATGCCCTAAATACGTCACTTCCTCAACACAAAATTTGCATTTTTCTTTATTGAATTTTAAGTTGATTTCCCTTGATCTTTCAAGTAAACACTTCAATCTCTGATCATGAATTTCCTTCGAAGAACCCCATACTATTATGTCGTCGATATAATTCTCTACTCCTTCCAGGTCTTCCAGAAGTTGACGCACTTTGCCGTGAAAGACCTCAGAAGCACAATTTACCCCAAAGGGAAGTCTTAAAAATTGATACCTGCCAAATGGAGTAGCGAATGTGCACAAATCCGCACTCTCCTCATCCAGCTGTATAGTCCAAAAACCCGCGTTGGCATCCAGCACCGAGAAGTAGCGAGCGCCGTGCAGGCGGGCCGCTAGCTCCGCCACAGTGGGCAATTGAAAGTGAGCGCGCTGTACGGCGTGGTTTAGCTCCCGTGGGTCTAAACACACACGAATGCCCGTGTTCTTTTTTGCTACTAATACCAATGGATGTACCCACCTAGTAGGATGACTGACCTTCTTGATAACCCCATTCTGTTCCATGGCGTTCAATTCACTCTTTAACCGATCGCGTAAACCGTGTGGAACTTTTCTCGGGGCACAAATTACAGGTGGAACCGATTTATCGATTACTATATGATATTTCCCCGGTAGACACCCTAAGCCTTTAAATAAATCATTGAAGTCAGACACCTGAACAGATCTAAGACGTTTGACGAGCCCCATAGTTTCACACGATTCGCGCCCCAATACACTGCTGCAGCGCATGTCGGCTATGACAAATTTTAAATCATACATTTTATCTTTATAAACCCACGGTAAAACACAGACTCCCTTAGTGGGTATCACGTTATGAGTGTAGGACAATAAAGGAATGTTTTTCTTTATTATCATATTCTCGCTGAACCCTAATTCTAAAAATCTCTTAAAAGCTAACACGTTACAATCGGCTCCCGTATCTAGTTTAAATTTTTCTTGTCCACTATTACACAATAACACTTGAAACCAGTTCTCCGAATTATTCACCTTAGAATCGATTATGGATACGTAGAACGCACCTCCCGTGTCCGTATCACTACCATATTCCTCGTTATCATCACATTCGACCTCATACACACGCCGGACTCTGTCCCGAGCCCCCCCTTTAAAAGATTGAATAGACTTACACACGCGCGCGAAGTGTCCTTTATTACCGCATACAAAACAGCTGACCAGCTGCGCCGGGCACCGCTCGCGCTCCTCGCACTGCGCGCGCCCGCAGCCGCCGCAGGGCAGCGCGGCGCCTCCGGCTCCCTCCCGGTAGGCGCCCCGGGCGCCCGCGCTGCCTCGCGCGGCCGCGATGTAATCTCGTGCGCCGCCGCGGTTCGGCCGCGCGCGCCCGTTCACTCTCCCGCGGCGTCTCACTCCCACACTGTCGACACTCGGTACACCCTCACTAGTACTAGCACCGTGACTACCTATTTGTCATCCGCTTTCCTGGGAAACTTCCTCGGCTTGACAAATTTTTATCGCCTTATCGAGTGTTAGTTTCTCAGTCCGTAGCAGTCGGTCCCTGACCGTGGACTGTCGGACCCCACAGACGATTCGATCCCTGATCAAACTATCTTCCAAGGAAGCAAACTCGCAATTCTTGCTGAAAAGACGCAAAGCAATCACGTACTGCTGAATAGATTCCCCTTCCTCCTGATTACGGGTGAAAAACTTGTATCTAGTCAGTGTTATATTTGTTTCCGTTCCAAAATACTCACCAAATTTTTTTAACAACACGTTGACGTCATCGCGCTCCTTGTCACTCGCAAACGTAAAAGTTTGATAAATGTCGAAACCATCTGATCCTATCAGGTTAACCAACAAACTAGCCTGAACACTAGCTGCTTCCTTGTCTACACCTGACGCCTTTACGAATAACTCGAATTGTTGTCTCCATTTTTTCCACGCCTCGGCACGGCCGGCGGGCCCACCGGCGCCGTCCATATTTAAATCCGCAGGCGGTCGGGCGTGCTCCATTGCAATCACCGATTTATACGTATATTACACACGAAAACTCGATCACAACACTAACTGATCACTTTTCTAGCTTGTATCTACTTTTTTCACTACTTTATCGATGTATCTATGCCAAATAATGGTTCACCGCTGTCACCATGTTGTGATTACAATGAAACGACCGAGTACCGAACAACAACTGATTTTTTTATGAGAACTTATACCTACCCTCATTCCGATATATGTATAGATATCACAACAATTATAAACGAGCTGATGCCCGCGGCTCCGCGAGCGTAGAGGTCAGTTACCGTTTTTTGATCATATCTCCGGTTCTACTAGCTAATTGTAAACGAACATACTGCAGATTTTAAGTTTGACCAAGACCTTTCTAATAAAAAAACTGCAGCAAAATCTGCCCAGTAGTATTGTTGTTTGTCTGTCTGTCTTGTCTGTTTGCTTGTTGACAATGGACGCCATTGTCAACAAGCAAACAGACAAGACTTCAAAAAAAAATTGTCTTCAGAATCGTTCATTTAACATAGCCTAGAATAAAATATAGGCTACTTTTATCACCAGCATAACCGTAGGGGGCGCAAGCATCGGCATCGAGCCCACGATGAAGTACCTTGGACTCGTACTCGATAGCCGATGGGACTTCGGACCACATCTCCGAAGTCTGGTCCCGAAACTGAGGGGGGCTGCGGCCGCACTATCGCGGCTGATGCCAACGTTAAGGGACCCAACGCCCCCACTAGGAGACTGTACCTGGGGATCGTGCGAAGCATGGCCCTGTACGGGGCCCCCGTATGGGTTGAGACGCAACGTGGCTGTTCTAAACAGCCCGTTAAAAGCGATGGCCGTCAGAGTCATCAGGGGGTATCGCACGATCTCCGTCGAGGTGGCATGTCTCCTAGCCGGGACCCCTCCATGGGACCTGGAAGCGAGGGTCCTTGCGTTGCTGTACCGGTGGCACAAGGAGGCGCTGGAGCGTGGCCATAGGCCGGAGCGCCGAGAGATCAGGTCTCAGCGGTCCCAGCTCTGCCGGGAACTCATGGAGACATGGAGGGTGCGACTTGAGCACCTAAGTTGGGGGGGGGGGGAATCCACCAATGCGGCGGTGAGACCGATCATTAGGGATTGATTGGAGAGGGACCACGGGGACCTCTCCTACCGGATGTGCCATAGTTACCGGACACGGGTGTTTCGGTAAGTATCTGTGGCGCATCCACCGGGAGACAACGCCGCAGTGCCAGCACTGCGAGGAAGGAGTGCCCTGCGTGGGCGAGTCAACGCCGGGATCTCGTTGCGGTCCTGGGCGTGGACGTTCTTTCGCTGGAGACCATGTTGAGGTCCGTGGTCTCCGACGGAAGCAAGTGGCACGCCGCCGCCTCTTTCTGCGAGCAGGTAATGCGCGCGAAAGAGACGGTGGAGAGGGAGCAGGAGAGAACCCTGCCCCTCGAGTTTCACAGTCTGCGGCGTCCCCGCCGCAGACTCATTTACGCCCGGGACTACCGACCTCCATGATCGGGGCCCGAGAACAGCAGTTGGCCGACTCGCCGTCCTTACAGATTTATTATTGCAATACAGGGGACTACTTCCACTGTGGGACTGTCCCGCAGAATAAGGAACAGTTGGTCATCTTACAATTATGACACAATTTTTTCAATCAGTGTTGCTTTATTATTACTAGGAATTCAGTGCAGGGTGCGACTGAAATAAATTGAGCTGAGCGAGCAGGACTCTTACTTGAAAATAAGACATCTTACCACGGTCGCGCGCTTAGCTAAGGCCGCGCGCTCGTGAAACTGCTTTTCGGTGATTATTCCTCAATGGTACATCGGACATGAACAATCTCGCTTCAAAACACTCCTCAGTGTCCACACTATTACCGTGGTAAATTTGGTCAAGATCGCGCGAGTGGTTACGGAGCAGTTCAGCCACCAACAAACGGTTATGCCGGGTATAAGAGCGGGCACCAAATGAAAGGCTATTTATTAATGTGTTAATTTTTTTAATGACTTCTATCAATCTGTTAATAATAATTTATATGTACGGTGTTAAGTGAATTTTCATAAATCTTAACTAGAATCAAAAGGAAGAACTCTGTTGTTCCGTAACTTTAACTTAGTCACTTCTGAATTGGAATATTTTTTACTTACCATGCTATTTTAGGCGGTGTGCGAGAGGGATTGCGAATATAACAGGGGTCTATGAACTCGTCTTCAAACTAATCTAGTTTAATACCCATCTTCAGTGTAAGATAAATGTAAACTTCATGGTACTACCTTTTATTTATTTATTTTGTTCATCTATTCTTTCAACTTCATTAAATTTCTTCGTTCAACAAGACCATAATTATGTCCATGTATATCAATAAGGGTTATTTTTAAAGTGTCATAAAATTCATCGCCCGCTAAATATAGAGTGTGATGTATCATCTAACAGATTTCTATAGTTACATATTATCAATAATATGATGTACTCTATTAGTACCATTAAGTATATTTTGTTTCCCGATGTATCTTCTTTAATCATATTTTCTCTACCTTTGTGTTTTTCATTCATTACGTAAATTGAAAAACCAATCTTATTTTCACAAGATGAGTGTTCCATGTCATCACTGTCACGGTGAAAGATATTTTTTCATTCATTTGTGAAATGGAGTTGTATTAAAATATTTTGCATTATTGTTTTACGCCTGAAGAATTCAGAATGTAATTATTCACTCTGGAAGTTTACCTTCGCATGAATATTTGTGTGAAATTTTCCTGTTAATGCCATCTATACTACAATGTTTTGTATGTGGTATAATTAATTTGAATAAGATAGTTGTCCTCTAGCTTTTTATTTTATGATTTTGTTTCAGACCTTTTTTATTTCCTGTTACATTTATTATATAAAATAAGTGTATATTTCACTCATTGATATATATTAATGCACTTTAATTAACTATAACTATTTCATTTACGTGTTTGTAATGTTATTATTTTCTGTATTAGTGTGTATCAGGAACTTATTATTACATAATAAAAAAATTGGGAGCTCAATTTATTTATGACAATTCTTTATTGTATTATACGAAAATCAGTTTTGAGGAAAAAAAAAGGTAAATTGTAAGCCAAGACCCCAATGGTATGGTAGATAATCCACTATCTATTCGATAGTGACTGTGACCTCTCTCTACCTTATTTTTTTTCTTCGTGCGGAAATCCCCTCGGGAATCCCCTCCCCCCGACCGCCAGCGGCGGAGGTAATGTCGGGCTTAAACCAAACTAACGGCCGTAATGCGGTGCGGTGTGCCGCACCGTATGGCTCGGCCGTAAAAGTGCACGCCGCGCCGTCTCGGATCTTCAGGCGCCGGGGTGTAAGGTGGCCCATAATTCCCTCGCATCTCAACTGACCCAGGGCCTGACAGTGACACCTGTCACTCTTCTGCGGTGACAGTGACACTCATGTGCGACATTGACGCTTATCATAAACGTGCAGAAACAATTTTCTTAAATGCTCATACTTCGTAAGTAACATTCGTGTATCATCTACATATGCTGAACACAAAAATGTATCCCATCGGTGACTCTAAAATAGTGTAACTTTTGTGATTTCTTCTTTTCGTGTAAACCTTTTTATTTTGTGCCTCTGAGTCCCCTGTGTACTCTCCGGACTATTCCCCCCCCCCTCACCCGCGCCATGAGCCAACAGGAGGAACTGTATCGGTGACTTCTGGAGGAACAAATGGCTGAAAAGGAGACGGAACTGCTCGCCATGGAGAGTGCCGTGCACGAATCGGGCTTCCGCCCAAGCCAGTCCCTCCAACGGACCACCCCAGGTCTCTTTAGTACCCCCATCGAATCACCTCAGCCCCCCCGGAACAGCTCCCACCGTCGGCAGCGGGAAAGCGCCCGCTAACGTCTCCGCAGGAGGAGCAGGAGGCCATCAGGAGAAGGATCCAAACGGCCCGGAAGGCATCGGGGGAATCCTGACTGGGGCCCCACCAACAGCGATCTGCTCTGCGGGTCCCTCAGAGGACTCATCAGGCATATGGTGCTGTCAAAGGAATTACTGCGGTGGCAAACGCCACCAACAAGCTGAACCTGACCGACAAGGGCCTGATCGCAACCTTCAACCAGAAGATCCTGCCAGTGGTGGCAGCTCTAAATATAAAACTGGCGGAGTCACAGCAAAAAGTTGCTGATATGAAACTGGTAGTTGCAAGCGCCGAACTGAAAGCGGCAATGGCTGCTGGCGGAGTAGCTGGCTCCTCCCACCAGATGGCATCCGCACATAGCGAGTTCCCGGACACCTACGCCAACAGGCTAAAACTACCAAAAGGCAAGCCTCCCATGGAGCTCGCCCAGAAGGGCCCCAGCATGCTGTTCTACCCCGCCAACGATCAGATCAAATCCTTGGATGAAACGAAAAAGGAGCTGGTTGGCGCTATTGCCCCGGGGCAAGCCGGCATAAGAATCCAAAGAGTCAGACGTGTGGGTAATGCGGGGGTCGTGGTCCAGACAGCATCGGTTGAGGCGGCCCAAAGGTTGAAGGCAGCGGCACCCCAGCATTTCACCCCAAGGGATGAAATGCTGCGGGACTGGGAGCGAAAAATCCACGGACCAGTTCACTACAGTGAACTGGTGAACAGCGAAGAGGGTTTTAGGCGGCTCAAGGTCTTCGCACATCACTGGCAGCACCGAAGAGCTACCCAATAAGATTAATCCCAGGAAGAGCCCAGGCGAAAGGTCGCCGTATTTGTGTTCGGGACGCCCCAAAAAGGGGAGAGGTTGCAAGTGGAACAGGGACGCGTCAAGAAATTTGTAGGGAGCCTCAAGAAGCGCAGCCGGGAAAGAGCAAACGCAAGTACCGGCTGTGTCTCCCGTAATTCGGTCCGTTATGCCGCAAGGCGGGAAGGACCATGGGAAGGTTGGAGGGTATGACCCAGGGCCATCTCCGGTTTTGAGATGGCCCCTTCGGGTTGGGGAACCACGGTCTCCCCATCTTGTCCCGGAAGGGGGAGTGGTGGTTGTCACCCCGCAGCCCAGGCCTACTTCTGCTGGGGTGACAGGTGGCCTCACCTGCTACTCCCAGGCCTGCGCTCATGGAGGATGGAGGTTGTTGAGCAACCTCGGGCATCTGAGTCGCCTGCGACGCGCGACGAGCATGATGCGGGCTCGGCGGGCCGGGAGAGTTCTAAATCTCTTCTGGGCGCGCTCTGGCGACGCCTCATTCTTGAGCATTACTTGCTCGAGAAGAAGGCGGCGGCAGCACTGTGAGCACTGGGCTTCAGGGATTTTTCTAGAAATTATTGCGTTACTAGTGGACGTTTGAAAAAGTTAATATTTTTTATACTACAAATGAATAATGATCATGTCACTCGGACATTGCCACCTACGAGAAGGATTATATTTGATGACATGGGAAAATTATTTTTATTATATTATATATTATTATTTTATAACTGTTTTCAAGAAATATAGTCTAGTTTGATCACAAAACCTTCGCAATCACCCTTTAAAGCTCTACATTTTGATCCTACACTATAAGTTTGAGTGAAAATATTATTAACAACACATTCTAGCGTCAAAAATCCGCCATTGAGTTTTTCTTTATTTTGACATAGCTAGTAGCACTCTCACAATGAATGTGAATCTAACAACACCTCTCAAGCTAAACTCCATAGAACCGTTCAGACTGCAAAGCGTGCCAAACAATTATACACATACATACTCTCGAAAAACAGAACCCTCCTAGCGCAGTTGGGTAAAAAGGAATAGCAGTTAAACACACAGTAGGGTTAAATTAAGCTTTTATTAATCTTCACATTGTACAGTCGCCCTCAGAAGACTAACACTTGAAGACTAACAAATTTAAAAACGAGCATTACATCGGCATAAATCAATAAATAAGTTATAATTATAATTATTTTATGTTGTAATTAATTAAGTATATAATTATTTTTGTTATCTTTAAAGCATGTATTTTACATTTTTCAATGTTATGTTTTTCATATACAGTTTTAGAGTTAGTAGGGTCGGTGCCTTGTTAAGCTAATAACGAGGGCGACGGTACGACCATGTACATTAATATTTTTAATTTGAAATGGCCTGAGGACTAACGAAAATATTAGGGCTGACAATCACATTGTTGAGAAGAAAATGTAAGTTTGTAATTTACACCCTTATTAACCGTTGATATTAACATAACATTAACTCAACCAATTCAATATATATTTTGGCTTACAATACAATTTACAATTTTTCCAGTTTTTTGTAACCTGAAAAAACCAGAACAATTGAAATAATATAATATGTAATAGTATACCAATTGAGTATTGAGCTAGCTCATGCTACGTAAATGCAATAACTAATAATAAAAATAATATTATGTAAATAACTTAAGTATTAGAGTTAACGGGATATTTACCATGTGGTTCTAAGAATGTCCGATATTTCGGCACTGTTGCAAGCGCCATGATCACGGAGGAACTGAAGAGGCGGTTAACGGTGAACGAGTTTAAGAGTAAATATATCGATCTACCCTCTTTCGTGCTCGTCTCTGACGCGCAACACCACTACCACTGGTCTCACTACACACTCGAACTCGATCACGATCGCGACACACGACGCTTACCGTATCTACTCGCGAATTGGTTTTGGCTTGTTCCCGGTTATTTTTGCACAGACGGACCACTGGATGCCAGACGTTCGGCAATTGAAACCCATCCTCACGATTGAAATTTCTGTGCTTTTTGATTTCTATCGCTTCCCTAACCAATCTTGGTATGTAGTGGCGTTCTGTCGAGAGCATCTGAGGGTTATGTAACTCGATCCAGTGGTCGGTACCGGACTCCAATAGGTGTTCAGCGATTGCAGATTTTTGCGGTTCATTGTTTTTGACTGCCCTGATGTGTTCTTTGATTCGGCACGTGACCGTTCTTTTGGTTTGTCCTATATAAGAACTGCCGCAGCTACAGTCAATCTTGTACACTCCCGGCCTGTCCAGTGGAAAACTATCCTTGGGTGTGCGTAGATATTGTGACAGCTTTTTAAAAGGAGTGAAGATAGTTTTGACGGAAACCTTCTTCAGGATGTTAGCGACCTTATCTGTCACTCCTTTGATGTAGGGTAAAAAAGCTGGATGTCTTTCCACCTTATAGTCAGGGAGCTTGTTCGAGCGTCTGGGTGGTCTGATCCGTCCATTGTACCCATTCTTCTTTAGAACGCCGCTTATGTGGTTCAACTCCTTGTCTATATGTTCCTGGTCACATAGGTTATATGCGCGGTCAGTAAGCGACGTCACCACCGAGTTCAATTGGCGCGGATGATGATGTGAGTCGGCATGTAGATAGCGGTCAGTGTGAGTGGGTTTCCTGTACACAGAGTGGCTACATGAACCGTCTTTTCGAACACTGATCTTCACATCCAGGAAAGCGAGGGTTCTTTCTTTTTCCATCTCATACGTAAAACTCATTTTGCTATGGATATTGTTGAATTGAGCCACGTAGTGTTGTACAACATTTTCACTCCCTTCCAGTATACAGAAAATATCATCGACATACCGTTTCCAGATTTTGATGCTAGGGGCGGTAGTAATGGCTAAGGCTTCAAAATGCTCCATCCATATGTTTGCTACAATTGGAGCTACCGGACTGCCCATTGCTACTCCATCTATCTGTAGGTAGTACTCGTTCCTGTACACGAAGTAATTTGTGGTCAAACAATGTTGCACAAGGTCGGCATATTCCATAGCAATCCCGTTTTCCGTAATTTTGCGTTTTATGACCTCCATACAGTCAGTAACAGGAACATTTGTGAAGAGTGATTCGACGTCAAAACTGACCATCACTTCTTGTTCTTGCACGGTTGTTTGACGCAAAATTTGTACGAAATGTTTTGAGTCCTTCACATAAGATGTCGTTCTCCCTACTAAAGGCTGTAAGATGCCAGCCACATGTTTGGCAAGTTCATAAGTTGGTGAGTCTATTTGACTCACGATGGGCCTTAAAGGTATGTTTGGCTTGTGAACTTTTGGCAGACCATATAGTTTGGGTGGTTGAAGGTTTCTAGGCCGTAACAGGTATATCGTTGCCTCTTCGCCGATCGCCTGTTTGTGTTCCTTAATTAGTTGAACAGTGTTACGGTTCGTCCTAGCGGTTGGATTGTAGTTGACTTTTTTGTACGTATTTTCGTCACTTAATAAGTGCCGAATTTTTTCATCGTATTCAGTGACGTTCATAACTACCGTGGCGTCACCTTTAAGGCCCATCGTGAGTCAAATAGACTCACCAACTTATGAACTTGCCAAACATGTGGCTGGCATCTTACAGCCTTTAGTAGGGAGAACGACATCTTATGTGAAGGACTCAAAACATTTCGTACAAATTTTGCGTCAAACAACCGTGCAAGAACAAGAAGTGATGGTCAGTTTTGACGTCGAATCACTCTTCACAAATGTTCCTGTTACTGACTGTATGGAGGTCATAAAACGCAAAATTACGGAAAACGGGATTGCTATGGAATATGCCGACCTTGTGCAACATTGTTTGACCACAAATTACTTCGTGTACAGGAACGAGTACTACCTACAGATAGATGGAGTAGCAATGGGCAGTCCGGTAGCTCCAATTGTAGCAAACATATGGATGGAGCATTTTGAAGCCTTAGCCATTACTACCGCCCCTAGCATCAAAATCTGGAAACGGTATGTCGATGATATTTTCTGTATACTGGAAGGGAGTGAAAATGTTGTACAACACTACGTGGCTCAATTCAACAATATCCATAGCAAAATGAGTTTTACGTATGAGATGGAAAAAGAAAGAACCCTCGCTTTCCTGGATGTGAAGATCAGTGTTCGAAAAGACGGTTCATGTAGCCACTCTGTGTACAGGAAACCCACTCACACTGACCGCTATCTACATGCCGACTCACATCATCATCCGCGCTAATTGAACTCGGTGGTGACGTCGCTTACTGACCGCGCATATAACCTATGTGACCAGGATCATATAGACAAGGAGTTGAACCACATAAGCGGCGTTCTAAAGAAGAATGGGTACAATGGACGGATCAGACCACCCAGACGCTCGAACAAGCTCCCTGACTATAAGGTGGAAAGACATCCAGCTTTTTTACCCTACATCAAAGGAGTGACAGATAAGGTCGCTAACATCCTGAAGAAGGTTTCCGTCAAAACTATCTTCACTCCTTTTAAAAAGCTGTCACAATATCTACGCACACCCAAGGATAGTTTTCCACTGGACAGGCCGGGAGTGTACAAGATTGACTGTAGCTGCGGCAGTTCTTATATAGGACAAACCAAAAGAACGGTCACGTGCCGAATCAAAGAACACATCAGGGCAGTCAAAAACAATGAACCGCAAAAATCTGCAATCGCTGAACACCTATTGGAGTCCGGTACCGACCACTGGATCGAGTTACATAACCCTCAGATGCTCTCGACAGAACGCCACTACATACCAAGATTGGTTAGGGAAGCGATAGAAATCAAAAAGCACAGAAATTTCAATCGTGAGGATGGGTTTCAATTGCCGAACGTCTGGCATCCAGTGGTCCGTCTGTGCAAAAATAACCGGGAACAAGCCAAAACCAATTCGCGAGTAGATACGGTAAGCGTCGTGTGTCGCGATCGTGATCGAGTTCGAGTGTGTAGTGAGACCAGTGGCAGTGGTGTTGCGCGTCAGAGACGAGCACGAAAGAGGGTAGATCGATATATTTACTCTTAAACTCGTTCACCGTTAACCGCCTCTTCAGTTCCTCCGTGATCATGGCGCTTGCAACAGTGCCGAAATATCGGACATTCTTAGAACCACATGGTAAATATCCCGTTAACTCTAATACTTATGTAAGTAAATAACTCACAATTAAGAATCACAAAATGGCTCCGTTACAAAAGCAGGTTCATATGAACAATCAAATGAAAGTTTCTAAAGTACAATCAGAATGTAAAAACTTGTGTGTATTATGCAGCAACTTAAATAATAATACAAATAAGACGAACATAACATTTTGCATATTGTTACAACGATCGTCGAAATCTCGAAAACTACTGATCGATTCTTCTGGAAATTAAAACGCATTGTTAGTGTCGAAGTACTCTACCGAACAGTGTAGAAAAATCAAGAAAAACCTACACAAAATCACAACTGCTTCGGATACCTCTACCTACTTTACCTACAAATCTTCCTGAAAATCAAGAAGCTACTCGGCAGGACCTCGAACGTCCGCCCTTACGGGAAGGGCATCCGCTTCCAGCCGAAGGAGGACCACGAGTACCGAGTAGTCCAGAGATATCTCTGCGAACTGGAGAAAACCGAGAACGTCTCGTGGTTCTCCTACTCACAGCCGGCGGACCGAAGGTGGCCATTAAGGGCCTCCCAAGCGACGTGACCCCCCAAGAAGTGGAGGATGAGCTGCGCAAGCTCGGGTTCGAGCCGGAGTACGTGCGGAACATCCGCGCTCGTGCGAGCGCCCGGGGTGCATTCTCCACGTCATGCTCAAGCGTACCAGAGATACTGCGCCGGGAATATACAGCGTCAAGATTGAAGCCTGGCGAGGCAAATGGTAGCCAGCGCAGTGCCATCGCTGCCAGAGTTTCTGGCACGGTAGCCAGCTGTGTCACCGAACTCTGGCGTGCGTCCGCTGTGACGAAGAGCATCGTGCCGCCGATTGTCCTCGCCCAAGAGAGGAAGCCGTGTGCAGACTGCGGGAGACCGCACCCCGCCAACAACATCCGCTGCCCGGTATTCCGGAGAGAGGCCCGGAATAAGTGGGCGGGGACTGTAGCCCTGTCCGGGAACACGCGTCGGCACCAACAAGTCGCAGCCGAAGGAGAACCAGGGAGCGTCACTGATGGCTGCAGCAAACGCTCCCGTAGAACGGAACACCTCGGCACCAGTCAAGAAGCGAAGGAGACGCCACAAGAGGAAGGCCCGGCGAAACTCGAGGTGGCCCCAACACCACTCGATCAACCGACCGCCGCCATTGCCGCCACCGAGGCTCGCCCTAACCCGCCCCAAGCGGAAAGGGTAAAGGCTAGCAGGAGGAAAGCAGCTGCCCCAACCCTGACGCCAAACCCAGACGCAGCAGCCAGCACGTCTCAAGGTGACGACATCATCGACACCGCAATCGATGTGCTCCAAGAAGTGCTTGTAGCACTTCGAGCCGGCGAGGATAAAAATGCCATCGCCCGCTCGGTCCTGATGGGGATCAGCCGTTTCCACAGCACCGGTGAACACCAGAGGCCGGCATTACAAGCACCTCCAAGCACCAAGCACCGCCGCTGCACGCAGCCCTTCAACGCAACACCCGCACGCACTAGGTATAGTGCGAGCGCTGTGTGCCGCGGACGGCGGCCGTAGCGGTGCCCTAATCACCGCATCATCACGCCGAGTCAACAGGGGACCGGCAGATCGCACAAGCCGACCCTTGGAAGCGTGTCGGTCGGAGCTGGGCCATTCCCGAGTAATCGGGAATCTCACCCGCCTCGTGCAGACCGCCTGAGGGTCGTGAAGAACGATTCCGGCCCCCCATTGCCGCTCCAACCAATAAAAAATTGAAAGGGCCATGCAGCCCGCCCCAACGACCGGCCCGCGAGTTCGCGGGCTGAGATGGAAATTTCTCGCGAAGAGGGAAACAAACCTATAACGCGATTCCCCCTTGGCCCTGGCGGGCCGCGGAGAAGACTTACAGAATGACGCAGTCAGTTTATTTTCGAAAGCGAAAGCGAACTCATCTTACCGAAGCGATTCAAGAGGGTTATACCTGCGACTTAAGCAACGACTGTGGACTACTGTCTGTGTGTGAACTGCTGAGCGACTTGAACTGTTGAAGAGTACTGTGTGTGCTAGTTATTTAGTTGTCTAGTTTGTGGTGAGCGAATAAACCTCTTTGTTGTATAAACGGCATTTAATTTGTACCCCGTGCACGTAACAATATTTTATAACAGATTAATAAAATCATCATCAAATTAAATGTACGGGCAATTTGTCGTCATACACTGCGAACTGAACTTATGCAAAAATAATTATAACTTTGAAGTAAACAAAAATGATGATTCGTGCATTTACATGGTTTCGCAATTATGTCGAGCGTAGCTCGTACAATATCTATTTGAATATCTTAATTCTATTGAATATATCTATAACGTTATCGTAAAATTTATAATAATGGTACACACAAATATATTGACATTCTTTTGGACCACAGTAAAAATCGTTTAAAACACACCAATGCAGATTTATTTTACCAAGCCAGTATTATAAGTATGGTGATAATTTCAAAAAAAATATGAACCCACTCCTAACACAAGCAACAGGCATATTGACAGATTTAAGAAAACTACCTATCTTGTTATACTTGTAATAAATGATTATTTAAATTGACTAACATATTTTGTACTAAAACGTTTGTTAGTGTCATGGCGATGCTTGTGACGTCACTTTTGGCGTCGTCCCCGATGGCCGGCGGGTGGGGGGGGGGGGTATCCCAAGGGATTTCCACACGAAAAAAAAAGGTACTACGTTGTTAGAAGTCAGTAACCACGGAGTAAGTTGGTCAGACCTCAGAAGTCACGTCATTCGCTCGATTGGTGTTCAATAAAACATGGCAGAAAGCCGTATTTTGTAGTTTTATTTATACAGATAATCATCAAAAAAGAATCATAAAATAAGTACATAATTATAGTAGGTTAGCTGGAGAGGTTAGGTGGAATACTAGTAATTTCGGTTACTAATTTTCTTAAAAACAAAAAAATATAGTATTTTTTTAATATGCTTCAACATTCCAAAGCTCTACAGAGCCATTTTCTGTAGAGTTTCGAGAAGTTTCGAAACAAATATTAACGCTGCTTTTGAGTGCTATGAGGTCTCTTTTCATAAAATTGTTATTTTAAGAGACGCTAAGTAGTAATGACCCTTTAAAGAATCTTATATGTGTTAATAAGTTAAACGCCCCGGCTGGTGTAAAACAAAAACAATAATAACGTTACAAAGGTATCTTAATAAAAATAAGTTTAAAATCACAAAATATATACACCTAACAACTCTTTGCAATATATTAATATAAATATGATTCTTCTGTAAGTGTGTTTGTCACCTGACTTCTAAACGGCTAAACAGATTTGGTTGAAATTTTGTGTGGATGCCTGGATGGTTTAAAACATAATTGGACCAGGTAGGTTGCATTGCTGTCGATATGTCAACAAATTTGATTAATGTCTTCCTGATTTTCCGGGCAGTTCGATATCTGTCCGGTCCACTAGTAATATATATATATATCTACAAATATGTTAATTATTCAAAGACATATAAATAAATAAATAAGTAATAATAAATATTCTAGGAAATTCTACACAATATATCTAGACCCGAAAATAAGCATAGCTTAACTAGTTTGTGTTATGGGTTCTAGACTGCGGATAAACATACTTAAATACATTATTTTTGTAAATACATACATATTTTGCATAGAAACTCCCAGACCAATGAAAATAGACATTTTCATGCACACAAATATTTGCACTCAGCGGGAATCGAACCCACGACCTTCACTGATGATGATTATTTCATCATTTCTAAAGACATTACAAATCTTAAAACTGATATGAGATAATCTGCATCCCTAATCTATAAAATGGCATATTAAAAATATAAAAGTTAAAAATATTATAATATCGCGTTGAACTTCTTGAACAACTTGCGAAACGAAGTAAAGGTACCATTCCGAGAACGACCACAGACTGCAACCGCAGGTGGCATTACCACCTGTGGTTGCGGACGAACGCAGTGTCGCCAGCGATAGCGACACTTGCATTCTGAGCAAAGCGGCAATGCTGCTGCAATCGCGTCTCTTGTTGTAAAATAAGTTAGTAGTTAATTACCTTTACGCAATATAGAATGTCGGACGTGTGACAGTCCAGTATATGTGAGGATCTGGTGTCTGAAGTAGGTTAATTCCTGCATTACAGATCACCAGGTCCCCATCACAAATAATTAAAGAATACAGCTAGGGTTAACAAGTATTACATAAAACATTACAAGAGATTACTTTATCTTGGTTGAAGGAGTTATCGAGGTAAGTATTTAAATAATAATATTTTTATATTTAAGTACTAGGAGCGCGAGGGTGTATGTGTGTGTGTGTGTGAGTGTATATGAGTGTGTGTGAGTGTGCGGATGTGGGTGTGGTTGCATGTGTGTGTATTACTATTCACCATGTAAATGCAATAAGCTTTCTTTAGTTTCGTAGTCAAGGTTTTGCAGCCATTCCTTGACTTTCAACTTACATCTGTTCTTAGCCAGTGAATAAATAGATAGTACTCTGTTCAGTTTTTTGTAAAGATTGTTACCTTGATAGTAATAAAAGCGAAGTGAAAACTCGAGTTTGTTTTTTTTTTTCACAGACACTACTATCCTTCCTACGTACTTTGCCAGTGTTGTCAGGATCATAATTGATTATTCAATGTTTTTTGACTACAGTGTTTAGAATAAACAACTGACGTACAGTAAGCACATTCGTTTGTTTGTAAAGTTCGGAGGTGGGGTCAAAAAAAGGGAGAAAGTCACTTACTTTTAGGATTACTCTTTGAGCTCTTTCGATTTTGAGATAGTGAGTTTTTGTAGCACCCTCTAAGTGGTAATAAAGTACGATAGCTGTGATTGACATAAGGCCAAGCATACGGAGTTGATCAGTTGCTTATCCGCCACGTGACGTAAATTCTTAAAAATGATTATGGGTTTACGGATCCTAGCAGTCAACATATCAATATGGCAGTGAAAGTTAATTTTCTCATCTATCATAATACCCAAATATTTAATAGTGGACGTTTTTTGGAGCCTGGTACATGAGCAGCAGAAGGTATTACGATTACCACACGAATGGTGTATTAGCTCGTAGTCTGTGTCAACCTTTGGTCTTATTAAGGAAAATTGTATATATTTAGTTTTTCCACATTAAGTTGACACTGACGGTCACACTGTGACAAACGCTGACGCGCGTTATGATTAAGACATTCGGTAACCATGTTAAATCCCTTTTGTGCATTGAGAAACACTTCGTCCCTGGTTTCACCGTTAAACAGCAGGGCTGTATTATCAGCAAACGTTACGATTTTAGCTTTAGGGAGCTCCAGGTGGCAAAGGTCATTAATATAAGCGAGAAACAGTGTTAGGCCTAATATACTCCCTTGTGAAATCCCATAATTTACAGGGACTTCATCACTTGTTATATTATTTATTTTAACACATTGTTTCCGGTTTGTCAAGTAGTTCTCAAAGAGTTTCAACTGGAGACCCCTGATTCCAAGACACTCCAACTTCCTGATCAGAATTTGGACAGAGACTGTGTCAAATGCTTTCGAAAGGTCCAGGAAAACATCAGCAGTTTTCTTTCTATTGTCAATGTTGATACAACATAATTTGCCAATTCATGCACTGCATTTGAAGTGGATTTATTAGACCTGAAGCCAAATTGTGCCTGGAATAATAGATTACCTTTTTCTAAAAAACTTACTAACCTTTTATTACTTATTCTTCCTAAAAATTTTGACAACAACGGTAAGATTGAAGTAGGCCTGTAGTTATTGGCACTGCCTCTGTCACCAGCCTTGTGAATTGGATGTATCCTAGATTTCTTAAAATCCACTGGGAAATCTCCTGTAGCTATTGTAGTGTTCGGACCTCGTTCGATCACTACAATTCATTGACCTGGCCATCATTCATTCTTTCTTTCTTTCTTTCTTATGTGTCAGAGTTTAAAAATAAAGTATTTTGTATTTGAATTTAGCTTAGGGAAGAAAAACAATTGCTTGGAGGACCAAGCGGCTGACAGCGGGCGACTTGGGGCGCCGACCTCGCCCGCCGTCCGAAGAGAAGTCCTAAATATACTGATTGTAGGCTCAGTCCTTGAGCAGAATCCGCGATTCCCTACAGTTCGTTTTAAACATAAACATATTCGCGTAAAACCTCCCTAAACTCGATGTAGGAAGTTTTTAATTAAATAAATGATAATATAAAGTTTAATCCTTGTGTTTTATCTTTTCATCAACACGAGGTATTGTGGCGTCCAACCCCCGGACGCTACACTATACACAGTTATATGTGGAGTTAATAAGTCCTTATTTTTATTTGCATTTATGATATCTGCCGGAATCATGTCCAAGCCAACTGCACTATCACATTTAAGATTAGATATGACTATACCTATTTCTTCGTCATTCGTAGGTAGAGTGACAAATGAATTGGGATTTGGTTTTAATGGCGGATGTTTTGGTTACGAAATTCTATTTGTTATATTTTCAGCCAATGTTTTTCCTATATTGACAAAAAAATTGTTAACTTGATTTCTCCCGGTCATTAATTCGACTGAATTGTTTTAGTTTTAGTTTTCCTTTGTTTTAGTGGTGTAGGTTATGACTTTTATTTCTTTCCATAACTTCTTGGTATCTCCCTTTACCTTCTGGAGCCGTTCTTTTTTGTTATTACTTTTTTATTTATTAATGAACAGCAGAAATTCCTGTACCTTATATTAATTACCCATACATTAATTATAGTGTGGTATTATTGGCATCTTGTATTTTTTATTTTTGGCTATCCCTGTTTCTAATACATTTTAGGACACCTGGTGTTAGCCATGGTTTCAGAATTCTTCTTCGTTTGTATGGTTTAATTTCTTTTGAATTCGAGGTTATTAGTGTGCGAATTGATTTCATAAAATAGCCCAAAGCATCTTCCACACATGAAGTAATAATGTACAAGGGACTGAAATCTGTATTTTTAATATCATTTGAAAACCCCAAATAATCAATACGATTGTAAACCTTAATCGGTTTATATTTAAGAGTAGTGGCTATGTAAAGAACCACAGCATTGTGGTCAGTAACATTGGTCTGGAGTACCAGGCTATGAGCAGGTAACCCCGTTTCTAATAAGACATGATTGAGACATGTTTTGTAATGTATTGACCGGGGAGACTGCCCTGATAAGCTAGCATATCCAGCAACAATGTTAATTATATTTTCTTCATATTCTTCCAAAAAGCTCATTTTTGATCTCATCACTATTGGAATGGATTCAGTAGAAATACATAGAAGCCGATAATGTCGTTGCGGTCGACCACATGTGCGGACGGCAATGCCGCCTGCGATTGCGTTCTGCGGTTGGTCAGGGAATGTCTTAATATATATGATTATTACGGATTAATATTAAGACTTAAATTATATACTATTATATATACGACTATTGGGGTAGATATTACGAGCTTACGGTATGCTGAAATTGATCTAGCCGATATTGGACACTAACATTATCCGCTATTTTACAAAATATTAATGTCAGTGAATATTAATAGTTGAAAGTATGTACGTTTATTAATATTATAAGTAAGTAAATCTAAATGCTTCTGCAGGTGTATAAATTTCGAAAAGAAATTCGTTTTATTTTATTGTGAGTAACAGTCAAAGCGATTGTCAGCCATATTTAACGGATTACCTAACGCGCCTAAATGTATCTATTTTACATTATTCATATACTCCATCTATACAAATGCACATAAATAATTAATCTATCTTTAAAATATATTTCGCTTCAAATATACACATTTTCTTAACTTATCACATCATTTAGCCTAACAAATAAACTTTCTACAATAGTCAGTGTAAAGAGCTGCAGGAAGACTTTCAACGCCAATAACGGAAGACTGAATGTTATCCAGGAAATATAATTCGATTTTCCCCAACCACATTTTCTTATTTCACGGAATAATATAATAATATCAAGTTTAATTGTGCCAAACGTATAATTTCATTCACTCCAAGTTTACTCAAAGGGACTTATCGAATTATTTCGTAAACAAGTCCAATCCCCCATGGCAATTACGCTTAAATATTATCATAACCTCTGCTTTACAGCGTAACACTAATTATATCGAAAATATTCTGCTGAAATATATTAGACAATAATTTAATTTCTCAAAATATGTACGTTCTCATTTTGAAAATCATCTAACAACATGAAATATTTTATTTATGAAATAGAAATAAAAACATAATGTACCTATCATTTTAAGAACCTTACTCCTAAAAATTTTGTTAGTGTGATAACAACAAAACGGAAGTTATATAAAGTGAAGATACAACAAGAATTAGGCAAACAGATGTAATTGTTGACATGCTCCAGGTAACTTCATTCTGAATGTTACAAGTTGACCTTTAATATAATAGGGTAAGACAACATTCAAAGCAGTACATAGCTAGAGAAGATTTTATTTCATGATATTCCTCAGTTTAAACCTGTTTTTTTATTATCTCGATTATTATTTTGATTACATTTACCATAACGACTACTTTACAGATTCAGTTTACAGTCACAAATATTAGTGATAGTAAATTCAAAGTCTATCTTATATTTATAGTGTTTATTTTATATCAGGTTAATTTTTTATCTTTTTCATTGGAGTATTTCAGAAATAGCATCTCTTGCATAATAAAAATAGCAATAGTTTAGTTTTCCTTTGGAACCCTGTAGTAACTAGATCAGATAGGTAGGTACATATAATTGACGTACAAAAAGCTCAGGAAGAAATAGGATACTTTTAAATTAGATAATAAATTTAAATAAATAACGCTGCCCTAAAATCATTGAATACCGAAACGATTTAAATTTTAGAAACATTTATAACTTCAGTGTTTTCAATACACACAGTAAAATTATATTTATTTACAATATCAAATCTGACATAAGTCTGCTTTTTATGTATTATCAAGTAAATTTATAATAAAAAGGTATAATAATATAAAATTGTAAAAATCTAGCAAAAGAAAATTTATAGGACAACCATTTTACCTTGAAAGTGAGACGAGAAAGCCTAAAGGTACATAAATATGTAGGTATAGTATAAATAAAGGTCTCTAAGAAATATTGGAACTACGTGCTATAAGCGCCTTGGTAGGTAACTACTGAGATTTATACCATCTTCGAATATAATTGGAGTGTGAACTCACAGAGAATGAGTCCGCAACCCAAAATCCAGTACGGGTGTGATTGAAGGCAGGTAGACGTCGCGTTCGCGCTGCTGGTATCAGAATGTGGCTTTTTCAGACTTAATTCATTTACCGCCACTGCAATCAATAGAATGTTTAGTTTTCTATCAGCGGTAGAGATAGATAAACGGATCACAATATACAATAATATAATCTTTGGTATACACAAGATGCAAACAGCAGATGACCTAGAGAGGAGTTTATCCAACAGTGGATTGCAATAGGCATTATATATCTTTTGATGTTTCACGGTTTACTTTTTATTCCCATCCATGGTTCATGTAGATCTTTGCTTTCTGGTATTGTCTCTGATGTTGCCTAAGCGCGTATCTGTACATCATGAAGAATTGAAAATAATTGCCCATGTTTTAATTATTAGGTGAACCACGGGTATAAAAAAGGCGTGTTTACAAATACTTTTTAGCCGAATACTTGTACAGTATTGGGCTAAAGAAGCTTTTGTGCAGATAAATTGTGCATACGAGCAACGTATTCTTCTTCAGCACAACACATACACTTTGATGACGCCAAGATGGGAATGCTTTCTGTTAGTACACTAACTGGTTTCCGAAAGCTTCTTTGAGTGAACCCCAGTGGATACGTGCTTTGGTGCACAATTTGTCTGTCCAAAGGGTTCTTTAGCCAAATATTATACAAGTGTGTAAAAGTGATAAAGAAACATGCGTAAACACGCACAAAAAATAATTTCAGCATAGGTACCCAGATGATTTACGTAGGTATTCCAGGGTTACGTGCCCATTATTAGGAAAAATAATGAAACACTTAAGGTTTAGCTGGAGTAATAGAACCAAGTATATTATGAAATTATATATTAGAAAGTAATAATGCTGGAATGCAAACTTCGCTTCAGACTGTACAATTTATTAAGAACGACCATCTATTCAAGAACAAATTGATTGATATTAAAAATAATTATGATCGAATTCTTACCTGCAACAGTTTGCTTTTTAATATCAGCATATTTCTCCCCGGGGCCTACTTCATCAGGAATTGTAGCAGTACAGGTCAGTTGTAACCTGCCGTGAGCAGGGGCCTTTAATTCTGCAATCGATACCCATAATGATATGGGTATAACTGGCGGAGCACGCGGTCTTTCTTGAATCTGTAAGCAGAGTTCAAGGATTATTATATTTTAAGACTATTTTTGTGCCAATAATAAAACTAGTGTAGTCAGCATTACCTCTAAGCGTTGCACTTAAATTAATTATATCAGCTGAAATAGTTAAACTGAATATTCTAAAAATGTCAAGAAGACGAAAAAAATAATTTAATTAGGTTACAGCGAAATTCAGTTAATTTTAACTTTCAATAAATGTATTGGACTAAAATAATAAAACTTCTTGTCTAACTGAAAATTAAAATCAGTACTGAACGAAGAGTGAAAAACGAAAACATGAGATTGTTGATGTAATCAGTAATGGAAAAAGGAAGTACTTATTTTATTCACTTTTATCAAAATAAACTAAATGGAATAGAAATCACAAAGCCAGATCCAGAGATACCAGATCCTACATAACAAAGCCACCAGATCCGTCAATGAAACCCACAAAGTTACAATACGAATGCTTGTTATCATACTCTAAGTTTTACAGTAAAGTACCTATATATTCTTAAATAAGGCAGGTCGCTTCTAAAATCCTTTCTAAAGAAGGTTTCAGAACAATAAAATATTCCTCAACTCACTTAACTAGAAGGAAATTATTAACGTGATCCCCGCTGAGCTGGCAATCTTGGAAATTTTCCCACCAGTACTGTGCATCATGCAAATATTAGAGAAGTTCAAAACTGTAGAACACAGTTGTCATGGGACTAATTTAGAGATTACAAAGAAAAAAATCCGAAAGAGCCTAATTTTTTTACAAGAACTAACTTAAGGCTCAGGGAAAAAAGTTAACCAGGATACCTATAATATGTATCTTTCGGTTCTTTAATTACCTGACAAATATTCAATACTCACCAACTAGCTAATATTCAATTAATTTATACTATTATAAAATTGTAAATTAGTTTTGTCTGTACATTGGAAATCTTAAAAAAATATTAGGTACTTGGGTTATGTTAAGTGTACGATTCTGAACAAAAATTTTTTTTTGAATTTTTGTTCGTTTATCTGTTTGTTCGCGATGCACGCAAAAACTACCAAACGTATTTCAATGCGGTTTGTTGGTCAGCCTTAAAATCCACCGTATGTTTGATTGCAATTGGTTAAGTAGAACCAGAGATATGATACAAAAAACGAAAACCAACCTTCGCGCGGGCGGAGCCCTGGACATATACTATATGAACGCAATCAAATAATAATTTCAAAAAGTGGAAATAACCCGCAATTCTGGGTTTGTTTTAAAAATTCACTATACACTGTAATAGATGGCCCCGCATTGAAAAGATTGGAGTGGAATACATCTCCGGATCGTTTTCATTGGGAATAAACGGCAATGGTTGTCAATCTAAAGGGAAAAAGGAAGGAATGAACATGATATTGAGATACAATACAAGTTGTACTTGAACCCAATCGACTTTGGATTGAGATTTTCTTTTGTTATTTATCGTACAACATTTATTGCGATCTTTCAATTGGTATTGCTTTTCAGTCACAAAACATGAGAAATGAGCTTTAGTATCCGATTTCAAAAAAGATTTTTCCGGCCCTTGGGTTGCCACATCGGGAAGCAGAGAGAATATACAATAATTTTACGGGAATTAACGCGATCATGTATAGGTATAAACATACCTTTGGATTGCTTGACGTTTCGACCAGGTTACACTGGCCGTGATCACAGGCTGACTCAGGCTGATTCAGTGTGTCAGCCTGTGACCTATAACCTAAACATGATCGCGTTAATTCCCGTTAAATTATTGTATATTGTTACAACGATCGTCGATATCTCGAAAACTACTGATCGAATCTTCTGAAAATTAAAACGCATTGTTAGTGTCAAAGTACTCTACCGAAGAGTGTAGAAAAATATAGAAATCCCAACACAAAACCACAAGTACTTCAAATACCTATACCTATTTTACCTACAAAACTTGAATGCAAGGTTATTCATCTCGACCGTCGGCGCGACTGTACCTACTTAGTAAGTAGGTACTTTTCTCGAACGCTCTAGTTAGATACCTAACGTGTAGATGATTCCGGAACATTCTACCCTCCGAATTAAGAGCTATAAACTATTAAGACACATCTTACCGAAGCGAACCAAGAGGGTTATACCTGCGACTTAAGCAACGACTGTGGACTACTGTGAACTGCTGAGTGACTTGAACTGTTGAAGAGTACTATGTGTGATAGTAATTTAGTTGTTTAGTTTGTGGTGAGCGAATAAACCTCTTTGTTGTATAAACGGCATTTAATTTGTACTCCGCGCACGTAACAATATTATAGAACGCGAAAGTTTTCAAAAAAAGGGAGAGAAATAGTTATGATTTCTTTTTGCCAGGCTTTGAGTTTTACCCATAATATAGGTAGTAAAACTTCATTTCAATCATAACTTATGAGGCGGTGGGGGTCTCAGGGAGATCGTTTGAGTGCATACCCGGTTCCCTACCTACACAGGCAGATGTGGCGAGAAACTCATTGCGGTTAAGGCTGATCGTCGTCGATTTTATTAATAACTAGCTGATGGCTGTGGTCCGCCCGCGCGGAGATCGGTTATCGTTTTTGGTCGTCTCCGTTTCCACTTAACCAATTGCAATCAAACATACGATTTTTTCATGTAATCAATTATAAATATTCACACTTCGTTTTACATTAGCATTCAGGCCTTTTATATTATTCACTGTTTAATTTATACGCACTGCGTTTACACTATACAATATGTCCAAATGTGTCTGATCCGTGAAGGTGTATATAGATTTCAATATTAGGTTCTATTTATATAATCCTTTATCGCTATCACTACATATTATAAAAGAAAGTCCTTTGCTGCGTCTGTCTGTTCGCGATAAACTCAAAAACTACAGCACCGATTTTCATGCTGTTTTCGCCAATGGATAGAGTGGTTCTAGAGGAAGGTTTTAGTATATAATTTGTCATTTGTCAGGTTTTTGTATACATTGGCTAAAATGTAATTGTATCTTTTGTTCGTCGGATAAAAATAAGCCGTCTGGGAGCTTTCAACGAAAACGCTGCCCTTTGAAATGTAACAAAATGATGTATGCTGGAATTGTGAATCTTATATAAGTTGTGGTGGTGAAATAGGGTCCCATTGGTAGCGGGAACGGTAACAAAATTCCACGCGGGCGAAGTCGCGGGCAACAGCTAGTGGAAAATAAATTACAAAAGTAATTAAATTTTATATAAGGTTATGTATTTAGGATACATATGTGCTCCTTATCAATCGGATACTAGTTTTGTTACATATTGTATGATTTCAGAGTTATATATTTTTAAAAGGATATGTGGGAACTTTGGTTTATTATACCGAACACTGACAAATCTAGTTTTACGATTATGAGAATAATTTAACACGACCCATAAAAAACCGTCACTTACTAGTGCCATCTATTCTAGTCGAATAGTATATTGTGTTAGTTTTTACCACGTTTCTTTTTATTTTAGAATCGTGTCTATATTTATTCTTTGTCTACAAATTTATAATCAAACTGTCAGTCTGATGTTCCACAGAGAGAACGCTCTACAAAACCAAAGCAAGCTGATCTTAGTTGGACACTCTCTGCTTCTCGACATGCCAACCAAAGCGTCGTTTACCTGTTTATTCTAAAATCGTTTAATAAAATATTTTTTACTGACAGACGAGGTTTTGGCGCAGTGTTTACTTTCGGAAATGAGGGGTCAGACAGCAGTTACGGTAAAAGCGAAGAGAAACCAACCCAGGACTCCGGGCTGCATAGTGCAAGCTTTGGATATACCTGGGATTGGCGCTCGTATGATGATAATGAAAATTAGTTAGGAAATGTTACTACTAAATATGAAAAATATAATTTTCTGTAGAAAGCTCCAACCTTTGCCATTTCATCTGTTTGCGCTTCTTTTAAAGAACACTTATGATGCTTGGTGATATTTACAGGTGGCGTTATCGTAGTTTCACTCACTAACGCCCAATATTTTGCCGTATAGTTGAACTCTGGTGCTATGTAGCGATGCTGATGTTTTCTGTGTCGGTATCCTCCTCCACCTTTTGTACGAGTAGAACTTGATACACGATAGGAAAAGTATCTCACTGACTCTTCATCAACCTAAGTACAATTGAGAATATGTTTAATTTGATGCTTTATGATATTTTCATTGAAGCTCGAAGTTGTGTAAAGTTGTGGATCGCCATATTTTGACATATTACAATGAAAGGCCGAAGAAAATAAATATTATTAGTTCAAAAAGGATTTTGCTAACACATGTCAAAGTATGATACTTCATATTACGCCAAAAGGCCAGTGTTGAATCTAAAACTAACTATAACTCTCATCTCGAAACATAACATAAAACATAACTTCACGCCTGTATCCCCGAAGGGGTAGGCAGAGGTGTATTACACACCCACGATTCGCCAGTTATGTAAACATTATTGAATATTTACCTTTTCATTGTCAATATACCATGTGAGTTTCGGTGCAGGCGCTGCTGGTGCACTAGTACAGTTGGCACGTAATAGACCTCCCACCACTACATCGGGCTTGCCGAATGTTATGATCGGTGGATGTTTCTGCGGATCTGGTAAACAAACATACTTCGTAAAAGTTAAGTATTTCAGATAAACAGACGCAGATTTGTCAATACGTCTTTTTACTTATCGTACAATTTATTTGTATTGATGGTAATAGGAAACAAGAGAAAATTGAAAACTTATCTGAATCATAGTACAATACCATGTACGCAACCCTTAAAATTAGTTGCACCAATAAAGTATTGGAAGTAATAGCTAACTCGCTTGTATCAAAATTAATTATGTACTTATTTAGTATAAACACATAAAATAAGAGGTGCAAGGAGAGAAGTGCATTAACAAAAAAAAACTATTCTAGGTAACAGATGATGATCCCTTGCATAGAAAGAGTTCAAATTGTGTCACTTGTGAAAAAAATCGTCCCAATTATTATATTGATATCGACAGAAATAACACACATATTAAGAGTTCAATAACAAACACATTATCTGCTATAATTGGCGTACCACTCCACCCGAAGGGCTTATACTTCCATCAACATCCATTACGCCTTCAACAAATCTAATAATAGAGTTAACATTTCAGTGTAGACCTTTTATAATAATGACCATCCAAAATGTGAGCTCGGACAAAAGATGAAAAAATAAAAGAGTATATTTTGGGCGAATGAAGTAGATTACTAAGGACGTAATAAAAGCATAATGGAAGCTTAATAAAAATCATAAACAACCAGAGGAAGACCAAAGTCGACCTTTGTAGTTTTCACAATAAATGGATACAATATACAAAAAGGTTCATATATTATTATTTTTTCCTGCTTTTTAGGTGTACCTACTCTATGTAGTATAGATTATACTTTTTTATTAGAAAGAAAGAAAACAGTTGTGGAGATTCTAAAAGGCGTTAGAAATATTTAATGACAAAGAGCGCTTCCGATTACTTCAGATTAATTATTGTGAAATAAAACTTCGAATGAACCGCGGCAACAATGCGACAAGTCAGTTACTCGGATACCCTGTTTGTGCAACGTTCCTGCCATTGTTGTTAAGAAAGTATTAAAAGCTAACACATCAAGACACACAAGACTGACACATCTAAATTATTTCATAAATATTCACTTTATTATACATGTCTACTGATTCCAAAGAATGGACTTGCCTTCCAAATCTCCATCAATAAATCCACGCTCATGTGCCTTCAGGATAAGAGCAACGTAAAAACTTTCCATAAACAGACACTTAGGTGTGTAAACTTTCAAGGTGAAAAATTAAACGATGTTGGAGTTTATCAATCATATACCTACATCAACATTCATTTACGGTCCGAATGTAAAAGTTAATTCACCTGTAACAGCGCAAAGTTTCCTATTTGAAAATGTCACAGGTCTGTACCGTAATTGGGTTATATCAGCAGTCGGAACTGCGTAAAGTTCTGACAACCGGTGGAAATTAGGTTATCGATACGTTCGAAAACGTAGTTTTGATGATATTTCCGTTCACTTGATAGTCTTGACTTATAAGTGTTTAGGAAACTGTTTGAATCATTCTTATTTAACATTGAATTATTAAGAAACTTTACTGTTACAGACTGCTTCGGTGACTAGGACATGCAACTATACATATCTTAGTCAGGGTTGGACTCTGGGAGTATACACCGGAAATTGTTCATAGGGTTTTTCTGTAAGTAGCAGTACAAAGTCAAGAAAAAGTGCCCATTTAGTAGCAATTGGCTTATTGTGGGTATTAACATATACAACCTTAACGCTTCGGTAATAGACAGGTACGAGTATATCAATTACTCAAACACGAGGCTGTAAGCATCTTCTAAACTGCTGTCAATCATTATCTACCTGCGTTGATCCCAATTATTTGAGGAACGCGGAACATGTCATTCAGGAGAACAGTTGTATCTGGAGTATCAAACAGTCACTCCCTTCCATGTCATGTCTTTCACAAATTACATTCATCTTTTCTTGGACCGACTTATGTTCTCGATCTAGATCGAGCTAAAGCCCAGGTTCAGCTCTTTTACCTTTTTAATAACGTTATTTTTTTCTCTATATGTCTATACCTCTACCTGCCTGCTTTCAACCTTTAATTTTCAGGTACAAGTGGCAAACTTCCTCTAATTTACTTAATTTCTCATTCCTTATTCTGTCCATTCTCGTCACACCACATATCGACCTTAACATTCGCCTCTCCACTACCTGACGTCGTAAAAACTTTAAAAATCTTATAAAATTTCTTTTACATTTGTAATTAAGGTTCGCAAATATAGCGCGTGTGACTCGACACTATTTAATCCTCCCCGCATCAATTTTGATGCTTCACTGCACGATCAATTTCCCTATCGACCTTGGTAGGTACTTTAAATTGCAGCAGACTGGTTTTGGTGCAACGTCTAGCACTATGGATGTGAAACTGTTGAAACCTCCAAAATCAGAGAACATAATATACTCAGTTTTGAATCTACTAACTTCTACGCCTACAATCTCTAATCTTACAACTATCAAAAAACTTATATGAAGTAACTTCACTAAGAAAATTGTAACTTCAACACCTAAATTTTATTCATCATCATCATAACATCAGCCGTAGGAAGTGCACTGCTGAACAAAGGCCTCCCCTATTGACTTCCATTTTGACCGGTCTGTAGCGGCCTGCATCCACCCAGTCCTACGACCTCTGTGGCGTAGCGGTAGAGCATTCGACTACGAAGTCAGAGGTCGCGGGTTCGATTCCCGCTCATTGCAAATATATATATTTGCATTGGTCTGGGTGTTTCTATGTATAATATGTATTTATTTACAAAAAAAGTATCTAAGTATGTATATCCGCATTCTAGAACCCATATGACAAGCTCTGCTTAGTTTGGGTCTAGATGGCGCTGTGTAATATGTCGTAGAATATTTGTTTATTTATTAAACGTAGCGAGCCGAAGGCGAGCGAAGCGTCTTTGATTTCAAAGTTGCATTTCAAACAAATGATACTCCTCCGAGACCGTTTGACCGATCTCGAAAAATTTGCCACGGTGATCAAGTAGACATTACTGAGTGTCGTAAGGGGTCGAATGTCCAGATCGGTCTTACCATCGAGGGATAATCACCGAAAAACCAAATCAAGTCGACCGGTCACGTTGACCTATTGTTGGATAGGCAAATCTCGCTACGCTTAAGTTTGGGTTGATTGCCAAGCTGGCAACCGTCCTAGTTTATTTAAGGTGGACTTTTATTAGCAGAGTTAAATTGAATAATCTCGTTGTCATCTAATTCCTAGCGTTATAATCTCCTATGTGGTTGACACGCTGGCAGCAAGCAGATATGTTATCCTTATCATTGCAATTGCCATTATTGAATTAGTTTATTAATCTACTTATCGTTAGTGAATTATAAATAGTAATTCCTTTTTCTCACTATTTTCTTTTCCAACTTCTTCCTCTCTAGTGTTGCCTTCATTCATAGGCAACGGCAAATGGAAGTATGATTTGACCCTGTAGCCGCTTGTTTGGTGGCCAGTAAGATTTTTTTATTCAAAAGAGCAAACCCAATTTTTTATTTTTAAATACATTACGGACCCGATTGCCGTGCCTTATTTCTTTTTTTTTTCGTGATGATATCCCTTAAATAATATTAGCCATTTTCATCCCAAAATAAAAACAAAACTGTTAGGGTTAGATGTGTAACTAGCTAATGTCCGCGGCTTCACCTGCGCAGAAGTCAGTTTACGGTTTTTATTCATATCTCCGGTTTTAATAAACCAATTGCAATCAAACAAACATACGGTAGATTTGTAGAATATATTGCTTCCAGGCTGTTTGGCCGTGGTCCATAGGATACTTGTGTCCCAAACGTTTTGTCGATCACTGCGGTCGACATCTTCAGTGGCTAAGGTCCGGGCGCCGACGAGTGCAGAGAACTCTCCTCGGAGGCGACTTCACTGCGACTACAGTGATTGACGAAACGTTTGGGACACAAGTTTTCTATGGACCACGGCCAAACAGCCCGGAAGCAGTATATTCTACATGCAACGCCGGCCGTGAAAGACTTAAGATTTATATACGGTAGATTTTAAGTCATCACATCAAAATTCATATAAGTCTTTGCTTCCATCGCGAACTAACAGATAAGAATTCTAAAAAAATGATTTTTGTGTTCAGAACTTCAGAATAGTTAATTTAATATAAGCACACGTTTTTTTTATAAATATCTCCAATGTACGGACACGACTAGTTTACAATTTTATAATAGTGTTACGTGCACGGGGTACAATTAAATGCCGTTTATACAACGAACAGGTTTATTCGCTACAAACTAGATAACTAAATCACTAGTACACACAGTACTCTTCAACAGTTCAAGTCGCTCAGCAGTTCACAGTAATCCACAGTCATTGCTTAGGTCGCAGGTATAATCCTCTTTAATCGCTTCGGTAAGATGTTCGCTTTCGCTTCCAAAAAAATTAACTGACTGCGTGTCGATATCCGGGTGCCTTTTATAGATCTTAATTAGAAGGTTAGAATTTTCCAGAATCATCCAGACATAAGGCACGTTGGGTATCTAAGTAGAGATACTTACGACAGTCGTAGATACAGACGCGAAAATATTCAAGGTGAATAACCTTGTATTCAAGATTTGTAGGTAAAGTATGAATAGGTATTCGAGGTAGTTGTGATTTTGTGTTGCGTTTCTAGATTTTTCTACTCTAATCGGTAGAGCAATGCGTTTTGATTTCCTGAAGATTTGATCAGTAGTTTTCGAGATATCGACGCTCGTTGTAACAATAGTATAGCTAATGAAATGAAAAGCTAGCGAAGTATGCGAAGTATCATAAAATTAATTTACAATGCTTTGTTTATCGAACCATACTGCTAGGTTGTATTTTGTTGGACAGCTCGTAAAAATAAAATTTTGGGATTTGACAGATTTGAGATTATATCAACAAAACTTTAAGAATGAATTCAGAAAATAAGCTAGCTAGCTAGCTATGAAACTGTAGAAGTGCCTTGTATGAGAGACACAAATGTACATTATCTATGCATGAGTTTCCTAATAATCTCATACATGTAGTTTCCGTATAATAAGACACTTTGATATGCTTCCTTGCCTCAACTAACAGAAGTTTCTTAATCGGTTTTGAACGCACTTTGAAACATGTGTTTGTTTATAATTACAACGATGGCGTCATTGTTATCTATATCAAAGCTAATAATAAAACTGAAGGGTTCATATGTTTGAACGCGTTAATCTCTGAAACTACTGGTGAAATTCGAGATCCTTTTTTTTGCATTTGGCAGATTTTGGGAAAGATTATATTAGGTTATTTAACATCACACCGCAATCCTTAGGAGCCAAGCTCCTTCTCCTTAGAAAGACACGGGAAGGTGATATCATCGGACTCAGAGGGTGGCCATCGGAATAGAACCGAGTGCGACGACGGGTAAAACCGCGGGGCATAGCTAGTTGTATGTAATCTAACAGTAACTGCGAGCACGATACTTGTTTATAGTGATGATTGTTATTTCCGTTACTTTTTATTAATGTAATGAAACGGATACTCAACAATAATTATCTTTCCTTGAGTTCAATTTAAACATGGATGGATTATTTCGAATTTTATACATTTTTACTGGCAAAATTTTGATAAAATATTCAATGAGATAGGAAATTTAAGAAACAATTTCTAATCTCATTGAATATTTTCAGCTTTTTGTAGTGTATAAGTATGTTAGCATTGAACTTAAAGTATTAATTTAATATTGACTTTCATCATGATATTGTCGAAGTGTACGCGAATGTCCACACATTGAAATAATACTAATTTTAACGGATTCTATCGCGATTTATTTGATGATATTTTATTACTTTGTAATGTTTTACATGGCACCCGATGTTTCAGTTGTTTTTCAGCAACCATGGTCAAGGGGGATTAAAGATGTTGGTTGTCTTATAGTTTGAAGTGTAAGTTATCTCAAAGTACCCAAAACTATGAACTGAATTGTTGGTGTTACTATTTACGCAGAATGAGCTTACAGTGTCATGAAGTCTTGTTGTATTTTGATTTTTCTTGGAATTAATTAAGTGAATGACTAGGTCCCAAGCTGGTAGTATATTCCAACCATCTTCTCTTTTAAAACTGGGATGTTTTATCATTTCAATAGCTTCGCGGAACATCCTAGGTAGGAATCGATTTATCGACTAATCTTAGGTAATGCAACATACAGCAGACTTTTTTTAATCGTTGGTATTTTATATCAGCTAAGTATTCTTTGACACAAGTGCCAATGCTTCGCTTGGTTTGTCCAGTATAAGAGAACCCACAGTCACAGTCTATTTTATAGACCCCTGCATCTTGTAGAGGTAGTTGGCACTTGACAGAGGTTAAAAATTTACATATCTTCGTTGGCGGATTGTAGTTTGTGTTAATTGAAGCTCGCTTCTAGTTGTAGCCAATCTTGTCAGTAACCCCTCGTACGTATGGTAGGACGGCATCAATGGTAGGATCGATTAATCTCCTTGTATTTTTGTAACTTTAAAATACTGTGATTGAAATATTTAAATGTTTACTAGTTTCTATATATCCTATTTTTACCGGTCTGTAGCGGCCTGCATCCACCGAGTCCCTGCGCTCTTTACCAGGTCATCCGTCCACCTTGCGGAAGGCCTTCCTACGCTGCGCTTGCCGTTACGTGGTCTCCACTCAAGAACCTTTCTGCCCCATCGGCCATCGGTTCTCCGAGCTATGTGCCCTGCCCACTGCCCATTCACTTCAAAATGGAAGTCAATGGGGGGGGGGGGGCTATGTTCAGCAGTGGACTTCCTACGGCTGATATGATGATGATGATATATCCTAATATAAATCACTTTCATTCAGTATTCACTAGTTGAAAATACTGAACGCGGTTTAAGTACTTTCAGTAGATTGAAGGATTATAATATCAAATAGTCGCGTTGGCTGTATTTGTCATAATATTTAGAAATACAGATTCGTAGTTAGAAATAAGATTCCCATCAACTCAGCTCTTATATTTTTCAATATTAACTTGCAAAACCACTTAAAACTTTAATAAGATTACCAAAAATAAAAATATAGCAAAGGAAAACCTCGTATTATCAAATCTGTATACTAAAATCTAAAAATATTGTCTTTCTGTTCATCAAAAATTAAGCAGTAACCAAGACATGCAGGTGATGGTAAATATTAGAAGCAATATCTTATGTCATTTAGAGCATGTTTTTTTACTTTTAACCCAGTCTCACGGTACAGTAACATCAAAATTATTAACTCAACCCAGCCTGTTATCTCGGCCAATGATTAGGCACGGTACATCAATTAGGTGTAATATTCCTTGACACGACTTAGTCGTATTCATTTAAATAGGTATATGTAGGTATTTTATATTCAGAGCAAGTATACCGCGAGCGATTAAGATCTTTATTCTATCTAATAATAAAGCTTCAGAGTTGGGTTCTTTCAAAGCGCTAATCTCTGAAGCTACGTGTGCAATTTAAAAATATTTTTATATATAATAGTCCAGTTCTTGGGGAAGTTTATAGGCATAAAACATATGCTACGAACCAAAGGATCTGAGCAATAAGAAAAAAAGATGAAAAAGACGTGGACGGGCGGGTGATGTGATACAGTGGAATAAAATCGAGTAAGGTGGGTGAAACTGCAGGGTATACAGTTTATTTTTTTCTTATTATTGGATCCTAAAAACACAGGAATAATAACACTTAGTGTGATGGTGTCTGCATTTGTTGAAAACTGTGGCGCAGACACCAACGCCACTTCCGGCTGGGGCTTCAAACTTCCATTAGAAAATGAGTAGGCATTTTTTTTAGCGTCTGGACACCCCCACGGGCTTCACCCCATAAGTGCCGACGATGGGGTGGGCGTGTCGGAATCGGACCGACTAAAACAACACGGTTTCCTCCCCAAGTGTCCATTGCCGGGCCCCCCGGGTAAGCCCTCGTAAGGATAACCCCAGGGTCACCGGCGGACTTTGGCCACCACCGCACCACTCGCCTGGTGGGGTCGGGTTTTATCCCGCTTCGGTGAGTTGCCAGGCGTGTGTAGGACACACACGATACGCCTCCGCCACGGCCTGCTTCTGTAAGGACGGTGAGTCGGCCAACTGCTGTCCTCAGGCCCGGATCATGGAGTTCGGTAGTCCCGGGCGTAGACGACAGAACTCGGGGGCAAGGTTCTCTCCCGCTCCCTCTCCGCCGTCTCTTTCGCGCACATTACTTGCTCGTAGAAAGAAGCGGCGGCGTGCCACTTGCTCCCGTCGGGGACCACGGCCCTCACCATGGTCTCCAACGACTGAACGTCCACGCCCAGGACCGCAACGAGATACCGGCGTTGACTCGCCCACGCAGGGCACTCCACCAACGTGTGTAGCGCCGTGTCTTCGCCAGGATACTCGCAGAGCTGGCACTGGCGTTATCTCGCGGTGGATGCGCCATAGATATTTACATACGGGAGCCCCGTACAGGGCCATGCTTCGCACGATCCCCAGGCACAGTCTCCTAGTGGGGGCGTTGGGTCCCCTAACGTTGGGCATCAGCCGCGATAGCGCGGCCGCAGCCCTCCTCAGTTTCAGGACCAGACTTCGGAGATGAGGTCCGCAATCCCATCGGCTATCGAGTACGAGCCCAAGGTACTTCATTGTAGGCTCGATGCCGATGCTTACGCCCCCTACGGTTATACTGATTCCTGCAGGTGGCCCCCTGCGAGGCTTATATGTATGAGTAGGCATAGTATAAATATGACAAAGAAAAAAAAATACAATATTTAAATAGAATAAAACACTAAATACTCTATATTGTGTTGGTGTGTGTATGTGTGTTTGAGGTGTGTAGGTGATTAATTAATGTGGGTGAGACCGTCTGTAGGATTGTGTGACTGTGAGACCTTTTTTTTTAACGCAGTAGCTAGTTGTTCCAAATTACTTGGCCCTGATTTATTATACACAGATACTTCGAATAACCGTCTCCTTTTAGGCCCTTCCCATACAACTGGCTTCTTAGGCTTCCTTTCTTCGTTCAGACTGTACTTCTGTGGAACGCTCTCCCTCTTGAGATCAGGATGTGCAGGAGCCGGGATGTGATCAAGTCTAGAGTACGGCTATTGCTTCTCAAACAGTTAGCAGAGTTATCTAAACGGTAATTGAATATTCTGTTTTGTTTTATATTGAAAGTATGTATGTTTATTTTATATGTATATTTATTATATGCGAAAGACTACGGGCAGATGCTGGATGCGGCAAGCTGCAGACAGGGCGCTATGGCGCTCATTAGGGGAGACCTATGTCCAGCAGTGGACTAGCATAGGTTGATGATGATGATGATATGTATTGTGTATTGTCTGTGTGGATGTAATTATTTTAGATTAGTTGAATGTAGATTTCATTTTTATGCCTGCCTCGTTCTAGCTCTGCACCACCCTATGGTTAACTGGTAGAGAATGCCTACGGCATTAAGTCCGCCAGTGTACTTTGTGCATGAAGTTAAATAAAATAAATAAAAATGTGCTTTAACTGCTTATGAATAGACTTATTAAATGTTGTTCGTCAATATAGAGAAATTTAAATTTTATTTAGCCACGGATATTAATTTAAAAATAATACTAAATCACTTACACACAACAGTGAGAAGATGTTCATGCGATGCAGCTGTGAAAATTGGTGTTTCTAAGGATACCTCACACCAGTATGTTCCCGATGCCGATGGGTCCAAGTTGTCTATTGTGATGGAGTTTTCTGTTGATAGCGTCATCTGTTAAAATATATATTTGTTAGAAAAAATAATAACAAAATTTTACAATATTAAAAATCTCGTGATAGATAATTGAAAGTAAGCCTATGAACCTATAACTATCCCTTAACAATTATTTTCGTCAGTCACCTAGGAGTTTTAGGCACCACATCAAGGACAGTTCGCGGCCGATTTGCGAATGAAAGGAAATTGTATTATAACTCCACTTCACACCATTAAATATTTTATTTCTAAGTAGTAAGATTATGATGTTACATCGAACATATCACAACAAGTAGCACTTGCTCGCCATGTGGGTCAATGTGGATGCCAGCGACCCGTCGTCTATGTAAAGGGATGGAAGCAACTCAGCCAACAGCATCAGTAGAACTAATGATATTTAAGGCAGTCTATTGTTCATGATTGCCTATTTGACTTACGAAATAAAATAATGACACTACTAGATACCACCAAACGATCGCAAGTTACTACTACTTATTGGTTTCATTTTTAACAATAAATAAACTTCCATCACAAAATAATTAACAACTATTTAGCCTAAATCACTGAACTCTTTTATAAATTGGAAAGTTCATTGATTTAAATTGTTTGAATTTTATATCGCTAAAAATCAAATTTTACAGGAGAAATAAAACAAGCTAATTTGTCATCGAATATTAATTAATTTTTTAATTTGTTCAGTTGTAACAGTAATTCAAAACAAGAGTTCAATATGTGAAATGAAAGCAAATTTTTTCACTAATCTGTTCTGTTAAAAATAATTATAATGATATAAATATTTAATAAAATAATTGAAAAAAATAGAATAGAGGAGACTGTTTCAATAGCAACATCAGTAACGACTATATGAATACACTAACCACTGAGATTCAGGAATGTAAGGATATAATACGACGTAATTTCCACTTGAAATCTTGAGTGGACCAGCCGATTACCACCTTCTTTAGGGAAATTTGAATATTTGTACAGAATATAGTTCCTTGTGATTACATCATATTAAAATCCATCAGCCGTGTTTACAGTGTATTCATTTGTGATAAGAATATTTTAAAAACGCGGTTAAATGTATTACTGTTCTTCTTTGTTTACAGCAGTTTTTTGTGTTATGTTCCTAGGAGTAATGTGACCTGTTATTCTCATTTATATTAATGAAATATTAAAAAAAAATAGAATTGATAGATTGATAATAGGAGAAGCCAAAAATCCAATAACAATAAAAAGGGGTGTTACCGGCGCTTACCGCTTTATTGCCCGGGGCCAGCGATATTGTTTATTATAATAGCCGAGAAATGACCATGGCATGCCTCACTTATGCGGTATGCCACACTTAAATTGTTTTGCTAGACAAATATCCTTAGACTACCTTTAAATGAAACATTTATGTTGAGTGTACAGAATACTTTAAAATATACTATAATATAACAAAGCTATAGAAATGTACCACAAACATAGGCATAAAATTTTACGGAAGCTAAAGCGGTTTCATAAATTTTATATTCACATACATTGCAAGAACTTGTCATGTTATGTTAGGCGATAGACGACAAATTTTCCATACATCATTTCAAAGAAATAAAAAAGACCACTCGATCCTATTCTGTTCGTAAACTAGTTCTATTGTCATGGAGATTTCATGACTAGGTACTTAATCAACAAAGCCTTTGAAACGGTGATGTTTGTCTTGAGTATGTTCGTAAATTTTAGAGTCGAGTTCTCCATGTTTCTGAATAGGACAAAGACCGACTGTAAGTATTAATAAACATGGTATAGAGATTTTGTAAAAGACACTCGTATGTACATACTCCATAATAATACGTTTTAATAACGACTAACAAGCTAAGTAAAAGAACTAAACTAACAAATTATATAGTTTTGTATGACAAATGTTAACTTTATTTTAATAAAACCAAACTGCAATCAAAGTAATTTGGTTTTATTAAAATAAAGTTTACACTCATTGCCTAATCATATTTTTGTGCATCAAACAGATACCTTTTTTTTTTTTTTTTATCGTGCGGAAATCCCTTCGGATACCCCCCCGCCGGCCAGCGGGGGCGGTTATGTCGGGCTTGCACCGACTAAAACCGCACGCCGTCTCGGGTCTTCAGACGCCGGGGTGTAAGGTTACCCATAGAGCATAACCCCGGCTGACCCTGGGCCATCTCACCACTAACAGCATCGCTCATCCTGTCTCCTCTGAAAGCAGAGGAGTACGGAGAGCGATGTGTTCCCGCCACGTTGGGTATTGGCCGACGATCAATGCCAACCCTATGAAGGGGTGAAGGGGAAACCATTGACCGCCGCCCAGGGTGTACCGGCCGCTCCGATTCCGTTCCCCCCGGACTGCAGCGGGATCGGAATCGGAGCGACACTCGAGGAGGTTACCCAACACACACCCCCATCAAACAGATACCTAATTATGATTGTTTTAATAATTTGATCAACCACGCCAACCACCTAACCTTAGAACGCAATGACAGGTGACAACATGGTAAACTGAAATCTGGACAAAAAATATTGTGCATGAAAAAGATAGACAAGCCCACAGCTAACAAAAATTCAATTCAAAATTTTACTTACATTAAGCCGACCTCCTGCAAATGTATAGCTCGTAAAGGGTGGGTTCCTTTCTCGGACGTATTGCAGCAACTTCGTCCCAGTTCTCAGGAATTCCACTTTGTACAGCAATTGAGGCGGAACCTGGTGCAAGCATCGGAGAGTCGCAGATCCACCCCTTGCGACCCATGCTGGAGCTACTAAACGGACGTCTACGTCCGTCGCTTGGCCGCTTCCTGTTGAAGGAAATTGAAAATGTTACGAGTGAAATACGTTGTATTTGACGTTTTAAAATTGTCTGAAACTCTTTATATTATATAATAATGTTTATTCATAAAATACATTAAACAGATCTGATTTGTGGATGCAATGGTAAATGGTTTCTTTAAGTTGTCTGAAGAATTACATAATCGGTCTGTGACTAGAACAATTCTTTCAAACTGAGCACAGAATAATAGCTGTAAAACAATAAAACTTCTAAGCACTTTGTGCTGCATAAAGTTTCCAGGTCAATTACGTCTGAAGAGTCCCCGGAGGTAAAAACTTAATAAAATTGTTTGCTATCCACGGGTTTCAGTTAGTTGTTTGCCAATTCAACTCTATTTGAATCCAACTTAGTCTTCCTTATTTCTTGTAGATTCAGGGGAAAATTCAATTCCCTTAGAAAATACAAGGCGTATGTACATAATAAGGCGCCGTCCTCCCTAATGTTATTAACATACGACTCAAAGGTATCTCACGCCATTTGTTTGCGGAAATTAGAGAATGAGAAATTCTTTGACAATACACCTTCTCAGAATCAACCTCTCAGAAGGTATATATTTACATACAGGTAAAGAATTCAAATGATTGGATGCCTCGTCAATAGGCCTAGTCAGGTTGTGTAAAGATCAAATAACGCATACCTTTCATACTTATAGCTAATGAAGTAACATCTAGTATAAACTGTTGGCACTGTATGCTGCGAGTGAATATATATATATGCAATATATTACAATATATATTACACAATTTTTTACTGTACCACTAGCCATGTTGGGTACACCTTCTTATATTTATAAAAATGTTAGTTTGGTTTGTGTACGTTTAAAAAACTCAAAAAATGCTGCATCGCTTCAAAGATGATTTTAATCACTTTTTTTTCGCTTTGGTAGATGGCGTTGCTATCGGATTATAGGATGTTTTAACAATTTTATTCCCAGTGGAAATCGCTAGTTAGTGAATAAAATATCAATCATCTTGGACGCATGAAATGAAATCGTTTTAGCCCTAGCTAAGTAAGCTATGAAATCATTTCCATGTGACTATGTAATTCTGCCCCCGATAGAAAAAAAGACGCATCTAACAAAAAGTAAAAACGGAGAAATAAATGTTTTAAGGAATGAAACGGGAAATCGTGAGCTGTCTTCGTGTAAATTATATATATATTTTTTTTTATTTACCATTTTACAAAACCAATTACAATAATAATTATTTGTATAGTGCATTTAAAAACCACTGAGGTTTGTAAAAAATGCAACTGATGCTACATCAAGCGAAGTCGATAAAATCAATTTGTATACAATAAAACATATGGTTTTATTGTATACAAACATTGATTTTATCGACTTCAGATTGCATTTATGATTATGTAGGTAGTTTATATTATCTAACTATCTAATCGTACGGGCGTAGAACGGTGAAGTGCACCTACTCCGAGTCAAGCAAAGAAAGGAGAAGGGGTTACTTACATTACATGACATGACATGTTTTCCAAAAAGAATCTCTTCAAATCATACTGACAGTTGAAAATAACGCCCATTGCGTTGGGCTTTAACTTAGTTTAATAATAATATGACTATATTAAATTATTATAATAAAATTATTAAAAAAACTGGTTCTTCTTAGTATAAAAAATTAAGAAAATATTACATACTTAAATTGAATAGACGTAAACGGCTAGATGCGCCCTTTAAATTTCAAACGGATTTGGCTGTACTATGTCTCTAAGTATTTAGTTTATCTACACAGTTATGTTTTTAAAAGAAATAGGCGCATATGGTTATTTCCGCCTTTTTCTTAAGTATCAAAAAATATTTAGATAATACTTAGCTAAAATATAATGTCTATAAAAATCCTTTTATGTAAGCTAGTAGGCTCTATGGAATAGTACTAGTAGTAGATTTATTTGTAAATAAAACACAATTGATATTTCAAGTAAGCAAGTCAAGTATTTATTTAATAGTCTTTTGACTGACAACAAAAAACCAGCCAAGTGCGAGTCGGACTCGCCCATGAAGGGTTCCGTAGCAGAAAGTAATTTTTTTATAACTAGTCTGGCCATAAATACTGTTACATCAAAACTTTTCTTTCTTTTTCAACTTTTAAATTATTTTGAATTTGGAACACGTATATTATTTTAAAAACTTCTTTCGATTTCGCGCCATTTCACATATTTTATCGGCATATTCCACTTTGTTCACCTAGGTGAACATAGTGGAATTGATTAGTCTACTTTGATCACCTCGGAAATAAATCACCTGGGTGATATCACCCAGGTTAACAAAGTGGAATTGATAAGTCTACTTTGATCACCTCGGAAATAAATCACCTGACCCAAGACGCCTAATAATGACGCGAGATCGAATAACACTTGCTCGAAAACGTTTACTGGGCGCTTCTAGGTTAGTTTAGGTTAGAACTCTGACCCCAACAGAGTCGCCGGAACCACTAGTTACGGGGAGGAACTTACGACGTACATCATTATTAGGCGTCTTGGGTCAGGTGATTTATTTCCGAGGTGATCAAAGTAGACTAATCAATTTCACTTTGTTCACCTAGGTGATATCACTCAGGTGAACAAATTGGAATAATCCATTTTGGATGTTCATTATCGAATTACAATATGGAATGGGGTATTAAAGAAAATAGGATCGCAGTGATCACCTTGCACAAAGTGGGTATGGAGCCGTCGCGTCAGTCATATTCCAGACACTTCAAAAACTTGGTATCAGCCGTATGTTCGTATATCGTACTATCAATAGATACAACAATACTTCGTCTGTCGAAGACCAGAAAAGATCGGGGCGGCCGCGTGCTGTTAGAACTACCAAGGCTATAAATGCTGTTAAAGCCAGAATTCGTCGAAACCCCATAAGGAAGCAAAAATCTTATCGCGAGAAATGAAGATTCCCGCTAGGACTCTGTCACGTATTATAAAACAAGACCTGAAGCTCGGTGCTTATCTTCGATATACCGGACATGACCTAAATCAATCTTTACGATTAAAGAGAGTGGATCGATCAAAGTGCCTTCTGTCACGATACGCAGGTGATAGGCACAGGAATATCCTCTTCACAAATGAAAAAAATTTCACGATTGAAAAACACTACAATAAGCTAAATGATAAAGTGTACGCTCACAGTTCTAAGGAAGCTGCTCAAGTGCTCGGAAAGGTACAACGTGATCATCATTCTGCGTCAGCGATGGTTTGGTGGGGCGTGTTTTATCAGGGAGTCACAAAGCTACATTTTTGTGAAAAAGGAGTGAAAACTTCAGCCAAAGTATATCAAGATACTATCTTGGATCATGTTATATAACCTCTCAGCAATACACTAAAAAAAAATATACCGTGGACTTTCCAGCAGGACTCTGCTCCTGGTCACAAGGCACGAACTACCCAAGCCTGGCTAGAAACCAACGTTCCGGACTTTATAAGAGCTGAAGACTGGCCCTCATCTAGCCCAGACCTCAACCCTTTAGGCTACAAATTATGGTAAATTTTAGAGGACATGGCCTGCTCTTAACGACACGGCGACATTGAGTCTCTTAAAAAATCTTTGGAGCAAGCAGTGGCAAAATTTGCCTTAGAAACAATGCGTAAATCCATAGATTCGTGGCGAAACAGATTAAAGGCCTGTACAAAAGCCAATGGTGGCCATTTCGAATAAAATATATTTTTATTTTTTGCTTAGACTTTAATAAATATGTAGGTTTAAATTTTAATAATATTACATTACTACATTTTAAATAAATTGCATTTTCATTTGTAACAAAAGTTATGGCTGGACCAGGTATTTGAGTCGATTGAATGAAACGTAAATTGCGGTTTACGATTTATGACGTATTACAAAAAAAAAAGCTTACTAGATCACATTCAAACCAATTTTCGATGGAAGTTTACATGAATGGACATCATATATTTCTTTTACTTTTTTCAGTCTCTTATTTTAGAAGTTACAGGGGGAAGTTACACAGACATTTTACCACTTTGGAAGCGTCTCTCGCGCAAACTATTCAGTTTCGAAAAAACTATATTAGAAACCTCAATATCATTTTTGTAGACCTATCCCTAGATACCCAACACGTATGAGTTTAATGAAAAAATATATTTTGAGTTTCAGTCCTAAGTATGGGGACCCCCAAAATTTATTGTTTGTTTTCTATTTTTGTATGAAAATCTGAATGCGGTTCACAGAATACATCTACCTACCAAGTTTCGACAGCATAGTTTTTATAGTTTCGGAAAAAATTGGCTGTGACATACGGACGGACAGACATGACGAATCTATAAGGGTTCCGTTTTTGCCATTTGGCAACGGACCCCTAAAATAGGCGTGAGACCGCGACACGTCCACGCTCCGTCAACCACTCGGGTGCAACTGTCATAGAAACTGATCAGGCGCCGTACTAAACATATCCCGCCCGTCCCCCTGCTCAGTCTCAGCTTGATTCATAATACTAGGAAAAAAGGTAGTTTCTGCACATTAGCACCTTTTTCATTTCTTATCACAGATAGTATAAAGACGCATAAGGCAAATGCGACTATGCTAAAACCATTTTACGAAGTAGTAAGGGCGCAAGTGTCAGATGTGCTCTTTTTTCTTAATGTGATAGCAGTTTTTAATTAACGCGTTAGACGCGAATGCGTATTTGCGTCTTATTAACTTCCTCTTAGAAACATGCGTCTTTTATATCTCTGAACTAAAAAAAAATACAAAGTATAGGGACATTATCTACACAAATGCGACTTTTCAATTAAGTTTCAGAAAAAATGGCCTTTTCATCTTCAATCGCGTGTAAAAAAATGTATAGAAGCGCCCTAATTTGTTATGATAAAACCGCACTGGAGGACGATAGCAAAAAAATAAAAATACAGACAGATGCGCCTTTTTTTCCTGATACCGACAATGTATATAACTCAAATTTGAAAAAAGTGTTAGATGCGTCTTTTTTTTCTATCGGGGGCAGAATTATAGTCACATGGAAATCTTGTATTTACTATTTATTATTATTATTTATCCATGGTATTTTTTGTTTTTTTTTTTTTAAGTTTATTACAAGAATATTGGAAAAATTCATGCAAAATTACGGCGGAATCTTTTCAGTGATTTTCACGTGATGCTTGGCATCCATTACTGAAGGACGAACAGAAAAAAATCTAAAAAACACAAAGAATTTTTTTTAATATTCAGTTACAGCTTTGACTCAAACAAAAAATTACGTAACGTACGTTTCTGCTGTGAAATAGGTGGATTTTCTAAAATAGAACGTATGTATTCTAAGTTAAGCTGAAAGTTGATTGCAGTGTTACCTATGTACAGTTGATTTTTAAAGTAAAAACATGAACATCCGTGTTGTCACCATTTGTTGCGATACTAGAGCGTAATGGGGTTAGATAGCGACAAATGTCTTGAGATTCAAGACGTATGGAGGAGCATACAGCCATGCAGTCTCCCTTTACAGAGGGTGACATCCGGGAACGTGCTTCCGGTGTACGCATCACTGACACCGGACAATGAACGTGTCGCAGGGTTGCTAGATTGTGCAAATTTGATTACGGGGCAACATTTCGAAGTAGGACACCAGGTCATGGATCGAAACTTTTGTCTATTGTTTTGGAATACAATACCTCGTTATGATAGAGGCGCTCCTGAGTATTTCCGTATCGGAAGGTTTAAAGTTTAGTATTCTACTAAACTTAATCCCACTAATATTACGTTTGTAAGGATGTTTGAATGGATGTTTAAATTACGCTCAGACGGCTAGACGGATCTGGCTAAAATTTCGTAGATTTATGTTATAGTCTGAAATAATACATAGGTTACATTTTTATCCCTAGAATAGGTTCCCACGTCTTGCGGGAACGAAACATATTTTATTACTAGTGTGTAATAAAATATGTTTCATTTTCAATACTGATTAAGCCTGACTACTAACAGACGTTATATCGACTTTGTGTCTGAAGGTTCATCCATAACATCCAGGAACAAACCTTATTAAATCTTAGATACTGCCCCAGATTGGACTCTCCTAATCGACACGTATGAAAAGCACTATAAAATTCCGGAGGATGTTGGGGTTTCGTCATCTAGACCTGATATATTCCTTTATTCTAAGAGGTTAAAACATGTGGTTCTTGTGGAACTTACTGTACCGTGGGAAACAAATATACCGAAGGACCACACAATAAAGAAAAATAAATACTATGATCTCACAAACGAATTTATCAAAAACGGTTACGTGGTTAATTTGTATGCAGTGGAAATGGGAGCGAGAGGTATACCAGCAAAATCTCTCTATAATCTACTTAATGATCTAGGCGTATCGAGAGCTACAATAAGCTCATTACTAGGACGAATGTCTAAAGCGGCACTAGTAGGTTCGTATCAAATTTGGTTAGGCAGGGAGGGGAACTTGGGTAGTGAAGGTGAGTGTTGATGTACATCAACAAAAGGGGCCCCTTCTAAACCTACACTTGGGTCGCAAGTCCCAGGCACTGTCCCGAGTTCCCAACTCAGCAACGCGATGGACCCGGCACCCGCACGGAGAATCCATGGATTGCTAAGAATATCGGTCTCTCCGCCTATACTGTGCCTTTTTGTGGTTTTATTCTTTTGCTTTAGTCCCCGCGGTTACCCTACCGCCAGCCAGAGTGGGGATAGTTATACCGGAGTCGAACCGACCAAAACCGCACGCCATCTTGGGCAGGGGTGTAAGGTGGCCAAATAAGGCTATTCCCTCGCACCCCGACTGGCCGTCATCTACGGCTTTGAGAGGACCCCCTAGGGATTCTGTGCCTATACTAGCAATTAAGATAATTAAAAATATGAGATATTCACGAGTAGAGTTTGCTGGGAAATAAATATATGAAATATGACTTTATAAACTAGACAAAACACCCTATACCAACCTGCTCCGACTATCGGTATCTCGGTTCACTACTACAAAGCGATGAAGAATTAGATTTTAAATTAACGTTGGTTGGATGAAATGGCGGCAGGTTACGGCAACAACGTGTGACTCAAGAATCTCCCCTTAACCTTAAGGGGAAATCTACAAGACCATTATCCGGCCTGCTGTCCTGCATGCATCATAGAGCCGCCTCGTAAAGGCGACAGATGAAAGACGGCTGCATGCTGCCGAGATGCGAATGCTGAGAAGGATGTGTGGTGTGACAAGAATTGTGAAGATTAGGAAAGAGTGCATTAGAGGAAGTTTAAAATTAGCGCATTGGGAACTTTTCTATTATTGAATAGAAAAGTTGCGAGGAAATCGCTTGTCCTGGTTCGAACATGTAATGCGTAGGGATGTAGGGTTACAAGAGGAGAGGAAGGCCTAAGAGGATATGGTTAGGAGGGGAGTGAATGTTGAGATGACCACAAGCAGAAATGAAAGGGAAATGGACCCAAAATAAATTTGGGATAAGGGGCAGTAGGATGATTATGACAAAGCCCCCTAAACGTACTAGAGTAAACTGCAAGCACAGCGTGACATAGAAACAGAAATGCTACTAAAATAATGGTCCTTCTGAGAGGGTGTGCACAGCTGTGAAAACTGCTATACTGTGCGCAAAATACGTGCGTACTGTGCGTAAATTCTGCAAGCACACGTCTAATTTTATCACATAAACACAATAAATTTTATCAATGTTTTATTCAAGTCTTCCTCGACTCCAAAATGAAACTTTATCTGCATACAAATATTTTTCCTTTAACCTTAGTGAGGGTCCGCCTACGCCTTTACTCAAGAGGTAGTAAATTAAATGAAAGTGGCAGCGGTCGGAGCGAAAAGCTTCGGAACACGTGGTGAGGTTCCTGAGACCCACACCAAATCTAATGGATTTTTAAGTGTCGAAAGGGTTTCACAAATACAACTCGTTTTTTTATTTACTTGTATCTTTACAGTATACATATTTTCGTGTTTATTATTTCTAGCAACATATATTAATATTTTATACACATTATAATTATATACTCTAATAGATGCATGTCACTGCTGATCTAAATCAATATTTTCCTATCAGCGGGCTAACCACGACGCGCTTAAAACAATTCAGTTTTGGGCCGCGCAGCTGAGTGATTGAGATGGAGCTATAGACGGTGTATATCTGCATCTCTCTCCCTCACCATCACTGAATTGAACTGACTTATTTTAAGTGTGTCGCAGTTACGCGCCCGATGTTTGATGACAGCTTTAATAATAATTATGCACGCCCAACGAAGGTAGTTAGTGTCTAACCGGACTTTATTAACTTCCACGTCTCTTAGCACTTGGCTCTTACACACACAAAACACTTTTCCTCTTCTTTTTAGGGTCACCTTGTAACTTTTTCATACAATCCACGACACAAATAGCATACGGCTCAACCAATGACAACTCACCGAACTACTCACTTATCATAGTGCTATTTTATGAAAAATAATAGTGATTTGTATTATTAACTTCTTATCCGATGATCAATGTGAACCTATGTGACTAAATCGAAGTACCTTTGTACAATACAATCTACTTTGCTAGATAACAACGCCATTATTATGTTAGGTAGACGCACAGATTCCCAAGAGTACATAGTTACATACTGCTAGACATAGGCTATGCATCAGGCGTACTCTGAGGTAAAATAATTCTACATAGCATTCAGGCTCCTAAACCAGCGATTCGTGACGTCTAATATATTATTTAAAAATCTGTACTAATATGTATTACAAAGCCGAAGAGTTTGTGTATTTGTTTGGTTGAACGCGCTAATCTCAGGACCTACAAGTTCGAATTTTAGTAAAATAAATAAAATACGGGTATATAATGGTTGCCATGGGGGTGAAATATACCACGGGCGAAGCCGCGTTGAACAGCTATAAAATTATATTTGCATTGTATGTAGAAAAATACTGTAACTATACACTATTAAAAAACATGATGAAAAAAGGGAGCCAACTTAAGGAGTAAGAATATAGGTATGCGGCTGTTCCGTATGAAGAAAAAAATCGAACCCTCGTCCTCTGTCGTAGCACTCAAATGCACTACCGCTACACAATAGAGGCCGTCAAAACAAGAATATACAATATTATAGGTATTAAAAATCAATCTTTAGGCTTTCACGGCTGGCGTTGCATGTAGAAAATACTGCTTCCGGGCGGTTTGGCCATGGTCCATAAGAAACTCGTCGGCGCTCGGACCCGGATACTGAAGATGTCGACCGTAGTAATTGACAAAAACGTTTGGAATACAAGTTTCATATGGACCACTGCCAAACAGCCCGGAAGCAGTATATTCTACAAGTATTAAAAGTCATTTTTATTTAGAAATAACCTTTGATTATGTAACTATTCACTATCAAAATTAATCATTTTCGCTTGTTTTGTGGCCCCAATGGAGAATTCATAGCAATAAAGAGTAATAAACGAAATAGTTCTGAAGCTAATAAAGGTAGTGTGCAAGGGAGCTGTAAAAACAAGTAAGTTTTTACTTGAATTTATTGCTCAATTGAAAGTTTTATGGTATTTTTATTAAGGTGGAAACTATAAGAATTAACTTATATCAATTTCTTTACGTCTTGATACTATAATTAGTGTATACTTATGAGCAGTTTTTTATTACAAAACCTAAGACTAGACCGATTAGACTAACGGCTTAGGTTATGGCGAACCGATTTAAACCTTGATGTCGCCGATATGCCTATTGCCGGTAGAGGTAATTTGCCTGCGAATCTAAGTGCTCACTAGTCCCTAGCATTTCTAGATTATCATTGCTGATGATCTCGTCTATTAGAGGTAAAGTACGTTTAGTCCCCCCCCCCTCCTCATCATCTGGTTCATTACTACAATGGCCCAGCCCGCCATTATCACTTTTCTTTTAGATTCCTTCCTCGGAGCCTTGTAGAACTCTTAATTTCTTCTCTTAATCGGTCTGGGTTTACAGTTTGGCGGCAGGGTTCAGTATAGATCAAATCAACGTCTATGAAAAGATATACTTTTAAACGGATTTAAACGGGTAATAATTTCAAGATCAGAATAGAATTTGCCCCCTTAATTTTTAAATTAACGTAGGTATATATTAGTTGAGTCGGTGGTACTCCCACGTTTGAGCCGGTTCGAATATATAAAGAAAGAAATAAATATATATGTCAAAGAAATTTAATAACAAAATCAGTAGGTATCAAAACTAGAGAACGATTGCCAATAAAATAGAAAATAACCCCATTTATATACCGTTCCGACATTGAATGAAACTTAAGGGTGCTTACAAGTGAACATTACATCTTAGGTAATGTATCGTGAAATGTAATTGGGATTTCTTGAATGGTACACAATCAAGATGAAACGCACGCTTCTGAAGCTTTTTGAAGGTTCAAAGACTTAGTCGAGAGCTTCTAGGCTTGAACATGCTCATAACGTTCAAGGCCATTATTTTATTTTTTCTTTTCTAGTGTAAAGGCTTCTACTGGAAGCCAACGGAGATAATCTAGGTCAGCAGTATTGGAATTGACATCTCTTGTTGTGTTTATTAGTAGCAATGACTGCTGAGGTAGTGTGGTATGTTTGATTGTCATCCTATTGGGGAAGTGCCGTCATCTTAAAGATAACCGTGGCTAACCATTCTCGCGCTGATGATAGAAGGACAAAGGGCTATAGAGCACTATTAACTTGGTATTGTGTTTGTAGCGGTGAATTAATTCAACAAAGCTTTTGCGGGGTGAAGTATAGAGTGGATGGCATGTGAATAATATCTTTAGTCATCCTAATCCTCTAGGCTGGGTCCCGGTTTCATCTGATGCTGATACCTTTAGTGCTTCAAACTTTTATATGTAATCATTACATTATGAAGCCGCCTAATTATTATTCACATGATGAACATCTATTCCTTCAATTTTTGTATATAAATAGTTTATTCACGTCGCTTATCATCTATTTCTTATGTATAAAAATAACAGTTTCTATAAAGTGTAGTAACACATAAAAGTGAACAGTCAGAATCAAATATACTATCCAAACATGTCAGCTCAGTATTTAAATGATATCTAGGCGTTAAATATGGGGAAAACTCGTTCGAGTATATAAAAATAACTTAGTTGCAATCCGATCTTTTCAAAGCAACTGCTTGTATCCACTTTAGTATGTCACTTTTATAGCATCAGTACCTTTAAATAACACAATGGCCAAATAATAAAAATGATGGTATGGCATTTTTCTTAATGAAATCACTGGTTCTATACTATCATAAAATTGTAAATTAGTTATGTCTATTCAGTGCAGATACTGTAAAAAAAGCGGAGGTTTGTGAAATGAACGATTCTGAACACAAAAATATTTTATCGGAAATTTTGTTTTGTTTGTTCGCGATGGACGCTAACACCAATGACCGGATTTGATGTGGTTTTTTGTATTAAAAAGTTCTTGGTCAGACTTAAAATCTGGCGTATGTTTTTTTTTTTTATATATTGGTTCCGTCAATTGACTGCACCCCGCTGGATGGTGAGAAGCTAGGGTGAAGTCCAGAAGATATGGGCCACCATCCCAGATGCTGACGATCCTAAAATGGTAGCCCCTACCTTGACGGCCTCCAAAGATGGTTTTTCACGCCCCGCTTGAAGAACCCGGGATTGTAAGAAGAAGGAAACACGTGCGCGGGCAGAGCATTCCAGCTCTTTATCGTGCGACAAAGAAAGGAAGCACCAAACCGCTGAATTCGGGACTGTATGGTTTCCATCTTGTGCGGATGGCATCGCAGTCCAGCACGTGTTGTTCTGGATCGAAATGGAGAAGGTGGGATCAGTTGAAAGACCTCCTCAGAACACTCGCCGTGGTAGAGGCGGTAAAATACAGCCAGAGAGGCAATGTCTCTACGCAGCTGCAGAGGTTCTAGGCTATTGGTAATCTCAGGACTCCCAATGATACGGATGGTACGCCGCTGCAATCTGTCGAGAGCGTCTAATAAGTACTTTGCGGAACCATGAGAGCAGTATTCCACGCAGGGGCGAATTTGTGTCTTGTACAAAAGACACCGCTGCTCTGGCGTGAAACACCGTCTCACCCTGTTCAGAACTCCGAGTTTTCGTGAAGCTGTTTTGATAACGCTCTCGATGTAGTTTTTATTGTTCAGTTTGCAGCGAACGTCCATTTCGAGCATGTTAATGTGGTCTTGCAGTGGTAGCGGTGTGTTCTGAAGAGTTGGGAGAGGAAGGAAGGAGGATACTTTAGATGTGAACGCGCACGCTTGTGTTTTCTTGGTATTGAACTCGACCAAGTTCTCAGATCCCCATTGGGAAATGTGGGTCAGGACCTGGTGGAGCTCAGTGATAAGTTGTCGTCTGTTTTCCTCAATATCGGTCCGCTTGGCCGCAGGATTGCAATTGGGTAAGAAGAACCAGAGATATAACCAAAAAACGATAGCCGACTGCTAGCTGATATCGCGGGTATAGCTGATACCCGCGATATCAGCTAGCAGTCGGCTATCGTTATTAATAAATTTATCAATTGTTTAAACAATACAATAAGACTTTAAAAATGTGGTCATTACAGTGGGAGCTGCAAGCTTTTGCACTAATAGTATACTATATTATGGTAGGTAAGTAACCAAGTTACTTTTCGTAAAACCTTCCACTTTAAATAAATACTTTGACTAGAATCAACAACAATTTAACCAATGTAAACTACACCCAGGCTAAGAGCATGTATTTGTGAACCTAACAATCCGAAATCAAATACTCAACATCCGACGCGGTAGCACTTAGCAAAAGGATAGATTTATAATAACTAACTTAAATCATACATACATACTCACGCTTCTTTCCTCCGGGGTAGGTAGAGACAACCATCTTCTGTCCTTACACACTTAACAAGGTTCCTTAAGTATCGTTAAACCTCTCAATTAATTCAACGCACATTGATTTGGTATCTCGTGAATTATAGGAAAATACATTGTTAAAGTAAGTAACTTCCCCTACCCCACATCAAATAAAACCATAAACATACAAGAAACGAAATATCGACAACAATCAATTCACAGGTTTAGGCAAGAGCAACACCCGCAAACAAATCGCCTACATTTCGCCTCGGTATTGTAATAGCCATCTTGGATCGGGTAACTGGCAGGGTAATATATATTTTTCTGTCAAACGGGCGATTAAGGTCGGCCGATATGGCTCGTGGTCCAGTAGATGCACTGCAACTGACACGCAACTCAACTACAGTATTGGCTACCTTCTGGTAGGTTTAGCACAGATATGGAACATTAAGTCCACTCTAATGGAGTTTTTAGTCGAATGATAAACTGAATTATAAACGTTCAATCAAGCTCTTTTGTATTACAATGGTACTAAATGATTTTAAATAGATATTTTGATATTTTGTAGATACTTGTATAATAAAATATTTTTGAAATGTTATCATACGTTACTTATAGTAACAATAGCATCTACAATGAACATAAATTGTTTGCTAACAATTAGTTCATATTGGAGGTTAACTGAATGAGCATCGAACTCAAACTCACAATCGCTAGTCATGACAATTAGGCATAACATTTCCTCCTGTTCTAATTAAATATTAGGTTAGCAAATTTTTAATTCTCCGTTACAAACTTCATGTAACAATGGCAGTGGTATGACTATAAGTGTAATTGTATTCAGAAGTCGCGAATACAAAATCACACCTAATAAATATTATCGCGGGTAAATCACAAATTTCATACGAATAAATCCTACTTCGAAAAAAGAGAAACTCCCTATAGGCTGTGAATAAAACTAAATATCTAATAAAATAAATAAACCCCTTTAAAAATATATATAATCACTAAAATCTTTTGCATTTACTTTATTAACAGGATGGAGATAGTATAATATTGTGAACAGTCTAACAGACTAGATATTTTAAAGATGTCACTTAAAACATTTTGATTTGAATTAATGTCAATATTGGACTAAGATATTTATGTATGTTATGTGTGATTATATTAGCGAATACTTTTTATTGCTTTTGGAAAACCATTCACCAAGGAAGGAAGAGTAGAGTTGAATAGAACCACACGACAAGAGAGTTATTGCCGGAATGGGAACGGAAATACGAAAGAATAACAGTGTCAAATGCAGTATGTAAGTATCTTAAATATTACCTATTAATTGGACATGTAATAACAATATCTTATAATTCAGTAATGTCGAGATATGAAATTTAAACACTTTTATGAATTGCAATGCAAAAATCATGAAATTCCTTCCTGGCTACGTGGTAACCAAATAGGTTGCAAAGTTAAGCAACACTAGCCAAAGCTGTTTTAGGATGGGTGACAACTCTGCTGACACATTGAGCCTGGGGAGAGTACGATACAGTTGCCATATAAACATCTATGGCCGTCGTTACGGGTAGTTGGAGCCCTATAAAACCCGACAACTGGTCTAACTACAGAATTTCAATATCGCCAGTGGAATGTGGAGGTCAGTTTCACTGATTACTTTACGGAAAATATTGAAGTTCAGCTGCTTCTTACTTAGATTGTAATGTCAACCCCAACATAGTTGGGAAAAAGGCTCGGAGGATAATAAGAGAGAAAAAATAAATAACTCCTCAGAATAAAAAATCTTACTTAATACTCTGCTAAAAATGTTTATATAATATACATGTATCAATTAGTATTATTATAATCTGTTTACATTATAAGGTATTAACCTCTGTTTGTATCCGAGCGTTTAAAATAGCTATCTTTATACTTTAATATTTCTCGGGATTTACGGGTAATTTTGGTGGTCGATTCTGACCAAACTAACCGTTTCACTGTAACGGGAATTCAATTTCCCGGGAATTTTTGATATGACTTTTGTTTGATTTGTTCTAAGTTCGGGGCGGTTCCTCGAATGTCTTTTGACCGTTTTGACGGTTAACCGGTTTTTATAAAATTGCGGTGTTTTTGTTGTTTGAACCGTTTTATATTCTTACCGACTTCCTGTGTTTGAATAATGATTTTGTACCGTTTGTTGACTGCACATTGGTGTAGATCTGGATCATTAGACACTTTATTTAAGTTAGACATTAAGTTTTAGTTTAGTGTGTAATACACCTCTGCCTACCCCTTCGGGGATACAGGCGTGAAGATATGTTATGTTATGTGTTATGTATGTAGTGTAGCAGTCCTGGTTTTGCACAGGAAAAACTTTCGAAAATCGTATGACCGGATTGCAATGCCACCTACAAGTTTGCCGTACCACTTGCGAATATGAACCGTTCCGGGACTTACTCAAACAGACACCTAATTTTATCAGCTTCAATATTGAATTTCATGCTTCTTCCTTCCAATGATACGAACTTCCAATACGATCCCAAATTCACTCTCTTAGGGGTAAAATTTTGATAAAACGTCACGTGTATTTATTTCTAACATAAACATAACATAACTTCACGCCTGTATCCCCGAAGGAGTAGGCAGAGTGTCTTACACACTCACGATTCGCCAGTTATGTTAAGGTCCCAATGTACTAGGGGGCGAGCCTATTGCCATCTAACGGGCACATTATTAAGCGAGCGATAATTAACATTTATTACACTGTTATTTCTAATCAGAAATAACTATATGAAATTTCGTACTTCTTACTATAAAAGTGATGGACTTCCATAAAATCTACCATTCCTTATTTTACTAAATAAAGAGTGATATTCAAAAATCCTTTTTAGTGGATGCTTATAACGTAAAAGGTATCAACTACCAAAATGTCCGGTACTTAGCTCCAGTGGTTGAGACTCTGCGTTCATGGATCAGTCAAGACAAGACAAGTATGGTTAATATAGACTCAAAAGAGATGTTTTAAGATTTTCATTTCAATGTGATTCGAATTTTTTTTTACTGTGTAGCTGAATATAAATCGAATGAAATATTATATGAAACAACCTTTGTTTCCCAGATTTCGTAAAAAAGTGTGGAAATGAATTGAAATTAGATGTGTTGCTATTAATGTCTCATTTTACTGGTATTCAGTAGTTATAACTTATATTGATATCAAGAATAACAGGTGAAATAAAACATATTAACCTAAATTCTATAAATACACATTTTCCACAAAGTTCATTTTCTCTCCTAAGCCCATTTTCACTCCAAGTACAAAAATAAAAACCATTTCCCAACAATCTGATTTCAGTATCCGTAAAATCAAAACCCAAATCTGTCGCTTGATAAATAGACGGACGAACTCATGCCACCAATTACAGAGTGGGATGAATGTGACCTACTGCGGCTTAATCGCTTTCATCTTGCCATTTTGACTGCTTCAATTGGACTTAATTCAGTCAGGAGTGTCCTAATTTCAACTTCAGTATAAACCTTTTGTCCACAAAATGAATTAGCTGTGACGGATAGGTTTCGGTGTCAAATAGTAGTAACGTACAGAATTATAATCTGTTTAACGTAACATTATTACAGTGGCATTTAGTTTCTTTTTTGGTTTCCACTTCACATGAAAAAAATATAAAAACAATGGCAGTGGGAGTGCCCGACAGAAGTGAAATTTGAACAATTATTATTATATTATTTTTTTAATCGTCATTACCCATTCATTCCTCCCTCCCTTCCTCACTCACTCCCTCCCTCACTACCTCCCTCAATACCTCCCTCACTCACTCCATCTCTCCCTCCCTCCATCCATCCATCCAGCTACAACAAATATGGCGTAATTTAAAAAAAAATATGGTAAGCGTGTGACATAGACGTCTCGGCGACGATTTCATGGTGACGTAACGATTAAAAAAAAACCCGATTTTCATGATTTTTCTTCACCCAAAAGTGTTAATATGGAAAGTGTACAACGCGCCTTTTTTTCTTGCGGAAAACTTTCGTATAAGCGGGATGGTTATGTCGGACTCTAAAGAAGTTTTCATGTCAATAAAACTAGGAATACAAAGTACTGAAAACTTACTAAAATACGAAAACGTATTCGTCATGTATGTTCATGCATCCAGATTTAGTAGTCTACGCATAATTATATTCTCATTATTAAAATGTTTGAAAATAATACTTCATCTTTCTTTCTCAATGGAACAATTATAATTTAAAATAATAATACCGTTTATTCAGACCATGGTCCAAATTGTTAGTAAGCACGAAATTTATAAACTAAATAATATTATATTCGGATATTACATCGGACAGCCAACGCCTTGCGCATACTCAGTGTCCATGTCATCTCTAAGATCGTCAGAGACCCAGTGACCCAGATACTTAAAACTTATGACTTGTTTGAAGGGTCCATAAAGTTTTACTTGCTATGTATCAGAATAAAATTTTGTGCCAGCCTTTAATATAAGTAGTTTACTCTTTGGAACGTTATTTCTGAGTCCATGTACCTCCGCATACACCTTACAGATTTTAGGCAGACTCATCATAGTCTTAATCGATGGGTTCAGTAACACAATATCATCAGCAAAACTAATGTTGTTGAGGCGTACTCCGTCTATATAATAACCGGGATAGGTAAACGGAGCACTGGTATCTACTTCTAGTTGAACTTAATCCAATTTCGATGTAACTAACATGTACGTTTTCTTTATTGTATTCACTTCGCTTGTAATTATTATTTCTTGTATCATACCTTCACTTATATGCTATAAACGGTCTAATTTCTAAATTCAAATAAATTGAATATTCACTCACCTGACTTTAAAACGTAAAACATGAAGATCACTGAAACCCATGACGTCATCGGGGACTGCACCATCGCCCAAATGTTCTTTACTAATTACACCATCACTCAAAGTCTTGTTATCACTTATAAGCACATTGTATCACAATTTAAGTTCATTTAATATTTTTATGTTAAAAATACTTCTAAATTTGTTAGTTTATTGTCATGACTGTTACTAAAAACAATGAATTTATTATTCATATAAATATTGTATAGAATCCAACCAACAGAATTACCCCACGAGAAATATAATGAAAAACATTCATTTCCCTTGTTTTTATTAAGGTTTTCATTAAATTTTCTTACGATGATGTTGCGTTTATTTCCGAGAATGAGTTTTAGATGCAGGGTAAAAGTAATTTCGTTTCCTTTTTATAAATGCGGTAGTACTTTTGGTTGTTGTTTTCATGAATGCTAATATAATTGGCGATTTACAAGATAGACTAAGTTGCTTTATGATTAAAAAACTAATCTTTAAAGTCTGTTTTACTGTTAGTTTATGAAATATATGAACATACTGCGAACAAAGGTATATCTTTCAATAAATATTTGTATTGTGCTTACCAAATAATTGTTTTATTACCATACTACGGCACATAACTGTAGGTTATGTCCGTAGTATGCTTATGTGTTTAGCGGTCTATGTATGAATTTTCGTATGTTCCACTGTAGCTCCTAAGATACTGAACTGATCGTATTAGATGAGGTGTTAAACGATTGATTTTCATGCTTTGTATGTAAAAAAAAAGGCTACATTTTATACGAATAATATCAACATAACAAAATGGACTATCCAAAAATGGGGGGGGGGTTTCAGAATCATTTTCGTTTTACTATCGCATCGAGTGAAAATTTATAATGAAAAGTCAAATATCCAATGAAAGGGGAGAATATCATGAGTTCAAAAATATAAATACAATGTAATATTATGGAATATATCGAGAGATAAAAATACAATTTTATAGTATATTTCGGCGGTTTAAAACACTAATAACGCCATCCACCGGTGGAGAGTTGAGACTATATTTTACGATTTAAAATAAAAAATCATTCACGTCTATATTTGAACCTCTCCGCAGTCTGGTTACATTGTTTTGTACTATATCATGTTCTTCATTCCCTCCTAAATTTAATTTAGACAACGATCAAATATAATATATATTATACACATTACACATTGATAATACGATACTTTGAACGGCAAATTAATAGACGAAAACAATTTCTCAACCATCAATACATTTTGTTCGTAGCTGTATAAACTTTATTGTTTGTTATGTTTTAATTACGATAAAATATGCATGGGCTGTCACAGACCCTTCCACGGTTCAGTTTGATCCTGCCAACTTAAAAAGATAGAAAAACAGTTCACGTTAAAAATTATCTCAAGCTATTGAAAACGGTTTAAGAATTCATAAATCTGCTTTTATATGTCTGTAATTAGATTAAAATGAGAAATGTGCTGAAAATTATAAAGACGTGATTTATATTATTACGCAACTAAATCTTTTTTACATTAGAATGCATGTGTCAATAATTTAAGTACTTTTATAAATCCCTAAGGACACAGTTGATGTATTTCATGCTTCATTTATTATTTAGTGAAATATTAGAATTTAAAAAAAAATTGAATTTGTACTGCTACTTTTTTGTCGTTGATTGTACTTCAATAATATTATACAAGTACATTATATTAAACAAATTACAAATAAAATAAAATAAATAAAATTAAATAAAATGCCTTAATCTTGCTAATTAGTTTGCGATAGTCGGTGATGATGCGGAGGGATTTTACGACGCATATTTGTAAATATTTGTTGTGAACTGTTCTATTATTATTTACTTGAAACAATTAGTTAAGAATAAACGACAGACAAATATTTGTGCAAAGAAAGGACAGACAAATATTTGTACAAAAAGATCTATTTTAAATTTTCAATTCCAATCTATTCAATTAATAAAAAACAAATTACGTCGTAAAATTCCTGTGCATCATCACCGACTGGTACTGTTCTTAGAAAGCTGGCACCATTGCCACAAGCAAATTGCAGCAAGATAATATCCAGCTTTCTGGTCACGTATAGCGTCGATCAGCTGCTTTGCCAAGTTTTTGTAGACATAACGGGCACTTGGGCCCATCGCCCCAGCGTTTCAACCCCAAACGGCTCAAAAATGGGCTTCAAAATTTAAGTATTTACGCCGTTTGAAGTTTTCCCATACCCAAGGCCTACCCATCTTTCAAGGCCGCCACGAAATGCCATACGGTCTCTTGCCATGGTCACATATCAGCTCATTAGGTTCACAAACGACTGGCATGCCTTTTATTTCAGTTATTGTTTAGTTTTAGTTTACTATAGTTTAACAGTTGGGACTATGAAATAAATGATCATCCTAATTTTTCTAACAATTCAATTACCTTTTTTGGATGTCTAAAAGGGGGTTTTTTTTTTTTTTTTAACATGCGGAAATCCCTTCGGATACCCCCCCGCCGGCCAGCGGGGGTGGTTATGTCGTGTCTCGACTAAAACCGCACGGTGTCCTCCCCAAGTGTCCGTTGCCGGGCACCCCGGGTAATCCCTCGAAAGGAGAACCCCAGGGTTGCCGGCGGACTTTGGCCGCCACCACGGCCTCGCCTGGTGGGGTCGGGTTTTATCCCGCTTCGGTGAGTTGGCAGGCGTGTGTAGGGCCACACGATACGCCTCCGCCACGGCCTGCTTCTGTAAGGACGGCGAGTCGGCCAACTGCCGTCCTCAGGCCCCGATCATGGAGGTCGGTAGTAGTGTAAAGTTAAAGTCAAGTATTTGGGGTCGTAACCATTGTCCCGCGGATGTCATCTTGAAAAGGGAGTGTACATTGATTTTACGCTATATTGGACAAACTATTCGTCGCACAGAAAATTTGTAAAAGCAGTTATGCGGTAAATTAAATGCTCTACAACAAAAAAAAGGGGGTTTGAAAGGTATATGGGACCTTATAGAGAAAGTAGCTTGCCCGATATAGCGTAAAAACATTTCGCACCCCATTTTCCAAGATAGCAGCCCCTTAAATATTTGCTTTAATTTAATTTTATTATTTATTTTCAAACTGAATATTTAAGTAAATATTCTGTTAATATGGCAAGCGTCTACCGTTATCAATATCGAGCAAAATAGAGCAAAAAATCACGTTTCTTGTACGGGAGACCCCCTTAATTAATTTATTTTCTAGCATTTTTTATAGCGGCAACAGAAATACACCATCTGTGAAATTTTCAACTGTCTAGCTACTAGCTGTCACGGTTCATGAGATACAGCCGGATTATTACCGTTATTAATATCGACGAAAAAAAAACCGCAAAAAATCAAGTTTCTTGTATGGGAGCCCCCTTGAATATTTATTTCATTTTGTTTCTAGTATTTGTTATTATAGCGTATATATAACTGTCTAGCTATCATGGTTCATGAGACAAAACCTGATGACAGACGGTCGGGCGGACACCGGAGCCTTAGTTATAATAGGGTCCGTTTTATCTTGTTAACTAACTTTAACCCTAAAAAAACAAAATATTAAAATTTATTACCCTTTTAAAATTAAAGAAAAATATTGTAATTTTAAGAGTTATTGATTTAAACGAGCTAAAATATCAAAATCGATTGATAGAAAATTATATCAAATAACAGACGTAGTTTCCGTGAATTATTGTTTTTTTTTGTATTAGAAAACTTAATTAATTTTAATTTTTAATTTATTTATTTTACCAGAATACATAGTTACAATTAAAGCTTAGCTTAAAGTATCACTAAGGCTACCGGAGCCTGTGCGCGATACACGTGATTCCTACTTCAGTACACATACTTTACAGTTTTATAAATACATAGATAGAAGGATGAATTAAATATACAATCATCGTAAACAAAATACCTACACAGTACATACAATCAAGTAGGCAAAAGTCGTACCCTCCAACAGAAGTGCAGGCATTCTTACCTACAATTCTGCTAAAAAATAGGATTTGAGTTTATATTTAATATTCCTCACATTAATTTTCTCTCGCATGGAGGTAGGCAAAGAATTGATAAGGCGCGGTACAAGGAATGTACTTGTCCGCTCGCCGTAGCAATTCCTGGCCCTCACAGTAGCAAGTTTTTTTTGTGCCACTCGTCGTGTATACACAGGATGCTCTATTTTGTATTGTGTATTTTTATTAAAGTATTGTTCTCTAAGGATATTAAAGTTTACTTTTTCGTGTATTGGAAGGGTTTTGCAAAGTTTAAAGAGTTTGGACTCCTCAGTGCATTGCTTTCTAAGCTTGGGTGGCACGATTAATTTTAATATTCTGAGCTGCAAGTTATAGATGGAGTCAAGGTAAGTTTTGTAGGTTCTACCATAACTTGACAGACCATAGCTAATGACGGCGTCAGCAAACGCAATGTACAGTAGGAGCCGAGTTTTAAAGGGCATGCGATTTTTTATAATATGCATTATAGCTAATATCGCGCGTAGCTTGTCACAGACGCGACCTACATGGGGACCCCAGTTAAATTTGCTGTCGATTATCAAGCCCAGATATGTATGTGTGTCTACTTGTTAATCTAATCTCAAACTTCATTCATATCATTCGTTCATTTATATTTATCAGAAAAGATAATAAACCATGAAAGTAAACAACTGAAAATGTAAGTAGGTATGTCTCCCAAAATGCCTCAAGGGGGATATAAAATTGTCTTTGGTGAAAGTTGAGTTTGCTCTTTTGACGCTTACAGTCTAAAATGAAAAAATATTTAATCCCAAGGAATTATTATGTTGCCTCTTGAAGTTGAAATAAGATTTCAATGCTGTGAATTAAGTGACTGAGAAAAGTACTCATGCTTTGCTTCTATTATATTTTGTACTTTTTATTACCCTATTATGATTTATTAATGGAAGTTAATACAGCTATTACACAGGGTGTATGAGGCCCAACGAAGATCTTCGGGGTCAGACCAGGGGAAAAGCCAACCTCATCTGTAAGCTAATATACCTTCTGATCGACGGCCGAGGTTCTGACGCAGGTTTTAGTATCGGGATTTAGGCAGCATTTGCTTCGTAAAAGTCAAGATAAACCAATAAAGCAAAAGGAGAAGTAGGAGAGCAGACTCTGGGCTCCTAACTACAAGCTTAATGATAATAATGCGTGAGTGGATGATGATGAATACAACATCTATTATTTACAGATCTTGTTATACTTGCAGGACAGGTAAATCACACTCTCACTTATCTACATACACGTAAACGCGCATACTTAGACACCTTTACACACACAAACACACACACAAATTTTGCTCCTATTTACCTTTTTTTACTAGCCGTGTGTAATTTTATGATTATGAATTATAAATCCATGTCTACTACATGAAAGGAAGGGATCAGGATACTTCTAGCCTATCTAGGAAAACAGTTTGTCACCCACCTTGTTGCTGTTTAGATAATCACGAAATATGTTTAAAAAAGTGTGTGCATGCATGTAACCTTCTAGAGTGGTAGAGTCAAGCAACAGTCATTTTGGCCGTTGCATGAATGGGCCGACTCGACTGGGGAAGCACCACCCTCTCACAGAATATCGACGCCAAGTAACAGTATTAGAACTGTTGCGTTCCGTTTGGTGAGTGAGAGTGCCGGAGCCCAAACTCCTTTCCCATCCCCTCCCAAAATCCTTTCCCATCCCCTCCCAAACTCCTTTCCCACCCCCTCCCAAAATCCTTGCCCATCCCCTCCCAAACTCCTTTCCCATCCCCTTTCCTTTACAGGGTCGGCAGCGCGAGTGTGACGCCACTGGTGTTGCACACGTCCATAGGCTGCGGTAACTGCTTCCCATCAGGTGGGCCGTGTGCTTGTCTGCCACCTTAGTGGTATAAAAAAAAAACCTTTCCTTTTAATAAATTATTGTTATTACTATTATGAACTTATTGCCCCAAAGAAGTCATATTTCAGAGTACATAAAATATTCAGGATTATCAATTGACGTCTAATAGTAAACCATTCTCCTAGAAGTAAAGAAACTAGATTAATCCCATCATATATAATCGCTATAAACACAAAATTCAGAAGGGTCAGGTGTCGGCAGTATAAACAAATCGCTTACCCAAAAATGGTGAGGCGTTCAAACGTCAAGGTATTGGTCTAATGTACGGGGAGGGTCCCCTTATCGTTCTACATCAGTCCCAACATGATAATAAAGGGTTTAACCGTACCGTCCCTGACTGGCTAACATTTTATTCAATGAACCTTCAATATATCTCTGTAGCTGTGTCTATAAGTCTCTTCCTCTACTAAAATATTTATTGTTCGCAGTCCGGCTGAGAGATTTGATTTACCTTTGGGATAGCTTCTTGTTATCTGACATACAAATACGTGTAAATCAAATGGTATTGTTGTCAAGATATCACGTTCGTATTGTTCATATCTGATAAAATAAGTTAAAAAAATACCTTATAGGTATATTTTTGAACACAGTTTTTTTCACTACCACAAGCCTTTGACTTTTTGGGTTTCAAAATAAGTAGTGAAATGAAATTCACTCAATAAAAAGTTTCTAACAAAAAAATAGAGAATTATGTGCTGTAATTTAATAAATAGCATTAATAGATTTCAGTACTATTGAGATTGTAAATTTGATTGATAACTAGAGACTATAAAAGAAATGTCTAAAATTAGCAACCAATTGTATTGTTATATTGAGTCAGCTCTATCAAGAGGTGAATATTATAAACTTTAAAAACATATAAGTTCCATTTTTATGTTACATTGTTTTAGTGATCCTGAGCACATTAACTATAATATTACGACTTTAATGTGCCGGATTTGAAAGAAAAGACATTTTCAATACAAGTAATACCTATATATATAAAACGAAGTCGGGTTACTGATAGCGTTTACAACTCGAGAACGAGTGGACCGATATTTACGATCTAAGATTTTTAAGATTAATCTCCGTCTATACTGTGCCATTTTGTGCCACGGTTATCTCACCACCGACCAGTACACAGCGCTATCTAGACCCAAGGTAAGCATACTTTAACTAACTTGTGTTATGGGTTCCAGAATGCAGATAAACATACTTAATTACTTTATTTTGTAAATACATACCTACATATTATACTTAGAAACACCCAGACCAATGCAAATAGACATATTCATGCCTACAATATATTTGCGATGAGTGGGAATCGAACCCGCTCCCCCTCTCTTAACAATCGAACGCACTATCGCTATGCCACAGAGGCCATCAATAATACTAATTAGTGTAGAGAAGAGTGCGATAGCCGAAGAGTAATCCATCAAATCCTCAGCTGACATAGTAAACTAAACGTAGTGAATTAGTTCTTAGCCTAATACTATTGACGAAGAAGAAAGAAAAGTTGCCTACTTTTTCTGGTTAACGTCTAGGGACAGACTAAATAAAAATGAGAGTTTCAGTGTAGAATCCTTGTATCTTCTGGTAATAGCAATCTTCATGTGGTGTTACATTCACTCACTATATTTTTCTTCAACATACACTTTTTATGTATATAAATTAAACACCTATATCTATGAAGTTTTCCTAAAAATGGTTTTTAAAAGTTTCAAGTGAAGGCAATATTTATTTGTGTTAGTTTTAAGGCATATGAATACAAACTTCAATTTAGATTTCACCTAAACTGGAGCTAAAAAAATTACAACAGAAGATTTGATGACAGTAGAGGATACTCGATCGTCACGAGTGTCCTCAAACCATTTATAGGAAAACTTCATAGTAAAATGACAGAAACAAATGGCAGACCATTGCTTCTGTCTACTCTGAAGGGAGTAAAGTGTGAGTATGTGCAAGTTAAAACCTTTATATTTACATCAATGTTGATGTGCAAAATAAAATAAAAAAACACTTCAATTCGTCATTCATAACAAGTAAACAAAGTGCAAGATGATACACTACCTATAGTAGACACCTTAAGCTCCGTCGCAGCTGTTACTCGAACTAATTAACTTCTGCTAAGCTAAATACTTCAGACTGCTTCGTAATTATTTCTCAAGATGGAAGCTTACTCTTTAAACAAAAAGCAATAAGGAATGGTTAATTGGTCGCGCAGCGCGTCTGACCAAGACACATTTAAACCAAACACTTAGCATCCAATGAGGTTAAAAAGCCAGCCAAGTAAAAGTGTTTGCTTTTGAGGTCTTCAATTAGGTGTAATTATATTTTTTTTGTTGTTGGTGCGATAGTATCTCAAACTTACCTACTTACTTGTGATCATTTAGTTTGTAATCATTTTATGAAATTCAATTTTACTTATTGCATGGGCAACCTTACACCCCGGCGGCTTAAGACCCGAGACGGCGTGCGGTTTTAGTCGGTTCAAGCCCGACATAACCGCGCATAATCACGGGGGGTATCCGAAGTGATATCCGCACGAAAAAAAAAGTACATGGAGCTTTAAAGATAAGATAATATAAAGATAAAATATTCTTTATTGTACACCATAAAAGTAGTTCTATATAAATAATATTCGACTTAAGTTTAATGTACAATGGGCAGCCTTATCGCTAACAGCGACCTCTTCCAGGCAACCTTTGGATGGATAGAAACCAAAAGAGATGATAAGGGCAGTGTACAAGGAACAATGAAAAGAAGAAAAAATGATAAATATGTTAGATAAATAAACAAAATTACATATAGATCAGTTGTATTTCAAAGATATATACACAGTATAAGTCTATTCAATATATATAAAAAAATATTTACATATACCTATACTATCGATATAGTTGTCACCTAACGGGAGATGGACAGATAGTGATCCTTTAACAATTTTTTAAAAGACACCAATTACTGTGCTCTTTTTATATGTAGTGGCAGTGCATTCCACAGGCGAACTGCCTGAATAGTGAAAGATTTATCGAAGAATCTTGTAGAATGCACTGGCATTTCCAGTCTCGAATTTTTTCAATGACCTCAGAAATCTTGAATGTCTGTCACGAAGGAACTTGAACCGTTCTTTGAGATAAAGGGGTGTACAAGGATTAAACAATATGCTGTGTAGTAAAGAAAGTATACCAAGAACTGTTTCTGCTCTATATATAATTATTGCAAATTTATATTACATAATAATTTAGTTCACCGAACTAAGTGAACATCCAGGACGTGACTTGAACCCGCCACTAGTCCCATACAGGGAGAATACTGACCAACTGAGCTACTTTGACACGTTCTAGATATTCGAAATTCTCCGATATATTATCCGTCTCGGGGCGACGCTGAAGCCATCTAATGTAATTCTTGCGAACTTACGGAAAGAATATAAAATATCGTATACTTTCAAATATCTAGGACGTGTATGAGTGTAAGAAAACCACCCAGAGATTGTTTATCTCCTTGCGGATACCTATATATGTTTCTGTTCATCAGAGAAACTTAACTCCTGCTAAAGTAGACCATTACCCTAACAGCAACATTACCCCAAAAAACAAACCTACCTAGGCAACAAACGTGGTTGACGTTTGTTGACTAGCTAGATTGATAAAAATGTTTATTTAATCAAATACCAAATTATTTTATATCTTTTAGCTATGAATGTTACGTTATTATTTACGTTTACGTAATTTTATCTTTCTTTGTCTCATCGGGAAGTAACTTTAAAACCTACACATGAAATCACATTAGCAAAGACGTGATAAAAAGGTGCTAATGCGTCTTTAATACTCTGATGAAGGCGTACAATTGAATCCTTTGCCGATTTATATTTACAAATAAATCAGCGAAAGTTAAATTCAGGTGCATTCTTTATGTGATGGTTTCAACTGTAGCCTTTAATTTAAATTGTTGCAGCACCATTTACTACGAGAAACAAACCATTCCAAATTCTAAACCCGTTATTTAAATTGAAGGTCTGTGATTGTATTTCATTTGAGTTTTAATTTAATCATGTATAGGTCTAGTCAAAAAGTGGGGTTCGTGGGGGTAGGTTAACTTATTGCAAGGTTAAGCAATATTAACCAGACCAGTCTTAACAGGAGTGCTCATCCTACACACATTGATCTCACTCTGTGCCTCAGAGAACATGTTAAACCGTCGGTCCCGGTCGCCATACGCACTTTTGTGGCATTCGTTACGGCTATTTAGAGTCCTAAAAAGTCCGACAATCTGGTATAACTGCAGAACTTCGTTATCGCCACTATGGCCAGTGTGGATTGTGAATGTCAGATGGCAGTCGCTTCACGAAAAACATTGAAATTTAGCAGTTACATAATTAGACTGAAAGCCATCCCCAATGGGCCCAGTTGGGCAAGGGTTCGAATGATGATGATGATGACGAGGTGGAGTCAAAGACTTTTAAAGTCTTATGTAAAAGTTTTTGAATACTACCCGATTACCTGAGGACGCGGAGGCGTGTCGTGTGTGGGACACACACGCCTGCCACTAAACGACGCGGGATAAAACCCGAACTCACCAGGCGAGGCCGCGGCCAAAGTCCGCCGGTAAACCTGGGGTTATCGTTTCGAGGGCTTACCCGGGGTGCCTGGCAACGGACACTTGGGGAGGACACCGTGCGGTTTTAGTCGGTACACTACATAACCACCCCCGCTGGCCGGCGGGGGGGTATCCGAAGGGATTTCCGCACGTTAAAAAAACAAAAGTACTACCCGGTTAAAACCTATTATCGTTTAATTTGATATGTGAATGTACAAATCAAGGTAGAAAATTAGGCACGCTTATAATAACCATTAAAATATATATATTACAACATTTAAATCTCATTCTTTACAGATAAATATAAAAGGAGGTGTTTGATATTACCCCATTTTATCAACGAACGACTGAAATTGAGCACACTGCTCCTTAAAATACACGGGCCCACAGATTACGGCACACATTTCATTATATTTTATGGCGATGAAAAGTTTTTATGCGGAACTGCCGTTTGGAGAATATAATTCTATTTTTCAATTTAAAAAACTGAAAATATTTGTAATTCATGTTAATTATGTATTAATCAATGCCCATAGACTAATAAAAAGATAATTTCTGACAACTGAAGTTGTCATTGAATGAAATAAGTGTAAGTTTTCAGAAACAAGAGTTTTAAAAATCAAATATGTATTCGTTGTACGTACATCAAGATAAATCACTTAACGTCCCCCATAAACTTTGCCCATCGTAATTTCGTTTTAGGGTGATGACTATATTGTAACCCAGAATATGAAGCCATGTATATTGCAAAGGTTGGCACATACCTGAGCGTAAAGTGCCAAGTAGTGAAGGCAATTTGAAACTTCACAAACATCATTACTTTTTAACTGTCTCCAAAAACAAAGGGTGTATAATATACCCTTTTTTATTTATATAAATATTGTGCATCATTTAAGAACAAAATCTTGCATAAAGAGACACATAATCAGGTAATTATTCTCTTTCTGCTAGATTTTCTGATTTCTAGAAAGCATTTTAACACACATTGTCATTGAGACACATACACACAGGTCGCAGGTGGCGTTTGTAAAAAGGCTTTAGAATGAATATTTTTGAATTTAATAAGTTGGAATGGTGGAGTAATGTTTGTTGATCGTATAAAGTAATGCACATGAGTAGGAAGGTACCTACTTCATTTTTATATGTTGACAGTACAAACCTACTGTATTTTTTGTGATACTTGATCCGTGTGGTTTACTGATATTTAGGAATCTATGAGATTATAATAAGTGGTTCTACAATTATTGAACGTGATAATTAATAGATTCTGATCCTTAATCCGGTATTAGATAAATAGATTACATAATATTTAGTCCCAAGTGGTCCCACTAACCTAATGCCGTCTACCAGGCATATATCCAGTCCCAGAGCTGCTACTGGAAGTTACGATCTTTTATCAAATATACCCCTGAATACTTGGTCCCCCCCCCGGGGGACGGGGACAGAAATTGGTTCAACCAATGGCGGGATAACCGTGTACAAACACAAACTCGAACCTCCGTTTGAAGTCGGTTAAAAAGGCTATAACATGAGAGTACACACGGGGGGTCAGATATTATTTATATATACTTTACTGTACTGTAGGTACTAACTAGTGTACACCTGGAAGTGCCATAGAGATGTAATAAGTGCCAAATGTAACTCTAGGAGTACTAAAGAGATGTAGCGAGTACCAAATGTATCCAGGGGGTACTAAAGAGATATAGCAAGCGCCAAATGTACCCCTGGGGATACGTATTCAGGGGTATATTATGGTCAAAGATCGGAATTACTATAGATAACGACCCATTAATACCCTCATGGAATTGAATCTTCGATTTCACGATCTTACACACAAATAAGTGTTAGTAAACCTACAAGGTAGAATAATATTTAATCCACATGTCATGAAAATATCTGTCAATTTAACTGAACCGAGGGAATCCAAAGTATTCTGAATCCAAAATACCGAGTGTTCAAGAAAAAAATAAATAGACAGCGCTATTTATTTTTTGCTTGAACACTCGATTGCCAATCCCAATTACCATTTGATGAGTTAAAAGCATCTCCAATAATTTGCCGACCCTCACATCCCACTTTTATTTTAATTTTGTTTTGTTGACTCGTAAATTATTAATAAATGATGCGTCATTGCAACTCAGAGTGACCTGATATGATCCATATTTGCAATGGTTTATACAGAAGATTACATTTTTTTTTTGCAATAAAGCTAGTCTAGTCTGTACAAAGCTTTAATTATAACTCATATTAAACGTTGCGTATCATAAGGGTGAAGCCACACTCTAGATTGTGGTTGACATGGGTTGCGTTAACATTGAATTATATATCCTTTGGATGTCACTTATTATGACGTTCAACAGCTAGGAGCTTAAGCGTATCATTAAATTTTATGGTAGTATAAAATATCAAAGATATAACAAGATAACAAACATCGGTGATGAATAATAAGTGCATAATATTATTTCAAGACATTTCAAAAATTTCTTTGAAATCAAGTTGTCATTGAAATTAAAAAAAACAAAAGACGTTGTGTTTGACCTGTATGTTTGTCCGCAATTATCTCGTGTTTAGTTGAACTGATGTTGAAGCGATTTTCAGAAAAGTTTTTGTTACATTCTGGAGAAGGTTTAATTAGGTTATCTTGGTGTAATTATACAGCTTAAAACGAAGGTTCTCAGTTTGACCTGTATGTTTGTCTTAACAATCGGTCATCGTATGGTATTCTAGTTTTCATTGTGCAATAAGTCGGTTACATTCACCAAAAGTGGGTTTACTGACGATAGTTGAACGTGACAATGTCATAAGAACGCGAGGTACAGCTGCATACGTCATGTGTTAACCCCGCATACGTCATGTTTTTTCGTGCGTGCAGCCGGCTCCATCGATTTATAAGACGTTGTCACTTCAAAAATAAAATTTTATCATAAAAGATCCGATTTCAGAAACAAAGAAGGAACTAAGTATAAAGTGAAAAATAACTGAATATAGATATAGTTCAAAATACAAAAATGCACATAAGACTCTTCTGTTCAAAAACCTGACTATTAAATAAATCTAAAAAGGTAAAAAGATTCCAATGTATTATATAACTATCGAGACCAATAAAAAATCTCGACTATTTCAGTTCTGCCCAATAATCGCCTCATCTATTATGGTTTGCGATAGCCTTGTTTTTTTCTTTTCTTGTATTTTATGCATTTGAGTTTTAGATTTTTTAATAAACCGTACAAACGTTATCAAAAAGGAATGTATTGTTTATTTCCAGCCTAAATAAATCAAAGAAAGAAAGTACGAGAAACAAAACATCTGTTTAACATAACCTCTACTTTATGTCTCTGATGTACAATACGTTACGAGCAAAGTTATTCGGGCATTCGTGTTTACGGTCCCACCTTAATGAGTTGTCAAAAGAAATGTTTTGTTTACACTGAAAAGCAAAATCCACTATAAAAGGAAAGATATACACGACAGCGTCGTAATTTTTAAAGCTATAGAACCATGTTGCAAATGAAATAAACACAGATATTATAAAAACTATGAAATTTTGTAGAGATAATCATATTTAATGTATGTGTATTTTAATCAGCAGTTTTAATGTAAACAGAAATATACTTATTTATTCATAAAAGGCTCAATGGGATATGGCGTGCCCCAGCCAGGCTTAAGCAGCGCCCATCAGACAATCTAAATTACTGTTGTTAAGAAAATTCATAATAGGAAATGGGAAGACTTATGAAATACGAAATGCATCTGTTGAACTCCGCTCTATTCTATTCTACGACATACTACACAGCGCTATATAGACCCAAAGTAAGCATAGCTTGTAATATGGGATCTAGAGGGTGAATAATCGTACTTACATAGTTTTTGTTTCGTAAATACATACATACATATTATATATAGAAACACCTAGACCAAATATTTATATTTATGCAAATAGACATTTTCATACATACAAATATTTGCATTGAACGAGAATGGAATCCGCGACCGCGGTAGCAGTCGAACGCTCTGCCATCATGCTAAACAGTTCATCATTATCACCATTAATTATATTAATTTAAAACAGTAATTTAAACATTATTAGCGTTACAATTAAAAAGAATTTATTTTTGAAAAGACATTTTACTCAATTCGTTACTTTACTGAATAAAAATGATTCATTCAAATAAAAAATCTGAAGTGGTTTCGCACCAACAGTTTGCTGAAATTTATTTTGAATGAGACTTCGTTGCCACTTTAATTTTTTGTGCATTTTATCGTTAGTGAAAGAATATACTTTCAGAGTAATCATTTCTTCGAAAATCGTTGGGATTTTCAATGAAATTGTTGTTGTTGTTGGATAGCTTTACATATTTTTTATATTCCTGTATTATATTTTTCTCGTTAGAAAGAGGATAAAGAATTACAAAGGTAGTGTGATTTGAAAGAAGATATGGTAAATAAAGTTTGAAAATTGCATACATAAAATGTCGAATTGACAATCTCTTTCTTGTTCTAAGTAGATTAAAAAGGTAAAGGTGGTTTAAGTACGCGGTATAAATGTATACCAATTTGAATTTATATGGCTGTCTTATACATTTATTTTAATACCGGTATTTCGATAAGATAAGCGATGGACTCATCAAACAACAAAATGGATAGGCTCAGAAGGTAAAATAAATGTACGGAGGCAAAAGAAAAGATAGGTTGATGACATAACAAGTAAAGTAGGAAAGTATTGGATGCAGACTGCTAAGGACAGGGAAAGGTGTAACGGGTTAGCCTTGAAATACACAATACACTAACCGTGTTATTGACGTCAGCTTACTAACAAAAGTCAAAAAAGGGCAAATCAAAAGCATCCAAAACCAGTGAACTTAATAAGAAGTTCGAGAAGAATATAAGGACAGAAACAAATGGAGGGTTGTTCACTGCATACCCAAGAGGATGGAAACCATAAGTCTCATACTTATTCTTTTCACCCCCCTAGGGTATGTTTATACATTCCTCAGTTCATTCTGTGACCTTATCCTGAACGTAGTACTCACGAAATCTACCAGATATACGACAGTATACGACATTATTAGTAATAATTCAAGTTTAATACACACCATATCCATTCTAAGTGGCAATACATATAGACTGCGTTGTGGTAGACTATATGAGGTCACAGCGCGTATGTTCATGGTTCTGCCCCCTGCGCAGCAGATAACATAAGACACTTTATTATTTTCATTTTAAATTGTTATTCTAGAATTTAGTAAACAGGCGAATATACTAAATGTATACGTGTGTAAAGCGTGTATGCAAACAGCTAACTCCAATAATTGCATTTGCATATTGTAAACATACAATCAGATGATCAATAATGTTACGCCTGTTGTGATTAAGTCAATTCATTATTGATTTCAGTAAGTTAACTAGATGACTACCTTCTTTCTTCTTCTTCCGAGTACCAATTGTGGTTGAATGCAAAGCCTGCACCTTAGAGTTCAGGATCCGCTCACCATCTTTCCATGATTTGTTTAATTTAGCAACCCCGCAAAGACTCCCGGGTTTACCAAATCAGTCCCTCGAGACCAAATCTCCCTTCCCAATCAACTACACATTTTATTGCTGAATAATCAATCAATTACAAAATTCAAATGCATCATAAATTAAGAAACCATATTTTTATAAACTGCTTCCACACGGTTATTAACTTTGATTTAATTTGTATATTGGTATACTTAATTGGAGATTTATTATCATTCGCATCTAGTTGAAATTAATAAATAAGTATCTTAATTAAATTTTATTGAAGTTAAAGTCAATTGTAAGTCATTCACAATCAGAAATGTCTATTTACAACAGCTATACAAGCAAAATATTTAAAGTCAATCTTCAATAAGTACTTGAATATGGTTGTATAAGTCTTCAATATCACAATGGAAAGCCATTATTATAAAGGAGTACATCTACCATCATTTAGAATGTAAATTTGAAGAATATTTTATCCAAACAATGGTTGTAATATTGCCATAAAATTACCATAACAATTCTATACTGTTTGCCAAGATATGAGTTGAAAGAAGTGGTACAGTTATTTTGATGATCTTGCGCCATCGCACCGTAAAAAAGGAATCAAATAAGATGTCTATATTAACGGATTGGAATCTATACATCTAAAATTCTCAAAATCTTTGCGTTAAAAGAGCAACACACATGATGATAGTTATAAGGTAAACTGTACTGTGTAAGGTAAACACCATTTAATACTCCTTCAAACAAGACTGAGACTTGCGGATGTAGCTTTGCTATTAAAAATAGCACAATCTAAACTAGATTCACCTTATCTGCTCTCCATGATACACTTGAAAGTCCCTACCAGATCAGTAAGAATACCTGTTGCTCTCCACATACCTATCTCGCAGTATTAGCAATTACAGAAGTAACTCATATTTACCCTACATCAGCTAATTTTGTGAACAGAACTTCGGAATAGCCTGAATTGGATTTATTCAATACGAGTTCTGCTAATTACAAGCGTATACTCGGTAATCACTGGTTTGAATTGGCTCTCTAGGTGTTTAGTGTCATTCTTTCGGTTTCCTTTTTCAGAATTTAATAAAAAAATAATTATATTATATAAAGCCGTCAAGTGTCTACGTTTTATTTATATGTGAAAACTAATAAATAGTTTGGTTTTAAGTTATGTGAGTAGTAATGTTATATAGTCTTAATACTGTTTATTTTCCAACATGTAATGAAATAAATAAAAATAAAGATAGATTAATTTGATTGATATATTGATATTGACTTCAAATTACCACTCGAAAATAAATAACTGTAGTTAGAACAGAAGTTTTAAAATGTATGACCGACATTTATTTCAACTGGTTGTTGGAACAAACAAAAAGGGTTGTATTTGAGCTGAAAGTAAGAATAAATCAATGCTATTTTTATGAAATAAGGCAACTCTTAGCCAAAAGGTAAAAACAGAGATGAAAGTGGTAGTCGTCCCGATTTCAACTCAATAGAATATTATTTCATAAACAATATCAAGAAGAGATTTGGAGGAGCAATTCAAAAGTTTTAAGACGAGACTACGAAGACCCAGTCTTAGCAAATTTTTGAAATACATACTATCTTAGTATGCACTTCAAAAAGTCATGAGTAAAATACAAATTACTACAATGGATAACTATTGAAAGCTTAAAAATTGTTCCTAAGAAATCGAAAACTTTTGGCATCACCATTTCAATTTATTTCAAATATAGATATCTAATGTCATTAGCAGACCAATCATGAATCAGTAAATGGATCCAAAAAGTAGTGTGAGAAAAGTGCAACCTGTCATATATAGAAGATATTTCAAGTACCAAGCTACACATTATATCTCTGGTAATTTTACTTAGCAAACAGTACTTGTTGTTTATATAATGTATGTAGTCTATATGTATATCATATGTACTAATTATGTATATTTTTTTAAATTGAAATACTGTTTGCTAACTCCTTATGTTACACCAACTATTACCACCCTGTTTGTTAAAATATTCCAGTCCATCGTAAGGTTACCTTTTTTTTTTTTTTTTTTTTTATCGTGCGGAAATCCCTTCGGATACCCCCCCGCCGGCCAGCGGGGGTGGTTATGTCGGGCTTGCACCGACCAAAACCGCACGCCGTCTCGGGTCTTCAGACGCCGGGGTGTAAGGTTACCCATAGAGCATATCCCTCGCACCCCGGCTGACCCTGGGCCATCTCACCACTAACAGCATCACTCATCCTGTCTCCTCTGAAAGCAGAGGAGTACGGAGAGCGATGTGTTCCCGCCACGTAGGGTATTGGGCGACGATCAATGCCAACCCTATGAAGGGGTGAAGGGGAAGCCATTGACCGCCGCCCAGGGTGTACCGGCCGCTCCGATTCCGTTCCCCCCGGACTGCAGCGGGATCGGAATCGGAGCGACACTCGAGGAGGTTACCCAACACATACCCCATCGTAAGGTTACCTGGAAGAAATCGCGTTTAGCGATAAGGCCGCCCTTAGTACATTGCAATAACCTTATTAATAATAATTAATGTGCTATTTGTGTATGTACTGTAAATGTTGTACAAATAAAGTGTTATCTATCGATCTATCTACTTGCAATGTAACATAATCATATTATGAAGATATGTAGATATTACATTAAACCTTTTTTCTTCTTTACTTCTTATTATTTTATTTTAGTTAAGTAAAAAAGTTAAAAGAGTTGCTTTGAAAAGTTTTAAATAAGTTAAATTGAGGCACTGACTGTTATGTAATCATGTTGAACCAAGATTGAGTTATGAGTTGTTTAGTAAGCCAATATTTATATACAATCTTGGAAGACTCGAGACTGTTTTATCAAATCTTCATATTTTTCATTTACATTTTGGATCGTGTTTTTCTTTAAAGGACTGGCAAATGTAATTAAAGATTTTGTCTTCAGTTGGTTAAAATTGTAAACATATGAATTAATATATAATTAGTTGTACTTTATATCATCAGAGTCATTGTATTATAAAATACTCCATTCTCCAGAAGATCAGAGTCAAAATAGCTAAAAAGATTTTTATTACGCTGAGTAGCTGCACAGTTAGCATTTTGAATCAACTATGTACTCGTAGGTTATATAAGAAACAATACAAAAACCAATAAACTAATATTTTACACATTAGGTATACATAAAGATAGGGGTGTGTGTTGGGTAACCTCCTCGAGCGTCGCTCCGATTCCGATCCCGCTGCAGTCCGGGGGGAACGGAATCGGAGCGGCCGGTACTCCCTGGGCGGCGGTCAATGGCTTCCCCTTCACCCCTTCATAGGGTTGGCATTGATCGTCGGCCAATACCCAACGTGGCGGGAACACATCGCTCTCCGTACTCCTCTGCTTTCAGAGGAGACAGGATGAGCGATGCTGTTAGTGGTGAGATGGCCCAGGGTCAGCCGGGGTGCGAGGGATATGCTCTATGGGTAACCTTACACCCCGGCGTCTGAAGACCCGAGACGGCGTGCGGTTTTAGTCGGTGCAAGCCCGACATAACCGCCCCCGCTGGCCGGCGGGGGGGTATCCGAAGGGATTTCCGCACGATAAAAAAAAAAAAAAAAAAAAAAGGTATACATAAAGATAATTTCATAGAAAAACAGCAGCCATAGGATTATATAAACGAACACTTTATTTATTTCACCGCGGTAGCCTAGTGGTATGGGTAATGGACTGTTGAGACGAGGTCTCGGGTTCGATCCCAGGTTTTACCATGGCACACACCAATGACTTTTTGATGCTTTTCGAAGTTATGTGTGTATTTTTCGCAGGTTAATAAGTGCCCGGTTAATGGCAATAGGCTCGCCACCTATTACATTGGGACCTAAACATAAACTGGCGAAATGTGGGTGTTAGCACTTCTGCCTACCCCTTCGGGGATATAGGCGTGAGTTTATGTTATGTTTATGTGTTTTATTTATTTTAAATCATTTTTTTTTTAACAATAGTAAGTAGTAAATCACAATATCTAGGTCCACGTAGTCCGGTCCATTTTACGCTATCTCAAAGCGGGAGATGTAAAATTAAAGACCCATTTAACAGTACATGGAAAAAAGTTTTTGTGCAACTCTGCAGGACAATATAAAAATTCAGAATATTCCAATTTAGGGTGAACTTAATAAGGATGTAAGCTGTATCTATGGAATGTTGAGTGACAAAACTTCGGCGTGGTGAGCACGACGCGGAGGTTTTCTTATTCAACATTCCACTGCCACTGCTATCTGACCTCCACAACCCATTGAAAATATCAAAGTATTTTTTTGTTTTTAGTTTTTTTTAAAAGAATATTAGTAACCGAAATTACTAATATTCCCCCAAACCCCTCCAGCTAAGCCAAATTGCTTGTGTTAGGAGTAGATTCACGTCGGTGGTGTAATGGCCAGGATTCAAACCCGGGACCTCTCGATCGTAAGGTCGACTCCTTAACCACTAAGCTACCGACGCTTTTCTGCAGTTAGACTGGTTGTCGGACTTTTTAGGGCTCCAACTACCGTAACGGCTGCAATAGATGTTCGTATGGCAACCGGGACTGATGGCTTAGCGTGCTCTCTGAGGCACGGAGGGGTCTTAATATGTTAAGAATGGTCACCCATCTTAAGACTGATCTGGCTAGGATTGCTTGACTTGCAAAGTTAAGCAATCCTAACCAGGTCAGTCTTTTAGTTAGTCAGTTAGTTTTAGGTAGTTTGTTAGTTCTAGTTTAGTCCTAGCCACGAGGCTCTTTATTCAATAATTATATATTTCATTATTTGTTGTTTTACATTCTCATGTCTGAAATAAATTCAAACTTTATCGCCTTGGGCTATGAACTTTATAACTATGGAAAGGGAATGGTTTATTGGAACATTTGGGTAGTAAAAGAGGAAATTTAAATCGAAAATGAGAATGTATCTGTGCTGAAAAAAATAAACTAGCAGAACCGGTCATTGAAAATAATCCTTAGGAAACAGTATGACAAACTCTAGCAGGCACTTCAGGGTTATGTATTTCAGTAATTACTATGCGACATAGTATGGGCCGACGGGCCAAGCCAACCTCAGCTACAAGCCGATATACCTGCTGTTTTTTTTTTTTTTATATTTAGGACACGTCAATTTGACTTCACCTCGCCTGATGGTAAGCTGAAGGTAAAGTCTCAGGAAAGAGGGTCACCATTACATACACGTACCATGTTATAAATGGTGGCACTCAGCTTGACGGCCTCATCAGAAGAGAATTGTCGTCGCAGCACCGCGTGACACCCACCGGTCCCACTAGTGCTGCGACCACAATCCCCCTGCCCGGCTATGCACTTGCTGACCCCTGAACGCAATCAAACCGAAATTGGATTCCTAGGGAGGGTTTTTCGCAATCGTGCACGGTGGTACCTTTTTTTTTTTTTTATCGTGCGGAAATCCCTTCGGATACCCCCCCCGCGTGCCAGCGGGGGCAGTTATGTCGGGCTTGAACCGACTAAAAGCGCACGCCGTCTTGGGTCTTCAGACGCCGGGGTGTAAGGTTGCTCATAGAGCATATCCCTCGCACCCCGACTGACCCTGGGCCATCTGCGGGCTCGGCGGTCCGGGAGAGTTCTAAGTCTCTCCCGGGCGCGCTCCGCCATCTCCTTCGCGAGCATTACATGCTCGCAGAAGGAGGTGGCGGCGGCCCACGCGCTCGCGCTCCGCACCATTGCCGCAATCATGCTGCCGAGCGAGAGGACTTCCACCCCGATGGCTGCCACGAGGTCACGCCTCGGCGCCTCCCACGCCGGGCAGTCCGCCAGCGTGTGCAGCCCTGAGTCCTCGCTCGCGTCGCAGTGATGACACTCAGGCGTTGGCTCCTTCCTGATCCGATGCAGGTGGTCCCCGAAGCACCCCTTCCCGGAGATCACCTGCGTCAGTCGGTACGAGAGGCTTCGCTACGCCTCTCTAGCCAATCCTCCATGATGGGCCTTACCGCCGCTATTGCGGCGTGCCCTTACACGGTGGTACCTACCCGGCCGAATTTTGTGACAAATTTGTGTCATCAAATTTCTACCACCAGTTGATTGATTGAAGGACATTTCCCTTTAGTGGAAAGCCTGCGCCAGAGGCTCGTCCGTTTATGGCGACATTATTACCGCCAGAGCCTTCTAACATAAAAATCAAATAAGCCGAATCAAAAAGAGGCGAAGCAGGAACCGGACTTTGTGCTCCGTGGTGAAGGCCTCGGATTCAACCGGGAACCACGGTAAGATGATGATTTTATGCGTAGAGTGTGGGACATGGTGGTTGTTGTACGTCCTATATATCTGTGTGGATTCCCCGACTGGAAGACAGACTTGTTTTCAGAATTATGTGACGGTTTTATAGCAAGATTTTGTATTGTGCTGTGCGTGGAACCCCAATTTATCCCAAAATAAGTAGCTTATGTTATGTCTTATAATATTACCTATCTGCCAGTGAAATTCCTGTCAAAGCCGTTCCAGAGATTACCTCATTCAAAAAGAAAAAAAGACACACAATCAATCAATCACTCAATCAATTAGCCTATTGCAGTCCACCGCTGGACATAGGCCTCTCCCATTGTACGCCATAGCACCCGATCCTCCGCCTTGCGCATCCAGCCTATCCCAGCTACCTTTTTCAGGTCATCCGTCCATCTCGCTGGGGACGTCCTACCTTCCGTTTACCGGTTCGTGGTCTCCACTCTAGAACTCGTTTGTTCCATCGGCCAAAATCCACACAAACCGACAATTTTTTTAATAATTGCTGTTTTGTTATATGTATCGTACATTTACTCATATGTATTTATTTAAATCTGTTTTCTTCATATTACAAACAGACACTTCAATTTCATTTATTAATATAGTTATAGATCATCAAAATGTGTATCATTCTTTATAAAACGTTTAGACATAATATATATTCGACGTATATTTAGTGTTATTAACGGGTTTTATGTCACTGTAAGCTGCATAATATATAACCTTTAATGCTTGCATGCGTGCCGAATGTAAATCCGTGTATATTCATGACTACAAACATGTTTAGCATAGAGCTTTAAATACCATTATCTACACAACTCTGTTAGTTTGGTATGTAAATTTCAATGAAATGTGAACTCTACCTCAAATTTGCAAAGTTGGTAATAATTACCGGTGAAATATTATTAAAGTTATGAATTAATGTTTTTACAGTAACATTGCAGCGCTAGTGTCGCTCTAGAGGGCGCCATTGCTGAAGACTGTGGTCTTCTTATTTATGTGCCCTGCAAACTTGAAAGAGCTTATAAGTATCTAAGAACGCAGTAACTTGGCAATACATTGGTTACATAAAATACCGGTTGGCAAAGAATAAGTTGATAGATAGAATGTTATAGTATACAATTTTTTGAAAGAATCATAATACACTGACTTTTCAGTTACATTAAATGTGTGGGTATGTACACGAAAGCTGGGAACTGAAACGCACACGTATTATAACTAATTTTCATCCGAGGTAGAATGTATTTAGCCGTTGTCGATACTTTTATTTCGCCAAGTACTACCACATACCATAGACCGACCGGTACCACTGTACCAGTTCCGGTGTGGTAAGAGGATGGGGTAGGGAGGAGCATTAGTCGATCAGTAGATCGATATTGTCGCACAGATCTTAGGATATCATTCAACAGTAAGGCCGGATATTATTAAAATTATATTTGATATTGTCGGAAGTTTACGCGAATGTCACACATTGAAATAAAACTATTCTTAACGAATTCTATCGCGATTTATTTGATGTTATTTTATATTTTACATTGATCCCGACGTTTCGGTTGCTTTTCAGCAGCCATGGTCACGGGGATCAATGTAAAATATAAAACAACATCAAATAAATCGAGATAGAATCTGTTAAGAATAGTTTTATTTCAATGTGTGCATACATGTATTATTTTAAATTGGATAGAGAATTAGTTAAATGAGTATAATTAAATAATTAATTTAATTATGATAGACATACGGACAGACAGACGGTCAACGAAGTGATCCTGTAAGGGTTCCTTCTTTTCCTTTTGAGGTACGGAACCCTAAAAACGAAGAACTTAAATAATGGATTCAGCAACGCCATCATAAGCCTCTATTGTGTTTACGCTGGCCGGCACCGCTGCCAAAAGCAACGGTGCCGACAACGGATGCTGTTAGCGCGCTATCGTGATATCGCGATACTAGTGCCATTTTGTGTTTAGTAGCAACTTTTATTTCAATTAAAATGTTATTCATTTTCTAAAACACTCTCCTTATAAGTATGTAGTGAGTGCCGTATGCTTATTTCTATCAAAGAAAAATTTGAGGCTCTCGAGATATATTGGACAGCAACACATAAGCTTCTAACCGAACATATTTAGCACCTACCTGCTACGTATTTAAAATTTTCTACGACGCTTAATTGGAACTAGTGGCTGGTATTAAACTTATAGATCGTTACAGCCCAGCTCGTTTCCTGGATGGCTATAGAGTATACAGAATAATATGTCCAGTCCGAATTATCAAACTCCGGATGCTTCAGATAAATATATTTTCTAAAAGTATTACCAAGGAAATTGTGTTTGTTGTATCAGCAAATTCACAAAATATTATGACTAAGGTTCTAACAAAGTTTGAGGTAGCAAACGAGAAGCAACAGCAGTCCGGTTTATGATTTTTTAATCATCTATTTATACGTTTCAAGAACAATGCCAATGTTTATTGCAATAATAAAATGAAGGTTATCAACAGTACCTGAAACTTATCGGCTTATCGTATCGAAATAGTCAACGTTCACCAAAGCTGCAAAATCAATTTAGGATCCCTCTTGTGACTACAATCTAATCCTTCTGCGACTCTGTTGGTCCACATTTTCTATAAACCATATGACAGGATTACCCACATCAACGACTTTGGGCGCATATCATATTTATTTAGGACCCAGAGAGGAATTGAGTAAAATTACGTGCTGTATAACTCAATATACTATTATTATTTTATAGAAGCATTTTTTATGGAGTGGCTATGTTTTGCTACCATAAAAGTTATAAAATTCAACCAAATTTCCGTTTTCTTTGCGGGGAGTTTAAATGGAGCCACCAAACAGTTTCCTAAAAGAGGGACAGATACCTAAATTTTTCACATGAACTTGGTGAGCATACACTGGGCCCACAAGCACTTTACAAAGATTAACCCCAGTGTAATCCAGCGTAAAGTTTGCCGCCAAGCCCTTTTAAGCTTGTTGATGTGCGGCCTGATTGGAAATTTTCTCAAAGCAAACTAGTCGAAATAGAGGTATCACAGATACCGTTAGTGGCAATAAGAAACTTTTCATGTGTAACGTGCCATTTCAGTCCCAAAACAAAATATGCTGTTTAACAAATGAGTGCTATACGTTTGAAGTGTCGGTAGCTTAGTGGTTAAGGAGTCGACCCTACGATTGAGAGGTCCCGGGTTCGAATCCTGGTCATTACACTACCGACGTGAACCCACCCCTAACACAAGCAATTTAGAGGGGTTAGGGGGAATATTAGTAATCTCGGTGACTAATAGACTTTAAAAAAAACATGTGCTACATTTATGAGGGGTTCCTATTCATTTACAAATATCTATAAATTAACATTTAATCAAATAATTCCTGGATTCATCAGCCATTTCTTCTGAAGAAAAATACCACAATTTTACCAATTTCAGATTGTGTAAAGTTATTCAGCGATTTAAATTCAATAGTATACTTTAAATATAATGTCAACAATAAATTCATTGTTGCGCATTTCTGTGAAAAATAATGATGTTCAATAACTTTATTGAATATTTAAAATATCAAAAAGTTGCTGAAGCTAAGCTCTCCAGCATCCGAGTCCACATCAATACCATGGTACCGTAACTCGACTTTCAGGGCGTGAAGTCAAAAAGAATGTCTCCGTGCACGTAATTTTCTGCTCCGTTAGCGCGTGGATATACTAGTTACTGAATTTGACATACATATGTATAAAGGTCTTCATGCACGTATTATATCCGCGCTTACTTAATTTTGTCTGTGTACCTTGTATTAGTAGGCTTACGCTAACTTAACTTGATTGATGCATCATAACGTTGCTTTTCGAATTTAGCACCGACATCAACAGAAAAGCCTGAAGCGAATTTTTATCTTTTGAATTAACCTGTGAATTCTTTTTCACTTTTCGTCTTTTATTATTAGTGCCTTTGGTTTTAAAGTCATTTTTTTTAATTTACATTGTTGTGTTTTTGCATGTTTAGTAAAGAAACTTGATTTATCGAAAGCAAATTCTGCTAAATGCGCTGCTAGAATGAACTACGTTTAAGGAAAACAAGTGAGGAAAGGAAGAAACGTCTATCGCTATGTAGAAAATCTGCGCCCAAGGCTATTTTCAAAGAGAATAGTGAGCAAAACCAAAACTTTTAAACTTTTACCCATAGTGGCTGGCAGAAAATAAGGATGCTTTTATTTCGTAAAGCCTAAATTATAACTTATAAAATTGAGGTTGCGCTGCTGCCTAAAATTTGGGGGGATACACAAGCGTGATAATAAAAATAACAACCGGTCTTTAAGGAAAACCTTGAATAACGAAAAACAAACAAACCTTCCCAATTGATCGAAGGGGCTAATTTACCATTGTTTACGTACCCTTACGATCCCTTTACGGTTCGGAAACTATGTTCATCCATCAGTCACAGTTATTATGCTGTGCTGAAACTGACGCTCTGATAAGAAATATAAATATTCTGAAAAGAAAAGACCAAAAAGGAATTTGGGATTTCAATTTATTATGTAAATTATTAAATCTCCCAACTAATTTGCAGCTTTCGACACGTGAGCTTTGGCTGGTATTCAAGCTCGTGTATAAAAATGTCAAGTAAAATACCTAAGACCCGTACCGTTCTCGGCCTGCATTGCAATGTCTTTATTAATTTTTCATATTATTATTACCTTCAAGGGCATATTCATATAACCATATTTTATAACACATTTGCTCGTAAAGTCTTTTATTTCACCAATATCAATATCGTATTGTATCTCATTACGTACTTGTGCGTTATTGTAATGTGAAACGCACGAGTTTTTTTCATAAGGTAAAACGTAGGTTATCAAGATGCTCCGTCTAAAACGTACGGTACTTTTTTAAATCATAGCAGAGTTTTTATGTCAGAAAAGTGGTCAACATTTTATGAATAAAATTAATTTTGAGAGATAAAATATAATAAATACTGGCTGTTTTTTAAAAAACGCTGATGCGCGAGCATCGCTAATTTGTGAAGAAGTAAAAATTATTCCACGTGCATGTTCTTTTCGTTCTGTTATTTTTATTTGAAAATGTCGTCAAGTAGTTATGAATTTATTTATTTGACACCGCCCGAGAAATCGACCGATAGATACTTACCAGCGTATTAAAATTTCATCAAATGGAAATATCATCTTGTCTAGATGAAAAGATAAAATTCCAAGATCGTTTACAATACAGGGGCCTTTTTACGGCCACAGTAAAGAAATACGAAGCGCTTCTATCAACAAAAGCGATGTCTAACCGATTTTTTCAAGATTACCAAAATGGAACAAGCACTAGTCAACCTATTGGCATAAATAAATTTGGAGCAATACCGAAACAAATTGCCACTTTTTAAAATTTTATGATCTACATGAATACACAGGGCACAGTTTCAGAAGGTCCTCGGCTACATTGCTCGTCGATTCAGGTGCGGACTTATTGACACTAAAACGCCACGAAGGGTTTCGGTCGAGCAGGTTAGCCGAGGGCTACATAGATGACTGGAAGAGAAATAAAGAAATTAGCTCCCGCATTACAAGGACTATAAATTTGAAGCCAAGTGTTGACTCTCGACCATTTACGAGCACACACGCGTACATTCCACCATCGCCGCCACCGACTGCAGAACTCTGTGGTCTCGTTTCTCCTCACACTTAAGAGAGTGAGAGAAACTGGTGAAATTGGAACTAATAATAGTAACTTGACAACATTAAAAATGCCAACTGGCAACGTAATAATCAATTTTACAAATTGTTCAAATTTTATAACTGCTTTAACAAGTGATTAAAGATTTATTCGTTTAAGAAAGTTCGAGTTTTATTTATTTCCTCGCAAATATGGTATAAAACGTCGTATGCCTAACGTGCGATAATTACAGCCTCTGCTTTCTTGTCTTGTCTGGTTTCTTGTTGTTAGCAATATCGCCTTTGCTGTGAATTTCAACTTACCGCACTTATATCATAATGTACTAATTTCGCCTTTTGTTAATAATCACATTCTGTGGGTTATTTTAACTATAAAAAGTCCATAACCACTAAAAGAAAATAATCGAAGATCACAGATGCCTAGTCACTTCCTAGTGAAATATACTGGTACTGTGATGTGCTTCTTTTACAATTGGGTACATGACAATTAAAGTCAAATCAGTTTGATTTTAATAAACATAAAAAGGGTAAGTTTAATGGTAACTTGTATGATATAAGGAAACATACTTACAATGGTTGAGTGGATGGTTAAAAATAAATAAAATCGATAAAATAAAATCGGACACATTTTCAGTTATTTTACTATTCCATATATAAAGAATAGTAATAAGGACAGTTATATAATTTATTTTAATTATAGAAAAGTGCCCAATTTCAGAAAAAAATTGCCTGAAATTTGAATATATAAATTTGAAGTGGATATATGAATTTTATATTTAAGTTCCAACTAATTATCAGCGTAATGGGCTGCCCGAGCGTTTATTTTCTTTCATTTGCTTTTACGTCACCTGATGATAATAAACTGCCTTCAAATCTTAAATGTTGGTACATTATATGACGGCATCGATACACTTTTTTACACCAAGTTTAACGAATCCGGGATTATAGGATGAAAAGCACTATTTTGGGTAAAGCGTTCCAGTTCTTTGTCGTGCGGAAAAGAAAAGAGGTATTGAACCGTTGTACTGTATAGAGGGGACATCTCAATTCTGCACGTTTTATTCTGTATATGAAGGGTGTGGGTGCGAATAATTTTAAAACCTCATCGGAACACTCACAATGTAAAATACTGCGACCGCGGCAATGTACCCACGCATCTGCAATGATTCGAGGGTTTATAAGTGACAATAGTATTTCTAACTATTTCAAACTAATCTCGAAGTAATTGAAACGTCCACCCCTACTGCATGTTTTTACAGTGGTTCTGGTTCGATTTCCATATATCAAGAAAGACTTGGTTCAAATCAATAGCAACACCTTCTTAAGAAAGTGCTCGGTTGACGATTTACAAAAGACGGGCCTAGGCAAAGTCATTGGTTATAACGCCAGTGGAAAAGTCCGAAATGTATGGGAGTGACATATTTCACGTGTTAAAAATAATGTCACTCCCATACATTTCGAACTTTCGTGAATTCGCTTTAAAGCGATTCAACTAATAAAATGTCACTTTGTGTACAGGCTGTGATTAGTTTTTTTGTTAAATAAAATACTACTTGGATAACTATAGTGACCTAGCAAATGAGCCACTCCTATCACGGTAGAACATCAATCAGACAATGTCAATAGCAACATCATCCTTAAAATTAGATTGACTTCCTTTATAAACGTAATCTACAAGGAAGTTTTCTAGCCAAACACCCCAGTCAAAACTTACTGAGACTTAAAACAATATAAACTTCAACCCTTTTGCTTCAATATTCATCAACTTCTAATAACACTGGTCATATAACAAACCCTGTATTCTATTACGCTAACTTAAAAATAATATTATAACTTTGTGTGTTTAAAGTTTGTGTACAATTATATTATTTTAAAGGAAGTTTTTATTTTAAAGTAACTATTAGTTACTTTTTTAATGTATGTTTTATATCTTGTTATTTCCTAAACATGACTACATACGTCTACTGAGCCACAACCCTTTAACATTATGCAAATAATCTTAAGTGTTGTATCAGGATTGCGACACACATTATGTTTGATACATGCCATATCCAGATTATTTATTTCGTATATTTTATTTAATTTGACCGCAACGATTTTTATCTTGCTAAAGATTCGAACAAGTGTGCAGCCCGGCTCGATGGTAAATGGTTTTCTTAGTATCGGGACAGTAAAAAGCTGATGAAGCAGTGGCAATATAAGTAACAAATAGTTTTGATGAATAGTGTTGACCTTGTGGAGCTAAGAAGCTTTACTCACCGCAGGAACACCAGATAGAGTTTTTGCAAATGTCCTCTATAAAGGATTATGCTATGCTCTACTTTTCCTGCAGTAAGAGTTATCTAGTGCGTTGTAATGTTCATAATATTTCACACCTTATGTTACCTTGTGTTATATCTCAGCGCCGCAACAGACATAACATAGCTAGGTACACAGACACTTTTTTAAGATTGCTTTATAGTAAATAAAAGAGTGTTTTAGTCTTAGGGTCGTGTGTATCACTGGTTTAAACTATAATATACCTGTAACATAGGTTGGATATTTTAGCATTTACCCTTGACTTAATGTAGAACTATTTCCTGGTATGTTAGATGTATTTTAAATTATTCTTCTTTGTCTATCGTATTGATGGTATATCATCTATCATTTTATACTGTTGTAGATTTTACATTGAAATATTTTCTCGCAATTGCAGAAATTGACAATATTTTAATATCATTTCATCAAATGAAAGCATATTTTTGATTGAAAATACGTTTAATTAATTACTCGTACCGCAAAATTAAATCTGACAGGTTGATATGTAATTACCCTTTTGCTGGCGGCATTCAGTTTTGTATACAAAAATATACATCCAACAAGTTGGCATTTAGTGTTATAGTCATATTCTAACCTGATTTTTATAAATAAATAAATATTCTACGACATTCTACACAGCGCACTAGCTTGTGTTATGGGTTCCAGAATGCGGATAAACATACTTATATATTTTTTTTTTTGTAAATAATACATATTATACACAGAAACACCCAGACCACTGCAAATAGATATATTCATGCATACAAATGACACTGAGCGGGAATCGAACCCGCGCCCCCTGCGTAGCAATCGAATGCACTACCGCTCCGCCACAGAGGCCGTCAAATTTACGAGAATATTTTACGAGTATATTCACTATAAGCTTTCTATCCTAAGTTTTATCATAGTAATAACTCTACCGTTTCTTAAAGGAATATTTTTCTGCAAATACTATTTATTCTCAAATAATAATGAATATAGCTAATTATAGCGTGGACAAATGTCCAAATAATTTAAGGTTACTGGAAGTTACTTACGTAACGAAAAGATATTCTGTGTAAATAATAACTGTTTCATTATTCGAATTGAAATCACAATAAGATGCAAACTAAAATATGTAGATAGCATATGGTTTTTGGAAGCAAAATACCAGCGCAAACGAGCTAAGCGATAAAACATATTGGTTTCAGATACCCTCGAATCATTTATTATTCACCATCGTAATATTATATTTGGAATTGATCTGTAAAAAAAACGAGACTGAAATCAAGGGGCTCAGCCGTTGAAACGTTTTGGTGTAAAAGCAAACTGTACGAGTTGAACGATTTTTCGAATAGCTAGTAAAAAATCACAGCGAATAAAGTGCTCTAAAGAATTAAAAGGCGAGAGAGCAGTAACAAATGAACTCCACGTTGTATTTAACAGGAGTATGCTGCATACAAAAGCATGTAGAGAAATCTTGACTTCGAAATGTTGAGGTTTTTATACGTTACGTGTTAACGTGACTTTTTCTGTATCTCTCCAACAAATTTCATTTCAATCTTCCATACATTACACATCCTATGATTACACTTACTGATACCGGGTAGAAGAAGCAAAATATTTATGTGTCTAAAATGTATTTTTTAACCTCACCTCCAAGTCCGTATTACTAGTCGGTACTGCTGATTAACGGATGAGGCTCGAGCGCCGGCTTTCCTTTCGGGGTCGGGAGGGCAGACGGCAGTCGCTCCCACAAAAGCCAAAACAGCCAAAAAATATGAAAAATAGGAAAGAATATCGAAACGGCGCGCAGCAGTTTCGCCCGCCTCTTGTGGCAAGTGAACTAGAGCTATCGTGCCAGGGTGGGGCACGGCAAGGGAAGCTACACCCAACACGGCCCGGAAACTCCGCTTCGTAACGTGGGCCATTGTCACGGTGACCGGTCCCGCGAGGGAGTTAGCCGATGCACTCTCCAGGCGGGTGGCGGCCATGTTGTTCCTGCAGGATACTCAGTGGAAAGGCAGGGCATGCCGCTCCATTGGGGATGGCTACAAGCTGTACTACACAGGTGCACCTCGTGAGAGCACGGGGTAAGCGTGTTGCTCTCTGAGGAGCTTCAGAGCAGCATCTTGAAGGTGATACGCTATAGCGAGCGGCTTATGGTCGTGAGGGTGCTTATCCTTGGAATTGTTACCCATCTGATAACTGCCTACGCGCCACAGGCCGGTCGTGGTGAAGCCGAAAAAAATTCATTCCTGAACCAACTTGGAGAAGGGAATTGTTCTGGGTGGTGACCTTAACCTTAATGTGGGTGGTAAGGGCAAGGATGTTGAACGTGTCCACGGTGGTTTTGTGTATGGTTATGGGTCACGGAGATGAATATGCTGCGGTAGATGTGTGGAGTCACGCGTAAGGATCGCATGACGAACTCTCGCATCCGGGGCAGCCTTCATGTATGTAACAACAGGGACAAAATGCAGGAAAGTCGGTTACGCTGGTGCGACCACGTTTTACAGCAACGGCGAGGCTACGTAGGTAGCAAATGTCTGGTCTTGCCAAAGTAACAAAGTATTTCCCCTGTAAGCGACTGGTCACGGGTTCAAGTCCCGTCCCGGATGTTCACTTTTTCCGAAATAAATTTATATGTTTTTATTCGTTGTAAGTTGTTTACTTTTCTATATTTTTCATGGGACTAGTATAGGTGCATATTTTATACGATGGACTTCGTCATAAAATAGCTGTCGTTGTGTAAAACTATATAAGATGTAGATTCAATACACTCCTAGGACAGGACATAAAGTGAAATATTAAAAATACTGGTGAATACATAAGCAGTAATCGTTATGAAATACGATCTCGTCTAATAATATGAGTCGTAAACACAAAATGCATCAATATTATAGAAAATGCAATTCAGAGGCAAGCTAGCGTCACAAGGAATCCAATAAATCTAAGAAGTCCAGTATCAGATGAATGTGCAAGTTACGTCAGCATCGAAAATAGTTTAAAATAGAACTCAAAACACTGCGAAAAGCTATAAAATTTTATTTTTAAAAATAAATTGGAGTCGAACTGCATTTTCTTTATTATACTACGAGTATTATGTCCCTATATCAGAAGCTAACATAAACTGCTCGCGTATTCTTATTAACAGCCTATAATTACATAACATTAGCAGTATAATGAGACAAATCTTATTTAATGCTTCGAATTTACGTAGCCAATGCTTCTACTTTTCATTACGAATTTCATGCGATTCAACTATTGGAGTGACGAAGCCGCTACGGCTTGATAATTGAACTTGCATTTATTAAGTAGCTAATACTTGACGTCATATACGACTTTAGTTAACATAATTAACGAGGTTACTGTTTACGAATATCAATTGCTAAAAAAGGCCTATTTTTAGTATTTTTTTAATATATAATAATACCCTTACCATTCAAATACCAGAAACTTATTAGTTTACTTGTAAAATTCACGGTTATTAAATCATCGTATAGATAAAATGAACTTTATTAGAAATTTTTAAATGAATTAAAAGAACATTTTTTTATTTGAGTGCACGTAAGAATGTTAAAAAAATTAACTTATACACATTTTACATTTTGTACCCTTAACATTCTTTTCATGTTTCAAAACGACATTATACCAATCTAACTGTTATATATATTTACTAGCTGTTACCCGCGACTTCGTCCGCGACCAAATTGTGTTGTGAATCTAAACCATCCTCGAATCCCCTTGAACTCACACAAAAAATTTCATCAAAATCGGTCCAGCCATCTAGGATTAGTTCAGTGACATACACACGCACACAAGAAATATATATATAAAGATTATAAAATTAAAGTTTACTATTATGTTGATCACATAATATATATTATAATGTTATTCATAATGTTAAACATACATGTAATAATCGTTTAAAAAATGTCTTGCTACGTCGTAGTGTTAAAGCTACGCCGTAGCTCTGCCATGTATAAATATAGAGAATGACTTGCCCTATTCCAATCGATTTAATCACGTTGTTACTTTGACACACTAAAGTCCTTCCATATAAACGAAAATCGTTTTTACCTTTAACTACTTTTCCTTCAGCTATTCCTGAAAATATTGCTCAACAAAAACTGTTTCACCTATACCCGCGTCGGTCTGGTGGACCAATTGGTGTCGTATACTACACTAATTCATATTAACCCACGAACTATGTAACTACCAAAAATCGCAAAAAGCCAACGTTTTCCATTACAAAAAAAAATACAAGGCAAACATATATCGAAACAACTTAAACGTATATCGTCGGTCTCACAGACTAACGCGCGGGTAAAGGAAGGTTAATATCGATTTTAGATAGTAATATGCTGCCATATATACATATGTATGTGATAGTAACAGAGGCTTAATGACTCCTTTTTCTAATTCTCCCTTTAACTATCTCTTAAGATTAAGGAAACATTTCTGTTTATAGTCCCGAAACACTTTAAATATTTAACTATACAAAAATGGGCTACACGCTAGATAAGCCTGTAGTTGTAATTAGATGTATCAGTGTGCCCTAATTATGAACTTTACCGCACTTGTATCGCACCACTACTCTGGCATAAGTGCTATGTAGGTACTATGTAGAATAGCGATAATGGCGCGATAGTGTACCACTAATTTGTGGAGGTTAATTCTATTTTTAGAATTTTCTACGTAAATTTAAAGCTGATAGTGGTGGGTAATGGTAGTTGAAAGATAAACTAAAAGTATTTTTTCAAGAACAGTTGTTAGTATATTACTTTATTATGTGTTTGCCTGTCTATATAGAGTATTTACGTATGTTCCACTGTAGCTCCTAAGATAATGAATGAGGTGTTAATTGATTCAGTATCATGCTCTGGGTGCAATAGACTACATTTTATACGAATATCAATCATCTCATCAACATAACGGATGTCAGATTCAAAAATACGGGGTCCCAAAAACTATCGTATCGAGTGTGATATTAAATTAAAGGGGAGAAAATCCTGAGTTCAAAAATATAAATATAGTATAATATTGTGGAACATACCAAGAGATTTAAAATAATACTAGCGCCATCTATCGACGGAGTGCTGGTACTATATTTTAGTATTCTTTAAAAAAAACTCTTTCTCATCTATATTTTCAACCTAACCGTAGTCTGGTTAAAGTATTTTAAACTTTATACTTAGTAGCTTGACTTCTGATGACCATAATGGAAAAATATCCCATATTGTGTTTGATATAGGGATATAAGCTACAGTCAAGCATTCAAATACCAATTGGTCAGCACTCGCTCGAATTCAATAGACTCTAATGATCTGCATGGTATAGTGGGGATAGAATACCAAGTGATTTTAGTCGGTCTAATTCTGACCATAGTCACGTCATTGTTAGCGCTTGTAAAGTGATATGGCTATTTAAAAAACATAAACATAACTTCACCCCTGTATCCCCGAAGAAGTAGGCAGAAGTGTATTACACAGCCACGATTCACCAGTTATGTTTAGTTCGGAATGTAATAGGGGGCGAGCCTATTGCCATCGACCGGCACATTACTAAGCGAGCGATAATTAACATTTTTAATGCACACATAACTACGTGTCAGAGGTGTCAGCTTTAAATTGCCCTGCGTTTTCCCACCCTAGAAACCGAGATATGAATATCTCGGTTCTACATCTATCTCGGAGCAGCATGGAATCATGTTGCTCCTGAGTTTTATATGTTAACCGATCGACCCCTATTACGTGGAATAAAAAAATATATTATGTAGCTGGTGAAATGTGTCTGTAATAATTTCCTTGCATAGTCATTCAGGAGTTTATAGGTATGAGTTCGTAATACAATAGTTCTTTTACGTAAGTAAAAAAAAGAAAAAGTACAAGCATGTTGGATGATTTTTTTTTCCTGTGTTCAAATATACAATAATTGTAAGTGAGATTTTCATTTAATTTAAATAAATATAATTACATAAATATCAATAAATATAAATAAATAATAATAAATAAAAATAATAAAAAATAAATAAATATCACAATAATATACTTAGGCTGTTCACAGCGTTGAGCGGGCTGTGGACTTCATCGCGAACAAACAAGTAAGCGTTGCTCTATAAGTCTATGATCGCGCCGGGTGCCCGCTCAACGCAGCGGATGACCTTGTAAACCTGAACAAAATTATTTCATTTTAGTATGTTTAGTGTTTTTTCTTATATAAGTCAGCTAGATACTATTTTTATTCAATTGAAGGAGGACAAGGATGTCAGTGAAAGTATTTCGATTCGTTTTGATTAAGTGAAAAGTAGAAAACTCGCTGTTTTTTTTTAAATCTTAAGTTAGTGGACTGAGTTTTTATTATTTAACATTATCTTAAATATTGATATAATATAAGCAGATTACACTAAAAAAGGATATTTGAACAATTCATTACACTTAATATTAACCGTGTTGGTATTTTTACGTTACCGTCTTTATTTTATAAACGAAAAATAAAATGAATCTACATCAGAATTTTTCTTTTCGCAAAATTCTAACATTTCATAAGTGTTCCAAGTTATGAAACCCTTCCACCAAAAAAAGGAACACAAAGTGAAATAAAAAAATAGCATTGCTTGTTTTGAGACTTTACATTTAAAAATGATAAGTTGAAAAAAAACGACGGGTTGCACTCCGGGAGTGCCGGCAGAAGTGAAAACTTGAATATTAACGCTGTGCATTTTTGATATTTTGGAATGGTTAGGGAATAATTTTGCACGAATTGCTTTAATTATCAGTATAAAAGTACTATCATTTATGTGGTAGCATACAATATTCATTTATTGCGCTATCGTACACAAACATGACAATTTATATTACATTAAAATTTAAGCTATTACAATTAATTTACATTAAAAAGTTTATCTCTCAGAAAAATCAACTTCCATCCATATTTTCAACGACTTTTTCACCATCGTTATTACCAGAACCATCATCGCCAATATAGATGAACGCTCCACCAAGGTTGTAAAGTACAGAGTGAAATTAGCGCTTCTATATTTGTTGTCTTACGATCTGGTCACGTGTTTACAGACGCGAGTTTTTTTTTACCCATTACAAAAAAAGTGCACAATGCCGCTAAAGAAATAATATTTGACAAAAACAGGATTACTTACCACCTTTTACGATCAAATTGTTAAAGTTCCGTTGATTAGCAATGTAATTTTTATTTGCCAGCAGGTACCACTCTCCACTTTCTCAGATGTAACAAACCCTTTTTTACTCACAAAAATGTTTCTGATTCTATTATAATTTTATCTAGCTGTTGCTCGCGGCTCGACCAGGGACTCTTTATCGCAGTACATTCGTTTATTCAGAATTGAAAAATATTCTTTGTTCTTTTTCATGTTATTTCCATATATTACACGAAATAGTTCAGCGTGTTAGGCATGAAAAGGTAACAGACACTTAGTTACTTTCGCAAGTATTGCTTTTTTTTTTTTTTATATTTAGGGCACGTCAATTTGACTTCACCTCGCCTGAAGGTAAGCTGAAGGTAAAGTCCAAGAAAGAGGGTCACCATTACATACACATACCATGTTAACAATGGTGGCACTCAGCTTGACGGCCTCATCAGAAGAGGATTGTCGTCGCAGCACCGCGTGACAACCACCGGTCCCACTAGTGCTGCGACCACAATCCCCCTGCCCGGCTATGCACTTGCTGACCCCTGAACGCAATTAAACCGAAATTTGATTACTATGGAGGGTTTTTCACAATCGTGCACGGTGGTACCAACCCGGCCGAATTTTGTGACAAATTTGTGTCATCAAATTTCTACCACCAGTTTAAGATTAAGTTGTCGGATACAAATTTTAATTTGATACCTTCACGCATTCTACAGAAAATGCTCTTGATAGGCATATGGATGGACAACGAAGTGATGTTACGAGTATAAGGATATCTTTTTTAAATTGGATTTGAATTTGAATCGGCCCGAGAGGCGGAGTTGTACGAGGGATACAGGGAGGCCAGAGGAGCCCTCCGAGCGGAGATAAGGTGGGCCAAACAGGCCGCCTTCTGCGAGCTGCTGAAGACGCTGGAGCGGGACCCTTGGGGGCGGCTCTACCGGATGGTGAGGGGCATGCTGCGCCCCAAGGCCCCGCCGTTAACCCGGTGTCAGCAGCCGGAGCTGCTCGGAGGAGTTGTTGGCTCCCTGCTCCCAGCGCGGGCGGTGGAACATGTTCCACCGCAGATGGCGCCGCCGACGTGGATGACGACGACGTGCCCGAGGTCACTTGGGTAGAACTAGAGCTGGCGGTGAGAAGGCTGAGAGCCAAACACAGCGCCCCGGGACCCGACGGTATTCCAGGCCGAGCGTGGGTCCTAGCTCTAGTCGACGACGCTCTCGAGCCCCGATTGAGAGGGCTTCTCAGCGCATGTTTGGAGCGGGGCCAGTTTTCGAAATTGTGGAAGATGGGGAAACTGGTCCTCATCCGAAAGGAGGGACGCCCGGCGGACTCGCCGTCCGCCTACCGGCCCATAGTGTTGCTCGACGAGGTGTGCAAGCTCTTTGAAAGAGTAATTGCGAAGCACCTCGTAAAGCACCTCTCAAGAGTGGGGCCGGACCTGGTGGATGGCCAATATGAAGCCATATTGGCCATCCGCCAGGTCCGGTCCACGGTGGAGCGCCTCTGGCGGAAGCCCGCCAGAGGCGCTCCACCGTGGATGCCATCATGCGCGTGAGGGCTCTGGCGGAGGATGCAGTAGCCCGGGGTGAGGTGATGTTGGCGGTGTCCCTGGACATCGCCAACGCGTTCAACACCTTGCCCTGGAGTTGCATTAGAGAGGCGCTCGTGTATCACGAAGTGCCTCTCTACCTCCGCCGCATAGTCGGGGCGTATATGACGGAGAGAGCCGTCATCTACCCAACCGTGACCGGTCTCGGTCGGCGTGAAATTTCGTGCGGTGTTCCACAGGGATCGGTCCTGGGGCCGCTCCTGTGGAACATCGGATACGACTGGGTGCTTCGCGGTGAGCTCGTAGGCGGTGCCGCAGTCACGTGCTACGCGGACGACACGCTCGTGACGGCGTGCGGGGCGACGTACCGCGAAGCGACCCTAAAGGCCATGACCGCGGTTGCTCAAGTAGTTGAGCGGATCCGGCGGCTGGGTCTCGAGGTGGCTCTGCATAAAACCGAGGCCCTGTTCTTTCATGGGCCTCGGAGCAAGCCACCCGAGGGATCCAGTCTCATCGTGGGAGGAAATCGCATCGGCATCAAGCCCCAAGTGAAATATTTGGGGCTCGTGCTCGACGGCCGATGGGACTTCGGAGAGCACATCCGAAGTCTGGCCCCCAAATTGAAGGGCACAGCTCTCGCTCTGGCTCGGCTGTTGCCCAACATGAGGGGGGCCGATGACTGCTGCAGGAGACTCTACGCAGGGATCGTGCGGTCCATGGCCGTGTATGGGTGCCCAATATGGGAGGAGGCCCTAAAGACCAGAACTGTGCGGGTGCTGCGCCCTCCGCAGCGAGTGATGGCCATCAGGGTCATCCGCGGGTACCGCACGATCTATTTCGAGGCGGCGAGTCTCCTTGCCGGAACTCCGCCATGGGACCTGGAGGCGAGAACCCTTTCGCAACTGTACCAATGGCGAAAGGAGGCGCGGGAGCAGGGACGGAACCCTGAGCCTCGTGAAATCGCGGCCGTGCAGTCCCAGCTCCGCCAGGCCATCGTGGTGGAGTGGAAGGAACGACTTGGGCGACCAAACGCAGGGCACGCCGCAATAGCTGTAAGGCCCATCATAGAGGATTGGCTAGAGAGGCGACACGGAAGCCTCTCGTACCGACTGACGCAGATGATCTCCGGGAAGGGGTGCTTCAGGGACCACCTGCATCGGATTAGGAAGGAGCCAACGCCTGAGTGTCATCACTGCGACACGAGCGAGGACTCAGGGGTGCACACGCTGGTGGACTGCCCGGCGTGGGAGGCGCCGAGGCGTGACCTCGTGGCAGCCATCGGGGTGGGAGTCCTTTCGCTCGGCAGCATGATTGCGGCAATGGTGCGGAGCGCGATCGCGTGGGCCGCCGCCGTCTCCTTCTGCGAGCATGTAATAAAATAAATATCATTAAAATGGTATCCCTAACGTTATTGCGAAATTTGAACTTTTCCTTTTTTTTGCAAAGTGCAATATGTTTATTTCCTGTAATATATGCAGATATCAACAATTTTACTTTTAAATATTTACCAACAAATATTTCATACTAAAATTGTTAATACGGACTAGGGTGATTTTCAACGATTTCTTTTTTTATAAGGAAAAGTTTTTTGAAATCCTTTCTATTATATCACAATTCATATTGAACAATTTTATTGAGGTACTCAAGTCTGTTTGTTAAAATAACGATAACGTCTTATTTGTAATAAATTCTGAATCACGACAACACAATGCCAATGACAACGTTCCAACTTCTCGACCCTAGAAGGTCTAAGAATTATTACAACATCAATCAATCCACTTTAAATTAATAAAACGGTTTGTTCTTTGGAACTTTGTAAACAAAACTACCCGTCGACCCCAGTTTCGCCTAAACAAACAAAATTCAGATGTTTGTTTTTCTTCAGGAAATGTATTCTAAACAGGACTATTTAGCATTTAGATTGATTAAAATGATAACAATTCGAAGCATTAAATAACAATATCGATTGACGCAGAGGGACTCGTGGCTAAGTGGTAACCTAGTAGGTTAAGACATTGCAAATTTAAGCAACACTAGAAAAGGCAGTCTTGAAATAGGTGACCATTCTAAACACATTGAGACCTTTTCGTGTTTCGGAGAGCAAGCTGTCGGTTCCGGTTGCCATATGAACATAAATATTGCAGTCGTTACGGGTAGTTAGACTCCTATAAAGTCCGACGACTTGTCTAACTACAAAATTCCGATATCACCAGTGGGTTGCGGAGGTCAGATGCCAGTCGCTGCCCGGAAAATATCGAAGTTCAGCCGCTTCGTAGTAAGACTAAAAATTCGACCCCAAATAAGTTGGAAAAAGGCTCGAAGGATGATGAAATAACAACTGGTGGTACTAGAGGTAGAAATTTGATGACACAAATTTGTCATAAATTTCGGCCGGGTGTGTACCACCGTACACGATTGCGAAAAACCCTACATAGTAATCCAATTTCAATCCAAATCCAAATCCAATCGGTTTGATTGCGTTCAGGGGTTAGCGAGTGCATAGCCGGGCAGAGGGATTGTGGTCGCAGCACTAGTGGGACCGGTGGGTGTCAAGCGGTGCTGCGACGACAATCCTCTTTTGATGAGGCCGTCAAGCTGAGTGCCACTATTGTTAACATGGTATGTGTATGTAATGGTGACCCTCTTTCCTGAGGCGAGGTGAAGTCAAATTGACGTGTCCTAAATATATAAAAAAAAGGAAATCCTTTTTACACCACTAATGTGGTAAACGCACACGAGTACATAGTTCACCGTATGGTAACCGGTGACTATTGACTATGAATACTCACAAGGCTAAACGTGTAACCTATTGTAACCTTGCCCAAAGAGTTAAAGCAGCCCTTCTCACTAAGATACGCTTGAAAATAGAGAAGTGAAGAGACGTGAAGTTTTTATAGTGATTTACTTGCTAATAACAGTTACTTTAAACATAGAAATATAATTAAAACGCATTGATAGAATATAGCAAACAAGTTCCCGCGTATTGTATATTTACTGTAGACTATGATTGGTTCTAATGGTGTGATAATTTCACGATTAAAATTAATTAACTTGTGAAACTTATTATCATTGCTCTTATTTTTATGCCTTGCCCATATAATCTTAGTGTAATAAGGAGTTCTGGGTGATGTCCCTCTTTGTTGCTTTGGGGGAGGTATAGTCCATATTTTGAATTAATCGATTTCTCCGCATGTCAATTTCATTAATAGAGGGCACGGTGAAGAGACAACAAGGGGCAGTTTGATTAACTGTTTCTGTATTTTTGGAACAATGGACTTGATGTCACACAGCTCTCTGCCTATTCAAAATTTAAACCCTAACCGGCAAAGGAGAGAAGAGAAAAGAAAAGCGGACAAGTGCGAGTCGGACTCGCCCATGAAGGGTTCCGTAGCAGCAAGTAATATAAATAATATGGTTTTTTTTTTAATTTTTATATTTGAGTTTATTAATTGAAAGGTAAATTGCGGTTTACGATTTATGACGTATTAAAAAAAACTACTCACTAGATCTCGTTCAAACCAATGTACATAAAATATTTTTTTTAGTTCTATCATTCTCTTATTTTAGAAGTTTAAAGGGGGTGGGGGGCAACATTTTACCACTTTGGAAGTGTCTCTCGCGCAAATTAATCAGTTTAGAAAAAAAATATATTAGCAAACTCCATATCATTTTTGAAGACTAGGTAACCCAACCCAGACGTATGGGTTAAATGGAAAAAAAATTGAGCTTTAGTTCTAAATATGGGGCCCCCAAATTTTTTTTGTTTTTTTTTTTATTTTTGTGTAAAAAATTTAATGCGGTTCAAAGAATACATCTACCTACCAAGTTTCAACAGCATAGTTCTTATAGTTTCGGAAAAAAGTGGCTGTGACATACGGACGGACAGACGACATGACGAATCTATAAGGGTCCCATTTTTTGCCATTTGGCTACGGAAACCTAAAAACTATGGTAAGTAGGCTTTGTACAAAAAAATATCAACAGTTTAACCAAAAAAAAATCCAATTCAAAAACAATAAACCTTAATTCATCATCATCATATCAGCCAAACGACGCCCACTGCTGGGCATAGGCCTCCCCCAAGGCCTAATTACTGAATACTAATTATGGTTAATTGTGTTTGAATTGTTTTTTTTTAACACACAGTTATTACTATTTTGCATTCGCTCATGTACTAATAACTGTTTTAGCATAAGCTAGCTTTCTGTATTCAACAAGACGTCTTCTGTAAGTGAAATTCCATATCCAGTCACACGCGAAAAAGGTGTTTTCACCCCTTTTTCCAAGATGGCGGCCGGGGGACAAGGGTGGCAATCCCCCAACTTGGGGTTAAGCTTCTATTGACCCCCCACACATGTCCCAAAAATAAAATTGCGTCCTCTTACAAATGCAATATTAGGTCCTTAAATTGTAAGATCTCAATGGACTACTACGCCTAGGAAGGCACAGTAATTTTTTTATTTACACTTTATAATTATAGTTAGAATGATATTATTAAGAGGAAAATTATATTTTTGTATATAACGAGTAAACTTAAAAACTACTGGACCAATTTCAAAAATTCTTTTACCGTTATAAAGCTACATTATCACTGAGTGACATAGGCTATATTTTTTACTTGAAAAAATTAGAGATCCTCAGAAATTATCACTAAAAACAACCCATAAAATGTCTTTCATCGCATGCGCTGCGGAAAGTATTAATGATAGAACAAAAATATTCTATAATATTATAAAACATATCAATATCTAGAAAAAACTTCGGGAGACCATATGTCCTATAACTATTATATAGAAGTTATATTATAACTATTTTTTCACATTTTAAGTTGATAGAAATGCCATAGACCATGATGACCATATTTTTGTAATAATTCTTATCCAAATAAATGATTTCGTATTTAAGACTGTTTCTATACATGTTGATTTGATTTATTGAAATCGGATATTTCATTCAAAAGATATTACGAAGTTAAAAAATATGAAATTAGAAAACAAGAAATACGCCGACGCACCAGTGTGGCTCAACGTAGCGCAGCGAGCAATGCGGCGGGAGAGGTGGCACCGAAATGCGGGATAGGGGTGTGCGCATCTATGAAATAAATAGCCGCATAAAAGAATTTCACCCCTAAAATAAAATACATAAAACAATAAACAAAAGAAGTAAAAATATGTATATAAAAAAAGTTTTATTTGGAATTTCAACGTGAGTGGGAAGAAATAGGGGATGATAGTTCGTTAGTCGCGATAACGGACATCTACGCGGTAAGAGCCGCGGGCAACAGCTAGTATTAAATAAGTGTTATCATTAATTACGTTAATGTCTCCGTGTTGGGTGACTTAGTTGCCACACCTTGTTTACAGCGGACAATTTACTAGCATTCTCATTAATTAAAGATAAATAATTAAAAAATAGTGATTGTAAATTGGTTTTGCATTATTTCATTATCAATAGTGCTGTTACCATTACACAACTAATGTCTTATTCGTAAATTTTTCGGATTCATTCCGATGTAGTCATCTTCTAAAATCCCTTGACGAACTTTAATAATAATTATTATTATTTCGGTAACAATTCATAATATTATTCATAAAACTATACTTCTTCAGTTAGTCTATAAGATCAGTTCAGTCTATCTACACTCTAAGAATATGGGACCATTCTTAACACAGTGAGATCCCTTCGTGCTTCGGAGAGCACTTTAAGCTGATGATCCCAGTTGCCATACGAACATATGTGGCATTCCTAGTGGGTAGTTAGAGCCCTAAAAGGTCCGATATCTTGATCTAACTAGATAGAACTTTGATACCGTTAGTGGGTTTTAGAGGACAGAAAGCATGCGTGAGTGTTACGTATATCTATGTTGTAAACTTTAAGCTGGCTAACTTAATTTGTGAACTTGCTGTTACAATTTGCAAAAGCATGATTGTTATGATATTATTTTGTTACAGCCTAAACGCCTGATGATTTTGGTTGGAATATAAATATAAAAGCATAACGTGGCCTTCATAAAGATTAAGATATTTGAACTTTAAAAAACACATAAACATTACACTGGGATTAAATTAGAATTCCATGTAGTTTTACCTACTAAATCGAGTAGTCTATGAATGTAATGAGCATCCGAAATCATACAACTGGCACTTGTTGTTGTTGAAGAAACGTTTGATTAGGTAATCTCCATGTAAGATATCATACGTATCCTAGCCACTGGTGAGGTTTCAAATTGATTATAATTCCTTTGAATGACATTACATTTCATATAAAATTATTTGCGAATAATTCTCTTCACTTGATAGCCTTATCATTTCCCTTATATAATAAGGTATTATCCATATTATATCTAATAATATCGGTCCGATAAAAGTCTGCATCGGTACTTAACTAACAGCAATGATTTGCCATTCCCGCTACCTTCAGGCAATCATACGAAATGACTCTTGTACTACGGAGTTTGCTTGCCTTTTCTCATCATTATTCCTTGCCTTCTTACTTCATACTTTCATAAAATCCCTATGAATGTTATATTATATTTGAGAGGATTCTCTTGATTGGCACCCGTTTTTATTTCGTAATATATTTTAGCATAATTAATTTGGCATGACTTTTAAAAATAACTATAATAATACTCTGATATATATAGTTATATGTATATATATTACTTAGCATACTGTTTTAGCAGGCCTAATCATCATTCAAGCTTTATTTTTTTGTCTAATTTCAAGTTATTTTTTAAACTTTCGCGTTCCATGATATACAATAATGTTAACGGGAATTAACGTGATCATGTGACCACGGCCAGTGTAACCTGGTCGAAACGTCAGGCAATCCAAAGGTGTGTATATACCTATACATGATCGAATTAATTCCCGTTAACATTATTGTATAATTTCAAGTTGCATAAATTTATAAGGGATATTATTTATTCGTATAAAACACCATATAATATATTATACTAATATTTGTTAATACCGGCATCAGGATAACCCTTCTTACTGAATCCATCTAGGAACCCCTGGATAGATTAAGTAAGAATGTAAAGCAATCAGTAGATTTATTATAAGTATAATTAAAGTAAGTTATGTAACCACAACTCTTAACCGTAGTGGCAAACTTGTGCATCGTCGACTTATTTAGGTAAGACTTGAGAGACTTCACTTTGTACTTTCACTAGGAACTTTGTTTATTATACTATAATGTCATTATCTATTTATTATATTATGCTTTAGTAAAATATGCTTCTTTGCCTAATAGTATACCACCATAAATTATGCCATTTAACTATGAACCAATATTTTTTAATAATATTGTATACTCTTGCAATAACCCTCCAAAAAGTCGATCGATGACTAAAAGGTAATTTTCTAAAGAAAAATATACCTGCATAACTCTATACTACTCAGAATAGATTAAATATTTTGGGTGTTACGTAACTTTAAACTAAGTATAGCGTTATCATCCACCGAGCCTTTTCAAACTCAGTTGGGATTGGCTCTCAGTCTAACTACAAAACTGTTGAACTTCGATATGTTTAGGGAATCGACTGCTTTCTGTCCTCTAAAACCCACTAACGGTATCAAAGTTCTATAGTTAGATCAAGATATCGGACCTTTTAGGGCTCTAACTACCCACTAGGAATGCCACATATGTTCGTATGGCAACTGGGATCATCAGCTTAAAGTGCTCTCCGAAGCACGAAGGGATCTCACTGTGTTAAGAATGGTCCCATATTCTTAGAGTGTAGATAGACTGAACTGATCTTATAGACTAACTGAAGAAGTATAGTTTTATGAATAATATTATGAATTGTTACCGAAATAATAATAATTATTATTAAAGTTCGTCAAGGGATTTTAGAAGATGACTACATCGGAATGAATCCGAAAAATTTACGAATAAGACATTAGTTGTGTAATGGTAACAGCACTATTGATAATGAAATAATGCAAAACCAATTTACAATCACTATTTTTTAATTATTTATCTTTAATTAATGAGAATGCTAGTAAATTGTCCGCTGTAAACAAGGTGTGGCAACTAAGTCACCCAACACGGAGACATTAACGTAATTAATGATAACACTTATTTAATACTAGCTGTTGCCCGCGGCTCTTACCGCGTAGATGTCCGTTATCGCGACTAACGAACTATCATCCCCTATTTCTTCCCACTCACGTTGAAATTCCAAATAAAACTTTTTTTATATACATATTTTTACTTCTTTTGTTTATTGTTTTATGTATTTTATTTTAGGGGTGAAATTCTTTTATGCGGCTATTTATTTCATAGATGCGCACACCCCTATCCCGCATTTCGGTGCCACCTCTCCCGCCGCATTGCTCGCTGCGCTACGTTGAGCCACACTGGTGCGTCGGCGTATTTCTTGTTTTCTAATTTCATATTTTTTAACTTCGTAATATCTTTTGAATGAAATATCCGATTTCAATAAATCAAATCAACATGTATAGAAACAGTCTTAAATACGAAATCATTTATTTGGATAAGAATTATTACAAAAATATGGTCATCATGGTCTATGGCATTTCTATCAACTTAAAATGTGAAAAAATAGTTATAATATAACTTCTATATAATAGTTATAGGACATATGGTCTCCCGAAGTTTTTTCTAGATATTGATATGTTTTATAATATTATAGAATATTTTTGTTCTATCATTAATACTTTCCGCAGCGCATGCGATGAAAGACATTTTATGGGTTGTTTTTAGTGAGAATTTCTGAGGATCTCTAATTTTTTCAAGTAAAAAATATAGCCTATGTCACTCAGTGATAATGTAGCTTTATAACGGTAAAAGAATTTTTGAAATTGGTCCAGTAGTTTTTAAGTTTACTCGTTATATACAAAAATATAATTTTCCTCTTAATAATATCATTCTAACTATAATTATAAAGTGTAAATAAAAAAATTACTGTGCCTTCCTAGGCGTAGTAGTCCATTGAGATCTTACAATTTAAGGACCTAATATTGCATTTGTAAGAGGACGCAATTTTATTTTTGGGACATGTGTGGGGGGTCAATAGAAGCTTAACCCCAAGTTGGGGGATTGCCACCCTTGTCCCCCGGCCGCCATCTTGGAAAAAGGGGTGAAAACACCTTTTTCGCGACATCTCGGAAACTATGCGTCTTACAATATATTCGTAAATACATAATTTGTAGCCAATCGCATTGCCTACAAATAAACTTTTTGCTCTAAATTTAAAATTAGAGAAGTTATAAGTAAAAAAGTGAGAAAATTTCTATAAAAATTTAGCTAACCTCGACCGTCAGCCCCAGATTCTGCGATCCCCGTCACCCGGTGAGCCTTCTACGGCACGAGACAGTGTTAGAACTCTCCCGTACCTTTGCTGCCGCCTCTTTTGCGCGCATCACAGCCTCGCAAAAGAAGGCGGCGGGGTTCTACGCACTCTCGTTACCGACCATGGCCAGCACCAGGGTCTGCAGCGTGAAGCTTCCCGCTCCGACGGCTGCTCCAAGGACATGGCGCTGCTCCATCCACTCTGGGCACTCGGCCAGTATGTGAAGCGGCGTGTCCACGGAGCAGCCCCGGCAATGGTGGCACTCGGACGTAGGCTCCCGGCGTATACGATGCAGGAACTCACTGAAACAGCCATGTCCGGTGAGCACCTGCGTCAGCTGGTAGGAGAGGCTTCCGTGGCGCCTTTCCACCATTTCTTCCATGACGGGTCTTACCGCCACAATGGTGGCTTGCCCTGCTGGCAGAGTTGGGATCGCTGCCCCCGGTTTCTTGTGGGGCAGGCCTCAGATGTCGCTCCAGCGCCTTCTTGCGCCACTGGTACAATGCTGCAAGGGCCCTCGCTTCTAGGTCCCTTGGAGGCATCCTGGCAAGGAGACTCGCCGCCTCAAAGGAGACCGTGAGGTATCCCCTTATGATCCTGACTGACGGTCAGCAACCGCAGGGGGGATCGCAGGATTGCGACGTTGCTAGCCGTCAGGTTCAAAGCCCCTATGGCCTTTTCTATCTGCTTAACATTCTCGAAAATGTACACTCGATCACTCTATCCAGAAATTACTATAAGAAACAATAATTTGGTAAGTTCTATAGTAAGCAAAACAGTTAGGAATTAATAAGTCAAGTTGTACGGATTTACCAATTTTTTTTTAAGAATGAAAGAAAGAAAGAAAAAAATAAATAAAAAAGGTCATAAAACTAAGTTAAACATTTCTTAACTGTGTAACACTGTAACAGCGTTATAATGAATGAAATTTTTAAAAAATGTAGAGAATAAATTTCCTCAAAAGACCATCTACAAGATTGGTCTGAGGTAATTTATTATATTATATATATTTTACAAAATGTATAAAAAATAAGTTATAGAGCAAAAAAGAAAATGTTTTTAGACATTTTAATAATAATAATAACACTTTTTTGCTTATAACTTCTTTAATTTTGAATTTAGGGCAAAACATTTTTTAATTTATTTGTAGGCAAAGTGATTAGGACGCATAGTTTCCGAAATGTCGCGGAAAAGGTGTTGGCACCCCCTTTTTTTATTTTTATTTTTTTTTCGTGCGGAAATCCCTTCGGATACCCCCCGCCGGCCAGCGGGGGCGGTTATGTCGGGCTTGAACCGACTAAAACCGCACGCCGTCTCGGGTCTACAGACGCCGGGGTGTAAGGTTGCCCCTAGAGCATATCCCTCGCACCCCGACTGACCCTGGGCCATCTCCGTTTTCGAGATGGCCCCTCGGGTTTGGGAACCACGGTGTCCCCGTCTTGCCCCGGTTTGGGGGAGGGGCGCTAGTCACCCCACCATCCCGGCCTGCTTCTGCTGGGGTGACAGGCGGCCTCACCTGCCACCCCCAGGCCCGCGCTCATGGAGGACGGAGGTCGTTGAGCGACCTCCGGCGCCTGAGTCGCCTGCGACGCGCGGCGAGCATGTTGTGGGCTCGGCGGGCCGGGAGAGTTCTGAACCTCTCCCGGGCGCGCTCCGCCATCTCCTTCGCGAGCATCACATGCTCGCAGAAGGAGGTGGTGGCGGCCCACGCGCTCGCGCTCCGCACCATTGCCGCAATCATGCTGCCGAGCGAGAGGACTCCCGCCCCGATGGCTGCCAGAAGGTCACGCCTCGGCGCCTCCCACACTGGGCAGTCCGCCAGCGTGTGCAGCCCTGAGTCCTCGTTCGCATCACAGTGATGACACTCAGGCGTTGGCTCCTTCCTGATCCGATGCAGGTGGTCCCCGAAGCACCCCTTCCCTGAGATCACCTGCGTCAGTCGGTACGAGAGGCTTCCGTGTCGCCTCTCTAGCCAATCCTCCATGATGGGCTTTACCGCCGCAGCACCCCTATTTCCAAGATGGCGACCGGAGGACAAGGGCGGACAAATTTGGGGTCAAGCTTCTATTGACCACACATGTCCCATAAATAAAATTGCGTCCTCTAAAAAATGCTAAGCTCATGTAACATCTCAAGTTTAATTGTAAGTGTAATTTTTTTTTACGCAGAATCCGACTATATTAAAGTTAAAGAGCCAATCAACACATTTTATTTTTACTTTTTGGAGGTAATCTAGGTTTCAGGGGTTTTAATTTTTACAGTCTGTAGTTGCATAGAACCTGTCAATAATCGCGATTAATTTTTTATTGTTTATTATTTCGGTTTTGCAGTGTTCATTTTTTTTATATGGAAAATTCATCTGCTAACTTTGTAATAAGCAAAGAAGCAGTCACTTTATTGAGGAATAATAAAATAAAACCTTTCCTTTAGATATAACTATGAGATATGTTGTACATTCAACTGACTACAGTAGTATGATTTATTTTATCAATACAGATTAAATTCTGGTGTTGGTACAAATATTTGCATGGTCCGTAAATATTTGTACAAAGATTGGGTGTTTACTCATGTGATTTGTGTTTGTAATAACACTCGTAACAAAGAATTTTCTAGGAAGTTTGGACGTTTTTTGTGTTGGGGTTTTTTTAATTTTTATTTTATACTTTTTTAATCAGATATACTAGCGCAACTCAATCAACAGTTTTAAACACAGACTTCGTCAACACAATCTGTCCCCTATGATTATTTCCATTTCATAATCCTTTATGATCTTGTACTTTTTTATCTATATTATATAATGTATCTTTATATTTATATATATTTTATAAGTATTCCTAATATCACTCGTCTTTCATACACACTGTTTATTTCTTCTCTACTTTTCAAATTTTGAGACCAAATACATTATATCTACTAAAAGTTATTGAGAAATAGAGCATTCCGCAAACCACTTGATTCAACAGCATCAGTTCAAGGTTACCATATCATAGAAATACTATCAATGTGACTGTACACTGAATATCAAACCAATCGGATCTGCAGAAGTAAGTAGGATCCCTTCATCAACTAGAAAAGAGCTGATGATCCTCATACGTCTGAACAGACCTTAATAATTTATAGCGAAACATTTTGATCACCGCTTTCAAACAAAAAAAACTGCATTAAAATCGGTTCATCTATCCACCTTTTTTTTTCATTACGTGCGGAAACCTCCACGGGCTTCACCCTACCGGAGATAACGGTAAGATGGATATGTTGGACTTAAACCGACTAAAACCGCATGGTGTCTCTCTTGCGTCAGCCATGTGGTACGGGGAATCTGGTGTGCCCTAGGAAGGATATCCCAGAGATCCCGACCGGCTCCGGTCGCCAGCGCTGGCGACTCTGATCTAATCCCCCCTCCCCCTAAGAGAAGCGCGCACGGAAACACGTCGCGCCGCTACCCTGGGCCTGCTTCTGGTAGAGTGACGGCTAGCCCCGACCTTCCCCCAGGCCCGACATCCATCCACCCTTGTCACGAAATCAAGCAAAACATTTGAAAGAGTTTGTGTGAGAGTTTGATCCCGCGACTATACCGCACACAACCTCAATCATAAGTACAGCGCATTAGGTATTATGCTACCAACAATCAATTCATTACAACGATTGTAGATTGTATACTATATAACACAATACTTTTAATTATAGAGTGACTAACCTTTGGTTGCTTATAATTATTCACTGAAATGCTTTAGAACAACCTGAGACGATAACCACTCATAACTTTATCTTAAAATAAACGGTTCAGCTCACCATTTTCAGCTATATTAGAATTTTTTGAATCTTTTGGAATTCTTTACTAAAATAATATGTAATATGTTTTTCCTTACTCCTATAATCTCGGATATTTTAAGCGGGACTTGCAAAAGTATCTCTCAACATCATCAAACTGGAGAGTCTCATTTTAGTATTGTTGGCATCTATAACAGTGAATTTATTTTTTTAGACTTTACTCACATTGGCGTAGAATAATATTGACCTAAGTAAACCAAAATACAAGAGAAAACTGTCAAAATTACCTTATTATAGTGACAACATACAGTTTTTCTTTTCTCTGTTTGATTTCAAAATAATTTCTGATTATAAACACGTATTCATTAGACTGTTAACCCTTTTAGGCTCATATTTTACCCCCAACGTGGTTTATATCAGCCTATTTCTCAATGAAATCTATTAAGAGCTTCAAAATGTCACCTAAATTTAAATTTATTTCTGTGAACGCCCCTTTTAATAATGGTTCCGCACATTATATGCTAGTTGGTAATAAAAGTAAAGTCGAAACGAGTTAGATAGCAGTTTTGAACTCAAATTTATATTAAAATTTCCGGTTGCCTTTGAAATTTACAGAAATCCGCTGTGAAGACCGTTTCTGTAATTCTATAATTTTATTAAATACCTTTCCTTCTCTAATTACATTAGTAGATAAGATGAAGGAATATTTTGGTTTATTGCGTGTCTCTTTTATGATCTTTAATGTTATACAAATTCACAGTCCACCTGATGATAAGCAGTTAACTCGTACACTCCAACATCAAAGGTGTCAATCCCGCTCAATCGATCGTTCCCTAAAGAGTATTAGCGACCCAAGTGACCCCATACCAGTAGACAGTAGAAAAAGGTTTCCTGTGTTCTGGATTTTCTTTCCAAACTTAGTATTAAATTGCAACGAGATAATATATCTTCTTTTTGTGCATTAATACTCATTTCATATCTTTTTGTAAATGCGGTGATAAAGCAAAAACGCTAATGACGTCTAATTAGTCGCGAGTAATTACTTTTTGTATCCTTTAACTTGGAAAACAGCTGCAAAATGATTTTCTCCAAAATGTTTTCAACCCATATAACGTCAGGGTATCTGGGCTTTCTATTAAAAAAAGCATTATAATATTATTAAGTTTTTTATAATTTATAGTTCTGAAAGCTTCTGTAGATATAATTCCATTTATATTATTCATGATAAGAGAGGCTCGCCTAAATCTTTATAAATAATATCGCAATCAGTGTTGTACAATAACAGCAAGCAAGCTTGAAAATATCGAGAATGTTTTCATTGAAAATCTGGATACCTGCAGGTAAAATATTAAAGTAGGTACTGCCGTATTTTATGATATATGACTTCCCTCTTAGATGTGCAACATCGTAAAATAAAATCTAGGTCAGAGGAATTTTCCTTTAACCCTGTTAGATATATCAATACAGGTGATATAGTATATAGATAGGTACTAATAGTACCTCCTGCGCAGGTCATGCGCAGTAAACTAGTACGCGAATTTAACCCTTAAACACGTACAACTTTTCATTCAAGCTTCTGGTGAGAATTTTGTTAAACGTCAAAGTTCAATTTCAGAAGCAACAGTGACAACTTTGTATTGAACATAAATGTTAACTTACATTATTATGTTACTGATATGTGACATTGAAAAAAATAATATCCTGAAAGTTAGCTAAGTTAGTTAAGCTAATATATACACTTACGTAACGTACAATGAAATGCACTAGTAGAGACCAAACGGTAACAAAAAAGAAACAAAGGTTTGTTTATTCGTATTGCCTATTTTCTACCACTCAACTCGTCGGGCGCGGCTGTCAGGTCGAAATAACACTGTCATTTATCATGTAGTGGCGATCAGGGCACCTGTAGAGTGCTTACTGTTTTTTGCAACATGCCGCGTGCTACGGGCCGCGGAGCGCCAGGCGCGCGGTACTGCCGACACGAGAGTTAAACACTGACTACTACGGACACCCCCTCCCTCTCGCGATCGACCGTCGCGCAACGGTACGACCCAGCTCTCCGACTCACAAAAAGCCTTGTTATTCGCGGGACAATTAATACGATTGAGCCTTTTTCGTAAATTGCCCCTCAAGTCAAGTTTGTCTGTACAATATTTTTTTAGTTGAATATTCGTTTTAAATTATGTTAGAAGAAGCTCGTGCGCTACGCAATGGCGTAAGCAAATGGAAGGCTGCTTACCTCATAGAGCGTAATGCGCTTTATAAAAATTATAAAAATTAACTTTAAAAAATCTCTAAAAATTATTTCTATTTAATTGATTGAAGGCCGATGAAATAAAAATCTTATAATCAAACATTAAAACCACTAGAATGGTGTTGTATTCCTTCCTAATTTAATATTACTTTCGTACATATGAGCAATCTAAATGTAATTTTTAAATATTTTTCTTGTTTCAGAAAGCGGCTGCATTCTAGAACCCATATGACAAGCTCTGCTTAGTTTGGGTCTAGATGTGTAATTTGTGCTAGAATTTTTATTTATTTTTGTTATTATGTCTTTCATATAGCTACTATTAGCAGAGTAGAAGGTGCATCAGCGAAAATGAGCACCAAACAAATCTATATAGTTTGTAATTTAAGTTAAACTGAAACTTTGGAATATAAATTACGACCGTAGCAGGCAAACACGTGCAAAATGTAATATTAATTTCCGCACTACCGTACCTGTTGCGATTATTATAAGGACTTTGTTTTGACCTCAGCTTCCATTACTTTTATTGCTTAATTTTTTTAACTTTCACGTTTTATTATGTACAATTATGTTTACGAGTTTAAAGGTGAACATGGTATAGGTCAGTACATCAACGCCTCTGGCGGAATTTGAACTTGTTTCAACAAAGTTTTCTGACCACAGCCAATACGATCAAAGACTGACTTGCTTTGTGATGTTCATCATCCATTATCGAGGCTCTCAGGTAGAAAATGTATCTCAAGCAAGAAGTTATTATCAAATTGTTAGTACAAGGTTCATCTCAACATTGTAATACAATCACTTTGTATTGTTTGGAATCGAAAAATTTAATTAAATAAACGTATTTTCATATTATAAGCAGGATTATCGAGGGATTATAAGATTAAGACTCATTGTCAAGCTCTTTTAATTGAATTATAAAGTTTTCAGAGTGAATGTAATCCAATTTCAATGTTTAATATTTAAAGTATACTGCGTGAATGTAACATGTTGGTTCCGTTTGGAATTTGTCTTAGTGACTTTAGGACAAAAATAGCTTCACGTGACAGTAATGGAAACAAAGGTCGTACTTACTTATCGTTTTTTCCTCTATAAATTCTGCTGTCTCCCAGCTACTTTATTTAAACATATAAGTCTAAATGTTTCGTATCAAATGGTAGTAATATATCAGAGTATGTAGATACTTACAACTTTTCAAAAACTAATGACTGACAGAAAGTGAAGTTTTATTTTACTTATTTAAAATTTATGCACACACAATATCATTACATTCAATGGATGGTGGAGAGTATAGTACAATTGTACTGCTCATTTCTTTAAGGCTTTAATAACATTTTAAAGGTTTTGCTTATTCAACTTCTTAATGCTTGTGTTTTTTTTTTCTTAATCAATCCACTTAATCGTTGAAATTAATCTGCAACTAGCTGATACCTGGTTTTTTGGTCATATCTCCGGTTCTACTTCTAACCAATTGTAATCAAACATACGGCAGATTTTAAGTCTAAAATCCGTTCAGTTGTTTTTGCGTCCAGCGCGAACAAACAGATAAACAGACAAACAGAGAAGAATTACAAAAATTGTCGTGTTCACCATCGTTTATTTAACATAATCCAAGTATTTCTTTTTAAATATCTCCAATGTACAGACACAACTAACTTACAATTTAATAATAGTATAAAGATGACCGATTGCCTGGTTAAAATCACCTTTAGCGATTAAACCGCTTTTTGTACGTTCCAGGATAAATTTATTGTTTAGGGTGATGAAGTATAAATAGAAATATCTGGGTCACCTCGTCGATTCTAAATTTCATGAAAATCGTTGGAGCCTTTTTCGAGATTCAGATTATATATAGCTGCTGTTCCAGTAACTCATAGGAACTTATTCCCAGGAATAGCAAAACAAACATAATAGGTAGCCTACGTGTTATTCCAGACGTTAATCTATTCCTGTACTAATTTTCAACAAGATCTGTTCAGCCGTTATAGCGTGATTGAGTAACAAACATTCAAACAAAAACTTCACAAACTTTCAATGTATCTCTATACTGATATAAAATTGTAAATTAGTTGGGTCTGTACATTGAATATATAAAAAAAAAACTTGATGACGATTCTGAAAACAAAAATATTTTTTTGCAGTTCTTATCTGTTTGCCTATGTATCTGTTTTTCTGTTTGCTCGTGATGGGCGCAAAAACTAGTTAAGTTTTTGATGCGGCTTTTTTATTAGAAAGTTTTTAGTCAGACTTAGAATCTGCCGTATATTAGTTGAAGAAAGTATTATCTTAAGGATCGAATATTTAAAGGTAATATGTAGAAGTCATGTTAGGTATTAAGTGACGATAACCATTCACTTAAGTTTTTTACCTCTATTGCGTTGATTGTATCATGGGTTACGATATTTTCTATAACCATAAATATGTTTTTTTTAATACACATAATTACACTAACTACTATGAAGAACTGAAGTAAAAGAAAAGGTCACTCAAGTCTATAAGTAGGTCTTTGATATCAACTAGCGATCGCAGCCAAATTGATTTATCACCTTCATTTTTCTTCACTAATATTTTACCGTTTATTACCCGTATGTACTTGTATATAGCGTGTAATTGCTTCTTGGTATTGCACAGATGATTCGCGTTGCGTTGGTTAAGTCCTTGTTGATACAAACTTTACTCGTACCGCTGGTTATTTTAACAATTATTATTTCTGATAACTTGCTGAGTTGTGAAAGCCATGCATTGCGAGACTCAGTACTCTAGGCGGGGGGGTATCCGAAAGGATTTCCGAACGAAAAAAAAAAACAAAAAAAAAGTACTGTTCCTTGTCTATTGGATGGCTTCGCTCAATCTACTTCATTGAAACTCACGTTAAGTGTGTCTCACCAATATTATCAACAATCGTTTTTACATTTTGTAACGTTGTGGATTCTTTATAAATCAAATTAAAATTATAACCATAAATTAATCGATATTTTAGTATGTTTCGATAACTTATTACTAATTATCTTTGGTTTTGCGAGCGAGATTGGACAACACTAGCCCAATTATCAACTGACGGCTCTTAAATCGTCCCTTTCCTTGGCAACCTTCGCCGAGGAAGGTCACTTTGACCCCGTGGCCAACTGCTGTCGGCTCCGGGTAAGTTTTGAGATCAACATTTCCTACTTCTTTCTACAGGACCTTCCAGCGGCGCAGCTTATTGCCTGCTAAAATGCATGGCTTAATTTATTTTATTTTATTCTGAGTGCTATTTCAGCCTACCTACCAGCCACGAGGCCGATGACCCCTACGGTCAGAGTTCGTGGCACCAGCTTGTGCTGCCTATTTATATTCTTTTTGTTATAGCTTCTAGCTACGCTGCATTGCCGCTGGGAGATTCTCTTCACCTGCTATTTTAGCGGGTCACTTGGACGTAATTAAGTACCTAGTGACAAACTGACCCGCAGTTTTTCTATTTTCAGGGTCTTCGCACCAGGCTTCGCACCATCATGGCACGCCGGCAACTTCACTAGCCCCGTGTCCACTAGCTAAGTGATACTACCATCTTTGCACAACGGACCGAACAACGCCACGGCAGAATTTTTATTACGAATCCATCCCCTGAGGTTCATTTACTCAAATACCTAATATAAATTTATGTAAAGTTCTCTAGCACCGATTATAATCTCATAATATATTGTAATCGACTTTTTATTTATCTCTGCTCGCCCTAGCCGGTAGTTAGTCTCAATTAGCGTCGGTAGCTTAGTGGTTAAGGAGTCGACCCTACGATCGAGAGGTTCCGGGTTCGAATCCTGGTCATTACACTACCGACGTGAACCCACTCCTAACATAAGCAATTTAGCTTAGGTGGAGGGGTTAGGGGGAATATTAGTAATTTCGGTTACTAATATTCATTAAAAAAAAAAAAAAAATTACGTTAATTATTTAATTAAATTTTACAGTGCATAAGTCACCTTAAATTAATGTAACTTCATTAAAAACTTTGCATAAAACTTACACCGTTACATTATAAAACCTACACCTTCGGGCAGTTCAATACTTTTTTTTTGACATGCGGAAACCCCCTCGTGTTTCACCCCACTGGAGCCAACAGTGAGGTGAGTGTGTCGGCATGAACCGACTAAAACCGCACGATGTTTCTTACGTCAGCCATGTGGTACGGGGCATCTGGTGTGCCCCGACGTGTTGTTGGAGATCTAATCCTAAAGAGAGGCGCTCGCGGAAATACGACGCGCCTCCACCCCCTGGGTCTGCTTCTGCCAGGGTGACCGTCACCCCCAGACCCGCGCTCATGGTGGACGGAGATCGTTCTGCGGGGCAGCTCGATACCTACAATTTCAATATTATGTTTACGCGTAGATTGCTTATACTCATGAAGTCTTTGATATTTATATTTTCTACCATCTTTTTAAGCTTATGGATTTTATCTTTCGGTTTTTCATGCTTCATCATCATCATATCAGCCGTAGGAAGTCCACTGCTGAACATAGGCCTCCTCCATTGACTTCCATTTTGATCGGTCATGCTTAGCTAGTAGAAAATCATATTTGTCAGAAAGTAAACACATACTATCATTTATAGACTCCAGCTGTATTTTGAGTCCAGATGCAACTAGAACGTTTTTTTTTAAATCTCTTTGAGTGTTTTCTCAGGATTTTGACAGTCCTCTTCCTACTCCTCACTCTGAGTCTCGTCATCCTCGCTGTTATTGCAGTAAATAGGATTTTTACCTGCCTTTAACTACACTGCTAATCCTTTCACGCAACTTTTGTGAAATGTTCCCTGGCATTGACCTTGGTATATAAAATGTGATCCTTATTCAACAACATTTTTCTAGACTTATGGCACTCCAGTTTTCGAGATAAATCACGTTAATAATTAAATTCTCACGTAATTTATTTTATTCTTGTTATCAAGCGCGCGCGATTACGTGTGGGACGGGCGGGTCGATGATGCGTGTGATAACAGGGATTGTATGTGTGTGCTTGGCTAATTAAAAATACACGCCACTTCTTTACATCCTTACTCGAATCGCAATTTGAGTGTACTATTTATATGAGACATTACGCAGTGAAATACATGTGGTCTTTTAACATAGTTGTCTTTTTGTTTCTTTGTGAAAAGCTCCTGGTACCACCTCGCTCTGGTCATGACGCAGCGCTAATGAGGGAGTTGAACCGATTAAAACTATACGGTGTCTCCGGAATAATAATAATTCAGACCGTTGTCGGGAGAGGCAGATTACCCGCGGAGTGAGATGCCCATCAGCGTCAGAAAGATCATAGTCAGCATTGTTGCCGACCCCGCCGTTTTGGAGAAGAGCACACCCTACTCACATTTAAAGAAATTCGTACGTCACACGAGCCACCGTTACTGGACTCCTCAGGACCAGAGTCATTTTGTCTGCATCAAAACAAGTCCATCCGAGCGATTGCCTAACACAAATGACTAACATGCACTAATATATTTTATTTTAATGTTAGAGCTTTGCCTACAAAATTATAATTTGTCTTGCAAAATGTCTGACAACCGTAATCATCAAATGGAAAAATGGTGAGAATACACATTACCTATTTAGTATTGTTGCTTGCAGTTAAAAGGTATGAGTAATTGATATAAGGAACTTCATTTCACACCTAGTTCAACTAGGTAATAGGCTTAAACTGAACAACACCCGAACTGTCGACAGATTGACAAAACTGTGAAAATAAATTTTAGTTATTGCAAAGCCTCCTTGTAACTCGAGTTTGGGTACAAGATTGATGATTGTATGAAATACCCAGAAACACGAAGGTGACTTAACCTTCTCCGTTGTCAAGTTAAGCCGGGTATCTACTAAATAAAATTATACGCTATACGGAGTAATATTGAAGTGATAAAGAACACCGATTATTTGTCAACTAAAACTGGGCCTGCAAACGAAATGTTTCTGCAAAAGATATAATGTGAATTTAGTATAAATGGACGTCAGCGCTTAGACCCGTAATCATGAAATATGTTTTACCTTCTCTCTTGTGATAGATTGATTACGATTTATTTTATTTACTACCTCAATAAGGACCAAAGTGACTCCGCCCGCGTGGAATTCTGCTCTCGTACCCTCAACCCATGTACAAAATTTAAAGGGCTAAAGTTCCCATGTGTTATTCCAGACTATTATCTATTCCTGTACCAAATTACATCCAAAGACCTTCACAAACTTTCACATTAACAATAGTAGTAAGAAGTAGGATACTCAGACCAGCTTAATCTCAAAAGACATGATAACATCCATATTTTGTAAACTGGTTTTCGGTCCCACTTACTAGGCTCCGTGCTACAACTGAAAATTGTCTAATACAAAATCAAATAATGCTTCGTACTCGCACTCACTATTCATGTACCACTCCGTATAGTGGATTTAACTTCAATATGCCAAGGGTGTTTCGTAGTATTTCGGTAATACACTGCTGGTAATTTGGGACTTGAGCTTCCAGTTTAGCAGAGGCATTATGAGTAGGTCAATGGAAACAATGGTTACGTGATTTTATTACTTGCATGTGAAAATTTCTATCAACCCGCTTAGTTTCATTTGTATAAAATCTTAATATATTCCTAATTAAAGTTCAATTTACGTGAACTCTCACGTAGAAACGTTGACTCAGTGTATATCCGGCCTTAATCTCGATTGTTGTTAAGTAAACATCTCCTCGCCTTTTTGATAAATAGTCCGACTTCAGTACACATTACTTGTGTGTTCCGACATAAAATATAAAACTGAGATCAAAACTAGGTGAGACAAAGAAATGTTTGATAGCAAATGGTGTCTCCACCAGTGGCTAAATCATAAAATTTAGAATATTCTAGAACGATACAAGATTTATTTTGATTTTACAATATTGGGTGTTATAGGAGTAATATACAAGTATGTGTCACAAAAAACTTAAGTACTTACCTGTAACTGTGCAAACATTTAGTTGAAAATTTCTAGTGTCGAGCCTTACCGGTAACCGGACACTTATTTGTAATTATAGGTTTATAGATGGATATCCTAGAGTATAGTAAAATCAAAATAAATTCTTTGACGGATTTATAAGATAAAAATTTAGATTTTTGTAGCAGTCAGTTCAAATACCAAGAATTGACTAAGAGTTCCTAGTTGCGGTACAGTGTTAATATTCAACATTATACATTTATTGATTAATTCGTAGCAGTTTGTAGCGGTAGCACAGATAAACAGGTGTTTTCAATTATATTGCAGATTCAACTACCTGTTATTGTTAAAATGAATTAGCAACCTGATAGTTCTACTTAGCATATTTAGACTGCTAGAGAACTACTAAGCTAACAAAGAGGTTTCTAACGCCAATAGTATTTTTTGATATTTGCAATTAAGTGGATTTATTTCTTACCTGATCCGACAATCTAATCAGGAATTGAGTTAGATTAGGAAAAATAATAATATATAATTCAATTCTAACTAACCCTTCCTTAACCTGAGCCGAAGCTTTTTCCTAACCTAGCGTAAAAGCTTGAAACTCACAAACATCAAGTTTATTGATGTTTGTAATTCTTTCTTGCAAAATCAGCTGAACGGATCTATATGAAATTTAGCACTGAGATATATTATGTAGTCTAGTCACATAAATTACTTTTTATCCCGGGGAAAAGTTCTTGTGGGTCGCGGGAAAGGCAACAGTTAGTATAATATACACTGAATTTTTTATATAGAATTTATTCATTACTCTCTTACTCAACACTTCAGTAGGAACAAGGTAGGGCCCAGTACGCTACCCGGGTAGCTAGCTTGTTCTTGATATATATCAATGAGTTGTGCCAAATCCAACCTTTAAAAGGTAAAAATATATAAAAATAAAAATATCCTACGCTGATGACACCGTGATTTTAATTTCTGGGAATATCTGGAAGGACACTTTTGAAGCAGCTCAGTTTACCCTTTACGATATATATCTTTAAATGGCTTGGTAGTAAAGTTCTACTAACGAATACTTATTAAACGAGAAACATGACCTTCTCCATTAAAAAATTAGGTGGCATATCTGATGGTGATAACTTGGTGGTTCACAATTACAAACAAAATAGCAGTTGCTCCTGTACTAAATTGCTACATACTGAAAATAAAAAGTATTTTTTATTTAGGTCTCATCAATTTGACTTCACCTCGCCTGATGGTAAGCTGAAGGTAAAGTCTCAGAAAAAGATTGTCACCATTACACACACGTACCATGTTAACAATGGTGGCACTCAGCTTGATGGCCTCATCAGAAGAGGATTGTCGACGCAGCACCGCGTGACACCCACCGGTGCTACTAGTGCTACGACCACAATCCCCCTGCCCGGCTATGCACTTGCTGACCCCTGAACGCAATCAAACCGAAATTGGATTACTATGGAGGGTTTTTCGCAATCGTACACGGTGGTACCCACCCGGCCGAATTTTGTGACAAATTTGTGTCATCAAATTTCTACCACCAGTACCAGTATTTGGAAGTTGTCTTGAACTCGCATTTGAACTTCAAGAAACACATTACGAGTTATTGACAGGAAGAATTCGCAAACACTTATAATAGTATTTTAAAGGATAAACGTTGAGGATTCAGTCATTGCTTACATATTGCATTACTGTTTGGAATGGTGCGCCACCTAAAACAATCAAACGCTTAGAGATTGCTCAAAGAGCAATTCTTAAGGTAAACAGTTTTCATCCGTTTCTTTTTTCAAAGACTTTGCTCTACAAATAATGTGAAGTGCTCACAGTGAGATAGTTGTTTATTCTAGGTATAATATTGAAACAACACAATGAGGTGTCCTATGAGCCGCAAAAAGATACAAATCTGAGAAGGAACAGAGAATGCGAGACGAGAATCATGTCACTTCGTTTGTCCAAAGGTTTTACTGTGTAAGTACACAGTAAAACCTTCGGACTAGTAGTAATAGATAATGTTTTTTTTTTCATAATATTATTTTTCATGTCATGAAACCAACAAAAACCGCCCCAGGGCCTGATGGCATACCTTACATTATCTATAAAAAATGCCCATCGGTACGTAAACATCTTCTAAGCATATTCAATAGGATCTGGTCGAGTAAAGAAGTCCCAGCGGCCTTCGGCAAGGCTAATTTTGTGCTCATTCCAAGGAAAGAAATAGTAACTAGTCCAAAAGACGCTAGACCGATAGCATTAACCAATACAATTTCAAAAAATTTCTTCTCATGGCTTCAATTTAAAATGACAAATTTCATGATCAATAATAACTATTTCAGACCAAACCACCAAAAAGGGTTCCTACCCGGAATTTCAGGATGTCTGGAACACAATTCTTTACTGGCGGAAAGTTTAAAAGATGGCAGATCAAATGAAAAGCAAATAACAGTTTGTTGGATAGACCTAGAAAACGCTTTTGGCTCAGTACAACACGAGCTTATGTTGTTTGCATTAAAATGGTATCACTTTCCGTCCATCATTTGGGAAATAATATCCTCTTATTATGGTAAATTAAAGTTTGTGATTAATACCAAAGATGGATACACGCAACCTTTAAATTATAATGTGGGTTTGTTCCAAGGTTGCTGTTTATCGTTATTATTATTATATGACCGCGGTAGCCTAGTGGTATGGATGACCGCGGTAGCCTAGTGGTATGGGTAAAGGACTGCTGAGACGAGGTCTCGGGTTCGATCCCAGGTATTACCATGGCACACACCAATGACTTTTCGATGCTTTTCGAAGTTATGTGTGTATTTATCGCAGGTTTATAAGTGCCCGGTTAATGGCAATAGGCTCGCCACCTATTACATTGGGACCTAAACATGAACTGGCGAAATGTGGGTGCTAGCACCTCTGCCTACCCCTTCGGGGATATAGGCGTGAGTTTATGTTATATGTTATATGTTGCTGTTTATCACCTATAGTTTTCAATATAGTAATAAATATTTTAATAGACAACATTTCCACACACGACAAGAAGTGGGGCTATCGGTTTAAGCTAAACGGTAAATATACGGAGTCTATCCTCGCTTTCGCGGACGATTTGGCAATACTGACTCGTAACCCAAAGCAGTGCCAGGACCTACTGCGTAGAGTAGACGATTTCTGTACATGGACAGATGGAATGAGAGCAAAACCTAGCAAATGCTACTGTCTATGTCTGGGTAGGCGGGGTACCAGGTATACTTCATATGACCCAGGGCTTAGTATAGGCGGGGAAAACGTTTCAACTATATCTGAAACCGTGCCTTTTAAATTCCTCGGAAGAAAGATTGACAACAGAGGTTGCACTCCAGCTTTGGACGAATTAATTGATAGTTTCATTATCGATTTAAAAAAGGTAGACCAACAACCAATAAGTAATGTTAAAAAAGCTTGGATCTATGACAATTATTTAACCTCGCGTCTTAACTGGCCGTTTCTTATATATGATATAAACCAGAGCCTCCTCAAAAAACTAGATGCGAGTGTCACGAAGACACTGAAGTCGTGGCTAGGGCTAGCTCAGTCGGCCGACCCGTCGGCACTATATAGATCCGCGAATAATTTTGGAATGACGCTTAAGAAGCCATCAGAACTCTATAAACACCTAAGAGTAACTAAAATGCACGTCTTATCGGAATCTAAAGACGAAATAGTAAAAGTCCTTCCAAAAGATAAAAATGCATCGGAGCTCGAATCACGCCTCCAGTTCCATAAAAGATTCATGATAGGCTCGCAGACTGGTAGAGTAGGTCTAGGTAATATTCAGAGACAAACAGATAAAGAAATAACAAAATCTTTTCTTCAAGCAGACGAAAACAACACCTATAAGGTGCACGCAATGAACCTAGAAATGCAAAACGAATGGTTGACTCTAGGTGAATTTATTCCCATAGCCTTAAAATGGCGTACCATAATATACGACTGGTCACCGGCCTTACTTAAATTTTACCTGAATGCATTCCAGTTGACCCTCCCCGACCAAAGCAATCTGGTCAGATGGGGAAAAGCCACAGATAAAACATGTAACTCATGTGGTGAAGCAACTGGTACGGCTAGGCACCTACTAGTGGGTTGTAAAACGCTATTAGACCGGGGTCATTACTCGCGCCGTCATGATAAGGTATTAGAAATCATACGTGAGGCTGTAAGTTTGGCGGTAGCTAGAGCGAAAAAAGGATTAACCACAAACCAAAGAAATGACATTGCGTTTGTAAAGGAAGGCTGCTCAAAGAAATCACTTCAAAAGCCTTATTCAATTTTGATAGCTGCCGTTGACTGGACAATACTCGTAGACACGTATGAGAAGCACTATAGGATACCGGAGGATGTCTGTGCCTCATCATCCAGACCCGACATATTCCTTTTTTCACCATCGCATAAGCGTGCAGTGCTTGTAGAACTCACAGTACCCTGGGAAACTAATATACCTAAAGACCACGCTATAAAGACAAACAAATACTTTGATTTGACTAACGAGTTAACCAAAAACGGCTACGTGGTTAAACTCTATGCCGTAGAAGTAGGAGCAAGGGGCATTCCAGCTAAATCCCTGTACAACTTACTTAAAGACCTCGGATTGCCAAGAGCTTCAGTAAGCTCTTTATTAAAACGTATATCAAAAGCGGCATTGTTAGGATCTTACCAAATTTGGATAGGTAGGGGGGGGAACACTACTGACGGTGGAGGTGAGCGCTGATGCATCACAAGGTGGCCACCCTAAACCTACATCTGGGTCGCAAGTCCCAGTCGCCGTCATGGTGTTCCTCTCTGTACCACGCTATGGACCCGGCGACCGCACGGTGAATCCATGGAGTGCTGAGAATCGGATCTCTTTAGTTGTAATGTAATGATTGTTTTCACAGCAACATTACACACACGCTCGCCTGCATACACACACACCCTGACAAGCGCTCACGTGCGCATACGTACTCCCTCACACACATACACACATTTCATGTATTTTAAGGTCTGGAAAAGTTACTTATAGCATGTTTGTACGTTATCGAACGTAGTTCTGGTGCCGACTAGTAAAGTTAAAAATTCCCAAGGAGAGTAGCGCTGAAAGCCGAAACACAGATTTCTACCTAGATTGTCAACGGATGCTAATTCATGTCTATCTTGTGTTAATATATTCTAGTGGTATGTTAAGCACTATTTAAACCACTGTTTTGTGAAATCATTTCAATCGATCATTTATCATCTTCTAAAACCCATTTTAAGGTTTAATTTGTATGTACTACACAATATATAAAACCATAAACATGTTTCACGTGTAGTTTCAACACATGAAACCGCTGAACGACAATTCCTTGCTTTTCAAAAATGTATTTATACCACAAAAGCTATGAATAACTTTGTAATATTTCCATTTATGACAATGGTGTTGTAACTAAATTTATATTTTCGTTGAAAATATTCAACACCATTTCGGAATGTAGTGTTTTGATGTGAACATTATTTTAGATATCTACTGTATTTTTATTTTTGAAGCTGCACAAGGATGATTAGGTATATATTCCAGGAAATGTTGTTCGTTCAGTACAATAATATAATGGAACTGTATGTATTTAAGCAAAAGGTTTGGTTATAATTTTTGACATTATGTCATTGTATTAAAATACCATCAAGTGTACTATTTTTAAATGGAAATGCACGGAATGCATGCTTTTGCAATCCTTAAAACTTCCCATCGCTACATTCTTGAAATATTTAATTGTGAAGTTGTCAATTGCATCTCACCTTCAGTATCACTTTATGGTATGTTCACTGTATAACCAAAAGCATCAAGACCTAATACCGATATACGTTACGATAAAACACATGGATAATCAATTATTTGTTATTTAATATATTATAAATCTACAATTAATATGTTAAGTTTACTATGTATTCAACTCTAGATATATAGTATGCTGTTAAAATACTTTGAAAAGTTGTAAAAACTTGTGTGAACTATTTAATCTTATTTGAAAATGAAATTTGCCGCATTTATGAAAGTAAATTTATATTTATAGTTAATTTGTGGTTACAATGTGTTTAGTTTGTTGCTATAAGATTTATTTGGATACTAATAAGTAGGTTCTATTTTGATCTCAGTCTGAAGTATCATGAACAGAATCACGGGTGAAAGCATTTCTAACAGATATGTCAAGCGTTTAATGACTTTTTATTTTAACTTGTCCTACGACTCATGTCTAATATTAGTTTCAACCTCACATTTGGTTCTATGATTAATAGTTCAGCAAGCAATTTTAGCTTAACTGAATTCTTGAACAAGATGTAGGGTGTGGTTTAATATTAAAGATAATTTTCACGAGTTTCTCCCGTTTAGTGTCCTCAGTACTCAGTACTCATCAGTGTCCATTTGTTCTAAATTATGTTTGTTCATAAAGAAATTTAATTGAATTAAAACTACGAAGAGTTCCTATACTGAGTGTACACGTAGTGTCACAAACAGAGAGAGTTGAAGAAATCTCGCAACAGCCGCGACCAACTAATTAGACGATCCATGACCACGACCACTCCGCTAGGTATGTACGACTCAGAAGAATGATAGAAATTGAAAGAAAGAATTTAAACTGTGACTAACGTTTGATAATTCTTTCGTAAATTCTGATTGTAAATTAAACTGATACATTTATACTAATTCTGAAATAATATCTAAAACGTAATGATGAGTTCTCCGTTTAAAACCATAAAACAAACAAGTATCAGCAAATTTAGGTGTATGAGATAATATAATAATAATAATAATCTTTTATTTCTCCAAAAGTTTACATAAGGGTTCGAGAAAGTTCATAAATATGTTGGTAAGGCAATTTGGGTAAAATATTTACCAATTCTTTACATTTGTAATAAGGCCCTGTCCCTTAAACTAAGAAAAACTTATATCTTAAGAGACAGTGTAAGAATAATTTGATCATTGGATGTTTTATTTTAATGACTGGTCGACTACCAACATCTATGTAATTTCTATACTTTTATTGTAAGCATGTGTGATGTGCGTTGGTTGCATGTAAGGGTATTTGTGTGCGTGTGTGAGTGTGTGTGTGTGCGTGTGTGGGTGTGTGGGTGTGTGGGTGTGTGGGTGTGTGGGTGAGTGTGTTTATGTGAGGGTGCGTTTGTCCGTCATATTTATACTCATGTAATATATTTTATTTATGTACATATATTTGTATGTGTATAAATATTTATGCGATGTAGGTCAGTAGGGTTTCTGTCGAGGTACAATTTTGTTGCTTTAGCCTCTCTGTCACTTTTGATTTAACCAGTTGTAGGTTTAGGTCAATGATACTTAGTTGTTTATTTGTTTTTTTGTATATGTTGTTACTTAGTATAAAATATTGATGTTCAGCGAATTCTGTATTGTGTGGAGCACTCGGGAGGAGGTATACTCGTTTGTTAGGGTCAGATGGAGGAAGAGTACAGTGTTTCCTCAGAATCGTTTTCAGTAAATATAATTGCCGGACTGTGAGAACCCTGCATTCTGAGTACAGAAGTGTTGTTGGGTATCTAAATGACTTTTTAGTCATCACTTTGAGAATTGTTCTTTGTGCTCTCTCCACCCTCAGGAGGTGGGTTTTATGCGCTCCGCCCCAAACAGTGATGCAGTAGCTCAAGATTGATTGGCACAAGGAGATGTATACCATATTCAGTGTATCTAGGTTTGCTGATCGTCTTAGAGTCTTAAAAGTTTGTATGAGACGTAATGTTCTAGCAACCTGAACTTGAAGTTGTTTGTCCCATTTTAATCTTTCGTCTATGTAAATACCCAAATACTTTACGTGCTTGGCTCTAGTGATAGATGGATATTGGCACGAGAGCTGTTGATTCACGCAAGTGTGAGCAGTTAGCGAGAATGTGTGTGGCGGACTATTTATACGTCTGATAGCGAATGGCACGAAAAAAGTTTTTTGTATGTTGACTGTGAGGAGGTTTAGATTAAGCCACTTCATCAAGTCCGACAAAGACGACTCTGCAGAGGCTTTGACTCTATTCCATGTCGGTCCCGAGACAACAATAGCCGTATCATCTGCATATGTATATATTTTGGAATTCTTGAGGGTCATCTTACAGCGGTCATTTATGTAAATTTGAAATAATATAGGACCCAGTATGCTACCCTGTGGAACCCCAAAAGTCACGCTCATCTCGTCACTAAGATGTGTATCAATTTTGAATCGCTGTGTGCGGTTTCGCAGATAATCTTTGAACATTTCAAGGGCAATGCCTCGCACACCAATGAGTTCTAGTTTGTCTATAAGTTTGGGAATAAAAACTGTGTCGAATGCCTTGGAGAGATCCAAGAACAAACCAAGGCACTTGGTTCTACTATCAAGATTTTTTGCTACCAATTGTGTCAGATCCATCACAGCGTCCTCGGTAGATAGACCTTGACGAAAACCATATTGATTGGCAGCTATAATATGATGTTTGTCTAGAAAGGACTTAAGATGTTTGCTAAGGATCTTCTCGAGGATCTTGGATAATGCTGGTAGTACCAATATCGGTCTATAATTGCTGACACAGCTTTTACTCCCTCCCTTATGTATGGGATGAACTATAGCCTTCTTTAGGGCTTCTGGGAACACACCTGAATGCAGACATTGATTAAGGCGATGAGTTATTGGTGGTACTAGACTATGCCGACATTTTTTTAACAAGGAGGAGGATATGCCATCCCATCCCACTGCACTATCCTCTTTTAATTGTAATATAAGTAGTTCTACTTCTGATTCGTCCGTGTCCAGGATACCAAGAGAGTTAACTGGGGGATGGAAAGTAGTCTTCGCGGTAAGAGGTATTTGTTTATTTAGCGCCGGGTACGTATCCTTATCCTGTGGTTGGATGTTAGCTGCCAATGTACTACCTATACTGGTGAAAAAGTTACACACCTCGTTGATGGAAGTCGTCGGATTGTCGTGCACTTCCAGTAGCTCACTCGGTATTGTGCGAGTCTTTTGTGTATTGGTAATGTCTTTTAAAGTATTCCAGAGGTGCCTGGGGTTGTTACTAGCTCTCTCCAGTTGGTGTTTTTCGTAGGTAGTCTTCAGTTGGTTGAGTAAGGAATTGCAAAAATTACGATATCGTTTATAAGTGACTTGTAGTATGACGTTATGTGGCTCCTGTCTACATTTATTGTGCAGTCTATCTCTGTGTTTAATGCATTTTAGGAGACCAGTGGTAATCCATGGCTTAACTATTTTTTTACGTCTTGATGTCTTTACTATCTCGGTATGTTTGAGTATGGCCAATTGTATTATGTTAATTAGTTTTTGAATACCTAGTTTTGCATTGTCAGCGCTGTATATAGCTGAAAAGTTGGTATTTTCCAGCTCAAATCTAATAGCTTCGTAGTTTTGGTGAGTTCTAGAGTTTTGAGGCTTTCTAGTTGGGTTGGCATTTTCGATAGCCACTACAACTGGTTTATGGTCTGTTACGTGTGTGTCTAGAACAAGTGTAGTTGTCGGTAATTTAGATTTTATAAGTGAATGGTCGTAACACTTTTCAAGGCGTGTAGAGAAGACATGACTGGGTAACAACCCATGCGATGCATTCAACATAAGGTACTCGAGACTAACCTCATCTCTGTGTTCTTCCCGTATTTCGATGTTTGTGTCACCTAAGAGTATTATATTGGGATATGAGAAAGTGTTATTATAGATAGTATTGAGAATGCTTAGAAATTTATTGAGATTATCCTTGGTTTTGTAGGATGGGGAGCGATAGACTGCTAATATTGCGATTTTGCTGTCTATTTGGCATATCAGACAGTTACCACACTGGAATTCTGGTTCCCAGACATTTACCCGAAGTCCGATTTTTGTGTAAATTACAACACCGTCATTCTGATTCGAGTTTATTTGTGTGCTATGTGATTGAAACCCCTCAAGAACCGGTAAGTTATCAACTTTGCTAAGCCAGCATTCAGTCATTATAATAATTTCATAATTTATTTTCGTTTGATTTAAGATTAATTGAAGTGAGTTGAAATTTTTATTAATACTTCGTATATTTATGTGGAATAGCTTTAAACACTTTACGGAATTGTAAACATAATGTATAACTTCGTCTGTGGTACATTCAATGGAGTTTCCTACAATGCAATTTTCGAGTTCGCTGTTTATGTTTAATAATGTGTTAGCCATTTGTAATTAATAGCTTATTACAGAAGGTGAGGTGATTGTTTAGTATGTGTTTAATGTTTAGAATTTTTCTAGAGGGCATGGTGATTAAACTGAGTATAAATATGTGAATTTTATGTTTATAATTTATGTGAATACGGGATAGGTCAATTTGGTATTTATGTGATAGTAGTATTTAATAATGTGTGTGATTTGTATATAGCGGATTCAATTTATGCAAGGGATAAGGTAATATCATAAATGGGATTTTAGACTTGCGTATTGCGAGTGTATAAATGTGTGATAAGCCAATTAGATATACTTGTATTTGTTGTATAACATTTTGTAATTGATTTGTATATTTATACTGTAATTTTCGTTTTACATATTCTATAAATTCCCTTAGAAGGGCTATTGATTTATATAATAAAACATATATGGCAATGCAAGATAGGTACATTTGATGTATTTGTGTTAATGTATTGTAAAGGTGTTTACGAATTATATGTGAATAATTTAGAGGTTTACATATCATATAGACATGACCAAAATAAATCGTGTCAGTAAATATATAGTATTTTAGGTATATGTCTTGTATATAAGATTGTAGTGACTTAAAGAATTGTAATTGTGAGCGTAACTTATGAATGTGTAGGTATTTAATCTGATGTACATCTATTTTATAAATAACATAAAAAAAGAACATTAAGGATACAGTAGAGAGGGTAGGAACTAATTTTACAACAGGTTTATACAGTCACGCTGTTCCTGTACTTGAAGACATTGCTCTGTGCTGATAAGGATTTGTGTGTCTATTTCTTTCTTACGTAGAAAGACGGATCCCTTTGATGTCCAGCAATATTTGTAATAATGTTTTTTTGCAAACTCTCGGGCTTGGTAGAACAGTTTCTTTGTACTCGGTGGAAGTTGTTCAGTGACGTGATCCCCAGGTATACCCATGATTGTGGTGTTTAATTTATCTTCTTTCTTTTTTCCTAAGTTGAACGAACGTACAGTGGATAGAAATGCTTGCTGTGTATAATAGATAGGTTATTCAGGGTGTAAACGTTAAGTGTGTCCAATATTTTCTGTTTTGCTGGATTTCGTTCATTCTCCAAATCACTTTTTTCGGATCGGACAATCTCAACAATTTCTACTCGACCAATATCACGTTTCTAATTGTTATACATTAAAAAACGTATTGTAACAAAGCCTTCAAATGTATTTTATATTGTTAAACAAAATCACGCTCCATACGCTAATATACATTGGTAAGCGGAACATCCATAAGAATAAGCAAATAATAAAAGGAATGAACCAAAGCTCTAGTAAAAACAACGAAGTTGGGACAAGACTGCCCCACATGCAGTGACTTGGGACTAGTTAATTACCTTGGCTATCTTCACTCGTATATTGCTATGCTTAATTTTCAAATAGCTATACGCATCAATATTAAGTTTTGCACAATCGCAGGGTAGTACAATATAAGTGCGTAAATGTTAAAATTGAATCCAAAACATTAATGTATGATAACAAAAAGATTTATTGCAACGACAAACAATCTATCTAATGGGAATGAATAATAAAGCAAGTAACCTCATAGTAAGGTTACAATCATATAAATACCAAGCGTAATGACATAAATTAGTGCATTAAAATTGAATGTGTAATAGAAAGTACAGTAAAGGCAACAAAATTGGAAAGCTTACTTGTACGCCGCTAGCTATGTATATAATTATACCATCCAAAATTTAATTTAAACAAAGTGAGGCAGGTGGCGTCTGACTGATCGACAGCCCGTCGATAAGACAAGCTAATGAGATTATAACGATTAGGCTCTATCACTTCAGACAAGATATAACAGCAAGTGGGTTAGTAGTTCAAATCAAATGATTTGTGTTTTAAATGTTGAAACTGAATGTTATGAAACTCGAATACGTCAATTCTGAACTGTTTTACCTTTCCTAAAGTTAGTTAAAACAATAAACTGGCAGTTTTTAAGTAGCTTCAGTAATCGGTTCGTTAAATCTTTATATTTCGTAGCTTTTATCTAAATGGATCCGGAATCCAAAAGAGTAGATTTATAACGATAGATGTTTCTCACTTGCCCAAATGATACTTAGATGAACAAGTAAGGTCTATTCCTAATTATTTGAACTACTCAGGAGAGTGGGTCAATACGGCCACTAGCAGGTAAGCAATTTAGGTGCAACGCTAACACGAGTAATAACCTTTTTTTTTTTTTTTTATCTTGCGGAAATCCCTTCGGATACCCCCCCGCCGGCCAGCGGGGGCGGTTGTGTCGGGCTTGCACCGACTAAAACCGCACGCCGTCTCGGGTCTTCAGACGCCGGGGTGTAAGGTTACCCATAGAGCATATCCCTCGCACCCCGGCTGACCCTGGGCCATCTCACCACTAACAGCATCGCTCACCCTGTCTCCTCTGAAAGCAGAGGAGTACGGAGAGCGATGTGTTCCCGCCACGTTGGGTATTGGCCGACGATCAATGCCAACCCTATGAAGGGGTGAAGGGGAAGCCATTGACCGCCGCCCAGGGTGTACCGGCCGCTCCGATTCCGTTCTCCCCGGACTGCAGCGGGATCGGAATCGGAGCGACACTCGAGGAGGTTACCCAACACACACCCCAAACGAGTAATAACCTGGTTCTTACGTTTCGAAAAGCATATGGAAGTATATGATTGTTTTCCTTAGTAATCATCAGAAAGCATCAGTAATAATAATATTCTAGGACAATTAGAATTCGATTTCTAGATCCAAATTAGGCATAATTTGTACCATGTATTTTAGAACACGGTTAGTACTTCCAAACATTTGTTTATGTAAACTATAACTGGAGCGGTTAGCAGAAATACTAGTAATTTCGGTAACCGTACAGGCTTTAAAAATAAGATTTATTATGCGAGTAGATCCCGCTGAATCTCTAAACATGAAGTTACTTGTAGGTAGGTCTAGCCTATTGCATCGCAACTAAACATTTGAGCGTTCGCTCTTCATCCGTTCTAGAAAATTTCGAGCCAGTCACGAATGGATATATATTACACACGTTTAAACTACGGTTAAAATCTAATTACTTGTCAGCGTTTCAATGTCACTAGCCTGTTGTGATACAAAATATGTTCGATCTGGTTATTCATTCGCCTTAGTTGCGTCCAACTGACTCGCGTTCATACATATATAATCATAGCTTCACATGTCTTCATTACAACCTAATTGGTTGTCAGTATAACCTTATTCAAAGAGTATATTGTGTAACCTATCTTGGTGTCAAAATATTGATGCAAGCTTCGCGGCCAAGAGGTCGTGTCATATTGAATTCTTATGTAGTAAGTTAAGAGCAGGCTTTAAAAAAAAGATTTATTATGCGAGTAGATCCCGCTGAATCTCTAAACATGAAGTTAATTGTAGGTAGGTCTAGCCTATTGCATCGCAACTAAACATTTGAGCGTTCGCTCTTCATCCGTTCTAGAAAATTTCGAGCCAGTCACGAATGGATATATATTACACACGTTTAAACTACGGTTAAAATCTAATTACTTGTCAGCGTTTCAATGTCACTAGCCTGTTGTGATACAAAATATGTTCGATCTGGTTATTCATTCGCCTTAGTTGCGTCCAACTGACTCGCGTTCATACATATATAATCATAGCTTCACATGTCTTCATTACAACCTAATTGGTTGTCATAACCTTATTCAAAGAGTATATTGTGTAACCTATCTTGGTGTCAAAATATTGATGCAAGCTTCGCGGCCAAGAGGTCGTGTCATATTGAATTCTTATGTAGTAAGTTAAGAGTGATTCTGGGTCAATTCTATCACTTAAGTTTTAAAGTGCCCAGGGAAACATTAAAATTATTGTATTTTGCATTAGTAAATTCTATTTTGGATTACGCTCTTGACATTTATGGTTCTACAGCTACAGTAGGAGCTACAGTTTTGATTTTTAAAACTGTTAGTATCCAAAAAAACTAAGGCTAAATGTAAACGCGATTTTTCTAAATTATTCAACAATTATGTCAAATACTTTCCGTTAGTGTAAAACAAAATTACTTGTTAGCCATAAAAAATACGAATACCCAAGACTATAGCCTAGTCAACCACAGTATTGGTACTCGTTCTGTGTCTTCAGACAACTTTGAAGTACCGAGAGTAAATTAATAACTATTTTGGAGATAGAACTTTAATAAAACGTATACCGTACCTTTTTTTTTTTCGTGCGGAAATCCCTTCGGATACCCCCCCCCGCCAGCCAGCGGGGGCGGTTATGTCGGGCTTGAACCGACTAAAACCGCACGCCGTCTCGGGTCTACAGACGCCGGGGTGTAAGGTTGCCCATAGAGCATATCCCTCGCACCCCGACTGACCCTGGGCCATCTCCGGTTTCGAGATGGCCCCCTCGGGTTTGGGAACCACGGTGTCCCCGTCTTGCCCCGGTTTGGGGGAGGGGCGCTAGTCGCCCCATCGTCCCGGCCTGCTTCTGCTGGCAGCAGGCCTGGGGGTGACAGGTGAGGCCGCCTGTCACCCCCAGGCCTGCGCTCATGGAGGACGGAGGTCGTTAAGCGACCTCCGGCGCCTGAGTCGCCTGCGATGCGCAGCGAGCAAGTTGCGGGCTCGGCGGGCCGGGAGAGTTCTAAATCTCTCCCGGGCGCACTCCGCCATCTCCTTCGCGAGCATTACATGGTCGCAGAAGGAGGTGGCGGCGGCCCACGCGCTCGCGCTCCGCACCATTGCCGCAATCATGCTGCCGAGCGAGAGGACTCCCACCCCGATGGCTGCCACGAGGTCACGCCTCGGCGCCTCCCACGCCGGGCAGTCCGCCAGCGTGTGCAGCCCTGAGTCCTCGCTCGCATCGCAGTGATGACACTCAGGCGTTGGCTCCTTCCTGATCCGATACAGGTGGTCCCCGAAGCACCCCTTCCCGGAGATCACCTGCGTCAGTCGGTACGAGAGGCTTCCGTGTCGCCTCTCTAGCCAAAACGTATACCGTACCTTCTTTTTTTTTTTTCTTTTTCGTGCGGAAATCCCTTCGGATACCCCCCCGCCAGCTAGCGGGGGCGGTTATGTCGGGCTTGAACCGACTAAAACCGCACGCCATCTCGGGTCCACAGACGCCGGGGTGTAAGGTTGCCTATAGAGCATATCCCTCGCACCCCGACTGACCCTGGGCCATCTCCGGTTTCGAGGTGGCCCGAGGCGGCCTCACCTGCCACCCCCAGGCCTGACGTATACCGTACCTACTAAACAGTTTGCCTGAAGACATAAGGCGCGAACCAGACATGATTAAGTTTAAAAGTAAACAGTTTTGTAGGACCAATATCTACACATAAGAGTAATAATAAACTAGGTCTGCAAGGCGAATCGCTGCTTGCAATGTTGAGCTGAGTGAGACATCGTGAATCAGATTTTGAAAATTTTGAACAGTGATCATTCCTCCGTGGTAAGTCCGATTTTGAAAAAACTTTTTGAAAGTCACAACTCTGGACATGCTTTCTGAGCGTGTAAAGTTTGGTCACAGTGTCTCGAGCGGTTATAATGTAATCCAATCTGGTTTTTTTTAACGGTGATCATTCCTCTGTGGTAGCATTATTTTTTTCAAAATATATCCATAAACCTTCCTCTGATTGACCTCTTTATTCATGCCAAATTTGGTTCTGATTGGATCAGTAGTTTAGGAGGAGACCTGGGACAAAGAAAATACTGAAGTCTGGTATGAGGAGCTTTCGCTCGACTTCGTCTCACTCAGCTCAATAAATAAATTAAAAAGGATCGCTCTTAATTCATCCGCTTTGCTTACGAAATACTTAAATTAGTAGCATCGTATTTTTCAAAGTCAATAACAGATTTGAGTACACTCAGTAATTCCAAAAGATGACCAAAAATAAGTTGAAGAAATTAATCCTACAATAAATCATAACTATTGAAATATTTTGTGTTTTAAATCTCGGATGACAATATTGATTGGTCTTTTGTTTATTGATTCTATAAAGTACTTAATAGAATTAGTATTATATAGTGAGCAGATATATTGCAAATTAAAGTACCTACGTTAAGTGATTTTCACTGACAGCTATACATTCTATCAGAGACTTATATATGTTGTTGTGTATGTTTTAGTGCAATCGGTTATTTCGAGAATCGAACACATAGGGCGTTAACTTTTCATCATACCTACATCAAAAATACACACATCAAGTTTTAGTACGAAATGAAACAGGTTGTGTAAAATAACTTCAGTAAGCAAATATTTATATAACGAGGGCTGTGTTCTACTCCTCCTTTATAAGTCAACTTATGCAAAGTATCTTACAAGAGTTATCGTTTTATCTTACCATGTTTTGATATTCGAACAACAGTTGTATTTGTTTTCCATCTAGAACTTTGTTTTATTTCATCCATGATAACCACTGTACCTTCAATATTGGTTATAAAATTTTATTGAATCAAAACCTTTATTTCTTCTGTTTTCTTACCTACAGTGCGGCCAAGCAAACGTAAACTGGTGTCATTATCGTGAGATTTATTAACCTTATCTTCATTCAAATGCGAATTTGCTTGTGCATGAGACGATTCGAAAAGAGAAAAATGCTAATGCGCAGCCCGGTCAGGTAAGATGTTTCCAACAAGGCACAGGGTAATACAGGTCTTGCTATTATTTTTGCCGATGAAAATGACAACCTGAATGAGTAGCGTGTGTGTATTAACTTTCATCGTCCCTGGGTCCAGCAGGGAGTGGGAATAATAATTCAAAACTTGTGGTACAAATATTAGACGCAATTTTTGCTTTAAGTGTTTACGTATATTTTGTGTTCAAGATTCAGTCTATGAATCTTTGGATTTGGTAAATATATACTTGGACATAAAACCTGTATTAAATATCTCTTTCACGTATTTACAAGTACACACTCACATCTGCTTATTCTGAAAGTACTACCCATCCACTTCACCAGCTATGTTTTCATTCTTATGAAATAGGGCGTAAACTTATTGGATGGACGAACGAGACTCTGAGACAGATCCTCCTCTCAGAGTCGCATGGTAGTGCTACGGTAAGAGCCAAGTTAAACTAAATTTTCATAAAAGGATTACGGACCTCAATACGACAGGGATTGGCACTCAGTTGATGATGACGATCCAATAGTTTTCCCTGACCAACTTCTCAGGATTTCCCCTACGTAAAACTAATTTAGTGAGATTATTTAACTTGCAAAGGATTAAGAGGGCTTATGGATTTTAGGTAAGCTATAAATCCTAGGTGATTCTGACCTGACCATGTAGTTGTAATTTTATTGTTAACGTAATATTTCATAGGGTAAGGTTTCCAGTAACATTATAACTCTTCTTGTAAATCTAGCTTTAGATTAGTAGTTTATTTTGTACTATGTTGATAGATAGATAAATACATCATTCTTTACTGTACAGTAAAATTATTACAGATACGAATTTGGAACACTTACAGTAAAATGCAGAATAGGCGGTGTAATTTTATATGGAGTTTTTTTTCTTGTCATCAAAAATAGCTTCACTTTATTTGCACTTTCTATGAACTCGTTCACAGAAAAGTATTACTTAGACCATATCTGAGTACTCCAAAATATAACTATTACATAATGTATTGTATTATTGTGTTACAAAGATAATTTATTTCCTTCTTCCTAAGATCCTTTCTCAAGAAATAACTCTGAGGTAAAAGTCCCTTATAGGTAAGTAATTAAGTTTACCCACGCATGCCATTCGGGATCTCCCTCCTCATTTATATACAAATTGAGTTTTAGCTCATGTAATTCTTTTGAATTACGTGAAAAAATTACGTTGAAAGCGGCGATAGCCCAGTGGCGTACGTAACGGACTGCTGAGACGAGGTCTCGAGTTCGATCCCCAGTCGCCCCGGGCACACACCTCTGACTTTTCGTAGTTATGTGTTTATTAAAAATGTTAATTATCGCTCGCTTAATAATGTGCCCGATAGATGGCAATAGGCTCGCCCCTATTACATTGGGACCTTAACATAACTGGCGAATCGTGGGTGTGTAATACACCTCTGCCTACCCCTTCGGGGATACAGGCGTGAAGTTATGTTATGTTGATGGATATTTTGTTGTTCCGAATATAAATATTACTCTCACAGTTATGGTTAGTAAACATGGTTGCAAAAGAGTTAATTTCAAAGAAGGGGGATTATTCTGTTTGACAACGAGTTTAAATCATAGTTGTAACGTGATTACATTCATAAGTACTGGATGGATTTCAATTGGTTAACGTAGAAGGTAAAAACTGGTCAAACGCGAGTTGGACTCGCGTACTTAGGATTCCGTACGAAACTGGATTGAGGGGCTAACTTAACGTTGCTGTAGAGCTTCTAGTCTTGACAGACAGACATACAAATAGTTTGGGACGTTTCCCTTCACTTGTGTTAAAATACTTTACTTTCTAACACTAAAATATCATGATTCTAACAACAGGAAATAACCATATACCTAGGTTTTGATTCGCTTGCTATTGTCTAAATACATATATATATTCCCGGTGTCTGCTCGCTTAGAACTTTTATACTACCCAACGGATTATGATACGGTTTTCATCAACAGATATAATGATTGAAGCGAAAGGTTAATGTCAATAAATTAATACAATTTTATGATAAATTGTTCATATATATGACGATAATTGTTCAAAATCAGGAAATAAATCAAGCCGACTAAGAGCTTCAATCGACTACGCTGCCTAATGCCTTTGAGACATAACGTTTAGTAATGTCTCAAAGGGAATATATCATGAGTCTGTTACTATTTTATTGGTCTAAAAAAAGTCCGTGATGGCATATTATCTAGCTCTTAATGACAGCATGCTATAACCATTTTAACTTCTAAACAAATAATAATATTTTATGAAGTAATTGGAAATGTCTCCTTGTGAAATGGCGTCAATGAAACACAAGTCAGCTGGCTGTAGGTTTCTTTCTACTCCAATATTTTTATCTAAGCGCAATAAAAATATTTTTATGGGATGATATAACTACGAGTAGAACAGAACTAAAGGTTGAGATCAATTTGGAGTTCTTGTAACGGTTCTTACCTAATTAAATATCAATAACTTATTTTACTATTTATTTACATTACCTATTTACATTTCAACTACCTATTCTAAACTGAAATATTAACAAATATGCGTGAACGCATCCAGTCCGTGCAACAAGGTGAGGAAAGGTCCGCGGGGGGTGCTACCGGCTGAACGGCGGTCGGGCCGAACACCGAGGACACTCTCGAACGGCCACGATTGAGGTGGACACTAATTACTCACGTAATACCTACTTGAGTTTTATTTAAAATTACTTTATTTAATCTTGTACATTAATAAAAAGACCTTATAAGTGTTGTGTTTACCCCAAAATGGGGTTCACCCGCACCAGTACCAGCTGCGGGACTTCGTTGGCACCTACTCGATAAAGGGGGACTTAGCGCCCAGTGTTGCCACTCATAAGCAGCGGCCGCACCACCTACCTACCCACTAGATTACATCCGAATAGACTGCACTCCGCGCCCACTAAACGTCCGGATCTCTAAGGCCAGTGAATCTATCAGTTGTGTAACTCGCTTCGGTATCGAGGAATCTACCCCGACCCTGCTCATTATCAAATGTCTACCCTCTTACTTATATCTTAGCTTTAATTTTATTATAAATAAATTTGTAAACGCCCGGCTGTCTTTTATTTATTGCTTGGGACAGCTAGGATTGTTACATTGGCGCCCGGCTAGGCTTTACTCGAGACTGGAGTGTGTTGCTCTTGCTGTTGCCGTTAATAGTTTTCTTTGGTGTTGGCTATAAAAGCTTAGATCTTAAGGTAATTTTAGTGATACATCAACCAGTGTGTGGTTGCTATACCCATAGCTTTGTGGCTTTTTTACTACTAACCGCACACTCGTTGACTGATATAAGTTTAAGGTGACTTGGTTGCATTAGCTTCCGCAATTATTGGTAAGTTTTTATGTATTATCTGCTATTTTTTATTATTTTCATTGTAATTTTGGAACACTCCCGCAAGTAAACATGACTCACTTGATAAAATTTCTTTCACTTCAAAAAGCAGAATTAGAGTACGAAGTCGAGCTTCGTGGGGGTACTGGGGACTCGGTACAAGAACTCAGGAAGTAGATAATTAAGTTGGATCAACTACTACCAACTGAGGATATTCTAGAATCCCACTTAGGACCCTTGGATGATTTGAAAGGGGTTAAAGAATCGCTAATCAAATCACAAGAAAATTTAAATTCTCTAAAGTCAAAATTTGACAAGAACTTATTTTCGAGAAATGAAAATTTATTAAACCATATTTATCATCGGCTTAACCGAGTAAGCGTGTTCCAGGAGGCTGCAGATGTATATAAGGTGTGTACTAATATTTTGAATGAGCAATTTAAAGAATTATCTGCACTGAAACCTCACACACCTCCGCTTAAGACTCCCACCACCACTATTACCCCTGAAAATGATTCCGAGACCTCAAATGCTATAGCCGTCACTTGTGAACGTAACCTTACTTCTGATATTGATAAATTTAAGTTCTCTGGTAAGACATGCGTACGCTCTTTTATTCAGAGAGTTGAAGAATTCGTGCAGGCTAGGGGAATTACCTACCAGAAAATATTTTCTCTCGCTTTTGAAATTTTTGTTGACGATGCCTTGCACTGGTTTAGGTGTACTAAAGATAGGGTTCAAACGTGGCAAGAATTATGTGTACTACTTAAGGAAGATTTTAGTAGCAGTGACTATGACTATAAACTTGCTGCTGAAATTCGGTCACGCACCCAAGGAGAGAAGGAAAATATCACCATTTATCTTTCAGTTATGCACGGAATGTTCTCACGGCTTACTAAACCATTATCTGAAGAAGAGAAGCTTGAAATCCTTCTTCATAATATTCGTCCTATCTATGCTAACTCACTAGCTGCCTCACCCAGAATTCAGAGCATAGATTCGCTGAAGTCTATTTGCCGAAATTACGAGAATATTAAAGAGCGTTTCGCAAACTTTACTGAACCTCCCAAGGCATCCAGCTCCACACTAACGCCAGAGTTTGCTTACAAACAAACCGATAACTCCTCATCTAATAGACATAAATACTTCAGTGTTAAAAATAACTATAATAACTCACACCTTGACGCTCTATCTAAAACGGATCTGGACCCTGTTGTGGAGTTGGATTCCAACCAAAATAATAATATTGCGGTCGCTACCGTGTCTAGTGGTTCCCTAAGACGGATGTATTGTCCCAGGTGCCGGTCAGATAATCACTCATTAAGAACTTGCAAGGCGGAACGCTTTATTATTTGTTTTAAATGTGGTAAGAGGGATGTTCGCTTTCCTGATTGTCCTAATTGCAACCAGGTTCAGTCGCCGGATTCAAAAAACTAATTAGAGAGGATTGTCGCAACAGTGTTGGAATATCACCTGCACAAAACAAAACTACCACCTCCGAATGGAAGGCTTGGCTGAGCTATGTTTCTGAATTTACTACTTCCAATACAGTTTCGCCAATCCTAGATAACACTAACGTCAATAAATCAAGGCTTTATGTGTCAGTACTCGTAAATAAACTATCTCTAACTGGGCTGCTTGATACGGGTTCCTCTTCAACCATTTTAGGTAACGGTAATCATGAGACCTTGTTGGAGGCAGGATATCGGGTAGAACTCAGTGAGAATACCCGATTTGTTGCCGCCGGTGGTGAGAATCTGGACGCGATAGAATAATTTTCCTCCCAGTAACATTTCAGTCACAGACACGTACCATACAGGCATATGTGGTTCCCAAGGTAAAACATAATTTAATATTGGGATTGGACTTCTGGCGTTTGTTTGAACTTCTTCCGAAAAAACTGGATCGCATTGCGTTTCATAAAGAATCAGAGGTTTTTACAACAGACATTGACAGTAAACCTAAACTGCTATGTCCCTACGATAACCTATCGGTCAACGAGAAATCAGTGGCTTATACCATAATATCCCAATTTCACGATATATCCTATATGAGAAGCGTGGATTGGGGCATACTTCATTAACTACCCACTCTATCGACACTGGGGATGCTGCCCCCATTCGTCAGCGGTACTACAGAATGTCACCAGAGAAGCAACGAATGCTCGTTGAACAACTGGATGACATGCTGAAGGAAGATATTGTGGAACCATGTGAGAGCCCGTGGTCATCTCCAGTTCTTCTAACTCCGAAAAAAAATGGAGAGATGCGGTTCTGCCTTGATAGCAGAAAACTTAATTCCGTGACAAAAAAGGTGCGTACAGTCTTCCCTACATCTCGGAAATCCTTGATAATCTTCGGGATGCCAAATACTTAACGACCATTGATCTTTCTAAAAAATTTTGGCAGATTTTGATCCGCGACGAGGACAGACCGAAGACTGCTTTCTATATACCTAACCACGGTACATATCAATTCAAATGCATGCCGTTTGGATCAACTAACGCACCGGCAACACAACAAAGGCTTGTGGATGCTTTGTTTTACGGACCTCAGTTTGAGCATAGCGTGTTTGTCTTCATTGATGACGTCATCATAGTATCTAATAGCTTCAAACAGCACATTTAATTACTAACACGTGTACTAAACAGACTTAAAATGGCAAATCTCACTATCAACTACGAAAAAAGTAAATTTTTCAGGTCACAGCTCAAATATCTTGGATATGTTGTTGATTCTAATGGGTTGCATGCCGCCCCTGAAAAATAGAGTCAATAGTGAGATACCCTACTCCCTCTAATCGCAAGGAAGTCAGACGTTTCTTAGGAACAGCCTCTTGGTACCGAAGGTTTATACCAAATTTTAGCAACCTATCATCCCCTTTAAATAAACTGACTTCTCAGGGCAAAAATGCACCACTCAAACAATGCCTTATTTCTACACCGATACTTTCTTGTCCAGATTACAGTAAACCGTTTGAGGTCCATACTGATGCAAGTGACTATGGGATTGGAGCTGTCCTTACTCAGACACTTGCTGGGCAAGAGAAAGTCATAGCATATATGAGTAAATCCTTGTTCCATCCAGAACGTAACTACAGTGCTACTGAACGCGAGGCGCTGGCAGTGCTCGTGGCTATAGAGCACTGGCGCTGCTATCTTGAAAACGCTCTCAAATTCACAATCTACACTGATCACTCGTCTCTTAAGTGGTTCCTGAACTTGAATAATCCAACTGGACGATTGGCTAGATGGGGTGTACGCCTCTCAGCCTATAACTTTGACATTAAACACCGAAAAGGTACTGAAAATGTGGTACCAGATAGTTTGAGCCGGGCTGTCCCTATTGTGGCTCTTGATGACACATCATTCACGCCTGCTAAACCGACGAACGATTCGTGGTACCTTAATATATTCAACGGATGCCAGAGTTCACCTATGTCCCTTGATAATTATCGTATTACTAACGGAACACTCTACCGTTTCATAAAATCCTTAAACCCTCTGACTCGGGAATTCGAATGGAATTAAGTAGTTCCCGCAGAGTATCGTCAGGACATTATTTTCAAAAACCATTCAGAACCTACATCTGGACACCTAGGAATTTTTAAAACTCATAAACGTTTAAGCTTAAAATATTTTTGGCCCAGCTTACACAAAGATGTTGTAAATTTTGTTAGTAACTGCGAAACTTGCCTCTGATACAAGCACCCGAATCACTCGACGTTGGGAATAATGGGTAGACCTAAGGACTGCTCCCGTCCGTTCCAAATAATTAGCGTTCATCTGGTTGGACCATTGCCTGCAACTAGAAAGCAGAACACATTTCTCCTTGTTGTAACTTGCTGCTTCTCAAAGTATTGCTTATTGTTCCCCATTAAACGAGCGACATCTAATATTATATCTAAGATCTTAGAGGACAACGTTTTCCTTATCCATGGAATACCTAGCATGATTATCATGGATAACGGCAAACAATTTACTAGCAATGTCATTCGTGAACTATTTGCTTATTACAGTATTCCAAAAATCCACTATACTCCACTTTATACACCACAATTCAATACAGTGGAGCGAAACAATAAGACAATTATGGTAGTATTATCTACCTTCATAGAGAGTGATCATAGGTCTTGGGACCTGAACATCTCCAAAATACAATTCGCCCTGAATAGTGCTGTCAATGAGGTGACTGGATTCACTCCATCGTTCCTCGTGTTTGGACGCGAGTTACCTAGCGATGGCTGCCACTACATCGACGCGGATTTAGGTGACCATATAGTGTTTGCTCCTCGGGATAACTACGCTGAAAACTTAGGTGCACTACAGGAAATTTTCGACAAAGTACAGCTGGCACTCATTAAAGCACACTCCCGCAACAGTTCGCATTATAATTTGCGTCGTAAAAATATAAATTTTAGCGTAGGCGATACCATTTGGAAGCGAACTTATTATCAAAGTTATTATAATAGTTTCTCAAAAAAAATGGCCCCTAAGTTCGTGAAGTGTCGCATAACCGCAAAGAAGTCAAATCTTGTTTATGACCTAGAGGATATGTCAGGCCGAGCCTTGGGCACATGGCATATCAAGGATTTTAAGCTGACCTAGGGCACTTATTGGATTTTTCCTAGGAAAAAATCCAGACATTAAGAGGGGGTATGTAAGGGTTGTTACCTAATTAAATATCAATAACTTATTTTACTATTTATTTACATAATCTATTTACATTTCAACTACCTATTCTAAACTGAAATATTAACAAATATGCGTGAACGCATCCAGTCCGTGCAACAAGGTGAGGAAAGGTCCGCGGGGGGTGCTACCGGCTGAATGGCGGTCGGGCCGAACACCGAGGACACTCTCGAACGGCCACGATTGAGGTGGACACTAATTACTCACGTAATACATACTTGAGTTTTTTTTTTAAATTACTTTATATAATCTTGTATATTAATAAAAAGACCTTATAAGTGTTATGTTTACCCCAAATTGGGGTTCACCCGCACCAGTACCAGCTGCGGGAATTCGTTGGCACCTACTCGATAAAGGGGGACTTAGCGCCCAGTGTTGCCAGTCATAAGCAGCGGCCGCACCACCTACCTACCCACTAGATTACATCCGAATAGACTGCACTCCGCGTCCACTAAACGTCCGGATCTCTAAGGCCAGTGAATCTATCAGTTGTGTAACTCGCTTCGGTCTCGAGGAATCTACCCCGACCCTGCTCATTATCAAACGTCTACCCTCTTACTTATATTTTCGCTTTAATTTTATTATTAATAAATTTGTAAACGCCCGGCTGTCTTTTATTCATTGCTTGGGACAGCTAGGATTGTTACATTCTCTAATCTCATATTATCAAAGTATCCCGCTGAACGGAGGTTTCTTTGTTCTCAAATATTTCTGTAGCTAAGAGCGATAGAACATATTTTTTCAAAGTATGTTATAACTAAAACGTAACGAAAGTTTGAGACCAATCTATAGTTCACCAAGCTTATATTAACAATGTATCCCGCTGGCTGGAGGTTAGTTTTAAAAGATTTTATTTTCTTTAATATCGCAGAACAAATTCAGTTTCATCCAGAATTCGATAGTACAAATATAGAACTAATTCCCTGAACCACGCACGCTTTTCTATGACGGGGGATCCCGCTGAGTGTAAACATACGCAGAAGATTTTAAACTAGGACAAATATGTTATTCTTATCCTTGCATATTATTAGGGGTTATCCTTTGGGCGGCGAGAAGTGTCGTGCGGTGTTCCACAGGGGTCGGTCCTAGGGCCACTCCTGTGGAACATCGGATACGACTGGGTGCTGCGCGGTTCGTTGCTCGAGGGTGTCAGCATAACGTGTTATGCTGACGACACCCTCGTTATGGCGCGGGGAGCAACGCACCGTAGCGCGGCACTAAAGGCCACGGCAGGGGTTGCTCAAGTCGTGGGTCGAATACGGCGGCTGGGACTCGAGGTGGCTCTCCACAAATCCGAGGCTATGTGTTTCCACGGGCCTCGGAGGGGGCCACCTGCGGGAACCAGCATAACCGTAGGGGGCGTAAGCATCGGCATCGAGCCCACGATGAAGTACCTTGGGCTCGTACTCGATAGCCGATGGGACTTCGGACCTCATATCCGAAGTCTGGTTCCGAAACTGAGGGGGGCTGCGGCCGCGCTATCGCAGCTGATGCCCAACGTTAAGGGACCCAACGCCCCCACTAGGAGACTGTACCTGGGGATCGTGCGAAGCATGGCCCTGTACGGGGCCCCAGTATGGGCGGAGACTCTGGCGGCCCGAAACGTGGCTGTATTAAACAGCCCGTTAAAAGCGATGGCCGTCAGAGTCATCAGGGGGTATCGCACGATCTCCGTCGAGGCGGCATGTCTCCTAGCCGGGACCCCTCCATGGGACCTGGAAGCGAGAGCCCTTGCGCTGCTGTACCAGTGGCGCAAGGAGGCGCTGGAGCGGGGCCATAGGCCGGAACCCCGAGAAATCAGGGCTCAGCGGTCCCTGCTCCGCCAGGAACTCATGGAGACATGGAGGGTGCGACTTGAGCACCCAAGGTGGGGGGAATCCACCATTGCGGCGGTGAGACCGATCATGAAGGAGTGGTTGGAGAGGGACCATGGGGACCTCTCCTACCGGATGTGCCAGATGGTTACCGGACACGGGTGCTTCGGTAAGTATCTGTGGCGCATCCACCGGGAGACAACGCCGCAGTGCCAGCACTGCGAGGATCCTGGCGAAGACACGGCGCTCCACACGTTGGTGGAGTGCCCTGCGTGGGCGAGTCAACGCCGGGATCTCGTTGCGGTCCTGGGCGTGGACGTTCTCTCGTTGGAGACCATGGTGAGGGCCGTGGTCTCCGACGGGAGTAAGTGGCACGCCGCCGCCTCTTTCTGCGAGCAGGTAATGCGCGCGAAAGAGACGGCAGAGAGGGAGCGGGAGAGAACCCTGCCCCCCGAGTTTCGCAGTCTGCGGCGAGGACGCCGCAGACTCATCTACGCCCGGGACTATCGACCTCCATGATCGGGGCCTGAGGACGGCAGTTGGCCGACTCGCCGTCCTTACAGAAGCAGGCCGTGGCGGAGGCGTGTCGTGTGTGCCCTACACACGCCTGCCAACTCACCGAAGCGGGATAAAACCCGACCCCACCAGGCGAGGCCGCGGTGGCCTGGGGTTATCCTTTCGAGGGCTTACCCGGGGTGCCCGGCAACGGACACTTGGGGAGGACACCGTGCGGTTTTAGTCGAGACACGACATAACCACCCCCGCTGGCCGGCGGGGGGGTATCCGAAGGGATTTCCGCACGTTAAAAAAAAAAAAAAAAAAAAAAGGGGTTATCCTTTCGATGGTTGTCCAATAATGTATCATAATAATGGTCAAACCGAACCTGCTAAATAATACATTTTATTAACAGTTTTTCTTATTTTTGTAAAAAAATAATATCAGCAACTATCATGAATCGATAAACCCTGTTCAAAAGTTAAGATGTATGTAGTTTAGAAATTGAATAACTTGCGTTATTAGGAAGATCATAACAAACCAAATCTCAAGTTGTTAAGATGAACTTTGCTTAGTTCGCCTAAATAGAACTTTCGTATTAAGAGGTAAAGTGTGGGTGTGTTCAAAATTGATTTATTGTAAAACTTCAATACGGTATACTGAGTTTGGAAATGGATTTTACAGTCTTCGGCGTGACAGGTAAATTGGTTTTGAAAGTAATTTAATAAATTGCGAGTTAAAATTGTCAAAATTTGACCGTGAAATGATTATTAGACGGATCTGTTTTTGATCTTATCCATTTTAACAAGCTGTAATAAATTTCTTATTCATCATCATCTTTGTGTTAGTCCCGGTCGTATCCGAAGGTCTCACCTCAGAGTCCGCGGTTCTCTTTCCCACTATTACTTCTCCACTTCGCACGGTCTTGACTACGACGCAGACCTAGGACTTCTTGGGTATATGATAAACTTCTTATTGATATTGAGAATAATTAATGCTTCATAAGCATAATAGTTAGAGTAGAGACAATAGCCCACCATCTGCTTTTATCCTCACACTCTACACTTGCTACCTCTTAACAATAAACTAAATAATAACTGTGCACTAAATTGCTTCTGGAGAAATAGACTTCTCCAAAAAGATCTAAGAAAATGCTTTACACTTCTTTCAATATTAGTAGAATAAGGTGCTACGAGTGTACAAACAGCTGTCATTTCCTCTACGGAACTACGACATACTCGGAGCCGTCGGAACGCTTGTTACGTTGGTCATGCGCTATAGTAGTTTTATTGAAAATGTAACAATAAAGTGTTTCTGTGTTAATACCAGCAGATGCTAGGTCATTATATACAATATAATTCTTAGGGCACAACACGATAAAACAAGTCATTTCCTATTCTACTAATCCTATTAGTATTATGAACGTGAAAGTAATTTGTAAGTATCAATGTTTATTACTCTTTCACGCAAAAACTACTGAACGGATCTGGATGAAATTTGAAACAAAGATAGATTGTAGTTTGAAATAACATTTAAGTGCCTTTCCATCCCGGGAATAGGTTCTTGTGGGTTGCAGAAACGGGATCAATGATTCACGCGGGCGAAGCCGCGGGCAAAAGCTAGTGTAATATGATGCTATTGAATACTTGGACATAAACTTGAAGTACGTGTTGACCTCTCTTTTTTTCTTTCATTACTTCTTGGTGGAGTTCAAGAAATTCTCGCTTTGGGCTTCAGCTCGACAGATCTACTGTTACTTCTGCTACTTTCTTAACCGATTCATTGCCACCTTCATTTTTTATGTGATTTGAGTGCGTCATCAGTTTGACTAGGGATTTTTTGCGTGAATGAATTTTAACTTTGGCTTTGACCCAGCTGCAAATAAGCAACCATCATGGCATAGCATAGTGTACCGATGGCAAGAAGGAAAGTTTATCAGAGGGCCCCAAAATAAAAAAGATATACACATACTTACATTTCTTCTTTTAGGGTAGGCAAAGAAAACAGCCCCTCATTTAGTTTTGACTTACATACTTCATAGGTTATTTCTACAGTCATCTTTTCAAGCTCTCTGGCTTTTATTTGAAACTAGCTGCGCGCCCTGGCTTTGCCTGGCTGCAATAATAGCATCTTACTCGTGGACGTCCCTAAATTTTTCTTTCTATCAAACCACCAAAAAAAACCGGTCAAGTACGTCGGATTCGCGCACTGAGGGTTCCGTACAAAATTGGATATCTATTTGAGGTAAGGGCAAATTAAGCTAGACCTCTAAATTTTATGAGCGCCAATACAACTCAGAGGTCTTTGGTGTCAACTATGTATGCATTGGGACACAATTTAATTTTTAAACATTTGCCCATTTGTTTTTATCGTGTTGACTCAGGACCTTGATTTTTATACACCTAATAGTCCCTATTAGGGACCTCGAACCTATAGTCCTCAATATCTGCGATAAATTTTAACTTGCTAGGTCATTCCATTACTTAGAAAATCGGTGATAACACACGGACAGATGGATAGACAGACAGACGGTCAAGAAAGTGATCTTATAAGGGTTCCTTTTTCAACTTTGAGGTACGGAACCCTAAAAAAGAATTATTCAATTAAGTACAGTCGTTCGAAAGCTATACACGCACGTACATTATATTTCGACGATTAATTTTTATTTATACAAATAAATAATCAATAACAATAGAATGATAAAATTTAATTTTATAACTTTTATTTATATATTTAGGGAGATAGGTACACAAAAAGTCCTCTCAAATGTGACATGCATACGCACTTTTAGCTTACTGTTTACCTAATGGATTCCGATTCATCAATCAAAAGGTGATTGGGCTCCAAAATAGGGTCGATATGCAAAATCATACACTTTTTATTACTTACAGAATCGACAACCAACACACACTGTTGGTTGATGATTCTGTAAGTAAAAAAATGTTGTTCTTTATAGAAACCATATTCATGATCTTGGCGTTATTCCGGATTGCATTGTGTGAAGCAGTTTGTCCATGGAATAACTCCATGATACTCAGGCGTCAGCTCCCGGACTAAATGTTGTGGGAACTCACCAATACAAACATGTTCGGTGAGTACCTACCAACGTCAGCCGGTAGGAGAGGCTACCTAGCCATTTTTCCACGTCGGGTCTTACCGTCGCAATTGTAGCGTGCAAATAAAACATGCAATAATACATAAAATACGCTCATCACTAAACATCCTGCGCTGCATTCACAGTCTTGCCCTAGTTGTCCAAACTAACCTATACAAAATCCTCAAATCCAAAATGATATAATTGAAAGAAATGAACAATAAAACTTAAACGATTTATGTTAATTTTAATTAAAAATGGTTAACATAAAATAAAGTGGTCCATAAAGCTAAAGTTAATTATTTAGGGCTTATTGCTAATTTAAAAAGTGGAAATTAACCTGGCAGTATGAATGGTTTGTCGCAGGGTTAAATTCAAGTAGTTCAATAAAATGTTGACTGTATTTAAAAAGTGAGAGCGGATAGGTTCACGAAAGACAATCGTTAATGCCACTAACATCTTTTAATTAGTAAATGTTTATATTAGGACATATTTTGCGCCTATACGTAAGCATGTGCGTTCGATAGTTAGGGACGCTCTCTACAAACGGTAACGGTACTACGTAATAGACTCTAATTTAAATAATAAATAAGAAAACTAAAATAATATCTATAACTTTATTTAGTTAAAATACAGCCATTTTCATTATTTCATTTGTCACTATCGTTTTTTATATAATAGTGGTCCTACTACATTCCTTACAAACTAGTTACAGGTCTTACTTAATTTTGATTCTGTTACAGATGTATGTACTTCAAAGCCATAAGGTCAGCTGATTTTCAAATATATTATTTTTAGGATTTTTAATTTATGTGGCTTGACCTGAAGACTTCAATAGCAGGTGCTATACATAATAACTCTACCATCTTCATCGAGGGGGCCATCTCGAAACCGGAGATGGCCCAGGGTCAGTCGGGGTGCGAGGGATATGCTCTATGGGCAACCTTACACCCCGGCGTCTGCAGACCCGAGACGGCGTGCGGTTTTAGTCGGTTCAAGCCCGACATAACCGCCCCCGCTGGCCGGCGGGGGGGTATCCGAGGGGATTCAAGAAATCAAGGCTTTTGACGAAAGACTGTCAGTGTTCTATATACATAAAAGAAAGTCGTGTTTCGTGTTAGTGATAATCACGGACAACTCAAAATCGGGTGGACCAATATTCATGATTTTTGATTTTTTTGATTTGTCTCCGCCTAAAATGTGACGTATTTACGTTTACATTTTGCGGTACTCCCTACGGTTACTCCACTGCCGGCCAGTGCAGGTTGTTATGTTGGACTCGAACCCGCCCAAACCGAACGCCGCGCCGTCTCCGGTTTCTAATGTCGGGGTTGTAAGTGAATTCCCTTGCACCCTGGGCCATCTACGGCTTTGAGATGCCCCCCTCGGGATACTGTGCATCTTTGAGACATTCACGAAATAAATTCAGCTGATAAGGTAACCACCATAACTTAATTCTAAGGCGGAACGAAGTTTACTGGGTCAGCTAGTTTATAATATAGTTTAGTGCCGTATGAGCTACTGTTCTCGTTAACAATGCAGCTAACTTCACTATCTGTTGACAGTTTAAAATAATCCTCCATAAATTCAACGAACTTGTCCTTTGGAATCGGAATCACACAGACTGCGGTCATATTATGTTCAGAAAGATTAAAAAAATTGTTAGGTCAAGATCATAAATCGATCTCTATAATAAATCCAGCTTAATCTTTAGATGCTAGGGGTGTAAGTATATGAGGCCTCAACAAGATTAACAGGAGACCAGCCTGCTGATTGGCCAACCAGAATCTAGGGCAGACTTTTCTCTCGCGGTTGTGATGTATTGGATCAGAATGCTCTGCTCAGTTACCTATAAATAAATGGAAAGTTTGACAATATATCACTATCACTACATATTATAAAACAAAGTCTGCCGCTGCGCCGTTCTGTTTCGATAAACTGTTTTAACTGTTTTCACTCTTAACTGTTTTCACCAATGGTTAGAGTGGTTCTCGAGGAAGGTTTAAATATATAATTTGTCAAGTTTTTGTATACATTAGCTGTATATAATATAATGATATTTATTGGAGGTGTCGTTAAGCCGTCTGGGAGTTTTCAACGAACCGCTGCCTAAATAAACCCTTTAATATAAAACAAAATGATGTATGTTAGAATTTTGAATCTTATATAGGTTGTGCTGTTGGAATAGGGTCCCATAGGTAGCGGGAACGGGATCAAATCCCACGCGTGTGAAGCCGCGGCTAACACCTAGTGTATACATAAATTCCTTTGTGGACATTGTACAGTAAACGGCGCTTTGGTTGGTACATCGGGAAGAAGAGTACCCGGCTAAGATCGACGATCGTGCTTCGGTTTTGAAGAGCGTTCTCTCTGTCACACAGTATTCTGACAGTTAGTTGTAGACAGAGAATAAAGATGGTCACTTAGAAAAAAAAAACTGGCATGTACTATTCGACTAGAATAGAAACCATTCGTTAGGTGATGGCCATTTTTGATGGCTCGTCTTAAATTATTCTCATAATCATACAGCTAAATTTCCCAGTTCGGCCATATAAAAACCTAAGTTCCCACATATCCTTTAAAAAATATACAGCTATTAAATTATATAGTGTAAATATAGTTCGTATAAATTTAAATGAGGCAGGGTCAGACTCGAGGTGGCTCTCGACAAATCTGAAGCTATGTGTTTTCACGGGCCTCGGAGAGGGCCACCTGCGGGAACCAGCATAACCGTAGGTGGCGTTAGCATCGGCATCGAGCCCACGATGAAGTACCTTGGGCTCGTACTCGATAGCCGATGGGACTTCGGACCACATCTCCGAAGTTTGGTCCTGAAACTGAGGGGGACTGCGGCCGCGCTATCGCGGCTGAAGCGAGAGCCCTTGCGTCATTGTACCAATGGCGCAAGGAGGCGCTGGAGCGGGGCCATAGGCCGGAGCGCCGACAGATCAGGGCTCAGCCGTCCCAGCTCCGCCGGGAACTCATGGAGACATGGAGGGTGCGGCTTGAGCATCCAAGGGGGGGGGGAATCCACCATTGTGGCAGTGAGGCCGATCATGAAGGAGTGGTTGGAGAGGGACCATGGGGACCTCTCCTACCGGATGTGCCAGATGGTTACCGGACACGAGTGTTTCGATAAGTATCTGTGGCGCATGGCATCCACCGGGAGACAACGACAATTAAATACTGATGTATGCAGAGATTATTTTCCTCACTAAATTAAATTGACCTACGAATTACGTTATATATTATCTGATGTATTAATCTTTGAGTTATGTTGAAATAAAATGAACTCTATCTGCATAAAATCTAGTTTTCTATGTACGATGTTGATTTAAATGTCAAGTTATCATTTACGGTCGTAGATTGTGTCTAGGAACTGAGGTTTTCTGGATCCAGATTATATGTTAATGGCCAGTATTTTTTTATATTGCATATATTTTTGTCGTGAGCTCATATATATATATATATTTATGGTTGATATTAAATCAACATATTTTCTACCTCTCTCTCTGAACAATCTCCATTAGCTCCAGTAGGAAACTCCAGTAGGAAGAGTAGACCAAAAAGCACTGGCTTGACGTCGTAGATAATGTGCGTGTCAATCGTCTCACAACAGTCACAACCATGGGTGCCCAAGACCGTGCGAAGTAGAGGAGTAAATGCGGGATGGCGGACCCCAGACTCCAAGGCGAAAGCCCCTGATGCCACCGGGACTAACGCGAAGATGATAACGATGAATATATAAAAAAGTACCTTCAGTACTGTCTAGTACTTATTTTTCTATCGCCCAACTATGAAAAACAGAACTTATTATTACTCAAACCATTTAAATATCAATAACCATTACAATAATATTTATTCAGCTCTATCTTATTATAAGAGACGGTATTCTACTTCGCCGGGAAAATTTTACCTAGCGTATTTTGTCAACGAACAAGGCGCGAATAACGGTACTGGAAATGATGTAGTAGAGGTAGTTGGAGTAGAAGTAGTTGGGGGTGAAGAAGAGGTGAGGCGCCGGTCTCACCCGCGGCTGACTAAGGCCGTCTTCACCAGACCCGCTACTCCGCTACCAACAGGCGGACTAACGGACGCGGAGGTCGCGTCGATGGCTGGGACTGACAGTGAGTCAGTCCACAGCCTAATGGACACCGAAAACCTTCCAGGGAAAAAGAAACGCTCGGGTAAACCGTCACTGGATCGGAGTAGGAGCTCTTTCAGACAGCGGATGGTCTCCTCGAGCGAGGACGATCGGCCTGCGAAGGTGCTGGCCACAACGGCGGGTAGAGGACTCTACACCGTGAAGAGCCAGGCGCCAAAAGCCGACGGTGGATGTCCCTTCACTTCCCAGTGGTAGGGACCAAGGGGTTCCAGCCGCGAGGGAGCTCCTCTCTGCACTTGCCCGGATCACGGACACCATCAAAGGTGCCAAAAACGTGTCCGGGAAGAAGAAGACGGTGGCGGAAAGCGTTGCCGTCGCTAAAACGGCGCTGGAGGAGCTCCTCGCTAGGAGCGTCTCTGAGGAGGAGGCGAAGCTCAGGGCCCGGGTCACAAGCCTGGAAACTGAGCTCGCTTACCTTTTGGAGCAACAGCGGGTTCTCCGGGAGGAAGTGAAGCAACTGACACAGTTGGTCAGGGGAACCCCGGAGGCCCAAAGGGCCCCAAGAGTCGAGGAGGTGGCGGTACAGCCGTTGGCTATTTTGCCACCAGGGGCGGCGCCTGGGTCGGCGCCTAAGCCGGCGCCTGGGTCGGCGCCTAAGCCGGCGCCTGGGTCGGCGCCTAAGCCGGCGCCTAAGCCGGTGCCAAAGTCGGCGCCAAAGTCGGCGCCAAAGTCGGCGCCAAAGACAGCGCCTAAGCCGGCGCCCAAACCGGCACCCGAGGTGGCGCCAGAGCCTGCACCAAGCATGGTGCAGCTACTGGCGGCCATCGAGAGGCGGCTCGGCGTTTTGGAGGACCGGGCATACCGTCCTCCACTGGCACAGCCTGCATCTTTCGCGGCTGTTGCCAGTGGGAAGCCCGGTCCTAATAAAAGGACCGCCGCCCCAGTGGCCCCATCGCCACAGGGGAAGTCAAAGGGGAGCAGCACCCCCGCCGTCGCCAGAACTACTATTCCCGCTGCACCCGAACATTCCTCCAGAGGAGAGGGGTGGGTGGTAGCGGGAGCCGCCAAGAGGGCGAAAAAAGCCGCCAAGAAGGCGGCTAAGAAGGCGGCAAAAGCCGCTGCGGCGAAGGCGCCGAAGAGGCTCCGCGCCCCACGCTCCACAGCCGTCGTCCTGACGGTGACGACGGAGGGTGTGGAGAAGGGCGTGGGGTACGCCCAGGTCCTGAGGCAGGTGAAAGCCTCAGTGGACCTCAAGGCCCTCGAGATTGAGGGGGGGCTCCGGTGCAAGACGACTCGCATCGGAGCTCGCCTACTCGAGGTCTCCGGCGCCACCAGCGGCCCCAAAGCTGATGCCCTAGCGGCCAGGCTTAGGGAGTCGCTGGACTCGGAAGCCGTCCGCGTCACCAGACCCAACAAATGCGCAGGTTTGCGCATTTCGGGTCTGGATGATGCGGCCATGACGGAGGGAATTATCTCCACCGTCGTGGAGGCGGGCGGCTGCCCCCGTGATCAGGTGAGAGCTGGAGAAATCCGGTTCAGCCCCACCGGTCACGGCACGGCAGTCGTCAACTGCCCCGTCGCAGCGGCGCAGAAAATTGCGGACGGACGGAGCCTCCTCGTTGGGGGCTTCCTTAAGGCGAGGGTGCAACTCCTGCAGCCCCGCGAGACCAGGTGCTTTAGGTGCTTGGCCGTGGGGCATGTGGGAGTGCAGTGCACAGCGGGAGACACCGTGGAGGATCGGTGCTTCCGCTGTAGTCAGCCCGGGCACAAGGCAAGTGCTTGTGATGCTCCGCCGCGGTGCTACAAATGCGTAGCGGAGGGCAAAGCGGCGGAGCAGCCCGGTGCTCCGCCGCTTTGCCCTGCAGAACCTGCGCCGCCTCGAGGCCAAAGCCCCGTTCGTCCGCACCGGGTAGCGGGGGTGCTGCTCAGGAGCGGCCACATTCGCGGCGTCCATTAATGGACACACCAATCCGCATCCTGCAGGTGAACATAAACCACTGCACCGGTGCTCAGTATCTTCTGTACCAGAGCATCGTGGAGTGGTCTATCAATGTGGTCGTGGTCACTGAGCCGTACTGGGTCCACCCCGGAAGCCCGGTGGACCTGGACGGCGTAGCGACCATCTTCGGGGGTTCCGCCGCCGACACCTCGCGCCTTGCAGTCATTGCAAGGGGCCGAGGCTGTGTCGCGGCGGACTATGAGGGTTTGGCTGTCGTGGCCGTCTACTTCTCGCCAAGCCTTGACCAGTATGAGCTTGAACTATGGCTCGCAGGACTGGACATCGTTCTCGCTGCGTGCCGTCCTCGCCCTGTCTTGGTCCTGGGAGACTTCAACGCCTGGTCTCTGGCTTGGGGCTCCCGGGAAACCAATGCCAAGGGGCCACCTGCGGGAACCAGCATAACCGTAGGGGGCGTGAGCATCGGCATCGAGCCCACGATGAAGTACCTTGGGCTCGTACTCGATAGCCGATGGGACTTTGGACCTCATCTCCGAAGTCTGGTCCCGAAACTCAGGGGGGCTGCGGCTGCGCTATCGCGGCTGATGCCCAAAGTTAAGGGACCCAACGCCCCCACTAGGAGACTGTACCTGGGGATCGTGCGAAGCATGGCCCTGTACGGGGCCCCAGTATGGGCGGAGACTCTGGCGGCCCGCAACGTGGCTGTATTAAACAGCCCGTTAAAAGCGATGGCCGTCAGAGTCATCAGGGGGTACCGCACGATCTCCGTCGAGGCGGCATGTCTCCTAGCCGGGACCCCTCCATGGGACCTGGAAGCGAGAGTCCTTGCGCTGGTGTACCAGTGGCGCAAGGAGGCGCTGGAGCGGGGCCATAGGCCGGAGCCCCGAGAAATCAGGGCTCAGCGGTCCAAGCTTCACCGGGAACTCATGGAGACATGGAGGGTGCGACTTGAGCACCCAAGGTGGGGGGAATCCACCATTGCGGCGGTGAGACCGATCATGAACGTGTGGTTGGAGACGGACCATGGGGACCTCTCCTACCGGATGTGCCAGATGGTTACCGGACACGGGTGTTTCGGTAAGTATCTGTGGCGCATCCACCGGGAGACAACGCCGCAGTGCCAGCACTGCGAGGATCCTGGCGAAGACACGGCGCTCCACACGTTGGTGGAATGCCCTGCGTGGGCGAGTCAACGCCGGGATCTCGTTGCGGTCCTGGGCGTGGACGTTCTCTCGTTGGAGACCATGGTGAGGGCCGTGGTCTCCGACGGGAGCAAGTGGCACGCCGCCGCCTCTTTCTGCGAGCAGGTAATTCGCGCGAAAGAGACGGCGGAGAGGAGCGGGAGAGAACCCTGCCCCCCGAGTTTCGCAGTCTGCGGCGAGGACGCCGCAGACTCATCTACGCCCAGGACTACCGACCTCCATGATCGGGGCCTGAGGACGGCAGTTGGCCTTACAGAAGCAGGCCGTGGCGGAGGCGTGTCGTGTGTGCCCTACACACGCCTGCCAACTCACCGAAGCGGGATAAAACCCGACCCCACCAGGCGAGGCCGCGGTGGCGGCCAAAGTCCGCCGGCAACCCTGGGGTTATCCTTTCGAGGGCTTACCCGGGGTGCCCGGCAACGGACACTTGGGGAGGACACCGTGCGGTTTTAGTCGAGACACGACATAACCAGGGGGTAACCATAACGGGGGGTATCCGAAGGGATTTCCGCACGTAAAAAAAAAAAAAGCGTATTTTGTCACTCGCTAGACAAAGGCCTACCCCATTTTTTTCCTTTTATCTCTTTCCTTTGCATCCACCAATCTTGATAGAATTTTATTAAGTTAATAAATTTTTTATCAATAGTGTACATTATATTTATGTTACATCTAAAAATATGAAATAAAACATGTTATGTTTTACACATGATATAATTAATACATTTAAGTTCGTCACTGAACAGATTTGACAATGGTATTTATTAACATTTTTATATTTGGATATGATAAGCATGATAACCGACACCAACAACATATTTTACAACTATACGTCTAAGGTTGTAAACAAGCAAACCACCTATAGGTAAGCTATTACCGTGGCCTATGCTATGATTGCTTGCACATCAAAATTGCCAATCCACTTAGTAGGTAACTAAGTGGAAGTGAGAAGAGTTATAGAGAGTGGGGAAAGGGAAAAAAAAGAAAGACAAAGTTTCTGGCGCACATTATACAGTGTTGGAAATAGTGTGGCACTACCAGTAATAGCTACTATGACTTAATGATCTTTTTCTTGTTGTTGAATACATTTCTCCTTAATTTTCACATCCGAGGGTTTACGACCATATACTGTGACTCTTTTATAGTGTAGCCTAGTGCCCTTAGTGGGATTGTCATCAGTAAGATTATATTTAGTTTCAATATCTTTTAATACTTGAATATAGTCCTCCATAAAGTCATCATACTTATCCTTTGGAATTTGGAATGGGCAGACTGATGTCAAATGGTCTGAAAAAAAAGGAACTGACTTCAATTTCTCAATTTACAAACTCGCTAATTAACCTTCTTATGAAAATCAATTTTGAAACAAAATAAATAAACATTGGCTTGTTTAAACGTTGAACTAATCGTGCAAATTTTAAACAAGCAGATACTCGTATGAATTATATGATCGTCCTACGTATTTCATTCGGTTTAGAAATAATTAATCCTACCCTACTATATTATTGATGCTGTTACATCGTGTAAAAACATATAATATTATATTGTCGGAAGTTTACGCGAATGTCACACATTAAAATATTTTTTAACGGATTTATATTTTGATTATTTTATTATTAAAAGGGAAGATGGTTGAAATGTGCCAAGAAGCTTGGGACGCAGACATTCACTAACACATCTTATAATATTGCAGAGCGCGCTCGCCTTTTGGCTGTGGGGGAATGGGAGTCTGGTGTCTGGCTGTAGGCTCTTCCATCGCCCAACATAGGCACTATGTTGGACGACACGACATTCAGAATTGCAGCTTGTCTTCGTTTGGGTGCTCCTTGTGTCTCTCCTCATCGCTGTCACTGTGGAGAAGCAGACGACAGCCTTGGGCAGAACGGCCTATCTTGCAGCAGGAGCGCAAGATGGATGTGACGTCATGCACACTTAAACGATATTATCCACTAGGCTCGGAGTGTCTTTGGTCCCTTGGAAGTTGGGTACGCCTTTGGTGTGGGATGCAACTTGTGTCGACACCCTCGCGCCTTCTCACCTTTCAAGTACCTACGATGAGCTGCGCTTGTGCTGCTGCATCTGCAGAGACCCTCAAACGGCGCAAATATAAGAATTTAGTCAGCAATTTTTTTTTTGAGCCGTTTGGGGTCGAACACTAGGTTCGTGGGGCCCGAGTGCACGGTCGCGTCGTCAAATCGCTAAGCTAAGACTGACCGACACCAATAAGCTGGCTTGTTTTTTGCGTAGAGAATTGGCATTGCCACCCAGCGTGGCAATGCCGACAGCCTTTTGGGTACAGTACCAGTCGACATCGGTGGGGAGGAATTCTTTGATACCTAAACTTTTGCCTTTATACATAATCTTTTTTAGGATTTAAATATTTAAGTTTATATAGTTTTGTTTTTATTGCACAGATAGTTAATATTCACTTAATTAATTCAAAGAAAACTCAAAATATAACAAGACTTCATGAAAATTATGCGAAAATAGTAACACCAATAATTCAGCATAGTTTGGGTAGGTTGAGATAGCATACACTTCCAAACATAAGACAACCACCATCTTCAGTCTCCCTATGACCATGGCTGTGGAAAAGAACGTCGGGTACAATGTAAATAATAAAATAAAATCAAATTAATCGCGATAGAATCCGTTAAAATAGTTTTATTTCAATTTATAATATTATACTTTTTCACGCCCTACCTCATAAGACTAAGGAAACATTCATGTGTGTGGTAGTATTTAAAAATCAGCCAAGTGCGAGTCGGACTCGCCCATGAAGGGTTCCGTAGCAGCAAGTAAAACTTTTATATTCGAGTTGAGTGAATGAAAGGTAAATTGCGATTTACGATTAATGACGTATTAAAAAAAACTACTTACTAGATCTCGTTCAAACCGATTTGCGGTGGAAGTTTACATAGTAATGTATATCAAATATTTTTTTTAGTTTTATCATTCTCTTATTTTAGAAGTTACAGGGGGGGGGATATACATGTTACCACTGTGGAAGTGTCTCTCGCGCAAACTATTCGGTTTAGAAAAAAAATGATATTTGTAACCTCCATATAATTTTTGAAGACCTATCATAGATATATGATGAAGATATATACGTATGGGTATGATGAAAATTTTTTTTTGGGTTTGATTTCTAAGTACCTAAAATTATTAGATTTTTTCTATTTTTGTGTGAAAATCTAAATGCGGTTCACAGAATACATCTACTTACCAAGTTTCAACAGCATAGTTCTTATAGTTTCGGAAAAAAGTGGCTGTGATATATGGACGGACAGACAGACAGACATGACGAATGTATAAGGGTTCCGTTTTTTGCCTTTTGGCAACGGAGCCCTAAAAATGAAATATTAAATACTTACTTTTGAAAACATCTATATCATCATACAGAAATACATTATCTTTACATTCCACCTCGATGTTAACGAATCCAACATTTTCCATAAGGTTCATAATTTCTTTATCTGGTTCCTGAAAACAATAATATTAAATATATTTATCACATAAAATAATAACGTTTTTTTAAATATCCATTTTTTGCGTTACTTTTAATGTAATTGTATATTTACAAAAAAAAAGTATCTAAGTATGTTCACATAACGCGAGCTAGTTCGGCAGTGCTTACTTTGGGTCTATAATAGATATCGCTACAAAGCATGTCCTATAATATTTATTTATTTATTATTTATTTATCACCAAATACCCGAGAATGTGATGAGATAGCAGTGTCTACAGCACACGAACTCTTATCATCACAACCTTGGTCAGTGCTGTCAGGCAATTAACAGTCAGTGTTAATCTGACATTGCCTCACTGCACTGATCAAGGTTGACTATTTTATACCTATTGTTTTGCTTAATTACCTGAAGACTAAATACGAAAGAATCATAATGATGTTACCTCTGAGTCATGGTATGGTGAAATGTGTTTGTTAACGTCATGAACCCAAGTACTCCATTTATTATTCTGTGAGAAGGTCCGATATGCATCGTAAACTGAGCAACGAGCCACAATAATCAGGAAACACTCACTATCTTGGTCTAGTAAGTTGAATATATTTTTGAAAACTCGCCTAAAAGTTAAGGAAACACTTTATAGTCAATAGCATTATAAGTTTATAAAAAGATGATTAGAACAATAAGCCAAATACACATTAGCAGAAACCGGCCCAGGGTGGCGGCGCGTCATGTTTTTGGGAGAGGGGACTTTGATCCCTAACAAACACGTCAGGGTTGCCTATGTTGGTGACCAAGGTCAGTCGGGGTCTTTGGGATACCCTTTATAGTGCGAACCAGATTTCTCGCCCACGCAGGCCAATGTGACGAACCGCCGTGCGGTTTTTTTCGTTTCGAGTCCGACATACCCACACAATCGTTAGCTCCGGTGAGGTGAAAGCCCAAAGGGTTAAGCACGTAAAAAAGAGGCGCCAAATATAAATTACTGCACAGTAACGTTTAATTTGCGCTACTGGTAAATGCTACAATAATAGCGCATTTGTCTATCAGAGTGAATTCTGTATTCATACTGATACCGACTGAATTCTATACAAACCATAGACTTAATAGTCCCGCCGACAATTGAAGTTAAACTGACTTTATTAGCATATCTTTGAAAATTTCTCACGATGACATCATCACATTATGAAATTTCTATTTCTATTGAATTCTAACACGGCCTCGACTGTGTGGCCGTGACTATTTTAGACTTTATCTCGTCATGGTATGATTTTCTATTAACTTGCACATATTACGCAAATAAAAACATAGAACACTAGTATTTAGTACCTTTTGATATATCTTAAAAAATAATATATTACTTCAATCATACATTGTGTGTCAAATCGTGTGATTAATCACAAAGGTGGGAGAGACCTTTGTAATTAAAGACACGAATTCACAGAATTGTGATGATTGTTTTTATGAACTAACTGTTCTGTAAAGGATCGTCGATCACTTAATTCATAGAAGCAGGAAAAAACATTAGCAAGTTGCACACAGTATCTAAAGCAAAAGGACTGCATATCAACAACGGAACACGTTTCAGGACAATAGACTCTATGATCTATTATAATTTTAATAATTAGAATTGTTTTGAATCGAGTATTAGTTTCGAAGTAAATCAGTTTCATTTCGTTATATGGCGTTGATCAGCTATGACAAGTTAGAAAAATTCGATGCTGTTACAGTCAGATTCATATTTTGATTTCGTTTTCGACAATATTTCGGTAAGGCCAGATAAAATTTAATATAGATAAAATTATAAATACATCAATATTCGTTTCATTATAGTTAGCCAAAATAGAAGGCTTTTTCCGAACGACCATCGCTAAAACTACCGCCACTGGTGGTCGTTGGGTCAAAATTTATATCTTTCCGAACGACCTCGAGTTGTTGCGGTTGGGACCAAAATATGGGCTTATTCCCAACGTCCACCACTAATCTGCCCCCACTGGTGATCGTTAGGACCAAACTTTACATTTATTACCAACCGTTACCATGGAGGTAAGGCCTAATCTCGAAACCAAGTGCATTGACTACCTTTAAGTACCAAATTTTACAAAATATTTGAATTCAATTTGATCCCAAAATGCCGATAAGGTTGAAAGAGCAGGTCTTTAAAACCATACTCAAGTCTGGAAAAAGCAAAAAAAAACATTGAATAAAAAGTACTTACTTTTGATCTATGACCCAGTGAATAGCGAAAGATGAGAATACGTGGTCGAAATTCCCCAACATGGTTTCTGGTAGATCACTTCCAATGTCCAACACAACAAAAGAGATCTGCTCGTTCTGGTAATGTTCAGTCGCGAAACTCACCATATCCTCACTGATGTCAGCACCCACCAACGTGAAGTTAGAGGGAAAATATTTTTTCAGAATATTTATCACACTGCCATCCCCACATCCTAAATCTATGATCCTATTATTGGTGTTCTTCCACTTTATTCTCGTTGCATGTTTTTCAAAACACGCTAGTGCACCTCGTTTTTGAAGATTGTTACTTTGATGATATAAGCCTGCTTTATGCATATTGTTACCTTGATTTGTACTGAGAAACTACGGACGACGTGAGTTGAGTTTTCTTATTCGCAATATCCGCAACAGTCGATGCGCGACCCTATGATTAACTTACTGATGTCAGTTTTGCGAACAATCGTTAGAAAAGTGTACCTAATTTACGATTTACGATGCACGGAAACTATAATAGTAAACAAAGTTAAGGGTATATTTACTACTTTAATAAGTTCTATGTAAAGCTGGGTCCAGACGAGTGAAATCTATTGTGTAATTAAGCACGAAACCGACGAGTGGACGGCACTACGAGTATTACATGTATGATGTAACGCTAGCACCATACTGTTGAAGGTAAATTATACGTAATATTACATTAAGCGTTACACGTGTCTGGTTTTCATTAGCAAAACACTTTTAAAACATCTGAAGTAGATACTAAAGATTACTATTATATATAGTACTAAATATATATTAGTACTAAATAGTTCTATCTATACCTACTCCATAAAAATGTAGAGCTTTAGAAATATTTAATTCTTATTAATTTTATACTTTGTAAATATATATGAATAATAAAATATAATAAATATTCTACGAAATTCTACACAGCGCTTTTTAGACCCAAAGTAAGCATAGTTTAACTAGCTTTTGTTATGGGTTCCATTTTTATAAATACATACAGAACACCCATGCAAATAGACATATTCATGCATATAAATATTCGCACTGAGCGGGAATCGAACCCGCGTCCCCTTTCGTAGCAGTCGAATGCACTACTGCTACGTCACAGAGGCCGTGTATATATGTGTGTGTGTGTGTACATTATCTCGTACCACTTCACTTTCCTCCCATACTATTATAAAACTGTAAATTATATGTGCTTGTACATTGGAGACATTTAAAAAATATATTGGGTTATGATAAATGAGCGATTCTGAAATATTAAATAGTTAATATTTTTAATTAAATTTAAATATAACTTATTTTTTTGGAATTCTTGTCTGTCTGTTTATTCGCGATGGACGCAAAAACTATTGAACAAATTTTGTTGCGGTTTTTCTATTATAAAGGTCTTGGTCAGACTTAAATCTGCCATATGTTTGATTGCAATTGGTTAAACAGAACCAGAGATATGGCCAAAAAAGGATAACCGACCAATATTTAATATATTTATTTTATATTATAGTTAATATATAATATAAAATGTTTAAATTTTATACGTACCTAGTTTTTATTTTGAGTATCAATATTTTTATAGTACATTAGTATCTTAACTTTATGAAAACAAGTGTTTGTTTAATAAATTTCGTTAGTTACTAACTATTGATCTCACCTTTGTTTTTTTCATTATAAAGATTATTTATCTTTGTGGTGAAAAGTACATACTACAAAAAATATTTAGAGTGTACTTATAGATTTAGATCGGAAAAAGAGAACATCTAGGACGGGACTTGAACCGAACTGAGCCACCTAGACACGGCTTCTAGATCGATGGATTCTCGTCGGTCATCATTCTTGATCTCAGACGAAGACGACGAAGATTTTTTTCGCCCTTCTTTTTCCCCCTGCTGCGAAAGAAGTGAAAACGATATGTGTGTGCCAATGTTTTCAATTGTTCATTAAAATTGTGATATACCTACCTGACATTACATAATTACTTTGATAAAATAATAGGTATATTAATTAAGGGGTGTGTGTTGGGTAACCTCCTCGAGTGTCGCTCCGATTCCGATTCCGCTGCAGTCCGGGGGGAACGGAATCGGAGCGGCCGGTACACCCTGGGTGGCGGTCAATGGCTTCCCCTTCACCCCTTCATAGGGTTGGCATTGATCGTCGGCCAATACCCAACTTGGCGGGAACACATCGCTCTCCGTACTACTCTGCTTTCAGAGGAGACAGGATGAGCGATGCTGTTAGTGGTGAGATGGCCCAGGGTCAGCCGGGGTGCGAGGGATATGCTCTATGGGTAACCTTACACCCTGAAGACCCGAGACGGCGTGCGGTTTTAGTCGGTGCAAGCCCGACATAACCACCCCCGCTGGCCGGTGGGGGGGTATCCGAAGGGATTTCCGCACGATAAAAAAAAAAAAAGAAAAAGGTATATTAATTAAGAACATCTTTAAATGGGATACTTACCCGATTTCTTGAATCTTTAACTTGACGATGAAACAGAATTTAAAACAAGATATTAATTAGAACACTTAAAAATGTTTTTAAACTATGTATATATAGCTTGAGTTTCAAATTGGCAGTTGTACTACTTAGATACCACTACTATCTGCATCATAAATATTTTATATCAAACCAAACGTATACGTAACGTCAAAGTGTATGACTTGCGTGCTGGCAAAGACTATGTCCATTATTATATAAGTGGCCTTGTGCCTGCAGTTTAAAAAGGTTTTATTAAAATGTATATTTTGTTATTAAAAGTTATATTATCCTACCCCACCAGTGTGTGTTGGGTAACCTCCTCGAGTGTCGCTCCGATTCCGATCCCGCTGCAGTCCGGGGGGAATGAAATCGGAGCGGCCGGTACACCCTGGGCGGCGGTCAATGGCTTCCCCTTAATGGGGTTGGCATTGATCGTCGGACAATACCCAACGTGGCGGGAACACATCGCTCTCCGTACTCCTCTGCTTTCAGAGGAGACAGGATGAGCGATGCTGTTAGTGGTGGAGGCCACCGTAGGGTTTTGGGGGATCCAGGGGCGGGTTGGCCCACTGCTAACGTAGGGGCCGACGGGCACTTGTGCCGCCGCCGGTGAGAGAGGACTAGCCACCCTTTCGCGTTCCGTAATTGGCAGGTGATCAGCAACGACCTGACTGGTGGCTCCAGAAGGGTACGCTGTGAACTTGCCGACCGGAGGGCTTGCCTTTATTGGCCGGCCCACGACAAGGAAAAGTCTATAACACCCGACAGCGAAGTCGTCAAAACCTATGGATACCAGCCGACCTCCATAGTATATAGGCTTATCCAGGTGCAGGGGGCTCCGCCTGGACGGACCATCTTTCCTTCATACTCGTGGGATATATTATGGCAAATAATGACACCTTTTAAAAAAACTTACCGGACGATACAATTAGCAACGACCTTGGTGCGGACAACAGCATCCGAGATGATGGAACGGAGGTAGCGGGGGGTGAAGAGGAGGTGAGGCGGGGGCCTCACTCGCGGTCTGTCAAGGCCGTCTTCACCAGACCCGCTACTCCGTTACCAACAGGTGGGGAAACGGACGCAGACATTGCGTCTGCGGCGTCGACGGCGGGTACTGACAACGAGTCAGTATCCAGCCGTATGGAGACCGAGGAGGGTCTCCGACGTAAGCGGTCTCACTCGGGTGGACCGTCCCTTGACCGGAGCAGAAGCTCCGGACAACGGACGGTCTCCTCGAGTGAGGATGATCAGCCGGCCAAAATATTGGCCACCGCGGCGACCAGAACGCTGAAGCAGCCGGTGCACGTCCCTCCACTACCCAGTGGCAGGGACCAAGGCGTCCCTGCGGCGAGGGAACTCCTCGCAGCGCTTGCCCGCATTACGGACACCATTAAGGGGTCCAAAAATGTGTCGGGAAAAAAGAAGACGGTGGCGGAAAACGTCGCCGTCGCCAGGACGGCGCTGGAGGAGCTCCTCAGTAGGAGCATCTCCGAGGAGGAGGCGAAGCTCAGGGCCCGAGTCACTAGCCTGAAAACTGAGCTGGCCAACTCCTTGGAGCAACAGCGGGCCCTCCGGGAGGAGGTCAGGCAACTGACCCAGATGGTCAGTGGATGCCCGGAGGCCCAGAGCTCTTGCGCCGCCAGGGGGGGCGCCTACGTCAACGTCGGCGCCAAATTCAGCGCAATAGCCGGCGCCAAAGTCGGCACCTAAGTCGTCGCCGAAATCAGCGCCTAGGCCGGCGCCCAATCCGCCGCCAGAGCCTGCGCCTAGTGTGGTGCAGCTCTCTAGCAGCATTCTACTAATGAAAGAATTTTTAAAATCGGTTCAGCAGTTTCAGAGCCTATTATTCAATGCAAACAAGCAAACAATCAAATCTTTCCTCTTCATAGTATAAGTATAGGCTAGCTGACCCGAGAGGTGTTAGACCTACCTTGAATATGAATATTGAATTTGGTATTACAGACGATTGACTGATGAACGATACTTGTAAAATTGGAGAAATTGGTCCAGCAATTCACGTGAATCCAACTCACTTTCTTTTATACCATAATTTACCTTGCCCGGCACCTTACGAGCAAAAGGATCCTGTTTCTTATACTACTATTATACCTTCTTCTAAATACATGGGAATAAGTAAGGATAAATCCACCTTTTGCACACTAGACAATTTAAACAGCTACAAACTAATAAAAAGTGGACATTACCTTTGTGATACTTCTATTTCCTATTCTTCTATCGCTACCCCTTCTTATGAAACAGAAATTATTAGTAAAATACTTACATCAATTCCTGATATATATTTTCGACTAAATTCTTTACTGGAAACGTTAATATTTGGCAACCATTACAAAATAACAGATGGTTATTTGTTATGTCCGATAAAAGTAAATTAAGCATAGAATGTAACTCATCCATTACCGATATAAATATAAGTGGTACCGGAATCATGAACTTACCTCAGGGATGTCTTGCCTATAATAGAGATACAAGATTAATATCTAAGAATAATGTTAACTTACTTTTAAGGCCTATATATACTAAATTAAATATAGTCAACAATGTGTGTTGTAATAAGTTAAAATATACGAATATTGTATCAAAGCTACCTCCTGTAAAATTAAACAATATTGATTTAGATACTGTTGCTTTTGAAAACCCAAAATTGTTAAAAGAATTAAAAGAAATAATTCAAAAACCTAACATTGTTTTGTATGAAGATTATTATACTATTATAATCATTTTAGTTATAAGCCTCATTTTATGTTATTTCGTATTTAAACTTTGTAAAGGAACTGGCATTTATAGAAAACACCCCTTTTTTAGAATTCCAGTAAGTCAAAATCTCGAAACCGAGATCGAAGAAATCGAAATCCCCGACTCCATTCCAGTCTCTACTCTTCGCATTGGCTAATTGCCGCAATATCTTCTCTTTTCACGTAAACTTCATTATGAGACGTAAAGTTTACTCTTATTCGGGGGGCTGTTACGGTTCCCTCCTGCTAGCGAAAGTCCCCAGTCAGCCCGAATCTCCCTGTCCTGCACAAAGTGCTAGATCAGCAATCTGTCCACTCCCCAGTTCAGCCTGAGTTTTAGTTTCAGTTCCATCATATCTTCCGTCGCGAATATATCTACCATCTCCAATACTTGCCAATTCTCGCGTCTCTCGGTATCTTTATTTGATAAGTTTTTGTGTCAGTTTTATAAGACATTTTTACAAGTTTGTGAACAACTTTTATTAAACAATTGTGTATCAAACAGTGTTTTTTTAAAAAGAGCGTCGAATGGTCTCTCGTAACAGTACGAAGACCCTTGAAACCGCCTTACGATGGTCCATATCGCGTTTTGAAATGAGGACCAAAGGTCTACGTCATTCAGCTTCCAAATAGAAAGGCAACAGTATCCGTAGATCGCCTGAAGCCAGCATACGAAGTTAGCGTAAAGAACTCAACCAATAATATTCCTATGCATCAACTGGCAACCGAACCCCCAATCGCACCTAGCAGTCGTACAACGCGTTCCGGTCGGGTAATAAAACAGCCAGTAAGGTTTACATAAAGTATGGGTAGAGTATAGGCTACGCGATACTTTAATATAGTATGTTAGTTCGATAAGCTATAACAATTAGGTAGTATAGTTTCGCATCGCTGACACTATGACATTGACTTTAGTTGTCACGATTGCGAAAAACCCTCTATAGTAATCCAATTTCGGTTGGATTGCGTTCAGGGGTCAGCAAGTGTATAGCCGGGCAGGGGGATTGTGGTCGTAGTACTAGTGGGACCGGTGGGTGTCACGCGGTGCTGCGACGACAATCCTCTTTTGATGAGGCCGTCAAGCTGAGTGCCACCATTGTTAACATGGTACGTGTATGTAATGGTGACCCTCTTTCCTGAGACTTTACCTTCAGCTTACCATCAGGCGAGGTGAAGTCGAATTGACGTGTCCTAAATATAAAATGAAAAAAAAAAAGGTAAGTGTCAGCAGTTTCATACGTATTTTATATAAATACGACATTTTTGTGTATAATGTTAATATATTATTAGGTACTATCATTTGGGGGTGCTTGGTTGGGGACCTCCACGCGGTGCACCCTGGGCAACGGAGACGGCAGCGCCTCTATCCTAGGGCGGGAGAGACGCTGCCACCTACGGCCAACTCCGACCGAGGCGAGGACGGCCCTGTTGAGAACTGTTCGGAAGCTTTCCACGTGTCCCTCTGATTAGCAGATGGCACAGTGGAGAGCAAGTAAGGGGGCCATCTCGAAACCGGAGATGGCCCAGGGTCAGTCGGGGTGCGAGGGCTATGCTCTATGGGTAACCTTACACCCCGGCGTCTTAAGACCCGAGACGGCGTGCGGTTTTAGTCGGTTCAAGCCCGACATAACCGCCCCCGCTGGAGACCCCCCGCTCTCCAGCGGGGGCGGTATACGAAGGGATTTCCGCACGGAAAAAAAAAAGGTACTATCATTTGAGTACATACATACGTTTCGTCGTTTTGGTTAAAATAATTTTGTTACTGACAAATACTATAATGGGCAAGTCGTACAGCAAACCCGGGGAAATTGTGATTGCACAGAATGGTGCAAATGACGCCAGTCACTCTTAGTTAGAGAGTAAAGTAGAAACGTATGGTTTGGTAATAGCCTGTATCCTAGTTTTGGCATTATTAATCTGCATTTCTGTGTTGTATAAAAAATTCAACAAAAGTGTTAGAAAATGGGCCAGGAAGGAGATGGTTGCGGCCGTGTCTACCATTCAAATGGATAAGGTCGGTCAACAACCAGTTGCAAACCTTTGTGTGTAACTTGTGCAAAATGTGTTTCAAAATGTGTTTTTGTAAAACGTTTTCCAAATTTAACCTATGTAATTTTATAAACGTGTTTTAGTACTTATCGAAATAGATTTTGTTTGTACATGTACGTAATTACTGCCTCAGAATTGTATGTACTACTTACCTAGAAGAAATAGTCAGGTGCACGTAACACGATACGATTGTTATTGCCACTTACTATTAAGCATCGGCACCAGGTCTAATGCTGACTTGTAAATATATCGGATGAACTTTTGAGTTGTTGTAATTTATGTACGAATTATTGTACTTTCTTAAATTGGGGTTAATTTCCTTTTTCAGTAGGGGGGAATAATACTGTAGCGGCAGTACGTGACTGTACTTGTACATTGAAAGTGCATACATAGGAAAACTGTTATGTATCTAGTCTTAACCAGTCGACCGTAGAACATCAGTGTAATCGCACGTATCAATAAACGCATGATACCAGAAACCGTGTTATAATTATCCGTCGCCTCGGCACCCCCAACACCCATATGTTTTTTTCGTGTTAACTCCGGACCTTGATTTTTATACACCTAATAGTCCCTATTAGGGACCTCAGACCTATAGACCTCAATATCTGCTATAAATTTCAACTTGCTAGGTCCTCCCATAGACAGACAAGAAAGTGATCTTATAAGGTTTCCTTTTTTAAATTTTAGGTTATTAAGTCCCCCAGCAAGATGGACGGACGACCTGAAAAATGTAGCTGGGATAGACTGGATGCGCAAGGCGGAGGATCGGGTGCTATGGCGTAAAATGGGAGAGGCCTATGTCCAGCAGTGGACTGCAATAGGCTAATTGATTGATTGATTGATTGAAGTCCAGTCGATCGGAAGCTATACACGCGCGTAAATATATTTCGACGATTATTTTTTATTAATATAAATAAATAAGCAATTATAATACAATAATAAAATTCAATTTTATAACTTTTGATTTAGGGTGATACACAAGAATTCCTCTCAAATGTGACATGCATACGCACTTTTAGCTTACTACTCACATAATGGGTTCCGATTCATCAATCAAAAAGTGATTGGGCTCCAAAATAGGGTCGATATTCAAAATCAGACACTTTTTATTACATACAGAATCGATAATCAACACACACTGTTGGTTGATGATTATGTAAGTAAAAAAATGTTGTTCTTTACAGAAACCATATTCATCATCTTGGCGTTGTTCCGGATTGCAGTGTATGAAGCAGTTAGTCCATGGAATAACTCCATTCGGTGTCAGCTCCCGGACTAAATGATGTACGAACTCACCAATACAAACATGGTCAGTGAGTACCTACCAACGTCAGCCGGTAGGAGAGGCTACCTAGTCATTTCTCCATGTCGGGTCTTACCGTCGCAATTGTGACGATCAAATAAAACATGCAATAATACATAACATACGCTCATCACTAAACATCCTGCGCTGCATTCACAGTCTTGCCCTAGTTGTCCAAACCTATACAAAATCCTCAAATCCAAAATGATATAATTGAAAGAAATGAACAATAAAACTTAAACGATTTATGTTAATTTTAATTAAAAATGGTTAACATAAAATAAAGTGGTCCATAAAGCTAAAGTTAATGATTTAGGGCTTATTGCTAATTTAAAAAATGGAAATTAACCTGGCAGTATGAATGGTTTGTCGCAGGGTTAAATTCAAGTAGTTCAATAAAATGTTGACTGTATTTAGAAAGTGAGAGCTGATAGGTTCACGAAAGACAATCGTTAATGCCACTAACATCTTTTAATTAGTAAATGTTTATATTAGGACATATTTTGCGCCTATACGTAAGCATGTGCGTTCGATAGTTAGGGACGCTCTCTACAAACGGTAACGGTACTACGTAATAGACTCTAATTTAAATAATAAATAAGAAAACTAAACTGAAATAATATCTATACCTTTATTTAGTTAAAATAAAGCCATTTTCATTATTTCATTTGTCACTATCGTTTTTTATATAATAGTGGTCCTATTATATTCCGTACACACTAGTTACAGGTCTTACGTAATTTTGATTCTGTTACAGATGTATGTACTTCAAAGCCATAAGGTCAGCTGATTTTCAAATATATTATTTTTAGGATTTTTAATTTATGTGGCTTGACCTGAAGACTTCAATAGCAGGTGCTATACATAATAACTCTACCATCTTCATAGGTATTAATGAATAATGGTTACTAGTGATTAATTTTAAAATTCAAGGCTTTTGACCAAATACTGTCAGTGTTCTATATACATAAAAGAAAATCGTGTTTCGTGTTAGTGATAATCATAGACAACTCAAAATCAGGTGGACCAATATTCATGATTTTTGATTATTTAGATTTGTCTCCGTCTAAAGTGTGACGTATTTATGTTTACTTTTTGCGGTACTCCCTGCGGTTACTCCACTGACGGCCAGTGCAGGTAGTTATGTTGGACTCGAACCCGCCCAAACCGCACGCCATGCCGTCTCCGGTCTTCAATGCCGCGGTGTAAGTGAATTCCATCGCACCCTGGGCCATCTACGGCTTTGAGATGGCCCCCTCGAGATACTGTGCATATTTGAGACATTCACAAAATAAACTCAGCTGATAAGGTAACCACCATAACTTAATTCTAAGGCGGAACAAAGTTTACTGGGTCAGATAGTTTATAATATAGTTTAGTGCCGTATGAGCTACTGTTCTCGTTAATAATGCAGCTAACTTCACTATCTGTTGACAGTTTAAAATAATCCTCCATAAATTCAACGAACTTGTCCTTTGGAATCGGAATCACAGAGACTGCGGTCGGTCATGTTATGTTCAGAAAGATTAAAAAAATTGTAAGGTCAAGATCATAAATCGATCTCTATAATAAATCCAGCTTAATCTTTAGATGCTAGGGGTGTAAGTATATGAGGCCTCAACAAGATTAACAGGAGACCAGCCTGCTGATTGGCCAACCAGAATCTAGGGCAGACTTTTCTCTCGCGGTTGTGATGTATCGGATCAGAATGCTCTGCTCAGTTACCTATAATTATATGGAAAGTTTGACAATATATCACTATCACTACATATTATAAAACAAAGTCTGTCGTTGCGCCGGTCTGTTTCGATAAACTGTTTTAACTGTTTTCACCGTTAACTGTTTTCACCAATGGTTAGAGTGGTTCTCGAGGAAGGTTTAAATATATAATTTGTCAAGTTTTTGTATACATTGGCTGTATATAATATGATGATATTTATTGGAGGTGTCTGCAACGAACCGCTGCCTAAATAAACCCTTTAAGATAAAACAAAATGATGTATGTTAGAATTTTTATCTTATATAGGTTGTGCTGGTGGAATAGGGTCCCATAGGTAGCGGGAACGGGATCAAATCCTACGCGTGTGAAGCCGCGGCTAACAGCTAGTGTATACATAAATTCTGCTTTGTGGACATTGTACAGTAAACGGCGCTTTGGTTGGCACATCGGGAAGTAGAGTTTCCGGCTAAGATCGACGATCGTGCTTCGGTTTTGAAGAGCGTTCTCTCTGTCACATATTGTTCTGACATTTAGTTGTAGACAGAGAATAAAGATGGTCACTAAGAAAAAAAAATTGGCATGTACTATTCGACTAGAATAGAAACCATTCGTCAGGTGATGGCTATTTTTTATTGGTCGTCTAAAATTATTCTCATAATCATAGAGCTAGATTTCCTAGTTCGGCCATATAAAAACCTAAGTTCCAACATATCCTTTAAAAAATATACAGCTATGAAATTATATAGTGTAAATGTAGTTCGTATAAATTTAAATAAGGGTCAGATTTCGTGGGTCGAATACGGCGGCTGGGACTCGAGGTGGCTCTCCACAAATTCGAGGCTATGTGTTTTCACGGGCCTCGGAGGGGTTCACCTGCGGAACCAGCATAACCGTAGGGGGCGTAAGCATCGGCATCGAGCCCACGATGTAGTACCTTGAGCTCGTACACGATAGCCGATGGGACTTCGGACCACATCTCCGAAGTTTGGTCCCGAAACTTAGACGGGCTGCAGCCGCGCTATCACGGCTGATGCCCAAGGGATGTTATTAAGGGACGGGAAGGCACTAGGAGACTGTACTTGGGGATCGTGCGAAGCATGGCCCTGTACGGGGCCCCTGTTTGGGCGGAGACTCTGGCAGCCCGCAACGAGGCTGTTCTAAACAGCGATGGCCGTCAGAGTCATCAGGGGGTATCGCACGATCTCCGTCGAGGTGGCATATCTCCTAGCCGGGACCCCTCCATGGGACCTGGAAGCGAGAGTCCTTGCGTCATTGTACCAATGCTGCAAGCAGGTGCTGGAGCGGGGCCATAGGCCGGAGCACCGAGAGATCAGGGCTCAGCGGTCCCAGATCCGCCGGGAACTTATGGAGACATGGCGGGTGCGACTTGAGTACCCAAGGTGGGGGGAATCCGCCATTGTGGCGGTGAGGCCGATCATGAAGGAGTGGTAGGAGAGGGACCATGGGGCCCTCTCCTATCGGATGTGCCAGATGGTTACCAGACACGGGTGTTTCGGTAAGTATCTGTGGCGCATCAAACAGGAGACAACGCCGCAGTGCCGGCACTGCGAAGATCCAGGCGAAGACATGGCGCTCCACACGTTGGTGGAGTGCCCTGCGTGGGCGAGTCAACGCCGGGATCTCGTTGCGGTCCTAGGCGTGGACGTTCTCTCGTTGGAAACCATGGTGAGAGCCGTGGTCTCCGACGGAAGCAAGCGGCACGCCGCCGCCTCTTTCTGCGAGCAGGTAATGCCCCTCGAGTTTCGCCGCAGACTCGTCTACGCCCGGGACTACCGACCGGGGGGGTATCCGAAGGGATTTCCACACGCAAAAAAAAAGGCGGGTCAGATTCAGTGTGTATATTAATTTATTAATAGCTTGAAAATTTTCAATTTCTAAAATGCGATAGGTACTCCTATGTTGGGGTGTGTGATGGGTAACCTCCTCGAGTGTCGCTCCGATTCCGATCCCGCTGCAGTCCGGGGGGAACGGAATCGGAGCGGCCGGTACACCCTGGGCGGCGGTCAATGGCTTCCCCTTCACCTCTTCATAGGGTTGGCATTGATCGTCGGCCAATACCCAACGTGGCGGGAACACATCGCTCTCCGTACTCCTCTGCTTTCAGAGGAGACAGGATGAGCGATGCTGTTAGTGGTGAGATGGCCCAGGGTCAGCCGGGGTGCGAGGGATATGCTCTATGGGTAACCTTACACCCCGGCGTCTGAAGACCCGAGACGGCGTGCGGTTTTAGTCGGTGCAAGCCCGACATAACCGCCCCCGCTGGCCGGCGGGGGGGTATCCGAAGGGATTTCCGCACGATAAAAAAAAAAAAAACAAAAAAAAAGGTACTCCTATGTCGATACCGACTACTATAAGTATTTTTGGGAACATATGGTAACACAGTACACTTGTCATTCGCTTTGTTTTATTTTGACACGGTTTTAGTTACCCACAATCAAATCTTTCAAATCAAAATTACACGAAGCTATCAACTTTAGAGGATCAGAAAAAACACTACGAAAAATTCTGAATTATTACATGCATTATGGGTAAAATTCATGGCATGGCAATAAAAAAAACTAACATTATGTATTCCTCTCTCGTACTCGCTGAAGTTGATGTAAATGGTCTCAAACCGTTTGATCATTATCGGATGAGAAGTCAAATTGGGGTTTCAAATAATCGCGAGGTCTATAAATACCACTTATTTATGGTATTATTCTTATTGTAAACAATTTTAATTTGGATTAGCTAATGATAATTTTGAATCTATTTATTATTGTAGTTTTGACATTGTATAGTTATTATTTGTTATTATTTTTGACATCTAGCATAGTTTACGACTTTATTTAATTAAAATAGTGTGGGAAATGTTGTATGAATGAGTTGGTTAAATAAATAAACAAAAAAGTTATTAACTAGATATAAAAATTAACCGGCTATATTTCGGATTCTTCTTGTCACAAAGGGGGAGAAAAATCTTTGACTGTAATGCACGAGGGATATTCATACCAGTATCATTTAAGCCGTTGCTACTGGATGGGAGTTGTAAGAAAGAGACAATAAAACGGTTTGTGCTTCTCAAAAAAAATATTTTCTTGGATCTGGTATTGGGAGGGGACGACATTCTATTTCGGTAGTTCATTAGGAGTAGAGGGACATTCTTTCTTGAGAGTTCAGTAGGATCAAGGGCCTGAAACAGAAGGCGGTATTCCTCGACATGTCACGCATAGCGAGGAGGTACCTCTCCCTGGAGCCCTAACAAAAAACCAAAGCAAAAAGTATGAGCTCCATGTTAGGCGCGGGACAAACAGAACGGGCATAAGGCAAAGACGCACCCAAAATTCATCTAAGACGGGCCCGTAGTTTTAAGCATATCAAAGAGACAGGGCGCGATGTTGTTTCCCACATGCGTCTCGTCTGTATGTTGCAGGATAGGGCGCAGTCGTCGAAAGCGTCGGGTCCGCATCTCCCACGCGCCCCGTCTTCATCTTATCTGTTTGTTTTGAGCCGAGACGCTTCTATACATTTTGTATGAAACTCACTTAAAGGGTGCTGTGCCCGCATCCGTTCTGTTTGTCCGGCCTCTTAATAACCTTTTTTTGCGCGTTCTTGGCCCACGCAGCAGTCTTTGTGATTTGTTACAATAGCTAGAAGGGGTATGCCGCGAAACAAAAATCTAGATCAAAAGTTCGCACACGTGCTAAAAAATCAATGTGATTTTATTCATAATTTGGTGGATTTTGTTTTCTCTCTTTCTCTCCTTTCTCTCTTTGATTTATACAATTTATCTTTTTGTACGAAACCCTTATTCTTTTTCTAAAATTAAAATCAGGCCTTGTAACTTTACCTTTCTGCCAGTGAACGTCCCGTCAAAATCGGCCCAGTTGTTGTAGAGTAAATTCAATTTTACTCACAATTTTGTGGGTTTTCATTGTTTATTTCCTTATTAATTTCCTAAAATTTAACTTAATGTAACCTTTATTACACAGTGTAACATTACCTATCTGCAACTGAAAGTCCCATTAAAATCTATTGCCTGCATTGCCAGCTTCCTTCAATTTGTAACACCGCCATGAACGCACTCTTAATACAATCAGTTAGCTTAATGAGAGAGGCTAATTAATTCTATTAATGCGAATTACACAGAGAACTCTGCCAAAACCTTTCATATTAGGTTACTGGGGTTAAAACCAGAAAAACATAGTTTCTAAAACTTTAAATTATATGGTTTCCAAAAAATAAAAATCAGAAAGATAACTTCTATAATAAACATTCTGACACTTGTTTAGTTCCTACTATTTACAGGCATGAATTGCATACTATTTTGGCAAATGTCATGTAAATAGTGTGATTGCACTTTGTGCATCTTTGCTCTTCTGGCAGGTTGGCAGAAAGATCATCTCTTCCTCTTATTCCTATCTAGTTTTTTTTTTATTTTATATTTTATATTTCGGACACGTCAATTTGACTTCACCTCGCCTTATGGTAAGCTGAAGGTAAAGTCTCAGGAAAGTGTGTCACCATTACATACACGTACCATGTTAACAATGGTGGCACTCAGCTTGACGGCCTCATCAGAAGAGGATTGTCGTCGCAGCACCGAAAATTCCTTGTCAGAATTAGTTACAGTATTATTTTCCTTAGCTGATGAATTTTCACCCATTTTCTTCGAATCATTGCCTAATTCAGCATTTAGCCATTGCTCTATAGCTTCCCCTTGATTGCCAGACAAATTATTCTTACTTGCTATAGTTATAAACTGAAATAAAGCGTAATACTAAATGGAGGATAAAAAACCCGTATCTATAGTTGTGGGTAATAAATTCCACTTTAGTCCAAAGAGAGTGGTTTTCCCAAGCGACTACAATATAGGGTTCTTCAAGAAGGGCATTAGAAGGTTTTTACAGGGTCGGCAGCGCGAGTGTGACGCCACTGGTGTTGCGCACGTCCATAGGCCACGGTAACCGCTTCCCATCAGGTGGGCCGTGAGTCTGTCTGTCAACTGAGTGGTATAAAAAAAAACGAATCCAGTGTAATTTACTACGTACTTTTCTTTTGCCGTGCGGAAATCCCTTCGGATACCCCTCCCACCGGCCAGCGGGGCAGTTATGTCGGTAGGCGGTAGGCAACCACATTTACTTCACAATACTCATGCAGTTTCACAAGGCGTTTGATTTTCAAGCTTGCGATTATTCGGATTTTTGATAATCGGAATTCGTATTTATGGTATTTCAGATTTTTATTGGTTCGGAATTTTTATGGTTTTCGGAATTCTTAAAATTCGGCATTGACCTTAAAATACTGACAATCGTAATTTTATTACAAACATTAGGAATTTTGAAGTTCAGGTTCTTAATAGGATTCTAGATAATAGGATAATAGGATTTCCATCGGATTTCTGGTTTTCGAAATTTCGGTCATTCGGAATTATGAAATTCGGAATTTTGAAATTCGTGATTGTGACTTTCGGAATTAAGCTTTTTTAATTACCCATTCCTGCTCGTGCAAAAATTTGTATGAAGGAATATGTTTAGTCTGGGTTCTCTCTGTTGTTTGGTCTGGATGTTTCTGTATATAATTTGTATGTATTTACAAAGAAAAAGGTGTTTAAGTATGTAAATCCACATTCAAGAACCCATAACACAAGCTAGTTAAGTTGTGCTTACTTCTCGTTGTGTAGAACATTATAGCTTTTTTTTTAATCTAGCCGTGTCACGTCCGCAAGGCTCCAGTAGGAAGAGTAGACCAAAAAACACTGGCTTGAGGTCGTAGATAATGTGCGTGCCAATCGTCTTACAACCATGGATGCCCAAGACCGTGCGAAGTGGAGGAGTAAATGCGGGATGGCGAATCCCAGACACCAAGGCGAAAGCCCCTGATGCCACCAGGACTAACGCAAAGATGATAACGATGAATATATAAAAAAGTACCTTCAGTACTGTCTAGTACTTATTTTTCTATCGGCCAACTATGAAAAACAGAACTTATTATTACTCAAACCATTTAAATATCAATATCCATTACAATAATATTTATTCAGCTCTATCTTATTATTACCAATGATGTCATGTTATACTGCAGTCTTGCGTTAATTAATATATTATTATATTTACACCTGTATAAATAGCTTGTTATGATCAACAGGCAATTTGCATGAGTATGTTTGATGACTTTATAATATTCTCTTGAGTGTCGTTCGACACCCATGTGAGAAGAGACGGTAATCTACTTCGGCGGGAAAATTTTACCTAGCGTATTTTGTCACTCGCTAGACAAAGGCCTGCCCCATTTTTTTTCATTTTATCTCTTTCCTTTGCATCCACCAATCTTGATAGAATTTTATTAAGTTAATATTTTTTTTATCAATAGTATACATTATTTCTAAAGATTTAGATCGGAAAAAGAGAACATCTAGGACGGGACTTGAACCGATCTAAATCTTTAGAAAAAAGGAAGCATACAAAATGCTTAAAAATTTAATTGAAGTATACATTATATTTATGTTACATCTAAAAATATGAAATAAAACATGTTATGTTTTACAAATTATATAATTAATACATTTAAGTTCGTCACTGAACAGATTTGACAAGGGTATTTATTAACATTTTTATATTTGGATGTGATAAGCATGATAACCGACTCCAACAACATATTTTACAATTATACATCTAAGGTTGTAAACAAGCAAAATACCTATAGGTAAGCTATTACCGTGGCCTATGCTATGATTGCTTGCACATCAAAATTGCAACATCACTTCCACTTAGTAGGTAACTAAGTGGAAGTGAGAAAAGTCACAGAGAGTGGGGAAAGGGGAAAAGAAGGAAGACAAGGTTTCTGGCACACATAATACAAATGGCTTAAGTGAAAGCATGGTGCTTCTTCAGTCAAACTGACCCTGAAGTGTTGGGAATAGTGTGGCTCTACCAGTAATAGCTACTATGACTTGATGATCTTTTTCTTGTTGTTGAATACATTTCTCCTAAATTTTCACATCCGAGGGTTTATGACCATATACTGTGACTATTTTATAGTGTAGCGTAGTGCCCTTAGTGGGATTGTCATCAGTAAGATTATATTTAGTTTCAATATCTTGTAATACTTGAATATAGTCCTCCATAAAGTCATCATACTTATCCTTTGGAATTTGGAATGGGCAGACTGATGTCATATGGTCTGAAAAAAAAGAACCGACTTCAATTTCTCAATTTACAAACTCACTAATTAACCTTCTTATGAAAATCAATTTTGAAACAAAATAAATAGATATTGGCTTGTTTCAACGTTGAACTAATCGTGCAAATTTTAAACAAGCAGATACTCGTATGAATTATATAATCGTCCTACGTATTTCATTCGGTTTAGAAATAATTAATCCTATCCTACTATATTATTGATGCTGTTACATCGCGAATGTCACACATTAAAATATTTTTTTTAACGGATTCTATCGCAACTTATTTGACGTTATTTTGTGATTAAAAGGGAAGATGGTTGAAATGTACCACCAGCTTGGGACGCAGTCATTCACTAACACATCTTATAATATTGCAGAGCGCGCTCGCCTTTTGGCTGTTGGGGAATGGGAGTCTGGTGTCTGGCTGTAGGCTCTTCCATCGCCCAACATAGGCACTATGTTGGACGACACGACATTCAGAATTGCAGCTTGTCTTCGTTTGAGTGCTCCTTGTGTCTCTCCTCATCGCTGTCACTGTGGAGAAGTAGTCGACAGCCTTGGGCGGAACGGCCTATCTTGCAGCAGAAGCGCAAGACGGATGTGACGTCATGCACACTTAAACCATATTATCCACCAGGCTCGGTGTTCCACCGTGCTTGAACCTGCTGGTTTGGTTCACGACGATGGCAAGAGTGTCTTTGGGGCCTTGGAAGTTGGGTACGCCTTTGGTGTGGGATGCAACTTGTGTCGACACCCTCGCGCCTTCTCACCTTTCAAGTACCTACGACGGGCTGCGCTTGTGCTGCTGCATCTGCAGAGACCCTCAAACGGCGCAAATATAAGAATTTAGTCAGCAATATTTTTTTTGAGCCGTTTGGGGTCGAACACTAGGTTCGTGGGGCCCGAGTGCACGGTCGCTTTACAAAGAAATCACTAAGCTAAGACTGATCGACACCAATAAGCTGGCTTGTTTTTTGCGTAGAGAATTGGCATTGCCACCCAGCGTGGCAATGCCGACAGCCTTTTGGGTACGGTACCAGTCGACATCGGTGGGGAGGAATTCTTTGACACCTAAACTTTTGCCTTTATACATAATCTTTTTTAGGATTTAAATATTTAAGTTTATATAGTTTTGTTTTTATTGCACAGATAGTTAATATTCACTTCATTAATTCAAAAAAAACTCAAAATATAACAAGACTTCATGAAACTGTGAGCTCATTATGCGAAAATAGTAACACCAATAATTCAGCATAGTTTGGGTAGGTTGAGATAGCATACACTTCCAAACATAAGACAACCACCATCTTCAGTCTCCCTATGACCATGGCTGTGGAAAAGAACGTCGGGTACAATGTAAATAATAAAATAAAATCAAATTAATCGCGATAGAATCCGTTAAAAATAGTTTTATTTCAATTTATAATATTATACTTTTTCACGCCCTACCTCATAAGACTAAGGAAACATTCAGGTGTGTGGTAGTATTTAAAAATCAGCCAAGTGCGAGTCGGACTCGCCCATGAAGGGTTCCGTAGCAGCAAGTACAACTTTTATATTCGAGTTGAGTGAATGAAAGGTAAATTGCGATTTACGATTAATGACGTATTAAAAAAAACTACTGACTAGATCTCGTTCAAACCGATTTTCGGTGGAAGTTTACATAGTATATATATCCTATATTTTTTACTTCTCTTATTTAAGAAGTTACAGGGGGGGGGACATACATGTTACCATTTTGGAAGTGTCTCTCGCGCAAACTATTCGGTTTAGAAAAAAATGATATTAGTAACCTCCATATAATTTTTGAAGACCTATCATAGATATATGGGATATAACACGTATGGGTATGATGAAAATTTTTTATTTTGGGTTTGAGTTCTAACCCCTAAAATTATTTGATTTTTTCTATTTTTATGTGAAAATCTAATTGCGGTTCACAGAATACATCTACTTACCAAGTTTCAACAGCATAGTTCTTAAAGTTTCGGAAAAAAGTGGCTGTGACATACGGATGGACAGACAGACAGACATGACGAATCTATAAGGATTCCATTTTTTGCCATTTGGCAACGGAGCCCTAAAAATGAAATATTAAATACTTACTTTTGAAAGTATCTATATCATCATACAGAAATACATTATCTTTACTTTCCACCTCGATGTTAACGAATCCAACATTTTCCATAAGGTTCATAATTTCTTTATCTGGTTCCTGAAAACAATAATATTAATTATATTTATCACATAAAAGAATAACGTTTTTTTTAAATATCCATTTTTTGTGTTACTTTTAATGTAATTGTATATTTACAAAAAAAGTATCTTAGTATGTTCACATAACGCGAGCTAGTTCGGCTATGCTTACTTTGGGTCTATAATAAATATCGCTGCATAGGATGTCCTTCAATATTTACTTATTTATTATTTATTTATCACAAAATACCCGAGAATGTGATGAGATAGCAGTGTCTACAGCACACGAACTCTTATCATCACAACCTTGGTCAGTGCTGTCAGGCAATTAACAGAGTCAGTGTTAATCTGACATTGCCTGACTGCACTGATCAAGATTGACTATTTTATACCTATTGTTTTGCTTAATTACCTGAAGACTAAATACGAAAGAATCATAATGATGTTACCTCTGAGTCATGGTATGGTGAAATGTGTTTGTTAACGTCATGAACCCAAGTACTCCACTTATTATTCTGTGAGAAGGTACGATATACATCGTAAACTGAGCAACGTGCCAGAATGATCAGGAAACACTCACTATCTTGGTCTAGTAAGTTGAATATATTTTTGAAAGCTCGCCTAAAAGTTAAGGAAACACTTTATAGTCAACAGCATTATAAGTTTATAAAAAGATAATTTAGAACAATAAGCCAAATATACATTAGCAGAAACAGGACCAGGGTGGCGGCGCATCATGTTTTTGCGAGAGGGGACTTTGATCCCTAACAAACACGTCAGGGTTGCCTATGTCGGTGACCAAGGTCAGTCGGGGTCTCTGGGATACCCTTTATAGTGCGCACCAGATTTCTCGCCCACGCAGGCCGATGTGACGAACCGCTGTGCGGTTTTTATCGTTTCGAGTCCGACATACCCACACAATCGTTAGCTCCGGTGAGGTGAAAGCCCAAGGGGTTAAGCACGTAAAAAAGAGGCGCCAAATATAAATTACTGCACAGTAACGTTTAATTAGCGCTACTGGTAAATGCTATAATAATAGCGCATTTGTCTATCAGAGTGAATTCTGTATTCATACTGATACCGACTGAATTCTTTACCAACCATAGACTTAATAGTCCCGCCGACAATTGAAGTTAGACTGACTTTAGTAGCATAAGCTCAATCTTTGAAAATTTCTCGCGATGACATCATCACATTATGAAATTTCTATTTCTATTAAATTCTAACACGGTCTCTACTGTGTGGCCGTGACGATTTTAGACTTTTTAACTCATCTTGGTATGATTTTACTATTAACTTGCACATATTACGCAAATAAAAACATAGTACACTAGTATTTAGTTTAGTTTTAGTTTAGTTTACCTTTTGATATATCTTAAAAAATAATATATTACTTCAATCATACATTGTGTGTCAAATCGTGTGATTAATCACAAAGGTGGGAGAGACCTTTGTAATTAAAGACACGAATTCACAGAATTGTGATGATTTTTTTATGAACTAACTGTTCTGTAAAGGATCGTCGATCACTTAATTCATAGAAGCAGGAAAAACATTAGCAAGTTGCACACAGTATCTAAAGCAAAAGGACTGCATATCAACAACGGAACACGTTTCAGGACAATAGACTCTATGATCTATTATAATTTTAATAATTAAAATTGTTTTAAATCGAGTATTAGTTTCGAAGTAAATCAGTTTCATTTCTGTAGATGGCGTTGATTAGCTATGACAAATTAGAAAAATTCGATGCTGTTATAGTCAGATTCATATTTTGATTTAGTTTTCGACAGTATTTTGGTAAGGCCAGATAAAATTTAATGTAGATAAAATTATAAATACATCAATATTCGTTTCATTATAGTTAGCCAAAATAGAAGGCTTTTTCCCAACGACCACCGCTAAAACTACCGCCACTGGTGGTCGTTGGGACAAAATTTATATCTTTCCGAACGACCTCCAGTTGTTGCGGTTGGGACCAAAATATGGGCTTATTCTCAACGTCCACCACTAATCTGCCCCCACTGGTGATCGTTAGGACCAAATTTTACATTTATTACCAATCGTTACCATAGAGGTAAGACCTAATCTTGAAACCAAGTGCATTGACTACCTTTCAGTACCATATTTTACAAAATATTTGAATTCAATTTGATCCCAAAATGCCGATAAGGTTGAGCAGGTCTTTAAAACAATACTCAAGTCTGAAAAAACAAAAAAAAAAACATAGAATAAAAAGTACTTACTTTTGATCTATGACCCAGTTAATAGCGAAAGATGAGAATACGTGGTCGAAATTCCCCACCATGATTTCTGGTAAATCACTTCCAATGTCCAGCACAACAAAAGAGATCTGCTCGTTCTGGTAATGTTCAGTTGCGAAACTCACCATATCCTCACTGATGTCAGCACCCACCAACGTAAAGTTAGAGGGAAAATATTTTTTCAGAATATTGATAACACTGCCATCCCCACATCCTAAATCTATGATCCTATTATTGGTGTTCTTCCACTTTATTCTCGGTGCATGTTCTTCAAAACACGCTAGTGCGTCTCGTTTTGGAAGATTGTTACTTAGATGATATAAGCCTGCTTTATGCATATTGTTACCTTGATTTGTACTGAGGAACTACGGACGATGTTGAGTTTTCTTATTCGCAATATCCGCAACAGTCGATGCGCGAGCCTATGATTAACTTACTGATGTCAGTTTTGCGAACAATCGTTAGAAAAGTGTACCTAATTTACATTTACAACGCAGAAAACTGTAATAGTAAACAAAGATAAGGGTATATTTAATACTTTAATAGGTTCTATGTAAAGCCGGGTCCAGATGAGTGAAATCTATCGTGTAATTAAGCATGAAACCGCCGAGTGGACGACACTACGAGTATTACATGTATGATGTAACGCTAGAACCATACTGTTGAAGGTAAATTACACGTAATATTACATTAAGCGTTACACGTATCTGGTTTTCATTAGCAAAATACTTTTATCTACACTCAAATCGAAAAATTCGAATTACGAATTCAATGACGATTCTATACATACGCACTTTATAAACGCATTTACATAAAATTAAAAATAAAACTTATTATAGTACCGCCAACTGTATCATAAAACTCATTATAGCACCGCTATCTTTTTTTATTCATTAAACTAGTCTATGGTTTTAGGCTGAATATGAAAAAAAGGGGCACGCATGCGCAGTTCGAACTGTGAAAAAAATGGCGCACGCTAAATTACTTCCTTGTAACCTACCTACTTTGTTTAATTTCAATTTTTCCTATGAGTGAAGATAAAGTAGTGTGTGAAACTGCATATAACTTAGGTATTAGATAAACAAACTCTCGTGTTTTAATACCCATTGTTATATGACAGTTGCATAAACTACTATTAACATAGCTGAAGTAGATACTAAAGATTAGTATTATATATAGTACTAAATATATATTAGTACTAAATAGTTTTATCTATACCTTTTTTTTTTTTTTTTTTTTCGTGCGGAAATCCCCTCGGATACCCCCCCGCCGGCGGTTATGTCGGGCTTGAACCGACTAAAACCGCACGACGTCTCGGCTCTGCAGACGCCGGGGTGTAAGGTTGCCCATAGAGCATACGAGTATCCCTCGCACCCCGAAGTTTTATCTATACCTACTTCATAAAAATGTAGAGCTTTAGAAATATTTAATTATTATTAATTTTATACTTTGTAAATATATATGAATAATAAAATATAATAAATATTCTACGAAATTCTACACAGCGCTTTTTAAACCCAAAGTAAGCATAGTTTAACTAGCTTGTGTTATGGGTTACATTTTTGTAAATACATACAAAACACCCATGCAAATAGACATATTCATGCATACAAATATTCGCACTGAGCGGGAATCGAACCCGCGTCCCCTTTCGTAGCAGTCGAATGCACTATCGCTACGTCACAGAGGCCGTGTATATATGTGTGTGTGTGTACATTATCTCGTACCACTTCACTTTAACTGCAAATTATATGGAGACATTTAAAAAATATATTGGGTAATGTTAAATGAGCGATTCTGAAATATTAAATAGTTAATATTTTTAATTAAATTTAAATATAAATTATTTTTTTGGAATTCTTGTCTGTCTGTTTATTCGCGATGGACGCAAAAACTATTGAACAAATTTTGTTGCGGTTTTTCTATTATAAAGGTCTTGGTCAGACTTAAATCTGTCAGTGGAGTTTGTTGCGCTGTTTGTGGAGTTTGTTGCGCCGTTTGTGGAGTTTGTTGCGCCATTTGTGGAGTTTGTTGCGCCGTTTCTTCTCCACTAGGGCCTAGGAAGCGGTGGTAAACTTAGTTTTAAGCAGATTTTGACGTCAAAAAGATGTGATGACGTTGCACTATTTTTAAAAATAAAGACTTTGACTTAGACTTTGACTTTGACTTTGACATATGTTTGATTCCAATTGGTTAAATAGAACCAGAGATATGGCCAAAAAACGATAACCGACCAATATTTAAATATATTTCATATATTTATTTTATATTATAGTTAATATATAATACTTTTACTAAAATGTTTAAATTTTATACGTACCTAGTTTTTATTTTATTTGAGTATTAATATTTTTATAGTTCATTAGTATCTTAACTTTATAAAAACAAATGTTTTTTAATAAATTTCGTTGCTTACTAACTATTGATCTCACCTTTAAAGTTTAAAGTTTAAAGTTTATTTATTTATTTGCCATTACAAAACTGCTTATAATTACTTACAAGTGTTACCGGGAGCGGACACAACAGTTTTACATAGGAACAAGTCCGGTATTGCCAAAAGCTTCCTACACTAGGCTAAGCCTGTCCTGTAGGAAATTTTTTTTTTTTTTTTTTCGTGTCTTTATTTCCAACAGCAGGTAAAATATAGTTGAAGTGCTTTTAACACTTACAAGAAAGTTTTATTCATATAAAAATCTAAGCAACATGCCATCCAAGAGGTCAAAGCATTTAATTTCAGACCTCACCTCAAGGGTTTTAAAAAGCTTTCCGTGTATTCATAGGACCAGGTAAGTAAGGTTTTCAGAATAAGTTCCTTAGCTTCACTCATTGACAATTTACCTATGAAGCAGATTTTATTTATTCTGTTGTATATCTGAAGCTTCATGTAGGTACTAAAACGTCTTGCGAATTTCGTTTTTACTTTAGTAAGAGGAAGTTTGTAAACCCGTTTCATGATCATGTCCCCATGGTAACTAGAGCTGATCACCTGCTTATGGATTAGCAAAAGTGATTCTTAGTGTGATTTTTATTGTAAAGATTATTTATCTTTGTGATGCTAAGTACATACTACAAAAAATATTTAGAGTGGACTTATAGATTTAGATCGGAAAAAGAGAACATCTAGGACGGGACTTGAACCGAACTGAGCCACCTAGACACGGCTTCTAGATCGATGGATTCTCGTCGGTCATCATTCTTGATCTCAGACGAAGACGACGAATATTTTTTTCGCCCTTCTTTTTCCCCCTGCTGCGAAAGAAGTGAAAACGATATGTGTGTGCCAATGTTTTCAATTGTTCATTAAAATTGTGATATACTCGTACCTACCTGACATTACATAATTACTTTGATAAAATAATAGGTATATTAATTAAGAATATCTTTAAATGGGATACTTACCCGATTTCTTGAATCTTGAACTTGACGATGAAACAGAATTTAAAACAAGATATTAATTAGAACACTTAAAAATGTTTTTAAACTATGTATATATAGCTTAAGTTTCAAATTGGTAGTTGTACTACTTAGATAACACTACTATCTGTATCATAAATATTTTATATCAAACCAAACGTATACGTAACGTCAAAGTGTATGACTTGCGTGCTGGCAAAGACTATGTCCATTATTATATAAGTGGCCTTGTGCCTGCAGTTTAAAAAGTTTTACTAAAATGTATATCTTGTTATTATAAGTAATATCCTACCCCACCAGGCGAGGCCGTGGTGGCGGCCAAAGTCCGCTGGTAACTCTGGGGTTATCCTTTCGAGGGCTTACTCGGGGTGCCCGGCAACGGACACTTGGGGAGGACACCTTGCGGTTTTAGTCGGTACACGACATAACCACCCCCGCTGCCCGGCGGGGGGTATCTGAAGGGATTTCAGCACGTAAAAAAATAAAAAAAATAAACCTACTACATGCATGCACTAACTACATGCTTCTGCATGTAGTAAGATCAAATTTTACATAGGTGTGTAACTTACACACCTATGTAAAATTTACTATGTATTTACACCTATACTATTTAGTAAAGACAAAAAAAAAAACTGAGTGGAAAGGAACCCTCATGAACCGTGCCGAATGCAATGCAGCGATGCGCGCCAAAGACGCGGTGGAAAAGTAACGGGAGAGGTCTAGCACTCTCCCATGCCACAGAAGGCACATCGGGCAGTGGAGGTGACAGAACCATCTCCATCCTCTATGAGCGCGGGCCTGGGGGTGACGGTTCGGGCTAGGTCGCCCTAGCTGAAGAAGGCCCAGGGTACCGGTGCATCGTGTTTCTGCACGCGCCTTTCTTAAGGGGAGGATTAGATCCCAACATTAACGATGTTTCTGGGATTTCCTTTCTAGGGCACACCAGATTTCCCGTACCACGTGGCTAATGTGAGAGACACCATGCTGTTGTAGTCGGTTCAAATCCAATAAACCCACCTCACCGTTACCTCCATTGAAGGTGAAGTCCAATGAAGGTACCGCACTTAAAGAAAAGGTGTAAACGTACCACCAGCTTGGGACCCAATTGATCAAACCCAAGGAAACGCAAAACATAGCATGAGCTCGTTCTACATAAATAAACACAAACTATGGGATACATTGAGATAACTCTACACTACAAAACATGAGAGGTCCACCATTTTAGTCTCCCTGCAAGAAGTTTGAAAAGTAACCGAAACGCTGGGAACAGTGTAAATAATAAAATAAATCACGATAGAATAAAATTTGTCAAAAAAGGATTATTTTAATTTATACAGAACTAGCACCACTGTGCGGTTTCACCTGTGTAAGTCCTCATCCCGTGGGAATATCGGAGTAACACTTTGCCTATGTTACAAAGGGATAATATAGCATTCTAATAATGAAAGAATTTTTAAAATCGGTTCAGCAGTTTCAGAGCCTATTCAATGCAAACAAGCAAACAATCGAATCTTTCCTCTTCATAGTATAAGTATAGGCTAGCTGCCCCGACAGGCGTTAGACCTACCTTGAATATGAATATTGAATTTGGTATTACAAACGATTGACTGATGAACGATGCTTGTAAAATTAGAGAAATTGGTCCAGCAATTCACGCGGGATACCGTGACTAGGGGAAATGGGATTCATTTTTATCTATATATTAGCTGTCCTCCGCGGCTTCGCACGTGGCATACTTCGCCGCGTGGCACCTATTTATCCCAAACATGCCAGTAATTTTTTTTCCGGCAATTCTTAATTTTTATTTCCGTAAGAATCATCCTCGTACTTCAAGGAATATTATAAAAAAAGAATAAACGTAATCGGTTCAGCTGCTCTCGAGATTTGCGCTTCGCAACACATTCAGCAATTCATTTTTATAATAAAGAATATAGATTGTCTTATTCAATGGCCTAGCTGGCACATCTATTTGATTGTAAAATAGTGATAATAATGTTAATGTATTCTTAACGATTATTATGGTAGTAAATGGAACCATATAAGTTTAATCATATTAAAATAGATAAAGATAAAATTATTTTATTACGTTAGTTAAGGTAAATTAAAGTATCAATTTATTAATGTTTTGAATCAAGGTTATATACTTAGTTCAATAAGATCCTTGGCTCTATAGTTTATTCATTACTAGCGACCCGCCCCGGCTTTGGCACGGGTGCAATGAATGTTATTATACATATAAACCTTCCTCTTCAATCACTCTATCTATTAAAAAAACCGCATAAAAATCCGTTGCGTAGTTTTAAAGATTTAAGCATACATAGGGATATAGGGACAGAGAAAGGGACTTTGTTTTATACTATATGTATATATATACGTGATTACAGTAAAAAAGCGGCCAAGTGCTAGTCGGACTCGCCCATGAAGGGTTCCGTAGGAGCAAGTAACATAGTAATGTTTTTTTTATATTTCAGTTGATTGAATGAAAAGTAAATTGCGCTTTACGATTTATGACGTATTAAAAAAAACGAATTGCTAGATCTCGTTCAAATCAGTTTTCGGTGGAAGTTTACCACATCATATATATTTTTTTAGTTTTATCATTCTCTTATTTTAGAAGTTACAGCCCCCCCCCCCCTGTTGAACACACATTTTACCACTTTTGAAATGTCTCTCGCGTAAACTATTCAGTTTAGAAAAAAATGATAATAGGAACCTTAATATAATTTTTGAAGACCTATCCATAGATACCACACACGTATGGGTTTGATAAAAAATATATTTTTGAGTTTCAGTTCTAAGTATGGGGAACCCCCAAAATTTATAGTTTTTTAGGTACATTTCGATGAAATCGATCTACCTATTGGTTTCTTGACTACTGTCGAATTTAAAAAAAAAATCTTCATAGGAGGTCTAGTTATGACCCCCTGAGTCCGAAATGACCACTGGTCAAAAAGTTTATATACTTATATATATGTATGTATGGTTCCACTTCCCAAAATTTGCGGCACTCTCACAGTCGCATTTTTGCCCCGATCGCTTTCAAACTGCGGTCAAAAATTGCTTGGGTGTAAACTTAGTTTAAGTTCGTGAACGGGTGGAATCTGGCCTAAGGGGACGGTAGGGCCTCACTTTTTGTGAAATCAGTTTTTCCTCAAAATTTCACGTTCCATGAAAGATATTCGAACCGTTCTAATTTTATCCCGTAGTATACATGAATACCAACAACTTTTAATTATGAACCTATAAGATTAAAACTTTAACTAAAAGTGGAGGGGGCAAAAACCAAAATTTTTCGGGGAAAAAATCATAACTTCTAACCGGTGAACATTCTTGCCATCGGAAACATTTTTAATCGATAGGCCATTTTTAAGTCTAAAAATGGTACCGTTTTCGAGAAAAAAAAATTAAACATGTTAATAAAATAATATTAATTGCTTCACGAAATCTACCTGTGCGTTCACCCCTGCGGGAACGGATTTTTTTCTATTTCGTGTGAAAATCTTAATGCGGTTCGCAGAATACATCTACTTACCAAGTTCCAACAGCATAGTTCTTATAGTTTCGGAATATTAATTGTTATAATAAAGATTACTAGAAGAATACACAATATTTTGGCTTACTTGTTCAGTAACGTCGCCGGTCTCACAGTCTGGGTTGGCACCAAAACTCTAGAATGTGTAGTGTGCACCCACTACGCTGCTACTGAACTATGAATTGAAGATAAGGTGCCCATAAGGCAGCTACTCAAAATCGCAATGCGAATCAATGGCGGAAAAACACGTTACTCGGTTTTTTTGTCACTCGCAGTGGCCGGTTAATGTTTATTGTCCTTATGTTAATATCCAGGCGATAGCCCAGTTCTCCGACAGTCGTTTCTCCTTTGGACTGATCACCGACAGAACATTTAGTTTTTGATAGATTCGTCGATAGAACGTTTCACCTATGGATGTTTCACCGACAGAATGGTTCGCATTTGTTTGTTTCGACGACAGGACTTTTCAATTATGAAATATTCGCCGTAGGTCGTTTTGTCTACGATGTTTCGACATGACTTTTACACTATTTAACTACAAAGCCACCAAAAAGCTACTAGCTTGCTATCGAAATCCAACATTCCGGACTAGTGGTGCCGGCGCTTCTGGGTTAGGTTAGGTTAGAACTGTGACCCCAACAGAGCCGGAAACACTAGTCCGGAAAGTTAAACGACTGTCGGAGGACGCTTGCAGAATCAATATCCTTTACCTCTTCAATGTCGATATCAGACATAATTACTTTTAGTAGAGGAGTTTACTTCTGTAATTTCTTGTAACTTTTAAACTTATTTATAGCGACTAATTTGTCACGGTTTAACAACCATTTTAATAAATGGATAATTCACTTCTTCATTGGATACAATTTTACTCCATGAAGTCAGTTGTTTTTATTCTCTATTGAATATATCATACAGAAATAATTAATGCAATAATTCAAACAACATGGACTTAATACAAAATTGATTTACCTTTAATACCTGCCTGAAACCCTAACAATACATCTTAACATCGAAATTTCTTGCCATATACTGTTAGTAATTTATAATAAATTGTTGTGCCTTTAGGGCAATTGCCATTATGAACTTTATTGATGATTTCTATATCTTTTGACACTTGAATAAAGTCCTCCAAATAGTCATTGCACTTGTCCTTCGGAATCTGGAATGGGTTGACTGCCATAACAAATTCTGAAAAAAAATAATTATATATAGTATTAAAACGATTGTTACAGCATTATACCATTCCTATCGAACATTTAGAGGCGAGGAAGCTCTCCCCGCTCTTATAAGAAGTACATCTAATACGTGAAAGTGACATCCCAAACAGCCAGCAATAACAAGGTTATTAGGGACCACCCTTATAGACTGTCAATTAAATTAGGAAAACTAAACTAAACCATTCCCTATAGAACTACTAATAGAGTTCTATGATAGACCGTCAACCCATCCCTTTACAGTTTCTTTATTGTGCTCGATTTAGTAGGTCTAAATACGGATCAACCTCCGAATCCAACGGAATAACCTGAATTTTTGTATAGACACACCTTTATTTTAGCATTACAATTGACGTCTCAAAAGACACGTTGGTATCTATCAACTTGTCAGCGAACCAAAATATTCGAGGTCAAAGGTTGCATACATCAGTTTTTTTAGAACATCTCGTTATCCTACCTCTTATCGTATTTGCATTTATCATGAACGTTGTAGAGTGAAATTCTCTACAAAATTCATTTGAAACCTTTTTTGTACGTCGAACCGATTTTAAGATAGTGGGCACAGAGTGTGAAGCACTCATCGTACTTTTGTGCAACAATCCTGAACCCCAATGCATTATACAGTTTTCTAACATAATTATTTATTTTATAATACTTAGAAGTGGAGAAGGCAAAGCAGGAAAGCGGTCCCCGGGCTCCGATGTGTTAACTCTCAGATGCAATAAGAACATAACGCAGAGAGACCATTGAGACCATTGGCACCGCATTTCTTACCTTATACGTCAAACCAGCACAGCACATCTTGGGTCTCCCCCTCCTACCAGGGCCCGGCGGAAGTGCCGGGCCAGACATTTGTTACCCACCTAATCAGGCTTCATAGCCATGTTAAAGGATAGGCCTCATGATGGTTTAATAAACCTGCCCCGTCAACCTAAACGACATTTTGGGGTCACTGGTGAAATTAGTCATCTTACGCCACTTGGCCTTAGTGCCTTGACATCGCAATCGATGTCACCAGTCACGTGAAGTACAGATCCCAAGTACTTCACTTGGTCCGTGCGCTCGACCAAGTCATCGCCTATGCGGACAAGTGTGGGATCTGTTGAGTTCAACGCCGAGCCTCACCGACGCCTCGAGCAATCTTCGCCACATTAAGCTTTTTCTAAAAGGTAAATATAAGTATAAGATGTTAAATTGTTTTTTAAGTAAGATTTAATCAATAATTATTTTAAAAAACTATATAATAGATTGGGATTCAGAATTGCTGTGCAAAGGTACGTATAGCTAAGTGCTCCACACTCTGCAATCTCAAAAACAGTTCAACTTACAAAAAAAGGTTTCAGTTGAAATTTTATTCTCTACCATTTTTATGACAAATGCAAATATCAAAATAGGCACAGAAAACGAGAAATCGTTAAAAAACTGATGTTAGCGACTGAACTATAGTTAAAAGGTCACGGCAAGAAACCATGCAACTCGACTCACAACATCACACAAATAAAAAGCCAAATGCAAGTAGGACTCGCCCATGAAGGGTTCCGCAGCAGGAAGTAACATAATAATGCTTTTTTTTAAATTTTATATTTGAGTTGACTGAATGAAATGTAAATTGCGTTTTACGATTTATGACGTATTAAAAAAAACTACGTACTAGATCTTGTTCAAACCAATTTTCGCTGGAAGTTTACATGGTAATGTACATCATATATTTTTTTTAGTTTTATCATTCTCTTATTTAAGAAGTTACAGGGGGGGGGGACACATTTTACCACTTTGGAAGTATCTTTCGCGAAAACTATTCAGTTTAGAGAAAAATTATAGTAGAAACCTCAATATCATTTTTGAAGACCTATCCATAGGGTTTAGATGAAAAAAAATATCAGTTTCAGTTCTAAGTATGGGGAGCCCCCAAAATTTATTGTTTTTTCTATTTTTGTGTGAAAATCTTAATGCGGTTAAGATTTTCACACAAAAATAGAAAAAAACAATAAATTTTGGGGGCTCCCCATACTTAGAACTGAAACTCAAAATTTTCACAGAATACATCTACTTAACAAGTTTCAACAGCATAGTTCTTATAGTTTCGGAAAAAAGTGGCAAGTGACAGACAGACATGACGAATCTATAAGGGTTGCGTTTTTTGCCATTTGGCAACGGAACCCTAAAAAGGATAAGAGACGACGAGAAGATAAGAGGTGTACAATGATGTTCAATACTCCTTCACTGCAAGATAATAGCTGTTACGGCTAGTGGTTTGAGCCAGTTGAACTGGCTCCCAACAAAAAAATCACAATACAGAGATACAGACATCTGTCTCGCTTACTCTTAACATCAATGTAATTTAGGTGTCCCTCTTCTACTAGGAGCAGTCCTAGTAGAGATTTGCTTGGTCATTTTCAAGTACGGCTTCCGGCACGTACTTGAAGTATAGCTGGCCCTACTCCAGGGCAAGTTCTTGATGTAGTATTCTGGCTGGTTGGTTGTACCTGTGCAGATACTCAGTGTTAGCAAGCACGGAACAACCGGAGGTCACAGGTCTGGTTGACTCGCTAGGACGGTGGCATAAACGGCCCACGTCCGTGGTTCCATCCCTCCGTATGTACGTTCTGTAGTTGTTTGTCTTGAAAACCTGATTTTGTATCGCTCAGACAAAACCCTGATTTTCCCCAAAGAGGTCACCAAAGCGCAGCCAGTGCACGGAGGTTTCTCGGTCCACGTGAGGTTCATGTAAAGCCTAAAAGAAGCGTCTGTGCAGCACTTTACCCTTCCATACGGCCTCACACTCAGAGGTACCAATTACTGCTGGTACACGCCACTCTGTGTTGGCCAGGGCTAGCGGGGTCAATCCTTTATCGCATTCAAAGATCTTTTTATGCATCTCACTGTCCGTCTTCAATAGGTAATATTCCCTGAGATTGCACACCTCGCGATTGTTCACTGAGAAGGTCCCGGCCTCCGCACTTTCGCGGGATGTAAAATCTCATAACCGAAGTCTTCGGGTGGAGCATTCTATGGAGGGTCATAGTTGCACGGACTCTTCTATCCAGGGCGTCCAGTTCGGTCTGCGACAACCAGACAGGTACAACAAGACGGGCATCACCCACCCGTTAAACGCCCGTGTCTTATTCACGCCCGATAAAAGGTTGTTACACACTTTTACCAGACGTTCCCAAAACACGTCACATGCGGCCAGTTTGACGTCCGCCGTGTCGAAGATCCACATTCTGCGACATACCCACGTACCGGTATGTTTCACCTTCGGAGAGTGAACGAACGCTCACCCCACCGCACACCGATATACGATCCGACGAGATAATTTTTCCCCCGCTCCACATGGAGAACCGCACACTTGTCCATTCCAAGGTCCATGCTGATGCCGCCGCTGTAATCGACACCAAGACACCTTCGGGCTCCCTTTCCGAAGCTGAAAGCCCGTCCTGTGCTTAGAGGATGCAAGGACAGACAAAACTACAGTGGACTTATTACACTATAATCATAATAAACTATTACACGATAATGGATTATTATTATCTTTTAGTGTCATGCCTATAGTTCATTATCAGTCTACGGTCTAGTAGGACTGATGACTGCTTATGTATGTACCTGTTTTAAAATGTCTACAGGAATATTTTTAGTATATAGCATAGGTTTCTTTCTCTAGCTCAGGGCCACAGATTGGCCAGACTGTGGTCTGTATTAGACTATGTCCACCACTCCGTAAGAATACAAAGATTGCAATCTCTCCACAATGCCCTCTGCTAATCAATAAAAACGTGTAAGAATAGAAACTACTCCTTTAAAGGAAAGAAGAGGGGCGTTCCTGCTTTCGATGCCCAGGGCACCACGTGTAGGTTTTCGAACCCAGCACCCCACCATAAAGTAAATCTGAAAGTAAATAATTTACTTTCAGATTTGGTTTTCGGGCCACGCGTATATAGACTATCAAATAACGGCTGCAAAAAAGGAGCAAGAGGCCATTAGAGCATCAAACCGTTTGCGGTCAAGAGACTCATATAATCTTTGTTGCCCTACAGACTCTTACTCAAACATCTACTGACGCACCTTGTCACGGTGACACTACCTCCTAACCACGTAACTACCTGGGAGGTTACGGGTAGTGATAAGAAGGCAAATGACCGTACACAAATTTATTTAAGTGGCAAAGATGGCCGGCTCAGCCAGAGGGGCTTATAAATGGTGCTCGAGCCTCATACACTATTGTACACTGATTCCATTATTTCTTCCTGGTCCCGTACTATTCTGGTTGGAGGCCGCAGATTTTGATGGGTGCTCGCCGTGAAGACCTGGTGCAGGGTTGTTGTAGTGGTGCTTTCGCTTATAGTCCGGCCGGGAGCAAAGTGTGATGGACGTATTATGAATCCCAAATTTCGACCCTGAAACGCACCATTAAAAAAGCGTTAAGGGCTGTCCAGATGCTTCCGTGAGCACCCACAGCAGCAACAGGATGAAAGCACTAGGAAAGTAGTAATGATGCCTTGGATGTTCACAATCAGAAGCGGAGATTACAATAAAGATTGTGTAATAAAAAATGAAATGAATACAGAAAATTATTTATTAATTTGCGAGGCTGAAAATATACTACGAAGAAAAGAAACTAAACGATTGAGTCAATCGCATAGAAATCCATTTAAATAGCTATTAGATGTTGTGAATATGATTAAGTATATGGTAACTATGCAAAAGCAATACTAATAGACAGAATTATGCATAATAAAACCCAAGCCTAAAAAAACTACGTTAATGCACAATCTGCCTGTCATTATAAAAAAATGCACCACTTACCCAATCTGGGGTTTATTATAACACTTATTATGCTTTAAAACTTTGACAAACGAGCAGTGACGGCAATAACTGAATTTCAAAACGGTTACGCGGTGGACAATCTATAGTTTCGTCCGCGTATTAGAGACCGATTTGGTGATAAAATGGCTGTACGTTTGACTCGACTCATATCAGGCGGGCGTAAGACTGGCGTGTGCGAGCCTGTTGGCAGCTAGCCGGTTAGCGCGCGAGCCGATGACGTGTTTCGTTTCGATAAGCGCTTGCACAGGTAATATGGTGCGTTCAATATATTCAACGTTATGATGACATTAAAAAAAAGTTAAGATGAGAGGATGAGAGGTTTTAAGATTTTCTAAATATTTAGTTATTAGTTTAGTTTTATACTTATAGATTATAGAACCTTGTAAATAAATAGGTAATATTCTTTATTTAAATTATTGTTTACTTTAATGCACGAAAATTTAAGTACATGTACGTATATACGTTACAACCTAACGTCAGTAGATGTTTATATCAAAACACGTAACCGACGTACCATTTACGTTACAAAATAGGAGTCAGTCTCACCCCAAAAGCGCATCATTAGATGTTTCACCTCAAAAATATGTATCGCACCGTTTGCAGCCACGGTATAAGAGATGATCTAACCCAAAAGTACACCTCACCTATCGACATTTCACATCAAAACACAAATTTCATGTTATTTGCCGTCATGGCATGCAGTACTTACTTTTGAAAGTATCTTTATCTTCGTATGAAAATTTCATTTCTTTACTCTCCACTACGATGTTAACAAATCCAATATCTTGCATCATTTTCATAATTTCTTGGTCTGGTTTCTGCATGAAAAGGAATTATTTATTAATAACTTATTTTATTATGTATTTTAAGTCAATAAACAATTGTTATTATTATATAACTTCGCTATCGTTGTTGTGACAATATCAAACTTCTAAGCAAACACAATCAAAAGATACAGATATTTATGCAGCATATTTACAACGTTTATGCATTCGTAAGGAAATCAAAACCTATATGTTACTTCTCATTTAAGTAGATTCATTAAATTTAGCTGGAAGCAAGGTCTTATAGCGCAAGTAAATGGATAATTCGAATACCGTTAATATGCAGCAATTGTGCACTTGCATCACAAAAAATGCAATTATACTTATTTTAATCAATTTTAACTTATTGTTATGTGCATAGGACATCAATCGCGTAAATCGTTGCGTTGCATTGAGTCGCGTTTGTTGCTGATGCAGTACACCTTTTTAAGACGTGTACAAAGAATTAATATATATAATAAAAAGTACTTATATTTCTACATCTCTTTAACACCGATGTAAATGAATAAAGACACTCGTAGATCAAACATGTTTTTATAAATAAATGGAAATACCTTTGAGTCATGATATGGAGAAATGTACTTTTCAACATCCTGAACCCAAGTACTCCATTTGATATCCTGTGACAGGTAGCGGTAGACATCAAAGAATGAACAGTGAGCCAAGAAAATCATACAACACTGGCCATCTTGAGCGAGCAGGTTGAAAATATTTTTGAAAGCTCGCCTGAAAGATAAGAAAACACTTTATAGACACTTCAATTGATGTTTTGAAAAGGATGAGCTGAAAGAAATTTGTTCAGAAGTAGCAACCCGCTTTGAAATCCATACTGTCACTCCGAGAGTGTAAGCTTCTATCGGATCCGGAAGTGAATTATCCTCTCGTAGAGCTTCATCGTATTAGACGTTACCTTCATACCACGGTAGCTCTCACACACCCCTTTCCTTTTGAAGACAGGAGTGATGATACTCAGCCTCCATTGCCTTGGGATCTTACTAGTGAGGAGTACTCGGTTATAAAAGTTTGTAAGAATCCCACACTACGGGGACCATTGCCAACCTCGGGGGGATCGTGCCATTGCATCGATGGGGACTCCATCGGGTCCGACAGCTTTTCGATTCTTCATGTCGCGAAGAGCAGTCTGGAGTTCTAAAGGCGTTATCGGTGGCAATGTGTTCCTTGATTCGGAGGTAGATCCGATGGCTGCTGGCAGAAGGCCCTGGGTCAGCCGGGGTGCGAGGAAAATACTTTATAGGTCACCTTACACCTTACAACCCAGTCTGAAGACCCGAGACAGCGTGTGGTTTTGTTTATACTGAATTAATACTTTGTTTAGTAACAATTTGGAGTTTAGCGCAACAAGTGATATATAAACGCGTTTGATCGTTCAAGTTTGATAAATCAAAGTGAAAGTCAAAGTCAAACACCATTTATTCTGTATAGACCATTAATACGGCACTTACAAAACGTCATAAAAAAATTTAATCTAATGTTTGGCAAATGGACCACCGGTTCGAAACGTGGCCCTGTCCTGAGAAGACTCCGGCAAGAAACTCAGCGGGCTGTTTTTTTTTGGTCTATTTACAAACATATTTACTTAACCTAAGTACAATATTTCATTTGAGTAGCATAGATAAAGAGCAAACAGTTCATATCCAAGCTTGTTTGTCGTCTAAATGTCTTGAATTTTATAATAGCCTTTTTGGTAGAGTTTACTTTTAATTTGGCTTTTAAATTTATGAAGAGGTAGATTCTTCATTTCACTAGGAAGCTTGTTGTAGTTACCCTGAAAGGAATTACTAATCTTGTGGAGTTGACTATTACAAACCACAAGATTGTTTTTATTTCTAGTATTTACGTTATGTATATCACAAAGCCTTAAAAAATTGAAAATGTTTCTTCTAACATACAAAAGATTTTCAAAAATATATTGGGAAACTACAGTTGGAATGTTTATTTCTTTGAACTTTTCTCGGAGGGAGACTCTTGGGCCCAACTTATAAATTGCCCGCACCGCCCGCATTTGCAGTACAAAGATTTTATTTAAATCTGCGGCATTACCCCAAAGGAGAATGCCGTAGCTCATAATACTATGGAAATAACTGAAATAAACTATTCTAGCGGTATATATGTCTGTTAAAGTCCTAATCTTTTTCACAGCGTAGGAAGCAGAACTTAACCTACTAGCAATTTTTTCAATATGTGATCCCCACTGTAATTTAGCATCGATACTTAAACCTAAGAACACGGTTGATTCCACAAGGCTCAACAACTGTCCATTAAGTTGTACATTGGTTTCCATCTGTGTAACATTAGGTAAGGTGAATTTAATACATTCCGTTTTTTTTCCGCGGTAGCCTAGCCTAGCCTAGTGGTATGGGTAAAGGACTGCTGAGACGAGGTCTCGGGTTCGATCCCAGGTATTACCATGGCACACACCAATGACTTTTCGATGCTTTTCGAAGTTATGTGTGTATTTATCGCAGGTTTATAAGTGCCCGGTTAATGGCAATAGGCTCGCCACCTATTACATTGGGACCTAAACATAAACTGGCGAAATGTGGGTGCTAGCACCTCTGCCTACCCCTTCGGGGATATAGGCGTGAGTTTATGTTATGTTATATGTTTTTTTTCATTAAGGCAAAGATTATTTATATTAAACCAATGAACCACTCGTGAGATTGCGTTGTTCACTTCGTCATAATTATCTAATTGTCTTTTAATTTTAAATATTAAGGAAGTATCATCAGCAAACAAAACAATACTATTTCTATCCCTTACGTAGTAGGGGAGGTCATTTATATAAATTAAAAATAAAAATGGTCCAAGTATCGAACCCTGTGGAACGCCCATCGAAACCAAAGATCCCACCGAACGTGTACCGTTCACATCGACCCTCTGAATTCTATTGTTTAAATAAGAAGTCAAAAGGTCGAGAGCCTTGTTCCTTATTCCGTAATCATCTAATTTCCTGACCAATGTATCCTGGTGGACGCAATCGAAGGCTCTGGATAGATCGCAGAAAACACCTAATGCATCCTGCTTATCCTCCCAGGCCTCGTAAATACATTTCAATAACTCTATACCAGCATCCGTCGTTGATCGTCCTTTAGTAAACCCAAACTGTTTATCATGAAATACAAACTTCCTTTCGTTCGACATAAATTTTAAAAATATTGGAATAGAGTTTTAATTCAATTAAATTTTTAAGCATTTTGTATGCTTACTTTTTTCTAAAGATTTAGATCGGAAAAAGAGATTTAAATCGGAAAAAGAGAACATCTAGGACGGGACCCGTCCTAGATGTTCTCTTTTTCCGATCTAAATCTTTACAGTTTTAATTACCTATATTAATAACCTATATTTTGAGGCTAGAAGTTAGGTCGATAACACGTCATGTACACCATTATTAGGCAACTTTAATTTAAAAGAAGAATTCAGTTTAAAATAAAAAAGTAATTAGTAAAAAAGTAATGACACAAAATTATCTACGAATTCAAAGTACAAATAATGATATCCATGTTTGTTAACATTCATTTATGCCAAGACTAATTACAATATTAAAGTATTCATAATCATTACATAAAGCTGAATAAATATAATCAATATAGCCATCTTGTTCAAATGTTCTACATTAACCAAGTGTAAAAATATAAATGTATTTAATTTGTCTCATACCAACATGTAAATATTGCGTTTATGTGAGAAACGTGTGAGTCAAACAAATGTAACAGTCAAGAACTTTACACGTAATGAACAACATAACTAAAATATAATTGCAGGTCTGTAACTACATTACGATGTAGCAACTTTTATGTACAATAATTTTTCACAATAACTATCAGTCATCATCTTTGGTCGATGACTTGTATTGGTATCCTTCAAATCGACCTTTTTAGGGTATCGTAGTCACCCTTCTCCATCACAGTTGGAGTACACCAAGCATCTGTCCTTAGTCCGTTTTTACTTAGCGTGGTATTAGAAGTGTTGTCGGATAGCATCAGAAACTCACATGAGCAACATCCTTATTAGGATGTTGCTCATGTGAGTTGCTTTTTAACTGTCGTAATTATGTCAGCAAAATCGTAATTTTTATTAAATCTATAATCTTATACTATAAAATTCAAAGTCCTGACTGACTAAATAGCTACAACGCACAGCCTAAATCACTGGTCGTAGAGGTTTTGAGGGTGTGTTTGTTTTGATTTTGTTCAAGACTTTTAATGTTATATTATATCGGGGTGCGCTCAGTGCTGAAAGGAGAAAACAAATCCTCATACAGATTGGGGCGTGATAATCCAGGACTGGCAATTTGTCAATACTTAGCGCACTTTGTGAGGTTTCTAAAGCCCAATTATCAAGACTATCAGCAATGGCCAAATCAGTTAAATCATGCATCGTTTGTGTTATTTTCAGATTATGTTTTACATACTAGGTATCCTATGCAAACGTTTTCTCCTCGAGTACATACAGGATATTCCACTTTATCACCCAAATTATAGTTAAAAATAGTTTTCTTTTAACAAACTAAATTTTATTTTTAGATGAATTGGTAAAACTGTACAGTGTTTAAAAAGACCCTGATCATCGTTACTGTATTGTAAATTAACCTGTGAAGATGTTATTGTCTTTAATATTTTTAATTGCAAACTATATATATTATTTAAGTGAGTCTTGTAAGTCCGTCCATAGCTGGTGAGTCCATACTGAATATGATACTCGATTAGAGAGTTATAGAGTAATAATTTGACATGATAAGGGATACGATGATTTAAGATCTTAATGTTTGCCAGAAAACATCTCAACTTATTACACACTTTATCGATATGGGGTTTCCAATTTAGTTTGTCGTCAATGATGAAATAGTTGAAAAGTGTATTTGTAATCAGGTGGATAATTTTTATAAAGATAAGAAAATCATTCACGAAAATCAATTTGGCTTCCAACAGGGAAAGGGTACTACTGACATCCTCACAAAATTGACCGACCATGTTGATGAGTCTATGAATGAAAGAAAGCATACCTTAGCACTCTTAATTGACTTCTCCCGTGCCTTCGATACTCTAAATCACGACGTGCTACTAAAAAAACTTGACACTTGTGGGATACGTGGACCCCTACTAGAATGGTTTAAAAATTATCTCTCAAACCGCTCATACACTGTTAAGGTCGACGATGAGTTCAGTGATACCATTACTGTTTCCGAGAGCACGGCAAAAGGATCGTTTGTCAGACCACTTCATTTCTTGACATAATATGTAAATGATATGAGTGATTGTGTTGAACAGAGCACCTGTTATCAATTTGCTGATGATACTTGTCTACTGGTCAGTAATAGGGATCTAGATAAAGCATATGATTGCCTTCAGTCAGATTTTTATCCCCTTTGCAAGTGATGTCATGATGCAGGACTTGTCCTTAATGCAAATAAAACTAAATTACTACATATCAGATCACCATACTTGAAGCCTTCACCAGTCAACAGACATATAATAGCGCACGAACACGCATGCCTACATAACTTCTATAGTGGCGGTTGCAGTTGTCCAGCCATTGAACTTGTTACCTCCCATACATATCTGGGCCTCATCATTGACGACAAACTAAATTGGAAACCCCATATCGATAAAGTGTGTAATAAGTTGAGATGTTTTCTGGCAAACATTATCTTAAATCATCGTATCCCTTATCATGTCAAATTATTACTCTATAACTCTCTAATCGAGTATCATATTCAGTATGGACTCACCAGCTATGGACGGACTTACAAGACTCACTTAAATAATATATATAGTTTGCAATTAAAAATATTAAAGACAATAACATCTTCAAAGGTTAATTTACAATACAGTAACGATGATCAGGGTCTTTTTAAACACTGTACAGTTTTACCAATTCATCTAAAAATAAAATTTAGTTTGTTAAAAGAAAACTATTTTTAACTAGAATTTGGGTGATAAAGTGGAATATCCTGTATGTACACGCGCAGTATCGCAGAACCGGTTACAAACGGCTCGCGCTGTTAACGTATTCGGTGAAAGAACAACGCGATACATAATACCGCGTTTAATTAACAAACTACAGGAACGCCTAAATGAACAAATTTTTAACATAATTTGAAGAGATTCATTTTGGAAAACATGTCATGTCATGTAATGTAAGTAACCCCTTCTCCCTTCTTTGCTTGACTCGGAGTAGGTGCACTTCACCGTTCTGCACCCGTACGCTTAGATAGTTAGTTATTTTAAACTACCTACACAATGATAAATGCAATCTGTACCATATGTTTTACTGTATACAATTTGGTTTTATCGACTTCGCTTGATATAGCATCAGTTGCATTTTTTACAAACCTCAGTGGTTTTCAAATGCACTATAGACATAATTATTGTAAATGGTTTTGTAAAATGGTAAATAAATAAATATTTTAAATACATTCTATATATAAAAAAAAAACAAATATATTTAAAAATATGTAAAATAGTGGCCCACCGGCATCGGGTATAGACCTAAGCTACGTGCCATGTCGAGGAGCTCGGCCTTCTGCATCAAGCCCTTGACCCAACTGCCTAACGCCAGCCTCTTGCGATGTTTATCGAGGCTCTTGGCAATCAGTCCGTGAACCGATACAACTATCGGGACAATAATTGCCGAATTCACACTCCACATGTCGACAACATCGTGAGCCAAATCCAAATATTTTATTTGTTTTTCTTTTTCGGCTTTCACAAGACTCTCGTCATGTGGAACGGTGATATCGATAATTATTACGCGGTGCCCTGATCGATCTATTAACTCTATGTCAGGTTTGTTAGCTACAATAGACCTGTCAGTGATTATAGATCGATCCCAGTACAACGTGATATGCCCATTTTCGAGAACTGCGTCGGGCACATATCTATAGTAAGGTACCTCTGATTCCACAAGGTTGTACTTTAGAGCAAGTTGTTGATGAACAATCCTGGCTACTAGGTTATGTCTATGCAAATACACTCGCTGTTGGCAAGAAGAAAACAACCAGAAATTATATGTCTAAGGGATTCTCCGGGATGGCACGCCCTACAAATGTCAACCGTACACTCCTTTAGAATATACCTCCGATAATAATTCGTCGTCACAACATCGTCCATAATTGCAAAAAAAACCTTTGGTTTCCTCAAATAGGTCACCGAAGCGTATCTAAGACACAGATGCTGATATATCTATATCGGGCCCATGGAGAGCCCGATAGAAACGTCCATGCAACTCTTTACAATAGCTTACTTAGCAATACGGTCATTTATACTTAATAGGTACCACAGATTTGCGTCAGTTCTCTTTAGCGTGGTAAATCCGTTATCCACCATTACCACATCACGATGCTCAGCAGCTTCATTGAGTAGGAAGTATTCCCTGAGTGCAAACCTCACGGTTATGGAGGGATTTAGTATTTTAAAAACCACGACCCCCGCATTTCCGCGGGATTATAGATGTATTTTTCATTACAGGATATAGCCCAGTTCAAATATAGATAGCAATAAGAACGAGCAAAAGGGAAAAAATTAATAACAGCATGACCTATCGGAAATCAAAGGAAATATAGCGAAAATGACGTCAAATGGCTGCATTTTAAGGGTGACAAATAGTTTTTCATGATTAGCAGCGACACTAGACTGCCTATTAAAAAAAAGCTATTTATAAAATGTAATAGAAGGAATATAACTTTTGTTTGCACCTTTTTGACATTACCTTAACAATTTCGAGAAAGATTCGAAAATCCGGTTTTTTGTTATTATCTGCAACAAAAACACGAAATTTGGTGGAAACTTGCAGTCTTGTTTCAAACACATTCCAATAGTTGTATATACTAGGGTGGGTCTAATCAATGGGGTTATCCTTTCGAGGGCTTACCCGGGGTGCCCGGCAACGGACACTTGGGGAGGATACCGTGCGGTTTTAGTCGAGACACGAAATTACCACCCCCGCTGGCCAGCGGGGGGGTATCCGAAGGGATTTCCGCACGTAAAAAAAAAAAAATCAAATTTTTTTTTTAGAGGCTCAATGTTAAAAATTTCTTAATTGATACGTAAAGTCAGTCATTTTATTATTTCAAGTTTAATGGCCACCGTATTGTAAAGGAAATTTTTGAAAAAGTAAATTTTTAACGTCATGATCCGATACTTTTCCAAGTTATTGATGTCTAATTTCATACGCAATAATTTTAAGTAACTGCAAATAAAAACGTTTGTTTTGTTAAATTCAAGGATAGAGGTAAAGGAGATGGATTGAGCCTGCTTAAATAAGACCCAAAAATACCTGAAAACAAGTTAAAAGAGTTTCGTCTTGAGTGTGAAGTTTTGTTTGATATTTCGGCTTGTAAGTGAGTGAGTTTAGAAATTTAATAAAAAGTGCTTGTTCTTAAAAAAAACTTGCAAGAGAAAACAACTTAATACTTGAACTACCAACCCAAATTCAGTTGCAAATTTCAATTACTGAAGTTGATTATGCTTTACTTTTTTTATTTTTTTTATACCACTAAGTTGGCAGACAAGCACACGGCCCACCTGATGAGAAGCCGTTACCGCAGCCTATGGACGTGTATTTACTATCAAAAACATGCAATAGCTGCTCCTGCCCTGTCTGACACTCCAAATCAGACAGGTCAGGAGCAGGTACCTCATCAGCAGTTCTATATACGTCGAGTTCACAAGTAATAGTCAAAAATAAGCTGCGCCGAGACCAAATATATTTATTTCTTTGTTGAGAAATTGTTTTCTTATCGCGCGCCTTTTGTCTAACATGTACCGGAATTTTATTTCGATGAAAGTAAAGACCACACCTTGACTATGTCATGTCTGAAAAGGTGGTAAAAGCCATAGGCCACACATATCAACAAAGTATTTAAATAGGTGAAAAATGAATCACGTCACTTACTAGGGGATACTTCATAAAGATCATCAATGACGATCAAAGATCTTAAAAGGAAATGTTATCGTTGTGGAAAAGACGATCACCATATAACTGAATGCGACGCTATAAAAGTACATACCGTAAATCTGAAAGGGAAGGGCATCTAGCGCGAGTCTGCTTACGTGGACACAGAGTCAATACAAACCTACTGGACAACCCCACCAGCAGCCTCAGTATCGACAGTAACGCGAAGATCAATGTATATTATCAATTGACATTGAAGGCAAAAAATTAAATGTGGAATTTGATACTGGTGCTACACTTTCAAGAATTTCATGCAAAAATTACTGACTCAACATAAATAAGAAAGTTTTCAATACCAATCTAAATTTAAAGCTAGGTAGATGAAGTAATTCTATTGGTAACAGATACATCCCTCGCTACGCATACTCGCACATCTCTGGTGGAAGCGCAGCTTAGCATTCAGTTATGTCGGTAGTAATGAAGACCCCCAATTGCCCGTCCCCCCACATAAGTAGTTTTTTAATTTTTTTTTGTAATGTTGTTATTTTGGGTAAGTTATTTTAAATAATACAAAACGTTTTTATTTTTATACAATATTATGTTTTTCAGTCGAGTCCCCTTTTTGGTCGGACAGGGCCGATATTACTTCCAGCGACATTTGATGTTTTGAAAAACTCACCTGTGCAAGGGTGAAATAGGCATTGAAAGTTTATGTAGGAAGTACGTAAGTGTAAAAATAGCGGCCAAGTGCGAGTCGGACTCGCCCATGAAGGGTTCCGTAGCAGCAATTAACATAATAATGCTTTTTTTTTAAATTTTATATTTGAGTTGATTGAATGAAAGGTAAATTACGGTTTACGATTTATGACGTATTAAAAATAAACTACCTACTAAATCTCGTTCAAACCAATTTTCGGTGGAAGTTTACATGGTAATGTACATCATATATTTTTTTAGTTTTATTATTCTCTTAGTTTAGAAGTTACAGGCACATTTTACCACTTTGGATGTGTCTCTCGCGCAAGCTATTCAGTTTAGAAAAAAAAAATCAGGACCTATCCATAGATACCCTACACGTATGGGTGTAAAGAAAAACAAATTTTTGAGTTTCAGTTCTGAGTATGGGGAGCCCCCAAAATTTATTGTTTTTTTTTCTATTTTTGTGTAAAAATCTTAATGCGGTTCACAGAATACATCTACTTACCAAGTTTCACCAGCATAGTTCTTATAGTTTCGGAAAAAAGTGACTGTGACATACGGACGGACAGACAGACAGACATGACGAATCTATAAGGGTTCCGTCTTTTGGCATTAGGCAACGGAACCCTAAAAATACTTGGTAGTGATAACCGACATCCACTTAGTCGGAGCCGCGAGCGGAAAGCTAGTAATCTAATGAGTCAGATACCAAGAAGTACAATTCTTCTATATAATTCAGTAATAAATTCAGAAAAATAAATATATGTGAAAATGAATGAAAATCAAAATCTGTACCCAATATAATAAGATAGAATGTTATTCAAAACATTTTATACCTATAAATATAAAATAGATGTAGATTGACAGGCAATATAAGATACTTAATATCGATACAAGTAGGTATACTTTAATAAAGTATAAAAGAATCATAAATAAAAATAAAAATTAACACTCACTTTTGTTCTATAACCCAGTGTAGTGCGAAGAATGAGAATACATAGTCAAAGTTCTCCTTCATCACTTCTGGTTGTTCACCGGCGATGTCAAGCACAGTGAAAGAAGTCTGCTCGCTGCTATAATTTTCAGTCGCAAATCTGACCATATCCTGGCTAATGTCTAAACCTAATAATGTAAAGTCAGTGGGCAAATACTTCTTAAGTATATAGTTTGTGACACTGCCATCCCCACAACCCAGATCTATAACTCTATTATTATATTTTTTCCATTTCATTTTCGGTACATATTCTTCTAAACACGCAAGTACATCTCGTTTCTGAAGACTGTTGCATTGATTGTATAAATCTGCATTATGCATATTGATATTTGGCTTGCTAAGCTTGATGTAAGGCACTCAAAATTATTTTAAATATCGGTGAATTTTTCAAATATATTTTCCAAGGATGGCGTGCACCTGTAGCGTAAAGTGAGTTTGGTTCTGGTGGACGTTTATGCGAAGTGTACAATTTATATTTCAGTCGCAACTGAAGTTTATATCTATTTATTTATTCCTGCAATAAAGAAATATCATCATAATCAAGATAAATATATCTGTAGCAATAAAAAATATGGTTATGTTATAAGAAAAACTGATCAAGTGCGAGACGGACTCGCGCACTGAGGCTTCCATACAAAACTGGTATAAGAGACAAACTTAACGTTGCTGTTGGAATACTGCTGTATCTATACATCTACATAGGTCGCAGTCAGTTTAACAACTGCAAATAAGTTTCTACCACTAGTGCGTTCTACCTGTTATGACTTACGGTGCAAATTGTGGGGCTAGAATACAAACTTAAATTTAGTGGAACATGGAGCAAGCCGTTCTTGGAGTTGATCTGCAGAATTAAATTCACCCCCAGCCAGAAGAATTAACAAACTGAAAAAGATAGCTGGGATAGATTGGATGCGAAAAGCGAAGGATCGGGTGCTATTATGGCTCACTTTAAATGGACCTATGCCTAGCAACAGACTAAGGTGGGCTAAAATTTTAGTTTTTTGTGTTTCGATTGATTGAGTTTTAGGTAGATTTCGATGTGGGGTGTGTGTTGGGTAACCTCCTCGCGTGTCGTTCCGATTCCGATCCCGCTGCAGTCCGGCGGGAACGGAATCGGAGCGGCCGGTACACCCTGGGCGGCGGTCAATGGCTTCCCCTTCATGGGGTTGGCATTGATCGTCGGCTAATATCCAACGTGGCGGGAACACATCGCTCTCCGTACTCCTCTGCTTTCAGAGGAGACAGGATGAGCGATGGTGTTTGTGGCTGAGGCCACCATAGGGTCCTGGGGGATCCAGGGGCGGGTTGGCCCACTGCTAACGCAGGGGCCGACGGGCACTTGTGCCGCCGCCGGTGAGAGAGGACTAGCCATCCTCTCGCGTTCCGTAATCGGCAGGTGATCAGCAACGACCTGACTGGTGGCTCCAGAAGGGTACGCTGTGAACTTGCTGACCGGAGGGCTTGCCTTTATTGGCCGGCCCACGACAAGGAAAAGTCTATAACACCCGACAGCCAAGTCGTAAAAACCTATGGATACCAGCCGACCTCCATAGTATATAGGCTTATCCAGGTGCAGGGGGCACCGCCTGGATGGACCACCTTTCCCCCATACTCGTGGGATATACTATGGCTAACATAAATTCTCTAAATAATAATAAGGACCGATTAAAAACAACAACGACAATGGCAAGGACAAAGGACAAAGGACGACGAAAATGACGTAGTCTGCGCGGAGATCGCGCAGCAATCAAGCGCGGAGGTGGCGCCAAGCATCTCGGCGGTGTCGGAGAAATTCGACACCGCCAACGAGAGAAGCAGGGCGAGCAGCCCGGCGGGTCTGGGCGTGAAGCGGACCCGTAAGCGCAGGAGGCGCGCAAAGGCTCAGGCGGGGGGGACGTTTCGGACGAGGATTTTACCCTCACCGGGACGACCTCCTCCTCCAGTAGTGACGAGGCCTCGAAGCCGGCTACCAAGGTGGCTGCTGGCCGACGAGGGGCGCGGGGTGGCGTGAGGGCTGGGCAATCCACCCGAGCCCCCTCGGCTCTTGGGAGGGCCGCGGTAGGGTCACCGCCGAGTACTTCCACCTCGGCGGTGTCGGAACCGAGCGGGAGGACGCGGTCACTCATGGAGAGACTCCAGAAGGTGACCGCGTCCTTCCGGGGGTCCCCAAACCCTGAGCAGGAGGCGATGTTGCGCATTGTGCTCGACATCGCCTCCGAGAATGAGGGCCTGGCGGCGCAGCTGGCCGAGTCTCGTCGGGAGACGGCTCGACTAGCTGCAGCCGTCGAAGGGCTCAAGAGGGCGATGGCGAGCCCGGCTCAACCGGCGCAGCGGGCGCAACCGGTGGAGACGGCGCGCGTGACTCGCTCGTCGGGGAGGCAGTCGGCGCAGAGCAGCCGGTGCAACCGGTGCAGCAGCCTGCACAGTCGGTGCGGCCGGCGCAGCCGAGGGCACCGTCGGCGGAGTCCTGGCTCCCCTATGTGGAGGCGCTAGAAGAGCGGATGATGTGTCGGATGGAGGCCCTAATGGACTCCATCCGCCGTCCGCCTCTGGCGCCACCAGCGGCCGGCTACGCGGCTGTAGCCCAAAGGGGCCCTACCCGCCCAGCCGCGGGTGCGGGTGCGACTCTGCCGGTCCCGGCTCCTCAGCCCCCTCCCGCTCAGGGTAAGGGGAAGGGCAAAGGCAAGGGCAAGGGGAAGACGTCCCCAGCCCTGGCCCCAGCCCCAGCCCCAGCCGTGGTTCCGGCTACCTCCACCCCATTGGAAGGGGGCTGGGAGGTGGCTGGAGCCAGTAAGAAGAGGCGGAAGGCCGCCAAGAAGGCCGCCAAGAAGGCCAGGAGGGCCGCGGCCGCCGCGAAGGCAGCGCCGGGGAAACTCCGCGCCCCTCGCACTACTGCCGTCGTCGTCACTCTGACGGCGGAGGCAGCGTCGAGGGGCATGGGGTATGCCGAGGTGTTGGCCAAAGTAAAGGCCAACGTCGACCTGAAGGCCCTCGAGATCCCGGGTGTCCGGTGCAAGAGCACACGGACGGGAGCCCGGCTTCTCGAGGTCCCCGGCGCCGCCAGTGGCCCCAAGGCCGACGCCCTAGCGGCTCGGCTAAGGGAGTCGCTGGATGCAGCCAACGTCCGGGTGTCCAGGCCCATTAAATGCGCAGAAATGCGCATTACGGGCCTGGACGACTCCGTCACGGCAGAAGAGCTCAGGCTCGCCGTTGCGGAGGCCGGGGGCTGCTCCCCGGACACAGTTAAGGCCGGAGCGATACGCTTCGGCCGTGGTGGACAGGGGGCAGCAGTTGTCGGCTGCCCTATCGCGGCGGCCCAAAAGGTCGCAGTCGGGCGGAGCCTCCTGGTAGGAGGCTTCCTGAGGGCGCAGGCAAGGCTCCTGCAGGCCCGACCGGCCAGGTGCTTCAGGTGCCTGTCGGTGGGCCATGTGGGGGTGCACTGCACGGCGGAAGTGACGGCGGGTGACCGATGCTTCCGCTGTGGCCAACCCGGTCACAAGGCCGGCACGTGCGACGCCCCGCTGCACTGTTTTAGGTGTGCAGCGGGAGGCAAGCCGGCCGACCACAGGGTTGGAGGCAAGGCCTGCGCCGGAGGGGAGCCGAAGCCGGGAGGCCGGCCTACCGCCTCCAGTTCACAGCGGGATGCGGGGATGGGGGTTCCATAATGGATCCTCAACTCCGCATCCTGCAGGTGAACGTTGGCCACGGTGCCCATGCTCAGGATCTTCTGCGCCAGAGCATGGCACAGTGGGCCATAAATGTCGCCGCTGTCGCCGACCCATACACCCACCGGTTCCTCGGGCCTACCTCGGAAACCGCGCTGGATGGGTCGGCGGCACTGGTGCACAACCCTGCCGCCGGCAGCCCCCCTCTTGCCGTCGTTGCAAGGGGACCCGGCTGCGTGGCGGCGGCGGTTGGGGATATAGCGGTCGTGGCCGCTTATATCACGCCGAACCGAGACCAAGCTGCATATGAGCAGTGGCTCCGTCAGCTGGCCGTCGTCGTCAATGCCTGCCAGCCCCGTCCGGTCCTTGTGCTCGGGGACTTCAACGCCTGGTCGTATGCCTGGGGTTCCCGACACGAAAGGGGCGCGACGGGGCATAGAGGCAGGGCACTGGTGGACTGGGCCGCACGACTCGGCCTAGTCCTCCTAAATCGGGGAGCCGTGGACACGTTCGTGACCTCGAGGGGTAGCTCCATCGTGGACCTATCGTTCGCGAGCCCCTCGTTGGCGCGACGTGTTCAGGGCTGGCGCGTCGTTTTGGGGGAGGACACAAGTTCGGATCACCGATACATTCGGTTTGACGTGTCCCCCCCTGCGAGCGACGCGCCGGCTGCACCGGCTCCACCCGAGCCACGTTGGGCGCTTAAGCGACTTGATCGGGAGCTCCTCCTGGAAGCCGCCATCGTACAGGCCTGGGCCCCTGCGCCGGACAGGCCTGTCAGCATAGACGATGAGGCGGAGTGGTTCCGGGAGGCCATGACCCGTGTCTGTGACGCGGCGATGCCTAGGGCTCCGCCCTATAATCCGAGGGGTCAGGTCTACTGGTGGTCGTCGGAGATCGCGCAGCTCAGACGGGGCTGCGTGATCACGCACCGCCGGTGGGCCCGATTCCGTAGGAGGCGTCGCCGCCCCGCAGATGCGGAGGCCCGAGAGGCGGAGTTGTACGAGGGATACAGGGAGGCCAGACGAGCCCTCCGAGCGGAGATAAGGCGTTCCAAACGGGACGCCTTCCGTGAGCTGCTGGAGACGCTGGAGCGGGACCCTTGGGGGCGGCCTTACCGGATGGTGAGGGGCAAGCTGCGCCCCAAGGCCCCGCCGTTAACCCGGTGTCTCCAGCCGGATCTGCTCGGAGGAGTTGTTGGCTCCCTGTTCCCAGCGCGGGCGGTGGAACATGTTCCACCGCAGATGACTCCGCCTCGGTTGCGCATGGCGCCCGACGTGGAAGACGACGACGTGCCCGAGGTCACTTGGGTAGAACTAGAGCTGGCGGTGAGAAGGCTAAGAGCCAAACACACCGCCCCGGGACCCGACGGCATTCCAGGCCGAGCGTGGGTCCTAGCTCTAGTCGACGACGCTCTCGAGCCCCGACTGAGAGGGCTTCTCAGCGCATGTTTGGAGCGGGGCCAGTTTCCGAAATTGTGGAAGACGGGGAAACTGGTCCTCATCCGAAAGGAGGGGCGCCCGGCGGACTCGCCGTCCGCCTACCGGCCCATAGTGTTGCTCGACGAGGTGTGCAAGCTCTTTGAAAGAGTAATTGCGAAGCGCCTCGTCGAGCACCTCTCAAGAGTGGGGCCGGACCTGGCGGATGGCCAATATGGCTTCCGCCAGAGGCGCTCCACCGTGGATGCCATCATGCGCGTGAGGGCTCTGGCGGAGGATGCAGTAGCCCGGGGTGAGGTGATGTTGGCGGTGTCCCTTGACATCGCCAACGCGTTCAACACCTTGCCCTGGAGTTGCATTAGGGAGGCGCTCGTGTATCATGAAGTGCCTCTCTACCTCCGCCGCATAGTCGGGGCGTATTTGACGGAGAGAGCCGTCATCTACCCAACCGTGACCGGTCTCGGTCGGCGTGAAATGTCGTGCGGTGTTCCACAGGGATCGGTCCTGGGGCCGCTCCTGTGGAACATCGGATACGACTGGGTGCTTCGCGGTGAGCTCGTAGGCGGTGCCGCCGTCACGTGCTACGCGGACGACACGCTCGTGACGGCGTGCGGGGCGACGTACCGCGAAGCGACCCGAAAGGCCACGACCGCGGTTGCCCAAGTCGTTAGGCGGATCCGGCGGCTGGGTCTCGAGGTGGCCCTGCATAAAACCGAGGCCCTGTTCTTCCATGGGCCTCGGAGCAGGCCACCCGAGGGATCCAGTCTCATCGTGGGAGGAAATCGCATCGGCATCAAGCCCCAAATGAAATATTTGGGGCTCGTGCTCGACGGCCGATGGGACTTCGGAGAGCACATCCGAAGTCTGGCCCCCAAATTGAAGGGCACAGCTCTTGCTCTGGCTCGGCTGTTGCCCAACATGAGGGGGCCCGATGACTCCTGCAGGAGACTCTACGCGGGGATCGTGCGGTCCATGGCCCTGTATGGGTGTCCAATATGGGCGGAGGCCCTGAGGACCAGAACTGTGCGGATGCTGCGCGCTCCGCAGCGAGTTCTGGCCATCAGGGTCATCCGAGGGTACCGCACGATCTCCTTCGAGGCGGCGAGTCTCCTTGCCGGAACTCCGCCATGGGACCTGGAAGCGAGAGCCCTTTCGCAACTGTACCAGTGGCGAAAGGAGGCGCGGGAGCAGGGATGGAACCCCGAGCCTCGAGAAATCGAGGCCGTGCAGTCCCAGCTCCGCCAGGCCATCGTGGTGGAGTGGAAGGAACGACTTGGGCAACCAAGCGCAGGGCACGCCGCAATAGCGGCGGTAAGGCCCATCATGGAGGATTGGCTGGAGAGGCGACACGGAAGCCTCTCCTACCGACTGACGCAGGTGATCTCAGGGAAGGGGTGCTTCGGGGACCACCTGCATCGGATCAGGAAGGAGCCAACGCCTGAGTGTCATCACTGCGACGCGAGCGAGGACTCAGGGCTGCACACGCTGGCGGACTGCCCGGCGTGGGAGGCGCCGAGGCGTGACCTCGTGGCAGCCATCGGGGTGGGAGTCCTCTCACTCGGCAGCATGATTGCGGCAATGGTGCGGAGCGCGAGCGCGTGGGCCGCCGCCGCCTCCTTCTGCGAGCATGTAATGCTCGCGAAGGAGGTGGCGGAGCGCGCCCGGGAGAGACTTAGAACTCTCCCGGTCCGCCGAGCCCGCAACTTGCTCGCCGCGCGTCGCAGGCAACTCAGGCGCCGGAGATCGCTTAACGACCTCCGTCCTCCATGAGCGCAGGCCTGGGGGTGGCGGGTGAGGCCACCTGTCACCCCAGCAGAAGCAGGCCGGGACGGTGGGGCGACTAGCGCCCCTCCCCCAAACCGGGGCAAGACGGGGACACCGTGGTTCCCAAACCCGAGGGGGCCATCTCGAAACCGGAGATGGCCCAGGGTCAGTCGGGGTGCGAGGGATATGCTCTATGGGCAACCTTACACCCCGGCGTCTGTAGACCCGAGACGGCGTGCGGGTTTAGTCGGTTCAAGCCCGACATAACCGCCCCCGCTGGCACGCGGGGGGGTATCCGAAGGGATTTCCGCACGAAAAAAAAAAAAAAAAAAAAAAAAAAAAAAAAAAGGTAGATTTCGATGAAATCGATCTACCTATTGGTTTCTTGACTACTGTCGAATTTAAAAAAAATCTTCATAGGAGGTCTAGTTATGACCCCCTGAGTCCGAAATGACCAGTGGTCAAAAAGTTTATATATATATATGTATGTATGGTTCCACTTCCCAAAATTTGCGGCACTCTCACGGTCGCATTTACGCCCCGATCGCTTTCAAACTGCGGTCAAAAATTGCTTGGGTGTAAACTTAGTTTAAGTTCGTGAACGGGTGGGATCCGGCCTAAGGGGACGGTAGGGCCTCACTTTTTGTGAAATCAGTTTTTCCTCAAAATTTCACATTCCATGAAAGATATTCGAACCGTTCTAATTTTATCCCATAGTATACATGAATACCAACAACTTATAAACCTATAAGGTAAAAACTTTAACTAAAAGTGGAGGGGGGAAAAACCAAAATTTTTCGCGAAAAAAATCATAACTTCTAACCGGTGAACATTCTTGTTGTGGGAAACATTTTTAATCGATAGGCCATTTTTAAGTCTAAAATAAATGTTTGAAAAGTTTTTCGCTAAAAGTTACCGTATTCGAGAAAAAAAAATTAAACTGTTTAAAGTCCGTAGTTCTCTATATAAAATAATATTAATTGCTTCACCAAATCTACCTGTGCGTTCCCCCTGCGGGAACGGATTTTTTTTATTACATTTTTTGATTTTATTGGAATATTATAATAGTGTCGCGGATTGGTATGTCGGCCTGCATGGTGCCTGCCACAGAGGTTTGATAAGTGTTTTCGGCCTTTCAACATTTATTGCACGGGATGCTCGGAGAAACAAATGACTCTCTATTTAAATAGAAATTGGAATCTGTCTCGGGGTATATATAAGCAGGCCTGAGTCCTATAGCGAGCTCAGTTTATTTCAAGTGAATTAAGGAGAAGAAAGAAGAAGAAAAAGAAAGTGGAAATAAGTGAATTGAAGTGAAGGTGTGCCCCGTGAACTAAACAGCGGAGCTAGTGAGAAGTGAGGCATGCTTTGCGGCCGTCCAGCGAAGCGGGTGTACTTCGTGACCTAGTCAGCGGAGCGAGTTTCACACTCGCTCCGCTGTAAGGCGTGTTTCGCGGCCATTCAGCGAAAAGAAGAGCATACTTGGAGTCCGTGTCAGCAAGTCCCGCATCGAAGCCCTGAGACTCAACCTATTCGTGCACCAGCGTTTCTTTCCGTGAAACTAAATAAAGGCACCTTAATTCCAACGAGTTTTATTTCTTTCCAATCCCGTACCCGCTCTCGCGATAATGGTATAGACTAGCTGATGCCCACGGCTCCGCCCTCACGAGGTCGGTTTGATCATATCTTGGATTCTACTGAACCAAAGATACTATTATTTACTAATCAAACATACGGCAGATTTTAACCTTCCCATCTGACCAAGAGCTTTCTAGTAGAAAAAACCGCATCAAAATCCGTTCAGTAGTTTTTGCGTCCATTGCGGAAAAACAGACAAGAATTCCAATTGAAATAGTTTTATGTTCTGAATCGTTCACCTAACATAACCCAAGTATTTTATTTCCAATCCAATCCAATTATTTGATATTAATTGCCTTTTTTCTCTCTTAAAACTTATACGCTTTCTTAAGAAAAGTCTTGACGGTCAGACAATCAGACCATGAAGTAATTGTATAGGGGTTCCATTTTACTGGTCATCATCATCTGAGCACTGTGTCCCGATTGACCTACGCTCGGGGCCCGGGGTCCGCGTTCCTGCTTTTCCCTCTCCACTTCGCACGATTTTGGACATCCATGGTAGTGAGACCATTGGCACGTATGTCATCGCTTACGACGTCAAATAGTCAAAATTGTTAGGTGGTTGTGGCAAAACGTGGCCGCACCGGCGAAGGCGACACTCTTGCATTTTATCTGCAATATCACGGATATGGAGACAGTTGCGGATGCTGGAGTTTCTCAAGCTATCATTACGCGTGACACCGCAAAAATTCATATTCACCTCCATGACTCAAAGCTCCTGCTTATATCGCTATAGAAATGGCGCCTTTTGCATGACTTCATAGCCGTGTAAAAGGTCTAGCCTAGTGATGGTTTTATAGATCTGCCCCTTACCTAACCTTTTTTATTTTTATTTTTTACGTGGGGACTGCTGTTACTCACGGCACCGCCGGCCACGGGGTGGTAGCCGGAGATCGTGTGTGGGACTCTCCCATCCGCTAACCGGATGGGCATACCCATTAAACCCCACGGTGTGCCATACTCTGCGCCTTGTCGGGGGGCCTGAAACTATGCAGGAATACTTCTATGGCGACCCCCCTAGCGCATGCCCATTAATGCGGGCACCACACCTTCCATACTCACAATTGGTCGACATCCAGGCACACATGGACGTCATCCCCTTCGCGGGTGGCTAGACCAGCGGGTGGAGGGCTTACCCCGTCCCTCACACCCGCAGCCACGCTCAGGGTGGCATGAGGCGCAAGTACCGACTGCCGCCATCCGCCCGGTACAGCGTCGTCCACCGATACACTTCGGCGAGCACTTCTGTCTCTAAGTCCAACGGGGGAGTGCCAGCCAATGTGCACGCTATCTCCGTAGATACGGTGCGGTAACCAGACCGCCATAACCCTCTGAGGGCGCCACAGTCGAGCCCTATTTTGGGCGGTCAAGGCCGCCACCCACACCGGCGCACCGTACAGTGCCATTGACCGGACAACCCCCGTGTACAGCCAGGCGGCTGTGCACGCGACGCTGGGTCCCCCTAGGTTGGGCAAGAGCCGACCCAGGGCAGACGCAACGCAGACGAGCTTCGGAGCGAGCTGCATGAAGTGCTCGTCGAAGCGCCACATTCCCCTTACCTAACCTAACCTAACCTAGCCAGCAGGACAGTCGCCCGCCACCTATCGCAACAACCGGATCGTTTCTAAGCTCGCTCCGGCGTTTTTTATTTGAAAAAGTGGGTTTATCTGGCCCGATTGTAACAAACCACGCACCAAAAGTTGCGTCTCGCCGGCGCCCATCTGCCGACATATCGCGCAGCTCGCGGTCTTTACGAGTGTGACCTCCAGGACGCAAAAAGTGCGTTTCCGGCTCGACCCGACACGTGGTCAACCATAAAAAGTGCAATAGTGAAGTGTTCTGTGAACGGATTGCAGTGCTCGAAGTGTCCCCGCCTGCGGGCAGTGGAGCCCCACCTCCCACGTGGATCAGTTTTTCCCGGAAAACTCAGGTTTGGCCGGGAAAGCCAGAAAAACAAGTTCCACGTGGTGACCAGGTACCAGATCCAGCAGTCGGAGGGCGCTCAAAATTGGCAGATACTTAGAGCTTTTCAATACCAACAGGACGCCGAAACATAGATTTTTAGGACACACACAGGCTGAGTTATTAATTATTGAATTTGCAAACTTTGACCCCAATTTACCCTGGTCTGGAGCAACGCAGCAAAATTTGGCTACTGCTATAAGTTGCGCGCTAGATAGTAGAGCAGTATAGCAGATTTTTCGGTCAATAATTGTGGACATCGTAATTAAAAAACTGTTTTTTTTTTAATTATTTTATGATCAATTTTTTATTATTTTATTCTTTGTGTCCGCCAGAGCCTAATTTTACACGTTTTTTATTTTTTTTTGTATATTTTTATCATCATCCCGTCCGGAGTTATCGTAGTAGTGTTTTTCGGGCAAATCTCAAAACTGGATAGAATTCCTGATTTCTGACAATGGGGATAGGTCTACCAACACCTGATATACCCATTTAACTCCAAACTAGGTCGTCCTAGCTTCAGAACCCAGGATTTTTGTAAAATCCGCCATTCAAAAAAATAGCCTTGCGGAAAAAATAAATCGGTGTACTGTGCAGTGTGGCGTAATTTTGACGCTCCGCCAGTTTTTGGAAGAATTCGGCAATATTTTATTTTTAGGCTAGGATAGAACAAGTCGAGCGCAACCCAGAAACCGATTTTGGGCTCTCTACGATGTTCCGTTCGGAAAATATAGCCAGTCAAAGTTTAACACTGACAGTTCGGCGGCCATCTTGGTAAATTTCAAACATCGATAGTTCCGAAACGGGGCTTTGATCTAGGGACATTGGGAAACTACCGGCTACCTCGCCTTATAGTTTTTAGGGAATTCGGGCAAAATTTTCCGAAACTAATTTGTCAAATTTATTTGACCATTTTCGCATTACGGGGTGGTAGAGGAGACTGAGCTGGTCTGTCGGAAACTTTTTCGGGCTCGCTGGGACTTCTGGAAGCGGTAATATCTAGGTGCCAACTTCTGCAAATCCGCCATCTTGGCAAATTGCAAAACCCGATATCTCCGCGAGGTCACAGCGGCTTCGGATTTTCACTGGGCAGCTCAGCTCTCCCCTCCGCATCGAATCTATAGGGAGGGTCAGTCACCCTATTGGCCCGGAAGCCATATCGAGACGAGTTTTAGGCGAGCGCAATATCGGGAGGATCGGACTGCTGGTTCACGAGATAACCAGGATCAAAAATTCGTATAACTTTGTACCAATAATTTTGTGATCCAGTTATCTCCGAACCCGTGGGCCTAGACCCCCCGTGTTTGGTATCGTTGTGAAGGGCTCCGGGAGCTCTACCTGTTCGACGTATAGTGGTGACTCTACGGAGGGCCGGTAATGACTTCAACTGTAGAGCCGAAAATAACGGTGCTAAATAGCTTAAATCGATACAGGGCACTTATCCCTTGGGCCGAGACCCAATTCTGGGACAAAATTTATTAGGTTAGGTGGTTGTAGAGCCGACAGAGAGGATTTACCTCCAAAAATTAAAAAAAAAATCTTTTGGCTTCTTGTCTATTACTATTGTGTAAGCTGACCTTGAGGGCACTTTGTATGTGTAAATATCTTTTGACTACGACAGTAGATTTAGACGTAGTCTAGATTTTTATTATTTTATTTTTACTTTGTCTTTATTGTTTTATTGTTTAATTCTTGACTATATCTATTTTTATTTTGACCTTCGTGTGACTGTGTCTGAGCGCCAATACTGCGCAAACCGATTTTTGGTTGTGTGCTGCAACTGCATACATACACTCACTTCACTCTACAAACATAAACGCATATACTCACCCTAGGAGATATACAAAACACACCCCATTGGGATATAAACACTCAACATAATTCACCACACAAAACACGAACACACACGTAGGCACACTTAGCTCTCGGGGCAACTGATTTGTCGGGCATCATCGCTGGGTCGTGCGACGGGCCTGAGCGTGACCGAGGACCATTACTCTAGTTTTAAAAGTTGGGCAATTTTACATTTTTAACTTTATTTTAATTTTATTTTTACACTTTTACGGGAACTTTATTGGATTGACATTTTAATTATTTTATTTTACTTTAAATTTTAAATTTTACAACAGAACGCGCTTCTTAACATGGCAATGATCCATACCCCCTAATTTTTTTTATAAGTGTGTCAAATGACCCTCTACCAGTGGAGAGGACAGCACCTCCCCCTGCCGAGGAAGGCAGCTCCGGTGTGGAGCGGCACCCGGCCGCTCTGTGACTCAGGTTCCGGAGCGGGCGACGCTACACTCAATCGTAGTCACGTCCAAGAATGAAAGTGATACGGGTGAACAGGTGATGGAAAAATTGAGGCAAGTGGCGAATGAGGATGAAGGATGGGTGACAGTGGAGAGAATACGAAAGGCCAATGATAGAAGGGTAATCATGGGATATAAGACAGAGGAAGAAAGAAAGAAGCCACGGCCTCGCCGTTGAGGAGATCCAGAACAAGTACCCCCTCCTCATTTTATACAAAGTTCTAAAGTCATTGAACGATGAGGACCTGCTAAAGACCGTAAGGTCCCGTAACCATAATGTGTTCCGGGACCTGGTCCCAGAGCAGGTACACGGCTATCCGTTTTATACCGCAAGACGGCGAAGAACCCACACACGTGTCACGTGGTGCTCAGGGCCTCTCCGGCGGTCTGGTCCCGTGCCCTGGAAATAGGGAGACTGCACGTAAACCTGCAACCCATTAGAGTTGCAGATCAGTCGCCGTTGGTGCAGTGCTCCCTATGCCTAGGGTACGGACACACAAGAAAGTTCTGCACCGGTACGGAGCCAAAATTTAGCCATTGTGGTGGCATGACAAGTAAGTAAATTTATTGTTGTTACCACATTATCGGTACTTAATTGTACGCTGCACTGATAGGTAAAACTATACCTAATGTATATTGAGTAACTCAAAAGAAGTGGGAAACCAATAGGCAGTCTGTTAATACAGAATGTAATATGAAAGTATAAAATATATATGTTTGTATTCACATAATTTGAGTTTTTAAATCAAAAGTAAACATTAGGTTATGTTAATAAGGGGTGTGTGTTGGGTAACCTCCTCGAGTGTCGCTCCGATTCCGATCCCGCTGCAGTCCGGGGGAAACGGAATCGGAGCGGCCGGTACACCCTGGGCGGCGGTCAATGGCTACCCCTTCACCCCTTCATAGGGTTGGCATTGATCGTCGGCCAATACCCAACGTGGCGGGAACACATCGCTCTCCGTACTCTTCTGCTTTCAGAGGAGACAGGATGAGCGATGCTGTTAGTGGTGAGATGGCCCAGGGTCAGCCGGGGTGCGAGGGATATGCTCTATGGGTAACCTTACACCCCGGCGTCTGAAGACCCGAGACGGCGTGCGGTTTTAGTCGGTGCAAGCCCGACATAACCGCCCCCGCTGGCCGGCGGGGGGGTATCCGAAGGGATTTCCGCACGATAAAAAAAAAAAAAAAAAAAGGTTATGGTTAATAAAACATATTAATAACATCTAAGTTAATTATAATTTTATTAATAATGTTTAAAGAAAATTTAATTAATTTCTATTCTTTACAGTTGGAGCGATTTATAAAATGAAAAACCGCATGAATGAATAATTAATAATAATTTCGATACCAATAATGATAAAGCACCTCGATCAAGACTTTTTTGTCAACTGCATTAATCTAATCTGACTACTACAGAACTGTGTATTAAGAATAATTATTGTCTCTATTTTATTATTATTGTTTTATTTTGAAAAACTCCCATTTTAATAAAATTTTGTCTCTTTTGGTATGTAAATTGTGACCTATATCTATAAAACAAAGTCGGGTAAGTGATACCATTTATAACTCGAGAATGGGTGGATTTTTACATTTATGTCTGCATATACTGTACTACTTTGTGGTTAATTTTCTTTATTATCAGTGGGAGTAGTTATGTCGGACTCAATTCGACCAAAACCGCGCACCGTCTCGGATATCTAATGCCAGGGTATAAAGTGGCCAAATAAGACAAGTCCCTCTCACCCTGGGTAACCCTAAGCCATTTACTGCTTTGAGATGGCCTATATAGCAATTAGTATTATTAAAAGTATGAGATATTCACGAAATAAATCAGCTGATAAGGTAACCAACATAACTTGATTTTAATTCGATACGAAGTTTGCCGGGTTAAGTAGTTATGAATAAAATAGAAATACTTATAGGTACATATTTCTATTTAGAAGTAGGTGAATTATATAATATCGATTTCTTTAAAGTTTCCTTCAAAGCAGTTATTCAGAAATAGTTTTTTTTACTTGAAAAATTCCAGTAGCTATGAACTAAATATTCTTGGATAGACTTCCTAAGGACTTATTAATTATCAAATAGAATTTTAAACTCCTGCAATTTCCAGAAAACATCGTTTTAGCTTCGGTATAATTTTTAGGCTGAATACGAATAAAACTTTTGTTACCTGTGCCCAATAAAAAAAAAAGATAAGTTTGACAATTGTCACCTACGCGTCACGTGTGACAGATGGATGACGGTTCTGTTGCATTTTTTGTTTTGTTTACTTGTGAGATTTCCACAAATATAAAGAGAAAATGATAGGCTACGCCATATTCAGACGAAATGCGTTACATACTATTGATTTATCTATGAATAAAGTGCATTATTTAACTACATACAGATATCGTTCACATATAGTGTTTTGAAACTATGAGACTTAAACACCATCATTGTATTCCTCCTATAAAGCTTCTTGGCGTAATATAATTGTAATATATTGACTGCTTGTCAAAGTATAACTGTTGATCGAAAATATTTGAGACTTAAATAGCTACAAGCTACTGAAATCAGAGCAATACCAAAACAATACATGAACTATTGGCTTGCAACAAATGCAAATTAACGACTAATCCTGTAGTTATAATGACCTAGTAAGGAGTCCTATTTAATGATAACTATATCTTGCACAGCAAATGAAGCATAGATATCTTACATTACTTAAATGAGCATGGTTCATGTGATGGACCTCTAAATATATTTCATATTGAATGAGCCATATACATGCTACCCCCGTAACATTGTGTCGATAATATAAGTTAGTCAAAAGTTGAATATAAAGGCTGAGAAATAATGAGTCAAGTTGAATGTCTCTACTTAGCTTCACTCCAACTCCAGCTAATTCCCGATTTCTAATTTTGGCTACTATATGTCAGTGTAATTTGAGCCATATTGGAATTTATTCGGAATATAAAACCACGTCCATACAAAAAGTACAGCAACAGTGAGGAAGCTCAAATGGAAATGGGCAGGCCATACAATAAGAGGGAAGAAATAATGGTCCAGGTTTTTAATGTCCTGATTCACAGGGCACAGGAAGAGAAAAAGAGGTAGACCACTGAGACGTTAGGCTGATGAATTAAGAAAAACAGCAGGTGTACGATGGTCTACAATAGCTCACAATAGAGAAAAGTGGAAAGAATTGGGGGAGGCCCTTGCCTATAAAAGGCACATATATGGAGTATAGAAGAAAAGTGATAATTAAATAAAATTGATAATGCTATTATATTATGTAACTAACAAAAAAATCATTGATATGTTTAATTATTATTATCTTAATCTATAAAATTATTGTAAACTAAATGTTATCTGTCTAAATTATTGTTATTAATATTATTGTTATGATTATACAAAAAGTGGACATCTCCTTTTTTACATTAAAACAGTATACCTTAATAAAAACGTCTTTTTATTTTGGGTTAGGTGTATAATATTCTAGGACATACTTCATAGCACTGTCTAGTTTAAAACTCATTGTCAACATCACAGCTTTAGTCCCGGTTGCATCCAAAATTTTAAGTTTGGAGTCCGGGGTCCTCTCTTCTACTATTTCTATTGATTTTTCGGGCTTTTGCTTGAGCGACTGCCATCTGACCCGTCAACACCGAGAGGAAAGCATACACCAGGCTCCATTATTGTTTTATATCACTTAGGTGGCAGTCAAGTACACGGCCCACCTGATGGGAAGCGGTTACCGTGGCCTATGGATGTATGCAACACCAGGGGTCGCGCTGCTGACCCTGTAAAAACCTAATACCTTTCTTCAAGGACCCCATATTGTAATCCGCCACCTCAGCCTCACATGTCAAACAATTCTTCTGAACACACCATTATATAGGAGGTAGAACATGCACAGAGAGGCAAAATATCATAAGGCTAAGATATTCCACACTGCCTGTAAGTATAGGATTGTTGACAATCCTCAGCGCCCGTCTTTGACCTGAGTTGGACGGATCAAGTTGGTATGCAGCTTTGGATGCAACCGGACCTAATGCTGTGATCATGATGTCAAAATGTCATCCATGATGATCAGATTAAGTACATACAATACCTACATTAAATGCTTGGTTCAGTATACTAAAGGCATTCCTTGGTTATTGTCTTAGAAAATAACCAAGGAAAAACAATGAGTAAGTATTTTTAATCAACCAATTTCGCTGGCTTTTATAAATTAGATAAGGTATATCGTCACTAATCATCAATTATTACTTTTTAACAAAACACGGATCAATTCAATACCAAAAAAATCTGTGTAAAGGGTGTAAAGCTTAAACATTGCATTCGCCCAACAGCTGATTATAAGAAAGCCGCCATATTACATTAACGATACTCGTTTCACCACTAAAATAGACAGTGAGAGCGACACGAGAGCATATAAATAGTATTCTATTGTTTATCCTGTCGCTAAATGTCGAATTGTGGATGAGCAAATTGAGCTATACTGTCAAGTATACTACGGATCGTATCCGAAAACATTAGGACCGTTCCGTTTTGATACACTATAGTCAGAAACAGTATCGTTTTACAAAATTTATGGTAGATCAGCCGTCGAAAACGATATGCCACTGAGAAATACATTACAGTATACTACTGCCGTATTAAACACATGGTAGAGCTACAGGTGAAATAGTGGTCAAACGAGAGCAAATCATTCATAAAAAAATAAAAAATGACACCCCTTCAAGGATATACAGGCGTGAGTATATTAAATATAATAATAACTTCAAATAAAATTGTTTATCATCTTTTTTATAGAGTTCAAGGTTTCAATCTTAATATCAATATAAAATACCACTACTTTAATGGTTTTCAATAAAGCAAATTTTATCTTTATCTAATCAATCGAGAATGAATGTGAATATGAAAATTCGTTTTAACTTTACGATAGCGAGGTTCGTCATTAGCATTGTACAATGAACAAAACTCAATATAAATATAATTTTGGTTCTTTGGTAAACATAATAAATATTACAAGCAATTTTAATCCGTTCCGTTAAGGTTCTTCAGGAGATAAGCGGTCTAATCTTTGATGACCTCTGTGGCGTAGCAGTAGAGCATTCGACTGCTAATTTGGAGGTCGCGGTTTCGATATCCGCTCATTGCAAATATGTATATTTGCATTGGTCTGTGTGTTTTTGTGTATAATATGTATTTATTTACAAAAAAAAAACTATCTAAGTATGTTTATCCACATTTTAGAACCCATATGACAAGCTTTGTATGGGTCTAGATGGCGCTGTCTAATATGTCCTAGAATATTTATTTATTTATATAATACAACAGTACAACAATAGTGATGACCGGAATAAACTCAAGAACAATGGACCTATTTTTAAGATATTTGATTTTGTGATTTGTCTACGCCTGTACCGTGCCATTTTGTGTTTTTTTTTTTGCGGATATCGCCACAGTTACCCCCTTCAACGGCAAGTGGGGTGGTTATATCAGCCTCGAACCGCTCAAAACCTCACACCGTCTCGGGTCTTTACTGCCGGGGTGTAGGATGTGGAGACATTCACGAAATAAATTTAGCTGGTAAGGTAACCAACATAACTTAATTCTAAGGCGGAATGAAGTTTGCCGGGTCAGATGGTTAACTATAAAAATAAAAAAAAATATCATACGGAATGCTTCTTCTGTAACTGCGATTATTTTCCTCTATTATACAGGTGACAAAACTTCCAGAAAGAGAAATGTCGCTCGCTTGATCTGAATCCTTTTCAATAAATGACGCATAATAAATCACTATCAAGTACAGGTAAAGAAATATCTTCAGAAATCCAATGGTTCGAATACTTGACCTTTTTGACTGTCAAGTGAATAGTTTGAAACGTTTCTGTAAAAAAGATTGTTTGAAAAAAATACATAGATCTTGTTGAATAATAATATAAGATTTGTACCGTTTTTACAAGCTTTTACTTAACTGGCTCTGTATATAAGGTGTCACAAAATTAGGTCTCTGAATTTGGTGAGATGACTTGTTATCGACAAAATATGTATTTGAAACAAAAAAAAAATATCGGGTAAAATAAAAAAATATAAAAAAAAATATATAAAAATGAAAAAAAAAACACCACCAGCGACCAGCGTCACGTCACGCGACGAGCCCTGCCCGAGAACGCACGTGGTAGGCGTGCAGTCCAGTTTCGTGCGGAAATGCCCCCGGATACCCCCCCGCCGGCCAGCGGGGGCGGTTATGTCGGGCTTGAACCGACTAAAACCGCACACCGTCTCGGGTCTGCAGACGCCGGGGTGTAAGGTTGCCCATAAAGCATATCCCTCGCACCCCGACTGACCCTGGGCCATCTCCGGTTTCGAGATGGCCCCCTTGGGTTTGGGAACCACGGTGTCCCCGTCTTGCCCCGGTTTGGGGGAGGGGCGCTAGTCGCCCCACCGTCCCGGCCTGCTTCTGCTGGGGTGACAGACGGCCTCACCTGCCACCCCCAGGCCTGCGCTCATGGAGGACGGAGGTCGTTAGGCGACCTCCGGCGCCTGAGTCACCTGCGACGCGCGGCGAGCATGTTGCGGGCTCGGCGGGCCGGGAGAGTTCTGAACATCTCCCGGGCGCGCTCCGCCATCTCCTTCGCGAGCATCACATGTTCGCAGAAGGAGGTGGCGGCGGCCCACGCACTCGCGCTCCGCACCATTGCCGCAATCAGGCTGCCGAGCGAGAGGACTCCCAGTCGCCGAAAGGCAAGAATAATGTAGCCGAGAGTACCGACCCCTGAGGGACCCCAGCGTTGATTGCTAATCGGTCAGATGTGAAGCCGTCAACGACCACCCGGATAGACCGATTCCTCAGGAAGTCAGTGATCCAGACACATAAGCCAGCGGGAAGGCCGTAGGATGGAAGCTTGCCAATTAGGCTATCGTGCCAGACCCTGTCAAAAGCCTTCGAGATGTCTAGAGAAACGGCAAGTGCCTCTCCGTGCCTCTCGATGGCCTCACTCCAAATGTGGGTGGCATACACAAGAAGGTCCCCAGTGGAACGGTTTTGGCAAAAGCCATATTGCCGATCACTGAGGAGATCGTTCATTTCGAGGTATGCCAACAGCTTTTTGTTCAGTACACGTTCCATAGTCTTACAGGGTATGGACGTTACTGAAATTGGTCTGTAATTGACAGGGTCCGCCCGACTGCCCTTTTTGGGCACAGGTTGCACTTTGGCTTCCTTCCAAGCCTTCGGCACTTGACCGGTCTCATATGAGAGACGAAACAGGCGTGTCAAAATAGGAGACAACTCAGGTGCACAAGTCCTGAGCACTATTGCTGGTATCCCATCGGGTCCACTGATCTTATTCACGTCCAGATTTTTTAGCACCCTACATACATCCCTCTGTCGGATGCTGATATCTGCCATGCGCGTCCCACATCCGACAGGAGGAGCAGGAGGCTTCGTCGTTCCGGCATCTAGACGCGAAGACTCCGCAAAAAGTGAAGCAAATAAATTTGCCTTTTCTTCAGCGGAGTGGGCCAGTGTCCCGTCAGGCTTCCGCAGTGGAGGCAGTGAGGCGCAGCAAAAGTTGGACTCAACCGACTTTGCTAGGGCCCGAAACGCCCGCTGGATACTTTGCAAGTTTGTTTCCAATGCGGCCAATATGGTCAAAGCGGGCCTTTCGCAAAGTCTTCTTGCTAAACTTAGCAGCCCTGTTGAAGGCTCTCTTCCTCTGACATACGTCTTCCGCCCCGCGGTTGCGAGCATCGACCCAAGCCAAGTAAGCCGCATGCTTGAGTGCGTCGGCACGACCGCGCTCGGCGCCAAACCATGGTCGAGCCCCGCCAGACATGTCCACGTCAGAAAACGGAATGTAATACTCCATTCCCCGACGCAAAACATCCACCACGGCGTCCGCGCAGACGGATGGATCAGAAGAAGAGAAGCATACAGGCTGCCAAGGGTAAGATGCGAAGAAGGATCGCATCTCATCCCAATCAGCCGACCTGTATCGCCAAACCCGACGGGAGCCCCTGGGACTAGTGTCGGTCGGGGAGTAGACGGATACAGACTTCACCAGGCAGTGGTCAGAACTACCCAGTGGTGAAGAAATCGACACCGAGTAGCGGTATGGATCAGTTGTCAGCAGAAGATCCAAGCAATTGGCTGTGTGCGTCTCAACATCCGGTACCCTCGTTGCCCCCTGAACCAGCTGGGTGAGATTTAACGCTAATGAAAGCTTACGAGTCTCTCTCCCAGCGTGATCGGTTGACTGGTATGGGAAAAGCCACTCCCTGTGGTGGGCATTGAAGTCCCCCAGTAACACCAACTGGGCTGAAGGGTACCGCTGTTGAGCTGTGTCTGCCGCCTCACTGAGGTATTGCGTGAGCTTGGTTGTCTCCTGGTCCCCGCCATGCGAACGATAGACACAGGCATAGACAATTTTGTCCATACCAGTATCGACCATCACCCAAAGTGCAGAGAACCTGGGACTATCAAGGTCCCGGAGACGCTGATAACAGATGTCGTCCCGGGCGTATACACACACACGCCCGTTTGTGGTTTAAAGTTGTGCTCCAGGGTGAACCCTGGGTATTTTAGGTACCGAAAATTTCTTTTCTTTTTTCTTTTTTTTTTCTTTTTTTTTACCCGATATTTTTTTTTTGTTTCAAATACATATTTTGTCGATACCAAGCCATCTCACCAAATTCAGAGACCTAATTTTGTGACACCTTATATACTGACATGTATGTTAGTTCTGATCAAACCTTGCAACTGAATTTTTAGGTAGTTATCCCCAACCGATTGAGATGAAATTTTGTATACACAGTTTGGATGACAATGCATTATTATGGTACCATGGAGCTGGTCTGATAATGGAATAAAAAGGTGGCCATAGGAATTACTAAAATAAATAAGATGAACCTATTAAATTTATGCTCATTTGTTTAGTCTTGACAAACTCTCTGACGTGACAAGGTACTGAGGGTCTGATAATGGAGTAGGAAAGTGGCCTTCAAGCTAAATAAGATAAATCTATCGAGTTTGGGGTCATTGATATTCTTTTGGAAAACTTACTGGTGTTACATGGTATTCAGGGTCTGATGATGGAGTAGAAAAGTGGCCATAGGAATTACTAAATTAAACAAGATAAATCTATCGAGTTTGGGCTCATTTGTATTTCTTGTCTAACTCCTGGAGTTAGACAAGAAATACAAATGACCGAATGAAATGAATGATGAATATAATACAGGGTCTGATGACGGAGTAGCCAGATGGCCATAGCTACCCTTAAGCTAAGCAAGATAAGTTTGGGCTCATTTGTTTTGTCTTGACAAATTCATTGATGTGACATGGTATTCAAGGTCTGTTGATGGAGTAGACAGGTAGCCATAGAAACTCCTCAATTAAGCGAGTTAAACCTATCGAGTTTGGGCTCATACATTTTATCTCGATAAACTCTCTGATGTTACATGGTATTCAGAGTCTAATGAGGATGTAGAGAGGTAGCCATAGGAACTCGTAAACTAAACAAGATACAGCTATCGAATTTGAACTCATTTGTTTTGTCTTGCTGAACACTATGGTGCCACGTGATGTCCATAGTCTGACAATCTCTCTGATGTTATATGGTATTCAGGGTCTGTTGATGGAATAGCCGGGTGACTATAGGAACTCCTAAGCTAAACGAGATAAACGTATTGGGTTTGACCTCATTGGTTTTGTCTTGACAAGCTTGACAAAAATCTTAACAGAGATGGAAACGGTAGGTGGTCTAGAAATTAGCAAGGTAAACTCGTTGTGTCCTTTAGCTGGTCTTGGCAAAAACTAAAAAGTTGGAAATAAAGTAATTAAAACAAGGAGAAGCTAGGAATACAAATTGCTTCAAAATTTCACTTAATGTGGCGGAGTAATCAAATAACAATATTTAAAAATGATTGTAACATCATTCATTGTTTACGTAGTTTGCAAAAACTACGGTAGATGGCTCCAGTCTCACCCCGGGACGTATAATATATCGAAGAATTTGGAATATCTAGGGCATGTCCAGGTAGCTCATTTGGTCAGAGTATTCTCCCTGTTAGGGACTGTTCGCGGGTTCAAGTCCCGTTCTGGAAGTTCTCTTTTTCCGGTATAACATATAAAAAAACTACAAATAAAAAAAACTACATTAATAAAAAACTAAAATCTAAAATCTGCACAACCATTGCATAACATTTTATTATTATTTTTGTTTTATTACGATTGGTTTTTAATAAAAGTTTGCTTTAAATAAAAATCTCTTCATAAGCTTTCATTTAATTTGCTCTGAAAGTTAGTTAGTTAGTATGGGTCAAATCTTGGAAGCCCAATTAGAACCACTTCCTGACGATAGATTGGAATACAATTTGGTATACTTGCATATCTTTAGTGACAGTGCGATAATATGGTACTATGAAGCTGTTCTGATCACGGAGTCAGAAGGTGTCCATAGAAACTCCTGACCTAAACAATAAAAACCAATCTAGTTTGGGCTCATTTATTTTATCGTGGCAAATACTCTGATGCTACATGATAACCAGGGTCTGAAGATAGAGACGGTAGGTGGTCTTAAAAACTTCTGAACTATTGCAAACTATTGTGAACTATTGAACTGTTGCGTTCCGTTTGGTGAGTGAGAGTGCCGGAGCCCAAACTCCTTTCCCATCCGCTCCCAAACTCCTTTCCCATCCCCTCCCAAACTCCTTTCCCATCCCCTCCCAAACTCCTTTCCCATCCCCTTTCCTTTACAGGGTCAGCAGCGCGAGTGTGACGCCACTGGTGTTGCACACGTCCAAAGGCCGCGGTAACCGCTTCCCATCAGGTGGGCCGTGTGCTTGTCTGCCACCTTAGTGGTATAAAAAAAAAACTAAACAAGATAAACCCATGTTTGGGATCATTTGATTTGTCTTCTTATGCACTTACAAGAAAGCTTGTCTTTAAATTCATACATTATTTAAAAATCATTCAAAGTTTTTTTTTTGTGTTCTGTTGATTTAGTTATAGTAAAAGAATATGCAGCAAATTTAGAATATGTACGCTTAGATTAAAAAATATATTTATATAGAAAAGGAAAAACCTGTAACCTGTAACTGTAATTTCGGTCTGTGAGTCCCCTCGACTAAGAGACCGAGATTAATAGTGGTTTGCTTATGACATTGTATCCTTAGAAAGAATTAAACCAGTTATTGTGCTCAAAGATTTTACAATTTAACAGGCCGAACGTGACCTGTTTTACAAAGCTCTACAACTCGGTAGTTGAAGAGCTTGACTGTTGCAATGCTATGGTTAGCAACAGTGAAAAATAGGCAAGTGGTATTTATATAAGTGTTTAATTATTATACTAAAACGTGAAGCAAAAACATGAATAGCCCTTTTTATGGACATTGCCGGGACGGAGGAGTATGAAAATTGGGATAGTTAAAATTCATAGTAGAAGGAGTGCAGGAAGCTAATGCTCTTATATAATATGTATTAGAATTTTATAACACTTGCAATGCCTATTTCACCCTATTAGATGCGAGGTTTTCAAAAGATCAACTGTAAGTAACATCAGCCCTGTCCGACCAAAAAGGGACAGGTTCCCGTTTTAAAAACATATTCATATCAAAAAAAAATCCGTTCCCGCAGGGGGAACGCACAGGTAGATTTCGTGAAGCAATTAATATTATTTTATATAGAGAACTACGGACTTTAAACAATATTTCGTGAAGATTTCCGTACCGCACTATTTTTTTTCTTTTTCTCGAAAACGGTAAATTTGAGCAAAAAACGTTTCGGACATTTATTTTAGAGCAAAAAATAACCTATCGGTTAGAAATATTTTTTTGCCCCTCTATGACCTATGCTTCTTCTATGACCCACGCCGAGCGCATTTTAAACAGGTTTAATTTTTTTTTCTCGAAAACGGTAACTTTTAGCGAAAAACTTTTCAGGCATTTATTTTAGACTTAAAAATGGCCTATCGATTAAAAATGTTTCCTACCCCAAGAATGTTCACCGGTTAGAAGTGATTTTTTTCCCGAAAAATTTTGGTTTTTCCCCCCTCCACTTTTAGTTAAAGTTTTAATCTTATAGGTTTATAATTAAAAGTTGTTGGTATTCATGTATACTATTTTATTTTATTTTTTTTTACGTGCGGAAATCCCTTCGGATACCCCCCCGCCGGCCAGCGGGGGTGGTTATGTCGTGTATCGACTAAAACCGCACGGTGTCCTCCCCAAGTGTCCGTTACCGGGCACCCCGGGTAAGCCCTCGAAAGGATAACCCCAGGGTTGCCGGCAGACTTTGGCGGCCACCGCAGCCTCGCCTGGTGGGGTCGGGTTTTATCCCGCTTCGGTGAGTTGGCAGGCGTGTGTAGGGCACACACGACACGCCTCCGCCACGGCCTGCTTCTATAAGGACGGCGAGTCGGCCAACTGCCGTCCTCAGGCCCCGATCATGGAGGTCGGTAGTCCCGGGCGTAAATGAGTCTGCGGCGTCCTCGCCGTAGACTGCGAAACTCGAGGGGCAGGGTTCTCTCCCGCTCCCTCTCCGCCGTCTCTTTCGCGCACATTACCTGCTCGCAGAAAGAGGCGGTGGCGTGCCACTTGGTCCCGTCAGCCTCGAGGCCAAAGCCCCGTTCGTCCGCATCGGGTAGCAGGGGTGCCGCTCAGGAGCGGCCACATTCGCGGTGGGATGCGGAGATGAACGTCCATTAATGGACACACCAATCCGCATCCTGCAGGTGAACATAAACCACTGCACCGGTGCTCAGGATCTTCTGTACCAGAGCATCGTAGAGTGGTCTATCAATGTGGTCGTGGTCGCTGAGCTGTCTCTGGACATCGCCAACGCCTTCAACACCCTACCCTGGAGCTGCGTTAGGGAGGCGCTCGCGTATCACGGAGTGCCTACTTACCTCCACCGCATTGTCGAGGCATACCTATCCAAGAGGGCCATAGTTTACCCGAGCTGGCTAGGGCCAGGGCGGCGAGAAGTGTCGTGCGGTGTTCCACAGGGGTCGGTCCTAGGGCCACTCCTGTGGAACATCGGATACGACTGGGTGCTGCGCGGTACGTTGCTCGAGGGTGTCAGCATAGTGTGTTATGCTGACGACACCCTCGTTATGGCGCGAGGAGCAGCGTACCGAAGCGCGGCACTAAAGGCCACGGCAGGGGTTGCTCAAGTCGTGGGTCGAATACGGCGGCTGGGACTCGAGGTGGCTCTCCACAAATCCGAGGCTATGTGTTTTCACGGGCCTCGGAGGGGGCCTCCTGCGGGAACCAGCATAACCGTTGGGGGCGTAAGCATTGGCATCGAGCCCACGATGAAGTGCCTTGGGCTCGTACTTGAAGGCCGATGGGACTTCGGACCACATCTCCGAAGTCTGGTCCCGAAACTGAGGGGGGCTGCGGCCGCGCTATCGCGGCTGATGCCGAATGTTAAGGGACCCAACGCCCCCACTAGGAGACTGTACCTGGGGATCGTGCGAAGCATGGTCCTATACGGGGCCCCCGTATGGGCGGAAACTCTGGCGGCCCGCAACGTGGCTGTTCTAAACAGCCCGTTAAAGGCGATGGCCGTCAGAGTCATCAGGGGGTATCGCACGATCTCCGTCGAGGCGGCATGTCTCCTAGCCGGGACCCCTCTATGGGACCTGGAAGCGAGAGCCCTTGCGCTGCTGTACCAGTGGCGCAAGGAGGCGCTGGAGCGGGGCCATAGGCCGGAGCCCCAAGAAATCAGGGCTCAGCGGTCCCTGCTCCGCCCGGAACTCATGGAGACATGGAGGGTGCGACTTGAGCATCCAAGGTGGGGGGAATCCACCATTGTGGCGGTGAGACCGATCATGAAGGAGTGGTTGGAGAGGGACCATGGGGACCTCTCCTACCGAATGTGCCAGATATTTACCGGACACGGGTGTTTCGGGAAGTATCTATGGCGCATCCACCGGGAGACAACGCCGCAGTGCCAGCACTGCGAGGATCCTGGCGAAGACACGGCGCTCCACACTTTGGTGGAGTGCTCTGCGTGGGTAGGTCAACGCCGGGATCTCGTTGCGGTCCTGGGCGTGGACGTTCTCTCGTTGACTCGTAGACCATGGTGGGGGCCGTGGTCTTCATGTATACTATGGGATAAAATTAGAACGGTTCGAATATCTTTCATAGAACGTGAAATTTTGAGGAAAAACTGATTTCACAAAAAGTGAGGCCCTACCATCTCCTTAGGCCGGATTCCACCCGTTCACGAACTTAAACTAAGTTTATACCCAAGCAATTTTTGACCGCAGTTTGAAAGCGATCGGGGCAAAAATGCGACCGTGAGAGTGCCGCAAATTTTGGGAAGTGGAACCATACATACATATATATATATATATAAACTTTTTGACCAGTGGTCATTTCGGGCTCAGGGGGTCATAACTAGACCTCCTATGAAGATTTTTTTTTTAAATTCGACAGTAGTCAAGAAACCAATAGGTAGATCGATTTCATCGAAATCTACCTAAAATTAATATTGTTTGTGTTTAAAATGCAGTTTTCCTATTATTAAAAAATAAATTTAAATTAAAAAATCCTCTACTATGGGCGCTCTATGATAGGTTGTTATAACGTCAATGTAATTTTGTCTGGTCTCATTAAATGTCACGTAAATAACATAGTATTCATGTGTGAGTGAATGTATTTTGCTGTGTATACTTTTAGTGATTTGTTTTCTTTAAAACTAATTGAATGCCGGTCTCGTGCCCAAAAACTCATTGCTTGGCTATTGGACACTATATCTTGCTAACCAATATACTTCTGCTGGCAACCTCCAGGCTACGTGGGTGACAAATGTCTGGCCAAGAAATGCTGATTTGACGTCCTAGGAGGTGGCATACATGTCAATGGTCTTACTGCCACGCATGTCCAAGACCGTGCGAAGCAGAGGAGGAAAAGCTGGAAGGCAGACCCCGGGTCCCTAGGTGAAGGCTTCGGATGCAATAGGAACACGACCTCCGGGCTGCACACGCTGGCGGACTCACACACGTCGTGGGAGGCGCCGAGGCGTTACCTCGTGGCAGCCATCGGAGTGGGAGTCCTCTCGCTCGGCAGCATGATTGCGGCAATGGTGCGGAGGAGATGGCGGAGTGCGCCCGGGAGAGATTTAGAACTCTCCCGGCCCGCCGAGCCCGCAATTTGCTCGCCGCGCGTCGCAGGCGACTCAGGCGCCGGAGGTCGCTTAACGACCTCCGTCCTCCATGAGCGCAGGCCTGGGGGTGGCAGGTGAGGCCGCCTGTCACCCCAGCAGAAGCATGCCGGGACGGTGGGGTGACTAGCGTCCCTCCCCCAAACCGGGGCAAGAAGGGGACACCGTGGTTCCCAAGCCCGTGGGGGCGATCTCGAAACCGGAGATGGCCCAGGGTTAGTCGGGGTGCGAGGGATACGCTCTATGGGCAACCTTACACCCCGGCGTCTGTAGACCCGAGACGGCGTGCGGTTTTAGTCGGTTCAAGCCCGACATAACCGCGCTCGCTGGCCGGCGGGGGGGTATCCGAAGGGATTTCCGCACGAATTTGGACTTATTAGGTTTATTTGACAACCTCTATGGCGTAGCGGTAGTGCGTTCGACTGTTAAACCAGAGGTCCCGGGTTCAATTCCCGCTCAGTGCAAATATGTATATTTGGATTTGCATTGGACTGGGTGTTTCTATGTATAATAAGTATTTATTTACGAAAAAAAAAAGTATTTAAGTATGTTAATCAGCATTCTATAACCCATATGACAAGCTCTGCTTAGTTTTTGTCTATAACGAGTCCCATACATTTTACTTGGTAATGAGAGTCTGATGAAAAGCGTATTTTTAGTTCTTCAAACTATTTTTTAAACTACAATTTGAAAACAAACAGAAACACTTCCATTTAAAACATTTTCCATACCTCCTTACTAGTTCTTATTGATCATAAGAACTATGTATCCATTCATTCATTATGTATACATGAGATACATAATGATTGTTCATTGTATTTTCCTTATTATCATTGTTCTCTAGCAATTAATAGATAAAACAAAAAGAGTTTAATTTATGTATCGATTAACCTTGTATTCTGTGAAGAAACATCCGGGTACCATCAAGGGTACATCTCCTTCTAAGTACAAAGACACTATATCGTAGGCAGGTGGCGGTAGATTTACATGATCAAGGGAGCCATTTTCATGTTGATTTTATGGCATAAGCTTGTGCTCTTGTTTTGTACAATCGTTAGGTTCAGTGTGTGATTGGGTTTTTCTCTAAAACAAAATTCAGTAGTCGCACGAACTCAGATAACATGATCGGTAGACCAGAATAAGTCACCCTATACTACACGGGACAAAAAATTTAGTTGTCGAATGAAATGTGGCTGTGAAACTACTACCCACCCATTTAAAAATCTATAGCTGCTGGGCAAATTTATCCTTATTTTGCTACGTTTTATAAATAATTAAATCAGTGGGTTTAATAATTGTTTTCAAAAGTTGCAAAAATTTAACTAAGTATTGTATTCAACGTGGGCAGATATGAAAATAAACACTGGTATAAGATCTTGACAATGTTATTTCAATAAACCAAAGTTAACGTTTGAAGCAAAATTTAAAGGGCACCATCCTACGCTTTTAGAATTTCACTGGAATAACACATCTAGAAGCTACAGAAAAAGTAGTACACATGCTTAAAAGTAGTCAAACTCTTGACTGTCCTACACACTACTTTTATATCCAAGTGGTTTGGAGTGGCTCAATTGAGTGAGATAAAACGATCATTTGGAAGACAACGTCAAGTTAACAACCATAAAACTTGGAGTGCTCAACAGGGCGAAGCAGTACTTCACTGCGGGGCAAAGAGTTCTTCTATATAAGTCGCAAGTCCGATCTCCCATAGAGTACTGCTGTCACCTTTTTGCCGGGGCACCTGCATACCAGCTTGACGCGTTTGACTCGGTGCAAAGACGGGCGCTGAGGATCGTCGACGATTCCGTGCTTTCAGGCAGTGAGCAAACCTCTCAGCGATAGGAGAGATTTCGCCTCTCTGTGCGTGGTCTACCGCCTATCCAATGGTAGGTGATCAGAAGAATTGTTCGATATGATGCTCACGGCCACATTCTATCATCGCACCGTTCATAGGCCACGGTAACCGCTTCTCATCAGGTGGATCGTGTGTGTGTCTGCCACTTAAGTGGTATAAAAAAGGAGGCGGCCTCTCGAAATTAAATCAAATGTAAATCTATTCATGTTGGTCACAAAATAACACATATGAACGTCACGACACGATTATTGTTTCTACATGTACAGCCAAATTCGTGCAGCCAGTGAGAAAAAAACAGGCAATAAGAAGTCATAACCAGTTTTCTTCTAATCGCCAGGAATTACATGGATTTTGTTTATAAACAACGCTACGAAAACATATTTCTTCTTAAATCAATGTAGTCAAAGTTACACCTCATCAGCTATCTACCAGTGAAAGTCCCGTCAAAACCAGCCCAGCTAAGCTTCTCATAAAATAATTAGGGGCAAGTTTTTGATATGCACGACATACATAAATGTTTATTTGTAATTCAATAAATGTTTATGTCTAATAATAGGTTTCTAATAAAATTATGATATGAACTAAATCGCCGGATGCCAGCAATGTCGACATCGCGTGTTTAACCCATAAAATGATAGATATTACTAGTAATAAACAATTTGTCAACAGTGTGAACACCACATGTCAAAACTATTACAATCTTATGAGATTTGTGCACCACTATTAAATGTGATACTAGCAGCCTGTCCCGTCGTTGCTACAGAAAATTACGTACTTTACCTCCTTCAAGGTGCAAATCGATTTGTACGATCTCGCATGTACTTGCAAAAATGTCATATCAGATTAAATTTAGACAAGTCGAAAAATCGTGGGCCAATATCAAATTGCAATTTGTATCGTAGTGTCAGCAAAACGTTTGGCAACTATCATATAACATCCCCGTAGGCGAGATTTTATTGTTTGATTCAATATAAACATGTAATTGCGATTATCGTCAGATTAGACAAGATTATCGCCTACGATAATCGCATACGACTTCTAGACCTAAAACGTGCGAGAACTCTTTTCATGTAAATAGGCTTTTACACAGGATCGTCCAGTATTTTATGACAAGGCGATTATCGCCCTTTCACGTACGATATCGTATCTTTAGTTTCCATAATCATATTTTATTTCTTGCCGACGATAATCGTATCTTGAGGTAAGAAACTCTCGCCATATAAATGGCTCTTTCTGAAGTAGTGTCGTATTTTTTCGGTTATAATCTACTCCAGGAAATGTCGCATGTCATTGACAAGTACCACCCACTTACCGAAGTGTCACCTCTGTCTACGGCCACACATTCACATACAACGCAAGACCACCGAATGTTGGCTGTGATTCTACTATTCCATATCACAATATTGTGAATTTTTGTGAAAATGTTTGTTACTAAATTACGCTCAAACGGCTAAGGAGCTGCTGGTACAGGGAAATTACAGTCTGGAAAAACACATAGGCTACTTTTTATTCCTGAAATAAATTTCTATGGGTGGCGGGTACAGGAACAGAATTCCTCGCCGGCGAAGTCGCGGGCAACAGCTGGTATAAAATGAATTAATAAACAATATCGACGTATTTTAAAGTGCAAATAGAATTCTGCAGGGATAAATTGTAATAGGTCAACCACGATCGCGCTAATCGATCGAAAAATACGTTTATACGTCGAAATGGCGGAAAACAGTACTCGGCCTGCCTTTGTACCGTACCGCGCATCAAAATGCCTGTCAAGAGCCTACGTTTGTAAACATCAAATCAAAGCACGCGTTTCGACTGCGTAAGCTTGTGACTGGCTTGAATATTTGAAAACTCCTTGGAAAACTTGACGTTTCTCGTCTCCGCCATTAATAATTTTATAAACATTTATATAGACAAAAATCGCTCCTTTTTTATCGCCTTTCTCCGTTTTCAGGAGCGTCTCCCTAACATCCGGTATAATGGTACTTATAACATTAGTCGTTTGTGCTTTGTCTCTACCTCTCCAAAATAAGGCATGAAAAAATACAAAGCCACAGTGAATTTCTAGTAAATATGGGGTAGTATAGTTAGTAATATAGTTTCTTAAAAAGTGTTAATCTCTAATTTAGCGAGTCTTCGCAAACAAGCAGTTACGGTTTACCGCCTGGCCCTGTGCTTCTTTATTGTTATAAAAACTAAAATATATATTACTATACATAACGTATCTGTTCTTATATGTTGTACTAGCTGTACCCGCGACTTCGTTCGCGTGGATTAAGATTTTTAGGGTTTTGGTTTTTTGCGCGGAACCCTAATTATTTTTTCTGAAACTAAAGTAGCCTATGTTACTCCTTGTCATATTACCTATCTGCCAGTGAAAGTCCCGTCAAAATTGGTTCAGCCATTTCAAAGATTAGCTGGAACAAACAGACAGACAGACAGACGGACAGACAGACAAAAATTGTAAAAAAAATATTTTGATGTATGTACAGTATATATATTTATATACATGTAGTAAAAAACGGTTATTTCAATATTACTAACAGACACTCCAATTTCAGGATTGGCTAGAGAGGCGACACGGTAGCCTCTCGTACCGACTGACGCAGGTGGTCTCCGGGAAGGGGTGCTTCGGGGACCACCTGCATCGGATCAGGAAGGAGCCAACGCCTGAGTGTCATCACTGCGACGCGAGCGAGGACTCAGGGCTGCACACGCTGGCGGACTGCCCGGCGTGGGAGGCGCCGAGGCGTGACCTCGTGGCAGCCATCGGGGTGGGAGTCCTCTCACTCGGCAGCATGATTGCGGCAATGGTGCGGAGCGCGAGCGCGTGGGCCGCCGCCACCTCCTTCTGCGAGCATGTAATGCTCGCGAAGGAGATGGCGGAGCGCACCCGGGAGAGATTTAGAACTCTCCCGGCCCACCGAGCCCGCAACTTACTCGCCGCGCGTCGCAGGCGACTCAGGCGCCGGAGGTCGCTTAACGACCTCCGTCCTCCATGAGTGCAGGCCTGGGTGTGGCGGGTGAGACCGCCTGTCACCCCAGCAGAAGCAGGCCGGGACGGTGGGGCGACTAGCGCCCCTCCCCCAAACCGGGGCAAGACGGGGACACCGTGGTTCCCAAACCCGAGGGGGCCATCTCGAAACCGGAGATGGCCCAGGGTCAGTCGGGGTGCGAGGGATATGCTCCATGGGCAACCTTACACCCGGCGTCTATGGACCCGAGACGGCGTGCGGTTTTAGTCGGTTCAAGCCCGACATAACCACCCCCGCTGGTCGGCGTGGGGGTATCCGAAGGGATTTCTGCACGAAAAAAAAAAGACACTCCAATTTCATTTATATGTATAGATGTGTCTGATAGATACTCTCAGATCAAAAGATAATAAATAGCTAGGCCAAACGGTAAAGACAAATCTAAAGGCTAGGACTTTTCATCAAGACAGAAATACAAATAAATCGGATTGAATCTAGTTAGGAGTTAGAAAATGTAATTTTGGTTTTTGTCTACTTCGATCAGAACGTTTATCGGTGTAAACCTACTCCAAGTCAAAATTCATCATAATTTCAATACTGTACCAATCGTTAATATATCTGAATAAAAAGCAGGACATCTTATTGCCAACTAAATAAATTATGAAGTCAATTACTTTGTGAGTTAAGTACGTAGGTTGTCATTAATGGTGCCATGGCAACTTTAACACTCTCTGAATGTGAAGGAGAAAGGGGTGGGATGCGTGCGTGTTTGCTATATTATTTTAAAACCATATAAGATTAAGATTTTACAATCTCACAATGGTTACATAAACAAAACCATCTGTATTACATCATATTCATTATAAGGTACACACAGTCATCTACAAGCTAGATACTAATCTAGCTTGTAGATGAACATTATTATGGCTACCTCTTCCGTAATATGTAGGTACTAGCATATAAGCATAGCGTAAACACTGCCAGTCACGTGAGCAAACTATTGACTGTGTAATTTATATCTTTGGGGGATTTTTCATGCTGAGACATTATTAAAATAACGATGAAACACTTACGTAGTCAACACGGAAACTTGGTTTGAAATATGAGAGAATAGGAAACGTTCTACTTTCTACTTAGTTATCTGTTATCATATAAAAATCAATGTTTGTTTATTCGTAATTTTTGCGCTGTCTGTCCTACCAGTCATCTGATTGCCATAAAACTTATAGTTTGCAATTTCGCGTAAGCCACAGGCATAGTATAATATGTTGCCGTCCTCAAACTAGAAAGCGGCTAAGTGAAAAAGCAAATTTTGAGCTAGATCTGAAAAATGAGGGCATATTTTATATTTTCTTCTATAAATCTGCTATAACGTTGTCATTTAACAGCATTTACGAGAATAAAGTTACTATGGAAATATATAAATATTTCTAAAGATTTAGATCGGAAAAAGAGAACATCTAGAACGGGACTTGAACCTGCGACCTGTCCCTTACAGCGGGAATGCTTTGACCAGCTGAGCTATCTAGACACGTCCCAGATATTGGAAATTCTCCGATATATTATATACGTCTTAAGGCGACGCTCCCCGTTCTAGATGTTCTCTTTTTCCGATCTAAATCTTTAGAAAAAGTAAGCATACAAAATGCTTAAAACTTTTATTGAAATATATATAAATATTTGTTTAAAGTTAAGATGTGAAAATCAGAAGTCACGGCCACCTTTTAGCTTGAGGACGGCAGTATGGAACCCGCATACGTAGGTGGTGCTGTAATCGGGTTATATGACATATTTTTTTAAATTTAGCCATACGAAGTTAGGACAAGTGAGCTAGTATAATAATTTATTTTTCTTCTTATTTTCGTTAGCATATATATAGTATACTAGCTGACTCGGCAAACGTTGTTTTGCCATGTATATTATTTCTAAGAAACTTTTTTTAGTTTACATTTTTACAGTTATTTTTTTTTAGTAGTGCCGGGGTAGCCTAGTGGTATGGGTAATGGACTGCTGAGACGAGGTCTCGGTTTCGATCCCAGGTTTTATTATGGCACACACCAATGACTTTTCGATGCTTTTCGAAGTTATATGTGTATTTACCGCAGGTTTATAAGTGCCCGGTTAATGGCAATAGGCTCGCCACCTATTACATTGGGACCTAAACATAAACTGGCGAAATGTGGGTGCTAGCACCTCTGCCTACCCCTTCGGGGATATAGGCGTGAGTTTATGTTTTATGTATTTTTTTAGTTCAATAAAAATAACTATCTAGTCTTATACTAGACTGCGGGGGTTTACTTATAATCGAAAGCGTTGTAGACAATGAAAGTATGCAGAAAACTGTATAGTGAGTACGACAGGAGATCGGCTTCGTTCTCATCCCTACTCCCTGATGTTTGCTGGATGAGAGGTGACAACGGTAGACATCTATCGGGGATAACGGATCGATTGATAGTTATCAACCGGCGAAGGCGGAAGATCAAATTGAATTGAGAAAAAAATCATAATTGAAGGAAATGATTAAATATAAAAAAAAATAAACATCGCGATGGAAAAATAGGGGTTGATCGTAGAAGGTAGAAAATTCAGGGTTGTATGTATTTTCTAATGCTGTATCATAAAAAAATAAAAATAATAAATTTTATCTAAAAAAATTAAAAAATAATTTAGGGGTGGACTTGACATTTAGGGGGATGAAAAATAGGTGTTGTCCGATTTTCAGACCTACCCAATATACACACAAAATTTCATGAGAATCGGTCAAGCCGTTTCGGAGGAGTTTAACTACAACCACCGCGACACGAGAATCTTCTTTTTCATATATAAAAATGAATTGCTGTTCGTTAGTCTTGCTAAAACTCGAGAACGGCTGGACCGATTTGGCAAATTTTGGTCTTGAATTATTTGTGGAGGTCCAGAGAAGGTTTAAAAGGTGAATAAATATGGGAGTTGTTATCAATTGAGGCAGTACGAAGTCTGCCGGGTCAGCTAGTTTTAATATATTAGATATAGACCAATACATATATTAATACGAATTCCTCCCTATTACTGTCACTTGTAAAGTACGCAGAGTTCGAAATAGCAATATCTATTCCTGGTTCCAGAAAAAGGCCTTTTGGTCACGTGAGGCGTCTATCAAGCGCTTTGCTGGTCCCCTAGAGATAAAAGGCCCTTCCGGACTCATCTAGAATACAAATGTAGTACTAAAGCTTCACCATAATTGTACACATGATGACGTATTGAAAAGGTTCTACCACTGCTTATAGTGTAACGCGTGCTACGAGTTCGGTCCCCTGCTGTTTGAAAGGGAGTTTTATGTTCGTTAATTGTATAGTACCCGCGACACACATTCATTTTCTTCTGTTAAATATAACTTGAAATATGTAACACTAATTATAAATTATAAACAGAATGTTATGTAAAATAAAAAAGAGACTAAGACACTTTTTCTGTTAGAATGAGACTTTCTTTACAGGGATATTAGATAACAATCTACTGACGAAATCTAGATAAAGTGATACGAAGACTTATGGTACTTTACAAAGTAACATTAAGTCTAAAAGCCTTAAATACTAAGATAAGGGATATCTAAAGATATTCAACTATTTTTTGGCGTTGGATTTGGTTAAAGATAACTTAAAATGGGTTTTAACTCTGACTCAATTTGATGGCTCTGAGTAGATTGTTAAGCATTCGTGTTTATTTAAATTATTTTATGACTATGGCAATGCGGCTAAATTTAAATTCAATCATTATCATCGTAGTGTAAGTCCCGCTCGTATCCGAGGATATCACCTCAAAATCCGGGGTCCGGTTTTACTTATCCACTTCGCACGGTCTTGGGCATCCATGATAGTGAGACCATTGGCACGTATTTCATCTTCTACGACGCTAAACCAGCACTTCTTAGACCTACCCCTCCCACTGGGGCCCGGTGGAGGGGTCCGTGGCACGTAGTTCCTACTTATGTAGCTCTAGCAACGGCCACATTTCGTAGCCGTGTAAAAGGACAGACCTTTTTTATTTTTTCTTGCGGTAATGCCTCTGGACACCACTCCCCACCCCCCGCCGGCCAGCAGGGGCGGTTATGTCGGGTTTGAACCGATTAAAACAGCACGCCGTCTCAGGTCTTCTAATGACGTGCCCCTTCAACCTAAACGGGATTTTGGGGTCACACATTGTCACAGTGTCCCAGTACGTACTTTGCGTACCTTGACGTCGCAATCGATGTCACCAGTTGCGTGAAGTACAGATCCCAGGTACTTAACCTGATCCATGCGCTCGACCAAGTCATCGCATCGACAAACCACCCTTCCAGTGAGGGATTTTCGAAATTTAACGACATGTACTCGGTCTTCGCTACATTTATCTTATCCTGTGCCGCATTGATCCTGGAGCGCGTCAATTTATAGATGGGCTTCCACCCTTCCGCCTCTGACGATTCCAACCTATCATTATAAATTTACAATTTTAGATAAGATTTATCATATTTTTATTTTTTTTAGTCAACTAGCTGACCCGGCAAACTTCTTTCCAACTTAGAATCAAGTTATGTTGGTACACAGTTGTTGGTGTACAGTATCCCGAGGAGGCCATCTCAATTGCCTTGTTAGGCCACCTTATACCCCAAGACGGAGCGTGGCGTGCGGTTTAGGTCGGTTCGAGTCGTTGGTATCCGGGGGGATTTCAGCACGAAAGAGAAGAAACGGTCGGAGATAAAATAAAAAATAAAAGTCATGAAAATCGGTCCACTCGTAACGATTTATAAACGGTATCACTAACACGACGTTGTTTTTAGGGTTCCGTTGCCAAATGGCAAAAAACGGAACCCTTATAGATTCGTCATGTCTGTCTGTCTGTCCGTCCGTATGTCACAGCCACTTTTTTCCGAAACTATAAGAACTATGCTGTTGAAACTTGGTAAGTAGATGTATTCTGTGAACCGCATTAAAATTTTCACACAGAAATAGAAAAAAAAAACAATACATTTTGGGGGTTATACCCCATACTTAGAACTGAAACTCAAAAAATTTTTTTTCATCGAAGCCATATGTGTGAGGTATCTTTGGATAGCTCTTCAAAAATGATATTGAGGTTTCTAATATGATTTTTCTCTAAACTGAATAGTTTGCGCGAGAGACACTTCCAAAGTGGTAAAATGTGTGTCCCTCCCCAAAAAAACTGAAAATTAAAAAAATATATGATGTACATTACCATGAAAACTTTCACCGAAAATTGGTTTGAACGAGATCTAGTAAGTATTTTTTTTTAATACGTCATAAATCTTAAACCGCAAATTACCTTTCATTGAATCAACTTACATATAAAAAATTTACTTGCTGCTACGGAACCCTTTATGGGCGAGTCCGACTCGCACCTGGCGGGTTTTTTTTTACTTGCGTAGTATTCACCTAAAGGGCCGTGTTCTTGTCTGCCTCCTAAGTTGAAAAAAAGAGGTCAGTATGTTTGAATCGAACCGACTAATCTCTACACATCTATCTACCTGTGTTACCACAGAACCAGGTGCCCCAAGTAAGTAAATCCCTAGGGCCGCCACTAGTACGCCACCTTTTTAACAGATTTTGTCACGCTGTCTTACCTTACAGGCAAATGTACTTAGTTACAATCTTTGTAAGCGAGAGGTACTTTTTACATAGCAACAACATTAGTATTTTAAAATAATACATGCAACACAGACTTTAACATTGTTCTAAATTATTTTTAGTTTTCCCTTATGTGCACGTGCGTGTTTGCGTGCGTAAGAAGTGTTTATGTCTGTAATCGTGTAGGACAAATTTGTTAACTGGCCTTAATATGTTTTGATTATAGTCACGTCAGCTACACGGAATTATATTATCACAATAATGAAATAATTAATAGGAAGGTAGGTACTCTTACCTAACAAGAGGCAGGATGCTGCATTTTCGCGAAATTTGCGGGACTGCCGAAGGCCTTACCTCCCTCCCTATACTTTTTTTCACTGATCTTTCTTCCCTTTCACCCTATCTCTCTGCTGGTCACAACGTGCTCATTATAGAACGTTCCTAGACCATGGTAACCGCTTACTATCTGGTAGTAGTGTACTTATTTGTTAACTTAGTACCTAGTATAAAAAACAGAAGCTCCAATAGTGCCATATACTCTCTTGGATGTTCGGTGCCCCACTGACTGATTGACGGACGAGGCTCTGGCACCGGTTTTGCTCTCGGGTTTGGGAGGTCGGACGGCAGTCACTCCCATAAAAGCCTTATTAACCAAACCAAAAGGAAGAGAAGGAGTAAGCAGACCCCTGGCTCTGAAGTGAAAGCCTCAGGTGCAACTAGGAACAAGGCTATGATGATTATGAGTACCATAAACCATCTGATAATCTAACTGATCACACCAGATCTACCTCAAGATATTAATACCCATTACCTCAATATTGTAAGCAGTAACTGTACATCACTACTGTTTACAATGTTGAGGTATTACTTAGGGTGCATAAATAACCACCATTGTGCTTTAGCTACATACATTTTAAAGCATGAACAATGTATGTTGAAAAGTATTATTATCAATGCCTTTGCTAGTAGACAACACACAAACTCAACACACATAATCAACACACTCCAGAATTTCGTATTTTTACATTAGGTACAATGAAAATTGGGGTGTGTGTTGGGTAACCTCCTCGAGTGTCGCTCCGATTCCGATCCCCCTGCAGTCCGGGGGGAACGGAATCGGAGCGGCCGGTACACCCTGGGCGGCGGTCAATGGCTTCCCCTTCACCCCTTCATAGGGTTGGCATTGATCGTCGGCCAATACCCAACGTGGCGGGAACACATTGCTCTCCGTACTCCTCTGCTTTCAGAGGAGACAGGATGAGCGATGCTGTTAGTGGTGAGATGGCCCAGGGTCAGCCGGGGTGCGAGGGATATGCTCTATGGGTAACCTTACACCCCGGCGTTTGAAGACCCGAGACGGCGTGCGGTTTTAGTCGGTGCAAGCCCGACATAACCGCCCCCGCTGGCCAGCGGGGGGGTATCCGAAGGGATTTCCGCACGATAAAAAAAAAAAAAAAAAAAAAGGTACAATGAAAATTGACATTAGCGGCGATAGCCCAGTGGCGTACGTAACGGACTGCTGAGACAAGGTCTCGAGTTCGATCCCCAGTCGCCCCGGGCACACACCTCTGACTTTTCGTAGTTATGTGTGCATTAATAAATGTTAATTATCGCTTGCTTAATAATGTGCCCGGTGGATGGCAATAGGCGCGCCCCCTATTACATTGGGACCTTAACATAACTGGCGAAACGTGGGTGTGTAATACAGCTCTGCCTACCCCTTGGGGGATACAGGCGTGAAGTTATGTTATGTTATGTTATGAAAATTGACATTTAAATATATCATAATTAGCACGTGGGAAAAATTAGTGGTACCTATTTCATCCCTTATTTTACCCCTTCAATAGCAAAATATTGAAAAACACTGATACAGAAGCAGCTATATGAAATTTCGTGCTTCTTACTTCGAAAATGAAGAACTTTTTATATCATCGCCTATTTTACTCCCTTAGTGGTAAAATTTTGAAAAACGCTGTAACATATATTCCTTAAGTTCTGAAAAAACGTACTTGTATGAAATTTCATGCTTCTATCTTCAAAGGTGACCTACTTCCGATATAAACTTTCAACCCCTATTTCACCGTCTTAGGAGTGGTAAAATTTTGAAAAACGTTGATTCACGTGTTCATTCATTTGTAACCAGAAGCAGGTGTATGAAATTTCGGGCTTTTAACTATGAAAATGACGGACTTCCATACAAACGTATATCTTACCACATTAGAAGTGAAACTTTCAAAAATCCTTTCTCAGTAGATGCCTTTTTTTTTTTTTTTTTTTTATCGTGCGGAAATCCCTTCGGATACCCCCCCGCGTGCCAGCGGGGGCGGTTATGTCGGGCTTGAACCGACTAAAACCGCACGCCGTCTCGGGTCTACAGACGCCGGGGTGTAAGGTTGCCCATAGAGCATATCCCTCGCACCCCGACTGACCCTGGGCCATCTCCAGTTTCGAGATGGCCCCCTCGGGTTTGGGAACCACGGTGTCCCCGTCTTGCCCCGTCTTGGGCGCTAGTCGCCCCACCGTCCCGGCCTGCTTCTGCTGGGGTGACAGGTGGCCTCACCCGCCACCCCCAGGCCTGCGCTCATGGAGGACGGAGGTCGTTAAGCGACCTCCGGCGCCTGAGTCGCCTGCGACGCGCGGCGAGCAAGTTGCAGGCTCGGCGGACCGGGAGAGTTCTAAGTCTCTCCCGGGCGCGCTCCGCCACCTCCTTCGCGAGCATTACATGCTCGCAGAAGGAGGCGGCGGCGGCCCACGCGCTCGCGCTCCGCACCATTGCCGCAATCATGCTGCCGAGCGAGAGGACTACCACCCCGATGGCTGCCAAGAGGTCACGCCTCGGCGCCTCCCACGCCGGGCAGTCCGCCAGCGTGTGCAGCCCTGAGTCCTCGCTCGCGTCGCAGTGATGACACTCAGGCGTTGGCTCCTTCCTGATCCGATGCAGGTGGTCCCCGAAGCACCCCTTCCCAGAGATCACCTGCGTCAGTCGGTACGAGAGGCTTCCGTGTCGCCTCTCCAGCCAATCCTCCATGATGGGCCTTACCGCCGCTATTGCGGCGTGCCCTGCGCTTGGTCGCCCACGTCGTTCCTTCCACTCCACCACGATGGCCTGGCGGAGCTGGGACTGTACGGCCTCGATTTCTCGAGGCTCGGGGTTGCATCCCTGCTCCCGCGCCTCCTTTCGCCACTGGTACAGTTGCGAAAGGGCTCTCGCTTCCAGGTCCCCACAGGGCCTCGGTTTTATGCAGGGCCACCTCGAGACCCAGCCGCCGGATCCGCCTAACGACTTGGGCAACCGCGGTCGTGGCCTTTCGAGTCGCTTCGCGGTGCGTCGCCCCGCACGCCGTCACGAGCGTGTCGTCCGCGTAGCACGTGACGGCGGCACCGCCTACGAGCTCACCGCGAAGCACCCAGTCGTATGCGATGTTACACAGGAGCGGCCCCAGGACCGATCCCTGTGGAACACCGCACGACATTTCACGCCGACCGAGACCGGTCACGGTTGGGTAGATGACGGCTCTCTCCGTCAAATACGCCCCGACTATGCGGCGGAGGTAGAGAGGCACTTCGTAATACACGAGTGCCTCCCTAATGCAACTCTTAAAATAAAATAATATAAATTAAGGGTGGCTCTCATTTTATACATAAAGGTTCGGAACCCTTCATGCGCAAGTCCGACTCGCACCGGGCCGGTTTTTTTTAAAGTATTATTTGTTTTTATGTTTTAGGTTTTTTTTAAATAATTATTGTATTTACATCGGTCCTTGAAAAGTGTGGAAAATTTCAAATCAATCAGACGTTTCAAAGTGATCCACAATCGAGTACAAAGATTCCATTACATCCAAACAAATCTAATATATACTAAGTTGTAATATCTAGTATTCAGAGACTTGTTGTTCGAATTTGTAACTACCAGTTTGAAGTAATGAAGTCAACAGCACTTCTAGGCATAGGGTAGGGATATCTTGTTATTATTACTAGTAAATAGGCTTACCACACCTACATAAATGAAGTAGAGTCAGAAAATAAAGTAACTCATATGAGGGTCTGTACCGGTTTTAGAAGTGTTAATAGTTAAATGTAATCACGTACTATTAGAAAGTAAACAAACAAAAAATTGGTAGACTTGTTTATTTCTTCAACATAAATGGAAAAATTAGATACTCATAATCTCAATTTTCCTAAAGGAAAACCTCTGAGTTAACAACAAGAGGCAATAATTACGTAACAAAAGTTTATTATAGCTTCGATCAGTGGCCACTCGGATGAAACTTCAGCTGTTACGCTGCCGATTGTCTCTTGAGGAAATTGGACCGCACCGGAATGTAGGGATGATTGAATTTTCAGAAATGAATGTATAGATATATCGAGAATTATGACATCTTTATTTATTTTTTAAATCCTGATTTATACGTTTTTGGGGTTCCATATTTCAAAAGGAAAAAGCGGAACCCTTATAGGATCACTTCATTGACCGTCTTTCTGGCTGTCTGTCAAGACTTATTTTTCGAGAATATGTGTAGGTATCAAATTGTAATCAATTTCAAACAATCAATTTTAAATTTTATGAAGTGGTAGAGTCAAGCAACAGTCATTTTAGCCGTTGCATGAATGGGCCGACTCGACCGGGGAAGCACCATCCTCTCACAGAATATCGACGCCAAGTAACAGTATTTGAACTGTTGCGTTCCGTTTGGTTAGTGAGAGTGCCGGAGCCCAAACTCCTTTCCCATCCCCTCCCAAACTCCTTTCTCATCCCCTCCCAAACTCCTTTCTCATCCCCTCCCAAACTCCTTTCCCACCCCCTTTCCTTTACAGGGTCGGCAGCGCGAGTGTGACGCCACTGGTATTGCACACGTCCATAGGCCGCGGTAACCGTTTCCCTTAGTGGTATAAAAAAAACAGGTCTATAAGGGACTAGTCGCGGGTTGAAGTCCCGTCCTGGATATTTTCTTTTACCGATATAAATCTATAGGAAAAGTTGGCATACGCATTGCTTCAAATTTTATAAAACTAAACTTTTACATTTCAAATTTCAACAACTTGAATAAACTCAAGAGATTTTCAAGTGACGATTTCTATGGCTAAATGTTTTCCTTCGCTAAAAGAATGCACTAAGGTTTTTACGAAGGAACTATCCCACACGAGTGTTGAATAAGATCGTTGTCCAGTATGAAGTTCAAGAAGAACAGCCTTAACTTTTCTGCAATGCTATAAAAATAGAAGTAATAATCCTACATATTCATATTATATCTCCATGCTTTAATCTCATTCACAAATAATAATAAATTATGCTATCGATATTAAACACTGTCCGTCACTATTGGAATTTGCCGGCGGCCGATAGATTTAAATCTATGTAATTACTTAAAGCGGTGAACCAAACAGACTTGAAACTAAACTGGCCTTAAAGTTATGGATGTAGATATTGAACTAGAATTAAATGATATTGTTAGCTCGATGAGGGTTCATAAGTTTGCAATTAGTTTGTTGATAGACAAAAAGCATTGTAGATTTTACAAAAAATATATATGTAGTGTAGGTACTATGCAGTTCAACTAAGTACAGGACTGAAATCCATACATTTTCTAAGCATAAACACACAAAAAAACAAAGAGTAATGTAATGAGCAGTAACGCGATCATGGTACTGTAGCGTCGGGGCCTGACGCCACAATACCTCGTGTTAACGAAAAGATAAAACACAAGTATTAATATTTATATTGGCATTTATTTTCACCAAAAACTTCGTATATCGAGTTTTAGGGGGGTTTTACACGAATATATTTATATTTTAAACGAACTGTAGGGAATCGCGGATTCTGCTCAAGGATTGAGCCTACAATCAATTCTCTTGGAACTTTCTTCGGACGGCGGGTCGAGGCCGGAGCCCTCGGTCACCCGCTGTCAGTAACTTGTCCGCCAAGGCAATTGTTTTTGTTCCCTAAACTCATTTCAATTCTTAAACAATTTATTTTTAATCTCTGACACATGATGGCCAGGTAAACGAACTGTAGTGCTCGAACGAGGTCCGAACGCTACAGTACGTAGAACGAACTCTTTCTTACAGTCATTCGACGGAGCCGTCTAGTCTAGGCAGATGATGGCGCATCCAATACACCTACTCAGGTGCAACGATTCAGGGCTGTTCTGCTTTAATTTTTTAATTTAAAATTACCTTTATTGTTTAGAAAAATAATTGAATGCATGACATTTTTGATTCTTACGTAATTGGTCGCTAGGCACATGGAAAAAAAATCGAATGCCTGATTATCTTTTCAGAACTAACCAAGGCTTTAAACACAGTTTCTGTTCTTTCACTTATTTCATAGTTAGTGGGAGTTGGCGTAAGAGGAATTACACTAGATATTTTCTAAAACCGCACGCAACGGGCCAAAATTGTTCAACACCTCAGTGACGAAGAACCTATCTCCTACGGAACTACTGCTACTGAAGCCAATTCTATTTCTAATCTATGTAACTAACCTGGGCAATATGATACTCCCAAATGCACCAATGGTCACTTATGCTGACGATGCGGCTATTACAGTTTCCAGACCAAACCAAGATAATGTCAAAAATAGCACGCTTCGCTTCGCTTAAAAGGTTTGATTTTTAGAAAACGTCGAAAAAAAATCCGTTCACGCAGGAACGCACAGGTAGATTTCGTGAAGCAATTAATATTATTTTATTAACATGTTTAATTTTTTTTTCTCGAAAACGGTAACTTTTAGCGAAAAACTTTTCAGACATTTATTTTAGACTTAAAAATTGCCTATCGATTAAAAATGTTTCCGACTGCAAGAATGTTCACCGGTTAGAAGTTATGATTTTTTTCCCGAAAAATTTTGTTTTTTCCCCCCTCTACTTTTAGTTAAAGTTTTAATCTTATAGGTTTATAATTAAAAGTTGTTGGTATTCATGTATTCTATGGGATAAAATTAGAACGGTTTGAATATCTTTCATGGAACGTGAAATTTTGAGTAAAAACTGATTTCACAAAAAGTGAGGCCCTACCGTCCCCTTAGGCCGGATTCCACCCGTTCACAAACTTAAACTAAGTTTACACCCAAGCAATTTTTGACCGCAGTTTGAAAGCGATCGGGGCAAAAATGCGACCGTGAGAGTGCCGCAAATTTTGGGAAGTGGAACCATACATACATATATATATATATATATATATATATATAAACTTTTTGACCAGTAGTAGTCATTTCGGACTCAGGCCTCCTTAGAAGATTTTTTTTTAATTCGACATTAGTCAAGAAACCAATAGGTAGATCGATTTCATCGAAATCTACCTAAAAAACATCCTGGATATTGAAAGCTGTCAATGTTTTTCTACAAGAACTTTTTAACTACGATATGCGAATTTTGGCAAACCGTAAATAACCGTAAATCGAATTAGGAACCTTTGAAATAAATTCAAAAGCGCGTTACAATTGACACAGATTCAACGCACAACTTACCTTAACACAGCTAGAATAACTATGTCACTGAATACGTGCACTTCGACTTGTACTGAATACGTTATTAGAGACCCTCTGCGCGGGAGCATGTGCTTATATCATCCTCGCAAAATCCATCCCCCCAATGAGAATTTTTAAACTCTAAATGAACTTATACCTAATTGATATTAAAAAATAAATTCGAGATGCTATCATGCGATTCAAATTAATTCAACTCATTAATTTACTTTTCTTGCACACAAGTCAGTGATAGCGAAGCATTTCATAGCAGCATTATTTTGAAGATATTTTATTTCTCTTAATTATACGCCAATCAAATGGCTATTAAACCTCAGCCCATAACCAGAATATAACAGATGACCCGTTTTCATCTGTATTTTATCACATTTTTTTTATATCAAATTTATCAATGTAACAACCCAGACGTACTTGGAGTTCATTTTCCTGTTTCGACTAAGTTATGTTTTCTCCATTGTTATTGAACAAATATTCTTATTTTCGATATATTTTTAAGTTATTCTTAGTAGATGTATTGAACCTAATATTCCGTTTCATAAGGTGCTACATCCACCCGCACATTCTGGATACTTTTCTAATTGCATTTAAAAACTAAGTAGGGGGCACATTGAAGCACAAAAATTCAACCTCATCTTTAATAGACGAAAAGCAACATATTTGAAAATTTCTTTTAATGCAATGCAATGCATTGACTAATTTGTATTGAATTGACTAATTTGCTTGGCAAATGCATACCTGACACTCCCATGGTGCGCGTAGGATGAGTCAAAAGTTAAATAAATTTTTGAAGCAAGTATTTGTTATCATCCAAGCAGATTGATACGTATCATTGTACCCTGCATCTTACTAAATCAAAGTACCCTAAATGACTTTTTTCACAAACAATAAATCGATCAATAATATCAATAATACCAAATTATTTATTAATATTGTACTTAAAAACATATTTAAAAATACTTTTTGATGACATTCATTTACTTTTGTAACATAAAATAATAAAAACAAATAATAAGATGGTGCCGAGACACGATCGCAGTTCGGGTCAAATTTTGATTCTTAAACATACCTCCGACAGACGTTTCTCTGCCGAATGTGCCGCCGACAGAACGTTTTGATTATGAGTTATCCACCGACAGAACCTTTCAACTACGAACTTTTCGTCGACAGAACGATTAATTCATGAGTGAATAGACGGCAGGATCGTTCACCAAATAAGAATTCGTCGACAAACTTTATTTAGGCATGGTTTGTCACAATTAATGACTAAATCTTTAAGGATGATACGTTTTGAAAGGTTAAATGATACTAAACACATAAAATTAAACTTTGTATTCATAGTCATCATATAGTCATAGGCTAGCTTATCTTGTGGTTCCGGTGCTTCGCCGGCCGCTGCCGCGGCACGCTCTATACGCTCGCAAGGCTCGCACTTTGTTGGGGTCACAGTTCTAACCTAACCTAACCCAGAAGCGCCGGAACCACTGCGTCCGGAAAGTTGGATTTCGATAGCAAGCTAGTAGCTTTTTGGTGGCTTTGTAGTTAAATAGTGAAAAAGCCATGTCGAAACATCGTAGACAAAACGACCTGACGGTGAATATATCATAATTGAAAAGTCCTGTCGTCGAAACAAACAAATGCGAACCATTCTGTCGGCGAAACGTTCGTAGTTGAAAGGTTCTATCGACGAATCTATCAAAAACGAAACGTTCTGTCGGTGATCAGTCCAAAGGAGAAACGACTGTCGGAGAAGTGGGCTATCGCCCAAATTTTAGTAGACGGCAGCACGAACACGGTTATCCCCGTTGAAGGCCAACGGTGACCTGGTGGCGAGTGGCGTCACAACTGTCTGTTGAGCATTCTGGTGACTATAATGCTCAAGTTCTTGTACCCTGTGTATCTATCTGCCCCCCCCCCTCCCCTCCCTAAGTAACATGTTGTTTTATCAATGGATGTTCATGTCACAGATAATTTCAAACCATCTTATCGTTTCTTGATTTCAATCGCTTCACGTAGGTACTTACAACTTTTCAAATAAATATGCGACAAATAAACAAACAAAATAGAGTAACTATGTCACATAAGCTACGAAGGAACTCTCAACTTCGCAAAGAATCGCAAAATATCTACCACCACCTCACCACCTCAGCGATACTTTCCAGTAGATATTATTTTAGATGTCTTCCTCGTAAGCGATATCGTTTATGGTTAGAAAGAGGTTTGGCGTAAGCTCGAAAACTTTCTGCCAATATTCCTTTAAGATTCCGGACACGATTTGCTCGACATAAAAACGCTTTAGCAATACCTAATGCCTCCAAATGTGCTTATTTGAGGTTCAAATAAAGATATAAATATATTATGTACATAATATATGAATATGAGTGACGGTGAATGTCGTCTGTCGTTATGACAATATTCAAGTGTATTTGCAGTGTATTCCAATTTAATTTACATAGGGTGGTAGAACGGCGAAGGAAAAATAAATTCAAGATTTTTGGAGCTTGTTTGAACATTACTATGCTCTTTGAGGGACCTACTTATAGAGAATACTGGAGAAGAAACCAGGTACCTACCGGGCACCTACCGAGTGTAGAAAGCCTTACCAACAGGTTGTACAGGACCTACCAATATCCTTAAGGCCCAAACCAACCTCACCTGCTAGTCAGTGCACCTGCTAAGCACCAGACGAGGCTCTGGCGCAAGCTTTCCTCTCAGGGTTGGGAAGTCAGACGGCAGTTGCTCCCGGAAAAGCTGACATATCAATCAATAATAATTAGCTAACCTCTGGCTCCAAAGTAAAAATTTTAGTCGCAACTGGGCACTATAAGGATGATGGACTTGAAGAAGAACGAATATAAAAATAGTATTATTTTTCAATTGACAAGGTCATTCAGATTACTATTATAATGATAGTTAACGATGCACCCACCATATAATATTAGCAACTAGATACAACTAATAGGGGTGTGTGTTGGGTAACCTCCTCGAGTGTCGTTCCGATTCCGATCCCGCTGCAGTCCGGGGGGAACGGAATCGGAGCGGCCGGTACACCCTGGGCGGCGGTCAATGGCTTCCCCTTCACCCCTTCATAGGGTTGGCATTGATCGTCGGCCAATACCCAACGTGGCGGGAGCACATCGCTCTCCGTACTCCTCTGCTTTCAGAGGAGACAGGATGAGCGATGCTGTTAGTGGTGAGATGGCCCAGGGTCAGCCGGGGTGCGAGGGATATGCTCTATGGGTAACCTTACACCCCGGCGTCTGAAGACCCGAGACGGCGTGCGGTTTTAGTCGGTGCAAGCCCGACATAACCGCCCCCGCTGGCCGGCGGGGGGGTATCCGAAGGGATTTCCGCACGATAATAAAAAAAAAGAGATACAACTAATAAACATGGTAAATATTCCGTCACTAATTATTTTAATAGAAAGTACTATTAATGCAAATATATCAGTATAGTATCAAATATATACAATCCCATTAAAAAAACCCATTAAAGTCCCATTAAACCCTTCGGGCCAAGGTAATCTCACCTTCAAGCTGGTATAGCAGTGATCTACGAAAACACTGAGCTAGACATTCGGGGAGCCCCAGGTAAAATCAAATAGTCTTGCAACCCGTACTGCAATTATTTTAAAGAAAATTGGTGATGTTAGATATATAATAACTATCTGATGTTAGGTATCCATGAAAGACCGGACTTAACTCTTAAGTGAGTCATATAAATTTTATAGGTATACTCGCAATATACCATCGTCTAAACTTGATTGTCTAAATCTGATAGTTATGTAATACCCTAGTTTCAATTTAATTGAATCTTAAACAAAATAGGTATAAACAGGCGAGATAAATTCGAGGATGCTGTAGTTACTTCAGTGATAATAACGTTGTCACAGGCGATAGAAATGTCTAAGAAAATAGGTAGAACGTACCTACTAAAAACTGATAGGTAAAGTAATACTTTTCCAACAGCTACGTTGATTAGATTATGTTGCATAAATTTAACTTAGTTTTCATTAAATTTCTCTAGTCAAAAGCCGGGGTATTTTTAGATGCTAGCCTGGTACCACCATGATTGGTCGGTATAATTTCGAGTCATCTGATAGTTTATTACCGCTTTTTAGAGTATTTTTTATATATTCCCCCCCCCCCCCTCTTGGTTAAAACCACCTTGAGTTTATTATGGTGTGGCGCATTCTGCAATTGGATACAGAAATATAATGGAAAGTGAGGGTGTATTCGAGTGCGTTTTGTGTTAATGAGTTCTGTGATAGTTTTATGTGTTATTGATTTTTTTGAGTGTGTTAACTATGTGGGTGATGTGAGTCATAAAGGTGTGGATGGCGACGCTGTTTGTGATCAGAATTGTTAAGTTATATGGGTCGAGATTATCGTAGTGACAGAGTTGTTCATGGTTGGTCTTGTGCGAGCGAATCATGGGCATTCTGTGATAAGGTGTGTAAATGTCTGAGTTGTTGTGTTATCGCAGGGGCAGGTATCGTTATCGGTAATATTAAACCTGTGTAAGTATTGCTTGTGATAACCGTGGTTGGTGAGTAACTGTGTAAGTGCAAAAGTGTGCCCTGTTGTGTCAATGAGTTTGTGTAGGTGTGTGAGTGATGGGCACCAAGTTTTAATAATAATTCCTTTAATGTTATCAGTATATCTGTTCAAAGCTAGGTTGTGGCTATGTGTTTTGGCCTTTTATATTACGTAACTTAACGGGAAGTGCATGAAAACGGGTGAGGAAGATTCGGAAGCCGCAGCCTTAGCTGCTGTATCTGCAGCCTCGTTACTGTATATGCCCCACCGTTATACCCCATGTGGGTAGCTTAGTTCCTGTCTTGCTATTATATTTAGTGCAGTTATAGCAGACAAACTGTTTGTTACTCTTGTGTGGGCACTCGGCTGCTTGATGGTTCTCGTCGGCGCAGATGAAACGGGGGTGGACAGTCGAAGTACACTTATTGTGCGAGTGTCCGAACTGGAGGCATTTTCTGCACTGTGTAAATCTTGAGAAGGGTTCGATGTGAACTTGTTGAAAGTAGACTGCTACTCTGTTTTGTTGGATTATTTTTTGATATGCTGTTGGGGTTAATTCTATAACTGTGTTATAAAGTTTCTCAGACCTGTTGCTGGTAAGAAAGCAGAGGTTAGTTCCTCTTTATTTGTTTCCTTGTATATTCCCTTGAGGATGGCGAGTGGTGGTCGACGTCTGTCATCTGCAATCGAGATCATGCACTATTTACACTGTGTAGGGTAAATCACAAACACTCGAACGGGAACTTTAGAACTTTTTAATGTTGTTTATTTGTTTCACGCACTATGATTGTTTATTTAGGATTGTTATATTTGAGTAGTGAAAGCAACGTGCAACTCACATATTATGTGAGTTGCACGTTGTTTTCACTACTCAACAAGAAAATAATGGTTCAAAACTCGTTGTTAATAATTTTAAAAGATATTAGAACACGGAGCACATGCAAACACGTCCAATCGCCAGCGCGCGGGGCCCCAATATCGATTTGCCTTGAATTAGTGGTATTACTATGGAGTCTTTCTACGGAAGCATCTGCGAAGTTCAGAGAATCGCTTCTCCGAGTATTGGGGACAGACATCGTAACCAATAGCAGCGGCGGTACAATAATATGTGTAAGTATACAAAATACCTTATTAGTAGGTACTCTCTTTAGCTGATGGATTATTTTGAGTTAAGTCTGATTTGAAGACAAATTTTTTAAAAAAATTTAAAAGATAAAATTTTTAAAATAAGTAAAAAAATGCAATTTTTGATCAAATATTATTAAATTATGTAATACCAAGCGACGCGACGACATGCAAAAGCACGTTTCACCACTTCAGTATAGTGTGTAATCACGTTCGCTACAACGATGATAAAAGAGACGTGTTTGATAGTGTGCACGACACAAATAGACTATAGACACATGTGCCAGTGACACGTAGATTAAGTAAGCGTGAATATAACGAATAAATTATGAAAATGTTAGATTTACGTAAATTAAAACGTTATTATGTAATAACTTTGATATTAAGCTAAGATAAATAGCTTACTACTGTTAGGAGCTAGTTTTCTGAGTAATTAAGTATGTTAGAGCCAAATTTAATAAAGAAAATACATTCCCCGAAAAGCATAATTGCAAATATAATTACGTAAATGCATTACTCAGAATCTAACATAACTTCGTATAAATAGGAAATACGACTTTGTATATTAGTATGTAAGTTTAATTACACCCCGCGACTGCCTCCCACGCCGTAAGAAGCGAATATGCGCTCCCCCGGCTGGTGCCATTTTATTATATAGTAGCTCGCGGGAGGCAGGGCCCATATATAAGTCTGAGGGGTCAATCCGCCCGTCATTCAGTAGCCCGACGTCGCACGGTACAGATGTAAGTACCTATCGTCGTGCAAGTCTTATTGCTACCAATGTACATATATGCTATGTGATTGATATGTAAAACATAAGTTCTATAAATAAATGGAAATGCGGAGGTGAGGTAATTTGGATCGCGGGCCAGCACTACAAAAGACTATAAAAGCAGGGACCATTTGTTAGGAAAATATTGGGCAACAAGTAGACAACAAGAGTCTCTCAAGGAACAAGGAAGTTCAACAGGAAGTAGTAGATCAAGAGTAGTGCTGGGCCAAGTACATCCGATGCCTCACTGACGTCAATGAAGTCCACCCATCCAAGTGTTTCATTCTTCGACTCAACATCCATCAAATACAGTCCACTGAAGGCGACCGCGAAGTAGTGGCAGTCTATTTGGAACCTTATCAGGTCATAGTCTGTTACGAACCACGGTCCTTAACATTGGTCCTTCGGAGCCGAATAAAGTACACGGTCCTTCGAAGATCCAGGTCAACTTCAAGTCAAACTGCCAGCCGTAGACGTTTCGTCGTTCTTCAACTAAGGGAGAAGTGACAGTCTATTCGGAACCTTATCAGGTCATAGTCTGTCACGAACGTCTATGGCCCATTGGAACCGGGTCGAAGGGTAGGAATAAAGTCCACGATCCGTCGGAATTCCAGGTAAGTATAAACTTGAAGAAAGAAGAATGGTTCTCACCAGGGATGGAGGAAAGCGTCGTCAGGAAGAGCAGGAACCGGCATCAGCATCAGCACCAGTACCAAGATCAGTACTACACCCTGCGGCCACGGAAGAGGCCAGAAGTTATGCGGACAGTGGTGCGTCGGAAGCCACAGTCAGCACCGAGCAGACCACGTCCAGCACAACTGTGACTACTGAAGAGTCAGGGACGACAGAAGAAGGATCGCCCCACACCCGCGCTGTTGTATATGGAGAGCCTAGCTCACAGCGCACCATGCGGCCTTTGGACACGAGGTCACGCCGCTCCACCAGTTCAAGAAAGAAGAAGGAACTGGAGGTCAAACAACGCTTGGCAGAACTGAAGCTCAAGCAAATACAAGCCGAAGCAGAGATAGAACAGATCCGTCTACAGCGGCTACTGCAGGACGAGAGCAGCGACGACGGGTCTGAGGAAGATCTGGCATCGGTACGTATTAACACGTGGCTACAGAAGGATGACGCTGCGGCACCAAACCTGAAGGAAAAGGGGCAAGACATCGAGGAAAACACTCAGACCTGCCAAGATAGGGGTCAACTAGTGGAGAAGTGTCAAACCAAGGAAAAATCAGAAGGAAGTGCCCCAGTGAAGAACTCCGTGATCGATGTAGCTACGCTCACCGCGGCCCTATCCCAGGCTATGAGAAGCAACAGGGAGCCGCCCAAGTATATACGAGAACTACCGATCTTCAGCGGCAGCAGCACAGAATGGCTCGCCTTCAAGACTACGTATGAAGAATCGGGTATATACTTCACGAAGAACGAAAATATCGCAAGAATAAGGAAAAGTTTACGTGGACTCGCACAAGAAGCAGTCGAGTGTCTAATGCTGAGTCAACCTGACCCCGAGGTGATCATAAGGGCCCTCGAGAGAAGATTTGGTAGACCAGAAGCACTCATCCACGTCGAGATGGAGAAGCTCAAGACTCTCAACAAAGTGACCGATAACGCCAAGGACATCTGTATCTTCGCTGGGAAGATAGCAAACATCGTGGGAACCATAGAAGCCTTGAGGAAGCCGCACTACCTACACAGTCCAGAGATGTGCAGAAGTATCATCGAGAAACTCACACCTATACTCAGAAACAAGTGGTACGACTTCGCTGCAAAGAAGAAAGAAGACATACCAGAACTAAAGAAGATATCTGTGTTTCTGTCAGAAGAAGCAGACAAGTGCAGCTCCTACGCGCTCCCAGAGGTGAACCACACAGAAGACAACAGAAGAACCGGTTATCGTCCTCAAAGAAGCAGAAGAGTTGAACAGACGCTCACCATCAACAAGAAGACATCAGAAGAGAGATGTCCACAGTGTAGCAAGGATCATAAGCTACCTGACTGCAAGCAGTTCATCGCCCTAGACAACACCGCGAGATGGTAAAAACCAAGAAGAATAGAGTCTGTTTTCGCTGTCTTCGAAGTAACCACCGACGCGCCACATGCAGAGCACCAGCCTGTGGGAAGAACGGGTGCCAGATAATGCATCACCGACTACTGCATCGCGATATGCCGCCAAAAGACCGTGAAGAACAGAAGGAAGACATCACGACCTCAACGGCAGAAGTAGCCACAGCAGCAGTCCCCCGCAGTCAGCGCAAGGCCTACCTCAAGATGGCACCAGTGACACTAAGAGGACCAAGCGGTAGCGTCGATACCTACGCCTTATTGGACGAGGGAAGCGCGATCACGCTGATAGATGAGACCATAGCCGACGTCATCGGGGCAGATGGACTAACCAAGGAGACGTGGATCCAAGGTGTCAACAGCGACATGAAGCACGATAGCAAGACGGTCAGTTTACTCATCAAAGGGAAGTACGCCGATGAAGAGTACGACTTAACCGCCCACACCATGGACCGACTCCGCCTCTCACCCAACACCGTGCATGAAGAGCACCTCAACGGCTGTGAACATCTGGAAGACATACGTGACAAGATAACGTATAAAAAGGCTTCACCTAAAGTGTTATTGGGACAAGACAACTGGCATCTCATCGTAACCAGTCAGCTGCGCACCGGAAGCCGTAACCAGCCTGTGGCGTCGCTCACTCAGCTGGGATGGGTGCTTCACGGATGCAGCAGTTCAGTGACTGCAACAGTGTCATTCTGCAGTACGCTGCAACAGCGCGTAAAGGACTCCATTGAGGACACAGTGAAGAAGGACCTCAAGTTGAAGTCACTGGGCATCGAACCCCGACGCCCCCGAGAAGATCCCGAACTGCGAGAATTGCAAGTAAAAGGCCGGCGGTTACCAGATGGAAGATATGAGACCGGACTGCCGTGGAAAGAAGAAAGCTACAAGGAAGCTGAGAAGAGTCTGCTTACGCTCGAACGAAGACTCGATAGGGATGAAGATTTGGAAAACCTACTCAAGTCAGGCTATGCAGAATCAGCTCCTATGCCACCGCAGAAGGGAAGGACGTGGTACCTACCTCACTTTCCGGTAGTCAACCCCGCCGAGCCGCACAAGCCGCCTCAACTGATACACGACGGCGACACCGAGATTGAAGAATTATCACTGCCACAAGACAGCAGTGCTACAGTGGAACTCGACGGCCAAGAGACAGAAAAAACATTGGGTCTAACATGGCACGTCAACGAAGATCATCTCGGCTTTAACGCGAGCAACTTGAAGATCCAGCGCGAAGTGGAAACAAACACGCGACCTCCAGCGAAGCGAGAAACCTCATTCGATCCGGTCGGCTTTATCTCACCGATATTAATTCCCAGTAAACGTATTTTTCAGAACACATGGCGCTATAAGATGGAATGGGACGACCCACTCCCAGCAGAGCTACGGGAGCGATGGTGCAGGTGGTTCACGCAGCTCAACGGCCGCTACAACCTAGCAGCCACGAAGAGCAGAGCGACCCCGTTGAAGCCCATCTCCATGCCGAGCCTCGAGCTTCAAGCTGCACGACTGGCAGCGCGCCTGGCTCAAGCCACCCAAGAACACGATTACGAATTAACAGAGAAGACCTATTGGAGCGACTCGCGAACCGCACTCGCATGGATAAGGTCGGAGCCGCGTGTGTATAAGTCATTCGTTGCACACCGCCTCGCCGAGATAGAAGACACCACGAAGAAAAATGAATGGCGTTGGGTGCCTAGTCGACTCAACGTTTCAGACGACGCAACTCGGGCAACCCCCGACAACTTCCGGGCCGAACACAGATGGTATAACGGCCCCGATTTCCTGCGCCTGCCAGCAACCGAGTGGCCCACAGAAGAAAAGGTCTGTACAAGCTACGCTGTACATTGACCTCGCGTTACGTATGACCTACTTTTGTACAATAAATACATCATATTTTAGTAGCAATTAAACATTCGTACATAACATACGTCTACTCATTTCAAACAAGCAATAACAAACATTTTAACAATTTTAACTTAACAACAATTCACTGTAGGGAAGCTAACCCTACATATGGTCCTTCGAGTTTACTAGTGTGTGTAGTGCGTATTCTTTTGCGATATTCGAAGTTGGCCTGGCCTCCCACAAGCGGGTCTCACCAGAATTCAGCTAAGAAAGTCGTAGAAGAGTCACGTTACATACGAAGTACCAGCAGCGTGGAGAACAACCCGCGTTGGATCCCGATATATCTACCTAAGTGTATTGAAGGATAATAACAAAACAACAAAAGATGTCAACTATGGTTATTTTCGAAAATCAACAAGAACTCTACGAGAATATAAAGAAGATTGGCATCAATATCAAGAAAGATGGCTAGGATAGAAAAAACCCAGATTATTTTAAGAGACGGATGCAGATGTTAGAACAGTGCTGGGGCGATTTCCAGTACAACCACGACCGTCTCTCTACAGAAGAAGCTAGGAGCCATCCTTATTTTACAAGTGACTTATTCAATATAACGTACGAGTTATATAAAGAAGTCAAGCAGCTCATTCTTCATCAACATCAACAACTTTCGTCGCAACAACCATCGTTAAGTGAACGGAAGTCAACAAAAACACAAGATGGAGCTCCAAGTTCGTCAGGACTAGGAAAAGCTAGCCAGGCGAGTGACGGAGAAGATGAACCGCAGCAGATTCAAGGTTCTAACAACGGGGATCAACCTCCCTGCCAACAACAACAACTGAACATCCCGAAAAAAGACGCAGCATGTAACAGCAAACTAGACGAGATGTTACGCAAGCAATCGGCAAACTTTAAAGCCTTTATAAGAGCAGTAGCTAACACGCAAGTTGAATTTATCTCTGAAAAGTGGGAATTTCAGGACGCATTACAAACATTACAGGCGCGTTGGTCAGCAATTGATAACTTGCACTGGGAGATAGAAAGTGAACTCAACGGAGAGCTGATTGCGACATATGAAGATAGATATGCGAGATTTGAGGTTCAATACATAGATTTAAAAAAGGCCTTAAATACAAAAATGTGGTCGGGTGCTTATCGCGAAAAAACAACACCAAAGTTGGATATACCAGTGTTTAACGGCAGTTATAATCAATGGATTTCATTTAGAGACCTTTTCCTAGAAGCGATACACAACAATCCATCTTTATCGCACGCACAAAAGATGCAATTTTTGAAAAGTAAAGTGCATGGAGAAGCTGAAAAATTAATACAACATTTACGCATTAGTTCAGAAAACTATGAAATTTGTTGGGAAATACTTAATCACCGCTACAACAATAAACGACGCATAGTAACCTCACTCCTCGACACTCTATTTGGCCTTCCAAACATACAACAACAGTCAGCGGCACAAATCAAAAGACTCCACGACGTCTCCTGGGAGTGTTTACATGCAATTGACAACATAGGAGTGGATCGTGATACAATTCTTGTATACTTATTGTCACAAAAATTAGACTCTGAAACTAATTCTGATTACATTGAGTCACTGCAAAATTCTCGTGAGCTTCCGGTCTTAAAAGAATTTCTACAATATCTGGAAGGGAAATTCACAGCACTAGAGGCGTCCCGCCGACGACAAGATAACCCGCTGAAAAACAAATCTCCAAATCTAAACTTTTCACACATGAAAAAACAATTTAACAATAATTATTCGGATAGCAACAAGAAGTTCGCAAAAGCGTTTCATGTGTCAGCATTTCAATGTCCACTTTGCAACAATGAACATGGCCTCTATCATTGCGCAAGATTTCTAGAAATGACTAACGACAAGAAGTTAAATACGGTCAAGAAACTGCAACTGTGCACTAACTGCCTATTTAGTCATAATGGAAGTAAATGCACGTCAATGAAACGATGTCGTAATTGTCAAGAAAAACATAATACTTTATTACACGAGGCATATCTAAAAAACGAGAAACAACAAACAACAAACTCTTCCCATGTATCGCAGGAGGATAGCTCCTCAGAAATACTGTTAGCGACCGCTATGATCAACGTGGAGGCGGCAGATGGGGTACAATACAAGATGCGCGCTTTAATAGATCAGGGATCTCAAGTATCTTTGATAACCGAGCGATCAGCGCAACTTTTAGGCCTCAAACGTCAAAAATGTCAAGGAGTTGTTTTTGGAGTGGGGCAGAAAGAAAGTAACTGTAAGGGTATAATAACAATTTCATGCAGCTCTATTTACAATGACTTCAAATTTGAAACTTCAACAATAATTATGAACAATCTTATCAAGAATCTGCCGAACAAAACTTTTTCGAAACCATCATGGTCTCATATACAAAACATCTATCTAGCGGACCCCGAATTTTATAATAGTCGCCCAGTAGATATATTACTCGGGGCAGATATTTACTCACGAATTGTGCTACAAGGAATAATAAAAGGAATTAACATCGATCAACCTATCGCCCAACAAAGCCACTTAGGCTGGTTACTATGCGGGCACGTGAAAACGTTTCAATGCAACGTTATATTGAACAACATAGATGTAATGAAACAATTCTGGGAGACCGAGGATATTAGTGATGAGCCCAAATTATCATCGGAAGATCAAACCTGCATTGATCTATACAATAACACCACACGGCGCTTACAAAACGGGCAGTATGAGGTCAGACTACCTATGAAAAAGGACGTGGGCTCAAAACTGGGATTCTCAAAACCGATGGCAATTGCACAATTTAAAACCTTAGAGAGAAAATTCGAAAAACATTTTTTTTTATCAGAATCGTATAAAGAATTTATGAACGAGTACATTGACCTCCAACACATGTTTCAAAGTATAGATATAACAACACCCGAATGCTATTTACCGCACCACGGTATACAACGCGCTGAATCAACAACAACAAAATACAGAGTGGTGTTTAATGCATCGGCTAAAACATCTACAGGGTATAGTTTAAACGATCTTATGTATAAGGGCCCGAATCTACAACAAGATTTGCAAACTTTACTTATCAAATGGAGACAGTACAAATATGCATATACAGCGGACATCGAAAAAATGTACCGTCAAATTTTAGTGGCCCCCTGTGATCAACATTTACAAAAAATTGTGTGGCGAGATACACCTGAACAGCCGATAAACACATACCAACTAGCAACAGTAACATACGGTACGAAGGCGGCGCCTTTTCTCGCTATGATGACTCTAAGGAGGTTGGCTGTGGACGAGCGCACACAATACCCAGGCGCTGCAAAGGTGTTAGAACAATCCTTTTATATGGATGACCTCTGCCATGGATCATTTGGAGCTCTAGAAGGCAAGCAATTAATTTCGGACCTCAAACAACTACTAAAAAAAGGCGGGTTTAACCTTAGAAAATGGTTATGTAACGATCGGAGCCTCTTAAACATGGAAGACGTACAACAAACACAAGAAGGGATGGTTTTTAATTTCAAAAACGAACAAACACAGAAAACGCTTGGTTTACGGTGGAATCCGACGGCCGATACGTTTACTTTTCAATGTCCGTTCTCAGAAGAAAACAAAAAGAACACAAAACGCAGCTTATTGGCCGAGATTTCAAAATTATTTGACCCTCTTGGTCTATTAGCGCCCCTTTCAACTAAACTGAAATTATTATTTCAAAAATTATGGGAAACACATTTACAATGGGATGACAAGGTGTCTGATGACATACATAGAGAGTGGAGCAAAATACAGGCGGAAATAAAAGCCATCAACTCGTATGAGATACCGAGATGGCTCAGATGTGACGGAACGCAAACAATAGAGCTCCATGGGTTCAGTGACGCCTCTATGGACGCTTACGCATGTGTTATCTACGCGCGAATGCAACAAACAACACAGGTCGTACTTGTCGCCGCAAAGTCCAAAATTGTACCCCACAGAAAGGTAACAACTTTACCTAGACTGGAATTGAACGGAACACATCTTTTATCAAAACTCACGCGGAAGATAAAAGAATCACTACATCAGCATAATATTCGAGTCTATGGATGGACGGATTCAATGGTGGTATTAGGATGGTTACAAGGCGACCCTTCGCGGTGGAAAACATATGTTGAAAATAGAGTACAACAAATTAATGACGTCATGCCGCGTACTTGTTGGAATTATGTAAGGTCGAGTGAAAACCCGGCGGATGCCGCAAGTAGGGGTCAATACGCCAATCAACTGAAAGAAAATCGCCTGTGGTGGCAGGGTCCCGTATGGCTGTCATCATTCGACGAGCACAAACTTTCCAGCACAAAAAGTCTCTATAGTACGAATCAAGAAGAAAAAACAACGATTTGTAAACAAGCGAATACAGCGCAAACCAATATACATACATATAATATTATAGAACAATTATTACAAAAATATAGTTCTATAAATCATATGATTCGAGTCGTCGCATGGATACTAAGAGCGTTGAACCCGAAGCGACGTCAATTACCTACATATCTGACATTGCAAGAATTAAACAATGCAATTCGAGTCATTATTGTTCAAGTGCAAAATAAAGCATTTGAAATAGATATTAATAATTTACAAAGATACGGCAAATTGCGGTCAACTAGTAAATTATTATCTTTAAACCCGTTCATCGCTCAAGACGGTACACTTCGCGTGGGAGGTCGGCTGAATAACACACTGTTGAGTGAAGGCGTAAAACACCCGATGATTATCCCACATGATAGTCGTTTGGCCCATCTACTCATAGATCAAGCACACCAAATGACATTTCATGGAGGTCCCCGCCTAACTTTATCCTATTTGCGACAAAAATATTGGATAACCGGCGGCGTTCGTGTCACCAAGATGCAAGTTAGAAAATGTGTTATATGCCGCAAGAATAGTCCAACATTACGTAAACAAATTATGGGGGATCTACCCCCCTCCAGAACCAACATAGCTCCACCTTTCTATCATACCGGAGTGGATTATACAGGATTCGTGGATATTAAGTTAAACAAAGGTCGAGGAGCGAGGACAACAAAGGGGTACATTGCTGTTTTTATCTGCATGGTGACTAAGGCGGTCCATCTGGAACTGGTTTCCGACCTAACAAGCTCATCGTTCTTAGCGGCGCTTAATCGAATGGCGGCTAGAAGAGGAGCGCCTTGCCACATATACAGTGACAATGGCACAAACTTCGTCGGCGCCAATCGTCTGCTGTTAGAACAATATGGAGAAATTGAAGACACTTATAAACATGAACAAACACAAACAAGTATCGCCGACATGAAAATACAGTGGCACTTTAATGCTCCCGCTTGGCCATCTGCGGGGGGGTTGTGGGAACGCGCTGTGAGAAGCCTGAAACACCACTTAAAACGAGTAGTGGGGGAACAAAAATTAACCTTTGAAGAATTCACTACTCTACTAACAAAATTGGAGGCCTGTTTGAACTCAAGACCTTTGTGGCCTTTGAGTGAAAATATAGAAGACTTGGACTGTTTGACACCTGCCCATTTTTTTACTGGAAGGTCTGGATTAACAGTCATAGAAACTAAAGAGACCGCCAGAACAAGATGGGATCTAACTAGAAAGATTTTTCAAGAAATCTGGAAGAAATGGAAAGTAGAATACTTGTGTCAATTACAAGTCAGGTCTAAGTGGCAAGAGCCTAGGCAAAACGTAAACATAGGCGACATGGTGGTTATTCATGATGAACATTTACTCCCAGGGAAATGGTTGCTAGGCAGAATAATAGCCCTTCACCCCGGAGAAGACGGATATGTTCGCGTGGTCAGCCTTAAAACAAAAAATGGCTATATAAAAAGACCCGTGATTAAACTGTCTATTTTGCCTATAAACAGTGAACAACTTCTCGAACAACAAAAACCAATAAATGAGACAAGGACTGAGTTATCGACAATTGACAACACAAACAAACAAACAAGGCAGCGTAGCTCTACAACAAAAAACAGAAAAGTCAATTTTATTGGTCTAGTTATGACATTATTCTACTATATAAATTACACCTCCTCGACTAACATAACAAACACAGTGAATATAGAACAAAGTTTGTACTTTGATAGAGTGACTAATATGCAGTTAATACGCGACGACTGGAAGATCATTGTATATTACGACGTTAAGCCCTACTGGAATGGCATTACAGCGTTTGGAAAATTTAACAATCATCTGGAAAACATATGTTCTAAAATAAAACAACAATCACAGTGTGATGTAATTTCATTACAATTACATCACGCTTACGCCGAACTCCTGCACTACAATCGTATACTACTTAATCAGCACGAAAATATGAGAACTAAGCGCGGCCTGATCAATGGGGTCGGTAACATCGCTCATTCATTGTTCGGAATACTAGATGACCAATTCGTCGAAAAATATGAACGGGACATTTCCCTAATAAAACAAAATGAGAAACATTTGGCTCTACTTGCAAGAAACCAGACGTCTATGATAGAAGCTGAGTACAATTTTTTGAAAAGATCAGAAGAAACAGTCTCGAAACAATACAAGCTTTTCAATCAGCATCTACTTAACCTGGAGATGACTACCAATAGACTACAGAAGGAAATTAATGCTCAAGAGATTTCTATTGAGTTTGCATTGTCGGCTATTTCTGCAAATAGTCTGATGGAACATCTACGGAACATACAAGAAACACTGTTGGACACCATAACAAATATCTATAACGGGAAGATGAACTTACACCTCATCACCCCTGAACAGATGCGGGAGGAGTTGAATAAGATTTCCGGGCAACTTTCACAAGATTTGATGTTACCTATTAACAACGTTCAGCAAGATTATTATCACCTATATCATCTTCTACAGATAAAGGCGAAAATGACGGAAAATTATCTCATAAGTGAGATAAAAGTTCCACTTATTAGCAGAGATACCTATGAAATATATAAAGTATTACCTGTCCCGAAAAAGTACGATATGGACATGGTCACCCTACTACCTATTTCGGAATTTATAGCGATTAATATTGCAAAGGACTCATACCTCTCTATAACTACACTCGAACTGCAAAAATGTCTACCACACGAGAGTACCAACTTATTGTGTCCCTCAAAAACACCAATCTACCGTATGACGTCAGATGATAATCTCTGTGTGAAGAATAAGGAACAAACAAAGTGCGAAACAAAACGTGAGCCCTGTCAAGATACGTGGTCGGAGTTAAGTAATACGAACAGTTATTTGTACTTTTGCTGTAAGCAATGCAAAGTACATAATATTATTTGTGGACATCAAGTAACGACGTTGTTACTACGAAAGGCGGGAGTTATGACACTGTACGATGATTGCGTCATTAAGGGTGAGACATTTACACTCTTTACACATAAACAACGAACCACAGTTTTGCAAGCTCAAATCGACGCAGTCCCCGTAGATATTCCGCCAATTAACACCATGATCAATCTCTCTATGCCAATTTTAACGACTGAGCCCGATACCGAAACCGAGAGTTTTGAGGTAGAGCAGGAAACTTTACTAAAGAAGCTCGGAAAACAATTTGAACAGATGAAAGCCTCTACAGCAGAAGACTTCCTCTCGGAACGAGTCACGCATCACGACATACATCAATACGTGGTACTCTATCTGTTGGTAGGAATAGCAGCATTTATAGCGGGAATATACGCATACCACAGATTTCGTAAAAGGTGTACGAATCCACCACCGCATGAGGCACCTCCGGTACCAATCCCGAGGAGAAGATCCACAGCGAGCATTACAGAGAATACTGTACGCAACTTGCCCGACAGTAATAATATAACGATGCCAGTACACCTGCAGCCAAGTACACCTGCACTCGATAAAACAACATCGCCTATTGCGCGTAGCGAAATATTAAACATGTACAATAATTAAATTCATTTATTTTTAAGGCTTTCTACTTAAGTATTGCTTTTAATATTTTACACAATTTTCAATATTTTTTATACTTTTACATTATTTAACATTTCTTTTTATACTGTTTACTTTGTGAGGAGGCAGTATGTACAAGCTACGCTGTACATTGACCTCGCGTTACGTATGACCTACTTTTGTACAATAAATACATCATATTTTAGTAGCAATTGAACATTCGTACATAACATACGTCTACTCATTTCAAACAAGCAATAACAAACATTTTAACAATTTTAACTTAACAACAATTCACTGTAGGGAAGCTAACCCTACAAGGTCATTCGTCACGACACGGGCGAAGAAAGACAAGCGTGTCACACATCGCAAGATGTCGAGCAGCCCAGCACAAGTCAACTACTGCGTATAGAGAAGTACTCAAAATGGATGCGACTCATATGAACGACTGCACGAGTACTCCAGTTCATCGATTTGTGCCGGCCGAATAAGTGTAAAACGTCAGCTGCTCGAAAGCGAACTCGTAAGATAGAGAAAGCTAATCCCGATTGGCGTACGAAGAAAGCCATACCAGTGCATAATAAGAATAACACAGTGATACGCGATAAACAGTGCTACATAAACATACCAGGTGAGTACTTGAACCGCGCCGAACACCTGTGTGTAAACGCCAGTCAACGAGATAGTTTCGTGAGTGAAATAGTACGTATGACAAAAGGTCAATCAACTCCTCGCGACAACCGACTGAACCATGTAAGCGTGTACCTGGACTCACACGGCACTATGCGCGTGAGAGGACGCATATCAGCTGCGAAGGAGCTGGGAGAAGACGCATCGGACCCTGTGGTGCTCGACGGCAAACACCCGTACACACGCCTCTACATCAAACATGTACATGAGAAGCTACGGCATGGTGGCACCGAGATCACGGTCAATGAACTCCGGCAGCGGTTATGGATTACCAAGATACGTCCCGCAGTGAAAAATGAGATAAAGAAGTGTGTATTGTGTCGCATAAGAAAGGCAAAACCAGCGTCACCGGTCACAGGCAACTTACCAGCCGCCCGGTTAGCTCACAACACACGTCCCTTCACGTTCACCGGTCTAGACTACTTCGGACCCATAGAAGTTACAGTCGCACGCCATCGAGAGAAGAGATATGGAGCCTTATTTACGTGTATGACCTCTCGAGCTATACATGTAGAGGTCGTTCACTCCTTAAGCGCCGACTCAGCCGTTTCCGCCCTAAGAAGATTCATCGCCAGACGTGGTTGTCCCAAAGAAATATGGAGTGACAACGCTACGTGCTTCAAGGCAGCGGAAAAGGAGCTAGCAGAGGCCGCACTCGACGCGCTCGAAAAAGAAACTACGAGTCAACACATCGTGTGGAAGTACATACCCCCTTCCGCACCCTTCATGGGGGGGCATGGGAGCGAATGGTGAAAGCAGTGAAAGAAGTGCTTCGTGTCACCATGATGGAAAAGCATCCCAGCGACGAGATCCTGTTAACCTTATTAACAGAGGTCGAGAATATCGTCAACTCACGACCCCTCACACATGTTTCGGTTGATCCTAACGATCCCGAGGCCCTCACGCCGAACCACATCCTCATCGGGCCCAACTGCCATGTGCCACCACCAGGGCACTTCTCTGCAGACGACGTGACTGCTCGCCAACAATGGAAGCGAGCTCAAGCCCTGGCTGACATCTTCTGGAGGAGGTGGGTGAAGGAGTACCTTCCCCTATTGCAACACCGGCGGGAGCCCACCAGCACCGGCGTCGCCCCGAAGGTCGGGGACGTCGTCATCATCTGCGATTCTAATCTGCCACGCAACACCTGGCCGCGAGGACGCGTCAGCCGGGTGTTCCCAGGAGCCGACGGCGAGGTACGAGTCGTGGACGTCACCACCAGCAGCGGACACGTGCTGAGGAGGCCTACGAAGAAGATCGTCGTGCTACCAACGGAGCTCGCAGACGAACCAGGGTCAGCGACGGCGGGAGAATGTGCACGACACAAATAGACTATAGACACATGTGCCAGTGACACGTAGATTAAGTAAGCGTGAATATAACGAATAAATTATGAAAATGTTAGATTTACGTAAATTAAAACGTTATTATGTAATAACTTTGATATTAAGCTAAGATAAATAGCTTACTACTGTTAGGAGCTAGTTTTCTGAGTAATTAAGTATGTTAGAGCCAAATTTAATAAAGAAAGTACATTCCCCGAAAAGCATAATTGCAAATATAATTACGTAAATGCATTACTCAGAATCTAACATAACTTCGTATAAATAGGAAATACGACTTTGTATATTAGTATGTAAGTTTAATTACACCCCGCGACTGCCTCCCACGCCGTAAGAAGCGAATATGCGCTCCCCCGGCTGGTGCCATTTTATTATATAGTAGCTCGCGGGAGGCAGGGCCCATATATAAGTCTGAGGGGTCAATCCGCCCGTCATTCAGTAGCCCGACGTCGCACGGTACAGATGTAAGTACCTATCGTCGTGCAAGTCTTATTGCTACCAATGTACATATATGCTATGTGATTGATATGTAAAACATAAGTTCTATAAATAAATGGAAATGCGGAGGTGAGGTAATTTGGATCGCGGGCCAGCACTACAAAAGACTATAAAAGCAGGGACCATTTGTTAGGAAAATATTGGGCAACAAGTAGACAACAAGAGTCTCTCAAGGAACAAGGAAGCTCAACAGGAAGTAGTAGATCAAGAGTAGTGCTGGGCCAAGTACATCCGATGCCTCACTGACGTCAATGAAGTCCACCCATCCAAGTATTTCATTCTTCGACTCAACATCCATCAAATACAGTCCACTGAAGGCGACCGCGAAGTAGTGGCAGTCTATTTGGAACCTTATCAGGTCATAGTCTGTTACGAACCACGGTCCTTAACAGATAGGTTCCAACATGCTTAGGATTTTCATTTGTCTTCCGTAATACAATTAATCAAATGTGATAATCATGGGGGATTTTAACGCAAAAATAGGGCAACCTAGATCCGATCAACGCTTAATAATGAAAAATTATGGATGCGGAGTTAAAAATAGTAGAGGCGAACGCCTGATAAACTTCGCAAATGAAAACAAGATGAGTATTATGGACACCTTTTTTAAGAAAGCCAATAACCAGAGATGGACCTGGAAATCCCCAGACGGAGTCACAAAAAATGAAATTGATTATATATTAACCAACCAAGATAAAAATGTTAAAAATATAAAAGTTCTAAATATTAATTTTCCCTCTGATCATAACCCTTTAAAAGCTTCTCTTCGACTGAGAAACATATAAAGAAAAGCCGTATAAAATACAGAAGCAATTTAAAAAGCTCACTAAGGACTACCTCAGAGAAAGAAACTTTTAGACTCTTTCTAGGAAAACACGAAGACCAACTTCAATTTCAAGATGATGCTACCGTCCAAGTAAATTACGACAAAATCACTCAAAGCATAGAAAGAAGTCTACATAATGCCAAACAACACACTACCCACCCAGGTTAGTGATATCAGCATACACCAAGAGTCTCATAGCACAGAGAAAACAACTACATGAATCTAAACATAAAACAAGAGCACAGAAAAATCAACTAAAAGCTTTATACAAACTCATAAGTAAAAGCATAAAAAGGGAATATACGCTTCACCGATCCAAGATATTTGAAAAACATATAAATACTACCTGTAGCGTTAAAAGAGCATATAAAGAGTTCAATACACACAATACACTAAAAGAGACAAATGAACTTTTATGCAATAGGCCTGATATTATCAAAATTGCTACAAATTTCTATAAAAAATTGTATGACTGCCAAGAGAAAAATAATATGGAAAAAATCGATAATGTCAACATACAATATATTATAGAAGATATCTCTGAAATAGAAACGATAGACGAGCTTGAAGTTTCAAAAGCAATCAAAAGCTTGAAGGTTGAAAAGTGCCCAGAACCAGATGGAATCACAAACGAAGCGATAAAAGAAGGTTGCCACTATCTTGCACGGCCTCTGGCATGTCTTTTTAACTTGCTTGCTTTCATCGACTACCAGAAAGACTTCGACACGATCCTACACTCTTCCATATGGACCGCTCTAAGCTCACAGCACGTAGAACAAAAATATATAGAAGTTATTAAGTATATATACAACAACTGCAGTAGCAGAGTGAAGCTTGAGCTTGAGTCGACAGGACCGCCAATAAGCATAAAAAGAGGTGTAAGGCAAGGGGACCCTTTGTCACCGAGAATTTTTATAGCGGTGCTAGAGATGGCCATCAGCAAAGTCAATTGGAACAGAACAGGACTAAACATCAATGGAAAATTTATCAGCCACTTAAGGTTAACAGACAATATTATTCTTCTATCCAAAGATGCAAGAGAACTAGAATCAATGATACTCTCACAAAAATCTGTGAGCATTGAGGTAGGCTTACAAATGAATTTAAATGAAACCAAAATTATGACTAACAGCATAAAATATCCCTTGTATCTTGATCAAAATTTTTTAGAATATGTGGAAAGCTACATATACTTAGGAAAACAAGTTTCTTTCGATAAGCAAAACAATGAATTAAAAGTAGAAAGAAGAATTTCAGGCGCATGGAGAAAATTCTGGAGCTTAAAGGAAATATTAGAAGGAACTATGCCTATTAATTTAAAGAAAAAAGTTATGGACACCTGCTTGCTTGCCTCCATCACCTATGGATGCCAGACATGGAAGTACACACTGAGAGTGAAAAACATTATTAGGTCATGTCAACGAGGTATGGCCAGAAGCATCACAAATGTGAGAAAAATACAAAAAATCCCACATAGTATTATACGAAATAATACTAAATTTATAGATGCACTTCAGTTCTCACTAAGATTAAAATGGCGCTGGGCATGACATGTGGCTAGGATGGAGGGCGACCGTTGGACTACCAGACTGACGTCATGGCAGGGCCCTGCAGGGAATCAAAAAGAGGAAGACTGACAACTCGCTGGGAAAACGACTTAATAAAAGTAGCAGGAAATCATTGGAAAACAAAAGCCAAAGATAGGGACAAATGGAAAAATCTGGAGGAGGCCTTCACCCTCACATAAGTAGGGGTTCTTGCATGTTAAGATAGTGATTATTTTATTTCATTTTTTATTCCTTTTGCATTGCATGTCAATAATGTAACAGGGTTAATTTAAGTAACTTAAACAATAATAAATGATAATATTAGAGAAAATAATAGTATTATTACAGGAATTTAAATTAATTATATAATAGATTATAGATTTATTAATAAACAATCAATAAACTAATAATACTAAGAATAATAAATTATAAACAACAATAATGACACAGAATACTGAATGTCCCGTCCCAACCATAATAATAATATATTTGTAACAAGAATGTATTTGTAATGGGATTACGCAAGAAATAAAAGGCATTTTTATTTTTATTTATTTTATTTAATACAATTCATAGCTTAGAAGTTAGTCACAATTGTATCCGAGTTGATGTCCTCCTTTAATTAAGGCATTAAACCATTATGATGCTGTAAGAACTATGCTTTCACTGTTTCATTATTTTCTGCTTCATTTCACGAAACCGATGCCGTCTGTGACCGTCATAATTCGTGACACGATGTGCTTGTGACTTGTGTTCTATTAATATGCTTACACCTTTATCCCTATATCTATAATTTTATTTTCTTTATGCACGCTTACGCTACACTGCTATCTCAAAAGGCCCATAAAATGTTATTGGAGTAATTCTATAACATACTCACACCGTATGTGTCTGCTATTCTTGCAGGGTTCTTATCTTCAGTTTAGACATCTACACTATCTACACACAAAAATCGCGATTTTATTGACGTTAAAATCTGATATTTTTGTGATCCATTAATATTCTCTGGTTAACATTTCTCATTAATTTGACCTTATTAAATACCCGCTTTATTAGTAACTGACGGTCTTTATCGTTTTCTTTGATGAGGTTATGTACGCAAAATGTAATTTCAATGCGTATTCCACCATTAAAGGAGTTATTTCAAAACCCACTTTTTAATTTTGATTTCAAATAAACCCTAATACGTGTGCTTCAGACAGTGAACCGTTGCCGTTGTGTGTTTATTATTATTATTGTTTATTATTGATGGGTCAATCCGAGTTAACTCGAGCTGTATTCTTCCTAACTCGAGTTGGGTTGTACACGATTTATATGAACGAACCAAGAAGGAACGCGTATTGTTATTTTTTTTGCAGTCGTTGTGTACATGCCCTTAGTGTTGTTTTCGTCTAATGGCAATAAACTGCTATATTTATAAACCATTTTGTTTATAAATTGTTACTAACTCAAAGAAACTATGAACCAAAATACATTGTTCTTACATCAAGAACATAATATCATATTATTATGTGTAAAACGAAACTGTCTGTATTCTTGATGTTAGGACAAAGAACTACATAATTTATTAAATATATAGTAATACCTGTTTCATATTTTCATTAACCCTGCCTGTCCTTATATTTTGTCAAAATATTCTAATCGCAAATAAACTCGTCTGTAATTTAATCACATTCTTTCATTGGTTTTTTCCGAATTCTCAATAACGATTTTGAGTTTGGATATTTACCTATATTTGTGAAATACATCACATGATTCTTAAAAAAACTGAAACACTCGGTATGCTATTAATAAGGTTAATAATATCAGATAATTAGTAATATTCATTAAATAAATGTCCCTATTATAACGAAAAGAACTACCGTCAAAATAATTTGTCTTTTTTTAGAGGAACTCAAGTTTTATTTATTTATTTACACACACATAAACAAACAGTAATAAATATATTAGTCAAAAAAGAGAGTCGTGGTAAGGCCCTAAATGATTAGCTGAATGGGCTAATTAGAGTTGAGTAACTCGAGTTACGTAAATTTCAAATCGAGTTAACTCGAGTTGAGAATGTTAAAAATTTTTTGACGTGTGGTCAACGCATGAAAAATATGTGTGCTGCCAATGGGAGGCAATTCACACCAAGATATTATAGAAGTATAGTAATAGGGTGTGTACTAGAAAACCTCCTTACGGTGCACCCTGGACCCTGGGCAACGGAAAAGGCAACTCCTTTCCTACCCTAGGGGAGGTGTTGCTGCTGCTATCTGATTTTCTGCCAAGTTCGGAGTGGCCTAAGAGATGGAAATCAGTGGTCCCAGTATTCCGGCTAATGGCGTGGGAGTGCTAAGAATCTCCGGGTTACGGGAGGCTACCAACAATAACTGCAGCTGGCAGCGTACAACTGCAGTACCTACCCTTCAGCAGGACCATCACCTCATCGAACTTGAGGTAGAACTAGGTCGCATAAACTGGCACATATTGGGGTTGTCCGAGATCCGAAGACTGGGGGAGGACACGATAATCCTTGAATCAGGGGATGTGTTCTACTTCAGAGAAGGTGATCACCTCTCCCAGCGAGTTGTCGGTATTCTGGTCAAAGAACCCCATAAGCAGCTTTGTTGAAGTCGCTTAACATGTCGAATCGGGTAGCGTTCCTTGTCCTAAATATCACGAACAGGTATTGCCTGAAGGTGACACAGGTATATGCGCCGACCTCTACTCACTCTCACGAAACCACCGAGGCCGTATAATAAATAATAAATATTCTAGGACAAGGCCATCTAGACCCAAACTAAATAGAGCTGGACATATGAGTTCTAGAATGCGGATAAACATACTTGAATACTTTTTTGTAAATAAATACATTTTATACATATAAACACCCCGACCAATGTAAAATATACGTATTTGTACTGAGCGGGAATCGAACCCGCGACCTCTGACTTAGCAGTCGGACTCCTCCGCTACGATACATAGGCATACATAGGCATAAGCCCACTTACAACGTTGTTATGGGGGACTTTAATGCTATAGTGGGAGCACAAGAATGGAACGAAAGGAGAATCGGACCCCATGGAGTGGGGCGTAGAAATCACAGCACCTGTTGTTTTACATTTGGTTGAGAACCAAGGCGGTTCTCAACCAAATCAAAAACCAAAAATTCCTAACGGCCACCTAAAACAGGTACCCAGGTTGGTGGTTGGCACAAAATTTTATGTTTGCGACCAAACGCCCCCAGTGTGGTCTATGATACAACTTGTAATAGTACCTATTTTCATTGACCACCACCAAACGGCTCCCATAGCTGGCAGTTAGAACAAAATTTAAGATATTGCCCAAACAGCCTCAGTAGTTGCAGTAAACAAATCAATCATTAAAACCAGTACCTATTTATATATTAAAAACCATCACAGTTTTTAATCATATAAACCGGATAGTATAAAATTATGATTATTATATTTTCATACTATACGTAAAGATACAATCAATAAAGAACAAACTTTCGAGGAAATTATTACCGGTATAACAAAAGCAAAGATCCTTTTTTTTCTTTTTTTTTTTATCGTTCGGAAATCCCTTCGGATAACCCCCCGCGTGCTAGCGGGGGCGGTTATGTCGGGCTTGAACCGACTAAAACCGCACGCCGTCTCGGGTCTACAGATGTAAGGTTGCCCATAGAGCATATCCCTCGCACCCCGACTGACCCTGGGCCATCTCCGGTTTCGAGATGGCCCCCTCGGGTTTGGGAACCACGGTATCCCCGTCTTGCCTCGGTTTGGGGGAGGGGCGCTAGTCGCCCCACCGTCTCGGCCTGCTTCTGCTGGGGTGACAGGTGGCCTCACCCGCCACCCCCAGGCCTGCGCTCATGGAGGACAGAGGTCGTTAAGCGACCTCCGGCGCCTGAGTCGCCTACGACGCGCGGCGAGCAAGTTGCGCGCTCGGCGGACCGGGAGAGTTCTAAGACTCTTCCGGGCGCGCTCCGCCACCTCCTTCGCGAGCATTACATGCTCGCAGAAGGAGGCGGAACAATCTGGCGATGGACGGAATCTCTACTGAGCTCCTAAAAGCAGGCGGGATCCCAGTCCTGAAAGAGATAGCGAGCCACTTTAATTCCGTCATCCTGCAAGGCTTGACACTTAGGGCATGGAGCGGGAGTGCGGTGGTACTATCTTTTAAAAAAAGGTAATAAGGCCTTACTGAAGAATTAAAGGCCTATCTCAATCCTGAGTCGTGTCTACAAGTTGTTCTCGAGAGTCGTTAGGAATCACCTCACGATGAAGCTCAACTAATTCTAGCCACCAGAGCAAGTCGGATTTTGAAAAGGCTACAGTACCGTAAACCATATCCATACTGTTCGGCAGATTATAAAAAAGACTCACGATAACAATTAGTCACTGTATATATATGGCTTTTGTGGACGCCATTGACTCCATCGAGACCTAGGCAGTTCTGGATCTTTGCAAAGGTGTAGTTTTGATTGGAAACATCGAAGTAATGTGATGCTTATTTGCGACTGCCACTTGGAGCGAGCTATGCTTGAGGTTTATTTGAAGGATAAAATTCGTAATGAGGTCATCCGACTAAAAACTAAAGTCACCGACATAGCTCGCAGAATAAGTAAGCTGAAGAGGCAATGGGCGGACCACATCTGCCTAAGGAACTATGGCCGGTGGAGCAAATGAGTGGAGATCATGAATCGGCAAACGGAAGGTAGGACTTCCCTCAGCAAGATGGAGTGACGACCTGAGAAAGGTAGCTTTTTTTTTTTTTACGTGTGGATATCCCTTCGGATACCCCCCCGCTGGCCAGCGGGGGTGGTTATGTCGTGTCTCGACTAAAACCGCACGGTGTCCTCCCCAAGTGTCCGTTGCCGGGCACCCCGGGTAAGCCCTCGAAAGGATAACCCCAGGGTTGCCGGCGGACTTTGGCCGCCACCGCGGCCTCGCCTGGTGGTTTTATCCCGCTTCGGTGAGTTGGCAGGCGTGTGTAGGGCACACACGACACGCCTCCGTCACGGCCTGCTTTTGTAAGGACGGCGAGTCGGCCAACTGCCGTCCTCAGGCCCCGATCATGGAGGTCGGTAGTCCCGTGCGTAGATGAGTCTGCGGCGTCCTCGCCGCAGACTGCGAAACTCGGGGGCAGGGTTCTTTCCCGCTCCCTCTCCGCCGTCTCTTTCGCGCGCATTACCTGCTCGCAGTAAGAGGCGGCGGCGTGCCACTTGCTCCCGTCGGAGACCACGGCCCTCACCATGGTCTTCAACGAGAGAACGTCCACGCCCAGGACCGCAACGAGATCCCGGCGTTGACTCGCCCACGCAGGGCACTCCACCAGACTCGCTATATTAAATCTTCATTGTTTTTAAGCAAATATTTATTAGGGACCTATTCCAGGGATAAAAAAAAGCCTATTTGTTATTTCAGACCATAATCTATCTCGGTACAAAATTTCAGCCTGTTCAGCCGTTTTTTCGTGAAAGAGTTACAAACATCCATACTCACAAACTTTCGCGTTTATAAGTATAAAGTGACGCGCCTAAAATACGCGATTTCTAATATAAAATAATAAGTTACATAATAGGTAAGTAGATAGTAATAATTTTAAACGTCAGCCTATGTGCATCAATTAAATGAAGCACTAGCTACACCCTTGGAAACTACTACATGCATTTTATTCAAATTCAAAATACTAAAGTCTTTGTAAAATATCAATTTAGCAGAAAGTTGAAAAGCAAAGCTTTATGCTCCATACGATATCGAGCGTCAATACAAAACAGGTTCGTCTCTTAGGGCATAACAATTCAATAGAAATAAGGCAGCGAATCCCTTGTGGGAAATAAAGCCCTCAAGCTTTTGCGATACAAAAGGTCAACTTTGAAACTATCTGGAGGCAAATGTAATATTGCATACATAAATAAATATCATTTTTGTTCACTGGTGAATGTAGATATTGGCATTCTTTATCGGCAGTGCGGTACTTATAGGTTGCAGTAGGAAATTAGGGGCTACTTGGGATATTCAGAGAGGGTATGAGACCTTATTTTGAATTGTAATCTGATTAAAAGCCATTCAAACACTTATCAACATGAAATTTTCATCGATAACAACTTCAAGTACCTTTTTTTTTATTTGTGCCGAAATCCCTTCGGTTACCCCCCCGCCAGCCAGCGGGGGCGGTTATGTCGGGCTTGAACCGACTAAAACCACACGCCGTCTCGGGTCTACAGACGCCGGGGTGTAAGGTTACCCATAGAGCATATCCCTCGCACTCCGACTGACCCTGGGCCATTCGCAGTGTCCCCTCTGATAACAGCAGAGGGGTACCTGGAGCGGCCCCCACCCCCGCGGGCCTTGCAGGCCCGCCATGCCCCGACCCCCTCGTGCAATGGGGTCAGCTCGCCCTGAAAAGGGCCGGTTGGTCAGATTCTTGGCCGTTGACGTTGACGCCAGCTACTCCAGAGGAGCAATCAATGATGTGTCAACGCCCACGTTGCCCAGGATGCACCAAACTTGGAGGTGATCCAACCAGTCGCACCCCAAACTTCAAGTACCTACTAAATATGATGCATACGTATTTGATTTATGACATTTCCACTAAAATAGACGGCCGCAATTATAGCTAGGTATATAGTCTATTTTAAGTGAGAGGGTGGTACGTCACTTTCGAACTGACGGCAGTCCGTCAGTTGACAATCTGAATGAATCTACTTACACTCCACTCTGCCGCTGAGGGTCAGGGCCTAGACAGAACTTATTGCTAATCGAATGTAAGTATTACTCGTATAGGGATCACTGTTAAAAACACTGTGAGCATTATGAAACTATGCGCACAGAAAGAATATGAAGTCATATGAGAATGAAGATGCTTAACTTCTGCCTATGCTTTACAAAAAACAGTAGGTAGGTACGAGTCTGGCATTATGCTGAACCAGGTCCTATTACGCTTTTGAGATACCCATAATTACTGTAGTTTAGGTTATTCTTTTCTTAAAATATTATGTATCTTAAAACTGTCTGAATAAACTCTTCTTTCTTCTTCTGCTTCTACTGTTGTGCAACTGAAATCCGACTACGAGAGCTACACATGATATTGAATGCCTTCTTGATTAATAGACATATATAATGGGACTTCAATTACATTAAATACATTTTGGGTGGAGATTAGATAGATATTCAATTTAAACAGTTATGTGGGTATGAGCTGGCTACGAGTCTCGCCTGGGGTTCCTAACAATTAACTTAGAAATGTGTGGGTGTTGAGTGTATAACATTAATTGTGTTTTGGAGCTTGGCATCTCGGAGTTATTTCTACTGTTATATTTAGTGAAACTAGAAATAATAGTCTGTAATGAAACTGTAATGTTGCTAAACTTGTTACGATTAATAACATGGAATGCGTATCAATCCAATTTCGTCTATGTTAGATAATCCTATATGAACAAAAAGGTCGTGCAATAACAAAGTAAACAGGTAAAAAATGGATAAGTTACCGCGCACTGTTTATCCGGTGGTTTGCTGGTGGTCACTAACCGATCCCGTCGTCCAGGTTATCTTGCTAATGGCTGACTAAGGTTTCAATAATAGCACCTAAGTACCAATCACGAATGCAGCAAATGCGTTGTGCACGGCGAGTTGCTTGAGACTTCCAAGCGGTACGAAGTTCTTAACAAGAGTGATAATTCAAAATGACGTGTGCAACTCGTTGACACAGACGATTTTTCTCGTGATCTTAATATACCCGTCCTTGTATAAATTCTTAAGTCTTATACGGACTAAGCGTTCCAATTTACACGTTACCTAGCTATGTTGAATATGCGTACACATCTAGTTGACTACGCCTACAGGTATATACGCGTACCTACAGGGCACAATGCACTGCTGGATTATGAACGCATGGTAACAAGTAGGCTAGCCAGTATCCGCAATATCTCGAAACACAGCTGTGGCGTGCACAACCACTGCGGTACTACTCATTAGAGTTGTATTAATTTGATGCAGCTTAGATGTAGCGTGTTCGCCATGTTTGCAGTCCAAATTGAGCATTCATATCCGCTTTGACGCGCAACCAAGACCTGACTGGCAACAACTCGCCGCGAGGCAGCAATCGATACGCGTGCTCAAATTGTATAGGTACGCGGTGCGAGGGATATACTCTATGGGCAACCTTACACCCCGGCGTCTGAAGACCCGAGACGGCGTGCGGTTTTAGTCGCTTCAAGCCCGACATAACCGCCCCCGCTGGCGGCGGAGGGGTATCCGAAGGGATTTCCGCACGATAAAAAAAAAAGGTACGCGTACTGTAGCTACGGACTGTCGTTCCTGTCTACGCGTAACCGACTACGCGTACATTGGAACGCTTAGTCCGTACAAGGCGTTATGGTTATAAATTCTAGAATCATGTACTGTTTTGAAATAGATGACGTACTCGTGAGGCAAGAGTGTCAATGTCCGTCTTCTGTGGTCCCAGTGTGCTGGGCACACAAAAAATTCAAAATCCGTAGAAACCAAAGCTTAAGTCTTCGAAAATGAGAATAGAATTTGGCAAGCACTGAAAATGCATTGGAAAACATAAAACGAGTGAGCAAACCTTAGACTAAAAATAAAAGCTAAAGCTTATAGACTGGCTATCAGCGTATACGAGAGAAGAATAGCGATAGTTTTTTTTTTATTGCCAGGCTATGACATTTTTCCATAATAGCTAGGTATAGGTAATACCTAATTTATTTTGCAATTTATTAGGCGGTTAGTGTCACAGGGATACCATCTCTAGTGCGTATCTGGCTTCCTTCCTACACAGGCACATGTGACGTGTAGTACCGTGTGGCTTTGGTTGGTTCAAGTCCGACATACCCACCTTCCCTCATCTTTAGCTCCAATGCAAAATACGTTAGTACAATTGTATTAAAATAATAACTTAGATATAAAAGTACCAAATTTTTTTTTTCGAATACTTTAAATATTTGCATACACTAAATAATATGCTGTGTGACTCGTCTTTATTAGAATGTTATCTTTAGAAAACTGCCTAGTTCTTTATATTCTTGCACGGACTGTGTGACATCTGGTAGACATAATGTGGTGATAATGATTACCATTACTAGTCCAGTCAATATAGACAAAAATAAGTCATAACTAAAGAATAATTCGCATAGAGCTGAAAATTGGCAGAGACGTTAAATACATCGTTATAAATAAAAGGTCAAAAATCCCCATCGATCCTACTTCTGCAAAAAAAATATTCAAGGTCAGACGTACAAAATTAAGGGTGTTTCCATTTTTCTCGAAAACAGTAAGTTTTATCGTGAAACTAGATCAGACAAAGTTGTAGATCATACAATTCTCTACAAAAATGGTACAGTCACCTTTTCTCTTACGACTCACCATTCGTGAGATATCGCGGTTTTAATAATTAGAAAATAATATTTTACATACGAGTAATATGCACTAAAACGCAGCCTGTACACGTCATCGGACGTTCTATATAAATGAAAATAAACTATTGGTTTGTGTTACTTACACAATAAAAGTTGTATAAATTGAATGCGTATTTTAATATAAACAAATGATTTTTCTAATTATTAAAACCGCGATATCTCACGAATGGTGAGTCGTAAGAGAAAAAAAGACGGACCATTTTTGTAGAGAACTGTATGATCTATAACTTTGTCTGACCTATTTTCACGATAAAACTTACCGGTTTCGAAAAAAATGGAAAAAAACTTTAATTTGTTGACCTTGAATTTTTTTTTTGCTGAAATATGATCGATGGGGATTTTTGACATTTTATTTATAATGATGTATTTAACGTCTCTGCCAATTTTCAGCTCTATGCGAGTTATTCCTTAGTCAAATGTCTATTTTGACTGGACTTTACGGGAAGATACGGCAATAAGAGCACTGCTTGATTATTATTTCAAACAATATGATCTTTTGAAGTAATCAAGAATTTATATTCACACTGAATCCAACCCTGCCTCATTTATGCATATGAACTATATGAACGTAATTCAGATGTTATATTATAAATATTATACACTATTACATTTATACGCACTGCAGTTACCGACGGTTTATAATTTCACAGCTGTAGATTTTTAAAAGGATATTTGGGAACTTTGGCTTTTAGTTGCCAAACAGTCTATGGTTATGAGAATAATTAAAACGACCTATCAAAAACGACCGCCATCTACTGAACCAGTATGAAACCAGTGCATTCTCATTCTAGTCGGACAGTAAGTATGTATCAGTCATTCGGTTAAAAAAAATCGCGTACGGAGTAATGGACAAAAGATATTATGTCTGTCCCGCTTAATCTTACCACCAATGTTAATTGGACGTTGCTCTCTGATAAATAATTGTCATTTTAGTGATTTATTCTCAGACGATTCTCAGTCTACGCCGTAGATTGATACCGTATAACACTGATAACGGACAAAATACCGTAGACTGAGACTAAAACGGAATAATAGCTAAAGCTACAACATTCAAAACGATACAAAAATACAAAAGCATTTGATTATATTGGCTTTTTAGTAATTAATGAATATATTAAATTTTATTTGTTGATATCACTATAATTAAATGCACTAATCTGTATACATCTAGGTATATCGTGCATTTAACTACTTTTGGGTTAAATACCTAGTGAAGTTTTCTTTTCATACTTATACTTATTGTGTAATCGATTACGCTACTAAATCGATAATGTTATGAAAACTTTCTCCTATTTCTCCGCTTTTAGACTCACGGTTGAGCTTATTTAAGATATTTTAAGATAAAAAATATGTCATTTTTTTAGATCATAGATATCTGAACTCTTTACAACCATGGCCCACAATATTTCTTCAACTTTTATCACTCCTTCCCACAGTTAAAATATTTAAGTTATTTATAATGTCAATATTTTTCTAAATATTTCCTACTGGCAAAATGGTTTCAATAATAATAAGATTGAAGCTTGTAAGCCTAATTAATACACGACCAGTTAAAATGGCCTAATGAAAAGTAGGAGGATAGTCGTGAAGCAAGGGAAACAATAATAATAATAATTATTTTTTTATATTTTTTATATTTAGGACACGTAAATTTGACTTCACCTCGCCTGATGGTAAGCTGAAGGTAAAGTCTCAGGAAAGAGGGTCACCATTACATACACGTACCATGTTAACAATGGTGGCACTCAGCTTGACGGCGTCATCAGAAGCGGATTGTCGTCGCAGCACCGCGGTACACCCACCGGTCCCACTAGTGCTGCGACCACAATCCCCCTGCCCGGCTATGCACTTGCTGACCCCTGAACGCAATCAAACTGAAATCTGATTACTATGGAGGGTTTTTCGCAATTGTGCACGGTGGTACCTACCCGGCCGAATTTTGTGACAAATTTGTGTCATCAAATTTCTACCACCAGTAAAATGTATGTTTATTTTCGCTACAAACTTTACTTTACTTTACTTTACGTACATAAGTTGGAAAGCTTATATTTGATAAATTTCGCTGCTAGGTATCTACCTTATTGGGGTGTGTGTTCGGTAACCTCCTCGAGTGTCGCTCCGATTCCGATCCCGCTGCAGTCCGGGGGGAACGGAATCGGAGCGGCCGGTACACCCTGGGCGGCGGTCAATGGCTTCCCCTTCATAGGGTTGGCATTGATCGTCGGCCAATACCCAACGTGGCGGGAACACATCGCTCTCCGTACTCCTCTGCTTTCAGAGGAGACAGGATGAGCGATGCTGTTAGTGGGGAGATGGCCCAGGGTCAGTCGGGGTGCGAGGGATATGCTCTGTGAGTAACCTTACACCCCGGCGTCTGAAGACCCGAGACGGCGTGCGGTTTTAGTCGGTGCGAGCCCGACATAACCGCCCCCGCTGGCCGGCGGGGGGGTATCCGAAGGGATTTCCGCACGAAAAAAAAAAAAAAAAAAAGGTACTTATCTACCTTATTCAAAGTCTCCCATTAGGTAAATATACGCTAAAAGATGGCATATATATTTTCTAAGCATAACTTTACAACTTTTCGTAACTCAGAAACATTCGACGTATTTATCACCAAAACATCGGCCAGGTGCCTTTTCAAGTTGCCATAAATACTAGGCCATCTCAGAGCATTATAAATTCACAGGAGCATCGCGGTCGTCCTTGCGTGATATCATTTGTTTGTAGTGTAATAAACTAGGTAGGCATTTCTTGCCATAAATATTAGGAAGATGAGAATAGGCATACAACTCTATAGGTTGTCGATGGATACTATAATAGGTATTAATATAATGTTTATATAGATACCTACGTTATAGAAGCAATAAGGTACGAGTGGCTATGATTTTCAACGTTTGGATCCATACCTACTAATGGTCCAATTACAATAAGGTCTAACTGACTAAATAAAATTAACACGTTTATTTAGTCAGCTAAAAGATACTCTTTACGTCGTGGTATTGTTTGATACCGTAGCATTGATGCTTTTTTTTTTGTTACGTGCGGAAATCCCTCCGGATACCCCCCGCCGGCCAGCGGGGGCGGTTATGTAGTGCATAAACCGACTAAAACCGCACGGTGTCCTGCCCAAGTGTCCATTGCAGGGCACCCCGGGTAAGCCCTCGAAAGGATAACCCCAAGGTTACCTGCGGACCTTGGCCACCAGCGCGGCCTCACCTGGTGGGGTCGGGTTTTATCCCGCGTCGATGAGTAGGCAGGCATGTGTAGGACACACATGACACGCCTCCGCCACGGTCTGCTTCTGTAAGGACGGCGAGTCGGCCAACTGCCGTTCTCAGGCCCCGATCATGGAGGTCGATAGTCCCGGGCGTAGACGAGTCTGCGGCGTCCTCGCCGCAGACTGCGGAACTCGGGGGCAGGGTTCTCTCCCGCTCCCTTTCCGCCGTCTCTTTCGCGCGCATAACCTGCTCGCAGAAAGATGCGGCGGCGTGCCAAATGCTCCCGTCGGAGACCACGGCCCTCACCATGGTCTCCAACGAGAGAACGTCCACGCCCAGGACCGCAACGAGATCTCGGCATTGACTCGCCCACGCAGGGCACTCCACCAACGTGTGGAGCGCCGTGTCTTCGCTAGGATCCTCGCAGTGCTGGCACTGCGGCGTTGTCTCCCGGTGGACGCGCCACAGATACTTACCTAAACGCTTTGATCCCGTTGAGTAACACCAGTTTGTGTCATACTGTTACTCAATTGGACAAAAAATCCCGAAAAGTAACACTGTAAATCATTGCAACAGTTTTTTTCTCAATAATTAACACTATAATCTTTGTATGTAACTTGGTTGCATATCTGGACGATATATTCCAAAAAGTTCCAGAACTTTATAACCCGAATTGCGCGGATTTATCATTGCACTTCTTGCCTCGCTCGGCTTATATTCCAAAAACAAGTAGGTACCTAAGTGGGTTAGGTTAGGTTATAACTGTGACCCCAACGGAACCACTTGAATGTATAAGGAATATTATATATTATTAATATTATAAATCGTTACATTTTGTTGAAGGCGTATTTCAACAATGATTTTATTACAAAGAGGTGTTACTTAACGAGAATACAAGATTCTCTTATGTTACAGTGTTACCTATAAAAAAGGTTTCAATAAATTACAGTGTTACTTTTCGGGTTTTTTTTTCCAATTGAGTAACAGTGTGACACAAACTGGTGTTACTCAACGGGAACAAACCACCGAAACACCCGTGTCCGGTAACCATCTGGCACATCCGGTAGGAGAGGTCCCCATGGTCCCTCTCTAAACACTCCTTAATGATCGGCCTCACCGCCGCAATGGTGAATTCCCCCCACCTTGGGTACTCAAGTCGCACCCTCCATGTCTCCATGAGTTGCTGAGCCCTGAGCTCTCGGCGCTCCGGTCTATGGCCCCGCTCCAGCGCCATTGGAACAATGACGCAAGGGCTCTCGCTTCCAGGTCCCATGGAGGATGCCACCTCGACGGAAATCGTGAGATACCCCCTGATGACTCTGACGGCCATCGCTTTTAAAGGGCTGTTTAGAACAGCCACGTTGCGGGCCGCCAGAGTCTCCACCCATACAGGGGCCCCGTACAGGGCCATGCTTCGCACGATCACCAGGTACAGTATCCTAGTGGGGTAGTATTGATGCTGAACCAGACCTATAGACATCTTCTAATGAGACGAACTAGATGGGTTCGGTTTGTGGAACGACGGGTACCTATGAGAACGTTATAAAACCTTGTTTTGGAGTTGATTTTCTTTTGTGGTTTAAGGGGGCTTTAAGAGATTATTCTTAGCTAAGGGTTCAATTATAGTAGGTATATTTAATTCAATCGTTCTTAGTATTTTGTATATAACGGTGTCACAAAATTAGGTCTCTGAATTTGGTGAGATGACTGGGTATCGACAAAATATGTATCTATATCTTTTTTATTTTTTTATTTTTATTTATTTTTTTATTTTACCCAATTTTTTTTTGTCAAGTCATCTCACCAAATTCAGAGACCTAATTTTGTGACACCTTATATATCTGTCCCCGCTCTAAATCAATTGGGAAATACAATGCTATTCAACTCATTTATCTATTTGCGACTAGCTAATGCCCGAATTTCATTGCTATAGCTATTTGTTACCAACTGTTTGTTTAGTATATGTTTTGCTTTATTTTGATTATAATACATATTTGATTGTAATACATGCATTTATATTTACCTAGTAGTTTTATTTACCTCCTAAGTATAAACCCTTAAGCTGTTGATATTTCATTGTGCACAAATTCTTACCTACTAAATAATTCAATAATTCAAACGACTACGGTAGTTTAATTTGATATAGGTACCTATATCATTAGCGGCGGTAAGGCCCATCATGGAGGATTGGCTAGAGAGGCGACACGGAAGCCTCTCGTACCGACTGACGCAGGTGATCTCCGGGAAGGGGTGCTTCGGGGACCACCTGCATCGGATCAGGAAGGAACCAACGCCTGAGTGTCATTACTGTGACGCGAGCGAGGACTCAGGGCTGCACACGCTGGCGGACTGCCCGGCGTGGGAGGTGCCGAGGAGTGACCTCGTGGCAGCCATCGGGGTGGGAGTCCTCTCGCTCGGCAGCATGATTGCGTCAATGGTGCGGAGCGCGAGCGCGTGGGCCGCCGCCACCTCCTTCTGCGAGCATGTGATGCTCGCGAAGGAGATGGCGGAGCGCGCCCGGGAGAGGTTCAGAACCCTCCCGGCCCGCCGAGCCCGCAACATGCTCGCCTCGCGTCGCAGGCGACTCAGGCGCCGGAGGTCGCTTAACGACCTCCGTCCTCCATGAGCGCAGGCCTGGGGGTGGCAGGTGAGGCCGCCTGTCACCCCAGCAGAAGCAGGCCGGGACGGTGGGGCGACTAGCGCCCCTCCCCCAAACCGGGGCAAGACGGGGACACCGTGGTTCCCAAACCCGAGGGGGCCATCTCGAAACCGGAGATGGCCCAGGGTCAGTCGGGGTGCGAGGGATATGCTCTAAGGGCAACCTTACACCCCGGCGTCTGCAGACCCGAGACGGCGTGCGGTTTTAGTCGGTTCAAGCCTGACATAACCGCCCCCGCTGGCCGGCGGGGGGGTATCCGAGGGGATTTCCGCACGAAAAAAAAAAAGAAAAAAAAAAAAAAAAAAAGGTACCTATATCATATCAATCGATTTATCGATTTGCAAGTATGCCGTTCCGGAACCAAGATAACAAATTACAGCCATAATTAGTAGGTAGGTACCTAATGTTGCTTCGAACTGTCAAGAGTACTAATTCATTATGATAACGAGACGTGCCAACGACGGTGATGGATTAGCCTTTTTTCCCCTTCACATAAACGCGAGGACCAAAAGGAAATGCGTAAAAAATGGACCAATAACAGTGTATGCAAAAGTTGAACATTCTTTCAACATAAAATATTAGGTTATTGAAATTTTCCAGACCCGTGGACCGGAGCAGACAAGACTGCTAACACGGCTCCTTCTTACGTTGTGGAAATGGCATTTTGCTGTTACTATACGACATTTACTAGAATAGAAGTGAATTAAAAAGGATTTTTCGTATTCAATGAGCTTATTCGGCTGGTGAGTTTGCCTGAAAGTTTTGATTTGTCAGTAACCTAGGTATATATCTTGATATTTTAGAAATTGTATAGCTAATAGGTATATAAAATATGCCTATGTACCTAACTACTTGTAGTTTAAAGTTTTCGTTAACTCAAGCTAATAAAATGACAGTCCGCCCAAAAATTATTCCATTACCAATTTTACCTGTTGCTACCTCAAGATTTCAACTACAATACTACATACCTTCACTACATACCTTTTTTTTTCCGTGCGGAAATCCCTTCGGATACCCCCCCGCCGGCCAGTGGGGGCGGTTATAGGTATAATATTTTCGGATTTATTTTCCAAATCGATTCAGTAGGTACCTACTTGGTACTACACAAAACTACATTTACAAAGAAAACATTAAAAAGTTTATTATGAGAAATTAGATTGATTAAAAGAAGCTACAGGGTGTAGGCAGAACAGTGGATGAATTACGAGGTGTACAGTACAGTTATTCAATTCGCATAACAGAAATGGTTATTTTACATTCAGGGATATACCTACCTACGCATGATATTATAATTTTTGATATAAAAAATTATGACTATGATTAAAAAAAGGTAGGTAGGTACCTACCTACTGCGCAGGGCACGCCGCAATAGCGGCGGTAAGGCCCATCATGGAGGATTGGCTGGAGAGGCGACACGGAAGCCTCTCCTACCGACTGACGCAGGTGATCTCAGGGAAGGGGTGCTTCGGGGACCACCTGCATCGGATCAGGAAGGAGCCAACGCCTGAGTGTCATCACTGCGACGCGAGCGAGGACTCAGGGCTGCACACGCTGGCGGACTGCCCGGCGTGGGAGGCGCCGAGGCGTGACCTCGTGGCAGCCATCGGGGTGGGAGTCCTCTCGCTCAGCAGCATGATTGCGGCAATGGTGCGGAGCGCGAGCGCGTGGGCCGCCGCCGCCTCCTTCTGCGAGCATATAATGCTCGCGAAGGAGGTGGCGGAGCGCGCCCGGGAGAGACTTAGAACTCTCCCGGTCCGCCGAGCCCGCAACTTGCTCGCCGCGCGTCGCAGGCAACTCAGGCGCCGGAGGTCGCTTAACGACCTCCGTCCTCCATGAGCGCAGGCCTGGGGGTGGCGGGTGAGGCCACCTGTCACCCCAGCAGAAGCAGGCCGGGACGGTGGGGCGACTAGCGCCCCTCCCCCAAACCGGGGCAAGACGGGGACACCGTGGTTCCCAAACCCGAGGGGGCCATCTCGAAACCGGAGATGGCCCAGGGTCAGTCGGGGTGCGAGGGATATGCTCTATGGGCAACCTTACACCCCGGCGTCTGTAGACCCGAGACGGCGTGCGGTTTTAGTCGGTTCAAGCCCGACATAACCGGCCCCGCTGGCACGCGGGGGGGTATCCGAAGGGATTTCCGCACGATAAAAAAAAAAAAAAAAAAAAGGTATAAAACCATTTCTACTTAACCGGTTTTGTACAAACCCATTTTCTTACTACGAATACACTTATGTACGAAGATTTTTTATTCTTTATACGAAACCAACGAGCCCGCACTACACAACCAGTAGGTAACGTGCGAAGAATTAATTTTCTTTCACGTGCGTGCGTGCTAATCCTACACATCTGACTCTGTCGCTTTCTAACACTTGTTGATATATTTGGTTGTTTTGTTTTAAATTACAGACATCTGTTATAATGATAATAACACCATTTTACTTTAATGCCAGAATATATCTTCCGGGCAGCCTTCATTCCTGCCAATTCAAAATCGAATTTTATTTTCGTTGGCTTCCAGTTATGAAATTGAGATCTAATGAGTAGAAAGAGTATTTTATGTCTTTTAAAGGTTTTGTCCGAAAAAACACAATTCATTAATGGTATTACTATATTATACCCATGTATTATGTATAGCTGTTTAAAACATGTGGGGCTGGACTGAAATGTGCCATCACCTAACATATATTTAAATTCAATTAAAGATCGTATGTTTTTACGGCAAAACGAAAATATTCTTCTGTGATCGTCATCATAATAATCCGCTAAAAGCACTGTTAGATAAGGTTGGGTAGGTATATCCACTCTCTGTCTATCTCACTTGGAGAAGTGAAACGCATTTTACTTGCTCCTAATATTTTATTTCGACTTGTTGAATAGTCTTCTAGTCTAGAATAGTCATGTTTTAATATTTTCAAATATGGCATATCACCCAGAAATTGCACACCTTCGTTTCCTAAACTGAAAACGATTTCATCATGACATTCCTACAGACAGGGGCATTTTCCAGCAACGGTGCGCAGAGGTGAGATGTGAAAGAACCTTCATTCCGCGCACACTCAAACTGTGATCACCCTGCTGTGGTTTTCCCAAGCGACAATATGGAGTTCTTCAAGAAGGGCATTAGAAGGGTTTTTACAAAGTCGACAATGCGAGTGTGACGCCCCTGGGGTTAACAGCACACGTCCATAGACCGCGGTAAACAGTCCCCATCAGGTGGGCCATGTGCTTGTCTGGCACCTAAGTGGTATAAAAAAAAAACTATTTTGTTTAGATATAAACGGTTATTTAAGATAATAGAGTAAGATAAGATTTGGTATACAACCGTTGGTATATTGTTTTTATTTTCACTATTAAGTTTTTTTGATTTAATGTTTACTGTACAACCTCTATTATTTCCAAACAAAGCTAAAAAGAATTGCCATTAGAAAATGTTTTCTTACGGTGAAATCGGCGATCCTGGTATAGCAAAGAAACTACTCCTCTTCGCGTATAAATAAAATCAATTTCTTTTGAACTTATAGTGATTTTGTAAATATTTATTACTAGCTATTACAAGTAATGTTTACTTCTGCAGTTTTGAACCCAACATGTATTAGGTTATCTATTACATCGTTATATTTTCAATCATTTATCATGAACAAATAGATGTTTACATGTAACATCGATATAAATTCTACCCTGTTCCCTAATATAATAGCGTGATGAATTTATTATCATTGGTTGAGTTTCTAATCAACTATCTTTTAAACATAGGTAACTCTATAGTTTCGAGATTTCATATTTCACTGCTCATCACCTTTTAGCTATAGTGTGATGATTTATAGTCCGAACGTTGACCATGTCCGAGTTCTATAGAACTGCGGAATTACATGATGATCTGCTTTGTAATGACAAAGGAATGATTAATAATAGATTTGGTCGATTTTACCCTGCTGCTCCTATCACACTTATAATAGCGTGATGATATATAGCTGAGTTTATGACCATATCCTGGAAGAATGTTCATGATAAATTTCTGCTGAATCTGTTCAGCGGTTTTCAAGTGATGCTCGGATATCGATAATAAGAGCAGATAAACAGACAAAAATTCCCAAAAATCACATTTTTGGCATCGGTATCGTTCCTAGATTTCGAAAAAATATTCAATATACAGTTTTCACCTCGTTACGATTTCATTATATGTACAGATTATCTTAATTTTATGCGTTTTATTCAAATACCACTATTTCCTTTTTAACCGACTTCAAAAAAGGGACACTATATCAATTGTAGTTGACCTAAATAAAAGGACGTCCTTCATAAATATAATTGCGGACTGTAATGTTTCATGAAATAAAGTCTTAAAGAATAAATTCTTCGTACGTAGGTAACTAGTTTAGTAGAAAGAAAAATATATTTTTGTAAGATACCGATTACGTAGCACTGGTTTCCTATAAAGAATCTAAAGTTCTGGTTTCGTAGTTAGAAAAAATAGTCTTGTACGAAACCGGTTACGTAGCACTGGTTTCGTAGGCGACCGAAAGAGAAAAAGTCTACGCTTTTTAAGTGTAAATCAGTCAGTCATTCCTTTTTTAAGATAGATTATTTAACAACAAATTAACGCCTACTGTGTAAAAAAAAAATTAAATGAAAAAATTTAATAGTAACATTTACTCAGATTATTCACTGTTTATAATTGGTTGCGTTTTATGCCGAATAGTACAATGTTTCATCATGCGTTTCTTACATCGGAATTTCTTTTCGCAGTGTAAGCATTTGTAAGGTAGGATTCCTGTATGGATCATGGTGTGTCTTCTTAGCAGCTGATTCGACTTGAAGGCTTTGCCACATAGCGTACATTTAAATGGTCTATCTCCCGTGTGGTTCCTCATATGGATAGCAAGTTGGCTTTTTGCTTTGTATCTGAAATGGAATGAAGAGCATAGGTAGCATATTTTACTCGAATTTTGCCGACAATGTTTTTGGTGCCCCGTAATTAGAGGTGACCTTTTTGCAACTTCATAAAGTCAGTTTACAGAATAAAGTTACTTAGAGAGTTAACAGGTAGCGTGCCTAATGCCCAGAAAGATATCATTACCTCGATCCACAAATATGACAACAATGTGGTCTTTCTTCGCTATGACTTTTCAAATGGCTGTTTAAGGAGCTTAACATTGGATATTCCATTGGACAAAATTCACATTTCCAAATTTTTTCCATCGCTACATAGTTCAGATGACTTCTTAAGTAGTTTTGATTTTTGAACATACGGTTGCAGTGGGAGCACTTCAATGGTTCTGATTTCACATGTACGTTTTCAATGTGAACCTGAAACACAAAATAGTACCTACAGGGTAGGTAGGTACCTACTTCAAAAAAAAAATGTAGCGCCGCGCGATGTGTAGATATGTATTTTATACTATGAAGGTATATGAATATCCTTTTATATATATTTTATGAATATCCTTTGCAATGTTGCGCGCGCTCCTGGAGTCCTATCCTTAGATATGTTTGGTTTTAGTTACTTGTGGGTGAGTTCAAACACTTTAACGGTGGGAGCCGAGTATTGCTCCTTTAACTCCCGGTTTCGAACCGCCGCATAGTGTTTGATCGTTTTTAGGATTCCGTACCACAAAAAGAAAAACAGAAACCTTATAGGATAACCTCGTTGTCCATCCGACTGTTTTGTTAGGAAGACGTGAATTAATTAGAATTAATCAGACCTGCAACCCCTGCAACCCCTTGCAACTGTGAAAAAATCAAACTTCTAAATAAATGCAAGCAAAAAAATAAATACCTTTATGCAGCAGGTATCGGGTCAAAATTGCAAGGGAATGAAAACCTAAAGTTTACTTTCCATGTGCTGGAATTATGAAACTTAGCAGGAAGCAAGGTCTCATAGCACAAGGGAAGAGTCCGAAAACCGCAAATATGTAGCCTACAATACTAAAAATGAGATTAAAAACTGATTTCAATTAACCAATTTTAGCTTATTCTAGTATACTGTTGGACATGAGCCTACGCTACAGCACCCGATCCTCCGCCTTCTCTAGTCTAAGCCAGCTACCGGTTCCAGGTTGTCATTTTAACCGGTTGCCCATCACCACACGTTTAAAGTCCAGTTTGTAACCATTGGCCTTCGGCAGATGTGGCCAGCCCATTGTCATTTCAGTTTGCTGCGAGTTATATTGGTAACTCTAGTTTGTCTCTTAATCTAGTTTTGTACGGAACCCTCAGAGCGCGATTCTGACTCGCATTTAACCGCTTTTATAATATAATCGAGTGATCTGCGGTTATTATATTTCAGTTCTGATATAAGCTCGTGGCTAAGTAGTAACCGCATAAGTTTACACATTGCAATGTTAAGCAACCCTAGCCAGGTCAGTCTTAGGATGGGTGAACATTATTAATATATGAAGACCCCTCCGTGCCTCGGCGAGCACGTTAAGCCGTCATCGTTCCCGGTTGCTACACGAACATCTATGGCAGTCGTTACGGGTAGTTGGAGCTCTAAAAAGTCAGATAATATTGGCCTTACTGCAGAACTTCGGTATCGCCAATAGGTTATGGAGGTCCGATAATGTTGGTCTAACTACAGAACTTCGGTATCGCCAATAGGTTATGGAGGTCCGATAATGTTGGTCTAACTACAGAACTTCGGTATCGCCAATAGGTTATGGAGGTCCGATAATGTTGGTCTAACTACAGAACTTCGGTATCGCCAATAGGTTATGGAGGTCCGATAATGTTGGTCTAACTACAGAACTTCGGTATCGCCAATAGGTTATGGAGGTCCGATAATGTTGGTCTAACTACAGAACTTCGGTATCGCCAATAGGTTATGGAGGTCCGATAATGTTGGTCTAACTACAGAACTTCGGTATCGCCAATAGGTTATGGAGGTCCGATAATGTTGGTCTAACTACACAAATTCCGTATCGCCAATAGGTTATGGAGGTCAGATATACGCTATAGGTACGCAAAATATCAGCGATTACGTAGTTAGACTGAAAACCCGACTACAACTGAGTTGGGCAAATACCCGGAGGATAATGAGTTTTGTTATATAAAACATTTTCGTAACGTTAAAAAACTTTGATTCTAAACAACTATGAAGCAGCTAAAGGATAGTGCTAAAAGGGGGTTGAAATTCAAAGAAATGTTTATTAACGACCTCTGTGGCGTAGTGGTAGTGCGTTCGACTGCAAAGCCAGAGATCGCGGGTTCGATTCCCGCTCCTTGCAAATATGTATATTTGCATTGGTCTGGGTGTTTCTATGTATTATATGTATTTACCTACAAAAAAAGTATTTAAGTATGTTTATCAGCATTCTAGAACCCATATGACAAGCTCTGCTTAGTTTGGGTCTAGATGGCGGTGTGTACTTTGTCCTACAATATTTATTTATTAACATCGATAATGCTACCGATACACAATATACTTAATAAATTTCATGAGTTGGTTAAGAAATCAAACGCCCTTTGATTTCTTAACCATTCACGAAATTTATTATATTAATCAACTTAATGAACACTTTAAGGCTGCGGCATCAATTTCATGAAGCGAATTATAAGGTATCGCCGCGCTACAACAGGTAATTTTAATTCAATGAAATTTTGTAGCATTTCCTATAGATTTTAACATTAAAATTATCTATAGATTTATATCGGAAAAAGAGTACATCCAGTACGGGACTTAAACCCGCGACTAGTCCCTTTGAGGAAGAATTTCCTGACCAACTGAGCTACGTCGCCCCGAGACGTACCTATAATATATCGGAGGGTTTCGAATGTCTAGAACTTGTCCAGTTAGCTCAGTTGGTCAAAGTATTCTCCCTGTTACTTACGGTAACTGGTCACGGGTTCCAAATCTCGCCCTGGATTTTCTTTTACCGATATAAATCTACGGAATATTTGAATGTAAAAAGCAAGTTGCGAGCGGTTAGTCAGCGAGTCCAAAACAGCGAACGAGCTCGCCATGTGTTTGCCGGGTTCGCAACGTGCAGACTGCAGTGTGCACGCGAGTATGCTTTTACGCGAGTTTCGTATTCGCCTGAGATCACGTTCGCAACTCCCTACTGTGTAAACACCTAGGTATTAGAAGGATCGCGTGTGTTCTTAACGAAGTAATATAAACTGAAACTACTGGCGTGTCTTGACTTAAAGAATTGAGATGTGATTTAAAAAAAATGTAATATTTTTTTATCTTAAAATATCCAAATTAACACAATCGTGAGTCTTGAAGCGGAGAAATATAAGAAATATAGTTTCCATGAGATTATCGATTATTTTCGTAATAATCTGAAAAAGAAAACTGCACTAGGTCTTTAACCCAAAGTCATTAAATACACGGTATATACTTAGGTATATGTATACAGCATAGTGCATTTAATTAAAGCGATAATATTAATTAAGTACTAAACATACAATATAATGATAATCAAATCCACAACAGCAAAATTAGTTTATCTTTTTAGTATTGCATTTAAAACACACACATATACACACATAACTTCACGCCTGTATCCCCGAAGGGGTAGGCATTATACACCCACGATTCGCCAGTTATGTTAAGGTCCCAATGTAATAGGGGGCGAGCCTATTGCCATCTACCGGGCACATTATTAAGCGAGCGATAATTAACATTTATTAATGCACACATAACTACGAAAAGTCAGAGGTGTGTGCCCGGGGCGACTGGGGATCGAACTCAAGACCTCGTCTCAGCGCAATAGAGTGATTATTCACTCTATTGCGCTTAATCAGTTTATACTGATTAAGCTAATCGTAATGGCTATTTTAGAAGAAGTGTATGAGGAAATTTGTCTGATTAAGAAAAAGAAGTTCCATAACTTCTTCCTTTCCATGGTACGCCAATGAAAGGAAGAAGTGGATGGATCGATAGAATAGATAAACTAGGAACTACTAATTGTCTATTTAATTTCCATTTCACCAAATCCGGGTATATTCATTGCATTTTCTAATTCCAAGTATGCGGATTGTTTCATTTGTTTAATTTAATAATACTTAATATTCCACAAGCATTCATGTTAAATATTTGAAAACAAATTTTATAGTTGTTTCTTCGCTCCAGCGAAGGGAAATGACATGGTGGTCAGATAGTCCGGATGGTTTTTTTCGGCCAGGTGGCCACTAATGAGGGGTGCGACTGATTGGATCACCTCCAAGTTTGGTGCACCTTCGGCAACGTGGGCGATGACGCATCATTGATTGCTCCTCTGGAGTAGCTGGCGTCAACGTCAACGGCCAAGAGTCTGACCAACCGGCCCTTTTCAGGGCCTGCTGACCCCATTGCACGAGGGGGTCGGGGTATGGCGGGCCTGCAAGGCCCGCGGGAGGGGTGGTTGCTCCAGGTACCCCTCTGCTCTTATCAGAGGGGACACTGCGAATAACCCAGGGTCAGTCGGAGTGCGAGGGATATGCTCTATGGGTAACCTTACACCCCGGCGTCTGTAGACCCGAGACGGCGTGCGGTTTTAGTCGGTTCAAGCCCGACATAACCGCCCCCGCTGGCCAGGGCCACTAATGAACTCGACTAATCAACAGGTTCGGAATTATTTAGCCGGTGAACCAGTGAGCACGGATGCGTGGTGGGAGGCGCTACTCGCCCGAAAAAAATAGAGTAAAATGGATCGACTCGACTAAATCATTTACTAAATTACTCGACAAATATTTTGTAGTTCGCACATATTTAGCTACTAAATTAATCGCTACTCTTCTAAATTACTAGCCTAATCCGAACTAGGCTTTACGTCCGCCATTGGGCTATCGCCGCTGTCATTTAAAACAATATATTTTTAACAGATTTGACAACTGTCTATTTCTTTTCTGCATAGCTCATATTATACTAATCTTTGGCATAGCTTTTCTGTCTTGTTGTTGTGTTGTTATTGTTTACTCACTCGTTTCGTATTTTCCGATGCTTTTTCAGTGCTAGCCCAATTCTTTCTCATTTTCAAAGAGATTTGATATTTACTAATTTGTGCAAGGATCGCACATGCTTGCTTTCACACTGGACACCGTAAATCAATTATACTATTGACTGTACCGCTGGATATTGTTGAAGCTATACGTCCTTACCATTATGAAGTAACTTTCCTTTCCTAAAACTCCGCTCAGGGTTGTAAAAACTTACGAAACATCCAATAAGGAATTCATAAGTCTGAATCTGTCGGATGTTTACGCGAATGTCACACATTGAAATAAAACTATTTTTAACGGATTCTATCGCGATTTATTTGATGTTATTTTATTATTTACATTGAACCCGACGTTTCGGCTTCGACGTGTCGCTTTTCAGCGGCCACGGTCATGGGGAGACTAATAAAATAACATCAAATAAATCGCGATAGAATCCGTTTAAAATCGGTTTTTTTTCTCAAGTCTGAATCTATTAATTCACACTCATTACAATTATGGCGCAAGCTTGTATGGAATCGTTTTCTTCTCTTTTATTGTATGAAAGGGCTACGCTTTCATAATATTTAATGAATTACAAGAAAAATATCTTTAGTACCTATACCTACCACTTGCAAATTGGCTGCAAAATTTGCAATGATACGGTCAACATTATGGAGACGTTTGTATGTACGAAAAAAAAAAGGTACATTAAGGTTTAGTTAAGAACTGTGTTGTACCAATCTTTACAATACTTACAAAGTAATTGTAATAAGAGCAACCTACGTGAGCAATAAGGGCAATAACTCACACGAGGTATCGCCCGCATACAGAGTCAACGGGATATTTACCTACCATGTAGGTATTGTTGTTTTCAGTGTCCCATATTACAGCACTTTGCGTCAGCGTCATGAGGTTGCAACAGTGCCGAAAATTCGGGTACTGAAAACAATACAATGGTAAATATCCCGTTGACTCTAATAATAATGATTTTTACTGTCACGGGCATTATTGATGATAATGACAATGACTGAATGATTGAAAATCGGATTGAAAAAAGTTAGGTTAGGTTCGCTATACTTACCTAACTTTTTACTTTTGATTCACACTAGGTCAGCGAGCGCCTCGCCCTTTTCGTATTGAAAGTAGGACTCGTAAACAAGCAGTGACCTAAAGGACTAAAATTCACTTACTCTTAAATTACGTAGCCTTATGAACGTCTTGCCACATATATCGCAAACGTGTGTAGGAGGATTAATGTGATTGATTAAATGTTCTGCGATCATATGTTTATGTTTATACCTGAAAAAATATATATCTTAGCTCCTCGTGATGATTTGATGACTTCATGCGATGGCACCTCAAATAGTATTGAACTAATATTCTGGGACATACTGGCGGATATTTTGACCCCAAACGACGGGATCGTATGACGATTTATCTCAAGCTTAGATTTATTTCACCTTTAGTAAGTAATTAAGTAAGACTCTACGTTTACCCGCGACACGTGTACAGTCAGCTTCAAAATGATGATCACATCCAAAGTTTCAAAAGTGATTCTATAGACCGTCAAAAGTATAACTCGCGCCAAACTTCTTGGCCGCTCTGAGCTTACAACAATACGATGCGCAATGAAGAAAATTAGGTATCAGTGGGACGAACGAGGGGTGCGGGAGCAGGCAAACATGGGTGTCGACCACTATCTGCATTGCATGCTGTCAGTTCTCCGGCAGTACAGACGCAATCAAACTAATTTTGTTATTATCATTGCGTTATTTTCTTTGATAGATTAGAAATATTAATAATTATCAAATTATTGTGATAAATTACGAGTACTATTATAATATACATATTATAAAAATTTGATTCGTTCCTTTACATTGTTTGCCTTGAGAAAATGATGTACTTAAAATATACAGATTTTATTTCGAATTAAATTATCACTAAAATTGTTTCAATATTACTTAGTGAATTGAAACCATGTTACGAAAAATATTTCATTCACCGAGTATGTTCTAGTATATTTAACTTCCTACATTAAAATAATTTTCTTATGCATGTATTGCCCACTCGACTGTACATGCGTCAGTCCAAACTCTGGCTATGTTCAGAGCGGCCAAGAAGTTTGGCACAAGTTATAAGTATTGCCATAAAGTTTCAAAAGTAAGTGATAAGTACAAAGTCACCTTGAAGTTCAAAATTGCGCGAAACAATGAAAAAAAGTAGCGGCCTCGAACCAGTCTTTTTGCTATTAAAATCACACAATGGCGCTGATCCTGTTGATCATCTCACTAAACTAAACTATCTCTATTATTAGAATTTGGACATTTTTTTTTGTATTTGCCGTCGTTGGATTAAGACTTAAAACGGGTATTCTAGAGAGTTATAACAGTGAATCAGCCACTAATATAATTATACATTCAAATGTATTCCAAAAGAAATGCATGTCCATGACGTCATGCTTAAAATGAAAGAAAAAGAGACAGAAGCTAAATTAAATAAATAGTGAAAAAGAAACTTAAATATATTTTAGTGCTAACGAATAAGGTTGGTTGTCATTAACCTAAGAAACTTATCTATTACTGCTCTAATGCTGTCATACTTTCGCGCAATTTTGAACAAATATGTTTGAAACTTTATCGCAATACTTTTGACTCCCTGTACTTACTTTTAACACTCTGGATATAATGATCAAGTTTTGACGCTGACTGTATTATACGCAGGTAGGTAGCATATAGTACAAAAGTGCATTAATACGTATAATTTTAATAAGTACAATTCATTACAGTTTGATTTTAAATGAAAAGAACCCTGAATAACTTGCAATCAAACTGATATTTACGATTTATTGTTGAAACTAAATTTTTTATGTTATTTTGACTTAAACATAACAACAATAACATAACATAACTTCACGCCTGTATCCCCGAAAGGGTAGGCAGAGGTGTATTACACACCTACGATTCGCCAGATATGTTTAGGTCCCAATGTAATAGGGGGCGAGCCTATTGCCATCTACCGGGCAACATTGTTAAGCGAGCGATAATTAACATTTATTAATGCATGTACATAACTACGAAAAGTCAAGAGGTGTGTGCCCGGGGCGACTGGGGATCGAATTCGAGACCTCGTCTCAGCAGTCTGTTACGTACGCCACTGGGCTACCGCCGTTCGCAAGCACATAACAACAATTATTATTATTTAATCATTTTCGGTAATATTCAAACTCACAATTGTAATGTAATATACTTGATTGTAATTCCAGCAACAGCAATTACGCTACAAGACATAGTCATCTTTATTGAGAAAAAATAGTATATTTTATAGATGGGTATAACTCGGAGGAACACGGAACAAATTGCCCCTACTTACTTCCGTCCACATATATCGCAAACGTATCCTGGATGACAGTGCAATTTCTCGTGTCTCTTCCACAACTTACAAGAATCGTATACTTTATCGCAATGCAGTTGTGAACACAATCCTCCAATTTTATTTAAATGAAGCTTTCTATAGTGAAATTCAAGTGAAAGTTGAGATTTTGTTTTCTTTTGGCATTTATGACATAAAAAACTGGAAGTTTTAGCGGCGTAATGATTATATCTGAAATAAAAACATTTAAGTATTTTCTGCTATTATATCTAATATTTCTGCAAAAACTTTTATTGGGTTTTAACTTTTATGCACGTAACCCTAATTATTTTTCTAAAATAAAAGTAGCCTTTGTTACGCCTTATAATATTAGCTATCTACTAGTGATAGTCCCGTCAAAATCGGCTCAGCCGTTCCAGAGATTACCTACCTAATTCATACAGACAGAAAGATAGACTGACAGGCAAAAGTTGAAAAAAATGGTGTTTACTTGTAAGTGACCTCCATACATTCATATGCATTAATTAAAAAGCTCTGATTTTAACGTTACTAACAGACACTTAAATTTTATTTTATTAAAAACCAATTATAATATACCTACCTATGTGCAGCTATAGCAGCCTGATCTTTAGCAACGAATTCGCAAATCATGCACTCCAAATCGTTGTTAGTCCAATGTCCCTCTAAATGTCTGGTCATATCATCAATATTATATGAAGAAAATTTACAAACGCCTTAAAAATACAAAAAAAAATTAATACCTCCTTTAGCGCACCGATACAGAAAGAAAGCACGCAGGCAGCCACGCATAAATGTATACGAATGTTTATAATGTACATAGTAACCGCCGCTGGTCTAAGCCATCAAAGGCACAGCCAATCCACAGCCTACTGTTGTAATGATAGGTAAATGATGCTCTTGTCAAACTTACTTTTCGAAATACCTATGCCACTTACCACAAATATCTATACATTTTTGTTGCTTTTTCATAATTTTGCAAGTTTTTAATATTTGATGTTTGTCTTGTAAATTCACTTCCGTGCCTTCAAAATACAAACAATTCAATTATCAAGTCTTATTTGTAAATTAAAACAACGCAAAACACTTGAACACCTACACGAACAAATTTGAAAAAATTGTATCATTTAACAACATTTTGTGATAATTTTCATCGTAGGTTGTTGCAAGTGTTTATAGGCCACGGTTACCGCATTCGATCAGGGGAGAAGTGTGCATGTATGCTACCTTGCCTTATTAACAGTTATAAATTGACATAAATCTATTTTTAACGAACTCTATCGCGATTTATTTAATGTTATTTTATTATTTACACTGAACCCGACGTTTCGGTTGCTTTTCAGCAGCCATGGTCATGGTCATGTCTCCCTGTGACCACCAATATCATATAGGACATTTATAAAAGATAAATATAGTATTTATAATCGTTTCAATGGATTAATCTTACCAGGATTGTGCTCTGTGTTGTTAGAGTTACAGGACTTCAAATGCTTCAGGTACCATAATTTTGATCCTGAAATAATATTGGTTTTAGTTTGTTCAAGTTTAGGGACCTTGTATTAATTCCAATATAATATTATTGTCTACCAACTGAATTATTTATAAGGATTGCTGATTGTTCCAGAGATTATCTTATTCAAACAGACAGATAAAAGTTGAAACAATAGTTTTTTTTTGGGGTACCTGGTGGGGCGACTAGCGCCCCTCCCCCAAACCGGGGCAAGACGGGGACACCGTGGTTCCCAAACCCGAGGGGGCCATCTCGAAACCGGAGATGGCCCAGGGTCAGTCGGGGTGCGAGGGATATGCTCTATGGGCAACCTTACACCCCGGCGTCTGTAGACCCGGGACGGCGTGCGGTTTTAGTCGGTTCAAGCCCGACATAACCGCCCCCGCTGGCACGCGGGGGGGTATCCGAAGGGATTTCCGCACGATAAAAAAAAAAAAAAAAAAAAAAAAAGGTACCGTGTATGACATATAAATGCATTTATTCAAAAAGCTCTTTTAATGTTACAAATAGACACTTCAATTCTCATTTATTCGTATAGATAAATAGTGAGCTTACCATATTTTTTTTGGCACCTTTTGCAAGTAAATGAATCTTTGACTTCATTTTGATCAAGAATTTTTAGATCGTTTCTGGAATCTCGCTTTAGAACTTCATTCTTTAGAACTTCATTTTTGTTTACTAATAATGAAGGGCTTTTTTCATCATCAATCATTTTACTAATAGAAACTTCATTGGTAGAAATTGCACTTTCAAAATTTTCATTTTTAATTTTAATTATAAATTCATCTGTATCATCAGTAAAGTTATTACAGTCACTAACAAATTGTTCAACATAATCATAATTATTGCTCTCACTGGCACTGACAATTTCATTTTTATTTTTTTCATTATCAAATACTTCATCCTTAACTAGATTGTTGGGTTCAAGTTTTTCAGCAAAACACTTCTAAAAACAAGCAATGAGTGACAATTGATACTATTATACTGCCAGTGGGGACGCCGTTTGACCAGACGGGTGATCAGCCCTTCTATGTGAGGGCCATTTCACCCATTTCCCCTATAACGACTGTCATACATATTCGTATGGCAACCGGGACCGACATCTTAACGTGCTCACCGAGGCACGACCAGACCAATGCAAATACTCAAATTCATGCATACAAATATTTGCACTGAGCGGGGATCGAACCCGCGCCTCCTGCGTAGCGGCCGCTTTCAATACAATGCAAGCTCAAGCAATGAGTGATACATAAGGCAGGAACATCACAGCCCCAAGTCTATCTAACGTTATCAGATCAGAAGTATCTAGTAAGTACTAAATTATTATTCAAGCAAGGGATATATTTATTCGGTGAATTAGATTTACGTCACTATATTCTTTTTATATCATTAGTAAGTAAGTAAGTAGTAAGTAAGTAAGTAAATTCATTTATTGCACGAAACATGGTCAGGTATAAAGATGTTAACATATCATTAGTGTACAGCATGTCTCACAGAAATTTCCGCATGCAACATTGTGTATCAAATCAACTATATTAGGGGTTTTGACAGTTATTATGACCAAGAAATTTAATAAATATGTAAAATTAAGGCAAACATGTCAAAAGTTAAAATGAGTCAAAATCAAAATGAAAAATTTACATATTGAGACCAAGATATTAAATAAATGTGAAAATTAAAGTAAACATGTCAAAGTTAAAATAAGTCAAAATCGAAATGTCAAAATTACAAAATGTCATAAATGTAAGGAACAGTCATCAAGATTAGATTATCATAGCAAGCAATAGTACAATTTTAATAAACTAAATATTTCAAAGTCAAATAAATTATCAATTACATCTGAAACAATGCTTCCCAATCAATGCGCACCGAAACGGCAAGAACTGCTCTTCAGGAAATCTGAAGTGTCGTAAAAGCTTTGCTTAGTTAACCACTCCCGTAACGTGCGTAGAAATTTTGAGCGCGGTAGTTCCGCCATTCCCTTGGGTAAGGAGTTGAAAATAAGTGGTGCCATGTAAACACAGTTTTTCCTGAACAGTTCCAACTTGGGTACAGGCATTTTTTTTGGAAGGTGCGTTACCTGTCGCTTTCCCATGTTATCGTTATTCCCGATGATGGTCATGATGATGGTCATGGAATTTTACAAATTTAGCGACTTCGTAAATGTAAATGCTTGGAACCGTTAACAGATTTTCAGATTTGAATACTGGTCTACAGGACTCCGACCATTTTAGGTTAAACAATGCGCGAATACATTTTTTCTGAGCTATAAAAACTCTTGTGATTTCAGATGAGTTACCCCAGATGACTATCCCGTATCGTATTATGGAGCAGACGTAAGAGTGGTAAACCATAATGGCAGTTTGCCTGCTTGTTACATCTCTGACCTTTCGTAGAGCGAAAACAAATTTATTTATTTTAGTGCATACATTGTCAATATGTTCCTTCCAGGCAAAATGTGCGTCTAGTGTTATACCTAAGAATGTTGTACTTGATACCTGCTGGACTTTTGTATCGTTATGACTGATGTTCAAGTTTATTTTTTTTACTTTTGTAAGTTTTAAATTGGATCAGTTTCGTTTTGTCAAGATTTATTTGAAGTTTATTTATAGTCAGCCATTTGATTATGTCATCTAAGGTTTTGTTTATTTCATCCTCATAACTATTTATATTCCTACAGTCCAAAATAATTGTTGTGTCGTCCGCAAACAGGACACACTCTTTGGAAATGGCACATGGAAGGTCATTTATATATAAGAGGAATAATAAAGGTCCCAAAATACTTCCCTGAGGAACACCAAAATCGTTAACTTTAGGCTCTGAATCACAGATGTCAACATTGTTACTATTACTGTCATATTTAGTTATTCTAGTAAACTGTTTTCTGTTATCTAGGTATGATTCGAACCATGATAATGCAGTTCCCCTTATTCCATATTTATCTAATTTAGAAATAAGTATTGAGTGTCTGACAAAGTCAAATGCTTTGCTAAGGTCTAACAATAAAGCGGATGTGGGAATCTTTGAGTTTAAATTGGTAAGAAGCGACTTCACCAGGGTAAAGGTTGCCAACTGCGTTGATTTACATTTCCTAAATCCGTACTGTTCATGTGCCAAAATATCATATTTATCTATGAAACCTAGTACTCTTTTATACATGGCTCTCTCAAAGATTTTTGACAGTACAGGTGTCAGAGAAATTGGTCTATAGTTGTTCCGTTCTGATTTAGATCCTTTTTTGTATAAAGGTTTAACTATAGATAGCTTCAGCCTCTCAGGAAAACAACCCTGCTCAAAAGATAAGTTTATTATGAAAGCCAGAGGTTCTGCTATGGATTGTGCAATATCCTTTAGGAGGCCAGTGCTGATGTTGTCGTACCCGGAAGACTTCGAGTTCTTCAATGATTTTATTATGTTAAAGACTTCATTAGGAGTTGTGGGTTCTAAAAAGACACTAGAACTATTACTCTTGACAAGGCAATCGGCCTAATGGGAAGGAGCTGATATGGGATGTAGGGTAATGTAATGTTTTAAAAAATAACTTGAGTAGTATTTGGTTTTTCTTCGCTCAAAACATAAGTGTAATATCCTTGGGGAATATTTTACAGGTGTGATTAAATTGTGTCTACTTATTAAGCAACAAAATGATGTCTAAACTGCCATGTGGAATGCATTCTATAGTCATTTTATTTACAAATCAAGCAAATTAACTATCTTCTGTCTTCAACTTTCTTCTTGTAGATGTCAGTTATGACTCACAACTTCATAAGTTATGAGTCTGGTATACCTTTTAAAGATCCTATTTTGAGACCATTTAATTTATGAAGTGTCATGATAGGTTCAATGCTTTATTTGTGAATGTTCTCTTTATTAACCGACTTCAAAAAAAGGCGAGATTCTCAATTCTACTGTACATTTTTCCTTTTTTAATGTTTGTTACCTCAGAATTTTCGACTGGGTGAACCAATTTCAATGATTCTTGTTTTCTCTGGATGCTGGTTTAGTCAACGCTCAAGCTGATCTCAAAGCATTTTCTGTATTTACCCTGAAATACAGAAAATGCTTTGAGATAAAGTAGCCTATGGTCTTTTGCCAGCCCTGATACTATGCCATTATTAATTATAATTATGATTCCTTCAGGCAAATAGTTGTGAAAAGCCAACAAGCACTCTACTAGAAAACAAAATAAAATATGTTCAAAATTATTTTTATATTTGTCGTAATCTCCATCTAGCTCTATGCATTTCTTCCGCCTACTTTCCAAAAACTTCTATTTCGGTTTAAAAAAAAAGGTTCTTGAAGATTTCCAAAATACTGATTTACTGCAGCTTCGCCCTTTTCCATCGATGATAAATTTTCCTCGCTGATGTGTTTTTTTTTTCATGTTTCTTCAACTTTGAAAACAGATGATAGTCCGAAGGTGGCATATCGGGCGAATAAACCAGGTGAGTCAGAAGTTTGAAACCACAAACACTAATTTGTTCCATTAATTCAGAAACAGACATGTGACCGCTCACATTATACTGATGAAACAACACTGGTTTTGCTGAGTGATCCTGGGCATTTCTTTTTCATTTCTTCACATAGCCAATGCAAAATAATGCAATGGTATACCAAGTTTATTGTTTCACCTTTTGCGAAGCCATCATGAAGATAACCTCAGAATCCCAAAAAAACTGATGCTTTAACTCTGAAGTATAAAGACGAACCCTAGTGGCTTTGCATATTTCCAATCAGTCCCGAGAAATTTTGAGGCACTTTCGGTTTTGCTTAACTGAAAGCAACCTCCTAGCAGACACTCTTGGAAATTAGAAAATCCAAGTTCAATGGAAATAATGTTTTGTGTCCACTTATATGCAATGACTAAAATGTCTTCGGTCTCCCTTTTTTTTTTTTTTAACGTGCGGAAATCCCTTCGGATACCCCCCCGCCGGCCAGCGGGGGTGGTTATGTCGTGTCTCGACTAAAACTGCACGGTGTCCTCCCCAAGTGTCCGTTGCCGGGCACCCCGGGTAAGCCCTCGAAAGGATAACCCCAGGGTTGCCGGCGGACTTTGGCCGCCACCGCGGCCTCGCCTGGTGGGGTCGGGTTTTATCCCGCTTCGGTGAGTTGGCAGGCGTGTGTAGGGCACACACGACACGCCTCCGCCACGGCCTGCTTCTGTAAGGACGGTGAGTCGGCCAACTGCCGTCCTCAGGCCCCGATCATGGAGGTCGGTAGTCCCGGGCGTAGATGAGTCTGCGGCGTCCTCGCCGCAGACTGCGAAACTCGGGGGGCAGGGTTCTCTCCCGCTCCCTCTCCGCCGTCTCTTTCGCGCGCATTACCTGCTCGCAGAAAGAGGCGGCGGCGTGCCACTTGCTCCCGTCGGAGACCACGGCCCTCACCATGGTCTCCAACGAGAGAACGTCCACGCCCAGGACCGCAACGAGATCCCGGCGTTGACTCGCCCACGCAGGGCACTCCACCAACGTGTGGAGCGCCGTGTCTTCGCCAGGATCCTCGCAGTGCTGGCACTGCGGCGTTGTCTCCCGGTGGATGCGCCACAGATACTTACCGAAACACCCGTGTCTTCGGTCTCCCTGATAGTGAATCTTCGGTCTCATATTAAAAGATCACATACTTTACCAGTATTTCTTTAGTTGCAGATGCTGTGGGCTGGCCAGAGCGAAGATCATCAATATTGTTCACCTGTACAAGTTTGAATTTTACAGTGGTATCCAATGGAGCAAATTCCCTTAATGTTGTTTTCATATCTTCATTCCTCTCTTTCGGTGTTAATAAAAGAAAAAACAAATACTTGATAACCACACATTGTTCAATTTTCTCCATGTTTTTAATGTGAGGCTGCAAACTTTTTAAACAACCCTCAAGCCCAGTAATGTACTTAATGGCAATCTAAATTTTGAGACCACTTGCACCTGGGCTCCTAGAAGTGCAAATGAATGTGGCAGTTTTTTTTTTTATTTAGGACACGGCAATTTGACTTCACCTCGCCTGATGCCTGGTAAGCTGAAGGTAAAGTCTCAAGAAAGAGGGTCACCATTACATACACGTACCATGTTATCAATGGTGGCACTCAACTTGACGGCCTCATCAGAAGAGGATTGTCGTTGCAGCACCGCGTGACACCCACCGGTCCCACTAGTGCTGCGACCACGCCCCCCCCCCCCCCTGCCTGGCTACGCACTTGCTGACCCCTGAACGCAATCAAACCGAAATCGGATTACTATGGAGGGTTTTTCGCAATCGTACACCGTGGTACCCACCCGGCCGAATTTTGTGACAAATTTGTGTCATCAAATGTCTACCACCTGGCCAATAAAATAATATTACTTATATCAGATGACATTATTTACACTATACAACTGAATAGAGACACCTTAAAACTAAACTGTTAATTTTATTCTTTGTATTAAAGTTATATAATATTCATTGTATAACCCATCTAATGAAATGCAGTTGCTGTGTGCAACAATGTGCTTCTTGTGGATTAAATTTGCAATTGGATTTTCACTGAGAATTGGACTTTTTATACAAATTTATTCTGGGGCATATCCAGGGTTGAGCCTGTTAGTAACTAAATACATATCCCTATTAAAAATTATCTTCTTAGTAAGCAACTTTTGTAATTTTGATTTTGGAAACTGGCCAGTCACTGGCTGGGCCCTGAGCTGGATTGTACCCATAACATCAATTGTACCTATATGGGGCTATTCTGCATAAAATTCAAAATTGTGTATATAATAATAATAATATAATAATAATAATAATTTATTCCAGTAATCATTGTACACTAAAATTTACATAGCTCCTTAATCTAACATGCATTATTAAATTATAATTAGCGCATAGGCATGCCTTAGATATATGTTTATATATATCTATAAACTATATACTTATATATGAGTGTATACTTAGGTGTCTTATATAGGTATTTAAATATATTACGTTCTGTGCGCCTGAACTAGGTAGTCCTGTGCTTCAGGCGTCAAGTGTGTTTATCGTAATTCTAAAATAATCAAGTTTATATTACAGATATGACAATTTACGAAGAATAATACGTTGCAAAGCGAAGCAATACTAAATCAATGTCTCGCTTAAACTACTTGTACTATTATTTATTCTGTGCTTATACTACTTAACACTATTTACTTTAAAACATTAATTAACTCCTCTGTCTGAAGTAGGACAAATTTTGGAGGGCCTTCTTCACAGCTTGCTTACAATGGATATAGTTAAGAGAATAAATGTTTTTTACAGCATTTATCCTATTATACAGAAGCGGTCCCAAGAATAAATAAAATTTGCCTGTATATTTGTGTTTTATTGTAATTCTTTCAGTGCATACAATATCTTTCCGTCTTTTATTAATGACCTCAGTGCTGTAGGGAAGTGCTGCATGCTGTTTTAGTACTGTGCTCAATATAAATAGCTGGCGGACTGTTAGTACTTCACAGGATTTATACAGGAGGCTAGTGGGAAATAGGAAAGAGGGGAATGTTGCTACCTTGAGGATCGCTCTCTCGATGGGCAACAACAATGTTTTTATATATAATTATGATTTGTGTCAATGACTGAGTGTGAAATAAGTATGTTATTGATGTAAGTCCACATATGAAATTTTAAAAACTTACCACATTATACAGAGACTTCCAAAGAATATCAGATTTATGACAAAGTTCCTTAAATTCTGAGTATTTTTTAACATTATTGGCACACTTCTGACACAAACTACGAGGTATGTCTTGAGTCGATAACTAAAAAGGTGTTTAATGCCAAATGGTGTTATTGTTTTCAAATTATTTTTTGGGTACTTTAAAAGTTACAAATGTACTACAGCAACAATTTAACCACTTTTACTTTAACTTAAGTTTTCGTTGATAACATAATAGGCGTTCTAATAATCAGGTAAACTAGAATATCGAGTTCACTTACTGAAATACCAAAACATAATTCAAATAGTTGCAACCATCCAGTTTGGTAATCTATAGTAACTGCATTAATACACTTTGAATCCAGACATATACGGCATGCTTGTATGTGTAATGTTTTATCACTTTTAGACATTATTGCCCAGAAATGAACAAAATATCTAATATTTACTATACCCAAACTTGTAATATTGTTGATAAAAAATGTATGTCAAAAATGTATACACAGAAGCAGGGTTGCCAGCCGTAGATTTTTATTTTCCTCGTACAAGGCGGGTAAGAATCTTGACTTTCAAGCCTCGTTCATTTAATAAGAATCTTAAAAATAACTTTTAATATTAAAATACTTTTTTATTCAGTTTAAAGAACAATGTTAATGTAAAATCTTTGTTTTTAACGGGAATATAACTAACTGTTGGCTGAAACTAGACTCCGTATAACTTCAAAGGAATAATATACTCACTCGCACAGATTACATAATTTTATTCTAATATCACTGGTATATTTATCTTTAAATTGTCATATATTAAAAATATATATTTTTTAACCAAAAATGATAATTTGCTAGTACTTATGCGGTATAAAAAGAACAGAGGAAAAAAGACAATACCATTTCAAGCAATTATGTATAACACAGACGACTAATATAATGTTTTGTTTCACGTGAATTTCCCGAGCTAAGTAATCATGGAATGTTTTATTTTTTATAATGACTTGGAAGTATCTAAATTATAGTAACTGTATCTACTTAGGGAGAGACGGGGCCCATTGATGCACAAAAAATCATCCTCAGTTTTAATGTACGAAAAGCATACTGTGACCCTCAGGGTTGTTTAAGACCCCTTAGTGCACAGATAGGTAGGTAGGTAGGTGGGTTAAATGGCAACTACCGATTTTGCCAATCAATATTATAATAATTATCTGTAATCTTGTTTCCTTGGGTAAGCATACAGTTAAGGGCACTGACCTGCGATAGGTAGGTAGGCGTCCAGGTCCCGAGCTCTGCCAATTCTGGAAGATGCAAGATGTCAGGTGCGGGTAGGTGCCGCCTTGTAGGTGCCAGATGCTGGTGCAGGTGCGCTGAGGGCCGGCAAGCGGCTCACCAATAGTGCAGGTATGATCCCGAGAGGGACTTGTAGCACCGCACTTTATAATTTACAGACTTTGATTAATAGTAATAATATATAATAACATAATTAAGTAGGTAGGTACAATTACTGACGGCCGACACGGGCGCGCGTACCAGTTGAACATTGACGTATGCATTGACTAATATGTAAGTTATTATTTTTGCTACGAAATAATCGCCAAGAGTTATTAGGTATAGAGATGTACTGATTTTAATCAGAAAACGTTTTTGCATCACTCTGCCCCACCCGAAGGGTACATTGCTCCATCTCGCTCCCTCTGAACCGCTGCCCAACACTGAATCGCATAATGCGCGTCGTGGTAGGGCCCGCTGTTATGCAAAAAGTTTATAAAATATTCGGAAAAAATAGAATTTCAATATGTAAAATCGATTGCTACTTCTTCATAAATAAAGTTGATTATTGTGTGAAATCGAATAGGGTACGCACTAGGTTATAACTATTTGATTAAAAATTGAGCTGTCATAAGTTAAATAAATGGTTGGACAAAGTATTTGAAATCATCAAGGCAGGTCATATCATTGTACCCCACAGCAACTAAAGCACAGTATCTCAACGGACTTTTTTCACAAACAATTAATTTACAAAATTATTTATTAATATTGTACTTACTTAAAAAGATATTTAAAAACACTTTGAATATATTGATTTACCTTTGAAAACAAACAAGAGAAACTAATGAGATGGTGTTGTGACACGATCGCAACTCAGGTGTAATTTTAGCAGATAGCAGTAAGAACACGTTTAAAACGGCCAACGGCAAATTGGTGGATAGTGGTTAGTGGCGTCTCAACTGTCATTCTTGAGCATTCTAGTGAAGTACCAGACTGCAATGCGTTTATCGGTTCTTAAAATAATGTAGGTACTGTATCTATGCACCCGTGTATCTATGGGCCCCCATCCCCCTACTTCATGCCCAGATACCAAAATTTCGTACATAGTTTGTACGAGGCTGATAGTGACCTCGTACAAAACACACAATCGTACAAAAAAGATCATAAATCTCGTACTTGTACAAGTTACCTCTTAAGGTTGGCAACCTTGCATAGAAGTCAATGCAAAAATACTATCCTAAAGAACTTCATAATTTTCTTAATACTCAAAGTTCATGATCAAGCCAACTGTATTGTCAATTAGCGCGTTCCATTTTTTATGAGTGAATTATGCAAAAGCACAATGCATTATGTGGTCATGTCATATTAAATTTATTTCACAGTTTATATAACCTGTTATTCAACCCATGTAATTTCAAGCTACCTGTAAAGACTGTAGAAGACAATAGACTTTGGGAACTTGACATTGGCGTCCACGCCATTAATAATTTTATGAACATTTTATTATATTTTACTTGAAATTTGCGAAATTGAGGCGATTCTGCTGCAGAAGCCATTAATTAAAAGAAGAAGAAAAAGAAGATTATAGAAAATCTAATATAGACCGTATATAAAAATCTCGTGTCCCAGTGTTTGTTAACGAACTCCACCGAAACGGATTTATCGATTCTTATGAATTTTTTTGTGTAGGTATATTTGATAGTCAAGGTGCGAGGGATATGCTCTATGGGCAATCTTACATCCGGCGTCTTAAGACCCGGGACGACCAGTGATGGATTTACGCCTAGGCCCGTGAGGCCCGGGCCTAGGGCGGCATAATTTGAGGGGCGGCAATTTTTTCAGATTGTCAAAATTTTAAACTTGATAAAATGTAACGACTATTCATTCCGCTTTGAATTGTTTCGGATTTTTTTTAAATAAAAATAGAATTTAATTCATTTTTCAATTAACTTTTTTATTCGTGGGTCCAATATTGTCCAATGGGATTCAATTGAGATTTTCATTGATAAATAATGTTTTGAAGAAGAAATAATTAAATTAATAATCTTTTTTTGAGAAATGTTAAAGCTCTCTTTACTTTTTGTGTCTTTAGTACGCTTACATGTTAAAAGCTTCTACAGCTTGGCAAAAAAGTCGTGAAAATAATAGCGGCGCCACTTTCGTGCATGTAGCCATCCTATATACAACGACAATAAAGGTTTTGATACTTCGTTTTAAATATATTTGCACATTATTTATTAAGATTACGTACTATTTCTGTTTCGTCAGTATATTTGTTATAAAGTTCAGTATAAATATTAAGTAGTGGGTATATAATATTTTTGTGATCCACAAACATTTGTTTCGGCCTGAGTGTCTTATTCATCCTAGCGTCAATCCCAGTAGCATCTAAAGCTTGCAACTTCTGGGGTCTAGGGTCCGCTGTACCAGTCTAACGGTGGCTGAACTTCGATATTTTCAGTGAAGCGACTGCCACCTGACCTCCACAACCCAAAGGCGATATCGAAGCATTGCAGTTAGACCAGTTGTTGAACTTTTTAGGGCTCCAACTATCCATAACGACTGCCATAGACGTTCGTATGGCAATCGGGACCGACTGCTTAACGTGGTCTCCGAGGCACGACCAGACCAATGCAAATACCCATGTTTATGCATACAAATATTTGCACTGAGCGGGGATCGAACTCGCGCCTTTTGCGTAGCGCTACGCGATCACTACCGCTACGCCACAGAGGTTTTTTCGGCCTGGGTGTATGTGCAGTGATATCATATGTCTGGAACTGCATCCACGGTACAGCAGAAAATATTAAAGTGGACAAGTGTGAATCAATAAAAACGTAGGTTTTTTTTTAAAGAAAAAACATAAATCAATTGAACTGAGTGTAATGTCAATCAATCAATTAGCCTATTGCAGTCCACTGCTGGACATAGGCCTCTCCCATTTTACGCCATAGCACCCGATCCTCCGCCTTGCGCATCCAGGCTATCCCAGCTACCTTTTTCAGGTCGTCCGGCCATCTTGCTGGGGGACGTCCCACCTTCCGTTTACCGATTCGTGGTCTCCACTCTAGGACTCGTATGCTCCATCGGGCATCGGTCGTTCGACAGATGTGGCCAGCCCATTGCCACTTCAGCTTGCTTATTCTGCGAGCTATGTCGGTGACTTTGGCCTCATTTCGAATTTTATCCTTCAAAGAAACCCCAAGCATAGCTCGCTCCATAGCCCGCTGCACGACTTTTAAGTCGTGGACAAGCCTCACTGTCAATGTCCACGTTTCGGCACCGTAAGTCATGACAGGTAGGATGCACTGGTCGAACACTTTTGTTTTAAGGCATTGCCAAATGCTGCCTAACCTAATTGGATCCTTTTGGTGACTTCTTTCTCGAAGTTGTTTCTACCGAGCTGGATAACCTGCCCAAGGTAGACATACTGTTGAACAAATTCGAGTGTCGACCCTTCGATGGCAATCGGCCTGGGCGTGACATGTTCGTTGAACATAACCTTGGTTTTGTCAAAGTTCACACCAAGACCGACACGTCGAGAGGCTCCATTTAGGCTGTGCAGCATCTCGCCCAGCTGCTTCAGCGACTCCGCAACTATGACGATGTCGTCGGCGAACCGAAGATGCGTGATGTACTCGCTATTTATGTTTATACTCCGCCCAGTCCAATCCAGAGTCTTGAAGACGTCCTTCAGCGCGTTGGTGAATAGTTTGGGGGATATAACATCCCCCTGTCTCACTCCACGCTGTATGCTTATGGGGTTCGTCTTCTGGTCTTGGAGCTGGACGGATATAGTAGCGGTCTCATATAGGCATCTCAGCACTTCGATGTATCGCCAATCAACACGACACCGTTGCAGAGCATCCAGAACTGCCCAGGTCTCGATGCAGTCGAAGGCTTTCTCGTAGTCCACAAAAGCCATACACAGCGGCTGATTATACTCGTGAGTCTTTTGTATAATCTGCCGAACAGTATGGATGTGGTCCACGGTACTGTAGCCTTTTCGAAACCCGGCTTGCTCCGGTGGCTGGAACTCATCGAGCTTGCTCGCAGCTTGTAGACATGACTCAGGAGTGAGATGGGTCTGTAATTCTTAAGCAAGGCTTTATAACCTTTTTTGAAGAACAGTACCACCGCACTCCCGCTCCATGCCCTAGGTGTTAAGCCTTGCTGGATGACGGAATTAAAAAGGCTCGCTAGCTCTTGGAGCACTGGGACCCCGCCTGCTTTTAGGAGCTCAGTAGTAATTCCTTCATCGCCAGGGCACCTGTTGTTCTTTGTTTGCTTGAGAGCCGCCTCTATCTCGCACTGCTCGACATCGGGTATTTCCTCGGTGTAATGGCGCGTGAGTGGAGCTCTGTGGTCTTCAACGCTGTGTCCCGTCAGTTTAGGCATCCGTGATGCATACAGCTGTCCATAAAACTTCTCGACCTCTTCGAGAATCTCGAACTTTGAGGTGATGGTTCTGCCATCCTCAGTTTTAAGTTTCGTCAGATGGGGCCTTCCCAATTGCTGAGCGAACACTTTCGACCCCCTATTTCGCTCAATCGCATCATGTATGATGTTAGTGTTGAAGCGTCGGAGGTCGCGTCGTATCAGCTTTTTTATTTTTTGGTTTTTATTTTTAATCAATACAATTGCATTTGTTCTAATCAGAATCTTAAATACTTTCATCTAAATATTCCACGCCAGAAAAGTCTTCATCTGCGCTTTGGGGTGAGTGTGAGTCTTCTCACTCTTTACGCACCGACCTCGGCGCACCCGGACGACGAAGTGGAAGTTATGTATGAGAACATCAGTAGGGCCATACATACTTCCAAAACATACTTCACTGTTGTTATGGGGGATTTTAATGCAAAACTGGGCAGGAGGGGCGATGACGAGTTGAGAGTGGGGCGATTTGGATCTGGGCGGAGAAATCCCTAGGGCCAGAGGTTGGCTGACTATCTGGAGAAGGAGGAACTCTTTATGATGAACTCCTTCTTCAAGAAGCCACCTCATAGGAAATGGACCTGGATGAGTCCCAACGGTTGCACGAGGAATGAGATCGAATTCATTATGTCTACAAAGAGACGAATATTCAATGATGTCTCCGTGATCCACAGGATGAAAACCGGAAGCGATCATAGAATGGTTAGAGGCACATTGAATATCAATGTCCAACTGGAAAGGTCTCGACTAATGAAGTCCACGCTCCGACCTCCTGTAGTCCATATACAAAACCCCGAGAGCTTTCAACTCGAGCTGCGTTTCTGTGGACGATGATGAGTAGAAAGGTGGTTTATGGCTACCCTTTAACGTAAAACACAATCCTCAATGCGCAGTGTTGTAATCACTAGATATGACTTTAAAACACAATTTAAATAAAGTTATTTATTTTAAAATACATTCTCTGTTTAGATATTACATTTTCACTACATGTTTTTATCTTGACACAGTTTTCATATATCTCACATATAATTCAAACATACATCAATACTTTCATACCTGCCAGTCAGATCGACACGAATGCAATCTCCTTTCTGTTCTAACACTCCTCCTCATTCGTTTCCATCTGACATATTCACTGAAGCATACTTTCTACACTCTACACTCTACACTATATCAGCCTAATCTAATAATCCCATCTCTCTTACACAAAACTCAAACTTACCCCTTGATAAAGCCTTAGTCAAAACATCCGCAACCATTCTCTGTGTCGCCATGTACTTTAGCCTAATCACTCCATTTGCCAGTGTCTCTCTGACAAAATGATATCGAACATCTACATGTTTTGTCTGTTGGTGATGTACAGGATTCTGTGCTATCGCCATCGCAGATTGACTATCTGTGTAAATCATCACAGGATTCACGTCAGTGCCATTTAGCTCCTCTAAAAATCTTTTAAGGAACACTGCTTCTTTACTGGCCTCACTTAGGCTGACATATTCAGCTTCAGCTGTTGATATGGCTACCGTTCTTTGCTTTGAACTGAGCCATGACACAGCTCCTTGTGCCATTATAAAAGCATTGCCTGAATAGGACTTCCTATCCACAATGTTTCCAGCGTGATCAGCATCTGCAAATCCGTGTATAAGATCTCTTGACGTATCTCTACGGAACGTGAGACTCATTCTCTTCGTGCCTTTAAGATATCGTAAAATTATCTTTACAGCAATCCAATGCACTTCCTCATAGCAGGTACAAAATTGACTCATAAAATTTACCGAATGAGCTATGTCCGGTCTTGTACATACTGACAAGTACATTAAGCTACCTATCAGCTCTCTGTATGGAATTGTCTCATTTGGTTTCCTTTCTGACTTGGCAAAACGCTGGCCTGGTACAGCTGGCGTGCTGACTGGTTTGCAGTCTACCATTTTAAAACGTCTCAGTAGTTTTTCAATGTACTCCTCCTGATCCAGCTTAATCTCACCATTCACTTGCCTAAGTCTCATTCTTAAAAACAATTCAGCTCTTCCTAGATCTTTCATTTCAAATTTCACCATGAGTTCTTTCTTCACTTTCTGCATTTCAGTTTTATTGTGATAAAAAATAAGAATGTCATCAACATAAACTGCCAAAATTATCATTTCCCTTCCATTGGTTCGTGTATAAACACATGGTTCATTTGCAGATCTTTTGAAATTCAAACTCATCAACTCTGTATGAAGTTTGATGTTCCAGGAACGTGGTGCTTGCTTTAATCCATATAAAGATTTCTTTAGTAAACATACATGGTCTTCCTTCCCTTTAACTTCAAAAGAGTCTGGCTGCTTCTTATAAACCTCTTCATCAAGGTTTCCATTTAAGAATGCAGTCTTGACATCCATGTGGTCTATCTTCATACTATTATTTGCAGCAAGAGCTATCAGCATCCTCAGTGAACTATGTCTGATAACTGGAGCAAATTTCTCATCGTAGTCAATTCCTCTTCTTTGACTAAAACCTCTCGCAACCAAGCGTGCCTTGTACCTAATTTTATTTCCCCCCTCTTTTTTAATTCGAAATAACTATTTCGAATCTACCACATTGCACGCTTGATTAGGTTGTACCAAAATCCAGGTACCATTCTTGTGTAGAGAGCCTAACTCCTCCTGAATAGCAGCTCTCCACATTTTGGCATCCTTCCTGGATAGTGCCTCTTGCACTGTGAATGGATCAGTCTCTTCTGATACTACATTGAAACTCACGTAGTCATTGAATTTTACAGGTGGTCTCCTTTCTCTCATTGGATAACGCCTTTCATCCACTGTAGATTCCACTGTGCCACGTTCAGTCTCTGGTATCTCTTCAGAATTACACCATAGTTCATCTTCAGTTTCGATTTCCGAACGTACCTCACTGTGATCTCCACTACTTGATTGTACATGTTCCACCTGGTCTGTCTCTTCTACAGTTTCTGTTTCTTGTATGAAGTTTTCTTGAATAGCTTCTTCAAGATCTACTGTAACCGGTTCTCTATCCTGCGTCTCTACAGTATCGGTCACATTGTTAATAAATTGATTCTCGAAGAATACCACATCTCTTGCTCTGTGCAAATCTCCATTTGCAGGATCAATCAATCTATATCCTTTAGATTCTTCGCAGTATCCAACAAAAATGAGTTCTTTACTCTTTGAATCCCATTTAGTTCTTTTTTGGTCTGAAATGTGCATATATGCTTTACAACCAAAAACTTTAAGGTTACTCAAGTCAACTTTTCTGCCAGTCCAAACCTCCTCTGGGGTCTTATGCTTTACCGCCACAGTAGGGCTTCTATTCTTCAAATAGATGGCTGTATTGACAGCTTCAGCCCAGAAACGAATGGGAAGTTTCGCTTCTTGTAACATCGCTCGAGCTTTCTCTGTGATTGTACGATTTGCACGTTCAGAAACACCACCAGGTGTATACGCAATCGTTAACTGTCGCTTGATACCATGACTCTTCAGATAATCATCGACTTTCTTGTTCACGTATTCTCGACCGTTGTCCGTTCTCAAAATTTTTAGTTTCTTGCCAGTTTGAGTTTCAGCAAAACACTTAAATTCTTTAATTTTTTCAAAAGCTTCACTCTTTTGCTTTAAAAAATATATAAATGTTCTACGAGAAAAATCATCTGTAAAGGTAATAAAATATCTAAAACCTGACATAGATGTCTCACTCATTGGACCGCTTATATCAGAGTGTACTAGCTCCAGTAACTCCTTGGCTCTCGTAGCCTTTCCACGCGTAAAAGGTAGTCTCGTTTGCTTGCCGAATAGACATGATACGCAATCTAGTCTACAATTAGAAGATTTGGGAAAACTCACCCCAGTCGCCATCTTATCTCTAAGTAGGGTTAAATTACGTACTCCCAGATGTGCCATCCGTTTATGCCAAAGATCCATGTCACCACTCGTTGTAGATACTAAGGCACTTCCCTGTGAAGCGAATTTAAGTTTATAGACACCTCTATCAAGTACCCCTTTTACACAAGGCTTGCCTTTCACCCAACATTTGTGCTTATTAAAAATCTCACAACCTTTATCTGAAAAGACGACAGTTTTATCCCTTTTAACTATACTACTTATACTTAAAAGATTAGTAGATAAATTTGGTACATACATTACATTGAATATGTTTACATCCAAAGCCTCATTCTCTACTGTACCAAATCCTTCACCAAATATCTTACCGCCGTTCGCACATGAAACCTCAACCTTGTCATGTTCAACAAAATCTTTCATCCAATCCTTCCTAAAACTCATATGAGACGATGCACCGGAGTCCAGGATCCATTCATTACTTGAAGCTTGATCCATCGTAGCAAGTGCTGTTGCCATGTGACTTGACTTCATCTCGTTCTTGCTCCTTGGGTTGTCTGGACAGTCATACGCCTTATGTGATCCTTCACAAATAAAACACTTGATCTTCTTAAGATTCTTGTTATTTCTCTTAACATTATTTTTCTTTGCGTTGGATTTGATCATCAATGCCGAGTTTCCAGGCTCTGAAGTACTCGTACTTGGACTTGGATGCGATTGTAATTGCAGCAATTTCATTTAAACATAATCGGTAGTTAACGTTATATTAGTATTTTCCATGGCTAGTCGCATCGGTGTGTACTCATCAGGCAGTCCTTGTAACATTAGTGCTGCGAGAAGCTCATCATCTATTTCCTTCCCGAGGTCAGCTAGCTGATTGGAAATTCGCATTTGTTCCGTGACATATTCTAATACAGAGTTGAATTGTGATAATTTCAAACTCACTAGCCGAGAAAGTAACCTGCACCGATTATTTACTCCTTTATCTTCGAAAGCTGCTTTTAAACTGTTCCATGCTTCATAAGCCGTTTTTGCTTTTCTCATATGAACTTTACAGCGGTTGTTAATCAACAAACAAATTTTTGTTCGAGCTTTTTGATCTGCTCTCATCATAACTACATCATCTGAATTCGGGGGATTCTCTACATATTGCCATAAATTTTCATGAACAAGTATGCATTCTATGTCAAATTTCCAAGAATCATAGTTACTACTACCATCTAACTTCATAATGGAAAATAGTGATCCCGACCCCGAATCCATGTTTCTCTCACTTGATGTAATCTTGTTTTCTTCGTACATACCTAGTTTACGGCGTACGTAACTCCATAACCTGATGAGTAGAAAGGTGGTTTATGGCTACCCTTTAACGTAAAACACAATCCTCAATGCGCAGTGTTGTAATCACTAGATATGACTTTAAAACACAATTTAAATAAAGTTATTTATTTTAAAATACATTCTCTGTTTAGATATTACATTTTCACTACATGTTTTTATCTTGACACAGTTTTCATATATCTCATATATAATTCAAACATACATCAATACTTTCATACCTGCCAGTCAGATCGACACGAATGCAATCTCCTTTCTGTTCTAACAGACGAGGTCAACAACAGGTTGGTAGAGACTGTCTACAAGGTAGGGGAAGTCTTCTTCAGACCCCGCCGGAAAGATAGACCTCAAAAACTATCAGATCTCACTCTCGATCTTATGGCAGAACGATGCTCATTGACGTTGCAGACTTCCTAGGACGCTGAAGCATATCGGCAGCTCAATAGACGGATCTCTAAGTCCTTGCGACACGATGTTCGTGTCTTTAATACTAATCATATTAAAGATACAATAGAAGTGAAGTCTGAAGTGCATGTTACCAGTGATGACCTACGGTGCCGAGACGTGGTCTCTCACTATGGGCCTTATAAGGAAGCTTGGGGTCACACAGCGTGCTATGGAACGGGCTATGTTTGGGGTTTCTCTACGAGATCGAATCAGAAGCGAGGAGATCCGTAGACGAACTAAAGTTACCAACATAGCAGAGCGAGTCAGCAATCTGAAGTGGCAGTGGGCAGGGCACATAACTCGGAGAACCGATGGCCGGTGGGGCAGAAAGGTTCTTGAGGGAAGCGCAGCGTGGGAAGGCCTCCCACAAGGTAGACAAACGACCTAACAAAGAGCGCAGGGACTCGGTGGATGCTGGCCGCTACAGACCGGTCGAAATTGAAGTCGATGGGGGAGGCCTATGTTCAGCAGTGGACTTCCTACGGCTGATATGATGATGAATGAATATAAATCCATAGAATTTTGTCTATTAAAAAGGGCAGCACATCAGACAGGGCCCTAGGGCGTCAAGAAGGCTAAATCCGCCACTGGGGACGGCGTGCGGTTTTAGTCGGTTCAAGCCCTACATAACCACCCCCGCTGGCCGGCGGGGGGGTATCCGAACGGATTTCCGCACAAAAAAAAAAGTATATTTGGTAGGTCTGAAAATAGGTCGTAGTCTATTTTTCGTACCCCTAGGTGAACGAGATCAGATATTCAACGCTTATAGTAATATATACCTACCTACTAGCTAATGCCCACAGCAGCGTTTATCGTTTTTTAAGTCATATCTTGGGTTCGGTTTAACAAATTGCAATCTTTGTAAATTTTGTTTAAGTTTTTGAAGCGTACCTAAACGAAATTAACATATTTTCGAAGAGAAAGTAACGGAAAGTAACTAGGTATGCAATAACATTGAAACATGATCAATACCTGATTCTGCAAGTTATTCACGGTGCTTGCGGCACTCATAATAAAGGCATTCGCTAAAGTGAGATAAAATTGCTCAATTTATCAGGCTAGTCAGTTTTTTGCGTTCAATGGAGGGCAACATTAGATCACTTTAAGCGCACACATTATTCTTTGAGGGGCAAAAACACAATCAACCCTTCAGTTTAGTAACTCAAATCAGTTAAAACATACCTATATTTTTCTGAGTAGATGATGATTTAAAATTTAATAGAAGAAGAATTTACAAACGACATAATGTAGTTAGGTACCCGTTTTTTTCCGTGCGTAAAGATCGGCTTTCAGTTGCTCTCTTCCGCGTAGACTACTTTTGTCGATGCTACTTACAAACGTGGTACATCTATTGTGCCAAAATCATACGATTTCGCTGTGCGTCTGCCGTTTCGTATTTTCATGGTATAGTTCAGAATTTATGTAAATTTTGATAACCATTTTTCACCATCCTATCAATTACCTTCATTTTGGTATCATTTTTATTTTACACATTTGGAACACCTTTTTTGACATATGGGAGATCGACATGAGATTGAAACTGAATTTCGACAATCTTTTTATTAAGAGAATTGGCCCTCTGAAATCCGTTTTGGGTTTGATCGAGCTTTGAGAGCAAATTCTATCGAGGAAAGCAAAAGTCGTCGTGTATCTAATAACCGAAAATACTAGTTTCGATAGCCTAGAATAACATAATTATATGATGTTCATAATCATAATACAGGTTCTTCTCATTTTCGAAAAATCCTTATCTAAAAACATGCTTTCTCAGGGACCCTCGCCTTCTGAAACCTTGCGGTGCCTACCACCTGCCTCGGAATCGACTCAGCAAGAGCTATCCACACATGCCAATTAGTGATCCGAGAATATACAGATAAAAACATATACCTACTGCTTTATATACAAGGATTACTTATATTATTTCAAAATAATGCATTTACTTATGGTATTACATTACAGATCGCGTATTAGAGGATTATTTCGATGATGACGTTGTCATGAAGTTGCAAAATACGTATACTTTTTATTATATTATTTAGATTTGGTATGTACCTATACCTTTATTACCGGTATTATTATATACAAGTAAGTACATACCTATAATCTTTTACAGAAAATCGTAATCTCTAGAGTATAGAAGCAGAATATTGAAACTGGAAGGTTTGGGGAAGGCGATAATAATCTTCAAATTCAAAGGCATGATGGATATTCCATTCACGTAGCACAGGCGTGCGTCTGTCCGTACTGTACGTGCCTTTACTTGCCATAACTATTCGTACGTTATAAGCAGATACAAGTAAAAGGAATAATAGGTACATGTGAGTATTGTAGGTGTGAAATATTATTGAGATTTTATTAGATAAAATCTTATATATATAATACATATATAAAAGATCACTTTATTATCCTTCTGTCCGTCTTTCTGTCTGTCCGTCCGTGTGTCACCGAGATTTGGGATGTGGCGGTAAAGGACCTACCCTATTTACCTAATTCCAATTTAGCATGGCACCGACTTCAACAGAAAAGTCTTGTGTTTTTTTTTATATTTAGAATTTAATCTGTAATAAGTAAATGTACAAATGTGGTTACAAATTTTATATCTAACTAAACTAAATAAAACTAAAATAAAATAAATAATTAAAAGAAACTTAAACCTAAAATGCATCGAGGAATTCCTCCGCATCGCATGCCTCCTGTGGTAACGTGCCCAGAAGACTGGCAGCATTGCCACGTTGTATGGCAATACTTATTCCCTGTGCTAAAAAGAAGCCAGCTTTCTGGTCACGAGAAGCGTCGATCACCCCATGCCCCTAACGTTTCGACTCCAAACGGCACAAATTCATAATCTCCAATTAAGTTTGAGTATTTGCGCTGTTTGAGAGTCTCCGCAGAAGCAGCAGCAGCACCGGCACAGCCAGCCGTGCTGGCTATATGGGTAGGAGCAATGGTGTCGACGCATGTTGCGTCCCAAACCAGAGTCCTACCCATTTTCCATGGCATTAATGACATACCGTCCGGTCTCTTGCCATCGTCGCGTGCGAAACCATTTGGTTTAAGTACAGCTGGCACACCGGCAGTGACAAGAGCACGTCGGATTATGTCATTGAGGCTGGCGTGCCGTGGTATTCGCCCAGCGCTCCTGCAGCACGATAAGTCAGGTCATAAGTATTGTCACACAGTAAAAACTTTTCTTTTAGAATGCTGGCCATAAAAAAGTTTATTGAATTCGAATTTCGAATTGTTCATGAAAATAAAAATGTATACTTTTTAGAATTTTACTCATCCGGCCTCTTGCCATCGTCGCGCGCCAAACCAGTAGGTTCTAGTACGGCTGGAACGCCGGCGGTGACGAGAGCCCGACGGATAATGTCATTGATGTACGCGTGCCGCGAAAGCCGTCCTGCGCTCCTGCTGCATGAGAGGCCATGGTGTCCAAGGGTGTCCACTTCTTCTCCACAGCGACAACGATGCGGAGAAACGCAAGGAGCACCCAAACGAAGGCAAGCAGCGATACGGAAGGTGTTATCGTCCAACATGGTACCAATGTTGGGCGATGGTAGGGCTTGAAGCCAGACACCGGATTCCCATTCCCCCACAGCCAAAAGGCGAGCACGCTCCGCAACATTGGTAGAAGTAGAAATGAGATGTTTTCTTACCATGTTGCAGAGCGGCACGTCCCATTGCCTCTGGGAAGATGGGTTACCTGGCAAATCAGCGTTTGGGCAAAACATTTTCCAAGCATTTAAAGCTTCGGCCTTGCCTGGCACTTCCGAATTAGTTAGGCTAGGGGTTAGGATTCTTCTAACTAATTCATCCGTGCCATGCACCGAAGATAGAAATGCTGGTAGACTTACGTCGGTAATTTTGCGAATGCCGAGCCCGCCTAGACGCACAGGCATGGATGCCTGAAGCCAGACACGGTCGTTCATATCCACATTTAGAATTTTGCATAGTATGTTTTGAATCACGCTATCCATTTTACCTAAAAGAGCCAAATATTTAAAAAGTTGAGTTGATCGGCGAACATGTGTAAATTTAGGAACGAAAAGACAATAACGAATTATAGTGAAAGCAGAATGGATGTTAATTTGTTGCAAACGGTCCGAAACTTCACAGAAATTTTGAATCTTTTCTTCTACGAAAGAGTCATATGCTTCCTCTAAGATTGGGGACCCAAGGAGGCGGAGTGAATCTTTTTGAACAATTTTTAAATTTGGGGCCAAAACGTTGAATTTTGATAATGTGGAAATGATGTCAATGTTATCACTCAGAAGAATTTCACATTTAGTGGGATTTAATTGCAAACCAATGGATCTGAATTCATCTTTAAAAAAAGCCAAATCTTTTAAAACTGTATTAACGTCTCCTCCTAGGGTCCCATCATCTAGATACCATATGTTAAATTTAGAATTTAGCTGCCGAATTACAGAATGTATAGCAAGGCTGAAAATGAGTGGCCCAAGAGGGTCACCTTGTTGACACCCGACTGATGATTCTAAAACGTTGTCCTTGTATAATAATTTTGAAGGGTACCTGTAACATTGCCAGAGAAATTTAAAAATTTTGGGGGTTTCCAATTTTGCTTGTGTCAACAATGTGTCCCTATTCACTGAGTTGAAGGCATTCTTCAAGTCAACTTTAAGAATGACTTCTCCTCCATTGCAGCCAAGGTACGATGACAGGGCATGTACGGCAGCCTCGCAGCCCCCTTTGGAGCCAAAGCCAAGTTGCAGGGGCTGGAATTGGTTGGTCAAATCTTCGCTGTAAGCTTTACAACATAGTTTGGCTGCCATACGCCTGTACGTACACCCTACGGCAATGGGACGAATACCACCGTCTTTCTTACGTAAGGCGCATAAATTGGTCTATTGGATAAAGTAAGTCGACGATGGCATCGCACACATTACGTGATAGCATGAGGTTTATTAAGGCCGTTAGGTCCTTCAAAAGTGCATCGCCAGCTTCCCCGGGACCCAGTAGGTCTTTTAGGTGTTGCGGGGTCAAACCATCTAGGCCGCCAGCGGATCCGCTCTTGAAAGAACTAACAGCAGCTAAAACCTCCTTGGCTGAAACAGAGAGAGATTCGTCATCCCTATTTGGAGGTTCTGGAAATGAAAGGTCAGCAGCAGGTGCTGGATGCTTGCTCCTCAGTTCTGCAAGAGTATCTGAGGAGTAAGCAGCCACCACATCGCTGCTAAAAAGAAGTCTTGATGCGCCCCTTATGTCACCTTCCCTTAATTTGGATTCTACATAATGGTAAACGGAATTTTTTCGGAAGCTCGTGAATTCAGGGTCAAAAATATGGGTAGCAAGACAATTTTCTTTAATTTGTAGAGACATTTTTTTTAGGGGTCGAGACATGTGATATGTGTAAAATTCTGTAAGGGAAAGTGAGGAGCTGTTCCCAAGCTCTTTGAGAGTTCTCCCGGACTACTTGGGCAATGCATGAAGTGAGATTTTGTGCCACAGATGGTCTGGCACCCCGGGGAACTCTCTTTAAAATCGGAACCGAATTTTTAAATTTACTAAGCGCTTGCCAAAACGGAATTTGGGATGTGGTGTCGGATTGTGATGAAGTTTGGTTTGAAAGTACATTTTGAGATTTGTGTACTTTTCCAAAATGTACTTTCAAACCCCGCTTACCTTTGAAAAAGCGAGCTTGGGTACAGTGGGGGCACCGAACGAGTGAGGTGGGTTGACTTGAAGTTAAGTCCGTATCACTGCGAGTACCACTGCAGTTTTGCATTTTTTTTAAATTCACTTACACTACTTATTAACAGCACTTAACTATATATAGACCTATAGTCACTTGGTTATATTACTTTTCGCATAATGGAAATGATAATTGCGTAACAACACACTTCTAGAGCACAATGCTTTCTTTTTGATCTCTGTTAATATGAAAGGAAACGGGTGCGATACCTTCATTAAATAAGATTTTTTTTGAGGTAGTCTTCAAACTATGTGAAAACCGCCATCTTTAGCCTCCCCGTAACCATGACTGCTGAAAAGCAACCGAAACGTCGGGATCAGTGTAAGAAATAAAATAACACTAAATATATCGCGATAGAATCTCAAATCAATCAAAAGGTGTACTGGCTTCCAAGTGAGGTTAGTTTGGGACCCAAAGAGCTTGGTGGAGCCACAAAAATATCCAACAGAGCTGTGACCGATGTCTATTCATTTTCTCAAATAGCTACCTACTGATTGGGGTGCGACTGGTTGGATCACCTCCAAGTTTGGTGCACCCTGGGCAACGTGGGCGATGACGCATCATTGATTGCTCCTCTGGAGTAGCTGGCGTCAACGTCAACGGCCAAGAGTCTGACCAACCGGTCCTTTTCAGGGCCAGCTGACCCCATTGCAAGAGGGGGTTGGGGCATGGCCGGCCTGCAAGGCCCGCGGGGGTGGGGGCCGCTCCAGGTACCCCTCTGCTCTTATCAGAGGGGACACTGCGAATGGCCCAGGGTCAGTCGGAGTGCGAGGGATAATATGCTCTATGGGTAACCTTACACCCCGGCGTTTGTAGACCCGAGACGGCGTGCGGTTTTAGTCGGTTCAAGCCCGACATACCCGCCCCCGCTGGCCGGCGGGGGGGTATCCGAAGGGATTTCCGCACAAAAAAAAAGGTACCTACCGATTTTGTACACATTCATGTTACTTTGACCCTACTAAGTTAATGCTCTCATTACAGCATCCCAGTGGGGGAGTTTTATGTAGATATTTTTATCTTAATGCCTGTAAAACACAGCTTGGTAATTTAGAAAGAGTGGCTGCATGTATTATTGCTATTTTTATACACTACCAATTTTATTACGTTACAAACACAGCATCAATATTATGATCATAGTTTCAATAACTTAGTGTATCATCAGTCTTTACTCTGCTATCTGTATGTAATCTTGTAAATGCCAAGTATATTCACATTGAACAAATTACTTCCACTGGTCTATCTCTACAATTTGAGCTTATAATGTGATATATAATGTGAATGTTACATAATGATAAAGAGTGAGTCGTGACTCACTCACGTACTTTGTATTTTCGCCGTCTTGAAAATGCGTTCGGCAATCAGAAACAATGTAAGAAGGTACTTGACTGTCTTCGGGTTGGTCACTCACTCAACCTGTCAATTTGAAAAAAGGAGGAGTATTACATATTAAATCGAGCATTCACCTACAATGGTACTTAAAATAAAACAGGAAACTCAAACGTACCTACTATAAATGGAGCCTGAGGCAGTCATTAGCAAGTTTAGAAGCCTTCTAATGTAATAAATGTAAGTCGGTTGCAAAGTAACTTATTGGATCTACTTTTCATTATAAAAAGTTGAGGGTAAATTTTTGTTCTGATTTATTTTATTTGTTGTTGTAAATAAAACAAATAAAATTGAAGTGTCTAATTGTAACGTTAACATAACAGCTTTTAATGAATGAAATACATTTTTACGCGTTACTCATAACAAAAACATATTTTTAAATATTTTGTCTGTCGGGCTTTCCGCTATCTCCGAAACGGCTGGGGCGATTTTGACGAGATTTTCTTTTTTGACTTTATTGTTGTAGCTAGTACGCGGTATGCGTTGCTATATCTTTCAATTTTCATTTTGTTGTCAGAAACATTCCTAGGTTACGCTCTGTTAAACTTGCGTCTTATTTAATGCTATTTATAGGAATAATATATTAAAAAGTATATTTAACACTCCATCGGAAGTGTTAAAAAGAACTCAGAAAGCAATGTTTCACAAAATCTTATGAATTCATGAGATAGAGAATGCGCTTCCTCTCGAAGTCAAGATGTCCACTAACCGTGCTACATTCAAATATAAAGTACGTCAGCTCTACAGTAACTCATTGTAGTTAACACATTATAACCACAATATTATATTTACAAAATTATATATTCAATGTAATATATTTATATGGGTGTATATATAATGGTTGTACATTATGCATATATTATAGTTTTTTATCTACACTCAAATCGAAAAATTCGAATTACGAATTCAAAGACGATTCTATACATACGCACTTTATAAACGCATATACATAAAATTAAAAATAAAACTTATTATAGTACCGCCAACTGTATCATAAAACTCATTATAGTATCGCTATCTTTTTTTATTCATTATACTAGTCTAAGGTTTTAGGCTGAATATGAAAAAAAGGCGCACGCATGCGCAGTTCGAAATGTGAATAAAATGGCGCCCTTGTAACCTACTTTGTTTAATTTTAACTTTTCCTATGAGTGAAGATAAAGTAGTGTATGAAACTGCATATAACTTAGGTATTAAAACACTCGAGTCAACCTATTATCGCAGAACCTTAACCTAACCTAACCCTTAACCTATTAAACAGACTCTCGTGTTTTAATACCCCTTCTTATATGACAGTTGCATAAACTACTATTATTTTACCGGCTAAGGATAATAATAATGTTACATCATAACCATATGATGTAACATTATTATTAGTCTACCTTGGGGTGATGCAGAGATAAATTGAAGTAGGTGCTACTTCAATTTATCTCTGCATCACCCCAAGGTAGACTGGTAGATAATGACTTTGGCATTAAGTCCGCCTTTGTACAGTAGCGTTCATAAGTCTTTTGAACGTTGTTGACTGTACATCCCCATGTGCATAAAGTTTTAAATTAAATAAAATTAAATAAAATTGAGTCTAGAAATTAAGAGGGGCTCGTGGTTAAGTGGTAACCGAGTAGGTTAACATATTTGCAAAGTTAAGCAATCCTAGCCACGCCAGTTTTAGGATGGGTGACCATTCTTAGCATATTGAGATCCCTCCGTGCTTCGGAAAGTACTTTAAAGGTCCTGGTAGTCATACTTCTGCGTACATACGTCTGTAATGTAATAAATTCGAATCTATACCATTATACAATTGTAAATTAGTTTCGTCTGTATATTAGAGATATTAAAAACTCACGTTATGTTAGTTAAACGAACGATTCTGACACAAATATATTTTTTTGGCATTTTTGTTTTTTTGTCTGTTTATTTGTTTGTTCACGATGGACGCAAAAAGTACTTAACGGATTTTGATGCAGTTATTTTCTATTAGAAAGGTCTTGGTTAGACCTAAAATCTGCCGTGCAAATTGCAATTAAATAATTAAAATAGATAATAAATATTCTACAACATTCTTCACAGCGCTATCTAGAGACCCAAAGTAAGGATAGCTTAACCAGCTGTGTTATGGGTTCTAGAATGCGGATAAACATACTTAGATACATTTTTTTTGTAAATACATACATATTATACATAGAAACACCCAGACCAATGCAAATACACATATTAATGCATACAAATATTTGCACTGAGCGGGAATCGAACCTGCGCCCCCTGACGTAGCAGTCGAACGCAATACCGCTACGCCACAGGGGCCGTCAAAATTGGTTAAGTAGAATCGTAGATATGACCAAAAAACGATAACCGGGCGTAGCCGCGGGCATCAGTTAGTAATATAATAAATGCGAATATGAAATAAAATTACGAGAGGTTTTGCATTAGGTCGTAAAGTGCAGTTATTTTAAAAACCTATTTTACTGCGAGGGTGAAAAAATACGTACGTATTTATGACATGAAATTCACTCGATCAGGTGAGGTAAAGCCATTTTGAATTGACGTACCTTAAACAAGTTAACGATATGCTTTATTGTTTCAAATGTAGATATACTACTTTTAACTTCAATTATTGTTTTAATTAGTTACATAATTGTAGTATTTAAAATGAACAATAACTGAGCATTTAAAATGTTTTATATTTTTCATCGACAAGTTTCTTTACAAACTTGTAATGTTATATAAACTATCTGTATACATACTTAGGTCATAGAGATATCCCAGCGTTATTTCGGTTACATCTGAAGGTAGTCTTTGGAGCCCTGAGAATGCTCTCCTGTTATGGCTTATCTCGGCTTTAAGGATATTTTTTTTTGTTTTAAATACACATTTTGTCGATGCCAAGTCATCTCACCAAATTCAGAGACCTAATTTTGTGACACCTTATATATACTTAAGTATGTTATGTTACCTGAATAAAGTGACGACGTATTTGTCATTCAAATGTGTATCTATCTATAATTATTATTATAAATTTGTAAATTAGTTGTGTCTGTCATTGGAGATATTTAAAAAATACTTGGTTTAAGTTAAATGAACAATTGTGAACACAATTTTTTTGACGTGACAACGTCTTATAAATCGATGGAGCCGGCTGCACGCACGAAAAAACATGACGTATGCGGCGTTACCACATGATGTATGCGGCGTTACCGACGCATGTGGCGTTACCACATGACGTATGCGGCGTTGCCTCGCGTTCTTATGACGTTGTCACGTTCAAATATCGTCCGTAAACCGACTTTACAGACAACCGATTTTTCGGAAATCTTGTCTATGTCTTTTTATCTACTAGTTTGTTTGTTCGCGATCGACGCAAAAAGTACAGAACGGACTTTGATGTGGTTTTTTCTATTAAAAAAGTCCTTGATTAGACTGAAAATCTGCCGTATGTTTGATTGCTATTGGTTACGTAGAACCGGAGATATGGCCAACAAACGATAACAACCTTCGCGCGGGCGCAGCCGCGGGCATCAGCTAGTGTTCAATATACCTAGCTAGTCAAAGATGAAATACATTTTTCATCTTTGACTTTTATCTCTAGCGTCACCGATGCTTTAATATTTGTATCTCCAACCAGCTTTAGACCTTAAATAAACTATAATAATCTTTCTTGCGTACTAATTTACAATATGATTAGAATAGAAGCCCCTTGAGTTGACTTTATCTTGCATGTTATACACTAACGTATATAATCCGCCATTAATACTAAACGAATCCCTCACGAATACTGTACACAAGTTCATTTTAGTTCAAAATATATAAGTAATAGATTAGACTGGATGATAGGAGACGCCAGAAGGCTGATAAAAATCGTAAATTGGGATTTTGGATTAAGCCTTTAGACCGTTTTATCTGGTATATGTGGCTCATAAATTGCCTTTTTATATCAGCTGGAGTTGAGGGTATACATTTGATAGTTATTAAATTCCTGGTTGAGAAGATTTGAAAGAATTGATCAGATTAGGAAGGAGTATCTTTACATAGTATAAAACAAAATCGCTTCCCGGTGTCTGTTCGGTGAGATCTTCTTAACTGCACAACGGATTATGATGCGGCTTTCATCAATAGATAGAGTGGTTCAAGAGGAAGTATACTATTAATAGTTTGATACTGTTTCGTGTTAATTTTGTTGAAATGTGATGATAATTGTTCAAGAAACAAAACGAAATCAAGCCGCCTGAGAGCTTTAATCGAATATGCGGCCTAATCCCTTTGAGATGTAACTAAACAATATATGGTGGGATTGTTTCTCTTTAAATATGTATAGTATACTATGTATGTGTACACATAATATGTATATGTATACAAAAAGTCTGGCATATACCAATCTCTTAAGAATAGCTGTACACAATTTATTTATTCAATTTCAGTTATTGGAAAGCTATTTAGACGTATATTATTAATTTATATCAAATTAAAAACGTCAGTCACCTTAATCATTTCATATACATAATAATATCTTCGGCAAAATCGTAATACTAAAAACTAGCTGACCCGGTAAATTTCGTTCCGCCTTAGGCATTATTTTAACCAAAATATCCTAGATTCTAAGGATATGTTGGTTAAAATAATGCCTTATGTAGCCACCTTACACCGATCCGCTGTATTCGATCTCTAGAGATTGGATACGGCCTGCGGTTTTGATCGGTTTGAGTACGACATAACTACCTCCACTCTGGTGGGGTATCCGTGGAGATTACAGCAAAAAAAAAACACAAAAAGGCACAGTATAGATGGAGACAAAATAATCTAGAAAATCTAAGATCATGAAAATCTGTTTACCCACTCTCGAGTTCATCGCGGTCATCACTAACACGACTTTGTTTTATGTATAATAATATTATATAATTATATATATATATATATATATATATATTATATATTAAAATATTATGTATAAAGATACCGCGCAACAAAATTTGAAGTTCCGAAGAAGAAGAAGAAGGATTTCTTTATTTACGAATTTATTTCCGTGCGAAGCCGGGATCCTGGCAGCTGGTATTTATATAAAATACAAAGAATTAGGTAGGTACCTTTTTGCATGAGTCAGCTAAAACATAATTCCAGACTAGAAAACTGGTCGTCATTCCAGGGAAATATATTAAACCAAAGTAACAATCAAAAGAAAACATAAATACACAGATGTTCAATATCTCAAGATCATTATCTTCCTACCCTTTTTTTTTTCGGGCGGAAATCCCTTCGGATACCCCCCCCCCAACCGGCCAGCGGGGGCGGTTATGTCGGGCTTGAACCGACTAAAACCGCACGCCGTCTCGGGTCTTCAGACGCCGGGGTGTAAGGTTGCCCATAGAGCATATCCCTCGCACCCCGACTGACCCAGGGCCATCTCCGGTTTCAAGATGGCCCCCTTGGGTATCTTCCTACCCTAACACACTTTCATTAACATCTTATGTATCGCAATCTTTGAACTCGATTCTTGAGCACTTCAAAACGTGATCAATTTGTAATTTTGCTCTCTTTATTGAGGACAATAACAAAAAGAAACTAAGTAATATAAAATAAAATATAGTTTCAAAATACACGCTGGAACAACACCAAATTTAAAAATAAAAATAATGATTTAATGAGTTTCAGATCAGAAAATAGAGTAAATAGAGTTTTTTTTGGAATCGGTACAACGTGTCATACTCCTCTATATCTACATTGTTAAAAAAACTAATTGAGCTGAGCTGAGCTCTTATACGTGGCTAAGCCTTTTGGTCGAGACTGTACTCCTCCGGAACCACAATACCGATCTTGACCAAATTTGCCATGGTGATAGTGTAGACACCGCTGAGTGTTTAGAGGGGTTAACTGTTTAAATACAATGTGTCATTGAGGAATAATCATCGAAAAACAGTTTTACGAGCGCGCGGCCTTAGCTATGCCTTTTTTTTTTTTTTTTTTTTTTTTATCGTGCGGAAATCCCTTCGGATACCCCCCCGCGTGCCAGCGGGGGCGGTTATGTCGGGCTTGAACCGACTAAAACCGCACGCCGTCTCGGGTCTACAGACGCCGGGGTGTAAGGTTGCCCATAGAGCATATCCCTCGCACCCCGACTGACCCTGGGCCATCTCCGGTTTCGAGATGGCCCCCTCGGGTTTGGGAACCACGGTGTCCCCGTCTTGCCCCGGTTTGGGGGAGGGGCGCTAGTCGCCCCACCGTCCCGGCCTGCTTCTGCTGGGGTGACAGGTGGCCTCACCCGCCACCCCCAGGCCTGCGCTCATGGAGGACGGAGGTCGTTAAGCGACCTCCGGCGCCTGAGTCGCCTGCGACGCGCGGCGAGCAAGTTGCGGGCTCGGCGGACCGGGAGAGTTCTAAGTCTCTCCCGGGCGCGCTCCGCCACCTCCTTCGCGAGCATTACATGATCGCAGAAGGAGGCGGCGGCGGCCCACGCGCTCGCGCTCCGCACCATTGCCGCAATCATGCTGCCGAGCGAGAGGACTCCCACCCCGATGGCTGCCACGAGGTCACGCCTCGGCGCCTCCCACGTCGGGCAGTCCGCCAGCGTGTGCAGCCCTGAGTCCTCGCTCGCGTCGCAGTGATGACACTCAGGCGTTGGCTCCTTCCTGATCCGATGCAGGTGTGTAACTCTCCCCCCTTTACAGTGCCCCGAAAGCACTTGAACCGCCCATTGATGAGACGATGGACCTGAATGCAGCAACTGATTACAGTGCTGAAGGCACTGAGAGTATCCGTTACTGTTATATCCTCCAAATTTAGGAAGATACTATTAAAAGATTGGCTTTATTGTGATCGTCTAAATATTTATAAGTATGGAACCCTTTATACGTTGTGTTTAAGCATTGTAGTAACTCATAGTCCTTTATTTGGTACATTGAGACAAGACAAGAGTACATGGTATTGAGAACACTGATTTCAATCTAATTCCTATAACTATTATTCTATCTAGCAATAAAATTAAATAATGTTCCTATACAACTACATTGAATCCCTGAACCTAATATGATTTAAGATTTTGATTTTAGAAGCTACCTAGTCTCTATAGTGATAATTAGTGATATTTATAAAATTCTGAATATTAAGTTCATTCCTAAGTGATCCTAGATATAGACATATTAAGTTTTGTGTACCTTTAAATGCAAGCTAGTTCAATTTCACAGTATGATATATAAGCATTTAGTTTAGGTAGAAGTGAAGATATAACACACACAATATGGAGTTGTCTTACCATAACTGGACCCTGCAAAGGAAATGTATATAGTTTTCTTATATACAATTTGAGTTATTTAGACAAAGATATAGTAAATATTGGTGGTCAAGTAAATAAAATGTGTGATTAAATACATATGTGGTTAATAATTAGTTACCTTGAGATAACCTACATAGTAGATTATCTCAGAGTAGCCGGAAAAATGAAATGAAGCATCTGTTGATATGTGTAGACTGCTAGGATGGGGTATTTTTATAGGTAATAAGGAATCCTATGACCGGTTCCATTGCTGGAACCGGGGAGGCCGCATCCACCAAAACCCCAGGCCCCCAACGAGCAACCAATCCTCTCCAGACTGAAGGCATACTACTTTTAAATTATGCACAACCTTAGTGCTTTACAAAATAAAAATAGTATCGAATTGGGAATGAGTGCCCATAGGTTAGATGAAAATATATCCAGTCTAACGAATGTATAGCTCGAATCATTGCTGTAGTGTATTCATACACAGGCAGTAATTGGGTAACCCCTTGGGCAGTTCATCTAGAACACGGCCAATGAGTTACTAGCGCTGATATGGGTACCAGCTGTAAACAGACATGGTAATATATATGGTAAGGTTTCGCGAGCTTGTGGCAACTGTCCACGTTTCAGGGTCAAGTGATACCGCGACCAAACGCTTTCAAGACACAATGCGAGCTTGTGGCAACTGTCCACGTTTCAGGGTCAAGCGATACTGCGACCAAACGCTTTCAAGACACAATGCGAGCTTGTGGCAACTGTCCACGTTTCAGGGTCAAGCGATACCGCGACCAAACGCTTTCAAGACACAATGCGAGCTTGTGGCAACTGTCCACGTTTCAGGGTCAAGCGATACTGCGACCAAACGCTTCCAAGACACAATGCGAGCTTGTGGCAACTGTCCACGTTTCAGGGTCAAGCGATACCGCGACCAAACGCTTTCAAGACACAATGCGAGCTTGTGGCAACTGTCCACGTTTCAGGGTCAAGCGATACTGCGACCAAACGCTTTCAAGACACAATGCGAGCTAGTGGCAACTGTCCACGTTTCAGGGTCAAGCGATTATGCGACCAAACGCTTTCAAGACACAAGTATTTTCCCCACACCGATAAAGACATAATAATAAGTAGGTAGGTAAGTATTATAGCATGTTTTGCGAGGGCTTAGCCCAGCATGACATATCACTTACAATGAGACGAGCTCACATCCGTCAAACAGGATACATAGATCGAATTGGACATCGATCCTGTAAATAATTTGTTTTAAATGTCTGAATTAAATCAGGCACTCACAAGGACTGGATAAAGACAAAGGAATTGTCAAGAGTTAAATGAAACTGCTTTGTAAGACATAACAATCATTTACTCAAGTAATTACCGTACCTTTGAGCTTCTCATCTTTACAATGAAAGTGAGGTCTGTATTTGATAGGAATAATAGTCCAGCAGATGGCTGTATTTATACACAATACAACACAAAGTGGACTGTCTGATCTTGTCCTATCACCAGTTGAGAAACCGTATGATACTACAAGATAAGCTCAGTAGGGTTGAGCTAGCCAAGGGGCATCAGTCGTCACTAAACATCCCCTCAGACCGAACCAATATCAGCAATGAACTGAGTCAGGGTATGATTATGTTACCTTACTTGAAGCAAGGTTTCACAACACACGTCGACAATCCATTACTAGCTATTGTTGCGTACAGTACTGTTGTCTCGGCAGACTAGGCAAGTAAAGGGACGCTACATTCCATCCACTAGAATAAACATTTAGTTTGTCTAGCACATAAAATGCGATATCCAACGTTGAACGGGCTCTGCCCAATTGGGGTTCCCTATAATAAAACAACGGTCGAATACAGCATCCTCTGGACTCATCCCAGACAGACTGTTGAATTTCAGTAGAACCATCGTAAAAAAATAAGATAGCTCAATTTCTCAAACCTTTACCTCATTCCAAGCAAACTTAAGAACTTGGGAGGCTCTTAAGCGTGCCTAGAACTACATATTTCGTGTACACAAGGGTATTGTGTAGTGTGCAGGACTGGATGAGTGTAATGATGAGTGTATAAAATAATATTTTATAAGTTAGTTTAACAAGTCATATGACCCATTAATCACACTTTGAATATTAAATACCATTACAGATACAGGCTAAGAATCTACAATAGACATCCCAGGCTTATAGGAACTAGCCATCTAGATTTAGATAAGGTAGCATTAAAAGAAAATGTTAGTAGCAATTTGCTTACATATAGGTTAATGGCAATAAAAGTTTTGTAATCTATTCATGTGACCTAGATTTTAATGATTATGGAAAGAACGCACAGGACATACAATAAATTTGTAAATCATAGTACAAATAATGTCTGTCAACATTCCATAGGGACATGTGATCAGACGCAAAAGAAGAAAGCCACAACATAGATACAGTTCAAGTTAATAAGTTGTTCACTTCTCACCAACCCGCTGCTGGAGCGTCTCTTATACTCACAATTTCTGCTACCACCTTCACACCAAACCACACCCCACCTATATCGGGAGACACGCCCTAATCTAGCTACGAAATTACCCTTAACCCACCTACATTCAACCCAGTGGCAAGCAAATGGAATAATCTCTACAAGGTTTGCCCTAAAATTTAGGATTCTAAACTAGATTTATAGCTTAGTACATACTGCATGAACCCAGTCACCTCATCCCAGATAGAGAGCCTCGAGTACTCTAAACCCAGCATGAATCGACAGAGAACGCTATCATAGCATAGCCACAGTCTGATCCCTGACTTGACTTGGCCAAAGTCAACCCAGTTCACATACCATGACCACACCAGATATATAAATCTTAGGTTTTAAAGGAAAATTTATATTCTATTTTATTTTTCTACCTCCAACCCACAAAAGTAAATTATCATGAATACAATTTATGAAACCTAAATACAGTCAACATTTTAAGAATTAGAAGAACAGAAACTAAGATAACTCACCACGCAGGCTACAAGGCTTTCTAAAATTCGGATGAACCTTTCAGCAACTTAAGTTCTCGACGAATTCTTGAAGACTCATCATATATCCTAAGCTGAGCAGCGACTAATCGAAGGCTGCTCAGGCAGAGCTTCCGCTTGCTTATAGTTCGCGACGAATTCTTGAAGACTTCCCCTATATTCTCTGGTACGCTCCTTTTATTACCTCTTACTACCCCCCTTTCCTATAATCACGCCACTACACGTCATCTCTTCTGAGTTGCCATAAAACAATATGTTTCAACCCCACTACCAACTATCGACTATTTGAAATTAATAACGGAAACTATCAGCCTAAACAATTAAATTCACTTCAACTATTCCTACTCTTTAAATTGTCTGGTAACCAAATTAACATGAGATTATACCAAAATTATATTAAAAGTTAATAAAAGAAATCATTAAGTCTTGAATAATTGTCCTTATAATTTTTATTTTACTTTTATGCCAACAATGTATGAGCAGTGAGAAGGGTATTTTAATGTTAATCTGCAACGTCTGAAGCCGTTCTGAACAGCAAGCCCCCATCCTCAGACCGCCAATGCAATCTCGATGGTTGGACCGTCACAGGTGGTCCCCGAAGCACCCCTTCCCTGAGATCACCTGCGTCAGTCGGTAGGAGAGGCTTCCGTGTCGCCTCTCCAGCCAATCCTCCATGATGGGCCTTACCGCCGGCCTTAGCTATGCCTGCGACCGTAGTAAGATGCCTTATTTTTCAAGTAAGAGTCCTGCTAGCTTAGCTCAATTTATTTCAGTCGCACCCTGCACTGAATTCCTAGTTAATAACTTAATTAAATATTTGTATCCCGTTGAGTTTAGATAATACTATGGCAGATGATAATACGTAAGTATAATATTTAAAGTGTAAATTTGTTATGAAAAATTGAAGTCATATATTATTATCGCTACTTAATTAATATTATATATTTATTTATTTATTTATTTATTTATTTATTTATTTATTTATTTATTTATTTATTTATTTACAAACAATACAAGCTAACAGTGTAACACCAAAGCGCTTATAATGTTATACTACTTACTAACTAACAGGTAACTAAGGTTAACAGGTAACAGGTAAAATTAATATTAATATATATTATTATTATTATTTATATATTAATATGCTACATATTATATTTTTCTGAAATGATAACGCACTGTCGCGGATTCTTAGCTGTCAGATTTTACCACTTTTTAGGAAAAAAAATATTACAATCGTAATATCGTTCTCGTATCGTATCGTTATCGTATAATTTATTATTATATATTGTTACATTGCGTATGCAAATATCCATTCTCTCTATCTCCCTTCGTTTTTCTCATATTCATTTTATCCCTCCTAGTAATGCGCAACTGACTCAAAAAATTAAGTAGCATTTTAGCATTTTATAATGTGAGCTATATATGTGAATGTAAAGTTAAAAGGTATAGTTAAAGGATAGTTACAAGGTGTAAGGTTAAAGGTAAAGTGAATGTAAAGTAAGGTAAAGTTGAGTCCACCTAATTATCTGTTGTCTACATTAATTTTAGAAAAAAAAATTACGCTTCCACACAAAAGAACCAAAACCATAAAAATTGAAATCCACGCGGACGAAGTCGCGGGCACAGCTAGTTTAAAAATAAAATTACTTTGTGTTCTAGGCGCGATACCGATAGGGCACGCCGCAATAACAGCGGCGAGGCCCATCATGGAGGATTAGCTAGCGAGGCGACACGGAAGCCTCTCGTACTGACTGACGCAGGTGATCTCCGGGAAGGGGTGCTTCGGGGACCACCTGCATCGGATCAGGAAGGAGCGAACGCCTGAGTGTCATCACTGCGACGCGAGTGAGAACTCAGGGCTGCACACGCTGGCGGACTGTCCGGCGTGGGAGGCGCCGTGGCGTGACCTCGTGGCAGTCATCGGGGTGGGAGTCCTCTCGCTCGGCAGCATGATTACGGCAATGGTGCGGAGCGCGAGCGCGTGGTCCGCCGCCACCTGGAGATGGCGGAGCGCGCCCGGGAGAGATTTAGAACTCTCCCGGTCCGCCGAGCCCGCAGGCGACTCAGGCACCGCAGGTCGCTTAACGACCTTGGTCCTCCATGAGCACAGGCCTGGGGGTGGCAGGTAAGGCCGCCTGTCACCCCAGCAGAAGCAGGCCGGGACGGTGGGGCGACTAGCGCCCCTCTCCCAAACCGGGGCAAGACGGGGACACCGTGGTTCCCAAACCCGAGGGGGCCATCTCGAATCCGGAGATGGCCCAGGGTCAGTCTGGGTGCGAGGGATATGCTCTATGGGCAACCTTACACCCTGGCGTATTAAGACACGAGGCGGCGTGCGGTTTTAGTCGGTTCAAACCCGACATAACCGCCCCGCTGGCCGGCGGGGGGGTATCCGAAGGGATTTTCGCACGAAAGAAAAGAAAAAAAAAGGCGCGATACCGATACTGAAAATGGGTTTTTCTCTGTTTGTCTTTTTGTCTGATTTGTCTCGAAATGTTGGATTCTGGTCAATACCTAAGTATATAATAAATACTGATGAGATTTGATAAATGTTACACGTGTTTGATTTTGGTTGTGTCGAGGGTTTTTCACTCACTTTTAAAATTGAATGTCTCACAATCCTTACTTAGCGCTTGCCTGGCCATAGACCTATCCTAATTTTGTACTTCTAACATTTTTTAAATAATAATAAATAATAAATATTCTACGACATTCTACACAGCGTTTTCTAGACCCAAAGTAAGCATAGTTTAACTAGCTTGTGTTATGGGTTCCAGATTGCGGATAAACATACTTATATACTTTTATTTTGTAAATACATACATAATTTTATACATAGAAACACCCAGACCAATGTAAATAGACATTTTCATGCATACAAATATTTGCACTGAGCGGGAATCGAACCCACGCCTCGTGTCGTAGCAGTCGAATGCACTACCGCTACGCCGTCGAACATTGGTAGTTTAGATCTGCCATCTATAATTAGTTTTGCGTCGGCATCCCCATTAGTATAAATATTTTGTGGGTGCAATGTAAAATACTGTTCTGTAGCTTTGCAATAAACTTTTATTTATTTATTTATTTATTTTTATGATGTCATTCACACAAAAAATCTTGAAACAATGACACAACCATGTTGGGTTCGAGACTGCAGGAATAAACATACTTTTTACTATTCCAAATGTAACGCGGACGAAGTTGTAGGCAACAGCTGGTAATAAATAAAGCAGTAAATGTAACCTTGTCAGAATATGACCTTAATTGGTCAAGTACTTAGTTCCTAAGCTGAACTAGGATTTGGCCTACGCACACACACACATTAATAACGTGTATCTTTGATATTAAACAAACACGAACACAAGTATTTTGTCAGCTGACAAATATGTACATGTTATTAGAAAATTATATGATATTGATATTATTATATGTTGCTATATGATATTACTGATATTAATTTTGTATTCAATATTAAAGTGGTAAATGATTTTAGTTTGTATTTTGGGTTCCGTACCTTTTTTTTCGTGCGGAAATCCCCTCGGATACCCCCCCGCCGGCCAGCGGGGGCGGTAAAAATTAGGATAAATATAGTATCACTTCGTTGTCCATCTGTCTGGTAAGACCTTTATCTCTGGAACCCGTGAATGTATCAATTTTAAATTTAAATCAAAAACTCAAGTTTGCTACCCCTTAAGGCTGCGAAATGCAGCATATTTAAAAACTCGCTAGGGAATCAAAACCTTTAGGTTATTTCCCGCTGAGTTAGTATTATGGAATTTGGCAAGAAGTAAACTATAGCACAAGAAAAAAAAGATACCACACACTATTGTAAGGGTTTAATGAAAAAAAAATTTTGAGTTTCAGTTCTAAGTATGGGGAACCCCAAAAGTTATTGTTTTTTTTTTATTATTTTGGTGTGAAAATCTTAATGCGGTTTACAGAATACATCTACTTACCCAGTTTCAACAGCATAGTTCTTATAGTTTCGGAAAAGTGTGACTGTGACATACGGACAGACAGACAGACAGACAGACATGACGAATCTATAAGGGTTCCGTTTTTTTGCCATTTGGCAACGGAACCCTAAAAAGTAACGATAGGAATTTAGTTCAACCAATTTTAGCCTCTTGCAGTGTATTGCAGAATATTGGTCTCACCCAACCAATGTACGCCATAACACCCAATCCTCTGTTCAAGTTTCGAATTCGAGGACTCGCTTGCGGCCATCGGCCAGTTGAGTTTGCTTGTTGTGCAGGCTATATTGGTACATAAACCAAAGGGTTTATTGTTGGTTGCCGTCATTTCGAATTGTATCCTGCAAAGTAACTCCAAGCATCAAGCTTGTTCGAACGCCCACTGCGTGACTTTAAGTTTGTATGCTAGCCTCAGTGTCCACGTATCGGAAGAAAAATTATAACAGGCAGGATGCACTGATGGTAGAAACTTATTTACAGTTTTTTTTTATATTTAGGACACGTCAATTTGAATTCACCTCGCCTGATGGTAAGCTGAAGGTAAAGTCTCAGGAAAGAGGGTCACCATTACATACACGTACCATGTTAACAATGGTGGCACTCAGCTTGACGGCCTCATCAGAAGAGGATTCTCGTCGCAGCACCGCGTGACACCCACCGGTCCCACTAGTGCTGCGACCACAATCCCCCTGCCCGGCTATGCACTTGCTGCCCCTGAACGCAATCAAACCGAAATTGAATTACTATGGAGGGATTTTCGCAATCGTGCACGGTGGTACCCACCCGACCGAATTTTGTAACAAATTTGTGTCATCAAATTTCTACCACCAGTTGGTAAACAGATCGCGACTATGTCAATAGTCAATGTATGGGTACATAATGTTTTTTGTTTGCCGTTTCGAGCGTCTCGTCGTCGTCTCGAGCGTTGTATTTTTCGGACAAGCAGCAATCATCAAGCAGGATCCATTCATGTTTTAACTGACCTACAATATTGTAAATGAGCGGCGACAGCTTAACAAGTTTATTTTTCAGTTTAGCTCTTAAACCTTTCATACAATAATAAATAATCATGAAATATACTAATTTTGTGCTCTGGCGCCTTACCACGATGAGCTAAAAACAATTCAGTTTCGTGCCGCTCAGCCGTGGGAGAGAGACACCGTGTATACTACCTCTCTCCGTCAGCTGAGCGGCCCGGAACTGAATTGATTTTATTGCGTCGTGGACTATTTATTAATCTGTGGTCGTGGTAAGGCCCCTGTTGATTATGAAAATTCTTAAACGTTAATTACTGGTACATATATTGCGATGCAAAAAATGTTTATAAAGACTTGAGTGTTCCGCAGCTTTTGTCGTTGACTGTACATATTAGTATAAAACACTTTTTCGGCGTTATGTAATTAAAATTTAACCAGACTCTTCTTATAGCGGGTATACTGGGTACAGGCTTTGTGTTAATAATAAATTAACTTCAGTAGTCGTCGTCATAAAATTATGTTTCATTTTCTTTGTAAATGTGCTGGGCCTGTAAAATTATATTATTTAATAACATGTTTTTTCCCCTTTTTTTAAAGTGTTTTCTCATTACTGAATTTATGATGATCCTTCATCGATTTCCCAGATAGCTTAATTGTCCTGACAAAATTTTGATTAACAATTGAAATTAAAATTATATTTTACTAACTAATGCCCGCGGCTCCGCCCGCGCGGAGGTCGGTTATCGTTTTTTGGTCATATCTCCGGTTCTTCTAAAACAATTGCAATCAAAAATACGGCAGAATTTAAGTCTGACCAAGAACATTCTAATAAAAAAAAAACATCAAATTTCGTTCAGTATTTTACGCATCCATCACGAACAAACAAGCAAACAGGTAAACAGACAAACAAACAAGAATTCCCAAAATATTTATTTATTGTTTTCAGAATCTTTCATTTAACATATCCCAAGTATTTTTTTAACTAATTTAAATTTTTATAATACTATAGATTTACCAAATCAGTTGACGCACCAGAATGTATGTGGCCCCCCCAAGACCAGCTTCACTTTCAAGCCGGGAATGTATGTGGCCCCACCAAGAGCAGCTTCACTTGCAAGCCGGTGAACTTACTGATTGGCTTTCCTCTCGGGGTATGGAAGTCAGGCGGCAGTCGCTCTCAGATAAGCCGCATGAGCTAAATTTAAAGGAAGAGGAGGAGTATCTGAATCCCGGACATTATCCAATCTGTGCCCGAGCTCCGAGTTGAAAGCCTCGAATGCAAACAAGAATCCCGCTAAGGTGATGATTATGATGATGATGATGGAGTTGGCACACCCGTCCGTCTAATCATTTTATGTTGCAATGAATGCACAACGGAAAATAGTTAGTTACACTTTTTAAGGTAATGACAAACTCGTTATGTCATAGTATATTTGGAAAACAAAAAAACATTATGCGTTCAAGGGATCCTAAGAGAAATACAGGGGATTCCTAAAAAAAAAAATGCTGACTTTGAAACACCCTTTCATTTCATTGCCTTTGTTTATCAAAGTATAATTCCCTGAAACGAAAGTTTGTTAAAATTATTAAAAAAGTGTCGTGAACTATTGCCGGACAGAATGGCGGGTTATTGTCTCGACCCACCTTGAATAAAGAAAGGCGTGAGTGCATATAAAATTCTAAGTATTTAAAACTATTTTATTACATTTTCTATGAAAATAAATCAAACTAAATTGTAACGAATTAAATTAAATATTAATTATTTCATGCCAAATTGTGCAACATATTAGACGCCCACAACAAAAGTTCTGACGTCTCATACTGCTTTGTTAATTTCTGCAAAAAAAGTTTTTAAGATTCGTTCAGTTAGCATTTTTCCCTAACGTGTCTTGGGGCACCCCTGAACGAACCGTGTCGGAAGCACCCCAAGTTATCAGTGCATTGAATACACGGTAGCGTTTAACGTTACGACGTTTAAGGTTCGATTTATACTCAAAGATAAGACGCAGTAATGTCTGTGCGTGCGTCATTGTAGGCCAGGTGTCCGCAGCTATTTACCGCCCTACTTATTCAAGTGCCGTACGCTGTGGGGGCGTAACTCCCCACGCTTATGGATCGCGAGCGCGCGACCAGTGACTACCGACGTGCCGGCTCGTGCGGACGCCTCGCACTCTGCCTTGCCAAAGACGAAACGAGACACATATACGTACTCAACAAAGTTAGACAAGGACACTACTATCAGCTCCATTTTCAACAGGTCGTTATTGTAACTTCCACTAAATGGTGATTCCGTGCAATAATTCTTACTTCAGTTGTACTTTTATTAAATCGTTCGCTTAAACTTTTATGAGTTTTGTGCAGTAATGGAGCTTTGGAAGTTACTTTGCTGACAAATTTTATTGCTTTTTGATTTTCGTATGTTTTTATGTTTAATGTTGTTGTTCAAGTTGTTGCTTGTTGTGATGTTAAATTTAAATAAGACAGAATATTTAACTTAACCATATAAAAAAAACTAAGAGTGGTAAAGATTATATACGAAAAGTAAATTCGGGTACAAAATATTTATTTACTGCAATAAAATGGAAAAATAGAATAATCTGAACAATTGTGTGGTTGTAAACAGTAATTTAGCCGTTCGCTGCGACCATTAAGTGTCTACAATATCCGCCCACCTGATGATATGTGATCACCGTTGTCGTCCATTTATATCAATGAAGCGGGAATTTTGACGTATATCCTTGTTAGCACCAACCTTTATTTTTATTGTTGAGTAAAATCTTAAGGACTTTTTCCTAAAATACGTGATAGATGAGGGTTTATATAGAGTAGACGTACTACTTTTAAATTCTTTTGGTGTCTCCTTTTACATGGAACCTATTTGTGGAATAAAAATTCTTTGCGAGTAGTCTGACCTATTTCTTACGTAGGCCTGTTTAAAATAAATTGATATTTATTGATAACTATCTTTAGGTTTGGTTGCAAATGTGCTGACGCATGTTGGAATTGAAATAATAAGTTGTATTATATTACAATAGTGTAGGTACAACAAAACAAGATACAATGACAAAACATGGAAGGACTCTATGAAACATACTAGTTTACCCATCAAATAGTGGTAGTTTTCCAATATTCATATAAAAGTTGCTAAATCCTGGTAAGGACATACGTACACATAGGTAGGTAGAAATCTATTCACGATTCTCCATTCTGGATTGGCATAGAAAACAGATCTTATTGTTTTAGTTTTCCCCATACCTTGCCATACCTAATATAATATTCAAACCTTTCATACAGGTCTGCTGATTTCAGGTATATTTGACCTGTCCTATGCCATACCATCTACTATTATAACCAACAAGTATATATTATTTATAGATAAATATAATAAAAATCACCAGCAAAAAATGGGTCACCAATAGGTATTAGCAATAGGTATTCAACTTTGGTCGTAGATTTTAGCCTTAAAAATGTTATTACTAGTTGAATTATTATTGATTGTTAGTTTGGCGGTAGCCCAGTGGCGTACGTCACGGACTGCCGAGACGAAGTCTCGAGTTCAATCACGAGTCGCCCCGGGCGCACACCTCTTACTATTCGTAGGTATGTGTGTATTAAAAATATTATGTGCCCAGTACATGGCAATAGGCTCGCCCTCTATTACATTGGGACCTAAACATAACTGGCGAATCGTGGGTGTGTAGTACACCTTTGCCTACCCCTTCGGGGATAAAGGCGTGAAGTTATGTATATATGTGTAATTATTGTTATTGAATGGATACGTTTCTTCTGTAACCTTTTACGCGTCTGTAATTCATCATCAGGTTATCTTAGCGTTCTATCCTCTCCACCTTTTGGTTTGCCTTATACCTACGGCTTTTATGCAAACGACTGCCTTCTGACCACCCAAGCCAATGAGAGGAAAGCCTAAGCCCGTCAACCAATAGGTGAGGTTTGGCACTGTGTCAAGATTCAATGTTATATTCAAATAGCCCTGAACAAAATTGAGTGTTTATTAAAGTTACATGAAAAATAATTATTAGGAGACTCTAATTATTAGAGTCTCCGCGCGAGAGATACTTCCAAAGTGGCAAAATGTTTTAGAAGTTACAGGGTAACCTGTAACTTCTAAAATAAGAGAATGATAAAACTAAAAAAAATATATGATGTACATTACCATGTAAACTACCACCGAAAATTAGTTTGAACAAGATCTATTGAGTAGTTTTTTTTAATACGTCATAAACGTAAAACGCAATTTACCCTTCATTCAATAAATTCAAATGTAAAATTTTAAAAATAGCATTATATGTTACTTTTTGCTACGGAACCCTTCATGGGCGAGTCCGACTCGCACTTGGCCGCTTTTCCGATCTAAATTAAATAAACTTATTTGTACTGAGCGAGAATTGACGTTTTATTAATTTTTGATAACATATGTTATTTTATATTTTAAATGTCGCTACTACTAACCAATATAATTCCGAACATGTTTGTAAACAGATTAGTTTCATCCCTATCGTGGTGCTCTTGACGTAGTGCTTGTGGTCAACGTGATATACTGCTGCGAGAAACGGATGTGGTTCCCCATCTACATGTATCACTATTTATCCCTACTTGTACTCAATCTTTTACATTCATGTAAGGGTCCACCGATTTCGGGACTTTATTTGGTTGGTCCTCTGCGTAATCGTATAATCTCCTCAAACACGTGGTCTGGCACGTTTTATTCTACCCTGTACCACAAGACGCTTTCTAAAGTCATTCTCTCGCCTCGAGGGATTATTACAAAATTCAAGTCTGTACAAGTTATCTACCTTGTAATTTGATGTAACGATAAAATTTCTAAGAAAGAGTCGGTTAAGTTGGGTTGCAGAAAAAATACACTTAAGAGCATAGTTATTAATTGGCAAGATCCTTCCTACATCTTTGAATGGAATTTTACGTATCCTGTAAAACCATACAGAATGTATAGAAGATGTAGACATAACGTCTGTCATAAAAAAATGTAATTGTCTTCTCTTCGCCGACGACTTAAAACTTTACAGGGCCGTCAATTCACAAAATGATATAGATCTTATACAAAATGACTTGGATAGAATACAAGATTGGTGCAACCTTAACCTAATGCAACTTAGTGTGGTCAAATGTTGCCACGTCAGATTTTCAAGAAGGAAACATAAAATTGACTCCAAATATAACATTGGCGCAGTTGAACTGCAGCGGGTCTGTGAAACCAAAGACCTTGGAGTAATTATTGACGGGCAGCTTCACTTTACATCACACGTCAATGCGATTGCTGGGAAAGCTGCCCAAATGCTAGGGTTCTTGAAACGGAACACGAGGAGCTTTAGACAAGTTCATACAAAAATAACACTATTTAACGCCTTGGTTCGTAGTCAGTTAGAATATGGGTCCGTGATTTGGAATCCCTTTTATGCCGTACACGCGCAGCGAGTAGAAACCATACAGCGCGCATTTACGCGACATTTGGCATTCATCTCGCAAGGTATTTCACACAGAACTAGCTACGATCAGCGCCTAAAATATTTTAAATTGACATCGTTATCTAATCGCCGTACGCTGCATGATATGACTTTTCTATATAAAATTGTAAACAATAACGTTGACCTCAGTAACCTATCAAACCGCCTTTTGCTCACTGTTCCTCGGAATCCACCACGCCATCCATTAACTAGAACCTTCTGCCAACCTCTAGTGAGAACCAATATAGGACTTAACTCACCACTGACGCGTGCATGTCGTCAGTACAATGCGCTTAACAGTAAACTCGACCGGCTGGATATCTTCCACGACTCGTTTAATGTCTTCAGGAGAAGGGTGTCGAGATCGCTCACATAATCTTTGTCTCTGCTTTGTCTACTTTCCACTTGAATCTTAACTTTACCCTATTAATTAGCACTTAAATGTATGTCATATTATGGTGTGAACTGTACGTGCCTCTAATTGGTCTACATATAAGAAATATATTTACTCTGTTTTATATTAAGACAATGTTGTATATGGAGACTGTTGGTGTGTCTAAATAAATAAATAAATAAACCCTTTATGCGACTAAATAGGTGAAAAGCATGGTTTTATATTTCTAACAACTTTCAAAAGGCTTATTACTAAGTCTATTTAAAACGTGAGTTGCTGCAATAACTAAATATTAATTTTATTATTCTGTAATAAAAAAGTAATATAATTAACGGAGCACACGTTTAAGCTAAGTGAAAGCAGTAGAATAAATCTTGGTCATTTTTACGAGTGCAAAGAGCCCTCGTAAAGCAAAATTCTCTTTGTGCGCGTGGAGTTTTAAGATGCACTTTTATGGGCTGCTATTTGAGGCCACAAGCATTTCATATAAGGGTAGTCTTAATTTTAAGAGTAATTTTCACAATGAATATTAAAGCTCTTTATGACCAATTTATTAAATATTTCACAAAGGCGAAGTGTGAATATATCAAAAACGTATGCTGAACGAGCTTAGGCTTAACTCATTGACTATATATTCACGCATCTCACATCTCTAAAGGGTTAGGTACAGAGCTGTACCAGCATTCATATTTGACTAACAATGTTCTTGGAAAGGTAAAACCCAAGTTGACCCATGCAACCCACGCTTTTATTTAAAATGAAATACGTTTTTTTATTTACACTATTATTAATTTATATTTATTAAAAACTTAACACTATTCTTAATTTAAATTTATTAAAACTTATTTTGAATTTTTTAGTTTTTTTTAAACTGTTATTTATTTTTGAGTTTTTTTTTATCTATTATTATATGCTTAGTTGAATTAAAACTTCTCTTTGGGATTCGAAAATTTGTTAATATTAGATAAATCGGGTAAAGATAATGCTTGGAAATTACAATTTCTGCCTTATCGACTATAGATGAAAATTATATAAATTATCAAAAATCTTATTTTACAAATTGAAAAATGGAATAAGTTTATCAAATTAGTGTATTGTCATCGGTCCTCGATAAATCTACAAAGTTTGAACGAAATCTAGGCGTTTAAAGTGGGCCATAATCGCGCCCAAAGGAGTCGGTTACAAACAAACATACAAATATACAAACATAAAAACAAACAAACAAACATACAGGTGAAGCTAATAAAAAGCGAATAAAAACAACTATACTCATTCTTTCAGCTACGCCTAATTAATCAATAGTAATGCGCTACGAGCTTCTACGGAAGCTCTACGAAATCGCTTATGTAGAAGCTCTACGCCATCTATTCAATAAAAGCAATAACGCAATGAACGGTGTTGAAGCACATTGGTTGAGTAAAGCCTTTTATTAGAACTAAAGATACATTAAAAACTAAATGGTGCCATTATTTTCTTACGTAAATGTTGATTTGATAGAAATTGGTTTATCTTCTAATTAATACATTTTTTTTGTCTACTTATGCCAGAAATAGGTTGGGGAATAGAATAGGAGGAGGATTTTTTTGGATACATCAGACTGTAGTAGATATCAGTTCTAAAACTATCGGAGTATAATTTATTATTTTAAACTGTATTAACATGTCACATGTACACCACGAAGAATACGGTTGGCAACAATATTATTAAGACCAGTAAACGTTCAAGCTCTGGGCAGGTCTTAGCATTATTCCCGGTTGCGTTTGAGGGATTCACCTCGATGCCCAGAGTCCACTTTCCACCTTCTCCTTCTTTAGTAGACCTGTATACCTGTAGTCTGACCTCCTAACCCCAAGAGGTAAGCCTGTGCCAGAGCCTCGTCTTACAATTAGCAGGTGTATCGATTTGCATGTAGGGTTGGCTTGGCCCGAAGGTCTTGATGAGGCCCTCTAGTAAACCTTCAATCTGGAATATTATAACAGCATTTGAGAAATGAAAGTATATATCTATCCAAAAATCATTACTTTGTGTGGTGAATAGTAATTCATATAATGCCAAAAACACCCTAAGTTAAATCGACAACTACAATTACGACAGTTTTAGGCAATAGAGCATTCAATTTTACTTCACCATGATGAGGAAGTTGACAATACGTACGGTTTCTTTCGTACACAGGGTAGGTGGTTGCCCCACGCAATGCGGAGTCAGATTATCTCTTTCTATCTAAGTTATCTTAACCAAAATACTTAATACACACTGTGCACTACGTCGGAATTGAAATATGTTTGATGCATTAGAAAACAACTTGAATTGAAAATCGGCCCAAGAAAAGATTTCGTCATAATTCTGTTCATTTCAAAGCAAGGTAATGCGATTTCCTCAGAATCCCAAGAGTTTCTTAGGATTTAGTAATTTCCTTGTGGTACCATTTCTACATGAATGAACTCTGACTGCGCATAATATCAGATATAATCTGTCGTAAAAGTTGCTTTTAGGGTTTAGAGAATGGCGTATAAATTAATTATTTAAATGGACGGAGAATAAGAGTAACCTTTGTAAATTATTAATAGTATGTTTCATCAAGCTCCGTGCCTGTCACCGACTCAGTTGGGGTCAGTTTTCAGTCTAACTATGAAACTTTGATATTTTACATGAAGCGACTATCGTCAGACCTCCACAACCCATGGCAATATCGAAGTTCTGCAGTTAGACCCTATTGTTGAACTTTTAACGGCTCCAATTACCCGTAACGAATACCGTAGACGTTAAAATATGGAGGGGCCTCAAAGTATAAGCATCGTCATGGGTAATCCATCCTAAGACTGAAATGGCTAATATTGCTTTACCATGCAATTAAACACTTAGCCACGAGTTTTACATATTATTAGAAGTATATTCATAATATATAACAAGGAATAAAGTCAGCTGAACTCGGTGATCAAATAAGTATATAATTTTAGCAGTAGTCTAAAATCCAAACCGACCCAAATACACGAATAGTCTCGTAAAGTAATTACAATTTGGAGTTGAATAAAAGTATTTTACAATTTTCTCTAAATCACGAACCGTACATCAAATGTAATCATAGTAAATTAACGTACATTTTAACTCCAAAACTCATTACAATATCGATAGAAGGTCCCTCACATGTATCACGCGATAATTAGTACAATAAAATGAAGCGAAGTATTTGTACGGTGTTCAAAACTTTATTTTGTAAGCTGTGAAAAGTTTGTCTTATATCAAACAAACATTTCTCAAAATTTTCCTAGAATATTGAACTACTAGCTGTGAAACTTAACATAACATAACATAAACTCACGCCTATATCCCCGAAGGGGTAGGCAGAGGTGCTAGCACCCACATTTCACCAGTTAAAAAATTATTCGGATATGGCATGCATGGATAACTTTACAATGTTTTTACTAGGACACAATCCTAAAATATATTGGAGTGGACTCCACCTCATTTGAACTAATCGAGTGTCAGGCGCGTGACCGTATTCAGACCAGAAAACTATTGTAGCTATCAATCGGGCATTGCATATACATAACTAAATTTATTAATCGCGTGTCACCTGAAAAGTTACACTGTCTAGTTGGCTTGAACTTTATTGCATGAATTCGCAAGAGTCTGCCTTTCGGCAGTTTCTGGGTATAGTCCATTTATCATTGACTACGTTTGACCACTTTCTGCGCTTGCCATAAAAGTAATCTATTCTTTGTCACACTTAAAAAGTCAAATCAATCAATACTAATACAGGTCAAAGTTGCAAGTTTTTTGAACGGAACTATAATGCTATACTATACATATATCCACGAGAGGAAATTCCCTTTAAATCGCGTGCTACGCTACCGTTCTGATTTTCTCACCAAGATGATAAAGAGATTCAGATCACGTACCTTTTATAATATAATTATAAATATTGTATTTCATGATATTAAGGCAATCTATTAGTATTCCTCGTACACTCAATTTCATTAGCTTTGTCGTTGGAAAACAATACCCTTTCGAAACTGAAGCTTACTCTATAAGTCAATTCACCCTTGTGAGCATTTATTTCTCGTTTAATATCAGTGTTACGATATGGGTGAAAGAATCCAATAACATGTACTATAATTAATGAGTGATGCTATTCTAATTGAAATCCAATAAACGTTTGCATTTTTTAGTATGAAACCAACGAATTTATCATTGCAGTTTAAAACTGATTACATATTTAAAACGCTTACGTACGGTTGATACGCGTTTCGCAGTGTGTTGAATTTAGCTCTCGCTTTTGTATTTCAATTCCCACTCTCTAGGGTTAAATGTCCGAATTGAGTAAGGTTAAAGGGATTTTAGAATTTTTCTGTTAAAACTGGAGCATATATTTTATGTATTTGGGGTGCATCTCTAGTGTTTTTACTCTTTTCATATTCAAAATTGTAAGGTTGTATTGTCAAAATATTCAAATTTATAAGGTTCTAAGGAACGTTGTCATCATTGCATAACATACTCCACTATGTATTAAAAATATATTGAGCACCGAGACCTCATTGAACTAGTGAATATATACCATAGTAAATATACCTATCGGAGCTGCAAAGGTGCTAATTGTAAAATTGATGACGATATTTTTTTTGACTTCTTTAATTTTTTATGTCACTTCATGAATTAACTAATGCAGGTTTAATATTGGTTTAACGTTTTGCAATATCTTTAAAATTGACAAATAATCATCTGGACACACTTAACGTTTACATTCTGTAGGTAGATATGTTATACTAGATTTTGCCCGCGGCATCACCCGCGTGGAATTCTGGTCCCGTTCCGATTCCCATGGGATCCTATTACAGGAATAAATAATTGTATGCTAGGGTTGCACTGATTTCGAAAGGTTGTATTTTGTTGGTTGGTTGGTTGCTACAAGCTTTTGAAATCAGCACAACCTATGCCTAAAATTATATATATATATATATATATATATTACTACTACTATTACAAATTGTTTTCGTTTAAGTTACTAAAATTGATTTTTGAAAAAAAAAAACTTGCTTTTACAGAACTCAACTCAACGAGTCTATCATATTTAGTTACAACCACCTACCGTCTCCATCTTCAAACATTGGACATCATGTAGCATCAGAGTGTTTACCATAACATAACTTCACGCCTGTATCCCCGAAAGGGTAGGCAGAGGTGTATTACACACCCACGATTCGCCAGTTATGTTTAGGTCCCAATGTAATAGGGGGCGAGCCTATTGCCATCTACCGGGCACATTGTTAAGCGAGCGATAATTACCATTTATTAATGCACACATAACTACGAGAAGTCAGAGGTGTGTGCCCGGGGCGACTGGGGACCGAACTCGAGACCTCGTCTCAGCAGTCCGTTACGTACGCCACTGGGCTACCGCCGCTTTGAGAGTGTTTACCAAGACATAAAAATTAGCCAAACCTCCATAGGTTCATCTTGTTTCGTTTAGGAGATCCTATGGCCACCTTCCTACTCCATCATCAGACTCTGAACTCCATGTAGCACCAGAGAGTTTGTTTAGGAGTTCCCATGGCCACCTTCCTACTCCATCATCAGACCCTGGATACCATGTAACATCAGAAAGTTCATCAAGACAAAGCAAATAAGCCTGAAGTCCATAGGTTTAACTTGTTTAGTTTAGGAGTTCCTATGGCCACCACTTCTACTCCATCATGAGACCCTGAATACCATGTAAGTCTAGAGTTTGTCAAGACAAAACAAATGAGTCCAAACTTGATAGGTTACACTTGTTTAGTTTAGAAGTTAATTTAATTTCAATCGGTTGAGGATAGTGGCCCCAAACTACTATACAACTACTATATAATTTTAATTTATTTATAATTTAATTTAATTAATTATAATTTTAATCATATTTAAGACGTATTAATAATGTATCGGAGAATTTCAAATATTTGGGACATGTCTAGGTGGCTCAGTTGGTCAGAGCATTCCCCCTGTAAGGGACTGGTCGCGGGTTCAAGTCCCGTCCTAGATGTTTTCTTTTTCCGATCTAAATCTTTAGAAAAAAGTAAGCATACAAAATGCTTAAAAAATTTAATTGAACTACTATATAAGATAAATAAAAGCTTATAATTTAAAAAAACAGGATGGATCTCACTAGTATCAATTAATTACATGGGACAAATTTTGTGCCTTAGAACTCTAGATTTTAAGAACCGTGTAATATCGTCATTGATACACATAATTGCTTCAGATGTGTTGTCTCGACCACGATTATAACTCAACTAGAATATTTGAAAACATATGGTTTTCTTTGTTACAATATCGCGTGATGGTGACGTCATGTCCGATCATGTTCTGAAAGCAAAAAGCGGGTGTGACAAAAATATATAATTGATTTGCTATCCCTTATCGAATAACTGAAGTGTCCTGAATATCAGGGGCTATAAAGACGCCGCAATAAAGGACGCCCAAGGGTCTTTAATAAAAAAAATATCCGAAGATTTTGTCGTACTTTACATTGTGTATACGGCCTTGGGACGTACTTTCACCTATGAAATGAACCGCTACTTTTTACTTAATATCGATTTTCATGTATTGATAGTGGATATCGAATCAAAGGTGTGAACAATTAAGGCTTTGGATCATCAATTTACAAATTGAGGCTTTGAACCTCACCCAGTATTTACAGCCCACTTCTAAATCAAACAGAATATATTTAACTTAGTTGGACATTTTATTGAGAATACTTCTTGTAGGTAAAGTGAGAACCACTATACTAGAAATTCTAAACATCAATCCAGCAAATAAATGAAGCTAAACTTAGGAGTCTTACACATATACATAATAGGACGTCGAGTCATGCTACGACGTGGTATCGTTTCATGATACGACGTCGCATCGCGGCAAACTACGAGCAATGTAAATAGACACCATATTGCAACGTGTCACGACGCACGGCAGCGTCATCGATATAGTGTCCCAATTAATCTCTAAAAATAGGCGGCACTAGATGTATTCTTGTCCTACTGGTATTAAGAAGACGCATATAGAAGAAACAGATACACAGAAGATCCTTGATACATCCATTTCTAACTGTTCGAAAAATACATATAAAAAGCACTAACAACATTTCAACACCATCAAATTATTTAATCAAACAAAAATGACTATTTCGGTAACGACAGCCGAAGTGAAGTATAACATAACATAACATAACTTCACGCCTGTATCCCCGAAGGGGTAGGCAGAGGTGTATTACACACCCACGATTCGCCAGTTATGTTAAGGTCCCAATGTAATAGGTGGCGAGCCTATTGCCATTAACCGGGCACTTATAAACCTGCGATAAATACACACATAACTTCGAAAAGCATCGAAAAGTCATTGGTGTGTGCCATGGTAAAACCTGGGATCGAACCCGAGACCTCGTCTCAGCAGTCCATTACCCATACCACTAGGTTGTTAATATATACTGATTTATTATGTGTGTATGATTTATATGCTTTTTTTATATATTTAGTACACCGCCACAGTAAGTAAATAAAGAAGACGAAACATTTACGGATTCCCATATCAATAAACATTACTCCACGAAGTATGCTGAAAAAGGAAAACATTAACACACTTAGCTTACTTGTTGAATACGCTGGCAAACAAAGATAACGTATGCTAAAAATATGCATGCTTTTACCGGCGTCTCACCGGAATAGGAACTTGCAAAGCACAGATTTAAAAAAAGCAGCCAAGTGCTAGTCGGACTCGCCCATGAAGGGTTCCGTAGCAGTAAGTAACATAATAATGCTTTTTTTTATTTTAAATTTGAGTTGATTGATTGTTCAAACCAATTTTCGGTGGAAGTTAAGATGGTAATGTACATCATATATTTTTTTAGTTTTATCGTTCTCTTATTTTAGAAGTTACAGGGGGGGGGGGGGACACATTTAACCACTTTGGAAGTATCTCTCGCGCAAACTATTCAGTTTAGAGAAAAATTATATTAGAAACCTCAATATCATTTTTGAAGACCTATCCATAGATACCTCACACGTATGGGTTAGATGAAAAAAAAATTTTTAGTTTGAGTTCTAAGTATGGGGAGCCCCCAAAATTTATTGTTTTTTTTCTATTTTTGTGTGAGAATCTTAATGCGGTTCACAGAATACATCTACTTACCAAGTTTCAACAGCATAGTTCTTATAGTTTCAGAAAAAAGGGGCTGTGACATACGGACGGACAGACAGACAGACATGACGATTAATTTGTATAGCCTATGTCCGTCACATCACTATCACCCATAGATGATAGTGATGTGACGGACATAGGCTATACAAATTTTTAAATCAGGTAATCATAAATTATGAAGTACCACGGAGGAATAATCACCGAACAAAAAATTTAAAAGCTGATTTCTCAAAAACCACAATTAATAAAATCTAAGTTTTGGCGCCAAAACGTAGCCTATAACCTTAAATCCCGTTTAAAAAGTAAACTGAAAATCGGACCAGACTCCGTGTCTTGTCCAATTTTCAGTTTATCAGATTTTCAGTTTTTTTTAGGCTATTCAAATTTATAAATTAATTAATCATAAATTATGAAGTACCACGGAGGAATAATCACCGAACAAAAAAATCTAAAGCTGACATGGGCACTCTCAGCTCAACATTGCAAGAGCTACTGCCTTGCGGACCTAGTACGAAATGCCGCCACTATGTTTTTTTTTGAGGACGGCCCTGTTGTGGGCTGTTCGGAAGCTTTCCACGTGTCCCTTTGATTAGCAGATGGCACAGTGGAGAGCAAGTAAGGGGGCCATCTCGAAACCGGAGATGGCCCAGGGTCAGTCGGGGTGCGAGGGATATGCTCTATGGGTAACCTTACACCCCGGCGTCTTAAGACCCGAGACGGCGTGCGGTTTTAGTCGGTTCAAGCCCGACATAACCGCCCCCGCTGGAGACCCCCCGCTCTCCAGCGGGGGCGGTATCCGAAGGGATTTCCGCACGAAAAAAAAAAAAGGGTTGTAACAATTATTTTCTTTTTTAATGACTTGTTATTTTATTATTTACACTTTATAATATATATTTCAACACAATGATGTTTAAATATTAAATATAATTGATATGAAACAGAGTTCAATGCATAAAGTGAATGTATTTTAAAAATTAACGAAAGAAAGAAAATTTTATTTGGTGCAAGTACGTCATATTAATTACTTATATACTAGTACATAGTCGTTACATTTATATTATTGTGTACTTGCATTGCAAGCGGGTTGCATGGGTGTCTAGTTCAACATATGTATTTATGGGTTTCAAAATGAACCGTGGTGCTGGTTTTTTACTGGAAAAGTTTACGACGTATTGACAAATAAGTGAATATATTTTTTTTTTATGTTTTATGAACTCTTATTCATGTTTAAAATTATGAGTTATATTTTAGCATAGACAGCCAGTCAGCATAGACAACTGTCTTTAATTCTTCTAGTTGTTCAAATTTACAATAATATTATTACAGACTTTCTTTGATTTAGATTAGTGGATGGATTATGTTTATTTTCTCATCTTGGAATTTAAACGGTGGCATTATTTACCAATCTATAATTGACTAGCGGACCGAGACCCGGCTGCGCCCGGGAATAAATTCATAAAAAAATCCTATCACTCGATTATACTGCCACCTACCGGGTCCAGTGTTAATTTATAACACTGGACCCGGTAGGTGGCAGTATAATCGAGTTAACAAAAATAAGCTTTAATATTTAATTTCATTCTTTTTACTTCAAAAGTTAAGCACGTTCCATATAACGAAATTCCATACAACCGTTCATTACCTTATAGATTCGTCATGTCTGTCTGTCCGTCCGTATATCACGGCCACTTTTTTCCGAAACTCTAAGATCTGTGCTGTTGAAACTTGGTAAGTAGATGTATTCTGTGAACCGCATTAAGATTTTCACACAAAATTAGAAGAAAAACAATAAATTTTGGGGGGTTCCCCATACTTAGAACTGAAACTTAAAAAAAAAAAAATTCATCAAACCCATACGTGCATGTGTACCCAATCTATGGATAGGTCTTCAAAAATGATATTGAGGTTTCTAATATCATTTTTTTTCTAAACTGAATTGTTTGCGCAAGAGTTTTTCATAAGTGGTAAAATGTGTGTCCGCCCCCTGTAACTTCTAAAATAAGAGAATGATACGACTAAAAAGATATATGGTGTACATTACCATGTAAACCATATATCTACTAAACTAACCATATATCTAAAACTTCTACTGAAAATTGGTTTGAACGAGATATAGTAAGTAGTTTTTTTTAATACGTCATAAATCGTAAACCGCAATTTACCTTTCATTCAATCAATTCAAATATAAAAATTATAAAAAAAAACATTATTATGTTACTTGCTGCTATGGAACCCTTAATGGGCGAGTCCGATTCGCACTTGGCCGCTTTTTATCCCCTTAGTAGTGAAATTTTAAAAACGCTGTATATCAGCGTTTTTAAAATTTATCTACATTTATCTCTAGCCAGAAGCAGATATATGAAATTTCGTGCTTCTTACTTCAAAAATGACGTAGGTCTCATTTAAACTTTCAACCCCTATTTCACCCTTTGAGGGGTAAAATTTAAAAAAATGCTGATACACATATTCATGTATTTCTAACCGCAACAGTTGTATTAAATTTCGTGCTTCTACCATTTTTTCTACCATTTTGCCACCGTAGAAGTGAAATTTCCAAAAATCCTTTCATCGTGGTTTCAACATAAAAAAACATCTACCTACTGCCGAAATTACAATTTTGTAGGTCCAGCGGTGTAGACTCTGCGTTGATGAATCAGTCAGGACAAGTAATTATATATGTTTATAGATAGATAGCTGAAGTTCATTAATAGGTTCTTTTTTGTAATTATTTCAAGTAATTCTAATCAATGATTGTTTTACGTTTACGTTACTTACAAAATGTTTGATTTGCTGAAAAATTAATTAGACAGTATGAATAGGATAGGACAGAACAGTCATCCGTATTAAATAACTTGCTGTTGCCCGCGGTTTAGCATGCGTGGCATTCTGATCCCATTTCCGTTACCCATTAGAACCTATTCCAATAATAAAAATTGTGTTATTTCCACACTATATTCTATCCTTGTACTAAATTTCAGCCAGATCCGTTCACCCGTTAGAGCGTGATTTACAAACATACAAATATCTTCACAAACTTTCCCATTTATAATATTAAGTAGGATAGGATAATAAATCACACATACAAGGTAAAAATCCAGATAAAAAAAACATTATTTTATTTATTTTATTACATAAAATTTCATAAAATTTGATTGGTACAGTCCCTTATTTTATATCTAGTTCAGAGCCGACGGGCTCTGATATTATATTAAGTTAGGGATTATTTTGTATAACTACCCAGAAATAGGAACCTCCGTCAAGCTTTTTTCAGGCACTTGGTTTGTAAAACCTTTATCGGAACAATAACATAAAAATAGCATATAAGGTGCCTACATATTCCTTAAGAGCAAAATTCCACAATGCGCTAAGTATTTCTATTAATATCAGCATCGGGATTAATACCCCGACTCAGAGCCGTCCTACTAGGATAGATTAGGTTAGAAGCCTTTACCTTCGTGGTTATTTTATTTACAACCACCCAGAAATAGGTCAAGCATTTTTTGAGGTGATACGATACTTAGCCTAATACGGTACGGTATTTGGATAAAATACTTAGCTGGTAGTTTTTCTTGGCAGTAATAAGTTTCTGCTGTGAATTGAAGTTTTATAACATCGTAATGTCCTAAAAAAGGTATCTCTTAATATTAAATCAGATAAATACTTGTATCAGAATTCATTCTACTCATCATTTTTAGTTTATCACAATTATCACCCATACAACATTGGTCTATATTACCGGCTCCCTGCCAAGGAGAGAGGAATGGAAATTAAATAAAATGTTTAGAGTTATAGCCAACGGTACGAAGAAATAAACAATTTTGCTCCACGTAAACAACTTATAATACAGGGCAAACCTTTTTGCTTTATGGGACTTTACGGCGGTGGTTTATTTCTGAGGTGGTTACTTATTCCGAAATATTTATTGACACACTCCATGGATGAAATCCTTAATTCAAATAAGATCCCGAAATGGATAGATTAGGTGAGAAAACTTCATGGTGATTTTATCTATGACTACCCAGATTTCTACATACAATTTCACTAGTAATAACCTAATATAAAGGGCATGGTGGAGACAAAATAAATGAGTGTTTCTATAACAGTCATAGCAGTACATGAAGGTCGCTGCTCGCTTATTTCCCCGCACTGACTTCACGAACACTTGTTTTGTAACCTGTTACATTGCGCCCTGTAATACCTGTTAGTACACACCTTGAAACCGAATGCATAAGTAATTGATAAAAGGTGTTTTAATATGCGACCAAAGTTATTATAGTCTGTAATAGTATCACAACGATTACGAAGTGCTTCACTGTTTTCAACGAAATTTTGGTGGTACATACAGTGGTCCATCGCCTTTAATATTTTACGAAATACCGCATTGTGTGTTTTTTAGGGTTGTAACAATTATTTTCTTTTTTAATGACTTAATTTATGTAATATTTACTTAAATGTTTGTCCGAAAATAATACTTTTTTTTTAAATATATTGAGACACCACGGTTAGAATGTTTATTTCTTTAATTTTTTTCAGGGAGGGAGACTTTTGGGCCCAAATTAAAAATTACTCGTATAGCCCGCTTTTGCAATAAAAAGATTGTATTTAAATCTGCGGCATTACCTTAAAGGAGAATGCCGTAGCTCATAATACAATGCAAATAACTGAAATAAAGTGTCCTGCTTATCCTCCCAGGCCGCGTAAATACATTTCAATAACTGTATACCAGCTTTGGTCGTTGAACGTCCCTTAGTGAACTCAAACTGTTTGCCATGAAATAATTAATATTAAGTTTTGCTCGCGGCTTCACTCGCCTGGAATTCTGATCCCATTCCCGCTACCCATGGCTCTCTATTCCACCACCATAACCTATATGATATATATAGTTTAGGTAGCGTTTTCCTTGAAAGGTCCTAGACGGCTAATTTTTTTCAACATCTCAGCAATTATCATTATATTTTAGGCAATGTATACAAAAACTTGACAAATTATATACTAAACCTTCCTCGAGAACCACTTACGATAATCTCCATAGGTCCATGGTAATATCCATAATAATCCATAATATTAATGGATTTGAACGCTTCTGTGATGGCCTTGCTATTAACAACTGAGAATGTCTTCACATTTTATTATTGATTCCATAAGCAATGACTTAGCGTAAGTAGAAGACGACTGGAGAGTTCAGGTAGTTGCTGAAGGTATATTTGAAAAAAAGTGATCAAACTCTTCCAGATTCTCCGTAACATGGTGACCATCTATTTTTAAATGGTAATATCTCTTATAACTGCTGAAGTTTTACCATATTTGGAATCTATAATGCTCCAGGTGGACTTCATTTTATTACCAGAACTAGCTGACCCGGCAGACTTCGTACTGCCTCAATCGATAACAATTTCCATATTTATTCACCTTTTAAACCTTCTCTGGACTTCCACAAATAATTCAAGACCAAAATTAGTCAAATCGGTCCAGCCGTTCTCGAGTTTTAGCGAGACTAACGAACAGCAATTCATTTTTATATATAAAGATTTGATGTTTTCTTTTTAATAAAGTTTGATTTAGCAAAGGCTGTTCCTTTGCTAAATCAAACTTTATTAAAAAGAAAACATCAAGCTCACTTAAATATTTTAGTATAATTTTTAACATATTTTTATAAATACCTGATGTTTTAGAAGTTAAATATGGCCTGATGGTCTTTCAACCAATGTTCAGTTACAAAAAAAGTGAAAATCTGCCATGTTGAATTATGATTTTAAATGTTATGCGTTCCAATGGGAAATCACTATCATCACAAATACATTTTCACTCAAAGGCAAAATTATTTGTGGGTGCTAGGTTTAAAGGGCGATATAGTTATCCACCTCAAGCCACATTACGCGACAGCCACTCGCAAACAGATAGAAACTGTAAAAACCCTCATTTATAACCCATTTACATGGACGAGCCGACCAAAAAATGTTCACAAAGCTATCACACCATATAGTTACATTCTTATGTTTTCACGCGTTAAAAATCAATCGCCTTGACGTACTATGGAGCGATATCTGTCCCTATATACATAGTCAGTGTCCAAGCAACAAGTCGGTACTTTGACCTACATTGGTACACGCCCTTCCAATATAAAATGTCGCCTTAAGTTACACTCAGTACTTTATAGCCTTGGCAAACGAGTGCGAGTCACCTCGCTTAATTAGTATAATTTGCGTTTGTTTACTGAGAGCGGTGGCTAGAATGACGTTAGTAAAAAAAATGTTAATTTATTAAAGGCTAGTTGTGCGTGTACCTGCGTCTTCGTCCATGTTAAATCTATACATTTAATGAAATCGTAACGCGGTGAAAACTGTACGTTGAAAAATTTTCAAAAAAATAATTTATATCAGTTCTAGGAGCGATACCGTTTTTAATTTTTTTTTAACGTGCAGAAATCCCTTCGGATACCCCGATGTCGTGTCTCAACTAAAACCGCACGGTGTCCTCCCCAAGTGTCCGTTGCCGGGCACCCCGGGTAAACCCTCGAAAGGATAACCCCAGGGTAGCCGGCGGACTTTGGCCGCCACCGCTTCCTCGCCTGGTGGGGTCGGGTTTTATTTATATGGTCGGGTATATGTTAGTTGGTTGGCGTGTGTAGGGCACACACGACACGCCTCCGCCACGGCCTGCTTCTGTAAGGACGGCGAGTCGGCCAACTGCCGTCCTCAGGCCCCGATCATGGAGGGCGGTAGTCCCGGGCGTAGATGAGTCTGCGGCGTCCTCGCCGCAGACTACGAAACTCAGGGCGCAGGGTTCTCTCCCGCTCCCTCTCCGCCGTCTCTTTCCCGCGCATTACCTGCTCGCAGAAAGAGGCGGCGGCGTGCCACTTGCTCCCGTCGAAGACCACGGCCCTCAACATGGTCTCCAACGAGCGAACGTCCACGCCCAGAATCGCAACGAGATCCCGGCGTTGACTCGCCCACGCAGGGCACTCCACCAACGTGTGGAGCGCCGTGTCTTCGCCAGGATCCTCGCAGTGCTGGCACTGCGGCGTTGTCTCCCGGTGGATGCGCCACAGATACTTACCGAAGCACCCGTGTCCGGTAACCATCTGGCACATCCGGTAGGAGAGGTCCCCATGGTCCCTCTCCAACCACTCCTTCATGATCAGTCTCACCGCCGCAATGGTGGATTCCCCCCACCTTGGGTGCTCAAGTCGCACCCTCCATGTCTCCATGAGTTCCTGGCGGAGCAGGGACCGCTGAGCCCTGATTTCTGGCCTATGGCCCCGCTCCAGCGCCTCCTTGCGCCACTGGTACAGCAGCGCAAGGGCTCTCGCTTCCAGTTCCCATGGAGGGGTCCCGGCTAGGAGACATGCTGCCTCGACGGAGATCGTGAGGTACCCCCTGATGACTCTGACGGCCATCGCTTTTAACGGGCTGTTTAATACAGCCACGTTGCGGGCCGCCAGAGTCTCCGCCCATACTGGGGCCCCGTACAGGGCCATGCTTCGCACGATCCCCAGGTACAGTCTCCTAGTGGGGGCGTTGGGTCCCTTAACGTTGGGTATCAGCCGCGATAGCGCGGCCGCAGCCCCCCTCAGTTTCGGGACCAGACTTCGGAGATGAGGTCCGAAGTCCCATCGGCTATCGAGTAGGAGCCCAAGGTACTTCATCGTGGGCTCGATGCCGATGCTTACGCCCCCTACGGTTATGCCGGTTCCCGCAGGTGGCCCCCTCCGAGGCCCGTGGAAACACATAGCCTCGGATTTGTGGAGAGCCACCTCGAGTCCCAGCCGCCGTATTCGACCCACGACTTGAGCAACCCCTGCCGTGGCCTTTAGTGCCGCACTTCGGTGCGTTGCTCTCCGCGCCATAACGAGGGTGTCGTCAGCATAACACGTTATGCTGACACCCTCGAGCAACGAACCGTCAGCACCCAGTCGTATCCGATGTTCCACAGGAGTGGCCCTAGGACCGACCCCTGCGGAACACCGCACGGCATTTCTCGCCGCCCTGGCCCTAGCCAGCTCGGGTAAACTATGGCCCTCTCGGATAGGTATGCCACGACAATGCGGCGGAGGTAAGGAGGCACTACGTGATACGTGAGCGCCTCCCTTTTTTTTTTTTTTTTTTTTTTTATCGTGCAGATATCCCTTCGGATACCCCCCCGCGTGCCAGCGGGGGCGGTTATGTCGGGCTTGAACCGACTAAAACCGCACGCCGTCTCGGGTCTACAGACGCCGGGGTGTAAGGTTGCCCATAGAGCATATCCCTCGCACCCCGACTGACCCTGGGCCATCTCCGGATTCGAGATGGCCCCCTCGGGTTTGGGAACCACGGTGTCCCCGTCTTGCCCCGGTTTGGGGGAGGGGCGCTAGTCGCCCCACCGTCCCGGCCTGCTTCTGCTGGGGTGACAGGTGGCCTCACCCGCCACCCCCAGGCCTGCGCTCATGGAGGACGGAGGTCGTTAAGCGACCTCCGGCGCCTGAGTTGCCTGCGACGCGCGGCGAGCAAGTTCTCCTTCGCGAGCATTACATGCTCGCAGAAGGAGGCGGCGGCGGCCCACGCGCTCGCGCTCCGCACCATTGCCGCAATCATGCTGCCGAGCGAGAGGACTCCCACCCCGATGGCTGCCACGAGGTCACGCCTCGGCGCCTCCCACGCCGGGCAGTCCGCCAGCGTGTGCAGCCCTGAGTCCTCGCTCGCGTCGCAGTGATGACACTCAGGCGTTGGCTCCTTCCTGATCCGATGCAGGTGGTCCCCGAAGCACCCCTTCCCGGAGATCACCTGCGTCAGTCGGTAGGAGAGGCTTCCGTGTCGCCTCTCCAGCCAATCCTCCATGATGGGCCTTACCGCCGCTATTGCGGCGTGCCCTGCGCTTGGTTGCCCAAGTCGTTCCTTCCACTCCACCACGATGGCCTGGCGGAGCTGGGACTGCACGGCCTCGATTTCTCGAGGCTCGGGGTTCCATCCCTGCTCCCGCGCCTCCTTTCGCCACTGGTACAGTTGCGAAAGGGCTCTCGCTTCCAGGTCCCATGGCGCGTGAGCGCCTCCCTAACGCAGCTCCAGGGTAGGGTGTTGAAGGCGTTGGCGATGTCGAGAGACACCGCTACCACCACCTTACCCCGCGAGACTACTTCCTCCGCCAGGCGCCTTACGCGCATGATCGCTTCCACGGTGGAGCGCCCCCGGCGGAACCGAACTGGTTGTCCGCCAGATCTGGCCCCACGTTCGTGAGATGCTCGACGAGGCGCTCTACAATAATCCGCTCAAAGAGCTTGCACACCTCGTCGAGCAACACGATCGGCCGGTAACCGGATGGCTGGTCCGCCGGCCGCCCCGGCTTCCGGATAAGGACCAGTTTCCCCGTCTTCCAAGCCTTCGGAAACTGGCCCCTTTCGAGGCATGCGCTAAAGAGCGCCACCAGTCGAGTCCCTAGTTCCTCCAGGGCCAGGACCCATGCTCGGCCTGGAATGCCGTCGGGTCCGGGGGCAGTGCATTTCCGGGCTTTAAGCCGGAGCACTGCTACCCCCAGTTCACTCTCCCTGACTTCGCGATTGTCGGCGGCAGGTTAGTTGGAGGGGAGACGTTGAACCGAATATACTTACTCCTCCTCCACTACGTGCCAACCCTGGACGCGGCGGGCGAGAGCAGGGGTCGCGAATGCGACATCCACGACCGAACTGAGCCCCCACCGCTCCCAGGTGGCGACACTCCCCCCGTTGAGGACCTCTAGACCACGGGTGTTGGCCCAGTCCTGCAGTACTCGCCCCTTGTCATTGGTTTCCCGGGAGCCCCAGGCCTGAGACCAGGAGTTGATACCGGTGCCGAAAATGTGATTTTTAGAACTTTGTCTGTTTATCTCTTTCCCTCCAGGTTATTATCGATCTGTTCCTGAAAACATCCTTAACAGATTCAAGTGAAATTTTGCAAGAAAGTTCTCCTAGGGTATGGTCATAAACTTCGGTATATATCATGGTGCTATTATAAGTCTGAAAGGAGCAGCAGAGCAAAATCGATCGGAGTTATTATTGATTATAATTTTATTATTACAAGGCAGATCTTCACGAAATTTTGTAGTCCGGACTTTAATCATCACGCTGTAGCTAAAAGACCCTAATCAACTCTGAAAGATAGTTGATTAGGGACTCATAAACATTTCATAATTCATATTATGATGCTATTATATTAAAGAACTAAGCAGAATTTATTCTGATGTTACATCTAAAAACCTCACAACTATCAAAAACAAGTATTGGACATATAACAATGAAATTACTCATTACATGTTGGGATCGACACCTTTTTTTTCGTGCGGTAATCCCTTCGGAAACCCTCCCGCCAGCCAGCGGGGGCTGTTATGTTGGGCTTGAACCGACTAAAACCGCACGTCGTCTCGGGTCTTAAGACGCCGGGGTGTGAGGTTGCCCATAGAGCATATCCCTCGCACCCCGACTTCCGCTGGGCTATCTCCTGTTTCGAGATGGCCCCCTCGGGTTTGGGAACCACGATGTCCCCGTCTTGCCCCGGTTTAGGGGAGGGGCGCTAGTTTACCCCGCACTGCAGATGTGAACATACTTTTATCTATTCCCAATTTAACGCGGACGAAGTCGCGGGCAACAGCTAACTTCTAAGAAGTTATACGTTATGTCTAGGATCCAAGTTTTTAGTCACTCTCGTCAATGTGACTTCAGTCTGATTGATTTAAGAAATTTTCAAACTTTTAAACAAATATAATGTTCGCTTTCATATACCTATCTACGACATACTGATGGAGTGCCAAACTCCGTGATACTTAATTATCTAACTTATATCAGATTCCCGCGAACTTTACTTTGTGCCGCATACGAGTTGTACAACTTTCACATGCCAAAAATCATAAAATACATAAGCGGGATAATATTTTCGAGGTACTTTAAGTAAGTTTGACAATTTCTTAATTTTTTAAGTATATATCTTTATAGGCACGGTATTTATTCATAAGCTGAAATATGACATCTTTATTACTTGTCAATCAGACTGAAGTCACATTGACGAGAGTGACAAAAAACTTGGATCCTAGATCTAGGTGAAATATGATTAAATTTGTCTAATCGACAAATAATTTCACTTATACTGTTAGTGTTTCACTAGAATATGAGCAGTACGGGATTTGGTGTATTGTGACATAAGTACTAGGTTCATTCTTTATACGGGAGTATAAAGAATGAACACGAGAAGATTGTTGTATATATCTGTATTATTATTTCGGTGCTCTACATGATTGTTTCTTAATAACTAATTACATAGCAATATATAGACACACAATTCCGTATGTCATCATATATTAGGTCGTTACATATGAAATTGCCGTTTTTCTTGAAGAAATTGGAGGAAACCAAATTTTCAGTACTAACATTTTTGCATTTTTTTTTAGGAATGACAAATCCAAATTTTTTGTCTTTTTTGTGTACATATGAGACAACATTAAGCTAACAAACAGCAACTTTTATAACATTTTTGAAAAGTGACAGCTGTTAAGTACCTTAATACGAAATTTATCATTAAAATGGATAGCATTTAGGAAGTACTGTTTTCGAAGATCGAATTAATTTATCAAGCGGCCAATAAAAACAAAATTTAATACAGATTAGTAAAATCTTGAAATCAACTTTCAAACAAAATATAAATAATGGAAATAGCTATTAAATTACAGGAATAACAAATTCATGAATTTGTAAGAAAATTTCGGCAATTTCATAGGTAAAGACCTATTATTTTATGCTGCAGTCAGGTATTAAATGTCGCGGTACAATAGAACAATTACACAATTTCTACAGTATGTTGCCACTGAAGCGGAAACACGCGGAGCGGAGTGGAGACGTACGGAAATCAACAATGCGCCATCGATCAATCAGCTATACAGTTATATAATATCGTTCGTAGTATTAAAATTATTTTGATTAAGCCTAAAACAGATTGTTGTATTTGTTTACGAAATTAAATTCCTAAAGGCTTGAATGTATGTAGACGTAGAAGCATCAATATTGTACACCTACAGTTTGGTATTGGTCCCTGAGGAGAAAGGGGCTATAGCTGAGCCCTTGAAAACTTTCAAACAGATAATGTGTGTTCGACTTAAGAAACGAAGTTGGGATCTCAGGAAGGTCGGTATTAGTTTGGACAAAAATTTGGAGCGTATTGAGCGTTACGAACTTTAGGAGCATAGGAATATATTACACAGTTAGTGGTTTATACCGACTCAGTGTTATTTGCTCAAAACCGACTACTTAAGTTTTAAGCTTATAGCATCGAAAGGTAACCCAAAAACTAGAGTTTATGAATTTGATCTCTTTGTACGAGGAACTTTGTTTTACTTTTTTTTTTATCGTGCGGAATAATAAATATTATTGTGTAAAATGGGAATGCACACAACTGTATCCATAACTTCTGAGTCAAGTCTATTTTAATAATGTCTTTCTACACTCCTAATGATTTAATTACGTAAGTTGAATTCCAATTTTTATTTCTGATTGTTCCGATAATATATAGCATTTTTTTTATGGAAGTAATATTACATCAGAGATAATATTACAAAAAAAATCAATGAATACTAGCGAAGCTCTTATACGATGCGAAGCCGTTTGGTCGAGACTGTACTCCTCCGGAACCACAATACCGATCTTAACCAAATTTGCCATGGTGACAGTGTAGACACCGCTGAGTGTTTAGAGGGGTCAACTGTTCAAATACAATGTACCATTGAGGAATAATCATCGAAAAACAGTTTCACGAGCGCGCGGACTTAGCTATGCGCGCAACCGTAGTAAGATGCCTTATTTTTCAAGTAAGAATCCTGCTCGCTCAGCTCAATTTATTTCAGTCGCAAACTGCACTGAATTCCTAGTTAGTTAACTCTTTGAGCTGAGCGAAGCGAAGCTCTTATACGTGGCTAAGCCGTTTGGTCGAGACTGGACTCCTCCGGAACCACAATACCGATCTTGACCAAATTTGACATGGTGATAGTGTAGACACCGCTGAGTTTTTAGAGGGGCTCAGCTCAGCTCAATTTATTTCAGTGGCACCCTGCACTGAGTTCCTAGTCTAACTCTGTATCACAATGTGTAATAATGATCGATATCTATATACATAAAACAAAGTCAGATTAGTGACACACTGTAGAACTCGAGAACGGGTGGACCGATTTTCATGATCTTTCATTTCTTTGATTTGTCTCCGCGTATACTGTGCTTTTTCGTAAGGAAATCCTCACCAATACTAAACCCCCCGCCAGTATACCAGGGCGGTTGTCGGACTCAAACCAACCAAATCAGAATGCCGTCTCGGGTATCTAATCTCTAAACGGGTATTTAAGGTGGCTCAATAAGGCAATTACCTCGCACCCCGGCTGACCCTGGGTCTTCTGCGACTTTGAGATGGCCTTCTCGGGAAACTGTGCCTATACTAGCAGTCAGCTGATAAAGTATAACTTGATTCTAAGACAGAGCGAAGTTTGCTATGTCAGCTAGTGTTTTTTTTATAAAATCAAAACTAATCACAAATACGTGATGCAAAATATGTAATACGTAGTTATCCATATTTGTAATAACGTCAAAATAGGCGTACCACAGGGATCAATCCTAGGACCTTTTCTCTTCTTGGTGTATGTCAATGACCTGCCTTATACGATCGAGGCTCAAGCTGGCATAGTACTGTTTGCAGATGATACATCACTGATATTCAAAGTAGATCGGCGTAGTACAGATGCGAGTAATATTAATAATATTTTGAACGCCATTTCAAATTGGTTTTATGCAAACAACCTATTGTTGAATGCAGAAAAGACCAAATGCATTAAGTTTACACTGCCTAATGTGAGGCAAGCACACGTTAATGTCGTGCTGGAGGGGCAAAGGTTGGAATTTGTAAACAGCACTACTTTTCTAGGCATAACACTAGATTCGAAATTGCAATGGGGTGACCATATCACTATTTTGGCCAATAAACTCAGTTCTGCTGCTTATGCTGTCAGACGGATTAGGCAGTTGACAGATGAACCTACTGCTAGGCTGGTATATTTTAGTTATTTTCATAGTCTGATGTCTTATGGAATACTGCTTTGGGGGAATGCAGCAGATTTAGAAACTATATTTATACTACAAAAGAGGGCAGTTCGTGCCATTTATTGTTTAGGCAAGAGAGATTCTCTTAGGGAACGATTTAAAAAGACTAATATTTTAACTGTAGCTTCCCAATATATATTCGAGAACATACTGTATGTCAGGAAAAATATATCCAATTTTACAAAAGTAAGTGACATTACAGACAGAAATCTGCGTAATAAAAATAAACTTATCCTTCCATGTTATCGGCTTAGCAAAGTTAGTGATTCTTTTAGGGGGGAAGGTATACGCTTTTATAATAAATTACCTGAATCGGTCCTTGGTATGCCTGACAATAAATTTAAAACCTTTGTTAAGACCACCTTATGTAAAAAAGCATACTATAGGACAGATGATTATCTTAAAGACAAAAATGTCTGGTTTGAGCATGGTGCAGGCTCCTCCTAAAATGCTAAAATGTTACAACTACAGCATAGTATTGTAGTAGGCACGCGACATTTTACCATATTTTAACTTTTTTCAATTATTGAACGATTAACTTGGGTTAAATTTTATTATAACGTTTTTTTATTATATACCTTTATTTATCTTGACACGAGACAAAAATGTACATTCGTCCATATTTAGTCTTAAGAAATCACTATTATAAGCTGACGTCTCGAAAATGCCGCAGTGGAGTTTGTTGCGCCGTTTCTTCTCCACTAGCGCCTAGGAAGCGGTGGTAAACTTAGTATTAAGCAATTATTGACGTCAAAAAGATGTAATTACGTTGCACTATTTTGAAAAATAAAGACTTTGACTTTGACTTTGACTTTGACCGCATGAAAATTGTGAGTATATACAACATGTATTTACTAATTTGCCAAGAACATTTGGCCATATTACTTCCATACATTAGCGACAATTCCTCTCGGAACAATATTTGCTGCAAGCAGAAATATACCTTCCATGCGCATACCGAGAGTTGAAGACTGCGCGACTGCGTTATCGAACCAACGTATTGGTAGGGTTGATGATAATGGTACGAGGGAAATGCCTGCAATGAGTGAAAAGTCTTATGGTCCACCCTACACCCCGGCATCTGAAGATCCGGGACGGCGTGTGGTTTTAGTCGGTTCGAATCCAACATAACCTCTCCCGTTGGCCGGCGGTGGGAACCCGAGGGGATTTCCGTACGAAAAAATTATGGCTGATGATAATACTCGACTAGTAAATAAGAGACGAAAAAATTATTGTTTTTTTTAGTTATTTAAATTTATTTATTTTGCATTATATTGACATGCCATTTACAACGGCACTTATAAAACATGAAAGAAACAATAGGAAGAACTAGACTAACTATAAGTTGACTAAATTTTCTTTTCTTTGGTGATGTTGGATCCATTCACAGCACAATAGTGACATCTTGTTTTCATAAGTCATGCGAATTGCGTGTTGCGTCCCCGGAAAGACGGCTAGCCGTGACGTATTTATCGCGCGATTTCGAACGAGTAATGAGGCCCTAATTTGGCGGTCTCAGTTTTGTATCAGAAATGTTTGGAAAAAATCGAATTAGAAAATATTTATCGTAAAACGGTTATTTGCTCAATGAATAGAAACAGTGAATATCCAGGACGGAACTTGAACCCACGACCATTCCCTTTCAGGGAGAATACTCGGACCAACTGAGCTACCTAGACATGCCTTACATATTTGAAATTCTTCGATAATGTAAGGAACTGGTCGCGGGTTCACGTCCCGTCCTAGATGTTTGCTTCTCAAAACTAAATCTATAGGAAAAGTTAGCATAAAGTTAGGCTTCGAAATTTCATTGAATACTATTGTTAATTGTTCTACTATTTGTTAATTGTTCGGTTATTCTGAACAATTAAATATCTCGAAATAAAACTATTTTTAACGTATTCTATCGCGATTTATTTGATGTTATTGTATATTTTACATTGATCCCGACGTTTCGGTTGCTTTTCAGCAGCCATGGTCATGGGGATCAATCAATAGTTTTATATCAATGTGTGACGACAATTAAATATCTTGTTTGTTGATTGCACTCATTGATCCATTTTTAAGACTGAATGCAGAATCTTTAAATTCTTGAATCTCGTTGAATAAGAAACACTATTGGGTTTTATTAATTTCTTACTCTACTACAAAATTTAATCCTATTTCATATTTCGTATGATCCGAAATAATTGTATTTGCTCACAAAGTGGAAACATCAGCCTGTTCAACTAGTCGCAATGGAATTGTGAATCTATTTTTAAATTAGGTAATCTTTAAACCAATTTAATTTCCTTGAAATTCGTCTAGCTTTTGTAATTTTTAGTTTATCTTATGACTCACTCCTAACACAAGCAATTTAGCTTAGCTGGAGGGTTTTACGCCAGGTTAACGAAACTACTAGTGATTTCGGTTACTAGTATTATAATAAATCGTTTCTTTACAAAAAGCGAATGGTATAAAATGTATCATTAACCGTTTGATTAAATGTCTTGTACAATTATAACGCCTCGAGCTCCACCTGCAACGTTTTTGTTAAATTTCCCTTCGGAGAATTTATTAAATCCTCCCGTCATTGCATACTGAAAAGTGTTGGAACTTTACGAAATTGGAGAAAAGATAAAAGTAATAAGTATTTTCTTCTTGAACACTTTAAATTTAATGGCATTCCACTTTCCGATTTGACACGGTTACTTAATTGAAAGCTAGTTGGTTTAATAAAAGGTATTTTTTATTACCATGTAATATCACAACGTTTTTATTTTAACATTACAAATAGACACTTCGATTTCATTTATTCATTTATAAATAGTATTTATTTAATGTCTATATTAAATAAATACTATTTTTAACACCCTTGCTCGTAAAGCTGATGTAATTCCACCGGTTTTAAATATGTGAAGCGGGTCATAAAAAACGCGTGTGTTACCAAAGCAAATAGTTAAGTTATAGTCCATACAAATTCCATAACAGTATTATTTGCCATTTCAAATATGGAACTGATCGCCGCCGCACGACTCCAGCTAGTGAGCAGCGCGCTGTTGCTATTCATATTTCGAACTAATCGCCACACGGCGCCAGTCAGAAGGCAGCGCTGTCGCGCTGTTAAAATGGCGGGAAAACAACAGTGTGCATTCACAGATTGAGTTTATTTAAAAAAAAAAACTGTTTCCTCGCAAATGTGTTAAAAAACGTCGTACGATATACGTGCGTATTAGTTATAACATGCTTGGCTCAATTACGCCCTCGCCTTCGGCTCGGGCTGAAATTCCGCCTCGCATGTTATAACCATCTTAACGCACTCATATCGTAATGTACTATTTTCTAAACTGTTAGTTTGCGCGAGAGACACTTCCAAAGTGGTAAAATGTGTCCCCCCCCCCCTGTAACTTCTAAAATAAGAGAATGATAAAGCTAAAAAAAATATATAATTTACATTACCATGTAAACTGCCAACGAAAATTGGTTTGAGCGAGATCTAGTAAGTAGTTTTTTTTTAATACGTCATAAATCGTAAACCGCAATTTACCTTTCATTCAATCAACTCAAATATAAAAATTAAACAAAAAATCATTTTTGTTTTACTTGCTGCTACGGAACCCTTTATGGGCGAGTCCGACTCGCACTTGGCAGCTTTTTTCTTAATATAAGGCACAACGTGGTTCTATCTACGTATATGAAAACCAAGCGCATCTCCTTACCTTTTATATACTGTCAAAGTATTCTCATGTATGCTTCCATGCCTCCAACGCACGAGATGTGTCCAGTGCTTAAAAAGATTAAAATATATTTTACTCGTTTAGTAGTTATTACTAACGCTTTTAAATGTATGATTTTATATTTGAGTGAACTAAGTACTGTCTAACACTTTTTGGAATCGAGGCTGAGTTAAATAGCTGTGTTCAAGATTGCTGCGAGTGCCGGCTTTAAATCACGAACTAGCGAAGTAGTCTAGAATTGAATCAGGAGCATAGCGTGTGATTCCAACATAGACTACTGAGTGAGTGGTTTAAAGGCACGAGACACATCTAAAAAATTTACTCACGTATGAAACACAACTTTTAGACAGAACCAGTGCAAAAAAGAAATTGCAGAAAAGTGTTTTAGGTGAAAGGAGTTTAGCAAAATGCGATTTTTCTGCGAGTTTTTACGCAGCAAAGGTATCCTTTTCGCGCTGGAGAGGTGAAAATAAATATAACGTCTCATATCTTAGCTCTCTTTGTAAAAACCTTGGCAAAATGTTCTTCAAAGTAAACTGTGGAGCGTCAAGAAATATTCTCTACTTTTATTGTTCGATTTAAAGTACTGGGGCGTTCAAACTGCAATAAAGCTTCAGATCTCGCTTGAAATCAGTGTACTTAAGCTGCAACTTGTTGATAGTATCGAGCGGAGCTGCGGTTGGTGATGTGCCAAGTAATTATGTCTCTCTTACAGTTTTGCAATTGGAGATGAACTTTTAAGATAATTTGCTGGCAACTGCAAGGAATTCATTTTTTAATACATATTCCTGTATATTTTGACAAAAATACTGTCTTAATATTTTTAATTGACTTCAAAAAGTGTAAATTTTCAATTCGGCACGTACAGTATGAAATTGTATTTATTAAAATGTATTGTAATCAAATTTGATCATTTAATTCAATATACTCATTTTGTTCAAGTATGTATATCAGAAACTATTAGTTGAATTATGAATCAAAGCCGCCAGTAACTCGCTGGGTAAACCTGGCGGGTACAGAAAGTTGTGCAGCAAGCAAACATAACTTATTATTTATCAACTGGCTAGCGTGGAACTCACTCATTCGCGCGATTTGGTACCTTCCGATTCTAACTATGTTCCGAAAAAGAAGCCAGTTGCTTTGGTGTGCAGACAGGCTTGATTTCTATTGCCTTTACTTTGAATTAAAATTTTCATGCACGTGCTTTACGATCGAAAAATAAAAATATATGTCCTATACATCCTTTAAAAATAATGTTTGAACTGATACACAAACGGATTGGATATTTTTTATGAAATTATCATCCTGTTCGGTTTCTACCTTAATAATTACGTTAACAAGTATGAATCTTTTACTTTATTACTTAGGAAACTGATAGAAACTAAAATAATTACGGTGAGAAAAAAAAATCCTTTCACTTTTCAATTCAACAATAACATGAAATCACAACAACTATTATTTTCATTTTTTTAGTTAGTTTTAAATTTTCTAATATGCTCCCTAATCTCACCTTTTACAGTTTTTGTGCAATCTAATCAATTCTCTTGGTAATCATGAAGATGATGTCATACATTTTTAAATATTCTAATCATTGCGTGAGTTGGTGGGTGTCATTTGTTCAGAACGACGAAAGCAGGAGCCGCGTAATCGCAAGATCGCGTGAGGAACTCTCGCATCCATGTCAGTCCTCATGTCCGTGATATCGCAGACAAAATACAGGAGAGTCGCCTTTGCTGGTGCGGTCATATTTTGCGGCAACCGCCTGGCTACGTGGGTAAAAAATGTCTTCGGGTAACAAATCAGAAGAGGAAGACGGACTGCCGGTTTGACGCCATGAGGGATAACATGCGTGCCAATGGTCTAACTACTAGGAATGCCCGTCCCGGTGTGATGTGGAGGAAGAATATATGGAAAGTGGAATCCGAGCTCCGACTTCACCTCGGAGCTCGGATTGCAATTGGGACACTATTAGATGATAATGATGATGTTACACATAGATGATGTTACACTTACTACAATAAGTCCTCTACCAGACAAGTTTTAACACTCTAAAATGGGACCTAGCTATCCGTAGTAAGTTACACTTGAAGTGCCAAATACATCAATTTTCTGAATTTGTCTGCAAGAGTTAGAGCTACCTTTCTGGTGGCGAAATCAACACGGAGCGTTTATGGTATGGTATGTCCCTCCATCTGCATCTTAGCTCTGAGAACTTTTGTTAACGTTATATTCGACATTTTAACTACTACTACTTACTTACTAGGTTTATACAGACTGATAGACAATCAAAGACTGAGTAAAGGAGAGGAAAGAATATGTAAAAATGTCAAAAAGGTCAAAATGTGCTATAGACTCTTTTAATTCCGAGGTATCGATATTAGAAAGCCATCACAATATATGAAACTCGAGTAAAAGGATGACATTACATTGAAATATAAATGTGGAGACATTGACCAGTGGTCAATGTCTCTATCGATTAGAATTCCTAATAAACGAAATGTACGTTTATTGACACTTGCGATTATCACTCGATTATTATTAAATATAGTTCTGAACAGTTAATTTAAACGAGATCTGTTATATAGTATAATCCCAGAGAGAAATAATTAAGATTGTATAATCACAATGAGTCTGTGGTACCAACTTAGGTCTTTTACTATCATTTGAAAATAAATTCTTAATTTTCTATGACTCAATGAATCAAAGAATCAATTTCGTTTATTCAGTTTAGGCACATAAAGAGCACATATGAATGTCAAAGTTTTACAATTGCGTTTGTCAAAAATATCAAAAAGATGTAAATAAATCATTTGAAAATGACTGTTCGAGTTATACATAATTTTCAGTCAGGAATATCAATAAGTAGATATGCAAAACACCTAATTTATGAACACGGGTACGCGGATGGATCTGAATTCGTAAACTTCCATGTTCATATTAATACTTCTTCGAGCCGTGAGTGCGTGATCGAAATTAATATCGTAGACTCGATATTTAGATCGTTGATTGCCTTGGTAACCTAGTGGTAGCATGTGCGACTGCCTTGTCCCGGATCCAAATCTCAGGTTTGGCAAATTAATTATTATTGGGTTTTCTATTTTAATGTAAAGTTCCATTAGGCTACATGTCCTGTGAAACATAAACTTAAACACACTAAAACAAAATAAATTCTTATTTTATTCCAATATCTTAATCAATCAGTTGTAATCACAACGTTTATTGTGATTCAACATTGAAAAATTTTGTTTTAAAAATGTCTAATACACAATACATTTTGAACTGAAACAATTTTTTATCTTAATCAATCATAAATGTTATGATTTAACATTGATTGAAACATTTTGTTTTAGTCCAAAATGTCAAATACACGACATTTTGGAGTAATACAAAATGTTATCTTAATCAATAATAAATGTGTGATTCCAGTAATTTAAGTTTATTAACTTCGACTGACTATTTTGTGACGCGTGTCACAGCGTGTGGTCTTTAGGGGCCCCAAATATAAGCAGCAGTGAAATTTTATTTTAACATACATTTTATGAATAATTTTTAATAGTACAGATAGGAATTATATTTACACTGTATAAATAAAAGAGATATTCTATAATTAGACGTTCGCAATAGTTCGTAAGAATTACGGTAGATGGCTCCAGTGGTTCCCCGAGCCGTAATGTATCGGAGAATTTCGAACATCTAGGACGTGTCCAGGGACGTGGAAGGGACTGGTCGCGGGGTCAAGTCGCTTCTTGAATGTTCACTTTTTCTGAGTGAAATCTATAGGAAAAGTTAGCATACTAATTTCTTCAAAATTTCATTATATTCAAGATTATTTGCAATAAATGAACTTAAGAAAAAGAGTACATATTTTACTCTCTTCGTAACACGTTTAGCTTAATATTAACTTTTTATAAATATAAGAAAAATCGCGCAGTTTTACGTTACTTTTTTATTTAAAATATCAGTTATGTAATATAAAAAGTTTTCAACAAAATATAACTTAGCACGTAATGAAGTAACAACCTATGGAAAGGGCGTCATTTTTAATTTTCAAATAGACGTATCTTCGTGTATGTATCGCTTTTGTGTCCTTTTTAGACAATATAGGTATTACCTAGCAACAAAATGTCTCTTTGTCACTATTCTAATGAATACTCTCACAGTCTTGCCCTGATTTTGACATTTTTTTTCTAAATAATCTACATTCATAATTTTCCTCTTCAAATTACATCAAAATTTGTTAAACTGTTAATTTGTTATGTTGTTTGCATTAAAATGGTATCACTTTCCGTCCATCATTTGGGAAATAATATCCTCTTATTATGGTAAATTAAAGTTTGTGATTAATACCAAAGATGGATACACGCAACCTTTAAATTATAACGTGGGTTTGTTCCAAGGTTGCTGTTTATCACCTATAGTTTTCAATATAGTAATAAATATTTTAATAGACAACATTTCCACACACGACAAGAAGTGAGGCTATCAAGATAAATATACAGAGTCTATCCTCGCATTCGCGGACGATTTGGCAATACTGACTCGTAACCCAAAGCAGTGCCAGGACCTACTGCGTAGAGTAGACGATTTCTGTACATGGACACATCTGCACATTGCACATGCATTAGCATTAGCATTTGCTAGGTTTTGCTCTCATTCCATCGAATGAGAGCAAAACCTAGCAAATGCTACTGTCAATGTCTGGGTAGGCGGGGTACCAGGTATACTTCATATGACCCAGGGCTTAGTATAGGCGGGGAAAACGTTTCAACTATATCTGAAACCGTGCCTTTTAAATTCCTCGGAAGAAAGATTGACAACAGAGGTTGCACTCCAGCTTTGGACGAATTAATTGATAGTTTCATTATCGATTTAAAAAAGGTAGACCAACAACCAATAAGGAATGTTAAAAAAGCTTGGATCTATGACAATTATTTAACCTCGCGTCTTAACTGGCCGTTTCTTATATATAATATAAACTAGAGCCTCCTCAAAAAACTAGATGCGAGTGTCACGAAGACACTGAAGTCATGGCTAGGGCTAGCTCAGTCGGCCGACCCGTCGGCACTATATAGATCCGCGAATAATTTTGGAACGCTTAAGAAGCCATCAGAACTCTATAAACACCTAAGAGTAACTAAAATGCACGTCTTATCGGAATCTAAAGACGAAATAGTAAAAGTCCTTCCAAAAGATAAAAATGCATCGGAGCTCGAATCACGCCTCCAGTTCCATAAAAAATTCATGATAGGCTCGCAGACTGGTAGAGTAGGTCTAGGTAATATTCAGAGACAAACAGATAAAGAAATAACAAAATCTTTTCTTCAAGCAGACGAAAACAACACCTGTAAGGTGCACGCAATGAACCTAGAAATGCAAAACGAATGGTTGACCCTAGGTGAATTTTGTATTCCCATAGCCTTAAAATGGCGTACCATAATATACGACTGGTCACCGGCCTTACTTAAATTTTACCTAAATGCATTCCAGTTGACCCTCCCCGACCAAAGCAATCTGGTCAGATGGGGAAAAGTCACAGATAAAACATGTAACTCATGTGGTGAAGCAACTGGTACGGCTAGGCACCTACTAGTGGGTTGTAAAACGCTATTAGACCGGGGTCATTACTCGCGCCGTCATGATAAGGTATTAGAAATCATACGTGAGGCTGTAAGTTTGGCGGTAGCTAGAGCGAAAAAAGGATTAACCACAAACCAAAGAAATGACATTGCGTTTGTAAAGGAAGGCTGCTCAAAGAAATCACCTCAAAAGCCATATTCAATTTTGATAGCTGCCGTTGACTGGACAATACTCGTAGACACGTATGAGAAGCAGTATAGGATACCGGAGGATGTCTGTGCCTCATCATACAGACCCGACATATTCTTTTTTTCACGATCGCATAAGCGTGCAGTGCTTGTAGAACTCACAGTACCGTGGGAAACGAATATACCTAAAGACCACGCTATAAAGACAAACAAATACTTTGATTTGACAAACGAGTTAACCAAAACCGCTACGTGGTTAAACTCTACGCCGTAGAAGTAGGAGCAAGGGGAATTCCAGCTAAATCCCTGTACAACTTACTTAAAGACCTCGGATTGCCAAGAGCTTCAGTAAGCTCTTTACTAAAACGTATATCAAAAGCGGCATTGTCAGGATCTTACCAAATTTGGATAGGTAGGGGGGGGGGGAACACTACTGACGGTGGAGGTGAGCGCTGATGCATCACAAGGTGGCCACCCTAAACCTACATCTGGGTCTCTTTTCATATTTATATTACTACTACCGGTACCTCTGTACCGTAACCGCGCCTTAGGAACGGGCGGCGTCGATGAGACCGATCAGACAGATCTTACGATATCATTTAATATATTTAAGGCCTGATATTATTAAATTTTTGACTTTACACGCCAGTCGTATACGGGTTTTTAGAGACCCCACGCGACGGGTTGAGGGTTAATAATACAACTTAGGTATATAATGTATAACAATTCATAATTATAATATAAGAGCATAGCATTTAATACTATTTAAAAATTAGGTAGCTTCATAATTATGTTGATAAATAACAAACAGATCTCGATTGCACCTGTTCTTGTCCTCAGTTGTATCACGTGCAACATTAAATCTGTTATCATGTAATCCGTTTACGTACCTTCTTCGTTGTTTCTTTTATTTCTATGGCAAACACTAAACAGTTAATAAATATCTGATCCCATTCATGTATGTCAATATTTATTGAATTATTTGAAACCGTGGTCGGTATGTCGGACTCGAACACACACGCACGGTGTTTTATCACATCTGTCTTAGTGGTCGGGGAATCAGCCATGCCCTAGAGAAGATATCCTTGAAACCCCGACTGGTCTTAGCTGCCAATATTGACAACCTCGACATATTGTTGGGCATTCAATCCTCCTTCTGCGACGCCACGCCACTCAGCCTGTATGGAGCAGCGCCATGTCCTCGCAGCAGCTGACGGAACGGAAAGCCTCATACTGCAGTCCCTGGTGCTGGCCATGATCGGTTGGTCCTCTTTTAAAGTGGCCATAACTTGATATTTGAGTTCAGAAATAGGAGAGATTACCATACTCTAATATTTGTTTTAAAAGAATTTAATTTCAAACTCCAAAAGCAGTTGAATTATTAATTTAAAGTATCTCTCTCTAATCATATTTTATTATTATCAGATGAAATATAAATGAAATTACTTACTTTATCTTTCTGTTAAGTAAACTGATTCAATTTGAAGATCTTAATTATGAACAGTGATGTTAAAAGGTTCACAGCCACATTAATGAATATCAAATTGTATTTTAAGATTCGTATAGTTTACTTTTATAAACCTATATTATTCTATCTTACCAATGGCGATGGCATAAGTTTACTAATTGATGCTAGTACCCTTTTTTTTTTCGTGCGGAAATCCCTTCGGATACCCCCCCGCCGGCCAGCGGGGGCGGTTATGTCGGGCTTGAACCGACTAAAGCCTCACGCCGTCTCGGGTCTTCAGACGCCGGGGTGTAAGGTTGCCCATAGAGCATATCCCTCGCACCCCGACTGACCCTTTTTTTTTTTCTTTTTTCGTGCGGAAATCCCTACGGATACCCCCCCGCCGCCCCGCGGGGGAGGTTATGTCGGGCTTGCACCGACTAAAACCGCACGCCGTCTCGGGTCTTAAGACGCCGGGGTGTAAGGTTACCCATAGAGCATATCCCTCGCACCCCGACTGACCCTGGGCCATCTCCGGTTTCGAGATGGCCCCCTTACTTGCTCTCCACTGTGCCATCTGCTAATCAGAGGGACACGTGGAAAGCTTCCGAACAGCCCTCAACAGGGCCGTCCCCGCCTCGGTCGGAGTTGGCCGTAGGCGGCAGCGTCTCTGCCACCCTAGAAGAGAGGCGCTGCCGTCTCCGTTGCCCAGGGTGCACCGCGTGGAGGTCCCCAACCAAGCACCCCACCCCGACTGACCCTGAGTCATCTCTGGTTTCGAGATGGCCCCCTCGGGTTTGGGAATCACGGTGTCCCCGTCTTGCCCCGGTTTGGGGGAGGGGCGCTAGTCGCCCCTCCCCTTCCCGGCCTGTTTCTGCTGGGGTGACAGGCGGCCTCACCTGCCACCCCCAGGCCTGCGCTCATGGAGGACGGAGGTCGTTAAGCAACCTCCGGCGCCTGAGTCGCCTGCGACGCGCGGCGAGCATGTTGCGGGCCCGGCGGGCCGGAAGAGTTCTAAATCTCTCCCGGGCGCGCTCCGCCATCTCCTTCGCGAGCATTACATGCTCGCAGAAGGAGGTGGCGGCGGCTGATGCTAGTACCTACTTACAAATTACGTTGCTTTTTTCATCACTAAAAATTATAAAACAAAGTCTTCCGTCGCGTAGTAGTATATAATTTGTTAAGTTTTTGTATACATTAGCTAAAATATAATTATGTTTGTTGGAGGTGTTGGAAAAAAAATAAGCCAAAAATAAGAACAAAAACTTAACATAAACATGTTTTATGTTTATGTTAAGTTTTTGTATACATTAGCTAAAATATAATTATATTTGTTGGAGGTGTTGGAAAAAAAATAAGCCATCTGGGAGTTTCCAACGAAAACGCTGTGAGGTGTAACAAAATGATGTATCGTGGAATTGGGTATCTTATTTAGGATGTGGTGGTGGAAAAAAGTCCCATGGGTATCGGGAACGGGATCAGAATTCAACACGGGTGAAACCGCAGGCAACAGCTAGTTGAATATGAACGTTTATAATTGTTATAGGTATGGTATTCTGTACCACTTGTAATTATATTTTTTTAAATATACAAAGTTAACTAAGTGGCCGTTTTAGAGCCAATTATATTTAACTATAGGCGTAAATCACCAACTGTCAATAAAACCCTCCCTACTGTTACATACTCGCTGACGCAGGTACTCACCAGGCATAGCCGCTATGGCGACGTCATGCAATTTTGCCGGTAGCCAACGCCCGACTGCCACCACTGTTGGGGTTTTTCTGTGGGCACGCCTCTTCACACACTGTCAGAGTGCCCAGCGTGGACTAATGAGCTTGTATCCTCATAACTGCCCTGGCACGGCTCATGTTCGGCAGCGATAGTGCGTGGAAAGCACCCACCATTTTTGCGGGACAGCCAAGCCAAACTCACTTGCAAGCCGGTTCATCTGTTGATGTCTATCAGTTGGTGTACCGTGGCTCTGTCACAGGTTTTCCTCTCGGGGTTGGGAGGTAAGATTTCCGTCGCTCCCATGAATATAACATTGTCATACCCCACGTATTTATAGCTATGTAATACAAAAACAACCTCGAACAATAATAAATCTTAATTAATGTCTTTAATTATATATCTCTTATTGTTTCAGACGCGTGTTCAATCGCCATATAACACCACGAGCCATGTGTTAGTTCAGTATAGTTGTGATTATATTTGATAATTTTGTATAGTAAAGTGGTTATGAGAAGGCATAATGCCGTGGCAGCGAAGTGTTCACCTTTTACTGCTTTTCACCAACTTATCGGGAATTATACTGGGTAAGTAAAAGCCGTAAAGAAGCTACTAGTAATTATTTAGTTTATATATAATACCGATTATTACTTAATATTATTCTAATACAGATACACGAACTAAAACAAAAATTTGAAAGCACTGTAAGTCATGCAGCTGGCCTGGCAAAATTCGTACAATTTTTCCTCCAATAGATATCTACAATAATTATAGATTCCATGCAGATTTTGTACAAAGAGATGGCGTTGTATTAAATTTTCGATCACTTCAAATAATTTCAACCGGGCTTTGGGGCACTGAACGGGTGTCTACGTAAACTGTCCACGGTCGTCAAGGTCACGGAACAGAGCGTTGAATGAGAATACAAGCTAAAGCTATAGACTGACTATCAGCGTATACGAGAGAGGAATAGCGGTACTTTTTTATTGCTGGGGTATGAAATTTTCCCATAATATAGATAATAAAATGGCATATAGGTACATTCTCAGTCTGGGGTGTGTGTTGGGTAACCTCCTCGAGTGTCGTTCCGATTCCGATCCCGCTGCAGTCCGGGGGGAATGGAACCGGAGCGGCCGGTACACCCTGGGCGGCGGTCAATGGCTTCCCCTTCATGGGGTTGGCATTGATCGTCGGAGAATACCCAACGTGGCGGGAACACATCGCTCTCCGTACTCCTCTGCTTTCAGAGGAAACAGGATGAGCGATGGTGTTTGTGGCTGAGGCCACCATAGGATCCTAGGGGATCCAGGGGCAGGTTGGCCCACTGCTAACGCAGGGGCCGACGGGCACTTGTGCCGCCGCCGGTGAGAGAGGACTAGCCATCCTCTCGCGTTCCGTAATCGGCAGGTGATCAGCAACGACCTGACTGGTGGCTCCAGAAGGGTACGCCGTGAACTTGCCGACCGGAGGGCTTGCCTTTATTGGCCGGCCCACGACAAGGAAAAGTCTATAACACCCGACAGCGAAGTCGTAAAAACCTATGGATACCAGCCGACCTCCATAGTATATAGGCTTATCCAGGTGCAGGGGGCACCGCCTGGATGGACCACCTTTCCCCCATACTCGTGGGATATGCTATGGATTACATAAATATCATAAAAAATAATAAAACGGACCGGAAACAAAATAAAAACAACACAGGCATTAATACGGACACAGAAAAGGACGGAGTCTGCGCGGAGGTCGCGCAGCAGGCGGGCGTAGAGGTGACGCCAAACACCTCGGCGGTGTCGGAGAGGTTTGACACCGCCAGCGAAAGGAGTAGGGCGGCAAGCCCGTTAGGATTGGGCGTCAAGGCGCAGAAGCGCAAACGGCGCCCAAAGAAGCAGCGACCAGGGGAGGGCGTGTCGGATGAGGATTACACCCTCACCGGGACGGCCTCCTCCAGCGACGAGGCGACAATGTGGGCGCCTAAGGTGGCTGCAGTCCGCAGGGCGCGAGGAGGGTTGAGGGGTGGGCAACCCAGCCGGGCCCCCTCGGCCACTGGGAGGTCCGCGGAAAAATCGCCGCCGAGGCCTTCCACCTCGGCGGTGACGGAACCGAGCGGGAGGACGCGGTCTCTTTTGGAGAGACTCCAGAAGGTGACCGCGTCATTCCAGGGGTCCCCAAACCCTGAGCAGGAGGCGATGTTAAGCATTGTGCTCGACATCGCCTCCGAGAATGAGGGCCTGGCGGCGCAGCTGGCCGAGTCTCGTCGAGAGACGGCTCGACTAGCTGCAGCCGTCGAGGAGCTCAAGAGGGGGATGGCGAGCTCGGCCCAAACGCCGCAAAGGGCCCCGCCGGCGGAGCAGACACGCGTGACTCGCTCGTCCGCGAGTCGGTCAGCGCAGCCAGCGCTGTCGGTGCGGCCGGTGCAACCGGTCCAGCAGCCGGCACCGTCGGTGCGGCCGGCGCAGCCGAGGGCACCGCCGGCGGAGTCCTGGCTCCCCTATATGGAGGCGCTGGAGGAGAGGATGATGTGTCGGATGGAGGCCCTAATGGACTCCATCCGCCGTCCGCCTCTGGCGCCACCAGCGGCCGGCTACGCGGCTGTAGCCCAAAGGGGCCCTACCCGCCCGGCCGCGGGTGCGGGTGCGACTCTGCCGGTCCCGGCTCCTCAGCCCCCTCCCGCTCAGGGTAAGGGGAAGGGCAAGGGGAAGACGTCCCCAGCCCTGGCCCCAGCCCCAGCCCCAGCCGTGGTTCCGGCTACCTCCACACCATTGGAAGGGGGCTGGGAGGTGGCTGGAGCCAGCAAGAAGAGGCGGAAGGCCGCCAAGAAGGCCGCCAAAAAGGCCAGGAGGGCCGCGGCCGCCGCGAAAGCAGCGCCGGGGAAGCTCCGTGCCCCCCGCACTACGGCCGTCGTCGTCACCCTGACGGCGGAGGCAGCGGGTAGAGGCATGGGGTATGCCGAGGTGTTGGCCAAGGTGAAGGCCAACGTCGACCTCAAGGCCCTCGAGATCCCGGGCGTCCGGTGCAAGAGCACACGGACGGGAGCCCGGCTTCTCGAGGTCCCCGGCGCCGCCAGTGGCCCCAAGGCTGACGCCCTAGCGGCTAGGCTGAGGAAGTCGCTGGATGCAGCCGACGTCCGGGTGTCCAGGCCCATTAAATGCGCAGAAGTGCGCATCACGGGCCTGGACGACTCCGTCACGGCTGAGGAGCTTAGGCTCGCCGTGGCGGAGGCCGGGGGCTGCTCCCCGGACACAGTGAAGGCCGGAGCTATACGCTTCGGCCACGGTGGACAGGGGGCAGCAGTTGTCGGCTGCCCTATCGCGGCGGCCCAAAAGGTCGCAGACGGGCGGAGCCTCCTGGTGGGAGGCTTCCTGAGGGCGCAGGCACGGCTCCTGCAGGCCCGACCGGCCAGGTGCTTCAGGTGCCTGTCGGTGGGCCATGTGGGGGTGCACTGCACGGCGGAGGTAACGGCGGGCGACCGCTGCTTCCGCTGTGGCCAGCCCGGTGTCATAAGGCTGGCACGTGTAGCGCCCCGTTGCACTGTTTCAGATGTGCAGCGGGGGGCAAGCCGGCTGACCATAGGGTTGGCAGCAAGGCCTGCGCCGGAGGGGAGCCGAAGCCGGGAGGCCGACCTTCCGCCTCCAGTTCACAGCGGGATGCGGAGATGGGGGTTCCATAATGGATCCTCAACTCCGCATCCTGCAGGTGAACGTTGGCCACGGTGCCCATGCTCAGGATCTTCTGCGCCAGAGCATGGCACAGTGGGCCATAAATGTCGCCGCTGTCGCCGACCCATACACCCACCGGTTCCTCGGGCCTACCTGGGAAACCGCGCTGGATGGGTCGGCGGCACTGGTGCACAACCCTGCCGCCGGCAGCCCCCCTCTTGCCGTCGTTGCAAGGGGACCCGGCTGCGTGGCGGCGGCGGTTGGGGATATAGCGGTCGTGGCCGCTTATATCACGCCGAACCGAGACCAAGCTGCATATGAGCAATGGCTCCGTCAGCTGGCCGTCGTCGTCAATGCCTGCCAGCCCCGTCCGGTCCTTGTGCTCGGGGACTTCAACGCCTGGTCGTATGCCTGGGGTTCCCGACACGAAAGGGGCGCGACGGGGCATAGAGGCAGGGCACTGGTGGACTGGGCCGCACGACTCGGCCTAGTCCTCCTAAATCGGGGAGCCGTGGACACGTTCGTGACCTCGAGGGGTAGCTCCATCGTGGACCTATCGTTCGCGAGCCCCTCGTTGGCGCGACGTGTTCAGGGCTGGCGCGTCGTTTTGGGGGAGGACACAAGTTCGGATCACCGATACATTCGGTTTGACGTGTCCCCCCCTGCGAGCGACGCGCCGGCTGCACCGGCTCCACCCGAGCCACGTTGGGCGCTTAAGCGACTTGATCGGGAGCTCCTCCTGGAAGCCGCCATCGTACAGGCCTGGGCCCCCGCGCCGGACAGGCCTGTCTGCATAGACGATTAGGCGGAGTGGTTCCGGGAGGCCATGACCCGTGTCTGTGACGCGGCGATGCCTAGGGCTCCGCCCTATAATCCGAGGGGTCAGGTCTACTGGTGGTCGTCGGAGATCGCGCAGCTCAGACGGGGCTGCGTGATCACGCACCGCCGGTGGGCCCGATTCCGTAGGAGGCGTCGCCGCCCCGCAGATGCGGAGGCCCGAGAGGCGGAGTTGTACGAGGGATACAGGGAGGCCAGACGAGCCCTCCGAGCGGAGATAAGGCGTTCCAAACGGGACGCCTTCCGCGAGCTGCTGGAGACGCTGGAGCGGGACCCTTGGGGGCGGCCCTACCGGATGGTGAGGGGCAAGCTGCGCCCCAAGGCCCCGCCGTTAACCCGGTGTCTCCAGCCGGATCTGCTCGGAGGAGTTGTTGGCTCCCTGTTCCCAGCGCGGGCGGTGGAACATGTTCCACCGCAGATGACTCCGCCTCGGTTGCGCATGGCGCCCGACGTGGAAGACGACGACGTGCCCGAGGTCACTTGGGTAGAACTAGAGCTGGCGGTGAGAAGGCTAAGAGCCAAACACACCGCCCCGGGACCCGACGGCATTCCAGGCCGAGCGTGGGTCCTAGGTCTAGTCGACGACGCTCTCGAGCCCCGACTGAGAGGGCTTCTCAGCGCATGTTTGGAGCGGGGCCAGTTTCCGAAATTGTGGAAGACGGGGAAACTGGTCCTCATCCGAAAGGAGGGGCCCGGCGGACTCGCCGTCCGCCTACCGGCCCATAGTGTTGCTCGACGAGGTGTGCAAGCTCTTTGAAAGAGTAATTGCGAAGCGCCTCGTCGAGCACCTCTCAAGAGTGGGGCCGGACCTGGCGGATGGCCAATATGGCTTCCGCCAGAGGCGCTCCACCGTGGATGCCATCATGCGCGTGAGGGCTCTGGCGGAGGATGCAGTAGCCCGGGGTGAGGTGATGTTGGCGGTGTCCCTGGACATCGCCAACGCGTTCAACACCTTGCCCTGGAGTTGCATTAGGGAGGCGCTCGTGTATCACGAAGTGCCTCTCTACCTCCGCCGCATAGTCGGGGCGTATTTGACGGAGAGAGCCGTCATCTACCCAACCGTGACCGGTCTCGGTCGGCGTGAAATGTCGTGCGGTGTTCCACAGGGATCGGTCCTGGGGCCGCTCCTGTGGAACATCGGATACGACTGGGTGCTTCGCGGTGAGCTCGTAGGCGGTGCCGCCGTCACGTGCTACGCGGACGACACGCTCGTGACGGCGTGCGGGGCGACGTACCGCGAAGCGACCCGAAAGGCCACGACCGCGGTTGCCCAAGTCGTTAGGCGGATCCGGCGGCTGGGTCTCGAGGTGGCCCTGCATAAAACCGAGGCCCTGTTCTTCCATGGGCCTCGGAGCAAGCCACCCGAGGGATCCAGTCTCATCGTGGGAGGAAATCGCATCGGCATCAAGCCCCAAATGAAATATTTGGGGCTCGTGCTCGACGGCCGATGGGACTTCGGAGAGCACATCCGAAGTCTGGCCCCCAAATTGAAGGGCACAGCTCTTGCTCTGGCTCGGCTGTTGCCCAACATGAGGGGGCCCGATGACTCCTGCAGGAGACTCTACGCGGGGATCGTGCGGTCCATGGCCCTGTATGGGTGCCCAATATGGGCGGAGGCCCTGAGGACCAGAACTGTGCGGATGCTGCGCGCTCCGCAGCGGGTTCTGGCCATCAGGGTCATCCGAGGGTACCGCACGATCTCCTTCGAGGCGGCGAGTCTCCTTGCCGGAACTCCGCCATGGGACCTGGAAGCGAGAGCCCTTTCGCAACTGTACCAGTGGCGAAAGGAGGCGCGGGAGCAGGGATGGAACCCCGAGCCTCGAGAAATCGAGGCCGTGCAGTCCCAGCTCCGCCAGGCCATCGTGGTGGAGTGGAAGGAACGACTTGGGCAACCAAGCGCAGGGCACGCCGCAATAGCGGCGGTAAGGCCCATCATGGAGGATTGGCTGGAGAGGCGACACGGAAGCCTCTCCTACCGACTGACGCAGGTGATCTCAGGGAAGGGGTGCTTCGGGGACCACCTGCATCGGATCAGGAAGGAGCCAACGCCTGAGTGTCATCACTGCGACGCGAGCGAGGACTCAGGGCTGCACACGCTGGTGGACTGCCCGGCGTGGGAGGCGCCGAGGCGTGACCTCGTGGCAGCCATCGGGGTGGGAGTCCTCTCGCTCGGCAGCATGATTGCGGCAATGGTGCGGAGCGCGAGCGCGTGGGCCGCCGCCGCCTCCTTCTGCGAGCATGTTATGCTCGCGAAGGAGGTGGCGGAGCGCGCCCGGGAGAGACTTAGAACTCTCCCGGTCCGCCGAGCCCGCAACTTGCTCGCCGCGCGTCGCAGGCAACTCAGGCGCCGGAGGTCGCTTAACGACCTCCGTCCTCCATGAGCGCAGGCCTGGGGGTGGCGGGTGAGGCCACCTGTCACCCCAGCAGAAGCAGGCCGGGACGGTGGGGCGACTAGCGCCCCTCCCCCAAACCGGGGCAAGACGGGGACACCGTGGTTCCCAAACCCGAGGGGGCCATCTCGAAACCGGAGATGGCCCAGGGTCAGTCGGGGTGCGAGGGATATGCTCTATGGGCAACCTTACACCCCGGCGTCTGTAGACCCGAGACGGCGTGCGGTTTTAGTCGGTTCAAGCCCGACATAACCGCCCCCGCTGGCACGCGGGGGGGTATCCGAAGGGATTTCCGCACGATAAAAAAAAAAAAAAAAAAAAAAGGTACATTCTCAGTCTCGGATACCCCCCCGCCGGCCAGCGGGGGCGGTTATGTCGGGCTTGAACCGACTAAAACCGCACGCCGTCTCGGGTCTGCAGACGCCGGGGATTTCCGCACGAAAAAAAAAAAAAAAAAAAAAAAAAATAAAGGTACATTCTCAGTCTTCGGAACAGAGCGAGGTTGTATAGATCAAATTTAATAAAGAAATGTTCTACGACATTCCATACAGCGCTATCTAGACCCAAAGTAAGCATAGCTCAACTAGAGCATATTTTATATAAAAACACTCTGATCAATGCAAATATTCATATTCATGCATACAAATATTTGCACTGAGCGGGAATCGAACCCGCGACCTCTGACTTAGCAGCCGAACGCTCTACCGCTACGCCACAGGGGTCGTGTGATTGCTCTAGCTCTAACTACGGAAACAATGAATAACTTTACAGTCATTTTCAAACATTGTTTTTTGATGACTCCGCCTAATTACTAAACTTTTTTCTAAAGATTTCTTAGAAAAGATCTTTAGAAAAAAGTAAGCATACAAAATGCTTAAAAAAAAAATTTTATTGAATTAATTAGGCGGAGTCATCAAAAAACAATGTTTAAAAATGACTGTAAAGTTATTCATTGTTTCCGTAGTTCGCAAGAATTACGGTAGATGGCTCCAACGTCGCCTTAAGACGTAGTAATGTATCGGAGAATTTCGAATATCTGGGACGTGTCTAGGTGGCTCAGTTGGTCAGAGCATTCCCCCTGTAAGGGACTGGTCGCGGGTTCAAGTCCCGTCCTAGATGTTCTCTTTTTCCGATCTAAATCTTTAGAAAAAAGTAAGCATACAAAATGCTTAAAAATTTAATTGAACATGTATTCTAGTTTACAAAAGGTTAATAAATATTGTATTTATTAAATATTGTTTATTTTATTGCAAATGGTGTCCAAATTAAGTGTTATCAGCCTATCTATTTTACTTATATGTTTATTATATTATCTGTGAATTTAACCAAATTCAAACTTGATCCCATAATTAGGCGGATCGAAATAATAAAAAATTAAATCTAAATCAAATAAAAATCCACATCAGAATTAAAATGATTATCAAAATCAAACAAAATGAAAAACAAAATGTTATTAATCCTATGTATGTGATCTGTGTTGTGCTGTGTGTGTGCGTGTGTGTTTGTGTGTGCGAGAGAGAGAGAGTGGGGGGGGGGGATTACTGCGTGTAGAAACTAAGGGTTACTATTTAATACACTCCAGGAGTCTTTCTGTTTCAAGGTAAGTGAGTGATTTTAATCAGTCCATCAGTACTATTTTGCACTTATATAAAATTGTGATGTATACAGAGTTATTCGTAATTAACTAGCATCCTCCCAGGGGTAGGTAGCAGACATCATAAGTAACAACGTTTGTTCAACGAATTTTAATAAAACTAATACATTACTTAATAATGAGTTTTCAAGTTTTTATTCTTATAACGCGACACTATTAAGTCTATATGTTTCATTCATAAACTGAAGGCCGACGCACGCACGTTTGCGCGCGTTTGCGCTACCGAATAATACCTACTAGTACCAAGGTACTTTCTTCGCTACTAAAATGTATATTTAAACTACCTACATATTTATGGTTTTCGGTTTTTTTCCTTTATTTGCGCTATAAGACTTCTTTCTGCAAGATATCATGATTCTAGCTCAACGGGAAGTACTCTTTTTTTTTTTTGTGCGGAAATCCCTTCGGATACCCCCCCGCCGGCCAGCGGGGGCGGTTATGTCGGGCTTGAACCGACCAAAACCGCACGCCGTCTCGGGTCTTCAGACGCCGGGGTGTAAGGTTAGGTACCCATAGTGCATATCCCTCGCACCCCGGCTGACCCTGGGCCATCTCACCACTAACAGCATCGCTCATCCTGTCTCCTCTGAAAGCAGAGGAGTACGGAGAGCGATGTGTTCCCGCCACGTTGGGTATTGGCCGACGATCAATGCCAAGCCTATGAAGGGGAAGCCATTGACCGCCGCCCAGGGTGTACCGGCCGCTCCGATTCCGTTCCCCCCGGACTGCAGCGGGATCGGAATCGGAGTGACACTCGAGGAGGTTACCCAACACACACACCCAACGGGAAGTACCCTATCGGTGTTGATTCCTTTGCAATGGTTAAATATACTGCGTAAACGGCAACATCTTTTGATTGTGTTAACGTAGAAGTTTGATATTTTCACGGCTTTAAAACGTTACATTCCTGATTTTTTGATATTTATTTCGATTCGAGGTCTCCACGCGTTCTTGAAAAAAAGATCTTGACAGGCAGACATACCTACCATATAGGTTTAAATGCCCTTACGTTTGGTGAAATTCTCTACATAAACGGCGGTGCCTTTTGGTTGCGTTGACGTAGAAGTTTGATTTTTTCACAGCTTCAAGTTTTAAAGATATGACTATTTGATATTAAATTCAATTCGATACCTACGCGTTCCTGACACATACATTCAGATACTTTTTTTGTCATGTGGCTTTACTTGTGCTATAAGACCTTGGTACTTGCCAAATTTCATGATCCTTTTTTTCATGATCCTAGCTCAATAGGAAGTGCCTTTATATTTAGAATGTTGTATAATATTTAAGGTTTTGATGCCCTTATATTTAATGAAATTCGCTACATAAACGGCTGTACCTTTTAATTGCATTGAGCTAAAAGTTTGATGTCTGTCTGTCAAGATTAGAAGCTCTATAGCAACGTTAAGTTCGCCCCTCAATCTAGTTTTGTACAGAACCCTACTCGCACTTGACAGGTTTTTATTATACACTTTATTAAATGAAGTCTATATTTGATTGTCAATGGCCATATGTCAGTAAGTTGTCATCGTGTTGTCATTGTGGTAAAAACTCATTATTCTCCTGTACATCTCTTTATTAAGATGTATCTGCTGGGATCATTGCTAAATTAAGTGATCAAACTCCTTCGTTTATTATTTCAATGTCCGTGACATTGGCGGAAGTCTGGTGTAAAGTCTGGGTACGCCATTAATAAAAAAACATAATTTTGCGCAGACAGGTATAAGGTAAATTTTTTTTTTCTATCGTTTATTAGATTTAATTGTAAAAAAAATACAGATTTTTCTCGTTGAATTGGTTTAATGTATGTTGAGTAGGTATGGAAATTTTACAATACGATAAATTAAAATCACCGGCGTGGCTTGCAACAAGTAAGACACATATGCGATGAGAAAGATTGATGATGACTAAGATTACTTTAAGAATACCTTTGGAAACTATGAATCCCATGTTTCTAAGGTTGTGTTTCCACTAGAAATGTGTGAGGATGCATTGAGAGGGATGTGTTTGTTAAGAACGAATAGAATCACTTCATTTACCTACGATACACTGCGCGCTCAGCGAGGCTATGGGAAGTCCATCAGTCTGTTGAAAAAGACTTGGTGGTGAAAACCGACATCTACTTGGATGGAGCCGCGGGCAGAAAGCTAGTATGACTAATATTGTATATGCACACAGAAGTATTTTATCTTAAAATTCGGAATCGGATCCAACTAAAAATGTGTTCTCTTTTCCCATGGGCGCTAGATATATATCGCACAAAGAGACTAATGGATTACGCTGAGGGCGATCACTAACTGTGGGCTTTTTTCCATTTACTGACGTCACCAATCCTCTTGACAAACGTGGTTACGCTGTATCCTATGGAGTTACAGTAAAGGACCGCATAGCTTTCAGTTCGAAATTAAGACAATTTACGTATGCTGTTTGGGGTATACTTTTATCTAGCATTGAAACTCGAACTGAACTATTTAGATACTATCTATTTTTGATTAATATTATAATGCTTTATGACTATTGTAAGAGCCAATTTGGTTCTGAGGCTGAGGTTTATGAGACATTCTCCACTTTCAGTGTAATTTTTATATTTAATTTTATATTTATTGCCTAGATTTTGAACATTTTATCTAGACACGCAGCAGCGTGTCCAGCCAAGTTCAAAGAAAAAGGAACTAGCGACCCCTTCACAACTCGAAAACTATAGATTTAGCGGCTCCGGCCTATATGTTATTCTAGACTATAAGATATCCCTGTACCAAATTTCAGCCAGATTAATTCAGTCGTTTGAGCGTGATTGAGAGACAAACAAGTAAGATTAATATTATCAAAGTACTAACATATTTTACAGAAAATGTGTAAGAAAAACTGCAGATAATGAATGGCCACTTTACTTTAATATTTCAAAGGTACAAGAACATAATACGGAAAATAGCACAAAAGAAAACTTTCTGACCTAAACGTAGGAAAATAGAGTAATTTCACAAAAAAAACGATGTACTAATATTAATAACTAACTGAATATTAATAATTTCTGTACAAAAAGTAATGTTATCGCATAATAAAAAATAAATGTGAAATGAGAGCCAAGTTCAATATTAAGAATATGCGTCACCGATAACGCCGATAACTTCGCCGATAAAAGGATCGTTCTAAGTAGTGCGTGAAAAATTCTAAAATTTTAATTACAAGAACCTAAAACATTCTAAAATAAATTTATATAACAATATGTTTCTACCACTATATTTTTTACCAAAAATATTACATATATAAATTCTTAAATTTTAACAGATAATGATTTACAAAATGAAATTATTTCACTGGGGATGTAATTCAAGCTTGAGATTTGATTTGGCTTTGACTTGAGCTTACATTACATCCCAAGTGAAATAATCGGGTCTCGATTGCGGGCGGTGTAAGTAGCTCCATCTACTCACCCAAGGTCATCGGCTGCTGAAAGCGCCTTAATATTAATTTTGTAAATGATTTTTTTATATTTAATAAATTTTAGCAAATTTGTGTTAATTTTTGCAATGTTTAATAATTTTTTTATAAATATTTTAAACTTCATAATTTCAATATTTGCAACCATGTACTGTAAGTAATTTATAGTGCACCGTTATACCTTCCGAGAAATTGGTATGGTTAACTGTATGTTTCATTTCAATATCTTTTATTACTTGAATATAATCATCCATAAAGTCATCCCACTTGTCCTTTGGAATCGGGAATGGGTTTATTGCTATCATGTGTTCTGAAAAGTATATAAAATATAATAAATCAATATCAAATATAGATAATCTAAAAATGACACGACTTCGACTGAAATTAATAAAAATAATCTACATCATAAGCGTTATACAGTAAATATCAATTAAAAATAGAATCAATATAACCTATTAATATCTAATTTGAGTATCAAGTATCCCAAAAAAGGTTATTCCCGTTGGTCAGATCGACGAAATTTCACCCTGCTAGAGTTAATAAAGATTTCAGTTACCTTTTGTAACTCTAATAATTGGAAGTGCAATCATTGTTGCCAAACGATTCTACGTCTTACTGTGATCCAAAGACTCTATAAGACCAATTGAACTACGGTACCTGAGTCACAACATCAGCTTCACACACAGGCACAATCTTTTACAATTTTTCAACAAAAAAAAATCATCATTTAAATATTTATTTTTAACAATAAAATTTTCTCGTCGTAAAAATAAGACTGACGTGAAAATATTTAAATTGAATTCGAAATTTGAAAGTAAAAATTTCTTTACATTTGCTTTACTTCTCATTTTTCACAAAACAAAAAATTTGGTTAATCCAGAAGTTTCATTTTTACCGAAATGTATGGGAAATTGTGGTGATTTCAGTTATTGTCTTGATCTCCACAAGAAAAATATGATAGGTATTTAAACCTTTTTTGATATTTTATCATTGTTAGGATTTCGTACCTCAGAAAGAAAAAATGGAACCCTTGAGGATCATTTCACTGTCCGCCTGTCTGTCTGTCAAGACCTTTTCCTCAGAAACGCGTAGAGAGATCAAGTTGAAATTCATACCAACGTCTGCAACGCCTTGAAGCTTTGAAAAATCAAACTTCTAGGTCAATGCAATCATAAGGTTTCCATTATCAATCATCAATCATATATGCAACAAATTTCACCAAATGCAAGCACATCAAAACCTAAAGGGTAAGTTCTTCCCGTAGAGCTAGAATCATGAAATTTAGCAAGAGGCAAGGCCTTATAGCACAAATAAAGGGAAAAGTCTGAAACCCGTAAATACGTCACCATATCAAAAAAAAAAAATACTCGGGTCGTTGTGTTGTATGATGTAGTTTCTTGAAGCTAAGAAAAAATCAAGCTTCTACATGAACGCAATCATAAGATGTTATCGCTTATGCAGCATATTGAGACCCTTAAAATAGGGTACCTCCCATTGTGGAGTGTGTGTGCTAGTGGGGAGGTGTTGCTGCTGCTGGCTGATATTCTGCTGAGGTCTAAACTCGAAATAAAACTCGTTACCAACCCATCTGGCCAGCGTGGTGACAGTAGGCATAACCCCTCCGTAATGACTAGATGCCACCACATCAGGTTCACAGTTCCCGGTGGTCCAGCTATTCTCAACTATGGTAGCGGTATGGGTAACGGCGCGGGGCGGGTGGTGCTAAGAATCTCCGGGTTACGGGAGGCTACCACCAGCGATTACAGCTGGCAACATATAACTGCATATCCTTCAGCTGGACCATCTCCTCACCGAACTAGGCCGCATAAAGTGGCACATATTGGGGTCGTCCGAGATCTGAAGATAGTTTTTTTTTTATACCACTAAGGTGGCAGACAAGCACACGGCCCACCTGATGGGAAGCGGTTACCGCGGCCTATGAACACCAGTGGTGTCACACTCGCGCTGTCGACCCTGTTAAAGAAAGGGGATAGGAAAAGAGTTTGGGAGGGGATGGGAAAGGAGTTTGGGAGGGGATGGGAAAGGAGTTTGGGCTCCGGCACTCTCACTCACCATACGGAACGCAACAGTTCACATACTGTTACTTGGCGTCGATATTCTGTGAGAGGGTGGTGCTTCCCCGGTCGAGTCAGCCCATTCATGCAACGACCAAAATGACTGTTGCTTGACTCTACCACTCACAAAACAGTGGGAGGATACGATAACCCTTGAGTTAGGCGATCTTTTCTACTACAGAGAAGATGATCAGCTCTTCCAGAGAGGTTTAAGTTTGTAGAACATAGAGGCCTGAGTCACTGGCGTATTATAGGCGCGTTTGGAGGTTGCTCCCTCCAACCGTGACTCGGGACTCTACATCAGTGGCAGAGAAGTCGCCGCCGAGGAGGTTTCTACGCACTCGTCGGTGCCTGGATCTATGCCACTGAAGATGTCGACCGCAGTGATTGACGAAACATTTGTAACACAAGTTTCATATGGACCACGGCCAAACACCCCGGAAGCAGTATATTCTACATGCAACACACATCATCAACCTATTCTAGTCCACTGCTGGACATAGATCTCCCCTAATGAGCGCCATAGCGGCAAGCTGAAGACAGGGCGCTACATGCAACGCCGGCCGTGAAAGCCTAAAAATTTATAGGTTTCAGTTTTCTGATCAAAAATAACCTTATTAGCAGCGTTGTTGAAGTCGATAGTGTGTCAGTATATATATGTACTCTACATTATAGCAGCATTAAAAAAAACACCTGACATGGAACTAAATTTGTCATCGCTTCATTGTATACACAACAGTCAAAATCTTAATTATATAATATAATATAATAATTTGAATTGGGTACTATAAAGCCCCATCTGTATGATACAATTTAATTGCCCAATTTGATTGGCCAATTTCCATCGACACGTACTTTGTAGCTACAATCTTCTATCCACAAGATACAATTTGATTTTCCAGTCTAGTCAGATTGGGCTCAAATTGGAATAAAATTGTATCGTTTGAAAGCCCCTTTAAGTCTCGCAAGAGTGGTTTGAAAAAGTAAAATTGTATGACGCAACTCAGGATCTACAGCGACCGTACGTTAACTAAGACACTATATATCGGGAAAGCACATAATTAATCTTAACAAGTACTGTGGAAACTGAATTGCGTGCGCCTCGAAATTATCTCGAATACAACATGAAATATGAATAAAATATAAATATTTCCCCACTTGGTTTCGTCTCTGTAAGTTCCGCTTACCCGCATAGTTAATGAGCCAACCATACACAGGATAGTGCTCAACAGTCGCGTTGGTTTAACAATTTCTAATTAATTTTATATTGAGTTTTTTTTTTTAATTTAATCAGTGTGAGAGAAGTGGGTAGGTTTCCGATGCAATACGATACAATAATCTCGGCTAACAGGAATTTTTGTGGCGATTTAATTGGCATTCAAAATACTTGGACGCTTTTGCACTTGCTTTTTTGGGTTCCGTTGCCAAATGGCAAAAAACGGAACCCTTATAGATTCGTCATGTCTGTCTGTCTGTCCGTCCGTATTTCACAGCCACTTTTTTCCGGAACTATAAGAACTATGCTGTTATATTGGTAATGTTATGTTATATTGGCTAGTAGATGTATTATGTGAACCGCATTAAGTTCTTCATACAAAAATAAAAAAATACAATAAATTATGGGGGTTTATGTTATGTTCATACTTAGAACTGAAACTCAAAATTTTTTTTTCTTCAAACCCATTCGGGTGTGGTATCTAAGGATAGGTCTACAAAAATGATAGTTTGCTCGAGAGACGCTTCCAAAGTGGTAAAATGTGTGTCCCCGCCCCCCCCCCCCCTGTAACTTCTAAAACTAGAGAATAATAAAACTAGAAAAAATATATGATGTACATTACCATGTAAACTTCCACCGAAAATTGGTTTGAACGAGATCTATTAAGTAGTTTTTTTTAATACGTCATAAATCGTAAACCGCAATTTACCTTTCATTCAATCAACTCAAATATATTATTATGTTACTTGCTGCTTCGGAACCCATAATGGGCGAGTCTGACTCGCACTTGGCCGCTTTTTATTGCAAGCTAGCGAGAATTGAACTTACTTATGTTGTTTATATGCCACCGTCACCTGACCGGACTATTTGATGAGGTAGTTGTCTAGTACATGCTAGAACTTACATGTCAAAATTTAATAATTCATTTCAAGATCAAATCTAGATGAAATCTACATTCTCATCCACTTTATTGTAAATTTCATTCTTATTTATAACATTTCGTTATACCATAAAAGTACACATTTGGAAATAAAAAAAAAACAGAGTGCATCCGCTGGCTAATCGGTACAAGCACCAAGCTGCTGGTTGTTAGGGCTCCAGAGAGAGGTACTTCTTCAAAATACATGTGACATCGTGGAGTATTCGTCAAATCCTTAACCCAACCGTCTACCGTGAGCTTTCAGGTGTTGATTGAGGCTCTCAATCAACACCACAATAGCCATTGATTAGGACTAGTATTGCTAAGTACTATAACATACCAACTATCTTGAGTACCAAGTCCAAATACTTAGCTTGTTTTCTGAGTCTCATAACATCATAACACATGATGTTATGAGAATCTCGTTATGAGGAATGGTGATATCAACCATCAACGCTCGGGTTTCCATAATTCTTAATCCCGATATGAGTCCGCCTAAATATGTCAAAAGAGTAGGTATATCAAGTCTGACATGACCCAACTGTTATAGGCTCGCATTTTGTTACCACCTGACAAAAGACGGTTAAGTACTTTTTCAGGTGGGTAAAAAACGCCTAACGCGTGTAATATAAGTATCTACTTATAAGTTTCAGTTACGAGAAATGATCTCAGGTTAGTGGAATCATCTCTTCGTAAACTATATTAATGGTAGCGCAGTTAATTGCAATGATTGAGCGACCACAAGATTCAATTTGTTTGGACCTTGTGGAACGCAACCATTCAGGTATTAAAACATGAATGAGAACACTTCTGCCGATGGTGAGCAGTGGAATGATATAAAACACTAACATTTTTTCCGATCACACACTATTGTACAAGCAGCGGTACAAGAAGTTACCTCACGATGGAAAAGTTGTCTCAAACACAAGTAAAAAAGCAATCAGCGATTTCTATTAAAATGAAAACATATCATGAGTACTATATCTAATAAGAAGTAGGTACTAACAGCTGTCGGGGTGCGAGGGATATGCTCTATGGGCAACCTTAAACCCCGGCGTATTAAGACCCGAGACAGCGTGCGGTTTTAGTCGGTTCAAGCCCGACATAACCACCCCCACTGGCCGGCGGGGGGTATCCGAAGGGATTTCCGCAAGAAAAAATAAAATAAAAAGAAAGGTACTAACAGCTGCGGGATAATTGTAGATACCTACATTAGTTATATACAACAACCAAATTTGCTTAAAATCTATAATATATCTATAACTTTTTTACAACCAAAGATCAATGGAACGAAGCATATTCAATTAAATAAGAATTGTTAGAAAAATAAATATCTAGGCATTAGACACACCACCAAAGTCAACGATGCCCTCGAACATTGTAAAAGGCTGAAATGGAGATGGGCTGGCAATGTCGCCCGCATGAGTATTGACAAATGGGTCAAACAATAATAACCTTGTCAGGACCACAAAAGAAACGAACCATAGGTAGATCAAGACGAGGTGGTGACATGAAATACCAAGGTAGGCTCTAACTCGATGGAAAAGGCGAAAGATAAGTTGTGGAGGCTCTTACTCGCTGAGAGGTTCTTAATAATTAATATAATTCTTCAAATAATTTTTCAATTTCAATTTAATTATTTATTTATTCATAATTTAGTTATTTCATTTTATGTAATTAATTTATTGTGTAGATTTTATTTTATTATGGAATTCAAAAGGCTTATTATTATTGCCTTAAAAATTAAAAATAATTATTTTAATCATAATATGCTTGTTATATTATGTTGAATTATATACAAAACTTGAACGAAGCGGGTTTTAACTGCAATAAAAATGACAATTACAACGACCGAGTAACCAGTAACAATATATTATGATAACATTTTCATTATAATTACTAATTGTGAAGGTCGACGATTAGTCTTTAAGTTGTCTAAATATCATTAATAATCAGATGGCATTCTTAACGACAAAAATAGCGTTGGTCTGAAGAGGTCGAATTAGCCAGCCTACCAGCCTAGTAGAAGTAGTCCTGACAGAGTGGCGTAACAGGTACCATTTTTCTGAGTGCTGTGGTCTGGTATTAATAGCAATAAATAATAGTAATAATACACTACACGTATATTCAAATTTACTCCATTAGTACCATAAGGCAGGTATAACATATAAAAGCCCTCGGTTACAACTGATACATTCTGTAAATGTTACATATGTCTGATCAGAGATCACATAGCATATGACCGAAGCATGTATCACTCACTCAGGCTATCATAAGGATACAATCGACTAGCCAATATCACACGCATAAGTCTTGCGCACAAACACAATCTCACACCATGCACTTAGAACCTCAACAACAACTACAGACCTAAATATTTTCTACAAAACGCATCACATCGTTCTGCTACAAATGCGTAGTACTTCCCGCGAGCCACCATAAAATAAACAAATACATTTACCGAATAGGCATCACGGTCCAGACCTCAAACTAAAATATTAAAAAATGTATACAGATCTCAAAGACTACATCATGATAAGAATTAGGAGCGAAGATAAAGTAAGGGCGTCCCACGGCTATGCCGCATGGAAGGAAAGTATCTTAAATAATTTAGAAGGATAATGACAATTACAATGCAAGAAAATAACGGTAGAGCAATTTTGAGTGTCTGCAGTCAATCTAATACGTTGTTAAATGATACGCTGCCCAAATTGTTCTCACGCTCGTTTCTTGAAGGTGAGTGCGGTTTGAAAGTATATTTTGGTAGGGTACATAAGCCTCAAATTGTACTTCCAAGCACAGCAACGCCACCACAACAACTCTCCACCCCTCAAACACCTTTTTGGCAGAATTTTGTAAAGTTAAAAAATTCTGCACCGATACTAAATCGGATTCCCTGTGGTATAAGGCCTTTAGTAGCTCAAAACTTAGCATACCAGGGCTTGGGAAAAATTATTTGCCTTACCGTAGAATCACATCTCCAAAAATCAGAGTACTCCCAAAAGTACAACTTAAGGACAACTGTTTTTCAACCCGCACTTTAGACCCTAAATTGCGTTTCGTAAAAAAACCATTATTTAATTACGTAGAATCTACATTGAGGGAAGGTGATATAAGAGGAGCTTCTAGGTTATTGTTCACTGACTTTTTGACTGTGTCAAGCCAAGAGCCAAGGACGTGCTAACTGTGGGCTCTTTTCGGAACGGTTCTGCTGGCGGCCTTGATGGCCTGACTCCTCAACACCTTAAAGACCTTCTAAGTCCAGGCGTCGGGGATGCTGGCGAAACACTCTTGAAGGAGCTCACAGGCTTGATGAACCTTATGCTATCCGGTAATATGGACGATTTGTATTAATCACGTATGATGTTTCTCTTGTAGGTTTGATTAGAGTATAAACTGAGAAGATTATTCAACTATTTTTCTGTTTGAAAACTACTAAAGCATGATAAATCCTAGAAATTAAATATTAACTACTTTATGATTTACTTACTTTTCATTATATCTATATCATCGTATAGAAATATCTTATCTTCACACTCCACATCGATGTTGACAAATCCAATATTTTCCATTAATTTTATAATTTCTTTGTCTGGTTCCTGAATAATAATACATAACATTTATTTCTATCACTTGTTATTGCTAACAATATATAGTGTATATATACTCATGAGCAACGAATGCGGGTAGCTTACAAATTCGCAAATATCTCTGAAACTGCAAATGCTAGCTTATTGCAATAAAAAACAGCAAACTGCCCATTTATTTATCATTAATAGTTAAAATCAGTTCAAGTCAATTATGTCCCTGATACGTGGAGAATGCACGAAAATCTTCAGAATGCTGGAAGACGGGTGGAGCCAGCATGATACTGCAAGAATGGTCGATGTATCTTTGTCGACTGTACAACAAGTTGTAGGACGTTTCTCAGAAACTGGGTTTAGTCTGCGCAAACCAGGAACAGAAACCGGAAGTACGACAGAGTTTTGTTCACGATTATGTTATTTGAGCACGATGGAAGACAAAGGGTATACAGAAGATCAGGAGAACGGTTCAAGAAGGTATGTATCCAACAAAAAGTTCCATACTCTAGAAGGTATTCAGAACACCCATGGATTGCATTTTCTTGCTAGGACCGAACTGAGCTAAACTCTTATTGAAAATGTCGATTCTTTCATGGTCAATATGGGTGAGAATGGCAAATTTTTTTTGGTGAGAATTTCCACATACTGCATGGATTATTAATGCTACAAGATGTAGCATAAGCAGTAGGAGTGGCCAACACGCAGGGCTGACCTCAACCCTATCGAGCATGCTTAGAATGAACTGGAACGGTAATCACACTGTCTAAACTTAAATGTGCTTTAATAGAGAAGTAAGAGAATATGCCCTAAATTGGCTCAAAACCCTGATTCACCATATACTAAATTAGATCATGTTGATGTCCACTGTATGCAAAGGTACTAATTACTGTGAAATGAATTAAGAAAAATTTAACTTCTTAGTGAAAAATTGCGTGTTTGTAATTTCATTGTGCTTGTCAGAACTAACACAATTTTCTATGCCTTTATTACTGATGCATTTTATAACTCAAATTTCTTAAATAAAATTATTTAAGCACTAGTGATTTGCCTTGGGAATTGTATTTAACTCATTATGCTTGCTTTCCATGTCTGGAGATATTTGCAAAATTTTAACCGATCCGGATTCATTGCTTTATTTGCTAGATTTTATTAGCTTCAAATAATATGGTTAAAAGTATTATATATTACCGCTGAGTCATGATATGGTGAAATGTATTTATCAACATCATAAACCCATGTTCTCCATTTGCTACTACGTGACAGGCTACGATAGACTTCAAAAACTGAGTGGTACGCCAGAAAAATCATGCAGCAATTACCGTCTTGATCTAGAAGGTTGAAAATGTTTTCGAAAGCTTGCCTGAAACGATGAATATACTTTACCTTTCAGTTTAAATATTAAGATGGGTGTATAATGTAGTAGGAGTCGATTCTTTATCGAAGTCTCAATAAAAAGAGAATGCCCAGCTCTACAGTCGAGTCCACCTACTTTCCCATCAATTGCTTATAAAACATCAGCATTATGTAGGTTGCCTAGCCACCAAATAACAAAATTAGCTTCCCAGCGAGAATTTGTAATATTCGAAAATGCTAATCTACTTATGGCGCCCATCATGTTCAGTAACATATTATGAAACAGTGCTTGTTTGTATGTCATGTCTGGATGTGTGTTAGTTAGCAATCTTTAGGAGATTTGGAGGCTGGCAACCTTTTAACGAGGACTTTATTTAACCTTATACCCGTTTGCACTATTTCATTCTACCACTAAGTGTCCTGGTCACACTTGAGTCCACCCTTAGACATGCCAAGTACCACCTTCACCGCTCAAAGTATAGCTGCCTGAATCTTGTACCATTAGTTCTGAAACCAGTTCGCTTTCAGTATAGGTGCATTTGTTACTGCTGGCTGAAGCGAACTTCTAGGACGTGACTTACACTTGGAGGGGAGAGTGGAGTAGCCCCGAGTGCTTTTCGAAAAGCTTCAGAGAGACATCTAGGTGAAACGCTGTAGTGACCGACTTATGGGCTCAAGGGCGCTTATGATTTTTACCCATCTGATGAGTGCTTTTGGGCGTCTGTAGTCACAGGTTGTTTTGGGTGGTAACCTGGAAGTTCATGGGGATCTAGGTGTGAGAAGTTTGAACGTGTTCAGAGTGGTTAAAGGTACGCTGAGTCGCAACACGGAGGTTGAGAACATCCTCAAAACGTGTGCGACAGCAGATATTGCTACAGGAGCAGGAGGCACTGCACTGTTATCAATTTCGTACTTACTACATTACCAGTGAAGTAGCCAACTACAAGGTTATACTCGGAAAGGATAAAATACTGCAAATGATAACTGTAATGAAGCATTTTATGCAACAAATTATAGGGCTTTGGAATGTCAATGGGCTAACAAAACATACCCTAACAAATTTCTTACATTGCATACAATTGATATATTTTACTCCTTACACCAGAATCAACAGTAGTCACCCATAAAAACACCGAGTAATGACACTCGGGAAGTCACAACAAAAGTTAAACTGTCTTGGAACTGAGTACCGCCTGGCTACGTGAGTAACAATTGCCGTTTTCACCACTCCGGTAGGAGGGGTAGACCTAAAAAATACTGGCTTGACGTTGTAAAAGATGATACGCCTGACAATGGTCAATTTTATGCCAAAGACCGAACGTAATGAAGGAAAAAGAGTGGAAAGCGTATCCCGGGCTCCCAAGTGAAAGACTTTTTTTTTTTTTACGTGCGGTAATCCTTTCGGATACCCCCCCGCTGGCCAGTAGGGGGTGGTTATTTCGTGTAATCGACTAAAACCGCACGGTGTCCTCCCCAAGTGTCCGTTGCCGGGCACGTCGGGTAAGCCCTCGATAGGATAACCCCAGGGTTGCCGGCGGACTTTGCCTGCCACCGCGGCCTCGCCTGGTGGGGTCGGGTGGGACACCGAGTCGGGCAACTGCCGTCCTCAGGCCCCGATCATGGAGGTTAGTAGTCCCGGGCGTAGATGAAACTCGAAGGACAGGGTTCTCTCCCGTTCCCTCTCCGTCATCTCTTTCGAGCGCATTACCTGCTCGCAGAAAGAGGCGGCGGCGTGCCACTTGCTCCCGTCGGAGACCACGGCCCTCACCATGGTCTCCAACGAGAGAACGTCTACGCCCAGGACAGCAACGAGATCCCGACGTTGACTCGCCCACGCAGGGCACTCCACCAACGTGTGGAGCGCCGTGTCTTCGCCAGGATCCTCGCAGTGCTGACACTGCGGCGTTGTCTTCCGGTGGATGCGCCATAGATACTTACCGAAACACCCGTGTCCGGTAAATATCTGGCACATCCGGTAGGAGAGGTCCCCATGGTCCCTCTCCAACCACTCCTTCATAATCGGTCTCACCGCCGCAATGGTGGATTCCCCCCCACCTTGATGCTCAAGTCGCACCCCCCATGTCTCCATGAGTTCCTGGAGGAACCGCTGAGCCCTGATTTCTCAGGGCTCCGGCCTATGGCCCCGCTCCAGCGCCACTGGTACAGTAGCGCAAGGGCTCTCGCTTCCAGGTCCCATGGAGGGGTCCCGGCTAGGAGACATGCCGCCTCGACGGAGATCGTGTGATACCCCCTGATAACTCTGACGGCCATCGTCTTTAACGGGCTGTTTAGAACAGCCACGTTGCGGGCCGCCAGAGTCTGGCCCATACGGGGGCCTCGTATAGGGCCATGCTTCCCACGATCCCCAGGTACAGTCTCCTAGTGGGGGCGTTGGGTTCCTTAACGTTCGGCATCAGTCGCGATAGCGCGGCCGCAGCCCCCCTCAGTTTCGGGACCAGACTTCGGAGATGAGGTCCGAAGTCCCATCGGCTATCGAGTACGAGCCCAAGGTACTTCATCTTGGGCTCGATTCCGATGCTTACGCCCCCTACGGTTATGCTGGTTCCTGCAGGTGGCCCCCTCCGAGGCCCGTGAAAACACATAGCCTCGGATTTGTGGAGAGCCACCTCAAGTCCCAGCCGCCGCATTCGACCCACGACTTGAGCAACCCCTCCCGTGGCCTTTAGTGCCGCGCTTCGATACGTTGCTCCCCGCACCATCACGAGGGTGTCGTCAGCATAATAAGTTATGCTGACATCCTCGAGCAACGGACTGCGTAGCACCCAGTCGTATCCGATGTTCCACAGTAGTGGCCCTAGGACCGACCCCTGTGGAACACCGCACGACACTTCTCGCCGCCCTGGCCCTAGCCAGCTCGGGTAAACTATGGCCCTCTCGGATAGGTATGCCTCGACAATGCAGCGAAGGTAGGGAGGCACTCCGTGATACGCGAGAGCCTCCCTAACGCAGCTCCAGGGTAGGGTGTTGAAGGCGTTGGCGATGTCGAGAGACACCGTCACCACCACCCCACCCCGCGAGACTACTTCCCCCGCCAGGCGCCTAACGCGCATGATCGCTTCCACAGTGGAGCGCCCCCGGCGGAAATCGAACTGGTTGTCCGCCAGATCAGACCCCACGTTCGTGAGATGCTAGACGAGGCGCTCTGCAATAATCCGCTCAAAGAGCTTGCACACCTCGTCGATCAACACGATCGGCCGGTAACCGGATGGCTGATCCGCCGGCCGCCCCGCCTTCCGGATGAGGACCAGTTTCCCCGTCTTCCAAGCCTTGGGAAACTGGCCAAGTGAAAGCCTTGGATACAACCTGAGTGCAACGCTAAGATGATGGTGTTGAATAAATTAGTTTTTCAACCAACTTTATATGATTTATTAAACAAGAAATATAACATAAGGGTTATAAGCGTTATAACATAAGGTATTTTGATTTGTTAAAATGTATATTTAATTATATGTGTATAACCTAGCCTATATAATATTAAATATTTAAAATGGCAAAGTTTGTTTCAATAACGGGTTTCTACCCGTCAGTTACGGTACTGACGGGTAGAAACCCGTTAACGTTCTAGTTTTTTAAATGAATGATAATGGTTCACTTAACTAAGTCGAAAAGATCACATCGGATTTACGTACCGTGGTGCGAAACGACGAAGTACAAAATAGACATTCGTCGATTCACACCACTGGTCCGAAACGACTTATTCAAAAAAAGGCCTTGTGCGATTCACACCGTGGTGCTAACAGCTTGTGGTGTGAATCGGCGAAGTACCCTTTGTAAATCTGAATGTGTTTACGGACTTTTGTGGCTGTAAGTACATTAGGTAATAATATTGTTATGAAGATTATTAATCATCACGAGTTTTCAGTATATTGTTATAGTTGCGGTATGTATCTGGCATGACTCACGCCTCGTGAGTATAATATAATGTATGTATGATTTATGTATCTAGTTCAGGGAAATAAATCAAATAGGTAGATGATACATATGACGGCCTCTGTGGCGTAGCGGTAGTGCATTCGACTGCTATGACAGGGGGCGCGGGTTCGATTCCCGCTCAGTGCACATATTGTATGCATGAATATGTCTATTTGCATTGATCTGGGTGTTTCTATGTATAATATGTATGTATTTACAAAAAAAAAAAAGTATATAAGTATGTTTATCCGCATTCTGGAACCCATACGACAAGCTAGTTAAACTATGCTTACTTTGGGTCTAGAAAGTGCTGTGTAGAATGTCGTAGAATATTTATTTATTTATTTATTTTATGATTAAGATATAAAGTATGTACTACGAGAAAGATCATAAATTATATTTTCTTTTTCACACGACCCGTCTAGTTCCATACCAACATCTACGGCAGTCGTTACGGGTAGTTGGACCAGGGTCAGTCGGGGAGCGAGGGATATGCTCTATGGTTAACCTTACACCCCGGCGTCTTAAGATCCTAGACGGCGTGCGGTTTTAGTCGGTTCAAGCCCGACATAACCGTCCCCGCTGGCCGGCGGGGGGTATCCGAAGGGATTTCCGCAAACAAAAAAGGTACCAATTTTATTATGACGGTATAATGGGTAGATACGGAACCCTCGGCGCATGAATTCGACTCGCACTTTACCGGCTTTTTTTATTAAGAGTACTAGTAACCGAAATTACTAGTATTCCGTTAACCCCTCCAGCTAAGCTAAATTGCCTGTGTCAGGAGTGGGTCCACGTCCGTAGTGTAATATCCTGGATACGAACCTGGGACCTCTCAATCTTAAGGTTGTCATAATGATGGTTACTGATAGCAATAGATAACTAGATTCGACGTGTCAATGATTGCACTGCCTTGCAACTAGAAGAGTGCTGGCCCTCACAATGTATGTATGGTAGTGAACGTTCTGTTGGCAGATAAAGCAAAAAAGTAAACATAACGCCTTAAAAATGCAAAGTTTGAAAAATATAGCTGGAATGACATTGATAGACTAAGTGAGGAATAGCGTGATAAGGAAACATTGTGGTGGTGTAGAAGATTTAGTGACCAAGACAGAGAAGGGTAAAGTGAAGTAAGTAAAATGAAGTAAAGGTGAAGGGCAATCCGGTGAAGGACTAGGGGTACCAATGTCGATCAAATCGAAGACGTTCTAAGCCTTCTAAAAAGAGACCTCGTTAAGGATAGCCGCAATTGGTATCATGTAAGGAAACAATTATGGTTGTCGATGAAGTAAAAGGAAAGTCTCTGTCTACCTAACCGGAGAGAGGTGTGACTGTATGTACTCGTATGTGTATTATCTGTATAATCTGTTTATTTTTCAACTTCCAGCGCAAAAACGACGGGGTGTTATAAGTTTGACGTGTCTGTGTGTATATCGTAGCTCCCGAATGGATAAGTCGATTTTGATTTTGACTTTTTTGTTATTTGAAAGTTTAATTAATCGGGTGTGTTCTTAGCTATGTCGGGAGTTATTAAATTTCGTAATTGATTTTTTTAATGAAATCCACAGCATAGTAAACAAATACACATATGTTTTGGAATGTACCTATCGATTTACGTTACCATGAAGTCAAGGGTTTTTAATTTAAATAAATATTTTTGTTTAGTACTATTTACTCAAATAAATAATAAATAAATTAACTCGTTTTAACATGTGACAAGTGTAAATATTCTATTGTCTCAGCATCAAGACTCGGGGAAGTCAAATAGAGGTGATATCAACAACCTGCACTCGCATAAATAAATAAATAGGTGCAGTCTGATAACAATATAGTTACATATTCCTAGTTCATCAAACATCGTTCATGTTTTTTCTTCAATGTGTTCCAGACATAATTCCTAAGACTAATTACTAAGCCCTTGATAATTATCTTCTGGAAATGTTTCTTCTCTTTCTTCGTAATGAACTAAATAATAAGTAATTCACGGACTTATCACCATCATCATCATCTTACCGGTCTACCCGTTTAACGCGGAGTTCAGGATCCGCTCACTCCTACTGGTTTGGCCTATACTGCTTTAATGGGCACTACTGCTGTCTGAACTCCCAACCCCGAGAGGAAAGCTTTCAAACCACGTCCGTCAATCAGCACCGTACCGGCTTACAGGTGAGTTTGGCTTGGCTCTGAAAGTGTTGATGGGACCCCACACCCTTTACCAGACCCAAGTACTCCACCAGCCAAACGGACCCCGTTTTTTCAAGAAACATTTTGTGATATTCTTTCATGAACTTATATATTTTTATATGAACCTACTCGTATACCATGTTCGCGTTTGTATTTCAGTGAAGATCTAAAATAAATGATAAGTTAACTTTTAATAAAATAATATTCATGTTAATTTAGAATAATATACGAAGCATAGAAATGAGTCCGGTATTACTAGTAGACTCATTTTTTTACTTCGAAGTCTAGAGAATACTCACTTTTGATCTCTAACCCAATTTAGAGCATAATTAGAGAACACGAGGTCGAAATTCGCCTTCATCGCTTCCGGCAAATCACCTGCGACATCCAGTACGACGAAAACTGTCTGCTCGTTAAAATATTTTTTAGTTGCGAACCTCACCATATCCTTGCTAATATCAGCACCCACCAACGTGAAGTCAGTAGGCAAATACTTCTTGAGTATATTTGTGACACTGCCATCCCCACAGCCGATATCTATGATCCTATTATTCTTCTTTTTCCATTTCATTTTCAGTGCACGCTTTTCCAAACATGCGAGTGCATCTCGTTTCTGTAGGCTGTTGCTTAGTTCATATAGATCAGCCTTATGCATATTATTAACTATACTTATTAAAAGTAAGGCACTTAGAATTGTTAAAATAAGTAAGTAGTTAAGTATTCTTATCTGTAATTTTTAACGGCACTTGTGGCACTGTGTGAGATTGGCGTACTGAGTCGTTTTAAACGGACGATCATGAGAAGTGTTTAATTTATATTTGCGGAGCATGAAATAGAAAATAGTTTGCCTGCAGACGTGCGAAGGCGCTGGAGAGGTGAAGAGCCGTACAACGAACCGAGTAGCACAGAAGCACATCCTTTCGGACGATATATTTTCTTAATATGTTACGTTATAGAATTGTTACAGTGTAAATAATGATGCTTTCTAATGATAATACTTATGACAATTTTAATCCTTTGTGAGAGACTGGTATCTGCACTAAGAAATCCTATCACACATAACACAATCCTGTCTACAGATAAATACTATAATGATACGATTAACGCAAGTAAAAATAGTGTATTTTGCACCACTGCCTGCTAAAACTTCAAACAAATCCCAAAAAAACAACCTACGGCATAATATATAATAGTGTATTTTTAATAAAAAAATAAACCTACTTCAAAAATAATAAAAAAGTGAAAAATAACTAAATTACTGATTTAATTCAAAAGATAAAAGTACAGATAGTTTGTGAGATAAACAAAACTTCATTACTAATGTGTTCACGTCTTGACGATCGACAAACTTCGCACTCACGTACGTTTCTTCATGCAAACTTCAAAAGGGAGAAGGCCTCTAATAACATTTATTCGTACGTCTCAACCATTAGCAACTTCAGCTTCTTTCCGGTTTACCTGAAACCTAATCTTCCTAATTTGTAGGTGTAAGGTATATAAATGATTTTTTTTATTACAGATACACAGATTACGCAAGCTAATGAGAACTAGGAATGAATATTAATAATAACTAAAGATATATGGTGCCACCAGTAGGCACACACTACGCCCACATCATCGCCCACACATAGGGATAGAAACGTGATACGAGATAAAAGCGGCATCAATTTTATAAACTCCACGGAATTTATTAAAATTATCAATTACTAGCATCACCACGCAATTTTACCCGCGTAAGTCTTGATCCCATGTGAATATTGAGATAAAAAAAAACTACGTTACTCAGGGATAATATAGCAATCGTATGGTGAAAGAATTTTTGAGATCGACTCAGTACTTTCAGAGTTTACAAACAAACAAATCTAGATTTCAATGCGTGATTGATTCCTGTTGTACTGAAAGCTTCAGATGCAACTGGAAACAAAGCTAAGATGATGATGATGATAGGGAAGACATAAAAAAAAACCAAAAAAAAAACAGTCTTCTCCAAAAAACAACTTAAGATCAAGGTAATTGTGACCCTTGCGGAGGCATAAAAGGCACTTCGTATATTGTTAAAAAAAATTTACATTGGGAAAATATGTAAAATGAAACCTGCCAAATTAAAACGTTCACAGGAGCCAGGGGTCCGTTCTACTACTCATTGTCATAATTTTGACTAATTGCTTATTCGACCACTTGCGTTTCTGACGACATGCGATGAATCTTTTTGTTTATTGTGGCTTGCGGGAAAGTGACTGTCATCCCTAATACGCCACACAGCTAATCAAAGAATAATTATTATGGGACATCTAAAGGCAGCAATGTTACATTGTATGTTAGTAATGTTAGTATGCCCTTAATTTGTCTAGGCAAATATTTATTAGATAATAATAACATTAAACGTTCTAATTTTTAGGGTTCCGTTGCCAAATGGCAAAAAACGGAACCCTTATAGATTCGTCATGTCTGTCTGTCTGTCCGTCCGTATGTCACATCCACTTTTTTCCGAAACTATAAGAACTATGCTGTTGAAACTTGGTAAGTAGATGTATTCTGTGAACAGCATTTAGATTTTCACACAAAAATAGAAAAAAACAATAAATTTTGGCGGTTCCCCATACTTAGACCTGAAACTCAAAAAAAATTGTGTATGGATAGGTCTTCAAAAATTATATTGAGGTTTCTAATATCATTTTTTTCTAAACTGTATAGTTTGCGCGAGAGAGACTTCCAAAGTGGTAAAATGAGTGCCCCCCCCCCCCCCTGTAACTTCTAAAATAAGAGAATGATACAGAAATTTTACTTGCTGCTACGGAACCCCTTCATGGGCGAGTCCGACACTTGGCCGGTTTTTTAAATATTGAATATATCAGCCTCGTCATCATCATCATCATCACAATCCATATTATCAGTCTATAAGATAAATACAGAATAGCGAAAATATTCACAATCATCTAACTATATTATTTAAAGAATTTCTTTTATGCAATCAATTACGAGTTCGTTCGGTCGCTTTATCCAACCGATTTGCTTGTTCTTTTTTTGAAAAGTTGCTTAGTTGAGGATAATTTCTAACCTCCTAACTTTGACCCTTCTAATTATACCTATAGTCAAACACGAATATTTTGTATGTTTTCCTAGCTTTTGTTTCCTTTGTGACACTCTCTCGAATCAGTTCTTTCATTTGAGCTTTTAATCACTTAAATTGGTTGAGTTAGTGAGAAGCTAGGTGTGAACATCGTCGAACAGCGTCCAATCATACAACTTATTATTAGGAACAATTCACCGATAAATTTCTTCGTGTAATTGACCATTCACTGCAGTGCCCGCCGTGAAAGTTCTTATGGCCCTTAGACACGACGTTTTTAAAACGAGCTGACACCGCGTATGTGATGGATGAGTGAGTCCTTTAGGCATCATCTACAAACGCAATTGACTTTTTGAAAGATTTTTTTTGTGATAAATGAAAAAGATCATATGTAAGATTTATGACAAAACTATTTTTATTTTTTCGGTGTAAATAAAGTTATGTAAAATTAAAAATTAAATTCTGAACCGAGTACCGAAAACACACTGACAGTACCAGAACTATCCCGAGTGCGAGAAATAAACATTGTGACGTCACACATGTCACAATGTTATTTTCTTTTCACAGTATTATACATCGGTTGGAGCAATCGGTTATCATAAATGTCATAAATATATCCACATTAGGTATGTTGTCAGAATCAGCCTTTAAGAAACATTTATCACACATTATTAGATGAAATTACCTATTATAAACAATAGTTTTCCACTTAGTTTTGTATATTATTCATCAATTCACTAGTAGAAGCTCCTTTAACATTATGACGTCACAAATGTTTGCAGTCACGTGATTAAAAAAAAAATTGAATTTTAATTGTTTATAATTCTTTATAAATATGTTTATAATATTAAATAATTATTTTAGCCCTTTTTCGCATCAAACGTCAATATTATTTTATTAATGAAATTTTATAATACATAGTAAAAATTGTCATTAATTTAATTCAATAAGCCAATTGGGACGTTGTTTATTTGCACAAGAGGTTTTTAAACGCGCTGATGACGAGCGTTGAAAGCTACGCTCAAAAAATACAAAGGCCCTAAGTGGTGGGCTGTGGAGATAGGCGCGCACAAACGTGATACAAATCGTGAGCAGATCTCACTCCTTGCGGATTGCATTGCGTTTACTGTGCGTACTAATCATGTTAAACGCACGTCCTCTGCACTTAAAAACGTCGTGTGCAAAGGCCCAGTGATGGGTGCCTCCGTCGACACTCAGAATGTCATGAGTCGTAGGTAAACAGGTCTTCCACATGATGTGCTCATGCAGCGTACGTGACATCTCTGATTCACTCTACCACTTCCTTCTATGAGATGAAGAAGATGGCGGCCGCGGTAAAACAAGAATCACTTCACTACGAGGGATGCAACGTAGGATGGCTTGTAGCAGCGAGGTCGAGGTAGCGGTGGGTAATTCTCTCTTGATTCAATTATAGGTCTAGATCTAGTCTAGTTTATCAGAATCTGATAAACTAGACTAGACCTATAATTGATAAAGTTTCACACCTCTCACGTACACCTACTGATGAGAGGTTGCTAGATCTAAAATCAGATTTTGTATTTTGTGAAAATATTAAGAATTGGCTATTGCTTTATCTACATATAAAGCAATAGCAGATTCACAATCACAAGCAAAGTTTTAACTCGTCCGGCCTTAATATTGCGGGTCTTAATTAGTTCGCAGTAGAGCAACACATTATTTTATTTAGTACAAAGCAAACTGGTTAGTGGAATCATAATACTATATTGAAATTTATGTAATTATATTCAGCATTGACATAATACGGAACCCAATAATATTATAATGGAATAAAAAGTACTCCTTATAAGTTCACAGTAGAAATTCGTGCGGAGAACGATAAAACTCCGTTCAATTTATTCACAGGGACTGGCCATTTGCAACATCTGCGTACTTACTTCCAAGAAGATCTAGCCGTAATAGATTTATTCCGACGTCGTTGCCGTTGATTTCTGACATAAGGAATAAGATTTTAACTTTAAAATATCCCTATTAGAGAGTATGCGGTCCCAAAAAAAATGTTGAAACCCAAGCCAAAATCACCTATCAGCCGGGTACACCTGGTGATTGACGGACGAGGCTCTGGCGTAGGCTTTCCTCTCGAAATAAGGGGTCAGATCGACGGTCCCTAAGTACAATCACCTAAGAGGTAGATACGTGATTTGCAGATTTGGAAATCATAACCATCAGGATACCCTAAACTATCGTTTGGTTAAAAAAAAGTCTACAAAATTTATAATTTTTTACAACGTATTATAGCTGATATGGTGCTTCATGGGTTTTACGTAGCACCATGCATTTTGCCCCCTCTTGCCTACCACATAACTGCAACTTGAGTGACACATTCGCCTCATATAAAATAAAAACATTCATATTGGGTAGATTCGTTATTATACAGCGGATATTTCAATCTCGTAGTGTAGTGAGTGGTAAATAAGAGATTTTACACCGGCATTTTGCTTCCGTCTCGTCGTTCAATCGTAATGTGGTGGTTCAAGCCCAGTTATGTGATCGTCTATATAGTTGAATCTATGTATAAAGAACTTAGTTGCTTCATCACAGGATAACTTCAATGCTTATGAGTGTGAGGATAGTCTTTGTGGCAAATGAAATTAATTCAATCGCGTCGGATTATGCAAGTGTGCAGTGTAGTGATGGTATTCCCAAAATAATAAGTCATATATTCACTCCAGCTTACTTTTAATGGACCCTTAAGTAATTAACAGAAAGAAGTCGTTAAGACCTTCATGGGTAGATTGTCTAGAGTTAGTAATATTTTATGACAAATTAGGTCTAGTAAGTGTTCCTGAAGAGTGTATATGTCTGTTAATTGAGTCAATGACAATGTCAATGTGATCACCCTACGGCCTGGCTCAAGGCTCCAACGCACAGGATTATGGGGCCTCGAATTCAACATCTTTCATCGCTGAGAAGCGGTCAATCAACACGTCCTAAGACGTGGAATATTTTTTTTATGGCGCATTAAGCAGCCTAGCCCCGTGACCATGGTATAAGTTTTATATTATATATATATCAGTTAGGGTTCTATTCGGCCGAATAGAGGTCGGAGTTGATTCGGTAAAAGACGAATGTGTTTGCTTATGCCCAGATTTGATGCTAACTCCGACTACTTCTGCACAGTTCAGTTCTGACCCAGAACTGCTATTAATTTTAGGCCGATCTGAGATTCCGCTATGGCTAGGGGTTCACAATGAAAATCCTTTTATTGTATAGATATCCACCAGAATCCCCGCTAGGGAACGTCATCCCGTCAGCGCCTTTCGTGGTATTAAAGTCCCACACTAGTTGCAAGTTTTAAATCATATAAAATGTGCTATCCTTGACTTTAAGCATTGAAATAACCACTGTCTTGCAGTTTAATACTTAGACTAAATGAATTTAGTCTCCAGATTCTGTGATAGGCTATCATCTCCAATTCTTGTTATTAAATAGATTAATTACTTACGAACAGCTCGATCTTTCTGACTCTGGCGTGCCCTTTTGAGTTCACTTGAGACCATCAGCTCAAAGGTCTGATATATATTATGCATTTACATATTTGAAATTAATTCCAAGACTGTGGATTACTAGAAGTCATACAGTGTCTGAGTATAGCTTGAGTTATTACTTGAATCGTATATAGAATTGGCTTCATTCAATTAGATCAGATAGTGGCTTGACTCATCAATCTTTCAAACTCATTCATAGAATACCTAGTTTCGTGTATAATTCATAAAATAAGCCTAGACATGTATGATGGTGTTTTGCGGAGAAGACTCGTACTTTATACATATTATTTACAATGTAAGTCTCGTTCAGCGTGACCTTATTAACTGAATAATTATCATCCTTTAAAACTCCATTTTACTATTGCCAAAATGGGGTAGGGAATTAAATCTAAACCATTGAAATAGCGATATTAAAAATTAAGTATATTTATTTCATAAATGAAGTTAATAGAATCTGGGTGGATTATTTAGATCAGATGTGGCCGATTAGAGTCACATCTAGACCGAGCTTTCTGTTCCTATGGCCAAAAATTACAGGGAAAAACAAAACTCAAAGAAAAAAAAACCCTTGTATGCCATTAATACTTAATTATAACACAAATATTTACACAAGACTTAAATCTATTTATGATAAAATTACATGCACAATAATTTTCACGTGTTCGATGAAATGTTATTTACTTGTTAGTTATCCTTTAATGTAATGTCGGATAATTTGTCTGGGTTTATGTCTGACCCAATACACAATGATATATGTATATATATATATATATATATATGTGTTGATTTCATTGGACTCATTTCAGTAGTGACTTACAAACACAATAATGGTTTTGTTTAGAACAGAATAACATGATTGTGCAATTAATTTAGTTATTAAGCACATTATAAAAGCAATTTACTTTCAGGATTTATAACTTGATCTAGAATATCTTTACAATTTCATCTTACACAGAAACAATTTAAAACAGTTTATACACATTTATAAACACATCAGTTCAAAACTTTATTCTTAATATATATATGTTCTTAATTTAATGCAATTTTCATGAATTGTATGGGCTGATCAATTCATTATATTTAATTAGATGGTTGTATGGGATTTAATGGAATCGCCATCACTCTCGTCTGTGCTGTCCTGAGACATTTCCACATTATCAGTATAATATGATTAAAACGAATTGTATGAAATTGTTGGATCCCAATACGATCTGTATTTAGACAATATCGGTCATTAGGTCCATTATTAAGAACTCGTTTGATTATGTTTAGCTAATAAAGTCAGTAAATTATAAAATTCTATGTACAAAGTTTTGAACACTAAAATTATGCAATTTAGTATACTTTACCAAAATCAGCTTTCTGCTCCCACACGGTTATTATTATTCCCGACTAACTCTTATACAATTATTATTTAAATTTATTTATTACAAGTAAATATAACTAGTTTACACAATACAAGGAAAATTATCTAAACCAGACTAGCATTAACTAGTCAAATCTTTCTATTAATCCTCTAGGGAGCTCACTACGAGATATGTCTCTCGACCTAGGGTTGAAACCGTTCTGCCTCTCTGTCGTCGTTCCTCGAGCGTCGCCAGCGCAAACCAGATTCTCCTGGCTCCGCCCTGCATTCTGCATTCTGCCAATGGAAAAAATCAAAGCCAGTCAATTGTCAATGATTGTTTTATGTTTTAGCGTCGTTGTGTGCTTTACCCGCCACAGAATTTGGCGGCAAAGTCTCCACGATAATATTTTTTTGTGCGTGTTTATTTATAGGCTCGGATGTGCATTTTAAAACTCTTACAAAATGTCTCCCTTTTACAAATTTATGACTGCTTTAAGTGTTGAACCCATCAAATTTCGTAGGATTTGAGGTCATTACTTATTCCTCTCAAGTTTCGCACTGACATTTAAAATAGTTCTGGAATGTCCGGTGCCAACTTAACCTTAATTGTCCAACTTTATTTGAAGCAGATGTTGTTAGGCGATAAGAGAAAAAAATAGGGTTTGTTTTGGCAATGAAACGTAATCTATTTTTGTATTATAAATGATGACTAAGTATCTACGATAGTTGGCCATCTCAGTAAGTTAAAAAAAAAAGTTACTGATATTCTTCATCCTATGTAGAGCCATATTTTTTTTAAACGTCGCATGTTATGGGGGTTTCCAAGGATGATCAACATGATAAAAATATGATTAAATTTGTCGCTTAACTAATATGAAAAAAGGGTTGCTGCTACGGAACCCGTGTAGCAGCAAGTAACATAATAAGTAAGTAAGTAAGTAACATAATTTTTATATTTGGGTTGATTGAATGAAAGGTAAATTGCGTTTTACGATTTAAGACGTATTAAAAAAACTATTTACTAGATCTCGTTCAAACCAATTTTCGGTGGAAGTTTACACGGTAATGTACATCATATATTTTTTTAGTTTTATCATTCTCTTATTTCAGAAGTTACAGGGGGGGGGACACATTTTATTTATTCAGTTTAGAGAAAAATGATATTGAACCTCAATAAAATTTTTGAAGACCTATCCATAGATACCGCACAAAAATGAATTTGATGTAAAAATAAATTTGGGTTTCAGTTGTAAGTATGGGGAGCCCCCAAAATGTATAGTTTTTTTTTCTATTTTTTGTGTGATAAACTTAATGCGGTTCACAGAACACATCTACTTACCAAGTTTCAACAGCATAGTTCTTATAGTTTCGGAAAAAAGTGGTTGTGACATACGAACGGACAGACAGACAGCCATGACGAATCTATAAGGGTTCCGGTTTTTGCCATTTGGTAACGGTACCCTAAAAATGCTGCAACAGATTTGATTCATGTTCATACCATTTATCAGTTAAACTATTCATCATAATAAGTTATAAGAATGCTGCAATTTTTGGCTCCAAGCCAAAGTTAGATCTATCACATACAGCAGACTAGGCGGAGAAACGGGTGCCATGTCACACATTTGAAAAGGTATGGGTTCAGCAATAAATAACAAAGTCCTTTAATTCAAAAATACAGGATTCTAGTTCTACAAATTAAAACAGGCCTAGTAACAGGTATAGTATTTTACTTTAACCGATACGATTTTATTTTCTGATTTTCCAAACGATCCATACTCGGCTACCGATATTATAAAACCAAACCGATTTCATGAAAATTTAATAATAGCAGTAAGAAAGAACTTACGGATACGTGTGTTGGAAATTTAGAAGGAAAAAAAAAATGCTTTGTAAACTGTAAGTGAAGTCTAAAGAATGGTTACATCATTATAGATTAATGGTAAAACGATAGTCTTCAGTTTGAAGATTCTTTAGACCAAGGATTATAGGAAAACGGAACATACATATATGTTGATAATTAATTCTAACTCCGGTGTGAAGAAAAGAGATACCGGTGAAAAGAGGAACCATATAAATGTAGATATAATTGTTTGTAACGTATTTGTGTGATACTTCAGCACAGTGCCTATTTTTCTGAATAGGAAAGAATAGACTGGAATCAAATAAAAGAGCTCCTTGAAACAACCATGGTGCATGACAGACGCAGTAAAATACTGTAAACGAGACAACAGGACTTATTGATCTCAGGACTCTAGGATGCGGATTGCATGGCGACCCAATTTGTCGAGGGTAGATAAGTAGTGTGCAAAGCCATCACAGAGATTAGAACAGTATTTCACGCTGGAGTGAACCCGTGTCTTATAAAAAAGACCACGCTATTCTGGCGTGAAAAACTAAGTCTCCTTATTCAGAACTCCGAGATTACGTGCGGTCAATTTGATGATCTTCGCTACAAATATAGTTTTTAGCACACATTAGACTTAGTTTATAGCATACCATTTAGCATCTATACCGATCATAGTCCCGCAATGTTAGTGATGAATCCTGTAGAGTAAGGAAAAGTAGACACGTTCTCGAATAAAGAAATGATGGATCTAAAATATCTTTATGAACACAATATTTAAAATATCTAAACAACAATATAGATTTTTCTTGCGTTTGCAGGTGGGATTGATTAAAATATTATTAGCATTAAAAATTGTGTTTCTCGTTTAAGTATTCATACCGTTTCATTAAGTGTTTCATCAAATGTCTTATACCATCATAAATTATTGAGACTAACTAATTTATGGTAAAATGGAACCCACATGTTTTAACCTTTAAGTCAACCAAGAAGTTTGCTTTGGTTTAGATACGATGTTGTTTTTAGGTTTTTAATAGTATCCAACAAGATCTTCGGGTCAAACTCTGTGAGGATGAGGCTCTGACATATTGTTGCCTCCGCCGCCGGTGAGTCGGGTTGGTGGAGGCGTGAATATTTGCGCCTCATGCCACGCTGAGCGTGGCTGCGGGTGTGAGTATGGTGTTAGCCCTCTACCTGCTAATCTAGCCACCAGCGAAGGGCACGATGTCCATGTGTAGCTGGACGTCGCTGAATTGAAAGTATAAAAGGTGCAGGTGCCCGTGCTAGAGAGGGATCGCCATGGAAGTATTCTTGTATAGTTTCAAGCGACAAGGTGCAGAGTATGGCCTATTGTGGGGTTTAGTGGTTATGCCCGTCCGGTTACGGGGGAGTCTGATACACGGTCTCCGGCTATCGCCCCGGAGTTGACGTGTGTAACAGCAATCCCCACGTAGAAAAAAAATGTTCAGAGTGCAGTCGTAAACGCAAGCAAGATAAGCAAAATCCAAAATATTATTATTAAGCCGTATCCTGCCGGTCCTGGGCGTGGACGTTCTCTCGTTGGAGACCATGGTGAGGGCCGTGGTCTCCGACGGGAGCAAATGGCACGCCATCGCCTTTTTCAGTGAGCAGGTAATGCGCGCGAAAGAGACGGCGGAGAGGGAGCGGGAGAGAACCCTGCCCCCTGAGTTCAGCAGTCTGCGGCGAGGACGCCGCAGACTCGCCTACGCCCCGGACTATCGACCTCCATGATCGGGGCCTAAGGACGGCAGTTGGCCGACTCGCCGTCCTTACAGAAGCAAGCCGTGGCGGAGGCGTGTCGTGTGTGTCCTACACACGCCTGCCATCTCACCGACGCGGGATAAATCCGACCCCACCAGGCGAGGCTGCGGTGGTGGCCAGAGTCCGCCGGTAACCCTGGGGTTATCCTTTCGAGGGCTTACCCGGGGTGCCCGGCAATGGACACTTGGGGAGGACACCGTGTGGTTATAGTCGGTCCGATTCCGATACGCCCATCCCATCGTCGACACCGTTGGGGTGAAGCCCATGGGGGTTTTTCCGCACGTATAAAAAAAAGCCGTATCCAAGCCAAACTATTAAGATTGCTAATTGATAAATGAACAATGACTGTCAATTGTCACCCTGTTAATTAAAAATAAAGATAAAATGTTGGACATTGACTTTTATTTTCAAACATATCATGTATGTAGAATTTGTTAATTTTCTTGCATTGTACTCAGATTTGGGAGTGCGTCAATGCCACAAAATACTACTTACATTTTTTCCAATATAATATAGCCCCAAGCAATTTCATAACTGGGTATTACGATTCTGAATAATTTAGTCTTCCACGTAAAAGTCAGTAGGTACCACTTCAGCTATTTTCTTTAGGAATAATATTTAGTAATAAGCTTTGGATGCAAACGAAATTGGCGCATGCAATGAAAAAGAAATTATATTGAAATCAACACCACGCTAACTAGCAAATGTCAATTTTTCAAGAGAGCGTTTTGAAGGTGAATAACATATAACTTCAAATTCAAAGATCATGTATCGATTCTTTTTATGAAGTTAGTTATTTTAACGCTGTATAGAGTGTCATTAAATCTTTTAATTTCTTATTAGTTTTTAAAATAACACACGTTAGTCGAGTATGAGCTTGAAACGATAAATTATGCCAGCTGGTATTTAGCCTACTATGTTATGGAATGTAAAAGCCTTCAAACTTACAACTTACAAAATTAAACCAATTTGACAGTAAACTTAAATACCTAAGTGTATTCCTTAAGCTGCAAGGTCTCTTAATTTACTGTAAACTAAAATTTAACTATACAGTCCACTTTCATGAAGACTTTAAGCGGCTAAATCACCTGCTATTTACAAACGGGCTCAGAACAAACTACACTACGCCAACATAAAAATTGCGTAGCCTTGTAAGATTAGCGTCTCGTGTTCTTTCACATTAAACACCTCTTACCACAGTTAACGGGCTATCGCAAAAAGTCGGTTTTCCGAAATCTTAAAAATCAAGGATCATGAAAATTGGTCAGCCCGTTCTTGAGTTTATCCCGGTCATTACTAACACGAATTTATGCTGTGTATAGATATAGTTGTACTAAAACGAAAATAATAAATTTATGCAAAGATCATGTTGATTTCAAAGTTTGTATCGCGCAAGTTATTTATATTTGCGCTATGGCTTTTTAAAATCAGCACAGCCTTTGCATAAAATTAGTATTTTAGTTCTGGTGCATCTACATTTTAGAATAAAAACTTGTTTAAAAAAAAAAATTATGAATTATTTTATTTTCAACTTTTTAGTTTTAGTAATATCATGTAGCACCAGAGTGACCTTGAATACCATGTGACAACAAAGAGTTCGCTAAGACAAAACGAATGAGCCCAAACTCGAAAGTTTATTTTGTTTAGTTTAGGAGTTCCTATGGCCTCCTTCCTACTCCATCATTGGACCAGCTCCATGGTACCATATTAATGCATTGGCATCCATGTTAAACGTGACGCAAAATTTCAGTTCAATTAGATGCCAACAAATGGTCGAAAAATGTGCAAAGTGCAAGTTAAATAAAAGCTTCTAATAATTGAGCTGAGTGAGACGAAGTCGAGCGAAAGCTCCTCATACCAGATTTCAGGATTTTCTTTGTCACAGGTCTCCTCCTAAACTACTAATCCAATCAGAACCAAATTCGGCATGATTAAAGAGGTCAATGAGAGGAAGGTTTATGGATATATTTTGAAAAAATTAATGCTACCACAGAGGAATGATCACCGTTAAAAAAATTCCAGATGGAATTACATAATAACCGCTTGAGACACTGTGACCAAACTTTACACGCTCAGAAAGCATGTCCAGAGTTGTGACTTTCAAAAAGAATTTTTAAAATCGGACTTGCCACGGAGGAATGATCACTGTTCAAAATTTTCAAAATCTGATTCCGCAATAGCGGTCAAATCTCACAATGTCTTACTCAGCTCAACATTGCAAGCAGCGATTCGCCTTGCAGACCTAGTATATAGATACAACCGTCGGTTAAACTATCCAGTAGATATACAATAATCATAAAAGTTTATGTCTTATGGACTTTATGGTTTAATAGTTGACTTCTAAAAAGTTATTCTATTATTACTATGGTAAAAACTAGTTTTGTTAGTATTCATACAAGTTCTTACGACCTGCGTGGTGTAGCGGTAGAGTCTGACGGCTAAATCAGATGTCGCGAGATGGATTGCCGTCTGAAAGCAAATATTTGCATGCAGGAACAAGTATGTATCTTTGCATTGGTTTGGGTATTTATATGTAAAATAATGTATGTATTTACAATTATCATCTCGGGAATGATTTAAAGTCAGAGTTACTGTCAGTAGTTATGGTACAGAAATTAATGAACTATTAGTATTTTTTCTCAAAAATAGAACGAAATATTTCAAAACAAAGTATCTTTCGCATCCTCTTTTAATTATATTGAAAAGACTCTTGGAGAATTTCAATTGTACGTAGAGATAAGAAAATGGGGTACTTATTTTAACGAATCCATTGTTTGAATGGATAATATTCAGGTAATTGTATTTTTTTTATTAATTATAAACGAACCCTTTTATTTTGATTATGCGGCCAAGAACTGCATGATTAAGATGAAAGGTCTACGATCAAATATTACGGGAGAAAACCCTCTAGGTTGCCATGGTAAGGTTCACTTTCTTGTGGAAATTTCGAAAAAAATAGTTATTAATATTTCGCAATATTAATCTCTTTCTATCTTTAATCTTATTATGGTTAATACCCATGGTGGAGTCGTACAGGATTTACGGATATTAATAATATTTTATAATTAATAATATTTTAAATTCAGCTAGGAAACATGTTTAAACTGCAAAACATATACGTACCTAATTATTCAAGTTTGCATGAGCTCGGTAGTACTAGGATTGGGCCATTTTTATACGATTTTTATGAGCTTCACCTGTATGTTTGTTTGTATGTTTGTTTGTAACCGACTCCTTTAGGCGCGATTTTGACCCACTTTAAACGGCCAGATTTCGTTAAAACTTTGTAGATTTATCGAGGACCGATGACAATACACTAATTTGATAAAAATATTCCATTTTTCAATTTTCAAAATAAGATTTTTGTTAATTGATATAATTTTCATCTATAGTCGATAAGGCAGAAATTTTAATTTCCAACCATTATCTTTAGCCGATTTATCTAATATTAACAAATTTTCGAACACCAAAGAGAATTTTTAATTCAACAAAGCATAATAATAGTTTATAATAGTTTAAAAAACTCAAAAAAAAAAGTTTTTTAAATAAACAAAACTAAAAAGTAGAAAATAAATAATAGTAAAAAAAAACTAAAAAACACGCTTTTTATAGAAAACCGAAAAAAGTTTTAATAAATTTAAATTAAGAATAGTGTTAAAATTTCAATAAATATAAATTAATAATATTGTAAATAAAAAAAATGTATTTTATTTTAATAAAAAGCGTGGGGTGCATGGTTCAATAGGATATAAATATTTTATTGACAGACATGAATAGAGTGATTATCATTTTGATGATATCTTAAAAAAAGCACCCCACGCCTTTAAAAAAAATAATATACATTTTTCTTTATTTACACTATTATTACTTTATACCTATTTATTGAAATGTTTAACACTATTCTTAATTTAAATTTATTAAAACTTATTTTCTATTTTTTTAGTTCGGTTTTCTATAAAAATCGCGTTTTTTAGTTTTTTTGAACTATTATTTATTTATAAACAATTTTGAGGTAGAAGATTGAATGGAAAGAACTACAGTATTTATGAAGCCGCCTTCCAACATGTACTAATAACAAACTGATGTTTTTACTTTTTTTTTTAATATTTAGGACACGTCAATTTGACTTCACCTCGCCTGATGGTAAGCTGAAGGTAAAGTCTCAGGAAAGAGGGTCACCATTACATACACGTACCATGTTAACAATGGTGGCACTCAGCTTGACGGCCTCATCGGACGAGGATTGTCGTCGCAGCACCGCGTCATACCCACCGGTCCCACTAGTGCTGCGACCACAATCCTCCTGCCCAGCTATGCACTTGCTGACCCCTGAACGCAATCAAACCGAAATTGGATTACTATGGAGGGTTTTCGCAATCGTGCACGGTGGTATCTACCCGGCCGAATTTTGTGACAAATTTGTGTCATCAAATTTCTACCACCAGTAACTTACTGTGGCTTAGTTAATATTTATATAATTTAACAGCTACGTTGTCCTACACATTGCGTGACACGTTATCCCTGTCCTTCGCTCAGAAATTGTTTCACATGTCATTGCCCTGTTAGCTATCACAATCGAGAATTTTCGTAAGAGAAAAAATTGGGCGTCTTATCAAATGATGCTACTCACCGAAAATTAGCTTGATAGTAATCAACAAAAAAATTGGATCAGGGATTCTGGATTATTAACTTTTTAGGGTTCCGTTGCCAAATGGCATAAAAACGGAACCCTTATAGATTCGTCATGTCTGTCTGTCTTTCCGAAACTATAAGAACTATGCTGTTGAAACTTGGTAAGTAGATGTATTCTGAGGTTCCTAATATCATTTTTTTCTAAACTGAATAGTTTGCGCGAGAGAAACTTCCAAAGTGGTAAAAAGTGTGTCCCCTCTAACTTCTAAAATAAGAGAATGATAAAACTAAAAAAAATATATGATGTACATTATCATGTAAACTTCCACCGAAAATTGGTTTGAACGAGATCCAGTGAGTAGTTTTTTTTTAATACGTCATAAATCGTAAACCGCAATTTACCTTCCATTCAGTCAACTCAAATATAAAATTTTTACTTTCTGCTACGGAACCCTTCATGGGCGAGTGCAACTCGCAATTGGCCGGTTTTTATTTCTATCTTTTTAGCTATATACGTATGTAAATTATTCTTTATGTCTGGTACCCATATTTTTTTTTTATATTTAGGACATCAATTTATATCAATATGGGTGAAAATATTACATCATTTATTATATAATATTAGTCATGAAAATCGGTGCAACCGTTCTACGGAATTTCTCAATTATAATGGACATAGTGTTGGCACGGAAATTATTTATTTGCTATAAATAATTTCCGTACCAACACTGTGTATACTTTATTTATATAGCCATATATATAAATAATGTAATTTAAAGCTGGGCTGTCACCCAAGTAGGGCATGGTTTGGTCGGCGTGTAGTGTTACGCAGGTTTCGAAGCTTAGGCCGCTCCTATGGAACATCGGCTATGACTAGATGCTTCGTGACGCTCATTAGAGGACCTTCGTGGTAGTACGCGGCTGCGGCTTTATGGGGCTACAATGTGGAAAGTGAACCTGATGGCCAGCAATATCGCAATCTTAGAATTCCCTTTGTGGGGGCTGGTCGTCAAGATGATACGGGATTACCTCATGGTTTCCTACGCAGCAGCGAGTCTCTCGGATGCCTGTTTGAAAAAGATGGAAGCTTTCTGAATAAACTTCTTTCTTTCTATGAGACCTGCAAGCGAGGGTCTTTGCAGCACTGTAAGAGTGGCACTAGGAGGCGATGGCGACATGTCCTCGTATCAGCTGTCGGAGCAAGAAGCCTCACACTGCAGGCCCTGGTGCTGGCCATGGTTAGAAGCGAGAGTGCGTGGAATTCCACCGCATCCAGTGTTACTGTTGCTAGCCAAAAGGGGCGGTGATAAAGGAACGGAAGGGGTCTAACAATGTCCAGTTCCACAGGAAGGGCAACGTGCGCAGAACGATCGCCCTTCTCCATGAAGAAGCCTGGTAGAAACAAAATCTAAAATTGTGACAAAGGAGGAAACTTGAAGAAAGATAGAAAAGCAATCTCATTAACGGCACGAAGTGCTGTATACTGCTATTTAAAGTCGATATTATATGAGTGGGTGTTAATTCCCCATTTGTGCTAGCCTATTATTGCCAGGAAAACATTAGCTTTTGTACCATAATAAAGACATGAGCTTTTGATGGCAAATCTTCACAATCTTAATAAGAATGACTTTACCAGTTTGATTAGAATATGGTACATATGGAAGATGGTACTAATGGTAGTTCCATGTTCCAGTACGGACATGGCCTTACTATCAAAATAATACAGATATCCTATCTAACATGCATGGATCTTTCTTGAAAAAGCGATGCTCTACCATTTCATATAAATAACATTGAATTTCCATCTTGAAGTCCGGCGGTACTTCTTCATTTATTTTAGCAATTAGATGACTAAAAAATTGAAAGCCTAAACATCATCTCCAATACACAATAAATTTCGAATATCCGATAACAATATTTACTAAACAGAGTTTTTCCCCTTAATAATTCAAGTAATTTTATAGTATAAAATGTACCACCAATTACTGAACCCTCAGTCTGTCAAACCATTCGAAAAAATAACAATACCTCGTTTATAATAACGACGAATAATTAAGTAGGGTAACAGATAAGCAAATCAAAGCAATATCAAATTGAAATATTCCAAGCTGTAACAACCGAGCCTTGTAATTAGAAACATGGGCTTACATATTTTTCATTAACTTCTCCCCAGCCTTATTGATTGACACGGTTTGAAATTCTCCAAGCCATTAAACTATTACGGATAGGGTCAGAATCCTTTTAATAATATAATATTAATATTATAATATTAATTTAATATTTTCACAGGTTTGAGATACATTTAAGTTCTTTTATGTCACTCACCTGGCAATCAAACATGACAAGGTAAGCGGTTAAGGTACAAGCGGTAAACTTCAAAAGTTTCAGGGTATAATTATCTCCTTGTATAATCTCTATAACCTGAAATAACCAATTGTCTGGTTATGTTCGTTAAAGTAAGTATAGTACTGTTTCCAAATGTGCTATATTAACGCTTAAATATGGAAATATATGGCTGGTTTCCTATCAGGGAATCAAAAGGTATCTGAGCAGATCATAAAAAATTATTCGAGGGAAGAATAGGTACCCTGAAAAAATAATTAAGTGATCTCCTACCGGTCGACCAATGGGCATTTATATAGGGGCCAAATCTACAGCTTTTATTCCGGGGGACAAATATTAGTGAGTTCTGATCCCTCTCTGTGCCCTAGATAGTAATTGAACAGGTATCAGTAAAATGGTATACAGATGCCTTAGTAAATTAGTTACCTACTAATTAACTAATTTTAGATCAAATTACACAAGCTAGTTAAGCTATGATTACTTTGGGTAGCGCTTTGTAGAATGATGTAGAATATATTTTATGTATCAAAGAAATTAAAGTGATTGGATTAAAATTGAATTATGAATTGACTGAAATAGGTATTAAGCTCATTGGGGTGCTTGGTTGGGGGGGTGCTTGGTTGGGTGGGGTGCTTGGTTGGGGGGGTGCTTGGTTGGGTGGGGTGCTTGGTTGGGGACCTCCACGAGGTGCACCCTGGGCAACGGAGACAGCAGCGCCTCTCTCCTAGGGCGGGAGAGACGCTGCCGCCTACGGCCAACTCCGACCGAGGCGAGGACGGCCCTATTGAGGGCTGTTCGGAAGCTTTCCACGTGTCCCTCTAACTAGCAGATGGCACAGTGGAGAGCAGGTAAGGGGGCCATCTCGAAACCGGAGATGGCCCAGGGTCAGTCGGGGTGCGAGGGATATGCTCTATGGGTAACCTTACACCCCGGCGTCTTAAGACCCGAGACGACGTGCGGTTTTAGTCGGTTCAAGCCCGACATAACCATCCCCGCTGGCCGGCGGGGAGGTATCCGAAGGGATTTCCGCACGAAACAAAAAAAAAAGGTATTAAGCTCATTAAAAATTAGTTTAATCTCAGTTCAGTCATATGACGATCGCATAAAAATGTTAAACTTGAAGTGTAAAGAGAGAAGAAATACAAATTACGTTTTGTTCGCATTTAAATATCAATAAAATTACAAAGTTTAGCAGAATACAGATATTCAGTTTTTTAACTTTCGGTCACAATTTGATATAATAACATTACGCTCAATGTAGGTAGTAGAAAACTTTGTTACTAGAATATATTTTATGACACAATTTTGACCATTTTTTTATTACGAGAATATTGATGAGAATATACGTGCGTGGCGCCCCTACTGATACGTGTACTTCCAGATAAACGCCACCCGTGGATACTGCCACGTATCTATCATGCGATTTCACATAACATAAACATAACTTCACGTCTGTGTCCCCGAAGGGGTAGGCAGAGGTGTATTACACACCCACGATTCGCTAGTTATGTTTAGGTCCCAATGTAATAGGGGGCGAGATTATTGCCATCTACCGGGCACATTTCTACGCGAGAGATAATTACCATTTTTAATATACACATAGCTACGAAAAGTCAGAGGTGTGTGCCTGGGGCGACTGGGGATCGAACTCGCGACCTCATCTCGGCAGTCCGTTACGTACGCCACTGCCTGAAGCCAGGTTGAAACAAACAAAATAATCACTTTCAGTTTTTTCTTTTACATTTGCCGTCAGGTCTTGCTTCTTGCTAAAATGTTGAATTAAAAAACTATTTTGTCATACCCTCAAAATCGTCATTTATGTGCACGTAAAATAAATGAAGTAATTAGCATTCTTCAATAATTGGGTTTTAGGTATTTGAAACGGACCTTAATATACAGTTAACGACAAAAGTACGTTAGCAAATTCTAATTTATGAATCACCTTAGCTCTTAAATCAATCATAAAATCACTACATAAAACAAAGTCCTCCGCCGCTTCTGCATGTCTGTCTGTTCGCGATTAACTAAAAACTACTGCACCAATTGTCATGCTGTTTTCACCAATGGATAGAGTGGTTGGTAGAAAGGTTTTAGTATATAATTTATCAAGTTTTTATATAAATTGGCTAAAATATAAATATATTTTTCGACTGCTTAGTCAGAGATCGCTGGTTCGATTCCCGCTCATTGCAAATATGCATAATTGCATTAGCCTCTGTTTATAATATGTATTTATTTAAAAAAAATCTAAATATGCTTATCCGTATTCTGGAACCCATATGACAAGCTCTGCTTAGATTGGGTCTAGATGGCGCTGTGTAATATGTCCTATAATATTTAATTTAATTAAATTATTATTAACTTTTTCCTTTGGGAATTATAAAATTACTTTTACAACAACTATTGATACATGGATTCGAATATCAAAATAGTTTGAAAAGATAATAATGTTGATCAACTTTTGTCGTTGACTGTGCTATGGATAATTCTAATACAACAAGTAATTAAATATATAATTACAGAATCTGATAATACCGCGGACTATAAACAAAAGTAATGGGAATAGAATTATCTGTCTAAGCAATTTCTCGTTTTCGTAAGACGAGATGGAATCTCCATCTGGCGAATAAAGGAGCCAGGCACTAAATTTACATTCTGTAGGTTTACGGACGAACGTCCACTCTTCTGAACAAACAGCTCGAAACTAAGTCAACATTTTATTAACAGTTTTACTCGACATTGTTTTTGAAGAGACAGTTCCTTTCAAGCCTAAGTGTCTAAGGGATTATTTATTTTATCCTTGAGTTTAGATACTAAACTGACTATGAATAGGCTACCGTTAAAAGGTAGATAACTCAATAACAACGATTAATATATTAAAGACCTTTTCAAAGGGTTCTCAACCTGGACACAACCTTGAAGATAGTACATTTATCACTTAAATTGTAATAGTACCTTTTTATTTCGTGCGGTAATCCCCTCTGATACCCCCCTGCCAGCCAGCGGGGGCGGTTATGTCGGGCTTGAAGCGACTAAAACCCCGCTCCGTCTCGGGTCTTCAGGGCTTCTGGGTGTAAGGTTGCCCATAAAGCATATCTCACGCACCCCGACTGACCCTGGGCCATCTCCGGTTTCGAAATTGCCCCTTCGGGTTTGGGAACCACGGTACCCCCCGCCTTGCCCCGGTGGGGGGGAGGGGCGCTAGTCACCCCGCCGTCCCGGCCTGCTTTTGCTGGGGTGACAGGTGGCCTCACCTGCCACCCCCAGGCCTGCGCTTTGGTGGACGGAGGTCGTTAAGCGAAGCTTTTTTTTTCCGTGCGGAAATCCTTTTCGGAAAAAAATAGACAAGAATTCCAAAAATAATATTTAAATTTTAGAATCGTTAATTTAACTTAGCCAAAGTATTTTTTTAAATATCTACAAGGTACAGACACAACAATTTAATAAGCATACAAGACGCCGGGAATGTTGAAATGGGAATGAATAAATACCGGTAAAATAAAGTTTATTTCAACGATTAACGTCAATTGCAACATGCTTACAAGTTACCACGTGGAAAAATCGACTTTTATTGGCATAGCTGTTAACTGAAACTTATTCGATGGATAGACATGAAAAAGATACCCTGTACTGATAATAAGTGATGACAAACATCACAACACACCACGCCTCTCCTACCTCATTAGGCGTACAAGATTTATGACTAGAAATTTACTAGAAAATATTAAAGTAAAACTACATAGTCAATTAACTAATGAGCACGAAATCGCCTAGGCTAAGTCTCTTTTATGCTTATCTTCAAGCTACTTTACATCAATTAGTGTATACATTAAACAGCACAAACAAATTCAAGTTTTGATTAACTTTATAAAATGCGCGACTTTTATTCTTTATTGAGCATTAGCTACTGTTTAGATTTTAGGATTTGATAAAATTCAAATAATTTTCAGGTTTCAGAATAATTTTAAGATTAAAGAGATAGTATTTTTTCTGTAGCTAATAATTTTCAGAATTACCCAGGTATATATCTCATGTTCGCTGCACCACTAAGTGTAAAAAATCGTAGAGTACATGCGCCAAAAAACAACTAGGTATGTACCAATGGTGCAGTTGTTGAAGTCGAACCTCAATGTCAATTTTTGAATGATTAACCGAATTTTGAATAATCGAAATTACTTATATTCCCCTAACATCTCTACCTAAACTAAATTGCTTGTGTTAGGAGTTTTTTTGCTATTACCTCGTCATGGAGGAGAAACTTTGACCACATGGCGCGTTTCCTTTATTTCCGTAGATAAGTATTATGTGGATACCACAAGATCGCATACATAATAACACCAGTGCAAAGTAAAGCGTGTAACTACTAATACAGTTCTATATATTTTCTTAATGGATTGTCACAACAAACAAGTAATCTAAAAAAAAATCCGTTCCCGCAGGGGGAACGCACAGGTAGATTTCGTGAAGCAATTAATATTATTTTATTAACATGTTTAATTTCTTTTTCTCGAAAACGGTAACTTTTAGCGAAAAACTTTCCAGACATTTATTTTAGACTTAAAAATGGCCTATCGATTAAAAATGTTTCCGACTATAAGAATGTTCACCGGTTAGCAGTTATGATTTTTTTCCCGAAAAATTTTGGTTTTTCCCCCCTCCACTTTTAGTTAAAGTTTTAATCTTATAGGTTTATAGTTAAAAGTTGTTGGTATTCATGTATACTATGGGATAAAATTAGAACAGTTCGAATATCTTTCATGGAACGTGAAATTTTGAGGAAAAACTGATTTCACAAAAAGTGAGGCCCTACCGTCCCCTTAGGCCGGATTCCACCCGTTCACGAACTTAAACTAAGTTAATACCCAAGCATTTTTTGACCGCAGTTTGAAAGCGATCGGGGCAAAAATGCGACCGTAAGAGTGCCGCAAATTTTAGGAAGTGGAACCATACATACATATATATATATATATATGTCGGAGTTGGTTGTCAAAACATAGTGGGTAGTTACCAAACTTTGTTAGGAGTTGATTTTCTTATTAAATTGAAGTGTTTTTTACTATCAATTATTGTCTAATAAATCAAAACATAATTTATTAAGTACTACTCGTTGATTTTTGGCAACTTATTTCGATAAGTGTGACCGTTAGTTTTGTTCAAAACAATGATGACATGTTGCTTTTATTTTAAAATGATTTACTTTGTGAATTCAGCATTAATTATTTACGACAATTATTATTGTATTATTTGATTACTTTGTAATACTAAATCTTATTAGATTTATCACATTTTATATCATGTAAACACGTGACGTACCGCAATGCGTCAACGGACAGAGTTGTCGGGAAGGGATGCGAAGTGGGGATCGTCTTATAAAAGAGCGCGCACTCGGCAAGCTCGCCAGTCGGTCTTCGGATTCGACTCGATACAGAGCTCCCCTGCTCCCGACAAAACTGTCGGTTTACTTGACACAGCGCTGCTGTATTATTAATTGCAATAGCTGTATTAAATCTCTCGATTGATACACTTTTGTAATTGGGTGGCTTGGCCACTATACGAACGTGGGACCGTAACAAGTCTGTTCGCCTAACTATTACCTTATTTATCTTTGTTTGCCTTTTTATATTGTGTATAGTGTATTGAATCCCTTATTGGCTGAGTAATTAATTGTTTATTTAACTATAATAAAACTCTGTAATTACTAATATAGGCTTGTTTATCCCTATAAAATGGGAACTCCTAACCCTGAAGATATACCCCTCGGCGATCCTGATCCTACATCAGAAGTGGGATTAGGTTTGGCCCAGGAATCGGAAGGTGTTGGTGATCCATGGCGAGCAATGTTAGAGCTTCAGAATCATAACATGACTCAGCTAATTGAAGCGATTAAGACGCACTCAGCTTCGTCTTCTGTAATTCCTTTGCCCGATTTTGACCCAGACCTACCCGATTCCGATGCTCATTCTTGGAGTACAACCGTTGACATTTGCCTATCGGAAGAACCTCTTCAAGGTGGACCTCTTATTATTGCCCTCACTAAAGCCTTAAAGGGCAGTGCTAGCGTATGGCTTTCCCAAATATCGTATGCAGGTATGACCTGGACAGACTTTAAGAGTCTCTTCCTCTCTCGTTATGCCGTTACGGAAACTGTTCCCGCTACCCTCATTAACCTTCATAATAGTCAACCGAAGGAAGGAGAATCTTTAGCTGCATATGCCAGTCGACAGATCACTTCACTGACATCTAAATGGAATAGCCTGAGTGTCGAACACATTGCTGTTTCTACTGTACTGGCCCATGTCTCCAGATTTGATTCCCGTGCTCATCGATTAGCTTTCACTACTGAAGTACATACTAGGCATAAACTTCAACAAGAACTGAGTGTCTTGTCTCACCTTAAGAGAAAGTCTCAGATTTCCTCTGACCAGCAAGATTCTTCTCAGCCTAAAAAGTTCAAACCAGGTGAAATAGTATGTCACTTTTGTGGTGTAGTAGGGCATAAAGCTAATAACTGTCGCAAGAAGGCCGAGAAAACGAAGAAACATCCTGTACCAGCCAGCTCGTCACATAAGGTGACATCGAAGAAGATAGTCTGCTACCGCTGTGGGGAGTTGGGACACGTCGCTCCTCGCTGCCCAAAGGCGACCGGAAGGCGGCCGGGAGGTTCAAGTGAAGATACCGGGAGTCGGCCTTCGAGCAGTCAACACTCCGTGAAGCGAGTTGAAGCTTGTGAGGTGCGACCTATCACTGGTGTTCTACAGCAATCTGGTGAGTCGCTTGCATTTTGTTATGACTCTGGGGCTGAATGTTCTCTTATTACTGAAACATGTGCTAAAAAGTTGTCTGGCAAACGTATATCTTGTACAGTCAATATAATGGGAATAGGAAATTCTAACATAATATGTACCGAACAAATTCTGAGTGAAGTACAAATAGATGGTTACCATTTAGAGATACTATTTCATGTGATACCGGATGCCTATATAAGTCATAGTATCATGATAGGCCGTGAGATATTAAAATTAGGTTTTGCTGTTAACATGACCGAAACAAGTCTTACTATTACAAAAGTTAAGGTTATTGATCAATGCTCTATTACTGAGACTTCGAATTTTCATGATATTGATACAGATATTCCATCAGAATATAAACCACAGTTGATTGAACTCCTTCAAAAATATTCTCATGCTTTTGCAAAGGGACTACCACGTACTCGAGTCACATCAGGTGAACTTAAAATACGCCTCATTGATCCACATAAGACGGTCCATCGCCGACCTTACAGACTTACTCCCGACGAAAGGCAGTTAGTTCGTTCCAAAATTAATGATCTCATTGACGCTCAAATAGTTAGACCTAGTTGCTCTCCGTTTGCAAGTCCTATTTTATTGATAAAGAAGCGCGACGGATCTGATCGAATGTGCGTCGACTACCGTGAGCTAAATAGTAATACTATAGCAGATAGGTTTCCACTACCTCTTATAGCTGACCAAATCGCAAGGTTATGCGGTGCTAACTTTTACACTTGCCTTGACTGTACTTCTGGGTTTCATCAAATACCTATTCATCCAGATAGTATTGAGGCCACTGCCTTTGTAACACCCGATGGTCAATTTGAATATTTGGCTATGCCTTTCGGTTTACGAAATGCTCCTAGTGTTTTCCAACGTGCTGTAACTAATGCATTAGGCAAGTTAGTCTATTCTTACGTGATTATCTACATTGATGACATCATGGTACCTAGTAGCGACCCCTGTGAAGGTTTACATCGACTAGAAGAAGTCCTTGAGTCACTGACTAGAGCAGGGTTTTCTTTAAATATTAGCAAGTGCTCTTTCCTAAAGCGTAAAGTAGAATATCTGGGGTACGAAATCACTTCTGGGGAACTTCGCCCAAATCCTCGAAAAATAGAAGCATTAATTGAATTAAAGTCTCCCAAAACAATTCACCAATTGAGACAGTTCATTGGTCTTGCATCGTATTTTAGAAAATTTGTAAAGAACTTTTCACAGATTATGAAACCTTTGTTCTTTTTAACTAGTAAACAAACTTTTAAGTGGACTGATGAACATGAGAAAATTAGGCAAACGGTAATTTCAATTCTTACTAATGAGCCAGTTTTAATGATTTATAACCCTGAATATCCTATCGAGTTCTTGAAAAGCTTTTCAAGAGTTTTATCCCAACCTAAATGCATGATTGCTTCATGGATGTGGTTAATAACAGACCATTTGAAAGCTCTTGGGACAATAGGTAAACAACGAGTTGATCCATTGCGTTGTATTTTACGGTACAAGGTTCCTGATCGTAATTCATAACTTTGGGCAGTATCGGGGGGTAGAGAGTTACTTTTTAGTTTAGAAACGATTGCCATAATCTCCGAATCACGCTGTTGTTCAGCTAAAAGCCAACTATTAGACAGAGTTGTAATATCAACACGTTTTTGTTCCGTTTTGTTGATTGATTCTGGAAGGGGATTACGAGAAAGAAAGTCTACGTGGTTCATATATCTGCCTTCTCTATAGATAATGTCAAAATCATAGGCCTGTAGAAAAGCCCACCATCTATGTACGCGAGGAGTTAAATCAGCTTTATTGCGCGAGGCTTTAAGGGAATTACAGTCAGTTACAACGGTAAATTTCTGGCCTTGCAGATAATGGTGAAAATGCTTAACCGCGTTAACAACGGCCAGAGTTTCCAATTCATAGGAATGATATTTACTCTCAGTGGCAGTCGTTCTTTTACTATAGTATTCTACAACATGCATTTTTTTATCAACTTTTTGAAAAAGAATGGCACCGTAACCATCAGCACTAGCATCAGTATGTAACTCGATAGGATATTCAGGGTTATAAATCATTAAAATTGGCTCATTAGTAAGAATTGAAATTACCGTTTGCCTAATTTTCTCATGTTCATCAGCCCACTTAAAAGTTTGTTTACTAGTTAAAAAGAACAAAGGTTTCATAATCTGTGAAAAGTTCTTTACAAATTTTCTAAAATACGATGCAAGACCAATGAACTGTCTCAATTGGTGAATTGTATTGGGAGACTTTAATTCAATTAATGCTTCTATTTTTCGAGGATTTGGGCGAAGTTCCCCAGAAGTGATTTCGTACCCCAGATATTCTACTTTACGCTTTAGGAAAGAGCACTTGCTAATATTTAAAGAAAACCCTGCTCTAGTCAGTGACTCAAGGACTTCTTCTAGTCGATGTAAACCTTCACAGGGGTCGCTACTAGGTACCATGATGTCATCAATGTAGATAATCACGTAAGAATAGACTAACTTGCCTAATGCATTAGTTACAGCACGTTGGAAAACACTAGGAGCATTTCGTAAACCGAAAGGCATAGCCAAATATTCAAATTGACCATCGGGTGTTACAAAGGCAGTGGCCTCAATACTATCTGGATGAATAGGTATTTGATGAAACCCAGAAGTACAGTCAAGGCAAGTGTAAAAGTTAGCACCGCATAACCTTGCGATTTGGTCAGCTATAAGAGGTAGTGGAAACCTATCTGCTATAGTATTACTATTTAGCTCACGGTAGTCGACGTACATTCGATCAGATCCGTCGCGCTTCTTTATCAATAAAATAGGACTTGCAAACGGAGAGCAACTAGGTCTAACTATTTGAGCGTCAATGAGATCATTAATTTTGGAACGAACTAACTGCCTTTCGTCGGGAGTAAGTCTGTACGGTCGGCGATGGACCGTCTTATGTGGATCAATGAGGCGTATTTTAAGTTCACCTGATGTGACTCGAGTACATGGTAGTCCCTTTGCAAAAGCATGAGAATATTTTTGAAGGAGTTCAATCAACTGTGGTTTATATTCTGATGGAATATCTGTATCAATATCATGAAAATTCGAAGTCTCAGTAATAGAGCATTGATCAATAACCTTAACTTTTGTAATAGTAAGACTTGTTTCGGTCATGTTAACAGCAAAACCTAATTTTAATATCTCACGGCCTATCATGATACTATGACTTATATAGGCATCCGGTATCACATGAAATAGTATCTCTAAATGGTAACCATCTATTTGTACTTCACTCAGAATTTGTTCAGTACATATTATGTTAGAATTTCCTATTCCCATTATATTGACTGTACAAGATATACGTTTGCCAGACAACTTTTTAGCACATGTTTCAGTAATATGAGAACATTCAGCCCCAGAGTCATAACAAAATGCAAGCGACTCACCAGATTGCTGTAGAACACCAGTGATAGGTCGCACCTCACAAGCTTCAACTCGCTTCACGGAGTGTTGACTGCTCGAAGGCCGACTCCCGGTATCTTCACTTGAACCTCCCGGCCGCCTTCCGGTCGCCTTTGGGCAGCGAGGAGCGACGTGTCCCAACTCCCCACAGCGGTAGCAGACTATCTTCTTCGATGTCACCTTATGTGACGAGCTGGCTGGTACAGGATGTTTCTTCGTTTTCTCGGCCTTCTTGCGACAGTTATTAGCTTTATGCCCTACTACACCACAAAAGTGACATACTATTTCACCTGGTTTGAACTTTTTAGGCTGAGAAGAATCTTGCTGGTCAGAGGAAATCTGAGACTTTCTCTTAAGGTGAGACAAGACACTCAGTTCTTGTTGAAGTTTATGCCTAGTATGTACTTCAGTAGTGAAAGCTAATCGATGAGCACGGGAATCAAATCTGGAGACATGGGCCAGTACAGTAGAAACAGCAATGTGTTCGACACTCAGGCTATTCCATTTAGATGTCAGTGAAGTGATCTGTCGACTGGCATATGCAGCTAAAGATTCTCCTTCCTTCGGTTGACTATTATGAAGGTTAATGAGGGTAGCGGGAACAGTTTCCGTAACGGCATAACGAGAGAGGAAGAGACTCTTAAAGTCTGTCCAGGTCATACCTGCATACGATATTTGGGAAAGCCATACGCTAGCACTGCCCTTTAAGGCTTTAGTGAGGGCAATAATAAGAGGTCCACCTTGAAGAGGTTCTTCCGATAGGCAAATGTCAACGGTTGTACTCCAAGAATGAGCATCGGAATCGGGTAGGTCTGGGTCAAAATCGGGCAAAGGAATTACAGAAGACGAAGCTGAGTGCGTCTTAATCGCTTCAATTAGCTGAGTCATGTTATGATTCTGAAGCTCTAACATTGCTCGCCATGGATCACCAACACCTTCCGATTCCTGGGCCAAACCTAATCCCACTTCTGATGTAGGATCAGGATCGCCGAGGGGTATATCTTCAGGGTTAGGAGTTCCCATTTTATAGGGATAAACAAGCCTATATTAGTAATTACAGAGTTTTATTATAGTTAAATAAACAATTAATTACTCAGCCAATACCTACGTCACTGAGATGCTTTCCATATTCCTTTTATGACGACCTCTGTAGCGTAGCGGTAGTGCATTCGACTGCTACGACAGGGGGCGCGGGTTCGAATCCCGCTCAGTGTAAATATTTGTATGCATGAATATGTCTATTTGCATTGGTCTGGGTGTTTCTATGTATAATATGTATATATTTACAAAAAAAAGTATATAAGTATGTTTATCCGCATTCTGGAACCCATAACACAAGCTAGTTAAACTATGCTTACTTTGGGTCTAGAAAGCGCTGTGTAGAATGTCGTAGAATATTTATTATTATAATTATTATTTATAAGAACGTCATCCTTATTGTAGCTGGATGGATGGATGGTTGAAGCGTTGGATGGAGTGAGGAACGGAAGGAGGGAGGGACGGTCCCTACGTCCCTCCCTCCCTCTACTTTCTCATATAGCATAACTTTCTTACATCAACTAGCAAAATACGTAGGTACGCGTAAATGCACATCTACTTTACGACAAGTACAAGAATTATGTGTACAATAATTACTAAATTATTACACTCGAACTCTTGACGCAGCTATTACGACTCGAGTATTTGGAGACATTAACCCTAAAATGCTCAGGTAACGGAGTACACAAATACCTCTTGAGTGTCATTCGTTTACTCCAGCAATGTTCATTAGGGACAGGCTTGTCATATAACAGGTTGTTTTTAATTAGGAGCTCGTAAAATCATTATGAAATGTTTGGTTGTTTATGTTGTAGGTTAAAAAAAGTTAAAATGTTGTGAATGTCTTCGTCGTTTAAATTTGGATACATTATTCATTTTCCTCTCGAAGGAATGGAGAAGGTTACATAATATGCATGTTTCTGTTTAGTTCGAAAACAGTATAGTCAAATCAAATGCGGTTTTGTGTAAAGAGTTAGTGATTCATCAGCTATGGTTCTTAAATTGGCGTTTGAGGTTAACTCACCAGGTGGCACTGCAGCGAACATTTTGTCACTGCTATTGCTGAACATAGGTCTGCGCATATCACCCGACCCTTCGCCTTTGACATCCAGACTACCCTAGGTAGCTTTTTCAGATCATGGATTCATCTGACTGGGGGTGTCCCACTATTCGTTTAACACTTTAGGGCTCGTTTGCAGCCATCGGTCCTTCAGCAGATGTGGTTAGGCTATAGTCATTTCAGTTTGCTTATTCTTTAAGCTATATTGATAACTTTTTCAACAATAACGTTAAGTATGTCGTTCAATACAATTTTTTTTCTACGGAATACTCAGTATGCGCCTCCGACTAGCACTTGACTACTTTTTATGGTTTAAAATATTTTAGCATACAATGCAACTTACAATTTGCAAATGTAACTATTAAAATGTTATATTTCAGGATATGACCCATGCTTCCCACATCACTATGAAAAGGTTAATGGGACTTCGTCGTTAATTTTTCCTTTACAAAGGCTAACTGCCTGGGGGCTTCGAAAACCACAATGTAATTAAGAAATAATGTTTCAGCAACATTATATTATTCGTAATACGACTATCAAAGTTAAATTAGAAGCTGGAAAGATCGAAGTTAGGAAAGGCTGTATTTACACAATGAAAAGCTTTAGTGTTTACACTCCCTTGGGTATGGTAAAAATGAATAATAAATATCCTTGTTACTTAAAAAATATACGTAACAAATAATTTCGTTTTGTATAATGTATGTAAATATTGTATTATTTTGGATTGTATAGTGTATTTACTATACTAAATAATACAACTAAAATGGGGTCTCTTCTTGATGGTTGCGATTGTTGTTATTTTGCTTAACTATTTAATAACATAACATAACATACATAAACTCACGCCTATATCCCCGAAGGGGTAGGCAGAAGTGCTAGCACCCACATTTCGCCAGTTTATGTTTAGATCCCAATGTAATAGGTGGCGAGCCTATTGCCATTAACCGGGCACTTATAAACCTGCGATAAATACACACAACTTCGAAAGACTATTTAATATTATGAAATAATTGTCTTCACGATATTCCTTTACTGTCATTAAAACTTTCATGCAACCCCACCGGATTTAAGTACCTTTGATTTTCCCTTTTTCAATACGTACCAATGGCTGCCAACCGTTAACCAGTTTTTGTTAATCACTCAAGTAATTTAGTAAATAATAGACACAATGTTTGGTACAGTTATGAAGTAATATTCTTGCTCTGAACAGCAAAAATGTTACCCAGGTTTTTTTAGTTGCTAGCCCTCACGCAACTCAATCGCATGATTTTCATACATTACTTAATCCCAACATATTTAGGTTAAACAGCTTATAAGGAATACACTTATAAATAATTAAGTACGAATATTAAAATCTTCAAGAACATTTTTTAGCTACCTGATTGATTACTAATAATGAATGAGCGTAGCGTGACGGCAGTTACAGAGTTGAACACAAACATTAGAGTATTTTGGTTTCATTTTATAGAACGAGTATAGGTACTATCGCATTGGGGTGTGTGTTGGGTAACCTCCTCGAGTGTCGCTCCGATTCCGAACCCGCTGCAGTCCGGGGGGAACGGAATCGGAGCGGCCGGTACACCCTGGGCGGCGGTCAATGGCTTCCCCTTCACCCCTTCATAGGGTTGGCATTGATCGTCGGCCAATACCCAACGTGGCGGGAACACATCGCTCTCCGTACTCCTCTGCTTTCAGAGGAGACAGGATGAGCGATGCTGTTAGTGGTGAGATGGCCCAGGGTCAGCCGGGGTGCGAGGGATATGCTCTATGGGTAACCTTACACCCCGGCGTCTGAAGACCCGAGATGGCTTGCGGTTTTAGTCGGTGCAAGCCCGACATAACCGCCCCCGCTGGCCGGCGGGGGGGTATCCGAAGGGATTTCCGCACGATAAAAAAAAAAAAAGGTACTATCGCATTCGCCGAGGCGTGACCTCGTGGCAGCCATCGGGGTGGGAGTCCTCTCGCTCGGCAGGATGATTGCGGCAATGGCGAGGAGCGCGAGCGCGTGGGCCGCCGCCACCTCCTTCTGCGAGCATGTAATTCTCGCGAAGGAGATGGCGGAGCGCGCCCGGGAGAGATTTAGAATTCTCCCGGCCCGTCGAGCCCGCAAAATGCTCGCCACGCGTCGCAGGCAACTCAGGCGCTGGAGGTCGCTTAACGACCTCCGTCCTCCATGAGCGCAAGCCTGGGGGTGGCAGGTGAGGCCGCCTGTCATCCCAGCCGAAGCAGGCCGGGACGGTGGGGCGATTAGCGCCCCTCCCCCAAACCGGGGCAAGACGGGGACACCGTGGTTCCCAAGCCCGAGGGGGCCATCTCTAAACCGGAGATGGCCCAGGGTCAGTCGGGGTGCGAGGAATATGCTCTATGGGCAACCTTACACCCCGGCATCTTAAGACCCGAGACGGCGTGCGGTTTTAGTCGGTTCAAGCCCGACATAGCCACCCCCGCTGCCGGGCGTTATTCGAAGGGATTTCCGCACCAAAAAAAAAAGGTACTATCGCATTGTTCATTTTATGGCAAATAATATTTTTATTGTTCTTATTTCGAATACTTCAAATACTTGTTTTATTTAATTTTTTATGTGTATCCCGCGTTAGACACTATATACATAAGACTGACACAATCATTGCGGTATGACAGTGATGGTGGAACTATAGCGTGAGGAGTTGTGAGGATCAGATTGATGCCACGTGCTAACGTAGCTGCTGTTGCAGTGTCAGGTGGAGAGGAAAGTAACCCATTGCTGGACCAAAAGTAGGGGTGCATGCCATTCCATCCTTCTAAGCTCCCACTTACCGTATTTCTACTTCATCATAACTATATTAACATAAAATAAAGACTACTAAAACTTATACATATTTAGTACCCGAATTGATGTTTTTTCCAACAGGAATTATGTATGAAAGTTAATAATGTTGGAAAAAAAGTTTCTTTATACTTCTGAGTGTAGTTGCCACAGATATAATTATTATAAAGGCACAGACGAAACATCTCCAATATCTTGTCACGCCAAAATTTACCACAAACGTAACTCAGGCCGGACCGAAATAGTGCTGACAACCTCTACGAACAACTGCTTAACTGCATACCTATAACATGCACCTACGTTCATAAAATCGAGAAAGGCCAGGGTCCTATTTAATAAACGTGACAATTTAGCCACTTTTCGACAAATAGGCGATTGCCGCGACAAGTGCCGTTTAATAAAGTTGACAATTAAGTCCAAATGCGACAGGTAAATTACTGACAAAATTGTCGGTTTTTATATCTATCTTTACAAATAAATACGATTGAAGTGCCTGTTTTTAAAATCAAAATAACAGATTTTTATAATAAAATAATAAATAAATAATATTCTAAAACGTTCTACACAGCGTTTTCTAGATTCAAAGTAAGCATAGTTTAACTAGCTTGTGTTATGGGTTCCAGAATGCGGATAAACATACTTATATATTTTTTTTGTAAATACATACATATTATACATAGAAACACCCAGACTAATGCAAATAGACATCTTCATGAATACAAATATTTGTACTGAGCGGGAATTGAACCCGCGCCTCCTGTTGTAGCAGTCGAATGCACAACCGCTACGACACAGAGGCCGTCATGATTAATGATTGCATTTGAATTATACACGATACTTATAACAAAAATTAACAATTTAAAAATTTTTGTCTGTCTGGTTGATAAGGTGATCTCTGGAATGGCTGGGTCGATTTTGATGGGACTTTCATTGGCAGGTAGGTAATGACGACATTTGTGGCGTAGTAGCATTCGATCAGAGGTCGTGGATTCGATTCTCGCTCATTGCAAATATGTATATTTCCTTGCTCTGGGTGTTTCTATGTATAATTTGTATTGCATTACAAAAAAAATCTAAGTATGTTTATCCGTATTCTAGAACCCATATGACAAACTCTGCTTAGTTTGGGTCTAGATGGCGCTGTGTAATGTCCTAGAATATTTGTTTATTATTTATTATTATTTAATGTTACAGGGCGTAAGATTTAGAATTCTCTAGCAAAGTACCCTACTTTGCTAGAGAATGAATTAGAATTCCGCGCAAAAAAAACGGAACCATAAAGTTGTGAATAAAATCTAATTTAATGCTTTGTTTTACTCAATGAAGGTTTTGTTTGGAGGTAAATAATAATGATTTAGGGCCTGTAAAATTAAAAAAAAGAATTTGAAAGAAGGTTCTGCGCAAAGAAATTAAAACCTACAAATTTGTTAATAAAATCTGATCGAATCGTTCGTTTTACTAGATTAAGATTTTGTTTGGACGTAAATAATAATAATTTAGTACGTATAAACAAATGCTGAAATGTTTTTCCCTCTTGAGTAGGCAGAGACAACAACCTGCCATCTGCTCCCACCTCACACACTTCATAGCTTCAAACCTATCATGCAAATCCACCGGTTTCAGCATAAGAGCCTGCACTCATGCGTGTCACGCATTTGCACGAATCTGTGCAAATCGTATGGATTTTTTGAACTATATTTTAGTTGAAATCAAGGTTTAAATTAACAAAACTTTCATTAACTTTGCCACCTTTTACAATATTTCTTAAATTTGTCATTCTAATTAATTCTCCAAATCACACGGAGGAATTTAGATGGAAGATTAAATTTACACGGCACGTTCGTAACCCTGGATCGCGAGGGTAGATGTAAAATACGATGTCGTTTAGTCGGTAGGCCGGGCAAGATGATCATCGTAAAGTCGACTAGGTAACTTGCGCTAATGCTTGCAAGCGCCTCATTATAAAAAGCTCATTTCATCTGAGTCTGCACGTCGTCTTATAATATTCACATCAGCTTGCAGCTAGAATTGGAAATGAAACTGCTTATAAACTTCATTGTTTACAAGGATGATTAATATAATATTATTTAACTTACGCTGAGCGAAAGGATTTGAAGTCACTGAATAATGACCGTTAAGAGGTTTAGATGTAACATCAAAGTAAATTCTTTAATATAATAGCGTGATGATATTCCTTAATATACAAAATTTTTGCGAGTCTCCAATCAACTATATTTTATACGTAGTCCGGATGTTGATAGTGTTCAAGTTTTGCGGAATTGCAAAATTTCGTGACGATCTACCTATTTGCTCTACTGCTCCTATCAGATATATAATAGCGTGATACCGAAGCTTATGACCATTTATCTAAACGTAAATTAGTTGTGTCTATAGGCACACTGGAGATATTAAAAATAAATGTCTTAGCCAGACCATATCTGCCGTATGTTTAAATGCAATTGGTTAAACAGAACCGGAGGTATGATCAAACAAAATTCAACTTGTTTGATCATACCTCCGGTTCTGTCCAGAGACGAGCTCAGCCGAATACAAGGGATTTTCGATTTTGCGTTTTTTTTTTTTGCGATTTTTTCTTTATCTTGCAATGGTTCACCCCAGCACGAATCTATTACCGAAAACAGCAACTCGATAGCTCATCTCCTTCATACCCAAAACCGTGACAGAAAATTGGCAACGACGACGTCGACGACAACTCGATAGCAATAGGGCTTTTCTAAAGAAAATCCCTAAAAAGGATAACAACCTCCGAGCGGGCACAACCGCGGGTATCAGCTAGTACCTTAGAAGAATGTCCATGAAAATTTTCAGCTGAACCTGTTGAGCTGTTTGCAATTGACGCTTCAACATCGATAATAGCCTGCAGAGAAAAAGACAAAAATTTAAAAACCAAATTTTCAGCATCGTGCATCGGTATCGCTCTTAGTACACATCCATTTTTTTTTTATTGTGCAATGTGCAGTTTTCACCTTGCTACGATTTTATTATATCTATTTATATTTTAAAATTTTAAATTAGTCTGTCAGTTAATTGTCTGTACATTCGAGATATTTAAAAGAACTAGGTTATGTTATATCAACGATTCTGAACACAAAATTATTTTTAATAATAATAACTTTAATAAGAATAACTTTATTGAAATTGAAATAGTACAAGTGTATCTTAAAAAAAATTATGGCACTGATCTCCACACTAGGATACCCTGTGTTGTGAAGACCAGTCACTTTCACTAGACACTGGATACAATACATAATAAATAAAGACTGGCATAAGTTTTTTTTTTTTTTTTCTGTTTATCCCTATATATTTAACAAGTAGAATAGATATCTGTTTACGTGCGTGCATGTTTGTGAGAGGGAGACTGGAGAGGGTGTGTGTGTATGTGTGGTAGGAAAAGGATCTGTGTGTGTGTGTGTGTGTGTTTGTGTGTATGTGTGAGTGTGTGTGTGTGTGCAGGTGAGTACCTATGCATGACTGTGTCTGTATAAGTTATAAGTTATTTTGTGTGTGTGTCAAGAAAGAATTTCTTCAGTTTTTGTATAATCCAAACCCAAGAGCCAATCGTTGATCCTCATCTTGCAGCCATGTCTAGAAATCCCAAGTAGGTTTAATCTTTCGTTTATTCTTGAATACAACTTAGGTCCCATCCATTCAAATGCTTTTTTTCCATAATCCAGCCTACATGTGCGCCTCCTCCATGTTGGCTTCCTTCTGGAACGTTCATCAGTCACAACAGAAGAATGTGCTATTTTATGGAATCGAAGTGTAACGGTCAGAATGAAAAGCTGACGTACAGTTAGCACCCGCGAATCTTGGTACAATTGAGTTGTTGGGTACCGCATTCTTCTGTTGTACATGACTTTGAGAATAGCTCGCTGTGCTCGCTCCACCCCAATCATCTGACATTTCTTTGCCGACCCCCAAGAGAGAACACAATACATTAATATTGATTGACACAATGAGTAATATATCGTATGCAAGAGGTTGTTATCGGCTACTGATCTTAGTCTCCTAAAAATGTGTAGTAATTTCCTTACCCGTGAAGTCAAACTCCTATATTGCTCACTCCATGTTAGTCGCCTGTCAATGATAACACCTAGGTATTTTATGTGGCTGACCTCATTGAATGAGGCACAAACACATTGGCTTCCAGTGTGACAGGTGTGGAGCCTGACTTTATAGTCTTTTGGAGGCTTCGTTCTTTCGGTGACTCGGAAGTTTATCATTTTAGTTTTTTCTGTATTCAAAGTTAATAAATTATGGCTGAGCCAGTCAGAGACAGTTTGCATACCCGTTTCAGCGTGCTTGCATACATCATTCCAAGTGTTACCGTAGAAGATGATTGCGGTGTCATCGGCATATGCAAATATTTTAGAGTTCTTTAGGTCAATTGTACAAAGTCCATTTATGTATATGAGAAAGAGCGTGGGGCCAAGGACACTACCCTGGGGCACCCCATATCCTACAGTTGCAACAGGACTTTGGAAGTCACCTAGACAGACCTTTTGTACTCGGTCAGTAAGATAGGAACCAAACCAGTCCAGGGCAGTGCCCCTGACACCCACATGTTCTAGTTTCCGAAGCAGTATAGGCCTAGATACGGTATCGAAGGCCTTGGCTAGGTCGAGGAAGATACCCCCACACCTCACTCCACTATCCAGTTTGGTGACTACGAAGTCAACCAAGCTAGTGACAGCATCCTCCGTTGACCTGCCATTTCGAAAACCATGTTGGGAGTCTGAAAGTAAGTTTTTATTTTCCAGGTAATGCATCAGTCTCTTGTTTATCAGCTTCTCCAATATTTTGGATACTATAATTTATTATATTTACGGGGATTAACGCGATCACTTATTTAAAGGTATTACATTTTGGATACTGATGACAGCAATGATATGGGTCGGTAATTAGAAGCCAAAGCAGTATCCCCTGCCTTGTGTACAGGGCACACCTTGGCAAATTTTAATTTATCAGGAACTGCACCCATTAACATACTCAAATTGCATATGTGCGCTATAGGTGCTGTAAGATACTCCTTGGCTGATTTAATAATGCGATTAGTTATGCCGTCCCAACCAGGTGCTGAGTTACTTTTTAAGGACATTATTACATGGGCAACTTCATACTCATCTGTTGGACTTAAGAAAAATGAGTCCCGAGTGTCAACACTTATCTTGTTTAGCGTTGGAACCATCTTGACCAATCACCTTCTGTGGTATTTAATCTCTGCAAGTTCATTTTAGCAAGCTGCTCGCCTACATCAGCGTAGTATCTATTAACCTTATCAAGAGAGGTAACTGGGTTCTGATGCTTGGTAAGTAGGTCATAATTTTTATTTGTCTTAAGTCCCATGCTACAAATATTTTTAACTGCTGACCATGTCTTTTTACTGTCTCCTTTCGCACGTTCCAATAGTTTTAAATCATGCGCATTTTTTAGATTTTGGATAATATTATTACAGTAATTCCTATAAGTTCTGTAGCGCTGTTGTATCCTGCAATCATTCCTACTTTCCTGCTTTCTAGCTTCATAATGTAATGTATCTCTCTTTCGTACACATTTTAGAAGATTTTCGGTCATCCATGGTTTCCGAATGGTTTTTGAATTAGGTAGATTAACTTTTTGAGAGTGATTCTTTATGCTTTGACTCAGCTTATTTGTAAAATCATCTAGTGCTTCTGTGACGTCGCTGTGGTGAAGAATACTACTCCAGTCTATATCTCTCTCAATTTCATTCATCAGGTTAGTATAATCAATCTTAACTTGTTGTTTAACACTGTTACCAGAAGACGTCTTTTGTGTGATGTTTGTGAGGTTAGTGCCTATTACCACAGTGTCATGATCAGTTAATCTACTTTCACAAACTATCACTCTCGTTGGTTGCGAGGTTTTTATCATAGCGTGATCGATGCATGTGTGGTCATGTGTTATGTATTGATGACCTGGGTAATAACCATGATGCCCGGTTGTATCAAGATAGATACTGGCTGCTTTTCCGTCTCGTGGATTAACACTGATGTCTATGTTTACGTCCCCAGTTACAATACAGGTAGCCGTTTTCAATGTTTCCAGCACACGATTCAACGACTCACAGAACCTATGTACTTTACGAAACGAGGGTGATCTGTATATTGCCACAATTGATACCTCGACACCAACATAAACTATTAAGCAATTGCCTTCACTAAACAGCGGCTCTTTGATTGTAATTTTCAGTTCTGATTTGTACAGTATAGCAAGACCGTCATTTTGATTTATATAGTTCTTTGAATAGTGACACTCGTAGCCGTTTAATTTCACTTTAGGTGTAGTTTCATTCAGCCTGCATTCAGTTAGCACTATAATGTCGGGTGTAAAGTTAAGTCTTGTTAAGAAAATTATGAAATTATCAAATTTTTTTTGTATGCTCCTAATATTATGATTTATAATCGTAAGTTGGTCTTTAACTCCGACTAATTTTAAAACTAGAAAAGATTTGTGTATCATCAATATCATGTATAAAATCACATAGGTTAGCCATTTATAAATATGAATAGAAGTCGGATTCCGCTCGATTTTTCTGTTTCAATCTTGGGTAAGAAAATGTAGATGTCAAGAAGAAATGTATTCTTAGTATTACGTTTTATTTCTGTGTTGTATTTTCTAAAGTGTGTAAAAGTTTTATTAATTGTGTTCTCATAGTGTTTATGTGGCAATGGGTTTATGTGAGTATTTATTAATAATACTGAATTATAAATAGGTAGTTTGGTGTAGAGGTTTATGTATAATATTATGTAAAAACTTCTTTTAGTGTTGGCAATTGTACTCATGTATGTAAAGTTATAGTGTGGTTTTGAGTAGGTTATAATATAATTTAGATTATAATTAATTAAGTTATTTTGTGTTTGGAATTCTTGTCTGTTTGTCTGTTTGTTCGTGATGGACGCAATAACTACTGAACCGATTTTGATGCAGTTTTTACTATTAGAAAAGTAATGGGCCGACTTAAAATCTGCCGTATGTTCGATAACAATTGGTCAGGTAGAACCAAAACACGAACGTTTGACCAAAAACGATAACCATTCGATAAAATCCTAACCTAACCTAACTAAAACAATAACTTAAAATGGCAATGCTAATTCTTTGTGCAAGATAAAGTCCAGCCTTCTGGTCACGTGTAACGTCGATCAGCCGGTTTGCCAAATTTTGGCAGACAAAACGGGCACTTGGACCCCATGACTCCAGCGTCTCAACCTCAAACGGCTCTAAAAGTAATAATAATTATAAATAGATTTATAATAATTGTTTATTATTATAAATATATTTTTAGTATTATTTCATATAATAGACGTATATCGTATTTGATATAGTTTAGTAGTACATACCACCATAACTCATCACAATGTAACTCCTAGGAAACTGTCTGTCTAACTGTATATTAATGACATGTATGGCAGATTTACGCATTCTCTGAGATATTAAGAAACGAAAAATTTGACATTTTCTGTCTGGACACTCTATAATTTCTCTGATATGATCCTTCATCTGCAGAATAGTAATGTTTTAGAATTCTGTTCAATTGCTATTGGAAAAGTAAGTTTGATAGAATATTTTGTTTCCAGTGGCAGGCATGGACGACGTGTTGGTTGAATTACGCGCGCCTCGGTTCGTCGTTCATCGACACAGTGCAAACTTGAAATGTGAACACAATGTAGATCCTGAATCACTTTATAAGGTAAATGTACTTACATGGAATCTACACTATTATAAAATAATAAATTATGTGTGTCTGTACATTGGAGAAATTTAAAATAAATTATTGCGTTTTGTTAAATGAACGACTCTGAACACAAAAATACTTCGTTTTGGATTCTTGTCTGTTTGTCTGTTTTTCGCGATGGACGCAAAAACTACTGAATGCATTTTGATATGGTTGTTTTATTAGAATCGTCTTGGTCAGACTTAAAATCTGGCGTATGTTTGATTGCAATTGGTTATGTAAAACCGGAGATATGGTCAAAAAACGATAACCGACCTTCGCGCGGGTGGAGCCGCGGGTACCAGCTAATACTAGACATAGCTTTTATATAGTGCTTAGGCAATAATAAAAAAAACAGAAGGATGCGCCTTGCCTTACTGGTGACCTAGACAAAATAGAGATATAATATTTTGCAGCTTTTTTGACAGATTACTCAAATGACTTCAAGGCTCCCGACTAAAGGACCTCGACTCTGCATGCAATTGTATCCAAAATATTTGACTGAATATTGTGGTCTAAGTCATAATTAGCGAGTTGGGTTATACCAGTACTTAAAAGAGAAATGAAAAAAATCATAATTATAACAGCGTTGTATCCCGATTGCATTCCAGCTTTTTCTTTTCAACTTCACATGGTCTTAGGCATCCCTGGCAAGGAGACCATTGGCACGCATGTCACCTTCTAAAAATATTCATTCTTTATTGCTTGCTAAATCTCAATGGTTATATCCTTATTATATAAAAGTGAATCCCTATTTGCCTTGGTCACGGTATCACGCGTGAACTGTTGGACCGGTTCCCTCAAATTCTTTTTTGTGGTTTTTGTTATTGCCAGGAGAAGTTTCTTATGAAAGAGAAACTTAAGAAAACTCAACTACCAAATTAACTTTTACAATTTAAGCTTATGGCGTTGGACGTACCTGTCAGTGGTTTGTAATTGGCGCGATTGACATATTAACTGATACGTTAAATTCAATATTCATGGTTAAAGCCAGGGCAACGTCTGTCGGGTCAGCTAGTTCATTATACAACTGGTAGGTTAGTAACATGGGATGTCCATATACTCAACAGCTTCAAAAGATATATCTATTCCCCTTAAAAGTGCCAAACACTAGAGATAGCGACATGAACAGGCAAACCGAGCCATACCGGTTCCGGTTCGGTACATAGAAGACATTTTAGCAACTGCACTAAGGGTGGTACCTACATCGGTTAAATCGGCCTAGCCCGGATTGTTTGAGATGGATTTGAGCACACGCCCAATCCGAATCGAAATTCTAAATCACATTTGAAATTCGAATGCGAAGTTTCGGTAAACACTTAGCGTGTGTTGCTTAAGTCTCCTTAAATAAATCAGTTGCGTTTGTGGCGTATTTCTGAGCTTACTAGAAGAAGAAGAAGATTACTAGAGGATTACTAGAGTAGTTTAAATTTACATATACGTTACAACACAGATATTATAAAGATAAAAAAGCGGCCAAGTGCGAGTAGGAATGAAGGGTTCCGTAGCAGCAAGTAACATAATGCTTTTTTTAGGGTTCCGTTGCCAAATGGCAAAAAACGGAACCCTTATAGATTCGTCATGTCTGTCTGTCTGTCCGTCCGTATGTCACAGCCACTTTTTTCCGAAACTATAAGAACTATGCTGTTGAAACTTGGTAAGTAGATGTATTCGGTGAACCGCATTAAGATTTTCACACAAAAATTGAAAAAAAAAAAACTAATTAATTTTGGGATTTAGATGACGATCTAAATCTGTAGAAAAAGTAAGCATACAAAATGCTTAAAAATTTAATTGAATCGTTGATCAGTTATTGAAGAGTTGTTTCAATGATAACTGAATTTGTTGAGGTTGCGGAGAATTGGGAACTGATAAAATTTATTTTTTAGGATGGTAATGATGAGAGGAATGATGCTTTCTTTATTTGATGTTGCATTTAGTCCAATTATGTTATAGGTGGTGTTCTTCAAAAATGGTCAACGTCTCATGAAGTTTGTCAGAGAACGCGATCCACAGTATGAGCTCTACAATATTACTGGCGCGGAAATTAATGTAAGTTAATAATAGCTCTATACAATTAATTTATGAGATTTTGAGTATAAAGTAAACAATGTTAAAAAATAAATTGATTAATAATCTAGTATCTTTCTATTTTTTTTCCTTATAATATTCTTTTATCTTTCTTATCTAGCTAAGTTATAAGTTAAATTATAATAAATTTATTTCAGTATTAATATTACATCATACATTACCATTTACATAGTCTCTTGGCCTAAAGTCGTTAATTTGTAAATAGTTGCGCCTGAACTAGGCTACGCAGGCTTTCCTCTCGGGGTTAGGGAGGTTAGACAAAATAAGCTAAATCAAGATGAAAAGGAGGAGTAAGCGGACACCGGGCTCAAAAGCTCTGGATGCAATCGGGACTAACTTTGTGCTTATGATAATTGTTATAATGCTTTGCTTTGATTTTCTTAGGTGAACGTTATTTTAGGTGATATCATCCTATAATATCTTATTATGCCATGGGTGTGTAATACCCGAAGTCAGAACCCTGGGTTGAGACCATTGACCTGGATGGCTTGATAACTGGGAGGTACGTTGGGTTCAGATTAGGAGGATTAGCTTAGATGGATGGTCACTTGGAGAGGACACCGTGTCGTTTAAGTCGGTCCGATTCCGACACACCCATCTCATCATTGGCACCGGTGGGGTGGAGTCAGTGCGGGTTACCACAAGTAAAAAAATGGCGGGTTGATTTTTTCAAATACATAATAATATACTCACGCCTTTTAGTCCTAAGGTACGTAGGGTTAGGGCACGCCGCAATAGCGGCGGTAAGGCCCATCATGGAGGATTGGCTAGAGAGGCGACACGGAAGCCTCTCATACCGACTGACGCAGGTGATCTCCGGGAAGGGGTGCTTCGGGGACCACCTGCATCGGATCAGGAAGGAGCCAACGCCTGAGTGTCATCACTGTGACGCGAGCGAGGACTCAGGGCTGCACACGCTGGCGGACTGCCCGGCGTGGGAGGTGCCGAGGCGTGACCTCGTGGCAGCCATCGGGGTGGGAGTCCTCTCGCTCGGCAGCATGATTGCGGCAATGGTGCGGAGCGCGAGCGCGTGGGCCGCCGCCACCTCCTTCTGCGAGCATGTGATGCTCGCGAAGGAGATGGCGGAGCGCGCCCGGGAGAGGTTCAGAACCCTCCCGGCCCGCCGAGCCCGCAACACGCTCGCCTCGTGTCGCAGGCGACTCAGGCGCCGGAGGTCGCTTAACGACCTCCGTCCTCCATGAGCGCAGGCCTGGGGGTGGCAGGTGAGGCCGCCTGTCACCCCAGCAGAAGCAGGCCGGGACGGTGGGGCGACTGGCGCCCCTCCCCCAAACCGGGGCAAGACGGGGACACCGTGGTTCCCAAACCCGAGGGGGCCATCTCGAAACTGGAGATGGCCCAGGGTCAGTCGGGGTGCGAGGGATATGCTCTATGGGCAACCTTACACCCCGGCGTCTGCAGACCCAAGACGGCGTGCGGTTTTAGTCGGTTCGAGCCCGACATAACCGCCCCCGCTGGCCGGCGGGGGGTATCCGAGGGGATTTCCGCACGAAAAAAAAAAAAAAAAAAAAAAAAAAGGTACGTAGGGTTCAGATTAGGCAGCGATTACAACTCGGCTTCTGACCTTACATCTTCCTCTTGTATCAACAGACCTTTCGTGTAAGCCTGCCAGTTTCAAGTGAAGAACATTTGTTCTAAAATTTTATAATTGAAATACATTTTTAACCTAATTTTTTTTTAATGAGATTCAAAATTTATTTCAATTATAAAATTTTCTACTCGACATAGGCGGCTGCCATAACACTCGATTACCTTTAGCATCCAGTCTACTTCAGCTATTTATTTCCGGTCGTCACTTCATTTCAGCTTCACACTCGCGCGTGCGCATGCACATACACACCCCATCTCACGCACACATACTCTCTCTCTCTCACACACACAGAACCTTACTTAACCTAGTAAAAAAACGGAAATATTTAGTTACCATTATTTGAATTCTTACTCTTATTTCTATTCCTGTATTCTTTTTATGTAACTGAACTGAAACTACATTGTGTATCATATAATATGGAAAGTAACTGTCTTCTGAGATACAATTAATAACTTAGTTCAGGAGACAGCGAGTCTGTGTACTTGTGTAATTGATGGTTTCATTAAATTATTATTATTTGCCTGGGGATATCTAACTATTCGTTTACCTACCAATTCGCGGTCTCCACTCTAGGACTCGTTTGCGGTTAGCGGCTCTTCGGTAGATATTATGGCCATTTCGGCAAATTCTCATTTCAATTTGCTTGTTTTGCGATTTGGTATTTCCAGTTTTATTAATAGTAACTTCAGATTACTAATAGTAATGTTGAGTATCCCTCATTCTAGTTCCTTACGAAACCCTAAGTGCACGAGTTCGACTAGCAACTGACCGGTTTTTTTTTTAAATAGGTTTCAGCAGAACCTCATATGTGATAAATAAATATCCTAGCATCATCTGCGCACTTCTAGTATTTTATATATCTCAGGCCTTTTAATAACAAAAGGTATTACACATTACAAAAATAAGAAATGAAACACACCAAGTCACACTGATATCAAAGAACTCAATATAACGGCTCCAATCAATTTTAGGACCTACTTCACTTACACTTATTTTCCTTTCACCGAAACTGCCACTTGATACTCTTCAACTTGTCACCTCATAAATAAGAAAACGAGATCAATAAAGTTACCAAAATATGTTATTTTTGTTTTATTGAGAGATAGTTATTGATATCACTGAAGTAAAGCCTCACAAAAATGTATTACTTTTCTTGGCATGTTGTGGATATTTCTCAGGTTTCTTTCAGGAATATAGTGCACACACACGCTTACAAACAAGAAAGAAAATAGACATACGAACAGTAAGCTCTTGTAGTACATCGTGATAGTTATGAAACCATTGAAAAATCCTTAATATTATCTTCCTATGTCGCCTAAAACTCTAAACTAATGCCAATATAAGTATTTTGATTTTCGAATATGGTACTTGCGAAATGAAATCCGAATGTCTTATGATATGAACTGCGAGATATGTGTCCGGACCAACCACTGTTGGCGACTCGAAACCATTCCGTATCACCGTCGGAGTACCACCTGGAATGCGTTCTTAGTCCGTTTCTGTTCCGTGTGGTATTAGAAGTTTTGTCGGGCAGCTTCAGGAACCCACACAAGCAGCCTCTATGATTACTCATGCATATTGATGCGGGGCTCTTGATTTGATATTCTGTGAGTATAACACAGAAAACTAATCAGAAGAGGTTATCGATTGAGTTTTCTATCAAAACTGATGTCGCCGCTACATCTCCTTTCCTTGCAATTAATACGCACACGCTAAAGCTTGGAACCGTAACCATTTACTTACAAACAACTAGGAACCTTTCTAATTAGAGAATACCTACATAACGTCACGTCACTTTCCCGTTGGGATACTGGATTAATCCCACCCTCATGCCCACTACTGTAACTCTTGTACACCAGGATCAATAGAAGTGACTCACGAACACACCGAGTAATGACACTCGGGAAGTCCCAGGGAAAGTTAAACTGTCTTGAAACCCGCATCGAAATTAATCAAAAATAAATTGGAGGAGTTAAAAATATAATATTAGCTTCTTTCATATGAAATTGGCGTTTTGTAAGAGAGGAACATAAAGTCGTTTTTTTTACATATAATATATTTATTTAATCAAAGTATGTACCATTGCTGTCTATTCACTTTTGCCATCTCATAGGTAGTTCATTGATCCCTTTGTTTAAAAAAAACCATTCGGACGGGAATCAATAAAATCTTTGAAGGCACTTTGGACTGCCCCATCGGAGTTGAATTTTTTCCCTTGCAAAAAGTTATACAAATTTCGAAAAAAATGGTAATCTGTTGGAGCAAGGTCCGGGGAGTACGGTGGATGTCTTAGACATTCCAATTGAAGCTCCTGTAATTTGGCAGCCGTCTGTTGTGCAGTGTGTGGTCTAGCGTTGTCCTGAAGCAGCAGTGGCCTAGAGCGATTGACCAGCCTGGGTTGTTCAGCAGCTAGCTTTTCCATCATGGTTTACAGTTGCTGACAATAGACATTCGCCGTAATCTTCTGGCCAGATTTAAGAAAGCTGTAGTGAACGACACCGGCACTAGTCCACCAAATGCTTACAAGTAATTTTTGTTGAATCATTTTTCGCTTGCGGCCGGATTTGGCTGGTTCGCCAGGGTTCAGCCATTGCGATGAGCGTTTTCGATTATTGTACAGGATCCACTTTTCATCACTGATAATGATTCGATTTAAAATCCCTTCATTATTGTGCCAGTTAAGTAATGTAACGCAGCATTTGACGCGCGTTTGTCGGTTTGCTGCACTAAATTCATGAGGTACCCAACTGTCAAACTTTTTCACCTTCCCAATTTGCTTCAAGTGGATGAAAATAGTTTTATCACTAGCACCGCAGCCTGCAGCTAACTCGGACGTGGTTTGCGATGGATGCGATTCCACAATAGCCTTCAATTCTTCATTAACAACTTTGGTCTCCGGCCGTCCACGGGGCTTGTTCTGTAGGTCGAAATTTACAGAACGAAAACGTTAGAACCAAAAATGCACTGTGTTTTCTTTTGCGAGACCGCCGCCATACACATCATTAATGGTGCCACGATGGAACTCGTACTCGTAAATAACGCGATATTTCAAGTTTTCCATTTTGTAACGAGGAAAATGGTGTTTTTCAAAACACCATAAATAGCTGTATAAATGCCGTAAATAGCTGTATAAATTTCAAATCGGAATTCCTAACCAAAGAGATGTTTGAGATCAAAGTAGCCAGTACGACAAAACGCCAATTTCATATGTAAGGATCTAATATTATATATTAGCAGTAGAGTTTCATTTAAATAACTGTGAAACTCAACTGGCGGGTGGATAGAACTGTTATTTTGATACATTATACTTATTTATTTTATTTTTCATATACATATTTATTACTATTAACTTCTAGAATAAAAATATTGTGTTTGTATATATATATTAATGACTGATAGTGATGATGGAAGTGATGGTGAAAGTTTTCGCACAGCTTCTAGCCTCAACGATAGTTTTGTCAGTATTCCTTCACTTACTGATACACTGCATTCTCATTTTTCTGATGTTCCCAGAAATTTTAATGTAGTCCACTTTAATGCCCAGAGTATTCCTGCCCATTTCACTGATATGCTGGCGTGTTTCGACTGCAAGAATATCCATGCAATACTTGTATCTGAGTCCTGGCTAAAGCCTTTTCATCAAACTTCTATATACTCTCTTCCAGGATTCCATTTAATCCGAAATGATCGCGCGGACGGTCATGCTGGTGGCGTTGCAGTTTATCTGCGTACTCAAATTCCTTTTCGCATCATTGATATATCAGTACAGCCACCACCTCCGAATGCGGGTGAGCATATGTTTTTAGAAGTGGACCTTTATCATACCAAAGTACTACTTGGAGTGTACTACTGCCCTTCATCAGATATTAACTTTTTCTCGTCCTTTGAACGCATTTTGGAAAATTTAACACCTTCTTACAGGCATACAATCGTCATGGGAGACTTTAACACCTGCCAGCTAAAAAATGATTCACGTACTTCTTCTTTTCGGCGCACATCACTATCTTGCAATCTTTCTATTCTTCCTCTACATGCTACCCATCACTTTCCTAACTGTATTCCTACCCTTATAGATCTCATTCTAGTCTCATCTGTTGAACATGTCGCTAGCCATGGTCAATGCAATGCCGATATGTTTTCCTATCACGACCTTATATTTCTTTGATATAAACTGCATCCTCCTAAGGCAAGGGCAAAAATTCTTAGGCAGCGCAATTTTCCGGTACACCCTGGGCGGCGGTCAGTGGCTTCCCCTTCACCCCTTCATAGGGTTGGCATTGATCGTCGGCCAATACCCAACGTGGCGGGAACACATCGCTCTCCGTACTCCTCTGCTTTCAGAGGAGACAGGATGAGCGATGCTGTTAGTGGTGAGATGGCCCAGGGTCAGCCGGGGTGCGAGGGATATGCTCTATGGGTAACCTTACACCCCGGCGTCTGAAGACCCGAGACGGCGTGCGGTTTTAGTCGGTGCAAGCCCGACATTTCAACAAAGTTAATATGTTTTCTTCGAATTTAATTAGACTTTTTGACACGCATGCATTGGTGCGTGCAATCAGAATGAAACATCTACCAGCTCCTTGGCTTACCGATGCCATTAAGATCATAATGGCGAAAAAAGCTGCAGCCAAATACAAATATAAGTGCCGACCAACCTCCAATAATTTGGAAAAATATGTCGCAATACGGAATCACTGCAATAAGGGGTGTAGGGATGCACAACGCCAATATATCCATGTCTCCGTCGAAAACGGTGATACATCTAAAGTATGGAAGTTTTTGAGAACCATAGGAGTTGGAAAGTCAAGAGAAGATACTCCTCAAAACGTTGACCTAGAAGCACATAATCAGCATTTCTCATCTTCGTCCGATTTTGGAGGGATTGCTAAAGTAAATACTCTTAACCATCTTTCGTCACTTCCAGCTCCTAACTATTCTCCCTTCGTCTTTGATCAATTCACTGATTGTGATGTTAAGAAGAGCGTAATGTCAATTACATCAAATGCTGTTGGCAATGACTGTCTTAGCCGTAAAATGATTCTACCCATTCTAGACCAGATCCTTCCTATTATAACTCACATTTTAAACTTTTCCATTTCTAGTGGCTTCTTCCCGTCTGCGTGGAAAGAAGCACAAATTGTCCCCTTGCCCAAGAAACGTAATCCGTCTTCCTTTTCCCAGTACCGTCCGATATCTATATTACCTTTCCTCTCCAAAGTTCTTGAGCGTCTTGTACACACTCAGCTTAATGCTTTCCTCTTTAAAAATTCACTTCTAAATCTCTTTCAATCTGGTTTCCGCCCTGGTCATAGTACCATTACAGCCTTGGTGAATGTTACGGATGACATAAGATTGGGCATGGAGAAAGGAAAGCTAACAGTACTTACTCTATTGGATTTCAGTAATGCTTTTAACACTGTTGATTTTCAAATCCTACTAGGCATACTGCGCTCCATTAACATATCTCCAACGGTGATTGATTGGTTTCATAGTTACCTGTCTGGCCGCCGGCAACGTACGCGCATAGAAGATTCCTTTTCTTCATGGTGCGATATAACAGTTGGTGTGCCGTAGGGTGGCGTTCTATCTCCATTACTTTTCGCCGTTTTTATAAATTCCATTTCAAAACAATTATTTTCATCCTACCACCTTTATGCAGATGACCTTCAAATATACACGCAGGCGCCTTTGAGTCAGCTGTCGAAAGCATTTGCTATTAAAAATATGGACTTAGAACGCATATGTGAATGGAGCAACAACTATGGGCTTCAGGTAAACCGCGCAAAGGCGCAAGTCATTGTCGTTGGAAGCCCCTGGATGATGTCACGCATTGACTATACACAGCTGCCCCAAGTTATTTTTAATGGTTCTCCTATCGAAATCAGTGAGAATGTAAAGAACTTAGGTATTTATATTGATAACACATTGTCCTGGGGTCGTCAATTACAGGAAATCAGCCGCAAGCTGTTTGCAGCTGCAGGGTCCTTGCGTAGATTGCGAAACTTGCTTCCGACTGCTACCAAAATTGCGCTTGCACAAACTCTTTTACTCCCACTTCTTGATTATGCCGACGTCAGCTATCTAGATCTCACCGAGGAGCAACTTGACAAGCTTGAGCGTCTTCAGAATTTCTGTATTAGATTTATATTTGGTTTACGCAAATATGATCACGTATCCGAATTCTGTAACAAACTCAAGTGGCTCCCAATTCGCTTTCGAAGGAATACTCATATACTTTCTTTACTTTACAGCATATTGTTTAATCCTTGTACACCCCTTTATCTCAAAGAACGGTTCAAGTTCCTTCGTGACACACATTCAAGATTTCGGAGGTCATCAGAAAATTTGAGACTGGAAATGCCAGTACATTCTACAAGATTCTTCGATAAATCTTTCACTATTCAGGCAGTTCGCCTGGGGAATGCACTGCCGCTATATATAAAGAGAGAACAGTCATTGGTGTCTTTTAAAAAACTGTTAAAAGATCACTATCTGTCCATCTCCCGTTAGGTGACTATCTTATATATGTACCGGACTATATGGATAGTATATGTATAATTATGTAAATATTTTGTATTATATATATTGCATACAACTGATCTATATGTAATTTTGTTCATCTATCTAACATATTTATCATTTTTTCTTCTTTTTATTTTTCATTGTACACTACCCTTATCATCTCTTTTGGTTTCTATCCATCCAAAGGTTGCCTGGAAGAGATCGCTGTTAGCGATAAGGCCGCCCATTGTACATTAAACTTAAGTCGAATATTTATATAGAAATACTTTTATGGGGTACAATAAAGAATATTTTATCTTTATCTTTATATTCATTTCCCTCCTTAGCAAGCGGAAGACAATAAACACTAATAGGCAAACTACCTTTTTTTTTTTTTTTTTTTTTTTCGTGCGGAAATCCCTTCGGATACCCCCCCGCGTGCCAGCGGGGGCGGTTATGTCGGGCTTGAACCGACTAAAACCGCACGCCGTCTCGGGTCTACAGACGCCGGGGTGTAAGGTTGCCCATAGAGCATATCCCTCGCACCCCGACTGACCCTGGGCCATCTCCGGTTTCGAGATGGCCCCCTCGGGTTTGGGAACCACGGTGTCCCCGTCTTGCCCCGGTTTGGGGGAGGGGCGCTAGTCGCCCCACCGTCCCGGCCTGCTTCTGCTGGGGTGACAGGTGGCCTCACCCGCTACCCCCAGGCCTGCGCTCATGGAGGACGGAGGTCGTTAAGCGACCTCCGGCGCCTGAGTTGCCTGCGACGCGAATAGGCAAACTACCTATACAATAAGATAAGAACCACGAACACAAATATTATGGGTGCTAAGTGAGCTATATTTAACTCCAATAATTCCCATTGGGGTAGACACATACAACATATCATCTTTCACACATACAACTTTCCACTTACTACGATCCTGGTATTCGTCTTTCTTCTTCTACTTTCATAATTGTTTTCATACATGCACGCTGGTTACGGGTACTCTTAAGCTGGTCCTTCCTCAATATGTGATAGCGTTGAATTAACCATGAATTGTGTTATGGATTGAACTGAAAAAAATGTATGGTATAACATTAAACCTCAGGCAGCAAGCCACTTCACCATCAAACAATGGTGTGGAGAGAGCTTGTGAAACTAAGAATGATAAGTAGGATGTAGCCAAATATGTAAACAAGTTCACACTGTCAATGAAGGATTTAAACTAATTTTTTTGACATAAAATATACCTTGCTTAGTAGATCAATATTTTACTAATGCTTTATCGAACATCTACTTACCTTGGATAGACTTCATGAATTATATTACAAGGGTAATAAATTTAGGTTTCAATTATATAAGTTAAAATGTTATTCTCATAAAGTTTCGCGCTCTTAACGGGTGTACTCAGGGGTCGACCACAACCGACACAAACACGACGATTGGGACAGACAACAATACCAAATCCTTAAAGTTGTATAGTTACGACAATTGTTGTTTTAATTTATATTGGGGTGGGTTATTTCTGAAAATAAATTATAGATGGTCTTTATTTACTATTGCCCCTATCATATATTACTTATGATTTCACTTTTGTTTGTTGGAATCCGTTCAAAAAACCAGTCAAGAACGAGTCGGACTCGCGCACTAAGAGTTTCGTAAACAAATGCTTTTGACAAAAACATAAACTAAATTGATAACAGGGTAGCTACATTTACCGAAAGCCCAATTGTGGAAGCCTACCAGCCAGAAAAACTGCCGGCCTGAAAAAGGTAACTGATACACACTGGATATTGAAGGCAGATGATTGAGTGCTGTGGTGCAGGCCTTTGTCCAACAACAAGACTGCAAAAAGTGGTTTATCTTGAATAGTCAGTTCTATCAGAACATCGTCTAGTTTCGAAAAGAAGTCTTTGACTATTATCTCACTAGCCATAGAAGCCCTATAGGCTGAAAAATTTTCTGGCACACGTAGGCATAAATTATATCTACTTTTAAAGCGATTCCACTGCCATTGGCTTGCAATGAGATTAGCTTATGGCAAGAAGTTTTCACGACTAGCCACTTCAGCAAGATCATAAGCATATTTTCTAATTTGATTCACGGTTAGTCCAAAACCCAGTTTTTGCATTTCTATAATATAATTGCCTTAACTCTAGAACACAAGAAAGTGTATGTAGTGCATAAGGCCTCCCCATTTATCTAACCAAATCCTCTTCATTCTCTAGGTAATGCTTCTAGGTGCTCCATGGGACGTCTACTTCCTTAGCAGCTTTATATGTGGTTTTACCTTCATTTCTTACCAAACTGACGGCTTTTTGAAGTTGCTGCTGGTTATATTTTCGATATTTATTCTCTTTACTTTAGTACAAAATATAGGTTATTTGGTGATATCAAAAAATCTTATTGGTAATTTGAAGATAAAAAACAACCTCAAATTCAGAATAAAACACATTGACGAAGTCCTCAGACTTCTCTAGTTCATTTTAGGGACAAAACGCGTGACTCCCGCTCCGGCTCGTATCTGGTGCAAAGGTTAGCTATCGCTATTCAACGAGGCAATGCAGCCAGCGTAATGGGCACCTTTGCACCAGGTACAGTGAGGGACGGGTTAATTTAATTATTTATTTATTTTTAATGTGATTATTATATTAATATTGGAAATATAAATATTTATGTTTTTTTTATAATGTTTATTAAATAAAATCAATAGTAAAATTTAAATACTAGCGCAAAATATATCTGAAGTTAACCTTGCAAAACCGTCTTGAAAAGTATGGCGAAAACACTAAGAATGAATGGTCACATTTTAATAAGGAATAAAAACTTACCTTGACTGAGTCACGACTTTACTACAGTTATTTTTTAATATTTGTTAGTTTATTAAATGATATTAGTAAGTTATAACACTGAAACACCAATTATAATCAATTAATTTAAACACATTTTTTGCACAATAATCAAAAAGTTTGTTTATTGAATGCAGGAACATGGTAGCGGAGCATACGGAGGATATACGCTTATGTCTATCCTCCTCATACTCGTAACAACTCGCTAGCGCTGTCTGAACTGTGTGGTTTTCTATTTTAAAAATATCACCAAATTACTACTACTAAAACTTCATTCAGTGTCTGACGATGGAGTAGGAAGATGACCATATATCTTCTTTGTAAACACTCTGGTGTTACATGATGTCCATAGGTCTGAAGATGGAGACGGAAGGTGGTTTGGAATTAAACAAGATAGACTCGTCTCGACCTCTTTTGGCTGGACTACTTCGGCTGGCAAGCACTCTGGTACCTAATAGGTGACATTACTAATAAGTTGAAAATAAAATAATTAATAAAAAAAAGGTTTTTATAAACAAGCTTTTATTAAAACATCTGTAGTACATACTACTTAAATCGAAAATAATAATTTTATACAATGGTTGTGCTGATTTCAAAAGATTGTATCGTTATCAGAAAACAAAGAAATAAACTTGCACTATACAAGCTTATGAAATCAACACAACCCTTGTATAAAATTATTATTTTCGTTTTAGTACAACACTGTTAATACAAATGTAGGCACTAAATCATTATGTATTAAAAATCACTCTATTTTACTATAATTTAATACCTTGTACCGTATGCCTGAGGTAAAAAGCAAATTTGTATGTTGAAATTACGATATTTACTTTGATTCGTCATTGCCGAATGAGGTGAATTGACAACTTAAAATTATTAAATAAATTAATTAATTAATTAAACGACTTTATTCATCTCCATCATCCAAGCGTTAGCCCAGGTTGCATCCGAGGTTGTCACCTTAGAGTCCGTAGTCCGCTTCTCCGTAGTTCCGTTTCGCACGGCCTTGGGCATCCCTGATAGTGAGAGCATTGGCCCGCATGTCATCTTCTACGTCGTCAAGCCAGAGCTCGGCAGAGGTGGTATGGTCAGACATTTGTTACCCACGTAGGCTGGTGGTCGCCGCAGAATGTGGCCGTACCAGCGAAAACGACTCTCCTTTAATTTGTCCGCGATGTCACGGACATGAAGGCTGAAGCGGATGCGAGAGCTCCTCACGTGATCCGTACGCATGACTTCACACATCTACCGCAGTATATTCATCTCCGTAATACGCAGCTCCTGCTTATGTCCCTCTAGCAATGGCCACGCTTTGCAGCCGTGTGAAGGAACAGGCCTTATGATGGTTTTATAGACCTGTTCCTTCAACCTAAACGGCATTTTGGGGTCACAAATGACACCAGTCACTTTACGGCACTTGGCCCATGCAGCAGCTACGCATGCCTTGACGGCGGAATCGATATCAACAGTTGCGTGAAGTACAGATCTCAGAGACGCGAGACGCCGTGCGGTTTTAAATGGTTCAAGCCCGACATAACCGCTCCCGCTGGCCGGCGGGGGGGTATCCGAAGGGATTTCCGTACGAAAAAAAAAAGGTACTTAACCTGGTCCGTGCGCTTGACTAAGTCATCGGCTATGTGGGCGGGTGTGCGATCTGTCGAGTTTAACGCCATGTACTCAGGATTTGCCACATTTGACTTCAGACCGCCGTTTTCAAGCGCCTACTTTCACGTCTTCACACGTCGCACCAATCTACCCCACCAATATTTAACGACTTTATTATAAGTACGATATTAACAAAGTGCCTGTGTAGTTAAAAACTTTAACACAACTCATGGAAGGATATAGATTTTGACAAATGATGAGTAGGTATATGTCCAGAAATACAATGACAAAATAACACCAATTTAGAATCGTTATAATATGAAGTAAATAATTACTGTAAGTGTTTTTCAACGTGACTAAGTGGACTAAATAGTTAATGACGTATATTACACAACAAGATGTTTTTATAGATAGATTTATACATCCTGGTATTGGAAACTACCTACGGTAATTTTTCGCAAATAACCGTATGTTCGAAAATTATAACAACATCATCATTCTCCGAGACTTTTTGACCAACTCAGTTGAGGTAGGCTATGCAGTCTTTACTACGGAGTGACGGCCATCTGACCTCCACAACCTACTGGTGATATCGAACTTCTTTAGTTCTCCTCGTTTCATCTTTTTTTCTAAAAGTTTTGAAATTACATACAAAAACTTCGCTCCTGGTCACATGGCACCATGATATGTTTTTAATAATGATTTGTAATTTTGCCTTGTGTTTTAGTAAGTAGGTGGGGTAGAATCATAAATTTTACAGCATGAATGGGGCTTGACCGGGTAAGTATTACCTTCTAACTAGATATCAACTTTATGTAGCAGCCTGCTGCATTTCATACAGTTTGGATGAATGCAGGACTACAGATTACCTAGAACGGAAGCTAAACTCACTTACCTTCCTTTTTCCATTTTTCTTTGACGTTCGTCTGTGTGAGTAGTAATTTGGCCATAGTGCTTCACCATCTTTCATTCTATATCAGTATAAATTTTAAAGAATGCTATTTTACTTTTGTTTACAGTTAAATACCCTATCACCTACATCGGTAACACTGGACAGGCTAGACTTCACCGCATCGGGCCCTTACGCCTGCGAAATCGCATTAGAAACTCCTCTGTATTCAAAAGTTTCGAAAATACATGAGTTGAATGTTATTGGTAAGTATTTCTAATGTATGTACACTACCCAGCTATTTATATTGCTCAGTTTAAACGACAATTAAGACCCCATCCTTACGCAGGTCGTGTAACATAATTAGACTAATCTGAATAAATTAAATTATTAAATTAGACGCATTCATGGAAGATTCTCAAATTAATGATAGCCGAATTTAAAAAGCTAATCTACGGAAGGTAGTGATTAAATTTCACCTTACCACAAGGCAAGGAGTCTCTCCAAAGCTGGGCAAGGAGATGTACCATTACCGCAACTCTCTTGAGCTACTAATGCGAATATTTCCTTGCACTATCAATGCAGTTACTCCATCGTGCTACCTATTTTTTTTTCGTGCGGGAATCCCCTCGCATAGACAGCCAGTGGGAGTCGTTTTGTCGGGCTTGAACCGACTAAAACCGCAGGCCGTCTCGGGTCTTCAGACACCGGGATGTAAGGCTGCCCATAAGGCATTTCCCTCGCACCCCGACTGACCCTAGACCGTCTCCGATTTCGAATAGGCCCCCTCGGGTTTGGCAACTACGGTGTCTCCGTCTTACCCCGGTTTGGGGGGGAGAGGGATTCCAGGCTCCGCCGTCCCAGCCTGCTTCTGCTGGGGTGACAGGCGGCCTCACCTGCCACACCCAGGCCTACGCTCATGGAGGACGGAGATCGCTTAAGCGACCTCTGGCGTCTGAGTCGCCTGCGACGGGCGTCAATCATTGTTGCGGGCTCGGCGGCCGGGAGAGTTCTAAAGCTCTCCTGGGTGCGCTCCGCCATCTCCATCTCGAGCATTATCGCATCGCGCTCGCACTTCGCACCATTGCCGCAATTATGCTGCCGAGTGAGAGGACTCCCACCCCGATGGCTGCCACGAGGTCACACCTCGGCACCTCCCTTACCGCCTTACCGCCGCTATTGCGGCGTGCCCTTCCCTCGTGCTACCTAATAGGCTACATACTCCCTTGCACTTCCAATGCGGTTAATAAATAATTAATCCAGAACATTTTGCACAGTGCCACCTAGATTCAAACTAGGCATAGCTTGTAATTATGGGATCTAGAATGAGGATATACATATTATACGTAGGAGCGCCTAGACTTCTACTACTACTAGGCTTTTGCCTCGGAGCTCTGAATTCCTTTACTCTTCCTCGTCCATTTGATTGTGATAATGACTTCTTAACTTCAATATTGATAACTTGTACTGTGAATATAAAGCATACATATTCAAATTACAGCCTCATGCGATAAATAGATCAAAAGAATGTCAGTAACTCTCAATCTATAATCTGTTACTCTTCGCTGACTTCGCAGTTGTTGAATGGAGTTGCCGTTTACTTTATTAATACTGATTTCCCGTACCGATAGAAGACGCGAGCAGTAACTCTTTCAATGAGTTATAAAGTAGGAAGTAGACAGAATTTTTATTTAGTGTGGAATTAATAATTTCAGGTCATTAAATTTCTATAAGTTTTATTTTCAACTAGCTGATGCCCACGGCTTCGCCCGTGTGGAATTCTGTTCCCGTTCTTGCTTCCTATGGGAACCTATTCCACCCATAAACAGCCTATGCATTATTCCAGACTCTATCTATATCTAGTACCAAATTTCAGCCATATCCGTTCAACCACTAGAGCGTGATTAATAGAATAGAATAGAAATAAACTTTATTGTACATCAATCAGAGTATGCATAGGTACTTGGAATACACAGTCAACATGTACAAATAGCGGTCTTAGCGCTAAAAGTAATTAACTATCTAACAAACATCTAAACATCAAAATTATTCACAAACTCTCACATTTATAATCTTATTAGTAGAATTGATGCCTATTGTTTAAGAATCATATGCACTACTAGTAGAATCGTTGCCTACTACTTTATTTCATAAAAAAGCTTTTATGGAGTCTATAAAATATGTTTGTTTCAGTTCGTCAGAAATTCCGTCCAAAAATAAAAATCAAGCATAAAAAGTTATTGTCTAATGAACACCTTGAAGCCACATGCCAGAGCGCCCCTGCATATCCCGCGCCCCATCTCACCTGGTTTATAAATTATATGAAGGTAAGTAGAAAGGGGTACCATTCGGTAGAGAATGAAGCACGTTTTGCATTACCTTTTATTACTCCAAAAAGTGAACGACAAAATTAAAGACAAGTACTTTCATATAAATTTAAAGCTTATGAATAGGTAAAGCTCTTGCAATACTTTTAAAATATCTTGTTACTTTTATAGGGTACGGGTTCCGTAATCGACATACTCTAAGTAGTTAGAAGTCAGAAAATAAAAGATACAGCCATTCATGCAGCATATTTAGACATTCACAAGGGAATCACTACTTCCAGTTGAGCTATAATAATGAATTTGGCAAAATTTAAAGATTTATAGCATAAACAAAGGGAAAAGCCGAAAAACAGTAAGCTTGTAACTACATCACTAAAGAAAATCCGGTTTCAAACTTAAAATCAATCAATCAATTTCAGCCTATTGCAGTCTATTGCTGAAAATGGGCCTCGCCAGAGCGCAAATTGCGAGGGATGCCCTGGCACTCGATCCTCTTTATCTTGCGCATTCAGTCTAGCACAGTCACCCAGCTACCTTTTTCAGGTCTTCAGTTCATCTGCTTGGGGGCGTTACATCAACGTTTACTGATACCGAGGTCTCCGCTCTATTATTTTGCGAGCTCTATTGGTAACTTGAGTTTGTTTAGTTAGTCTTTGTCGAAAAACTTGATTTCATATTTTATCCTTCAAAGAAACTCCAAGCATAGTTCGCTCCATAGCCCGCTGCGAGACTTTTAGTTCGTCGACTTTTTCTTATCAGTATTCAGTTTATCCGCATTCTAAAACCCATAACACAAGCTGGTTAAATTACACTTACTTTGGGTCTAGATAGCGCTGTATGGAATATCGGGAAGAATGTCATATCACTGTTAACCGTGGTTAGCCGTTATATACGAGTATGTCGACGAGCACTTTTCAAACAGTAACGTTAAGACCGTATCGGGGTTTTCCTCATCTCAGCACTTAAGAGCTACCGTTCCTTTCCATTGTCGGTCAGGGTAGTGGCCTGGCTGGATAATGGTCTATCAGAACCAAATCGCTAGGGCTCACCTGGGGTTATTATAAGATTTCTTTCTCGCACGAAGAGCCACCGCTACTGTCCGATAATAGTTAGGGTCACGGTATGTTCAGACGGAGGTCTGTGTCAGACCATGTCCACTGCTCCGTAAGAATACAAAGACGGCTAACCCTCCTGCATCCTCGCTGTCTCACCATAGTTTCCTATGCTATGAGAGGGACACGCGGAGAAATTGGGTGACCCAAAACACCCCCATCTCGGCAGAACATCAGCCGGAAGCAGTAACACCTCCCTCAAAGAAAGGACGAGAGTCGTTACCGCTTCCGATGCTCAGGATGCACCAAAATGACATAGGTAGTGGTCATCCCAACTACAACTTATGAATGGTAGGGGTGCTACATAATGACTACAATTTCATAAAAACATTTTTTTTTTATTTATTTAGGTTCATCAACAACTCTTTACATTCATACCGGTATACGTGGTGATATAAATAGGTAACAAGTCTTAATATAACAGTTACTTATAGTAGACACAACATGTAAAAAAGTAACATTATAAAACAAGCTTACATACCATATTTGTCACCGGTCAATACTAAAGAAGAGTTGGGGCTAGCTATACAGAAGTCCAAAATAATCGTAAGCAATTTTGGATGCTATATTTAGTCTTTTCCAGTTCATCGATGAAAAGCAGTACATTGTATATTGAATGATCAAAATTGTTCATTAATAATTAAAAAAATGGGAATCATATCTTTAGACAGGAAGGCTTGATGAATATTTATGAAATCAAATCAAACTGTGAATAAATCTCGCGCTTTGAATTTCATTGTCGATTTGATTCAACTTCGTGACTGCAATGCGACGTATACATAATCGTATATTTCACATGAAACTTCAGGCCATCAAGTAAATAGATCATGATCAAATTAAATTATGTAGTCATTAAGGTTATATAGGCTTTGCAATGGAGGGACTACAGAGGTAAATCCCGAATTCTTACTTAGTCAACATGGGTCCGTGTTTGGAGGTTTTGCGCTTTAGTGAACGGCTTATAGTCGTGAGGATGGTTATCAATGGTATTGTTACCCATCTGATAAGTGCCCACGCACCACAGGCCGGTCGTGGCGAGGCCGAAAAGTTGTCGTTCCTGGACTAACTTGGAGAAGTGCTCCTGGGCGTATATTTGTCGCAGGAGATTGTTGGTGATCTTAACGGTTATATGGGCGGTGAGGGCAAAGATTTAGAGCGTGTTCACTGTGGTTTTGGGTACGGTGGTCGCAATACACAGGGTACGAACATTCTCAGACTGTGTGCGGCTGCCGATCTTGCCATTGTGAACACGTATTTCAAAAAGAAAACCGAAATCTTTAAACCTTTCGTGAGTGGAGGGCATGCTGCTCAGATTGATTTCCTCCTCGCTAGGATATACAGCATCAGTAAAGTAACCAACTGCAAGGTTATACGCATCGATAGTCTCACTTGTCAACACCGTCTCCTTGTCATCGACCTCTTTGTGAAGCCCAAAGCCAAACATGTCACGCGCTGCTTGTTGCACAGGATATTTCGAAGTGCCGCTGCATTAAAGATCCTGGAGACCGTCTGCTGTGCGAAGAAACTGCGAAGATATCGCCTGTAGAAGTCCTGAATGCTCTTCGCCTCAGTAATAAACGGAAAGCTGTCTGACCCGATGAAGTCCTCGTCGAAACCAGGAAGGTGATGGTTCCCCGTAGTGTGGGCATTATTACAAGTTTTCATAACTCCTCAGTATAGTATACTCCCCAGCGGTAAGCCCCCAAGCTAATGGAGGCTACATGTCATTGAAAAATATATAGGAACCGCCTCCAGACTCCTGTCTTCAAAAGCAAGGGATCAGTGCAGGAGTGTGGGAGCTACCGCGGTACAAAGATAATGTCCCACACCATGAAACTCTACGAGAGTTTAATGATGTGGACACTCGATTCCGATAGGAGTGTACACTCTCGGAGTATCATAATGAGTTTTGACCCGGTTACGGAACCATGGACCCGTATTTCGCCCTAAGTATTCTCACAAAGAAATACAGGTGAAGAATATGCCTGTGCATTGCTTGTTTTTAGATATGCAGGGCATGTCTGAAATTTTCGACTGTGTTTCTCGCGCAGTAATCTGTTGGGCATTGCGGTCCAAACGGGTCCACAAAGGTAAGTACATGTACCACAAATGTGTGATTAGCGATACGAACCCCGACCCCATTACCATTGGGGTACACCAAAGATCTGTCCTTAGTCCGCTTCTGTTCAGTGTGGTATAGGGTTAGGTTAGGTTAGCACACGATACGTTGCACTGCCGCACACGAGCACACGAGCGGTGCGGACGGCATCAGAAATTCATATAAGCGGCCTAAACTTCTGCTCATGTACTGATGATATCGCTTTGGTGGATGCAGAAAGGGGCAGATTGGTGCAGAAGTTAAATGTAGCGAAGACCGAGTACATGGCGTTAAACTCTACGGATCCCACACCCGTCCGCATAGACGATGAGTTGGTAGAGCACACGGACTAGGTTAAGTACCTGGGATATGTACTTCTAGCGGCTGGTGACATCGATTGCGACGTCAAGCTACGCATTGATGCTGCATGGGCCAAGTGACGGGTGACTGGTATCACTTCTTGTGATGCCGAAATGAGGGTTACGTTGAAGGGGCAGATTTATAAAACCATTCTTAGGCCTGCCCTTTTACACGGTAGCGAAGCGTGGCCGTTGCTAGAGTGATATAAGCAGGAGCTGCGTGCCACGGAGATGAATTTTTGTGCATGAGTTCACACATGTATTCGAATTTGTATATTAGCTAAACATCCTGAAAAAATCAGATCAAGCATATCTTCGTGTGAACGTAGCGTTAGAAGACGAAAAGCTTGATAGTAACCTCAAAGTCGAACAAACTATATAGTTCATCTATGGCAAATTGTTATACTGGTTTAGGAACAAAAAAATATACAATATACTAATTTTTCTTTTAATTGGCTTATCTTGAGTTTTATGGAACCCTAATGATTTATTATTGAAAATATCTATTTAGTATTATTTAAAGTATTTATATATTTCTATTTTGATAAAATGATTAGTGTTTTTTTAACAAAATATACCCAGGGGATCGATAATTATATCGTAATATCATATTTTATTTATGTAATTCAATAATTTTAGGTTGTACACGGAAAACCAACGTGAATCGCGTGCTTAGAATTATTAACCTTCATAACCATATCGAAAGGAAACGTTTGGACGCGTTGAGTGGCATTTTGGTAACTGTTGACCAAATGAAGGAAATTACTTGGGGGTGTTATTTATATTTAGTTACATTCCGCAAATCTGAAAAACGAACTTACGGCTTATAAGCCCGTGCAACTTTCACAGTCAAAACTTCAATTTGATATACATTCTTGTAATTATGTGCTCCTGAACATTTCAGGAAAAAAAAATTGTACTTCTTGCACGGACAGACATTTTAACAGGCGGCTTCTATATATTTTTTTATATAATCGATTTCATTACTGTAACTGTTAATAGTCTTGCACATATGGAATTAGCAACAAGAACAGTATTTTTAAGCAGCGAATAGAATGGTGTGAACTGCTAATACTGCTTTTGTAGAATGGATGGAATGGATTCACAATTCTCATGAATGAAAATTTAATAAGAGATGAAGAGAATTATGTTTATAGGAATCCATAAGCGGCTAGATACTCTTCAATTCATAAAAACAGCAAAATGCTCACGGAAATGTTGTGCGTGTGATTTATCCGTAAATGTGTAACTGTGTCTAAAAATAGTATTTATATTTTGGAACGGTTATTCTGGTTTCTTTATGTGTTTTAGGTCATCAAATAAGTCGTAGAACTTAATTATTGTACTAATTGGAGCTGTTTATTTTAGAGTTTGTTTTTGTTGTATTATTACACTAAATTATGTCAATTAAACTTATCAAGATTACTTTGACAAGAATCTTGTTAATTCTGTGTACTTATAACGATGTCTATAAATTAATAACAGAGGCACCACGCACGTATAGTATACCTCACCTCTCTTCCCAGAAAAATCTAGCAACTCTACTTCGCACCAAAAATAAATTATGCACAGGGCATTCAGTATTGTATAACCGAAATTTTCTGAGGGAGTACTTTACCATTTAAACGGCTCCGAATTCGTTCAAGAAAGCCCTTTAAGCCTTACTTAATTCTTCCTTAATATAATAAAATTATGTCCAATACGTAGTTAAAAACAACCCTTTGGGGCCACTTTTCCTGAGAGCGACCTACGTTTTCTTGGATTGATGGCATATATTTCAGAGAAGTTTATGTTCTAACTTTTACGCGTTATTAGTCACAAAAGACAGCCTCATTAATCCTGTGCATGAATAAAAAAAATAAAAACCGGTCAAGTGAAAGTCAGACAAAACTGGATTGATAGATATAAACTTTACGTTGCTACTGGTAAAATGTTTTACTCATACATCGACATAGATCAGGTCATAAGTATTAGAGTTAACTGGATATTCACCATGTGTTTTTAAGAGTGTCCGATATTTCGGCACTGTTGCAAGCGCCATGATCACGGAGGAACTGAAGAGGCGGTTAACGGTGAAACAAGTTTAAGAGTAAATATATCGATCTACTATGCAACAGTGCCGAAATATCGGACACTCTTAAAAACACATGGTAAATATCTCGTTAACTCTAATGCTTATGACCTGATCTATGTCGATGTATGAGTAAAACATTTTACCAGTAGCAACGTAAAGTTTATATCTATCAATCCAGTTTTGTCTGACTTTCACTTGACCGGTTTTTATTTTTTTTATTCATGCACAGGATTAATGAGGCTGTCTTTTGTGACTAATAACGCGTAAAAGTTAGAACATAAACTTCTCTGAAATATATGCCATCAATCCAAGAAAACGTAGGTCGCTCTCAGGAAAAGTGGCCCCAAAGGGTTGTTTTTAACTACGTATTGGACATAATTTTATTATATTATTATTTTTTGTGATGTAATTACATATTTTCAAATTTTGGGATTTTCTCTTTACTTATCCTATGATACCTTGCTTCTTGCCAAATTTCAGGATTCTAGCTTAATGGAAATTAACTTATAGGCTTTGATTCCTTTGCGAGTTTGTGAATGTGTTGCATAAACATCTGTATCTTTTGATTACGTTACTCAGAAATTTGATATTTTAACAGCTTCAAGAGTGAAACGATTCTTAAATAGGTAGGATTCTTAAATTGGAAATGCAACCACTGCCATATCATTACTCTCCCATCTAAAAAAGATCGTCTTCGTCTTCGTAAAAAAGATTCTTAGATGTTTTCATCTAATAATCTTTACTTTTTTTGAAAACAAACAGTATTAATACTAAATAACATTACTACTTACATTACTAGAAACCATTTATAAGTTTTCACATGTAAATAAGAAGTAAACACTTGACGGTTTTTATATTGTTAAAGAGATTAAGACAGTCTAAAAAAGAAAAACGAAGGAATATTTCAAGAATAATTAAGAAGTAAATCACTAAATGCCTAGAGAGCCAATTCAAACCAGTCATACGCTTGTAATTAGCAGGATTCGTATTGAATAAATCCAAATCAGGATATTCCGATGTTCTGATTTATTTATAACGCCGCGGTAGCCTAGTGGTATGGGTAATGGAATAACGCCGCGGTAGCCTAGTGGTATGGGTAATGGAATAACGCCGCGGTAGCCTAGTGGTATGGGTAATGGACTGCTGAGACGAGGTCTCGGGTTCGATCCCAGGTTTTACCATGGCACACACCAATGACTTTTCGATGCTGTTCGACGTTATGTGTGTATTTATCGCAGGTTTATAAGTGCCCGGTTAATGGCAATAGGCTCGCCACCTATTACATTGGGACCTAAACATAAACTGGCGAAATGTGGGTGCTAGCACCTCTGCCTACCCCTCCGGGGATATAGGCGTGAGTTTATGTTATGTTATGCTGATTTCATTAAATTATCCATGTTTAGAATGAAATATGATTAACAGGTGGACGAAAGACTAACAACACCTCACGGTACGGTGAGTGTGCGTCGTCACCACCACGGGATGCCTTTGTCTTTGACCAACTCTTCTCTGGCATTCCCGCTGACAAGTATACAGTTGCATCCAAACGAAACTTTGGACATCACCTGCTTAAGCACAATACCGAGCTATGCGAGTCTAGGTGAAGGATTTGCTGATGTGCAAAATAATACTGTTACCGGTAAGTCAAAGTTTGTGTTGTATATTGATCAATGTTAGATATACTACAAGTATACTAATACTACTATACTATTACAATTTTTTTTGTTAAAAGAATATTAGTAACCGAAATTACTAATATTCTCGCTAAACCCTTCAGCTAAGCTTAATGAAGAATGTTAACTAATTTTGAATATTAGCTCGCTATATCCTCTGTCGAAAATAAAAAATACAAGTGAAGGAATTCGATACGTCTATTATTTTCCGATTTATAGAAGTAAACGTGCGACGCGGACTCGTGCTCGATGCGTTTGACGGTGTGACGTCATCTCACAACACTCGCTCAGTCCGCTCGCGCTCTCAGCATGGTGTAGTATGTTTCATTTGAAATTTCAGGCCTTACGTACATTGCCTTAGGCTTAATACTTAGGTACTTAGAGACCTTACATATTTAATTAATAAGACGAATCAAAATTAAAAAAGGTTTAGTACATCTGTTCAACCCACTACATTTGCAATAAATCAATGTATGTATTTAGTTAAATTTACTAACAAGAGATTGAGAGAAGAGACATATGTACATACGTACATATAGATATAAAACTTTAATACAGCTTTGTTGTTTATAACGTAAAACTTAAAAGGTTTGTTACTTCTGCCTATTTGAGTTGCAATATGACATTAGGTCGGTATTTTATTTTAATAAAACAATTCAGAACAGATAAATTATTTTCTAAATAGCAAGAAAAGTTAGCTTAGCTTACCTTTGCATTTTTATTCCTCGCATTTCGAACGAAATCACTATTTGTTGATAAATAATGGACAACCATTAGAGCACCTATTCTAGGCAGATTAACCGATTGCTTTTTCGAATCCTTCATCGAAGGATATATCGTATATTTGAATATAACGTAATGCGCGGATGAAAACAAAACAAAATACTGCACAACCTCCTTAGCCTGTCACCTCTGGCGAGTTGCTACTAAGCGGAGCGTTGTAAATTGACGTCACATGCGGTCACGTGACTGTTAGCGAGACTCGATATTTATTCTATTATTATTATTATCGAAGTTTAAATGCCTGTGAAATCAAAACTAATAGGTATTTTTGACTACAACAAAAACTAGTGTATTTGTAAACATACAAGCTTTACTTTCACAAAGTTTCAACCGATTTGGCAACATACCTATTAACATTCTTCATTACTTACTTGTGTTTTAGGAGAGGGTTGACGTCGGTAGTGTAATGGCCAGGATTCGAACCCGCATTATGGTCGACTAATACAATTCTGTGAGAAGAATTAGATCGTTCTTTAATTATCTATTAATACATAGTTTTAATTAATTATCATAAATGTTGTATTGATCAACATGAAACATTGCACAGAATACCTATAGTGTATAACGCAGTTAACTCCCCGACAACTTTATGTCCTTAAAACCTACAACATGAATTTCACAATAATGCGTTTGAATATTCATGTGTCGTTGGGAACGCTTGGAAAATAAAAAGAAGTGCATTAATCGATTTATATCATTTCTTATTCGAAATGTAATCAAAAACTGATCAGGTGTTACGCCATCAAATTATGTCTTTCACTTTGTGTAATGTTTGAGATGAATTTCATTTCATTTATATTTAAAATGTAATATAATATTTAATTGAAGGAACAAAGAAAATGTTCGAAATGAATTTGATTGTGACGCCCCTGATGTTGCCCACGTCCATGGGCCGCATGGTAACCGCTTCCCATCAGGTTGACCGTGTCCTTGTCTGACACCTGAGTGGTATAAATAATGTAACAGTTTAGTTAAGTTCTAAATAATGATTTTCTTTTACAGTGAACGTGGTTCGCAATGAACCAGCGCCAACTCAGCTGCCTGTCAAAATAGTTAGTTCCGAACTGAATTTATCACCTCGATGTCATGTAGAGCGTATACTATTTGTAGTTGTCATAATTGTGTGTCATATCAGTTCTTAAACCTACATAAACTCGGCTCTTACGTCAAGTAACCATTGGTTCATAACATCTATCAAATTTGTTCTCATGTGTAATGTATGTTTCATATCCACAGTAATGTCGGTCTTGTGATATGCCGCTATGGCATGTTTGATAAAGGTTGGTCCATATTATTACTAAGGGAGAACAACAGAGGTTGTTTGGAATAGGTTCAATTCGCTACGAATATCGCTGCATTGTGCCTGTCACGCCAACATGTGGCAACCCTTGTGCATATACGAAACGTACTACCTATATCTTTCGTCTATTTACACTTTTTATGAATATTACAATGAATTTGTTACATATATCACAACTTTACGAGCTTAATAGTTAAAGTGTTCTATCAAATCACTGGTTAAAATGTGGTTATAATTTTACGTCGGTTTAAACTAAACCTATGTGATTTTTGAAATAATTTTCGTTTAATACCTTCAAGGTAATTCTGTCAAACGAATAAAAAATACACGTAATGTTTATTACGTACGTAATAAAAATCTTATTCTCGGTTAATAACTACGCACCAAATTTTAACAGGTGGTTTGGCAGTGTCCTATTTTTTTGTAGAGTCAATTCAATCTGCGAACTGAAGGGTGGCGTCACCATCGTTTCAGTGTTGCTAATTCACTTTAATATGCAATATAATTGAGACTTTTTTATTTGACTGATTATTAAAAATCCATGTAAATATTTTATTATTGTGTAAAAGTCCTTATGGTTTTCAAGCAAATAACAATTTGATTTGAGGTAAGTCTCGAAAATGGAGATAGGGTTACTAACTCATGATCAAGTTATCTCAACAGTTTCACTATTATACGTATTGTTTCATGCAACAGCTGATTTGATTTTTTCATTGGTTAAATATAGTTATGTACAGTCTGCGTCAGAAATCGCTTAATCAATTCTAATCTATTGATCACCTTAACTCTTAACATTTTCATAAAACAATAAATAAAACATGAATAATATTAACTTTGCCCTCCGGGGACTATAAACTACTTAAATATCCACTATTGGTTCATTTATCCCTATGTAAAATAGGTTTGTAAATATTTTAGTGTTAACCAACTTGTGTCGTTGACTGTACCTGTCTGAAGGCTAGCGTTTAGATTTAGACTGTCCCCTATACTTTCTCATTTAACGCAAGGGTTATCTAACATTTGAGTAATATCTAGTAGATGTAAGGCTGAGCGCTAATTAGAGACAAGACAGTCTTCACACAATCTTAAGACAGACAAGAAATGAGCGTTGCACAACGAACTGTTTTTATTTTAGCTGTAATTCTACTATCAACGGGTCAGCCGCTATCTCTTTACTGTAGAACTAATCGAATTTATCAATTGTTTATGATGCAATTGATAAACAAACGAACACTTATCAGCCCCACGTTGGGCGTCAATGTAACGGTTAATGTTTTTATAGAAGCTTTTTAAATGAAGTTACGGTGATGTAACTGAACTGTAAAAATTAATTAATTGATGTAATTATTACTAACTACCGGCTAGGGCGAGCAGAGAGAAATAAAAGGTTGATTACAATATATTAAGAGATTATAATCGGAGTAAGAGAGCGTTACATAAATTTATAATAGGTAATTGAGTAAATGAACCTCAGGGAATGGATTCGTAATAAATATTCTGCTGTGGCGTTGTTCGGTCCGTTGTGCAAAGATGGTAGTATGCACTTAGCTAGTGGACACGTGGCTAGCGGTGTTGCCGGCGTGCCAGGGTCTCCGCTGGTGACCCTGGAAATAGAAAAAGAAGTGCGGGAAAAGGGTGATAAATTAAACTCTTGAGTGACAGAGATGAACTATCTTCATTTATTTCCAAACTTACATAGAACAAGTTTCTTACCGAAAAAACAGTCTCGCATATTTCACAATAGATGGCGCTACTAGTTTATAATTAGTGATATTGTCGATACAATATAAACACAAAATAATACCCCCACTTATCGCAATATTCACTAACAACATTATTCTATACAAACTATGCCTAGAAGCAACATAAATTTATAATGTTTTGCTGAACATAAACTTTTAGTTAAAATGTCAGCTGGCATATCAGCTGTTGGCAAATATAGCACTTTAACAATATTATTGTTTACCAGATCACGACAAAAATGATATTTGATATCAATATGCTTTGTGCGTTTGTGGAAGACTGGGTTTGCACACAACTTCTGTGCACCCTGGTTATCATTAAATATGCTAATTGTATACACCTTATCGGTTATTTCATATTGTAATCTCTTTAGATATAATGCTTCTCTACATCCCTCAGATAGACCAATATATTCTGATTCAGTGCTAGAGAGAGCTACACATTTCTGTTTTCTACTTTCCCATGAAATCACACCATCAGATAACAAAAAACACATTCCAGTGTATGATCTTCTGTCTACAGAGTTAGAAGCCCAATCAGCATCTACATACCCTATTATTTCTGTATTACCTTCTTTACAATATTTAATTCCATAACTTTTAGTTCGTTTTAGATATCTTAATATTCTTTTTACATATTCCCAATGCTCCTTTGTATGGCAATTATTAAATTGACTTAAAAAACTTATAGAATAACTAATATCTGGTCTAGTTAAGACTGACAGGTACATCAAACTACCAATTAGCTGTTGATAGGGCACATTATTATTTATACCTACTTGACTTTTATTTATATTGAGTTTGACCTCCATCGGTGTATCAACAGTCTTACAATCACTTAAATTAAATTTGCTCAAAAGCTGATCAATATAAGTTTCCTGACTTAAAGTTACATATCCTTTATCTTTATTGAAGTTTATATCCATTCCAAGACATAGTTTAACTTCACCTAAATCTTTAATGCTAAACTCACTAGATAAAACCTGTTTCAAATTCTTAGTCTCAATTTTATCATTGGAGAATACAAAAAAATCGTCCACATACAGTACTACAATGGTTTTACATTTATTTGTATTCCTTATATACATACATGGCTCAATTTTTGATCTTTTGTAACCATTACTGATCAAACAACTATCAACCTTTTTATTCCAGGCTCTAGAGGCCTGTTTAAGTCCATAAATAGCCTTTTTTAGCTTCAATACTTTATGAACTGAACTACTATTATAACAATCTGGAATTTTCATATAAATGGTTTCCTCTAAATCACCATTCAAGAACGCAGTCTTTACATCTAAATGGTTAACATCTAAACCTAACTTCACAGACAATGCAAATAATAGTCTAAGAGTTGTATGTCTCACAACGGGCGAAAAAGTTTCTGTATAGTCTACACCATACTTTTGGTTGAAGCCCTTTGCGACTAGACGAGCACGGTAACGCACATTGTTTTCATTATCATATTTTTTTCGTAAAACCCACTTGCACTGCACTATAGTACCATCTGTTGGTACATCTACAAGTTCCCATGCACAATTCTTCTCAAACGACTGTAACTCATCCTGCACTGCTGCTAACCACTGCATTTTCTCAGCACCTTCCAAGGCTTCTTGCAATGATATCTCACCCGTGAACAAGTTGTCATCTTCCATATAAGTACTTGCTAATCCATACCTGTCTGGCTGCTGCCTACGCCGAGGACCACTTGTAATGTTGACATTGTTGAGTATAATGGAGTCTTCACTGTCTATTGCACTAGATTCAGAGCTATCTAATGTATCTTCTTCACAAGGTACATACAGTTCACCACTGTCGTCTGCACTCATGCTCACTGATTGTTCCAGTGAATCTTCCTGAAGTGTCAAATCTCCTTCCCCCACTGGAACAATATTCACATCATCTGAACAAGCTTCTTGTACCTCTACAACATTCTCTGTCTCTGTCTTCTCCAATACTATAACATCTCGACTGGTAGTGATGACATTAGACTTTGGGTTGTAAATCCTGTACCCTTTAACATCATTGGAATAGCCGACAAGGATACATTTCTCGGACTTTTTGTCCCACTTTAATCTCTTTTGTTTTGGCACATGTACCATGATTGTACTGCCAAAAATACGAAGATGACTTATGTCAGGCTTTCTGCCTGTCCATATCTCGAAAGGAGTTTTATAGTTTAATGACATGGTCACAGTTCTGTTTTGTAAATACACTGCAGTGTGTGCCGCCTCTGCCCAAAACCTCTTTTCGAGACCTGCATCGAACAGTAGACACTTGGCTTTCTCAACGATCGTCCGGTTGTATCGTTCTGATAGACCATTTTGCTCAGGTGTGTATGGGTTCGTTTTCTGGTGAACTATCCCATGCAATACCAAAAGATCTTCAAACTTCCTGTTGCAGAATTCTGTCCCATTGTCACTTCTCAGAGTCTTTATGCTGCGGTTAAGTTGGTTTTCAACCTCTGCTTTATATTGTTGAAAGCATTTCAATGCCTCATCTTTTGTTTTCAAAAAATAGATGTATGTCATACGACTAAAATCATCTATGAACAGCATAAAATATCTAGACCCACCTATAGATTGATTTTCCATTGGTCCACAGAGATCAGTATGCACAATATGAAGCAATTCTGTACTTCTGCTACCTTCCTTGGGAAAAGGTAAGCGGCTCTGCTTGCCCTCACAGCAAGCGACACATGATGACTTTGATGAAACAGTCTTATTATCAAGCGTCAATCCCTGTACAGCATCTTGCATCTTATTTAAATACTGGCTGTTGACATGACCCAGACGTCGATGCCAAACCTCACTGGACACCATAACTGCAGCTGATGAAGAATATTCAGGCATGTTCAGTTTGTACATACCATTCAACAGACTTGCTGTAGCCACCAGTACTCCTGCTTTGTTGAAAATCTGACAACCATCACTGCCAAATGAAACCTTGTTTCCTTTCAATATTAGTTGACTAACGGACAACAGATTTGTAGTTAACTTCGGCACACATAATACACCTTCCACTGTTATATTGTATTCACCGGTGCATGTCTTTGTCGTAATCTGCACATCTCCAGTACATACTACATGTACTTTATCTTGGTTTGCTACGACAATTTCTTTGATCTTATGATCCTGAGACACATTACACAACCATTCTTCGTTCGCGGTAAGATGAACACTCGCCCCGGAGTCAATATACCAATCACTTTTGCAAAATTTTCCATTCAGGAACACAGCACTAAACGCATTACTGCTTGTACTTTCTTTATTATTAGTGTTCGACGATTTTTTGTTCGTAGAAGTACACTGATTGCGATAATGCCCCATTTGCCCGCATTTATAGCATGTAATTACTTTTTGTTTTGACATTTTTGACTTTGACATCTGGGCGTTGTCTTTGGTCGCATTGCTACCAACATTCCTATTCTTCTTATAACTCGCAAACGCGCCACTGGAAGCGCTATTGTCGCCACCGTTTCCGCTTTCTTCCATGTCCAACAACTTGGTTTTAATGGCGTCTGATGTCAATGGAATGCCGCAATGCTCGATCGCCATTATCATAGGAGAATATTTTTCTGTTAATCCCGCTAACAAAAGCGATGCGACCCACTCATCATTGATGTTGAAACCCGTACCACTCAATTTTTGGCTGGTTTCAATGATTTGTGTCACGTATGAAGTCATTGAATTGCTATTTTCTAATCTTATTGAGATCAAACTCCTCAATAAACTGATCCTACTCGTAAAACCTGAGTCATCAAATAGGTTCTTCAATTTCTTCCACAGCTCATGGCTCGTTGGTACACTTTTTATGTGCACATACAGCGACGAATCTATTGTCAGAATCAGCTTGGCTTTTGTTTTCGCGTCACCTGCTGCTCCTATTTCTGCTGGTATAGTCTTCGACTTGATTAAATCAGACATTCCTTCCAGGACTAGGAAATTCTCAGCCGCAAAAGCCCACTCACTGTAATTTTCACGCCCTTTCAATTTAGGCACACTGACAAGGTAGTTCATCGTCATTTTCACAGTCACAGCATTAATCACAGTTTAACTCAATCTGCAAAATCTATTTCCACTAGAAATATCCAAGAAAATTGCGAGAAAAACAAAAAAAAACTGGGCCGGATAACCTGTGATAAATTAAACTCTTGAGTGACAGAGATGAACTATCTTCATTTATTTCCAAACTTACATAGAACAAGTTTCTTATCGAAAAAACAGTCTCGCATATTTCACAATAGATGGCGCTACTAGTTTATAATTAGTGATATTGTCGATACAATATAAACACAAAATAACAGTTTGTCACTAGGTAATTACGTCCAAGTGACCCGCTAAAATAGCAGGTGAAGAGAATCTCCCAGCGGCAATGCAGCGTAGCTAGAAGCTATAATAAAAAGAATATAAGTAGGCAGCACAAGCTGGTGCCGCGACCTCTGACCGTAGGGGTTATCGGCCTCGTGGCACTAATTAGGTAGGCTGAAATAGCACACAGAATAAAACAAAATATATCAAGCCATGCATTTTAGCAGGCAATAAGCTGCACCGCTGGAAAGTCTTCACCTGTAGGAAGAAGTAGGAAATGTTGATCTCAAAACTTACCCGGAGCCGACAGCAGTTGGCCACGGGGTCAAAGTGACCTTCCTCGGCGAAGGTTGCCAAGGAAAGGAACGATTTAAGAGCCGTCAGTTGATAACTGGGCTAGTGTTGTCCAATCTCGCTTGCACAACCATAGATAATTAGTAATAGTATCGAAACATACTAAATTATCGATTATTTTATGGATATAATTCTTATTTGATTTCTAAAGAATCCACAACGTTACAAGGTAACAGTATCAACGAATACAATATTCCGTTAAAATTCGTTTATCGTTTTCGATTTAAAACAGTTGATTGAATAAACTCGTTTTTCAGTAAAGAACAGTTAACTCGTTAATAGCATAAAAATAGTTAAAATACAAGTTGATCAACGTCCATTCCTTGTCTGTCTTAAGACTCTCTTATCTTTAATCAGCGCTCAGCAGAATTATCTGTTGGAAATGAACATAATAATAACAAATAAAATAAATTCGTAAACTTTTCACCTAATAACTATCATGTCAAGATCATTAATATGAACAAATCCATAGAGCACTCAACTGCCTATCGAATGACATTCCATAGTGGCAGCTGTAGTGTCTATTTTCGCTATTTTATAAATATGTTCGTACATCCCTATACTATTTCCATTTCTTTATTTTCTCGATGACAGTTCTAATTTGATAGTTGTAGTGTTGTGACGAAATAAGTAATGATATCGATCGCATATATTTATTATGTTTTGAACAAAGACAAATACAACAAAAACATTCAAATATATTTTTTCAAGTTGGGAACACATAATGGCCCACCGCCATGTTGTGTTTGTTTTATTCTGTCACTCGCAACAAGACGGTCGTGCTATGTAGTCACTACATTTCTGTTCACTGAGTTTTTTCACATTATCCATACGTTACGTTGTGTATTTTGTGTTCCTCCGTGTTGATTGCTGCCCAGCTGTCAAATATCAAAATGCCTAAAGGATCTGTTCTGAAACGGCAGGCGAGAGAACTGATGATCAAGGTTCGTAATTACTTTGAAGCAGAGTATCAAAATGGTGGCACTTGCAACAGTGGTAATAGCGGTATTACCACTGTCGCAAGTGCGTGAGCGGGTTGCGGCCGCATTAGGAATTAGTGGACCTACTGCTTCAAAAATGACTACCGAAGCTTACGGTACAAGCGGCATGCAGGAAAATAAGCTTCGTACGCCGAAGAAAAAACGCCAACCACGTCGGGTGACATCGGTTGCCAAATTCGACGCTGACGCTATTCGCCGTCATATATATGACTATTACCTGCGCAAAGAAATTCCAACACTAAAAAAACTTGTATCTTTACGTGAATGTGGTTTGTTCCATGGCCAAAAATCGTCATTAAGCTTGGTTTTGATAGAAATTGGATTTTCTTATAAAAAATAGGACAAATGTAAAATATTGATGGAGCGTCACGACGGTGCTATGGCTTGCTGCGAATTTTTGAGCGAAGCCAAAAAGATATCAGATTGTTGTAATGTTATTTTCACGGACGAGACTTGGTTAATTGTAAACCTCACAGTATCTAAGAACTGGACTGACGACACCACCGCTTCCACTAGTTCAGTGCTGATGGGTAAAGGTGAACGCCTTATCATATGCCATGCAGGGTCTACGAAAGGATTCGTGTCATATGCTTTACTAGCCTTTACATCCAAGAAAATAGTGGACTATCTGGAAGAAATGAACGCGGAGATTTACGTAGGATGGTTTAAGGAAATGGTGCAATCTCTGGAAGAACCGTCGATAATTATTATGGACAAAGCTACATATCACTCCAGACAAATTGATAAAATACCGACGCCGGCCAATAAAAAACAAGAGATAATAGACTGGTTCCAACGTCATGGCGAAAATGTGAATAATACTTTATTAAAAGTACAATTAGTGGATATTTTAAAATCGAAAAAAAAGCCTCCCTAAAAGATATATTACCGACGAAAAAGCTGCCGAATGTGGTCATTGGGTTCTTCGACTTTCGCCGTATCATTGCCAGTACAATGCTATAGAATTAATATGGGTACAAATCAAAGGACACGCCGCTCGTAACAATACCCATCCCCCTTTTACGGCAAACAAGATGTTAGATTTATTAAAAATGCATGTGCGGAAGTAACTGCCGAACACTGGGAAAAAATTGTGAGAAGAACCCAAAACATTATAGCGTCGGATTGGAAAATTCATGTGGCATTCGATAATATAGGAGTACAGGGACTTATAATAAATATTGGGGAGACCTCATCGAGTGACAGTGACGATTCATCAGATTTTGATTAAAATAAATAAATAAAGAATCAACATAGTATAATTACATCTTGTAATGAAATCTAATACTAGCTAACAAATTTGTACAAAATTATCCAGCAATGGTTTAGTTTCTTACATTTTGTAAAAAAATATCGGGTCTGTTATCGTGTTACGTTTATCGGTAGCTCCACCCCTATCAGTTTCTCCGACTCTGCTATGACCTTGTACGTGCGTAAGCGTCATATTTTTATTAAATAATGTATACATAATGTAAAAAAGACATTTGTTCAAGTTTACACAGGAGCTGTCATCGAGAAAATAAAGAAATGGAAATAGTATATATAGTAGTGGTTACCGGCACCTAAAACACTTGTGATTTCTAAAGTGTCACTTGACTGTCACAGAGCCTTCCCTTCGCAAGAAATTCTTGCGACAATTCCCCATCACTAAAACACAACATGAAACAACTAGTTTTGTTTTACCAGGATTGTCGGCAGGGTTACTTCCTTGGTTAAATTCGACAAGAAATTCCATTACCATAATTGTGTAATGTCAAACATCTCTAAACTATGTATTTATTTGTAATCAATATAACGGTACACTACCACATGTATATTTTTCTTTCTTTTCAAATGGTAGTTTGTATTTAACTATTTATAGTCCTTGGATTTAAATTTATTGTCGTAATTCTTACAATCTTAAAACACACGGGGAATTGAGAATCGACATCATGCAGGGGGGCGCAGAAATCACAAGGGGTAAATGCTAATCAACTTTTCGAATCCCAGGGGCTCTTCCTATTGAAAACTTTTTTTAAGAAGAAGCCCCATAGGAAATGGACTTAGCCAAGCCGGAATTTCGTGATAAGGAATGAGATAGACTTTTTGATTACGGACAGTAATATTTAGAGATTTCTCTGTGATTAACAGGTTCAAAACTGAAAGTGATTACAGAATTATCAGAGGATCTCTAAGTATCAATCTTAAGTCTGAACGATTCCGAATAATACAGTCTACTCTCCGACCTGAGCCGCTCCAAGTAACTCTAAGGACAAAAAGTTCCAACTGGAACTTCAAAATCTTTTCGCAATGCTGGAAACCACTGGTAGCATTGATGTGTTTCTGGGGCACTTCCAAGATCTTCGGAGTCCAAGCCAACGTCCAAGTCACCTACAAGCTTGTACACCTGCTGATTAACGGACGAAGCTCAGGCGCTGGCTTTCCTCTCGGGTATAGTTTCAAGCCCCCCCGACAAGGCGCAGAGTATGGCACACCCCACGGTGTGCCATACTCTGCTCCTTGTCGGGGGTTTAGTGGGTATACCCATTCGGTTACCGGATTGGAGAGTACCACACACAATCTCTGGCTACCATCCCGTAGCCGGCGGTGCCGTGCTTTTAAGCATGCCCCACGTATAAAAAGGCTTTTCTCTCGGGTTTGGGGGGTCAGATGGCAGTCACCCCCCAAAATTCCAAAAACGCCAAAAACAAAAGAAAGGCAAAAGGAAAAAGGTTCACGATATGGAAATGGCGCTGCCGCAAAACGGCGCGCAAGAGCCTCGCCCTTAGGGCTACCATGTTCGGGGCGGGACTCCGCTTTGCAACTTGGAAATTGGCACGCTGACAGGTCGCGCGAGGGAGTTGGCTGATGCACTCTCCAGGAGGAGGGTGGCCGTGGCGTTCCTGCAGGAAACTCGCTCGCAGGGCAGTGAATCCCGACTAATTGGGGACAGCTACCAGCTGATTTACACCGGTGCACCTAGTGGTGAGAATGGAGTGGCAGTGGTGCTCTCTACGGAACTAAATGTGGCGAAGACCGATCTTCGCCATCGACCGTCTTCGCCACGCCAGTCAGTCACGTGCGCCCATCCAAGGATGGGCGTACGTGACTGACGACATCGAATGCGACGTCAAGGCACGCATTGCAGTCGCATAAGGTAAGTGGCGTGAGATGACTAGTGTCATCTGTGACCCCAAAATGCTGGTTAGGTTGAAAGGGCATATTTATTAAATCTCGGAAACAAATGAAGTGGATTGCAATAGGCTAACTGACTTGACTGCTTCTTATAAATTTAAAAAGCATACTTTGATGCCAAAAATTAAGTGATTTTTTCGGCAAATTTAGCTCTTAATGAATACTATTTTTTTTTCAATCAAATATCATAATATAATGCATTAAATGTGAAACAATCTCTTTTACAACTTATTTACATCTTAGGGTATACATAATTTAAAACCACATAATTTCTTATTATTGTTTGTATATTTTATAGTTTTGTTGCTAATATGAAACGATACTTATAGTACACAGTATAATAACTAAGACATACCAACTGCTTTATTTAGTCGACTTGACTGATGTACGGTAAGGTTCATAGTTTATGAAAACGTATATGTTTATTCTTCCATAAATCTAAAATATTTAATATTAATAAAAATGTAATGCCATGCTAACCCCCGTAATAATTACAAACATAATATCACTGTCATACTAACTCAACTTCCACTATTTACAGGGTCTTAGTACGATTTGAGATTTGTTTAAAGTACATTCCTCATAATGAAGTACATTGTTTGTATTTTCTCTAAACTAAAATCTCTAAATTTTATTTTGCCTTTCAAGCCAATTTAGATGTTTTTCCAACCACAATCAGTAATTATATTGAATAGCTTAAGAAAAGTTATGTAACAAGCAAAACGAGATAAAATTTAAATATAGAGATTTCAGTTTAGTGAATATGTACAACAGAACTGACACCAAATTCTACGTTCATTTTCTGAACAAATCACACCAATGACCGCAAAACATAAATAATTTGATTCTTTAGCAAGTTTTAAGAATATGATAATTTTGGACTTATTAGCCAAATGTTTAATTAACACAATTTTTGATACCGGTTAACATCTGTATTATATCAAGGAACGAACGAGAGACACCAACATCCTATTTTTCTATGACTATGGTTTACTTTCTGGAATAATATCCAAAACAAACCAGTACGCCAAAACATTTTAAAATATTGTGTTATTATTGCGTAGATAGCTGGAATTCATGATCTAATTATGGTATTCACCATAATTGCAACTCACTATTGTAAATAAATAATAATTATATTAATACTACACTATTAAGAACTGTACTGAAAATTACCCACGTTCCATTCGTCAAACAGTGTGAAGGTATATTAGGTAAGTGAGGAACTAAATTGTAATACTATACATTTTGCTAGCTTTGGTTAACGAAATAACGTCAAGGAAATCGAGTGCAGTTTGGATTGTGTTAGTTTTTGGAAATTATAACACTATATATGTATGTTAAATCACAAATTTTAAACAAATGGGGAAGGGCATTCAAAATATTGTAATTTTTAGAAACTTAAGCTTTTAACTGCTTCTTGAAATCTTTAGTACATACAGCATTTTACCTTGTGTATGCGTAATTATGAGACTGAATTAGAAAGTTAGAGATGTAATTGACCCAATTTGCCATAGCCACCTATCAATGCTAGAATGCCCCGAATATGTCCATTTTAAATACGTAACGGCCATAGATAGGCAAAATAACGTATTTAAGAGGCTAGTCACGTAATGGTCAAAGAAATAAAAACTAGAACTTATTTTACCTTTAATACTTATTAATATATCTCTAATTATCTTGAGATATATTTGGGAAACCGCAGAAAATTTATGTTCATAAGACAATTCATAATAACTCACATAATACCAAAATTCTGCATTTAATTTATTTCACCATATTTGTGTAACGTAATTTAATGTAGTGAGATCTATATGGTAGATTAAAATGAAACCAAATACATGTTTCTTGGTAACATTTATATTTTCTGTGGAAAAATATTATAATGTAAAGTAATCTGCAATCATTCAATATTCAATCATTTTAATATAAACTAAACCCTAGATTTAAATATAATATATTTTTGGTCAGTAGTAAAATTTGCAGCAATTAATGCAAGCATTATGAAAAATAATGTACGACATGCCAGAAATTAGTATATAATATAGTAATAGATAATATTATAATCTATGTACGCTTAAATCTTAAGTATGTGTATAACATTCTAGCAATTATATTTTTGGTATATTGTGATCGAGATGATGTCAATTGTCTTCGTAATATTTTGAAATTAAAGTTAGGTTAGCCCCCATTAAATATAGATTTTATTCTGTTTTTTTTTTGTATTTGTTATTATACTCGCAACAGAAATACATTATCTGTGAAATTTCAACTGTTTATCTATCACGGTTCATGAGATACAGCCTGGTGACATACGGTCAGATGGACGAACAGTGTAGTTTTAGTAATAGTGTACCCTATGGGTACGGAACTCTAAAAATGGTGAACGCTTAAAAAACATTTAGTTCCTGCTTTCGCAGCACTCGTATACATAATAAAAATATATTAAACGTCATGCTCTTGAAATAAGCTTATTTTGAATAGTTCATTTTACTTTAAAATAAAGAATACAGTTGCCTACTAATCGACAACAGCGTCCTTATTCGGATTGACCAATCGTAACGTAAAATCGTAATACATAATTTAGATCATTGTTTTATGCATTTAATTTTAAATATACTATTTTTGTCCCGTTGGTTAATCACATATTCACTTATATTTTAAATTTTGTTCAATTCTTCGAGAAATTATTAGAGAATGAGTGCTACTCGTATGTTTTTCCTTAATAGTTCAGAGCAGAAGCTTTTGAAACATAAGGCTCTCTAATGAAAGTATAAGTAGAGACTTATCAGAATACCATTATAAATCAGTTACTGTGGCAATCCGCAATCTCCATTATGAACATCTGACTTCACCTCGATTTAAGCCCTAATCCAACATTTTAGTGAATATTATCTAACAAAGTAAATATGGAATTAAGGTCCTTCAATAATGTAGTAAACCAAAGATTACAATGATATAAATCGGTTTCCCTGGAGTTATAACTACTCCACCTAGTTTCAAGTTTCAATCAGGAAGTTAAAATTTAACTACAAAATGCCAACAAGAAAGGCAATGTGTAGTAAAAATTAAAAACAGTTAAAATGTAATGTTTGTGTTGTTGATGGCAGGTTAGTTTGGTGTTTCACAGCTAGACTCAATTAAAAAAGCTTCACGATCCTGCGTCAACGTGTATTCATTTGTTTGCTGATATATTAATATAACACATTTTTAGTTATAGCTGTATGTATACGACTTAATATTTGTGTTATAATGCGTTAATTGCTCTAAATAACTATTTCATCTGATGTCTATGTGTTTATTTGTCCTACCTACACACATTTGCAAAGTTAGCATGCATTCACAACTTTACCAGCTGTAGAATCTATTGAAAAATACAAGTTCACTGTATAAAAAAAAGTATTTAAAATTTGATCACTACGTTTCCCAAAAACAGATTTCACTTTCTTACGTCCAAACAAACTAAAATCTGATGTGCAACATTCACATGAATATGAAGTCATCAAGGAAAGGTTTAATTTTGTTCTCTATTTCTGTGCTGCATGATTGTTAAGAAGAGTTGAAAAATATGATATTAGTATTGGTTTCAAGCTATTTATTAAAACGGACTCAGTTCGAACGGCTTCTGCAAAATTCTTCAATATATTTTCTTAAATTTATACCTTGGGTGTGTAAAACTGCATCAGAGGGAATGGCCACATTAGAAATGTTTTGTTGTACGAGTACGTTGTCATGGTTTGTTGATGGCAAATGTTAGGATTAATTGAGTAACAAAAACATATCATGACTAGGAGTGAATATTTGTAAACAATTTTATAAGTGTTGTCGAAAAGAAAAGTCTTCATACCGTTTGAAATGTATTATCACAACCTATATATATTTATAAGCTCTAAATTTGTTTTAATTGATATAAATTCTGAATCGAGATTGCAATGAAAATCGCATTCTGATGGAGACAGCTCTAAAAAAGTTTCGAAAGAAAGAGTTCAACGCGGATGAAAGCGACTGACCATCATGGACGTCCGCGGCGGTTGGTGAAATTTGTTAAACTTATAAAGAGTGTACCCTGCGAGAAAAACTCCGCGCCACGATGAGCTACCCGCTAGAGGACAATATACGAGTACCATCCGTGCCTCTAGTCCGAACTGCAAATCTCACCTAGAGGTCCTCATGTAGTTTTTGAACGAAACGGATGGCCTCTGATAATCCACTCGCGGATCGTCCTCATCGCACTTTATAGTGGTGCATACGCCTTAAAGATTGCGCGCGTTCATAGCGATGCGGACCCACCTCGTCGCGGAGAGCTATCCACTCGCGTAGGATCCGCGTCGCACTGTATAGGTCTTAAAGATTTAAATGCGAATGCAACTGTGGAATCATTAAAATAAATCCATAAATTTGGTTAGTAAATTTATAATTTAAAATGTATAAATATAGCCTAATTACTTATAATTAATTAGTTTAATGCAGAAAATGAGTAGAAAAATATAATTTTGTGTGACATTTTCTAGCCAAAGAAATAGCTTACATTAGAATAGTAAGTTTCGGAAAATTTTAATTAATTTTTTGCCAAAAGAATTTAACGCAAAAAAAAACACAAATTCATTTATAAAATACATACTTAAAAACAGTATTAGTAAAGATCAAACAGGCTAAATTTGCTTAAACCTTTTGTTTAAAGCCTTAAGATTTATATTGTTTAAACAAAGTTAAATTAACAACAAGGTAGGTAAAACTAGTTATTTTTTATAAAGCCGCAATATTGAACAAGTGAATTATGTATCAATAAAAATCAAATTGCACAGTTAAAGTTAAAGGTAGTTAAAGTAGAAAATTGATTACAAAATACATGAATAACCCTTTATATTTTAAGACTGCGTGTAATGATGCCTCTTCTCTCTTTTACTACGTACATTATACCGAAATTAGATAATTTTGCAAACAAAAACTTCTTATTATGAAGTTTACTGTACAGTAAAGTGCAACAGGGGTAAATATGACTAGATTTGTTATTTGAAGTACCACGGTTATTAATATCAGAAATATGTTACCTTATAGGGATTTAGATAAAAAATAAATGTCTATGTACTTATAGCATTTTATGGTCAAAAATATTTGTTCTGCAATTTAATGATTTACATAACACTTGGCTCAAGTTAATCATAATATTTTAAATCAACATCATAGGAGGCTATCTCCGCTTTGCGTCTCATACCAATATATTATTTTTTACTCGAACCTAAGGTTGCTATAACAACTGCATAGAAATCAAATAATAATTTACTATATTTTCTATAATGATGATGTAATTCATGCAGGCTATCGATGTCTTCCTTATTGCTATACACTCTTTATATTAACTTTAAGTCTTATTGTAAGTTAGATTTTATATTGTAAAGTTGTAATAGATTACAAGTGGAACGGTAAAACTTTATTTAAATGATATCTATCTTGCTTATCGGCTGATTTACAATGATCCAATCCCACTGAATTTAAATATTGAATTTGTAAGATACTTATATATCTTCATATCATTTAGCTATTTAATTCATTGGAGAAATATATAAAATCAACGGGTATAAAAACTGACTTCAATATAATGGAACTCAAGATGATTGGGTCAATGAAAATCGTCCTTAAAAATCATTGTCGTAACTATTTTTGTAGTATAATTATAAACTAATAATAACTGTGTAATAAAGGTTTTATTATGCTAATAATTTCCCCTCCCTAAAGTAATTAGACTTATATGAATGTGAAAGATATAAATATTTGAATTAAATTTATTTATGACGACATTTTAATCGACTCACAGTAGCAGCAAACAATAAAGAACTTACTCGTAGCAGTTTTAATTTAGCGTTTGGGTACATAATATATCGCTTTGTATACAATATAAAGTATGATGCTTACGACGTATGCAACATTAAAGTACGTACATTCTCTTTTCTCTAAGTACAAATACCAAATCGGGACAATAAGACGATATATTATGTAGTCTCGCCCCATCACGCAGTACAGATATCCAAACCCTTATCTAATTAAGTTAAAGAGACAGAAGGTGACAGCTGAGCTGATAGTAATATAATAAATAAATGTTATTAATATCGTGTATTTCATCATGTAACAATTCGTTGCGCTGGATTTGTATGGAAAATAATAATGTCTTATATTTACAAGATGTGAAATTTTATCTCTTTATAATATAAATGTATTACACGTTGTTTACATATACTTGTATTTCTTTTATTAATTGCGATATTCTTCTCAGCAGACTAAACATTCTACAAAATAGGCAAACACGTTAAAAACAGGGAGTCACCACGGACGCCCTAAGGCTCATAATTTATTTATTAAGCTTCATACACAGAGTATAGTGGCGGAATTGTAGGAAAGTTAAGAATGATGAAAAGAGTAGTTGGTAAGTAATCGCAACTTACGGCGAGGATGGATAAGTAACCAATTAAGCTGGGAGTGGAAACACGAAGATGAATCGAACGCAGTTATTGAGAAAACGGTCTAATTCAGATTAATATAGTACACAATCATCACCACAGTTTATCAGAGGATAACTAGATTAAACTTTGAGCCAGCGTAATTTTTTCTTTATCGTCATTCATTCTTCATATGTCGTCAATCAGACATTGAGAAGAGATGAGGTCGTTTACGACTTTTCAAATCTCATAAGATCTCATCATCACCTTTTAAAATGTCATAACAAGGTTTATACAAATTTTCAGCATATTATTTCATTCCAAGGTTTATCCTAGATATCGCTGGTCTATTAAATAGAATTTTGTGTTAATTATTTCGTAACACAATTATCATTGATGCCAATGGCCTATTGTGAAGCTCTGGAAACTCGACTTATTTCTGTAACAAGACTAGATTACGTTTTCCCAGTTGGAGTTTAAAACGGCTGACATATTTAAAAGTACTTGATATTAATAAGTTTATTTATTTCTATTAAAATGGTTTATTTCTATATAGCGTTTGTTGATTTTTTAAACTATATAAACGATTTTAATAAGAAAAAAATCAACCGACATCAACAACCAAAAAGGCACTGAAAAGTGTAAAAAAACTGAATTACAAATTTAATTCTTAAGAAAAAAAACACGTAAGTCTTTTCTGTTGAAATCAGTGCCAAGTAAAATAGGAATTAGGTAAATAGAGTAGGCCCACTTCCGCCACATGATGAGTCTCCCCGTGCAACGTCTTTTTTTTTTACATGCGGAAATCCCTTCGGATACCCCCCCGCCGGCCAGCGGGGGTGGTTATGTCGTGTATCGACTAAAACCGCACGGTGTCCTCCCCAAGTGTCCGTTGCCGGGCACCCCGGGTAAGCCCTCGACAATATAACCCCAGGGTTGCCGGTGGACTTTGGCCGCCACCGCGGCCTCGCCTGGTGGGCTCGGGTTTTATCCCGCTTCGGTGAGTTGGCAGGCGTCTATACACACACGTATAGACCCTAGCCTATACACACGACACGCCTCCGCCACGGCCTGCTTCTGTAAGGACGGCAAGTCGGCCAACTGCCGTCCTCAGGCCCCGATCATGGAGGTCGGTAGTCCCGGTCGAGGATGCCGCAGACTGCGAAACTCGAGGGGCAGGGTTCTCTCCCGCTCCCTCTCCGCCGTCTCTTTCGCGCGCATTACCTGCTCGCAGAAAGAGGCGGCGGCGCGGCGTGCCACTTGCTCCCGTCGGAGACCACGGCCCTCACCATGGTCTCCAACGAGAAAACGTCCACGCCCAGGACCGCAACGAGATCCCAGCGTTGAGGTCTCCACGTCTGCAGCAAAATACAGCCGATAACGGGCGTAGTATATTTTATTTACTCTATGCGTGCGGGTCTTTTGTGCGTTCATACGGGTAGACGACCCTATTGATCTTATTATGCTTTGTAACGTTAGTTGTGTTGGCACCGACTTTAACAAAAAAAACCGTCCAAGTGCGATTCGGACTCGCCCATGAAATAAGTAGCAGCAAGTAACATAATAATGCTTTTTTTAAATTTATATTTTTGAGTTGATTGAATGAAAGATAAAATGCAGTTTACGATTTATGACGTATTAAAAATACTACTTACAAGATCTCGTTCAAACCAATTTTCGGTGAAAGTTTACATGGTAATGTACATAATATATTTTTTGGTTTTATTATTCTCTTATTTATTATAGGAAAAAAAAATGAGTTTCAGTTCTTAGTATACCCCCAAAATTTATTGTTTTTTTTTTCTATTTTTGTGTGAATATCTTAATGCGGTTCACAGAATACATCTACTTACCAAGTTTCAACAGCATAGTTCTGGTGGTTTCGGAAAAAAGTGGGTGTGACATACGGACCGACAGAAAGACCGACATGACGAATCCATAAGGGTTCCGTTTTTTGCTATTTGGCACCGGAATTCTAAAAAGACTTAAATCTGTAATTCATTTATTTAACAAATTTCAGTACCTTTTTGGTTATTGAAGTCGGTTGATTTCAGTTTGTTGTTTAAAATAGTTTATTACTCCTTTTTTAGTGAATCTAACTTAACGTCTTATTCTGGTTGCATCCCAGGCTGTCACCTCGGAGTCCGGGGACCCCATACTCCTTCTGCTTCTTTTAATTTGTCTTATACGGCTTTTATTAGAATGGCTGCTATCTGACCTTAGAACCCCGAGAGGAAAACCTGCACCAGAGCCTCGTCCATCAATCAGTAGGAGTACCAGCTTGCAGGTGAGGCTAACCTTCTGAATTAACTTAGTGAATGATGTAGACGGTGCCCCGCATCGCAGGGCTCCTATCTCTTCGTGCTTTATTACAACTGACCTAACACGAACGGTATGCACTTCTAACCTAATCTTTCCGTATCGGGATACGCTGTTTCGGTAACTCCACTTCAATCTCCACTCCACTCTTCACTCCGTTCTCCACTCCACACTCCTCTCCACTTCACTACACTCCACTCTACTCTCCACTCACCACTACCTCACTTATGTATCGAATGTTTGAATCTATAACGTTAAATTACAGGCGAATGCTCAACTTAAAACTTGAACTTGAATTGATTTTTAACAATGTGATGCTAATAGATATGAACTCCTGAAAAATATTTTTACACTCCAAGATAATTATGGCCGTCTTGGAGTGTAAAAATGTTTTTCAGGAGTCCTGGACACGATCGTAGTTATGTTATGCTATGCTAGTAGCACAGATTAGATATGGCAGAAGCAATGTAGATGACATTTTTATACTTAAACCTAAAATACTTTATTCTTAATTACATACCATAGATTTCCTGATTAACTATTTAAACCATATTATCGTATTATCATATACCGATTTTATCGTTGTACAGGCATATTATCAATTCATAAATAATATCAGTACGTCTATACAACGAATAACAAATGCATGGAAAGTCATCATCCTACTTTCATTATCATTATTCATGACAGCTTATTTGGATTATATTTAACTGCCTTTATTTCAGTATATTTTCGGATTTAGAGGGCCCTACCATTAACCTCGAGGCCCAAGCCCACCTCACCTGCATGTCAGTGCACCTGCTAAACAACGGACGAGGCTCTGGCAAAAGCTTTCCTCTCAGGGTTGGGAGGAACTTCTAAGTGTAACCTTTGGATGCAACTGAGAAATCGCTATGAGGATGATTATAATTTCGGAATATTTTTATCCATGTTTTAAACCCACCGAAAGGAAAAAACGATGACTCTGACGATAATACGGATTTGAAATGCCCCACGTGCGGGAAACAATACAAGAGGCGAGCTTGGTACATCGAACATTTGAATACATATGGTGTTGAAGCACGACAGGTAAGAACTTCAACAGTCACTACGGATAGAGTTGGCCCTCATACATCCCATGGTGAACCATCGTGTCAAATTAACAAGGAGTCCATAAATATCCGGACACGTCTTAGCATTCCGAGCCTTCAAAACTCAACCTGAAAAGTGCACGACGAAAATTTGGCCATTCTTCTGGAACATCCAAGCGAGAACAAAGATCTAATTAGCCAAGTAATCACTTTCCAAGATACAATTTATACGTATTTTAGTGAGCATTATCCACCTCTAAATAACAATGCTCCTAAAATTAAGGAATACTCTTTTAAGAACAAATTGTGGAGAAAGAAAAGGGAACTAAAGAAAAAACTTCGAGACGCCATAGCTTTGGGCGATTATCGTCTTAGTCACCAACTGTCTAGGGCATTAAGATCAATTCTTAAACTATTGTTCGGCCGTTCAGAGAATGCGTTCCTGACACCTATCAGTTAGTCACGACTAGTGATGGGCACAACATAACACTGAGTTCGTTACCGTTCCTCCAAAATGAACCGCCGCGTTATTTTTAAGATTATTTTCGTTTTAAATTGGCGGAATCATTTAAAATTTATATTTTAGTTATTTAAGTGGAAACCAAAAAAAGGTAATATTAATATAATAAAATTGTTTTATTTATTCTTTGTTACAAAGTTACAATCTGTATTTCTATGCAATAAAGTACATTGAATTGAATGTGCGTACAGAATATTAATCAGACTCCGATTCGCTTGAGGTATTCATCATCATCTTCGCCTACATGTATAATTACATTATTATCAATAACAGAATCAATCCTGATATCTCGGTCAAAATGTTCCACAATCAGATTTTTAGTCTTTTCAACAACCTTTGCCCAGTCATCTCTTGTGACTTCCCCGCAGGCTTCTTTTAATAGGGTCATCATCTTTTTCGTGCTGAATGGTGGGGAAGTATTGTAGCGGGCGGCATAACCTTTTATTTGAGCCCAGATTAGCTCAATCGCGTTATATTGGCAATGATACGGTGGAATTCTTACCTTTGTATGGACATGAATCCTAAATGAGCTAACTCGTACATTGGGTAGTTATTGGTGTAGGTGGTTTCTGTATTTGAACCGAGTGATAGGAGGCATTATGCATGAATATTACAGAAGGCTCTGGTAGGCTGGGCAAAAGCACGTTCTGGAACCACTCTTTAAATGTAGTGGCATTCATTTCCTCGTGGTAGTCATTTGTGGTTTTTGATTGAAATGCCAGTAACGCGTTCTCCACAAAGCCGTATTTTGCAGAACCTTCGTGGCATATTATCAGACGGGCCCCCTTACCCATTGGTACTTTCGACGTCGACGCTTGTGTATCATCCGTCCAAAAACAGGAAACCGTGTGATTGGCGTTTAGCCATGTCTCGTCAATGAACACGACATTATCCCAGTTATCAATTTTTTTTGCTTCTCTCAAAAAACTTATCCGTTTTAAAATTATGTCGTATCGTTCTAATAAAAAATTTATTTTGTCTGTTTTTTTTTATACGAAAAACCAATATCTTTTAAGATTTTGGTTAAAGCAGTTTTACCCCCGCTAAACAGTCCAGCTTCTCTTAATGATGCCAAAAGCTTCTTCCTGTTGAGATATTCATTTCTGGAATAGTAACCATATAATATATGATTTCTGATTGCATCGGCGTCAAAGGTGTCAATATCTGTCACGGGTTTAGTTCTACGTTTCTTCTTCGGAGTACGTAAAATATTATCTTCCGTGCCAGTAGAGCCGAACTTTTCTTTATTAATATTTGTTATCGTTCGTTTGCTAACTCCAAGCGCCTGAGAGACGCATTCTTGTACTTGTTCGACAGGTACCAGGGGTCCGCCATTTTGCCGCTCCCGGTCAGAGTAATCTTGCAGCTTGATGATTAACTCACGGGCTCCACTTTCAATGTTTGTCCACGTTTAGGCATTATTATGCACCAAAAGTAAAAAGAACGCAAAACAAAACACAATCAAAGTCCGATTTGGCGCCGATGTCAGTTTGAAAAGCAGAAACAGTAAATTAAACGAAAGCCGGGTAATCAAATAAAAACAGATCGAAAACACTTGAAGAACGTGGTCTATGCGCACGAAACGACAACAGACGACTGTTTTAGCGTTACAAAATGGCGGCCCATAACGCCATTTGGGGTTACCATTTTTAATCTAAGTATAAAAATGCTAGTAACGCCATTTGGGGTTACCATTTTTAACCTAAATATAAAAACGCTACTTTCTTTCGCGCGTTCGGTTTGGTCGTAGTTTTATTTTTATATTTAATCTTATAGTCCATTATTTTCAAATTCTTAAAAAGAAAAACAAAACGTATTATTTTATAAATTATAACTGTATAAGAACAGATTACGATACTATTATTGCCTGTTATTGTTAGCACAGCACTACAAATATAAAGCGCTGACATAACCTTGTAATAGCGCAGTATAGATTTAGAAAAATATTGTTTAACAAGTTATTTGACACTCAGTTTGGCACAAAATTATAACATTCATTGATTATTGATATAATAATGTTGTTTTAATGCTCATCAATTGTTAAAACGGTAAACAACCAGCAAAAATATTTTTATCGTAACTGCAACGCCATTACAAAGTTACGTCGTCAGTTCAATCGCGACGTGTCAGGAACGCATTCTCTGAACGGCCGTAGTATAATACAAGGTATATCGCAACAAATAGCAAACAATTACGATAAAAACACTTTTCAGTACTCAAAAAACATCTTCAAAAGCCAAAATGTAAACATCTATTGACCAAAGAACAAACTTACGAACATTACAAAAACACTTACGAAATATTTAAATGCAGAACACCATACAATCAACCGGAAACCCAAAGACCCCAAGACCCTCTAGTACAATAACAAGGGAATGCACCTACCATAGAGGAATTAGAGATACAAATAAAAAAGAAATCATTTAAATAGGCTCCGGGCCCGGATGGGGTTCCATATATATAAGGTGTCACCGAATTAGGTCTCTGAATTTGGTGAGATGATGATGTTATCGACAAAATATGTATTTGAAACAAAAAAAATATATATCGGGTAAAATAAAAAAAATAATAATAATAACATCACACACACACTAAAATCGTGGCTTGGACTAGCGCATTCTGCTGATCCCTCTGCTCTATTTAGGGATCAAAATAATTTTGGGATGAAATTAAAGAAACCATCGGAGCTCTATAGACACCTTAGAGTTACCAAAGCCCACATCTTAGGTAAATCCCAAGATGACACAGTCAGGGCACTCCCGAAAAATAATAACGCATCCGAGCTTGAATCTAGACTCATATTCCATAAACGATTTATGATAGCGGCCCAGTCGAATAGAGTGGGGTTGGGGGTAAGACAGCCAGAAAGGGACCAAGGTATACTTAGGTCCTTTCTAAAACAAGACGAAAATGATAAATATCGAGTGCACGCGATGAATTTGGAAATCCTAAATGAGTGGTTGACAATGGGAGAGTTCTGCATACCGATGGCCTTAAAGTGGGCGCACCTTGATTTATTCCATTCATTCCACCTTAACGCCTTTCAGATGACTCTCCCAGACCAGAGTAACCTAGTAAATTGGGGGAAGGCCACAGAATAACAATGTTATACTTGTGGCGAGGCAATAGGGACGGCTAGGCACATATTAGTAGGATGTAGGGTGCTTCTTGATAGAGGCCAATACCCACGCCGCCACGATAAGGTGCTTATCATCATACGTGAAGCAATGGGCCTGGCAGTAGCTAGAGACCAAAAAGGATTGACTACTAACAGACGTCATATCAACTTTGTGTCTGAAGGTTCATCCATAAAATCCAGGAACAATCCTTATTTAATCTTAGATACTGCCCCAGATTGAACTCTCCTAAGCGACACGTATGAAAAGCACTATAAAATTCCGGAGGATGTTGGGGTTTCGTCATCCAGACCTGACATATTTCTTTACTCGAGAGCGATAAAATATGTGGTCCTTGTGGAACTTACTGTACCGTGGGAAACAAATATACCGAAGGACCACACAATAAAGAAAAATAAATACTATGATCTCACAAACCAAAAACGCTTTCGTGGTTAATTTGTATGCAGTGGAAGTGGGAGCGAGATGCATACCAGCAAAATCTGTCTATAACTTACTTAAAGATCTAGGCGTATCGAGAGCTACAATAAGCTAGGACGAATGTCTAAAGCGGCATTAGTAGGTTCACATCAAATTTGGTTAGGCAGGGAGGGGAACTTGGGTAGTGAAGGTGAGTGTTGATGTACATTAACAAAAGGGGCCCCTTCTAAACCTACACTTGGGTCGCAAATCCCAAGCACTGTCCCGAGTTCCTTACTCAGCAACGCGATGGACCCGGCACCCGCACGGAGAATCCATGGATTGCTAAGAATATCGGTCTCATTATGATTTGACCTTCATGTAGAAAACATTTTATTACCTATATCGTTTACTCCAGAATACCCCCCTAATTCATCTTCTAGACGCAAAACCTTCTATACAATCACACTTACCTGATATGTACACTCAATATTATGCAATTTCTAAATATTAAACAGCCCAAATTGATGCGCAGTGGATATAAAATTTCGGTAACAGTGGGCGTAACAAGATTTTTGCCGAGAACGACGCAAGGGATAAAAACAAAAGGGCCCAATTTGGCTTTTGTGCACGCTTGACTGATCCCTGTATTATCCTATAGACCAAATCTCACAAAATACGAGTGTTTATATCAGTTCAAATCTGCCGGGACGATTTCGATGAAGGTCAAAGCTAACAATGCGATGTTACAACTTTACTGATTCAATTGTTTTGGATTTATTTGTTTTCAACATACCGAGCTAACGGGAACATAAAGAACACTATTAATGTTATAGATCTAACTTGTGTAATAAACTTCTTTAGAAAATAATAGGGCTGTCACTGTAATATGTTCGAGTGCCCGTTTTAAAACTTGGGTAATAAGTTAAGCTCTGGGGTGTTTTAAACGATCTTAGAGTAATAAAAGGTTTTCGTCCAAAGGGTAATAAAGCTTTTTAGCTATTTTATTTCATAAAGCTGTTAAGTTTTTGTACGTAAGTAAATATATTTTATAAAATAAAGGTTTTACTGTTACTTTCAAACGTCCAGAGTGACAGTAAACTGTTGAATTACATAAATTCAAATTTTATTCCAAAAGAAATCAGCACCGTTGACCACATCCATACTGTTCGGTAGATTGTACCTCAAGACAGAGGAGTATAATTAGCCGCTGTGTATAGCTTTTGTGGACTACGAGAAAACTGTCGACTGCATCCAGACATGGGTAGTTCTGGATTCGTTGCAACTGTGTCGCCGCTAGTTGGTCCATACAGCTCCTAGACCAAATAACCAAAATCATTAGTCCATAGCGAGAAGTGAGACAGGGGGATAAGAAAATACTACGTAGTAAATGAAAGTTAAACTTTTGACAGTGACAGGCGCGGATATGGTTCAGGGTTTTTTTGTCCCTCAATTGACTGCACCCCGCTTGAAGAATCCGGGATTGTAAGAAGGAAACACGTTCGCGGGTAGAGTATTCCAGCTCTTTATCGTGCGATAAAGAAAGGAAGCACCGAACCGCTGATTTTGGGGAGGGGGCAATTTTACAAATTTTGACAAGATTAGGAAATCTTGGGTTGTGAGTTAGGAAGGAGGAGGGGGGTAATGGGTTCACTTGCTCTATCTGCGCCTGACACTGGACAATGGATGCGGTTATGCCGCTCTTACCTTTCCTTTGGAAGAAGCGGTTTAGCATTCGGCTAATAATTTTCTTCCAAGGTGGGAGTGGCTTAGGTTACTAACCCGAATAGTCGGTTTCCCCGTGTATCTCTCCGATTAGCAGATTCCATCGCTGATCCGATTTTGGCGCCGGTGAGCCAGGTGGCAAAGGCGTGAGTATTTATGCCTTATGCCGCGGGATTATAGGGATAGGGTTAGCCTCGTGCCTTCCTGGGAAACCGCACTGGATGGGACGACGGCATTGGTGCACAACCCCGCTACCGGTAGCCCCCCCTTGTCGTCGTTACAAGGTGACCTGGCTGCATGGCGGCGCTTGTTGGCGAGATAGTGGTCGTGGCCGCTTACTTCACGCCGAACCGAGGCATAGCTGAATATGAGCAATGGCTCGATCAGCTGGCCGTCGTCGTCAACGCCTGCCATCCCCACCCGATCCTTGTGGTTGGAGACTTCAACGCTTGGTCTTTGGCCTGGGGTTCCCGACAGGGGCCCTGCATGGGATAAGGGCAGAGCATTGGAGAACAGGGCCGACAGACTTGGCCTAGTTGTCCTAAATCGGGGAGCCGTTGCCACGTTTGTGACTTCGAGGGGCCCGCAGCTCCATCGTGGACATCTCGTTCGCATGCCCCTCACTGTCGCGCCGTGTTAAGGGCTGGCGCGTCGTTGTGGAGGAGGAGACAAGGTCGGATCACCGATACATTCGGTTTGATGTCTTCGCCCCGACAAGCGACGAGCCGGCCACACCGGCTCCACCCGAGCCACGCTGGGCACTTAAGCGACTAGATCGGGAGCTCCTCCTGGAAGCTGCCATCGTACAGGCCTGGGGGACAGGCCTGGCAACATAGACGATGAAGCAGAGTGGTTCCGGGAGGCAATGACCCGTATCTGCGATGCGGCGATGCCTAGGGCTCCGCCCTATAATCCGAGGGGTCAGGTCTACTAGTGGTCGATGGAGATCGCGAGGCTGAGACAAGCCTGCGTGATCACGCACCGCCGGTTGGCCCGATTCTGCAGGAGGCGTCTCCACCCCGCTGATGCGGCGGCTCGACAGGCGGAGTTGTACGAGGGATACAGGGAGGCCGGAAGAACCCTCCGAGCAGAGATAAGGTGGCTAAAAAGGCAGCCTGCCACGATCTGCTGGAGACACTGGAGAGGGACCTGTGGGGACGGTCCTACCTAATAGTCAGGAGTAAGCTGCGCCCACGGTCCCCGCCGTTAACCCGGTGTCTTCAACCAGATCTCCTCGGAGGAGTTGTTGGCTCCCTGTTCCCAGCTCGGGTGGTGGCCATCGCTATTCAACGGGGCAACGCAGCCAGCGTAATGGGCACCTTTGCACCGGGTGCGGTGGGAGACGGGTTAATTTAATTATTTATTTATTTTTAATGTGATTATTATGAATATAATAATAAATATATAGGAATTTTATAATTATATGTGTTAGTCTGTAATTTAATTATGTATGAGCCTTTGTGCTTGAAATAAGTGATTATTATTATTATTATTTATCGAGCTATATCACACCTCTCTCCAGAGTAAGGGAGAGTCGGCGAGATAACCCTAGCGAGGCAAGCAGCAGTCGGCCAGGGCATTAGGATGATTGGCAGAGGAACCGCCGGACTATTCGGGCATTGTCAAGCAAGACCGCTCTCTGCATCGTGGCCGCCACCGACTTCCCACTAATCACGAGCTTCCCTAGATGGACTGAGAGGCTCCTTGGGATCAAACCATTGGCTGTAGCCTCGTACGCCAGGTCCAGATATTTGGTTTTCTTATCTGCTTCGGCGCGGACAAGGTTCTCGTCATAAGGAATAGTGATGTCCACAAGAAATACCCGTGACTCTGCCCGGTCCATCAGCACGATATCAGGCTTATTTGCTAGAATGGTCCTATCCGTGATGATGGACCGGCTTTTTTCGCTTTGGCAACTGCTACACAAACATCGTCGTGGCTGATAGTTATCGGGCTCATGGCAGTATATCCGCACACGACTCCTCAATGACCTGCATCCGGGATCCCTCCAGATGCTCCACAGGTCGTGACCATAAGTTACGCCAAAATGCCACCAGCTCCTGTCCTTCAGGACGCTCAGTAGTGGCGTTGACCCTAGGCTGCTCTAACGGCCTGTAGAACTTCCTCTGATCACTCATGAAGAGGCGATTCTGGTGATACCTTTTTACTCGTTCTGAGTACCGTCGGATTCGCTTGCTCCAAAGTGCCACTTCTGTTTTAGGGTTTTAATGCGGTCCGTCAGTTGATGAGCATTTGGTAGTGCAGGACCTAAGCCACACCCCGCAAATGCTTTTCTGACATTCCGCAGGATTCACGGCCTTATATGACCCGCCCTGAAACTAATCAGTTTGCTGATGAGGACCCTAGTCTCTGCAATACGATTCTCAATTCTGCCCTTCCAGGCAGGCTCAACGTCTCTCACACGCCGAGCTACAGCAGCTGCCACCTGCCGATTTGGCTGTAGCTTAGCGCCGATAAACCGACATACTGCCATTGCGGTGCCAAACAGAATTGAATTCGTATCGCCGAGACTGCTGCTGTTCTCCAGATATGGAAGCAGCATCGAGTTAATGGCCTCAACGACATCCCGATTTAGGTGACTCGGAGCTATTCTGAATTTGGAGTCCGAAGCCTCCCTTCAAGAGGCATCTCACGCACTCCGGACCGAGTCGCCGTACCACACTTCTTAAGAAGCTATTAGTGTGGCCTATATACCAGCGCGTGATAAAGTCAGGTCATGCGCCTTGTTGCGCAGTCAGCACATCGTACCTTGCTCCAGAACCTCCCTGGACAAGCATGAAGATCCAGGAAAGAAGCTGGACGCACTTCGTCAGCTGGAACCAAACATTAGATCCAATAAAAACACTATACTCAGCTTGTCTATCCCACGCAGAGCGTTTTCAGCCTCCGACGTGTAGACAAACACTTTACGTTTCAAATACGAACAAATACGCTTCACATTCGCGACTATGTACGAGTCGCGTTGATATAAGGGAACTTGAATACACGCGCACTTCTTAGAACTCTTGACAATATCTCGTATTAGAAGAACATCAGTTCTTCACAATGCGCCGATGACGTTTCAACTGAAAAATACCTATTGACTTTACGAAACTGAATCAGATTTAAATTCAAATATAGAACAGAATTGTAGTTCGACGACCGATGATCTTACCAGATGGTAGAGCTTATACCTTGAGTAGAAATCTCTTTGGAGTAGAACTCGCGGAACTTCTGAAATCTCGTAGATCATAACATAACATAACATAACATAAACTCACGCCTATATCCCCGAAGGGGTAGGCAGAGGTGCTAGCACCCACATTTCGCCAGTTTATGTTTAGGTCCCAATGTAATAGGTGGCGAGCCTATTGCCATTAACCGGGCACTTATAAGCCTGCGATAAATACACACATAACTTCGAAAAGCATCGAAAAGTCATTGATGTGTGCCATGGTAAAACCTGGGATCGAACCCGAGACCTCGTCTCAGCAGTCCATTACCCATACCACTAGGCTACCGCGGCTACTCGTAGATCTCGTAGATCGCCCGATCGTAACGACACTCCGGACAGAAGGAAAAATTTATACTAGAGGCGTATAGTGTTGTGATGATGTGATGAAATAATGAAGAATTTTATATGTATATTATTCACATAACTTTCGCATTTCGCGAAGAAATCGACACTCCTGCCGAAAGAAAATCTGAATAAGACCATTGAGGTTCCAGTCCATTCTCTAATTCTCTGTAGAGCACAGACTTTGGCAGCTCTTTCCAATCTAATATTATCATTGGGTCGTTCTTTTCCAATGTCTTCGTCTGTTAATGGATATTCATCTTCAAGTGTGACTGGATTGTCGTTTGATTCTTTTTCATTTGAATTTTCAATTTCTATATTATTATTTTTAATCTCTTCAATGGTCGCGAAGCAACTAGGGTTCGATGTAGTAACTTAAATCTGGCTCACCTAATGGGGAATGCAGGCGAGCACGCGATTACAGCTGTTTCTGTCGAATCTCACCAACTTTACCTGTAGACAAAAGGGCATCTGTTATTCCAAGAAGGAATAAGCTGAGCAATGGTTTTAGGCTAATAATCATTCCGATCATGCAAAAGTTATGTGAATAATGTACATATAAAATTCTTCATTATTTCATCACATCATCACGACACTATACGCCTCTAGTGTCAATTTTTCCTTCTGTCCGGAGTGTCGTTACGATCGGACGATCTACGAGTTTTGAGAAGTTCCGCGAGTTCTACTCCAAAGAGATTTCTACTCAAGGTATAAGCTCTACCACCTGGTAAGATCATCGATCTTGTGATCTACAATTCTGTTCTATATTTGAATTTGAATCTGATTCAGTTTCGTAATGTCACCCACCGGTCCCACTAGTGCTGCGACCACAATCCTCCTGCCCGGCTATGCACTTGCTGACCCCTGAACGCAATCAAACCGAAATTGTATTACTATATATGGAGGGTTTTTCGCAATCGTGAACGGTGGTACCTACCCGGCCAAATTTTGTGACAAATTTGTGTCTGGCCCCCAAATTGAAGGACACAGCAAACGCTCTGTCCAACATGAGGGGGCCCGATGTCTCCTGCAGAAGACTCTACGGGGGGATCGTGCGGTCCATTGCCCTATTTGGGTGCCCAATCTGGGCGGAGACCCTGAAGGCCAGACATGAGCGGATGCTGCGTGCTCCGCAGTGGGTAATGGCCAACAGGGTCATCAGACACCGCACGATCTCCTTCGAGGCGGCGAGTCTCCTTGCCGGAACTCCACCATGGAATCTGGAGGCGACAGCCCTCTCGCAACTATATCGGTGGTGAAAGGAGGCGCAGGAGCAGGGATGGGACCCTCAGCCTCGAGAAATCGAGGCCGTGCAGTCCCAGCTCCGCCGGGTCATCATGGTGGAGTGGAAAGAACGACTTGGGTGACCAAGCGCAGGGCACGCCGTAGTAGCGGCGGTAAGACCCATCATGGAGGACTGGCTATAGAGGCGACACGAGAGCCTCTCGTACCGGCTGACGCAAGGTTGTTTGACGGGAAGGGGTGTTTCGGGGACCACCTGTGTCGGATCAGGATGGAGCCAACGTCTGAGTTCCATCACTGTGATGCAGGCGAGGACTCAGGGCTGCAAACGCTGGCGGAGTGCCCGGCGTGGGAGGTGCCGAGGCCCAAACCGGCACAAGATGGGGACACCGTGGTTCCCAAACCCGAGGGGCCATCTCGAAACCAGAGATGGCCGAGAGGCCCAGGATCAGTCGGGGTGCGAGGAATATGCTCTATGGGCAACCTTACAACCCGGCGTTTGTAGACCAAACACACTTTGTAACCACCCGCGAAGGGGCGACTATAGACCATAAACATGGTAGTGTTTCCATTAAAATGAACCAAATAAACACACATGTAGATATGATAGATATATATCATAAGTATATTATTGTATGGATCACAAACATTCGCAACCCGTAGGTACACTTTATGACATGTATGATAAAGTTGCAAAGCGCATGAAAGCTTTCACGTTCTCTCTATTAAGTTTTCCTCGAGATTTTCAATGTAAATTCAAATATTAAAATATTGAAAGTACTAAAGTAAAAGTATATTTACTCAATTAAACTGAATAATATATTCCAACCTCATATAAATTCGAAAATGAACATTATAACTATGTTGAACCCAGAGCAAGGCATTGTTGTGGGTACATATACCGCAGAATGTCAATAAACGATCTGGGGCCACGATACTCTTATAGTAATTCAAAAGCAATACAGTTTGAGGGAGGGAGAGATGGAGCTATACACCGTGTATAGCTTTCGCATTGCTATAAGACCATCGTGGTAAGACTCCTCAGGAGTGAGATTGGAGCGATACTGCTCGACTTCAAACTACTTGCAGATAACGTGTGTTGACCCAACGCTTTTCTAAAGAGAACGAGTAAAGGATACAGTAAATAATATGTTTTGAAATGGTTTTATTACTATTAAGTAGTGTATCGCAAAGTTGAGCAAACAAAAAAAAGCACAGCCGTTGCAATTCATCCTTTTCTCAGAGACTTTTAACACTAATGCTTCTGCTAATGGGTCTAGGTGAAACTCAGATGTCTCCCGATCCACCGAGCCCGCGAGGCGCAGAGGCTACCCAGACGTCAGAGGTCGCTCAACGACCTCCATCCTCCATGAGCGCAGACCTGGGGATGTCAGATAGAGCCGCCTGTCACCCTAGCAGAAACAAGCCGGGGTGACGGCGCGTTGTGCGTCCCTCCCCCCTCCTCCCCTTTTCCGGGGGCAAGACGGGAACACCGCAGTTCCCAAACCCGAGGGGCCATCTCGATACCGGAAATGGCCCTGGGTCAGCCGAGGTGCGAGGGAAATACCTTATGGACTCTTTACACCCCGGCGTCTGTAGAGGCGAAACAGCGTCAAGTCGGTCAGCTCTTAGCCGGTTCAAGTCCGACATAACCTCCCGGCTGGCCGGCGGGAGGGTTTCCGAAGGGATTTCCGAACGGAAAAAAAGACTTTCAACGCTGTTGTATTTTCATTATAAATGAAGCTAGACGGAGAAAATAATTGTCGATGACCAAGAGTACATACTATAACTACTAAAAAAAGAGGCCATACTGTACTAATATAACTTTCACAAATTTTGGTAATTTGGGAAAATAACTCGCCTCCCGCTGGGTTAAATAAATAAAAAATTTAAAGCTGGACTTACAAAAATCTAGGTTTAAATCATCAAAAATTAATATATATGCATTCTCAATCAATAAAGTCTCTCGGTAACTTAGGTTACAGTTAATAAACGAAATCTAAATAAGTACAGTCGGCCTTAGTATTAGTTCCGGTGAAATGAATCGAAGCGGAAGGTATGAAAATTACTTTGCACCAGCGTTCCTTGTTTTTATCCGGATTTAGTACAAATGTTACAAACCTTGTTATTCCAAAGTTATGAACTTGTTTGCATTCAGAGGGGACGAAATAATCCTAGGGCCAACAGGTGTGAATCAAATATATCATTTTGAATATTGCGCTTACACTTAAGTGGACTTACATTATGTCTTGTTGCATATATTTAGAACAATCGCTGTCGCCCGCGGCTTCGCCTGCGTGTAATTCTGATTCCATTCCCGTAACCCATGGGAGCCTTTTCCGTGGACAATAAGCCTATGTGTTATTCTGGACTAGATATTGATCTGAACCTTATCCATTGGTGAAAACGGTATGAAAATCGGTGTACTAGTTTTGAGTTTATCGCGAACAGACAGACGCGGCGGAGGACATTGTTTTAAAATATGTAGTGATATAGGATATTAGGATGTTGTCTTTAATCATTTCCGTATAACGTTATGTTTGTTTGTAGGAAGAACTGTGGAAACTATAAAATCTAAAGAGAGCCTACCCGTGATCATTATTCGTGTAGTGTAGATCCATCGAAACGTTTCAGGAATTTAAATATATTTATGCATCTTGAGATAATAATGGCATTAGCAGTTTTATTTTTTAATTTAAGTATTTTATTAAGTACCTTCAAGAGGTACTTCAATATATAACTCACTAGCTGCGCCCCGCGGCTTCGCCCGTGGCATACTTCGACCCGTGGCACCTATTTATCCCAAACATGCCTGTAATTTTTTTTTTCATGCAAGTTTGTAAATTTTTCTCTCCGTAAGAACCATCCTCGTACTTCAAGGAATATTATATAAAAATAATTAGCGAAATCGGTTCAGCTGCTCTCGAGTTATGCGCTCAGCAACACATTCAGCGATTCATTTTTATATTATAACGACGGCCTCTGTGGCGTAGCGGTTGTGCATTCGACTGCTACGACAGGGGGGCGCGGGTTCGATTCCCGCTCAGTGCAAATATTTGTATGCATGAATATGTCTATTTGCATTGGTCTGGGTGTTTCTATGTATAATATGTATGTATTTACAAAAAAAAAGTATATAAGTATGTTTATCCGCTTTCTGAAACCCATAACACAAGCTAGTTAAACTACGCTTACTTTGGGTCTAGAAAGCGCTGTGTAGAATATCGTAGAATATTTATCGTAGAATATTTATTATACACTAGCTGACCCGGCAGACTTCGTACTGCCTCAATCGATGACAAACCTTTTAAACCTTCTCTGGACCTCCACAAATAATTCAAGACCAAAATTAGCCAAATCGATCCAGCCGTTCTCGAGTTTTAGCGAGACTAACGAACAGCAATTCATTTTTATATATAAGAGAAGAAGAAGATTATCGTACGATATTATAAAAACTATGCAGTTGAAGATGGAGTGGGTGGGGAAACTAGTTTGACACAACTACCGAAGAAAAATATGTAAACTCTACTAAAACTTATTATGAAGATCTAAAAGGTTAATAAACTGTGAAGTATAAGTGAAACTGTCTTGAACCAGAGTCTATAATTATGCAAAGTTTTGACTTTTGAAGTGACAGTTGAAAGTTGAAGGGACAGAGAAGGTTAGATGAAAAGAAATTTACGATTAATCAAAGGAAACCCTTTGAAATGAACTGAATAATAGAACAAATGTATAAATTTCTGGCTTGTTGTTTGTTACGGATGAGAAAAAAATCTGCATCAATTTGTTTCTTACTTCGATAGATTTTAATGTTGCCGTTCCTCACTTAGCTGTATTACTACCATAACCGTAGTGAATTGTGGCGTATCCTAGATGACAGATAATAATATAAGATAATATATATATATAAATAATATCCAAAAATACTAATGTAAAAATAAAAAATAATAGGTCACTAAACTATCGGATTACAAAGCCATTTATTGATGTTTATTCTTGAGATATTAACTCATTTTTAGGGTTTCGTTGCCAAATGCCAAAAAACGGAACCCTTATAGATTCGACATGTCTGTCTGTCTGTCCGTCCGTATGTCACAGCTACTTTCTTCCGAAACTATATAAGAACTATGCTGTTGAAACTTGGTAAGTAGATGTATTCTGTGAACCGCATTAAGAATTTCACACAAAACTAGAAAAAGACAAATTTTGGGGGTTCCCCATACTTAGCTAGCTTAACTAAGACATTTTTTTTTCATCAAACCCATACGTGTGTGGTATCTATGGATAGGTCTTCAAAAATGATATCGAGGTTTCTAATATATTTTTTTTCTAAACTGAATAGTTTGCAAGAGAGACACTTCCAAATTGGTAAAAAGTGCCCCCCCCCCCCTCCTCCCTGTAACTTCTAAAATAAGAGAATGATATAACTAAAAAAATATATGATAAACTTCCACCGAAAATTGGTTTGAACGAGATCTTGTAAGTAGTTTTTCTTAATACGTCATAAACCGTTAACCGCAATTTACCTTTAATTCAATCAACTCAAATATAAAAATTTAAAAAAAACATTATTATATTACTGGCTGCTACGGAACCCTTCATGGGCGAGTCCGACTCGCACTTGGCCGATTTTTTTTTCTTGTGAAGTTGTTTACACGCCGTCGATTCGACCCCGAGTTTAATCAACCAACAGTCGAGTCTATATAAAACTGACTTTACATGGACATTTCTCCAATTCAAAATGTTTTTATTTTTCGAGTCCCGTACATTTTACCATAACTTGTAGCACTTGCTACTATACGCACCTTATTTTGGCAGTTCCACACTGCATATTGGAGTTTTCACATTCCATTTATACATTGTTTGCATTCCTTGCACTCGATTTACTTACATAATAAAGGATAATTACACAATTACTATAATTGTAGATTTAATCTAGATCCTATTCAAAACTATTTACATTTTCATTGTTGGTAGGTCACTCTGACGTTTCTGACAGTCATTTGCCACAGATTATTAATCGATGGCTTGATACAAACATTTTGATGCATATTTACTTTTAGATATAAATAAATTGCTAATAGTAAATAAATAGCTAGTAATAAATATATACTTTTTAATTATATAGTTATTTATTATTGTAATAACCGCGTTCGGATTAGATAATTCACTTGGTCCTAATTAAGCGATGGTCTGTTATAGATGATTCGGGTAGCGTTTGGCGATGGTTAAACGTCACGTTCCACACAGTAGGCGAATTTCGATTTGCAATATTTGAACAAGAGATTAATTCCGGCGGAGCGTAATATTTGGCCAATAAACTTATTCTCAATTCTGGTGGCGTGAAAGAAATGAAAATGTGAAATAGTCACTTTTAAATACGCGTTTGTATTTGTTTGACAAGAGGAAAGTTCATAGAACCTTCTAGAGTGTTTGCGTGTCGTGAAATGAAACATGAGTAGCGACAATTCCATATTGAGGCGGAAATACGTGCTTGTGCCATACTGTTGGACCGCGATTTGACATTAAGTCTGAGAGGGGAACGATGATGAAGGAAAACCATTTCTGGTGGTTTTCTAAATTGGAGGTGCCGCCAGGTGCTTACAATTATTATAACAAGACCCGCGATAAAAGGTATTTATGATTTTATCAATAATTATCGTGAATCGCGAGTATTAATACGTCGTGCAAATATCGTGTTCTAATGTCATCGTGTTTGTCTTGTCTACACAGCGGGTTTTTTCCTACCGGTTCAGTGCCTGGGTCTCTTCCACCCTGACGCCTGACACGATCAGCTGAGAGGTGCCGATAGCACCCCCCTGCGCCCAATAAGACCCTGGTTCCGAATAATGGATTGCTGGTAACCGATGTCAAACATCGGCCTCATTGATTATCTTTGTTTTTAACGTCGCCACCTACGAATGGCACACGCAAATTGCCGACCTCCTTCTGAGTCAAGCAACTTTTACGCTCAAACTTAAACGTCGCAGTCTTGATGCACATAGCGGCATCAGGTGAAATTTCGCTGGGCTGGTGGTAGTTTACTGACCCCAAGATTGCTATATAATCGTAGGGCCAGCCCAGCGCGTTTCGTCTCCGTGCAACAAGTACTTCTAACGGCAACATTGTTTTGGTATTGGTGTAGTGCCGTTGCACTAACATAATATTGTAATTTTTGTATCAAACAGTCGGTTGATATTCGGATTTACTCCCACAGTCGGGGGCGACTGTGTGTAGCACATCCAGAGTCATCCGCTCATACCTTTTACTATTTATAACACATAACTATAAATAGCTCATAAGTTTAAGAACGATGTGTTTATTGTGTTCTGCATGCATTATTGTCTTATGTAACCAATAAATATTGATGCAAGTATAAAACAGTGCTTTCTTTTCTGAATCCAATGCAACAATAACCAAATAACCAGTCAAATACGGCCCTTACTTTAAAAGGTCCAATGTATCTGCTGGCTCCGCTTTCCAGGTAACCCCAATTATTTCACATCACTATTTTATTGTTAGCGTAACGCACATGATCTTCATCGCCGTTACGCTACAAACTCATTCTACCAATTAATGGATCCCAACATTTTTTTTTTATCAATTTGACCGAATTAGCGGTTGACCAACGGAGCGTTACTTTGCATACAGTTGCTAATTGAATGTTAGGCCGTATTACCATTGCCATTATGTGAAATTGCCTATTTCGCTTTGATCGCAAACCTCACAGTGAGAATAGTAACAAAGTTCAGTTTAAGAAAATATTTTTTATATCGGTATTATATATATTGATTTGATTTGATTTGAATATAATATAATCAATATCGTAACTCTTACTTATTTTAAAGAAGAAAAACCTATTATCCGCTAATGTTAAATTTCGGAAACCAATAAAGCAGGCTTAATAATTAAAACAAGCAATCTAAATTGATGACAAACAAGGATTAAAATAAAAGCGGAACGGGAAGAGATCGTATTATGTCGACGAGTATATACTTAGAACAGAATAATGTTGTTAAGGTTCTAACCGAGTGCATCAGCTACAACAAAGATGGCGTTTGTAAAGAATATGGAAAGCGTTCGGTGACGATGACGCGAGTTTCGTGATTTTTCGCGCCTAAAAAATAAAAGTGCTAAAGAAGTTTTCACTTATCAATATTTATCTCATTCTCATCATTAAGGGGTTTACAGGAACGTCAGCTTTAGATAAATGGTTTTCTTAATGATAACAAAATGAGATCTAGGCGATGAGAGGCAGTAGACAAATTGTTTTCACATGACAACATGATGAGAAAGTAAATTAACAATTAGTTAAGGAGAGTGAGGAAGCACGCTTCAGGCTAGTGGAGGCTTGGTAAAGGGATTCATGAAGTCGGTATTTAGTGAAAAAATAAATAAAGATCTCCTTGTAATGCAAGGCTTTGTAAAATGGAAACTAGATTGCTATGAGACTCACCAGTTATGCTTACGTATTCGTTTCGATTTATATAAAGTATGTGCAAACAGTAAGGTGACTTTATATTTTTAACAAAAACGTTTTATTTATTCATCAAGATTTATGGTGTCCCCTCCCCCTCAGAATAAACTTAACAAATACACACCCTTCAGTTCAGTCAAAAGTTTACGAATTCATCAACTGTCAGCCATATCAAAAGAGACCGATATTCTTAGCAATCCATGGATTCTCCGTGCGGGTGCCAGGTCCATTGCGTTGCTGAGTTGGGAACTCGGGACAGTGCTTGGGACTTGTGACCCAAATGTAGGTTTAGAAGGAACCCCTTTTGTTGATGTACATCAACACTCACCTTCACTGGGTAGTGAAGGTGAGGGTTTTTTTTCCCTTAACTTTGACCCTTCTCATAAATTTCAAGATTCATCCAATCATTTATTTTGCTAAATTGATTACTTCTACAATCAATCAATCAGCCCATTGCAATCCTCTCTCGCGTACAGGCTTCTCTCAATGAGCGCTATAGTACCCGATCCTGTGTCTGGCGCATCAGTCCATCCCAGTGACCTTTTCGAAGTCGTCCGTCCATCTTGCTTGACTGAGTTTCAGTTTTCGTTTGCTGATCCGTGATCTCCACTCTAGGACTCATTTGCTCCATCCGCCGTCAGTCATTCGCAGATGTGGTCAACCCATTGCCACTTCAACTTGCTTATTCTGCGAGCTATGTCATTTTATTTATTTCTTTGTCGGATAACAAATATCCATAATTCAAATAATATTTCTTCACTATTCCAAGAAATAAATATCACGAAAGTCTTTTATTTCTAACAAATCCAAGCATCAATCAACCACATCATATCACATATCGTATCGCATCCAAAAAATAAGCGAGTACCTACCTAGTTACTGAAACTACCACTATTTCCGTCAACCCCTCCAGTCAACGCACGGCTAGCCCGCAATATTTCCATCCTAGACCGACCGACTTCCAACTAGCTTATAATCCATAACTTCAGAGCTTCAATAATGTTCATTTCAACAACTTCACACGGGTCCCCATGGAACTTAACTGGTCGAGTCCAGAGAGACTCTCACTGTCAGGCACGCAATTGTTTGAATACAATAATGTAAGTATCATTTCGTTTATTGTTTCGTTTCTCGTTTTTTTCTTGTTTCGTTTCTCGTTTCGATTCATTTTTCGTTTATCGTTTTGTTTCTGGTTTCATTTCTTGTTTCAGTTTAATTTCTCGTATCATTTCATTTATTGTTTCATTTTTGTTTCGTTTCTCGTTTCGTTTTTCTGTTTTGTTTCTAGTTTCGTTTCTCGTTTCGTTTCTCGATATAGACACATAGAATTATAGTTTCTAGATAAAGATACGTTCCAACTCATCACATCATCGCATTGTCACCGAAGATACGCAAGAATACCAAATTTGAGTCTATACTAACGCCAGGAAGCGGGGTTCTAACTGGGCTTCCAAGATTGACCCATACTAACAAACTAACGAACTAATAAACTCACGGAGTAAGTTAAATAAAAGGTTGTAAATTATCTCACATCTAACCTTGGCCGCTCATTATACGTTTCATCTAGTTTCATCGTTAAAACAAACAGATAAACAAGTAACACAATTTAGTAAAACTTAGATAATATAATATAAGTAGGTACGTCCTCCTCATATACACCCTTATACAGGCACGTCACACCAGAACAGAACAATACTTAACTGAATGCTGCCCATTGTACGAAAGTAATTCATCCTGTATACAACACAACCCATTGCCTATTCCATCGATGAGACTTTATCTGCTCATAAACACGATTTCCTGCAATGAATGTGTACGTAGGATCCGCTGATGTGTAGACGATCTTCGTGCTGCGCTGATCTGCAGTGGAACACCTATTATGGGTAGCCTCGAAGAGTACTTGAGTTTTCCAAATAAAAGAAGATTTTTCCAGTATTTTTGCATTTATTTCTTCGTGAAGAGAGCACTTTTCGCTCTGATTTCTAGTTGCCGACTGAGGTGTCGAATCAAAATTATACCAGCTTTTATGATCTTAATTAATTTTATCAATTTTCTGATTGGCCGATCAAGTTATCGCGGCTCGTGAGCGATGCCGATTAACTTTTCGCCGATATACCCTAATGGTCGATCGGTCAATTTACAAATATGTGTTTATTATCCATGTTATGTTATGTTATCCATTACAATGTTCTATTTACTATATTAGGTATATACTAGGGAGTAGAAATAAGGTTATACAAAATAACATACAAATTACACTTATAAATCAGCTAAACAGTGACGATTCGTTCGTCGCAAATTTGTAACTATTATGATGTACATTATTATCACTTATATAGTAATTAAATCAACCTTATATACTAATAGTGTTCTCAACACCTCGTTTAAATATCATGGTTCTCACCACATATGTGTACGGTCTTGCATTCCTCTCTATTTACAGTTTTCTTTACAATCACTCCCGTCCAGATTATATATTAATATATTTCACTTAAATATTATAAATTACATTACAATTAAATTATAGTTTATAAATTACCTCTAGTAGACACCTATAAATATAGGTGCCTACTAGAAATAATTATCAAACTCCTTTTTCTTGACTGTTACTTTTTTGGGTTCCGTTGCCAAATGGCAAAAACGGAACCCTTATAGATTCGTCATGTCTGTCTGTCTGTCCGTCCGTATGTCACAGCCACTTTTTCCGAAACTATAAAACTATCCTGTTGAAACTTGGTAAGTAGATGTATTCTGTGAACCGCATTAAGATTTTCACACAAAATTTAAAAAAAAAATTTTGGGGGTTCCTCATACTTAGAACTGAATCACAAAAAATTTTTTTTCACCAAACCCATACGTTTGTGGTATCTATGGATAGGTCTTCAAAAATGATATTGAGGTTTCTAATATCATTTTTTTCTAAACTGAATAGTTTGCGCGAGACACTTTCAAAGTGGTAAAACGTGCCCCCTGTAACTTCTAAAATAAGCGAACTACAAAAAATATATGATTTACATTACCATGTAAACTTCCACCGAAAATTGGTTTGAACGAGATCTAGTAAGTACTTTTTTTAATACGTCAAAATCGTAAACCGCAATTTATCTTTCATTCAATCAACTAAAATATAAGATTAAAAAAGAAAACATTATTATGTTACTTGCTGCTACGGAACCCTTAATGGGCGAGTCGGACTCGCACTTGGCCGATTTTTATATTTTATTTTACCTGTTGATCTCTCTTAGTTTGTTATTATTGCATAAATAAGTATATCTAGTTATATCATGATCTCTGCAAATGCAACGTGGGGCCTGGTGACTTGTAACACAGGTCGTTTAAACCCATAACAGGCACCAGCTCTTACAATGGGGATTTTTTTTCAAAAGAAAGATGCAATTATTTGAATACCTTTGTGGCACTTGGCACCAACATAAAATAAAAAATCATACAACATAAGACTGCTCTAATTAACAAAAGTATTTTATGTAAGGATTTTCAACAAACTGCCAACTGAACTATGTTCATTTATAGTCCTGAAACACTGAAACTGAAACGAATTGCTGTAAATACGACTCCACGCAGTCTTGTCTGCCCTACCCCTAAAGTGTACTTTCGAATCGCTAAGGAGCGAGATGACCTACGGGCTAATGGCAATAATAATAATGAGGCTGACCGATGAAGTCGGCCAACGAGAGAAACCGAGGAGTTGAGTGAAAGCCGTCTGTGACAATGAGCACCCCTGGGCCTGCCGAAGACCCGCAGCGCCGGAGCCGTGACAAAAGCCATATTACTGTAAATTCGACTCCACGTAGTTTTGGCTACCCTACCCCTAGAGTGCGCTTTAGATTTGTCTAGGCGCGTACGGCTTTGTAATACATTATAAGGATAAATAAACATTAATTAATTAGAATTAAGGATTTATAAGTTTTATGAAAGCCGCTTTTTGTAAGTTTTTGTAATATCATTGATTGGAACTAGCTTATTTATGGCATATTATATACCCTGGAGGGGTATATAATATGCCATAAATATAATAAATATGCGACGAATAGGCGTGAGTATATGAATGTATGTATGTACAGGTGTACATGGCTTTCGAGTTAGATACAGAAATATTCTACTTAATGCCCAGAAATCAAGTCGGTAATGGACTCTTTATTGCACGTTTTGAGTTTTTGGTTCTGTCTGAATTATTATTATTAAGTACTAGTATCACCTCTAAATTTACTTAAAATCCTTTACATAAAAATTTTAAATACATATACGTCTATGAAACATGTCACAACAACTGTCTAATGCAAGCCTCTCGATTATTGTTATTAATTGTTTTTGTAAAATTGAGAAACCATTGCCAAATACATATTTATAGGAATATAATGACTAAATGGAAAAAAAATCACACGTATAAACATAAAATTGTAAGGTAGGTAAAACCAAAAACTTCTGATATAATAATATTAATGACTGTAATAATATCTAAAAATTCTATAAATGTGCTATATGTATACGTGTGACTGATGTGTGATACACCCAACATTATCTGTACTTATAGATTTGTATGTCCGCGGGCATACCTATATACTTCTTGTGTGCATAATGTCTACGTGAGTGATAAAGTTGATCAATGTAGGTACAGCAAGTTACCTGGTGGGCTAGGCTACGGTTGAAAACCAGCGCTGCAGATTGTACCAAATCTGTAGCATTTAGCTGAACTGTGGCCATTTAAGCACACACTCCACACCGACACACCTATTGATGTAAATGTAGGGAAGATTGTTATAAATACTTGCTAAGGTTCTTATAAAATTATGTTTTGGTCAGTATGTATATTGTTTTGTATGTTTTTTTATTTTATTTTTGTGGGTGTTATTTTGTATTGTTATGTGTGTGTGTGTGTTTAATAAACGTATTTTCTTTCTTTCTTTCTTTCTTTCTTTCTTTCTTTGTATGTATGTATCCACAGGTTAGATTCCTGGCGAGCCCGATTTCATTAATTTCGAACTTAAACTGCATCATTTGGATTATGGAAAATCAATATTCCTAGCCAGGAACCCAACCCGATAATTTAAGGGAAAAAAATACACCCTGTATTGTCACACCATTAGATTCTGCCACTGATAAGGAACGAATTCTGGGAAGTAATAATAAAGAAATATCTTATTTATCCAAATACCTTTAGTACCTTTTTTTTTTTTCATGCGGTAATCCCTTCGGATCCCCCCCCCACCCCGCGTACCAGCGGGGGCGGTTATGTCGGGCTTGAACCGACTAAAACCGCACGCCGTCTCGGCTCTGCAGACGCCGGGGTGTAAGGTTGCCCATAGAGCATATCCCTCGCACCCCGACTGACCCTGGGCCATCTCCGGTTTCGAGATGGCCCCCTCGGGTTTGGGAACCACGGTCTCCCCGTATTGCCTCGGTTTGGGGGAGGGGCGATAGCCGCTCCACCGTCCCGGCCTGCTTCTGCTGGGGTGACAGGCGGCCTCACCTGCCACCCCCAGGCCTGCGCTCATGGAGGACGGAGGTCGTTGAGCGACCTCCGGCGCCTGAGTCGCCTGCGACGCGCGGCGAGCATGTTGCAGGCTCGGCGGGCCGGGAGAGTTCTGAACCTCGGAGACTCGCCGCCTCGAAAGAGATCGTGCGGTACCCGCGGATGACCCTGATGGCCATCACTCGCTGCGGAGCGCGCAGCATCCACTTCCGGCCTTCAGGGCCTCCGCCCATGTTGGGCACCCATACAGGACCATGGACCGCACGATCCCCGCGTAGAGTCTCCTGCAGGAGTCATCGGGCCCCTTCATGTTGGGCAGCAGCCGCACCAGAGCGAGAGCTGTGCCCTTCAGTTTGGGGGCCAGACTTCGGATGTGCTCTCCGAAGTCCCATCGGCCGTCGAGCACGAGCCCCAAATATTTCATTTGGGGCTTGATGCCGATGCGATTACCTCCCACGATGAGACTGGATCCCTCAGGTGGCTTGCTCCGAGGCCCATGAAAGAACAGGGCCTCGGTTTTATGCAGAGCCACCTCGAGACCCAGCCGCCGGATCCGCTCCACGACTTGGGCAACCGCGGTCGTGGCCTTCAGGGTCGCTTCGCGGTACGTCGCTCCGCACGCCGTCACGAGCGTGTCGTCCGCGTAGCACGTGACGGCGGCACCGTCTGCGAGCTCACCGCGAAGCACCCAGTCGTATCTGATGTTCCACATTAGCGGCCCCAGGACCGATCCCTGCGGAACACCGCACGACATCTCACGCCGGCCGAGACCGGACACGGTTGGGTAGAAGACGGCTCTCTCCATCAAATACGCCCCGACTATGCGGCGGAGGTGGAAAGGCACTTCGTGATACACGAGCGCCTCCCTAATGCAACTCCAGGGCAAGGTGTTGAACGCGTTGGCGATGTCCAGGGACACCGCCAACATCACCTCACCCCGGGCTACTGCATCCTTCGCCAGAGCCCTCACGCGCATGATGGCATCCACGGTGGAGACATACACGCAATACCTATACGACTTTATCCCATACATTTTATCCTAGTAAAAATAAGTAAGTTCTGGTCATAGTGGGATTTTGGACTATTTGCTGAAGAACGGCACGATACGGAACATAGGTAGGCAGGCAGCTGTCAATAAAAACTTGTTATTATTTATTAGTATTACGTATATAATAAACCCTGTGTCATCCGCACTGTCATTTTTAATTATGTCCAAAACGTCACTTAGATTTTAAAAGATTGATCACTTCAAGTTGCGACAAGTTGCGCGCCGACGTTATACGTCTCCAGTATAATCACGTAACCGGATTTTTTTTGTTGATTGGATTAGGAGAGACATAGATAACGATCGTATTACTGTAATTAGTGGGTCTATATAAAAACGTCCTTACTTATATAAAAACAAAAAGGTATATAATAGAAGAGGAAGAGACAAAATAAAATTGTTCCTCTGCTGCCCGGGTAGCTCCACATTAAGGAGCCCTGAGTCCCTCTTTACTGAAAGTAATTTCAAGGTGTGAATACCTTTTTTTTTGTCGTGCGGAAATCCCTTTGGATACCTCCCCACCCCCCGGCGGCCAGCGGGGGCGGTTAAGTCGGGCTTGAACTGACTAAAACCGCACGCTGTCTCGGGTCTTAAAACGCCGGGAGAGCTAAGTAGGTATTTGCCCAGATTTGATTTAAAAATTGATAAAATATGCCTTATCATTTAATTATTTTAATTTATTATGCTCCATAATTTCATTCCACTCCTTCATTTTAACCTATATTATATAGATGTATATACTCGTAATGTATACATTTATGTTATCTGATTAATTAACGGTATAGTTAGTCCTCGTAGTTCTAGTGGCAATCAAGCTTACACCCGCGTGATGGCTCACCTGATGCTGGTGCATCAGACAGCTTATTTCTCATTACTTTACGATATCAAATGTATTAAGGACTTGTGAAATGTATTAAGGATGTATTAAACTGATGTCAATAAGTTTATTATTATTAAAACATAGACCAAGCATTTTACCCCACCATTTGTAATATGATAACTACGTTATCTCAAGTCTTATAATATTATTCGTATTAACACTCGCACACCATTGGAATATAATTAGGTGAAAGTGATAATTATCTTCCCTCTGTTTATAGTTATTAAATATTTGATTACTGCTTTGTTATTGTTATCTTTAGAGTGAGGAGTCGCACCCGTTCCTTTATGGAGTTGTTTTTGTAGTGTTAAGAGGTCGATTGTTCACTTTATGGACGAAGTTTTTCAATTTAAGTATCAGAAAACTCATAAACTTTAATAATAAAAATATGTACCTCTCTTTCTTTATGGCCTTGTGGCGTAGCGGTAGTGCATGCGACTGCTACGACATGGGGCGCGGGTTCGATTCCCGGTCAGTGCAAATATTTATATGCATGAATATGTCTATTTGCATTGGTCTGGGTGTTTCTATGTTTAATATGTATGTATTTACAAAATAAAAGCATATAAGTATGTATATCCGCATTCTGGAACCTATAACACAAGCTAGTTAAACTATGCTTACTTTGGGTCTAGAAAGCGCTGTGTAGAATGTCGTAGAATATTTATTTGTTTATTTATTTATGGTAACAATATAATTATACATGTTGATACCTATCAATTATTAAATTATCATTTAAGTGTTCTAAAATTAAAATATCATATTATTGAACTGAGCGAAGCGAAACTCTTATACGTGGCTAAGCCGTTTGGTCGAGACTGTACTCCTCCGGAACCACAATACCGATCTTGACCAAATTTGCCATGGTGATAACACCGCTGAGTTTTTAGAGGGGCAACTGTTCAAATACAATGTACCATTGAGGAATAATCATCGAAAAATAGTTTCACGAGCGCGCGGCCTTAGCTATGCGCCCGACCGTAGTAAGATGCCTTATTTTTCAAGTAAGAGTCCTTCTCGCTCAGCTCAATTGATTTCAGTCGCACCCTGCACTGAATTCCTAGTTATTAAATTGTCTAATGCAATTGAAAATACAACAAATTAGTGCGTTGTTCTTTTCGTGTGGAAACATACTGTTAAATGAGCGATTCATGTCATGAATCGCTCATGTAACATAACACCAAGTATTTCTTTTTAATATCTCCAATGTACAAAGACCGCTAATTTACAATTTTATAATAGTATACAAAAGATGAACTGCCATCGACATCGACATTCAGAGAACATAAGATTCATATTAAACATTATAGATTCATATTTGGTTTACGTAAATATGATCATGAATCTGAATTTCGTAATAAACTCAAGTGGCTTGCAATTCTACTTCGCAGGTGCTCATATTCTGAAATTATTATACAAAACTTTATTTGATCCTAAGACTTGCACTTATCTTGGAGACCGCTTAAGGTATCTAAATGATACAAATGACAGAGTTTTGAGGTCATCCGAAAACTTGAAACAGGATATGTCAGTGCACTCCATCAACTATGCTGGTAAATCGTTTACTGCTAGTGCGGTTCGCCTGTAGAATGCGCTGTCCTTGAATATTAGACAGACAACATGACCAAAATATTTAAAATTATGGTAAAAAAACAGTATTTATCTAATCATCAAGAGCACTACTAACTACCACTACTTGCTAAATAGGCAGGTACAACATCTTTTAGTCTGTATTGTACGTATATGATTATTATGTTGTATACTATATTTTCATAATAGGTCTCTACCTATGAAATTGCCGAAATTTTCTTACAAATTCATAAGTTGGTTATTCCTGTAGTTTAATAGCTATTTCCATTATTTATATTTTGTTTGAAAGTTGATTTCAAGATCCGCTTGATAAATTAATTCGATCTTATCTTCAAAAACAGTACTTCCTAAATGCTATCCATTTTGATGATAAATTTCGTATTACTTAACAGCTGTCAGTTTCAAAAATGTAATAAAAGTTGCTGTTTGTTAACTTAATGTTGTCACATACACAAAAAAAAAACATAAAAATTGGATTTGTTATTCCTAAAAAAAATGCAAAAATGTTATTACTGAAAATTGGGTTTCCTCCAATTTCTTCAAGAAAAACAGCAATTTCATATGTAACGACCTAATATATTATAACATAATATACATCTATACATATACATAATATATAATTACTTTTCCCGACTGATTCATCAACGTAAAGGCTAAACCGTTGGACCTACATACTTTTCAGCAGTTGATGCTTTTTTGTTGTAGGCATCTACTATTTCATTTTAGGAAATTTCACTTCTAAAGTGGCAAAACAATAGATGATCGTTTGTATGGATGTCCGACATTTTCAAAGTTAGAAGCACGAAATTGAAACACCTGCATTGGTAAAAAATACATGAACATTTTACCCCTAAGAGGGTGATAAAGGGGTTGAAAGTTTATATGGGAAGTTCGTCACTTTTGAAGATAGAAGAATGAAATTTCATACACGCACGTCTTTTCAGCAATAAATGTATACGTGTATCAAGGTTTTCAAAATTTTACTACTAAGGGAGTAGCTACTACACAAAATAGGCGATGAACGGTTATATGAAAAATCCGTCATATTTAAACTTAGAAGCACGAAATTTCATATAGCTGCATCTGGTTAAAAATAACATGGAGAGAATCGTATACATATATCAGCATTTTTCAAAATTTTATCCCTAAGGTGACAAAAGGATGAACGGTAATATGGAATTTCGTTATATGGAATGTGCTTACCTTTTGAAATAAAAAGCATGAAATTCAATTTTAAAGCTTAATTTTGTTTCCTATTACAATTAGACCCGGTAGGTGGCGGTGCAATCGGGTTATAGAAGTTTTTAGGTTTTTATTCCCGGGCGAAGCCGGGCCACGGGCCGCTAGTATGTGTATATTTATTTTATTCTATTTTCTATTCTTTATCTATATTTTAGCTACACCACCATCTTAATTTACTTTTCATTCTTTTCATTGCCTTGAAGTGATGCTCTTAGTGATAAGGCCGCTCATTGTATATTTAACTAAGATTATTGTGATCCATACTACTCTGTTTGTATAATTGATGTTGGTGTACAATAAAGAGTTATCTATTTAGGCTCTCTGTTGTAAATTACGGAGTGTAGCTTTAAATTTAGACTAAGTGTAAGTACTGAATGGGACTAACGAATCTACATAACATAAATTCACGCCTGTATCCCCGAAGGGGAAGGCAGAGGTGTATTACACACCCACGATTCGCCAGTGATGTTAAGAATATGAAGTGAAGAAATAAGAAGAATCTAATAACGAATCTAGTCAGAGAATTACTCAGATTAATCAGAATTAGTCAGACATTAGTAACAAGGTCTAGTCAATGTAATAATAGACAAAAGAATAACTTATATTTTGACTACGTACTGAATATTTATGAGACAATATTGCAAAAAATTCGGTCAAGTGCGTATTGGGCCACGTTCAATGGAATGCCACGCACAAATGGGTTCCGTATTTGCCCATCATAATAATGTGGACTGAGAAGAGAGCTTTTTGTTTTTTTGTTTTGATTAATAAATTGATGTATAGTTTTTCAATCTTCAGTGGATTTTTTTTATGTTAAGCTACTTCTAAGGACTGTACCTACCAGATCTATCCTGATGTACCAGACCTATAATTTTTTAGACAACGATGTCTGTATTCTATGAAGTGATTTTACCACCACATTTACCACGTAACAGAGGGTGAGTTTAACAAGGCATCCTATAAAGTTGCAAATACGTAACACGAATCGTACAATCACAAAGGGAAATGCATAAACCGTGTGGGCGTTTCGCCTTCCTACTCTTTTACTTCTGTTTACTTCTGAAACATCAACAATTTGCACATCGCTTTTGTTTTATTTAAGCCGTTTTGTTTGGTGGTTTCAATAAAAGCTGTGTATGAGTTTTTATTTACGCAAACACGCATATATATCTCCTTTTATTAATTTAATAACAAGCTGCCCTGACCAGTTTGTCAATGAAGTTTGAAGTGTGACGAGTATTGTCAAACCCAATATCTGATATTGGGTACTGTAGCTTTCGGGGTGCGAGGGATATGCTCTATGGGCCACCTTACACCCCGGCGTCTGTAGACCCGAGACGGCGTGCGGTTTTAGTCGGTTCAAGCCCGACATAACCGCCCCCACTGGCACGCGGGGGGGTATCCGAAGGGATTTCCACACGATAAAAAAAAAAGGGTACTGTAGCTTGCGGTTTCAGTTCACTTACAAAGTTTCATAGACTAAATTGGATCTTTCTCGTTAAGGATGAACTTGAACATGATAACTTTACATTTCATATGATTAAAAGCTATTGTAAGTATGAGAGTTAACGGGATATTTACCATGTGTTTTTAAGAGTGTCCGATATTTGGCACTGTTGCAAGCGCCATGATCACGGAGGAACTGAAGATGGCGGTTAACGGTGAACGAGTTTAAGAGTAAATATATCGATCTATCCTCTTTCGTACTCGTCTCTGACGTGCAACACTACTACCACTGGTCTCACTACACACTCGAACTCGATCTTTATCGCGACACGCGACGCTTCGGTAAACGTCCACTATCGCGACACACGACGCTTCGGTAAGCGTCGTGTGTCGCGATAGTGATCGAGTTCGAGTGTGTAGTGAGACCAGTGGTAGTGGTGTTGCGCGTCAGAGACGAGTACGCCAAAACAAATTAGCGAGTAGATACGGTTATCTACTCGCGAATTTGTTTTGGCTTGTTCCCGGTTATTTTTGCACAGACGGACCATGGATGCCAGACGTTCGGCAATTGAAACCCATCCTCACGATTGAAATTTCTGTGCTTTTTTTTTTTTTTTAACGTGCGGAAATCCCTTCGGATAACCCCCCGCCGGCCAGCGGGGGTGGTTATGTCGTGTCTCGACTAAAACCGCACGGTGTCCTCCCAAGTGTCCGTTGCCGGGCACCCCGGGTAAGCCCTCGAAAGGAACCCCAGGGTTGCCGGCGGACTTTGGCCGCCACCGCGGCCTCGCCTGATGGGGTCGGGTTTTATCCCGCTTCGGTGAGTTGGCAGGCGTGTATAGGGCACACACGAAACGCCTCCGCCACGGCCTGCTTCTGTAAGGACGGCGAGTCGGCCACCTGTCGTCCTCAGGCCCCGATCATGGAGGTCGGTAGTCCCGGGCGTAGATGAGTCTGCGGCGTCCTCGCCGCAGACTGCGAAACTCGGGGGGCAGGGTTCTCTCCCGCTCCCTCTCCGCCGTCTCTTTCGCGCGCATTACCTGCTCGCAGAAAGAGGCGGCGGCGTGCCACTTGCTCCCGTCGGAGACCACGGCCCTCACCATGGTCTCCAACGAGAGAACGTCCACGCCCAGGACCGCAACGAGATCCCGGCGTTGACTCGCCCACGCAGGGCACTCCACCAACGTGTGGAGCGCCGTGTCTTCGCCAGGATCCTCGCAGTGCTGGCACTGCGGCGTTGTCTCCCGGTGGATGCGCCACAGATACTTACCGAAGCACCCGTGTCCGGTAACCATCTGGCACATCCGGTAGGAGAGGTCCCCATGGTCCCTCTCCAGCCACTCCTTCATGATCGGTCTCACCGCCGCAATGGTGGATTTCCCCCACCTTGGGTGCTCAAGTCGCACCCTCCATGTCTCCATGAGTTCCTGGCGGAGCAGGGACCGCTGAGCCCTGATTTCTCGGGGCTCCGGCCTATGGCCCCGCTCCAACGCTTCCTTACGCCACTGGAACAGCAGCGCAAGGGCTCTCGCTTCCAGGTCCCATGGAGGGGTCCCGGCTAGGAGACATGCCGCCTCGACGGAGATCGTGCGATACCCCCTGATCACTTGACGCAGCCCCCCTCAGTTTCGGGACCAGACTTCGGAGATGAGGTCCGAAGTCCCATCGGCTATCGAGTACGAGCCCAAGGTACTTCATCGTGGGCTCGATGCCGATGCTTACGCCCCCTACGGTTATGCTGGTTCCCGCAGGTGGTCCCCTCCGAGGCCCGTGGAAACACATAGCCTCGGATTTGTGGAGAGCCACCTCGAGTCCCAGCCGCCGTATTCGACCCACGACTTGAGCAACCCCTGCCGTGGCCTTTAGTGCCGCGCTTCGGTGCGTTGCTCCCCGCGCCATAACGAGGGTGTCGTCAGCATAACACGATATGCTGACACCCTCGAGCAACGAACCGCGCAGCACCCAGTCGTATCCGATGTTCCACAGGAGTGGCCCTAGGACCGACCCCTGCGGAACACCGCACGACACTTCTCGCCGCCCTGGCCCTAGCCAGCTCGGGTAAACTATGGCCCTCTCTGATAGATATGCCTCGACAATGCGGTGGAGGTACGGAGGCACTCCGTGATACGCGAGCGCCTCCCTAACGCAGCTCCAGGGTAGGGTGTTGAAAGCGTTGGCGATGTCGAGAGACACCGCCACCACCACCCCACCCCGCGAGACTACTTCCTCCGCCAGGCGCCTAACGCGCATGATCGCTTCCACGGTGGAGCGCCCCCGGCGGAAACCGAACTGGTTGTCCGCCAGATCTGGCCCCACGTTCGTGAGATGCTCGACGAGGCGCTCTGCAATAATCCGCTCAAAGAGCTCGCACACCTCGTCGAGCAACACGATCGGCCGGTAACCGGATGGCTGGTCCGCCGGCCGCCCCGCCTTCCGGATAAGGACCAGTTTCCCCCTCTTCCAAGCCTTTGGAAACTGGCCCCTTTCGAGGCATGCGCTAAAGAGCGCCACCAGTCGAGGCCCTAGTTCCTCCAGGGCCAGGACCCATGCTCGGCCTAGCATGCCGTCGGGTCCGGGGGCAGTGCATTTCCGGGCTTTAAGCCGAAGCACTGCTACCCCCAGTTCACTCTCCCTGACTTCGGGCACAGCGCTCTCGCTATTATCAGCGTCAGGCGCCTGAGGCGGAGCCATACGCGGAGGGACATGCTCCTCCGCTCTCGCTGGGAACAAGGAGCCCAGTATCCCCTCCAGCCGCTCCGGCTGGAGGCTCTGGGTCAGTAGTGGCGCCCTTGGGCGGATTTTGCCCCTGACCGCAAGGTAAGGACGCCCCCATGGGTTCTGCTCCAGAGACTCCAGCAGCTCTTCGCGGGCCCGCCGTTTGGCCTGCTTTATGGCTTCCTGGAGGGTCCTCTTGGCCCCCTTGTACGCCTCATACAGCTCCGCCTCTCGGGCTGCCGCATCATCTGGTCGGCGACGCCTCCGGCGAAACCTGGTGTACTGGCGGCGAGCGGTCACGCACGCTGCTCGCAGCTGTGCGATCTCCGCTGACCACCAGTACACCTGTTTCTTGGCCGGGCCGGATCAACTATAGGCATCGCCGCATCGCAGATATGCGACATGAATCTCCTGAACCATTCCGCCTCTGCGTCGACATCGGCAGGCCTGGCCGGTGACGGAATCCAGGCCTGCACTATGGATGCCTCCAGGAGAGCCTCCCGATCCAGGCGTCTGAGCGCCCAACGTGGATCCGGGGGATTCGCAATTGTCGGCGGCAGGTTAGTTGGAGGGGAGACGTTGAACCGAATGTACTTATGGTCGGAATCCGTCACCTCCTCCTCCACCACGCGCCAACCCTGGACGCGGCGGGCGAGAGCAGGGGTCGCGAACGCGACATCCACGACCGAACTGAGCCCCCGCCGCTCCCAGGTGGCGACATTCCCCCGGTTGAGGACCTCTAGACCACGGGTGTTGGCCCAGTCCTCCAGTACTCGCCCCTTGTCATTGGTTTCCCGGGAGCTCCAGGCCTGAGACCAGGAGTTGAAGTCTCCCAGGACCAAGACAGGACGAGGACGGCACGCAGCGAGAACAATGTCCAGTTCAGCGAGCCTTAGCTCAAGCTCGTACTGGTCAAGGCTTGGCGAGAAGTAGACGGCCATGACAGCCAAGCCCTCATAGTCCGCCACGACACAGCCTCTGCACCTTGCAATGAGTGCAAGGCGTGAGGTGTCCGCAGCGGACCCCCCGAAGACGGTCGCTACGCCGTCCAGGTCCACCGGGCTTCCGGGGTGGACCCAGTACGGCTCAGCGACCACGACCACATTGATAGACCACTCCACGATGCTCTGGTACAGAAGATCCTGAGCACCGGTGCAGTGGTTTATGTTCGCCTGCAGGATGCGCATTGGTGTGTCATTTGTCTGCCATTTGTAGCAGCGCGGCGGAGCATCACAAGCACTGGCCTTGTGCCCGGGCTGACTGCAGTGGAAGCACCGATCCCCCACGGTGTCTCCCACATGCCCCACGGCCAGGCACCTGAAGCACCTGGTCTCGCGGGGCTGCAGGAGTTGCACCCGCGCTTTTAGGAAGCCCCCAACAAGGAGGCTCCGTTCGTCCGCAATTTTCTGCGCCGCTGCGACGGGGCAGTTGACGACTGCCGTGCCGTGACCGGTGGAGCTGAAGCGGATTACTCCAGCTCTCACCTGATCACGGGGGCAGCCGCCCGCCTCCACGACGGCGGAGATGACTTCCTCCGTCGTGGCCGCGTCATCCAGGCCCGAAATGCGCAAACCTGCGCATTTGTTGGGTCTGGTGACGCGGACGGCTTCGGTATCCAGCGACTCCCTCAGCTTGGCCGCTAGGGCGTCGGCTTTGGGGCCGCTGGTGGCGACGGAGACCTCGAGGAGGCGAGCTCCGGTGCGAGTTGTTTTGCACCGGAGCCCCCCCTCTATCTCGAGGGCCTTTAGGTCCACTGAGGCTTTAACCTGCCTCAGGACCTGGGCGTACCCCACGCCCTTCTCCACACCCTCCGTCGTCACCGTCAGGACGACGGCAGTGGAGCTTGGGGCGCGGAGCCTCTTCGGCGCCTTCGCCACAGCGGCTTTTGCCGCCTTCTTAGCCGCCTTTTTGGCGGCTTTTTTCGCTTTTTTGGCGGCTCCCGCTACCACCCATTCCTCGCCTCTGGAGGAACGCTCGGGTGCAGCGAGAGTGGCGGGTATGGCGGGGGTGGGGGTGCCGCGCTATTTCCCCTTCCCTTGTAGCGTTGGGGCCACTGGGGTGGCGGGGCCGGGCCTACCACCGGCAGCAGCTGCGAAAGACGCAGGCCGTGCCAGTGGGGGACGGTAAGCCCGGTCCTCCAGAACACCGAGCCGCCTCTCGATAGCCGCCAAGAGCTGTACCACACTAGGCGCAGGCTCTGGCGGCAGATTGGGCGCCGGCCTAGGCGCTGATTTCAGCGCCGGCTTAGCTGCCGACTTTGGCGCCGGCTTTTGCGCTGCATTTGGCGCCGGCTTTTGCGCTGCATTTGGCGCCGACGTTGACGTAGGCGCCCCCCGTGGCGGCGGAAAAGCCCTCGGGTGGTCCGCCACCTCCTGGGCTCTTGGGGCCTTCTGGGCCTCCGGGGATCCCCTGACCATCTGGGTCAGTTGCCTGACTTCCTCCCGGAGGACCCGCTGTTGCTCCAAGGAGTTGGCCAGCTCAGTTTCCAGGCTTGTGACCCGGGCCCTGAGCTTCGCCTCCTCCTCGGAGACGCTCCTACCGAGAAGCTCCTCCAGTGCCGTCCTGGCGACGGCAACGTTTTCCGCCACCGTCTTCTTTTTGCCCGCCACATTTTTGGACCCCTTAATGGTGTCCGTAATGCGGGCAAGCGCTGCGAGGAGTTCCCTCGCCGCGGGGACACCTTGGTCCCTGCCACTGGGTAGTGGAGGGACGTGCACCGGCGGCTTCAGCGTTCTGGTCGCCGCGGTGGCCAATATTTTGGCCGGCCGATCATCCTCACTCGAGGAGACCGTCCGTTGTCCGGAGCTTCTGTTCCGGTCAAGGGACGGTCCACCCGAGCGAGGCCGCTTACGTCGGAGACCCTCCTCGGTCTCCATACGGCTGGATACTGACTCGTTGTCAGTACCCGCCGTCGACGCCGCAGACGCAATGTCTGCGTCCGTTTCCCCACCTGTCGGTAACGGAGTAGCGGGTCTGGTGAAGACGGCCTTAATAGGCCGCGAGTGAGGCCCCCGCCTCACCTCCTCTTCACCCCCCGCTACCTCCGCTCCATCGTCTCGGATGCCGTTGTCCGCGCCAAGGTCGTCGTTATTTGTATCGTTCGGTTTTTGTGTTTTATTTGACTTGATAGTGTTCATTACATATCCCACGAGTATGGGGGAAAGATGGTCCATCCAGGCGGAGCCCCCTGCACCTGGATAAGCCTATATACTATGGAGGTCGGCTGGTATCCATAGGTTTTGACGACTTCGCTGTCGGGTGTTATAGACTTTTCCTTGTCGTGGGCCGGCCAATATAGGCAAGCCTTCCGGTCAGCAAGTTCACAGCGTACCCTTCTGGAGCCACCAGTCAGGTCGTTGCTGATCACCTGCCGATTACGGAACGCGAGAGGATGGCTAGTCCTCTCTCACCGGCGGCGGCACAAGTGCCCGTCGGTCCCTGCGTGAGCAGTGGGCCAACCCGCCCCTGGATCCCCCAGGACCCTACGGTGGCCTCCACCACTAACAGCATCGCTCATCCTGTCTCCTCTGAAAGCAGAGGAGTACGGAGAGCGATGTGTTCCCGCCACGTTGGGTATTGGCCGACGGTCAATGCCAACCCCATGAAGGGGAAGCCATTGACCGGCGCCCAGGGTGTACTGGCCGCTCCGATTCCGTTCCCCCCGGACTGCAGCGGGATCGGAATCGGGGCGACACTCGAGGAGGTTACCCAACACACACCCCAAATTTCTGTGCTTTTTAATTTAAATCGCTTCCCTAACCAATCTTGGTATGTAGTGGCGTTCTGTCGAGAGCATCTGAGGGTTATGTAACTCGATCCAGTGGTCGGTACCGGACTCCAATACGTGTTCAGCGATTGCAGATTTTTGCGGTTCATTGTTTCTGACTGCCCTGATATGTTCTTTTATTCGGCACGTGACCGTTCTTTTGGTTTGTTATATAAGAACTGCCGCAGCTACAGTCAATCTTGTACACTCCCGGCCTGTCCAGTGGAAAACTATCCTTGGGTGTGCGTAGATATTGTGACATCTTTTTAAAAGGAGTGAAGATAGTTTTGACGGAAACCTTCTTCAGGATGTTAGCGACCTTGTCTGTCACTCCTTTGATGTAGGGACTTTGATCGGACACTTAAAAACACATGGTAAATATCCCGTTAACTCTCATACTTATTTTAGTGACCATGATAGTTTAAATACTTAAAAGCTATTGGTTTGGTTATTTATAAGCAAAACGAACATGCTTCTATACCCATATTCTTGCTTTGTTGATATCAAAAGCTAACATGAACTACAAGAGCAATCCTACTTCCTACTGTCCCACTAATATCAGGCCTCACGCACTCTATGTCCTTACGTGGTATAAACATCTACTCGCCATGGAAGCTCCAGGACCGCTCCTATACTTTATGCAGTCGGATTGTCAACAGCATATGTAATAATTAGAATTTTATTGGGTTAGTAACTTATGCTATAATATCTACTCCGTGTGTAGTGTATGGATGCGAATCCATAAGTCAAATAAAAACCTTGATTTGAGGCCAAAGTCGGACTTTTTGTGTACTATCCAGAAATGAACAGGCATTAGTATTCTAAACACAAGTTGTAGATCAGCCACGTGTCAATTCCGACTAGTTTAGGAGAAAAGCGTTACCAAAGTTAGCTAGTTTTTGGCGGTTGTAAACATAGAAAAAGATTACATTATAGAACTTGAGACAACCGTCTGCTTTATTAACATGGCCCGACACAATCCAACTTAATGTGTGTCTTGTTCGACCGGAAATGGGACTCGAGATGATTTCTTGTATATTTATACTAACGACTAGTCTAGAGACAATCTTGCCATAACCACTTCCTATACCTACAATAGTGGTTTTTGATACCACTTTCTTTAGATGAAGTTATTGAGTGCGGCTTCCTTTATGAGGGACGCTTGTGACCCCTAATCCAATAATGCGCTCAAAACTTGAGAGGACCAATTTAATGAATCGGCCTTTATTAGGGCCGTGGCTAACAGACTTGTCCCTTCACTGACTACTGAAGTACTTTCATTTGGTGTAGTAGGTTGTTCCACTGGTATGGAAACAGCACTAGTAACACTGGTATTTTTGGAGGAATGCAACAACATATGATGCTTTCGCTGACATATACGGCATTTGAATGGAACGCGGCAATTTTTAGATGTGTGATTACTACCCAAACAATTAAAACACACACCCAATGATTGGGCAATATCTCGGCGCTTGTCACTGTCTTCTTTGCAGAACTTCTTACAGTTTAATAATTTGTGACTAACGGAACAATGTGACCAGGTAAATCTGGTAACACCTTGCATTACTTTAGCGTGAGGTGTAGGAAGGCCTTTCGATTTAGCTGTAGGTTCAATAGATTCTAATGATCTATAACGCGTCCCTATAAATTGGCTAAACTGTTTAAAGAAGGGCAAATATCGGATGACTGACTAACCGGCAGTTCCCACACCTTCCTAGATTTCGCGTCCAACTTTGAACTTATGACATGTGCGGCTATTACATCCCTCGAACTAACATCAATCCCAAGACCGCTAAGCTCATGCGGACAATCACTAGTCACAGTTAGAAGATTTTTAGTGCTTTCGAATCACCAACTTCGTTACGTTGGCTTAGCAATCTTTTTAATATACAAGTATACATAAATTTCTTATTATTAAATCTGTTTTGCAATAGTTCCCAACACTTATCATAATTACTATCCGTTATGAGAATGAATATGTTTTATAACCTGTTCTGCTTCACCTGCCAATTGCGTCTTGAAATAATGAAAGGGTTGTACGTCATCTAATTTTGTATTGTTATGTACTAACGAAATAAACAAAGCCCGAAAAGATGACCATTCAGTTTAATTTTTAAATGTTAATAAAACAATGTTTGGTAACCTTCCAACATTGTCAGATGAATCATCGCGAGTTTCTTTTTTGGAACCAGGAGCTTTTAATTGAGACAGTGCATTCTTGAGTCCTACTTTGTACGTTAGGTAAGTTTCTTTAACATCTTCGTATACATCCCCTTTTAAAATAGTCGTTCAATTCTTTGCCCTCAGACTCGCCGACTACTGCTTCATATTTACTGCTGAAATTCTTCCATTGACTTCAATTTTTCCAGGCGCGAATCCACATAATTGCATACTACCCGTTCTTTAGGAGACTTTTTGAAGGAACTAGCCCTTTCTCAATCTGTCCTTTAATGTCTTTCTACCGTCTAAGTTCCTTTTCCATGTTGTATTCGAATTGTAGTCTAAGCGTATATCTTTCAAATTTAAACTTCTCCAGAATCGCCAATTCTTTACAAGTGCCATGGAGAGTATTTTTTTCTAAGTTCGGGCTGAATTTATTTATTCTAAGTGTCTTTGGACATAGACATAGATCTCCCCTAATGAGCGCCATAGCGCCCTGTCTTCAGCTTGCCGCATCCAGCATCTGCCCGCAGTCTTTTATTAGGGGAGATCTATGTCCAGCAGTGGACTAGAATAGGTTGATGATGATGATGATGATGATGAAGTGTCTTTGGTGCTCAAAGTAGTGGTGCCAACTAAGTATTTTTCTAAGTGTTTGAAAGTCTGAATTTTTCTAAGAATTTTTGCAAGTTGTACACCGCCTCGAAGCGGGAATAGGTCTCTTCATTTTTAGCAAAACTATTCTAAGTCCCAGACCACCGCTTTTAATTTTTATAAGTTCATGCATTAACTTGTATTTTTTCAAAGACTAACACTTAGCACGATTTTAATAAACACTGAAAGTGTACTCACACGTTCAAGTCAACTTTCGCACTTCGCTACTCACGCAATCAGTAAAATGTTCCAGAACTTCAGTCTCCAAACTCAGCTTCACTTCAAACTCGAACCTCCAATATCACCACACCTACCAGCGCCAAGTTGCCGTCGTATTCAGTAAGCATACTTGCTTGCTTTGACTGGTGTTCTTCCATTCTTCCGAACCAAAAACACTATCCGGCTCGAAGGAGCCATGTAAATTATTAGTACAAGGGTATTTATTAGGCACGATTCCAGTGATTGGAATAAAACGGCAGTACCTTAATTAAATTTACTTAAATAAACTGCTTACGCTTAAATACAACTGTTGGTAACAAAATCATAGTGCGAGTTATTTCGATACCAATGCCATCTAGGGCCGAACATGGTAATTAATTTTCTCAACAGAAGAAAACTATTTTACTTTACAAGTTCCTTATTTTAAGTTTATACAATAGTATTGTTTTTATTTATTTATGTATATGCATTTATATTTGTTTTTATAATAATTTATTGGATATTGAACAAATGGTAATATAGAATTTCGATATATGGAATATGCTTACTTTTTGAAATAAAATACATGAAATTCAATATTAAACTTATTTAACTGTACTTAATATTATTGTTACAATTGGCTCCTGGTAGGTGGCGGTGCAATCGGGTTTTAGGAGTTTCGACTTTATTCCCGGGCGACGGGCCACGGGCCGCTAGTTCATGTATATTTATTTTATTTCATTTTCTATTCTTTATCTATATCTTAGCTACACCACCATCTTACTTTACTTTTCATTCTTTCCATCCTAAGGTTGCTTGGAAGTTATGCTCTAAGCGATAAGGCTATTGTATTATATTGGATATTGTATATTTAACTAAGATTATTGTGATCTATACTACTCTGTTTGTATAATAAATAAATAAAATCAAGTTTTTGTTTACGTAAACATGTATATTTATATTTCCTTTATTTATTTGATTACAAGCTGTCCTGACCAGTTCATCAATGAAATTCAAAGTATAGCGAGTATTGTCAAACCCAAAATCTGATATTGGGTACTGTAAACTTTGTAAGTGAACTGGAACCGCAAGTTCAGTTTACTTACAAAGTTTCTTAAACTAAATTGAATCTTTTTCGTTAAGAATGAACTTGAACATGATAACTTTACGTTTCATATGATTAAAAGCTATTGGTTTCTTTATTTATGAGCAAAACGAACATGCTTCCATACCCATTTTCTTACTTTGTTGATAACAAAAACTTACTTGAACTACAAGAGCAAGTCCTGCTTCCTAATATCCCACTAATACCAGGCCTCACGCACTCTATGTCCTTACGTGCTATAAGCACCTACTCGCCACGGAATCTCCAGGATCGCTCCTATACTTTATTCAACAGCCGTCGTACGCGCACGTAACATTTATGCATAAATTCGAACTGTATTGGGCTAGTAATCTATGCTATTTTATCTACTCCGTGTGTAGTGTATGGATGCAAATCCATAAGTCAAATATAAACTTTCCTTTTTTTCACCTGCCTATTGATGAAGAAAGGTAGGGTCATTGCACCGCACTATGTACGCAAGGAGACCAAACTCGGACCTTTTTTGTACTATCCAGAAATTAACAGGCGTCGTTGGTATTCTAAACACAAGTTGTAGATCAGCCACGTGTCTATTCCGTCTAGTTTAGGAGAAAAGCGTTTTCAAAGTTAGCTTGTTAATTTGCGGTTGTTAACATAGAAAAATATTTTTTTCACAAATTTAGTCACTGTAATCTGTTTTTGGTGAATTGTAAGTTATGAAAGTTAAGAAAGTATATCTGTTTCACCGTGACTTCCTCACAATCACGTAATTCTTTTCTTTCTTTCTTTTTCTATAACCGATTGCTCCCAAGGTTTTTAACATAGCAGCAGTTGGAAATATCCTGTACTGTTTTGACCCTGGATCGCCCTAACTTACGCCAGAACTTACTCAGACGATTCCAACGTGCCATTCAACGGTTGAAAGTGTTCTTGTCTGGTATTGGTTACATATATCTTAGTGGCGCCCTTTGCAGCTATCTTCACGACGCGGTCTTCAGGAGATTAGGATGCCCGCCACTTTTTAAAACTGGCTTTCTTCGCCCTAGTCTTCTTCTGGACTGTGTCGTTCCACCAGCTTGTGTCCTTCTCCGCCTTAAGCTATGCCAAGCTCCGACTTCGCTGCTCCAAGTATAGCTGCCGGAATCTTGTCTCAGCAGTCCTGAACAAGTCCATTTTCAGCATCGACGCACTTGTCATCGATACCCCGATGTGGCAAACCTCTTTGTGAAGCTCAAAGACAAACGTCTCTGAGCTTCGCAAAGAGGTCCATGGCAAGAAGAAGGTGTTGTTCAATGGGACTCTCTCCTACATAGTTGATAACATGTTCGGACTTATTTTTGAAATACGTGTTCACGATGGTAAGATCGGCAGCCGCATACGTTCTGAGAACGTTCTCATCCTCCGCGTTGTGACTACCATACCAAAACCACTGTGAACCCGCTTAAAGCCCTGTGTACCCTCCACCCACATAACTATCAGCTCACTATAAATCTTACGGCTTTTACGGCCGGCGTTGTATGTAGAATATACTGCTTCCGGGCTGTTTGGCTGTGGTCCATTGGCAACTTGTATACCAGACGTTCCGTCGATCACTGCGGTCGACATCTTCAGTGGTACAGGTCCGGAGGACGTTGGAAAGATCAGTTCCTGTGGAAGATATCATCGCCAGCGTTGAAGCAAGCCTGCACAAGCTTCCCGAGGAACTAGCTAAGAGGGTCCGGCAAGAGTCCTCCAGAATTCTAGGAGGAGCAATATCATGGAGAAAGAGCGGAAAGCCTTAAAGAACCTAAGGGCTAATAAGGATATTGTTATCCTAAAAGCTGACAAGGGTAATGCCACAGCGGTTCTCAACACCAAGGATTATGAGACCAAGATCAAGGATCTTCTCGACCCGGCCACCTACAAGGAGATTCCAAAGGACCCAACGGCAAGAATCTTGAGACAGGTAAACAACCTGATCAAGGGTTCGTCTATTCCAGAAGAAACACAGCGTATTATCAAGAAGTCTGAAGGTCTTCCACCTAGGCTGTATGGGTTACCAAACATCCATAAGCCTTTAGTACCGCTCCGGCCCATCGTGAGCGCTATCGGCTCACCCACTCATCCAGTCTCTAAGTATCTCACCGGACTGCTTCAACAATATGTCGGATCATCCTCGTCATACATCAAGGACTCTTGCCACTTCGTGGAGAAACTTGAGAATCTCAAGCTACGTATCTCTGTTCACGAAAGTTCCAGTCAGGAAAGCTATGTCACGTATCCGACCGCTGTTCTCTCTCGCAGAATTGTTCGAGTTCGTGTTGACGACTTCCTACTTCCAGTGGAGCAACACGTCCTATGAACATGTGAAGGGTTTAGCCATGGGAATAGAAAGAAAATAGAAGTTTTTAAATGGAGTTGCAATAAAGTTTAAGGTGACTATGCACTGTGAAAATTAATTAAGTGATGGTTGTAATTGAGACTACTACCGGCTAGGGCGAGCAGAGTTAAATAAAAGGTTGATTACAATGTATAGTATGAGATTATAATCGTGAATAGAATGTTACATAAATTTATATCTGGTATTTGAGTAAATGAACCTCAGGGGATGGATTCATAATAAATATTCTGCCGTGGCGTTGTTCGGTCCGTTGTGCAAGATGTTAGTATGCACTTAGCTAGTGGACACGTGGCTGGTGGTGATGCCGGCGTGCCAGGGTCTCCGCTGGTGTGCCTCGCTACCGCTAAGATGGTGCGAAGCCCGGTGCGAAGACCCTGGAAATAGAAAAAGTGCGGGTCAGTTTGTCACTAGGCAATTACGTCCAAGTGACCCGCTAAAATAGCAGGTGAAGAGAATCTCCCAGCGGCAATGCAGCGTAGCTAGAAGCTATAATAAAAGAAATATAAATAGGCAGCACAAGCTGGTGCCGCGACCTCTGACCGTAGGGATCATCGGCCTCGTGGCACTAAATAGGTAGGCTGAAATAGCACACAGTATAAAATAAAATATAATAAGCCATGCATTTTAGCAGGCAATAAGCTGCACCGCTGGAAAGTCTTCACCTGTAGAAAGAAGTAGGAAATGTTGATCTCAAAACTTACCCGGAGCCGACAGCAGTTGGCCACGGGGTCAAAGCGACCTTCCTTGGAGAAGGTTCCAAGGAAAGGGACGATATAAGAGCCGTCAGTTGATGACTGGGCTAGTGCTGTCCAATCTCGCTCGCACAACCATAGATATTTAGTAATATATTATACAAACATACTAAATTATCGATTAATTTTATGGATATAATTTTAATTGATTTATAAAAAATCCACAACGTTACAACCCCATCAGTCCAAACAAAAGTTTGAAACTACAGGAAAACATGGAATTCTTTGAAGAAGCCGCTCTTGAAAGAGCGCCCAAGAAGCCTAAGGTCTGGTTCCGCTACGTAGACGATACCTCTGTGGTTTGGAGTCATGGAGATACGGATCTGACTATGTTCCTGAATCACCTGAACAGCATCCATCCTAACATCCAGTTCACCATGGAAGTAAAGAAGAACGGGGACCTGCCATTCCTCGATGTCCTGGTATCCAAAAAAGAGGATGGCAGCCTTGGTCACCGGGTCTATCGAAAGTCTACACACACAGACCGTTACTTACACAAGGACTCTAAGCACCATCCCTCACAGAAAATGTCAGTCATCAAGACCCTGGTCCACCGAGCTAAGAGCATCTGTAAGCCTCAACACCTTCAAAACGAGTTACGCCACCTGGACTCGGCCTTCCAAGCCAATGGATTCTCTGCCCAGGAGATACGGAGAGCTCTTCATCCGAGGAAATCTTCTCTAACGAACCATGATGAGGAGAAACCTGCCCCTCTAGGTAAGGCCTTATTTCATACATTCATGGTACAACGGATCGTATAGGGAGACTGCTAGAAGCTAACAACATCAAGCCTATTTTCAAGCCCACGACGCAGGTACGTAATCTTCACCGTTCGATCAAGGACCCTCGTGACCCACTATCTTTAGCTGGAGTTTACCGAATCCCCTGCTCATGTGGCTCTGTATACATGGGTACTACTCAAAGAAGCATCAAGACCCGCCTTTCGGAACATGAACGAAATTGCCGCTCAACCACTTAGCCAAGGTCAGCGGTTGCAGAACATACCCAGGAGGATGGTAATTATACCATCAAAATTCAGAACACGAAGGTTCTAGCCACCACTTCACATTTCTTTCCACGGCTACTTCGAGAAGCCATCGAAATATTCAAGCATCCCAAGAATTTTAATAGCAAAATCGAAGGTTTTCATCTTCAAAAGATTGGTACCCAGCACTGAGAGCCGCGCGTAACCACAATTCAGGCATGATGAAGCCACACCATCCTCGGTATCGGGAAGCTACATCCCCTTGCTTAGCCTCGACCAATCAGGATCGAGCGTATCGGTTCCGCAGCTCTCAACTAATTAGGATCGATCATGTCGTTTCCCCCCTCCAACTGCGCCTATAAATACGTGACTCGGGCCTCTACATCAGTCGCAGAGAAGTCACCGCCGAGGAAGGTCTCCGCACTCGACGGCGTCCGGACCTGTTCCACTGAAGATGTTGACCGCAGTGATCGACAAAACGTCTGGAATACAAGTTTCCGATTAATGGTTTCCTACAGGCCAAACAGCCCGGAAGCAGTATATTCTACATATCAGGTCACCATTCATAACAATCTACTGCGTCAATAGTATGCTCAGAAATATCTACTTCTCTGAGTTGTTCCTAGAATGACATCCCACCTCACGACCGGCCTATGGCCGTAGGCATTTATTAGATGGGTAGCAATGCCATTCCATTGATAATCACCCTCATAGCCATGAGCCGGTCGCTTACCTGGAGGGTCTCACTGAACAATACCATCTTCTATTCCTAATGAACCGGGATCTACTGCCTTTCCATCGAGTCTTCTGCGGTTGCGCGACCGGTCGACCTGTCGATGTTCCATGTTATGAAACGGAGTTTTTAGGTTTCACATCTTTTCACTTAAATAACGTTTGAAAAGGACGTTATTCATTTTAGATGTAACATCACTTTGCTCTCATAGTTCAATATATGTCACGGCACTTTGTCAGTTTCATGTAACGAATAAATGCGTAAAACAAAAACGATGTACATATTCACTTTTGACATCTTGTCCTGTCCGTATTGTCTATCTACGACGTAATAAAAACTAAGCTTTCTTTTCTGGTCTTTATTTCTTTTCTTAATAAATTCGTATATATATATATATATATTTTTTTTTTTTAAAGAATATTAGTTACCGAAATTACTAATATTCCCCCTAACCCCTCCAGCTAAGCTAAATTGCTTGTGTTAGGAGTTGGTTCATGTCGGTAGTGTAATGGCCGGGATTCGAACCCAGGACCTCTCGATCGTAAGGCAGACTCCTTAACCACTGAGCTACCGACGCTTATCCGCATTCTAGAACCTGTAGGTTCTAGAATGCGGATAAACATACTTATATGTTTTTATTATGTAAATAGTACATACCTATTATACATAGAAACACACAGACCAATGCGATTAGACCTATCCATGCATACAAATATTTGCACTGAGCGGGAATCGCTGCTACTACTACTGTGTACCGCTACGCCACAGAGGTCGTCAAAAAAGGAACCCTTGTAAGATGACTCTATTGTCCGTCTGTCCGTGTATCACCACCGATTTTCTCAGGAACGGGTGGACCTAGTAACTTGAAATTTATACCAGATATACATTATATATTATACTGACGTCAATAGTCCCTATTAGGTGTACAAAAATCAAGGTCAACACGATAAAAAGATATGGGTTATCGCGAAAACTTGTAACTGCCAGAATTTCCCTTTATTTTTGAACTTTTTTGTTTTTCGGAATTTTCCCTATACTTGTGCTGTAAGACCTTACTTTTAACCAAAATTGTCAATTCTAGGTCAACCGGAAGTATAATAAGAAAAAATAAGTATCCTATAGGTTTTGAGTTGAAAACCTATGTGGTAGTTCTCGTTGACCTAGAATCACGAAATTTCTTCGGCGGACGATTTCGAATCGTCCGAGAAACCTCCCGACCCGCCGAACCCGCAACATGCTCGCCACCCGTCGTAGGCGACTCAGGCGCCGGAGTTCGCTTAACGACCTCCGTCCTCCATGAGCGCAGGTTTGGAGGTGGCAGGTGAGGCCGCCTGTCACCCCAGCAGAAGCAGGCCAGGACGGCGGGGCGTCTAGCGCCCCGCCTCCAAACCGAGGCAAGACGGGGACATCGTGGTTCTCAAACCCGAGGGGGCCATCTCGAAACCGGAGATGGCCCAGTGTCAGTCGGGGTGCGAGGGATATGCTTTATGGGCAACCTTACACCCCGGCGTCTGAAGACCAGAAATGGCGTGCGGTTTATTCGGTTCAAGCCCGACATAACCGCCCCCGCTGGCCGACGGGGGGGTATCCGAGGGGATTTCCACGCGAAAAAAATAAAAATGTATATGCCTGTTCACTGTAATGACTTTGTGCCTTATTATTATCATAACTATGGAAGACGATTAAAATTACTAATTCATAATCTTCTTTTTTTTTTATAAATAAAAATGAATTGCTGTTCGTTAGTCTCGCTAAAACCCGAGAACGGCTGGACCGATTTGGCTAATTTTGGTCTTGAATTATTTGTGGAGGTCCAGAGAAGGTTTAAAAGGTGAATAAATATGGAAGTTGTTATCGGTTGAGGCAGTACGAAGTCTGCCGGGTCAGCTAGTCTCTAATATATATAATTCTCGTGTCGCGGTGTTTGTAGTTAAACTCCTCCGAAACGGCTTGACCGATTCTCATGAAATTTTGTGTGCATATTGGGTAGGTCTGAGAATCGGACAACATCTATTTTTCATCCCCCTAAATGTTAAGGGTAGTCCACCCCCTTTTTTAAAATTTTTAGATAATTCTTTTTTTTTATTTTTTTTATGGTACAACATTAGAAAATACATACATCCATAAATTTTCATCTTTCTAGCAGCAACCACTATTAATTAAAAGTCATTTAAGTATTTTAATCATTTTTCATACCGCTCGATAACTGATCACCCACTTGGTAAGTTATCCCCTCAAATACTTCAAGATCCATCCGCTGACACATTCTTAGAACAGTTACTATAGATGAAATTAGATGCGTAAAATTAACGACCGATTGTTCGCGCTATAGCATTAAGAGATTGATATTGTTTGTTAGTGTTAGGTACTGTCGTAGTGGGGTGTGTGTTGGGTAACCTCCTCGAGTGTCGCTCCGATTCCGATCCCGCTGCAGTCCGGGGGAACGGAATCGGAGCGGCCGGTACACCCTGGGCGGCGGTCAATGGCTTCCCCTTCACCCCTTCATAGGGTTGGCATTGATCGTCGGCCAATACCCAACGTGGCGGGAACACATCGCTCTCCGTACTCCTCTGCTTTCAGAGGAGACAGCATGAGCGATGCTGTTAGTGGTGAGATGGCCCAGGGTCAGCCGGGGTGCGAGGGATATGCTCTATGGGTAACCTTACACCCCGGCGTCTGAAGACCCGAGACGGCGTGTGGTTTTAGTCGGTGCAAGCCCGACATAACCGCCCCCGCTGGCCGGCGGGGGGGTATCCGAAGGGATTTCCGCACGATAAAAAAAAAAAAAAAAACCTACTGTCGTAGTTAATTAATGATATATATAGTTTTAAGGAACAAATATAATAAATTAAAGAAAAGAAAATAAATAATTTATATGGCATTCCCTAGAAATAATTTATATGGCAAAACAACGTTTGCCGGGTCAGCTAGTATACGTATAATAATATTTTTCATATAAATTAATTTTATACATTTTAATTGTTTTTATTTACCGAGAAGTATCTTGAGATAACATGTTGAGATAACATCGCAGTAAATAAAAACAATTAAAATGTATAAAATTATTCAAGTTAAATAATATTTTTTTATAAATGTTATACTTACTATCAGACGACCCACCAAATTGCCTACAATTTATTTAAACATCCGAAATGAAATTACGAGGGACAATTGGGATGAAGCCATTAGGTTAAAAGACTGTTACAAAACATTTAAAATAAAATGGTTTTGGAGATCGACTGTAAAAGTTAGAAATGTAAGACATATTAAGCATTCATTCCTTCTAAGAGTTGAAATATAGAACCTGGACCTTGAAAAAGTGGGCCCCGAAAGTCTGTAATGAAAAACAGTGACGATGAGATTTTAAGAAAATCTAACATTAACAAGAAAATAATAATCAATTTCGAACAAGAATACTTTTGCACCTCTTAGTCTTCGATAGTGATAGTACAATGTTAGCATGGCATCATCTGGGTAGAATTCTTTGCAATTACATTATGTGTTTATAACGAAATATCGAATGTAAAATTAGTGAATATTTATGTAAATAAAAGTGACAGAGGTGTGGTACAGTAACATCGACAAGATTGTAATATTAAAATTTTGCGTTAGTTATTATTTTATTTTTGAAAGATTATGAATAATATATTATATGTATTATATAAATACGTGAAGGGAAAACTTTACATCCCTTTTTTCTAAAGATTTAAATCGGAAAAAGAGAACATCTAGGACGGGACTTGAACCCGCGACCAGTCCCTTACAGGGGGAATGCTCCGACCAACTGAGCCACCTAGACACGTCCCAGATATTCGAAATTCTCCGATATATCATATACGTCTACGTTTAAAAATGACTGTAAAGTTATTCATTGTTTCCGTAGTTCGCAAGAATTACGGTAGATGGCTCCAACGTCGCCTTAAGACGTATATGATATATCGGAGAATTTCGAATATCTGGGACGTGTCTAGGTGGCTCAGTTGGTCAGAGCATTCCCCCTGTAAGGGACTGGTCGCGGGTTCAAGTCCCGTCCTAGATGTTCTCTTTTTCCGATTTAAATCTTTAGAAAAAAGTAAGCATACAAAATGTTCAAAAATTTAATTTTTACGAAAATGGCGCGAACGGAGCAGTGTGATATTTGGTACAGTTATAGCTTACGTGGAGGAGAAGTTTGGTGTAGATTGCTTTTTTTTTTACGTGCGTGTAACGTTGTGGATTTTTTATAAATCAAATTAAAATTATATCCATAAATTAATCGAGAATTTAGTATGTTTCGATACTATTACTAATTATCTATGGTTGTGCAAGCGAGATTGGACAGCACTAGCCCAGTTATCAACTGACGGCTCTTATATCGTTCCTTTCCTTGGCAACCTTCGCCGAGGAAGGTCACTTTGACCCCGTGGCCAACTGCTGTCGGCTCCGGGTAAGTTTTGAGATCAACATTTCCTACTTCTTTCTACAGGTGAAGACTTTCCAGCGGTGCAGCTTATTGCCTGCTAAAATGCATGGCTTAATATATTTTATTTTATACTGTGTGCTATTTCAGCCTACCTACCTAATTAGTGCCACGAGGCCGACGGTCAGAGGTCGCGGCACCAGCTTGTGCTGCCTATTATATTCATTTTGTTATAGCTTCTAGCTACGCTGCATTGCCGCTGAGAGATTCTCTTCACCTGCTATTTTAGCGGGTCACTTGGATGTAATTACCTAGTGACAAACTGACCCGCACTTTTTCTATTTCCAGGGTCTTCGCACCGGGCTTCGCACCATCATAGCGGTAGCGAGGCACACCAGCGGAGACCAGGCTGGTATCCAGGGCACGCCGGCATCACCACTAGCCACGTGTCCACTAGCTAAGTGCATACTACCATCTCTGCATAACGGACCGAACAACGCCACGGCAGAATATTTATTACGAATCCATTCCCTGAGATTCATTATTTCAAAATACCTAATATAAATGTATGTAACGCTCTCTTACCGATTATAATCTTAATATATTGTAATCTACCTTTTTTATTTATCTCTGCTCGCCCTAGCCGGTAGTTGTACCAATTACATTCATTATTTAATTAATTTTCACAGTGCATAAGTCACCTTTAACTTTATTGCAACTCCATTTAAAAACCTTTTATAAAAACATTTAAATCGTTACACAAACGTTACAAATCCCTTCGGGTACCCCTCGGTTTCGAGATAGCCCCCTCGGGTTTGTGAACCGCGTAGTCCCCGTCATGCTCCGGTTTTGGGGAGGTCCCAGCCTGCATCTGCTGGAGTGACAGGCGGCCTCACCTGCCACCCCCAGTCCTGCGCTCATGGAGGACGGAGGTCGTTACGCCTGCGACGCGCGGCGAGCATGTTGCGGGCTCGACAGGCCGGGAGAATTCTAAACCTCTCCCGGGCGCGCTCCGCCATCTCCTTCGCGAGCATTACATACTCACAGAAGGAGGTGGCGGCGGCCCTCGCGCTCCGCACCTTTACCGCAATCATGCTGCCGAGCGAGAGGACTCCCACCCCGATGGCTGCCACGAGGTCACGCCTCGGCGCCTCCCACGCCGGGCAGTCCGCCAGCATGTGAAGCCCTGAGTCCTCGCTCGCGTCGCAGTGATGACACTCAGGCGTTGGCCCCTTCCTGATCCGATGCAGGTGGTCCTCGAAGCTTACCTTACCGGAGATCACCTGCGTGCCCACCACGAGCCCCGAATATTTATTTTGGGGCTTGATGCCGATGCGATTTCCTCCCACGATGAGACTGGATCCCTCGGGTGCTCCGAGGCCCATGAAAGAACAAGGCCTCGGTTTTATGCAGAGCCACCTCGATATCCAGCCGCCGGATCCGCTAACGACTACCATGCATTCCGAGCACACACGCCCATATTTCTTACGTAGGTTTATACCGCTAATTTTTGTATACCTATGTTCACAGCCGACAAGATTAAAAAGAAATGCAATGAAGTTTCACTATCTGACAACCTCAAAATAAGGTGGAGTTTCTAGCATCCCACGGGGTTACTAGTTTTAATTTGAATATCTCGATGCCTCCCACATAAACTGTTGTAATCTCTAACCTGTGCTTTTACAGGAGAGCGTTAAAATAAAAACCTCAACTAATCTTTATAAAATTAAATACGTGACTGCACTTAATCATACTTTAGCATTTACCTCATGGCATTATTCAAAAATACCAAAGGTTTTAGAGATTTTGCTGTTACAACACTTTACCGCGGTATATGAACTTTACAAATTATTGTATCAGCCACTTACATTTATGTACACCGAAATACATGAGTCGCATTTAGTCGTATATACTAGATACAACATTGTACGCCAAATAGAAAAAAAGGAAGGATACAGGCGTGAAATTATGTTTATGGCTTATACATAATAAATATAACCTGGTTTCTAAAAAAACGTTTATTGTCCATAAATCAACATAAAATTCCCAACATAAAATTCTTGAACTTTTTCTTTCTTTAATCAACATAATTAATATCTATAATAAAATCTAAAATAATAATAAAATCAAAAACAAAAATCAACACGGTAAAAGTGAAACTTTTTTCACATTATAGACATTTAACTAAAAAATAACAACATTTACATAAAACACTGACAAACAACATTTACATTAAACACTGACAAAAACAAACAAAATAGCGTGGAGCACTGGCACAAATGAGTAATAGTCTATACACTACACGGTCAGCTGCTGCGAACTATAGGCGCCGCCATATTGGCCTTGGCTGCTATGACGAGCGCATTTCACTTTATCCCTACTCCGCGGCCGACCGTCACGCGACATGCAGCACACAGACGAAAACGTTTGAGACGATGTAATAAAAGTTTCACTTTAAATAATCTTCTTATAAAAAACATATTATCATTATTATAAAATATTCTTCAATATTCCGATTAATTTAAATTGTGATTTTATTATATTTTTATTATTGACATGCATATCTTTAATTGACTAATTTATAATTCTAATTTTTGTTTCTGTTGATGACATGCATGTTTTGAAATAAATAATATGACTACGAAAAATATTATAATGTGACTGCAATTCAATTTAATTTTAATTTAATTTAATGTATTTAAATGAGTCTTGGTAACTTGAAATAAATTATTTATTATTATTATTATATAATATGGTCTGAGATCAGATTTAGGCATAATTGAGATTTATAAAATTAAGTTTAGAATCAGATGATTCAGAATAATTCCAAGCTACCTCTTCGACACACAAATTTTTAAAATAATCGTGGTAACTGTGATGAGCCCGCTGTTACAGAGAGATATTAAATCGTTGAATTTCGCTCTTGGTTTGGAAAGAAAGTTATCATAGAGAGAAAGTACTGATTCACTCATACTATCAGCTCTTTGGCGTCTTCGCGTATTGGTGTTAATAGCAATAGTCATCATGTTACAGTTTGCCAAATTATACCTATATTCAATTTTAAAAGGAGCTTATTTAGCTTTTTTATTTTGGTCCATTGGACAGTGTCTCCATTAATGTTTTTTGTCTAGTAACGACCGGTTAATAGTTCCTTATAGTTAAAAAAAACTGTATGTTTCATTTCTATTACATTATACGGCTTCCCATCTTGTCTTACCCATTTCACCAAGCTTAACCACTCCAACGGTGTATAAATAAGTCTATTTTTCGCAGAACGCTCTATAATTGCATGGACACTATCAACCTCTACTTTTTCAAGAAAAGTGTGTTTAATTGTAACATTGAATTTATGAGCCATATTCACATAAAAGGCTATTGCGATTCTGACCTGCACAGTTATCAGACCAGAATTTAAATTCCTGTGCTCCAAGTTTTTAAGCATTTTTATAATAATTTAAGGTTGCGACATATTTTTTTATTTGCGACGTGGTTTCAGACTCCATTATTTGTTGTTCTGTTGGATTATCAATATTTTTATGAATATGACATTGGTCGCATTCATTTTTTTTTTGGTATATAATAGCTTAGTTTAAAATATTGGTTCACAATATCGCGATACTGTCTTTCAGTCTTAACTTTCTCTTCGTACGTATTAGTTTGATGCCATTCATTGTACAATTCAAATAATCGCCGAAAATTCAAATCTCCATCCAAATACAGCTTTTGTGAATTTTGTCTAGCATAATGTGACTCAACTGGTTGCAAGCTATTGATGTGGTCACAAACACTGGTTTTGACACATTCAGTCATTTTTCGAGGTTGTTTTGAATGTCTGCCTCTTTGATAGGGGATTAGTGTTGCCGTTGTCGTATCTAATTTATCTAGGGCCGTATTGATAACTTGATCGCTGACAGAGATGGTACTCAAAAAGTGTTTTTTACACACATCTACATGATTCAAAGTTTCATCACCGGCAAACTGGCAATTTATATTTTAAAGTATACTTACGTCTCGAAACAGTATCAGTATACATTCGACGTTTAGTCTTCCTTGTAACTAAATTAGCCACATACATCCACTGCTTGTCCCTATCTCCTAACTTCCAAAAGCTTTCAAAAATATTCTTCCTGTCTTCCTCGTTTAATTTATTAAAACATTGCATATGACAATATGCAATGCACATAGGCAGTGACACGGTGGGCCCATTTTTCTACTGGCTTTTACTACTCCTTTTCTAGAAAGGTATTCTTTTCCCAAGTTTCTTAAGATCTTTCTTTTCACATCTATCCAGTCTTTCTAGAAAACTTTCTTTCTTTCAAAAACACAAAATAGCTATTTTGTGGCTCACAACAACTTACGTAGGAGGCATCGATCTGGTGGAAGGTCAAAATCGGTTTTGACCTCATTTGGTCCAATTCAGGAGTGCTCTTTTTTCAAGGGTAAGGGTTGTTTAGCTTGTAATGTATACAGTAGGATGTCCCTTTTTTAATGCTTTTTTGTTTGTAACGTTTGTTTATTACATAGTTATATACTCCCAGGATAAATTTCAGCTTATTATATTAATGGAAACCCATGCCGATAGGTATTTCAATAATTTGTCAAATTCACTATGAACGAAATGGCAAATCTTGTGATTCGTGATTATTGTTTTGGGAATTGACTCGAATATAAAAACCCAAGCAGTACCTTATTGTGTTAAAAAGTTAGAACCTAGATCTTTAGATGGTGTGGCGTACTTACAAAAATTGATTTGCTAGTTAGAGTACAAAAACTTTGTAGAAAGTGCTTAACCCTAGCGTAAATTCTGTACCTGTGGTAACTAATTCAAGAAACTTCATGAAAGAAAACACTATACCTTCCCACTAGCAATGATAGCGCAAATAAAATGAGTATAAGAAACTTTTGAGCAGCAACTTGTAGGTACACGCGTAGGTAAACATTCTTATCAAGAACGCATTCGAAGAACTTGTAAAACAAAGTTATCTCATTATAGAGAGTTCTGTAATTCAGTATATCTACCTATTTTGTCGGGAATAAAGTAATTGATGTTAGGTTTATTGAGATTGTATGTTTTTATTCCAATTTTGTGTTAGACACACTCTGTTAATGTTTATAGTGTACTTTTTAAGTTGTGATAACGATAGAAGGTACGTAATAACATTGAATCACCTTTATCAAAGCAATATGTATGCATACAAAAAATATCTATCATGGATACAACTAAATCCGTTATATTAGGTCGTTACATATGAAATTGCCGTTTTTCTTGAAGAAATTGGAGGAAACCCAATTTTCAGTACTAACATTTTTGCATTTTTTTTAGGAATGACAAATACAAATTTTATGATTTTTTTGTGTATGATATGACGACATTAAGCTAACAAACAGCAACTTTTATTACATTTTTGAAAAGTGGCAGCTGTTAAGTAATACGAAATTTATCATCAAAATGGATAGCATTTAGGAAGTACTGTTTTTGAAGATCGAATTAATGTATCAAGCGGCCAATAAAAACCAAATTTAATACAGAGTTGTAAAATCTTGAAATCAACTTTCAAACAAAATATAAATAATCGGAATAGCTATTAAATTACAGGAATAACGAACTCATGAATTTGTAAGAAAATTTCGGCAATTTCATAGGTAAAGACCTATTATTAAATAAATTGATATAACCCGTGTAGTATTCTATGTGATGCAATTTCTTTATGAAAGGTGTGCCACGGTCTTATCAGTCTGAGACTAAAATAATCGTAAATATGTTAGGTATATTTTTGCGCAAGAATCCTTGGTATAAATTAAGATAAGAAGAAAAAAAATATCAATGACACGCATGTCATCTTTTCTGACGTCAAGCCAACACTTCTTGGATCTTCTCCTACTATACTCGTACGCCCCGGGGCGGCAGCGGTACGGTCAGATATTTGTTACCCACGTATCTAGACGGTTGCCGTAAAACGTGGCCGCGCGCTAGCAAAGTTACGAACAGGAAAGCTGCCGCGAATGTTGGAGTTACAAACGCGATCTTTACGCGAGACTCCGCACATCCACCGCAGCAGATTCACCTCCGCCACCTCCATAACACGAAGCTCCTGCTTGTTTTTCTCTAGCAATGGCCACGCTTCACAGTCGTATAAAACAACCTACGCCTCGATAGGGAATTCATCAGCCCTAACAGCTTTACGATTTTTGACTCAATGATTTCAGCGGGTATCAACAATATATCTGAAGAAGTTTATTGCCGTTTTCAAATGTTCTAGAGAAAGGCACCGAAAATAACAATTTATTGGTGATATACGCACATCATTTAACTACTAACATCTCAGTCACTTTATAAAGTGAAGTGGTAATATTATAAATCAACTCAGCTCTTCTAAATACCGCGCGAAAGCGTATTCAGGGAAAACGTGTACGACTTTATTACGACTCATACATTTCCCCCAAAAGTGGTAATTTACCGAAATTGACAGAGCCCACGTCACACACACCCTGCAGACTCCAATAAATTATGTGTAAATTGTATTGTAAACATCACCCCTGGGGCCGATTTAATAGAATAAAATTTACATATCGTTACGTGTAGTCGCATTGAGTGTCGTCTTCGTCATTCGTCTATGTAAAGGTAACGTACCAGAACTCCTAACATATTAAGTACCTACCTTTTTATCTATAGTGAAGTACCCTTTTAGGGTTCCGTACCTAAAGGGTAAAACAGAACCCTATTACTACCGCTGTCTGTCTGTCTGTCACCAGGTTGTATATCATGAACCGTGATAGTTAGACAACAACAAATACTAAAAAACATAATGAAATAAATATTTAAGTGATTTTTTTGCTCTGCGGTAGATGTTTGAAACATTCACAGAATATTTCGTAAGATATTTACTTTAAAAATAAATATTGAAATTAAAATAAATGCTTTACCAAGGTAAACAAATGTTTAACACACTTAAATATTTGTTTTATTTTAATTTAATTATTTCACATACAACAAACGTGATTTTTTGCCATTTTAAAGATAATAGTACGGAACCCTTTGTACGCAAGTACGACTCGCACTTGGCCGGTTTTGTATTACTTGAGCTGTCAAAAATTATTGCTATTATACATGACGTTGCACACTGCTTGCTACAGCAGTGTGCAACGTCATAGGAGTGCGTGTGAAATTCGATTGCTCTATGCTGAATTAGGTCTTATTACAGACTGTACTCGGTAGGTACTGTGGTACCCGGGGATTGGGTACCACGTGTGTTTAAGGCGATGAAATCACAAGACTTTTTTGTAAGAAAAGATATTATTTATTTTCACCACGCGCACTTCCTACTTATATTATCAAGGGATTTACGCGGGGTTGTTTAACTTTAAATAGCGGACTGGGAAGTATAACGCGGACTCTGTCCAAGGATAGGGCTTAAAGCGAGATTCTCCTCAGGATACTTGGCGAAGCTTCAGTCGGAACGGTTCCTCCAGACCCGTTCAGACTCCAACTGTCCAGGCCGCCTTTGTTTTATCGCGTTCCTCATTCAAAAGATTTAAACTGATACAATAGTTTTATTTAATCTCTGACACATGATGGCCAGGTAAACTAACTGTAGTGCTCGAACGAGGTCCGAACACTACAGTACATAGGTAGCTCAAGGCGCTTCAACATTATTAGCTAAAGGGAAAAAAATACCAATTACTAACGAAGGTGTATTTTGAGGCCAAACACGCAACGGAGGGTCTCAATACACACGAGTTGGGAATCGCACTTTCTTCCAAGTACATTTTTTTTTTAATTTATTTAATCAGCAGATACATTTTTTACTTACAATATATTATTGCGCCAAACTGCTAAGGCAGTTTGTAGGCGCTACGCTCATATTCAGTATAGTAATTAAATGCTACCCATCCACCTAACTTATTATATACTATATACAAATTGTTACTAACATGATTATTTTATTACATGATGCCAACAATCATATTATTGCATCATGCAATAAACAAATCCCTAAGTTTTCTTTTGAGAGAACAACTTTTAATATTTTTTTATCGCTTCTTAAAAATATGTAATTGTTGTAAGGTGCATTGGGGTAATTCCGAAAACGGGTATATTCCGAAAGATAAAAAAATCTACTAATCGCGGCGATAGTTTTCTACTAGCAACATTTGTCTAGACGTCCAATTTATTGTTCTCGCCGCACCAGTCATCGTGCGTTGCTAGAGTTGACCTTACGTGCGTTGCGACAAGTTTTCTGGAGCAAGAAGTTTTCGCGCCAATTCTAGTGATTCGTAATAACCCCAACTTCATTATCTTGGAATTCTGTTAAGTTATTTAAATAGTTGTTTGTTTTTATAATAGATTATCGGCTTTTACGTGTTTGTAATTGGGACTCTACCTCTTAATCCTTTTTAAAAATGTAAAACGGAAATACCCCAATGGGTTTATTATGACATAAAATAGTTTCGCAATAACCCCACATCGTTTTTACATAGTAATGGACAGTGATTCTCAATCAACGTAAAACTTTTTACTTTTCAAATAGTTAATCCGAAAACACTAAAACAACTTTGTATTGACCTGTTTAACCGCCAACTTTCAACAAATGATGATTCTCTTCAAAAGTCAAATAATGATAATGTTACCCTTCTATCTTAAATATCAAAATCTAACATCCAGACCTTGAACTTTGTCGCCAAGCAACCAACACAATTGCACACACACATGCTTATGAAATCCGAATCCCATACCAAACCAAGCACAAAATTCAGCAAAAATACATATAATTTCAAATATAATATTGAAAAAAGCATTCCAACCACTACTTCCAACTCCACAACAACCCCAAATATCATACTCATTCGAAGATTTGGTACTACGTAAAATACAGCAGGACAAAAAAGATACCTCTCCCAGAAAAAAGAAACGTGTGGCTAAAGGCGCTGAAGTTATAACAGCTACAGTGGGTGCACAAATTTTAGAAGAAACGGATAAAGCAAAAAAATCAAAATGAATAAAAAAATCTACTAAAAATTATATGAAGAAGCCAACAACAGTAAACAAAAAGAATTATCCTAAAAGAAAACGCGAGCCTTCATCTGACAGTACAATCACTAGTGTATCCGATATTATAAGCCTACATAGCGATTCAGATATTTATAACGATGCTGATTTTGAACAACTTATGGATAGCTATGAAGATGATTTTGAAACATGTGAAGAACAAAAGCCACTCAAAAAATATGTAAAAACTGAAAACCAAAATATGCTCACTAACAAAGATTTAAATAATCCCAATTTCCGTGCTAAGAATAAAAGGGTTGGAAAAAAAAGTAAAGGTAAAGAAAATCAAGGGGATAAAAAGGGAGCAGAAAAACGTTTTGAAAAATATGGTAAACAATGCGGTGATGATGCAATTAAAGAACTAGACATGACAAATAGAGAAGATTTTATAAAAAACGTTAAAGATGAACAGCTGCTGCCTGATCTGGAGAGTAAAGGAATAATATACGAGACACAGGAAAGGAACCCCATTAAAGAAAATTATCAATTAGAAGATTCAGTGCTAGTTAGATATTTAATTCGACAAAAATGGAGGTATTATATAGGATTCATAGAAAAGATAATAGCACGTGAAGAAACATACTACTTCATAAACTTCTTGAAAAGCATGAAACGATAGCAACAGTTAACTTTTTTTATGCCCAAACGAAAAGATACTGATGAAGTACCCGAGTCTTTAATCGTAAAGCAGATAAAAGTCCAGAAAAGTGATACTGATAAGGAATATTGCTTATGTTATGATGAAGATATAATATATTTTAACGACTGATTGACTGACCTAATTAAAATATGTACATAATATTAAATATATTACAATGTGCATTATTATAATAGGATGAATACGCAGATATTTATCATTAAGCCAAGAAAGCGGACCAAACTATCTTTAATAGAAATTATGTAATTTTTTAATGTTTGATGTTTTAATATGTTGCTCACATTTAATTTTTTCGTATGCCAGATAGAATATGAATATAATTATGTTAGTTGTTGATATAAAATAGGTGAAAAACGATCGACTTTCACCGGATTTCTCATTTTATGCCAAAGTTAATCATTTAAAAAATAAATAGAATTTTCCTAAAGTTATCACTGTGATTTATAATTTTATAAGGTTGATAATACAAATTATCAAAACATTTAATTCTTTAAAAAAAATAAAACACATTGACCACATTAAGATCTTAATGTGGTCAATGTGTTTTACTATTATTTTATCTAATTTTATGTCAAACAGCTGCTTCTTAAAAGAAAATTGTTACTTAATAATAAAATACAGATTTTACTCATATGTATTTTAATTTTACATTTATCCACTTATAATGGAAATAACTTTCGACTTGTCTGCATTTCGCTCCAGCGCATAACCTATTTACCTTATTTGTAAGTATATTTTTCATGCTAAATACTTAACGAAAATGTTGAGAACCGTTATAGTTTCCTGGGGTTATTACGAAACATAAAGTCACAAAAATCGAGAATAGACAAACTACCTACATAGTGGCCGTTCTTTTGATTATGGGGCAATAACGATCGAAAAAGCAATGTAAACCTTCTTTCAAACTGCAATAAAACTGAATTTTGAATGATTTCGCAATTACCCCAAGGTATTTCGTAATTTACCTTTTTTCAGCAATTTATGAACAGATACTTCTAATGCGATATTTTAAATTCTTATTTATATATTCAAGTATTTAATATATAATTATCGTAAGTACGTTCATAACGTATTGGTTGATGTAAAAATAACGGCAGTAAAGGCAAAACTACTTAGAATATTTATTCGAACTGCAGATCTTCAGTCATCTCATAGAAATTTCAGTCGGAAATACCCCAATACACCTTATAACCTTTTTTTTTTTTTTTTTTTTTTTTCGTGCGGAAATCCCTTCGGATACCCCCCCGCGTGCCAGCGGGGGCGGTTATGTCGGGCTTGAACCGACTAAAACCGCACGCCGTCTCGGGTCTACAGACGCCGGGGTGTAAGGTTGCCCATAGAGCATATCCCTCGCACCCCGACTGACCCTGGGCCATCTCCGGTTTCGAGATGGCCCCCTCGGGGACTAATTGTTGTATAACCTGGGCACTATATATTTTCTTGTTCTTTCACCATAATAATTATTCACTTTATTCTTAACCAATTTACCTATTTTAGTTGACCTTACACTGTACTTATATTTCTTCATAGTTTTAAACTCTTCTTTGTAATAAGTTTCTAAAGTAATAAGGTATTTCACTTTTACATCTATATAGATTGATATATAGATTGGCATTAATTTACACTGAAAATAATTTACTGTAATCATCTTTACATTTATTAAGTATTTTTTTATTAACTATCATTTTCAGAAATTTTATTTGAAGTTTCTTAAATTTTTCAGTATCAGTTTTAAATGTTAAGCCATAGCAACTCAGTCCATAACTTATTAATGACTCTGCCAACGCAAAGTAAACCATGAACAAGGTACGCTTGTCTACTATTCTCTTAAGGTGGTAGAATTGGCTGAGCACTAACCTTAATCTATTGCATACTGAGTTAATATGTGGTTGCCAGTTAAAAACACTGTCTATAGTTAGGCAACACTGTCTATAGTTAGGCTTAGTACTTTATAATACACCTACAAAGAAAATAAAAAACAAAAAAACACGTTAACAATGAATTTTCAAAAACTTTTGTCTCCCGCTTAGCATATTAACAATGGATTTTCATACACTTTTCTCTCCCGCATATGAAATTTCTAAGGAAGTTTTGTTTCCAGCTTAGCACGTTAACAATGGATTTTCATACATTTTTGTCGCCCGCATATTACTATGAAAGAATTAACGTACAGAATGTGCTGTAATGTTCTTATTTTTGAAAAATTACTATGGTCCTTTTGAATAAGTGTAGTATAAAATTTATATTCACCTTGACTGAAGGGAAAATCCTTCACAATTACCAAAAGTGTATGCTGTAATTAGGATTTAATATTACGATGTAGATACCAATAAGCGAAGGTTAGCTCTGAATTTATTATACGTTGACACAACTTTGAATCACACTTCGTATAACACGGATAACAATGAGTGAGGATGGTTACAGATGGCTATAAAAGTAGAAATCTACATTTATGTGTACACTTGTAATTTCTAAATCTTAAACCCTAACATTAGGCGATACTTACTGAACACAGTCTACATTCAAAAATATGTTGCATTTGAAGATAAATTTACTTTCATTTATATTTTATTGAAAACGTTACCGAGCTCACCTCTCCCTACTGTAACAAATCCGTTTGAAAAACTTTTGCCGTAAATCAACATGAGACGGAGATTATTTTTAAGACGTCTGTAACTTTTCAAAACATTTCATTCTAATATAACAAAGTACCTACCGACTGACTTATGAACTATGATAAAGTTAATATGGTAAGTTAAAATTAAAAAATCGTAACAATACATACGGGTGAATACGGTTCTTATATATCTGATCAAAGGATACAACTCACCGGCCGCCGAGATTTCAAGGCGGCGATGATATATACCAGAATTTTCACAAATGCCTTTTGAACGCAATCAAAAGCTCTCAAGAAATAATAGAATCACAGGCGAACGAGCTCTTTCTTACAGTCGTTGAACGGTTCTATACAGATCAATCGTGTGGGGTAAGCGCGATACCGGGAGGCGAGTAGGCGTACCAAGTAGCTGTACATTTACTCGGTACTGACGATTCAGGGTTTTTCTTCTGTAAAATTCTTATTCATAATCACCTATTTTGTTTAAAACCACAAACAAAAACAAAATAACAGATGGAGGACTCAAAATTTTTGATGAAATCAATTTGGGTATCATTTTCGAGATTACCGGGGTTGATGATTATAAATATATTTACTATTCATTTCGCGATAAAAGATGGCGGACACCAAATTATAATGATATTTAAAATGTTTGTGTTTTATTGGTTTCTAATATTTAATTAATAAAAATTACAGTAATTAACTAGCTGTGCCTACGACTTTCTCCACTTGGACTGAGATCTAGGTTTAATTTTTTTTGTGTAGAATTATCCCACTAATATCATAAATGTGAAGGTTTGGATGGATGGATGAATGGATGTATTGATGGATGTTTGTTAATCAATCACGAAAAAACGGCTGAACGGATCTGGCTGATATTTGGTACACGGATAGATTATAGTATGAAATAGGACATAGGCTACTTTTGATCCCTAGATCAGATTCCAGTGGGAAGCGGGAACGGGGTTGAAATTCCACGCGAGGGAGCCGCGGGCTACAGCTAGTATCATAAATTTGAAAGTTCGTGAAGATGTTTGGATGTTTGTTACTCCATCGCGCTCTAACGGCTAAATGGATCTATCTGAAATTTGCTACAGTGATATATTATAGTCTTGAATAACACATAGGCTACTTTTATGCTGGGAATAGATTCCCATAAATTGCGAGAACAGGATCAAAATTCACGCAACTACTAGTTTTTATAAAATAGAAGTAGTCTTCTAAGTTACGTTTTATAATATCAGCAACCTGTAGTAAAAATCCCGTCAAAATCGGCCCAAAAACAGTTAATTGAAATTTTGACAAACCTCTGCACAAAAATAACACCTACCAAACCATACATTCTAAAATCACATGATAATCAAGCGAATTTAATACAAACATGCCCGGAGGACTGCCTTGTAGCGACTCAAAACATTATAATGTGCGTGATTTCCGACGTTTAGCCGCACGCGACTTGGTCCTACAAAATTACCTACACCACCAATTACGTATTAGCTGTCCCCACCGTGTAGTTTACTTATTCCAAATAATGGCTTAACAGTTTTTGCAACCCCCGATGTCGAGAATTTTCACCTGGTGTTGTTTAACCAAAGCAAAGTTACACTCTTTTGATACGGATAATTTTGTCTTTCATGGTTAAGAGTTTTGCTTTAATGGCGTGACATGTTTTTACACGCACTACGTGTGTATTGCCCAAATGGATAAAACTTAGGCCGGTGCCAAGCGTACAATGACGAATACGCATCTATGAAGCTACATCTCCGTGGATAGAAGGCCTTTAGTTTTATACAATTTTTGCTGTTATTGTTTAAGATTTTTGACTACTTCGCATCCGTTCCGTGGACTCAGCGCGATAGGGTGAGGAAGGGTAGCCATGGTTCCCAAGTGCATCAGAGATTTTTTTTTCTAGGTCACGTAATTTTAGCTAATCGAACGAAGAACAATTACTTTATACCAATACAGGGTAAAGTAGTCTTCAGTTAGACTATCGTAATATTGATAACTATAAAGCTAACAAATCACTATTTTAGAAACATCGATTAGTTACAGAAAACACCTTAATGAATAATGTATCTGATTAATTAAATTTGACTCACCAGTTTTCCTTGTCATTTTAATAATCCTTTTCCTCGATCAAACTAAATTCCATCTTCCCTTTGATAAACCATAACAAAAGATTTCGATTCGGATGGATGAAATTATTTGTTACAAAACGTATAATAAAGTGAAAATGATAGCGGTAATCATTTTTTTCTCTTATTTAATTTCGTATAATAATGATATTCTTTGCAAGATTTTAAAGTTATATCTATTGAAATAAATGCTGAAGTAGGCTAAGGCTATGTATAAGTGTTTTAGTGGAGGCAGGACCAAATTAAGTTTTCTTAACTGCGACGTATTTTTCCGAAACATACATACAATCACGCCTCTTTACTATTAGGGTAGGCAGACAAAAGACGTTTTCACTGTGTAATTTCTGTTAAGTTTTAAGAACTGTTTACAATGTGTAGTATCATTATCAAGGCTATCCCAGACCTCACATCTTGTGACATTACATACTATATTCGTTGTGACCCTGTTGGCCATCAGGGTTTCCGCTCATACTGGGCATCCATAAAGGGCCATGGACCGCACAATCCCCCCTTAGAGTCCTTTTCAGGAGTCATCGGGTCCTCTCATGTTGGGCGGAAGCCGCACCAAAGCGTTAGCTGTGCCCATCTGCTTGGGGACCACACTTCGGAGATTTAGACTCTATTTACCTAGTGATGATATGAAATACATTATATTTAATCGTATTTCGTATCTCGGTGGTTTATAACAGTCACTTCCAGATTTAATAAAAATTAATAGCTTGTATCACGAACGTGAGCTGTTAACTCTGGTTTTTGTGAAGTCATTCTGTTTCATGAGTTTAACAATAGCGTAAATGCTCACGTTATTGGAAGCTCCGTGGAACAATCACAAATCTAAAGATCAGTTCATCAAAGGCATTCAGTCCATCGTCGAGGTTTAATATATGTAGTTCAATAATAATTATAAAATCTACGTCTCTGTTGCTAATCGAAGAATCAAAACAAACATGATAAGAATTAAAAGTAATATTGTGTCTTGATAGTATTACGATACCCAAAGGTAAAATGTTAACTTTGTACCGTAGTCACTCTATCCTGACCGAGCAGCAAATATTACTGTTGGTGTCGACTTTTCAATCGTCTCTTAGTCCTACAATGTTTATTCTGTACTGCTTGTCAGATGACGTCTTTCTTTTCTAATTGCTGGTTGCAAACGAGCATTCGTCTCTTGGAAAGTGATCACCATAACTAATGAACGTTTGCAATAACAAAGGTGCAATGTGTGCATTACCAAATCACTGAAAACCTGGTTTTACTCTTTTTGAAGAAGTTCATATAAAAGACACTCAGAAAAACCATGACAATACCTATTAAATCATTGGTGGAAGAAGTCATCAATAAAATTAATCATTTTCAACCAATAAGATAAGAGAACATAGGATGATTTTAAAATTTAAAAGATAAATGTCATAAAAACATAACATAACTGCACGCCTGTATCCCCGAAGAGGTAAGCAGAGGTGTATTACACACCCACTATTCTCTAATTATGTTTAGGTCTCAATGTTATAGGGGATGAGTCTATTGCCATCTACCGGGCACATTACTAAGCGAGCGATAATTATCATTTTTAATACACACATAACTACAAAAGTAGTACCAAACTAACACAATACTACAGAGGTGCGTGCCCGGGGAGACTGAAGATTGAACTCGTCTCGGCAGTCCCTTACGTACGTGAACAAGTTATAATTAACTAGAACTATATATGTCTCAAGAATAAAATATAAAATAACATTTACTTGGCATTTATAAAATTAATGGAAAGCTAAAATATACGTGAAGTATATCTTACTAAATAACATAAGCCCAACACGCGTGGACTCTACGGAATTGGCCCAAAACTTCAGAACCCATCATAATACCGTTCCGCTGGTTGAACAAAATAACTTCATTAAACTTTCGCCGCCGCTTCCGTGTCGAAAGTCGACATAAAATAGAAAAAAAATATCCAAGCTGACTGATTGCCTCATTAACGTCCAGCCTTAGAACACGAAACCCGCGAATTATTCTCTTATATTATGCTCGAAAAAAAATAGATATTAAAGAAAATTACGCAAAGCTCTAATTACATATTTGCAAATAAAATTACATCAACTGTTTTATCGCATAATGGTAATAATTACCTACAAGTATAGGAAAGGTTAAAATTAATGTTTTGACTACACATTGTCAGCCTTACCGAATGTTTTCTCTTGGACTGTAGATGACATTTAAGTTCTGATAGGTTTATAATTCGCCGGCAACCCTGGGGTTATCCTTTCGAGGGTTTACCCGGGGTGCCCGGCAACGGACACTTGGGGAGGACACCGTGCGGTTTTAGTCCACCATATATATATACCCGTATAACCACCCCCGCTAGCCAGTGGGGGGTATCCGGAGGGATCTCCGCACGTTAAAAAAAAAAAAAGGCAGTGGCTAGAGTGAATACATTTTTGTGAATATATTGCTAACGTATCGCTCGCTTAATAATGTGCCCGGTAGATGGCAATAGGCTCATACCCTATTACATTGGGACCTTAACATAACTGGCGAATCGTGGAGGTCTAATATACCTCTGCCTACCCTTTCGGGGATACAGGCGTGAAGTTATGTTATGTTAACGGATCGATTACCACGCAAAACAAAATTTAGACTGTCAGGGTCATCGAATTCCGAAGGAAAATTGCCACTTATAATTTTTGTATTCAGTTGCATTATTCCTTCTTTTCCAAGCATGTGTGCCGCTTTTTTTTATACCACTTAGGTGGCAGACAATGACACGGCCCACCTGATGGGAAGCGGTTACAGTGGCCTATGGACGTGTGCACCAACAGAGCGTGATACTCGCGCTGCCGACTCCGTAAAAACCTTCTAATGCCCTTCTTGAAGATCCCCCTATTTTAGTTGCTTGTGAAAACCACAGAGGAGGAGGGAGATCATTCTACAGTTTGAGCGTGCGCGGAATGAAGTTTCTTTCATATCTCACTGTACGCACCATTGCCGGTTGCAACATGTGAGGATGAATTCTCTGTCTGTGGTGAGTGGTGCGATGATAGAATGTGGCCGTGGGCATCACATCGAACAGTTCTTCTGTACACATTACACTATATAGGCCTTAGAACACGCACAGAAGGGCAAAATCTTTCCTATCACTAAGAGGTTCCACACTGCCTTAAAGTATGGGATTGTACACGATCCTCAGCGCCCGAGTTCGCCCCGAGTCAAACGGATTAAGCGGGTACCCCGTCAAAAAAGTGACAGCAGTATCTCATATGAGGCCGGACTTGCGACTCATAAAGAAAAAATCTTTGCCCCGCAGTGAAGTACTGCTTTGCCCTATTAAGCACTCCGAGTTTTTTGGATGCCAACGTGACCTTGTCTTCCAAACCACTGCGGTACTGGATATTGCTGAAGATTTCGACACCGAAGATCCCGATACTTTGGAGGTGGTGAATGGTGTGTTCAGGAATTGTGGCGCTTCAATGAATTGAATTTTCTTAACGGTGAATGCACATACTTATGTCTTAGTGGGGTTGATAAGTGGGGTCTAGGTTTAGTCTTCCCCAATCGGACACTTTAGTGAGGGTAGTCTCGATTTCAGACACAAGTTGCTCGCCATTTTCCTACACTGCGGACCGGGGGATGTTAGCGCGGTCCATGTAACATGCGTCTCCGGCACCGGCGTCCGCATAACAATGGATAGAATCATCAGACAGTATGTCATTGATATGCAGCAGCAACTGGGTTGAGGACAGCACAGAGCCTTGTAGAACGACAGTGTTTATATCCATGCGGTCCGAGTAACTGTTGTCTACGAGGGCTGTTGTTCGATAAAAAGCTGGCAAGCCATTCGAAAAGTGCCTAGGGTAGTCCATAAGACGACAACTTGGCAAGAAGGTCACTACCACTGGTTCACTCAGCGGGCTGTTTTATTTTTTGGTCTATTTACAAACATGTTTACTTAATCTATGGAATTACAATGTTTTGTTTGAGTAGCAAAGTTAGTTCATATATAAGTAAGTAAGTATTCTTGAATTTTATAATAATCTTTTTGGCAAAGCTTAGTTTTAATTTAACTTTTACTTTAACCTAGTATTTATGTTATGTATGTCACAAAGCACCCGTGTCCGGTAACTATCTGGCACATTCGGTAGGAGAGATCACCGTGGTCCCTCTCCAACCACTCCTTCATGATCGGACTCATCGCCGCAATGGTCAATTCCCCCCGCCCCCCCTTGGTTGCTCAAGTCGCACCCTCCTTTGCGCCGTCCTTGCAGAAGCAGGCCTAGACGGAGGCGCCAAACGCCTGCCAAACTCACTGATGCGGGATAAAACTCGACCCCACCAGGCGAGGCCGCGGTGGCGACCAAAGTCCTGCCAGTAACCCTGGGGTTATCCTTTCGAGAGCTTACCCGGGGTACCTGGTGGACGCTTGGGGAGGACACCGTGTGGTTTTAGTCGGTCCGATTCCGACACGCTCACCCCATTGCTGGCACCGATGGTGTGAAGCCCTTGGGGATTCCACACGTTAAAAAAAATGTACGTCAGTCTTAAAAATGTTTTTCGAACATGCAAAAGATTTTCGACAATATACTGTGATACTCCTTACAGTTAAGATGTTGATTTCTTTAAACTTTTCTCGGAGGAAGACTCTTGGGTCCAAATTATAAATTGCCCACACAGCCCACTTTTGCAATGCAAAGATTGTGTTTAAATCGGCAGTATTACCCCAGAAGAGAATTTCGTAGCACATAATACTATGAAAATAACTGAAATAAACTATTCTGGCCGTATCTACATCTTTTATAGTCCTAATCTTTTTTACAGCGTAGGAAGCAGATTTGGCTAATTTTTCAATATGTGATGCCCATTATAATTAAGGCTTTTTTTTATTAAGGCGTAGATTTAGATTAGTCATAATTATCTAATTGTCTTTAAATTTTAACTATTAAAGATACTTCTTTAATAGTTAAAATATAGTTTTGTTAATAGTATAGTTTTGTTTACTAATGGTACTCCATTAGTAAACAAAACTATACTATTTGTGTCTCTCGCGTAGTAAAGGTGGTCATTTGAATAAATAAAAATTAAATGTGTTCAAAGTATGGAACCCTGTGGATCGCCCAAAGATCCCACTGAACGTGTACCATTTACATCGAGCTTTTGTATTCTATTCAAATATGAAGACAGAAAGTCGAGAGTTTTGTACCTTATTCCGTAATAACCTAGTTTCCTGACTAGTTTATCATGGTGGACGCAGTCGAAGGCATCCTGCTTATAAATATTTCTGCCTCGTAAATACATTTCAATATTTCTATATCAGCATCGGTCGTTGAAAGTCCTTTAGTAAGCCCAAACTGTTTATCATGATATAATTAATATTTATTAAAAAGGGGTCAGCATCTGGTCTCAAATAAATCCGGAATACTGATTTTGGTATGCCAAAGTGTGCAAAACGCCATTAAAACGTGTAACATAAGATCACATTATTTGTGGAATCAGAGATAGCGACATCTGTGAGACACAGTAGCAACTGTTGCGAATGGGTCGATGCTGTTTGGATGCCTGGCTGTGGTCCGTGCGACGTAGTTCGGCCAGTCACCGCAAGCGATCGTGGGAAGCGTTAAGCGTTGCAGACGGTCTACATTTTATCGACAGGATTTCGAGAATATTATATCTGATAGATGGTTCATGAACACTCTGGAATTAATTGAGTATATAAACATCGTCGCAGTGTCCCTAGTGTTTTTACTTTGTGTGTTACCGTGAGAGAGATCACTCTCAGTCGTACTGCTCGTATTATATTCATATTGTGCTATCAATTTTAGTTTTTGGAAGTTTGGAGGTTATAACTGTGTTTGTGCACCCAGCATAAAACTGGTAAGTGAGCTTTATTACATCGGTGTCAACTTACTCTCATTATGGGGGTTATGGTATTCATGAGAGTTGTGTATTTTGGCTGCAGGGTCGTTTGCTCAAGTTATTATCTTGAGAGAATTCGGTGAATCCGGCTTCGACTCTGAGGCCGACAATACAGGAGGTCCCACCGACGTACTATCGGGGAGCAGATCGCAAGGGCCCAACCGGGACTTGCAGCGCCGCAGCACAGCCACTGATGACCAGCTGGGCTTATGAGCAGAAAGGTCACGCAATCTATATTATTACTAAGTTTTACCACTGCTGACCGGCGCTGGGCTTATGAGCAGAAAGGTCACGCAATCTATATTATTACTAAGTTTTACCACTGCTGACCGGCACTGGGCTTATGAGCAAAAAGGTCACGCAATCTATATTATTACTAAGTTTTACCAAATGCTGACAGGCGCCTGGTGAGGACGACATCCGAGACTCGCTCTTGTGTACAATACCATCTTTTAAATATCTATCTGCATGCCAGAACCTGTAACTTCTATCAAGCATCTTTCTCTGTACCTAAACCTATATATCTGTATTACCATTTCCTCTGTGTCTCAGTTTCTAAATATATATGTATAACCTGTTAACGTGTTTCATTGAAGATCAGGAAACCTGTGCAATAAATTAGAACCCTCTCTGAAAAGGCGCCTTGGGATTAGGATCTCCTTTGCTCACCTGGACTAGCCGGTGAAGTAGCCAGAATAAGAAAAAAGGTTACAAACGCCATGTAAAAAATCATTACCTGTGTAAAACGCATCAGCTTTTACGTGAACATAATATTTATCCTATAAAGTTTTGTATTACGACAGAATAAGATCGTAACAGGTTATTTTGAACTTAACTTTTCCCACTGTTCAATTTATCTCTCATTACGACAGGACTTAAAAACATAGTAATATAAAGATTCACAAATTCTTTTACACTGGTCGAAATATGAGGCGAAGCAAATTTCATCAGCTACAATATTTAAAAAAAAATCTGAAAGATGTCAGTACTCTATTCGCAAAATTCTTCAAACGAAGTTTCAAACTCAATTTGCATTTGGAATAGAAATAAAAAAATGACAATCGTGCTCGAGGAAAACGCGAGAATCGAATGAGAAGCGAGAAAATGCGAGAAAGAATATTTATTAATCTCATTTCACAATTTACTGAAGAACTCAAGCCATCAAAGCGAGAAATCAAAATATTACTAAATAAAGAGAGTTTATATATTTATTAAATACACGTATACATAATTCTTTTACTCTAATTTAGTAGGCAATTATATTTTTGAGCCGTTTTGGGTTGAGACGTTGGGGTCGTGGGGCCAAGTGCCCGTTTTGTCTACAAAGACTTGGTAAAGCGGCTGATTGACGCTACACGTTACCTGAAGGCTTGATATTATCTTGCTCAAACTATTAGCCTTACCATCTAACGTAAAATAAATTAAATTCACCTTAAATGTGCATTGGTTCTACATTAATTTAGTAATTATGTATGTGTCGCCACCATATATTTAAATCAGCCAGATAATTAACTGCCCAGGCCGTTCAACAATCGCCGGCATTCAATGAAATGACTGATTGACATCCAGCCAAGTAGTAGGGCGAAACGTTTAATTTTTAACCTAATCTATCCGTGTCGGGACGCGATGCAGTGGTGACTCCACTTCACTTCACTCCACTCTGGTCCACTCCAGTCCATTCAAATCTATCGTATTCTAAATTTGAATCACTTGGCTGACTCTTCATCAGTTATCTTTCAATAGGTCAAGTCGTTAAAAATTGAATGATTTTATTTGGCCATTTGATTGGATGTCGGTGTTTAATGAACGGTCCAGGTGTCCAATTCACTGGCTAATTCAAGTTGTTTACTGCATACGCTACATATGGTATATATGTATGTAAATTGAATCAAATATTCTCATTGTTAATAACCCCAAAAACCCTTGGAGGCAACCGGGCACAACAAGGTTTATACATTCTTTTCTCGTCCTTTTATTCTCATCATATCATTATAGCATTGTTCTTCTTTGAAATGGAAATCGATTGACAGATTGTTATTTTAGAGTACCTCATAACGTGTAAATATTGTTACCGAACTGAAATTCAATTAGGGAAATTCCTGAAAGCATACAACATTTTAAAGTGGACTTATGGCCTTAGAATCACCAGTCGTGTGCTGCCATCTGCCATTTAGATGCTTCATTATTCATACATACGCCTTTCTGCCTTCGGAGTGAGCAGGGACAACAGCTCGCCATCTGCTTCTGTCCTTCCATTATGCGATAGCATAATGAAGTAACAACAAATTGAAACTGAAGCTTGTTGTGTTTAATTTACTTCAAAACTACGATGAATTTAAATAATTAAAGTACATAAAACAAATAAATTTATGAAACAATAACTAATTGAAGGAAATTTTAAAGTAATTAGTATACTAACTTTTCCTATACATTTGATCGAAAAAAATTATCGTCCAGGACGGGACTTCAACACGCAACCAGTCCCTTACATGGGGAATACTCTGACCAACTATGTTCTATGTGAAAACCGAGTTTCAATATGTAACGCAGTAGAAGTTATAACTTTGAAAGATTATCGACTAATTTTAAATAGTGTAATTTTTCATTATTTATATGATATCATTTACATATGCCTTATATCCAGAATCTAATAAAAGCCGAAAAAGATAAGTAGTAAATGAAATATTAGGATTCGGTTCATGAGGTTGTCAACATCCAGAATGTTCATTCGGTGATCATTGTTCCAAAAGTCATATCGGAGCATGGATTACGTTTACGCTTTCAAATCGGTTCATAAGTGATGAAGTGCTGCGGTAACAAATATGGAAAAAATCAAGAACCTCTTCCTTATTTGAATTCTAACAAATATCTACAAGGTAGTTGTTGCTAAAACACTGATAGTATGTGGTGTGCTAAGGTTGTGTCCCTATATAAGGTATGTGATGGCTGGCGGGGGTGTCCGAAGGGATATCCGCACGAAAAAAAAAAAAAAAACTATAAAAGAACATACTCGTACGTAAAACGCTATATGGAGTAGTGATATGTTTATGACTTATTTAAAGCTACCGATTTCTAGTAAATGAATAGTTAGGTTGAAACAAGGCAACGCTTCTCTCGCAAATGAAAAACACGCCTGCAAAATGAAAACATTCTTTGTACTTTACGGCAAGGTCTCTTTGACAGCGATTACCGATTTTATTGTTCCATTTGCAATAGGTTTTATTCACTCATCATCCTCCGAGTTGGGAAAAGGTCCCAACTCAGTTGGGGTTGACTTTTCAGTCTAACTACGAAGCGGCCGAACTTCGATACAACCCAATGACGATATGGAAGTTCTGTAGTTAGACCAATTGTCGGACTTTTTAGGGCTTGACTATCCCTAACGACTGCCATAGATACTCGTATAGCAACCGGGACCAATGGCTTAATGTGCTCTCCGAGAAACGGAGGGTTCTCAATATATTAAGAATGGTCACCCATCCTACGAATGACGTGTCAAGGATTTCTTAAGTTTACAATGTGTTAACCTACTCGGTTACTACTTAGCCACGAACCCCTCAGGCAATTGGTTTTATTCACTATCATCACGATTTGATCAGTTGCTAATATAGACAACTTATTCGGACATAAAAATATGATTTTACTTATACTTAATTTTACTTAGCAAATAATTAGCGCTAAAAATGTTGTAGCTAATTTCCATTCCAAACTTTGCGTTTCAAAAGATAACGTTTGGAATGTAATTATTATATTTCTTAGTCTACGAATTTACTCTGATTAAACTTGTTGCGGTAACGAAGACAGTTTAACTTTTCTCGACTTTCTGAGCGTCATGGTCCGTGTCAGCATTTGTAACGAGGGTTGAAAGCAAATTCCATATTAATTTACAAATGTTTCATTCGGATATTAACTTTCAAAATGAAATTCTTTTTTATTGCCTCAGGTGTCCATATAAAATACGTGTATTTATTATTATTATTATTATAAGCCTACAAATTATCAGATGCTTGTCTAGAAAACGTCCTTGTGCACTCGAGCGAGAATAATAGTAATGACAATTTTCTTTGGAAGTGTCTTAACTTCTTCTGACTAATGTCCAGCCGAGGTCCCGTTGTTTAACAGAGGGCACAGTCGTTTCTGATGAGAGACAAGTGAATTCCTTATCTCTGATTTGATTTTGATCCCAATCCGTCTCATTGTTCAAAAATAATAGAGATGATGACTGTTTGGGGCTGCTAGAAAGAACCCTCTAAAAAAAGTACTGCAGGTGGAACTGGTGATATCTCAGTCTGCAAATTCATAACATAACATAAACTCACGCCTATATCCCCGAAGGGTTAGGCAGAGGTGCTAGCACCCACATTTCGCCAGTTTATGTTTAGGTCCCAATGTAATAGGTGGCAAGCCTCTTGCCATTAACCGGGCACTTATAAACCTGCTATAAATACACACATAACTTCGAAAAGCATCGAAAAGTCATTGGTGCGTGCCATGGTAAAACCTGGGATCGAACCCGAGACCTCGTCTCAGCAGTCCTTTACCCATACCACTAGGCTACCGCGGTAATTCACCCAAATTCACCCAAAGGATTTATAATATTCCCTGTCCTCGAACACGACAAGGTTGCTAAAGAGGACCTACCTGCCTGCAGTTGCTAGGCACATATTTTCAGAGGCATACGGGTGACAATAAATCTGAAATAAGAAATTTCGTGCGGTTTTACTCAGTTCAACATAACCACTTCGTACACCGCGAGATTATACTGCGGGATTTGTGCACGGAAAAAGCCTATAAACTATTCTAATAGCAATTAGTAAAATATAATCGTATACCTTCTAGTCCTGATATTTACAGCAACCTACTGAACTATCAAGAAGTTAGACGCGCGACTAATTTTTGCTGACTTTTACATCCTATATACAGTTACAAATAACTACCTAATATCAAGAAAATTCTGAAGACCTTAATTCTATATTCCATCTTTTATTTTAATGTTGCCTTAACAAATATTAATCTTAATTTGAAAAGTTTATATGAAGTCAAATTATTCATCAGATAATGCAATAAGTTTCAGTTTAGTGGATAATTGTAGGGCGTTGTTGTAACGAAGTTTGTGCAAATATACGCCAACGCTGATATATGATCATCAAATATTATCCATGTATGTACTATATGTGCGGTGTGGTGGTGTCAAAACATAACAGTTTATTGAATCAGTATAATAAGTTATCATATATATATATTATCAGTTACACAACTTAAATTCGTGTTAGAATAAGCAACTCAATTTTGTAACTCAGCGTATGTAACGTTTACAGTCTGACAGCAGTCTTAGCTGGCACATGGACACTTCGAGCTTTGTACTAAATGACAATACCAGCACTTACAATAAGTACGCACTGCGTTTGTACACGCGTTTGCGGAAATGATGTATTCAAAATACGATAAGAGACGTTAGAAATGTCTAAGTATTGAGGAGTACCGTGGTTGCGCCTGTAGAAATACTTTCGTGTCTATCTAGGAAGCCAATATAAAACTAGCCTTTATTTGTAATTGATTTCATTCGCATGAAAAATTTCTGGTAAGAAATAAGTAATAATATATTTTTTATATTTGCAGATACATATCTAATAACGACACCACTAGTTGCTTTAGTTTTTGTTGCTAACTGTTGGTTCTATATAAGACGTTGTAACTTCTAATGTCAATTAATGAGACTACAAACCTTTTTTTTTTATCATAAATAATATATCATCATATCTTTTGTCACATTCAATCCTTATTATCCTGTCGCCTATGCTAGATACCAAATTTTATGAGCCTCCCAAAATTTTATATAGAATTGACTTTTATGGATTTTATTACTGACGACCTCTGTGGCGTAGCTTTAGTGCATTTTAATGCTAAGTCAGAAGTTGTGGGTTCGATTCCCGCTCTGTGCAAATATGTATATTTGCACTATTCTGAGTGTTCCTATGTATAATATGTATTTATTTACAAAAAGAAATCTCTACTTAGTTTGGGTCTAGATGGCGTTTTATAATTTGTCTTCCAATATTTTTTATGATAAAAATAATACTAACAATTAACGGGGTCGCAGTAGCTTCAAGGCTGTCACTATGTACATGAAACTAACAGAGGGTCGTCCGTCGCATATAGTATGGCCACATTAAGCGCAGTGATCAAAATCCCCTTCTACCCAGTGGACCAGCATGACCAAAAAATAAATTTCTCGAACCTAAGATACAAAAGGTGTTTTGAGATACCCGCTGATACGCTGAGAGATATTATGTGACATATAAAGCTTTACATAAAGTAAAAATGAGTAAAAAAAAGAGACATGTGTTTGTGTCTTTTATTAACACTTAGTTTTAGAAGGGACTCTGAGTATTAATTTTAACAGCTGCTCCTAAATATTTTAAGAGACTCTTACTAGCCAAAAAAACAAGGCACTAGTTTTTTTAATTCTTATACAACTGTATTGCTGCTGCAGCGATAATGTCGAATAGGTATGTTTCCTAAGATTGGGTGGAATGGAATACCTACCTGGAATATATAATTTATCAATGTTTTATAAATACAAGAATAGTCTAATGGGTTTATCAATGGGAACGGTCAGTAGATACTGAGCTAGATGTCATCTTTATTTATAATGAAATTAACAAACACATTATGTTGTAAACTGCATTATAAAGTTTGCTATTACTCAAAAAATATTTCTATAACAAATTATTATTATCCAATTTTGGCTTTACAAAATATACATTTCTCATCAAAAAATCGAAACACTTTAGTTTTTTAGAAATCTGTCCTAATTTAACACAAAAGGGTTTTCATTCATTCAAAAATCACATGATTATATAGCTGGCAGTTTGGCCATTACAGTTTTTAGTGAAAATTCTAAATTCTAAACTAGAATTTCATTGGTTTATCCTAAAAAAGAAATGAATCATTGTTTTGAGACAAATGTGTTTTTAAAGTTGGAGTACATCTTTGAAACTAAAAATTAGCCTTTATCTTGAAACTTTTTCGTCTTAATTTGTTTACTGTGACTTTGGGACGTCTGAAAAAAGGTTTTTTTTTTATTATATGGATACTTTGCCCGCAGAAGCCGCCCAAGTGGTGGCATTGCTGGACACTGGACTTAGTCAGCGCATTGTGGCTGAAAGATTGCATCTAAGTCTGTCTTCTGTTCATAGAGTCTACAAACGCTATCGGGAGGCAGGTTTGTTCACCCGCCGTTCAAGATCTGGCAGAAATCGGGTCACTTCTGAGTGAGATGATATATTTATTGTAACAACTTCCTTACGATATCGACGCCTTAACACTTTTCAACTGCAGCAGCAGCTTCATGTTGTACGTAGAGTAGCTGTAAGTGACTCAACCATTAGAAGAAGGTTGAAGGAACGTGGACTGGCACAAGCCAGCAAATGGGCCAAAATTAACTGCAGACCTTCGAAGAGCGCGCCTTAACTTTGCACGTGAGCACCTAAATAGGTCATAGACCTCCAGTGGACCAAAGTTCTCCATAAAATAAATAAATAATAATGATCAATAATTATGTAATTCATTAATTAATTAATTGATAATAATAATCCGGCGGTTCCTCTGCCAATCGTCCTTGGCCGACTGCTGCTTGCCTCGCTAGGGTTATCTCGCCGCCTCTCCCTTACTCTGGGGTGAGGTGTGATATAGCTCGATAAATAATAATAATAATAATAATGATCCTTAGAAAACATAAACTTGCAAGGTGTTTAGATTAGGTGCAAAAGTGATATGAAACCGCCTGCGGGGCTTTTATAGCTAGAATTGAAACAATCAACTTTCCGCACGTGTATCATGATATAAATCGGATGAATTCTTTTTGTAATTCATTCAAATCACAAAAATATTTGTATTAAGTTTAGCAAAAACACCAATGTTTCCCCAGCTGCTCCCCGTATCATATCTCCTAACCCATTTTTAGATTTTTAGATAAAGTCTACTGAAATAACGAAGTTAATGATGTCTTACATTGAATATCACCATTCAGGACTAAACAAAAGGTCGGGTCAAGCTTAATGCTATCAAAATGACGCTATTTATAACACAACTGTCACGAAAAGAAGTGAACGGCGTTAGACGAAGGGACATTACCAAAACTTAAGACAATTTCAGTTAAGAGAACCTCGCGCACATACCACGGTTGCTGTGTACGTATGAGATGTTATTGCTTTAAGTTCGGCAGTAAAACGGGGAACGGATAAGCATTTTATTTATTTTGAATCTGTCGTATAAGCGTTGCCATCGTAGGGGAGGGGGGCGGGACACTTTACGACCTCATTTAACATTCAAGTCAGAAGACCCGCGGACGAGTTACATTCTTTAACTCTATTGTAATCAAAACTTGCATAAGTAGCGTTCTATGTTAACAAGAAGGTAGTCCGACGTTGCTCTGAATTTTTGTTTCTAAATGTCAGACTATTTGTCGCCACCAACAATCTTATACCTCTAGTCGCAACGCATTTGTCTATGGTTAGTTATTGAGCTTGAAGTTTGGAAGCCACTGATATAAGTCAGATGACATTGAAATACATACCATCTGACTCTCAAATCAGTACAGGTATTATACATTCACTATTAGTATATAGATGAGTTGAAAAGAAAAACATTTTGAATTTTTTTCACAATTCCCGTTAAAGTTTCCACATAATTATATGATTTTATTCAGTCGCGAGATCATTTTGTATGGGCTACATTTAATGAGTGCATTTAGATCTCACATAGCCTAGCAAGAGAACTTAACATTAGCATTATAGGATTAAGTATAAATACCTAATAATTGGGATTTGGTTTTTCAAATTTAAGCTTTGATTGGACCAAACTAAGATGCTACGTAACTTCCTCAGGAAAACACCTGAACACCAAAATATGTGAAAGGTGAAGTAACGGAGTGTCCTTTTCTGAAATTATTCTGTGACAACCGACTCTGCTAACTGTCCATCCTTCTTCTTCAACCGAGCACCAATCCTGGCTGCATTGAAAAAATTGCACTTTGGGGCCCGACTGCCCGAGGGCCACCCTCCTACTCCCCCTTTCGACAATTTGATTTTATGGAGTCGTGTACGTCTCACACACAACAGAACACTGAGTGAAAAACCTGCACTAAAGTGTCATCCGTCAATCAGCACATATATCGGCGTGCAGGTGAGGTTGGTTTGGGTCCTAAATAGATAAATTTAATGAGCTTCATATTAATATGTAAACTAACGTATACCACAGTAAAAAATGATTTATGCAATACAAAAAAGCTTTCTAACTATACTAAATATTGAAATACTTTGTTTTCAAAATATCTACAAGCCTAGCATGTTTTTCTTTCCAAAGCCGTTCAAAGATACCTGACCTGAAATCCCTGCAGCCAGTGTACATTTTTCTTTTTCGTGCAGAAGTCCCCTCTGATGCCCCCCCGGCCGGCCAGCGGGGGCGGTTATATCGGGCCTATGTATACCTATTAACTTATGCGACCCTAAAGGATTTTTGTGAATATATTAGTGCGATATCTGGAATATTCACTCAGATACATTCTACAATAATGTTCACTAACCTGTAAATTAATTCTTGACGAATATCATTAAAAAATCTTGATATTTATCAACATAATGTCACTAATATTTTTATTGGTCAAGGGTATCACTACATAATTTCCATTGGCATAGGTAGAGACGCTGGCGGAAATCCTGACATACGCCTTTCATTTCTTATACTTCCATAATTGTTTTTAGACATGCACGACATTTGCTCTCTTTCTCTTCGATCTGATTAACATACATATGCCTTTGTCGTCCTTTTTCGAGTTGCCCATTCACCCTCGCCTCATAAATCTGTGTTGTCAAAGTTGCTCTTGTATCCATCCTCTCTACGTGTCCGAACCATGTAAGCATCCCTTTGTCCATCTTTAGTCACTACATCTTCAACCTTACTATAACGTTCCCTTATCACGCTGTTCTTCATTATTATTATATATACTTTTCAGACTTCTCATTTCCATAGCATTCAGTTTACTATCATGCTCCTTCTACCACACCCAACATTCATTAGAACGTATCTAACGGACTGGCTGTTGGCGTTCTTAAAATTATGCATCATAACATTTACTTGATTTCCTTTCAAATGTCTTCGATCAATGAATCACTAGCTTACTTTCCATCTCTCATAAACTAAGAACCTAAACACACAAACTCTTTCACTTGTTCCACTCTTTCTCCAATCTCTGTGCAATTTTTCGTACTTTCTTCTCTTTTAAAAACCAATCACTGTCATCTGACATTCACTTTAATTACTTTGCTTTCTAGGGCACCTGGCATGATATTGATGATGATATGATATCAATGATGTCAATTAATATCATCTCACCAATTGCCAAGTCTTACATTTGGTGTATGATTTGTAGAGAACTTAAGACTCGAATTCACGCGGAACACTATACGCTATGATGAGATTTAGAGTGTTAGGTTAGGGTGTCTAGAGTTAGAAGCTCGGCTCTCCATAAGATCTGATAACTTTTTACAGAGCAAGCAATATAGACATTGACGGCGACATTTCACATGAAAACGTTTTTGGTGGGATATCATTTCGTTTTCTTAGGTATTACCTATATACTTGTCGTAGCTTATTTTTAATTATTATTTATATTTTATTCACCTTTTTAGGTTTCTGTACCTTAAAAGGAATAAAATTAACCCTTAACCGAAAGCAACCGTAAGTTTGTGCCTCAATCCAGTTGTATACAGAATCCTCAGTGGGCGAGTACAACTCGCACTTGACGATTTTTAGGTTGTATTTTTTTACACATGTAACCAATATCCCAATACCAATTTTCTATTCCTATCTTTAAAATTGCCATCCTCCTATTTTAAGTGATGGGGGCAAAAGGTACAGATTTCCTAATTTTTCTGTAGTATGTGTGTTAATCCTTGCTCGTATACCAAATTTTAGCTTTCTACGACTTTAGGAAAAATCCTAACAGTTTTGATGATAACAAGTCAGTAGGTAAGCGAGTGAGTGAGTGACGAAATCTGCCTATTTTCGACATTAATAATGTCTTAAAGTATAATAGCTATGCATTTGAAACTTGATACGTTTAATAAGTACTCTATTGACATCATATTCTGAGAATTTGGACTTTGTAGAAATAAGACTCGCGCACTGAGGGTTTCGTAAAAAAACTGTATTGAGGGGCGCACTTAACGTTGTTGTAGAGCTTCTAGTGTTGGCAGATAGACATACAGATATTTTTTGTGATGTGGGTAACTACATATTTACGGGTTTCAGGTTTTCCCTTTTTAGGGTTCCGTTGCCAAATGGCAAAAAACGGAACCCTTATAGATTCGTCATGTCTGTCTGTCTGTCCGTCCGTATGTCACGGCCACTTTTATCCGAAACTATAAGGACTATGCTGTTGAAACTTGGTAAGTAGATGTATTCTGTGAACCGCATTAAGATTTTCACACAAAAATAGATTAAAAACAATAAATTTTGGGAGCTCCCCTACTTAGAACTGACACTCATTTTTTTTTTCATCAAACCCATACGTTTCTATGGATAGGTCGTCAAAAATGATCTCTAAACTGAATACTTTGCGCGAGAGACACTTCCAATGTGTCCCCCCCCCCCCTATAACTTCTAAAATAAGAGAATAATAAAACGAAAAAAATATATCATGTACATTTTTGTACACATTTTTGTAAACTTTCCCCGAAAATTGGTTTGAACGAGATCTAGTAAGTAGTTTTGTTTTAATACGTCATAAATCGTAAACCGCAATTTACCTTTCATTCAATCAAATAAAATGTAAAATTTAAAAAAAAGCATTATTATGTTACTTGCTGCTACGGAACCCTTCATGGGCGAGTCCGACTCGCACTTGGCCGCTTTTTTTGTTTTATAAGAGATTGCATCTTGCCAATTTTCATGATATGATATGATTCTAGCTCAACGGGAAGTACCTTATAGGTGTTTATACCAAGACCAATTTGGTGAAATTAACTACATAAACGGCTGTACTTTTTTATTGCATTGACCTAGAAGTTTGGTTTTTTTTTACAGCTTCAGGACGTTACAGATTTGAGTATTTGGTGTAAATTTCAAATGGACACCTCTACGCGAAAAAGATATGGAAGATACGGAAAAAGATCTTGACAGACAGACAGACAGACGGACAACGTAGTGATTCAGATTTCGGTTCAGATTTTTTCCTTTTGAGGCATGGACCCTAAAAACGCACTTTTTATAACATAACGTCATTTCAAATAAGACAATTACAAAACTCGCTATCGTCCCTTATTTGGTCACCTATGGTACATAAGTAAATACTTTTTTGCATTCTATGATATTAAGTTATAAATCTCGAGTCTCCGTTCCCATAAAAAGTTCTGACACGCGTTTTACTTGCGATCGAGATATTACCAATTCGAATCCCACCTGATACATTACAGATGTGAACTTACCTGCTCCTTACTATCGAGGAATTTTAGTGCAGGGGTTTTAATTTAGTTTTTGGAATGTAGAAGAATATGTGTACTCAAAGATGACTTTACAGTCAAATAGGCAACGTTCTCCGTGAAGCTGAGGCAGGCAGCGAAAAGCACAAAAGGAAATGCTAGAAAAGGTTGATTGTTGTAAGGGTACCTCCTCCAAGTGACCGTAATCAAGGATCGCATAAAGTGAAGCTCTATTGTCTCTATCCTGTATTCCCAAAGGGGTAAGCCGTTTCAGAATACTGTTTGAGAACAATAGTCATCGATTTATTTTATTACGTTACTTTTTATGTTAAGAATAAAGTAGGAACCGTGAATGAAACATCATATAATATTGGTAAATTTTCCACGTATTATATTCTAATAATACTGGTTCCAGTCGGAGGCAAATATTTATACAAAGACTTTAAAGAATTCTTAACATAAATAAGGGACAGTACAATATTAGCATAACAATATCATTGAGATTACAAAACATGTAAACTATCAAACCTTATGCATTTAAAAGTAGGTTACAATCAATTTCAATGGTTCCTTTACAGATTCACAATGGAGTAAAAAGTTTATATAATGATAAAATTGACTATGTAGCTAAACAATGAAATTGTAGATCTAAAAGATTTTTTCACTTCGTAATAACTGAGGCTTTCATTATTTCTAATCACCATCGTTATCTTGAAAATTAGTGTAATGGCGTGGGGTGTCGTTCCATTCCAGTAATTACTAATTATCGGTATCCTCTAGCCGTAGCCTGAGCAATGTCTCCATTACAATGGTCAGTAATGAGTTATCTGATATAAAGTAATGAAAGAAGTAACAAAGGATCTTGTTGCGGTACGTATTTATTATAAGGTATGTTATAAAACAAGAGCTAACAATTACTTTTTAGATAAAATATTTTTATACAAAATTAATCACTGAAATTAATAAAGACTATAACCAAATTAAATTCAAACCCAAACGCACAAAGTAGACACCTATTTACAAACTATGCGGGGCACAGAAAAATTGTAAAAACAGTTCTGAACCAAATTAAATTTTCTTGAATTCTGATTGTGTACTTTTCAGTCGTAGAACAAAAGATAAAGTTATTAATAAATTTGGAAAAAAATATATAAGCTTAGATTTCATGGATTTCTTTTATTTAACTTACCATGTTCGTAAGAGATATTTTTTCCTTAGATTGATCCTATCGATTGATGCCATAAAAAAATAAGGTTTTATTTCTTCGCATTCAATGTTATTTTTCGGATTTTAACCGGCTCGAGCGTGGAAAGGGATTTTTTTTAACATTGAATGCTGTTTAAATGGTTTTTAAAATCAAAATGAAGTCTTCTTGCAGTAGCATTGTCTAACTACATTATTTAACATACTTTCCCTCCATGCAGCATAGCCGTGGGACGCTATGTATATTCCCCTATCATACCCAAGAAAAAGTAAAGCATAGTAAGGTTTCAGGATTTAGTTTGGTTTCAGCTATCATTCTGCGTTTATATAAACACCAACAATTAATTAAAAAAACAATGATTAAAAATAACTGAAAACCATTGCAACGCAGCTGACATTCTACTGAATATTTAAATAAAATACCTTAATTATTTGGTAATTCAATTATATTATTTTCTGGTATGCTCTTAATTACACATATAGCATGACAATTACAGAAGGAAAAATATATAGGTACTTAATAGTTAATAAAAAACTAAAAAGACACCCTTCATAAAAGACCAAACTAAGAAGAATAATATTTGTTAATGTGTTTGAGGAAATAGAGTAAATAAGTAAAGATTATTTTTTTAGTTAAAAAATAGCGTGGCATACCATATATCTTCAAAAAGATAGAGGTAGATGTTCTCACATAAAGTACTCATTGATGCTCGAGCACGTTCTAATCTTAAACTCATTAACAAATGTTTTCTTTTAATTTGGTCTTCTATCAAAGCGGGATTCTTTATTTTTTTTTAAGTATTATTTACTTTCTACTGCGAACGGTCCATAAAGAATGTGCAAAATTTCAAATTGCAATCTGACGTTTCAAAGTGCTTCAGAATTGAGTTCATAGATACCGTTACATACAAATAAATATAAACCTAGAAACATACATACGAAGTGTGCTAACAAGAAAAGACAAAATTATGGACATGACAGACGAGAGTCTGTAATAAAATAAATGTACTGGTGAATAAAATATAAAATATTGAAAGGGCCAAAAAAGAAAAATTATAGCTACCCACTCCATGGTTATAGTAGGCAATTGTCAATTACCTAATATAAAATATAATATAAAATAATATAAATATAAAATAAAAATTAAAAAAAATATAAAATAAGGCGTTCAATACAGAAAGAAAACAGACGAGAACGTATCGGTTAAAAGGAACTTCTGTGTCATGCGCAGAAGTGCGGGCCTGAACGACTCCGTCACGGCAGAGGAGCTCAGGCTCGCCGTGGCGGAGACTGGGGACTGCACCTCGGACACAGTTCAGGCCGGAGTTATACGCTTCGGCCGCGGTGAACAAGAGGCAGCAGTTGTCGGCTGCCCTATCGCGGCAGCCCCAAAAGGTTGCTGACGGGCGGAGCCTCCTGGTAGGAGGCTTCCTGAGGACGCAGGCACGGCTCTTGCAGGCCCGACCGGCTAGGTGCTTTGGGCACCTGTCGATGGGCCATGTGGGGGTGCACTGCACGACGGAAGTGGCGGCGGGTGACCGTTGCTTCCGCTGTGGCCAGCCCGGTCACAAGGCCGGCACGTGTGGCGCCCAGCTGCATTGCTTTAGGTGTGCAGCGGGAGGCAAGCCGGCCGAGCACAGGGTCAGCAAGGCCTGCGCCGGAGGGGAGCCGTAGCCGGGAGGCCGGCCTTCCACCTCCGGTTCGCAGTGGGATGCAGAGATGAAGGTTCCATAATGAATCCTCAACTCCGCATCCTGCAGGTGAACGTGGACCATGGTGCCCATGCTCAGGGCCTTCGGCTCCAGAGCATGGCACAGTGGGGTGGTGTGGCGGCGCGGGCGGCGTGGCGGCGCGGCGGTGGTTGGCGATATAGCAGTCGTGGCTGCTTATTTCACGTCGAGCCGAGACATAGCTGCATATGAGCAATGGCTCCGTCAGCTGGCAGTCGTCGTCAATGCCTGCCACCCCCGTCTGGTCCTTGTGCTTGGGGACTTCAACGCCTGGTCGTTGGCCTGGGGTTCACGACGCGATGGAGGCCCGACGGGGCATAGAGACAGGGCACTAGAGGACTGGGCCGAATGACTCGGCCTAGTCATCCTAAATCAGAGAGCCGTGGCCACGTTCGTGACCTCGAAGGCCAGCTCCATCGTGGACATCTCTTTCGCGAGCCCCTCGTTGACGCGACGTGTTCAGGGCTAGCGCGTCGTTGGGGGGGAGGGGACAAATTCGGATCACCGATACATTCGGTTTGACGTCTAGCGAATGAGGTGCCGAGTCACGTTGGGCGCTTAAGCGACTAGATCGGAAGTTCCTCCTAGAAGCCGCCATCGTACAGGCCTGAGCCTCTACGCCGGACAGGCCTGTTAACGTAGACGATGAGGCGGAGTGGTTCCGGGAGGCCATGACCCGTATCTGCGACGCGGCAATGCCTAGGCCTCCACCCTATAGTCCGAAGGGGGAGGCCGTCTGTCACCCCAGCATAAGCAGGCCGGCACGGCGGGGCGACTATCGCCCTTCCCCCAAACCGTGGGTCCAAAACCCGAGGGGGCCATCTCGAAACCGGAGATGGCCCAGGGTCAATAGGGGTGCCAGGGATATGCTTTATGGACAATCTTACACCCCGGCGTCTGAAGACCCCCAGACGGCGTGCGGTTTTAGTCGGTTCGTGCCCGACATAATCACCCCCGCCGGCCGGCGGGGAGGTATCCCAGGGGATATCCGCACGAAAAAAAAAGACACTTCTTGTGTTTTTCCTGTTCATTTGATTTCCAAGCACTTCGTAATATCAATGTGTGGCGAAAATTCTGTTTACAATATTCGATAAATAAATATACATGTCACGTCTACATCCGTCTACACGTCCGCGTCTACATTATTGTTACTTCGGATTAGATGATATTTTAATTTGTTATAATATATCAAAACTAGCTTTTGCCCGCAGCTCACCCGCGTATTATTCTGTTCCCGTTCCCGCTTCCCATGGGAATTTATTCCAAAGACAAAGAGTAGCCGTTGTGTTATTCCGGACTATAATCTATCCCTGTACCTTTTTTTTTTTTCGTGCGGAAATCCCTCCGGATCCCTCCGGGCTTAAACCGACTAAAACCGCACGCCGTCTCGGGTCTTAAGACGCCGGGGTGTAAGGTTACCCATAGAGCATATCCCTCGCACCCCGACTGACCCTGGGCCATCTCCGGTTTCGAGATGGCCCCCTTACTTGCTCTCCACTGTGCCATCTGCTAATCAGAGGGACACGTGGAAAGCTTCCGAACAGCCCTCAACAAGGCCGTCCTCGCCTCGGTCGGAGTTGGCCGTAGGCGGCAGCGTCTCTCACAGCCTAGGAGAGAGGCGCTGCCGTCTCCGTTGCCCAGGGTGCACCGCGTGGAGGTCCCCAACCAAGCACCCCAACCTATCCCTGTACCTTCAGCCGTTTTTGCGTGTTACACGATAAAAACGTCATTATTTTATTCTTTTTCAACACTATTGTCGACAAGCGCGGAAGACATTTTCATGTTTGACCCTGGTTTTATAATTAAACAAGAACAAGTGTAAGTGGTGTCACACAGCGTTTACTTATTTTCAGGTTCACCTACCCCTTCAGAGGTTCACTGAATTCGAAACTATTTATTAATAAGCAAAACTTCACTTTCCATAATAACTAAGTTTCCTTATGGCAACGGTAATTTACTTCAGCAATAAATTCAAATATTCCCCAATTGTTGCTTCAGCTACACTAAAGCAACGAATCGATTGAGACCGTCAACAGACACAATAGCCTTCAATGTAATTTATCATCTGTATTGATAACAAAATGTCTATACTCCGAGCATGATACAGCCTATTTATTGAATTGTTTCGTTGATAAAAAATAATATTCTAAAGGAAGTAACAGGTTAGGAAACGCTTGGTGCTTTGCTTATGTATGTACGGACAATTTATTTATAACTAGCCGTTACCCGAGGCTCTGCCCGAGTGGAATTTCAATTCCGTTCCCGCTTTCCATGCGAACCTATTCCAGGGGTTAAAGTAGCATATGTCCTATTAAAGACTAGAATCTATCCCTGTACCAAATTTCAGCCAGATCCGTTCTGCTGTTCTGGCGTGATTGAGTAACAGATACATCCATCCATCCATCAAAACTTTCACATTTATGAGATTAGTGAGATTATTATAAAATAGTAAATAGTAGTATTAGAAAATTATAGGTATTTTGTTTGTATTTTATTTTTATTTTTACGACCTCCGTCCTCCATGAGCGCAGGCCTGGGGGTGGCAGGTGAGGCCGCCTGCCACCCCAGCAGAAGCAGGCCGGGACGGTGGGGCGACTAGCGCCCCTCCCCCAAACCGGGGCAAGACGGGGACACCGTGGTTCCCAAACCCGAGGGGGCCATCTCGAAACCGGAGATGGCCCAGGGTCAGTCGGGGTGCGAGGGATATGCTCTATGGGCAACCTTACACCCCGGCGTCTGCAGACCCGAGACGGCGTGCGGTTTTAGTCGGTTCAGGCCCGACATAACCGCCCCCGCTGGCCGGCGGGGGGGTATCCGAGGGGATTTCCGCAAGAAAAAAAAAAAAGGTATTTTGTTTGTTAGGGGTCAGTCGGGGTGCGAGGGATATGCTCTATGGGCAACCTTTCACCCCGGCGTCTGTAGACCCAAGACGGCGTGCGGTTTTAGTGGGTTCAAGCCCGACATAACCGCCCCCGCTGGCACGCGGGGGGGTATCCGAAGGGATTTCCGCACGAAAAAAGAAAAAAAAAAGGTATTTTGTTTGTTATTATTGCCTCATTGGATCTATTTCAATACGATATTAGTTATGATTGAATAAGAATATTCGATGTAAAAATTTCATACAATGGAATTTTATTTTTCTTCACTGAACTTTGTCGGATAAGTGACGAAAATTAAGGCCGTTCCAATGACAACAACAACATCATTATTATTTTTAACATTTTAGGATGATTGAAAAGAATAGGAGAATAACTAGGTCCTAGGTGGTTGGAAAGACCAGGACCTAAACAGACCTTTTAACAGTTACACTGCAACATAAAGTGTACATTTTTCATACGTGCCTAAGTGAAATCGTATACAAATTAATTTTCATTTATGTACATGATTAACCTGTAAAAGTAAGAAATAAAACTAACTGTCATAAAAATATATCAAAACTAGTGCCTTTTTCTTTTACGTGCGGAAATCCCTTCGGATCCCCCCCCCCCCCGCCGGCCAGTGAATAGTCTTTTCGTGTCTGTAGTACTCTTCGTGAGAAATTGGCTGGCTAAGTAACAGAATTATGACTACTGATCGCGGGTCAAGACAACACTGTTTTAGGAATTACCTCAAGTTACCATTGGAGCTGGTAATTGCATTGCGAGCTCTTGTGACGTATTGTCTATTGTCGCTATTATGACCTCGCAATGGTTGGCAGTATGGCAGCGCGTGACTGAGTGTTGAATATTCCCGTCCATAGCTCAGAGTGTGTATGTTTGGTAAGGCAATGTACCTACATAAAACGAGGGTGGAACAAAAGTAAGTACCTAAATACCAACATTTCGTAAAACATAGCAGAAGGCGTAGTAGAGAACAAATGTGGGATAGGAGATAGATGAATACAATTTTACCAAATGAACCGACTTCCAGGTACAAAAAATAAGCACTAATATAAGTTCATTATACTTTTAGCTTATTTAATTAATATATTTCCCAAAATCTAAAAATAGTATCTATTCACAAACCCAAAATCTTTTACCAGACCTATCTACCAATAGCCAGTTTCCTACCTCATGGTAATAGCCGAGAGGGAAGAAACCATACTCAATTTAATGTAACAGAGCTCAATTTTTTTTTCAAATTGAATTATTGACATTGTCGGTGTGATTAATATTCATGTAAATAAAGCTATAATTTAGCGTGATCCGTGCCAAATAACAGGACGGACATTTCTATACTATAAAAATACTATTATAAACCCTTGGACACCCGTCCAAGTAGGATAATGACTGCACAGGCGAGTTTGTTTGTTGAATTAAATGATACGATTTCCTTAATAGTTTGTAGGTGTCGTCGTATCATAGATTTAACTTGAACTTAAAATAAAGTAAAAATTGTACTTGTCTAAGGGCTCTATGCCATCTATTGATAATACCTGGAAATTATTTGAGATGGACTCAACTCAACTAATCCTGAAATAGTTCAACAATTGAAAGGCAATGGGTTCTACAACGTAGGTACTTTAATACATAAGTAACGCCATCTCTATAGTGTTCGCATAACTTTTTTAGGCTTTTAAATAGTACGTAGTGCAGGAAAATGTACATAGGTGGCGCTAATATAAAAGTATTTTAATACTACAATGATTTTTTTATATACCACTCAGGTGGAAGAAGCCTCACGGCCCACCTGATGGGAAGCGGTTACCGTGGCCTATGGACGTGTGCAAACCAGGGGCGTCACGCTCGCGCTGCCGACCATAAATAAATAAATTTCATTAATACTTTTCGTATCAAATATATATCGTATAGCTTGATGATGTTGGTGTAAATTACCGTGTTGTAAACCCGTTTTTTTCATCCACTTGGTGATGTGCACTTCAGTGCCTTGGTAATATTTTTCCCGATGTTTGTCATCAAATCTTGCAAATTAAGGCGAATTTATTCGAGGACTTTAGGTATTTTAGCATAATAAAGTTGCCACTTTACGCCACAGCGTGGCGCTGGCGGTCCACGTCTAGTGTTTCGCATCAATATACAGAAACAAGTTGAATTCCTGAGACGAGCTCAGTCGAATACAAGGGATTTTCGATTTAGCGTTTTTTTTTTGCGATTTTTTCTCTATCTTGCAATGGTTCACCCCAGCACGAATCTATTACCGAAAACAGCAACTCGATAGCTCATCTCCTTCATACCCAAAACCGTGACAGAAAATTGGCAACGACGACGTCGACGACGTCGACGACGTCGACGACAACTCGATAGCAATAGGGCTTTTCTAAAGAAAATCCCTAAAAATGGCCGCCGTACAAATTTCGTCGGTGTCCATCTCGGAAAGTATAAAAGATGGAAGAGTAGTTTCTTCGCAAAAGATGATCAGGATCCAAAGGTCTACTAGATGAATAGAAAACAAGTTGAATTCCTGAGACGAGCTCTGCCGAATACAAGGGTTTTTTTTTTTTTTCTTTATCTTGCAATGGTTCACCCCAGCACGAATCTATTACCGAAAACAGCAACTCGATAGCTCATCTCCTTCATACCCAAAACCGTGACAGAAAATTGGCAACGACGACGTCGACGACAACTCGATAGCAATAGGGCTTTTCTAAAGAAAATCCCTAAAAAACGAAGGTTAACATAAAGCGGTGTCGTAGTATCAACACAAACAACGCAACTGTTATAGTAATTAAAATATTGTAATATAGCTATCAAAAAGTCGCTCCTGTAAAAGTTTATATCAACCAAACTATGAAAAAGAGCAATAGAAGTGTGGACTCCGGGCGCCAAGCTGCGGGATCTTGACGGGGCCCCATATACCTATTGGGCCCCAATAACTCATGGGCCATTCGCTAATGGGCCCCTAAATACGTATGGGGCCCGTACACACATGGGGCCCATACGCCCCTATGGCCCATTTCACCTATGGGGCCCCATACACATACATCACTCATGGGGATCAAACACCCATGGGGTAACATAGATCCATGGCACCCCATACTCCTATGAAGCCCCACATAAATATGTTGCCCATAGGGCCCATATACCCATGGGTGCCATACACCTATGTGGTCCCATACACCCATGCGTTCCATATACCCATGTGCACCATTAGGATCCATAGAGAATCTGGGCCCAAGCAAGATGTGAGACGGTAGTCGCTCCCTAGAAGTCACAATGAACCTGTTTATGAAAAGAAGAAGTACAAAGAGCGTCGAAGTAAAGGCTCCAAACTGTAAGCTTTGAATGCAACCAGGATGAGCTTGGATTCATGAGGTTAGGCCCCAAAGCAAGAGCTTCATCAGTAATGAAAACATTTTATAATTTTTAGGGTTCCGTTGCCAAATGGCAAAAAACGGAACCCTTATAGATTCGTCATGTCTGTCTGTCTGTATGTCACAGCCACTTTTCTCCGAAACTATAAGTACTATGCTGTTGAAACTTGGTAACTAGATGTATTCTGTGAACCGCATTAAGATTTTCACACAAAAATAGAAAAAAACATTTTTTTTTTCATCAAACCTATACGTGTGTGGTATAATGATATTGAGGTTTCTAATATCATTTTTCTCTAAACTGAATAGTTTGCAAGAGAGATACTTCCAAAGTGGTAAAATGTGTCCCCCCCCCCCCTTGTAACTTCTAAAATAAGAGAATGATAAAATTAAAAAAAATATATGATGTACATTACCATGTAAACTTCCACCGAAAATATTGGTTTGAACGAGATCTAGTAAGTAGTTTTTTTATGATACGTCATATATAATTCAAATATATATTTTTTTAAAAGCTTTATTACGTTAAAAGCAGTATATTCTACATTATTATGTTACTTGCTGCTACGGAACCCTTCATGGGTGAGTCCGACTCGCACTTGGCCGCTTTTTTTAGAGTTAGGTAATAGTAGTAGTTGGTAGTGTTGAAGGTTCACGTCAGTTTAAATTATGTTGCTGGTAGGTAGGTTCCCCATATTTAGTACCACCATTCGATATACGACTACTAGTACCAAGGTCAATCATTTCAAATTCTTGTATTGAATCGACTAATGTCATAAAACTTTTAATGCTATTATAATGCCGATACATGACTTAGTTTTAATATTTGTGCAATGAGTAACAACTAATCACTTATTTACACAACTTATAACATAATAAAACATAACTTCACGCATGTATCCCCGAAGGGGTGGGCAGAGGTGTATTACACCCACGTTTGGCAATAGGCTCGCCTCCTATTATATTGGGACCTAAACATAGCTGACGAAAAGTGGGTGTAATTACACCTCTGTCTACAACTTATACTTAACAGAAAACAATGTCCTAATACTAGCATTGTACTCGCAAAGGTTCGAATCTCAAATTTTTATTATTGGATTTATACATCTGGCACACATTCTATGATGTGGCATTTACGCTAAGTACCTTTTTTTTCGTGCGGAAATCCCTTCGGATACCCCCTCACCGCCGGCCATGTCGGGCTTGAACCGACTAAAACCACACGCCGTCACGGGTCTATAGACGCTGGGGTGTTACGCTAAGTACCTACATTTAAAAATCATACGATTTCGCTGGGCATCTGACTGACACACGTCTTGCCTCTAACACATTCCACCCGGGACTTATTGACTCTCCGAACGCATCATATAGGTAGAAAACGTAGGTATTTTGAAATTTCATGGTATAATTCAGAATTTTTGTAAAGGACATCGTCGAATGTCGCCCCAGAACCAACAAACATGTGGCATACACCATAATTATTTATCTACTAGCAGACCCGACAGACGTTGTCCTGTATGTACACACGTCGTTAACTTTCCAGTAGACCAAATTGTGAATCTAAACCATCCTCGACTCCCCTTGAACTCACACAAAAAAATTCATCAAAATCGGTCCATTCGTCTAGGAGGAGTTCAGTGACATACACACGCACACAAGAAATATATATATAAAGATTTGAATGAACTAGATGCAAATATCTATATCAAATGGACAAGGATCTATTCTAAATTAATAATTAAGAGTAATGTAACGATATTAACCTACTATCGCCATTTTCAACCAATGAATGACAACGTAACAAAAGTAGCATCTTATTATTCTTGTCGGTCATACCTGTCACTGTCACTTCGATATTATAATTGAGTTGAATGTTATTGTTGTTTTCTTCGAATAATTTGGATATTTTATTAACAACTTGGCTATCGGCCTCTGTGGCGTAGCGGTAGTGCATTCGACTGCTACGACAGGGGGCGCGGGTTCGATTCCCGCTCAGTGCAAATATTTGTATGCATGAATATGTCTATTTGCATTGGTCTGGGTGTTTCTTTGTATAATATGTATGTATTTACAAAAAAAAAGTATATAAGTGAGTCATCTTCAGAGTCCATCTTAGCTGTTGCTGACGATCTCGCAATACTGACGCGTAATCCAAAACAATGTCAGGAACTATTAAAGGAAGTCGATGAGTTCTGTTCGTGGACAAATGGACTGAGGACGAAGCCCAGTAAGTGTCACTGTCTGTGTCTGGGTAGACGGGACACCAAATTTACCTCCTACGACCCGCGACTCTTCATTGGGCGTAAACCAGTTTTCATAGTCGCGGAATCGGTGCCATTAAAATTTCTTGGGAGAAAGATAGACTATAAAGGACGCACACCATCCTGAGATGAAGTTGTCGATACGTTTATAAATGACCTAAATAAGATAGATCAGCTACCACTGAACAATATCAAAAAAGCTTGGATATATGAAAACTACTTAACATCACGTCTGACTTGGCCTTTTCTGGTGTATGAATTCGGTAAAACCTTACTGGCGAAAATAGATGCAACTGTCATAAAATCGCTAAAATCGTGGCTTGGACTAGCGCACTCTGCTGATTCCTCTACTCTATTTAGGGATCAAAATAATTTTGGGATGAAACTTAAGAAACCATCGGAGCTCTATAAACACCTTAGAGTTACCAAAGCCCACATCAGGTAAATCCCAAGATGACACAGTCAGGGCACTCCCGAAAGGTAATAACGCGTCCGAGCTTGAATCTAGACTCCTATTCCATAAACGATTTATGATAGGGGAACAGAGTGGGGTTGGGAGTACGAGAGTCAGAAAGGGACCAGGATATACTTAAGTCCTTTCTAAAACAAGACGAAAATGATCAATATCGAGTGCACGTGATGAATTTGGAAATCCATAATGAATGGTTGACAATGGGAGAGTTCTGCATACCGATGGCCTTAAAGTGGCGCACCTTGATCTATGACTGGTCACCGGCCCTGTTAAAATTCTATCTTAACACCTTTCAGATGACCCTCCCAGACCAGAGTAATCTGGTAAGGTGGGGGAAGGCCACAAAAAAACAATGTTATACTGGTGGTGAGGCAATAGGGACGGCTAGACACATATTAGTAGGATGTAGGGTGCTTCTCGATAGAGGCCAATACTCACGCCGCCACGATAAGGTGCTTATCATCATACGTGAAGCAATGAGTATTGCAGTAGCTAGAGCCCAAAAAGGATTGACTACTAACAGACGTCATATCAACTTTGTGTCTGAAGGTTCATCCATAACATCCAGGAACAAACCTTATTCAATCTTAGATACTGCCCTAGATTGGACTCTCCTAATCGACACGTATGAAAAGCACTATAAAATTCCGGAGGATGTTGGGGTTTCGTCATCTAGACCTGACATATTCCTTTATTCTAAGAGGTTAAAACATGTGGTTCTTGTGGAACTTACTGTACCGTGGGAAACAAATATACCGAAGGACCACACAATAAAGAAAAATAAATACTATGATCTCACAAACGAATTAATCAAAAACGGCTACGTGGTTAATTTGTATGCAGGTGAAGTGGGAACGAGAGGTATACCAGCAAAATCTCTGTATAACCTACTTATAGATCTAGGCCTATCGAGAGCTACAATAAGCTCATTACTAGGACGAATGTCTAAAGCGGCACTAGTAGGTTCGTATCAAATTTGGTTAGGCAGGGAAGGGAACTTGGGTAGTGAAGGTGAGTGTTGATGTACATCAACAAAAGGGGCCCCTTCTAAACCTACACTTGGGTCGCAAGTCCCAGGCACTGTCCCGAGTTCCCAACTCAGCAACGCGATGGACCCGGCACCCGCACGGAGAATCCATGGATTGCTAAGAATATCGGTCTCGGTCTTTATCCGCATTCTGGAACCCATAACACAAGCTAGTTAAACTATGCTTACTTTGGGTCTAGAAAGCGCTGTGTAGAATGTCGTAGAATATTTATTTTATTTATTCTAACGGACTCTGATCTCTTGCAAAATCAACATACTCTGGCTTTGATATCTGGACTTTGTGATCTCTTACAAATATCGACATACTCGGGCTGTGATTTCTGGACTTAGTGAACTGTACTTTGATAACGGTTATAAAAGTCATACGAAATGGACTGTGTATATTGTGTTAATTGCAGGTCTGCTGGCGGTTCCTTGTTTTTAGAAGATGAGCAAATTCTTCTATGTATACGAGAATGGACAGCACCTCGCTTGGAAAGTACTTATGCCTTTTGCTGCTAAAAGTAAATATTTTGCGTTACCCACATAATAGAAAAACCATGCTATTTTTTAAATTACCTACACTACATAACATTTAGACAAAATATTACATGGAATGAAATTGACTTTCTTTTTCAGATCCATGCACATGATCTTATATGCACTTCATGGTGGACTTTGGCTCAAGTGACTATTCGCACTTCAACAGCTCCAACTACCAGAAATGTTGGTAAAAATTACGGTGTGCTTTGCCATAGAATGTTAGAACCTCGGACTCGTTCACATCAATGTATATGTTTACATATTCTAATATCTAGCATGCAAAGTTGTGAATCATGATTAATTACATTCTTACATTGCATATTAACAAAGCTTTCATACCGACAAATGATATTGAATAATACTAGAATTATAATGTGATAAGGTTCCTGGCAGAGTAGAATTTGGGCCACTCCAACTCTTGCCATGCGGTGTCGTACAAAGCGACTATGGAATAGGACTGTTTAACATCAGACAGATATAAACAGACCAGACTCAACCTCAGATGCATGGCTTGAGTCAACAATAGTGGCCGGAGTACGGCAATAGGCTCACCCCCTATTACTTGGCACTGAATACAAAGATCGGTGAAATATAGGTGTTAATTCACCTCTGCCTAGCCCTCCGGGGATACAGGCGTAATTATATGTAATGTAATGTTATGTATCTGTGATAATACTAAATAGTACTTATTTTGCTTAACAGGTAACTGAAAATGGCTATATATGTGATGCTTGTCACACATTGTTTGTCAGAAATGTACCAATTACGCCACAAGAATCACAGGATACAAGGACTACTGTCGGACATCATCATATTTGTTTGGGATGTGGTTGCTCATTGATCCGAAATAGAAGCCACTCTCTCGGGGCAGATAGTAATCAATATCTTTTAGGTGTGGTCCAAAGCTGGATACCTCCAAGAGAAGTGAGTGACATTTTTTCATTAGTCGGGCTTTTGATATTTTTACTTGACAATACAATACAATTAATTATTATACCTTTTTACAGTGTCACCCATCAGATGGACTTTGTCATAGATGCTTCCAAAGAACAGAAACAGCTGCTAGCAATGCTATATCACCTGAATTAGAAGCTAAGCCGATTCCACAGCATGCTGAAAGAATATACTTGCCAAACTATTCTAGAGCATCAGATACACACAGGAGATGTATATTTCAACACTGTTATAGTACTTCTCAGCAAGTGGTCCCTTTAATATTAAGAGTGAGGCTCTTCAGAGATCACAATTATTATATACCACAAGATTGTCGTATATAATACATTGTCGTTCATTTAGCAAGACAACCTTGGACAGACCTTTTCAATATTGATAACCGAAGCTTTAGTGCCGCACATATTGAAGACTTTTGTGAATTACTGAAAAATGACAATAATGTCTTAGATTTCCAAAATATTGATCACATGGATAGTAATCTTGTGTGGTATTGGCTGGGTCGTACCAAGGAACAATTTCATGAGCTTGAGTCACAAGTCCCAGAATTTCCAAATCGGGCTATATCTTTAGCTGCATATCTGATTAAGCTTAGGACTGGTGACTCGGATGATAGAATCTCTACTCTATGAAATATGGCGAGAAGCACAGTTACAAAATATGTGTCAAAAGCGCAAGTAATGTTAGAACACTTTGAACCAGCACATTTAGGCTTACAGCATATGACTAGGAAAGAAGTGGCTTCAAAAAATCTTTATATACCAGAATCATTATTTGGCAATCCTGTAAGTCCTCTAGAAGAAAGAAAAGCAATTGTCATAATGGATGGTACATATATTTACATCCAAAAAAGTACCAACTATTCTTATCAAAAACATAAATATTCCCTTCATAAAATATAGGAATCTTGACAAACTGAAAGTGAAAAAAAAATGGTAGTTAGTTGCAATGGGTATATAATTGAAATACTTGGACCGTATGCAGCCACAAAATTAGATTCTGATATTATTAAAGATGAATTTAGTAACCCAACAAAACCCATGCGTTAATTTTTAGAAATGGTGATGTATTTATATTAGACCGAGGCTTTCGCGACTGTATCTCTCTCTTGGAAAGTTTAAGCTACTCCACACATTATCCTCTCACATTAGAGCCAGGTGAACACCAATTAAGCACAGAAAGAGCAAATGAATCGCGCAAAGTAACCGTGTGCCGATGGGTAGTAGAGAGGTAGTGAATGGCCGTTTTAAGCGAGATTTTAAACTGCTGCGCCAAAAATATTGTAATAGAGCTTCAAAACATTTGATAGATGATTTTTAGGGTCGCAGCAGCGTTAATAAATAAGTTTCACCCGGCTTTAGAGGACAGAGAAGATGCAAGCGTGATAATATCAATTGTACAAGAAAAAATGTTCACTAATAATTCACTTGCTGATTTTGTGGAGCATAATAATTTAAATAGAAGACGGGTGTTGTTTGGAAGCATAACAGTGAGTAGTGAAAACCTAACTGATTTTCCACGAATGGAATACAATGATTTAATTTTAATACTATTGGGAGTCTATCAACTAAAACAGGCTCGTTCATATTACGGTAAACACGTTAGGCAAGACGGTTCCTAAATTATTGAAGTATCCAGGGAGGTCGATGGGATCTGATGAACAATTTAACCTCGGAAAACATATGGTTATTGCGAGACAAAATACAAAGCTGTCACATCAGCCACAAAATTTTGTGTATATTGTGATTGATCCGACACAAGTAGGTAGACAAGCGGTTGTGCAGTATTGCTGCAATTGTATCGTTGGGCGCAGAACCATTGGTTGCTGCGCTCATGTTATGACCATTATTTGGTATTTTAGTTACGCAAGGTATGAAAATATCGACCCCCCTGCACAATTTTTAGACAATATTCTTACTTGTAATGTGGAAAATGAGTAATAAAAAATAAAGAATGAATTTTGTGTTGTATTTTTTTACTTATTACGTTACATAACACATGTAAGTATAATATATAATGTATTGTTTATTATTTAGACAATTCTTATGTACACTATGTAAATATTCATGTGATAAAATATATAATCCCTACACAAGTCTATACTTATATACTAATCTTATAAAGCTGAAGAGTTTGTTTGTTTGTTTGGTTGAACGCTTTAGTCTCAGGAACTACTGGTTCGAATTATCACCTTCCATACAGCCTCTGTCCCGTAGCGTTAGTGAACGCGACCGCTACACAGGAGGCGCGGGTTCGATCCCCGCTCAGCGCAAATAATGTAAATATGAATATGCATAGATATGGTATTTGCATTGGTCTGATCGTGCCATGCTCTCACGTTAAGCCGTCGTCGGTCCCGGTTGCCATACGAACATATATGGCGGTCGTTACGGGTAGTTAGAGCCCACAAAATGCAGAACTTTTCGCCAATTGCTTGTGGAGGTAAGTTCAGCCGCATCACAGATTTGAAAGCTGAACCCAACTGAGTTGAGAAAAGACTCGGAGAATGATGATGAGTGCATTTATCGAGGAAGGTTATAGGCCAATATCATCACGCTGCTGCTCAAGGGAGCGGAGCAGTAATCATAAATGTCGACAAATCCGGCATACAACATTAATTATATTTCGAAGTGTGCCACGGGCGAAACCCGGTCGGGTCCGCTAGTCTGACATAAAATAATAGGTACGAAGGACCCTAATATATCTATAATTTTTAAATAGGTACCTACCTACCTACTATTGATAAATACCGAACCAATGAATATGGCACTTTTAATTTAATATTTGTCTTACCTTCCGTATTTATAGATTGTTATAGATAATTTCAACTGTCAATAATATCTAAAAAGTATTTAATGTTTCGAAGTCCATTCAGAGCAAACGTGCATAACAAATACTTAACTCATAGGTATATAATATTTTTTAAATATGGCCGGTTTATGCACAAACGTAACCTCAGAATCTAATATATTTGTTGCATATCTGGACTTTAGAATGTTGCCCGTCTTATAAATACAATGAAAAAAGAATTTAAAAAATATTCCACATTTAATAAGCCTTTTTCCATTGACGTCGATTCTGGGGCGAATGATGTATGGACGCATAGCAATGTCCTTTGAAAACCGTTTTTCATTGTCCTATCAATGATCTTCATTTTGGTATTTTTTATTTTACTACCCTGAACACAACTCAAATAAAACTGGAATGCGTTTTGGGTTAGACCCATCTTTGAGAGCAAATTCTATCGAGGATACTAAAAGTCATCGTGTATCGGATAATGGAAAATACTAGTTTGAATAGCCTGGAATAACATTTATGCTTTTCAGAATACATGGACTTCTTATTTTCGAAAAATCCTAATCTTAAAATACCTTTCCTCAGGGACAGACAATACTTAGACAAGACACATCTTCGAATGACCACTAGTTTGACAGATTTTTCTAACATTCTTAGCTTGTTTTAGGACCAGTTGGTGCAGTATATTCAAT